>CM024713.1:25552324-28438574 GCA_014182895.1 Angophora floribunda
TGTTTGTAATGCTTTAATTCAAAGTAATGTTTTAGACATTATTATAATAATATTCTGGATCTGGGACTATGCACTATGCACTGAATATTCAGTTCTTTTTATTTCATTAATTACTGTGCAGAACTGGGTACTTTCTTTCTTTCATCCCTTTTCCCATCTTGTCCTACTCATTATGTTCCTCCGTCACTCTTCTGCCAGTTGGATTTAACATTTACACTGTCCACCTTGCCAAAAGGTGAATCGTAACATAAACCATACTCTTTTGGAGGCGCTGTTGGTTAGCCTTTCTTATTTCTTGGAACTAGGTTCAACAAAACTAGCCAACGGAATAACGTAACTAGATTTAACTGAGTTATACCTTATTTCATCACACAGAACGTGGAATGTCAAGAATCCGATTTGTTGCTTTATTTGCTTGATAGAGAGGGCTCAATTATCGTTTGTGATTGTAACAGGTGTGAAATCCTTTCTGTTAACGGAGTACCAGTATGTTGGAGTTTTCGTGGTTGCTTTTGCGATTCTAATCTTCCTCCTACTTGGCTCTGTTGAGAGATTCAGCACCCAAAGCCGGCCTTGCAAGTTTGATCCTTCAAACCCGTGCAAGCCTGCACTTGTCACTGCCGTTTTCAGTGCCGTTTCATTCCTACTTGGTGCTTTCACATCAGTCCTCTATGGTTTCCTTGGCAAGAAAATTGCTATCTATGCTAACGCAAGGACTGCCTTGGAAGAGAGAAATTTCGCTGGAAGAACTTTCATTACTGCTTTCAGGTCTGGTGCAGTTATGGGATTTCTTCTTGCTGCTATCGGTCTTCTTGTGCTCTATCTTGCAATCAATCTGTTCAAGTTGTACTATGGCAATGAATGGGAAGGTCTTTTTGAGGCTATTACCGGTTATGGTCTTGGTGGATCTTCCATGGCTCTCTTTGGAAGAGTCAGTGGTGGAATTTATGCCAAGGCTGCTAATGTTTGTGTTCATCTGGTTAAAAAGACTCAGCAAAATTTCCCAGAAGATGATCGAAGCCCAGCTGTATGTACTCTCTTACTGTAGCTCTATCTCCTAAGTATATCATTCACTTTTAATCATAAATGGGGTTGACCTTAATCATTCAGGTGATTACTAATTATGTTGGTGATATTGTTGGGGATATTGCTGGTATGGGGCCTGATCTTTTTGGCTCTTTTGCCGTATCATCCTGCGCTGCCCTTGTTGTTGCTTCCATCTCTTCTTTTGGAATCAAACACGACTTCACTGCTATGTGTTATCCCCTGCTTATCAGCTCTATGGGTATTCTTGTTTGCTTGATCACAACTCTTGTGGGGAAATCAAGCCTGGATTGAAGAAGCAACTTATTATTTCCACAATTCTAATGACTGGCGGAATTGCTATTGTTAGCTGGATTGCTCTGCCGTCATCATTCACAATTTACAACTTTGGGTCGCAGAAAGTTGTGAAGAACTGGTGAACTCTTTGATGATACTTATCACTTTCTGATCCTAAATGCTGCTTTTTTCTAATGTTGATCATGTGGACATGCATTAATGTCAGCGGACTTTTACAGGATTAAGTCAATACGTTGAGCAAATGCAGTCGCTAATTATGGATATGATCTTGCAGGCAGCTGTCCTTGTGTGTTGGTGTTGGTCTTTGGGCTGGGCTAATTATTGGGTTTGTCAATAATATTACACCAACGGTGCCTTCAGGTGTTATAATTGCTAAAGTAAATGAATGATATGAATCTTTACAACTGTTGATGGTCATGTGCTGACCAATGTAAATGATCCTCATTTCTGCAGCTGTCTCCGAGATGTTGCTGCCAACAACGTTAGTGTTAGCCTTGCCTCTGTCAGTATCCCATTTTTGCCACCGTTAGCATTTTAGTGAGTTTCAGTTTTGCTGCCACGTATGGAATTGCTGTGGCTGCCCTTGGGATGCTAAGTACCATTGCCACTCGATTGGCCATAGATGCTTACGGTCCCATCGTCGACAATGCTAAACGTATTGCTGAGATCGTTGGTGTGACAGCCCCCGACACTGCTGGCAATACTACAGCTGCCATTGGAAAGGTACAGGCAATCCTTGCATGTGAATATAGTATCGACACTGTCCTGTTGTCCTTTTAGTAGCTTATTTTGATAAAATCCAAAACATAGCAGAGGAAAGGGTGTCTGTACGTGGGAACTTTTCATGAGATTACATTCATGTCATCCAGAATCTGTGCACTTGTCCAATAATTTTCCTTTTCACCATAAATGACTAAATATTACGTTAGTTATGTCAGTCCTTTGGGATTCTTGCTGGTGTGGCATGATGTTTGGCTAAAATTGCCTTTCTTTCCTTTAGGTGCTGCCTTTCATCTATCATTCTCAATATTAGCCCTACTGGCAAATTCTACTTTCCTGTTGTTTAAATCTAATATTAGATGGACCTTTTTTTGGTTTCTTAACTGGTATGTAGGGATTTGCCATTGTATCAGCTGCCCTGGTGTCTATCGCTCTGTTTGGTGCATTTGTGAGTCATCCAGCAATGTCTTCTGTTGATGTCCTGACACCAAAGGTCATCATCGGTTTGATCATGGGCACCTGGCTTCCTTACTCTTTCTCTGCTATGACCATGAAAAGTGTGGGACGTATAGGACTGAAAATGGCGGAGAAGGTCTGCGAGCAGAGTGGGCCAGCCCTCAGGGATGGTCACCAGGAACCTGACTATGCTACATGCTTCAAAATTTCAACTGATGCATCTTTCAGGGGGATGATTGGACCTGTTGCCCTTGTCATGTTTACACCACTTATTGTTGGGACAGTCTTTGGTGTGGAGACGCTGTCTGGTGTTTTGGCTGGCTCTCTCGGTTCCATTGTTCAGGTAATCTTTACCAAAGTAATCAATGTCTTATCTATTGTGGTAGTTTGCGTTGCTCAAGGTATGTATCTTGATAGAATGCTTGTTAAACCGGGTTAAGATATTGTAATTTCTTCATTGTTGGACAAATTTGTGTAGGTTGGTGAACTGTTGAGTAATGCTCTTGTCATCATATCTATGACAATGCGGGAGCTTCACATTGGTTGCTCATTTGATTGGTAGTATTTTCCTAATGAATATTATTCGCTGGGCTTGGTTTTGAACAGATTGCGATTTCGGCATCCAACACTGGTGGAGCATGGAACAAAGCGAAAGAGGACATTAGGGTATGCAGCTGCTCCAACTGCTCGATAGCTAGTTTTTGTCGATTATACTTGTCAGTGGTGGTTCAGTGACCTCTTAAGAAAATTTATCTTGACTCAAAAGATTTTTTTCCTCGATATCTTGAATTTGCATTCAGGCTGGTGCTTTGGAGTATGCGAGGATCCATTGCCCTGTAGATTCGAGGTTTCGCATAATTGCTGAAGAAGGAAAGACCATTGGCGATCCACGGAAGGACACTTCAGGCCCACCACTCAACATCCTCGTCCAGCTAATGGCAGTGAGTCGCTCGTGTTCGCTCCCTTCTTTGCTAGTCACGGTGGTCTGCTCTTCAAGTTTCTCTGAGGGAGGGAACGGACGACTTCCCTTCTGTAGCAGCAGCAGTCATCGTCATCAACTCAATTTGTACTTTAGCATCTATTTCCGTGTTGTTTGCACAAGCTGATAAACCTCTCTAGCTCCTCCGTTGCTTTGGACGATTGAGCAAAAACTTTTGAATAAGGTTTTGGATTATCCAATTTACTCGATTTGATTTGAAAAAACAAAATCAAAAACAAGAATCAAGAACAAGAATGAGAATTATTTGGCGTGGTCTCGGCAATTCTGAAATTTTCAAGTAGAAATGCGACATCATGATAATAATAAGTTGAGATATCCACATTGACCCGATTTGAGAAGATTTCAAATCCTTGCGCAACAGCTAGAAATATGGCCTGGATTTCTTGCTATAATTATTGATTGTCCAGGAGCGATGTATATCAACATAATATTTCCTTTGATAAAGATTCACAATCCATGGGCAATCAGTTTGAGACAAGACTAACTTTCCATACAAGGAGCTCTACTTATGGAAACCCAACATTTGAAGTATGGGGAAGACTTTATTTAGGGCAACCTTTTTTTTTTGGTCGGAAATGTAGATATTTCATTAGTAATCCATAAAGGAAGGATTACAAGATAAGTTAAGTTCTGAACATAAAATAAGTTGCAGTGATAGTGGTGGTGTTGCAATCCAATTAGGCGGGAGAGTTTTCGCGTAATGGGCCCTTGCTACCCAATCAGCGGCTCGGTTTTGATCTCTGGGGACAAACTTCAGCCCAACCTGTTTTAATTCTAAAAGCAGCCCACGGCAGTCTTCAACAATTTGCTTCGCGGCCCACGGGGGTTCGGCCTGGCCCAGGATAAACTGAACAGCTTCAAGGCTGTCAGAGTGAACTAGTTCTGTCGGGGAGTTCTGTTCGCATCTGCTTCTGCTGCTTATACTTCCACTTCCCTGTTTTGACTGGAGAAAAAGGAGCCCTTTGCGGATTGCTAGGGTTTCGCCGATCTGAGCAGAGGGGGCGAGGATCTGTTCTGCAAAGCCGTCGAGCAGCACTCCCGCGTTGTCTCGCCACACTCCTGCCACAGAGCCCTCCTTGTTCGAGGTGTTCCACGAGCAATCAACATTGAGCCGACACTGTACTATCTCGGGTTGCTGTTCTTCCGGCGCTGGGGTTTCGCCGATCTGGGCAGAGGAGGTGAGGTTCTTGTTCCGAACCTTGCTGTAGTTTAATTGCTGGTAGAGTTGATTGCTATGTATGGCTTCCTCTAATAATCGCTCCTTTGAGGTTGTTCGGGCTTGGAAGATGAACATGTTGCGGGTCTTCCATACTGACCAAAGGACTTCGGCAACGAGCGCTTTCCTTTGCGGTTCAGTTATTTCGGTGAGAGTTTCCCATACCCATTTGTCGGCTCTTGTAACATTCCACGACAAATTTTTAATGCCCAGCCGCTGATCTAACCAGATTTCTTGCGCCCGCGGACAGAGGATGAAGGTGTGTTCGATGGTTTCTGGTGCTTCGCCGCAGAAGGGACACGTTGTTTCAGGTAAAATTCGCCTCTTGAACAGATTGTCCTTTGTTGGTAGGGCGTTAGTGCAGACACTCCATGTTAGGAATTTAACTTTAGGGGGTGTGTGGAGGTGCCAGATCTCTGACCATAAATTTTTGGGTACCTGATATGAGGAGGATGGTTGATCGGCAGTGCGAGATAGACGATTGTTGCGGTTTCTATTATACCCACTTTTGACAGTGTATTCCCCTGATGCGTTAGCTGTCCACACAAGGATGTCAGGGGTGGGAAGGATACTTAGGGGTATCGTAAGAATTTCTCGTGTCCGATCTTCATCAAACAGGTTTTCCAAAGATTTGGATTTTCCATTGTCTTGTGGTACCTTGTATCGGATCGAAACAAGAACCGGGTCTCCTCGCCTTGCCGGACCTCCTATCCTTCCCCGACTTTAGCCACAAATCCTCTCGATTTTAATTTTCTGTCCATCTCCAACAACCCATCTCACATCTGGTAGGATCATATCCCTTCCCTCTAGTAGGCTTTGCCACCCCCAAGAGGGCCTGTTCCCTTTCTTCGCAGACCAGAATTCTCCTCTCGGGAAGTAGACTCCCTTGCAAATTCTTGCCCACAAAGTGTCCGGGTGCTTTAGTAGTCGCCAAGCCTGTTTTCCCAACATTGCCCTGTTAAAATCCACAAGGTCTCTGAAGCCAAGGCCCCCACAGTCTTTCCTGTCTTTTAAGATGTCCCATTGTTTCCAGTGGACCCCTTTTTTCGAGGCATTTTGTCTCCACCAAAAAGAGGAGATGCGCTTTTCAATTGCTCGACATATTGAGAGTGGGATTTTAAATATAGACATTGCGTATTGAGGGATGGCTTGAACTACCGTTTTGATCAGTATCTCCTTGCCCGCCTTAGAGATTAGTTTTTCCTTCCAACCTGCCAGTTTGTTGTCTACCCGTGCTAGGATCCACGAGAAGAGTTGTCGTTTTGTTTGGCCCCAGTCTGAAGGTATACCCAGGTACTTTCCTGTTTTTTCTATCAGCGGGACTCTCAAAACATCCGCTATGTTGTGTTTTATAGACTGAGGGCAACTTCTTTCTATGAAAATACCTGACTTGTTGAGGTTTACCTGCTGGCCTGAAGCATAGCAATATTGATTTAGGGTATTTGATAGGTTTTCTGCCTCTTGAGTAGTTGCATTCAGGAAGAAAATTGCATCATCTGCAAATAGCAAGTGTGAGAGTCTTTGGGCAAAGGTGGGTGTTCAACCGGACTCCTTCAAAGCTTCCATCCATCATTGCTTTAGAGATTAGGGAGGAGAGAGTGTTAGCCATAATGATGAATAGATAAGGTGAGAGTCGGTCCCCTTGCCTGATCCCTCTCGTAGGTGTAAAATATTCAATATTTGCTCCGTTGATGCATATTCTAAAAGATACTGATGAGATGCAGTAGTTGATCAAGCGAACCCATTTCTCGTCGAACCCCATTTTCTCCATACAATCTCGTAGAAAGTCCCATTCGACCCTATCGTAGGCTTTTTGCATGTCGAGTTTAAGCACGGCCTGATAGTTCCTTTTCCTTTTCCTTATACGCATGTGGTGAAGAACCTCCTGTACAACTAAAATGTTATCCTGTATTTGTCTTCCTCCCACGAAAGCGCTCTGTTCTTGTGATATTATGTCCGGTAGCCAAGGCTTCATTCTATTTGCCATTACCTTTGCTATAACTTTGTACGAGAAATTGCAAAGACTGATGGGCCGAAATTGTGTTATCTCCTCTGGTCTTGCTGTTTTTGGGATAAGAACAAGTTGTGTTTGGTTTAATGCAGGGTCGAAGGTGCCTTGGCTGAAGAAATGCTCCACTAGTCGATAAAGGTCCTCTTGAACTACAGGCCAGTGGCTTTGATAGAAGAGACCGTTCAAACCGTCTAGTCCTGGAGCCTTGGTTGCACCCAGTTGGAAGGCTGCTTGGTAAACTTCTTCTCTTGAGACTTTTTCCAGCAGAGCATTATTTATTGTTGGGGTGATTACATGTGGGCAATGTTCCAATACTGGCTGGTAGTTTCGTGCCCCACCGATGTGTACAATGCTTGGTAGAAGTCATTTATGTGTTGCTCTATTTGCACCGGATTTCTGCACCATGTGTCTTCTCTAATGCGTAGCATTGAGATTCTGTTTCGTTGTCTTCTCTGGATGGTTGTAGCATGGAAATATGTAGTGTTTTTGTCTCCCCATTTCATCCACTCTATTCTGGACCGCATGCTCCAATACATCTCCTCCTGTCTCCATAGTTCTTCAATTTTCCCCACTATTTCCCTGTATTCTGCAGTATGAGATGCATCTCCCCTCCTGTTGTTGATCCCAATTAGTTGTTTTTTATAGTGCTCTATTCTGCTGGCTGCATTTTGAAAGTTTGCTTTACTCCATTTCCCCAGAACAGCCGCTATATTCTTCGTTTTTCCTACTATCCCCGACTGATTTCCTGTGTCATTCCTCCATACTGATTTAACCACTTCTGTACATTCTGGATGTTCGTTCCAGAACGCTTCAAATCTGAAAGTTCTTTGTTTTTTTTGCCCCATTGTTTCTAAGAGTAGGAGAATAGGGCTATGGTCAGATCCAATGGCGGGTAGAGCGTAGGCTTCAGCACTTGGGAATGTTACACGCCATTGTAGGTTGCAGAGTGCTCTATCCAGTCTTTTCCTTACTAAGTCAGCTCCTTCCCGATTATTGGACCACGTATAATAGCATCCTTTGCTTTCTATGTCCATGAGAGAGCATGAGTGAAGGAAGTCTCGGAAGGAGTCCATTCGGTATCGATCAGCTTCTCGTTTACCAACTTTTTCCCATTCATACAGGACCTCATTGAAGTCCCCCATGCAGAGCCAAGGTTCTCTGATCTGGTCGGAGTTTACGTGTATTGAATGCCATAGGTTTAGCCTCTCCTGGTAATTAGTCGATGCATGAAGAAAGGAGATTCTCATTTTCGTCCCGCTACTTACAATCTTGCACTTGATGTCTATCATTTCCCGCGAACTCAACAGCACCTCCACTTGAGGTTCCTCGTCCCACAGTAGTGCTAATCCTCCCCCAATGCCTACAGGGTTAAAAATAGTTGAATTCTTAAACCGGAGTCGCTTTTTAAGACGTTCAATCACCACTTCTTTATTCTTAGTTTCCATAAGGAAGACTAAGTTGGGCCTGTCACGAGCCACTATGGCTCGAAGATGCTGGACTGTCAAGGGATTGCCCAGCCCTTGACAGTTCCAGCTTAATATCCTCATGTATCCTCAGGTGGCTTGTTTGGGCTAGCCACCAGAGCCCTTTCACTGACTTCTTCCCACATACTGATGGGAGTGTCCAGTAATTTTGCTTCATCCAGCAGGTTTTCGGAGCTTCTTTTCTTCCCATACGGTGCAAACCTTTTCTGCTTTTTGATTGGAGGAGTTTTATGCCCTGTTGTTTTCCCTTTGTGCTTCATCTCTTGTTCCTTCTTTTTGCATATTTCATGTTGATCAGGTTCCTGGTATATCTGTACCATTTTGCCTTTTTTTGAGGTTTGAGGGTCTGTGGGGTTGATGTTGTGTGCGCCTTCTTGGCATGTTGGGCTGTATAGGACTAGTGTCCGATCATTAGTCTCCTCTGATTGTTGTATTGCCATATCCACAGGAAGAGTTTGTGCTGCAGGGTCAGATTCCATAGCCTCTGGGTACGCGGGCAGATCACCATATAAAACTTTCCAACATGGGCTGGATTCTCTCACTTCAGCCCTTAGCCATGAGCCATAATTCCCAGGTTTGTCGTTCGGCATCTCTGTTTCTTCATATGGAATAATCTGGCAGTAGTTGGCATAGTGACCTATACATCCGCATGAATAACAGAAATGTGGTAGTCGTTCGTATTTGAAGTCGATCCACCATTTCCTGCCCCCCAAGTTGATGATAGTACCAGTTTTTAGTGGTTTGGCAAGTTCCAATTTCACCTTTGCTCTTCCACTTTTGCAAGAGCTATTGTTTTTTGCGTCTATTTTTACCTCCTCCACCCTTCCCATCTTGGAAGCTATACTTGTAATAGCCTCTTCACTTAGACCCGCTCTGGGAAGGCCTACTAAATGCACCCAAAAAGCGTAGTGTGTGAACTCATAACAGTGTTCGGGGACTGTGGGATCGCCCTCTTGCAGCACTAGTAGATTACTAGCAAACGACCATGGCCCTGTGGCCAGCACTCTGTCTTTATCTTCTGTAGACTCAAATTGAAACATAAAGAAGCCGGGTTCGATCGTTTCACATTTTACTGTATCTAATTTCCATGCCCTTCGCATTGTTGTGGTAAATGCTTGGAAATTAACATTTGGCTTGGAAAATAGCTTACCATAGAGAATGAGGGCACTCTCATTTTGAATATTTGCAGGAATACTACCGGGCAAGTCAGTTATCTCCTCCGCAGACCACAGCTGACCCATCCTTTTACACAAGCCAAGCATTCGGAGGTGGTTTTCCTTCCCTTCATCCATCTTACCTTGGTGATAAGTGGTTTTATAAGGAGTATTGTTCTTTCTGGCTCAGGTTCTATGGCTAGGGTTACTGTTTTTTCTGGAGTGAAGGGAGCCCTAATGAATCTACACTATGGGAGATGGGGGTCAAGAATCATCTTACCATTTCCAGTAGTCCTTGTTCGGATTCCAAAGGGTTTGGCACTAAGGGAGCTTCGGATGCCCAAGAGTTGCTCAGGTGCTCATTTAGGGCAACCTTCAAGCAATCAGATCTTCCAGCAAAATTTAGGTCCTTGGTTGAATGATCATCAAAGATTCTGTCCAATGGTCAGTTTGGATATTGAGGAGTATTAAAGATAGTAATGATGCTGAAGGAATAGCAGAGAACTGAAATCTAAAATTCCAAAATTCAAAGAGAGATTCGATATTACACACCTGTCTTTGAGAGCTGAAATTATAATCATTTGAAATGTGTAAACAGTGTCATAAGTGTGCTTTGGTGTAAGATAGTGACTTCTATTGGCTTAGGTATAAACAACACTATCGAAAACTGTCAAAGGAATGGAATAACATCAAGATATCCATTCGTGAGACACATAGGATTTCGCCCCCATCCATAGATGAACTAGTGGGAGTGCTTCAGTCATACAAAGTGGAACAACTAAATGAGGAAGATCCCAAAGATAATAGATTGATTGCCTTGAAGTCTAAAATTGATTCTAATGTTTTAGATTCTGAAGATGATGAAGAGAATAATGAAGAAATAATTCTCATGCTAAAGAAGTTCCGAAAGATGGCTAGAAAGGGAAGAAAGTTCAAAGGAAAAAGATCTTTTAAATCGTCTGAGCAGGAGAAAAACTTCAGTGATAGAGAGTACTAGAAGTGAGGACACATTAAACCAAATTGTACTCTTCTAAAGAAAAGAAAGAATAAGTACAAGGAGACAATGAAAGCTCTAAATCCTGAAACGTGGAGTAACACTGAGAGCGAGGACAACGACAAAGAATATGCCAACATATGTCTAATGGCAAAGTCTGATTTAGAAGATAAAATTGATGAAAGTGATTTTGATACACTTGAGGAAATGTCTAGTTATATAGATGAATAATGTTTTGATTATGAAGTAGCACTTACAAAATCTTTGAGTCAAAGAAGTAGAATTTGAAGCTAAAACAATAGGAGTCTTTCCAAAAAGAAAATATTGACTCTCTTGAAAAGATCTTCTTCAAACTCAGGAAAATCAAGATTTGATTTCAAAAGAAAATGACACTTTGAAAAATGAAATTTCTGATATTACCAACAAATTTTCCATTGGATCAAAAACTTTGGAGCATATACTTTTTATTCAAATTCCTTATTACAAAAAATTTTGCCTCAAACTTGAAAAGAAAAGTGTTATTCAAATTGATTTTCCGAAATACAAAAAAGAAAAAAGCAAAGACCTTTGAAAAATGCTAACAAAAATCATTTTCAAAAGCATTATGTAAAACCTATTGGCCGAGGCTTCTTCAAGTGTTCAAGTTGTGGGGACCCAAATCATTTTAAGAATCATTGCCCAGAAGCTTGGAGACCAATTTGAAGAGATTTTTTAAGTATGGCTGAATCCTCTAACTAGAAAGGACCCAAACAAATTTGGGTACCAAAGAATAGATGAATTGATCTTTTTGCAAGAAATAAAGAGAGAAAATTTGGTAAGTAAAGGTATGTGTTTGAATTTTCAATTTCCTTTGATTATATGCTTTGAATATATATTCTCATTGTTTTAGACATCTTACCTTCATGTTGAGCTTGATATGAAATGTTCTATAATTGGAATATCTTTTAAGAAAGAATGGTGTGATGCATTTTTGGTAATTCGTGAGATAGGATCAATAATATACATATGATTGATTGATATATTACTTAGATATTATTCAAATTCTTGGGTTGATTTTATGATCTCTAGTTTTATCTCGTGCTACGAAGTGAGAATCTTTTTTAATGGAAATATTATTTGATCATGCATATTGTTGACGTGACAATCTTTCTTTCTATGCCATTGGATTATGGAAAGAATCTTTGGATATTTTATGAGGTTTTCTATTTTGCGGCTAACAAAAGGAAAGTATCCACATATGTGGATATCTGCAGGCAATTATACAAAGGGAGCTGGAGAACCTATGCATATAATGATGCTGTCAAAGAAGGATCCTGAGTGAGAATTTTTTGAAGGGAAGGTATATTTTGCGCATGCATATTGGGATATGAACTGGTAATATTTATTGCCATATTTTTAAGATCTTGCATAGATTTAATGCTTATATCATCTATATTCATCTTGCCAAATATGTTAATGTTGTCCTGATATCTATATGCATTTGAGGTTTATGCTAAAGAAAGAATCTTTTTAATCTTGAAAGATATTATTGTATGCTTTTATATATTTGATACACTTGCTATATTTTAGAAATTCATTTTATAATTGGCAAGATATTATGTGATATTCTATATTTTGCAAAGATTATTATTTATTTTGTAAGAAATTTCAAGTGCATATGAATCATTCTCATATGAAGTTTATAAAGTTTGATCCGAAAAATTGCGAAGATTCTGCACCATTATCAAAGGGTCGAAAATTCTCCTCTTGCGCAAAAGTCTCGAAAGTAATTGGAGGGGGAGAAAGTGGATGTAAAGGAAAAGCGCAGAATTGTGATCATCCCAAAAAAAGCATCAAATTAAGGGGAGTGTAAATCAAGTGTGAGAAAATATTGAAAAAGTCGATTTAATTTCTACCCACTCTTGATCACTGTGGAAGAAAAGGTAATTGTATGTTAATACTTGTTAAGTTCTGCATGATCCGATTAGTATGGGCCCGTTTGGTTCTGCTTTGGACAAATGCCCTTAGGAAAATATAAATATCTTTAGGCTAAAGGGGTTTTTCGAAATGTAAATATCGTTTGGTAAAATAAAATTTTTCATTGCAATACAAAGTAACTTTGGCCTAAATGCCATTTGGTAAACACTACATTTTGTAAAACACTTTGACTAAATTTCTTTTTTAATAAAAAAATTGTGTTTTTTTTAATTGGCCGCCGGATAGTCACCACGCCTGAGGTCGAGCAACCTCGGGCGTGGTCGCCGTCGCCCGGGCGCGTGACCCAGCGACGGCGACGGTCACCGGGTTCGCGACCCGGGCGACGGCGACGATCACTGGGTTCGCGACCCGGGTGATCGTCGCCCGTGACCCAGCGATGGCGACGATTGCCTGGGTTCGCGACCCAAGCACCGGTCGCGCGCGACCTAGCAACGGCGACAGTCGCGCCGCACGCGACCCAATGATAGTGACGGTCGCCTGGGTCCGTGACCCAGGTCGCGCGCAACCCAATGACAGCGACGGTCGCGTCGCGCGCAACCCAAGTGACAGCAACGGCGACAGTAGCCTAGGTTTGCAACCCAAGCGCTGGTCGCACGCAACCCAGGCGACGTCACCTAGGCGCGCATCGTCGAGCCCGCGCGAACCCAAGCGACGGTGCCTGGGCAATGGTCGCAAGAGTTGGGGACGTCTTGGCCGGCGGTTGCCGGCGTGGGGATGCCTTGGCTGGCGATCGCCGGTGTCGAGGACGCCTTGGCCAATGATCTTCGGTCTCGTCGGCTCCTCAGAGAAGACACGACACTTCCCAAAGTGACTTCGGACCTCCATTGAACTAAAGGCCTTTATAGTCCTTTGGAGATGCAATTGTATTTGGCCAAAGTCCTCCAAAAAACTAACCAAACGGGTTCGCATTTGGCCAAGGGGCTTTCGGGGCTGAAAGCCCCTTGCCAAAGCTGAACCAAACAGGCCTATATCTTCTATTTCCCCTATTTTGTCAATATAAATCTCATAATTACATTATCATTTTATTATGACAAAAAGGCAGTGAAATTTATATATTGCATCTGTGATCATTGATATATACATACTTATTGATGTATATGATGGTACGAGAACATGAGCTATATTGCATATACTTTATGCTCGACTTAGCATGTACAAGATGATTGTTTCTGAAAATTACATTTTATGCCAAATTATGAGCTGAATCGTATGTTGTTTTTGTGATACTCCTTCCATTATTATTGTTTCTTTTGTGATGCTAACAAAAAGGGGAGAAAATGCAGGAAAAGCAAAACACTGAATGCAGATGAAGATCTCTTATAGTCTTGCTCGGGGGAGCTATATAAAAATCAGAAGTTTTCTTAAATTTATTCTTATCTTGAACTCTTTAATTAGAGTAAAGAATTTATTTTTAAATCTTATCTACTTTGATTAGCTCGATATTCTGTAAGAAAATTTGTGCTCATCTTTACTATATTAGCAAAAATTCTTATAGAATTCATATTGCACCTTATCTAAAATCTTGCTTTCGATAGAGCTATTTGATTTCTAAATCTTTTCAAAATCTTTTGTTAAGTTCTATTTGGAAACTTTTGTCATCATAAAAAATGGGGAGATTGTTGAGGAAATTTCTCAAATTGATTTTGAAGATTGACAAAACATTTCTATAAACGTTTTATGATTCTAATGATAAGATTTCCCAGGTGTGATCTTGGAGCATATATTTATCAGATTATGTGATCGGTTCATGTTAAGACAATTGATTAACTCGTATAAATATCTATCCAGAATATATGCATGTTAAATTGACTTGAGAATATATCAAATCCTTGCAAAATGGCTAGAAATATGGCCTGGATTTCTTATTATAGTTATTGATTGTACAGGAGGGATGTATGCCAATGTAATCTTTCCTTCGATAAAGATCCGTAATCCATGGGCAATCGGTTTGAAAGAAGATGGACTTTCCGTACGAGGAACATTACTTATAAAACCCCAATATCTATTGTATAGGCAACATAATTAAGGGAGACTTTATTCTCAGCAACCTTAAAGCAATCAGATCTTCCAATAATGTTCAAGTCCAATGGGTAGATTGGTTGAATCATCCTTAGATATTCTCTCCAACGGTCAATTTAGATATTGAGGAGTATTAAAGGATGTCATGATGCTTAGGAATGGTGGAGAATCGAAGTCTAAAATTCCAAAGTTCAAAGAGAGCTTCGATGTTACACACTTTTCTTTGAGAGTTGAAATTGTAATCATTTGAGATGTGTTATAAGTGTGTGCTTTAGTGTGAGATAGTGAGTTCTATCGGCTTGGGTATAAGCAACACCAACTTTACGTAAAAGTACTTGGATATAAGCGGCACAATTTGATTGTAACTTCTATTAATTCATCTAATGGAATCTAGCTAATTGCCTGTCAGTGTGGGAGCACTAACTTTTTTTTTATTCCATCGCTTTTTTTATAACATTAGTCATTCAGTTGAAAAAGTAACATATTGTCATGTAAGATTTCTAACATTCCAAATTGGAGTTTACACTTAAATGATCATTCCTTTTTTTTTTTTTCTAAATGACACTTTAAGTGATATGACTAAAAGTTTTAATATTAAAGTAAATGTTGTATAAAAATTATAACGTTTTTAGTGTAATTTTATGGGACAATTAAGCATCTTTATCTTTTTTAGACGCGATCAATATTTCCCCTTGATCTAAGAACTGTGATACCCTAGTCTGCTTTCTTTTTTAAAGAATCATATTGTGCTTTACAAGATTTTGCAGCTTACATGGTTAACATGTCAGACATTTGCAGAGATTTTCACATGAACTTAGCCGGTGTATTCTTTTCAACAGTTCGTGATGGCTTTAAGAAAAATTTTGATAACAAAGTGTGTTAACACTTAAATTTTGGCGACTTGTTTTTAGCATTTATTAACTACATTGAAAAATTAGATATTAGTTTTTAATCCCTTAACAAAAAATTCTTTCATTAAAATTGCATCGCATATAGACATTACAAGCATTTGCATCACTAGATTTTAAAGTTAATATGCAAAAAAAAAAAAATTAATTAAATAATTAAAAATTAAAAATTAATTTAAAAAATCGAAAAAAGGAGGCCGGGCCAGGGCTGGGCCCGCCCGGCCCCCATGCGGCCCTTTCCCTTTCCTCGCACGGGCCTGGCCCACTCGTTTTTCTTCTTCCCTTCTTCTCTCTCGCGCAGAAGCAACCTGCAGGAAAACAGAAGATGATGATGATGATGAAGCAAGCGGCGGGTCAGAGCGCAGAAAAGAAGGAGAAGCAAAAGGCGGGTTAGAGCAGAAAGATGGGAAAGGTCAGCGGCGGGTCAAAACAGAAGCAGAGAAGTAGAAAGGGAGAGCAGCAGCAGGGACGAAAAAATGATGATGATGAAGCAAGCGGCGGAGTCAGACGGTAGCAGAGAGGGCTGACAGAGAAGACAAGGCGAGCGTCTCAATGGCATCAAGAGGAAAGAGCAGGGGGAAGTTCGGGAGAGAGGCAGAACCGGGAGAGAAAACTAGGAGAAACCAAAAAAAAGAAGAGAAAGGAGAGAGCCCGAGAGATCGAACCGGAAGAAGGAAGACTCGAGGAGCAGCTAACCGTTACCGGAGGCCCGTTCTCCGCCGTCGTCCGCCGCAGCCCGTCCCCGAACGAGGTAAGTCTCCCTGAACCTCGGTTGCTTTATTTCGGGAAAATACCGGGCCGGAGCTCCCGGCCGACCGGCTCGCGCAAGCTCCGGCCCTCGTCGTCCTCGCATTTCGCTCCTATTTCCCTTGTATTTCATGTCCGAAGACCCCTAGAGCATGTTCGAGGCTCGGTCGAGCCGGAAACATTTGATTTTGGTAGCGCGCCCCAACCGTTTGACGAAATACCCCACCGAGAAAACCGACCCTAGCCCTTGCCGGAGCTCGGCCTTTAGATTTTCTGCATCGCTAGGAGGTATACGGTAACCACGCGCCATTTTCGGCGTCTTCCTCGATTTTTAGAGCGCGGTGCTGGTCGGATTGGAAATTTTTTTTTTTTTTCGTAGCTCGCCGGGGTCCGTCCGACGGCTCTCGGAATGCCGGCCAGCGAGCCGCCGGCACCGCTCGGCGTCGGTCGGACGGAACGACCGACGCCAGGCGACGACATGTTGACTTCCAGAAGGTCGGCGAAAGAGAGCGGCAGTCTTCGGGCGGACGTGCTGCTGCTGCTGCGGGAAGATGAAGACGTCGAGGAAGAAGACCAGAGCGGTCTTCGGGCGGACGTGCTGCTGCTGCGGGAAGATGAAGACGGGGGGAGAAATCTGCATGCAGAAAAGGACAAAAAGAATGAATAAAAAAGGAGAAAACAAAAAAAAAAAAAACAAAACAAAACAAAACAAAAGGGCCAAAAACGAAAATAGAAATTTTGAGCGGGCCTGGGCCTGCGCCAGATGTAGGGGGAACGGCCGGGCCGTGAACAAATGGGAATGGGCCGTTTTAGAATTTTTTTGAGCCAATTAGGGTTAATTCCGTGTGGGCTTTTTTTTGTTTTTGCTTTTTTCTAGTAGGTTTAGGGCCGGCCCAAATTCTTTTAACCAACCAGGACCAATAGGGTCCGAGTCAGTTTAGTAGGGTCGGGTCTCTTGACCCGGTCCGAATTATTTTTCATAAAATTAAAAAGTAAAAAAATATTCAGAAAATAAATAAAAAATTAAAATATTGAAAAATCAAAAAATTTCAAAAATCCCAAAATTCCAAGTATATTTTAAAGTTCCCTAAAAGCTTTAAAATATTTCTTGACCAATTTTCTCTTAAAAAGTCATTTTAAAATCATCTGATTTCCAAGATTGTGCTTAAAATCAAACAAACCCTCATGGCTTCACTTTAGGGTTTTAATTCTCGGATATAATTGCCCTTGATAGCACGCTTATAATACGATGGTTACGGTTTCCCCCTTAGTTTGATTGGGATTATCATTTATTTATCTCTTAATGTTAGGTGTTTATTTTCCCTTACAATTCATTTAATGTTTTCTTTAATTGTCGATTGCTATTTTGATGATTGCGCACCCGCATGATCACCTCACATGTTAGTGGTTAATTGTAAAATCAATCCAAACTGCATAACAAAAGTCTTTTTGAAATGAACAAGATTAGGTACCAAAAGGGCACTAATTGGCTAATTAGTATAATCAAGTCTCCGACCCTAAATTCTCACTCTCATATCTTGCTTGGTTTCTAGCCGACCCAATAGGCTAGTAGCGACTCCTCTTTTGAAGATTTTCATGAACATCCAATGTCACGCGGGGTATGGATTTGGGAGAGCCTATGTCTAATGAGGGTCTTGGACCCCACCTTTGAACAATACCCCTAAACCTATTTATTTAGATATTCATTTTCCCATCGGGACGGAAAAAAAGGCCGTGACATAGTGCAATGACACTCTTTCCCTTAAGGGAGGAGAACTGCATCAATAAGGTTTTTATCGAAATATAGATATCCAATTCTAAGTACAAGCATATGTAGATGAAATGTGGAAACAAGCAACAGATGATTGTCCTCTTAAAATGCGGTTGAATGAATAGCATCATTCTACTTGGGCCTCCTCCGTGTCTGAAAATTCTCGAAGTACCATTAAATTCTCTCCTTTGTGCGGAATCCTGACATATAAATATCTTGTCTTGCAGTTATTTCTGAAGCTAAAAAGGTAGATGTCTACTGGCTGTCACATTCGCCAAGCACTGTACCTGGACTTGGCTCGTGAAGTTTTTCTGAAATTCTGAAAATCCTGGAATGAAATCTTGTAATTAAATCAATATAAAAAATAAATAAGAAACAATAAAGATATCAAAAATTTATATGATTCCGTTTAAACGTCGGTCACGTAAAGAGCTGATAGTAAATAATTCATCATAATTGGAATTTTTTTCCATATGTAAATTAAGCCCAAGCTCAAAGCATTTGTGAATAAATAAACTCAATTTGGATAAAAGAAAAATTCACAACACAAAATTACCGTATACACACGACCGTGCGGCCGAAAACCAAGAACGTCGTGCGTTCTTTTTTTCTCTTGGCGCGGCTCTGTTTCTTGGAAGGGCGCACGCAGGCCTACTTTCTTCTTTTTTCTTTTCCCTTTTGCCCCGCTGCTGCTTTATTCAGAAAAGAGGGGAACTAAAAGCAAACCCGTTTTTTTTTGCTTTATCTGACAGGACTTATTTTAGATTGGGACCCACTGAATATTTAAATTTACCTTTCTTTACGTGGATTTTAGATGAGATATTCACCGTACATATTGAAATATTGAGATATTAAGAATGTGTATGATAATTATTTTATTTTTAATTATATAATTATTTTTCTATTCCAAAATTTTAGACTTGTTTCTGGAATGGAAATTCATTTGTTAAAATAATTTTATTTTAAAATATATATTTGAAATAAAAATTAAAAGTAAATTTTTTTGCTTTTCTATTTATATAATAGAAATCAGAAATTGTTTATCTTTTTTCTACTTCTCATGCAAATGAGTCTCTCCCTAACCTCTAGCCATTTGCCCCCTCTAGTCGCCACTACTTGCCACTATTGCCACCAACCGTCGGTCGCCCTTCCCCCTACTAGCCACCGACCGCCGCAACCCCCTCCCCTAGCCGGCTACCACCATCATCACCGATCGCCACCGGCCCCTCCCCGCCGACCGCTGTCGCTACCGCCACGCTACCGCCACCGCCACCCTCCCTCCATTGCCGCCAATTGTCGATCGCCCGCTACCAATGGTTGTCGATCGCCACCGACCCTTCCCCCTCCGTCGCCACCCCCTTCCCCGCCACATGTCATTGATTGTTGGTCACCTGCTGTCGCCATCTCCTCTCCCTTGTCGCTGCCAATCGTCGATCACCATTGCACTTTTCCCTCGATTGTCACCATTAGAGAGGGAAAAATTTTGTGTTGTTATCAAATGAATTTTTAGTTTGAAAATAGAAATTTTGTGTCATTATTAAATACGTATTTTTACTCAGAAACCCATTTGAAAATATAAATAGAAAAATCTAATTTTGTTCCATAAATCAATTTCTAACTAGAAATTTTATCATTCGCACCCTAGAGAAAACCAAAATTGGGCAATTAAAGTCTTGGTCAAATCTTGGATGGATATCTCTAAACAATCACGAGGACTTTAACTAGTCGGGATAAGGCCAATAATTTCAATTCATATCATTCGATTCTATTCGAGCTCCATACACTCATATTCAAGACATAATTTAACAACAACTCAAATTGCTCCTGACTTTTCATCTAAAACTATAAATTATGGGCGAGTTTTCATTGTTTTATATGAGATTACCTTTTCTCTCTGCTTATATTGCTATTCTTTTTCACTCGTAGCTGCGATAAAACCATATTGCTTACATGGGGTGTATTGGACGAGTATGTGCCACAATCAGTGGTCGAAGAATTTTAGAAAGGAAACCCTTCAATGATCAAACTTAAGGTGATAGAGGGTGCGGGTCATATGCCACAAGAAGACCGGTAGGCTTCTCCAAGTACTTACGATGCCCTTAATTCTAGCCTTTCATTTTTAGATTGTTTAGTTTCGACAGTTGCCATGTTTATCAGGCCTAAAAAGGTCGTGGAAGCTTTGAGGATGGTCCTTGCCTTCATGGACTGTTTTGCAACAATTTGAAAGGTGCTTTCGATTGAAAGTCAAGCATTGAGAATGCTGAAATTCCAAAATTAGTCCCTACTAATATTGATTAGCTTTAGGCTTTTAGCATTTGGTCAAATACTAAAATTAATTATTTTCTTCCAAAATTATCCTCACAAATTCTTCATATTTCTAATATTATTCCTCATTAAAAAATTTTATTAAAAAAATGAGACAACTCTTCACCGGACCCGTGAAGGGCTACGGTTACCGGCGAGCTAGATTTGGCGCTGATGACCATTAGTGGAGATCACGTGAGGTCGAGCGACCTCAACCGATGAATGTTGGCGTTAGATTTGGCTCATCGGCGGCCATAGCCCTTCGTTGGTCTAGCAAATTGAGTGACCTCAAACGACAGGCACCAACGCTAGATCTAATTTATTGGCGGCCATAGCCCTTAGTTGATCCGGCAAAGGATTTGGTTCAGTTTTAAAAATATAAGCAGATTGCAAATTTTTTTTTTATCAAACACACATTCAACTCAAAATCTATTTACAAAGAAATTTTACCAAACACACATTCGTCAAGTAGTTTTGGGTTTTCGACATTGACATTACACTGAAAGCTCATTTACAAAGCTAAATCAAATGCACAATTAGTCTCGATTGTCTTCCTTGATAAAGCTCTAAAGGTGAGAAACTGTTTTCCAAGACATGCCGGAAATTGTATAATTGAATCTCTCCGAATTGCTTTTGTCACTACCGAAAGGATTCATCTCACATGCCCGTGGTAAAGAGAGATTCCATCACGATGCAAAAGCTGCATGTGAATTTGTATTTTTTAGTGGAACCGGTATAGTTCTTAACTTTAACTGACATGTGGTCAACATAGAATATTAGGCTAAATTGTCTTAAATTTTGCTTGACATGTGGTCAACATAGAGTATTAGGCTAAATTGTCACGTCTTCTCGGTAGAAAACAAGACACATTCGTCGAATGTTGGTGTATGCACGGAATGGAGGCATTGGTCAGTCAACGGACAAATCAGATTAATATTCGAAAAGGATTCCAAAGTTCCATACTCGACAAGTATCCATCCTTAAAAGACTTGTAGGGTGTGGAGCTCAAAATATCCTCAAGGGTAGGGCAAATTATTCATCCCACTCACTCTCATGGCATAACTATAATTTAGCGACCACTGATTCAAATGAGATTGTTTATCTTTTTAAATTGAAAATAAAGACAATACAAATATCATAACTTTTGTATAGTACGCGCATTATTGCTTGGTGCCAAATTATTCAACAATCTTTCATTTGAGTACTATCAGTGATTTGTGTGGCAAAAAATTCAACGTAATATTAATTTATTATAACTTAACTAAAATGGCTTGGAAAAATCCAATCGGCAAAAACCATAAGTTACGATCTCGTTTTGGCCCTATTGATAAAAAAAGAAATTAACAAAGGAAAACCAAAATAAGAAAAAGGAGAAGAGGTCTGTTGCTCACCAAATCCTCTATTTCTCTCTCTTCTTCTCTAGTAGTTAAGACATGGTTCCTCAATAGAGCTTAGTCAATTAACTTTAGGGTAAAATTGACAAAGAGAATATACATGGCAATCAAGAGCTTTTTTTTTTCCGATCAGAAATGAAATTTCCATTACTAACTCAAAACAAGAGTTTGTGATATGGGAAAATTCATACATAAAATAGACCATAGGGGAAAGGGGGGATGCGCAACCCAATTCGAGGGCAAGGTGTTTTCTTGGTGGGCTTTCGCGACCCAGTCGGAAACTTGATTTGCTTCGCGCGGACTGAAGGACATTTGGACCCAATCTAGCTCAGTCAAAAGCTGTCTATAATCATGGGTTATGAAATGGGCCGCCCATGGAGGTGTCTCTCGGCCTAGCATGAAGTTACACACGGATAAGCTATCCGTTATACGTGGACGTGCAGATCAGCTAAGGGAGTTGAGTGTCGATCAGCTGAGGAAGTGGTGCACAGATCAGTTGTTGTTTTTCTTTTCTCCTTCAGCCAAAGCAAAGCAGCTTGCACACCTAGGGTTTCGGCGACTTGTGCGGTAGGAGCATGGATCGGCCGGACAAACCTATCAACCAGTAGCTCGGACGAGTTTCTGCAAAGGTCGGCTACTGATCCAGTGAGGGAAGCGTTATTCCAGGTACTGTCTACGTTCAATTTCAGTGTGTTTCATGGCGGAGGATGCCAAGTTTTCACGTCTAGGGAGTTCTGCCATGGTGGGTTTTCCTTTGGCTGATGCGTCTTCTCAAACAGGGTCCTCGTGGAGATGGCCAGCTCGACCGTTTGCCTCGGGTTCAGCTGCTTGCCGCGGAAGACCAGAGCATTCCTCTATTTCCAGATCTGCCATAGAACGCTGGCAAAGAGATTTTCCGAGGAGGGGTAGGCCGTCAAGGTGATGTTTTCATAGATCCACTTGTCGATCCGGCTAACTTTTGATGGGGGTAGTGTCGATTTGTATGGGTTGTTGTGACCACACTTCTTTTGTCCAATTACACAAGATGAACATGTGCTCCATCGTTTCGGGTTCGATTCGGCAAATGGGGCACAAAGGATCAGGTAATAGCTTTCTCTTGTAGAGATTCTCTTTTGTAGGGAGTGCATTGTTGCATATATTCCATATAAACAACTTGATTTTTGTTGTGGTTCGAAGTTGCCACACCTATGTCCACAACGATTTTGGTATCTGATAAGATGTAGAGGGGGTCTGTGTTGATGAGGACTCGCCTGTTTTGTATATACTGTTATAGCCACTCTTTATCGTATAATTCTTAGAGCTGTTTGCTGTCCATGTTAGCTTATCTGGGGCTGGTTGTATGCTTAGAGGAATAATAGCTATTTCCTTGACAATAGTCTCCTCGAATAGCTCATTTAGTTTTCCGATGTCCCATGCCTTAGATTGCCGATTTATCAAGTCAGTTACCATACATGGATCTTGCCTATTAGGAGGACCATGTATCTTGCCCGGAGATAGCCATCGGTCCTCTCTAATTCTGATTTTTTTTCCCCATCTCCCACAATCCACCGTGAATGTGATTCGAGGACATCTTGTCCCGCCAATAAACTCTGCCATCCCCAAGAGGATTGGGGTCGTTTTTGTGCTGTCCAAAACTCCCCTGTAGGGAAATATACACTTTTTATCACTCGACTCCATAAGTCATTCAGCATTTGAACTAATCTCTAGGCTTGCTTTCCCAGCATTGCTCTATTAAAGTGTACTAGATCTCATAAACCAAGTCCTCCATGATCTTTTCTGATTTTCAGTTCCTCCCACTTTTTCCAGTGAATGCCCCTCTTCGAAGCATGTTGCTTCCACCAAAATGATGCTGTTTTTTTTTTTCTCAATTACCCTACAAATAGATAGTGAGATTTTGAAAACTGACATGGTGTATTGAGTTAAAGCATGAATAACTATTTTAAGGAGGATTTATTTTCCCACCCTGGAAATCAACTTCTCCTCCTAGCCTTCTAACATGGCAATCAAGAGTTTAAAGAAAAAAATTAAGCAGATTCGGTGGAGGGGCTTTTTGCACTTTAAAATCGTGAACTTGGCAAACCTTTTGGAGAAGATGTTCAGAGAAAGAGCTTGAAAAGAGGTAAACATGATTGAGAGAGAGAGCTAAAAATTGTGAAAGCTGAAGAGTGAAAGGTCAGAGAAACAGAAGGATCTGCAAAACAAAGAAGAAAAAAAAGGAAAAAAAGAAATAGTGACCAAAAAGAGATCTAGGCTCCGTTTGGCAACATTCCAATTTTTTTGTTTTTTTGTTCTTTTGTTCCTCATAATAGAAAAAAAAACAAAAATCCGTTTGGTAATGCCAACTGATTTTTCAATTCCCAAGAATAGAAAGTTGTTCCCGAGAATAGAAATGAGAAGTAAAAAAAATAGTAACTTCTTGTTCTTGGGAACAATTTTTAGAAACGTATTTCTTTGGGGATTATTCGCCGCCCATAGCACACTGCCGCCCTTTGCCTGGTCGCTGGCCGCCCAGTCGCCACGGGTCGACCGCCAACCGCCCGGTCACCACGGGCCAATTGCTAGCTGGCCTCTTGCCACCACCCTTCGCTCGGCAGCAGGCAACCTAGTGCGACCGGTGACCCAGTGCGATTGGTGGCGGCGGACGACGATCGGCGGATGGCAAGCTGCGAGCAGCCACCGGCAACGACGGTGGCGGCCGATGACTAGCGGCCACCCGCCAACCGCCAGTCGTTGCACGCCACCCGCCGGTCACCGCCGCCATCAAGGAAAAAAGAAATAAAAACTTTTTGTCGATTCCAAACGTATTTCTATTCAATTTTTACTTTAAGAATAAGAAATTTTTGTAGTTACCAAACGTCTTATTTTATTCAGAAATTATTCTAGAGAGTAGAAATAAAAAAGAATTATTTTTCAAAAAAATTGTTCCAAAGAGTAGAAATGTTACCAAACGCACCCCTAGTGGATTAAGCAACTGTGATTTTTCACTGACACACCCAACGTGGTATCTCCATCACCTTCAACTTCTTTGCGATTCGATGGATTCCTGCTAGCACCGTAGCGATTTATGTCCTGAATCCATTAATGTCTTTGTAATTCGTCCGAATCAAGTGCAATTCCTTGCGTCACGTTATTAGACTCGTCACCATCTCAACCTCACTAAAGCTGATTGACTGGTCCCCTTGTTGTTATCTATAAGCGCAGAAATCGCCGTTGCTCATCTCAAGCTCAAATCTCTCCATTGCTCAAGCTACTGGAAGAGCATCCCCTCTTTAGAATTTAGGGTTTCATTTTGAAATGAATTTGAGGAGAAAAAGAGCCAAAAAGAAGATTATCCATGTTGGAATCGAGTTTCTTATAGAAAGCCACATCACAATCAAAATTTAATATATAGAGCCATGTAGCAATTTGTCAGAATAGACACTTAAAGTGAATATTTTTTCGTTAACAGGGTACTCAAGTAAGTATCGTATGAAAATTATGATACTTATAGTGTTTTTATTCTCTTTAAATTGAAATACATGTACTTTAGGATGCATAGGATGTCATAATCTCCTGACAAGTGGCATATGCAGTAAGAAGCATGATAATTGTGTTAGCACCAACAGTAAAACGCTTTCTCAACACAAAGGGCACAAGGACAAGAATCGCAGAGAATACAGCCAACTCTCTCTGGCAGCTAAAGAGCATGACAATCTTTATTCAACTTACCAACTGTAACAAAACAACTATCATATTCGAAACCTGAACACATTGCAGATGTATCCAAAAATGGTTTCGATATCAAGCCCTAAATATTACAAATATGCCGAAGGAGTGGGATTGGGATAATGCGAGGGAGGCTTTGTCACTACATAAGCAAGGTCGTTCTTTCTCTAGAACAAAGAGAATTTCTCCTAATGCAGAAATTAAAATTTACATGGGGCGGGCATTTGTCCGAAATTGAGAAGCCTGTCTTCAATTCTACAAGAAGTGGGATTTATCCGAGCACCAAAACCAGCTCACGTGAGTTTCAAGTGTGATGCTCACCACCCGAGGCATGTAAGTCCATGTAAAAGTGGAATGAAGGCATCGCTTGTCCTGACTTTTATTTTTTTATTTTTATAAAAAATGTTCAATCGATTCTTTTCTTTTCTTTTCTTTTCTTTTTGTTCCATCACTCTTTTGTTAACATTAGCCACTCAACTTAAAAAGCAAGTGAGACTGTTGACGTGGCCATTTAAGTGCTATTCGGCATCATAAGTGACATCCTCCCTTATAAACCTTAAACAAAATAAATACTTTTTAAAATTCAGAAAAAGGTAAATTTTAAAAAGAAAAAAAACAGAATAAGTAAAATAGAGAAAGAAGAGGGAGAGGAAGCTACAACAGGGGGCGCGGCTGGTGCACAACAAGGCGAAGACGTCCGCGTCGGGCCACCACTGTGGCGAGGAAGACCCTCGCTGCTCTCTCTCTCTTTTGCCGACTAAAAAAAAATTGAAGTTTTTTTCTTCTCTTTTTATTCTAACGACAATTAATTTAATAAAAACTGTTGAGGCACTACTTAGAATTCCACGTCAGCATTTTCATTTGTATATTTAATCAAAGAAGTAACACGAAAGGAAATACAAAATTAAAATTGCAGTTCAATAAAAAAGGGAAAAATGCAATTTAATTGGATCATTTGCTATAACTTTGGCGTGTCTAAATAAAATTTTACTAATTACTTTTTAATCTAAATCTTAGGATGTCTATATTTTTTCCCTTTTGTTAATTCAACTGAAATTTTCACAACATTTAAATGTTGGCACTTAAATTTGCATATACCTATTTCAAAGTTTTTAGAAATTTGAATATTGAATATGAAAAGTTACTTTCACCCAATTTAGATGAAAACGCTCTCGAAGATCAACATTATCTTTTATCTCTAAACAATTGGGTGACGCGTCCATTGGGACTACAGAGGAGTCAAGGAGAAGGATTTTTTTGGGGTGTTATGGCCGTTAAAGAGGGATTGCAAATATGATCACGAGCGTGACAACCAGCTGGCCTTGCCAGGGCAGCCAAGTGGACCTTGGGTGAGGGCTAGGCAAGGGCATAAAATTATAGGGCTCGACCCAAATTGACTAGGACCAAGTTAAGCCCGACTTACATGGAAGGGTGTTGCATATGTTTTTTGTCATTAGGCAAGTCTAATCCATGATTTTGGTCGGATGTGACGTTTCAGTTGGATCCACAATTTAGTCACCTGAAATTGCAAGGAGCGATAACACGTTTTAGTTGACTCATAGAGGGATCTACCATTAGGGATTGGGTGGCAGGAAATGTAAAGATTCAAAAAATTGTAAATGATTTAGGTGTATATGAACCTAAGGCATCCCAACCACTGACGCAGATAGGTCTCTAGTGGGAACCGTGTGATCAATGAGCTTAAATGCGCACCAAATTCAGTTATGCACCCAAAATTTCTCGCGGTCGGGGGAAGGTTCAAGAAAGCGAGCTGAAAGTTTGGAATCGAACAGTCGGTTGGAGAGCCAATCCAACGCTGGAGGGACCACTGGACCAACATTAGGGGACGAGTCATGTGGGCCCCATCCTATGTCCCTGTTCCTTCTAGGGGAAGAAGACAATTTTGCAGCTATTAATCTGCAAGTAATCATCCTCACTCCGAGGCACAAGAATAAAAAATAAAAATGTATTTATAAAAAAAACACTATACATAATCGCATGAATGCATTAATACTGCAATATAACATAAAAACATTCTCCTCACACGCCTATAATACTATTCATCAATGCATTTTTCGTGATTTGAGCTTGAAAAACCCCCTCGATAAGGGAAAAAGATGAAAACCAGAAAATTAGTCACTGTTGTATTATAAATAAATCGATTTGATTATTAATGGTAATTTTGTTAAAATTCTAACAATTAAGATAAAAGTACATGTGAGTGCAAAGACAGCAATTTCAGCACATCATCTTTATTGACACGAAAAGTTGCTATATGTATTAAACTATGCTTGATTTTTTCATTAGTAAGGATTTATTTACTGGTCAATCACGTAGAACTAAATGGAAATAGTGGAAATCTTTTAGCCCAATTACATACGAGCTCAATGTGCATAGAAAGTATATACGTTTAACATTTAAAAATAATAATGCATTACTTCCATTCAGTCCTTGATGTGTCAAAAATACAATCACATAAAACTAAATGGAAGTAGTGGAAACCTTTTAGCCCAATTACATATGAGCTTAATGTGCATAGAAAGTATGTACGTTTAACAATTAAAATAATAATACATTACTTCCATTCAGTCCTTGATGTGTCAAAAATACAGTCACATAGAACTAAATTGAAATAGTGGAAATCTTTTAGCCCAATTACATACGAGCTCAATGTGCATAGAAAGTATATACGTTTAACATTTAAAAATAATAACACATTACTTCCATTCAGTCCTTGATACGTCAAAAATACAAGATGAAATTATACACACTCTCGCTTCCGCCGTCTGAATACCCTACTCTCGAACGCCGGTCCATCGCTTGTAAATCTGACGGACGATATCAAAAGGCCTGGATCTTTGACCGTCGCATGCATATAAACATAACGTTCTAATTCATAAAACTTTCGCAACTTCCCCTATAGACGAGCCCACTCCTCACTTCCCACTTCACTCATCTCTGCATCTCTCTCTCTCTCTCTCTCTCTCTCTCTCTCTCTCTCTCTCTCGGGCATCGAGTCCAGCGACCTAGTCTAGAGTTCCCTCAACGATGGCATTGCTCTCAGCTCTCACGGTGGAGATCGCGATCCCAGTTTGCGCCGTCATTGGGATCGCGTTCTCCCTGATGCAGTGGCGCTGCAGGTTGTGCTATAGCGACAACATCGAAGAGCAAGGCCCAGGGGACCGGAGAGATGCTGAACTCAAGTATGATGAAATAAAGAGTACCATCTCGGAAGGTGACTTTATACAGATCCTTTAACTTCATAATTTGCCTGCTTTATGGAGCTTTTCCCTTTTGCTGCGCTCGGGATTGATAGCCGTACATTCTCAAACATTTCAGATCTTTCGGTAATGAAATTCTATGGTCCCCTTTTTCAATAAAGCTCGTAATCTTTTAGCACATGTTCGTTGTCCGAGAGAGGAAAAGGAAAAAAACGAAGACACAGAATGAAGTACATTTGAGTCTCTAGGTTGCGTTTTTTTTCCTTTTGGGGGGCATAGAGAGGTTGTAGTTCAACCCTCTTCTTTCCATGTCTCACACACACTGTTCATTAACAGATTTTTTACGGGTCAATCTCGCATATGCCTGAGCAACTGCAACAAATTCGAGTCTTGTAATCTGATGATAGCTCAGCGAAATCATGAGCTTCTGCTGCTTGTGGTGCGAGTCATTATTACGGCTTGTTAAAGCTGCTAGAGCTTTGAACGACGTATCTGAGCACAGTAGGATAATATTTACTCACGCAGGTCTCTTCTCAGGAAGATGTTTGGAATGATGTTGGCGGTCTTTGTCGTGTTCTTGGGGGAGGGTTAACTGGTGAAGCTCTTGTCCTTTTGGCTTTTGCCATTGGTCTTATTTTCTCAACAAGTTCGCGCTTTGTTTGGATTAAGTAAGTGCACATGTTGTGCATGTCACGTGAATGTTTTCGGCTCTTTACTCACCAACTTAGCTGCAGGTTCCCGCGGGACTAGGAGGCACTTTATTTTATCGTATTACACGACAAGAATGTTCATAACATAGCATAGCCGTTTCGAAAATATATTTGATTAATGTCTGGGGCTAATTTACGAATAATTACTCATCTTGAAAGACTAATTGATTTATTAGCTCAAAAACTAGTTTGAGTAAGCCAAACTCGGTGTTGCATTTGGACATATGTACATCTGTGAGATAGATTACATTTGGTGACAGCTTAAGAGTACACTCATGTCGTTGAAAAGAATTTTTGTGAAAAAGATTTTCTAGACTTTTTGATGTTTGGAATGATCAAAATAATAAATCATTTCAAAAAAATATTTTCAATAAAAGAAATACTTGTTCTTGAGAATCATGAAAAAGATTTCTCCTTGCTAATAAGAGGAGTTATTCCATGTCACCTGCGGCAAAATACTTCACCTAAATCTAAAGCTTCAATGAATCTCTCTCTCTCTCATCCTCATTTGCTCCCATAAATTTTTTTCCTCTGTTGACGAATCAACAAGTCATGTTTTCATCTATAATAAAGTAATACGTTTAATCTGTGATTTATGTCGATTCACCTAGGCCCGGTTACCTGGCTCCTGTGCTCGAGTCATTGGCATTTGGGCTAGATTCCATTAAGGCCAGGCCCATTTCTCCAATTCCTACCCTCGAGTTTATAGTGGCTGAGCCCAAGAAATCCCAGCTCCTCCAATAGGGACCACAGTAGCTGGGCCCAAGTCCCCATAGGTCAAGGCCTTGTCCCAAAAGCTCAAGCCCGGGTCCTCAAAATTGAGTCCAGATTCCTGATGGTGGGGCTTGGGACCCCGAAGCCTAGCTCAAGACCTTGGCATCATGCTTGTGTCTTTGCCAGTCGCACCCAAGTTCCCCAGTATCTCGCTGCCCGAGCCCAAGTACCCTAATGTTGGGCTTGGGGCCTAATCTCAAGGTCGGGTTTTATAAGAGAAAAAATTAGTCATTTACAATTTATTAAAGTATTGAAGTTATGAAATTTGATTCGATAAAACTATATTTAAAATTTGATGATATTACACATGCAGCCCTTATATCAACACAACTATTGCATTCTTTTCTTTAGAAAATAAAAGCAATAATTTTTCAATCCATTTAAAATTTTAGCTGAACATCAAAAAATATTGTCATTTTCTAGAATAAGGACTTATTTGAAAACACATTTTTAGAGATTTGAAGTTATCAATGAAACAAATGGAACCTAAGTTTAATTTCTTTTTTCCATCTTATTTGTGTTGGTTATAGGAAGCTTGGCATATGCAACTAATGACGCAATGTCAAAATTAATTAAAGTTGGGATAGTAATTTTTATATGTAATTGGCTTTAGTAGAAGCATATTGTATAGAAAGGTGAATTGCTGAGGATGTACAACCTTCAATTCTAAAGTATATCTTCACTTCATCTATGAATGTGTTTTAGGGTTTTATCATCCTACGCTATAATTTGATGCAGAATATTTCTCATTTTCGTGAGATTGTCATCCTTGATTTCTCATACTTGTGACGGAACACTAATTCAATAGGGTTAGTTAAGAATATATAGGTAACTAACCATGCTTATATTTCTCTAAGGTTCTCTTTTGTGTTAGATTCTTGCTTCTCCTATGTAAAGTCCTTATATGTAACAATGTTGCATTCCTATTTCTTATCAGTATGATTTGAATAATCTTTAAAACTTAGCATTATAAGTTGTATTGTGAAATTAATTTCTTTATTTCTTTTATTTTTTTTCCGATCATATTTCCCCTGTTGCAGTTCACCCTTCTCCTCTTCTAGTTCTGGCATCTAAGTTCAGTTCTAACTTCAGTTCTGATGTTTTTCCATACTCTCGGTTTTATTTCTGGCTCTAACCTATTGTTTACTATTGTAGGTCATCATCTGTTTCTACTTTCTTCTTTGTTTGTGATGCTTTACTTTAATGTTTAAGATGTATTTACAATAATATTCTAGGTCAATATTCTCGGTCTGGGACTATGTACTGAATATTCAGTTCTTTTTATTTCATTAATTATTTTGCATAACCTGGTACTTTCATTCTTTCATCCCTTCCCCATCTTGCCCTACTCATTATGGTCTCATCACTCTTCCGCTGGTTGGATTTAACACTTATAGTGTCCACCTTGCCAAAGGTGAATCGTAACATAAACCATATCATCTTTTGAGTGACTCTTTTGGAATCGCTGTAGGTTAGGCTTTCTTATTTCTTGGAACTAGGTTCAACAAAACTAGGCAACGGAATAACGTAACTGGATTTAACTGAGTTATACTTTATTACGTCACACATAAGGTAGAATGTTAAGAATCAGATTTGTTGCTTTATTTGCTTGATAGAGAGGGCTTAATTATCTTTTGTGATTGGAACAGGTGTGAAATCCTTTCTGTTAATGGAGTACCAGTATGCTGGAGTTTTCATGGTTGCTTTTGCGATTCTAATCTTCCTCCTACTTGGCTCTGTTGAGAGGTTCAGCACCCAAAGCCGGCCTTGCACGTCTAATCCTTCAAAAACGTGCAAGCCTGCACTTATCACTGCCGTCTTCATTATAGTTTCATTCCTACTTGGTGCTTTCACATCAGTCCTCTTCGGTTTCCTTGGCATGAAAATTGCTATATATGCTAACGGAAGGACTGCCTTGGAAGAGAGAAACATAGCTGTAAGAACTTTCAGGTCTTGTGCAGTTATGGGATTTCTTCCTGCTGCCATCGATCTTCTCGTGCTCTATCTTGCAATCAATCTGTTCAAGTTGTACTATGGCAATGAATGGGAAGGTCTTTTTGAGGCTATTACTGGTTATGTTCTTGGTGGATCTTCCATGGCTCTCTTTGGAAGAGCCAGTGGTGGAATTTATGCCAAGGCTGCTGATGTTTGTGTTCATCTGGTTAAAGAGATTGAACAAAATAGCCCACAAACTGATCGAAACCCAGCCGTATGTACTCTCTTACTGTAGCTTTCTCTATCATGTACATCATTCACTTTTAGTCATAAATGGGGTTGACTTTAATCATTCAGGTGATTACTAATTATGTTGGTGATATTGTTGGAGATATTGCTGGTATGGGACCTGATCTTTTTGGCTCTTACGCCGAATCATCCTGCGCTGCCCTTGTTCTCGCTTCCATCTCTTCTTTCGGAATTGAACACAACTTCACTGCTACGTGTTATCCCCTGCTTATTAGCTCTATGGGTATTCTCGTTTGCTTGATCACAACAGTCTGGTGGGAAATCAAGCCTGCATCGAAGACGGAGCAATTTATTATTTCCACAATTCTAACGACTGTCGGAATTTTTGTTGTTAGCTTGATTGCTCTGCCCTCATCATTCACAATTTACAACATTGGGTTGCCGAAAGTTGTGAAGAACTGGTAAACTCTTTGATGGTAGTTTGTACCTTCTGATCCCGAATGCTACTTTCTTCTGATGTTTGTCATGGGACAAGCTTCAATGTCAGCGGGCTTTTACGGGATTAAGTCAACACGTTGAGCGTATGTAGTCGCTAATTGTGGATATGATCTTGCAGGCAGCTGTCCTTGTGTGTCGGTGTTGGTCTTTGGGCCGGGCTAATTAGTTGGTTTGTCAAAGAAAATTACACCAACGATGACTTCAGGTATTAAATTTGCTAAATTAAATGAAGGTTATGAATCTTTACAACTATTGATGGCCATGTGCTGACCAAGTAATGATCCTCATTTCTGCAGCTGTCTCCAACATGTTAATAAGGATACCAACAATTTCTACAGCTGTCTCCCACGTAGTGCTGTCAAAAATTTTTGCTGCTGTCCCAAAGATGTTTGTGCCGAAAATTTCCGCAGCTGTCTCCAAGCCGCTCTCAGTCTCGAGAACATTAGTGTTGCCCTTGGCTCTGTCAGTATCCCATTTTTTGCCGCCGTTAGCATTTTCGTGAGTTACCGTTTTGCTGCCACGTACGGAATTGCTGTAGCTGCCCTTGGGATGCTAAGTACCTTTGCCACTCGATTGGCCATAGATGCTTCCGGTCCCATCGGCGACAACGCTAAACGTATTGCTACGATGGCTCGCATTGGAGCCCGTGAAGCTGCTGGCGATGCTACAGCTGCCCCTAGAAAGGTAGAGGCAATCCTTGCATGCGAATATAGTATTGACTGGGAAACTAATACTCTTCGAGAGCCTCTGTATCAGTATTAGACCCTCTAACACTTGCTCTACACACTTGGACAAGCTCCAACACATGGTCAACATGTGTTGGAAAATCCAACAAGTGGTCAACTATCTTGGCACGCGAGTCCGGAAGTCCGACAGGCTATTCAAACTTGCACGGGGTCATTTAAGGAATTCCGACCACATGCCGCTGTAGAGGTGACGAGGGTTGGTGTTCTAGAGGGAGGCAGAGAAGCAGGAGGTGGAGGACTTGCGAAGTGGTAGATAGGGAGTAGTAGTAGTACGGGTGGGTCAGGGAGCCTGCTGGGCTGGCGCTGTAGGACATCTTCTTTGCGTCATGGTTGGAGGGGCTCTGGATGTAGTAGAGGGGCCGGCGTGGGGACCATGGCAGCGATGAGGCGGTGTCAATGCTTGTCACCTCTGAGTCCGACTAGGTGTGAATTGTGAGAGGCATGGTGGGTTTCTGCAGCGGGCAAGGGCGATGGGAGAGAGAATAGTTGAAGAAGGCGATAGATTGATTTTTTCTTTTTCCTTTTTTGGAGGGAGGGGAGGATGGTGCTAGGGAGGAAATGAGAGGATGAAATAAATGGGTGGTTTCTGACTAAAATTAAAAAATAAATGGGTGGGGTAAAAAGTGATTTCGGGAAATAAAATCACTGAATGTTGAATACTGATAAAATTTGGTCATTGTAGAAGATCATAGATTTATTTAAATAAGTCAACTCTAGCACTTTTTTCATTATTTATTTATATGTGAATTTAAATCAAATTAATTTAATTGAAATAATCATAAAAATGATAATCTATCATATATATATATATATTCATTTCATATATAACGTGTCTCAACATATGAGAATTTTCTATTTTTTAAGAAATGACGTGTCAACATGTTATATCGTGTCGTATGTCGGTGTCGATGCTATTTAGAATATCAACACAATATCAAGATTGTTATGTTGTCCTTTTAGTAACGTTAGTTATGCGAGTCATTTTGGGTCCTTACTAGGGTGGCATGATGTTTGGCTAAAATCGCCTTTCTTTCCTTTAGGTGTTGCCTTTCATCCATCGTTCTCAATATTAGCCCTACTGGCAAAGTCTACTTTCCTGTTGTTTAAACCTAATGTTAGATGGACATTTTTTCGTTTCTTATCTGGTATGTAGGGATTCGCCATTGAATCAGCTGCCCTGGTGTCAATCGCTCTGTTGGGTGCATTTGTGAATCGTCCAGCAATGTCGTCTTCTGTTGATGTCCTGACACCGAAGGTCATCGTCGGTGTGATCATGGGCACCTGGCTTCCTTACTGTTTCTCTGCTATGACCATGAAAAGTGTGGGATGGGCAGGATTCAAGATGGCTATGGAGGTCCGCAAGCAGTTGTTAGAGTTCGGGCCAGAGCTCATTGGGGTTCATAAAAGACCTAACTATGATATATGCTTCGAAATTGCAACTGAGGCATCTTTCAAGAGGCTGATTGGACCTGCTGCCCTGGTACTGTTTACACCACTTATCATCGGGACTGTCTTCGGTGTAGAGACGCTGTCTGGTCTTTTGGCTGGCTCTCTCAGTTCCGTTGTCCAGGTAATCTTTACGAATGTAATCGATGCCTATCTATTTTGGTAGTTTGCGTTACTCAAGGTTTGTCTCCGTTGAGAATCACCGCCGCTCTCTTCCCTTTCCACATTTTTTTCTCTTGGCCTAGATAATTCCAGAATAATTTAGTTATTCTTCGTCCAAGCAAGTTGTGGTGTAATAACAAATTGCCACTGATATTTTTATTGGAATTGTCTGGAGAGATATGGAAGGCGGCTAGTTGACCGACTTTACACCCTATAAATAGGAGCAATTGCTCTCTCGTGGAGAGTGTCGTGCCGTAGTGTGTGGCATGAGCAGAGAGCGTAGTGTAGGAAAGGATTGGCCCCCATTGTGTAGGCATAGGAGTCTACAAAAGGGACCGTGTGTAGAAAAGCAAGAGCTAGTCCGAAATGTGAGTGAAGAGACAGGCTTGCAAGTGTGGGACAAGTAATAAATATCTTATAGAAAGGTATTTTGCCATTTAAAAAATTGTAAGTGCTGGATTTTCCCAACAAAAGTAATATCAGAGCTGCGCTTATGAAATTCAATAATTTCTTGATAGAACATTTGTTAAATCGGGTTATGATATTGTAGTTTCTTCATTGTTGGACAAAATTTGAGTAGGTTGATAAACTGTTGAGTAATGCTCTTAACATCATATCTATGACAATGTGGGAGCTTCGCATCGGTTATCTCATTTAATTGTAGCATTTTCCCGATGAATATTATTTGCCGGGCCTGGTTTTGAACAGATTGCTGTATCGGCATCCAAAACGGATGGAGTATGGAACCAAGCGAAAGTGGACATTAAGGTATGCAGCTGCTCCAACTGCTCAATAGCTTGTTTTTTGTCCATTATACTCGTCAGTGGTAGTTCAGTGACCTGCTGAGAAAACTTGTCTGGCTTAACAGATTTTTTTCCTTAATAATATCTTGAATTTGCTTTCAGGCTGGTGCTTTGGAGTATGCGAAGAAACATCGCCCTGAAGAGCGGAGGCTTCTCAAATTTGCTGAAAGTGATGAGATCTTTGGTGATCCACTGAAGGACTCTTCAGGTCCACCACTCAACATCCTTGTCCAGCTAATGGCAGTCGAGTCGCTCGTGTTTGCTCCCTTCTTTGCTAGTCACGGTGGTTTGCTCTTCAAGTTTCTCTAAGGGAGGGAACTGACTTCCCTTCTGTCGCAGCAGCAGCACTGTCGTCAACTCAATTTGACTTTAGCATCTATTTCCGTATTGTTTGTTAAAGCTAATCGACCTATCTAGCTCCTCTGCTGCTTCAGACGACTTGAGCAAAAACTTTTGAATAAAGTTTTGGATTATCCAAATTGCTCATTTTGATTTGAAAAAACTAAATCAAGGACAAGAATGAGAGGGATGGTCTTGGCCATTTAAACTAGTAATGCAACGTCAGGATGATAATAGGTGAAAGCTGCTTTAACCCTCGGATTATAAGCATGTGTATGCCTATATGGTGCTGCATCTTTGCTAACTCACCCCACGTAAAGGTGAAGAAGCATTCAACATGGGCCGCGCATCAATCCAAAGTACACAAGTCCTACTTTAAATATGGGGCAACCGTCTATTGCTGCTGATAATAGAGATGACACCCGAGCTGAAAAGGTGAGGACCATAAAGAAGAACATTGACCGTGGATGTAGGACTAAAGTGACGGAAGAAGGGTAACAACTCGAACAATATCAAATTAATGCAGCAGAGTAAACTAATTTCCCATCTTATATAAACTTAATAAGAATCGATATAGTAGAGTAAAATAAATACCAAGCACGCAAATACAAGACGATTTTTTATATGGAAAACCTTCTCAATGTGAGAAGATAAAAAATCACGGGACCGGAGTTCACCAAAAAATCTTCACTATCAACAAAAATTGAGTGAATAATGTTCTTCTCTAGTAAATACTAAAGGTATATAGCAGAAAAGATCTCAAGAACATAATTCTTTGCAATAAGCATCAATTTCACAAGAGATCAAGGATAAATTTGATAAAAAAAAAAGTAGATTTTTATCAATCCATGAAAAAATTAGATGTGGGGAGCTTCAAATGAAAATCAAACCGTTTAGATTTGAGAAGATTGCACCACGAACACGCTGACAAAATTTCAGCTCAATTGGACCACGAATTGACCTTTAATGCCGCTTGATGTAAATCAGACTTTAACTCAAGCCCTTAGATTTTCTGCTTTCTCTTTTTCTGTTAATATTGAATTTTTTGTGGCTACAACTTTAAATATAGAAAGAAATTATATTTCTCCTTATGACTTATCATATGGACTCAAGCCCTTTTAAGCTTACAACTCATTGGGCTTTCTCCACATAGAAGCGAACTCAACTAACAAGTCTCCCCCTCACGACGATGTGGAGGGATTCACCATCCCTGCTATCAATCGACAATGTTCAAGACTCATCATTATATCAGAGCCATTATGATTCGTATGAATTTTCTCAAGTTCCAATAACTTCTTATTTAGAACATCATTTATCCAATGATATCTAATATCAATATGTTTTGATCTAGAATGAAAAAATGAATTATTACCAAGATGAATTGCGCTTTAATTATCAAAAAATAACGCATCTCTTTTGTTTGAACCCAAGTTCTTCTAAGAATTTCTTCATCCACAGCATTTCTTTACTAGCTTCAGTCGCTGCAATAAATTTAATTTCAGTTGTAAAAAGTACAACACACTTCTGCAATTTTGACTTCTATGACACAGCTCCATCCGCAAAAAAAATCAAATAATCGAAGTAGATTTACGAGTATAAATATCTCCTGCCAAGTAGGAATTTGTGTATCCAACTAATTCAACTTTCCCAGTCTCGAAACTAAGTTTCAAATCTGAAGTTTCCTGAAGATATCTTATAATCCACTTCACTGCATTCTAATGCTCTCTGCTTGGATTTGACAAATAGCAACTAACAACGTCAACTGCATGGACCAAGTCTAGGCATGTACATACCATCATATACATTAAGCTTCCTATAGGTGAGGTATATGTAATATTTTTCATATCTTTCTTCTCTTTATCAGTCATAAGACTTTACTTCATATTTAACTTAAAGTGAGTAGCAAGAGGAGTACTAATTACTTTAGCTTTGTCCATATAAAATTTCTAAAGGATTTTCTCGATATATTTCTCTTGCAACAAAAATAACTTTTTAGCATCTCTATTTGGAGTAATTATAATGCCAATAATCTACTTCGCCAAGCCCAAGTCTTTCATGGCAAAAGACTTGCTCAACTATTTCTTCAATAATTCAATTCGTGAAGTATTTCTACTAACAATCGGCATATCATCAATGTAAAACAAGAGAATAATAAAGTCATCATTCGAAAAATTTTAGACAAACACACAGTTATCTAAGGAAGTCTTTTTATTATGTTATAAGTTATTGTATTATTGTCTTGGTGCTTGCTTTAGGCCATAAAGACTTTTCTTTAGTTTGCACACATAATTCTCTTTTCTTTTCACTTTGAAACCTTCGGGTTGTTTCATGCATATCTTTTCCTCTAAAGAACTATGTAGGAAGGCTGTTTTGACATCCATCTACTCAATTTCCAAAATTAGAGCAACTACTGAGCCTAGTACCACATGAATAGAAGACATTTTCATTATGAGAGAAAATATATTATCAAAATCAGTACCCTTTCTTTAACCGAATCCCTTAATAACCAATCTGGTTTTGTATCATGGTTGTGAAGTATGTTCATCTTGCTTCAACATATATACCCACTTGTTTTTCAAAGCTTTTATACATTTAGGTAACTTTCCCAACTCAAAAGTATGATTATCATAAAGTGACTGCATCTCATCTTGCATAGCATCAAATCAATTGCTTGTACTCATCTTTTATTGCTTCTACATAACACTCTGGTTCACTTGCATCAATCAATAATACATACTCATCTATCTCCGGATTAGAACATCTAGCGGAAAATCTAATTGAGCTTCTAGTTCATGAATAATATGATATGTTCCAACATGTTCAAGAACATGTGTGTTATCTTGAACATTAACTTCCTACTGCTCTTCATCAACCTGTGTAGGAATATTTGTTAGTCTAAATCCAAATCAGCACTAACCTGTGATGCTGAAATCCATCTCTGCTTTTTCAATATCCTCTATTATTTGATCTTTCATAAACACAATATCTCTATTTCTTATAATTTTCTTTTCAACTGGATCATAAAATTTGTAGCCAAGTACATCTTGTCCATAACCATTAAATATGCACTATCGTGTTTTCACATCAAATTTAGACATTTCATCTTTGGAATATTTACAAATGTATTGTATCCAAAGGCAAGCAAATAATCATAAGAAACATCTTTGTCTATCCAAACTCTGTTAGGAATATTAAACTCTAAAAGAATATATGGAGTAAGATTTAATACATGCGTAGCTATATTAAAGCTTCACCCCAAAAGAATCAAAGTAGCTTTGACTATGAAAGTGAGCATCTTACTATTTCAACCAGTGTTCTGTTCATTCTCTTAGTTAAGCCATTTAACTTAGGCATCTTAAGAAGTGTCTTTTGATGTTGAATATCTTATTGTCTACAATATTCATCAAAAGATGGAACAATTCTGATGCATTTCAATTTCTTTCCAATGTATCTCTCAACTAAAGCCTGAAATTACTTAAAAGCATGTAATACTTGATCTTTAATTTTCAAGGTATAAATCTAAATTTTCCTTGAAAAATCATTTATGAAAGTAACAAAATAAAGAGTCACAAAGTGATTTTGTTTTCATAGGACCACAAACATCATAATACACTAAATCAAGTATACATGACTTTCTCGAAGGAATGAAGCTTTTAAATGCAACTATATTATGTTTTCCTACTAAATAGTGAGCACGTTTTTTTAGCGCCCAACTTTTCATTCTTGAAATGAGCTTCTTCTTGGCCAATATTGACAAACCCTTCTCACTGATGTGACTGAGCCTCTTATGTCATAACTCAAGTGCATATTCGCTATCTACTGCATTAATTTTGTCTGTTTGACTACTTTGCATGTATAATGTACAATGAAGAATATTTTTCACCTCTAGGTACAACAAGAGGACCTTTGGTGAGCTTCCTAATACCCCTCACCATTCAACTTGCTTGTGAAAATCAAATCCAAGCAGATATCAAGTACATATTTAACATTATTTAATACTAACCTTGTGTTATTGCTAGTTTCTAGGCACACATCACAAATGTCTATAACTTGAGCCAGCCCATTAATTTCCATTTCCACAAATCCGAATTCACCTGACATGTATGATGTAAAGAAATCCCTACGAAATGTAATATAAATAGATGCATCACTATCATTTACCCAATTGGTTTTATGAGATACAAAATTCAACACATCATTATTAAAAATAATGAAAAAGTCTTATTTAAATGCAGCAACATGATTACAATCACTGTCATTATCACTTTTCTTCTCTTTATCTTTCTCATTTTATTTTTCCCTTTTGAACTAGTGGCATGTCCCTTCTAATGACGATAATGACACTCAACGTTATCAAATTTATTATACTTACCTCTACTTTTATCTCGACTTTTATCTCCATTTCTCAGACCTTGAGACTCACTTTTTCCCTTTTCTCAACAACCAAGGCATTAGAATGTGAAGAGGATGATCCATGTATCTTTCTTCTCATCTATTAATTCCAAATACTACTATTGGCTAAATCTATGGTAATTATACCATCAGGGACAGAATTAGAAAAAAATGTTCAGAACGTCTCTTATGAGTCTGGCAAAATACCAAACAACCATAATGCTTGTATCTTATTATCAAACTTGATTCCCATTGCAATCAACTAATTTATAATTCATTGAAAAGAATTTAAATGATCAATTAAATGAGTACCATCTTGACATTCAAAGCCAACATCTATTTTATCAACAATATTATTCCCAGTCCTTTGAGCATAAAATTGTTTGAGCTTATCCCATAAATTGCATGCATATGTTTCTCCAATAAAATGGTTCAAAACATTATCATCAATCCACTACTTAATATAACCACACACTTGACGATGAAATATGGACCATTCGGCATTAGTTTCATTCTCTGGTTTCTCTTCAGCAAATACAAGCAAATAAAAATCTTTCACTTATAAAAGGTCTTCCATCTTCCTTTTCCAAATATGATAATTCAAACCATTAAGTGTAATCATTCTACTCGTATTCGTTTCCATTGTTTAATACAAGGCAGAAAAATTAAATAATAACCTGAAACTCTGATACCACTTTGATGGGAGGATGGTAATAACTCAAACAATATTGAATTAACGTAATGAAATAAAATAATCTCCTCTTTTGTGTAAACCTAATAGAAACCGATATAGTAGATTAAAATAAATACCAAGTATGCGAACATAAGACGATTTTTTTACGTGAGAAATCTCCTCAATGTTCTTCTCCAGTAAATACTAGAGGTACATAGCAGCAAAGACCTTAAGAACATAATTCTTGGCAATACACATAAATTTTACAAAAGATCAAAGATAATTCTAACAAAAAACGTAGGTTTTGATCAATCCACGAAAAACCTAATGTAGGAAGTTTCAAACAAAAATCAAACCATTCAGATTCAAGAATATTGCACCACAAACACGCTGACAAAATTTCAACTCAATCACATCATTGTTGACACCTAAATTTTGGCGACTCGTTTAATTGTTTACTAATTGCATTGGAAAATTATGTATTAATTTTTAACCCCTTAACAAAAAAAAATTCGTTAAAATGGAAATGCATATAGACATTAAGAGCATTTACATCACTAGTTTTAAAATTTATCAAAAAATATTATTATTAAAAAAATTCGAATTTATTTTTTAAAAAAAACGTAGTGGGTCCGGGCTAGGGCTGGGCCTGCCCGCCCCTTTCTTTCCTTCCTTCCCTTCTTCGCACGGGCCTGGCCCATTTTCCTTTTTTCCTTTCCTTTCTCGGCCCGGCCCAGCCCGTCCATCTTTCTTCTCCTTCCCTTCTTCTCCCGCGCGTGGAAATGGCAACCTGCAACAAAGAGGCAGCAGCAGGTCAGCACAAAAGCAGCAGCAGCAAAGCAACAACAACAAGTCAGCAAAAGCAAAGCAGCAGCAGCAAAGCAACAGCAGCAAGTCAACAGAAGCAAAGCAGCAGCAGCAAGTCAGCAGAAGAAAAAGGAGCAAGAAAATAGCAGAGAGAGGAGTAGGAAGGCAGCGAAAAGAGAGAGCAGAAGAGGAGCGGACGCAAGTCAGAGCAGAAAGAGAACCCGAGGGAGAGAAAACCGAAAAAGACAGAAGAAAAAAAAGGAGGAGCGACCGAGAGAGGGAGGGAGACCGAAAAATCGAAGGAGAGGAAGAAACCAAAGACAGAAACCGGAGAGAAAAGTAGAAAAAAGAGAGCTTCAGCCGACACCTTGGTCGCACGCGAGCTCCGTCCGACGGCTCCTCAGCTAGCATCCTCAAGCTGAACCCGGTAAGCCCGTTCTTTGTGTTCTGTTTTGCCTTGTTCGCGCGCCGAGCCGGGGTTCGTGAACGTTTGGCTCATGCCAACTCCGGCCCCGCCGGTTCCCCGTCAAGCTTTTCTTTGTTCCGGTTTTCTTTGTCGAGCATCCTGGCTCGAGCTTGAGTCTCGGTCGAATCAATAACCTCTCTCTAGCCAGTGCAATCTAGATGTTTGATGAAATGCCCGAGTGAGTTTCAGAAACGTTTTTGCCAAGTTTGTTTTTGTGGTGCCGTCTTTGTGCGAGTTTGAGTCCCTTCCGTTCTGTTGCCTACTCTTGCTTACATCAGTATTCGAATCGTTGTAGTTTTGTTCATACGAAATTTTAGGGTTCGAAGCTTTAGTTTTGCGCCGACAATGGTGATAGCTGTGGCTAGCGATGGTGGGCATCGGTCGAATCGTTCCGTTGTGTTGCCTACTCTTGCTTGCATTAGTATTCGAATCGTCGTAGTTTTGTTTATACGAAATTTTAGGGTTTGAAGCTTTAGTTTTGCGACGACAATGGTGATAGTTGTGGCTAGCGATGGTGGGCGTCGGTCGAACCGGACGACTGACGCCGGGTGGTGGTCCGATGATGGGGTAGTCGCCGGTGTTGTCGTGTGGGCGAGGCCCGGAGAGGAGCATGCCTCGGCGAGGTGCACGCATGTTCGGCGAAGAAGTTGCAGAAGCTCCAGGCGTGCTGCGGCTTCGGGAAGGAATGGAGAAGAAGAATATCAGCGAATGAGACAAAAGAGAAAGCCAAAAAACAAAAAACAAAAAACAGAAAAATGAAGCAATAAAAAAGAAGAAGAAGAAGAAGTTGCAGGCGTGCATGGGGAAGGAGAAAATATTGGGTGTGTTTAAAACTCCACGTAGGATGGTGCAGCACACCATTCAACTGTTGACACTTGTCCATTCGGTCCACCCTGTCTCCCTCTCATCTCTCTTGGTCGGATCCGGGCCCACATCTCTCACATCACAGCAGACTCTCCCTCTCGCGCTCTCCTCTCTCCTCTCTCCTCTCTCCTCTCTCTTCTGGTTTCAACCTCCGTTCCTTTACAGAGGAAAACAAAAGGTTGAAAATCAATTTGCTTGAGGGGCGACAGCGGGGCTTGGGGAGGCGATGGCGGGGCTCGGGGAGGCGACGGCGACATTGGCGTCGGCAAGCAGGGGGCGCTTCACGGAGAAAAGAGAGAGCATAGTGGAGGTTGTGAAAAGTGAGGGGCTCGTGAAGAGCGAGGGAAAAATGCGACGGCGGAGACGGGGCCGACGGCAGAGGCGGAGCTCCCCGCCTCCGCCTCCACCTCCACTTGTGGACCTAGACGCCGATGTTGACGCCACCTCCGCCCCTCCGCCTCCGCTCATGGACCTAGATGCTGACATCGACGCCGAGGCCACCTCTGCGTCTGCTGTCATGTTTCCCCCCTCCCCCTCGCCATCGCCGGAGCAAATTCGAGGTCAAGCTAAACTGTAGATCACAAGTCTAGGCCTCGCTCGACCTTAGATCGAAAATCTAGGTCGCAAGTTCGCTGGCCGAGCTCGATAACAGAGGACTAAAATGGCGGGGAGGTGTTAGACTGAGACAGCGGTGGTGTGGTGGTGCTAGTGGAAGGGAACGAACATCTATTCTCATCCCGTCGTCCCCGTGTCACGACCTAAAAATCTCAAAAAATAATATATGTTTAGGTTTTAGGGATATTGTTAATTTCGGGCCGAGGGCCCTTAATTAACTCGGGCTGTCCCTAGCCTATACCCCGCGCGACGTTGAGAAATTCATTAAAAAATTTAAATAAGGAGTCGCCACTTTAATTTTTACAGTGCTTGGCTAAACCGAAGTGAGGCATGGGAAAGACGCTCACTTTCTACGCAAACTGAGAATCCAGGGTCAGGACTGACATGTTAGTCACGCGACTAACGCCCTTTCGCATCCTAACTTGATTGTATATTAGTGAGATCTCAACATATTCGAGAAAACTAAGATCTGTCATAACCGTTCTAAAGTAAGGAAATAGTATCTAAGATATCATTGCAAAACAAGGTGCAGGGATGATCTAACATCGTAAACCAGGAAAACCTATTGTAGAGCCCTAATGGCTTATTCGATTTTGTTCTTTTTTCTTTTTAAGGGTTTTGTATTTTTATTTTTTTTGCAATTTTTCTGATTTTTCTGAATTTTTAATATTTTTAATATTTTTAATTTTTTAATATCTTCCGAAATTAAAGAAAAACAAGATTTCAAGATTTTTTTATATATTTTTCTGACTTTTCTGAGAATTTAAGAAAAACATATATTACTGTTTTTAGAATTTTCTAATCCTTTTTTTTTTTCGAATTTTTGAATATTCGGAAAAAAATAAAAATAAAATAAAATTTTAGCTGAAATTAAAACAAAACATTTTTTTTGATGATTTTTCGAAATTTTTTTAAATATTTTTTTAAATATTTTTTTGATTTTCTGAAATTTTTGGATTTTGTCGTTTTTTTTATTTTTAATTAATTAAAAGTGATTCGGACCGGATCGGGTGACCCGGCCCTACTAAACCGACCCGGACCCTACTGGTCGCGGCTGGGCTAGTAACCGGGCTGGCCGAACGGCCCGGTCAAAATTCTTTTAAAATGGCCCATTAACAAAATAAATTAAAAAGCCCATTTATTTATTATATTTTTTTACAAAAATCAGCCCAATCACCTAGCCTAAGCCCACTCAAAACTTCTTTGCTTTTCTGATTTTTCTATTTTTTATTTCTTTTTCCCCTTTTCCTTTTTTTTTTTTTAAATCCTTTTTTTTGTCCTTTCTGCATGCTTCTTCCCATGCACCCGCACGCGTGCCCGACTCCCCCCATCTTTTCTTCTGCGTTTTTTTTCTTTTTCTTCTTTTTCTCTCTTTCTTTATTTTTTCCTGATCCTCTCCCTCCTGCTTCCCTTCTGCACGCCCGACGCCTCCTTCCTGCATGAAGACCCTGCAACTCCGTCCCGCCGAGCCGACGCTGACGCCACGACCGAGCTTCGAACATGTTCTAGGGCCTAGAAATGCACATGAGAAAAGCAGGAGCACAACGGAAGGGCAACAAGGGCCGGAGCTCACGCGAACCGGTCGGCCGCAAGTTCCAGCCCAACAAATCCGAAACCGAGTGGGGGAGGAGAAGTAAACCTACCTGTTCAGCTTAAGGAAGACACGGGGATGTCGTCGGATGGGCTCGTGCGTGGCCGGACTTCTCCCTCTCCCGCTCTCGATCGCTGGGTTCGCCTTCGAACGTCGCCGGATGGGCTCGTGGGTGGTTGCCGAGAGAGCAGGTTTCTCCTCTCTGTCTTCCTTCCCGGCTATGCTGTTTCCGGCGCCGGATCTGAGGCACGGCGGAGAGTCGGCGGCGGCGGATCAGGCGTGGCTACCGGCGACTTGTCCTCCCTCCGTTCGCTTCCCTCTCCTTTTCTCTTCTGGTTCCTTTTTCTCTCTCGGTTTTTGCCTTTTTCTGTCCCCCTCTTTTCCTCTCCCTTTTTCCCTCTCAAAAAAATCCCGGTTTCTCTTCTCGGTCGGGGGTTATTCCCGTGGCGTCGTTGTCCTCTTCCCCCACGTTCCGCTCCTCCGCTGCGTTTTTCCCGTGTACGTGTGAATGTGGGAGAAGAAGAAGAATCCAAGGGGGGATGGGCCAAGCCCAAAATAAGAGGGAGGTGGGCTGAAAGAAGAAGGAAAAGAAAAAGAAATGGGCGAATAGAGGAGTGGGCTGAACTGAGCCCATCTGATTTTTTTTTTTGTAAATTAATATGTATTTATAAGTGCAAAATAAATGGGCAATTAGAACAAAATAAATAAAAATTCGGGTGTCAACACCCCGTCGGAGTCAAATGGCGGAAGAAGAAAGAAATGAAGGAAAAAAGAAGAAAGGAGAGAGAGTCAGGAGAGAGAGGACAAAGTACGTACGGGAGACAGGAGAGAGAGGAGAGAGGAGAGAGGCCCCGCGTGGGCCCATAGCCGACGTGGACGTTACGTGTCCGATTTTAAATAGTGAACTGCACCATCTACGTGGACTATTTAATCTACCCAATATTTTCTCATGGGGAAGACGTGCATGGGGTGCTGTGGAGAAGCAAACCGGAATAACATAAAATAAAATAAAATAATAATAATAATAACAACAAAGCAGAAAAAGACAAAAAGAAGAAGAAAGGTTAAAAAAGAGAAATTAACAAAAAAAAAAAAAAAAAATAGAATAAAAATGAAATAGGGGCTAGGCTGAGAATATGTCGAGTGGGCCTACGCTAGGCATGGGCCGAATATGGTTGGGCTGAATTCGTCGCGGGCTAGGAATAAATTGGGCTGAAGATAGAAATTAGAAACGGGCTTTTTCTCTAAAAAAAAAAAAGAATTTTAGTGGGCCTTTTTGTTAATCTTTTGTGATTTACGGCCGGGTCAAAGACCCGGTCCGAATTATTATTTTTATAAAAAATAAAAAATAAAAATTCAGAAAATATTAAAAATATTAACAAATATTAAAAAATCATAGAAAATTCGAAATTTCACAAAATTCATGGGAAATTCAGAATCTTGAAAATTTATAGAAATTTTCGGGAAAAAAAAATTCAAAAATATTAGAAATATTAGAAATTCCAAAAAAAATAAAGAAATTTCTTTTCAAAAATCCCAAAAATTCCAAGTTTGTTTTAGAGTTCCCTAAAAAGCTCTAAAATAATTCTTGGACCAATTTTCTCTTAAAAAGTGTCGGAAAATTATCGGCATAAGATTGTGCTTAAAATTGAACAAGCCTTCACGGCTTTACCTTAGGGTTTTAATCATCCTCAGATACAATTGCCCTTGATAGAACACTTATGATACGATGGTTATGGTTTCCCCCTTAGTTTAATTAGGATTACCATTTATTTATCTCTTAATACTAGGTGTTTATTTTCCCTTACAATTTATTTAATGTTTTCTCTAATTGCTGATTGTTATTTTGATGATTGTACACCCGCATGATCACCTCACATGTTAGTAGTAAAGTCTAAAATCAATCCAAATTGCCTGACAAAAAAAAGTCTTTTTGAAATGAACAAGATTAGGTACCGAAAGGGCACTAATTGGCTAATTAGTGTAATCAAATCCCGACCCTAAACTCTCTAATTGCGTAGAAAATGAGGCACGTTCCCATGCCTCGCTTGGTTTCTAGCCGACCCCAATAGGTTAGTGTCGACTTCTTATTTGAAGATTTTCATGAACACCCAATGTCATGCGGGGTATGGGCATGGGAGAGCACACGTCTAATTAAGGGTCTTAGACCAACCCTTTAGACAAAATACCCCTAAACCTATTTGTTTAGGATGGAAAAAATAAGTCGCGACAATCACAAATTGACCTCCTATGCTAACTTAATGTAAATCAGACTTTTTTTCTTATTACTATGTCTTTTTGCGGCTACAACTTCAAAAATACTAAGAAACCTTATTTCCCCATATAACTTATCATATGGGCTTAAGTAATTTTGGGCTTGTAACTCATTGGATTTCCTCCACATAGGAATAAACCTAGCTAACATGAAATGTTAGGAAAACGTAATGAACCGAACAGTATCAATTTTGTGTAGCGAAACAATATAATCTCCCCTCTTGTGGAAATTTAAAAGGAACCAATATAATAGAGCAAAACAAAAATACCAAGCACGCAATGTAAGACGATTTTTTACATAGAAAACCTCTTCAGTGTGAGGAGATAAAAAATCATGAGATCGAAATCCACCCAAAAATCTTCACTTTAGCCATAGCATCTATTTATTAACTTTGGTCGCCACAACGAATTCGGCTTATATTGTAAAATGTGCAACACAAGTATGTAGTCTTGACTTCTATGACACAATCCTTCTAGCAAAAGAAATCAGATAATTATAAGTAGATTTATAAGTATTAATATCTCTTGTCAAGTCAGAATTTGTGTATCGAACTAACTCCAGTTTCCCCATCTTGAAACTAAGTTCCAAACTAGAAGTTCTTCAAAGACACCTCATGATCTGCTTTATTGTATTCCAATGCTCTCCATCTAGATTTGATAAATAACAATTAACAATGCCAACTGCATGCGCTAAGTCTAACTATGTACATATCATCGCATACATTAAGTTTCCTACAAATGAGGCATATGAAACACTTTCTGTATTTGTCTTCTCTTTATCAGTCGTGGGACTTAGCTTCATATTCAACTTAAAGTGGGCAACAAGAGAAGTACTAACCACTTTAGCTTTGCCCATGTTAAATTTCTGAAGTATCTTCTCAATGTACTTCTTTTGCGACAAGAACAACTTTTTAGCATCTCTATCTCGAGTAATTCTAATGTCAAGAATATGCTTTACCTGGCCTAAGTCTTTCATGACAAAAGACTTGCTTAATTGTTTCCTCGACAACTTAATTCGTGAAGCATTTTGTCAACAATTAGGATATGATCAACATAAACCAAGAATAATAAAGTCGTCATAAGAAAATTTTCGGACAAACACAAAGTTATCCGAAGAAATCTTCTTAAAACCTTGTTCCGTTATAACTAATACAAACTTTTTGTGCCATTGTCCTAGTGCTTGCTTTAGGTTATAGACTTTTTTTCAGTTTGCACACATAGTCCTCTTTTCCTTTCACTTTGAAACCCTCACATTGTTCCATATATATCTCTTCTTCAAGTCATCATGTAGGAAGACTGTTTTGACATCCATCTATTCAATTTCCAAGTCTAGGCTAGTCGCCAAGCCTAGTACCATATGGATAGAAAACATTTTCACCACTAAAAAAAATATATCATTAAAAGTCAATACCTTTTTTCTGACCAGATCCTTTAACAATCAATCTAGCTTTGTATTGTGACTGTGAAGTATGCTTATATTGCTTCAACTTATATACCTACTTATTCTTCAAAACTCTTTTACCTTTATGCAATTTCATCAGTTCAAAAGTATAATTATCATAAAGTAATTGCATCTCATCCTACTTAGCCTCAAGCCATTTGTTTTTGCACTCATTTTTTATTGCTTTCGCATAACACTTAGGTGAATCTACATCAGTCAGTAATACATAATCATCTTCAGAATATTTAGTAGAAGGATGACAGTCTCTAATGAATCTTTGAAATGGAACATTCGATAGAACATCTATTGGAAACTCTGGTTCAAGAAAGGCATCACCTGTCTCAACATGTTTAGGGGCATGTGTTGGAAAATTCACTTCTTGCTACTCTTTATCAACCTGTGCAGGAACATGTGTGAAAGGAGCTAGATCCAAATCAATCAAATCATCACTAACTTATGATATTGAAATAATTTTTTACTTCTCAATACCTTATATTATCCGATCTTTCACAAACACAACATCTCTACTTCTTACAATTTTCTTCTCTAGATCATAGAATTTGTAGCCAAACATATTCTATCCATAGCCAATAAATATGCATTGTTGTGTTTTCACATCAAGTTTAGACCTCTCATCTTTGAAAATATGTACAAATGCATTGTACCCGAAAACACGTAAATAATCATAAGAAACATCTTTGCCTATATAAACTCTATTAGGAATATCAAACTCTAAAAGAATACACGGAGTAAGATTTAATACATGCACAAATGTACTCAAAGCCTCACCCCAAAAGGATCGCAATTGTAAAAGTAAACATCTTACCCTTTCAACCAGTGTCATGTTCATTCTCTCAGCTAAGCCATTGAACTGAGGCATCTTAGGAAGTTTCTTTTGATATCGAATATCTTGTTGTCTATAATATTCATCAAAATGTCTAATACATTCTCCTCCATTATCAATTATGATGCATTTCATTTTCTTTCCAGTCTATATCTCAGCTGAAGCCAAAAACTGCTTAAAAGCATTTAATACTTGATTTTTAGTTTTCAAGATATAAACCCAAAATTTCCTTGAAAAATTATCCATGAAAGTTACAAAATAAAAGGAGCCACTAAGTGATGTTATCTTCATAGAACCACAAATATCAAAATGCACTAAATCAATTATATATGACTTTCTTGAGTAAGAAAAGCTTTTGAATGCAACTTTATTCTATTTTCTTGCTAAACAATAAACACACTTCTTTAGTATTGAACTTTTTATTCCTAAAAGAGTTTCTTCTTAGTCAATATTGAATAACCCTTCTCACTAATTTGACTAAGTCTTTTGTGCCACAATTCAACTTTTTCTTCGTCATCTATTGCATTGATTTCGTCTTGGACAACTTTGCCTCCATAATATACAACGAAGAGTATTTTTCTTGTCTAACCACAACTATAGAACCTTTAGTGAGCTTCCATCGACTATCACTAAAGGTGTTGCAATACTCATTATCATCCAATTTGCTTATGGAAATTAAATTCAAACAAATATCAAGTATATGCTTAACATTATTAAATACTAACGTCGTGTCATTGTTAGTCTCTAGGCACACATTATCAATGCCTACAACTTTAGTAAGTCTATTGTTTCTCATCTTCACATATCTAAAGTCACTTGACATGTAAGATGTAAAGAAATTCCTATGGGATGGAGCATGAATAGATACACCACTATCAATTACCCAACTAGTCTCTTGAGATACAAAATTCACTACATCACCATCAAAGATAATGAGAAAGTCTTCTTTAAGTGCAGTAACATGATTGTCATCACCGTTATTATCACTTTTCTTTTCTTTATCTTTTTCTCTTTCTATTTTTTTTTGAACTAACGGCAAAACCTCTAAATATGTCCCTTCTAATAGTAATAATGGCACTCAACGTTAGCAAATTTATTATATTTGCCTCTATTTTTATCTCTATTTCTCGAATCTCGAGACTTCCTTATTCCCCTTATCTCAACAATCAAGGCACCAGAAGGTGAAGAGAACAATTCCAGTGTCTTCCTTCTTATCCCTTCATTCAAAATACTATTCTTGGCCAAATTTATGATAATCGTACCATCCAAGGTAAAATTAGACAAAGACGTTCAAAACATCTCTTATGAGTTTGGCAAAGTTCCAAGTAACCATAATGCTTGTATCTCATTATCAAACTTGATTCCCATTGTAGTCAATTGATTTATAATTCCTTGAAAACAAAAAATTAAATGATCAGTTAAATGAGTATCATATTGATGTCTCAAAGCCATCATTCGTTTTATCATAAATAACTTGTTATTTTTTATCTTTCAAGCATATAACTATTCGAACTTATTCCATAAACTACATGTTTGTGTTTCCTCAATAATATAGTTCAAAACATTATCGTCTACCCACCACCTAATATAATTACACACTTGACGATGAAATATAGATCATTCAGCATTAGTTTTACTCTTCAATTTTTTTTTAGCAAATAAGGGCAAATAATAAATTTTCATGTATAAAAAGTGTTCAGTTTTCTCTTTCCAAATATGATAATTCAAACTATTCAGTGTATCCATTCTACCCATATTCATCTCAATTGTTTGACACAAAACAGAAAAATCAAGCAATAACCCAAAACTTTGATACCACTTTATTGGGAGAACGTAATAACTCAAATGGTATCGGATTAGCATAGCAAAAAAAATAATCTCCCCTCTTATGCAAACCTACTAGAACCGATATAGTAGAGCAAACCAAAAATACCAAGCACGCAACAGAAGATGATTTTTTACATGAAAAACCTCCTTAGTGTGAGGAGATTGATCGAAGTCCACCAAAAAAGCTTCACTATTAATAAAAACTAGGTGAACAAAGTTATTCTTTAGTAAATACTAAAGGTACATAGCAACAAAGACCTTAATAACATTATTCTTGGCAATATGCATAAATTTCATAAGAAATCAACGATAAACCTCACAAAAAAGCACAGGCTTTAATCAACCCACAAAAAACCTCATATAGGGAGCTTCAAACGAAAATCAAACCGTTAGATTCAAAAAGAGTAAGCCACAAACAAATTAATTTCAGCTCAATCGGACCATGAATCCAGTCTAATGCCAGCATGATGTAAATTAGATACTACCCTAGACCCTAGATTTTCTGCTCTCTTTTTTTCTCTTGTTTTTTTTTTTTTTTTTTTTGCACTTCACTAAAGCTCTTTGCAGCTACCACATAAAATATAGTGAGAAACCATATTTCTCTACATGACTTATCATATAGGTTCAAACCCTTTTGAGCTTACAATTTATTGAGTCTTCTCCACATAAGAGTGAACTCAGCTAACAAATTTCGAAGATGTGGAGGGATTAACTATCCATGCTATCAATCGGCAATGTTCAAGCTTTTCTCTTGGTAGAGTATTCATCATCATATATAGTCTATATGAATTTTCTCAAGTTTCAACAGCTTCTCATTTCGAACGTCTCTTATCTAATGATGTCTAAAAGATGAGTTCTTACCAAGATGAATCTTGTTTTGATTATCACAAAATAACACATACCTGTTTTGCTTGAACCCAAGTTTTTTCAAGAACTTTTTCAACCATAGCACCTCTTTATTAGCTTTGATAGCCGCAATAAATTTAGCTTTTGTTGTAGAAAGTGTGACATACTTTGGCAATATTGACTTTCATGACATAGCCTCACTAGAAAATGAAATCAAATAATCAAAAGTAGATTTACGAGTATCAATATCTCCTACCAAATCGGAATCTATGTATCCAACTAACTCAAGTTTCCCAGTTCCAAAATTGAGTTTTATACCGGAAGTTCCTCAAAGATACCTCATGATTTGCTTTACCGCATTCCAATGCTCTTTACCTGGATTGGCAAATAACGACTGATAACGCCAACTGTATGTGCCAAATTTGGCCATATCTTTCTTCTCTTTATTAGTCGTAGGATTTTGCTTCATGTTCAACTTAAAGTAGATAGTAAAACGAGCATTAACCACTTTTGCCTTGTCCATGTAAAATTTCTAAAGAATCTGATGCCGATACCAGTGTTAATGATCTGGTCCATGGAGCACGCAAATCCATCTAATGGGATGATGTTGTGAAATATCTAGTTGGATTAAGATGCCTCTCTTTATTTATTTTTGAGAATATTTACTCCCACAATCAATCTTTAATGTTATTTCTTCAATAAAAGTCGCTATTCACTCTCTGAATTCTTAGAAACTGGACGAAAACTAATTAGCCGCTAAATTAAGGAGTAGTAACATGTTTTACAAGATATCTCATTTGTTTCTAATGGGGAATTACCTACATTCAAAATCCAAAATAATAAAATTAATTATATTTTTTTTCCATTTATATTGAGATAATAAATTGATAAATTATGTGGGTTAGGTGTGCCAGCATTTTTGATGTAATCAACCCTAATATTTTTGAAAAATATTATAATTAAATGCACACTCTTCCAAATTCCAAGCCAATTTTAAAATAAAATTTGTCAATTGAGTCGATCCGATCAATTTTAACGAAAATTCACTAATATGGACACCGGCTGTTTTACGTGACATGATATGTGCTGAAGTAGACAATTTTAATAATTGAACAATATTTTAATATTTTATTTTATTCTATTATGAATTTTTTTTCTTCTTTTCCTTGCTTCTTGCTTTTGCCTGAGGTTGGCCATGGCCACTAGCCAAAGGAAGAACCAAGGAAAATAATAAAAAAATCATTAAAAAGTATTAAAATTAGTCCATGTTAGCATTTGTTTTACCACGTAAAATGGCCAACACAACCAATGTCCACATTAGCAAATTCAATCAAAATTGGTTAGATAGACTTAATTGACAAAAAATGAAAATGTTTATGATTTAATTGATAAAAGTGTAATAAATTTAGGACTTTTTAGACAATTTTTCCCTGTTAAAATCTATAGGGATAGATCTTGAGGCATTTCGGGACTATCTCAAGAGACCTATATCAACGAAGTCTCAGAGAGATTTCAGATGAAAAATTGGTCATCAAGTATAGCACTTATCGTGAAAGGTGATGGGTTTAATTTGCACCAATATTCAAGGAATGATCTAGAAAGGGAATGAATGAAAAACATTATATATGCTTTTGCTGATTTATACTCAAGAGGGGTGTGCAAAAGAACTAGGAATTGCTTGGAACAGGACCAAACTAGCCCAGAACCAGCGGTTCCCATAGGGACTAGTCCGATTCCCAATTCTAATTAATGGAAACCAATGAGTATTGGTCCGATTTCTAGTTCCAAGTGTGGAATCGCCTACTCATCTACCTAAACCAGACCAATACACCCATATATATTAAATTTCGTCTCTCTACTCTCTCTTCAATTGACACAACTCTCTCCCCCCCTACCTCTATTGTTCTCTCTCTTCAATTAATACGACACTCTCTCTTCTCTTTCTTCTGCATCACTTGCATGATCAACATCATCTCTAAACAAATCTGTGTTCATGGTGGTTTCTTCACTCTCATTGAGGTGGGTTCCAAGAACCTTCAAAGAAAAAATCTGTCATTAGTCTTTGTTCTCCGTTATTGATTTCTAACTATACTTCACCGTTTGTCTCCATTATCTTTCACAGTCTCGTTGGATTGAGTCACCTTGAACTATATTTGTGTCCATTCTCTTTGTAGATCTTCTCTCCACCATCTTCGCTCTCTCAAGCCACCTCTCACTCCCCCTCTCTCCCCTCACCCTCCTCTCCCGCTCCACCTTGTCGTCACCGAACTCATCCTTACCCTCGTTTCGCCCTCTCCCATCGCTGCTCCACCCTAGTCGACGATCGGTGCTGCCCTTCCCCTCCTTCTCTGCCTCTCCCTACCCCTTCTCCACCTCCCCCAGCCAATTCCATGGACCTACTCGGAAATCAGACTAGACCACCAATCCGATATGTGGGTAGATCTATGAAATTAATGGGCGGTTCCTAATTCTAATTTTTAGGAATAGGTCCTTAGCAGGCGATTCCCAATTCCAAGGTGTGAATTGCTTGCTCGAACCATGCTCACTCCTAATACTCAGGTTTGCACCAAACCTAATATTGTTTTTATTATGAGAATGTTGGAAAGATATCGGAGTAACCCATGTATTGACCACTAGAGAGTTGAAAAGAAGGTGACGGGGTACTTTCGGGGTACTAAAAAGTTACATAGATGAACTAACAACCTATAGGTAATTTGTTATTTAGATTCACACTTTGCTGGTTGTGTTGATTCTCATAAATTAATATCTAGATATGTTTTTATGTATGTTGACAAAGCCATGTCTTGGAGGAGTGCAAAGCAGATTTTCACTGCTATTTCTAATATGAAGACTGAGTTCATTTCTTATTTTGAAGTTACATCGCATGGTATATGGTTGAAGAGTTTCATATCTGGGCCTAGAGATGTGGATTTCATTACTAGGCCAATAAATTTTTTTTGTGACAATTCAATTGAGGTTTCATGACTAAGAACAACAAAAGTGGTACTTGAAGTAAGCCTATCGATATTAAGTATTTAGGCATAAGAGGATGTGTTAAGGAGAACAAATTATTCATAGAACACATTAGCATTAAATTGATAATAGTTAATCCTTTAACTAAAAGTATGCCACCAATGAGTTATAAAAATCATAAAGTTAAAATGCAACTTGATGCTATCAAGTGATTTTTCATTGTATGGATGATTTTTATGGAACTCTTATTCATTTATGATGTTTTTCTTAATTTAATGTACACATCCGTTTAACTCTGAAATAACAATTATTTTTGGACCTACAATAAATATAAAGTTATTCATTAAGTTATGTTATCACATACAAGTTAACATTAAAGAGATGGAGTACATTGTAATACATGAAAGATAATATTCGTTCTTATAAGACATATCGCCATGATTCATGTATTTTGTCTCTTTTCTTTCATTATAAATTTTTTGTGGATTTAGTTTAATAATTTATATGATAAAAATGTTGGAATCAAGTAGTAGAATATTATCAATCATTGTGATCCCATGTTTTTTTCCTCTCAACTAGAGTTATTCCATGTTATCGTTATCATTATCATTGTAATGGCATGATGACTGCGCGCCGATATAGTATCGTCCTTGATGGAAGGACGATATATAAGCTGAGAATAGGGTATGGGAAATAGGTCAAAGACAAGCTCTCTCATAAAGAAAATACACCGTTAGTATTTTGAGTGTATTGAATTACTAAGCCAGTTTCAACCGAGCTTAATCAATGGCTAGAAGTCAGTTATGAGGACATCATGTTGTCAGGGTATTATCATGTTTAAATTGCTAGAAAGATAGCGTCTTCACTGATTAATTTGCTTTTCGTTGGATGTTATCGAATAAAGTCTGCATCTGGTTTGATGTTTCCCTTTTCTCCACATGATATACTTTTCTCGCTTTGCTGATTCGCAGCCACTCGTTACTTTGCATGAGTTAAGCGTTACATGATTTTAATTAATGTCCTTCGCACGGATAAAGCTTAGCAAGCTTGGAATGATAATTTCTCATTATAATTGATTGATGGCCATCCATGTCTTTCTCGACCGTGAGACCTCATGTTGATGTTGTCTAGTCTTTTTTTTCTTAGTATCTTGTTTGATTAGCCTTAAGTTATTTTTATTCCTTTTTCTTTATCCCATGTGCTAATCGAACATGTTAAGGCGTCATAGAGTTTAGTCTCGTATTTATTAAAAAGAAAATACAAAAATAATCTCGCACTTAGTTTTATTAATATATATATATATACACATACATATTAGATCTGAGATCTAACTTTTTTTCTGAAATTATAAACCCAAATCTTTAAGCGCATCAGTTCATTGAAATTATGAGCGGCATTTTGTAATTTTCTCGAAGAAACGTATATTTGTAGATTTGGTTGGAAATTAGCGAAGATCATATAAGTAAAACTCTGTTTAGAAAAGCGCACTAGAAAAATGTCCCTCATTGCCCAACAACCAAGACACAATGTCTACCCAGCCTTGAAGAACCCCGCGGTTGGTTACCTTCTATGCTTCATTGATGATATCCTATGACATGCAACTCCTGCAATAATGTGAATTAATGACTCCTCTAAATGCAAATCCTATCCAACTCTGATGGACTCGATCACAGATTCAATCACAATCCCAATTCCTCTCACATCAATTTGTACTCCATCATCCAACAGACCTCCACCTTGACTTGCAAATTGTCTGGGCGAGTTAAAGGGGTACAAGTGTGATATCGGTTCTGAATACACTGCGCTAGAATTGAGATTTAAATTAGATCTTCCATAAAAGCCTTGTAAATGCTCAAGCCAAAGTAATTTTCTTTTATAGTATTTATTCATATTAATAATATACATTATCTATGTTTTCTCTATCTCATGATAAAATGTGTACAGTATCATCAATTATATTGTTATAGATTTTTTTCTATTGTTTCACATGGTATCAGTTCTGATTTGATACAAATTCCATTGCAAGCCCAAAATCAATTTTTCACTAATTTATATTTTTAACTTTCTAACACACCGCGCCTAAAGAAGTCCATTTTACTTATGTTTTAAGCATACTATTTTCTCAGTCATAGTGTTTGCTTTTACAACTTATTACTTAAATATTGTTAGATATAAATGATACTTATGATTACATTGATTTTTTTAGCATACTATTCTCCTAACCTTTTCTTGGGAAAAAAGAAAATATATCTCTCTACCACAAAATTGTCGTACATAAGAAAAGAAATGAAGGATTTCAAGAAACCAAGTCCAAAATAACATCAATGCTAGGAAAGATCAGCATCCACGCTACAACTAAAGTAAGCAAAGCTCGAAATAACAATTCTGCATGATACAAAGACTAAAGACAATATCTCCATTGATTCATCGGACTCAATTATGTTAAACTCCATGATTAGTTTACAAATCACGAACATAATCTTGTTCTGTCTACCATGTAAAGTATGAGATCTTACTAAAGTGATAGCATGAAATATAGGGTAATGGTGAAGGTGAGACTTGTTGACGATATAATTCCCTGTATAAAGGTTTTAACCGACTTCATTTTTGGAAGATACACCAAATCGACCTATTGACCCTAGACTTTTGAGAATGGTGGTGATAATACCCATTTAAATGTAAACATTGACTGCATGGCACATGTAAAGAGAATTTAGCATGTCAAGGCTCAAAATGTGCTCTAAGTGAATGGAGACAGACTCCAGACCTCTCATGAAACCCAATGATCTTTTTACCAGTTGATGAAAAAAAAAAAAAAAAGGTACATCCCATCTTCTACACCAAATGGCCCAACAGTTCTTTCAATGCTGTGAAATGTGAGGAAAATAATAGTAAACCCGAAAAAATCTCCAAAGTTACCAGAAAATTAAGTCAAGTACTCTCAAGGATAATCGAGTTTAATCTGGAAAATTATAAACACACATATTTAATCCCAACCGCTCAACTGTAGAATCTTGAAAATCAGTAGAAACAGAATGCTCGGGTTGATAAGTTGTATTTTGTTAGACAAAAGATGTCATACCTAAGATAACAACAATGAACAATCCTCGTCCACTTAAAAACAAACCTTAGCAACAATGCGGAAGTTGTACATTTATAGGATTAAGTATATGTCTGAAGGCCATACCTTGAGTGTTCTATGTCCTCCATCTCCACCACGTTTAAGGCCAAGAACCAGACCCTTCTTATGATAATCAACAGTAATGGAGTCAATAGCTAATCCACCTTTAAAAATATTTTCTCACACCCATGCTATTTTCATCATTCCAACGACTGCCACCTTGACCTTTAATAGGCCCAATGGTTTTCAAGAAACAAAGATCAGAAATTGGGTCAGAGTAGATTCCCAGCGCATCAAGCTGGAAATCAGACCTTCTGTGAAAGTCAGTTATCTTGCTGCTTGTCAATGCTCAGCTAAAGAACCTTCCTTTTCTTTACCAGAGGGTCCATGCCTTCTTATATTGCTTCCAAACGTAAGTGATGGAATGACAGGATAATTATGTCTGATATAACCTGATAATGAGGCCAAGAACTCGAGAGGGTTGTCCAAGTTAACCAGCAGAATTAGCAAGTATTTATTGGATTTGACTGTCTTATTGTTCTATATCTAATATGATAGATAGAGTAGACTGCCCTAAGCAAACACCCGATCCCCATACAACCTATAAGTTGATATTAACCCAAGAATATTTAAAACTAATGAATAAATGGACTACTACTCTTACATCAAACTTTTAGGGTCACCAATCAAAGATGATGACCATTAGGTTTTCAGGAGCACTTTGCTGATTCACTTCATCTAGCATTAAAAATTTAACGTATAAGGTCACTCTCACGGAGTCCATCTCTTGTCATTACAAGACAACTTCCAGTTAAGTACAGGATGGTTAAATTAGAAGATGTTGCATTCTGGAATTCTATCATGGATAGAGATATAAAAAAACATCAAGCAAGGCATAAAAACGAATTACTATCACAAATGATTAGAAAAGAAAGCTGCAGGATAGAATAATACGAAAGGAAACAGAAATTGTCTTTGATGTCATTTTAATGAAAATATTCCCAAACATTCCTCATTACAACAGGGAACTTGAACTTAAACCATCTCTAGCCATGATTGGATTACTCATTCGGGCAAGCAAGTGGTACTGTTTAGAAATAGTTCAGCTTACTACCTCCATGAAACAGGTTCAGTTGAACAACTAATGATGAATTATTCACACTTCTTCCAGATTTGCATAAATGTCTTCTCAAACATGTTTAGACCCTGAATTCCATGCAAGAATTTCAAGATCAGGCAAAGGTCTTCTATGATAAAGCAACTTACAATCAAATGAGGCCAGGCACCAAAGCATCTACCAAACTCTTCAATTTCTTACATATGTAAGAGCATCTCATCAACTCATCTCCACCTCATACTGCTTTTTCGATCTTCCACCGTGATTTCTTGAACATCAGGATGTGAATCATATAGAAAAGAAAAGGAAGAACAAAAAAGATGAATTCCAGAGACCTATTATTATCAAAGGAAAACTTCACACCTCCTAAACATTCAAATCGTAATGGGCCGACTGAGCAGGTTTAAGAACTTCTCAAGACAAAGAGACTTACAGAGTGAGTAGAGAGGAACTACTATATTATATTTTAGTGGATTTACCTAAGCTCAACTACATCAACCATACATTGCATAGTAAGCCAATAATTCATTCCTCCGATGTCATGAAATTCTAGAGAAATAGCATTTGAGATGATGAGCATTACTATGTTCCTTTCCACCAAAGGAATTTCTACCATATTGGATAAGTCCATCATTGATAAAAATGGAGTTTTAAGGTCAAGGAAATGAGTGCATCCAAATTTGTCCACTTCTTTTCTAGAAAGCAGTTTCATGACATTCATGCGTCTTAAGATCCAGAGCAATTTCAACATACAGATGAAGAGGACTTCTTCCATCATTATCTGGTGCAGCATAATCAGTATGATACCTTGCAACAATGTGATTTAAAAAGGTCGTCTGGCCATGTTGGGCAGCAACATGAACTCCCTGCAGGCTGCAGCAGAGAGGCTAGCACATGAAGAAATTGTCAATCAAAAAAAAAAAAAAAAAAAAAGATTTGACACTAGAGGAATTAACAAAAGGAATAACCCTTCTCACTGAACCAAATGGAGAACATATAGTCAAACAGAATAGATCACAACTTCAGAAGATGAAATTTTATGATCTTTGGCAGAAATAGTTCCATAAAATGGAAATGACAACTATAGCTAGTGCCTGGTTGTATCACACATTACTGTTTATAAGTAAGGCATAAAAGTCCCTTTTTGACAGAAGACAGAACCTAGCACACCAATGCTACAATTATCAAATTCGTTCGTTACTCAACTAAGCGTGCCGATGCTATAATTCCTTTAGTTACAGTAAATAACTAATGACAACTATATATCAACAGCAAAATTAGAGAATGAATAAGTAGCCGATACCCATTTATATCAGATGCCTCTACCCAAGCTCCATTTTGCAAAAGCATATCCGTAACTGCAACGGACCCTCAAACAGCGACCGGATAAAGTGCAGTCTGCTTCAGGTTGTCAGTCGCATTCAGATTACCCCCATTCTTCAATGGCCATTTTAAAAGCAATTCATCATTCCATACGACATATATAAATAACAACAATAATTCGTACGTTAGGACAGAATCGAGTAGGAAGCCGATGCTTCTAGTAGCAACTTTACACAACCAAATTCAGGACCATGTTGCGAGAAATGCTCAATTGGCGCGCACAATCTTTCAGGCAGGAGAAACAAAGAAGAAGCGAGTGACGAAAAGCAAATTCCTCGATGATGCACTGAACGACGTCGGCGAAGTTGTTGAGAGCAGCCCACCGGAGAGCGTAGTACCCATAAGCATCAGGAGTTGAGAGAGAGGCTCCTTCTTGCTCCTCGAACTTGCTCAATTTCTCCAAATCGCCTTATGCAGAGGCAGGGGGTTTGTACCTTATAACTATCACCTGCCCGCTCCCCTCTCAGCTTTGATTTCTGAGAATATTATCGGTGGAACTGGTTTGACACGCAATCCGTAAATCGCTCAGATCCCTGATCGCCGTGTGTCCAAATGGGCCCGCCTTTTAGAATTTCTTCTCTCCTCCGTTACTCTCTCTCTCTTCGATCTCTTTTCTAATCCTTCCTCCTTAAGCTCCACACCATGAATGGAGCTGTCCAACTTCGACGCAGAATCCAGTTCCAGCCGCTTCAACTCTAGCCACGATGGGCCCGTCCATGGCCGCGACTGGGGAAGTCAAGATTCCGACGGCCATGAGAAGCCGCGACGGGCAACTACTGCGACCTCAAAAATCAAGAAGAAAAAATAGAGGAACCGGATCTGAGCCCACCGCAACCTCATCCTAGATCCTACCGTCGAGCCGCAACCGCCTCGCCCACGGGCGACTAGCTTCCTTCTGCCGTACAGATCTAGAGTCTCTCCTCCAAGTGACCCTCTGGCTAGGAGGGACCTTCCCAGGTCGATGGCCTTCAAAGAAGAGGATGGAAAAGAGCATCTCTGCAGGTGGAGCGAAGCAAATGGCATTGCAGAGAAACCGAAGCAGGGTGAAAGAGTGGAGGAAGAAGAGTAACGGAGGAGAGGGAGATGACGGAGAAGAAAAGAGACGGCAAGGATTGGATAAAGGATTAGAGAAGAAATCTGAAAAATGGGATCAGATCGACACGTGGCGACGATCGGTGAGCGGAGCGATTTGTGGGTCGAACCCGAACCCCTCTCTCTCCCTCTCTGGCTTCTTGTAAAACTTTTTAACTTTAGCGAAGAAAAGAAGACCACGACCAGATTTTTGGCAAAAAGTAAAATGAAAAAAAAAAAAAAAAGGAGAGAAGAGAAGATGAGGAGATTTTTTTTTTTTTGAAATTATATAAAAGGTTTTTAATTTATTATACTTTTATTAATTCAGTCATAAACCTTTGAATTTTATCAGTTCAATCATAAATATTTTCACTTTTTGTCAATTTCATAAAAATTCAAAATATTATCTAAAAAGTCTTAAACTTATTACACTTTTATTAATTCAGTTATAAACATTTGAATTTTATCAATTCAATAATAAAGATTTTCACTTTTTGTCAATTTAATCTTAAACATTTTCATTTCTTACCAATTAAGTCATTTAGTTAATTTTGGTAGAAATTAACTAAAACCAAAACAAGTCTTGACATGGCATTTTTTAAATAATATTTTGAATTTTTATGAATTTTTCTTCTTCTTTTTTTTGCTCTTTTTGGGGGGTTTGGGATCTCACCGACAAGGGTTGTCGACAACCCTCACCAACAAGAGGTAAGGACCGACGACCCTCGTCGGCTCTGGGCGAGGGTTGTGATGCCCTCTCCAACGAAAGTAAGGACACGTGAGCCCTTCCCGAAAATGGCAAGGATCATGATACCCTCGCCAGATCTGGCCAAATGAGGGCTTGGCGGCCCTTGCCAGCCATAGGCAATGGCCCTAAGCAAGGTCGCCACCCTTACTTAGGGCTAAAGAGGGCTGCCAAGCCCTCGTCTTGCTAGGCCTTGCCATGGCCCTCACTCAGAGTCGGTGAGGTCAGCTAGGCCTTGCCTTAGGCGAGCAAGGGTTACCGCCCCTCGCTTTTGGTCGGCGAGGGTTGGCCAGCAAAGACCAAATCCAAAATGGAAAAAAATAAAAAGGAAAAAAAAGAAAAATCATAAAAATTCAAAATATTATTAAAAATGCCATGTTAGTGTCGGTCAGTCCACAATAGTATTTTTCACTCAAAATTGATCGAATAGACTCAATTGGCAAGAAGTCAAAAGGTTTAGGGCTGAATTGGCAAAATTGAAAAGTTTAAGACTGAATTGACAAAAATGCAAGAAGCTTAGGACTTTTTGGACAATTTTCCCAATTTTGTAAAATAGGCTTTGGATTCAAAATTCATTTTCTGGAGGTGCCAAAAGAAAATTACACATTGGGTTCCCATATGGTCCAAGCATTCTTTTGCACAACTATGGAACTAAATCAAAACTTTTAGCTAGTGAAATCGAATAAAATAGGGATGGAATGACTGTTCCATTTAGGGGTAAGTACTTCCAGGTTCCATACAGGTTTTACTTGGAACTTGGAACCTACCATCGGGCACAAAGGTTCCTCATTTTTATAAACTTGGAATCTACCTTGTTATAGGTTTCAAGGTCCGTTCCAAATTCTAACAATTTTTTTTCTTCTTTAATTAAGCAAAATGAAAATAAACGCAACAATAAAAATGAACAAAGCTTTTATTATTAATTACCTAACAACAAGTGTCCATATACACCTTTCAAATTGTATTAAGGAAATTTTATGGTTTTTGATGCACCAATTGCTCTTATATTATATATAAGCATTATCTTGAAAGAAGCAATTACTCGAATATAATTGCATCAAAGAAGCAATTGGAGCTTCCACTGATCTTATAATTTACGGAAATAAAATTCTCAATCATAAAATAGAAGTTTAGACTAGTAATTTTGGATTATACACTTATCATCAAACACTATAAAATACCTCAAAATCACGTGAAGACATATATTAAGAAAAACACAAAAACTTGTTCTAGATTCTAGGTCCTATATTCCAGGTTCCAGGTTCTACAAACTTAGAACCTATAACTTATCATTGGGTACAAGTTCCCCAAATTTTGGAATCTCAAACTTATCCTACATACCTTGGAACCTGAAACCTACAAATTCTCATTAATGTAGTTCTCAAGTTCCAGGTTCTATTCTAGAACCATTCTCACCCCTAGTTCCGTTGGACTAGAATTGAGTATGAATAGAATTGAAATATCCCCAAAGTTTGGTTTGTGAAATCTGTATCTACATAGATGTATATTAATTATGTCTTCTTTAAGGATTGCTACTAAGGTTGACACATAGGACTATGATATTTGCAAGGGATTAATTATTCTCCTTACAAGAGTTACTTTCTCATACTTTCCACTCATTTCATTTCAATTTTCCATTAGTAGTGGGTTGATTATGTATATAGTTAAAATTAATCCTTTTAACAATTTGACTCCCGATTCATGAGCCAATGTGAAAGATGGAGTGCCGATTTAATTCTTGGATCTATCAAAAAATATCCATGAGTTATGTCGTGGTTGAGAAGTTCCTCATTTTCCTCTCTTTTACGGCTGTCTTTCCCATCCAAGCATATCCTTCGCTACGCTTTGGAGTATCTCATAGCTACTCACAAAATCAATTGAAACAGTTGTGACCAGAAGGATAATAATAACTTACAAGATTTCAAGCAAGAGCACAAATAAAGACCCGAGGGAACCTTTTTATTGGAATGCAAATGCTGTTGCTTTGAGGGTGTGTCCACAAGTCTAAAGTTCACAACTTATTATAGTGGCTGGACGCACACAACCTAGCACAAGATGTCCGACGACATCAAATGAAGAAAAACAAGAAAGTCCACAAAGTTAACAAAAGCACACAAATAGGGTCGATACGATAAATGCATTTGAAAGACAAGCGTAGCAATCCATGGAAAACAGTTCAATGTCCTTCGTCGGCATTCTTTGTCTTCATGCTTGAGTTGCTCTTCTTCATTAAATGCTTGTAGCTTGCTTTGAAGAACATGGAAGAACACCAACAACCGAACCTGGAAACCAGCAACCAAGTGCTCGCGAATTGGGAGTTATTTCGTCGTCATCTCGAAAGGGAAATAAAGAAGAAGATTCCTGCAAGCACAAGCCAAAGAGGGGGGAAACAAAAGAAAAAAGCTTGCGGGAGATTGGCGTTTAACCTAATAAGGTTCCAGACGTGCTCCAATAGAACTAAGATGTTTTTCTCCAGCCGTTCCGAAAAAGCCAACTATCCTCCGGTATGGTTCATGGAGAGGGGGGAAAGAAAATTCCCATACTTTTTCTTCTTTTCGGTCGGATGGCCCTTTTGGCGCGGATGAAGTTTTTGATGACCCTTTTGGATTGGTTGACCCCTGTGACACTGGCTCTTTTCTCTCTGCGTACGGCTGGACTTTCCTCAGGGGAGACGAGGTAACTATTTTCAGGTCGTGGATGATAGTCTGAGGAGGATTTCCCTCCTCGCGCATGGTACCCGTTATCGAAATTAGACGCTCCTCGGGAAACTTCAGCTCGACCTGCAAGAATAGCAGAGGCGAAACACGTCGTGCGTGTGAGAACAGAGGAAGGTTCGGACCTTAAAACTCATAGAGGATGCCAAAATGAGTGCCTCCAGCCTTCGCTCAAAAGAAACCCGTGCCCCATGAAGCTCCCAACATTATTGAAAAGCAACCTGTACTCGCGAAAGAGAAAAAGGACAGAGAGAGAGAGAGAGAGGGATCGAGATATCGACTGACCCAATTGCGACGGTTTTGTATGCCGCCATGTCGATCGCCATGGAACACGGAACCATGGTTGTCGTAACTAAAGGTGATGGACTCAATTTTTGGCTTTCCTGGGCTGTCCTCGACGTCAGTCACGCGAAATGCTATCACATTTGAATGCGCTCCATCATCCCAATAGGTCATGCCGGAGCCTTTGTAGGGTGGTCTCACGATTTCGAAAGGACGCATGTGCGGTATCGGCTCCACGTGCACTCCGATGGAATCAAGAGTCTTGCCCCATGTTCCATAAAAGCCGATGATTCTGCTTCCGGTTGTCGGACTGCAAAAGTACTGCCCGCTCTTCTCCTTGCCACGGTCATATCTTGTTTTATTACTATGAAATGTAAGCCACGAGATAGAACCATCCTCTCGCTTGTAACCGGAGATCGATGTTAAATATTCCCATGGATAATCCAATATAATCTGCACAATCCCAAAAGTATCTCTTAAAATTGGAAAAGTGGTGTAAACAAGACCTATTTTATAGAGTTTAATTTGCTAATTCAAGTAACCAGACACGTATCGAGATAAATGTAAAAGGGGATAAAAAAACACTAACCTCTCCTTCCTTGTTAGGGGAGACTCCTTTGGGTTGTGTAACTTTGCATACTTCTTTACCACCATTATCATATACGAAAATAATCCAAGGGATATCACAGTATTTCGGAAGGTAAATTTTCTTCACACCGTCGAATTTCCCGTTGTCCCAAGTATTTTCACCTCCAAATGGCCCGATTGATTTGGAAATTGAAGTCTGCAACTGATGTGCACCATCTAATTTAATCTGCAATGATAGACAACCATCAAACTCATTATTTAATAAATCTCACGAAAGTCTTTTGCTAAGCGTAGACAATGCACGTTTCGTAAGGATTTTACAAAGCATATATATGCATGGGGACATACCTTATAGGACTTCACGGGCTGTACTGTATTGCTATCATATTTCTCCGATTCTCCATCCTTCTCTACGTACCGAGCCTCCATTGTTTGGATGATTCCCTTTCTACTTGAATCAAATTCTAAAATTATTTTGCTTACATTGTTATACTGATTTCCATCACCCCAATGGCTGCTATTTATCCCGAATAAATTCACAGCCTGGACAGGAAACTCCTTGGACTGTAGCTCGACCTCTGCTGCAATAGATTCGAGAACACCATTTTCAGTTCTGCCGAAAATCTTGGTAACTTTCCCAGCTTTTGATGGTACGGAAAAGTACACTCCTCTTTCTTCACCAATGGGTCCCAATGTTCTTTTATTGGTTCGAAATGTGAGCGACTTAATTCCACTTTCTCCTACATTTACGAAATATCCAGCAAAAGAACTTATGTACTCTCCTTCTGCAAATTTAACCTGCAAACAGGCCAAAAAACAGATATTTGACGTGTGAATGACATAAATTGGTAAATCGCTTATGGTCGCATCTATGCAGTAAGTTAATTATGCTGGGATTTGCGTAAATTACCTTTCCTAATAAACTTAGTGGTACATTTCATTTTGTAAATCAAAAGTTAATTTACTTTTTGTTTGTGGTGAGGTTTGACTTTGCCTAAATTTAATAAGGCGAAGTTGAAATTTTTTTTACAGTTGGTTTTCTAACAATCATACTAATCCTCATGTATTGTTGGTATGAGATTTTCATGTCCAATTGCAAAGCAATCGTTACGAATCTCGAGGTTAATAATTCCATGATCGACTAATTTTATGATAAGCTAGATAGATTAACCTATGGCATTCAAGAAGAAACGGAAAAAGAGAAGGTACGAGTCTAGATACAAACCCCGTAAATGTACTTCCTTCGAGCTCCATCGTAACAAGTCCACGGTCTGGTGTCGGGACTGTTGGCTTTAAAAGTAATATTCTCAATGAAGTTTACGTACTCAACATAAATTCCCTTTATTTCAGCCAACTTAAATCCCCCGGTTGCTTCACATTTGCCTCCAAAAGGCCCAAAAACCTTAACGGGATATAGAGAATGAATCTCCCTGACAAGGCGCTCGGCTATTATGTCAATGGGCTTCGATTTGTATCTGCCGTAAAGTGTTAGCACAAAAATTTCATAAGCAACATGTATGACAACACACGACAAACATTGTACACAAATTTCTACGTGGTTATATGAAATATGAGTAGAAAAGATCCAGCTTGCTTAAATCACCATAGGCATTAACATGTGTAACCAAGAAATGGTGATTAACTAAGCTTTACTTCCAATGGTGACCTCATCCTCTGCGGCAAAGGAGGGTGTGTCGTACCGTGCATATTGCACTCCAAGAAACAACACATTTCCGATGGTGACCTCATCCTCTGCGGCAAAGGAGGGTGTGTCGTACCATGCATATTGCACTCCAAGAAACAACACATTTCCGACTGAGGCCATAAAATAAAACAGTGAATATTAAGAGTGCATTGATTTTCTGGAAAACTCAAGATTTGAGAAACATAATCGCTTATATTGCGTAAAAAATGAATGAATAAAAATATTTTTACCATCCATGGAAATAATGAGACATAAATTGTTGTTGAATGAAAGTATTTTCCATTAACTAATTATTTAAAACAATATAACTAATTATTTTTTCAAAAATATATAAAAATCTTGAGTTTTCGAGAAATAAACACACCATAACCCAATTTCTACATTTTTAAGCATAAAACTCTAAAATTTCGCCTACAAAAGCTATGAGAGCCAAGAAAAAAAAGAAACTCTTAGCGGAGGAAAAACTGTATACCCCATTATACAATTTTCTGCATACATCTGACTTTATAGTTCTCATTTTTGTTCACCGATTTTTCAACAATGTACGCTACAAACTTGGGGAGTATTTAACACACGACCCTTTTGCTATGGCTTTCTTAATATTCCACGAGGAAAATATCAGAAAGTATCTTCACATTTTAACTTCATATTAACTTGCATCTTGAATTTCACAAATCCACAATTAGCATTCCGATTATATCAAAGAGCTGGTCCCATCTACGAATTTGTCATTTTCCTTCCGATTTTTCCCCTTTCACCATTTGGAATTCACTTGCCAAAAACGCTAACCCATCCACCTACCCACTGCTCCACTCCTCCCCTCCCCTCCCAGCGTCGTCAATGCAAGCCGGGCCGTCGCCATGACCATCCACCACCCCAGCTGAGCCACAACTTAGAACTGTCGAGTTCGACTCAAATCCAAGTCTGTAATTTAAGTCGAGCTCGACACAGACCGTGGTGTGTGTGTGTGTGTGTATATCTATATATATATATATATATATATATATAGAGAGAGAGAGAGAGAGAGAGAGAGAGAGAGAGAGAGAGAGAGAGAGAGAAGGGGGAGAGGGAGAGGGAGATGCACAGAGGATTCAGTAGGGTTCGGTGGCGGCGCAGAGTCGGTCGGAGTCAGTGGTGAGAGCCATGGCAGTGAAGAGCAAGGGTGTGAGAAAGCCAGAGCAAGGGCAAGAAAGAAAGAGGGAGAACAGAGGAATGATTTAAGGTTGGGATGAGTTGGGGAGTAGATTGGTCTTTCTGAATTTGAGGATTCTATTAAGAAGTGGAAAATTTTGGAATAATTCTTATTTACATCAAGAATCTTGAAATTAACACGGAAGTCACATCGTGTTTTGTATAATTTTTCATAAAATGGCAATAAGAATTTTCAAGAAAGTCGAAAGAGACTTCTTGTTCTATTCCCTAAGAAAATTTATTTATTCGATTCTGCAAAAATTCCATCTACTAAGTAGTCACACCAAAGAAATAACAACAAAATAAGTAGGGAAAATACCACCAAAAATCTCAAACTATATCACTTGGGACAATTTTATCATGAACTTTTTTTTATTCCATTAAAAACTTCAAATCATGCCACTTGAGACAATTTTACTCTAAACTTTTTTTGTGCCACCAAAATTTCCAAATTATGCTACTTGGGACAAATTTACCATGAACTTTTTCTTGTACCACAAAAAACCCCAAAATATATCACTTAGAACGCATTTATCCTAAACTCTTTAGTTAAAGGGCATTTTCGTCTTTTTCTTTTTTTTCCTTTCTCCCTCTACCCTTTGCCATGGCTAGTAGAGGGAAACTAGCAAGGGCCACCCTCACCAACGGCAGAGTTGAGCGAGGGCAGCCCTCCCCAACATCGGGCAAGGGTCTCCCCTGCTAGATTCGACAAGGGCAAACCTCACCGAAGCTAGGCAAGGGCCGCCTTCGCCTGGCAAGGTCCGCCTTCGCTGAGGGCAAGTGAGGGCGACCCACCCCGACGTTGAGTGAGGGGCGGCCCTCGCCTAAGTTGGCAAAGGTCACCCCTGCCAGATTCGACAAGGGCAACCTTCACCTAAGTTAGCAAGGACCGCCCTCACTAGATCCAACAAGGGCTACTGCTCGAGTCGGATGAGGGTTGCCTCGCCTACCCAAGGCAAAGGCTGCCCTTGCTCGACACCAGGGAGGGCTGCCCTTGCCTGACTCTGCCGCCAGCGAGGGTGGCCCTCACCGACTTCCCTATGCCATGAGGGAAGAGAGAGAAAGGAAAAAAAAAAAAGAGAGACAAAAAATGCCATCCAACTAAAGAGTTTAAGGTAAATGTGTATCAAATGGAATAGTTTGGGATTTTTTATGGCACAAGAAAAAGTTTAGAGTAAATTTGTTCTAAGTGGCTTACTTTAGAGTTTTTGATGACAAAAAAAGTTTAGGGTAAAATTGTCCCAAGTGACATAATTTAGGGTTTATAATGGCATGAAAAAAATTCAGGATAAAATTGTTCTAAGTGACATAAAAATATCATATAGTACGGTAGTGAACTTCAACATGGAGAAAGTATCACACGAATGTACCCTCGGGGGTAGACACAGGCGGCTGTCAACTCACTCCACCTGTAACCCGAAATCATCTGAGCCTCTAGGCGGCTCCTCCATTCTTCGTATTTGCTAACCCTCTCTGAGTAGATGGGAATAACCACGGGGCCATGGACCAGCTCGCCCAGGCATGGTATGGAGTTGAGATAGTTCTCGGAGAACACGACGACGGCGATGGTGAAGCTCCACGGGCTGATTTCTTCAAGGCGCTGGGCCTGGTTCTTCTGCCTAACGACCTTTCTGTCGTCATCTATAAAGTAGCTAATCCCCACCTGATTCAGCCAGTTGCAGAGGTCCCTTTTGAAGACCTTCATCGCTTCATTGGGTTCGAAACTCACGAACACATCGTATTTCCGTTGAGGAGTAGAAGAAGAAGGCTTGTTTCCTGCCATGTTGATACGTGGTATAGAAACTTTGATTGAGAGGCCGTATGTGTTTTTGGTTTGAATGACATTTTAAGAGGAAAACCACGTCTTTTTATACTTGAATAGGCATGTCTCCTGGCCGTACAATAATTTATCAGGTAATAAAAAAATGATTGATGGGATGCAACTCTTTTCCCAAAATGTCAATTAACTTAATCGGAGACTCGTTCATGATTGGTTTTAGGGAATCTCGAGCCTGACTTGGATTCATTTGACAAATTTCATCAGTTCTCACTCACTTAAAATTAGTTTTTTTCTTTCTTTTTGGTCAGTGGACCAGAAGTAGTTAGGGGCTAATGGTTCAAGGATACAGTGCGAGATGCTCCCTCGTTTTTTAAAGGCTCTATTGAAACAATACTAATATTAAGTAGTAACGCGAGTGAATTGAAATATCGAGGTAATTAATGGTAAGGGAATCTCAATACTAAAAAAATAAATAGATTATTATTCATGTCAACTGAGAGAGAAAATAACGCAAACGAGTCACGTTTTCCTCCAAAGATCACGGAAAAATTTGTGTAGATCCGAATTCATCGGTCTTGATCTATCTCAAGGTTGGTAATGCGAATCTTTTATTTAGGTCTCTCATGAAACTGAACGGCCGAGTCTAGGTCTGCATGCATTCAACAATAAAGATCTACAAAATTGTAGATAGAAAATAGCTACACCATATCTACACTTATTCTCACATAACTTTTTTCACGCACAATTCTTAACATAGGCACAAATGTCCTTAGATCAAGGCCCTATAAATAGAGCAGAGATTAGTATACAAGATCTCAATAAATCCATAGAAAATTGGATTGTTCCAAAGGTCAAATTTAATCAAATTTACCAGCATTCTAATTTGAAGATTTTTAGTGAAAATGATTGTCATAGTTACTGAAGAAAAATATGTTCCTCTTTCAAACTCTTTCTCTTCTATACAACTTTTAAATAAAGATTCTATAGAGAAATATGCCTAGAAATGGAATTATATTCATATTGATCTAGTCCAAGTAGGAGCTAAATCCCTTACTAAAGAAGGATTAGACACTGAATTTATTCTTGAAATCAATGTCAGTTAACTTAAATGGAGACTCGTTCGTGATTGGTTTTAGGAAATCTCAAGCCTGACTTGGATTCATTTGACAAATTTCATCAGTTCTCACTAACTTAAAATTAGTTTTTTTCTTTCTTTTTGGTCAGTGGACTAGAAGTAGTTAGGGAGCTAATGGTTCAAGGATACAGTGCGAGATGCTCCCTCGTTTTTTAAAGGCTCTATTGAAACAATACTAATATTAAGCAGTAACGCGAGTGAATTGAAATATCGAGGCAATTAATGGTAAGGGAATCTCAATACTAAAAAAATAAATAGATTATTATCCATGTCAACTGAGAGAGAAAATAACGCAAACGAGTCATGTTTTCCTCCAAAGATCACGGAAAAATTTGTGTAGATCCGAATTCATCGGCCTTGATCTATCTCAAGGTTGGTAATGCGAATCTTTTACTTAAGTCTCTCATGAAATTGAACGGTCGGGTCCAGGTCTACATGCATTCAATAATAAAGATCTACAAAATCGTAGATAGAAAATAGCTACACCATATCTACATTTATTCTCACATAACTTTTTTCACGCGGAATTCTTAGCATAGGCACAAATGTCCTTAGATCAAGGCCCTATAAGTAGAGCAGAGATTAGTATACAAGATTTCAATAAATCCATAGAAAATCGGATTGTTCCAAAGGTCAAATTTAATCAAATTTACAAGCATTCTAATTGGAAGATTTTTAGTAAAAATGATTATGTCATAGTTACTGAAGAAAAATATGTTCCTCTTTCAAACTCTTTCTCTTCCGTACAACTTTTAAATAAAGATTCTATAGAGAAATATGCCTAGAAATGGAATTATATTCATATTGATCTAGTCCAAGTAGGAGCTAAACCCCTTACTAAAGAAGGATTAGACACTGAATTTATTCTTGAAATCAATAAAATTGTTTGATAAGATCCACAAAAATTATATTACACTAGAGCCACACTCCCAAATATAGTTTTAGAAGAATAATACTCTTTTATATTCCATTTCCCAACATTTCATAGGAGATCCTTCACATATTCAAGATAAGAATCTTGATCTTCTATGAACCGTAAATCTCTAGGAGAATTTAGTGAATATAAAGATATCGTTTTTCCAAGAGTCCTCATAATAGATTGCAACCAATCATTTTGGAAAACGCAACCTCCTTGGCCTTCGACATGTCTCGCCAGCGGCCATGAGAGCGGACAAGGCTTGCCCTCGAAGGATCTGGCGAGGCTCGAGCCTCACCCAGTCACTGGTGAGGCTCGAACCGTCGTAAGCACAACCTTGCGGCCTCTAGTGATGGCTCGAGCCCTCACTAGGGGTTGTGCGAGGCTTGGCCTCACCAGATCTGGTGAGGTTGGGCCTTGCCCATGGCCAACGAGGCTCGACCTTCTCTAGATCTAGCTCGCCCGCCCTCGTGGTCATTGGCAAGGCATGTCGAAGGCTAGCGAGGTTGACCTGGACCTCATCAGCCCTCCCCTCTGACCAGTTGCCTAGCTAGCAATTGGCTAGAGCAAGGAGGAGAATAATGAGAAAAATAAATAAAAGGAAAATAAAAGGAAAAATGAGAGAAAATAAATAAATAAATAATTCAAAATTATTAAAATTTGTCCACGTCAGTGCCGACTGAGCCACGTCAGCCAACCGGCATCCACGTCAATAAAATCTGACCAAAATTAGTTGGAAGGACAGAATTGGTACTAAGTTAAAAGTTTTAGAACTAAATTGACATTGATAAAATGTTTTGGACTAAATTGGCACAACGCAAAAGGCTTAGAACTTTTTTGACACTTTTTTCCTCTACATATGACATCTACTTCTCTAAAATATATTGGCAACAACTGATTTCATATACTAGCGAAAGTATTACAAACAACAAGTGATCGAATAATAAAATAAACAATCTCTACCTTGGCTCAAATTCAAGAGACATTTTAACGACCTCCATCTTGACTCGATGTTTGAGTTAAGACACAATCACTTTGCTAAAAAAATCTGAACTTCATTTTTATTCTCTCACAACCTCTCATGAGCTCTATTGCCACATGGATCTTCAATTTGCAAGTAAAACCGACAGTCCTTAAACTAGAGCTGCAATACGATGTTGACAGTCTGTTGACTTCCAAGAACGAATCATCCGCTTCTGGTGGATATTTCCGGGCCTTCCAATCTTTCTTTCTAGTAGCTCCTTTTCACACGAATTTGTGATGAATTAAATGCGGCTCACCGGAAATCTTTATGGACTAGAATTATTATTATTTTTTCTGCGGTCAGAGGACCAGAATTAGTTGGGGAGCTAATGGTGCCGGAATACAATGCGAGATGCTCAGATCGTTTTTTGAATGTTCTATTTAAAACTATACTGACATTAAGTACTAATCGTGAGTAGATTGAAATATAGATGCGATTAATGGTTACGGAATCTCAATACAAAAAGATACAATAGATTATTGCGCATGTCCAACCCAAGAGAGAAAATAATGCAAATGAGTCACGTTTTATTCTTGGGATCATGAAAAAATTTGTCTAGATCCAGATTCATCGGACTTCATTTATATAGGGTTGATTAAGCGAATCTTTTATTTAGACCCTTGTGAGACCCATCGGCCAGATCCAGCTCCCCGTGCATTCGCCAATAAGGATCTACAACTTTGTAGCTAGAAAGTAGCTACATCTTGGCTACACTTATTCACACCCAAGTTTTTCATGTGCAATTCTTAGCATGGCACAGGCTACTCTAAGTGTAAACTCGGTATTGAAAATAAATAAAAAAGGACTAAATAACAGATGTCGATAAGGGGTATTCAAGAATAGAATTGAATTAGCTAGGGCACGAGGATATCGCAAACAAATCCAAGGGGCGCTCTACATAAGACATCTACTATTCCAAAATTATGGGGCAGTATGGTAAATAATGTCGTGATATGACGATAACCAATTACATATTTGCCCAAAAGCCTTTATGGCCTCAAAGGGTTTGGCAAAGCTGAACTAAATGCATTTGATGTACTCTAAAAAGCAAGCACACTTGCAAAGTATACCCAACATGCAAAAGTGCAGGGACACATGATTAACTCCCAAAAATAGTGTCCTATATGTGTGCTGAGCGAATCAAGATGGGTTCCAATCCTTCCATGAATCCGACGATCTTTCCACCTGTTGAAGGAAATGAAAACTACTTCCCTTTCTAGACACTGAATGTTGCATAAGTTCTTTCGTTTCTCTAAAATGCGACGGAGCAAATCACAACATGTCCAGAATCATCTCTTATATAACCATAATATGAAGTCAAGTACTCTCTGGAGCAAGCAAGCTTAATCTGCAAAAATTGAAAGAGAGATATTGTCAATCACAAGCTCTTCATATAAACAGACCCTCACTGATTAACCGAGTTAGAATAACTAGGCACAAGACCCGAATAGAACATTTTAGTGGGTACAATCTTGTGTATGAGTTTTTCACATTGAGACAACATTTCAGCGTCTCGGTAGCCATAGTAGTTAATCTACTCCTGTTCCAGCCGTTTGAAGAGGTGCAATATGAAGTTCTTCCTGACGTGATTGCCTCTGAAACTCACGAATACGTCATGTTCCCATTGAGGAGAAGTAGAAGAAGACGACATGGTTCCTGTCTTGTTAATACGTGGCGTAGAAACTTTGATTGAGAGGCTGTATGTGTATATGGTCAAAAAAGACATCAAGAGGAAACCCGGGCTTCTTCTTCTTGAACGTGCATGTCTCCTTGCTATATTGATATATTAGAGATGAATGATAGGGACGTGTGACTCAAAAAGTTTATTTGCTTAAAGGGGATAAAATTTTTAGAGTTATGTGTAATTCTTCTCTATGTTGAGATAATGGAGATATATAATTTAAAGAATTTGTCTACCCAAAGGAGATTGATCCTTGAAGATTATATGTAATTCTCCTTATCATTTCTATATATTGATATCATGGAGATGTATAATTTAAAAGATTTATCTGCCCAAAGGAGATGAATCATTGACAATTATATGTAATTACCCTTGTTGTGGTTTTGTAGTATTCATGTTGTGGAAAATAATGGTACATTATATACTCTGCCCAAAGGGGAGTTTGTGATGTGCTAATTATTTTGTTGAATTGCTCATTGCCCATAATTGATCTTATTGCATTATATGTGACAACACTACAGTTGTGTTTTATTTTAAGAATGACAAAATTCACAATGGGTCCAAACACGTGGAGATCAAATATTATACTATTAAGGATTTGGTCAAAAAGGGAGATATTATGATTGAAAATATTAGAACTAAGTCCATGTTAACTGATCCTCTAACAAAAGATTTATGACTCATTTTGTTTAAAGAACATGTAAAAAATATAGATATGTTAGAGTATTTTGATCTCTTTTGTTAGTGAGAGCTATATGCTTTGTATTTCTAGATATTATAATTATATGCAAACTAATAATGCTTTTATAATGTCTATTAAAGCATTTACTTTTGATGATCATTATTGTTGATTTTATTGTTATACTTTCTCCTGTCAATTAAGAAATGGAAATATGAAACAGTATCTTTAAACAAATTTTAGTTTAAAGATGATTGGATATCACTAATTATGAGATCTCATGTTGGATTGTGACATAATTGTGCAATTTCATGTTGTTTAGAAATTGCGCTAATACAGTTTCATGTCGTTGAGAAATTGCATTGAGGACCGATAAGAAATAGTGTATATTTTTTGATCACATGTTAGCACTATTTCTTACTACACTACTAGGGCCATGATCCATGAAAATGCATTATGATTATGGAAGGTCATGTGTTATGGTATTTTTTTAACACGTTGATCGCCATAGTCCTATAATGAGGTTATATATGATTTGATTGGTTTTGAGATGCCGTTATTGGAATATTATTTTTTCAAAAATTGTGGCCACATAAAACAAATTTTCAGTTATTAACCCGAAAGTGTCATTTTCAAAATAAAATTATTTTCAAAATAAAAATAAATTAATTAATGTAGCCCAAGTGGAAGAATGTTGGAAATTTCCTATAATGGGCTTACATTAATTAATAATTTTCTATCAATATATGTTAAACCCTTAAGTGATCTTGTTGAATTCTGTTATGTCATCTATTAATAACGGGCCTAGTTGAGCAGCAAAGTGTAAGCAATTGTGTTTAATTGAAACCCGTAATGAGAGGGGCCCAGTTAACATACTATTGATTAGGGTTTGCTAAGTTTCATCTCTAGCCTAAATGGTATGTTATGCTATACTAAAATAGGTTATAGAGAAAAAGATCTGGCATTACGATAGATCGCTATTTACCGTCAGTTTGATCTGTTTTTCATCAAGTGAGGCTATGGCTCAAACAAGTACGTTTTAATTCCATTGTGCGTATCGATTTCAATGTTGTACATTCATGTATGGATCGAACTCGTTTTTGATTTATTGATTATTTATGTTGAGAAATTTCTACATCCTCGTCCCACAATAATTTACCAGGGAAAAACAATGATTGGTGGAATGCAATTCTCTCACCAAAAATGTCGGTTTATTTAGTCGGAGATTTATGTGACAGATTTTATCACTTCCTACTGACATTTGTTAAAGAAAATGGATTAAATGACAGGAGTAGAACCTCTTTCTATCCGACGATTCTACGTTCAACTTCGTAGCATGCAGAATCTCACATAAAAATATTTGCACCTAAACCGACAGAACCGAAACTAGAGCTGCAATGCGATGTTGACAGTTCGCCGTTGACTTCCACCAATGCATCATCCGGGTCTGGTGGACGTTTCAAGGCCTTGCAATGTGTCTTTCTAGTTGTTCTTTTTCGTTCGTATCTGTGAGTAGAATTAAATGCGGCTCATCGGGATTCTTCATGGACTAGAGTTAGGTAGTTAACGGTCCTAAAATACAGTGCGAGATGCTCAAATCATTTTTTAAATGTTCTATAATAACCACGCTGGCACGTGAGTGAATGTTAAATATGGATGCAATTAATGGTTGCAGCATCTGAATACAAAGAGAAACAGTAGTTCATTTGGCCCATCCAACCCTAGACAAAATATAATGTAAACTAGTCACACGTTTTCCCCTTGGAGGGACCGGAAATTTTATCTAGGTAAGGATCAACAGGACTTGATTTATCTTAAGCATTGATTATGGTAAGCTTTTATTTAGGGCCGACGTGAGACCCAACAGTTGGTCCAGCTCCTCATACATTCAACAATAAGAATCCACCACCTTGTAGGTAGAAAATAACTACACCATATTTGCACTTGTTCACACGCAACTTTTTTGCACACGATTCTTAGCACAGGCTGCTCCAAAAATAAAACCTGATATTAAATAAATAAAAAAGACCAAATGCTAGTTGTAGATAAAGGGGTGTTCAAGAACTGAAGTGGAAGTATCTGGGGCTTGAGGATATCACGAACCAAACCGAGAGGTGCTCTACATGCCACATTTACTTCTCCAAATTTATGAGGCAATATGGCAGAGAAAGTCAAGTGATGTGACAATGACCAATAACAAATGCTAGCATGTACTGAGAATGATGGATGTACACTTGAAAGCACGTGCACCTGCAAAGTATACGCGACATCAACAAATGCGAGCACACATACTTAGCTCTCAATAATACTGTCCTATATGTGCACCGAGCCAATTGTTAAGGGCTCCAAACTGTTCATGAAATCTGATGATCTTTCCACTAGTTGAAGAAAATGAAAAGTACTCCACTTTTTCCATATCAAACGGTCATAAGTTCTTTTGTTGCTCTGAAATGCGAGGGAGCGAATAACAACAGACCCAAAATCATCTCTTATGGTACGAAGTTAAATACTCTCTGTGGTAATCAAGTTTAATCTGCAAAATTGAAATGAAGACATTTTAATCACAAGCTCTTTACTATGGAATTGGAATAATCTCTACAAACAGAAACCCCCTGGTTAACCGAGCTACAATGACGAGGCACTAGACTATAACGGGACATTTCAGTGCACTAAGCGGTCCAATCTAGTGAATGAGTTTCTGACATTGAGACAACTTTGTTGTAAGAGTTTACTCTAAGTTGCAAAATTGCAGGATAGTTTGATATTAAACCATATGCAATCAATTAATATCTGCGAAAAAGTTAAAATGATACCACAACAGAGAAGACCGGGATGGCGAAACTCAAATTTGAAGCAATTATGATGTAGCAGCAGAAACGGAAACAAAATCCTTAATTAGCATCTTCAAGAAATTAAAATCCTTCCAATCAAATTTGTCTATTTTGACTTTTCTTTCTGCTATGGCCATTAATTCACTTCAATTTAGCCAAGCCTAATTTGATATGAATTTTTGTGAAAGCAAGCTATCGAATATAGAAGAAGCAAAAAAAATCAGATATCAAATTTACGTGGTTTGGTCAATGTGAACTACACCCATGAAGAAAGCCATAAAGAATTCTACTATAGATTGAGTTATTTAACGAATATAACAATCACTCAAGTCAGTCAAATAATTTCAGTATTTTCCAATCCCCAATTACATCCAATAGCTTACACAATGTTTAGCCCTCACAATTTCTCATAAAAAAAATATCCCAATCTCATGAAGGATTACACAAATTGTAAAACTTGATTAATAGGCTAGAGCACTCAAAAGCTTCCCTTCCATTACTTTAGAGTGTAATTCACAAAAAAAGTCACCTCTTGGATGCTCTTCACAAAGAAGACCCACTTTTTATATAAGGATAAGGATACCGGAAATCCTAAAACTTGACAAGAAAGTTCAATTAAATCATTAAACTTACAGAAATGACAATCAAATCCTAAAATTTATCATATTAGCAAAATTGAGTCACTCCGTTAACTCTGTCAAATTTACCTAATGGAAAATGCTAACCTGACTTTTAAAAAAAAAAAACCATCTCCTCTATATGGCGTTCAAGATAATTGAAATACTAAAATTATATTGTTTTGATCAAAATCTCAATCTTTTAACCAAAATTTTAGCTAAATTAAATTTAAAAATAAGAAAGCTAAAAGTTTTTAAAAAAAAAGACAATTGGGAGATCTAGCTAGCCCTCCCACTGTGGTTGATGCCCGATCACCGATAGGGCGTTGGCATTTCAATGAGGGCTGGTGACCCTTACTTGAGTAGAAAGTTTTAAAATTTAATTGTACTTTTTGCAAGTTTTAGGACTCAATTACATTTTAGTGACAAATTTTAGGACTCTTAATGCACTTATCCCTTATATATAAACAAAAATTAGATCTGAAATAGGGAAACTCTTTTTAAACAAATTACTCAAGCTAGGAACCCCACGTCAACTAGAAACCTGTTCAAATTAGGAAAGTTTCATTTTCAGGCTTACACTTGAGACATATTTTAGAGAAATGAGGGTAATAATTTTTAATCTATAGTGAGAATAATAATCTATTTTAGACCACAAAAAATCAAATAACAAATAATATTATATTAACAGAGCCCCATATTGTAATACTAAAAATGATGGTAATGTACACTAGAAAGAACATGCATGTGCAAAGTATACACGACATGCACAAATGCAGGCACTCATGGTGAGCTCACAATAAATGTCCAATATATGTCCCAAGCGAATCGAGATGGCTTTTAAAGTTTTCCGTTGATTGAGGAGAAGGCGAAGACAGGCATGGTTTTTGTCTTCTTCTTGAACGTGCACGTCTCCTCCTTGCACAATAATTTGACGGGGAAAAACAACGATTGGTGAGATGCAATTGCTTCACCAAAAAAATGTCAGTTAATTAGAGATTTGTTCATGATTCGTTTTAGGATAGGATATGTGAAGTCTGCAACTTGGATTTACTTGACATATTTTATTTCTCACTGACATTTGTAAAAGAAAATGGATTGAATGGCAGGAGCACAATCTCTTTCTCTCCGAAGACTCTACGTTCAACTTCGTGGCAGGCAGAACCTAGTATAAAATATTTGCACGTAAACCGACAGCATTGAAATTAGAGCTGCATCACGATGTTGACACTTCACCGTCGTTGACTTAGGGCCGTAGTATATTTCAACGCTCCGTAACACTTTTTTGTTCTTTTTTCCTTTAACAAAAAATCTGTTCCCGGGAACAGAAACGCGTTTGGTAAATTTTTTGTTCCCGGGAACAAATTTGTTCCCCGGAACAGGTTTGGAACAGAAATGAGAAACAAGAAAAAGTTATTTTTTTGTTCCGGGAACAATTTTAAGAAACACTTTTTTTTTTCTTTTTTTTTCTTTTCTTTCTTTTTCTTCTTCTTCTTCCTCTTCCTCCTCCTCCTCCCACCCCCGCCCGCCCCATCGCCGCCCCCATCGCCGCCGCCGGCGAGGTCCAGCCGAGCTCGCCGGCGCCTCGCCGCACCGGGCGAGGTCCGCAAGTTCACCGGAGCCTCGCCCGGCCACCGGCGAGGCCGCACGAGGCCGGGCGAGCCTCGCCCGGCCACCGGCGAGGCCGCACGAGGCCGGGCGAGCCTCGCAGATCTAGGCGAGGCCGAACCTTGCCCAGGCGGCGCGAGGCCGGGCGAGCCTCGCCCGGCCACCGGCAAGGCTCGGCCTCGCAGATCTGGGCGAGGCCGAGCCTCGTCGGTGGCGGCCGGCGCGAGGCCACGCGAGGCCGGGCGAGCCTCGCCCGGCCACCGGCGAGGCTCGGCCTCGCAGATCTGGGCGAGGTTCGGCCTCGCAGATCTGGGCGAGGCCGAGCCTCGTCGGTGGCGGCCGGCGCGAGGCTCCGACGAGCTCGCCGGAGCCTCGCCAGCGACAGCCAACAAAAAAGAAGGGAGAAAAAAAAGAAAAAGAAAAAGGAAAAATCAAAAAAATCAAAAAATTAGAAATTTTTACCAAACGTGTTTTTGTTCCCGGAGTAAAAATTTTGAACCGTTATCAAACACCCTCAAATGCTCAGAAACAGTTCTCGAGAACAGAAACAAGAAAAAACATTTTTGAGCAGAAACTGTTCCCGGGAACAGAAACGTTGCCATGCAGACCCTTACTAGAGCGCATCATCCGGGTCTGGTGGACATTTCTACGCCTTTTAACATTTCTCTCTGGTGCTCAAATTTGAGAGTAGTATTAAATACTGGTCGCCGGGATTCATGGACTCTAGTCAGTAAGGGAGCTAATGGTCCTGGGATACAGTAAGAGATGCTCAAATCGTTTTTTTAATGTTTTATTATAATCATATTGGCACGTGAGTGATTGTTAAATGCAGATGCAGATAATGGTTAAGGAATCTGAATACCAAAAGAAACATTGCATTATTATGCTTGTCCAACCCAAGAGAGAACACAATGCAGATTAGTCCCATCTTCCTCGAGGAGTCATGGAAAAATTTATCTAGGTCCAGATAAACAGGACATGATTTATCTCAAGCATTGATTATGCGAAGCCTTTATTTAAAGCCCACATGAGACCCAACAACTGGGGCCAGCTCCCCATGCATTTGCCAATAAGGATCCACAAACGTGTAGATAGAAAAGAGCTACACCATATCTGCACTCATTTAACATAGACTAGATTAAATTAAAAAGACCAAATGGCACATGTGGTGTTCAGGAACAAAAGTGGAATTAGCTAGGGATTGAGTATATCACAAACCAAACTGAAGGTGCTCTATATACGACATTTCCTTCTCCAAAATCATGGGACAATATGGCAAAGAGTAATGTGACAATGACCAATTAAATATATTAGCATGTTCTAAGAATGATAATGGGTGTACACCTGAAGGCACGGGTCAATTCTCAATAATAGTGTCCTGTATGCATGCCGAGCCAATCGAGAAGGGTTCTAGACCTTCCATGAAATTGGACGATCTTTCCATCTGTTGAAGGAATGATAAGTATTTTCCTTTCTTCGTATCAATTGGTCCATAAGGTCTAAGATTGCTCTGAAATGTGAGGGAGCTGAGTAACAATAGATCCAAAATCATCTCATACGTAATCAAAATACAAGTCAAATACTCTCTGAGGTAGTCCAGTTTAATATGAAAACATTGAAAGGGAGGCATTTGAATTCCAGGCTCTTCATTATGGAATTGGATAAATCTCTACAAACAGAACCCCCCCGGGACAACCGAGTTAGACTAACAAGGCACAAGACTACAACAGAACCTCTCAGTGCACTTAGCAGTCCAATCCTGTGCATGAGTTTTAACATGAGAAACCTTTGTTGAAAGAGTTAACTTTAAGTTGCAAAAAGCCACGATAGTTTGATATTAAACCATATGAAGTCATATGACGTCAGCGAAAAATTAAAAATGATACTGCAACAGAGAAGACCGGCACTCTAAACTCAAATCTGAGCAATTATAATGTAGTAGCAAATGATATTGCATACTAGATGTGATTGGTTCCCGGTCCAATCCAATTCTAAGGTGGAACTAGGAATTGGACCGGGAGGACTGGTTCCCATTTTTTGCAATTGGGGACTGGACCGGGAACTGGCCACTTAGGCTCCGTTTGACAACGTTTCTATTTCTCTATTTTTCTGTTCTTTTGTTCCTTGGAATAGAAAAAAAAACATAAATGCGTTTGGTAACGCAAACTGATTTTTCTATTCCCGGGAATAGAAAGTTGTTCCTGGGAATAAATTTGGAGTAGAAATGAGATGTAAAAAAAACTAGCTTCTTATTCCTGGGAACAATTTTTAGAAACTATTTCTTGGGGACTTCTCACCTTTATAACACGCAGCCACCCACCCACTGCCGCCCGTCGCTAGTCGCCACCGGCCGTCGATCGCCGCCACCGGTCGCCGCCGATCGCCGCTGCCGGTTGCCGACCACCGCCGATCGCCGCTGCCGGTTGCCGACCACCGCCGATCGCCGCTGCCGGTTGCCGACCGCCGATCTTTGCCACTTGTCCCCAGCCGCCCCCACCCGCTTGACACCAGCCGACTGGCAGGCGGTGGGGGTTGGTGATCAGCGATCGGCGGCGAGCGGTGGCCGGCGGCGGTGACCGGCGGCGGCGATCGACGATCGGCGACAGGCAACCGGCGGCCGGTGGGCTGGGGCCGCCACCGCCGATCACCGTCCGCACGCCACCACCGCCAGTCACTACCACCGCCCGCCGCTCACTACCATTGTCAAGGAAGAAAGAAATAAAAAAAATTTGTCGATACCAAACGCATTTCTATTCTTTTTCTATTCCGAGAACAAGAAATTTTTGTAATTACCAAACGCCTTATTTTACTCAGAAATTGTTCCAAAAAGTAGAAATAGAAAATAACTATTCCTCAAAAGAAACTGTTCCCAAGTAGAAATGTTACCAAACGCACCCTTAGCAAAAAAAAATATAAAAAATACTATAGTTATTATTATTATAGGGTTTATTGCATTTTCAAGAAATTTAAAAAATATTTTTAAATAAAAGAGAGTTGGTTTGGTCCAGTTTAGTTCCCCCTCAAAACTAGACCAAAAGTCATCGGTTCCATTTTTATGGAACCTGGAACCAAACCAAATCGACCAGTCCAGTTCGGTCTAAGTAGTTTTCAATTCAAGCAATCTAATATGCTCATCCCTAATGCATACTTTAATGGGATAATAACTCAAATAGACCCTAAATTTGTTTCAGCATCTCTAGATTTTTAATTTGTACAATACAGTCCCTAACTTTAGCCCTATGTGCAATGTCATATCTACATTTTTAATTTGTTCAATGTAGCCTCTTATACTACATTGATATAGTATTTTTCTACCATTAAAACTAAAAATGACAAGAATCCCAACGAATTATTAATAAATAGAAATCTTTGGCCACTCTGTCGAGAAAAATTGCTAAAACAGATCATTTCAGATTTTTATGGTAATTAAGGGGTCAAATTTGACTTATCGAAATACTCTCCTCGTTTACACATCATTAGGATGAGCAAACATCAACTGATTAATTTCTCCAGTGAGTGAAAATCCTAGAAACTAGAAATAATAAAAGAGAGGAAGAATAAACTAAATTTAATTAGCTACAGTTGTCTTCTTTTACCTTAGGCGTAAATAATGTGATATAATTGCTAAGTCATATCTCTCTTTGAACTAATTTGGATTTTGTCCGTTTTGACCTTCAACTTCTCCGCTCTAACTTACTTGCGGTGTCATAGTCTGTACAAAACCATCATGACTAGTTTTTGTGATGATCTTTTCATTGTGGCTAGCTTGCCCATCATGGACATTGTTTCAATGCTCCTACAATGATTTGATATGCAATTACAAACTTCGTTTGAGAGGTTACATAGATGTGTTCTTTATTGAGACATTGGAGAGGGACTTATTTGAGAAGCATTTTATGCAGATTCCAGCTGTACTATAAATTTACAAAGTTTGGGTACTTAATCATTTAAATATTCACAGTAGTCTAACATGCTATTTTGTATGTCAATCTCTTAAGAATTTTTTAATCCCCAGCAATAGCATTGTCTCTGAAAAAAAATTTAATTCGAATATCGAGTTTAAAATCCTATCCAGACACATCTATGAAAATGTTAAATTTTCTTCAGGAAATGGTTAGGCGTGGGTAGGGTGGATTAGTCATATGAGGATGGCCCAAGCTAAAAATAATATGCTTTGCTTGAGCCCGCCTATTTTGTATTTGGGCCTGGACAAACCCATTGAGTTGTCATTACATGATCGGGTTCGTTGCAAAGTTTATTCGAGGAAAAGAGAACTACTGATTATTGTAATGCATTTCTTTCATTAAAAAAGCAAGTTAAAGACCAAATATCTAGTTGGTATTAAGAAAATTTGGACCATGTTTTCCTCAACGATGTCCCTCCAACTAAGAATGTCTCATGTATGAATTGCAAGGTAGAGGTGTCTAGGGCATGACGGAGCAATGGCGGGGGTGAATGAGCTTAAGCTAGCAAGGGGTGTAGAGAGAAAAGAAGTTAAGTTTTTCTAGCTATGACTAAAGCTATTCGTACGAATATGATTTTATGTGTTGCCATCAATTCTACAAATTGGTTGGAGGAATCCCTCCAATTATGTGTTAAAATATTTGAATATTAAATCACGATTTCATTTAATAGTTTGAATTTTTAAAACGATTAATAGTGATCCTATAAAATTTTTACATGGCTCTTTGTTTGTCTCCTTTATTATTTATTTCCATGCTTAATTTGAAGCCAAAGTGCAACCTACATTGATTATTTATACATCATGTTGGCCATAAAACATAGTGCAACTGTTTTCAATTTTGTCTTCATTGAAATAAAAAGGGTTCACACCATGAAAAACTCTAAATTGATACGCATGTGACATGTTTACCCTAAACTAGTTATTGGATCAAAACCTTATATTGGTATACTTTTAATAAATTTATCTAAAAATAATTTTTAAATTACCAAAACCCTAAACAAATATACTTGTGACATATTTACTCTCTATTAGTTTTCGTGAAATTGCTGAGTTGGATGACACATTACAATAACTCAATTGACATGGCAAGTTCACATGGATATCTTTATTAGTTTGTGATAAATTTGTCATAAGTATACTAGTTTGAGATAGCATTTGTCGAGATATACTAGTTGTGATTTTCTTGTGATATTAATTCAAATAAAAATAATATTAAGCTTCCAATTTGTTCTAGAAAAATTACAATTCTAGGTTTTTTAGTTGAAACATACACCATAAGAAATGCATTTAGTTAGACATTGAAATTAGCTAGCAACAGCGAACACACACACACAAAAAAAGCACTTATTCTTTGGCATTGAATATTAATGGTGCGTTTAGTAACAATTATGTTGTTGGGAACAGTTTCTATCTAGAAATGGTTTTTCTTTTTATTATTCTCTAGATGATTTTTAGAAAAGAAGAATTTTAGTAATTGCACAAAATTTATAGCTCAATAATAGAAAAAAATATGAATACATTTAATACGACCTTAAAATTTCTATTTCCAATTTTTTTCATTTAATTATAAAAATGTCAGTGAAGACTTAACAATTCATTTTTGGATAAAACTAAATTTTTGTAAGGACTTAACTGATCAAGATAATCTAGGATGGTTTAGAAAATCCAGCATAATAATTAATAATAAATAAATGACTAAAAATGGTAACAGACAGTTTCACTAGTTTGGAAATGTCACTGGAGGCTTACGGGGTTGGATATTTCCATTTAAGTAGATAGTTAGTCTAACACAAGTTCCAATCATCTAAGCTATCAACTTGTAAGAGGTTTTGAATAAGCACATTGAAAGTCATTTTACCAAGTTGGATGTTTTTGTTTAGCACGTCAACCAAGCAGTGCATCGCCTCAGTGAAGCATCCCTTTTGCAAAATCCATTCGCAATTTGATCCCTAACACCAGCCAATACTTCTACACCCTTGTTTTGCATATCACTCAATCCCGAAAATTAAAAATTAATTTTTTATTTATAATTTCTGTTTGTAATTTCCTAGAAAAATTAACTATCTTACATAAACATATTTCTATTCTTCTTCTAATTCGAGAAAAAAAATAGAGAAATACACTAATTACCAAATAGTCCTAAATTCATATATTTTCTTTCAAAATTTCCTCTTCAATGAAAGCATGGTGAGTCTCTTCTAAAAGTGAAAGCCGGCCTGTCGCAGAAAACGTGGCTCAAGCTGAAGAGCATCTCAAGTTTAATTGACCAACGAAAAAAAAAAAAAAAAAAAACCCTCTGAAAAATTCTATGATGTAAGAAAAGAACCAAAAACTTAAGAATCCAAACCCACAAAATGAGAAATGTTCCTGAAAATGAAGGAAAAGAAAAACAGACAATCGCACTTTTCTTCACAAACTGAAGAGGAGGGATAAAAAATGAGACGCTAAACATATATACTCGTCATTCATGTTTTTCTCGCATCATAAGGTATAGTTTTCTAAAGTTATTATGAAATATTATTTAAGAAGTTATAAAGTAAATAGATAAAAAAGAACTTGGGGATTGCTCTCTTTTTTTTGGCTTTACATAACACATGGTTTTTCAATGTTAAATTGAACGAAACATTGCAATGCAAAGCAACTACTTATGATTATTTTACAGAAATGCTATGGAAACGATAAGCACTAATAATGACATGCTATGACAGCTTAATTATATGGTTCCAAACGTGCTCCGATTGAATTGAAATGTGATCCAAACCGTCCATAAAACCCGATGATCTTGCCAATGATAGCATTCAATGGTATACAAATTTCTTGCCCTTTTCCTTGCCAAACAGTCCATAGATGCATCGAGTTGAGTGTATTTTTAGAGATTGGATAACCGTGGGTGGAGAACCTCCGGTATCCCTTATGTAACCTAATATAGAAATCAGACACTCCCTGAGATAATCTAGCTTGACCTACACAATTAGCCAAAACAAACTCCCTTTAAATTTCACTTGCCAGCAGCATTATTGAAATCTATGATGATTTATTAACTATCAAAATTAGTGCATTAGGTGGTCAAACCTTTTCTTTTTCACTCGGCTTTTACTTTTTTGCTTTTTCTTATAATTGGAATTTTAGTCTGGAAAACAAAATCTTCTTCTTACCACTTTAGTATTTCTCTCATAATTTTATAACACTTGTTATTAAGATTTATTATGTTCACTATCAATGTAAATAACTTTTTAAGCATTCATCATTGGATGGGTGACATATATATTTAGAAATTATTGCAATGACCAAATTCGTCCACATATCATCCTAAACTTAAAACTCACGAATAGTTCTCCTATTTTATTTCTCCTCCGAAAATTTCCTTGATCTACTTCTTGCGCTATCTCCAACACAAATCCTCTAAATTTATTGTACAACATTTCAATCATAACAATCATCACTTATAATACATTTTGTTTTACTAACATATATATAAATATATATATATATATATATATTAAAATGATTTATTTTCTGTATTACATAATTTTTTGCGATGAATTTTTTTATTATTATTATTTTAATATTATATATTTTTCAAATATGAGCTGGATATGAGATTGACCATTTAATATTATTTTTATTTCCCAATGATTTAAATAGTATTTATCCGTCAAATATTGGCCCCATGTCAGTTTGATCGTCTAATTTATTATTTTTAAATATAAGTCAATATGAGATAGATATCCCTAAATTGTTAAACTCTTTCAAAATCTCATTATAAGCAATTATTTTTTAACACATAAGAATTAAGTTTAGAGATTTGTTAGGGATAAGAATTTGTTAAAGTGATAATGAAAAGCAAACTACTGGAAAACGTTCACGTTTGAAATTAATTATAAATCTAGGAACTCACCTCATGTTCGTCTCCATGATCACCACCATGTTTAGAGCATTGAACCGAGGAACCATTATAATCACATTCAACTTTGATAGACTCATGTTGACACCTAAATTTTGATCAATCATTCGTAATTTAATATTGCATAGCATATAATTTTAGGAGCATAATCTTTCAAGAATTTGCGGTGGCCGATTTTTGCATGATCAAGAAAAGGCAAGGATGTTGCTGGTTCAAAAGTAAAACATATCTATAGAGATATGATTGGTTCAAAAGTAAAACATATATGCAGGGATGTGGCTGGTTCAAAAATAAAATATATCCGCAGAGATATGGCTGGTTCAAAGGTAAAGTATATCTGCATGGTTAAAGATAGGAAGAGAGAAAAAAAAGATATATCTGCAATAAGAAAGCAGATCATCATGTCATTATCTTGTTTTTTTTAGGGCACCGTGTTGTCTTGCCTATAAAAGGGGGACAGATACACCGAAAAATGGGGATGGAATACACGGCTGCAAAAGTGAGAGCGAGAGAGAGCCATCGGTAAAAAATCGAGAAAAAAGTGAAGAGAGAGAGAAGAGGGACAGCTACAGCAAAAAGAGAGAGGGAAGGTTCACTCCAATTCCACCTCGACACCTCATCTTCATGCATGCACATATCTGAATTCAAGCGAAGCACCCTCCACCTCACGTCGTTGCACCTCTGCAAGTTGTGACACACGGTTTGCTCGATCTCCGTGACACCTCAACATCTTTGCGACGCCCGAAGCTCCTGCCCGACGTTGCTGCTCCCCTTTGTCGCGATGTCTTGGCTTGTTGCTCCCTTGTTGGGCCGACGCCGTTCCACCGTGACGAGTCCTATTCCGAGGCTGCGCCACCACGACGGTCCCTGCTGCTCTTGCAATTCCTACACCGCTATCACGAGCCCGACGACCAGCCGTGAGCCCTGCCGTGCCGAGCTCACTGTCCTCGACCTTGACGACGCTGCTGTTGTTCAGACCTTGACGACGAGCTGCCGCAGAGTCAACAAGCTGCTATCCCGTTTGCCCGAGCTGTTCCCGACGAGACCGTGATCTCTCCTTGCATCGAACGCCCACAGCAGCCCCGCTTGCTCCGTTGCCCTAGTAGCGTCTATAGCCACGTGCCAGCTCCAGCGTGCTCTTCTTTTGCAGGTTTACGGCAAATTTCCGGTGAGCCCCATCGCGAGCACCGCTCACGGACCGTGGTTCGCAAGTTGCTGAATTTGGAAGCTAATATTCGGATTAGGTAAAATCTCATTTGATTTGATTTTTCTGAATACTTAGTTTCATTTATTGAAATATTGTGGATATGTTTGATTGGACTCCCTACGATATTATCCCAAATTTCAAACAGTCTTTTAAATTAGGGATTATTCTCTAATTTCGTAACGTGTTATAATCGTCAATCCGATCTCACGTCTGAGATAAGATTCACGATTGCACGGAAAATCGGCCAATTCGATCTCCTGCCCAAGATACGATTCGTCAATTTTATTTGGGTGATTGATTTTATTCGTAGAATATGTTTTAATTGACGTAGATTGCATGTTAGTATATGGGTATTTAGTTAGAGATAATATAAACTAGGATTCGGGCTAGATTAATCCCTTAGATTGAATTGGATAATTTCTAGAACTAGGAAATTTATTTGTTTATTTTAATTTTGAAATTTCATGAAAAACACACACAAAAAAACATATCACTTGCATGTCATGTAGTCTACCATATGTTATTATTTCAATTTCCCGAGTGGTCCGAAGACTTAAAAGATTGGAATAGAGAAATGCATGTAGTCTAGGTCGCATCATATTATCTATGCGTCGCATAGAATTATATCATCTATTGCATGTCATCTAGCACATCATCCATTTTCGCGGGCGAATATTTACTCTTTCAATATCTATTTTAGTTGTAGGGTTAGCTCATGAATTCTCGGAATAAATGAATTGGTCCCTGGTTCGTTCCGCCATCCCACCTAATGAATTATTAGGATTCATTTTTCAATAGAATCTTACGTATTCATAGGTTCCATCGTTCCCATCGCTTCGCAATTAATGGTTAGGTTTGAATTCTACAATGGAGCCCCTCATGAATGTCATCTAGCAATTACATGTTTAGGGTTATTCGAATGCGTGACATACTAGGATAGTTGCATTAAATATTTTCTGGCATTAAATTAAGTTAAATAATTAATATCGCGTGGCATATAGTTTGCATATTAGGTTGCACATTGCATGCCATTATAGTTTGACACTTTCGTACGTCATTACATGCATTGCATGTTAGTTTTAGGCCTCATTAAATAAGAGAAAATCCAAAATTCGAGTGATCGCGTATTAATTAGAAATCACTTTTAGGTCAATGTGATTTTCTAATTAATATTGTAGATGCTTTCATAGATTCAAGGTAAGTGACTTCCTCCCTTTCCTCGCAATTTATTTAATGCTTTGATAATTGAGTGTTAAATAATGATTGCGCACTTGCATGATCACATTGAATGTTAGGGAGTAAATTAAAATCAATGCAAATTGTCTGCCAATCATTTTTTCAAATAAAAAAGAAAATGTACCAAAGTGGCGTTAGAGAAATCTAACGTAATCAAGTCCCGATCCCATAGTTTCTGATTTGTAGGAGTAAAGTAATTCTCCCGTTACTTTACTTGGGTTTTTAATCGACCCACTAAAAAATAGATTAGTGGCGACTCCAAGTAAATATCATTTGCATGCTGAAAACTTAAACCCTAAGTCACGAATTGGTATGGGTTTGGGAGAGCCCGAGCTAAGTTCAGGCTTAGTAATTCATTAGCCAAATCCTAGGTGGTGCACCCGAGGTGAGGTCACAACAACTCAATTATAGATCCAACCACAATCTCATTTCCTCTCACATGAGTATGTACTCCATCATCCCAAGGATCTCCACCTTGACCTCCAATTGGTCCAAGCGACTTGAAAGGGTACAAATATGATAGTGGTTCTGCATATACTCCAATAGAATCGAGATTTGCACCAGATCTTCCATAAAAGTCGATGATTTTGCTTCCGTTCGATGGCTACCCGAAGTACCTTCCTATTTCCTTGCCAAAGGGACCATATCTTCATTTATTGATGTCAAGTACTCATGGATAATCCAATTGAACCTGCACACAATTTCTCTCTCATAAAGTTTGGCTTGGTAGAATCAAAGTGATCAACTTAACAACACAATGAAAATAGTGAAGATACACAGCTTTCATATAAAACTATACAGACTTCATATTGGACTTGTGCTAAACCCATACGAGGGACTAGTGACTAAGGTACTCTCGAGGAACTCAAAACAGTCTTGATCGTCACCAATCAGTCAAACATATGAACTAAGCAACTGATGGTGTACTTAGTGAGAAAAGCGAAGAGGAAAAAGCTAACCTTGGTGACTTTGGCCTTGCCATTTCTGGTGTCAGCACCACGTGTACCGGAGCAAACCGGTTCACCATTCTTAACATAACAAAAGAAAATGTAATGGATGATGTTGTCGTGCATGATCTCAATCTCCCTCGCACCACCGAACTTGCCATCATCCCAAGCATTCCCACGTAGTCCTCCAAATGGCCCAATTGATTTGATCAGGTAAAGATGAGAAATTGGCTCAAAATATGCTCTGATTACATCAATATGGTTGCTGCTTCTTCCATAAAATCCAATTATTTTGCCACCCGTTGTAGGCAATGAGAAGTAGACTCTCTTTTCATCGCCAAATGGTTCAATTGTCCGTTTGTTACTTTGAAAGGTGAGCGAGTGAATGATGGGGGGACAAGAAATACAACTTCTTATGTAGCCTGATATCGAAGTTAGATACTCATCCGAATCATATAGATCAATCTGCACAGATTGGTAGGGCACGACTATATCAAACTCATGATCAATAACACATGCAAAATTTCTATGAGGAATATGTACAAGGACTTACTACATGGATCTCGCCTTGAGCTGTGGCACCATGCCTTTTAGATAACCATAGATCTTTATCCTCCTCTTCGTATTGAAATGTGATAGACTCAATGATCGGTTCTCCACTTAGTTCGAATACAATTATGATTTTTCTCATGTTAGCATGGTGGTTGCCATCATCCCAAGGTGAATCGCATGAACCCCCAAATAACCCCACTGATTTGAAGGGATACAGCTTGTTCGAGAAGAGCTCAATGTGTGCTCCTATAGAATCAAGTAAAGCACCAATTCTCCCAAAAAAATCCAACAAGTTTCCAGCTTCTGATGGCAAGGAAAAGTACTTCCCTTCCTCTTTCCCAATCGGTTCCCATATTCTTTTGTTGGTTTGAAATGTGAGCAAGTTGATTAAACCAAGACTGTTGTTTGAATTGATATATCCAGAAAAAGAAGTTATGTACTCATCAAGGTATACCAATTTAATATGCAAACATGCCACAAAAACATCAAGGTATACCATCAAGGTATGTACTCGTCAAGGTAAACCAATTTAATTTGCAAATAGGCCACAAAAACACATAATCGACATGAGTAACTATAGGTTGTATCATTTCATGAGCAAAATAAATTGTAGATTTTTTTGAGATATGATTCTAATCTATAAAATAAGTTATCTATACTAAGATTTCTTCAAGTTATGTTTCCAATGCATCTCATTTTGTAAATTGAAAAGTAACTTTTTGTTTATGGCTAGATTGGTCTTTGCCTAATCTTAATAGAGTGAATTATTTATTTTTTCCAATTGGTTTTCTAACAAACATGCTGATCCTCCTTTATCTCTAGTATGAGCTATTCAAGTGATTTCCGAAGATTAAGAATAGGTTTGAAATTCCGTAATCGACCAATGTTATAATAAACTAGAAAGGTTATGTTATTACATTCAAGTAGGAAAGGAGGACGAGAAAAAGAAAGAGTCTAGATACAACCTCAGAAGTATTCTCCCCACCATTTCCACCATGCCTAATTGACCGTATGGAACTGTTGGCGTCAATGTAATCAAAAGTGATAGAATTAATGGCCAATCCATACTGAATAGCAATTCTGCTTATATGCACATATTGTCCATCATCCCAAGAATCTCCACCCGCACCTCCAAAAGGCCCTAAAACCTTAATGGGATATGTATGAGGAATCGGCTCATAATAAGCTCCAATGGACTCAAGATGAGGGCCATCACACCTTCCATGAAACCCAATAATTTTGGCGCCGATGTATGGAAATGAAAAATACCTTCTTCTGTGGTTCCAAATGGCATATAGCATTTTACATTAGTAGAGATGGTTAATGAATGAAGGATTCCAGAAACTTCTCCAGTGTAGCCGTAGATGGAAGTCAAATACTCACTGGGACAGTCAAGCTTAATCTAAGGGGAAAAAAATCAAAATTCGAGAAAAGGTGAGGAAAGCGAGAAACAAATTCAAGAGAGATTGAAGGACGATTGTTATGTTCACTTCTTGGTTTTTGATACCTCGATTCTTCGTATTTTTCATTTCTCTTTTTGGCCCTATCTATTTCCTAATAGCTTAAATGACTGAGAGAGGGGGAGCGACAGAGAGAGTTACTTACCCTATATGCTTTGCCTCCTCTTTTTGTGCCATGCATGAAGGGGCCCCCACCCGTAGCTACGAAGGTCACTAGTGCCTGGGCGAGGGTCAACAGGCCCTCACCAGACGCCTGGAGATGGCAGTGACCCTCTCCCACCGGTAATGGGGTGGTGGCCATAGGCAAGGGAGCCCCCTCCTACCCCCCTCCTACTTGTATAATAGGTTTTTTTACTAATAAATTTTGTTTTTAATATTATTTAATTAATATTTTTATTAATAATTAAACTTAAGGCCAAAATGGCGTCTTTTTAGGTGAAAAGAAGCTGAGGTGGATCCTCGGAGAGCTACATAGACTATAAAAATTATTAAAAAATTGCCACATAGGATTTTTAAGAGGAGTCGCTGGAGTCGACACTAAAATGATCCAATTTTCAAAAAAAGTAACACTTAAGTGTACCTTTTATAACTTTAGCACTTAAGTATTCTCTCATACTAAGTTTTGGTACTTGTGCTGTTCTTTTGCCGTTAAATATTATAACATATAAAAATCGGATTAATTAGGGTTTCTTTTTTAGCAGGATTTTTATAACGCGTACTTTATTCATTTATTTAGTTACATTCATGTATTATTTTGATTGTAAATTGTTTATCTTTACTGCTTGCACAATCCCACATAATTGCCTTTCCAATATTAGAAGTCTAGGATTATGAAATTAAGAATGCAAGCAAAACCATAAAAAGAAAATATACCAAAATAATGTTAGATTAATCTGGCATATCAAATCTATGACCTTATGGATTTCTTCTTCGTAAAAGTTAGTCAGATTCCTGTGTCTTACTCAACTTTCTAAAATCCATAATAGGTTTACGGCGACTCCAAAAAGAAAGAACAAATTTTCATAATTGACCAAATCCACTCATGTTGTCATCGTTCGAGTTTGGAAGAGCTCGAGCGAAATGCGAACCCACCCCACAAGAGGAATTGTCTATATTTACTTGGCAATCCGTTGACTTGAGGTCGTACACTTAATATTGTCCTCCCTCAAGAGGGTTTGGGACAGTGCGAAATGTCGATAAGGAGGTGCTCAAGAACAAAAATGAACTAGCTGGGGCTTGAAGATGCGACGCACCAAACCAAGGGGTGCTCTATGTACAGCACCTACTTCTCCAAAATTATGGGGCAATATGGCAGACTGTCAAGCAATATGACAATGACCGATTACATATGTCGGCGTGTTCTAAGAATGATGGATGATGTACTCTTGAAAGCAAGCACATCTGCAGGTATACCCGACACGTACAAGCGCAGACACACATGGTCAGCTCTCAATAATAGTGTCCTATATGTGCACCAAGCGAGTCAAGATGGTTTCCAGACCTTCCATGAAATCCAACGATCTTTCCACCGATTGAAGGAAATGAAAAGTACCCCCTTTCTCAATACCAAATGGTTCATAAGTTCTTTCATTGCTCTAAAATGTGAGGGAACAAATCACAATAGATCCAAAATCATCCCTTATGTAACCAGAATAGGAAGTCAAATACTCTCCGGGGTAATCAAGCTAAATCTGCAAAAATTGAAAGGGAGACATTTTAATCAGGAGCTCTTTACTGTAGAAATCCCTACAAACAGAACCAGCCCCACTGATTAAACGAGTTAGACTAACAAGGCACAAGACTCGAATAGAAGATTTCAGTGCGCCCAATCTTGTGCATGAGTTTTCAACATCGAGACAACTTTGTCATACGAGTTAACTTAAAGTTGCACAATCCCAGGACAATATGATATTAGACCATATGTGGTCATTTGATTACCTTCTTGCCCTCTCTGCATCACAAGTCCCATGTGAATGTCCATAATATGACTTTTAAACCGCTTATGACCTCAATAGCACCTAAATTTCACTGATATTAGACTTGATTATATAAGGACAAGTCATTGAAAGATGGTCATACCCTGTAAGTCTTGTCTCCTCCATTTCCACCATGTTTAGGGCTCTGGATTGTAGACCCATTGCTTTCGTACTCGAAAGTAATGGAGTCAATCACCGATCTGGCGACTATGTTTATATCTCTCACGTCTGTGTGAATGCCATCATCCCAAGGGCTGCCGCCTGCACGTATATGAAAAGCCCAAATACATGCCATAGCATACTATAATAATGGACTCACCATGCAGATTTTGCCTTCCGAAGGTGCACCATGTCTTGGCGAGCGGACCAAGCACCCGTTCTGATCATACTCAATGTAAAAGGACCTAATCACCGAAGTAACTACAGTTATTTTTCTAACATCAGTGTATGTTTTATCATCGTAAGAACCCCTCGCCTGACCTCCATATGGGCCTACTGATTGGTGGAAGAAGATTCATTGAATCATTGGACTTGAATGAAATCTACAAGGCTGAAAGTACATATCAATCCTTTATTTCATCTAAAACTTCTCTTTGCAATGTCTTGCGCTTTTCTCAATGGAGAAAACAAATAGCATCAAGATAGTTGTTAAGGACTAATGAGTCTCTTGTTGCCAAGCGTGCTCGAGCGTGACATCATCTAACCTAATTTCACAAAAAAAATTATTAAAAATATTTCATCATACATCACCCATTGCATAAGAACATTAGGGATCAAACTTAACCCTTATACAAATATATTGATATTGGATAGTTGTGCCTTTTTTTATCATTTATTGTATATCTTTGTGTTTTTAGGTATCAATGGTATTTAGGACTAATTTATTTGCATCAAGCGTGTCGTGGGGGCAAAGTGGATAGTATTTCCTTGACCGATGGAGTGTCTACAGGCTAGACAAATTTGAATTCAAATCACCACAAACTAGAAATGGGATTGCGATCCGGCTTTTGAAGAGCTTTCATGACAGGCCCCAGCATCAATGCAAGATGGGGAATTCGAGGGGGTGGATTAGCCTCCAAAGGCACAGAGAAATCCCGGGTACTCTCTTTCTCTCGCCAGGCGTGGAAAGAGACTGGGAAATTCCAAACGAGCGAGTCTGGTGTAGAAAAAGAGGGGACTGCGACTGTGAAGCCATTGTCGAATTCACCTGCGCAATAAAGAATTCGAGCAGGCCCGCCTATCACGTCCCTTTGAATTGGATCGAGCTTCATTACCCGCCGCGTTCATTGCTGTGTGATTCTTGGAACAATTCGTTGGGGGGTTTGTGCGGGGGGACAGTGGACGACCGTCGGGCGGTGATTCCGCGAGTTCAAGCGTTGACTCCGAGCGGTACCAATGGTAAAATTAGGTAAGGCAAATCACAGCATCACCCCCGTTGACCTGAGCATAATGTCCAATTAAAACTCAATACCCAAGTGAAATGATTCTGCCATGTGAAATGATTTGACAAGCCCCATGAATTGTCTTGCTTGTGTGACAGGCTAGCATTTTCTTAAGCATGGAATGGCTCATATGGCGCCTACTAAGCGGTTAACCCCAGATCAACCTTGTTAGTTCTCTAGTTATTTCAGAGAACAATATGACAAATACTTTTCTTGTATTAGATCGTATTATGTTCAGTTTAACTCGGACATGAAATGAAAAAAGATATACCTCAACTATAGAAACTAGGCGTAAAAATGAAGCTTCACCCCAAGGACCGCCCATCAGTTGCAAACCAATTGGAAGGCCTTGCTTATCATACACAATCTGTGAAATTCACAACAAAAGTAACGGGATGAACCGGATATGAATGTACTAGATCAGCAGTCTAAAGTGACCGTTTTTGTGCAGATGAAGACAAGAATCCCATGTTGGAAATTTCCTATAATGGGTTTATATTAATTAATTAATTAATTTTCTATTTTATATAATTGGGTTAATGGATATTCCAATATATTTTAAACCCTCAAGTGATCTTATTGAATTGAGTTTTGGCATCTATTAATACCGGGCTTAGTTGAGCAGCAAAGTGTAGGCAATTGTGTTTAACTGAAGCCCGTAATGGAAGGGGTCCAGTTGACATACTGTTGATTAGGGTTTGCTAGGTCCCCTCTCTAGCCTATAAAAGGGTAGGTTATACCTATCGGTCGTTGAATCACATTAAAGCTGCTAAACAGAAATAGGTTATAGAGAGAAAGATCGGCATTCCAATAGATCACTAATCATATCGACTTGATCTATTTTCAATCAAGTGAGGCCATCGCTCAAACAGGTACGTTTTAATTCCGCTGTGCGTATCGATTTTGGTGTTTTACATTCATATATGGATCTAATTATTCGTGATTAATTAGTTGTTCATGTAGAAAATTTCTACATGTGGTATCAGAGTGTGTCATATATGATTGTAGAACTCAATTTTTTTTTAAATCTTAACAAATCCGATATGTTGTTTATCGTGTTTGTTTCTTTTGGTTTGAGCTTATATCAGCTTGTAATTTACAATTTCTTATGTGACTTCGGTCAATCAAAATATTTTTTTTGTGGGTCAAATCAAATCAAAGTACTTATTTAATAAATAAAAATAATGCATTAGAATTGAAGGTATAAGTTATGATGATGATGATATGTTTGATTTATTGAATGATCATTATTTTGCAATTTCGGATCTATGATAAACCTCTCTATGCATATGTTTGGAAACAAGGTAGTAAAAAAGTTTTTTAGTGTTTGATGTCTTCATAAAATTCGAATTCAACTTGAAGAGCTTTCCAACAAGCCATAGAACACCCAGATCCGGTGTCAGTTGCTATCCAAAATCATCGTCCAAAGTTAGTTTAGTAATCTGTAAAACTCTTTTGTTCAGTTCTGATATGCATGTTGTCCGCCTATTGCTTTTGTCAATTTTTTTCCAATTTCTGTGTTGAGATCTAGAGGTTGACTCCTTCATGAAAAATGTTCATATAGGTCTTAACTTCGACATATAAATTTTTTTGGATTTTTTGGAGCATAATTAGTTAATGAAAACCTTCTGCATAGATCAATCGATTCTGAAATTTTAGGGCTTTTGTTTTACGTGTTGAGATTTTTCTCACCATATATAATTTATATAATTTTATTGAATATTGAGTGAGAATTTAAAATTTGAAATTCTAGGGGTTCATAATTTTGTAAAGGTTCTAAAAAAAATTAAAAAAAATTTTCCGATTGAATGATGTATGTTAGCAATTATTATATATATATCGTTATATTGTGATTCTTGGGTTCAATGTGGTTTAGATTCGGAAGTTGCGATTCTTGAGTCTCGATATGTTCCCTTTCAATTATTGCCCATGAACCCATGTTGTTTCTTGAGTAGATTGTTTTCGGTCCGATGCAATTCAAAGTTTTTCATTTCTTTTCTGGGTGTGGAAAATTTTTGGGCTTTGTTTGGTTTTGGACTTTACCTGTTGGTTTTCTTGGCTTTTGCGGGTGCCTATGTTGTTGCCTATCTACGGGTTTTTAGCCATCTATTCGAGTGAATTAAGGCTTAGTTCTATGGTTGATGACGGATCCCTTTGCTTCCCATGCGTGATCGAGTGCATTGATTATTGGGTCTGGTTCTTGTATTTCTTGATCTATATGGATAGTTTCATTCTTAGTTCCATCTTGTGGTGGTTTACTTTGGCTAGAGTTTTGGGATAGTTTCCATTTTATTTTTTTTGATCTTTTCTTTAGTAAGACAGGGTCTACATCAATTTTTTTTTCTTTGTTTGATTATATGGAATGATTATCGGAAAGTAGTATGGATTTTATTTGATTGAATAATAGGCTCTATTTGATTATATACGTGTAAAAGAAAAATGCGGCAATCTAGCTTGTTTTTCTTTTCTTTCCCATGATCTCCTCACTTGTGGTTAATTGCAATGCCATGGCTGGGACGTTGAGTCTATCATTATTTTGAATATTAGTTGTCGAACTCAACGATGCAAATGTTGAGCCTCTAGATGGGGTGAAATTGGAGATACTTTTCAATTGTATCTTGCTGATTTTTGAGGTTTAAAGATTCTAGTATTATGTATTTTGTTTGATTTTTTGAAGATGAGTAGCAGTAGATTAAAGCTACAAGACAAGAACAATAATTTCTTGAAGCTTGGATATGGACGATTTAGTTCGTTCTTTTCTTTTCTTTTCTTTTTCATTGATTAATTCGTCTTAGATTTTGATTGGGTGCAAGAGTGTCTTAAATATACGTAAATTCACTTTCTTGATTTTGTTGAACTCACGGTCAAGAGAAAGGAAAGTCCAAGTTAGACTTATTAACCAAATTATATGGTTTCCTACTCCAAGTTGAAGTAGCAAATTTGAGTAAAGATGATATTATTAATTCGACTATGAAAACAATATTAATCCGAAATAGGATCTTCATAGGGTCTATGGAGCAATGTAGCGCTTGATTTTTTTTTATGAAGGATTTTGTATTGTAATTGGGACTTGTTCATTTAGTCTCGTAGTTGATGTTTTGTGATGAGCTTATAGTAGGATTGTTGACCTACTTTGTAGTTTTTCTTTGATTAAGATATAAACTATTTAATAAAAGGGATAATCTTCATGAAGGATTGGTAACATTGTCGTTATTTGAACAAATATCAACATCATTAATTTCTTGGGTTGCACCAGTAGGGAGGGCTTACTTTTCACATGGCTTTTGTCTATGCTTAATATAAAGCCACGTATGAGAAGTGGTCAATTGCCCACTATGTCCTGAAACATTAGTATAACATAATACCGTTGAGAAAATAGTATTATGTAGTGCTAATAAGTGTTATATTGCATTAATAAATTTATGTGCATTGACGAGCTCCACTTATCTTTCATTGTTATCGTCATCTCTCCGTTAGGCTATCAAATTAGTTTGGTTTCGAATCTCTCTATTGATTGGTGTTAATGAGATTCAACTAATTTGAACAAGCACTTGAGATAACAGATTTTGAGTTGTCCTCACTTCTCTTTTGGACACTGTAAATTTCAGTTGTCATGCTCATGTGCCTATAGCTAGTGTAGGATTGCGTTCCTCCATGTGTTTGCCTCCATTATTTGCGAAGTGCAAGGTCTTAAATGAATTATAATGTTTTCCAATAGTTTGCCTGGATATCGGCAAAATTTATTGATGTAGTGTAGCCAAGCTGTTAGATCCACGTACACAAAATGGTGCATAGGGAAGTATAGGGTCCTCCATGGCCTATATTGTTCCAATTTTTTTTAATATGCCTAATTTTTAATTTATGATTTTTTGGTATGGTAAATTTTAATTTTGGCATATTTAAATATTTATTTGGAATTATTTATTGTTATCCATATTTAATTCTATAAAAAAATATTGTGCCTATTTTTCAATTTTTATTTTATGGAAATTGCTATAGTATATGGGATAGAATATCAGTATTCACTTTCCCTAATTTAGCGTAGATTATCTATACTTTCTTCTTGAGTTTAATTAGATAATCTTAGATGCTTAATTGTAGAAATAGGCACATAAAATTGTGGCGAAAATTGTTGTTTAATAAATGCAATATGATCTTGGGAAGCACATGTTGTAAAGTGCTTCATGTTGTTTGATGAATTTTTAGGCATTGATTAAATGGAACATTATTTACAAATTGTCAAAGTTTGTAAATTATTGAAGTTCCTTATTGATAAAAATTAGTATATACAATCACCTGCTCAAAGGAGGTTATTGTGTTGTTGACACTAGATTTTTTGGTCTATTTTGTTTCAAATGCCCATTTACTTTGCATATATAAATACATATTAATTTATAGGAAAGATTAAAAAGAATTTAAAAAAAACATTCCGAAAATTTAAATAAAAAAATCGAAAATTCGAAAAAAAAAAAATTTGAGTGGGCTAACATAGTCTAGCCCATCCCTGCACTCTTCCAGCCCCCCTATTTTATTTCTTTGAAGCCCACCAAAGTTATTTGAAGAGCCCAGCCCACACCTCTATTTTCCCTTCTTCCTCCACACGCCCACACACACGGGAACAGAAGCAGAAACGAGTAGCAGGAAGAAGACGGCATCGTTTGGACATCGCCCTTGCGCCTGACGTCAGCCGCGTGACGCCAGCAAGGGAAGATTCCCTTGCTGCGCTGTCATGCGGAGAGAGAGGGGGCAGAAAAAACGGTTAGAGAGCAGAGATAATCGACGGAGGAGGGGGCGAAGATTTTCAAAGAAAAAGGGGAAGAAAACGGGAGGATTAGAGGAGCAGAAAAAGGCAGAAGGAAAAAAACCAGAAACAAAGAAAAAGGGGGGGCAGCGGGGGCCTGTTTTTGTTTTTCTGAGGAGGGAGAGCGAGCGATTCTGAAGAGGAGCGAGCAGAAAGGAGACGGTTTTTCAGAGAGGAAGAAGGAAAACCGGGTGCTGGTTTTCGGACAAAACGAGAAAAAGGGCGAAAGGAGAACAGAAACTTGGTTTGGATAGATCAGGGGCAGAAGCTAAAAAAAGAAAATAGAGAACGAAAGAAAGATCCGAGAAGAGCGAGAGAGAAAGTACGCCGGACCGCTCGCACGAGAAAGGAAAGAGGAGCGTTTGTTTGCCGGAGGCCAGTCCGTCGTTCGTCCGCCCGTCGTTGCCAACCGTGAAGCTCCGTCTGAACCAAGTAGGTCTTCCCGAGACGCATCCCTGTTCTGTTTTCGCAGGCGGTGGGCCGGAGCTCGCGCCGACCAGTTCGCGCGAGTCTCGGCCCCTTTCGACCCTCCTTTCGCATCTCTGAGCATGTTATTATGGCTAGATAGGAGCTTGGTCTCGGTCTCAGGCCGGCTCGAGTCGAATAGACCCGTTTTTGTTCATGCCCGCAAGTTATTCGATGAAATGCCCGATTGGAACCCATAAAATTTCTTGGTTTAATCCGTCCTCGATGACCTGTTTTTGTAGATTTTTGACTGTGCATTGCTTGATCTCGTGTTTCTATTTGCATTATAGTTAGTTTCAAGTGATTTTCGTGCTTTTTTTTAGTCGAAAGGAGGCATTTTTGGTTTTCCGGCGAGGACGTGCTTTCGAGTCGCCGGAGACCGTCCCCAGCGACGTCTGGCGTCGGCCGGATAGAACGGCCGACGCTGGACGACACGGAGACAATTTTAGGAGCAGTTCGAGCTTGTAGTGATTTTGGCGGTAGTGCGAGAGGGAGACGCTAGGTTTCCGGCGAGGCTCCGGCATGGGACATCCGCGGAGAAGAAGACCAGCGAAGAAAAAAAAATTTAAAAAAAAAACAGAACAAAATTAAAAAAAGAGAAAAGAGAAAAAGCCAAAATTCGAAAAAAAGATAGAAAAAATAGAAAATGGGCTTGGGGCTTGTTATAAGTGCGGGCTGGTATGTCATGGGCCGAGGTGAAATATTAAACAGAGTTTTTATAAAAAAGGTTGAGATGGGCTAATTTGCAAAAAAAATTTTGGGCCAATTTTAATCGGAAATTTAAGTGGGCTTTGAGGCCGGCCCGGTCAATAGTCCAGCCCGGACCACTAGGGTCCGGGTCGGTTTAGTAGGGCCGGGTTTCCCGACCCTGTCCGAATCATTTGTTTTTTAATTAAAAAATTTTAAAAATAAAAAAACTCAGAAAATCAAAAAAATCTTTAAAATCTTTAAAATCCTTAAAAAAATCTTAAAAATTAAAAAAATCATCAAAAATTTAAAAAATGTTTTTTTAATTTCAGGAAGGTTTTAGAAGTTAATTTTATTTTTATTTTCCTTTTTTTCGAATATTTAAAAATTCCAAAAAAATTAAAAAGATTAGAAAATTCCAAAATAATAAATGTTTTTTTTCTTAAATTTTCAGAAAAGTCAGAAAATATCAAAAAAATCTTGAAAGTTTGTTTTCTTTAATTTCATAAAATTCGAAAATATTAAAAATATTTAGAAAGCATAAAAATTCAAAAAATTCAAAAAAAAAGTAGAAAACCCTTAAAAAGAAGAAAACATCCAAAATTGAATAAGCCTTTAAGGCTTTACCATATTTTTTCTTAGTTTACGATATTAGGTTATTCCCGCACTTGTTTTTGCAATGATATTTTGATCTTGTTCCCTTACCTTAAAACGGTTAGGGGACATATCTTAGTTTCCTCGAATGCATTGTCGAGATCTCACTTATGCACAATCAAGTTAGGTACCGAAAGGGCGTTAGTTGCATTACTAACGTAATCAAGCCCCCGACCCTAGACCCTCTGGTTGCGTAAAAGGTGAGACACGCTCCTATGTCTCACTCGGTTCCTAGTCGACATCAATAGACTAGTGGCGACTCATTGTTTGAAGATTTTTATGAATACCCAACGTCGCGCGGGGTATAAGCTTGGGAGAGCCCGTGTTAATTAAGGGTCGTCAGCCTAAAATTAACAATACCCCTAAACCTAAACTTATATATTCATATTATATTTTCGAGAAATTTTAGGTCGCGACAGCTTGGCGACTCCACTGGGGACTGGTTCTAAACCTTAGAGGATTTAGGCCTAATTTGCTTGATTGTGTGTTATCTAATGTGTTTCTTTGGCAGCGCATTCGAGAAGGTGAGGTAAGTCTGCTAACCTCGTGTTAGATGTTGGTGCAGGATTGGAGTAATAAGGGGTGGAGTGTTTGCTAACACTTTTTTTTGTAGGTCGGTGGATGGGAATGAATGTTTATATGTTTGAATTTTTTGAAGTGTTGTTTGCTATATAAACTATTGCGCATGTCTACCTTACATAGCACTACACTTTAGCCCACACAACCTGCCACCGGACCTGGGCTGCATAGGATCACTTAGGATGGTGTTGAGATGGATACCACTCCGACTACCACCATGTAGTACGAGTCGCCCATCTCAATTCCGAAATTCTTCTAACGTCGAGAGCTTCCACCCCAGTTGCAACCGCGCATCACGGGTCGACTCTTTGACAAAACCGGAGTCATGGGAACCCCGACCCAACCGCGACCATGTTGGTTCAGTCCGGTAATCCCGTGGCTTCATTTGAGCCGTCTAGAAAAGAAATCGACCCACGTATCATGCGCATGTCTATGTGATTGACGTTAATTTTTATTGGGTGAAATAAGTCTTCTGAAACTCTCACACTCGCAATTTATTTACATTTAATTATTTTTTTTCGACCGGTCCATGACAATTAGGTTCTTTATGGGTTTTAGGTTTATACACAATGGGGGGATCTGAGCTCCGTATCATTTCTGTCTCAAAGAAGGAGCTGCGCACCTGGTGGGATAGATTGGACCATGTCAGCCGCGAGTTCGTGCAATCCAACGTGGGATGGTTACTCTCTTTATTAGACATAGAAGTCCATTATGGTGTTGTTCGAGCGTTGGCAGACACTTGGTGCCCCGAGACCTCCACGTTCATTTTTGGCGAACATGAGCTTGTCCCCACCTTGGAGGAATTTAGCGCTATCATTGGGAAGCCTTTAGTGTTGGAATTGATTAGGCCACCCATCGGAGTAGATGTAAGGAAAGTTTTGAAAGCCAACCGCAATGCTTGCCCATTTTCATTTTTGAATGGACTCTTTCAAAATGCCACGTCAATCCAAATGAGGCGGATTTTTGTGTTGGCATTTTTCGAGTTTATGGTTTTTCCTCATAGTAAGAATACTATCGACCCATCTATTGCAAGTGTTGTTCAAGAGGTGTGTATGGGGAAAGGTTTTGTTAATGCTGTTTTGACCGAGACCTTTCTTTCCCTCACTCGTTTTAAAGAAAATGGAAAAGAAGTTTTACATGCTCCTCCTGAACTTTTGCAAATTTGGTTCCTCTCTCACCTTAAGGGATTTGGCAATTTAATGACCATACATGACATCAATGATCTTAATCACCCTATTTTGAAATTTAAAGAAAAGAAAGAGCATGCACCAGATTATCACCACTTCGATTGGTTAGGCTTTATGAAAAATCCCGACCCTGAAGATTTCCTATGGCACGTTAGGTGGCTTCGGGCTCACGAGGCCCGGTTCATATGTGGAGATATCGGATCCATTCTTTTGTTAGGAATAACGGGCGCTAGGAGTATTACCCAACTAGGGTTGTTCGGCAATACCAAGTCGTGCAACAACTTTCATTGACACTGCAAGAAGCCCCACTCAAGACTGATTTCACGAATGGAGATCCCGATCACGAGAACTCCATCATGCTGCTTCAATCGATGTGGGACATGTGTCGTCCCCAAAAATTGATTTGGCCCGAGGAAGAGTTAGAGGGTAAAGAGAAGATATACTATGCCTCGATGGAGTATATCCTCCAACATAAAATTCCTAAAGAGTGGCGCTCGAAGATCCTAATGTACCATCGAAGGCCACTAATCGCGCGGAGATCAAATTCCTCAAAAGGGAGCTCAAGGAGGCCAAGGAGCGTGCGTCCAAGTTAGACGGTTATGAGAGAGTTGTTCCCCCGTTTGTACATAGATCAAGCAACAACAAAAAACTGCTTGAGCCTATTTTGATTTTCTTAGAATGGTGTTTAGGTCAGTTTTATTTTATTTTATTTTTCTTCTTCTGTTTTATTGTTTGAGGAGCCTTGTTATTTTCTTTTCCTAGTTCTGATGTCGAGATGTTTTATTCTGATTTATAGCTACGTTGTTAAGAGACTCTTTTCTTTTATGAAATGAATGAAACGAGGCGATTAGATCATTGTCATGGACCGGCATCATTTTACATCTCGTGCTCATGTTCATTTACCTATTTATTGAACCAGGTACCACCGTCACGGCTTCAAAGCGTTCACCTATCCGTACTCGATCCAAATCGACGAAAATGAATGCTGAAGAACAAAACGCTCGGATCGCCGCGCTTGATAACAAAATCAACGAGTTGGTTGCACAATTCGCACAGTTTGCAAGCGAGATCAAGTCTAACTTGGTGGTTGCTGCCTCCAATCAAAACACACATGCAACTCCGCAAGCCAGTAATGCCAATAGTAGAGGGAAGTTGATTGAAGAAGTGGCACATCAAACCCCTGTGGTGGTGGAATTAGACCTCATCTCGGAAGCCATCTCGGCCCGAATGGAGGAGGAGAATAGCAAGAGGTTTGCTAAACTGGAGCAGAAGCTTAGGGCATTGCAAGGGTATGAGGCTAGCACGGTTGATGATTTATCCCATTACACTAAGATGGACTTCCCGGACAAGTTCAAAATCCTGGAGTTCACTAAATATGATGGCACTGGGGATCCTAGAATCCACTTGAAATACTATTTGAATAGGATGGGACGTTATGCTCAAAATGTCCATTTACTGATTCGCATGTTTCAAGAGAGTCTAACTGGAATGGTGCTGCAATGGTACATTTTGCTCGAGCCTGAGAAATTGGAGAAGTGGGAAGAGGTAGCGGAAGCATTCGTGATGCAATACAAGTATAACACTGAGATCGCCCCGACACGAAGCATACTGGCGCGTACGGAAAAGAAGAGAAATAAGTCTTTTAGATCTTTTGCTCAAAGGTGGTGTACCTTGGCTACACAGGTTCGACCCCCACTTGATGACAAAGATATGGTAGAGTTGTTCATCAATACCCTTCCTATTGACTTTTATAATAGAATGATCGGATTAGATTGTGAAAACTTCTCTCGCTTGGTCGCCGTGGGTGAAAGAATTGAGGGAGCCCTACATGATGGTCGTATAACTGAGGGATCAAGTCGAAAGTTTACTAATAGGAAGGAGAAAGAAGCTGAGGTAGCCTATGTACAAGCCCCAGTTCCACCAAAGCCGTTTGCAAGTGCACAAGGTTCTTTTGCACCACGTGGGAGATATCAAGATTATGAGCCAAACAAGCGGACTCCAAGGCAGTTTACTCCTTTGCCTAGGCCGTTATCTAAGTTGTTGCCCATGCTACTGGAAAGGAGGTTGGTGGCTAAAGAAATCCTTTATGACAACCCTAGGAAGTTTTTTGGGTTCGATTTGGCTAAATCATGCGAATACCATATGGGAGAGAAAGGCCATGATGTAGACAATTGCATGGCACTTAGAAACAAAGTGCAGAACTTACTTGACAAGGGGATTTATCATTTAGAGAGCAACCTAATGTTCAGCAAAACCCTTTGCCTACTCATGTTGAAGATGTAAATGTACTATTTGGTGAGGAAGACTGGAAGGGTCATAAAGGCGAAACTGATGTGCATGATTTGTACAACGATAAGGGAAATTTTCTTGGAAAAGATGTTGTGGCTATGATCACACCGGTTGTTATTAACTTATCCGCTGAAGGGGACCGATGGGATTATAACAAAAATCAAACCGAGAACGTGGTCATCGATTTGGCGACGGAGGAGTTTGCAGGTTTAGAGATAGAAAGAGATGATTTGCAGCCTGTGGTGACCGAGCTACCACCCCTTGACCGAGAGGAGAGTCTAAAGAAACCCATGGCCGATTTCAATACTAAAGCCGTCCCATGGGACTATGGGACTGAAGAAGTGGATGCTGTCACCCGATCGGGTCGTTGTTACGCGCCTGCTGAGGTGTCAAGAAGAAAGCCGTTACTGATGAAGAGGCCAAGTAGTTTTTGGCTACGATCAAAACTAGTGAGTTTGATATGATTGAACAGTTGAGGAAAATGCCGGCCCAAATATCACTTTTAGAATTGTTTAAAACTTCTGAGAAACATAAGAATGCACTGTTGAAAGTTCTAAATGAAGTTCATGTGTCTCAAGATATTGGCGACAAACAACTAGAGGAGTTCATTGGATCCATTTTATTGGCGGACCAAATCTCATTTTCGGAGGAGGATCTTCCCGAGGAGGGCACTAACCACAACAAAGCTTTACTCATCTCGGCCAGGTGTCGTGATATGATTGTACCCCGCATATTGCTCAATAATGGATCCACTTTGAATATTTGTCCATTGGCTACTCTCCATCATCTTGGGGTGAATGAGGAAGAAATCATGGCATCTCAATCTACTGCTCGAGCATTTGATGGTGTGAAGAAGGAGTCAATGGGGGAGATCGAACTTGAATTATTGATTGGTCCAGTCCCATTCACAATAAAGTTTTAAGTGCTTGACATCCCTAGTACTTTCAATTTCCTTTTGGGTCGACCTTGGATCCATCATGCTATAGCTGTGCCTTCTAGTTTGCACCAAATGGTTCGCTTCATTTCGAAGGGTAAGCTGGTGACTGTTCGTTGCGAAACTGACTTCAAGACATTCTAAAATACGGCCATCCCGTATGTAGAGCCTGAAGTGAATGAGGAGCCTAGCTACCAAACTCTTGACCTAGTATCAATGGTGCATGTGCCCACTGGGTCTATCATGAGACGTCATGAGTTCTCCACCTCGTCTATCATGTCAAGCAAAGTTTTGCTAGAATATGGCCACGTCCCGGGGGCAGGGTTAAGGATGTATGCACAAGGCATTGTAAAGCCTATCGAGATATCGGGAAATCAAAAGAAAACTGGTTTAGGTTACCAAGAAGCTTCTGAGTATAAGAAAGGAAATGGAGAGTTAGTAGGTTTAAGTTCAAGAGAGGGAGGTAGAAACCAAGCTGGTCATGGAAACCAGGGTTACTCGGGAGGATTTGGAAACCGAAGTGCTTTAAATAGCTATATGAGTCGAGCCAGCTATCAAAGCCGAACTATTCCAAGGTGGAATCAACAGGGATTACTCCTTCATTCGTCGGAGGAACTTCGTCTTCGTTTTGAAAGGACATTTTTCAAGTCACCTAAACTGCTACAAGAAGAGGAAGGGGCCATTTCGAACATAGCCAACGTATTCGGTCCAGACTTCGTGTGCGCCACTACTGAGGATGGAGAAGTAAGCCCTTCCATGACTCCCTTCCAACCATCAGAGTAGGGATGCTGATCAACCGTTTTATTTAGCTTTTTTTTATGTCATTTCCTTTATGTTCTCCCTTGCATGGGATGAGCCGTTTTCGCTACTTTTGTTATTTCCTTTATGTAATCAAAATCTTGGATTGTGAGCCGTGGTCCGAGACTGTAAATATTGTAAAACGGCATTATCATGTGAATACAAATGCATGCATGTTTTATTAAGGATGTGAGGAAGTGTCAAACCAGTCCTATGATGACGCTTTGAGGCTTGGACTTCCTCACGACTCCTAGTTTTCAAAATTTGCCAGATAAAATAAAAAGGGGCCGATGATATGAGGACGACTTCCTAGTTCAAACATTTTTCTCAAATGATCGTTTGAAAGGACTTTTTAAGAGAAAATGCATCATGCATAATCCTCATTGAATAATCCTACTAACCTTCTCATTTGCATCTCAAGCATGTCATTCAGCATGATCATGATAGATACGTAGGTGACTCGGACTTGTACGACGAAGGTTCTTGTGAACTTGAACATGATGACGATGATATTCAAAGAGACATAGAGAGAGACTGGATTCGTCATGAAGAATCTAAGCCTTTGACGGTTGAACAAACAATCACTGTGAATTTGGGAGATGTAGAGAATGTCAAAGAAACTCAGATTGGGGCTAATTTGTTAGAGAACGAGGCAAAGAAGATGATTGAACTTTTAAAAGAATATCAAGATGTGTTCGCATGGTCATACGCGGATATGCCAGGGTTAGACCCACAAATTGTAGAGCATGCTTTACCGACGAATCCAAATGTGGCACCTAAAAAGCAAAAGTTGCGAAGAACAAAACTTGAACTTTCCAAGAAGATTGAAGAGGAGGTCATGAAGCTGTTGAAGGTGGATTTCATCGAAGTATCTCATTATCCCGATTGGATTGCTAATATAGTACCAGTTATAAAAAAAGATGGATGGGTCAAGGTCTGCATAGATTACCGCGACCTAAACCGAGCAAGCCCAAAGGATGATTTTCCTTTGCCTCACATTGACGTTTTGGTTGATAGCACTGTAGGTTTTGAATTATTCTCTTTCATGGATGGGTTTTCTGGATACAATCAGATCAAGATGAAAGGAGAAGATAAAAGTAAAACATCGTTCATCACACCCTAGGGAACTTTTTGTTACAAAGTGATGCCATTCGGCATAAAGAATGCAGGAGCCACATATCAAAGGGTGATGGTCACCTTATTCCATGACATGATGCATAAAGAAATAGAGGTATATGTCGATGACATGATCGCTAAATTGAAGCGTCGACAAGACCATTTTGAAGTCCTGAAGAAGTTATTTGATCGACTTCGGAAATTTAAACTGAGACTTAATCCTTCAAAATGCATATTTGGGGCAAAGTCTGGAAAACTATTGGGTTTCATGGTCGATGCGGGGATTGAGATCGACCCTTCGAAAGTTAAGGCTATTCGTGACCTTAAGGCTCCTTCCACTATCAAGGAAGTTTGAAGCCTCTTAGGAAGGTTGAATTACGTCGCCAGGTTCATTTCTCAGCTGTCTGAGACAGCCAAGCCTTTTTTCAAGCTTTTGAAGAAGAATGCTAAAGTTGAATGGGATGCTGAATGCCAGAAAGCCTTTGAAGAGATAAAGCATTATCTATCACATCCTCCAGTGCTAGTGCCACCGATACCAGGGATACCATTAACTCTCTACCTGACCATCCATGAAGAATCACTTGGTGCCGTGCTTGTATAGAAAAGATCGAGTGATCAAAGAGAGTGCGCCATATATTATCTCAGCAAGAAATTCACTGTCTCCGAGATGAACTACTTAGAAGTGGAGAAAACATGTGTGGCATTGGTTTGGGTGTTGGACCGGCTACGCCAGTATACTCTCTATTATGAAATTCACCTGGTGATTGAAAATGACCCAATCAAATATCTGCTTGAGAAGCCGGCATTGGTTGGAAAGATGGCTAAATGGCAGGTCCTCATTTCTGAATTTGACATATACAGTGTGGCACAAAAGTCAATAAAAGGGAGAGTTATAACTGATATGTTGGCTGAGAGTTCAAAAGATACGGAATCCCATGATACAACACATGGTTTCGATGAATGCATCTTGGCAACCTCAAATGACAAGTGGGTCATGTATTTTGATGGTGTTGTTAATTTATCTGGGTCAGGAACTGGGGCAATCTTGATCTCCCCTGTCGGTCAACAATATCCTGTGGCGGCCAAGCTGGTCTTCCCTTGTGCACACAATATCTCGGAGTATGAAGCATGTATCCTAGGGTTACAATTGGCCATTAACATGAAAGTCAAAAAATTACAAGTGTATGGAGATTCTGCACTCATTATTCTGCAAACCGAAGGCTTGTGGCGAACTCGTGATCCAAAATTGGTCCCATACCATGAGTTTCTGGAAGAATTAATAGAAGAATTCGATGAAATAGCCTTCGAATATTTGCCTAGATCCCAGAATCAGTTTGCCGACGCATTGTCTACATTGTCATCAATGTTGAACGTAATGGAAGGATTAGACATCGAGCCATTGAAAATTGAGGTGTCTAAACGCCCGGCTTATTGTATGACAGTTAAAGATGAGCCAGATCGAAGTCCATGGTACTATAATATCTTAAACTATCTTCAGCATGGGAAATTCCCCCAAGGGTGTGAAGAGGCAGATAAGAAATACCTCAGGAAGTTGGCATCAAAATTCTTTGTCTCCGGGAGCATGCTTTACAAGAGGTCATACGATTCAATCTTGTTGAAATGTGTCGATGCCAAGGAAGCCAATAAGCTAATGCAAGAAATACACGAAGGAAAATGTGGACCTCACATGAACGGCCATCTTTTAGCAAGAAAGATCATGAGGCTCGGGTATTATTGGCTGACGATGGAAACTGATTGCATTAAGCATGTTCGTTATTGTCATCGATGTCAAATATATGGAGAAAAAATCAATGCTCCACCAAATGAAATTGCATTTAATGACTTAGTCATGGCCGTTCTCTATGTGGGGAATCGACGTAATTGGGCCAATCAACCCTAAGGCTTCTAATGGACATCGTTTCATTCTGGTGGCCATCGATTACTTCACTAAGTGGATCGAAGCAAACTCATATGGTAATGTCACCGCGAAGAATGTGGCCAAATTCATTCGGCGTGATATCATTGCACGTTACGGTGTACCTAAAGCCATTATTACGGATAATGGTTCCAACCTGAACAACAAGATTGTTGATGAGTTACTGCGTGAATTTCAAATCTGTCACTTGAACTAGTCACCCTATCGTCCATAGATGAATGGTGTTGTAGAAGCGACTAACAAGAACATAAAGAAGATTATGTCCAAGACAGCGGATAACTATCGTGATTGGCATGAGCGGTTGCCGTATGCATTAATGGCATACCGAACTTCGATACGAACTTCAACAGGGGCAACACCGTTCTCTCTAGTGTACGGTATGGAGGCCGTCTTACCAGTAGAGGTGGAAATCCCTTCGTTGAGAATTCTCTCACAAAGTAAACTCTCTGAAGCTAAGTAGGTGCAGCAAAGATATGAACAACTGAACATGATCGATGAGAAGATACTCACTGCACTATGTCATGGTCAATGCTATCAGAAGCGAGTTGCAAAGGCTTTTAATCGCAAAGTTCGACCCAGACACTTCCAAGAAGGCGACCTCGTGCTAAGGAAAGTTTTATCCATCATACCGGATCCACGTGGGAAGTTCACTCCGAACTACGAAGGACCATATGTTATCAAGAAGATATTGCTTGGGGGCGCGTTAGTTTTGATAGAGATGGATGGCCAAGAACTGCCAAAGACTGTAAATGCTGATTCAGTAAAGAAGCATTTTCCATGAATGAAATCAGGAGGCCTTACAGCCCTTTTCGATACGATCCGAGTCACTTAGATCATAACATGCATATCATGCACATCACGCATTTCATGCATAATTGTGTATATTTTTGATTCGCAAGACCCCGATGATTTTCAAGAGGAATTGTTGGTCACACGAATTTTTTTCAAGGTAATCATTAAATGTCTAATCGGTGACACCAAAAAAAAAAGAAGAAGAAGAAAAAAGAGAGAAGCCTCAAATAGGTAGGTTGCTCATTTTGAATCAAAATTCCTCATGGAGATTAATCTACTCAGATGATCTCAACCAAATGAAATTCAGATATTAATCATGCCAGGCAAGAATTGTTTAGGATGATGAAAGGCAATCAATTTCCAAACACATCCTTCAAACACTGTGAGAATTGAGCGAAAAAAAAAAAACAAACCTATGTCCTTTAAGGATAAAGGAGTTATTCGCAATTGGTACATGGACCAAAATGAAAAGAGGCGTTCCTTTTCTCTATCTTATACACTACAGGTGACCATAGTCAACCCCTTTGAGCCTGAAAGTTGAGAAATCATAAAATACCCTTGTCAAGAACCACCCCACAATTGGGCAAATTTGGAAGTTTTGGTTGACATCATATGGTGAAAAGATGAGAAAGATTTCATTGCTTTCACTTGCATTAATCTTTTTGTGGTATTTTCAGGTGAATTCTTATGAAGCTTGAAACATCTCGAGCTGAAGAAGAGCATTCTTTTCTCTATCCAAACATCGATACCCTTTGCTTAAACCAAGTTGAGCCTGATTGTTCATTTCTAAAACCCAAGTGGTGATTATCTCCCCATATTGGGGCAAGGCACATAATTAACCAAGGCAATTGGCACTTACGTGAACATAAAAAAAAAAACACTCGAAGTCCTAAAAGTTCAAAGAGTTCAAAAGAGCAAAAGTCCAATGAAAATTAAGGGGTATGAAAAAGTAGTGTGCCTGGTAAAAGCAAGGCCAATGCCCGTTAAAAAAAAAAAAAAAACTCCTATATAAAAAAAAATTGTCAAATTCAAAATGTTTGCATTGAAAAGAAAATCATTGCAAATGCAAACAAAAATTGAGAAGGACAAAGCTTTTGTTCGATTAGTCAATGGACTTTCGAGACAATTCAGATTTCAAAAGTCAAGTGCTTTCAAAAAGATTGAGCGATATGACCATGATACCACGACAATCACCAACTTTCAAATCCCTTTTTGTGAAAAATTCTGAGCCTTTCGAGCCATAACCAAACCAACATTACAACCCTCCCCGAAGTCTCTTCAAATTGGGATGATTCAAGCGAGAATAAGGATTTTCCAAAGAATCTACCGCTCAAAGAGGTCGGGGCAAGGTTTTCTTATCTCATCGTAAGGTTTCTTGACTTGTAAACCTGGCGAAGATGTTGGTAGATAATTATTCCATTTCATGACTAATGATGCTTATCCATTGTTGAAACCATGACCAAACCTGCATTACGGTCCTTCTAAAAGACCTTTTGGATTGGTCAAGGTGTACTTATTGCGAATGATTCTCAAATCCTTCGACATTGGAGATGTGAGTTAAATTGAGTGATCAAATTACTTCCCAAATGAATGGATGGGATCAAATACCCTTTCTTGAGAGCATGCGATAAACCCTCTCTAACTAAGAGCTCTTGCTTGGCATGCGTAATAAACATTTTTCATGAGTAGGATCATTCTGACATAATTTTTCTCTTAAAGGAATTTGATGATTAATGATACCTTCCAAACTTGATGCCAATTTTGTGGTACGTGATACCAAAAAAAAAATCAAAAAAATAAAATAAAATCATCAAAAATCAAATGGTTTCAATGTGATCAGACTTAACTTGATTTGCTTATGCAATTAATGCTATAATATTGCTAATGCATTTTTCTGATATTGTCTCTAACGACATCTGCTCAAGTTGAATTTGATAGGTTCACTCAATGAAACCATACAATCGCCAAGGGTTCGTGGTTAACCTAAAACCATGCCATTTCCGGTAGGATTTGTGGGTCTTCCTTAACACCACACGGTTCATGGTCAACCTAAAATCATGCAATTTCCACATTGGTTCATGGTCAACCTAAAACCATGCATTCTAGGTCGAAACCTGTTCTTACACGATGAGACCCCATTTCAAGTCGAAGCCCGTTCTTACACGGTAAGACTTTACCAACTCGATCGAAACCCGTTCTTACACGGTGAGACCCCATTTCAAGTCGAAGCCCGTTCTTACACAGTAAGACTTTACCAATTCGGTCAAAACCGGTTCTTACACGGTGAGACCACCTTTCAAGTTGAAGCCCGTTTTTACACGGTAAGGCTTTACCAATTCGGTCGAAACCCGTTTTTACACAGTGAGACTGCATTTTAAGTCGAAGCCCGTTCTTACACGGTAAGACTTCACTAACATGGTCAAAATCCGTTATTACACGGTGAGACTTCACTAACTTAGTTGAAACTCGTTCGCACGAGCTGAAATCTCAAAAAAAAAAATCGAAAAAAAAGAAAAAAAAAAGGGGTGAGTAAAAAAAAAGAAAAAGAAAAAGAAAAAAAATCAATGGAATAAATTCGCGACTTCATTGCTCGTCTGAAAAATTCGGGTGTCACCTAGTCTTTGAAATGAACTTCTTCGAGCTCTCTTTCAAAGAGGGACAGCTGTTGACACCTGATTTTTTGGTCTATTTTGTTTCAAATGCCCATTTACTTTGCATATATAAATACATATTAATTTATAGGAAAGATTAAAAAGAATTTAAAAAAAACATTCCGAAAATTTAAATAAAAAAATCGAAAATTCGAAAAAAAAATTTGAGTGGGCTAACATAGTCTAGCCCATCCCTGCACTCTTCCAGCCCCCCTATTTATTTCTTTGAAGCCCACCAAAGTTATTTGAAGAGCCCAGCCCACACCTCTATTTTCCCTTCTTCCTCCACACGCCCACACACACACACGGGAACGAGAAGCATAAACGAGTAGCAGGAAGAAGACGGCGTCGTTTGGACATCGCCCTTGCGCCTGACGTCAGCCGCGTGACGCGGAGAGATTCCCTTGCTGCGCTATCATGTGGAGAGAGAGGGGGCAGAAAAAACGATTAGAGAGCAGAGATGATTGACGGAGGAGGGGGCGGCAATTTTCAGAGAAAAAGGGGAAGAAAACGGGAGGATTAGAGGAGCAGAAAAAGGCAGAAGGAAAAAAACCAGAAACGAAGAAAAAGGGGGGGCAGCAGGGGCTTGTTTTTGTTTTTCTGAGGAGGGAGAGCGAGCGATTCTGAAGAGGATCGAGCAGAAAGGAGATGGTTTTTCAGAGAGGAAGAAGGAAAACCGGGTGCTGGTTTTCGGACAAAACGAAAAAAAAGGGCGAAAGGAGAACAAAAACTCAGTTTGGATAGATCAGGGGCAGAAGCTAAAAAAAGAAAACAGAGAACGAAAGAAAGATCCGAGAAGAGCGAGAGAGAGAAAGTATGCCGGACCGCTCGCACGAGAAAGGAAAGAGGAGCGTTTGTTTGCCGGAGGCCAGTCCGTCGATCGTCCGCCCGTCGTTGCCAACCGTGAAGCTCCGTCTGAACCAGGCAGGTCTTCCCGAGACGCATCCCTGTTCTGTTTTCGCAGGCGGTGGGCCGGAGCTCGTGCCGACCAGCTCGCGCGAGTCCCGGCCCCTGTCGACCCTCCTTTCGCATCTCTGAGCATGTTATTATGGCTAGATAGGAGCTCGGTCTCGGTCTCAGGTCGGCTCGAGTCGAATAGACCCGTTTTTTTTCATGCCTGCAAGTTGTTCGATGAAATGCCCGAATGGAACCCATAAAATTTCTTGGTTTAATCCATCCTCGATGACCTGTTTTTGTAGATTTTTGACTGTGCATTGCTTGATCTCGTGTTTCTCTTTGCATTATATTTAGTTTCAAGTGATTTTCGTGCTTTTTTTTAGTCGAAAGGAGGCATTTTTGGTTTTCCGGCGAGGACTTGCTTCCAGGTCGCCGGAGATTGTCCCCAGCGACGTCTGGCGTTGGCCGGATAGAACGGCCGACGCTGGACGACACGGCGACAATTTTAGGAGCGGTGCTAGCTTGTAGTGATTTCGGCGGTAATGCGAGAGGGAGACGCTAGGTTTCCGGCAAGGCTCCGGCATGGGACGTCCACGGAGAAGAATACCAGCAAAGAAAAAAAAATTAAAAAAAAAACATAACAAAATTAAAAAAAGAGAAAAGAGAAAAAGCCAAAATTCGAAAAAAGATAGAAAAAATAGAAAATGGGCTTGGGGCTTGTTATAATGCGGGCTGGTATGTCATGGGCCGAGGTGAAATATTAAACAAAGTTTTATAAAAAAGGTTGAGATGGGCTAATTTGCAAAAAAACTTTTGGGCCAATTTTAATCGGAAATTTAAGTGGGCTTTGAGGCCGGCCCGGTCAATAGTCCAACCCGGACCACTAGGGTCCGGGTCGGTTTAGTAGGGCCGGGTTTCCTGACCCGGTCCGAATCATTTTTTTTTTTAATTAAAATTTTTTAAAAATCTAAAAACTCAGAAAATCAAAAAATATTTAAAATCTTTAAAAAAAATCTTAAAATTTTCAAAAAATCATCAAAAAAAAAAAAAAAAAAAAAAATTTAATTTCAGGAAGGTTTTAGAAGTTAATTTTATTTATATTTTCCTTTTTTTTTTCGAATATTTAAAAATTCCAAAAAAAATTAAAAAAGATTAGAAAATTCCAAAAAAAGCAATAATAAATGTTTTTTTTCTTAAATTTTCAGAAAATTCAGAAAATATCAAAAAAATCTTGAAAGTTTGTTTTCTTTAATTTTAGAAAATTCGAAAATATTAAAAATATTTAAAAAGCATAAAAATTCAAAAAAATTCAAAAAAATTAGAAAACCCTAAAAAAAGAAAACAAAATTGAATAAGCCTTTAGGGCTTTACCATAGGTTTTCCTAGTTTATGATATTAGGTTATTCAATGCACCTTGTTTTGCATGATATTTTAGATACTATTCCCTTACCTTAAACGGTTAGGACACGCCTTAGTTTTCTCGAATGCATTGTCGAGATCTCACTTATGCACAATCAAGTTAGGTACCGAAAGGGCGTTAGTCGCATGACTAACGTAATCCAACCCCCAATCCTAGACCCTCTAGTTGCGTAAAAGGTGAGACACGCTCCCATGTCTCACTCGGTTGAGATGTTAACTGGATCAAATATTATACTGATAAAGACTTAGTCAAAAGGGGAGACATTGTGATTGAGAATATCAAAACTGAGTTCATGTTAACTGATTATCTAACAAAAGATTTACGACCCATTTTATTTAAAGATCATGTAAAGAATATGGGTGTTTTAGAGTCTTTTGATCTCTTTTGTTAGTGGGAGTTATACAGTTTTTATTTCTAGATATTATTGTTATATACAAACTAATAATGCTTTTATGATATTTATTAAAGCATTTACTTTTGATGATCATCACTATTGATTTTATTGTTATCCATTCTCCTGTCGACTGAGAAATGGAAATATGAAATAGTATATTTAAACAAATTTTAGTTTAAAGACGACTGGATGTCACTGATTATGAGATCTCATGTTAGATTGTGATATAGTTGTGCAATTTCATATAGTTTAGAAATCGCACTAAGGCAATTTCATGTTGTTTAGAAATTACGCTAATGCAGTTTCATGTTGTTGAGAAATTGCATTGATGACCGATAAGAAATAGTGTATATTTTTTAATCACATGTTGGCACTATTTCTTATTACACTACTAGACCCATGTTCCATAAAAATATAATACTTATTATATGCGATTAAGGAATGTCATGTGTTGTGGTATTTTCTTAACACATTGATCGTCATAGTCCTATAATGAGGTTATATATGATTGGATTGGTTTTAAGATGCCATTATTGGAATATTATTTTTCAAAATTGTGGCCACATAAAACAAATTTTCAGTTATTAATCCGAGAGTGTCATTTTCAAAATAAAATTATTTTCAAAAATAAAATTAATTAATTAATGTAGCCCAAGTGGGAGAATGTTGGAAATGTCCTATAATGGGCTTATATTAATTAACTAATTTTCTATTTTATATAATCGGGTTAATAAATATTCTAATATATTTTAAACCCTCAAGTAATCTTATTGACTTGGATTTTGGCATCTATTAATAATGGGCTTAGTTGAGCAGCAAAATGTAGGCAATTGTGTTTAACTGAAGCCCGTAATGGGAGGAGCCCAATTGACACACTGGGTTTGCTAGGTCCCCTCTTTAGCCTATAAAAAGGTAGGTTATACCTATCAGTCGCTGAATCCCGTTAAAGTTGCTAAAATGAAATAGGTCATAGAGAGGAAGATCGGCATTCCAATAGATCACTGATCATATCGGCTTGATATGTTTTCAATCAAGTGAGGCCATGGCTCAAACAAGTACGTTTTAATTCCACTGTGCGTATCGATTTTGGTGTTTTATAATCATATATGAATCTAATTATTCGTGATTAATTAGTTATTCATGTAGAGAATTTCTACGTCCCAGACACAAAAATCACATGAAATTGCATGCACAAACCCAGTGTCATTCACAGGGACGGAAATGGCAAGGAGACCTGGAAAAATTGTTGTAATGATAAATCCTATTAGGGAACCCGAAACAAGGACAGTGTGCATGAACTCCATGAGAATTGTCGCATAGGAAGAATGTCTCATTGAATATGTGGAAACTTGCCATTGTAATTAAAGCGAGCATGTGCACGAAAATTATGATTTCAATGCAATTTGTGCGAAAAGATGGTAACTATCAAACCGGAGGTCAATAATGCAACTGACAAACATGTAACTTGCATATCCGCTTCCCCATATTTAAGGGCACTAGGAGGTATTTTAGGTGCTGTCATTCTGTAATAGACAATTTTGCGTCAGTTGAAAGTCTACAAGAATTAGGCTAACGTTAAAAGGCTGAAAACTCAAAAATTGACTAGTGTGATTCTAAATAGGTCTGCTAGGCCATTGAAGCAAAGATCACAAATTTAAATCCAATTATGCATAACGCCAGTTTGTTCCTTATCAAACTTGGATGTGATTTGTTTTTTTTTGTTGGTCCCACTCTACTTCAATCCTAATGCTCAGACTTTTGCCCTACCTAAGGTGTGGTAGTCGAAATCCACTCTTAAAATTAAATCATCAGCACCCTAACCTTCCCTGAAAATGTAAAGATTTGAACCCTACACTTCCCTCCTTTCATGTGGAAAGAGTAGCCACTAAAGTAAACCCTGGTGGTTAACTTGGATATGATAGAAAACACAAAAATTATGCTTAGATCAGGCTTGTCGAGTCCAACTATAAACTATCAAGCATTGAAACTGTATTTTTGAAGGGAAAAACCAAGTTGAGCTAGTCACACTATGACCTACCCAGCAGTTGGTGTCGCTATGACATCAACTTTCTTGAAGATCTCCATATGATGGTACATCATTCTTCTCGTGAAATCAAGTATCGGCATCACCACCATACCTAAGAATATCATAAGAAAGAACTGAATGAGATTTCAAATGCATTTTCAAATGACCATATGAAAGACATATACCTAAACTGAATAAACTAGGTTCAACAGTTGCAGCAGCTTCAGCTATGATATAACTAATCTAAATACCAGACATAATAAGTACAAGTATTCAAACTTCTGCCTAGTTTAAGACAATGGGAGGCCATGATATATTTACATGTACACTTATCAAAATGGGTCCACAACCCATTTATGAGCCTATGTTTGTTTAAATTTATCATAAATGGGTCAGGCTTATTTCCTAGATCACCCATGACAAGTTTAAAAAATAAGAGGACTAAAATATATGATCCAGTCTAAACTCAATTAGAACCCATTAAATGAACCCAGCTCCACCTCCCTCTCTCCCTCTCAAAGTCTCCCTTGTCTCTCTCTTTCCTCCTCTTGCTCACATGGGGACGCCATCTTACACGGCTGCCATCATCGTTGAACCTCTCTCAATCTCCGACTTCCGATCACGCCCGCGCAACCCTAGCCGCCACACCTCACTGACTTGATTGGCCGTTGAAAATGAGGTGAGTCTTGTTCCGGGAGAAATTGTCAAGGCTTCCGATGTTGACAATTTCTCCAGGAAATTTGGAAGCGACTTGCAAAAAATATGAGGAAAAAAAGTTCTCATTGAAGGCCAAGCAACAAGACTTCGGGAAGGCTAGCGTCAAGAACAACGAGTGGCCAGGTCATTGAAGATCCGCGGTGCCATTGATGTGTGTGACGTTGTTGTGGCTTGGGCAGCGAAAACAGAGCGACGTCGTGCTTGTTGCGGCGGTGTGGAGTCACACGAACAGGCCAACATCTCTCTGGCTTGGCTTCGTGAGCTACTTGATGGCGGTGGTAACTCAGGAAAGTAATGCTAGCAGCTCGTCGGATTTGGTGAAGAGAGGAGGAGGCAGTGGCGGTCGGCTATACGAGAGGACTAAAGTGGTCAAAAAAAGAAAATATAAAAATATCATAACAATTATAAGAAAAATTATAAAAGTTGTTCATTAGATTTGTATTGCTTGAAAGTATATTAACAATATAATCTTAAAAAAATAAGAATAAATTTTTCTAAATTTGGTTAAATATGAAAGTTTTTAGTAACATAAATTAAGTATGAGTCAAAAATTTACATTACACATAAATAGGTCAATATGAGTCAAAAATTTACATTCAAATAAATAGGTTATAAGTGGATTAATGAGTCAATTTGAGTCGAATCATTGATAACTTGACCCAAACCCGATTCAACCCACCCATCCATATAACATATCTATTTTTCATTATGGGATGATGAGAGTAACATATTATCTCTCTACTTTGTTTGCTCACTAATGGAGAAAATATTATGTCGGTGAAACATTCCAAGTCAGCTACGGAGAAAACCAATCATCAGTGACACGTGTCGTCCACATGTTGGCCGGCCCCCACATTGAAGGTAATCAAATTTTTACTGCTCCCTCTCTGTCTCTCTCTTTGAAAACCCCGGCCCACCGCTGTGGCTGCTCTGACCCTCTCTCTCCCCGTTAATGCCGTTCCATTACACAGCGAAAAACTATTTGCTCCATTTATTAAACCCGGTTCTAGAACCAAAATCGCTCCGTGTCCTCTCTCTCCTCCACCTCCGCGCTTAATCAATCTACTCCCTCCCTCTCTAAATCTGCTAGCGAGCGACCACGCCTCCACCATCGCATCCCCAATTGCCGATGGCTCTGCCTCGACACGTGTTCACCGATAAATGGTTTTCACCAGGTTGATGTGGAGTATTTCACCTACCTAATATTTTCTCGGATAAAGAAGAGATATATACCCTCCGGCATCGTTCCTCAAGTTGAATCCTGTCAATTCCTTAGTCTCTGTCTGGGCGTCCCTCCATTTCTATATCTGTCCGTCATCTCTCTAGTTCCCACACAATCTCTCAAAGCCTTGAGCGAATTCACTTCCGCTCGTCAAATTCGAAATGTCTGCGGCATTTACCTCGTGGAAGATGGGAATAAAAAGGGGACCATGATTTCCGAACCTCTTCCTGCACTCCAGTATCTCGACCAGCTCGTTCATGTTCCCCTTGGAGTCGGCTTAGTTCCTGGAGAACACGATGAGGGCAATCCTCGCACGCCCAATGGCTTTGAAAAGCTTGGATTTGATTTGATTTCTTCCCCTATGTCTTCTCTCGCGTTGTCTCTGAAGCATTGACACATGAAAAAAATTAAGAACTTCATTTCTCTCTCTTCCTCCACCATGACAACCACCGCCATACCTCCCTCGCACGCCACCGCTCAAGCCGCCGCAACCCTCCATCCCGAACCCTCTGCGTCGTCGTTGCCGTTGCACCCAGCAGCGAGTTTACACCCTCCGCCGTCGTTGCCACAGTCTGCCCTGGCCGACCAGATCTGGAACTGGTGAGGTGGTTCGTCCATGGACACAAGCTTTGCTCCTTCTTGGCCGCTACGACCAGATCCAGCATGAGCTCAAAAACATTAACAGAGGAAGACGAGGTTGAAGACAAGCAGACGCGCAGAGGAAGACGAAGCTGAGACCAGATCTGGAGCCATGGCTATGGCGAGAAGACGAAGCCTTCAGATCTGGCCGGTGGCCGAGGACGAACGGACCTCGCCATCAAGGCTCACGGCCATGGACAACCTCCAAATCTGGAAGTTCGCAGTCTTCGGGCTCGTCCCACGATGAAGGGGCAGGGCCATCATGGCTCCAGACCTAGTAGTTCGGAGGAAGATGAAGAGGACGGAGGGAGCGGCTTTGGACGCTCAGCAGCGTTGGCCTGGACGCGGCGGCGCCCGCGACGGGCCGGGGAGGCACGGAGATCAAGCTCGGAGGTGGTGTGGACCGAATATATTTCTATTTTGTTTCCATTTGATTCTCTATTGTCAAGCTGTAATTGGGAGAAAAAAAGTGCTCGCCACGTCACCTGAAGCACAGGATCGAGGCTTGCCTCAAAGCGGAGAAGGGATGCGCAACGAGGTTTCTCCTCAGATCCTTGCCTCGGAAACTCACCTCAAGCACAGGATCGGATTACTCTCACCTTGTTAAAGAAAAAAATACACAGCTTAAAATAAGAAATGCAAGGCGTGCAGATACTGATATTTTAAAATAAGAAACGTAATCTAAATTGGGTATACTTATTGGAGGGAATACCGCACATAAGTCGCGACATGCAACACGATACGATATAATACAATACGCTGATACGTTGCTTCTCAAAAAATAGATAATTCCAACACGTTGTGACACGTTATATATTAAATATATATATAATAAAAAATCAATTTTATGATTATTTCAATCAAATTAATTTGATTCAAATTCACAAATAAATAAAGAATAAAAAAAAAAAGCTAAAATGAATTTACATTAAAAACATTAATTCACCATTTATTAACATCATTCATTATTTCAATTTGATAAATTTAACTCTATTTCAATAATCTATAAAATTTGGGGAAAAAGAAAAAAATAAAAGCAATTTGCATTTTGAACTAGAGTGTTAAAGCGTGTCGAAAGAAAAGAGAAGAGAAAATAATAAATTTGGGAGTGAATTGTATGCCATGGAAAGTGAGAGTCAAAAGAGAAGAGAATACTGGATTTTTTTCTTTCCCTATTTATATATATTTTTTATTTTTTTTACATATATACATTTTGATCAATCATTTATTGAAATTTTTTAAAAATGACTCAATACATATTGGAATCACGTGTCGAAATTCTAAACTCACGCCTTGAAATTATGGACTCAAGTGTCGAGAGAGTTGACCAGGTATCAAATTTTCCGACACCTGTTAACAAAGTGTTGGAGTGTATCAGACATGTATCGGAGTACTTAATATGACATGAAGGCTCTTAGAGAATATCGGTACTTCCTAGACTATTGCTAACCACCCTTGTAGGTGGTAACGCCTTCGGAAGAGGGTGGGCATGAAGACCTCAACTCCACTTCACTATGATTGGGATTAGGGAGGAAAAGAGAATCATTGATTAATGTGATGTGTTTCTTCACTAGAAAAGATGAGTCAGAGGCCGATGATCTATTTGACAATAAGAAAAACAATTTGGACAATGTTTTCGTCTAATGATGCTCTTCCAGCCAAGCACGGGTCATGTATTACTAGCAAGGTAGAGGTGCACTGGTTTCCCAGTAGCAAAAAAGCCTTGGATAAGATTTACTTTGCATAAGATATTCTTCGGTTGTTTAAATTCCATGGTTAGTTAATGAAAATGATTAAGTTTCCATGGTCAGTTAAATTGTAATGACCGTAGGTATGGAATTTAATGTTAAACCCCATGATTAGTTTACAAATCATTGACATAATCTTGTTTCATGTACCATGTAAATTATGAGATTTGACTAAAAACAAAACATGGGAAATAGCATAATGGTAATGTTGAGACTAGTTGATGAAGATATGATTCTGTATAAAAATCCTTTAACACACTGTATTCCTTGGAGGATACATCAAACTGAACTATGTGATGATACACATTAAATGTGAACTCAAATATTTACTATATGGTACACGTATAGCTAAGTCAATCAAGGCTCGAAATGTGCTCCAAGTGCATCAAAATAGAATCCATACCTCCCATGAAGCCCAAAAATACATTTTACTAGTTGATGGAAAAGAAATGCACTTCCCTTCTTCGACACCAATTATCTCAAAAGTTCTTTCATTACATAATAAGCGAGATCAACCTGAGGGCTAGTGAGCGCTTGGAAGCCCTCACCAGCCTCTATTGAGGGCCAACCTTGCCTAGAAGGCCCTCTGCCAACGCCAGAGGCTGGTGAAGCCACCCTTGCCATAGGGTCCACTCACCAGATCTAGCAAGGGGTGGTCTCGTCAGCTTGTGGCATTGGCGAGGGGCCTCATCTAAGCGAAGCTGGTGAGGGCTTCCTAACGCTTGCTAACCCTTGCCTGGCCCTTGCCAAAGGCTAGTAAGGACATCCCATCCCTCACCTTCATTGGTAGTTGGTGACCGGCCATGATAGAGGATAGCAGGGGAAAATAAGGAAGAAAGGGGGAAAAAAGAACAAAATAAAAAAAATTAACAAAAAAATTCAAAAAAGCAATTAAATATCAAATAAAAATGTTTACGTCAGCACTAGGCATGTCACACAGGACGGCCAACGTTCATGTTAACAATTTCCAATATAAAATTGGCTAAATAAACTCAATTGATATCAATATGAAAATGTTTAGGACTAAATTGGTTCAATTGAAAAATATAAGATTGACTCAGTATTAATATAATATGTTTATGATTTTTTTTGGTACTGTTCTCTATTTTCAAGTCGTGGATAATAGTTTGTGGGGTGTTTCCTTTTCCGTTCATCCGACCCAACATCGAAACTAGACGCTTTTGGGATAATCTAAAGGAACCTACAAGGATAGCAGAGCGAAACATGTTTTTACTTGCGAAACATAAGAAGGATCGCGATATGGATGCCAAAAGAAATGCCTTTGTCTTTGATGAAAAATTACTGTGCTACATGAAGCCGAGAACCCTCTGGAAAGTGACACGTAGACCTGAACGACTTCAAAACAGCCAGAAGACTAAGGACAAAAGAGAGACGAACCGTGCGAGGGTTCCCTGGGTTACCAAAAAAAAAAAAATTTGAGAAATGGACTAACGTGGCTACCATAGAGGACCGTTTTTGCGTCGTCCCAGGCTTCTGTGCCATGATGAGATCATTCGACTGTAGAATCATTGTTATCTTACTCAAACGTGACGCCGCAAATTACATGGCCTGCGAAACTGATGCCGATCCTCCTCATATTAGTATGCACTATGCACTCCATCGTCACACGGAGCACCATCAGAGCCTCCCAAAGGTCCACTGGTTTTAAAAGGGTACAGGTGCAGTATGGACTTCGCATATACTCCCATGAATCAAGATTTCAACCGGACCTTCCATCAAAGCCGATGATTTTACTTCTGGTCAATTGATACCAGAAGTAGTTCCTGTCTCCTTGCCAAAAGGACCATGTCTTCCTGTATTACCGTGAAATGTGAGCGACCGAACAATAGGGTTCGTGACCAACCTCTTCCTCCTATCTAGAGATCGATGTCAACTTTTTATTTAAAAAATTACTCATCCCAGAATTCCTTGGCCCGCCATCTCAATCTGTTACATCTGGCCCTATTACTCAAAGCCCACACATCAGCCCAGCCTGACTCCCTAGCCTCTTAGCCAATGAATTAACCCATATTTTTTTATTTCTATTTTTTATCATTTTTTTACTTTCCTTCTCCACTGCATCGTGTTCTTCCCCGAGCCTTACCGAGAGGACTCCCCTTCTCGGTGCCTCGCCGGAACAAACCCTCCTCCGACCAACGATGCCTACCAACCTTTTTCTCCGGTCACCAACATGAACACCTCTACCAGTCGCTAACTTGGCCATCAACTGGTCACCAGCCGCCCCTCTCTGAGCATCGCCGAAAAAATACACATTGCAAAACGGAAGCCCTTCCAATAAATCAAACGTATATATGCATACTGAGACAAAAATAAATGACTGACATTAGCGGCCTCCAACCGGAGGCTTCTCTGACGAGGGATTTTCTTGTGAAAAGAACTTCATCCATGGCCGAATCAGGGGATATGCCAAAAAACCGAAGAGAAACCCAGATTCAATGATAATGCAACAACATTAAAGCAAACTGAGCGGAAAGTAAAGATTTTTAAGCATCAATTTTATGAACTCGAATTCGCTGCTTCTTTCAAGGATTTTGTCTCAAAATCCTGACTTGATGAGACCACAATGTCCCTCACCACTTCTTCATGTGAGGATTGCGGCGCACGTTTTTTTTCTTGGCCTAGAAGAGGGACTTTTAACTTTATTTATATAGTTTCTAGCCAAGCCCTCTCATCACGGGCCTGGCCCAATTTAACCCACATAAGCCATTCTCATATTGAGCTACTAAGAGACTTTATATCTCATCTTAACAAACTAATTTTGTACAATTATAAATTATGATTTCAATTTATATAGTCCACATCAAGAAAACCATTACACTAAACCCAGCGTATTAAGCTCTAAATCGACATTATTTGCAACAAATTAGTTTGGATTTTGTACGATTTGCCCAAAATCTCGTCTGTTCAATTCAACGTTCTCAAACGCAATAAGCGGGGGAGAAGGAGAAGCAGAGCATTTCTTGAGGTTAACTTGCGGTGACGAATGATGATGGGCGACGCTTCCAACGAGGGCCGAGGGAAATTCAGGTGAACCACCGACGAGCGGGAAGTAATTTTCTCACTCTCTCCCGGTCTCTCACTTACCTTCGTTCTTTTCTCTCTCCGACCGCCCCTACTCTCCCTCAGACCCTCTCCTTTTAAGCTTGGCTGGCAAGCGTGCATGGCCCCTGCCATCGCCAGTTGTCCTGCCGGCTTGGCCCCCGACCGCTAGCCTTGGTCGTCGCAGCAACTCTGCCACTGTACATAGTGTGCAAGGCGTGAGGTAGAAAACGGTAAGAAGATGCCGCACTGGAGGCAGAAAAGAGAAAATGGACCGAGCCCAAGTAGGGAAAGGAAAAGGAAAAGAAGGAAGGAGCTGGCCCGGCCCAACCTGATTTTGCTTTTCTCCTTTTTTTCAATAATAATAAATTAATAATTTTCCATTTAAATTAATTCTATTACTATTAATGCACAATGCTCATAATGCCTATATATTATGCAATTTAAAGAAAATTAATTTTTTTAGGGAGTCAAAAACAAATCCTTAATTTTTTATATAATTAATAAATAATTAAATAAGTCACCAAAATTTAAATATCAACGTATATATGATATGTTTCTATTGACAAAAGTTGTTGAAAACCTCCTATAATGAAGGCACTCAAGTGTATTCATCAAACAGTTGGCAAAATATATATTCAATAGATCCGTTACCCATCAAAACATCTCGGCAGCATCAACAAATTATTTCGCTATGCTTTCGTGGAAGCATGTTCGTGCCCAAAGATGCTAATTGCAATGAGGATTTGACTGGTGTCATTAGGAGATGAAACGCACGGTGCAACGGATGGGAAAAAGTGGAGCGAGAAAGGCTAAGGGCCATCGCTAGAAAATGAAATAACACGCTCTTTTGGTAATTAAATGGACTGAAAAGAAGGAGAAAAAGGTTTGCGAGCGCTGCTGTTGATGCAAAGGGAAGGAGGAAGAGAGGGAGAAAATATCACGCACGATTGTGGAGCAGAATTTATGTACTAAACGACACCTCTTACTGTGGCCCACCGGTCATAAATGCCGAGTAAAAGTCATCGTCTATCTCTCTCTTCCCCTTTCCCATTCAGACCCTGTAATATTTTCTCGGAGAAGACAGGGGCACGTGATGCTGTGGCCCACCAATCAAGAAAAACACAATGATTGATGGTGTGGAGTAGGTGGGGGGCTTCTCTCTTTTTCAGTTGAAATGACAATGCATGCACGCCATCGCCGGGGCATAAAGGTAAAGGGGGTGAGTTTGGCTTGTTTGGTTGCTATTGATTGCTTTTGTTTTGGTGCGAGGAAAGAAAGATGGAAGAGAAGCGCTTTACTTATCGGGGTTCGGGATGTCGACATAACGTTTTGCTGCTGCAATCAAACTTAGGATTGTCGAAAATACATTAATATTCATATAAATGTTCTGTATATATATATAATATAGTAAGAAGGTATTCTGACGGTCAAAATTATTTGAACATAAATGATGTCTGGATATTCTTCCTCTTTCAAATTAAAGCACTTTGTATACTTTTTGTGAATGATTTAGCGGTTACTGATGTTTTGGTACATAGTAATTCCATGTTCATTTTCATCCTAACCTTTAAATCTCTAATGTAAGGACAACCTAGCCACACACTTTATAATAACAAAAGTACATCTTGACACTCCATTTGTTTTATTAAAAATAAATAATTTAAAAAATATCTTTTTTAAAAATGATCGTTTATATCACATAAAATAATTATTCTGCAAGAAATTTTTTTATCATTAACAACAAATTATGTCTCAACATTTTTGTGCACAATTAAGATATTTTTTGTTTGTATATTTTTATATTTGATACAAACAATTATTTTAAGAAAAATATTTCTTAATTTAATCTTTTATGAAATAAATGGAGCTGATTAATATAAGAGTGATAAATGAATTAATGAACGAATGGATTTGACAAATACTTGGAGGTGCCTCTATGCCAATCACGAAGAGACCCATTGACGTCGGACTCATTGAAAGCCGAGTTCATCTTTGCGCCCGTAGTCTCTTTCTCTCTCTTCCTTTGAATAAAAATTACAAATGATTATGTAAATAAGTGGATAACATTCTTGTATTAACCAACACTATACAGGTTAGTCCCAGAATTAAGGGGTGAATAGGCCCAACCGAGCCATGCTCATCCCTAGGCAGTACATTGCCTTTTTTTTTTTTTAATCAGGCATTATCACTGTTAGCTCTCATGTATTGACTAACTAAAACCTCTCGCTTGGAGCCAGTTCATTACATCGGCTAAAACTGAATGGCCCAAATTACTTAGCCCATCATGGATTTAAAACGATGAATCTTGAGCAGTCTGAAGTCTGAAGCGAATCGAAGCAAATTTTTTCAAGTTCGAACTGTACTTTCAACTCAAGAAATCCACCAGTAGAGATACGATATCAGTATTCAACACAATACCCCCTCAGAAAAGGGAAAAGTCCCAGCTAAAGCTTAAAAGAAAGAAAGGAAGAAGAAGTCCCAAGCTAAAGCTAAAAACCATTGATGGCGGGGAGCTACTCTGAGGGAGCAACGCCCGGTGCTTCTACAGAGGAATAATGGACATGGGCATTCCCGAACACCCGAGGCAAAGAGAAACAGCCTCCCCCTCCTCCACTCATCGTCCTCTCCTCCTTCTCGCGATCACCTGAGACCGCGGCCATCTTCTCCTTCATCTTCTCCTTATAAAGCCTCCACATCACATCTGCCTCCGCAAGGCTCGTGCCCGGCTGAGAAACCCCCGCGCTCGACATTTTCCCTCCTTCCGAACCTGAAGAGCTTTTTCCCAAGGATTGCAGCGGGTCTCGATGAGCGATGGAGGGGATGTGCAATCGTTGGGGGGAGGGGGTTGTGGGTGTTGGGTTTGGGGGGGCGCGAGAAGGTGACTCCAATTTTGCCTCTTGCTGGCGCTTTGCTTGTTCTGGACATGAGAAGGAGGGCGGAGGCAGAGGCGACGTGCCGAAGGCGAACATGAGCTCGGGATGCGACCGGCGGGGGCTCTTAGGAGAGAGAGAGTGGTTCCTGGAGGTGGCGTGCCGGAGGCATCGGATCTGAGCTCAGGATGCCATCGGCAGGGGCTTGGGAGCGACAGAGAGGGAATGGCTCCTGAAGGCGACAGCGGAGGTGGCGGGTATAAGCTCGGGAATCGATCAACCGGGCCCTTGGGAGAGAGAGTATTTTGAAAAAAAAGAGAGAGAGCGAGCTTCTTCTTTTTTCTTGGAAGACGTTGAAGACAGGAGAGAGATTGTCGTTTTATTGAAAAGAGGGGAAGGGGGGGAGAGCTTCGTGCGAATAGAGGGAGGACAAGACTAGCAATTAATGAAGAGAGGATTTTGAAGGAGGTAAAGCCGCTAGCGCTTCATGAGTAGTCCGAGACCACGCACGGTCCGGGACTACCTAATATTTTCTCCATAGACGGAGAAGCACACTCCCCACGTCACTCATCTCTGCTTCTCTCTCTCTCTCTCTCTGCTAGGCATCGAGTCCAGCGACCTAGTCTAGAGTTCCCGCAACGATGGCATTGCTCTCAGCTCTCACGATGGAGATCGCGATCCCAGTCTGTGCCGTCATTGGGATCGTGTTCTCCCTGGTGCAGTGGCGCTGCAGGTTGTGCTATAGCGACGACGAAGGGCAAGACACAGCCCAGCTGAGAGCTGCTCGACACAAGTATGCTGAGATAAAGAATACCATTTCTGAAGGTGACTTTATACGGATCCTTTAGCTTCACAACTTGCCTGCTTTATGGAACTTTTACTTTTTGCTGCACTCGGGATTGATAGCCATACATTCTAAAACATTTCAGATCTTGCGGTAATGAAATTATAGGTCCCCTTTTTCAATAAAGCTCGTAATCTTTTAGCACATGTTCGTTGTCCGAGAGAGGAAAAGGAAAAACCGAAGACAGAGAATGAAGTGCATTTGATCTGGGTTGCGAGTCTTTCTTTTTCTGGGCATAAGAGGGGTTCCCCCTTCTTTCTGTGTCTCACTCACACTGTTCATTATCAGATTGTTTAGGGTCAATCTCGCATCTGCCTGAGCAACAGCAACAAATTCGAGTCTTGTAATCTGATGATAGCTCAGCGCAACTATGAGCTTCTTCTTCTGCTTGTGGGGCGAGTCATTAGTAGGGTTTGTCACAGCTGCTAGAGCTTTGAGCGACGTATCTGAGCACAGTAGTATAACATTTAAGCATGGAGATCTCTTCTCAGGAGGATGGTTGGAATGATGTTGGTCTTTGTCGTGTTCTTGGGCGGAGGGTTAACTGGGGTAGCTCCTTTCCTCTTGGCTTTTGCCATTCGTCTTATTTTATCAACAAGTTCGTGCTTTGTTTGGACTAGGTAAAATGCACGTGCTGTGCATGTGACGGGAATGTTTTTGTCTCTTTACTCACCAACTTAACTGCAGGTTCCTACGGGACTGGAAGGCACTTTATTTTATTGCATTGCACTAACAGAGAATGTTCTTGATATAGCATAGCTGTTTTAGAAATATATTTGATAAATGTCTGGGGATAAATTACGAATAATTACTCGTCTTAAAAGATTCATCGATTTATTAGCTCAAGAATTGGTTTGAGCAAGTCAAACTTGGTGTTGCATTTGGTGCGCTTGTGTCATTGAAAAGAATTTCCGTGAAAAAGATTTTCTAAACTTTCTGATGTTTGGAACAATCAAAATAATAAATCAGCTCAAAAAAATTTCAATCAAAGAAAGTGCTTATTCTTAAATCAAGAAAAAGTTTTCTCCTTCATAGTAAGAGGAGTTATTCCATGTCACACTACGGCAAAGAACTTCACCCAAGCTTAGAGCTTCAATAAAGCTCGCTTTCTCTCTCTAAAGTAATACGTTTAATCTATGATTTATGTCAAGTCACCTAGGCCCGGTTACTCAATTCCTGCGCTCGAGTCATAGGCATCTGGGTTGGAGTCCATTGAGGTCAAGCCCATGTCTTAAATTCCCGCCCTCGGGTTTGTAGTGGCTGAGCCCAAGAAACCCCAGCTTCTCCAATCGGGACCACAGTAGCTGGGCCCAAGTCCCTATAGGTCAAGGCCTTGTCCCCAACGCTCAAGTCGGGTCCTCGAAATTGAGTCTAGATTCCTGACCCTCGAAGCCTAGCTCAAGACCTTGGCATCATGCTTGTGTCTTTGCCAGTCGCACCCAAGTCCCCAGTACCCATGAGCCTGAGCCCAAGTACCCCAATGCTGGGCCCGAGGCCTAATCTCAAGGCCGGGCTTTATGAGAGAAAAAATTAGTCGTTTACAATTTATTTAAGTAATGAAGTTATGAAATTCGATTCGATAAAATTATATTTAAAATTTGGTGATATAGCAGCAAATGCAGCCCTTATATCACACAACTATTGCATTTTTTTTTTCTTCAGAAAATAAAAGCAATAATTTTCAGTTCATTTCAAATTTCAGTAGAACATTGAAAAATATTATTATTTTCTAGAAAAATGACATACTTGAGCATTATTTTAGAAAAGTCAAGTTATCCGTGAAACAAATGGAGCCTAGGTTTAATTTCTTTCTTCCATCTGATTTGTGTTAGTTATTGGAAGCTTGGTATATGCAACTAATGACACGATGTCAAATTAATTTGGGACAGTAATTTTTATATGTAATTGGCTTTAGTAGAAGCATATTGTAATAGAAAAGTGAATTGCTAAGGATGTACAACCTTCAATTCTAAAGTGTATCTTGACTTCGTCTGTGAATGTGTTTCAGGGTTTTATCATCATACATTGTGATTTGATGCAGAATATTTCTCATTTTCGTGAGGTTGTCATCCTTGATTTATCATACTTGTGATGAAACGATAATTCTATAGGGTTAGTTAAGAATATATAGGTAAAAAACTGTGCTTATATTTCTCTAAGGTTCTCTTTTGTGTTACATTCTGGCTTCTCCTAACTAATGTTCTTATATATAACAATGTTTCATACCTATTGCTCATCATTTTGATTTAAATAATCTTTGGAACGAGAGCATTATCAGTTATATTGAGAAATTGATTTTTTATTTTTATTTTTTTCCCATCATTTTTCCCCGGTAACTGTTCACCCTTCTCCTCTTCTAGTTCTAACACATCTAAGTTCAGTTCTAACTTTAGTTCTGATGTTTTTACTTTCGGTTTTATTTCTAGCTCTAACCTACCGTTTACTATTGTAGGTCATAATCTGTTTCTACTTTCTTCTTTGTTTGTGATGCTTTAATTTAATGTTTAAGATGTATTTACAATAATATTCTGGGTCTGGGACTATGTACTGAATATTCAGTTCTTTTTATTTCATTAATTATTTTGCAGAATTAGGTACTTTCATTCTTTCGTCCCTTACCCCATCTTGCCCTACTCATTATGTTCTCGTCACTCTTCCGACGGTTGGTTTAACACTTACACTGTCCACCTTGCCAAAGGTGAATCGTAACATAAACCATATCATCTTTTGAGTTACTCTTTTGGAGGTGCTGTAGGTTAGGCTTTCTTATTTCTCGAAACTAGGTTCAACAAAACTAGGCAACGGATAACGTAACTGGATTTAACTGAGTTATAACTTATTTCGTCACTCATAGTGTAGAATGTCAAGAATCAGATTTGTTGCTTTATTTGCTTGATAGAGAGGGCTCAATTATCGTTTGTGATTGTAACAGGTGTGAGATCCTTTCTGTTAACGGAGTACCGGTATGCTGGAGTTTTCGTGGTTGCTTTTGCGATACTAATCTTCCTCTTACTTGGCTCTGTCGAGAGGTTCACCACCCAAACCCGGCCTTGTACATCTAATCATTCAAAAACGTGCAAGCCTGCACTTGTCACTGCCGTTTTCAGTACAGTTTCATTCCTACTTGGTGCTTTCACATCAGTCCTCTTTGGTTCCCTTGGCACGAAAATTGCTATGTATGCTAACGCAAGGAATTCCTTGGAAGAGAGAAACATCGCTGAAAGAACTTTCAGGTCTTGTGCATTTATGGGATTTCTTCTTGCTGCCATCGATCTTCTTGTGCTCTATCTTGCAATCATTCTGTTCAAGTTGTACTATGGCAACGACTGGGAAGGTCTTTTTGAGGCTATTACCGGTTATGTTCTTGGTGGATCTTTCATGGCTCTCTTTAAAAGAGTCAGTGGTGGAATTTATGCGAAGGCTGCTGATGCTTGTGTTCATCTGGTTAGAGAGATTGAGCAAAATTGCCCACAAACTGAACGAAACCCAGCTGTATGTACTCTCTTACTGTAGCTTTATTTATTATGTACATCATTCACTTTTAGTCATAAATGGGGTTGACCTTAATCATTCAGGTGATTTCTAATTATGTTGGTGATATTGTTGGAGAAATTGCTGGTATGGGACCTGATCTATTTGGCTCTTACACCGAATCATCCTGCGTTGCCCTTGTTCTTGCTTCCATCTCTTCTTTCGGAATTGAACACAACTTCACTGCTATGTGTTATCCCCTGCTTATCAGCTCTATGGGTATTCTCGTTTCATTGATCACAACTGTCTGGGGGGAAATCAAGCCTGCATCGAAGATGGAGAAATATATTATTTCCACAATTCTAATGACTGTCGGAATTGTCGTTGTTAGCTTGATTGCTCTTCCCTCATCATTCACAATTTACAACATTGGGTTGCCGAAAGTTGTGAAGAACTGGTAAACTCTTTGATGGTACATTTTACCTTCTGATCCTAAATGCTGCTTTATTCTGATGTTGGTCATGGGACATGCTTTGGTGTCAGCGGGCTTTTACGGGATTAAGTCCACAAGTTGAGCGTATGTAGTCGCTAACCAGAAATATGATCTTGCAGGCAGCTGTCCTTGTGTGTTGGGGTTGGTCTTTGGGCAGGGCACATTAGTGGGTTTGCCAATAAAAATTACACCAACATTTACTTCAGGTGCTAGATTTGCCAAATTAAATGAGTGATATGAATCTTTACAACTGTTGATGGTCAATTTGCTGACAAGTAATGATTCTCATCTCTGCAGCTGTCTCCAAGATGATGCTGCCCACAATTTTCGCAGCGGCCTCCAAGCTGCTCCCCAGAACGTTAATGTTGCCCTTGGCTCTGTCAGTATCCCATTTTTTGCCGCCGTTAGCATTTTTGTGAGTTACCGTTTTGCTGGCACGTATGGCATTGCTGTGGCTGCCCTTGGGATGCTAAGTCCCATTGCTACTCGATTGGCCATAGATGCTTCCGGTCCCATTGGCGACAATGCTGAAGGTATTGCTATGATGGCTAGCATTGGAGCCCCTGAAGATGCTGAAAATACTACAGCTGCCATTGGAAAGGTACAGGCAATCCTTGTACGTGAATATAATATCGACACTGTCCTGTTGTCCTTTTAGTAGCTTATTTTGATGAAATCCATAATGTAGCAAAGGAAAGGGTATCTCTGCGTATTACATTCACGTTATCCAAAATCTGTGCACATTGTCCAATAATCTTCTTTTTCACCATAAATGACTAAATATTACGTTAGTTATGCAAATCATTTTGGGTTCTTGCTGGAGTGGCATGATGTTGGGCTAAAATCGCCTGTCTTTCCCTTGGGTGCTGCCTTTCATCTATCGTTCTCAATATTAGCCCTACTGACAAATTTTTGTTTCCCGTTGTTTAAATCTAATGTTGGATGGACCTTTTTTCGTTTCTTATATGGTATGTAGGAATTTGCCATTGAATCAGCTGCCCTGGTGTCTATTGCTCTGTTGGGTGCATTTGTGAATCGTCCGGCAATGTCGTCTTCTGTTGATGTCCTGACACCAAAGGTCATCGTCGGTTTGATCATGGGCAGCTGGCTTCCTTACTGTTTCTCTGCTATGACCATGGGAAGCGTGGGACGTGCAGGATTCAAGATGGCTCTGGAGGTCCGTGAGCAGTTGTTACGGTTTGGGCCAGAGCACATTGGGGTTCATGAAAAACCTAACTATGCTAGATGCTTCGAAATTGCAACTGAGGCATCTTTCAGGGGGACGATCGGACCTTGTGCCCTTGTCATGTTTACACCACTTATCATTGGCACCGCCTTCAGTGTGGAGATGCTGTCTGGTCTTTTGGCTGGCTCTCTCGGTTCCGTTGTTCAGGTAATCTTTACCAAAGCAATCAGTGTCTTACCTATTTTGGTAGTTTGCGTTGCTCAAGTTTTGTCTCTTCCCTTTCCAGATCTCTCTCTTGGCCTAGATAATTCCTTAATAATTTGGTCTTTCTTTGTCCAAGCAAGATGTAGTGTAATAATAACTTGCCAGTGATATTTGTATTGGAACTGCCTGGAGGAATATGAAAGTCGCTTTGCACCCTATAAATAGGAGTGATTGCTCCCTTGTGGAGGGTGGCGTGAGCAGAGAGTATAGCGCAGGAAAATAGTGGTTCCCATCGTGTAGGCACAGGAGTCTACAAAAGGGACCGTTTGTATAAAAGCAGGAGCGAGTCCCAAATGTGAGTGAAGTGACAGACCTGCAAGTGTGAGACAAAGTGTGTGCACTTGTAATAAATACCTTATAGTAAAGGTGTTTTGCTATTTAGCAAAATGGCAGGTGCCGGATTTTCTCAACAAAAGTAATATCAGAGCTTTGGCTATGAAGTTCAACAATTTCTCGATAGAATGCTTGTTAAATTGGGTTAAGATATTATAGTTTCTTCATTGTTGGACAAAATTTAATTAGGTTGGTGAACTGTTGAGTAATGCTCTTGTCACCATATGTATGACAGTGTGGGAGCTTCGCATTGGTTATCTCATTTGATTGTAGTATTTTCCTGATGAATATTATTCGGTGGGCTTGGTTTCGAACAGATTGCGATGTCAGCATCCAAAACTGATGGAGCATGGATCCAAGCGAAAGAGGACATTAAAGTATGCAGCTGCTTCAAGTGCTCGAATGCTAGTTTTTGTCGATTATACTGTGTCTGTGGTGGTTCAGTGACCTGCTAAGAAAACTTGTCTGGCTCAACAGATTTTTTTTCCTTAATATCTTGAATTTGCTTTCAGGCTGGTGCTTTGGAGTATGCGAAGAAACATTGCCGAGGAGAACCGACGCTTCTCAGAATTGCCGAAAGTGGAAAGACCATTGGCGATCCACGGAAGGACACTTCAGGCCCACCACTCAACATCCTCATCCAGCTAATGGCAGTGGAGTCGCTCGTGCTCGCTCCCTTCTTTGCTACTCACGGTGGCCTGCTCTTCAAGTTTCTCTGAGGAATGGAACGGACGACTTCCCTTCTGTAGCAGCAGCGGCGGCGACATTGCCATCCACTCAATTTGTACTTTAGCATCTATTTCCGTATTGTTTGCACGAGCTGATAAAACCTCTCTAGCTCCCCACTGCTTCGGACGATTCGAGCAAAAACTTTTGAATAAGGTTTTGGATTATCCCAAACTACTCGGTTTGGTTTGAAAAAACAAAATTAAGAACGAGAATGAAAGGGGTGGGCTGGGCCATTCAAAGTAGAAGTACGACATCATGACAACAATCAGTCGAAAGCTGCTTGAACACTGAGGTGCTAAAGCCTGTATATAGTGATCCATCTTCACAAACTCACCCCTCGTAAAGGTGAAGCAGCATTCAACAAGAACCGCGCATCAATCCAAGGTACACGAACCCTACTTTAAATATAAATCAACTGGATACGGGAGCCGAAAAGGCCGAGACCATAAAGAAGAGCGTCGACCATGGAGGCAGGACTGAAGTCGACGCCGATGCGTATATTCCAGTCAATGGAGCATGCAGATCCATATAATGGGATAATGTTGTAAAGTATCTGGTTGGATTAAGATGCCTTTCTTTCTTTATTTATTTTTGAGAATTTTTACTCCCACAATGAATCTATAATGTTGTTATTTCTTCAATTAAAGTTTTTACTCACTCTCTGAATTCTAAGAAACTAGACAAAAACTAACTGCTAAATAAAGGAGTACTAACATGTTTTACAAGCATATTTTATGTCAAACTTCAATCCAAAGTAACAAAATGGTTTCTTCGATTTATGTTGAGACAATAAATTGATAAAACATGTGGATCAGGTGTGCCGGCCTTTTCAATGGAAATCATCCTATCTCTTTTCTTCCCTTTTGTGTTTTTTGTGCGTAATTTTAATATTGGAGTTAAGGCATCCTAAAGAAAATATGGTAGACAAATGTACGCTCTTCCAAGTTTCAAGCCACTTGGCAATAGAAGAAAACTAATTAGCCATAAAGGCAATCTGTGATTAGCTGTAATCAATTACGTGCGTGATGGTCTTGCGGTTTCCGTCGTTAATTAATTCTTTTTCCACCACTTATTTTTTGGTTGGATTTTTATCCACCACTTTAAAAGAGCATTCATAGCAATTCGTTATTTTTTTTTTTGTTTATTCATTGTTTTAAAAGTTGCAGTGCCCGTCATCATGGACAAATCCCAAGGCCAAGTGAATCTTTCACGACATTGTGTTTTTCTCACCACAACTTGCCTCAATTGGAGAAGATAGTAGGACAAGAATCGCACTATTAATGTCTCCTTGAAATGTTAAATTATCTACGAAACAAATGGAGCCTAAATTTAATGTGTCTCTTCGGTACATGACTTCTCAAACTCTATTAATTGATTTGAACTATTCTTCATTTTGAGAAAAGCAGAAACAACACTAACAACGCATTCGGAAGCAAATGCCACATGCCTCTCCATGTTACTGGAAAATCAACACTTATGGACCAGTTCTCCGGTAAAAAGGAGGCACCAACACATAGACAATCGCCTATGATGCCAAAGAAGACTAGTGGAAAAACAAGGAATCAGATGGTCTCTCCTCAGCGAGAATAAGATCATTGCAGTTCAAGCTGTCAAAGTCCATACATCAGTAGGACCCCCTATGAACCAGCACGAGTAGCAGCAACTGTGAGGCCTATTCAGAAACCGACTTCTCTATCGGAGCCAGAAGAACATTGGATGAGAACAGCTCTTAGTACTCTGTCCCAACGTGCAATGTTCAGGTGGGTCCCCCATGTAAACTGGACCGAAAGGAGAAGGTCCATATCAAGGGAGTTGGTCCGCTGAGAAGAATGAAGTGCAAATTGGGCCTCATAGTCCACCATCACCATCAAGGAGTTTCCGACGACCAGGATAATGAATTGCCCCACGACTTCCCTGCGGAAGCAAATGCATGACACGTTCCATACGAGAAGCGAGAGAGATTTGAATGAAGTGACAAGGTCGGGTAAATGACACGTTCCATACGAGAAGCGAGAGAGATTAGAAGGGATTTTTTGAGGCATCTACAACACGCTAAGAATTCAAAGGCATCAAGAGGGAACAATATAAGAGTCCACAAGAAGAAAAAATGGCGTTGGTGTCCAAAGTTGATGCATCACGGCAGGATGAAGCCACAGTTGCCTAATAAAAGGCCACAGATGAAAGCTCTCAAAATGCATTAATCGCTAATCAAAATTAATAAGTTGCGCCATAATAAATAGTCTATGTAATTTGATAATCTCTCTTTTTTGCTCACTTCTTCTAAATTTTTTAATTTTATTAAATGCATGATATATGTTGTAAATTTGGACCTCATTCATAGTATTATCCTCAAATGTATGGGAGATTAGTCTTCTTATTAATTAGTAACTTGATTCAAGGTCTCTGATAGCAATTAGTTCACACAACTAAGAACTTTCACATAGAAGAATCACACGTATTGATCAAACTTACATATTAAAGTCACTCTCCCTCAAATCCAAACTTACCATGTAGAACAGTTACATGTTTAATGATTATATGTTCCAGTTATTTATATCAAATAGCTTCATAAGCTATTTGTTCCAGTTATGTAAAATCGCAAAATTTTCCACACATTCAGCCATAGGTGTTTGAAAGACATTTCCTTTTTCATAAATCCAAACATATATTTGGTTACAGCCAATATAGGTAATCCATATGTATTTTGTGATATCAGCACAACCGTCATGTACACATTGTCCTTCTTAATCGCTACCCTTAGTTACCCTCCATTTTGTCTTACCAACTCAAGTTGGGAAAAGTGTCAAAAAAGTCCTAAACATTTTGCATTTGTGCCAATTTAGTCTTAAAACTTTTATTGGTGCCAATTTAGTTATAAACCTTTTGATTCAGTGCCAATTTAGTCTTAAATCTTTAATTGATGCCAATTTAGTCATAAACCTTTTGACTTGGTGCTAATTTGTTCATTCTAGCTAATTTTTGGTTGGATTTTGTTGATGTGGAAGCCGGTTAGCTAACATGGTATAGGTAGCGTTGATGTTGACAACTTTTAATAATATTTTAATATTTTTTGATTTATTTATTTATTTCCTTTCCTTTTTGACTTGCTTCATGATTGGTCCGAGACCATGCTGACTTGGCGGTCCAGGACCACCTAATATTTTCTCATTGGAATGCAACTGCTGTTGCTTTGAGGGTGTGTCCACAAATCTGAAGTTCACAACATTTTTTTAGTGTTTGGACGCACATAACTTGGCACAAGATGTCTGACGACATCAAACGAAGAAAAACGAGAAAGTCCACAAAGTTAACAAAAGCAGGCAAACAAAGTCAACACGATAAATGCATTTAAAAGACAAGCGTAGCAATCTGTGGAGAGCTACTCAATGACCTTTGTTGGCATTTTTTGTCTTCATGCTTCACTAGCTCTTCTTCGTTAAATGCTTGCAGCTTCCTTTGAAGAACGTTGAAGAACACCAACAACCGAATCGGGAAATCAGCAACCGCGTCCTCACGAATCGGGAGTTATTTCATCGTCATCTAAAAAAGCATAAAGAGGAAGATTCTTGCAAAGCACGAGCCAAAGAGAGAGGAAAAGAAAAAAGAGCTTGCGGGAGGGAGGAGGTCTAATCATCATATGGTTTGAAACGCGCTCCAATAGAATTAAGACATGTGTGGGCCTTTCCCACAAAGCCAATGATCCTCCTGTCTGTGTCTGATTTCTTCGGGATAGAAAAATAGTTTGACCCTTCGAGCTCTTCTCGTTTTTTATCGGCTAACCCTTTTGACCCTGGCTTTCCTCTCGCTGCGTACGTCAAGGCAACCCTCTTCTCATGCGAGGTATATATTGTCAGGTCGTGGATGATAGTTTGACCAGCTTCTTTGCGCCAATAACCCGTTATCCAAGTTAGGCGCTCCTCGGGAAAATCCAGCATGACCTGCAAGAGTAGCAAAGCGAAACATGTAGTTGTACTTGTGAGAACAGATGAAGGTCCGGACCTTAAACTCATAGGATGCCAAAAGAAGTGCCTCCAGTCTTGGATCAAAAGAAACCCGCGCTCCATGAAGCTCCCCACATTATTGAAAAGCAACATGTACACATCAAAGAGACGAAAGAGAAAAAGGACAGAGAGACAGAGAGAGAGAGAGATAGAGAGGGGGATTGAGACAATGGACTAACCCAATCGCCTGAAGACGTATCTCCGCCACGTCGAGAGCCTTCGACCAGGGAACCATTGTTATCGTACATAAAAGTGATGGACTCAATTTTTTTGCTTTCTTCGCTGTCCCCGATGTCAGTCACACGATATCCTGTCACATTAGAGTGCTCTCCATCGTCCCAATCGGTCCCGCCAGAGCCTTCGAAGGGTTTATAAACCTGGAAAGCATGCGGCTGTATCGGCTCCGCATACACTCCTATGGAGTCGAGAGTCTTGCCCCATGTTCCATAAAAGCCGATGATTTTAGTCCCGTTCGATGGATACCAAAAGTACTCCCCCTCCTTTGTGCCATAGGGACCATGCCTTTTTTTATTGCTGTGAAATGTGAGTGACCGGATAGAACCATCCTCTCGCGTGTAACCAGAGATTGATATCAAGTACTCATTTGGATATTCCAATATAATCTGTGCAATCCCAAAAGTATCTCTTGAAGTTGGACAAGTGGTGTAAGCAAGACCTATTTGTCGAGTTTAATTTACTAAAGTACATGACTGGACACTACTTGGCCAATGAGATAAATCTAAAAGGAAAAGAAGAAGAAGAAACTAACCCCTTTTTCATAGCAGGAGAATTCTCCAGTGTAGTCACCGTGAATAACCGTGCGACTGTTTTTACTACCATCGTCATACACAATCTTAATGTAACGGATATCTTCCATGACAGCTATGCAAACTTTCTTCACACCTTTGAATATCCCATCGTCCCAAGCATTTCCACGTCCAAATGGCCCGATTGATTTAACTGGGTGGAGATCCAGGGTGGGTTTAAAATATGCTCCAATTCCATGAAGATGATCGTCACTCCACCCGTAAAATCCAACAATCTTGCGGCCTGTTGCCGGAGATGAGAAATGGGTTCCCTTTCCATCACCAATAATTATGGTGTTTTTTTTGTTAGTCAGAAACGTGAGAGATGTAATGCCGTCGTAGGTACAATACCCGGATACCGAAGACAGGTACTCATCTCCACCATTTATAATAAACTGCAATGATAGACATATATTATAATCATACTCGTTTTTTAATAAGTCTCCCAAGAGTCCCTTGCTAACGCATGCAATGCAAGTTTCCTATAGATTTTACAAAGCATATATATGTAAGGGGACATACCTCCTCGTGCCGTTCTGCATGGCTACCATGTTCTCTCCACTTCGATCGTACTCCATTCACCTCTTCATACTGAAACTTGATCGATCGGATGCATCGATTTCCACTTGAATCAAGTCCAACCCTGATTCCCTTTATATTGGAATGGCCATCGCCATCATCCCATTTTGACCCTCTTCTACTCCCGAATAACCCCACAGGACAGGACTCCTCAGGAGGTAGCTCGACCCGTGCTCCAATAGATGTGAGAAAATCATCCCCTTTTTCGCTCCCGAAAAACTCGATAACTTTCCCAGCGCCTGACGGTAATGGTACGGCAAAGTACTCCTCTGTGTCCTCTTCCGCCTCTTCCTTCTTTTTCCCCTTTTCCTTCTTTTTCCGCTTTTTCTCCTCTTCCGCCTCTTCCTTCTTCTCCATCTTTTTCCCCTGTTCCTTCTTATCCTGCCTTTTATCCTCTTCCTTCCTATTAATAGGCCCCAATCTTCTTTTATTGGTTTCAAATGTGAGGGAGATGATTTGAATGCCACCATTATTTGCCTCTTTGAAATATCCAGAAAAAGAAATTATGCACTCTTCCTCTATCAATTTAACCTGCGTACAGGTCACGATAAGAAATATTTGACGTGAGTGACTTTATATTGCATTATTCGATGAGCAAAATAAGTTGGTAGATCTCTTTTGATTAGGGACAACCTTGTAGGTCCTATACCCGTCCTTTTCACCATGTTGCTCTTCGGTCTTGGTGTTTCCACTTACGTCATATTCAATGGACTTAATGAAGTCTTTGTACTCAACATAAATCCCATTTATTTTATCAGAATGCCAAGATCGTTCGCCGCTGCCTCCAAAAGGCCCGAAAACCTTATGGGAATATAGAGACCGGATCTCATTGACAAGGCGCTCGACTATTGTTTTAATGAGCTCTGATTCAATGCTGATGTAAAGTGTTAGCACAAAAAGTTTCATGAACAATATGTATGACAAAATGAACATAAACACACACGTTCTACCCCAAGCGACGACATACGACATTTTATGCAAATTTCTATGTGGGTATATGAAATATGAATAGAAAAAAGATCGAGCTTGACTAAATCCCCATAAGCATTGGCATGTGTAACAAAGAAATGGTGATTAACTATTGCTCTACTTTCATTAGTAAACTCATCCTGCGGCCGAGGGGAAGTGCAAAATGTTTGTTTTCAAAACACAAGATTAGAATTGCTATTGGAGTGAAAAGTTAAGATGATATATATTTTTTATATTATCCCTATTGTACATCTAAAATCTTGAAATCAACACGTAAAACCACATCATGTTTTTCATAATATCAAAAAATGGCAATACGAAACTTCAGGAAAGTAGTTCCGTTCTCTTAAGAAAACCACTTCTGTCGATCACCCAAAAATTCCATCTATAAAGCGGACGCACCAAAGGAATAACAGCGAAAAGAAAAATCACAGATTGCGATACTAGGCTTCCACAAGGAGTAAGAATCGCAGGTACTTACCCATCGGCGTCTTTCTTCAACTCGTAACCCGAAATCCCCTCAACCTTTGCTAGGGCACGCCTCCATTCTTTCTTCTTCTCGTCTTTCTTCTTCCCACGCAAGCTGGCGAGAGCTTGCTTGAATTCGTCTTTTGCCGCAAACTGTAGAACCTTGGCCGGGTCCATGCCATGAAAGATGGGAATAACCACGAGACTGGGGTACTTGGAATCACCTCTGCGAAGGAGGATCTTGACCAGCTCTTCCAGGCACTGGCTGGAGTTGGCATAGTTCGCAGAGAAAACGAGGAGGGCGAACCTCGCCTGGCGGATCGCTTCGAGGAGGCCAGCGCCCTTCTGGTGGTGGGAGTCTCTGTAGCCAATCCCCGCCTGCTTCAGCTGTTTGAAGAGGGTCGATGTGAAGCGCTCCAGCTCCAACGCGTTGTCTTCGAAACTCACGAATACGTCGGGCGTCCACTGACGAGAATAAGAAGACGACATGTTTTCTGTCTTGGTGATGCGTGGTATAGAAACTTTGATCGAGAGGCCTTATGTGTATTTGGGCTCATTTACTGCCCGATGCCTCTAACGAGATCACCTCAGCTATACAATCCAAAAATTTAGAAAGAGAAGAAAAAAATGGAATACTAATGACTCCCTGCACGCGTAGAGGTTTCGCCTCCTTTGGTGCCATGAGTGACTTTTTTTTTCTTTGGAAACGTCTCCTCTTGTCGTATTAAACTGTGATAAACTTGATTTTCCGCACGCCTGTGTATCCCTTGCCCTCCCAAGTGTTTGTTCTACGATCGCCCCCACGTGGTCCGACAACTTTGCAAGGATATTCTTTCAAAGTTCGCCCAAAGTCTTGTATGATGGACTTAATATGATCAGGCCTTTTCAGCAACTTGTCAAAAAATTTCTGCCAGTCATCTTTTGACTGCCCGCTTAGGAAGGGACCCCATATTTCAAGGGCCAGTGGATGACCTCCTGCATAAGGAGCTAGATATCTAGATAACTCGTGACCTTCTTCGGGTTCTTCTCTCTTGAAGGCAATGCTTTGTCACGATTCAATAATTCGAAGAGAAATAGATCAGTTTGATCAATATCTATTTTAGTATAGCAACTTTCAGTGGGACTAAAGCGACTTATAGATATAACTTATATTTTTATAAGCTAGAGATGAGACATAGCAAACCTTAATTACTAATGTGTTAACTGGACCTCTTCTATTACAGATTTCAGTTAAACATAATTACTTACACTTTACTGCTCAACTAGATCCATTATTGATAGATGCCAAAACACAATTCAATTTGATACACAAGTTTCGCGTAATTTGATGAAAGATATTAGGTGGCAGAATGGATAGCTCCAAACTTAATTAAATTGCACTAAATTTGCGGTGAAGAAAATTCTCAGCCAAGCCCATTAACAATATAAGAGCTGAAATTTTCATTGGAAAATGCTGAGTTGGAAAATATTGGTTTATACCACCCACCAGGTGGCACTAAATTTGCTTGCGGTCTTTTTTCTCGCATAAAATTCTTGGCCAAGCCCATGAACAATATAAGAGCTGGAATTTTCATTGGACAATGCCGAGTTGCGGGGTTCACTGTATATTGGTTTATTAAAAGAAAACTTGGGATGAGCTCAATTAATTTGGATAATATCATGATTTAAATTGAATAAATTGATTTGATATTATCACAGGTTATAAGACATATTGAAATATTTTCTCTGAACCGGTTAATGATCAATATCAGAAGTCAACACAGGCCAATGGTCGGTCGGTCAACACCGATTAATGGTCAATGGACGGATGCTGAGATGGCAGCATGATGGTGTGGTGAGCTGACATGAGCTTGAATGGTAGCTGCTCGGCAAATGAAGAGCGCATGTCGATGTTGTCATTGACGGAGGGATGGCGAGGGTGGATGCAGGTTGCACGTGCGGGCACGTGTGTTGGCGAACGACATGCCATCGACGGGGTCCGTGTTGTTGACTTGTTGGTGGACGGGGATACTGGCGGCACAGTCTATTTTCCGAAACAAGCACGTGAAGGTGTCAGAATGGCACTCAAAAGCAGCGAACATGGTGGATTCGAGCCACACTGGCGTCGTGTGAGGTGGCGTACCACGGCTATTTGTGACGAAATTCTATGGTCTGGTTCTTTAAAGGGGCGGCGAGTCTAATGGTGGTGTCTATTTTTCGAAACAATCTACAGAATTTTATTGGAAAGCTATGGAAGGCTGTGGATTGGCGGAGAAACACGACAGTGTGGCTAGCGTTGTTATGAGCACCATGGCAAAATGCAGCCAGTGTGACTGGTCTTGTTACAAAACAGATTCAACAGGCACTTCCTTGTATAAGAATAAAGTCTTGATATCAAGTTAAGAATTGTGATTGAAAAAAGAGAGAAATACAATATTCTATACGTTATCAATTGAAGAATACATAAATATATTAATAGGCTTTACATGAGGTCTATGAATATACTTACGAAAAGGAAAAAGAAAAAAAGAAAGAGTCTTAGATACAACATCGAAAGTATTCTCCTCACCATTTTCACCATAATTAGCTTCCGGTTCAGAGCTGGTGCCATTAGCGATGTCGAAAGTAATGGACCCGATGAAGTTTGCATAATGAACATCAATCCCCTTTAATTGCTCTGATGGACTCGAGACAAGGTCCATTGCAACTTCAATGAACCCTGATAATTTTGCCACCGGTGTATGGAAATGAAAAATGCCACCCTTTATTAGCTGTTTCAATTAGTCCATGATCCTCTCTACTAGTATGGATTGTCGTCACTGAAGAATGGTGAGTTAAAAAACTTCCTTAGTATTAATCTACGAAGAAAACGACGATATAAATTAAAGAATTTAAGACCAACTATCTACTTTAACAATGAAGAGAGAGACTCTACCGGAAAAAAAAGAAAAAGAAGAAGCATCGAGGACATAAAAAAGGAATTTTTCAAGGTATGTCAAAGCTTATCGTATTGGTTTTGCCTCCCCCACTTGCACCATGTGTGAATGGACCGACCGGATGTCCGTGTCCATCATATAATATAGAGATGGACTTACTTGCCGAGTCAAAACCTATCATGATTTGCTTCGCATCCGGTATTCTGTCGTCCCAAATGTCCATACCACTATCATTACTGTAGGATCCCGCGACATCAAATGGATACGAGTGAGAAACAGGTCCGAATATGCTCCGATTGAGTGGAGATGGCTGCTGCATTTCCCATAAAACCCAATAATTTTTCCATCTAAATGTGAGAGATCAAAAGGCCGTCCTTGTTCAGATCCAAATGGTCCGTACATCTTCTTGTTGCTATGGATCTTGAGAGACCGGACAACATCATGACCACCATAATCATCAATATGGCCTGATATAGAAGTTACGTATTCATTTGGATAATCCAACCTCACCAGCTGCAAGAAGTGCAAAAGTTTTTTATAGGGGTCACATCCATCAAGCATCTAATATGTACTGTTTTTGTGTTATTTTGGATCAATATAATTCCTTTGCTGTGAAAAATAAATTACGTGACCGAATTTGGTTTAAGTACTTATCTCTAATAGAAAAAGGAAGGAAGGAAAGTTTTTGAGTATAGTGTTTTTTGCTATAAGTAGGTCGTTGAGCAAAGATGCCCATGCCGATTTTGCTGTAAATGAAAGGCAATATAATAAAGTCTCATGAACAAATCAAAAGGAGACGAAGTAAATACATTAAAGGAGAGATGAAAAAGGAATGATAAGACTTTATACCTTCATAGTTGGTAAAGTTACGTGAAGCAATAACACAATAATACTTCCGTAGATGTTTACGCATGTTGGCCATCATCTCCTGACTACCTTACATTCTTCTATCTAATAACTTTGCACTAGATTCCATTATAGACGCACAATACCGATATTAAACTTGTAGTTGATTCGGTTTACCTTTTATAAGCGATGAGCATTAACGTACGTGATCAATCGAATTTTTTTTTAGAGTGGCATAAAACCGACCCTTTCATTGTCAAGGGCATGTCCACTGTGCTGGATGGATCTCACCAAACACCCGTTCTGATCATAATCGATGGTGATGGATTCAATAACTGACTGTCCATAGAGCCTAATTTGCCTCACATCAGTGCGTGTCCCATCATCAAAAGCATTATCAAGAACAAGAAGTATCCTTTTGCGGCACATTTTATTATTTATCTTGTCGATGTTGGTCTGAATGTCGTCATACATCCTCCATCCTTCCCCCTTCATGAGATTATGGAGCAGCTTCTTTTGTAGACCTAATAGACCTTGTTGTGATCTGCTTCTCCAATTTTATCGAGAAAGACAAAACACTCAAAATCTGTGCTAATGCTATTGTAGATGACTCTGGCTGCCATTATCTTTCCTATTCCTTCTACTCCACATATGCCTATCACGTGCACATCCTCCTCTTAGCCCTTTCCAATTAAAGAAATCACCTCTTCTACCAAGACATCCACACACTCCTATTGCGTTCTTCACAAAGTAGAGTGGCCATGTTTCGCGGATTTTCTCGACAAGGTACTCTACTATTATGTCCACAAGTCTCCTTTCATCCCTAAGTCGTGCAGTTAAGATTATAAAAGAAATAAATGTAAATATGCACCAAGAGACAAAACATTCAAGATTTTACACATTCATATGAATGAAAAAACATCCAACTTGCTTATATCAGATATTGCTATTAAGTTGCATGATGATGTAGCATTTTTTACATCAGAATAAAACTGCGAGTCCTCTGGTGGACGTTCAATGGTATAAGTTGTTGATCATAACTTGTTTACAAGTTAGCGGGAGGCACTTATGCTGTTCCAAGTCACTGTCCCTGTTTTTTATACATTGTTACGGAGGTCCGTCAAGCGAGAGTAGACTTGTATTCATTGGACAAGTGCAGTAGTAAAGCAGCAGGACACAGCAACGAAACCCATCAAAATAGGGAGATTAACAGAGGTGAGTTCTTACTTCTTAGTCATTGCTGAAACAGTTTGGATCTATTGGTGTGCCAACGTGTCCGATTAATCATTAGTGAAACATGAGAAGTCCAAGAGACACTAAATTTTCTATGGCTCAATGACACGACCGTAATTAATTGATCATCTAGAAGGTTTTTATGCAATTTTGCAAAAATTACAGAAAAACAAAGAAGAAGAATCAATATGCAGAGGTTCACTAGATTTGGGGACAGGGATGGTCCCAAGTACGCGCAGTAACAATGGGCATAACAACTGTCGCTAGAGGCTTATCCGGCAAGCATAGAGGCTTGGATTTGATTTCTTCCCCAATGTCTTCTCTCGCGTTGTCTCTGAAGCATTGACACATGTAAAAATTAAAAATTTTCATTTTTCTCTCTTCCTCCACCATGACAGCCACCGCCATACCGCCCTAGCACGACCGCCGCCACCGCCACTCAAACCGCCTGCAACCCTCCATCCTCGAGCCCTCCGCAGCGTCCTGGCCGTTGCACCCAGCGGTGAGCTTACACCCTCCGCCTTCGTTGCCGCAGTCTGCTCTGGCCAACCAGATCGGAACCATGGCGATGGCGGGAAGACGGAGCCAACCAGATCTGAACAGCGACGTTGCTGGTCCATGACCGGCGAGGCGGTTCGTCCAAGGACACGAGCCTTGCTCGTCCTTGGCCGCTATGCCCACATCTCGCCGCTGCGACGCTATGAGCTCAAGAACAAAAACAGAGAAAGGTAGAGCCGAAGACGAACAGAGGAAGACGAAGCTGGTGACCGGCTCTGGAGCCATGGTGATGGCGAAAAGACGAAGCGACCAGATCTGGCCGGTGGCCGAAGACGAACGGACCTCACCGTCAAGGCTCACGGCCATGGACAAGCTCCAAATCTGGGAGTTCGTAGTCCTCGTGCTCGTCCCGCGATGGAGGGGCAGGGCCATCATGGCTCCAGACCTAGTAGCTCGGAGGAAGACGAAGAGGACGGAGGGAGTGGCTCGGTTTGGACGCCCGGCAGCGTTGGCCTGGACGTGGCGGCACCGGCGACGGGCGGGGGGAGGCGCGGAGGTCAAGCTCAGAGGTGGTGTGGACAGACTAGATTTCTATTTTTTTTTAATTTTCCATTTGATTCTCTTTTGTCAAGCAGTAATTGGTTGGGAGCACCAAAAGTGCTCGCCAGGTCACCTGAAGCAGTGGATGGAGGCCCCCTCAAAGCGGAGAAGAGATGCGCTATGAAGTTTCTCCTCGGATTCTTGCCTCGGAAACTCACGAACACATCGTATTCCGATTGAGGTGGAGGCGGTGGGCGGCAGTGGCAGCAGTGGAGGTAGTGGCAGTGGTGGACGGCCAAGGAGGACTAAGACGAGGTCACGGAGGGTTTGAGACATCGATTTAATACCTCCTCCTATGCTGATTCGCCATGTAATTAGAAACTTCGTTTGAGGAGTCATATGGATTGTAAGTTTGATTTGAGCCATTCGAGAGAGACTCATTATTGTTTATTTTTGTCGCTACTCTAGAGAGAGATTTATTTAAGAAACCATAATGTGCAGATTCCAGCTGCGCTGTTAATTTACAAAGTCTGGGTCCCTCGATCATTTAATTATCCCAAAATTATTTTTTATCGCCAGCAATAATACTGCCTTTGAATTATTTTTTTCCCATTTGGGCATCGAGCCTAAACTCCTTACCCAGGCGCTCACTCACGATAAAATAATAAATTTTTTCATCAAATGGTTAGGTGTGGGCAGGGCAGATCGGACCAAAGTGGATGGGCCTAGGCCTGAATTGTCTCCGAGACTAGATAAAGTTGTCGGGCTGTCAAACCCAATTGTTTTTTTTGCAAGGTAGTGGTGCGCCGATGATGATAATAATGATCAGAAAAGTCAACGAGGGCTATGGCGGAGTGATCACGGAGGTGAATGAGCTTAGCTAGAAAGGGGTTGAGAGAAATGAAATTAAGTTTTTTTGGGTTGTGACTAAAGTTATCCATACCGACATGACTTCATTTATTACCATCAACTCTACAAATTGGTTGGAGTAATCCCCAATCATATAATATAATATTTAAATATTAAATAATGTACTTATATTAAGTTTTTAAACAAGTCGGTAGCGGTCATACAAAATTTCTAACAACCCCTTATTTGCCTCCCTGATGATCTATTTTCAAGTATAATCTTAGGCTAAAGTCTAGGGTACACTTGTTAATTTTTACATGAAAAATGATTGAATGACAGATTGTGATCTATTATAAGAATAACGGTATGTTCTAGACTATAAAAATCAAATAACAAATATTATAAAATATTGTGAGATCCACTCTTTTAGTTGTACTTCTTATAATAGCCCAAAAATTATTACGTTAGCAAAACCCAAAATCCCCTATGCTGGAAGAAAAGAACCCAAAATCCAGAAAATGAGAGATGATCCTTAAAATGAGGGAAAAGTAAAAGTGAAAGCATGCTCTACAATCTCAACTTTTTTTCTTACAAACTAAAGTGATGGGGAAATAAATGAGACTGCAAGCATATATTCTAGTCATTTGTGCTTTTCTTGCATCATAAGGTATAGTTTTCTAAAGTTATCATGGAAGCTGATCTGGTGGATATCATATCAACATGCAGATTTGACAAAATCATTTAGTAGGAAATTCCTTCCACTGCTGTCTATGATGATGATGAGGTAGTCTTGACTCCTTCCATCTCGTCTCGACATTGTTTAGTTTTGTTCTTCTAATGTCGTTGCCTTGCTCTCTGTGGCCGAACCACCGATTTGTTGGTTTGACGTTACAATTTGACTTATAAAACGTGCTCCTGCAATTGCAAAATAAAAACATGTGGTCAGCTTTGGAATTGGTTTGGTATACCCTTAGGTGATTCGATAGACTTATGTAGAGGCACGGACTCCTGAAATACCAAAACTTGATACGGTGGAAAACTTAAGTGTCAAAATCGGAGCAAAATAGATCAGTTAAATGCCAATGGCAAAAAGATCCGGCCAAAATGCAGACATATCATTTTTTGGTGACTTTATTGTTGGCGTGGCAATTCTTTTCAAAATAAATATCCACGTGACAATTTAAAAAAAAAAATTGTCCACATGGCAAAAAAATGCCATATTAAAAAAACCCGAAAAATTGATTTTATTTATTAAAAAAAAAAAAAAAAAAAAGGAAGGAAGGGGGTGAGGGATCGGGCGAAGCCCTCGCCCAAACATCACCCCCTTCCCCTTTTTTTTATAATAATTTTATAATAATACATTCTTAAAGTTTTTATATTATTTAATGAATATATATATTTTTAAATGTCATGACAACATCAAAATAACATTGTTTTGGCCGAGTTATTTTTCGACGAACTATGTAAACGAGTTATATCATTAAAATAAGACACATCGAATTTCCGACGGCCTTCACCAGAATTGGTACTTAAGTGATCCAATTTTCAGAAGAAGTGACACTTAAATGTACATTTTATAATTTTTGGTACTTAAGTGTCAATTTCCGACGGCCTTCACCAGAATTGGTACTTAAGTGATCCAATTTTCAGAAGAAGTGACACTTAAATGTACATTTTATAATTTTTGGTACTTAAGTGTCTTTCTGTGCCAAGTTTTGACACTTAGGCTATTCTTTTTCCAACTTATGCATATGGACTTTGAAGATCTTAAGGGCGCAAATGATAACATTTCTGGCTAGAAATTGATTTTTGGAAGTCTATTTATATTCCTGGATAAGTTTTTGAGCCAAAAAACACGTTTGATAACAATACAAAATTACTATTCTTGGAATAGAAATTTGTTTGATAATCAATAAAATTTCACTTTCTCGAGTGATGGTGGCATTGGGAGGGGCAACGGCTGGCGATCGGGTGAGCGAAGGCGGGCGGCGGCGGCTAGCCATCGGCGATCGGCGACTGGCGAACAACAAGAAACTCCTTCAGGTGAGAAGTAAGAAAGAGAGAAATAAATTATGATTTATATTCTAGAAATAGAAAAGTAAAAAAAATTTGTTTCTGATTTCTATTCTAAACCTATTTCTGAAATAGAAATTTATTCCAAAAATAAAAAAAATGAAATTATTTTACCAAATGGATTTCTATTCCAGAAACAAGTCTGGAATACAAATATGTTCCAAAAATAGAAATAAAATGGTTACTATGTGCAGCCTAAATCTCATATGCAAAGTCTCTTCTCATACTGATTGATTGCTCAACTCTGATCGGACAATTTTGTCCATGTAAAAACGAGGAAGTGCCTAAAGTGTGGATCCTTTTGGCTGGTCTCTTTTGATTTGGATAGTCTCTATTCATGCCTTTCAGATAGGTGCGTACATGCACAAACCTTTGAAACTGAAAGCAGTTTAATTTTTAACATTGTGCAAACCCACACTCTTGAGGAATTCGATCATTTATTTTCTAAGCCATTACCATTCACACATACGCATGATTGTAAGGATGAACAAGTCATTTTTAGTCTGTCTTTTCCTAAAGTTTCCTGTCCACATCATTCATTTGGAGGCGAAGTTGGATGCCCCGATAACTGTACCGTTACTCCAATCAAATTTGTTGAATAATCTCATTTTCGCTTCTCTTTCGAATGATCGTAGGGCTCTCCCGAAAGTTTTCAAGAGGGTTAAAATCAAGCACACTTTCAGGGTAGGCAACCGATGTGCGGATAATCTTGCTCGGAGAGGAAGCATGCTGGAAGAACCGTCTTGTATTTTGTTTGAGCCTCCTCCTCTTGCTATGTTTCTTTTGAACCATGACCAAGCTGGTAAATCTTTCTCAAGATTTAACTCTGTAAATTTCTCTTCATGTTTAGTTTAAAGCCTGCTATTTTCAGGAAAGTGAAGGTAATCAAATTAAGAATTCTTTTTGACTTTGTTACTCTCGTCGATCTATAATTAAAAACAGTTTGGGTTTTTCTGACGAACTCTAAAACAATGGAATAGGAAAAAGCAAATCGACAGTCTTTACACAACATAAAATTGCCTAAAAAAGAGAGGAGCGGGAGCAGTAGAACGACCCAAATTTTCCACCGAGAAGCATCCCACGTAATTTGCACTCTGCAGCAGGCGTAAAAACCCGAATCGAAACCCGAACCGACCGAAAGTTCGGTATTCTTCGGTTCGGATAATATTAATAACCGAAATTTTTTCACCCGTTCGGATTTACGCCGACGCCGTCGCCGTCGCCGTTGCACGTCCGTCCGGCGTTTGGCGTGGACGAGAGCAGAAGACGAGAGAGATAGGGTTCGACGATTCGTGACTTTGAGAGTTTATCGATAAGTTTTAGATTTCCGACTCAAAACCTGAGAAGGGGTCAGTGAGCTTTTCTCCTCTCCGTCGCACTCCATCCACCAACAGCCACCGCCGAACCCCAATCGCTGGCCACCACGCTGAGAAGGGACAAAAACGGAGAGCATTGATCAGGTGATTTATGAGCATCCATTACTTTCACTCTCTCGGAAAGGGGGTCTCTTTCCGATTTACCTTTTTCTTGTTCGATTCTCTTGGATGATCGACGGTCGGGGTTTCTAGGGTTGGCGTATCATACAATCTTCGAAAAATGTATGGAGAACTCTTGCAAGATTTAAGTTTCTTGAACTTTTAGGTTCCATCTTAAGAACGTAAATGTTAAGCTTGTTCTGAGAACCGACATTTTACGCTAATGATCCCAGGTGATTCTCTGATAGACCGGGTGCAGTAGCTATTTCAGTCCTGCTCATTAGAAGTGATGCCTAGCAATGTAACTTCATGGATCTCTAAAGCGGTTTGGTTTAGTAATTCTCGGGCAGTTGCAGATACTGTTCTTGTGTTATCCCATTGCAGATGTTGTTCGAGAAGTGATGCCTATAAATGTTGCGGCCCTGAGCTGATGTGGATTGGTCCTTGATTTTATGCTATTCCACTCAAGCAAGCATGTGTAGTGATATAAGATTGTGCTATGGTGAATTTCGTGTTCACTTGGAAAAGAAATTATGTCATGAATGAATTAAATTCTACTGGAAATCAATCCTTAAATGATGACCCTGTCTTGATATCTCTGATTTGGTGTGCTTTTTATTCCAGCTGGAGACTAGTTTGATTCCAACTGGATTTCCAAACCAAAACCTGAGAAGGGGTCAATCGAGTTTTGCCCAACTTGCATGACGGGCCAGTGAGCTTTTCTCTTCTCCGTCTCGATCTTGAAATGAAAATTGCTGTGCTGAGTCCTGATTGAAATTAGTAAAAGAAAAGGAATTTCGGCTCTTTCCCACACCAAGGTCTTTTCACTGAAACTGTACTTGTTCGATCATTCAAGTTTTGTGTGCTCTTTTGCGTGTTTTTAACTCCGGATTGGAGATTCTCTGATCTCTTGGCAGGCATGACAAGAATTGTTTTCTGCTTTATCCCCGTTATTTTAGTATAAATTTCTGTATCTGCTTTGGCATGATCATCTACTTATATAGAGACAATGTGATGGGAGGGCAAAGTCTCCTTTTCTCTTTGTGAGGGGGGAAAAAGTAAACTTTGGCTGAAGAAGAAAGGGTTGCTTCGGAGAGTTGCCATAGAGAAAGTTCTCTTATTCTTCTTTATCTGCTTTTCTTGTTTGCTTTGACATGTATTTGGGATCAGCTTGAGATGATACAAGTACACAGAAACTAATTATTCTTGTATTGGACATGTTGAACGGAAGTTTCATAGAGGTGGCTGCTAAACCAAGTGATGGAAGGGTCAAGACTTGCCACATCCATGATATTCTTGTGAGGAAGGGGAGAGGATGAGGGAGAGAGCTCGGTACTGGAAGAGAGAAGCTGAAGCTGCAACTTCCCCTGGTGAGTATTATTTGACAACTTTTGAGAGGTTTCTTGAGGAAGCTCTTGCATTCAAGAAAGTAGATTGTACTGGAGCAAAGGTCATCTTGGCTTGCTGAGATTTGAATTTTTTGTAATATAGCTTGTGTTTAAGCTCATTTCTTTTAGTTAACAAATGCTTTTCTTTCTAACCAGATCTCTACTTTTCATATATAAGTCTAACTAGTTATCTTACGTGGTTTGTTACTTTCACTTTCTTTTATTTTGTTTTTCTCCACCCTTGATTCATTCTGCTTTGTTCTTGTCACCACCATGCTTTTCTTTCTGATCTTCTCACTCTCGATTATGATGCAAAGAGAGAGGAAGATGAAAAAAAAAATGGATTGCATGTAGTTTATATTACTTAATACTTGTCAACAAACAGCATGTATAGTATTGCAGATGGATTCCGATTGATAGTACTTCTCTAATGCAGGACGCTGTTAATATGATGTGCTTGCAGCTACTTTTAGGGAAATTATGTGTGGACAGTCACTGACTGAATCCCCTCCTTTTGCTCAGTTCCACTCCTCACTTGAACATCAATCTTGAAATGAACTATTGGCCATGCCTTCCCTGCGATCTTGCTGAGTGCCAGGAAGCTTTGTTTGATTTTCTTTCCTCTTTATCAGTGAATGGGAGTGAAACTGCAGAAGTGAGTATTCAACTTTAATGGTCCTGCATGAATCTACCTTCTGGGACTGCCCGGTTTATATCTGTAGGATAGCTGGAAAATGAAAGCGAGTAGTTTCACTCTTCAGGATCCGGTATCATCTGTGTCACAAGGCCTTTTGTTTGGAAAGTTTTAAGCATATGGACTCAGAGAATTATGAGATAAGATGATGGATCCATAAGTTCTTCAGATGTTTGTGAGGTTCCATTCTTTTTGGTGTGGTAGATTCCAGCAGAAAAGAAAATTTGAGTTTCCGAAGTAATTCTTGGTGGACCATTCCATTGCAGAAGTTATGCTACCATATCAGGTGATAAGAAGCGATCACGTGCAAAACGGTTTGACTATGTACTTGATCCTTCAATCTCTGATTTCTTTTTCATGACTTTACCAAAACTTAGATGATATATTTCACTTTTGACGGAAAAATAAAAGTGTGTTTTGCTTTTGTTAATCTTGAGCGGCTTTGAAACATTTTGAGATGGCGAGGGGAAAAAGTGAAATCTTATGAAGACCAGTGAAGTTTTTATCTTGCTGGGCAAAAGACATTTGATTGGAAAATTAATATATAAAAATTAAAAAATTAAAAAAAATAAAAGCAAAAACCAAAAAGTTGAACCGAACCGAACCGGGATTTTGATTCGGTTCGTATTTGGTTAGGATTAGGTTTGGTTCGGTTCAGTTAATTTCTTTATCGGTTCAATTCCGTTGAAAACAGAAAATAGAACCCAACCACTTGCACCCTTGTGCAGATGTACAGCTACCATTTCTAAAGGTTGACCCACTGCCCTCTAACTCCTTTACTATGAACTCTTTGCTCGGCCAATTTCCTTTTACGTAGGTCCATTGGCAATAGAGCATATTTTTAGTCGTGATTGACACATTCGGATAGTTTATGGCCAAGAAGTCTACTTTATAGCAAATGCAATTAGGTTTGTTCTCTTGCCAATAAGCAATATAAAGAGGCAAGCACCTAAAAATAAAAGAGACCCCGCTTCAGGTCCTATGTGTTCTGGGTAGGATAGAGAGAGCAAGCGACCCTTATGATTTGGGTCGGGCTGGACAGTATAGAAACCTGACCCAACGCTACGCATCAACACCCCTAAAACCAACCATGGCAATGCAATACAAAAATTGACCCAAGCTTATATGAGTACCAAAGAAAAGATGAGTCTCTTCAATTATAGGTGATCATGAAGAAGAACGAGTGATATTTGGATATAGCGGGTGTTCTAGACACATGATTGGGGTTAGTAATAAGTTCAGAAGTCTCATCACCATAGATGGAGGAATTGTCACTTTTGGTGGTCGAAGCCTTGGAACCAATGGGTAGTTCTCATTTCCCATTCTATGGAATCGGCTTTTAATGGGCGTTTCCCGACTTGAGGGTGGGAATCCCCCACAGTAGAACCGATCACTCCCAAGTGTAGTAAGATGTTAGTGATTTTCAACTGATAGCATTATAAAATTAATGCGAAAAATATCCAAACTTGCAAATTAAATCAATGCGAGAGAGCCAAAGAAATAAAATAAGAAACAATTAAAGACGTTACAAATTTATGTGGTTCAATTTTAGTGTTGATATCTATATCTACGAAGAGAGTTAACAGTAAGTAATCTAGTATAATCAGATAATTATAATCATAATCGCTTATACGTTCGAATATTTACCAAATTTAAATTAAGTTTGGACCCAAAATATTTACTAATAAACAACTCTATTTACGTATAAAATTCAAAGCACAAATCGCTTTTTATCAGGAGCTCCTATTTGTTCAGCTTTGTACGGCATGAAATAGAATGCTTCACTGGGTGGCAGCCACTTAAGGGAAACGAAAAAGAAAAGCCCACGCCTTATATAGCTCCCTCTAACAAACCCTTTTTACCCTCGAAGAAGAACCATAAGCAGTAACAAACACTAGTTGGGACTCCATAAAATAACATATAATAAATAAAGAATGTGAGCCCCTTATTTTGTCTTGTAGTGGCAGAAAACACCTTTATTTTCTCTCCCTTGAGCGGTCAAAAGAATCCCTTCCCTGTGGCCAATATAAAAGTTCGATACATGAGCTGAAAGCATCGGTCAAGAATTCCAATCCAACTCATCCAGTTCTAATTTCTTTGCAATTTGCAGGATCATGGCAACCACCACGGCGATTCCGTACCCAAAAAATTATTTGCAATTTGTCCGAATCAAGCACAACTCCCTACATCGCATTGTTAGACTCGTCCTCGTCTCAATCTCATTGAAACCGATTTGACCAGTCAATTTTTGTTATCCATAAGCTCAAACATCTTTACTGCCCATCTCAAGCTCGAATCTCTCCACTGCTCAAGCTCCTCAAAGGAGCATCTTCTCTCTAGAATTTAGGGTTATGATGCAATTAAATTTCTTATAAAAAAGCCACATCGCAATCAAAATTTAATTTACAAAGTCACGTAGTTATTCGCTGGAATATGTATTTAAATGAATGATTTTTTATTAGTATGTTACTCAAGCAGGTGTCAAAGGAAAACTATAGCACTTATAATATCCTTATCCCTTTTGAATTGGAATATATGTACTTTTGAATGAATAGGATGTCATAATCTTTCGAAAAGTCATATTTGCAGTGAGACGCATGGTATTTGTGTTAGCACCACCAGCAAAATGAAATAAGGGCCCAAGGACAAGAATCCCAAAGAGTACTGCCAACTTTCTCTGGCTGCTAAAGAGCACGATAATCTTCATTTGACTTGCCAATTGTGACTAAACAACTATCATATTTAAAACTTGAACACACTGGATGTATCCAAAAATGGTTTTAATATCAAGCCATGAATATTATAAAATGTTGAGGGGGGGGGGGGATTGGTATGATTACGAGGGAGGCTTTGTCTCTGCATAAACAAGGTTTTTCTTTTTGTAGAACTTGGACAATTTCTCTAGATATGTCAAAATAGGTCATTAATTCATTTCTTAACCTATATTTAATAGGTCAAGTTATTACATAAGTTAGTTATATTCAGCAAACGAGTCACAAATGAGTTTAGAATAGTGAAGCTCCAACTAATATGAGTTTGATAAATCAATTATTTGATAAATCGATTATATTAGTAAGGATCATTGTGATATTGTATTATACCCATTTCCATATTTGATTAATACAATTGAATCGACAGATATCTTGCATTGTTGCTAAATTACAATGACATGGCATGTTTCCATCAACAAAAGTTCTTGAAAACCTCCCATATTGAAGGCACCAACAGCTAAGTGTATTCATCGAAAAGAAGGCAAAACATTTATTTGATGGATCCACTACCCATCTACACGTCACAACTATTGTAAAACACTATGCTTCCGTGGAATCTACTCAGCGTCTTCGTGCCCAAAGATGCTAATTGCAACGAGATTCGACTGACATTATTAGGCGATGAAACGAAGTGCAATGGATGGGAAAAAGTGAAGAGAGAAAGACTAAGGATTAGGAATGTATAACGGGAACCACCCAACCCAAAAATCACTTAGACCGGATTAGATTGGCTAATTTTGGGCAATTCCCATAACTGGTGTTCCGGTTTCCAGTTTCAAGATGGGGACTGAACCCACTAGTAGATTTTAATATATATTTTTAAATTTATTAAGAATTTGAGAAAAAAAATAAAAAATTCTTAAGAGTCTTAAGAAAATTCTAGCTGCTTAGTTGTCTATTAATTTTGCACGTCAATGCTTTCACAATTTGAGTTGTTATATATACACACTTTGAAGATTCATACGGATAAAGCAGTACATGAACGAAATGAGTTGTCTTCGAAAACGTGTTACAATATAAACTAATTTTTGATTAGAAAAGCAAAATTACTGATTTTATTGGACTGGATCGAACCGGTCGATTAATTTGATTTTTGGTTCTAAAATTGGCCGATCCAGTCACAGTTCCAAAATTTGAGAATCAGTTTTCTCGATTCGATTCTCAATCTCATTTTAAAATCGGAATAGATCGGAATCGATCTTTTGTGCCGAGGACTCTGGCTAGAAAATGAAATAACACGCGTTTTTAGTCTTTAGATGGACTGAAGAGGACGAGAAAAAGGTTTGCGACCACTGCTTTTGATGCAAGGGGGAGAAGGGAAGGGGGGTGACACGTCATAATCTCGCCATCCATCAATCAAGAGAACGCACAATGAAGGCGGCGGCTCTTTCTTGTTTCCAGTGGAAATGATAATGTTTGCGTGCGCGCATTGCCAAATGGGTGAGCCTGGCTTGTCTGGTTACGATTCATTGCTTTTGTTTTGATGCGAGGAATGATGAAGAGGATTGCCCTACTTATCGTCCTTCGGGATGTTGACATAAGGTGTTGCTGGTGAAATCAAAGTTAGAATTGTTCCTAATTTCGATCGAAAATGTACATTAATATTCATAAAATGTTCTACATATATTATAATATATACTTAGAATAGTATTTTGATGGTCAAAATTATTTGAATCATCGATCTTGTAACATACGTGATGTTTCAATTTTTTCCTTTTTTTAAATTAAAGTGCTTTGGTACATTGCCAAGTCCTCCACGTAAGAGGTAGCAATGTATGTTCGACAAAAAAAATAAAAAAAGATGAAAAAGGTGTCGCATCGCTCCTTTTGCTTAGTCCTCCCCATTTCCCTTTGTACGTTGTCCACCGTCAGTTGTCGGGTGGATAATTATCGAAGCATGTGACGCCAAAAGGAAAAAGTGGCATAAGGGCGTCTCTTTAATCTTTTCTTATAAAAAATGTTCAATCAATACTTTTTTTTTTTAATGTTTCATGACTCTTTTGTTCACATTAGTCATTCAATTAAAAAAGTAAGTGAGACTGCTGACCTGGCCGTTAGGTGGTATGTAGCATGATAAGTGACATCCTGCCTTAAAAGCCTCAACAAAATAAATACTTTTTAAATTTCAGAAGAGAAGGAAAAACTTGAAAAATAAAATAGAGAAAGAAGAGGGGGAGGAAGCTACAAGGCTGGTGCACATCATGGGTAACACGTCCCCGTCGGGCCACTACTATGGTCTCTCTCTCTCTCACGTCCTTGTCGGGCCACCACTGTCGGGCACAGCTGGTGCACATCACGGGTAACACATCCTCATCGGGCCACCACTATAGTCTCTCTTTCTCTCTCTCTCGTTTTTGTTGTTTTGAACTGAAGTTTTATTTCTCTCTTTTTATTCTACACAGACAATTAATCTAATTAAAATTGTTATAGCACTAACTTGGAATTCCACGTCACCATTTTCATTTGTTTATTTGATCGAAGAACTAACATGGGATCACACAATATAAGAATCTGGTTAAATTACAAAAGAAGTAAGACAATTTAATGGGATCATTTGCAAAAGCTTTGGTGTGTCTAAATAGAGTCTTACTTTTTATTTTCTAATATCAATCCTAGGACATATCAATTTTTATTATCTTTTGTTAATTCAATTGAAATTTTCACAACATGTAAATGTTGGCACTCAGATTTGCATATAACTATTTCAAAGTTTTTGGAAATTTAAATATAAAATATTACTTTCAACTAATTCAAAACAAACATGCCCTCAAAAACCACCATTATCTTTTATCCTTGAAAAATTGGGTGATGCGTATGTTGGGATTAGAGGGGAGTGAAGAAGGATTTTTTGTTTTTTGTTTTTTTGGGTGTTATGGCAGCTGAAGAGGAATTGCAAATCTGATCATGAGCATGGCAACCCAAGCCACAAGGACCAAGCACATCCTTGGCCTAAGCATATAATTATAGGGCTCAACATAAACTAACTAGGACTGACTATGTTTTTGTTGATAGGCGAGTCTAAACAATAATTTTGGCCAGATAAAATGTCCTAGCTGGATGCAATGGTTGATCACTTCAAATTGCAAAAGGCAATGGCATGTTTTAGACGACTCGTAGAGGAGGGATTGAGGGAAATGAAATGTAAAGATCAAAAAAATTTAAAATGATTTAAGATGTAAGCGAGCCCAACGCATCTTAATCCTCAACGTGGATAGGACCTTGGTGAGAACTGTATGATCAATGAGCTTAAATGCACCGAATTCAAATACATACCCAAAGCGCCTCGCGGTTCACGAAAGCCAGCTGAAAGTTCGGAGTCGAGCGGTTTGATAGAGAGCCAATCCCACGGGGGAATAACCACCGAACCAACATTGAGGGACGAGTCATGCGCGCCCCACCCTATGTCTCTGTTCCGTCGAGGGGAAGCTGACAATTTTTGCAGCTTTTAATCCGCATGTTATCACCCTCACTCCGAGGCACACCAAAAAAAATAAAAAATGAATATGGATATAGAAAAACACCATACGAATAGGCATCGATCCTGTAATATAATATAAAAACATTCTTCGTCCACGCCCGTAACACCGCTCGGCAACACATTTTTCGTGATTTGAGCTTGAAAACCCTCTTGATAAGGGAAAAGTTAACCCATAGAAAAAGACGAAAATTAGTAATTGTTGTATGACAAATAAATCTATTTGAGTTCCCAATGGCATATTTCTTAAAAATCTAGCAATTACGACAACAATATATGGGAAGTGCATAGACAGCAATTCCAACACGCCATCCTTATCCATGTGAGAGGTTGCTCCGTGTATTGGACTATGCTCATTTTTTTTCGTTGGTACATATTTATTTACTCGTCAACCCCATAAAACTAATGGGGATAGCGCTAATCTTTTAGCCCAAGTACAAGCGGGCTCATTGTGGATATAAAGTATATATGTTGACACGATGAGATTATACTCACTCCCGCATATAGACGAGCACACTCCCCATCCGATTATCCTACTCTCAAAAGACAGTCCATCGCTTGTAAATCCGACGGACGACATCAAAAGGCCAGGATATTTTACTGTGGCATGCACATAACCTTAACATTCTAATTCATGAAACTCTCGCCACTTCCCCTATAGACGAGCACACTCCCCACTTCACTCCTCTCTCTCTCTCTCTCTCTCTCTCTTTGATAGGCGTCGAGTCCAGCGATTCCAGCCACCTAGTCTAGAGTTCCAGCGAGGATGGCATTGCTCCCAGCTCTTGCAACAGAGATCGTGATCCCAGTCTGCGCCATCATCGGGATTGCGTTCTCCCTGGTGCAGTGGTGCCACGGGTTGCACAACATCGACAGCGGCATCAACAAAGAGCACAATAGCAACAGCCTTATCGACGAAGAGCAACATTTAACCGCCACTGTGCAGGGAGGAGATGCTGAGACCAAGTGTGCTGAGATAAAGAAGGGCGTCTCTGAAGGTGACTTTATACAGATCCTATAGCTTCACAACTTGTCTGCTTTATGGAACTTTTCCTTTTTGCTGCACTCGGAATTCATAGTCGGGCATTCTCAAACAGTTTAGATCTTTCGGTAGTGAAATCCTACGGTCGCGTTTTCCAATAAAGCTCGGAAGCTTTTAGCTCATTTTCTGGGTTGCGAGTCTTTCTTTTTTGGGGCATACAGAGGTTGGAGTTCAACCCCCTCCTCTCTCTCTGTCTCATTGACACTGTTCATTAATAGATTTTTTTTGGGGGTCAATCTCGCATCTGCCCAGGCAACAGCAACAAATTCAAGTCTTGTAATCTGATGATAGCTCAGCGAAACCATGGGCTTCTGCTGCTTGTGGTGCGAGTCATTTTTAGGGTTTGTCGCAGCTGCTAGAGCTTTCAGCGACGGATCTGAGCACTGTAGTATATTAATTACTCATGCAGATCTCTTCTCAGGAAGATGGTTGGAATGATGTGTCGTGTTTACTGGAGTAGCTCTTGTCCTTTTGGCTTCGCCATTCGTTGGAGCAATTACTTTCGTCTCATGCGCATTAAGTTCGCGCTTTGTTGGATTATGCATGTGCACGTGTTGTGCACGTGAATGTTTTCGATTCTTTAGAGTGTATTTGGTAATATTTCTATTTCTGGAAATAATTTCTTTTGAGAAATAGTTTTTTTCTATTTCTATTCCTTGTAACAATTTCTAAATAAAATAAAGTATTTGGTAATTACAAAAATTTATTATTATCGGAATAGAGAAAGAATAAAAATACTTTTGGTACTACAAATTTTTTTTTATTTCTTTTTTCCTCGATTGTGTCGCGGGTAGTGGTGGCGGCGGGCGGGTGGTGACTAGTCGCCGGAGGCTGGTTGCTGCCTACAGCCACCAGTTGTTGCCATGACTAGTCATCGCTAGTTGTTGGTTGTCGGGCTGCCAGTTGTCGAGCCGCCGAACGCCGGGCATCGGTTGCCAATTTACTGTCTGCTGGACACCGATCGGTGGCCAACGGTGATTGACAGCCGGCGGGTGGAGGCAATGATCGATCATGAGTAATAACCCAAAAAATAGCTTATAGAAATTGTTTCTAGGAATAAGAAGTTACTTTTTTCTATTTTTCATATTTACATTCAAATCTATTCTTGCAAAAAAAAAAATTATTTTGAAAAATAAAAAATAAATTGACATTATCAAATGAATTTTTATTTTTATTTATTTTAAGGAAAAAATAGAAAATTAAAGAAATTAGAACTATACCAAACGAAGCTTTACTCGCCAACTTTAGCTGCAGGCTCCCACGGGACTGGGAGGCACTTTGTTTTATGGCATGACATAACAAGAATGTCAGTGACCCCACACCAACCCGCCCCCCGGAAAAAAGAAACTTCCACAACTCGTTTTCTCTATTATTATTGATAATACGACAAGTCTGTTCTCATTTATTATATAATAATACTTTCAATCTGTACTTTATGTCAAGTCACTTAAGCTAGGGGACCTAGTTCCTGTGCTTGAGTAATCGGCACTTGGCCTGAGTCCAACGAGGCCAAGTCTAGGTTTCTAATGCCCGTGCTTGGGTTTACGGTGGCTAAGCTAGAGACCCCAGTTCCTGCGATCAGGATCTTGGCAATTAAACCCGAATCCCACTTCGACCAAATGAAAAAAAAAAAAAACCCAGAATCTCTCCAGTCCGGGGCTTACTACCCTACGTCCCAGCCGAAGTCCTTGAACTCAAGTCCAAGTTCTTGATGGTGGGGCTCTAGTCCCCTTAGGCCCAGCCCAAGATCCGCCATCTATGCCCAAGACTTTGCCAGTAGTGGTCAAGTCCCAGGAGTTCGACTACCAAGCCTAAGTCTCCCGTTGGCTGGGTCGAGGACCCCAGCGCTTGAGCCCAATTACCCCAAGGCTTGGTTTGGGGCCCAAGCACCTGCGGTCGGGTTCCATAAGAAAAAAAATTAATCGATTACAATTTATAGAAGTATTTAAGTTATGAAATTTTTTAATTCGATAAGATAAAATCTGATAATATAGCATATCTTTCCCTTTTATCATTCAACTAGTGCATGTTTTTGGGAAAAATAAAAGTAAGTTTTTCTTTCTAAAGAAGGAAGAACAAATTTCAAGTTCACTTTTGAATTCCAACCAAATATTGAAAAATATTTCCACTTTCCTGAAAAATAAATTCTTGGAAAATATTTTCTAGAAATTTCGATTTCTTTTAAAAGACAAATGGAGCCCAAGTTTGATTTTTTTTTTTCCCTTTCTTTATGTTGTTATTTGTTGGAAGAAGCTTGGTATACGCAACCAATGACACAAAGTCAAGTCAATTAAAATTATGATAGTAATTTTTTATTTATGTAATTGGCTTTAGTAGAAGCATATTGTATTATAAAGGTGAATTGCTGAGGATGTACAACCTTCAAATGTAAAGTATTTCTTTATTTCGTTAGTGAATGTGTTTGAATGATTTTATCATCATACGTTGTGATTTCATGGAGAACATTTCTCATTTTTTTGTGAGACTGTCTTTCGTTTGTTATATGTGTATTGGTTTGTGTTATTTCATGATATTGAGCCAATTTAATATGAACTAACGAAGAGTAAATTTATCATAAATGTACTAGTTTCAAGTTTCTAGTGATTAAAAGATTAGTTTAAGGTAAATTTGTCATCAATGTACTAGTTTAGGGTTCTTTATAGTTAAAAAATTAGTTTTGGATAAATTTATTATATATATATATAAGTTTAAGGTTATTCATGACATTAAATCATAATTTAAAGTAATGTATTAGATGTATTTACACTAATAATTTGTGTATTGAGTATTTGGTTCTTTTTATTTCATTAATTATTTTGCGGACCTAGGTACTTTCTTTCTTTCATCCCTTTTCCCACCTTGTCCCATTCATTATGTTTGGTCATTCTTCTGCCGATGGGATTTAAACTTACATTGTCCACCTTGCCAAAGGCGAATAGTAATATAAACCATATTATTGTTTGAAGGGGTGAGCATGATCCGGGTTGAGCGGATTCAACATCTAACTCAAGGATTGACCCACACAGTGTTGATCCCCAAGTTTTGGACCAAGGATTGATTTTGTTGAGTTTGGGACCAAGAATTGGACTGATCCTATGAGCTCAATTTAGTTATAAGGTCAACCCAGAACTAATCGATTATTTTTTTCATTTTTGCTCTTCCTTGAAAGGATAAACATACTATTTCAAATTACATATCATCAACAATACGACATTGAAAAATCAAATTATGAACACCAATACATATCAAACATTAATCTAAGATAAGGTAACAACGTAAATTTTCATTTGTGATTATTGAGTTGCGTTCATAAGGTGGGCCAAGAGATGAGAGTGACTTCATCAGCTGAATTGCACTTGCGAGGCTAGGGAGCAAAGGCCAAAGGGGAGCGGACAGAGCGAAGTGAACAAAGATGGTTCTATATATTTTTTTTTTGGTCGAATATTGGTTGAGCTTCTACTTTCTAATTTACATGGTAGAATAGCATAAAAAAGAACATAGGTGGAGGCGCTAGGATTTAGAGTAGACAAAAATATATAATCTATACATGGTTGATCCGGTTGAACCAACTCTAAAGTTCTAGGATTGAAGACCAACCCACACAGTATAGGTCTACATAGTATAGGTCCAGGGATCTCAAGACCAAGAACCGACCCAATCTCCATGGGAGTTAGATTAGGACGATGAAGTTGGGTCAATCTAGGGTCAGACTAGGGTCAACCTTGGATCGATGCTCACCTCAAATTTTGAGTTACTCTTTTGTAGGCATTGTAGGCTAGGCTCTTTTATTTCTTGGAATTGTTGAACGTTAGAGGCACAGATCTTGTACCGATTTGATTAGATAAATTTGAAGGTGAAACATTCGCAACTCACACAATTCGAGGAAGAGAATGAGACTTCACCTTGTTGAAATGATCATGAAACTTGCCTTTATATAGAATTATTGCATGACTATTATAATTTAAGAAGCACCGACACTCTTCGGGAGTTTTCGTGTCATGTCGGACACTTTTGGACACTCGGTCAACACATGTTGGAAATCCTACACCTAGTCAACTTTTCTCGACACTTGGAATTCTAAGACATGATTTCAATGTGCAAGAGGTCAATTTTAAAAATTTTCAATAAATTATAGATCAAAATGTAAAAATGTAAAAAAATAAAAAAAATAAATGGGAAAGATGAAAACCCTAATCTTCTCTTTTCTTCCGATTCTTACTTCCAGTGACACACAATTGACCTACTCAAGTTTATTTTTTTCCTTTTTCCTTTCAACGCGCTTTGACATGAGAGTCTAGAATGTGGATTGTTTGTTTTTTTTTCCAAGTTTTATAGATTACTGAACTTGAGTTGAATTTGTTAAATTAAAATAATGAATGATATTAACAAATGGTGGATTAATTTTTTTAGTGTAAATATATTCTATACTCTTTATTATTATTTATTTATTTTTGAATTTGAATCAAATTAATTTGATTAAGATAATTATAAAAATGATAATTTATCTTGAATATAGTAAAATATATATTTAATAAACAACATGTCCCAACATGTCGGAGTTCTCTATTTTTTAGAGATAATGTGTCAACATGTCGTGTTACGTGATTGTATCGATGCTACTTAGCTTATAATTAATGATTCATTAAATATATCTAGCATTCCAAGGAGATAGATTCTTAGGAATTTAGAAAATATTAAACTAGACCTAGAAACATGATAAGTGAAAATGTAGAAATATGAATAGACTCTTGAAAATAACACTACAATAAATACTTTTCTTAACTCCTGCACTGGTCTTAAAATCCAAACAGACATTTTGTAGGTCAATAATTTGTTAAGTGAATCAATAACCTCTCTGCATCATCCACAACTTCAACTTATTAAATTATAGATGAAATATGATTTAATTGCTAAGACTCTCCTTGAACCAAATTTTCTTCCTTTTCTTGTGAAATAAGCTTGTCTAAGCCTCTTTCTCTTACCCTCTGGGTTAGGTTTAGTCGTATGGATTTCTAATCAAGGTAGGATAGGATATGGAATTTAGTGATTTTATTATATCCTATTTACTATTTGGTGATCATAGTAATAATGTCAAATATACTTACATCATATTATGTATATTGTTTAATATAAACATATCAATATAAATGAACAAAAATTTTTACAAACAGATATGGTTAAAATCTCTCACGCCGCTTTTTTCTACTTTATTTTTATTTTATTTTTATTTCTTTTTTAATTAATTTCTTTTTCATTTCTTTCTTCCCCTTCCATCATTTTCTAATAAAGATTTATTAAGTAGTAAACTATACTAATATACCTAAAATACTAAAACACATAAACTATGTAAGAAGTATATATACATATATATATTGAATTTATATTATAAGATGGAATTAAATTCATATATAAATAAAAATAAGATTAAATTAAAAAATATAATTTTATTTTTTGTTATTTTGAATTTCTTATATTGAAATTCAAATATTATTTATATTGACGTATAATTTTAAATTTGTTACTTCAAGAAGTTTGTTATTCGAGAAAAACAACATTTCTATTATGAATATTAGAAATCTCATCTAACTTTATCCAACCTCCCCATAGGATAATTTTATCCGGTATATATCTTTTTATATTTGACTTTATCTTATCTTGGATAAGCACCAAAAGCAGTATAGGATAAATTTATCTTATCCTGAATTTTATCTTGACTGCCAAATGCAGCGTAGTTGTATATTAGGAAATTCATCCATTAGTTTGCTCTCTAGGTCAAGCAAATTCATGACCTTTGAGCTGCTTCTTGTTCTTTGAGTCTCCTCCCATTTCCTGGACATTCTTAATAAGAGTTTGGAGGCTCATCAACTTCCGGTGGGGCCATTGGCGGATATGAATGCCTAACTCTTGGCACCGTTTCTTCGAGAGGGTCATCCCGATATTGGCTCCTTTGCTGCACGAGTTCTCGTCATGTAAAAGTACTATGATATTTGCTTCCTCGACAGCATTCTGCTATTGCCGTGGCTACTGCTCGTCTTTTGAGTGTTTCTTATCACGAACACCCACTTCACTGTGTCCATTTTCTTGGTCACTGTTATGGAGTAGCAAAAAACATTTCTTGTGCTCGTTCTGTGCAACCATCTCGTCGAATATCACAGCCCTGTTTGCAGCATAATTTTGATTATCAAGACCTTCTCGAGTAGCATCATGAGGGTTGAGTTTAAAATCAAGAATTTATGGACACAGTGGATCGAGTGAGGAGTTGCTAATTAGAGAAGAAGCTTCACAAAGGCTTTCTAGATGATCAAATGGAAAATAATAGCTCTAATCCAGTGTTGCAAAAGCAAAATCATGACACAACTTAATACATTTGCCTTCAATGAGAATTTCAGGAATTATCACCGACCAAGACTTTTCTTTTGATTGTCTCATTTATTTTTTTGTACTCCTTAGAGTGTGTTATGAAGGATATCTCATGCCTCCTTAGTAATAATAGCATTTGAGACCTTTTCAAATATCAAATCATCTAAAGCTTGATTAATGATTGACAAGGCATATTGATCTTTTGCTCGAACTTTCTGCAAAGCATTCCTCTGGTTTTGATACAAGGTGGTTTTGTCCTATCACTCGTCATATCCTGTGTTGACAAGTTCCCCTGTATCATAGGCGCCAAGTAGAGCTTTCTTCTAACAGCCTAATTACCACAATTTTCTTTGGTAAGACGTGGGTATTGAAGAGATAGCTAAGTGTTTGTTGAGGGTATGATCACAAACCGTGTGCTTGGATTCCAATTTGATAGGATAATTTTGATGGTAAAACACTCACAACTCACGCAACTCAAGGAAAGAAGGAGATCGATAGGCCTTTTTGTTTCACTTTATTTCACCTTATTTCATTTTATCGAAATGATCACAAGACTTGTCATTATATAGGCTTGTTACATTACTCTTGCACTTAATAACTCATTAAATATTTCTAGCACTCCAAAGAGATAAGAGTCTTCGGGAATTTACAAAATAGTAAACTAAACCTAGAAACATGATTAGTCAAGACATATAAATACTAAACAACATTACAATAAAGACTCTTCTTAACTTGCGTACTAGTCTTGGAATCCGAATAGACATCTTGTGCATCAATAACTTGCTTAGTGAATTGATAACCTCTCTACATCGTTGGCAACTTCAACTTACTAAATTATAGCCAAAATTTGTTATAAGTTGCTTCTCATTCTCTGAGTCTCCTCCTATTTCTAGACATCCTTAATGAGAGTTTGGAGGCTCATCAACTTCTGGTGGAGCCACTGGCATATATGAATGCCTAACTCTTGGCACCGTTTCTTCGAGAGGGTCATCTCGATATTGAGCTCCTTTGTTGCACGAGTTATCCACATGTAAAATTATTGTGATATTTACTTACTCGACAGCATTTTGCTATTGTTGTGGCTATCGCTGGTCTTTTGGGTATTTCTTGTCGCAAACACCCGCTTCACTCTGTAGATGATCAAATGGAAAATGACAGTTCCAATCCAATGTTGCATATCCATTTCCCAAGAAAGCAAAATCATGACATAATTTAGTACCTTTGCCTTCAACCGAAATTTTGAAATTATCACCAATTGAGACTTTTTTTTAATTGTTTCATTTACTTTTTGTACTCCCTAGTGTGTGTTGTGAAGGATATCCATGCCTCCTTAAACGGTAGTAGTGTTCAAAACCTTTTTGAACATCGAATCATCTAAAGCTTCATTGATGATTGACAAGGCATATTGATCTTTTGCTTGAACCTTCTCCAAGGCATTCGTTTAGTATTGATTCAAGGCAGCTTCATCCTCTGGCTCATCATAGCTTGTGTTGACAAGTTCCCATACACCATAGGTGTCGAGTAAAGCTTTTATTATAACAGCCCAGTTACCATGATTTTTTTATTTTTTATTTTTTGGTTAGACATGGGTATTGAAGAGGGAGCTGAGTATTTGTTGAGGCCATGATCACAAATCACGTGCTTTGATACCGATTTGATGAGATAATATTGAAGGTTATACACTCACCTACTCACACAACTCAAGGAAGAGAATGAGACACATAAGCCTTTTTGTTCCAGTTTATTTCACCTTATCGAAATGATCCTAAGACTTGCGTTTATATGAGCTTGTTACATGACTCTTGCACTTAATGACTCCTTAAATATTAGCATTCCAAGAAGATGGATTCTTGACAATTTGGTTTTTGGTCAAAATTTTTGAGAATTTACAAAACATTAAACTAGACCTAGAAACATGATCAATCAAGACAGAAATACAAACTCTTGAAAACAACACTACAATATGGACTCTTCTTAACTCGTGCATCAGTCTTGGACTCTGAACAAACATCTTGTGCATCGATAACTTGTTTAGTGAATCGATGACCTCTTTGCATCATCGGCAACTTCAACTTATTAAATTGTACTTGAAATTTTGTTTAATTGCTAACAGGATCTAGGTTCAACAAAAATAGGCAACGGAATAAAGTAACTGGATTTAACTGAGTTATACATTATTGCGTCTCACATAACGTAGAATATCAAGGATCAAATTTGTTGCTTTATTTGCTTGATAGAGAGGCTAAGTTATCATTTGTGATTGTAACAGGCGTGAAATCTTTTCTGTTCACGGAGTACCAATATGTTGGAGTTTTCATGGTTGCTTTTGCGATTCTAATCTTCCTCTTCCTTGGATCTGTTGAGAGCTTCAGCATCCAAAGCCGGCCTTGCATGTTTGATCCTTCAAACATGTGTAAGCCTGCACTTGCCACTGCCGTTTTCAGTACTGTTTCGTTCCTACTTGGTGCTTTCACGGCAGTCCTCTCTGGTTTCCTTGGCATGAAAATTGCCATCTATGCTACTGCAAGGACTGCCACGGAAGGGAGAAATGGTGTTGGAAAAACTTTTGTTGCTGCTTCCAGGTCTGGTGCAATTATGGGATTTCTTCTTGCTGCTATCAGTCTTCTGGGGCTCTATCTTGCAATCTGTCTGCTCAAGTGGTATTATGGCAATGACTGGGAAGGTCTTTTTGAGGCTATTACCAGCTACGGTCTAGGTGGAGCTTCCATGGCTCTCTTTGGAAGAGCCTGTGGTGCAATTTATGCCAAGGCTGCTGATGTTTGTGTTCATCTGGTTAAAAGGATGAATCCAAATATCCAACAAAATGCACGAAACCCAGCTGTATGTACTCTCTTACCATTGCTCTATCTCTTAAGTATATCATTCACCTTTAGTCATAAAGGGGTTGATCTTAATCATTCAGGTGATTCCTAATAGTGTTGGTGATGTTGTTGGGGATATTGCTGATATGGGGACTGATCTTTTTGGCTTTTTTGCCGAATCATCCTGCACTGCCCTTGTTGTTGCTTCCGTCTCTTCCTTCGGGATTGATCATGACTTCACTGCTATGTGTTATCCCCTGCTTATCAGCTCTATGGTTATCATTGTTTGCTTGATCACAACTCTCTTTATGGCCAACTTCTTTAGAATCAAGGCAGTGGAGGAAATCAGGCCTGCACTGAAACGGCAACTTCTCATTTCCTCATGTCTGATGAGTGTCGGAATTATTACCGTTAGCTGGATTGCTCTGCCCTCAACATTCGCAATTTACAACTTTGGGTCGCAGAAAGTTGTGAAGAAACTGTAAACTCTTGAATGATACTCATCTCTTTCTGATCCTGCGTGCTGCTTTCTTTTAACGTCGTTCATGTGACATGCTTTAAATGTCAGCAGACTTTTACAGGATTGGATCAATACATTGAGTGTATGTATTCGCTAATTAAGGATACGGTCTTGCAGGGAGCTGTTGTTGTGTGTTTTGGTTGTCTTTGGGCCAGGCAAATTAGTGGGTTTTTCCTTGAATGTTACACCAACAATCGCTACCGGTATTAAAATTTCCAAAGTAAATGAATGATATGAGTCCTTACGACTGTTGATGGTCTTGTTCTGATTACGTAATTATCCTTTTCTCTGAAGGCCTGTCCAAGATGGTGCTGGATCGTTTAGCCTTGCCAATGTCATTATCCCAATTATTGTCATTGCCAATAGCATTTTCGTGAGTTTCAGTTTTGCTGCCACATACGGAATTGCCATGGCTGCCATTGGGATGCTAAGTACCATGCCCACTGAATTGGCCATAGATGCTTACCGTACCATCAGCAACAATGCAGGAGTTATTGCTAAAATGGCATGCTTGAGTGACCAAATTCTTGAGAGAGTTGATGCCCTTGACACTGCTGGCAATACTACTGCTAACAGTGAAAAGGTACAGGCAATCCTTCCATATGAATACAATATCGGACATTTTGTCCTGTTGCACTTTTTGTAGCTTATCTTTGATACAATCTATGATATAGCAGAAGAAAGGGTATCTGCGAATCGTAACTTTTCATGAAATTACGTTCATGTCATCCAGAATTTGTGCTCATTGTCCAATTATTTTCTTTTTCACCATAAATGACTAAATAATACATTAATTATGCAAGCCTTTCCAGATTCTTGCTGGTGCGGCATGATGTTTGGCTAAACTCACCTTTCTTTCCTTGACGTGCTGCCTTTCATCTTTCTCAATATTAACCCTATTATCCAATTCTGCTTTCCTGTTGCTTAAATCTAATACTAGATGGACCTTTTTTTGTTTTTATCTGGTATGAAGGGATTCGCCATTGGATCAACCGTCCTGGTGTCTCTCACGCTGTTTGGTGCATTTGCGGGTCATGCAGCAATTTCTCCTGTTAAAGTCCTGACGATGGCCTTCATCGGTTTGATTGTGGGTGCCATTCTTTCTCTCAAGTTCTCTGCTATGACCATGAAAATTGCGGGAAATGCAGGGTTGAAGATGGCTGACCAGGTCTTTAAGCAGAACATTCCAAAACTTGAGAGTGGTTATGAGGACCCTGACTATGCTACATGCATCAAAATTTCAACCGATGCAGCTGTACGTGGGATGATTCCACCTGGTGCCCTTGTCATGCTTACACCACTTGTAGTCGGGACCTTCTTCGGGGTGGAGATGCTGTTTGGTGTTTTGGCTGGCTCTCTCGTCTCCATTGTTTGGGTAATGTTTACCGAAGTAATCAATGCCAATCTATTTTGGTAGTTTACATTGCTTGAGGCATATCTCTCTGATGCTTGTTAAACGGGGTTAATAAACCCTAGTTTCTGCATTGTTGAAGAAAATCTGTGCAGGTTGGTGAACTGCTGATTAATGCTCTTATCAGATCCATGAATTGTTGCAGCTTCACATCGGTTGTCTCATTTGATTGCGGTATTTTCCTGATAAATATTATTCATTGGGCTTGGTTTCAAACAGATTGCGACTTCGTCATCCTACACTGGTGGAGCATGGGACAAAGCGAAAGAGTACATTAGGGTATGCAGCTGCTCCAATGGCTCGAAAACTAATTTTTTTCAATATACTCGTCTATGGTGGTTCAGTGCCATGCTAAGAAAAGTTGCATGATTCAACAGATTTTCTTCCCTAAATATCTGGAATTTGCTTTCAGGCTGGGGCTTCGGAGCACGCGAGGAACCTTTCTGGTAAAGAACCGAGGCTTCAGATGGCAGTTGATTGGGGAGATACAATTGGCAATCCCCAGAAGGACACTTCAGGCCCACCACTCAACATCCTCATCCAGCTGCTGGCAGTCGAGTCGCTCGTGTTCGCTCCCTTCTTTGTTACTCACGGTGGTTTGCTCTTCAAGATTTTCTGAGGGAGGAGGGAACGGACGACTTCCCTTTTGCAGCAGCAGCAGCATCGTCATCCACTCAATTTGCTTTTAGAACGTCTATTTCCACGCTTGTTGTCCGAGCTGATAAACCTCTGTTGTCAGACGTTTCGAGCACGATCTTTTGAATAAGGTTTTGCATTATTGAATTTACTCGGTTTTCAAAAAACAATATCAAGAACAAGAATGAAAGGGGTGGTCTTGGCCACTCAAAGTAGGAATGCGATGTCATGATAAAAGCTGAAAGCTGCTCAAGCGTTCGGGTACTAAAGCATGTATATGGGGATCCATCTTCGCTAACTCACCCCACGTAAAGATGAAGAAGCATTCAACAAGCACCAAGCATCAATCCAAAGTACACAAACCCTATATGGAGCAACCGTCTACCGGTGCTGATAATAGAGACGATACACGAGCCAAAAAAGCTGGGACCATAAAGAAGAGCATCGATCATGGAGGCAGGACAGAAGCGGACGCCAATGCCATGTTGATGATCTGGTCCCCGGAGCATACAGATCCATTTGATGGGATGAAGTTGTGAAGTATCTAGTTGAATTAAGATGCCTTTCTTTCCTCTTCTTTTTTGTGAAATTTTTACTCCAACAATCAATCTTTAATGTTGTTATTTCTTTAATTAAAGTCTCTATTGAAATAGTTTGTTATCATAAAAGAGGTGTCTCTTCATAAAGAGAAGATGTGACTCTTGGTGAAGAGAGGACGTGACTTTTAGTTAAGAGACATGACTCTTAATCAAAAGAAAACGCAACTCTTGGTTATGAAAATATATGAATTTTCATCCTAAAAGGAAGTTATTGTTAGTTATGAGGGGAGGTTATTCTTGACATGAAAAGTGGTGATGGTTGGAAATAAAGTACCTATTTCCAAGAGATGTGTCTATTGGTTTTCTATGAATAAAAACCAATTCACTTATTATTTATAATAACCACAACTGTTCAGAAATACTTTTACTTCATAACTCTCTTATTCTCTTTTCATTTATGCAACTTTAACATATTCAAAGAGAAATTCCAAGAGAGAATCAAGTAATTGATGAACTCATTTCTCTGCAGCTTTGATGTATATTATGGAGGTATATTTATTCCAAACTCAGCAGCAACAATAGTGGGGGCAAATAATACCTTAAGAACAATGATCATTATCACGCATCAAAGTATTAAGAATCTATTATTACTTCTCTATCTTCATCTTCATCAAATTTCGCCAACAATCTTAAGGTATTATTGTTATAGAGATGGAGGCATCGTGTCACGCCCCGACTCTGAGCACGTGACAACCCCATTTCACTTGAGGTCTAGTTGTACGACGTCCCAGGTATTGTCGTCGACCAATTTATTTTATCTTGTAATTATGCACATGCGAAAGCGAATAAAACTCCCAACCAACAATCGGAAACAACAGGGATAGCAGTAACATGAACTGCCTGTAGCGGAGAGGCTAGCAAATGAAGAATTGTTAGCAAAGAAAAAAATTAACACTAGAGGAAGCAAGAAAAGGAACAACCCTTCTCAATGAACAAATGGAGAACATATAGTCAAACAGAATAAACCATGACTTTAGAAGATGAAATTCCATGATCATTGGCATAAACAGTTCCATAAAAATTGGAATGATCACTATAGCTAGTGCCTATTTGCATCACACATTACTGTTCATCAGTACGCTCAAAATTCTTTCTCTAACTCAAGAGGAAACCTAGCAACCCAATGCTATAATCATCAAATTCGTTCTTTACTTCATGCCAATGCTGTGAGCCTATGATTGCTCTATGTACGGTAAGTTAAATAAATAAGAATAACAATATTTCAAAAGAAAAATGTGGAGAATAAACAAAAACCCTATAACCATTTATATCAGCTGCCTCTACCCGAGCTCCATTTTGGAAAAGCACATCCACTACAACGGATCCACGAACAGCAGCCCAATGAAGGGCAGTCTGCTTCACGTTGCCCGTGGCATTCACATTACCGCCATTCTTCAAAGGCCATTTTGAAAACAATTCATCATCCGACACCGACATACATAAAGAACGGCAATAATTAGTACGTCAAGATAGAAACAAGTAGGAAGCAAATGCTTCAAGCAGCAACTGACACACCCAAATTCAGGACCATGTTGCGAGAAACACACAATTAGCGCGTAAAATCTTTCACGCAGGGCAAGGAATAAGAAGCGAGCGACGAAAAGCAAATACCTTGATGATGTACTGAACAATGTTGGCGAATTTGTTGAGAGCAGTCCACTGGAGAGCGTAGTACCCATTAGCTTTAGGAGTCGAGAGAGAGGCTCCTTCTTGCTCCTCGAACCTCCTCAGTTTCTCCAAATTGCCGTATGCAGAGGCGGAGAACACATCGACGATGGCCGCTTTGTTGGGAGGGTTTTGGGTGTTCGCCGCTCAAGGGGATTCGGTGACTTCGATCTCTGACGTAGTCACTCAAGCGTCACCGCAGGCGATCACTGTGTCAAAGGAGAGAAAATATTCCATGGTTTGCAATTACCACATCACCCACCTACCTGGCATATATGTGCACATGTGGATCACTACAAAAGCGACAAGTGTCGTCTTTCCGGTCCCGGCTCTAGAAACCACAACTGGCTCGGTTTTGATAATGGGTTGAAGCGGATGCGGAAGAAGCTTGCGATTGCTGGGTCGTGAGCCCCTCCGCCTTCACAGGCCGCTCACTTCGTTTGTCACCGTCATCGATTTTCCAAGCTCCGGCGATAGAAACTGCGCATGGCTTCGTTTTGATTTCAGGCTCGGGCATGTCACCACTGATGCGGAAGAACTTTGCAATTGCTAGGCCCCGAGCCCTCTCGGTCCTCACATGCCACTCACTTTGTTTGTTGCGGCTTGCACTTCCGCCTCCGGCAATAGAAACTGCGAGTGGCTCGGTTTCCAAGCTTCACGTTGTACGTGAAGACAAAAGAATCAGGAGAGGACTGAAATCTTGAAAACAAATTGAAAAGCCATAGATAGTTTTCCAATTAGCAATTGCAAGCTTCCGCTTATGCTTCAAAGTCGGTGGCGACGTACCCGAGCCCGAAATCGAAATTGAGCCACTCGCGGTTCTATCGTCAGAGGTGGAAGGGCGAGCCGCGACGAATGAAGTGAGCCGCATGTGAGGGCCGAGAGGGCTCGGGACCTAACAATTGCAAAGTTCTTCCGCATCTGTGGGACATGCCCGAGCCCGAAATTGAAACAGAGCCACGCATGGTTTCTATCGTCGGAGCTTGGAAAAGCGACAACGGCGACGAATGAAGCGAGTGGCGTGTGAAGGCGGAACGGCTTGCGACCCAGCAATCGCAAGCTTCTTCCGCATCCGCTTCAACCCAAAATCAAAACCGAGCTAGTCGCAGTTTCTAGAGCCGGGACCGGAAAGGCGATGATGACGACAAGGACGAAGTTGAAGAAGAATGGAGGAGGGTTGGGCTGAAGTGAGCGAGTAATAGAGGAGAAAAGCGAGACTCGGAGAAGAAGAGGGAAGGAAGATTAGGAGCTTCATTTTAAACATGAAAAGACCATGGGAGAGAGAGGAGCAATTTGTCTCTACTCAGCGTATCACCGCATATAGTCTGTACCAGTTGAGAGAAAGATGAGTTTATATATTAATTTTTTTATTCCAACTTCAGACGACACTTGTCGTTTTTTGAGGAGTCCACGTGGGCACATTTATGCCAGTTAAGCGGGTGACGTGATATTTTCCTGTCAAAGGTTATTGGGTATTGAGGGAACTGTGGTTTAGTTGCGGTTCCATACCTATAGCTAATCACCTGCTCCCTGGTCTGCTTCCATTTCTGCGTCGAACCCGAACCTGTCCTTTTTTTCTTTCCCTTTTTATTATTTATTTTTATTTTCTGGCCTCTTTGAAAACTTTTTTACTTTAGTGAAGAAAAGAAGACGAGCAGATTTTTGGGAAAAATATGAAAAGAAGGAGAAAATGAGATGATTTTGTGGAGAAAACTATCAAAAAAGTTTTAAACGTATCGTAATCATATACCAATTCAGTCCTAAAACATTTGTAATTATATCAATTTAATTCATCTGGTTAAATTTGATATGTTAGTGCTGGTAACAATTTTTTAATAATTTTTTATATTATCAATTTTTTATTCTTTTTCCTTTTATTTTCTCTCTCCTTCCTCCCTTGCCTTCTTCCCCCTCGGCAGTGGCTAGCAAGCTCCGACGAGGGCCGCAAAGCCCTTGTCAGCCGCCGGTACTAGTGGGTGAGCCAAGGGGAAGAAGGCAAGGGAGGAAGGAGAGAAAAAGAAAAAGAAAAAGAAAAAGAATTAAAAAATTCGAAAAAATAAAATATTATTAAAAATTATCTCCAGCACCAATTAGCCAAATTTGACCGGATAGACTGAACTGACACAATTATAAAGGGTTTAGGATTGAATTGGCAAAAAAAAAAGGTTTAAGACTAAATCGACACAATTGCAATAAGTTTAGGTTTTTTTTGGTAATTCTCTTGATCTTGTGAAATACGCTTCAATTTCAAAATTCATTTTTTGATAGTGCCCAAAAGGAAATTACACAGTCGGTTCACATATGGTCTGACCATTTTCTGCACATTCATAGAATTAAATCGGAACCTCTAGCTTGTAGAATCGAATAAAATAGTTATGGAATAACTGTTCCATTGGAATAGGATTGAGCATGAAGAGGAATGAAACATCTACCTAGTTGGATTTGTCAATATCTATATAAATATATGGCTCCGACCAAAATATATATGGCAATTATTTCTTTTTCAAGGCTTGCTACTAAGGTCGACTCATAAGACTATGATTCGAAAGGGATGAATTATTCTCCTGACGTACTTTCTTACACTCATTTAATTTCAAATCAGTATTCACAATGGATTAATTATATATAGTTAAAATTAATCCTTTTAACAATTTCACTCCCAATTCATGATCCAATGTGAAAGATGAAGTGTTAGCTTAATTCTTGGATTTATCCAAAAATACAAGGGTTATGTCATGGTTGAGAAGTTCCTCATTTTCCTTAGGAAAATCACCAAAATAGTCTTAAACCTATTGTAATTTTTCTAATTCAATCCTAAACCTTTTTATAATTGTATCAATTTAGTCTATCCAGCCAAAATTGGCTGACCAACGTTGATGTGGCAATTTTTTAATTATTTTTTTTTCAATTTTTTATATTTCCTTTTTTTTCTCTTTTATTTTTCTTTTTTGTTCTTCTTCTGGCCAGTCACCAGACTAGCCAGAGGGTATGGTCGGTGAGGCCTCGCTGTCGGTGGGCGAGCTTCCCCTCACCATTTCTGGGCGAGGCTCCCCCTTAACTAGATTTGGCAAGGGTGAGCCTCAATGTCGTGACGCTGCCCTTGGACAACTTTGATTTCCTCAAAGCCCTTGATGAGTTGGAGGATGATGAGAATGGGCAGAGATGGGTTGGCGGATCAACCAAAGGAACTACTTTGAGGAGCTACGGAGGGCAGGGGGTCCAGATCTGGGTGAGGTCGACCTAGCCTAGCGTTGTGACAAGGAGGGCAAGCTCGACCTTGCCCAATGACGGTGAGGGTGAGGCTTGCCCAAGGCCGCGACGGCAAGGCTTGCCCTTGCTAGATCTGGGCAAGAGCAAGCCTCATTGGCCATACTGTCTAGTCGGTTTGGCTATCAACTAGAAGAAGAACATAAAAGAAAAAAAATGAAAGAGAAAAAATGAAAAAAATAATTAAAAAATCAAAAAATAAAATATTATTAAAAAATTGTTACATTAGTGTCGCTAGTGCCAGCCAGTGTCCATGTCAGCACCGACTGGCCAATTTTGGTTGGATGGACTGAATTGACACAATTACAAAAAATTTTAAGATTGAATTGGCACAATTACAAAAGGTTTAGGATTGAATTGGTAAAAAAATAATGTTTAGGATTGAATTAGAAAAATTGTAATAGGTTTAAGACTGTTTTGATAATTTTTCCCATTTTCCTCTATTTTATCACTAGTTTTCCCATTCAAGGATAACCTCAACTGTGTTTTAGAGTATTTCATAGTTACTCATCAAATTAGACGAAATTGTTGTAACAAGAATAATAATGATAGCTTTCAAAATTTTGAACAAGAGCACAAATAAAGACTGCAGGGAATTTTTTATTGGAATGCAAATCCTGTTGCTTCGAGGGTGTGTCCACAAATCTGAAGTTCACAACATTTTATAGTGGATGAAAGCACACAACTTAGCACAAATGTCTCACAGCATAAAATGAAGAAAAACAAGAAAGTTCACACAGTTAACAAAAGCACACAAAGTCAATATGATAAGTGCATTTGAAGACAAGCATAGCAACCCGTGGAGAACTCTTCAATGACCTTTGTTGGCATTCCTTGTCTTCATGCTTCAGTAGCTCTTCTTCATTAAATGCTTGTAGCTTTCTTTGAAGAACATTGAAGAACACCAACAACTAAATCTAGAAACCAGCAACCAATGTGCTCACGGATGGGGAGTTATTTCATTGTCATCTAGAGAAACAAAGAAGAAGATTCTCGAAACCCCATGCCAAAGAGAAATAAAAGCCTGGGGAAGGGATGGGTTTAATTTGAGTATGGTTCCAAACGCGCTCCAATAGAATGGAGATATCTTCCCACCCTTCCGAAAAAGCCAACGATCCTCCTGCCCCTATCTTCTTCCGACGGGATAAAAAATTGCGTTGGTTTATCTTGCTTTTGCGATTCCGGAATGAACTCCCCGTAATAGGTCTTTGTGGTAAAGATTTTCAGGTCGCGGATGATAGGTTGACCGGTTTTTCCATCTTCATCCACCCAAACTGATATCGAAAGTAGACGCTCCTTGGGATAATCCAGCATGAACTGCAAGAGTAGCAAAGCGAAACATGTTGTACTTGTGAGAACAGATGAAGGTTCGAAACTTAAACTCTAGATATAGGAAGCCAGACTAAGTGCCTCAGTCTTCGATGGAAAGATACTATGCTCCATGAAGCTACGAACGTTATGAAAAGCAACACGTATGCATGAACGGCTTACAGATAGAAAAAAGACAAATAAGAGAGAGAGAGAGAGAGAGATTAACCTCCTTGTATTCATCATTGCATTGTGTGCCATGTTTAGAGCCAAGCAGGAAGGAACCATTGTTATCGTATGCAATCCGGATAGCCTTAATTGCTTTGCCGAAACTGATATGAAATCCCCTCACGTCAGTGTCCACTCCGTCATCCCATGGAGTCCCCCAAGTGCCTCCGAAGGGTCCAACGGTTTTGAAAGGATACATGCGGGGTATGGGCTCCACATGCACTCTTATGGATTTGAGAGGCCCATTGTCGGGGTCCCTTGTCCCATAAAAGCCGATGATTCTGCTTCCATTTGATGGATACCAAAAGTACTTCCCCATCTCCTCACCATAAGGACCATATCTTCCTTTATTACTATAAAATGTGAGCGATTTGATAACACCATCCTTTCGTGTATAACCAGATATTGAAGTCAAGTACTCTTGTGGATAATCCAATGTGACCTGTGCAATTTCAAAAGTGTCTCCTAAAATTGGACAAGCGGTGTAACAAATGTAAAAGATACAAAAAACACTAACCTTTTTGTCCTTGGGGTAGTCTCCTATGGCATGGCCATCGTTCTTAACTAGGTAACTTTGGTCACGACTGCTGTTGTCGTACACGAACTTAATGGAATGGATATCAATGTTGTGCTCTACCTCGATTTTCCTCACACCTTTGAATTTCCCGTGATCCCAAGCACATTCACCTAGGACTCCAAATGGCCCAATTGATTTAATTGAGTCAAGCGAAATCGGTTCAAAATATGCTCCAATTGCTTTAAGATTTTCATCACTCCTCCCATAAAATCCAACAATTTTGCCACCCGTCACAGGAGATGAAAAGTATATTCCCTCTTCTCGAGCAATAAATTCTAACGTTCTTTTGTTGGTCCCAAACATGAGAGAGGTAATGCCGTCTTCCGTGTAATACCCGGACATTGAAGTCAGATACTCATTTCCAACTATGTTGATCTGCAATAATGGACATAACCATCAAACTCATGATTTAATTTGTCTCAAAAGAGTCTCCCGCGATTTAATTTGTCTCAAAAGAGTCTCCCGCTAACATAGGAAATGCAAGTTTCGTAAGGATTTTATAAAGCATATGCACGTAAGGGGACATACCCGAAGAGGCTCGATGCCATCAGCTGGAATGCCAGGATGTCTCTTCGGTGACGACGACGTTCCATTCTTCGGTTCATAGTCAAAAGCGATTGTTTTAATGAATCTCTTCATTGGTGCAAATTCAACGGTGATTTCCCTTACATTGGTATAATCATCATTCCTATCATCCCAATATGACCCGTCTGAAACACCAAATAACCCCACAGACTCGAAGGGATAGAATTGTTTGACTTCTGCTCCAATAGATTCGAGATAATCATCAACGGTTCTCCCGAAAAACTTGATAACTTTCACAGCTTCTGATGGTGATGATGAGGAAAAGTGCTTCCCTTCCTCTCTACCAATGGGCCCCAATATTCTTTTGTTGGTTTGAAACGTGAGCGACTTGATTATAATGCGACCATCGTGTGCATATTCGAAATATCCAGAAAAAGAAGTTATGCACTCGTACGGGATTTCCAATTTAACCTGCAAAAAGGCCACAAAAGCACATATTCAAGGTGAGTGACAATATGTTTCATCATTCGATGAGCAAAATAAATTGGTATATTTCTTTTAAAATACAATTCGGATTGTAAAATAAGTTATATATGCTAAGACTAATATAAACCATTCTTCTAATGAATTTGGTGGCACATTTCATTTTGTGAATAAAAAAGTAACTGTTTAGTTTGTCTTTGCCTAACTTTGATAAAGTGAAGTTATTACTTAACAATCATGCTGATCCTCATGTATCTCTCGTGTGAGCTTTTCATGTGCAATTATTAAGAATCCCAATGTTGCATCAGAATTATGATAAGCAAGAAAAATGTTATGATAAAGTAACTGTATATTTCTTGTCGTCGACTAATGTTATGATAAGCCTTTTTCCTTTTTGGGGTCAGAATTATGATAAGCTAGAAAATTGAATTTACGACCATTCAAGTAGAAAGGGAATAAAGAGAAAAACAAAGAGTCTGGTTACAACCTTGAAAGTATTCTTCCCACCATTTTCCCCATAAGTAGTTTGAGGTCTGGAGCTGGTGTCATCTTCGACTTTAAAAGTAATGGAACTAATGAAGTCCGCGTAGTGAACAGAAAGCCCATTTATATCACCAGAATGCCATGATTTTTCACCTGCGCCACCAAAAGGCCCGAAAATTCCGCCGTCACAATCAATGGGAGTATGACGAATCCGCTTATAAATAGCTTCAATGGACTCGAGATGGGAGCCATTGCAACTCCCGCGAAATCCGATGATTTGGTGGCCAGTGTATGGAAATGAAAGTTTTCCCCCTTCCTCATCTGTTCCGATCGATTTACGTTTCCCTATATTAGTATGGAACGTTAACGACCGAAGAATGGTGCGTCCAGAATCATTTTTAGTGCAGCCCGACATGTAGGTCAAGTACTCCCTTGGATAGTCGAACTCAATTTGAGAAAAAAAGGAAATCAAAATTCAAGAGGAGGTGAGGAACGCGATACAAAAATTTTGAGAGATGAGATTGAATAATATGAAAAAATATATTTAAAGATAAACTTGTAGAAAACGAACTATTTGGAAAAATATTTCCTAAAAATAATCAATTGTCTTGCTTATAAAAGTGAATGAATGAAACATATATTTATCATTCACAAAAATAGTAAACATAGATTGTGTCAAAAGAAAATATTTTTCAAATTAGCCAAATAATAATATTTTGCTTTTTTTTGGGGTGTTGGGATATTTCGTTTCATCTGATTTTTCTTTTTGGCCCATCTGCTTCTCGATAGCTTTAACGAGATCACCTCAGCTATACAATCCAAAAATTTTAGAAAAAGAAAAAGAAAAGAATACTAATGACTTACTGGACACATAGATGTTTCGCCTCCTTCGGTGCCACGAGTGACGGTTTTGGGGGAACGTTTGTCCCTGTCGTATTGAACTATGATAAACTTGATTCCTTGTGAATCGAAGCCTACCTCGATTTTCCTCACGCCTGTATATTCCTTGACCTCCCAAGTTTTTGTTCTACGATCGCCCCCACGTGTTCCCACAACTTTGCAAGGATATTCTTTAAAAATTCGCCCAAAGTCTGGTCCAATGGAAACAATTTTTTCAGGATTTTTCACCAACTTTTCAGAGAATTTCCGCCAGTTATCTTTTGACCGCTTGTTAAGGAAGGAACCCCATTTTTCAAGACCGATGGATGACCTCCTACATAATGAGCTAGATATCTAGATAACTCCTCGCAACCTTCTGCGGGTTCTTCTCTCTCGAAGGCATGGAGGCAACCTTCCGCGGGTTTTTCTCTCTTGAAGGCATGGAGGCAAAAGAGTCGAAATGCTTCGTCCCGAGTCAATCCTTCGACATTGTACCTGTCATTTACTTTGAGATGCATCAGCAAATCTTGATCTCTTGTCGTGATCAAGATTCTACTCTTAGGATGAAACAACTCTAGCTGTTCAACGCCCAATTTTTCCATCTGTTCTTTTTTTGTAACACCATCGACAACAAGAAGTATCTTCTTACAATGCAGGTTATTCTTTATCTCGGCGATGTTGTCTTGAAAGCTACCCGCCTGTCCATTCATTGTGAGGAGATTCCGGAGTAACTTCTTCTGCAGTTTGCAAAAATCGTAGTGGCTCGCTTTTCCAACTTCATTGAGAATGATAAAACACTCAAAATCTTTAATTGTGCCTTTACAAACAGCTCTGGCCACCATTGTCTTGCCTATTCCTTCCGTGCCACTTATGCCTATCATGCGCACGCCAACTTCGCCAATTTTTAGCAAGGGAATCACATCGTCTGCCAAACGGTATGCTCCAATTGCATTTTTTGCAAAGTCGAGAGACCGGCTTGGACAAATCTACTTCTTGTGTAAGGATTGGACTATTTTATCAAGAAGTTCCGGCTCTTTCCTGGTGATAAATGTTAGTACAAAAATTATGTGATCAATATGTATGACAAATAAAGGTACGCATGATACCTCAAGAGACAACATACGACAAATGTTGTACTCAAATTTCTGTGGTATATAAATAGAAGAAACCGAGGTTGACTATATCACTGTGGACATTGGCATGCATTACAAAGAAATGGTCATTAACTAAGCTCTACTTTCGATGGAAACCTCATCTTACGGCAGATGAGGGTGCGTCTAGTCTTTTTTTTTGTCAAACGGTTTTTCTTGATCATCTGCCGTTGCGTCGTACCATGCATACGAATAAACAACACTTTTATGACTAGAACATAAAGACAGTAATATAAAGTAAAAAAATTGCTTCATCAATACTTTTCCCAAATTTCTACGATGTTATCATGTTTCTAAGTATGAAACTCCAATATTCGGCCCAAAAAAGGTGTGGAAAAAGCTCAAAAGGAACTTTTAGCAAAAGAAATTTAGTCGACCCCTTATCCATCTTTTGGATTGAACTAATTCAAACCATATTATCTTGTTTGCATTTGTCTCCCTTTATAGTTTTCATTTCTTGTTCCCCAATTCACAACGGTGCACGCCACAAAACTTCGGGAATATTTAGTACGCCCTTTCTACCTGGGCATTATTAATATTCTAAATGAAAAATATAAAAAAAAAAAAGCATCTTTACATTTCAATCTCATACCAATTTGTGCCTTAAGTTCTGCAAATCTATAAATAACATTCCAATTGCATCTAACATCTGGTCTTGTTTATGAGTTTGTCATTTTCCTTCGAAAATTACTTCTTTCAAAATTTCAAATTCACCCACAGTGAAAACTCGCTTTTTCAAAACCCTACCCCGTCGACCTATCCACTGGTCAACCCCTTCTCTCTCGGCGTCTCCAAAGCACGTTGTCCCATCGCCACCCGCCGCCAGCCACCAACCCACCTGAGCAACGATATGTCAAGCCCGACTCAAATCTGTCTAGTTCGAGTTGAGCGAGCGAGCGAGCGAGAGAGAGAGAGAGAGAGATGCACAGAGGATTCAGCAAGGGTCGGTGGAGAGAGAGATGCACATAGGTCTCAGTAAGGGTCGGGGGCAGCGAGGCGTCGATAGAAGTCAGTGGTGGGAGCCCGCGGCGGAGAGAGAGCAAGGGTAAGACAGAAGGAGGGAGAACGGGAGAATGGTTCAAGGTTTGAATGAGATGTAGATAAGAACTTTCAGGAAAGTCGAGAGAAGCTTCTACTTGTTCCATTCCCCCAAGAAAATCAATTCTGTCGAATACAAAAAATTCTATCCACTAAGCAGGCACACCAAAGTTGTAAAATCAAATAAAGAAAAATCACAGATTGTGGTACTAAAGCTTCGACATGGAGTAACCAATCCTAGGGACGTACCTGAATCTCTTTTTTTCCAAACCCAAAATCTCCTTAACCTCTTGTAGGGCTTCCTTCCATCTTTGTATCTGCCGATCATCTATCCCTTCTGTTGAAAATATGTCTCGAGTTTGAGCCCAAAGCAAAAGTTTGATTTGTTTCCTAATCCTAGTAGGTGTGGGTTTCCTAATCCTAATAGGAGTGGGTTTCTTAATTTATTCCTACTCCGAGTAGGAGTGGCTTTCAAGAATTGGAGAGTCCTCAAGTTCCCTATATATATACGGCCATGCGTGGAGAAGAATTAAGCCGTTGTTGATGCAAGAGGTCTTGAAGTGTCAATTCGTCATTGAGTGCTTGGAAGGAGTTTTCTCCGTTGATTTCGTTCGAACAATTACATCAAGAATATTCAAGCGTTTGAGCTTATTATATTCTTGTGGTAAGAATTTGTGTATAATTCCTCTGTGAGATTGAGAGATTATTTCACTAGGAATTGTGGGGCTAAACACTGCGTGAGTTATTGGGTGTAATTGGGGCTTGGGAAACACTGAAAGTGTTTAAGTGACTCGAGTGTGTAATGTCCGTTGTATCGCTTGTTCTATGGTGGAATTCGTCATTGCTCTCCCCGTGGACGTAGGTCTCTACGACCGAACCACGTAAATCTGGTGTCCGATTTATTTTCTTTATTCTGTCTATTTTATTGTTCGATCGCTCGCCCTTTCCACAACAATTGGTATCAGAGCCAGGTTTGGTTGAGGTGAAGCGAATCGATGGCGACAGAAGAAGTAAAAGTGAGAATCAACAGATTTGATGGGAAGGATTTCGGTTTCTGGAAGATGCAGATTGAAGATTATCTTTATTAGATGAAACTGCACGTGCCCTTTTCAGGCGAGAAACCAGAGACGATGAAGAAAGTTGATTGGGATTTGCTGGATAGACGAGCTATGGGTGTTATTCGGCTGACGTTGGCTCGTAACGTCGCGTTTAACATCGTGAAGGAGACTACCACCGCGGGTTTGATGAAAGCCCTATCGGATATGTACGAGAAGCCCTCTACAATTAATAAGGTCTATTTGATGCGACGTCTGTTTAACTTGAAGATGAGCGAAGGTGCGTCAGTTGCAGATCATATCAATGAATTCAATGTGATTGTTAGTCAATTGAGTTCAGTTGATATTGACTTTGAAGATGAGGTATGTGCTTTGATTCTGTTATCCTCATTGCCTGATAGTTGGAATACTACCATTACTGCTGTTAGTAATTCCTCTGGATTAACAAGCTTAACATTTGATGGGGTTCGAGATTTAATTCTAAGTGAGGATATTTGTAGAAGAGAATCTGGTGAACATCTACTGCTTTAGTAGGTGAAAACAGAGGAAGAACTAGTACACGTTGTAGTATGAATATGAACAGACGTAGCCAGTCAAGGACTGGTGGTGCTGTCTATTGGAACTGTGGCAAGAGGGGGCATCTTCGAAGAAATTGCCTTAAGCTGAAGAATGAAAAGGGTAAGGAAATCTTAGTTGATAATGCAGATGATGTTGCAGGTATAGCTGTTGGTAATTCGGATAGTGCCGATTATGTCTTGTTTGTCACTGATTATTCATCGTTTGATGGATGGATTATGGATTCTGGTTGTTCTTTTCATGCTACACCAAATAGAAACTGGTTTACTACTTATCAGTGCATGGATAGTAGTAAAGTGCAGTTGGGGAACAATGCTGAATGCGATGTCGTATGTGTTGGCGATATTAAAATCAGAATGCATGATGATATTGTGAGGACATTAACTGAAGTGTGGCACATTCCAAAATTGAAAAAAAAACTTAATTTCCTTAAATGCCATAGATTCAGCTAAGTGTCGGTATTTTTTAGAATATGGAGTTCTGAAAGTTGTTTGAGGTGCTTTAATGATAATGAAAGGAATTAAGCACAATGGCCTGTATGAGCTTCAAGGTGAGACAATGACAGATTTCGCTGCGGAGACGTCAAATGCATCTGTTCGAGAGTCCGAATTGTGGCATATGCGTTTGGGGCACATTGACAAGAGAAGCCTGAAGGTTTTAAGTGAAAGAAATCTGCTATGTGGTTATGTTGCCGACGGCCGAATGTATGCGGGTGCTGTGATTTAGATCAACGGCGGAAAGTGCGGTTCGATAGTCAAAGAAACCACGGAAATTGCGAGTTACTTCACTTGAATGTTCGCAGGTTGTCGCGGTTTCCTTCTAGGAAGAGTGCCAGATATATGTTAACAGTTGTTAATGACTACTCGATGAAGACGTGGGTGTTTGTACTTAGGTACAAATTTGATGTTATTGTCAAGATCATGCAGTTGAGAGCTTTGATCAAAAAGGAGACTGGTAAGACGATCAAGCAGGTGTAGACTGACGGTAGTATGGAGTTCTGCTCGAAGCTGTTAAACAAATTCTGCATGAAGGAAGGCATAGTGAAACACCGCACTATTGCCAATGAACCACAACATGTAGCGGAATTGTTGAGCAGAACATTACTAGAGATGGCCCATAAAATGATCTCTAGTGCTGGTATGGCTAGGAGATTCCTAGCAGATGTGCTTAGTACGGCTTGCTTCCTGATGAATAGATCCCCATCGATTGCAATTAAACATCGGACTCCCGAAGAAGTGTGGTCAGGTAACGTTGCTGATTATTCTATTATTAGAATATTTGGTTGCCCATGTTATGTTCGAGCGAGTGATGGTAAGCTCCAAGAAAGTGCATATTCCTAGGCTATGCACAAGGTGAGCGAGGTTATCAGTTGTGGTGCCCGGAGTTCAATTCACCTGTTATCAGCAGAGAAGTTACGTTTGACGAGTCTCCGTACTTCTGGTTAGGAGTGGTAATAGCGGTGCTTATACGGATCGAACGGTGTTCGGCTTGAGGTGGAGTTGCAACCGAAACTCCCGAGGTAGCGGGTACTAATGTGGTAATCAACACGAGATGGTGCTTGTAACGAGGTGGAGTTTGTAAAGCCAACGATTCTTTGTAACTACGATATTGACAAGGTACGTATTCAATCTTCGACGATATGTATGCAACAATGGTTTTGCTTTATCGTGGTTAAGGAGATTGTGTCGAGAAATCCTTGCGTAGTAGTTAAAGGTGCATGTGGAGTTGGTGTTCTTATGAGGTTCTCGTTTATGGCAAAGTTCAAGCCGGACTTGGGCTTGAAAGATATCTGTGGCGGTTGAGTCCATTGGGGCTATGGAAGAGAAGCGGTAGAGTTCGAATTTTGAAGCGATTGTCACTTGGCTCAAACAGCGAGCCAAGGTGGAGATTGTTGAAAATATGTCTCGAGTTTGAGCCCAAAGCAAAAGTATCTGGAACCAAGGACCCTGGTGGTGATAGAACACTGGGGAAAGAATTGAATGGTAATTGGCTTACTACGATACTTGGTAGCAAATGTGTCACCAGAAGCTGAATTGAAATACCTGGTGTAGGGCTTCCATAATTCTTCTGGGAGAATCTTAGTGTCTAGAATGGAAGAACTTGCTCCAGTATCAATGAGTGCCACCAAAGGGATTGGTTTGTGATATTTGGACAAAAGGATATGGATTGGGATATATGGATGGTGTTTTGGTTCAGTGGTGTGGATGTAATCTGGAATATCAGGGAAGAAGGTGAAGACATCATTTTCAGAATCCGAGGCCGAGTCTGAGCTATATGTTTGGATAACACAGAGAGTATTTTCTGATGGTTGGTCGTCTAAGGAAAAGATAGACTCAATGTCAGAATCATCAAGTTGGATGCCAGTGCTCTTAGAGATTTTATCAATCAAATGGCTTCCACGACTCTTGGCCTTTGGACAATTTTTGGCAAAATGTCATTTTTTGTTGCAAACATAGCATCTATCTTTGCTTCGTTTCTTGGAGGAGCGATGATGGCTTTTTCGCAAGAATTTCCATTTGCCTTTACTTTTTCCTTTGCGTGTCTTTTTGAAGGAAAACTTTTTAAAGTGTCTCTTCTTTTTGCAGCTTGTACAAGAAGGATCGGTGCAATCCCTAGGACACTTTATCTTTAAACCGGGTTTAAAGCATGCCTTGTCAAGATGTCGGTCTTCTTTAAGGAAGTTTCGGAAGGCTTCTCTACGGAGACAGAGCTCTTCTATGGTGATATGAACAGCCTGTTGAATTTCACCAAGAGTGGCTTCTGTGAGGCTTTTCTGTCGCTATTGGAGGGTTTTTTCTGCAGCTTGACTTAATTCTCTTGGGATGGATGCCAAGAAAATAGGCTTGAGATTCCAATCTGCACCAAGTAAATAGAATAACTTGATCATGGCTTGGAAATGTCGGTCAAGATCTTTGCGCCTTAATGAGCAATATTTTCGGTCGAAGAACTCCTTTCTTTTGAGTTCTTTGGAGTCTTCAGGTTTGCCAATGAAATACATGTGGATAATCTGGATAGCATTATCCAATGGTTGAGTTAAGAAGTACATCTGGTCTTGTTCGGAGGCAGTATGCCACCAATCCTTAAGTGCTCTTTCTGTAAAGCGGCTGTAAATTCCAGGAGAATATCATAGGTCTTGGGTTCGAAATGTGCACAGTGGTGAGCCAAGCATGGAATTCTTGGAGTCGATCAGGCCACTTATGATATGGAATGTCATCCAAGGTAAAGTAAACTTTGGAGGACGAGGCAGTGAAAGTCTGGGTTGCATCAGGTTGCTCTTGGTGGTGTACTTCAGGTTTAGAAAATATATCTTCGTCTTTGACACTATTTGCCATGAACAGATCTTCTTCCGAAGAGATTGATTCGGTAAAGACATCGAAATTGGATTCAGACGAAGTTTCAACATGTGTAGCTGTGGATGGTTTGATGACAGCAATTGAAGGAATCTGCTGTCGAAGAAAAGTCTCAATGGGATTAGAAATGGTCAAGGTAGCGGTGGGTTTTACGGGAGGATGATCACCGGTGGGTGTTCAGGTGTACCAGGAGGAGATGGTGATTCTGTAGGAGTGAAAGATTCCTTTTGCTTTTGTTTAAGCTTGCGGAGCTTTTCTCTGAGGATCAAAAAATTGTTCTGAGGTGGAGGAGCAGCTGAGCTGAGAACAGCAGCAAAAGAGGATGATGATCCTAGAGACGATTCTGGTTTGGGTGGTAAAGAAGGAGAGGGGAAAAAAGGTGGGTCAATCGGAGTGAAGGACTGCTAACTTTTGAGAATTTGAATTTGCCTCTTGAGCTTCTCAATTTCTGGCTTTTGATCTTCCAAATAATGGCTAGGAGGTGCTTGCTTGGTTTCTAGCAGATGAAGTCTTTTCTAGAAATCTTTCAAAGATACGGCAAGATAAGTCGAGTCTTGTCTACACGTTCAAGACGTGTAGCAACGAGCCAAGAAGCTCATTTTGGGCCAAAGTATTTTCAGTTTGCCGTTCAAAATGCTTGTTTCGGCGACGAGGTGTTTCCGTTGTCCTTGGGCATCAAGGCCAGTGGGGTTGGTATCTTGGGGGAGTGCTGAAATCTTTGGTGAGAGTCGGAGAACTTCTCCAATGGAGGAAATTTCCGGGGATGAGTGCTGGTTTCGGATGATTCAGTGACCTCAAGTGGAGGGAAGTCATCAGGATGGAACATACATATACTGGGTAGAACAGGGGGTGCAACTGGTTTGGGTAAGCAGGTGCTTGGCTTTGGGAGGTTTATGGGACAAGAAGGATTCTTCTTTACCCATTTTTGAATGGGCTTATAGAAAGGGGAAGTGATCATAGGTTTGGTGGGAGGTTGAGGAGGGGTGATGGGTTTGCAGGGAGATGGAGATGAGGTTACCGCAGGAGTTTTAGGTGGTCCATAAGAGACGATAAACTGGTATTTACCACCATCTTCTCCTAGAGGTCCAATAGTTGGATCTCCGTCAAGATACCTTTGATAAAGGGTATCTTTTCTCTTTTTCTTTTTTGAGGAAGAAGGTCTATCATCTTCATCTTCAAATCGTGTACAAGATGAACAAGTACAATCTGGATCCCAATAGCAATGTCCAGCAGGGTCTTTAAACAGATGAATCGGTTGTCCTTGAGAATCAAAAGAGTGGACAAATTGTTTGTCATCCGGTTCGCTTGAAACGGGTCGGCGGGGGGGGGTGTAAAGTGGAGGATGGTAGGGAAAATGGAGGAAGGTTCCTCTTTGGTTTTGTTAAACTTGATGGCAACAGTACCATCTTTTTTTCTAGTGAACTGTGGTTCACTGGACTGGATTGGTTTGCAACTCTGGTGCAGTTTTTCATAGTTGGTTACCCAACTATCAGGGAGGAGCTTTACTAGCTCGCTTCGTGGAATCTGTCGAGGAACATGGATGCAAGATGTCTGGTCGTGATCAGCAGATATAACAAGAGCGTCTACAGAGTTTGGAATATTGAGATCAATGGCATGGTTTTGGACACGGTAGATCATTTGGTAATGTAAGGTAGCAGCGATAGATCCAGGAGTTTGAGGGGCTCCAGTGATTTGTAGCTAAACCTTAAGAGCGAGTTGGTTGGGATCTCGCAAGAGCAATGTTGAAATTTGGGAAAAGTGTGACAAAGACAGTTCCTGCATTCATAGTAGTCTGGATGGTGCCAACACAAGCTTGCGATATTCCAAAATCTGGTGTCTAGCAAGGCTATTCGAGCGAAGAACCGGAAGGCCTTTCCGACCATGGAAGGTTAAGGCAAGGCGGATGGCTCCAAAGTGGAGATGAGTATAGCCTTGTTGAATCCATTGAGCAGAAACTCGGTGGTATCGGAGAGTGACAAACCTGTTCTTGTTCGCCTTGCTCGAATGGGATGCTGATGAAAGCTAGAGGACTGGACATACTCTTTAACAGTTCGAGGGGTATGCCTGATGAGGTGTCTAATGAATCTGAGAGGTGAAAATGATGGTGGTTTTGCAAAAGCGGTATATGGGTTCATCATGGGAAGTTGAGTCTCTGAGATCTTACTATCCTCAGTGAGGTAGGATACCTCATAAAGATAGTCTATCTTGGAGCATGAGGATTTTCGAAGCTCGGGTGGAGGCTGAAGAGAAAGAGTAAAAGTATGAGAAATAGGGAAAGAGACAGAGGGCGAGTCTGTAGTTTCCATGGGACGAGAATTTCTCTTCTAGAAACAGAACGTAGTTATGACCAAACTAAAATGATTCAAAGAAATCCATGGCTCTGATACCATAAGAGGTTCTATGAAACTAATTTATAAACTCGAGCTGCAAACTTATGGCAAGTATGCTATCCCACACTCGGCTCTTCTGGCCTTAAAAAGGGACTGCCTGTTAGCCATCAAGTAGCTTCTCGAGTCATGAGTTTAGATCATAGTAGTCTTTAGAATATCGGAAATTCTCGATGCACGGGATCCCCTAAGGGCAAGTGCGAGCATACTCCGAGATTTTTCTCAATCATAGTGTTTGTTCGAACTCTCGTTACGACTAGAAGAGAATGAGAGTGTTTAGAAGATCATGTTGGGAGTAGAGTACACAACACACTTCTTATTTCACTCTCTGGTTTTTACAATGGTGGCTCATTGCTCTTATATAGACAAAGGAGGGTATATAAGACAAGAGCAGGCAGACTGGCCTTACTCGGACATAATTACTAAAACAAACTAGCCACTTATGGGCTACACACATAGGGAGTCCTAAAGAAATCCCGTGACAGGCTGTGAACAGTGAATCTCCGCCTGACGCTATAGTAAAAACAGACTGGATGAACAGTAAAAACAGACTGGATGAACAGTGTACAGTGTTTTTAGGACGTCTTTTATTTGTCTCTTCCGTCTCTAGCATTGTAGTCATAGTCTGAATCATCAGAGCTATGATGAGCTATCTGTTCTCTGAGTAGTGCATCCTCATCCATATCATCTGGACTGGAGCTTCCATCTTTTTCTCTTTTGAAAGCGCGGATGAGATTCTCGATTTCTTCTGCTGATAGGTCTGGCGGACGAGAGGAGCTAGCACCGAAAGTGCCGGAAAAAGGGGCGTAATTTGGGGTCTCCCCATGGATCTTGGGAAAGTGGCCCCCCCAAGGATCATAGGGGGTGGAGGAGTCTGGATTGTTTTGTTGAAAGATCTGGAGGGCTTCTAGGATCTTTTCTCTCATCGGATCCCAAGCATCGAGGTGGTCCCAGGAAACAGGGACCTGGGCAGATGGCCATGCTTCTGGTGGGATGGTGCGATTTTCCTGGCATAGGATTCTCTGGAGTTCTCTTGATGAGGATCTACTGGTGGTGATGGAGTAAGGTAGCGTCTAATGAATTTGGGCAGATTCTTGAAAAACTTGAGGCCTGTAACTTGACGTTCCTGCAATAGAAGGTGTGTCAGAGATCCATCCAGTGGGATGGCAATATGTCCATGGGCGGTGGAATAAGACAATAGTATGACGTTCTGGTTCAGGACTTCCTTGCCGATTCTGGATTTTGAAGAGTTCTTTCCAGTACTGGAGTGGTTTGAACCATGCAAAAACATCTAGGAGATATTTCTGGTTATGGTCACGTCCGACTGCATCTTTGATGAAAACCCGCAAAATTTGTTGAGGGAAATTCAATGGCTATTGTGTACGGGTTGAACATGTACCAAAGTAACCATTTCATATCTTCGGGGAATGCCTCATTCGGAGACCATCGAAGGGGATGGATGAATGGATATTGTGGATGGAGTCCATCTGGTTTGAGCATTAGGCCGCCATGTTCACGAAAAATTCGGAGCTGATATTCCCACATTAATTCCGGAAGTCTTTCTTTCAAGACATTATGTTGAATGGCCAATGGAATCTCAGGAGGGTATTTAAGACTTGGCCATCCACACTGCATGTCAGTGGTGCGGTATGTTTCTGAGAGAGGCTCCTTCTTGACATACATGTGAATTGCTTGAACTGGTTCTTTTGGTCTGGGTAAGAAGTCGGCTAAAACATTCTTAGTCCCTGGAATATGTTTGACTTCGAAGGAGTATTTAGAAAACCATTCAGCCCATCGGAGTAATTGTGGATGAGGGACTTGCTTTTGTTTGAATTTGAGCATCTGGGAAATGAAGACATATCCATTTCAACAAGAAAATGGTGTCCAATGAGATGAAACTCAAACTTCTTGATGCCGTATTTGACTGCAAGTATTTCCTTGAAAGTGGAATGGTAATGGATTTCGCTTGGGAGAATCGACCACTTTTGTAGGCACAAATATGCCTATTCCCATCAATTTCTTCTAAAAGAATGGCTGCCCAATATTTGTCGCTGGCATCAGTCTGGAGGATTCTTTTGCCAGTAGATGGGATCTTTAAGGGAGGAAGATGCTGTAAAAGTTGTTTGAGCTGAGAAACAGCTTGAGTTTGCTTGGGTCCCCATGAGGGAGGATTCTTTTTGAGCATCTTTTGGAGAGGTTTGAGATATGTAGAAATATGAGGAATAAAATCTCGCAAGTAATTTACAATGCCAAGGAATTGCTGGACTTGTCTGGCATTGAGATCATTCTCAGGAAATTTTTGGAGTTCCTCTGCAATATGTGATTTAGGGCAATAAGTTCCTTCTTTCAAGTGCATGCCAAGGAATTCAATTTCTGTTTGGGCAATAGTCATTTTTTTTCTGAGAAAGCATAATGCCATGCCTTTTTACAATATCAGCAAATTGTGTCAAAAGTTGGCAATGAGATTGTTCATCAGGGCTGAACAAAAGAATGTCATCAATATAGATTTGGGAGTTTGGAAGAATTGGTTCAAAGATTTTGCACATAGCCTTTTGAAAAAGGGAAGGTGCAGTCTTAAGGCCAAAATGAACAACTGTCCATTGAAAGTGTTGGTTTGGGATACAGAACCCTGTCTTGGGTCTGTCTGATGGGTCAATTCCCAACCGCCAGAATCCTGCCTTAAGATCGAATTTTGAGTAAATCTTTGCTTGAGCAAGGCTAAGAAAGAGGGAATTTCGATGGGGTAATGGGAATTTATCATCCTGGAGGAATTCATTCAGAGGTTGATAATTAATTACTAACCTCATTTTTCCACGGTTTTGTTCAGCTCGCTTGTTGACATAAAATGCTTCACATGCCCATTGAGAGTCAGATGGTTCAATGAGACCTTGTGCCAACAGTTCTGCACATTCTTGTTGTGCAAGTGCAAGATGTTGTGGGCTCATTCCAGAATGACTTGCTCTCGTTGGATTAATGTCTTCATTCTTCTTGAATGGGAGTTTGACATAAAAAAGGGAGTTTTCCCATAAGGGCTGGGTGCAGGTCTGGGAAAACTCGGAGTGTGACTCAGCACAAGAGGAAATTAGACTCTGGATGATTGGGTCAAACAAGGCGGGTTCAAGTGCATAGAACCGTTTGGTTTCTACAAATTCCCTGAACTGATTTTTAAAACGTAATCCTCGGGAAAGTATTCTAAGCTTGGGGAGTTGAGTCAGAATGTCCCAGCCAATGATTAGGAAAGTATTCTAAGTTTTTCCTAATCCTAGTAGGTGTGGGTTTCCTAATCCTAATAGGAGCGGGTTTCTTAATTTATTCCTACTCTGAGTAGGAGTGGCTTTCAAGAATTGGAGAGTCCTCAAGTTCCCTATATATATACAGCCATGCGTGGGGAAGAATTAAGCCGTTGTTGATGCAAGAGGTCTTGAAGTGCCGATTCGTCATCGAGTGCTTGGAAGGAGTTTTCTCCGTTGATTTCGTTCAAACAATTACACCAAGAATATTCAAGTGTTTCTAGCCAATTATATTCTTGTGGTAAGAATTTGTGTATAATTCCTTTGTGAGATTGAGAGATTATTTCACTAGGAATTGTGGGGCTAAACACTGCGTGAGTTATTGGGTGTAATTGGGGCTTGGGAAACACTGAGAGTGTTTGAGTGACTCGAGTGTGTAATCTCCGCTGTATCGCTTGTTCTATAGTGGAATTCGTCGCTGCTCTCCCCGTGGATGTAGGTCTCTACGACCGAACTACGTAAATCTGGTGTCCGATTTATTTTCTTTATTTTGTCTATTTTATTGTTCGATCGCTCGCCCTTTCCGCAACACCTTCCTCATGCCATTTTTTGAAAGCTCTCCCAAATTCGCTTTTGCTCGTGAAATTCTTAACATCGGCCGGGTCTACATCATAAAAGATTGGAATAACCACGTAGTTCTTGTGCAGTCTTTTGCACTTGAGGATCTCGACCAACTCGTCCAGGCACCACTTGGAGTTGGCATATTCCTTGGAGAGCACGATGAGGGCGACCCTCGCATGGTGGATTGCCGGGAAGATGTTCTCCCTGATCTCATTCCCAACGTGTTCTGTTTCTTCGTCGTAGAAGTAGCTAAACCTCTCCTGCTTCAGCCATATGACAAGGTATGGTATGAAGGCATTCCTCACGTCCTTGCCCCTGAAACTCACGAAAACGTCGTGCTCCTGTTGAGAAGGAGTAGAAGAAGAACACATGGTTTTTGCCTTGTTGAAATGTGGTGCAGAAACTTTGAGCGGCCGAATGGGTATTTGGTTAGAAAGACATTAAGAGGAAACCCGTGTCTTCTTATATGCTTGAACGTGTTTGTCTCCTTGCCGTCCAATAATTTACCGGGAAAAACAATGATTCGCAGGATGCAATTCTTTCCCCAAAAATGCAGTTGAGTTAATCAGAGACTTGTTAATGATTGATTGTACTTTATCTGGGATCTGTAACTTAGATTTACTTGACTAATTTCATCAGTTTTCACCAACTTTTTTTTTTTTGGCATAACCGTTCTCACGGACATATTTTTAAAGAAAATGGCTCGATCGACTGGTAGGAAATCTCTCTCTGTGAAGATTCTACGTTCTAAATTGAATGGTAGGAACGGGATGATAGAGCATTGATCCGAGGAACCATTACAATCGTTTTCAATTTTGATGGACTCAATCACAGATCCAACCACAATCTCAATTCCTCTCACATCAATATGTACTCCATCATCCCAAGGATCTCCACGTTGACCTCTGATTGGTCCGAGCGACTTGAAAGGGTACAAATGTGATATTGGTTCCACACATACTTCGTAGAATCAAGATTTGAACCAGATCTTCCATAAAAGCCCATGATTTTGCTTATGGTCCATGGATACCCAAAGTACCTTCCGATGTCCTTCCCAAAGGGACCATATCTTCTTTTATTACAATAAAACGTGAGTGAGTGAACAATGATGGGTTCATAATTCTCTTACTTGTAGCCAGAAATTGATTTCAAGTATTCTCATGGATAATCCAATCGAACTTGCACATAATTTCTCTCTCATAAAGTTTCACCAGGTAGAATCAAAGTGATAAATTTAACAAGACAATGAAAATAGTGAAGATACACAACTTTCATCTAAACTAATATGACTTCATATGGGACTTGCGCTAAACCCATACGAGGGACCAGTAACTAAGGTACTCTCGAGGAACTCGAAACATTCTTGATCGTCACCAATCAGTCAAACATATGAACAAAACAACTGATAGTGTACTTAGCGAGAAAAGTGAAGAGGAAAAAGCCTTGGTGACTTTGGCCTTGCCATTTCTGGGGTCAGCACCACGTGTATCGGAGCAAACCGGTTCCCCATTCTTGTCATAACAAAAGAAAATGTAATGAATGATATCGTCGTGCATGATCACAATCTCCCTCACGCCACTGAATGTACCATCATCCCAAGCATTCCCACCGAGGCCTCCAAATGGCCCAATTGATTTGATCGGGTAAAGATGAGATATTGGCTCAAAATATGCTCCGATTGCATCAAGATGGTCGCTGCTTCTTCCATAAAATCCGATTATTTTGCCACCCATTGTAGGCGACGAGAAGCAGACTCCCTTTTCATCGCTAAATAGTCCAATCATCCATTTATTACTTTGAAAGGTGAGCGAGTGAATGATGGTGGGACAATAACTACAACTTCTCATGTAGCCCACTATCGAAATTAGATACTCATTCGAATCATATATATCAATCTGCATAGATTAGTGGGGTGCGACTATATCAAACTCATGATCAATAACATATGCAAAATTTCAAGAGGAATATGTACAAGGACTTACTACATGGATATTGCCTTGAGCTGTGCCACCATGTCTTTTAGATAACCATAAATCTTTAATCTCCTCTTCGTATTGAAATGTGATTGACCGATGATTGGTTCTCTACTTGGTTCCAATAGAATTAAGATTTTTCTCACATTAGCATGGTAGTTGCCGTCATCCCAAGATGAACCACCTGAACCACCAAATAACCCCACTGATTTGAAGGGATACAGCTTGTTCAAGTAGAGCTCAATGTATGCTCCTATAGAATCAAGTAAAGCACCACTTCTCCCATAAAAATCCAACAATTGTCCCAGCTTCTGATGGCAAGGAAAAGTACTTCCCTTCGTCTTTCCCAATCACTCCCCATATTCTTTTGTTGGTTCAAAATGTGAGCGAATTGATTAGACTGAGACTATAGTTTGAATTGAGATATCAAGGAAAAGAAGTTATGTACTCATCTGGGTATACCAATTTAACCTTCAAACAGGCCACAAAACACATATTCAACATGAATGACTATAGGTTGCATCATTTCGTGAGCAAAATAAACTGGAGATTTTTTTGAGATATGATTCTGATCTATAAAATAAGTTATACATGCTAAGATTTCTGTAAGTTATGTTTCTAATGCATCTCATTTTGTAAATTGAAAAGTAACCTTTTGTTTATGGCTACGTTGTTCTTTGCTAGCCTTAATAGAGTGAATTTATTTATTTTTCCAATTGGTTTTCTAACAATCATGCTGATCCTCATATATCTCTGCTATGAGCTATTCAAGTGATTTCTGAAGATTAAGAATAGTTTTGAAATTCTGTAATCAACCAATGTTATAATAAATTAGAGAGGTTATGTTATTACATTCAAGTAAAAAAGGAGAAAGAGAAAAAAAAAAGAGTCTAGATACAACCTTGGAAGCATTCTCCCCGCCATTTCCACCATGCCTAATTGATCATATGGAACCGTTGGTGTTGATGTAATCAAAAGCGATAGGATCCATGACCAATCCATACCGAATAGCAATTATGCTTATATGCACATATTGTCCATCATCCCAGGAGTCTCCACCCACACCTCCAAAGGCCCTAAAATCTTAATGGCATATGTATGAGGAATCGGCTCCTAATAAGCTCCACTGGACTCGAGACGAGGGCCATCACACGTCCCATGAAACCTAATAATTGTGCCACCGGTGTATGGAAATGAAAAATACCTTTCTTCTGCTGTTCAAATGGCATATAACACTTTGCATTAGTATGGATGGTTAACAAACAAAGGATGGTGAATCCAGAAACTTCTCCAATGTAGCTGAGATGGAAATCAAGTACTCACTTGGACGGTCAAGCTTAATTTGAAGGGAAAAAAATCCAAATTCGAGAAGAGGTAAGAAAAGCAAGAAACAAATTCAAGAGATGAGATTGAAGGACGATTGTTATGTTCACTTCTGACTTACCCTAATATGTTTTGCTCCTCTTTTTGTGCCATGTGTGAAGGGACCAAGTGGACGTCCATACTTGTCGTATAAAACAGAGATAAAATTGATCGTTGAATTGAAACCTACAACGATTTCCCTCACATCTTTATATTTCTCATCGTCCCAAATGTCCTCACCTTTATCACCCCCACATGGTCCAAAGGCTTCAAAAGGATATGCATGAGAAATTGGTCCAACGTGTGCTCCAATTGAATCAAGATGACTGCCACATTTTCCATGAAACCCAATAATTCTTCAGCCATCAACTTGTGGAAAATGAAAAAATTGCCCATTTTCAAAGCCAAATGGTCCATATGTCTTTCTGTTGGTATGGAATTTGAGGGATTGAATAACAATAGGAATATGGTAGTCTCTTATATGGCCTAAGATCGAAGCTAGGTGTTCATTTGGACAATCGAATTTGACCTGTAATAAGTACAAGAATTTGTATAAGTGTCACTGTTCCCTTATATACACACATGCAGCCTAACTTTCATGCTTTTTTTCCGTCCCTTTGATGTATTCTTCAATCTAGTTGGACTTCTTTTCAACAATACTATTTGAAAGTTTATATTAATCATATTACGGGTTATTGCTTCTTTGTGCCATATGATAATGATGTGTATTATTTAAGCACACGATTACTTCAATCCATCTCTTAATCATGATGATTCAAATGCAAGAGATTTATTTTCCAATGAAACTTTTAAGGATAATAATATACTAACTGTAAAAATTTTACCATCAGGATGTCCTCCGTGCTCAAAAGAGCGTACCAAAAATCCCTTCATCATAATTGATGGTGATGAAATCGATAATCGACATAATGAGGACACTGATTTGCCTATGCCAGTGTATGTTCCATCATCATAAGCACCACCACCTTGACCTCCATGTGGCCCAACGGATTGCAGCGGGAGAGAGGGTGAACTACAAACTCCATCGATGCAATCAAGATAAGGGGCTTCTCCCCAACTTGTCCAATAGTTTATGCCAATGATATTTCGACACATCACTAAGGTAGGAGCCTAATCTATTAAGGGCCAATTGATGACCCCTGCATAATGAATTAGACTTTCAGACAGCTCTTCATAAACTTGTAGGTTCTTCTCTATCGAAGGTGTTGAAAACGGCGGCGCAACGGAAGCGGATCATCGATTTGCAATTATGTCGGGAGCGGTAGAAATTAACGGAGAAATAAAATGAGGAACAAATAAAATAAGGATACCGAGAATTTACGTGGTTTGGTCCGAATTTCGGAACCTACGTCCACGGGAAGAGCCAACAATATAATCCACTATAAATCAGAGAATTACAGGATTACACACACTTACATGCTCAAGTGTTTCCCAGCCCTAGTGTATACCCAATACCCACAGTATTTAATAAAACAACTCAATGAACTCGCACAAATCTCTCTTAGCTCACGTCTCTCTCTTTCTGGAGCTCTCACCGCTCGGCTTCTCTCTCTTCTTTTTTTCTTCGGCCTCCGACGGTCTTCTTCTATATGGGAAGAAAACTCCTCAATTTGTCAAAGGCTGCCACCTTCTGCAAACACGCTTCATGCAATTAATGTTCTGCATGCGCGAAGAAGAAATGCTGGGCGTATCTCCTGCCTTCCCCTCCTAGGATAATAATAAAAAAAGCTCTCACAAGACAAGTTCTGAAGAAGCTAGCTGCGCCCTCCTTAATTTATGGGTATGCATGCACCATGTGCATGCATTAAAGAAAGGGAAAGATTTTGGACGTCCAAGTCCACGCGTGTGCTGAAGAAGGGAAAAGTCAAGATCTCCATTTAATGAACGGAGACAAACAGCAAGCCTCAATCTTCAATTTTCCACTTGCGGCTGAAAGAAGCAAAAGCTTCGACGAGACCAAATCTTCTTTATTTAATTCTTCACGTTTGGTCCCGAAAGAATTTTTATGACTAGACAATTCTTTCGGCTCTGAATACGCGTGAAGTGCTTCTTCATTTCAGCATATTAATTGTGTGTATGCATCGGGTATTGTACACGGGCTCAAACTCGAGACATAATTTTAACAATTCTCCACCTTGGCTCAACGTTTGTAGCCAAGTTATAGTGCTCCTTTTTCCATGTTTGGCTCTCCCAACGCCCCGATGGGCGCTTATTCTCTATAGACACCAATCGAGCTCAAACAGAGCTCGAGTTTCGCCGAAGGAACAGGCTTCGTCATCATGTCCGCCGGGTTCTCCGCTGTTGCTATTTTCTTCACAACAATTTTACCCTTTGCTATGATATCTCGGATGAAATGATACCTGATATCGATATGTTTCGTTCGCTCGTGATATATTGGATTATGTGCCAAATATATCGCACCTTGATTGTCACAGTGTACGGTTACACTTTTCTACTCCAATCCAAGGTCCGAGAGCAAACCCCTCAACCATATCGTCTCTTTCGCTACAAAGGTTAGTGCCATATATTCTGCCTCAGTCGAAGACAAGGCAACATCGTCTTGTAAGGACGCCTTCCAACTTACTGCACCACCTGCTAGCGTAAACACGTACCCCGCTAGTGATCTACGGTCATCCAAGTTGCCAGCATGATCCGAATCCACATATCCTATGGTCTCACTGCCATTGTCGTTCCTCCGGTACACAATGCCAATGTCTGCTGTCCCCTTTAAATATCTAAGGATCCATTTCACAGCTTCCCAATGTGTCTTACCTGGGTGCTTCATGTAACGGCTGACAACACTTACAGCTTGTGAAATGTCAGGCCTAGTGCATACCATGGCGTACATTATACTACCCACTGCACTAGAATAAGGAATACGGGACATATGCTCCTCCTCCTCCTCAGTCTGCGGTGATAACTTGTCAGAAAGTTTAAAATGTGCGGCTAAAGGAGTACTTACAGATTTTGCTGACTGCATGTTAAAACGCGCCACAATCTTCTCAATGTATTTCTTTTGAGACAAACGCAACGTTCCTGCAGCCCTGTCACGCAAAATCTCCATACCCAATATTTTCTTAGCAGCACCTAAATCTTTCATTTCAAACTCAGCACTCAACTGCCGCTTCAGTGCATTAATATCAGACATATGTTTAGCTGCTATTAACATGTCATCCACATATAATAACAAGTAAATCAAAGACCCATCATCCAATCTCCTAAAATAAACACAGCTATCAAATTGACTTTTCGAATAGCCTTGACTAGCCATGAAAGCATCAAAACGCTTGTACCACTGTCTAGGAGATTGTTTCAGCCCATACAAAGATTTCTTTAATAGGCAAACATGATCTTCCTTACCTGGAATAGCAAATCCCTCTGGCTCCCTCATGTAAATTCATTCCTCCAACTCACCATGAAGAAACGCCGTTTTCACATCTAGCTGCTCCAGCTCAAGATCTTGTGCAGCAACCAAAGCAAGTAATACACGAATAGAGGTATGTCTTACCACAGGAGAGAACACCTCATTGTAGTCGATGCCCTCTCGTTGAGTATACCCTTTCGCAACAAGTCTTGCCTTGAACCTGGCTGTCTCAACACTGGGAATGCCCTCTTTCCGTTTATAGACCCATTTGCATCCAACTATCTTCTGGCCTTTGGGTACTTTGACTAGCTCCCATGTCTGATTCTGATAGAGTGATTCTATTTCTTTACTCATAGCCTCTAGCCACTGCGATGACTCGCACTAGCCATCGCTTCGAGTAGGACGAAGGCTCATCTGTCTCCACCTCATCACCTACAGTCAATGCATAGGCAATATCAGAATAACCATAACGTACCGGTGGTCTAATTTGCCTTCTTTGTCTGCTCGTGGCTATATTGGGCTGCGGCTCTACTGGTTGTTATCTATCACCGTCTTCAGGAACTATAGCCTCATCTGCAGTCTCCTCCTATGTTACCTTTGAGGTCTCCGGGGGCTCCACCTGAACCTCCACTTCACTTTTGACACCATGATCCGTTTGCTCTGCCGATTGAGTCTCAAGACTCCTCCTTTGAAGCATTGCAGTCTCGTCGAAGATTACATTTCTGCTGATTAGAAAACCGGGTGATCTGGGATCAGTGCACCACAGCTGGTAGCCTTTCACCCCTTGTGCATAACCCAGAAATATGCACTTCTTTGCCCTCGGCTCAAGCTTACCATCACTCGCATGAGCATACGCAGGACATCCGAATATCCGTAATTCGGAGTAATCAACAGGTTTCCCCGACCATACTTCCTCAGGAGTCTTCCACTCAATAGCAGATGATGGAGATCGATTAACCAGGTAACAAGCCATATTTACTGCTTCAGCCCAAAATTCCTTGCCCAATCTTGCATGCGAAAGCATACACCGAGCTTGCTCAAGTAGAGTTCTGTTCTTCCGTTCTGCAACGCCATTTTGCTGTGGTGTTCCAGGAACTGTGCGGTGTCTCACAATCCCTTCCTTTTGGCAGAACTCGGTAAAATCCTTACCACAGAACTCCATGCCGTTATCGGTTCTCAGGCACTTGATTTGTTTACCTGACTGCTTCTCAATCAATGCCTTAAAATTCTTGAACCGATCAAATACTTTAGCTTTGTGCTTTAGGAAGTATACCCATACCTTCCTTGAATAATCGTCGATGAATGTCAGCATATATCGAGCATCTCCTTTCGATGGAACTGAGGACGGTCCCCAGACGTCTGAATGAATATATTCAACCGGTTGCTTGGTCGAATGTATGGCTGTGCCAAATTTGACACGACGCTGCTTCCCAAAGATGCAGTGCTCGCATAGGTCCAGTTTCCCTGTCTTCTGACCTTTCAGCAACCCCTTTTCACTCAACATCGTCATACCTGCCTCACTCATGTGCCCTAATCGCATATGCCATAATTGAGTCAAGTTTGAGTCTGACTCTCCTGATGAAATTGCAGCAGCTCCGGTCACAGTTTCTCCCAGTAAATGATAGAGAGAATTCATCTTCTTCCCTTTCATCACTATCATGGCACCTCGAGAGACCTTCAATACTCCACCTTCAACAGTGTACTTGCACCCGATGTCATCGAGTGCGCCCAAGGAAATGAGGCTCATCATGAGTTCTGGTACATGCCTCATGTCTGTCAGTGTCCGTTCTACACCATCGTGCATCCGGATCCGAATTGTCCCTATTCCCACAACCTTACAGGTTGCATTATTTCCCATATGAACTCTACCACCATATGTTGTCTGGTAGGTAGTGAACCAGTTCCTATGAGGAGTCATGTGAAAGGAACATCCGGAATCTAGCACCCATCCGTCTCTTGACGTGCTTGTAGACACACATAAGACGGCCTCGGCATGACTGGTACTTTCCTCGGCAACATTCGCCACACTGCTTGTGGCATTTTGCCCACTGCCTTTATTTCTCAACCTGGGACAATCTCTCCGTATGTGCCCTTCCTCGTGACATTTGAAGCACTTGATGCGACCTTTTGATTTTCTATGTTGCGACTTTGATCTGCTTTTGCTTCCGCTGCTATTGTTGGGCCTCCGATGTTGGTCTCTACCTCGAATCATCAGTCCTCGCGCCACGCCTTGCGCTAGACTATCGTCACGCAACTTTCTTTGCCACTCCTTTGAGAATAGGGCGGATTTTACCTCTTCTGAGGTAATTGTTGTACGCCCCTGCAACAAGGAGTCGCAAAAAGTGCTCCCATGACTCCGGTAGAGACGCCAAAGAACATCATGCCTTGATCTTCATCATCTAAAATCTTGCCGACATTTTTCAAGTCCATCATGAGTTTAATAAACTCATCTAGGTGGGATCTAATGGACGTACCTTCAATGTATCAAGACCGAAACATCCTCTTCAGCATGTATAAGTGATTGTTCAAACCTTTCGTTACATAGAGGGCTTGAAGTTTTGTCCACAATGCCGCCGCATCATTCTCCTCAGCCACCTCTATCAGCACTTCATCCGATAAGTTCAACAGGATTATGCTCATGGCTTTCTCCATCAGCTCGTCCTTTTCAGCATCTCGCATTGTCTCGAGCAACCTAGCCTTGCCCTCCAATGCCTTGGCTAAACCTTGAGTTGTTAATAACGCCTTCATCTTGACGCTCCATAACCCAAAATTGTTCCTCCCGTTAAATTTCTCAATTTCTACTTTTGCTCCGGACATAATTGCAAAATCTGAGCTCTGATACCAATTGTTGAAAACGGTGGCGCAACGGAAGCGGATCGTCGATTTGCAATTATGTCGGGAGCGGTAGAAATTAACGGAGAAATAAAACGAGGAACAAATAAAATAAGGACACCGAGAATTTACGTGGTTCGGTCCGAATTTCGGAACCTACGTCCACGGGGAGAGCCAACAATATAATCCACTATAAATCGGAGAATTACAGGATTACACACACTTACATGCTCAAGTGTTTCCCAGCCCTAGTGTATACCTAATACCCATAGTGTTTAATAAAACAACTCAATGAACTCACGCACAAATCTCTCTGAGCTCACGTCTCTCTCTCTTTCTGGAGCTCTCACCGCTCGGCTTCTCTCTCTTCTTTTTTTCCTTCGGCTTCCGACGGTCTTCTTCTATATGGGAAGAAAACTCCTCAATTTGTCGAAGGCTGCCACCTTCTACAAACACGCTTCATGCAATTAATGTTCTGCATGCGCGAAGAAGAAATGCTGGGCGTAGCTCCTGCCTTCCCCTCCTAGGATAATAATAAAAAAAGCTCTCATAAGACAAGTTCTGAAGAAGCTAGCTGCGCCCTCCTTAATTTATGGGTATGCATGCACATGGTGCATGCATTAAAGAAAGGGAAAGATTTTGGACGTCCAAGTCCACGGGTGTGCTGAAGAAGGGAAAAGTCAAGATCTCCATTTAATGAGCGGAGACAAACAGCAAGCCTCAATCTTCAATTTTCCACTTGCGGCTGAAAGAAGCAAAAGCTTCGACGAGACCAAATCTTTTTTATTTAATTCTTCACGTTTGGCCCCGAAAGAATTTCTATGACTAGACAATTCTTTCGGCTCTGAATACGCGTGAAGTGCTTCTTCATTTCAGCATATTAATTGTGTGTATGCATCGGGTATCGTACACGGACTCAAACTCGAGACATAATTTTAACAGAAGGCGTGATGACAAAAGAGTTGAAGTGCTTCGTTTGGACTCATCCTTTGACAATATACTTGTCATCGACTTAAGGACTTTCAACAAATTTGGATCTCTTGCTGTGATCAATATTCTAGTTCTCGGGTGAAACGATTTTCGCTCTCCAGTGCTGAAATAGTTTTTTTTTTTTCCTTAGTAACACCGTGAAGGCGAAGAAGTATCTTTTTACGATGCATACTACTTTTTTCTCATTGATGTTGGTGTGAATGCCATCGCAAGCAACTGCAGCCACTGTTGTCTTACCTATTCCTTCTGTACCACATTTGCCTATCATGCGTACATCCTCCTCTCCGCCATTTCTTGTCAAAGGAATCACATCTTCTGCTAAATGAGCTACTCCAATTGCATTTTTCGTATGGTAGAGAAACCCTGGGCAAGGTACTTGACAATCTTTTCAGTGAGTTTCGCCTCATTACTGACGTTAAATGTTGGTACCAAATTTATTTGAGCAATATGTATGAGAAAATAGACATACACATATACCCAAGAGACAAAATATGATAAAGATTGTACTCAAATTTCTATGGTACGTGGAGAAGAAATCGAGCTTGACTGAATCACTAGAGACATTGGCATGTGTAACTAAGAAATGGTGATTAACTAAGCTCCACTTTTGATATAACCTCATCCTACAGCAGAGAAGGGTGCATCCCTCGTCTTGCGTTGCGCCGTACCATGCATATAAAGAAGTGACACCTTTCTGAGTTAAGGCCATAAAAACAGAAAAAAATAAAATTCACCGTTTCTAATGTTATGTTATCATGATTTTAAGTCTGAAACTCCAAAATTTGGCCCAAAAAAGGTATGAAACCTCGAAAATGCAAACTACAAACTCAGAGAAATTTAATCCGGCTTTTCGTTTCGGCTTTACAGGGAAATTATCAAAAGCATCATCACATATCAACCTCATGTCAATTTGCACTTTGAGTTTTACAACCCTACAATTAGCATTCTAATTACATTTAACAGCTAATCCTATTTACGAATTTGTCATTTTCCTTGCAATTTTGTCCCTACCACCATTTCAAATTCACCAACCACGAAAACTCACTTGCCCAAAACCCTAACCCATCTGCCCGCCCAATGCTCAGTCCCTCCCCTAGACAACTGCCACGACCCACCCAGCGCCGCCCGGGTCAGATCTGACTGGAGTTTGCCGCCGACCATGGCCGAGAAGAGGAAGATGCCGAGAGCATTGTGAGAAAGAGAGATGCAAAGACGGCTAAGTCGTAATCCTTGAAAAGATGGCAATAAGAATTTTCAGGAAAGTCGAATAAGACTTTCTACTTATCGCATCCAATTCCATCGATTATACACAAATTCCGTCTACAAAACAAACAAACCAAAGAAATGACATCAAAAAAGGAAAAATCACAGATGGCGATACTAAGCTGCGACATGTAGTAAGAATCATCGGTACTTACCCATTGGCGCCGTTCTGCAAATGGAAGCTGAACATATGCTTAGCCTCTATTAGAGCATTTTCCCATATTGTTATCTGCGCTTCATTTTTCTGGATCTTACACAACCTCTCGAAACCTTGCGAGAACTCGGTTCAACTCATCGACTTCGAAACATCAGCCGCGTCCACGCCATGAAAGATGGGAACAACCATGTGACAGAGCTGCCTTCTGCACTGGAGGATCTCTACCAGCTCATTCAGGCACCACTTGGCGTTAGCATAGTTCGCGGAGAACACGTCGAGGGCGAACCTCGCATGCCAGATTCCTCTGAGGAGCTTGTCATGTCCTTGATCTCCTCCCCAGCGTCCTCTCTGTCTTCGGCACTGAAGAAGTTAATCCCCGCGTGGTTCAGCTCGCGGAAGAGGCGTGATATGATATGAAGTTCTGAAACTCACGAAGCCGACGCTTCCATTGATGAGAAGACATGGACCCTGTCTTGTCGATATGAGGTGTAGAAACTTTGATTGAGAGGACATTTGTATGACGACTTCGAGGAAATTATCTCTCTCTCTCTCCTTGTATGGCGCGTTAGAGATCATAATTCTCTCACTGCTTCCTTGTTTCTGCTTAATTTTAAGACCAAGGTTTTGTGGGTGAACGGTTCTTGCTTTGTTGCATCGAATAATTGCCTTGATACCAGAAGTGGCTGCTTATTATGATACTAAAGATTCTTGGATTATGTTTTGCTATAATGATTTACAATATACTTCTACTTGGCCAGAAAATATCGATTGGATTATTGTATCTAGGTAGCCTGAAGCTGTTTTTCTTAGATTGATGTGCTAATTCCGAGCAATAGAAAAACACCGACTAGCACGGTTTGAACAGATGATGGTGTTGCCCATCGCAAATGGCGCCTTCATTCTTTTAGGTTGATAATGCCGTGAGAATAACTGAACAAGCCCCGCAAGCTCATCACTGGGGATGACAAAATGGCAAACAATGCCATAATAGACGAAACAAAAATACAGAATAGGTAGCAGTACGAAAACCTACGTACTAGTTTGGCATGTTATACGTTCAACTTAACAAAATGCAGAATCAAATACAGAATATTTGCACGAATATGGACATAACTGAAACCAGAGCTGCAAAAAGATGTCGACAGTTGACTTTCAGGAACGCGTCATACGGTAAGGTTTATGTTGACAACTCAACGCCTTCTAATATCTCTTTTTAGTTCTTCGTTTTTGTTATATCGTTTTTGTTTAAATTCGTGGGCAGAATGGGATGCGGCATCTTTTTCTTAATGGGATATAATCTATTAGGGAGCTAATGGTCCCGAAACATTCAAGATGCTCAAATTGTTGTAAATTTTCTCTTAAGACCATAATGACATTTAGCAAAAAATGTGAGTGAATTTAAAATAATCAAGGTTTATTGATTCTGAATACGTAAAGTAAAGAGATAAGCACGCTAAAAATTCTAAATCTTACCGTGAAAATGCAATTGAATCATAGAATTTTCAAAAAGTGCAATTAAGTCCTAAAAGTTATCAAATTTGTGTAATCAAGTCTTTCATTGACTTTGTTTAATTTGGTTTAATGGAAAATGCTAACATTGATTATTTTTTATTTTCTCTATCTTATGTGTCATTGAAATGATTAAAATGACATCGTTTTGGTCCAAATCTGGTTTTTAATACAATATTTATTTATTTATATATTAGAAAATGGGTGAACTTTAAAAAAATACAAAACGTGGGAAAAAAAAACATGGCTAGTCTAGCAATGATGAAGGCATGGCCGATGACTGCAAGCAAGGGCCTAATCTGAATGGGGGTCACAATCCTCCCCTAGATTGGCTAAGGGTCGCCAGAGTGGTGGAGGTCGGCATAGCCCTGCCGTGACTAAGTTCTCCTTTTTTTCTCCTTCTTTTTTTTTTTTTTTTTTTTTTTTTAGTTTGCTTATTTTTAATACAATTTTAGTGATAAATCATATCTTTAGCAAAATTCAAATCCATGTTTAGCTTCATTTTGTCATAGTAGAATTCATGATGCATTCCGTTTATTTTGGCGTAATATAGGTCTTGGAACATGCTAATTTGAACAGAAATGAAAAATAACCCAAAAAATCTTAAAAAGAGAGAAGGGGTAAAGGTGGCATTTAATAAACAATTACGCTTTTAGAATTGTTCCGTTTCATATGTAGAGACATTCATGAAAGGGCTGCGTCTAATCGATATTAGAAAATATTAAAATTGGATTAATTAGGATTAGTTTAATTCGTTACTTTAGCAGAGCCTGTTTTTTCATCAAATATAGCACCACCTAATAATAAATTTAGGAGGCATGCATCCTTAGCTAGAGACATGGCCACGTCTAGTCTGGGGTTAGCTCGTGGGATCCTATCCGCGGTTTAATGATAAAATTTTTATTTACTTTTGCCGGGATTTTTATTTTCCTGTACTTTATTCATTTGTTTAGTTATATATATGCACTGTTTTGATTGTAGGTTGTTTATCTTTACCGATAGCCCAGTCCTGCATAATCGCCTTTCACATGTTAGAAGTCTATGATTATGAAATTAATTAAGACCACAAGTGAAAACATAAGACGAAAAAGTATCAAAAGAGCGCTAGATTAATTTGGCTTAATAAAATCTCCAAACTTGTAAATTTTTTTATTTGAACTCCCTCTCCTTACTCAACTTTCTAAAACCCATAATAAATTTTTTTTTTTTGGGTAAGGTAAACTTGTATAAATGGCAACCATCAACTGTACAAACTAGAGGATGACAGCTCCAATTTTCACTCAGTTTAGTCTACCGAGTGAAAGGAAGCCACAATCCACAAGTAACTAACAGATGCAGAACTAAAAACAACATCATAACACCCAGGAGGATCTCCCAAAGACTTAACCACTAAAAATGGAGGTACTTAAACCCCACACTCTCTGAAGACGTCTATTAACCAGATTGTCTTGAACCAACGGTCCTGACAACACTTTGTCCTTGACAGTCTTGAGTATATAATACTTCATTGCTGGAATGGATACCACTTTACTCCGAAATAGGATGTCATTACGAGACTTCCAAATAATATAACAAAGAAAAGAAAGAAAAGGAGAACCCTAACCTCCTTTCGGAAGCCTTTACCAAAAAAATTTATACTGGCCCACACCATGGTATCACTCCATGATCCTCCCGGCCAAGCCAAATTGCACTTGCCCGCCCAAAAAACAGCAAGAGCATGCGTTAGATGGCAATAAAAAAAAAGGTGATCAATAGTATCCGGACTAGATTGACAAAAGGCACACACAACGCCAAGCCTCCCAATCGAAAGGAGGAACATTTGGCGAAAGGAGGAACATTTGGGTAGGTAAGCAGTTCTTAGCAATCAACCACAGTAAAAACTGATGCCTTGGCAGTAATGATTTGTGCCACACTAAGGAAACCCAATGAACTTGCAGAGCCCAACTCCTTGTAGATTCCCAGGCCGATGCCATCGAGAACTCACCGGAAGAGAGAGGCTCCCAGGTGAACACGTCCGGGCTATTGTTGAGTAGTGGAATCGGATGTGACCAGCTTCGAAGGTGTTGCAAGACAGAGGCCCCCGCTGGTAGGAAAAGGTCCACCACCTTTGCTTCCCTAGTAAGACTGGACCGATATATGAATGAGTTAGAAAACATACCATTAAGTAGACCTAGAGGGTGCCAAGGATCAAACTAGAGGGAGACTGAACGTCCATCGCCAACTCGCCATCTTACTAAGCTAAGGATATCAGCGCGCAAGGCAAGAACTTTCCTCCAAGCCTAGGAGCAAGTTGTTGGAGTAGACATGGTCCAGAAGTTCTTGCGCTTTAAGTACGTGGCATGAATCTACTTACACCAAAGAGATTCCTTGTCGGTAAATAAAAGCCATATATGTTTCATCATGGCAGCTCTATTGCTTTCCCTTAGCTTCCTCACCCCAGGTCCTCCTTCAGCCTTCGGAAGGCACACTTCTTCCCAGGCCACTTTCGCACCACCAGATCCTAGACTTGGACCCTTCCATAGAAACTGACAACAGATTTGTTCGATCCTTTCCAAAACTGAGCTTGGCAGGATAAAGATGCTAGCCCAATATACTTGGATTGCATGGAGGACCGACTTAATAAGTAATAGCCGACCAGCAAAAGACAAGAAACGGTGCGTCCAAGAATGAATTCTGGTAGTAAGATGACTAACCAGGGCAACGCAGTCCGTTTTAGCCATCCTCTTGGTAATAAGAGGGACGCCAAGGGACTTTACTGGAAGTGACCCCAACTGGAAGCCCCACATTTGGCATATTTGATCCCAAGTGATTGGAGAGCCTCCTGCTAAAAACACCTCACTTTTACTCAGGTTCGGACTTAGGCCACTCCAGGAGGAAAATAGTTGCAACCCTTCCTTAAGGCAAAAGCATGCATGCACAGAAGCTTCACAGAAGAGGAAGACATCATCCGCGAAGAATAGGTGTGACAAACGAATAGACTTACATCTCCAAAAGAACTTGAAACCGGGAAGACTAGCCTGCTGAGAAATGATACCCGAAAAAACCTCTATAGCAAGGGTGAAAAGATAGGGAGACATCGGATCTCCTTGTCTTAACCCCCTCCCACTTGGAAAAAACCCATGCAACTCTCCATTAATAGAAATAGAGAATTTAGGAGTCCGCACGCAAATCATAATACGGTGTACCAATCATCTAGGAAACCCAAAGGCTAGCAGGGTTGATTCAAGAAAATCTCAATCAAATGTATCATAGGCTTTCTGAAAGTCCACCTTGACAGCACATTTAGGGAGGTACGGCTCTACATGAAAGTGACTAAATAATTCCTGAGCTAGAAGAATATTATCACTAATTCTCCGACCTTTGATGAAGGCGTTTTGAAATGGGCCTACTAGGGAGGGGGTAACTACAGCCACTCTCTTCGCAATAATCTTAGTAATACATTTATAAATAGTATTGCAACAAGCAATCGGTCTAAAGTCTCCAACGGAAGAAGCATTGGGAGTTTTAGGAACAAGGGCAAGGATTGTATTATTAACTTCCCTCAAAAGACTTCTAGTATTGAAAAAGTGTAAAAAGTGTAAAACCCATAATAAGTTAATGGCAGCTTTCCAAATAAAGAACAAATTTTCACAATTAACCGAATCAACTTGCGTCGCCATTGTTGGGATTTGGGAGAGCGTACGCCAAATGCGAACGTTCCATGATAAGAACCACCGCCCGTATTTACTTGGCAGTCTATGAAGTTGACTCAACGTTACACACTTTAATGTGTCCCCACCTCGACATGGTCGGGAGAATACCAGGTGTAGATATGGAGGTGTCCAAGAGCAGAAATAAAAATTAGCTGGGGCTTTAAGATGCGACGAACCAAACCAAGGGGTGCTCTATGTAAGACATCTACTTCTCCAAAATCATGGGGTAATATGGCAAAGGCTGTCAAGCCTTATGACAATGACCAGTTACATATACTGGCATGTCCTAAGCATGATGTACACTTGAAAGCAAGCACACCTGCAAGTGTACCCGACACACACAAGCGCAAGCACACAGGTCAGCTCTCAATAATAGTGTCCTCCATGCGCGCTCCAGACCTTCCATGAAATCCGACAATCTTTCCACTGGTTGAAGAAAATGAAAAGCGCTTCTTTTCTTGACACCATCAAGTGGTCCATAAGTTCTTTTGTTGCTTTGAAATGTGAGACCGAATCACAACATGTCCGAAATCATCTCTTATGTAACCAGGATACGAAGTAAAATACTCTATGGGGAAATCAAGTTTAATCTGCAAATATCAAAAGGGAGATGTCTTGGTCACAAGCTCTTCGCTGCAGAATAGCAAAAATCCCCACAAACAGAACCCCACTGATTAACTGAGTTAGACTAACCAGGTACAAGACCAGAACAGAACATTTCAGGGCACAAAGAGCGCTGGTTTTGTGCATGAATTTTAAACAATAAGACAACTTTGATTTCATACTCAAAAGCAATGGAGTTAATCACCGATCCCGCAACTATGTTTATTTCTCTCACTTCTGTGTGGATACCATCATCCAAGGGCTGCTGCCTCGACCTCCAAAAGTCTCGATGGATTTAGAGGAACCAGAACAAGAAATTGGTTCTGAGTGAACTCCTATTGAATCAAGATGGGCACCACATCTTCCATAAAGCAAATTATCTTGCTACTAGTCAATGGACAGAAAAAGGACCTTCGTTTTTCCACACCAAACGGTCCATGCCTTTTCGTGTTAGTTTGGAATGTCAGCTGCGAATGACAGCCGAGCCAAAATCATGTCTGATATAACCGGATACTGAGGATCAATATTCGGGTGCCAAGTCCATATCAACCTACGAAGGTAGCAATTGTTGGCTGGGTTCGCCTCTTGTGGGGCCCAGCTGACACTAAATAAAAAAAAAAGTTGAAAAAGTCGAAAGCTAAAAAGAAGAAAAGAGTGAGTGCTGCTTTGCCCGTGAGTGGAGCCCCAGCGTGAGGAGAGAGGGAGAGCTGAGCAAAAGGAACCGACCAAATCGAGAAAGATCTTTCGGACCAAACCTTTTGAAAACCTTTTGAAACGGATTGAATTGGTCCGAAATATTCTCGATTTCATAAAATTGAAACAAAGATTTTCGTCTTGATTATTTATACTTCATCAAAATTATTAAAGAAATAAACTGAACTATTAATTGTTCGGGATTTGACAAAAGGCCGAATACGGCATTCTTTGGTTAGGCGCATGACTCGGCTTTTATTTACAACCCCTCTTACTGTCTTTGCGTTCCCATTCGATGGGGGACTCTCAGTTTGTCTCCCTTGTAGTATCTGGTCTTCCATGCAAATGCCTTCGCGTACTTCTACCATGTTTCGAAGACCAAATGGACTCGCCATCTTTGTCATACTCAATGGCGGTGTAGTTGACAGCACTTTCTAACGGTATCTTTATTGTCTTCACGCCATTATACTTTCCATCCCAAGTTTGTCTACCTTGGCCTCCAAATGGTCCAGTACACTTGGACATAGATGATATATTGGTTCTAACCACTCCAATAGATTCCAAAAAAGGAAACATGTCCAAAAAGTCTTAAATGTATTGCAATTTGGCCAATTTAATTCTAAACTTTTCAATTTTATCAATTAAGCCATCCACCTTTTATTATAATATTTAAATAATAAATCACGTATTTATTTAATAGCTTAGGTTTTTAAAACGTTAAAAATAGTTTCAACAAATTTCATATGGTATCAAAGTCGGATATCCTGAATTTGAATTTTTCCAAGTCCCATTTACCTCTCAAATTAAATATTCCCATGCTTACTACTAAGCAAAAAGATCATACTAAGCATGAGGGAGTGTTAGAATATTTAAATAATAAATCATATATTACTTTTAGAATAGTTGGCAATTGTTCTACCAAATATTATAATTTTCATTTTTGTTAATTGAGTTCATCTAACCAAATTTAGCATAAAATTGCTGATATGGATGCCAAACCGACACTAATATAAACAATTTGTATAACTCTTTTCTTTTATGTCTTTCTTTATTTTTCTTTTTCTTTTTCTTTTTCTTTTTCTTCCAAGCTTGGTGAGGACCCTTGTCGATCATTAGTGAGGGTTGCTCGATCCTCGTTGGACATTAGCGAGGGTCATAGCCCTTGCCCAATGGTTGATGGCAGTCACTTGCCCTTGCTTGTGGTTTGTGAGGATCACCAGGCCTCGCTGTGGTTAGTGAGGGTCAGCTAACAACCCTTACCAAACTTGGTAGGAAAAGAAAAAGAAAAAGGTAGAAAAGAAATCATAAAAAAATTGTTTACATTAGCACTAGCCAACTTACATTGCATTAGTAATATCCACATTAATGATTTCCGATTAAAATTAACTAAATTGATTTGATTGATAAAATGCAAAAAGATGTAGAATTTAATTGATAAAATTAAAAAAAAAATTAAAATTAAATTAGTCAAATAACAATGGCTCTTTTTAAATAGTTTTCCCATTCCAAATAGGTAATAGAACTTCCATAATATTTAATTATCTTTCCTCCAATTGCTAGAAATACGTTACCTTTTCATTACCCAACGGTCCATATGCTCTTTTATTGCTCAAAAATGTGAGTGAATTGATAACGCTACAGTCAAAATCACTCATTGGAGGGGATACGTACAGTGGGAGTGCCAAAATTTGGCACGGAGGGACACTTAAGTGCCAAAACTTACAAACGGTACACTTAAGTGCCACTTTTCAAAAAAAATGGATCAATTAAGTGCTAAGTCGCAGGAACCCTACCGGAAATCTTACGTGGCAATTTTTCATTAATTTTTTTACCTACGTGAGACGAAAAATCAGTGCAAAACGACGTCGTTTTTGCACTGACGTGATTTTAAAAATTATTAATTAAATAATATTAAAAAAAAAATTTAAAAATAATTATTATAAAATTAATTAATTAATTAATTAAAAAAAGGGGTGAGGGGAAATCGGCGAGGGCTACCCCTTCTTTTTTTTTTTAATAAAATTAATTTTAATTTTTTTTTAAAATTTGACGTGGATAATTTTTTTATTAAAATTGCCACGTGGAATTTTTATTTTGAAAAAATGCTTTCCGTCAAAATGAAGTCGCCGGAAAATGGACACGTGGCATTTGGCCAGGATTTTCTCGCCGTTGGCACTTAAGTGAACCATTTTACTTCGATTTTGGCACTTAAGTGTCTGCTTTGAACTTTTTAAGACTTAAATGTCCCTCCGCGCTGAGTTTTGGGTCCGTACCCCCACAATATAGACTGAAACTAAAGTTAGACAATCGATGTGTTTGAGTATAGCTCAATGTGTGCTCCAATAGAATCAAGAAAAGTACCACATCTCCCAAAAACTCCAACAATTTTCCTAACTTTTGATGGCAAGGAAAAGTACTTCCCTTCCTCTCTTCTAGTCGGTCCCACATTTTTTCACGGGTTTGAAATGTGAGTGAGTCTTATCCCAAAAACAGCAAGACCAGAGGAAATAACACAATATAGGCTCATCAGTCTTTGCAATTTCACGTACAAAGTTATAGCAAAGGTAATGGCAAACAGAATGAAGCCTTGGCCACCAGACATAATCTCACAAGAACATAGTGCTTTCGTGGGAGGAAGACAAATACAGGATAATATTTTAGTTGTACAGGAGGTTCTTCACCACATGCGCATAAGGAAAAGGAAAATGAATTATCAAGCCGTGCTTAAACTTGACATGCAAAAAGCCTATGATAGGGTGGAATGAGACTTTCTACGTGATTGTATGGAGAAAATGGGATTCGATGAGAAATGGGTTCGTTTGATCAGCTACTGCATCTCATCAGTATTTTCAGTATACGCATCAACGACGCAAACAATGAATATTTTGCACCTACGAGAGGGATCAGGCAAGGGGACCCACTCTCACCTTATATATTCATCATTATGGCTAACACTCTCTCCTCCCTAATCTCTAAAGCAATGATGGATGGAAGTCTGAAGGGAGTCCAATTGAACACTCACTGCCCAGCACTCTCCCACTTGCTATTTGCAGACGATGCAATTTTCTTCTTGAATGCAACTACTCAAAAGGTAGAAAACCTGTCAAACACCATAAATCAATATTGCTATGCACCAGGCCAACAGGTAAACCTCAACAAGTCAGGTATTTTCATAGAAAGAAGCTATCCTCAGTCTATAAAATAGAACATAGCGGATGTTTTGAGAGTTCCACTAATAGAAAAAAACAAGAAAGTACCTGGGTATACCTTCAAAATGGGGCCAAACAAAAAAAACAACTCTCATCGTGGATCTTAGCACGTGTAGACAACAAACTGGCAAGTTGGAAGGAAAGACTAATCTCTAAGGCAGGCAAGGAGATACTGATCAAAACAATAGTTCAAGCCATCCCTCAATACGCAATGTCTATATTTAAAATCCCACTCTCAATATGTCGAGCAATTGAAAAGCGCATCTCCTCTTTCTGGTGGAGACAGAATGCCTCAAAAAAAGGCATACACTGGAAACAATGGGACATCTTAAAAGATAGGAAAGACTGTGGGGGCCTTGGCTTTAGAGATATTGTGGATTTTAACAGGGCAATGTTGGGAAAACAGGCTTGGAGACTACTAAAGCATCCGGTCACTTTGTGGGCAAAAATCTACAAGGGAGTTTACTTCCCGAGAGGAGAATTTTGGTCTGCGAAGAAAGGGAACAAGCCCTCTTGGGGGTGGCAAAGCCTACTAGAGAGAAGGGACATGATCCTACCAGACGTGAGATGGGTTGTTGGAGATGGACAGAAAATTAAAATAAGAGAGGACTTGTGGTTAAAGTCATGAAGGATTGGAGGTCCGGCAAATCGAGGAGACCCGGTTCTTGTTGTTGACCTAATACAAGGAACCACAAGACAATGGAAAATCCAAATGCTGGAAAACCTTCTTGATGAAGATAGGACACGAGAAATCCTTATGATACCCCTAAGTATCCTTCCACCCCTGACAACCTAGCGTGGACAGCTAACGCTTCAGGGGAATACACGGTCAAAAGTGGATATAACAGAACTCGTAACACTCGTCTACCTCGCACAGCTGACCAACCATCCTCCTCATATCAGGTACCCAAAAAATTATGGTCAAACATTTGGCACCTCCACACATCCCCTAAAGTTAAATTTTTAACATGGAGTGTCTGCACTAACGCCCTACCAACAAAGGACAACCTATTCAAGAGGCGAATTTTACCCGAAACAACGTGTCCTTTCTGCGGCGAAGCTCTAGAAACCATCGAACACACCTTCAACCTCTGTCCGTGGGCACAAGAAATCTAGTCAGATCAGCGGTTGGGCATCAAAAATTTGTCGCGGAATGTTACAAGAGCCAACAAATGGGTATGGGAAACTCTCACCAAAATAGTTGAACCACAAGGGAACGCGCTCTTTGCTGAAGTCCTCTGGTCAGTGTGGAAGGCTTGCAACATGTTCATCTTCCAAGCCCGATCAACCTCAAAGGAGCGACTATTAGAGGATACCATACATACCACTCAACTTTACCAACAATTAAACTACAACAAGGTCTGGAACAAGAACCTCACCTCCACCCCAACGTCGGAAGAACAGCAACCCGTGACACCACAAAGCCAGCTCAATGTTGATTGCTTGTGGAACAGCTCGAACAAGGAGGGATCTATAGCAGGAGTATGGCGTGACAGCGCGAGAGTGCTGCTTGACGACTTTGCAGAACAGATCCTCGCCCCCTCTGCTTAGATCGGTGAAACCCTAGCAATCCGCAAAGGGCTCCTCTTTCTCCAGTCAAAACAGGGAAGTGGAAGTACAAGTAGGAGAAGTAGATGCGAACATAACCCCCTGACAGAACTAGTTCACTCTGACAGCCTTGAAGCTATTTAGTTCATCCTGGGCCGGGCCGAACCTTCGTGGGCTGCGAAGAAAATTGTCGAAGACTGCCATGGGCTGCTTATAGAATTAAAACAGGTTAGGCTGAAGTTTGTCCTCAGAGATCAAAATCGAGCTACTGATTGGGTAGCAAGGGCCCATTATGCGAAAACTCTCTCGCCTAATTAGATTGCACAACCACCACCATCACTGAAACTTATTTTATGTTCAGAACTTATCTTATCTTGTAATCTTTCCTTTATGGATTACTAATGCAATATCTACATTTCCGACCAAAAAAAAAAAATTTGATGGAGACCCTTGTATGAATTGATATATCTAGAAAAAGAAGTGGCGTACACATCTAGGTATGCCAATATAACCTACAAAGAGGCCCCAAAGGCACATTTGAGGAAATTAACCAAAAAAATCTTAAACCTATTGGAATCATGTTAATTTAGTTCTAAATCTTTTAATTATGACAATTGAGTCATGAAATTTTTCACATTTTGCTAATTAAGTCAATCAAGGTAATTTTAACTAGATATCAACGCAGACTATAACTTTCTCATTTGAGATGGTTGGCACTGATATGGACATTTTTTATAACATTTTGAATTTTTTTATGATTTTTTCTCCTTTCCTTTTTTTTCCCTGGACTTAGGCCTATCGAGAGTTGCCGGCCTCAAACAAGGGTACCGTGGCCCTCTATTGAGATGCGGACTTAATATTACACTCACACTTAATTACACCACTCGCACAAACATGCAATGGACTTTCACATTCACACTCATCACTCTCTCGCCTCTCCTTAGACACACCCCTCTCTCACTTCTCACAAATGGAGGCCTACGCACGTATATGCTCACATCGCTCTTCTCTCTGTCACTCCTCCAATTGGGAGAAGATGTGCCCATTTATAGTTTTCACCGCATACTTTTATACCAATGGTGAAAACATAGTCAACGTGTTCTCTGTTCAATCCACACTCTCCTTCACTATTACCAAGTCACTTGATTAAGGATTGTTTCTTGGATTCTACTAAATACTAACGTGGGCTCTTTTCCACCTCTATTTCCAACTACTTCAAAATGTTTGTAAAGATTATTCTAGATAACTCTAGTAAAATGGATAATATTTTAACACCCTTACCACGCCTTGTGTAACTAGATCTGGACAAGGGGCTGTGCCCCTTGCTCAGAGCCAACGAGGGCTGTGATTCTCTCACTTAGTATCGGTGAGGGTTTCCTAACCTTTGCCAAGTATCCAACTAGGGCTGCAACGACCTTGCTTGGCTAAATTTGGGCAAGGGCCTGCATGCCCTTACCTTGGCTAGCAAGGGTTGTGAGATCAAGGCCTTAAATCCAGGGAAAAAAATAAAAATTAAAAAAAAAAAGATAACAAAAAAGAAAATTTTATAGAAAAATAAAAAATTACCAAAATATTATAAAAAAATATTCATGTCAACATCCATCGTACCACATAGAATAACCAAGCATCCATATTATTGATTTTTGATTAAAATCAACCCGATAAACTCAATTGGCAAAACGTGAGAAAGGCTTAGAACACAATTGGTACAATTAAAAGTTTTAGTACTGAATTTGCATAAATGCAATAGGTATAGAACTTATTTTGGTAATTTTCCCCAATTGAAATGGTGAGCATAAGTATGTTCATTTCTATAAGAGGAGTTTTTGCCATATCGGATAAGTCTCACATTGATAAAAGTGGAATTTTAAGGTCAAAGAAATGAGTGCGTCAAACTTTGCGAAAACAGTTTCAGGACGTTGGTGCGGTGAAACATTGAGAGCAATTTTGACAAACCAATGAAGAGGATTTCTTCCATCGTGATCTGGTGCATCATAATCAGCATGATACCTCGCAATAATGTGATTTAGGAAGGCCGTCTAGCCATTGTGGTTAGCAACTGCCCGTAGGAGAGAGCCTAGCAAATGAAGAATGATTATAAATTTTTTTATGCTAAACACCCCTTCTGAATGAAAAAAAATGGAGAACATATGGTCAAACAGAATAAATCACGGCTTCAGAAGACGAAATTCCACAATCTTTCGCAGATATAATTTCACATTTTTGACATTTGAATTTATGTAGACAGATTAAGTACGCGTATTTTGCGAAACAATTTAAAAAAAGGAAAAAGGAAAGGCCTATTATACATCTGGACTGCGGCCCAGGTCCATTACCAGCCTGTGAAGCCCATTCTGCGCTGTCCAGTTCATTTAGATTAAACCCATCAGACCTCGGCCCACTAAGCCAGATCATTCAAGCCCGGTCGGCCCAGGTCCATGGCCAACCGCCGTCGTTGGCTGCTTCCCGACGCCAAGCTGTGGTGCTTCCGTTACGTTCTGTCTTTCGGACGCCATTGCTAATGTCGTTGGAGGCGCGGTTCTTCTCCTCCATCGCCTGCTCTGAACCTGGAGTTTTCTCTAAAGCAGACATGCACATCTTCTTCTTCTTCTCGATTTGACCTTTGTAGAATCGAAGCCGATCTTTGACTCTTCCTCGCTCAAGGATTTCGACGATCGAATCTTCATGTCGATGGTTTCAGCAAACCTTGTACTGTCGGTTCTTCTGATTGAGGAAGAAGCTGAGAGAATATCCTAGAGCTCCAATCATAGAAAGAACTGAATAAGAAATGAGAGCAGCTTCGAGTAGAGTCTGGCCAAACTCGGGCTCCAAATTCCAGCTCTGCCTTACTTGATCACTGCAACAGATTCATGGCTGAGTCCTCTCTATTTCCTTAGTTTGCGATTTCAACTCAATTAAGCACTGATTTTTTTCATCATCAGCAAAATAAACTTTTCCAAATTTTCTAGCAACAAAATTGTGCATTAATTCTTTGCATGAAGTAGAGTGAAACAACGTACCTGATTCAAGAATCCATGACTCAATTGGATTATCAATGCTCAAAATTAAGGCATTACTATTTTGTATCTCTTCAAAAGTAATGTTCACGGATTTCTCTTCCTCTTAATTTTGGTCTCAATATTGAATTTTCTTCTTTAAAGCTCTACAATCTCGTTTCAGATGTTCCTTCTTTTTGCAATTCTAGCAAATTATTTCACCACGAGGTCTCGATTTGCTTCTCTCTCTGAACTTTGATCTACCATGGTACTGGTTTCGCCCCCGTTGATTGCTTCTTCCTCTGCCTTCAATATTTAAGGAAGTACTTGAAAATTCATCCGATTCTCTTTTACAAATATCCTCACTAAGAATCAAATCTTGGATTGCTTGAAGTTTCAACTTTTTCTTATCAAACAAACTGTTCACTGCAGTCACAGTTGCACTATAACTTTCAGCTAGAGAAGATAATAAAATTAAGTCCTTTACTTCATCATCAAATTTGATATCCACCAAACTTAATTGAGTTGTGATCACGTTGAATTCGTTGATGTGATATGTCACAAAAGCACCCCCGTCCATCTTCAAATTGAAAAGACAACGTATCAAATGTACCTTGTTTGATACATAAGGCTTCTCGTACATGTCAGACAACGCCATTATCAAATCCACCGTTGTTGCCTCATTGGCAATGTTGAAAATAATGTTTCATGCCAATGTAAGACGAATTAAACCTAAAGCTTGTCGATTTAACAATTCCCACTCTGCTTGCTTCATAGATTCCAGTTTCCTTCTAGACAGAGGTTGATGCGAGTTCTTTTGATACAACATATTCTTGATCTGCATTTTCTAGAAACCAAAGTCCTTGCCATCGAACTGATTGATCTTCACCTTTCCTTCATCCATATTTGCTCCCACTATTTCGCCAAAACCAGGCTCTAATACCAATTGTTGGGAACGCAAATATAGGAAAAAAAATAGTAGAGAAGATAATAAGGCAAACAAGAATTTTTACGTGAAAAACCCTTCAAGAAGGGAAAAATCACTCTGTCGCACTAAGAAATTCCTTCACTATCAATATCAGCATTACCAGCTTTGGGTTACAAGCTTCAGCATTCCAACTATAAAAGAAATTGCCTAACTTACAGTAGAAGTCTAGGGCATACATAATTTAGATAGAAATTACATATATGCCATTAGCAGTAATAAAAACTCTATCATTTGCTTTAACATTCCAGAATGGGTGACCTATAAGAAAGTACCTACCCACAATATTTTTTTTTTCTTCAGGATGGGTGATATACTGGGAAATGTAATATTTTTCTTTATCAGACTTCACAACTCCATCAGGTGAGGGGCCTCGTCTAGGTGAGGCCAATGAGGGCTTCCCAGAGCTCACTAACTTTCGTCTGGCCCTTGCCAAAGGTCGGCAAGGACGTCTTAGCCCTCACCTTTGTTGGTAGTTGGCGACCTCCATTGGCCATGATAGAGGCTGGCGGATGAAAATAAGGAAGAAAGGAAAAACAAAAAGGAAAAAGAAAAGAAGGGAAAAAAAGAAGAAGGAAAAAATTAATAAATTTTTTTTCAAAAAGGTAATTGATTGTTAAATAAAAATGCCCACTTCAGCACTAGGCATGTCATACAAGATAATCGATACCCATGTCAATAATTTCCAATATATATTGGCCAAATGGATTCAATTGATATCAATATGAAAAAATTTAGTGCTAAATTGATTCAATTGAAAAGTTTAAAACTAAATTGATATTAATGTAATATGTTTAGATTTTGTTGGTATTTTTTCCTATTTTCAGGTCGTGGATGATAGTTTGTGGAGCGTTTCCATTTCCGTTCATCCAACCCAATATCGAAACTAGACGCTTTCGGGATAATCTAGAGGGACCTACAAGGATAGCAGAGCAAAACATGTTTTCGCTTGGGAAACATAAGAAGGATCGAGACATTAGACGCCAAAAGAAGTGCCTCAGTCTTTGATGAAAAATTATTGTGCTGCATGAAGCCAAGAACCCTCTGAAAAGCAACACGTAGACCTGGACGACTCCCAGACAGACAGAAGACTAGAGACAAGAGAGACGGAAAGGTTGAGAAATGGACTAACGTAGCTGCCATATGGGACCCCTTTTGCGTCGTCCCAGGCTTTTGCGCCATGACCAGAGAATTGGACTATAGAACCATTGTTATCGTATTCAAAAGTGACGCCGCAAATTACGTGCCCTGCGAAACTGATGCCAATCCTCCTCACATTAGTATGCACTCCATCATCCCACGGAGCACCATCAGAGCCTCCAAAAGGTCCACTGGTTTTAGAAGGGTACAGGTGCACTATGGACTCCACATATACTCTGATGAATCGAGATTTGAACCGGATCTTCCATAAAAGCTTATGATTTTGCTTCCGGTGGATGGATACCAAAAGTATTTCCCCGTCTCCTTGCCAAAAGGACCATGTCTTCCTGTATTACCGTTGAATGCGAGCGACCGAATAATGGGGTTCGTGACCAACCTCTTCCTTTTATCCAGAGATCGATGTCAACTTCCTATTTAAAAAATTACCCAGCCCACAATTTCTTGGCCCGGCATCTCAATCTGTAACATCTGGCCCTATTACACTAAGCCCACACATCAGCCCAGCTGACTCCCCAGCCTCTTAGCCAATGAATTAACCCATATTCTTTTTATTTTTATTTTTTTACTTTCCTTCTCCACTGCATCGTCTTCTTGCCCGAGCCTTTCCGAGAGGACTCCCCTTCTCGGTGCCTCGCCGGAACAAACCCTCCTCCGACCAACGATGCCTACCAACCTTTTTCTCCGTTCACCAACATGAACACCTCTACCAGTCGCTAACCTGGCCATCACCCGATTACAGGCCGCTCCTCTCCTACCATCACCGAAAAAATACACATTCCAAAACGGAAGCCATTCCAACAAATCAAACGTATATATGCATACTGAGACAAAAAGAAAGGACTGACATTGGCGGCTTCTAACCGGGGGCTTTCTCTGGCCAGGGATTTTCTCGTGAAAAGAGCTTCATCCATGGCCGAATCGAGCAATATGCCACAAAATCGAAGAGAAACCCAGATTCAATGATAATGCAACAACATCAAAGCAAACTGAGTGGAAAGCAAAGATTTTTAAGCATCAATTTTATGAAGTCGAATTCGGTGCTTCTTTCAATGATTTTGTCTTCAAATCCTGACTTGATGAGACCACCTCCCTCACCACTTCTTCACGTGAGGATTGCGGGCACGTTTTTCTCTTGGCCTAGAAGAGGGATCTTTAGTTCTATTTATATAGTTTCTAGCCAAGCCTTCTTATCACGGGCTGGGCCCAAATAGGGGAATGGAAAGGAAAAGAAGGATGGAGGCTGGGCCAGCCCGATCCGATTTTGCTTTTCTCCTTTTTTCAATAATAATAAATTAATAATTTCTTCTTTTAAATTAATTCTATTACTATTAATGGACAGTGATCATAATGCCTATATGTTATGCAATTTAAAGAATATTAGTTTATTTAGGAAGTTAAAAATTAACCCATAATTTTCTATACAATTAGTAAATGATTAAATCAATCGTCGAAATTTAAATGTCAATATATATATATATATATATATATATATATATATATATGATATGTTTCTAACGATAAAAGTTCTTGAAAACCTCCTATATGGAAGGAACCAATAGCCAAGTGTATTCCTCAAAAAATTTGTAAAATATATATCCAATAGATCTGCTACCCATCTACACATCTCGGCAATATCGACAGATTATTCTCACTATGCTTTCGTGGAATCAATTACCCAGCATGTTCGTGCCCAAAGATGCCAATTGCAATGGAGATTCGACTGATGTCATTAGGAGATGAAACAAACGGTGCAATGGATGGGAAAAAGTGGAGCGAGAAAGGATAATAAGGACCGTCGCTAGAAAATGAAATAACACGCGCTTTTAGTATTTAAATGGACTGAAAAGAACGAGAAAAAGGTTTGCGAGCGCTGCTTTTGATGAAGGGGAAGGAGGAAGAGAGGGAGAAAATATCACGCACGATTGTGGAGCAGAATTTACGTACTAAACGACACCTCTCGCTGTGGCCCACCGGTCATAAATGCCGAGTAAAAGTCATCGTCTCTCTCTCCCTCCTTTCCCATTCAGTCTCGGAGAAGACAGGGGCACGTGATGCTCTGGCCCACCAATCAAGAAAAATCACAATTGATGGTGTGGAGTAGGTGAAGGCTTCTCTCTTTTTCAGTTGAAATGACAATGCATGCACGCCATCGCCGGGGCATAAAGGGGGTGAGTTTGGCTTGTTTGGTTGCGATTGATTGCTTTTGTTTTGGTGCGAGGAAAGAAAGATGAAGAGAAGCGCCTTACCTATCGTGGTTCGGGATGTTGACATAACGTTTTGCAGGTGAAATCAAACTGAGGATTGTCGAAAATACATTAACATTTATATAAAGGTTCTGTATATATATAATATAGTAAGAAGAGTATTTTGACGGTCAAAATTATTTGATGATCAATTGTTAACATACAAATGTCTGGATATTTTTCCTCTTTCAAATTAGAGCACTTCGTATATTGTTCGTGAATGATTTAGCAGCTACTGATATTTTGGTAAATAGCAATTCCATGTTCATTTTGATCCAAACCTTTAAATCTCTCAAAACCGAGGATAGGAGTAGAATGTAAGGACAATCTACCACACAAATTATGATAATAAAAGTACATATCGACATTCCGTTTGTTTTATTAAAAATGAATGATTTGGAAATTTTTTTATAAAAAATGATGTTTATATCACATAAAATAATTATTCTACCAAAAATATTTTATCATTAAAAACAAATTATGTCTCAATATTTTTGTGCACAATTAAGATATTTTTTGTTTGTATATTTTTATATTTAGTACAAACGATTATTTTCAGAAAAATATTTCCTAACTCATTAATTTTTTGCGGAAAAAAATAGAGTTGATTATTATAAGAGTGATGAATAAATCAATGAGCGAATGGATTTGACAAATGCCTGGTGGTGCCTCTATGCCAATCATGGAGAGACTAACGTCGGACTCATTGAAATTCCTTTGGTTTATAGATTTTTTTTTCTCATCAGGAGTATCTTGTAATCTACTGTATAAACTCAATAAGTGAGTTATGATTGAAAGCGATGGATCATGGATCTTATATATGAAGAATATCTTATACTAATGGCACATTTTTATCGGAATAAGTGAGATATTAAGTCTGGGCGCCTGGGCAGGTTCAAGTGCATAGAACCGTTTGGTTTCTACAAATTCCCTGAACTGCTCCTCCCACCGCCAGTTGTCCTGCCAGCTTGGCCCTCGATTGCTAGCCTTGGTCGTCGCAGCAGCTAGGGGTGATCGGTCCAGAGTGGGTAGGGTTCAAACCTGGATCCTGTACCCGACCCTGTTATAACCGGTTCCTTTTTTCTAAATCCTATACCCTACTCTTTTTTATTGGACATATTTTGGACCCAACCCTGTTTTTTCAATCCAGGAACATGGTCAACTTTGTTTTCATTGGAACCTATTTTGCAACTGTTCAATATTCTATATGTCTTCGAATTTTACATTAATTAGTGAAAAAACAACAACGTAATTCTCCTAACATTATAAGACAAAGCAAAAATCCTAAGAATGCATAAGCATTAGCAACAAATATGGATCTAATATTAGTCTCATTCCCACAAATACTTCTAATATGACATAATGTGCTTATTTATGTATATGCGATGGAGCTCTTATTAAAATGACATATTTCTTGAGTTTGACTGAGAATTAATGTTACAATAGTTGAAAGTGGGATCATTAAAAAAGAAAAATAATTCATGAGAACAATTCTTTTTAACAATTATTTCAAAACAATTCTCTCTTAATTTGATTCAGAGAAAATCTTTCTTTTTTTAACATTTCTTCGAAGACAAAGAGACTCAAAATCATTATACAGAGAAACGATTTTTTTTTTAACAGGGTAAAAACCAGTTTTGGGTGGGCCTTTGCTTGGACCCTATTCCTGGATCGGTTTTAACTGGTTCCCAAAAATTGGAACTTATACCCGGACCGGTTTAATCGGGAACCGGTTCCCGACCCTGTTTTTCGGGTGATCCGGTCCGGTTGCACACCCCTAGCAGTAGCTATGCCGCTGTACATAGAGCGCAAGGCGTGAGGCTAAAAAAGGTAAGAAGATGCCGTGCTGGAGGAAGAAAAGAGAAAATGGATCGAGCCCAAGTAGGGGAAGGAAAAGGAAAAGAAGGAAGGAGGCTGGGCCGACCCACCCGATTTTGCTTTTCTCCTTTTTTCAATAATAATAAATTAATATTTTTTTCTTTAAAATTAATTCTATTACTATTGATGCACAGTGCTCATAATGCCTATATGTTATGCAATTTAAAGAAAATTAGTTTATTTAGGGAGTTAAATATTAATCAATAATTTTTTATGTAATTAATAAATGATTAAATGAGCAGTCAAAATTTAAATGTCTATGTATATATGACATGTTTCTGGTGATAAAAGTTCTTGAAAACCTCCCATATCAAAGGCACCAATAGCCAAGGTTATTCATCAAAAAGTTTGCAAAATATATATTCAATAGATCCGCTACCCATCTACACACCTCGGCAATATTGACAGATTATTTTCACTATGCTTTCGTGGAATCAATTACCCAGCATGTTTGTGCCCAAAGATGCCAATTGCAATGGGGATTCGGCTGATGTCATTGGGCGATGAAACAAACGATGCAATGGATGGGAAAAAGTGGAGCGAGAAAGGCTAAGGACCGCCGCTAGAAAATGAAATAACACGCGCTTTTAGTATTTAAATGGACTGAAAAGAATGAGAAAAAGGTTTGCGAGCTGTGCTTTTGATGAAAGGAGAAGGAGGAAGAGAGGGAGAAAATATCACGCACAATTGTGGAGCAGAATTTATTTACTAAACGACACCTATTACTGTGGCCCACCAGTCATAAATGCCGAGTAAAAGTCATAGTCTCCCTCTCGCCCTTTCCCCTTCAGACCCTGTAATATTTTCTCGGTGAAGACAGGGGCACGTGATGCTGTGGCCCACCAATCAAGAAAAAACACAATGATTGATGGTGTGGAATAGGTGGGGGGCTTCTCTCTTTTTCAGTTGAAATGACAATGCATGCACGCCATCAACGGGGCATAAAGGGAGTGAGTTGGGCTTGTTTGGTTGCGATTGATTGCTTTTGTCTTGGTGCGAAGAAAGAAAGATGAAGAGAAGTACCTTACTTATCGTAGTTCGGAGTGTTGACATAACGTTTTGCTGGTGAAATCAAATTTAGGATTGTTGAAAATACATTAACATTCATATAAATGTTCTGTATATATATAATATAGCAAGAAGAGTATTCGGATGATCAAAATTATGTAACATACATGATGTCTAGATATTTTTCCTCTTTCAAATTAAAGCATTTCATATATTGTTCATGAATGATTTAGCGGCTACCGATATTTTGGTGCATAGCAATTTCATGTTCATTTTCATCCTAACCTTTAAATTTCTAAAAACTGAGGATATAAGTAGAATGTAGATGTGTCAAAATGGGTCATAAACCCATATTATGACTCACTTTTAATTAAATGAATCAAATATAGGTCGTGTGAAAGTTAAATATGGATCAAATATGGGTCAAGTGAAAATTAAATATGAATCAAATATGAATTGAGTGAATTATTAGATAGACCCATCATCTCTCTCTTTCCATCTCCCTCCTTTATGCATTCTCGACCTCCATTGCCGATCTCACCATCACACCACTGTCACCATTGCCAATTTTTTTTTAAATAATTAAAAAATCGATTTTTTTAAAAATATTTTCCAAAAACTATTTCAATTTAGAGGTATCCACATCTTTTTTATTTACTAATTTTTATTATTTAATTTACTTTATAAATTTGATGTGAAATTTTTATTCAAATAATTTATATGTAAAAAGTTTTAAGTGGACTAAATAAGTGAAAGTGGATTTTCTTAAATTAAGTTAAATATTAATATGTATTGGTAATATGAATCGGGTATGGGTCGGGTCGGGTATGGTTATCAAATTTACATAGCATGAAAATGAGTCAAAACGGGTTAAATGGGTCGATATGAATCGGACCATTTTTGACCCGACTCAAACCCGACCCGACCCACCCATTTGACACCCCTAGTAGAATGTAAGGACAACCTAGCCACGCACCTTATGATAACAAAAGTACATATTGACACTGTTTTATTGAAAATAAATGATTTGAAAAATAATGATCATTTATATCACATAAAATAATTATTCTGCCATAAATTTTTTATCATTAACAACAAATTATGTCTCAGCATTTTTGTTCACAATTAAGGTATTTTTTGTTTGCATATTTTTGTATTTGGTACAAGAGATCATTTTTAGAAAAAATATTTCTTAACTCATTTTTTTTTGCGAAAAAATAGAGCTGATTAATATAAGAGTGATGAATGAATCAATGAGCAATGGATTTGACAAATGCCTGGTGGTTCCTCTATGCCAATCACGGAGAGACCTGCTAACGTCGGACTCATTGAAAGCCGAGTTCATCTTTGCGCCCAAAGTCTCTCTCTCTCTTCCTTTGAATAAAAATTGCAAATGGTTATGTAAATAAGTGGATAACATTCGTGTTAATCAATAAGAGTGTCACATGTGATTTAGCATACTAATCTTGTGGACCATTCTTAGTATACTTAGTAATATTAAATATCTTTTCTTTAATTCTACATTCTTTCATTAAGTTTCACTTTCACAATACTTTTAGATTACTTTTACATATAGCTTTTTTTTTTTAGGTTCTTAATCCCTAATTGGCTTAACATGAAATACAGAGTGTTAGACCTAGAATTATCACCTTGAGGGGAGTTGAATGAGTGAATATGCGGAAATAAAAATAATTGAATTCAATATTACAATAAGACAACGTCTGGTGACAAATTTGTGTAATGGTCAAATCTTACCAATGTATAATAATCTATCACAAGAAACAAATAAGAGTTTAAGGAATAGAAAAGTGCACGCAACAATTATAATGATTTAGCTTGTGATGAGCCTGTATCTACTTTCCATGTTAATAGCCTATCAGCTGGAGTTTACTACTGCATTAATGAGAGGTTACAACTTTTAAGTGTACTCTACTCGAGTATGTGTGATTATATCTTCACACTTATCAACAGCCTTTAAGAGATTACAAATATAGCTCAAAAAGATAAGTATGTAGGGTCGAAGCTGTCTAGAACTTTGGAATTTTTAGACTTCGATTCTTATTCTTCCTTCAATATCATGATCTCCTTTAATACTCCTCATTGACTCCTCATTTTCCAAGCCGACCATTGGACATAAACTCTGAGTATCGTTCATCCAATCAACCCATTGGACTTAGAATGATTTAGGAAGATGAATCATATTTTGAAGAACCAGAAGATAGACTTATTGTTGAAACCGAACAAAGTCAAGATTCTATGGCTAAATCTATTCAAAGTTTAAGGATAAATCTATTAAATACAGACTTTGAGGATGAATACGTTCAAACTCAAGTACATACTGAGAAGTTTACTTTAGACGGAACAGATTCAGACTTTACATATAGATGGAACATGTCCATAATGTGTTAAGTCCAAAACGTGACAAGTTCAGAACACCACAAGAGCAGAACGAGACATATGTTCAAACTGAAGTAAGTTCATAACTTAATGTCTAGAACGAAGCAAGTTCAAAATGAAGAACATGTAATGGCTAATAATATGGTTTGGTTTTTACACCAAAATAGATTTGATTGACACAATCTAATTGATTGGCAATTGGATCCTGAAGATAATAACTTTTCTAATGGAAAAGCTCTACTTATGGAAATATAGATTCTGCTTGTATAGGTGACCATAATCAAGATGAGGATTCTATTTCCGTCATTCAATGGCTATCAAATCTTCTTGATACAGTTCTATCCAACGGGTAGATTGGAAGACGATCTTCTGGATACTATCCAACGGCTAGTTTGGAAGTGGAGGAGTATATAAGAAGATCAAAGGACTGAAGAACAAGTAAGAGACGAAGCGTAGAATCTATAATTCCAAAGTTTGGACATACTTCGATCATACCCTTATCTTTCATGAGATTAAAAGTTTGTGACCGTGAGAGAAATACATAATAGTGACTTAGTGAGATAGTGTGATCTATCGCTGAGTGTTTGCACTCAAAATTGTAATATCTTGTTGATTATATAGTGGAATCCAGCCAGTAGGCTGTTAGCATAAGAGAATGGACGTAGGTTTAATCTAAGTCAAACCACTATAATATTTGTGTGCAATTTTTCTTATCCTTTAATCTCTTATTGTTTATTATTATAATATATTGCACAAGTGCTGGGTGCTTCTAAAGTTTGATTCCGTATAATAGATTCAGAATCTTGTTATAGAATCTGATTATTGTTTAGACTTCTGAATTATACTGCATCTGTTGACATTCAAACTTTTATCTCGAATAGTTTTATTTCACATTTTTATTTTGTAAAAGATTTTCTTGTATCACCTATTCACCTCCCCTCTAGGTGATTCTTGCTAGCCACCCTCAATTGGTATCAAAGCAAGGTGCTCGGTTTTATTGAAGTTTTTTTACTTCAAAGCTAAAGATCTTCTATTGCTAGCTTTTTGGCATTAGGTCTTGTCGAAGGACAAAGCAACACCAGACCACCTTATTTTGATGGGAAAAAGTACAATGTCTGGAAAAACAAAATAAAGGCATTCCTAAGATCTAAGGATCCATTGGAATGGGATGTTGTCGAGAAGGGAATCAATCCCAATGTTGCGCCTACATCTACTAGAAAAGAAGATGGCGAAATGCTTCAACCTTCTGTCACAATATCTCAGAAGAAGATATCAAAAAGAGACTCACTAGATGCAAAAACTATCTACTCACTTTACTATGCTTTATCATCTAATGAATATAACCGAATTTCATCTTGTGAAACAGCAAAAGAAGTCTAGGACAAGCTACATATTACCTATGAAGGAATAGACCGAGTGAAGGAAACTAAAGTCAACATTTTGCTCGGGCAATACGAATCCTTCAAAATGAAACCGGGAGAGTCTATCGGAGATATGTTTAGCAGATTCATTGAAATAGTGAATAGGCTTACATATCAAGGGCAACAAATCTCAGGACCTATGAAAGTGAATAAACTTCTGAGAGGCTTATTGAAGGATTGGAAGAACGTTAAGACTTCTATCCATGAAACACTAAGGATTTCGCCCTTTTTTGTTGATGAGCTTATTGGAACTTTGCAATCATATGAAGTAGAACGTATAAATAACGAAGATCCAGAAGGTAATTGATATTGCTAGTATCAACACCTAGAGAGGGTGAATAGATGTAAATGAAATTTATGCACTAAAACAAACAGTATAAAGTCTGATACTAACAGAATCATAATATCAGTCTTGAACACAGTCTAGATGAGATAGACTTTGTAGTATGCAATCAAAAGTAAAAATGTGAGGGAAGAGAACATTGCAAACAAAGTTATAGTGGTTCAGCTTTTGTTAAGCCTACGTCCACTCTCCCACGCGATCAGCCAATTGGCTGAATTTCACTATGTGATAAAAAATGATTACACACTCTTGAGTGTTAGTACTTAGTGATGATGTATCTCACTAAGTCGCTCTTCTTGGCAATGCACTTGGATCACTCGATTTTTGCACTTTCTCAGACAATTAGTGAAGAATAGGATCAGACTTTGGAATATTGTATTTACTCTCTCTTTCTTCTGGTTGCATCCTCCCTTATATACTCTTTGAGCCATAACTGACCGTTGGCTATCACCTTGAGAAATTTGCCTTCCATTTCCTTTCTTAGACAGACTCTATAAGGAAAGGTTTCTTGACCGTTTGAAGATAGATTGAATCCCATCTGATTATGTTCGCCCATACAATTAGATTATGGGTTTCCATAAGTGTTCCATCCTTCTTTGGAAATTGTCTTGATGATTGATTTTGTTAATTAATTTGATTTACCAAAATCAATACAAGTAAGGTAAGTGAAATTCGTAGCCATTTGTGATTTTGAGTCTCTTTGCTTCTCCTTCTGTAACAAGTAGACTCAAAAGAATATGTCAACATATGACTCTTCTTTCTCAATTTGTGTTTGAAGTGATGTATGCATAAACGGATTTGTTAGCATCAAAACTAGGAGTTTTCTCAACAATCTTCCCATTTTTTATGGTGACAAAACATTTTATGCAGATGTTTTGTTGTTCCTGCAAACATGGTTAGGAAACATAGGCAACATAGCATATGTATGACATAGCAATAATATGCATTATACTCAGTCACACATAATTAATATACCAATCAAGCCACATAATCAAACCATATCAAAGCATATGATCATGCCACACACCAAAAACACCAAGTCACACAACACCAACAAATAATCTGCTGCTTCTCCCCCTTTTTGTTATCGTCAAAAATAGAGTCAAAGCACAGGTAGAGTAAGCCAAATCACACCAGCAATGACTTAAAAAGAAAATTAAGAAGACGGCTTTTGGGGGACTTGTGTGAGTGTGAAATCCTCCATATTATTGATGGACTCTTCAACCTTGTTGATGCAATGAGTGAAGACTGACTCCATTCTTGTCATGTTCTGTTCATTCTGCTTTTCAATAGCCTCCAATTTGTTGTTCAGGGAGGTTTTTAGAGTTTGTAGGTCAATCTCCAAAGCATACTACTGAATCTTGATTTGCATAAGCAAATAAACTATTTTACCATAATTTAGGTCAGGATCAGATTGAGCGCTGGATTCTCCGAGCAACAGGTTGGGAGACTCTGTTTCAAATGGTGTTCTTTCAGATTGTTGCTCCCCCTAAGTTGTTGGCTCTACTCGTTCTTCAGTAGTCCTCTCTGGAATTTGTCCCACCATCTCTTGAGGAGATCTGCTCCCCCTATCACCAATGTGTGAGATTTCATGAGCTTGGTTAACTTCCACCCCCGTGTCATCTTCTTTTTCAGGTATAGTCATTATGGCATCAGGTCGTTCTCCTCTTTCCTGCTTTGCTGTTCTTGCTCCTTTTTTGATTCCTCCTCATCAAACACAACATCTGCTGCATCATTTTGTGGATCCTTATCTAGTTGACCTTCTGCTTCGACTCTTTGTGGAGTCCCTACTCTTTGCTCACCTACTGCTTCTGCTTATGCTTCTTTGGGTTGAGCGGATGCAGTACGAACTGCAGGGGCAATAATGTCAAATAGAGTCTCCTCTTCATCTTCATCCTATAGCAGAAATGTTCTCCTTCTTCTCTTGGTTTGCACTGAGGATACCACTTCATTTTCCTTCCTCTTTTTCTCACTGGCAGTGGTTGCTGTCTTTGGTGAGTCATTTTTCTTACTCCTCCAGATTTCAACATCCATAAGGCGCATCTTTGTGATCATATTTTCTCCAATGGGCATTAATGATAGAGTTCTGGTACAGAATTTCACAGGCAATTGAATTTTGAAGTGCTGGAAGATTCTTGTCACAAGAGCTCCATAAGGCAGTTGTCCCTTCTCTTTCAATGTAGTCCTATACATGTGCAGCATCACTGTATGAGAGAGAGAGAACAAAACACATTTCTCAATAGCCCACATCATTTTAGCCTCGAACTTTGCCACATCAGTCTTCGAAGATGCCTTTGGTTTGATGCCGTTGATAACAATCTTATGGAGAATAATTTTGGCTGAACTCAGGCTTGAGTATGTGATGTTTGCCTTTAGGACATTCCCTTTGGTAAGGTGCTTGTATGCAATTTCGTAGGACACTCTGATTGGCCTCAATTCTCCCCTTTCTACTTTCAAGATGTCAGCCATGATATTCACATCAAGATCATATACATTGTCATAGACACTAAATTGTAATTTGCTAGGAGATAGAAATGATAGATTCGAATAAAAATATGCTGTTAATTCAGGATACACCTCAAACGTCTGCATGCAGAAATGATCCATCTGTAATTGTTCGAAATTCTCTCTAAAGCTTACTCCTGTATCATCAAGAAAATCAAAATCTACTATTCGATGATTCATAATTCCCCTGTTAAGCAAGGAGGCATAACATTCCTTATGTTCTTTTGATCGAAATAGTTTGCCTCTTAGATTTTCGACCACAGCAACAACACCCATTTTTACTTGGAAATTTTTAAACAACCTTTCATCAGCGTCTTCTCACTTTCCCTCCCACAGACTTTCTATGCCACATTTAGGGTCAAGCGTCTAACCAACCTGTTCCGAAACATCCTGCACTTTCGACAAGGCCTCTATCAACTTAACCTCATTCCCATAACCATGATCCTTCAAATACTTAAGCATACAACTATTTGAAGCACCCCCCTTTTTTAGAAAGTCATACATCTTAAAGATCTTCTCAGGATCCTTTACTTCAATAGGCTTAATAACAACTACTGACATACCTTTGTCACCTTTCTCAGTTTCAATCCATTACACCGAGTGCCTAGGAGAATGTTGTACAGATTGTCTTGGAGATTCCTTTTCGGAAGACTTCGTCAAATCGAAGTGAGTCTCTCCTCTTTCAATGGTCCTTGGTGGAGGACCTCATTTGTGAAGAGATTGACATCGATTTGGAAGATTTCGAAGACATCTTGCAAAGAGAAGAGGGATGTTTTGGTTTTGTTGGGGAAAAGTGAGAGTTCTAGGGTTTGCAGAGAGGGTTCAAAAATGTGAGAAGTTGCAAGTGAGAGAGAACTCAATTTTAGGGAGTCTTAAATACTTTTGAACCGATGCGATGAAAAGAGACAATTTTTGGTAAAAGAAAAATTGTAAAAGGCAGTTATTCGAAAAAAATTGTTAAAAATAGATTCGAGTAAAAATGCACACAATCAACAATGCAATTAGATCATATATTTGCAGATATTAACTTACCATGTTTGATCATATAAGGAAATAACTTATGCGCCAAAATTTAAAATTCCAAATTTGGAGTATAGTCTTCTGAGTATGATCTAGAAGATTGCTCCTTCCAAAAGATTGGTTGACTTACCTGTCTTCACTAGATTTTAAACAAATGGGTTAGTAATATTTAAATTACTGCAGATAAAGTCAAATGTACTTTTGTCCAGTGGTTTGGTGAAAATATCTGCCAATTGATTCTTAGAATCAATAAATTTGACATTTATTTCACCATTTTGCACATGGTCCCTTATGAAATGGTGTTTGATTTCTATATGCTTTGCTCTTGAGTGAAGGATCGGATTTTTTGTGAGGTTGATGGCACTTGTATTGTCACACCGTATTTCCGTGCAAGCTTTTTCTTTTCCATAGTCTCTTAACTGTTGTCCCATCTATAGAGCTTGTGAACAACAGTTGCCAAGAGCAACATATTCTGTGCAGTAGAGAGAGCCACTATGTTATGCTTTTTGGAGAACCATGAAACTAACATCTATCCCAGAAGTTGACATGTTCCAGACGTACTTTTTCTGTCCATTTTACATCAAGCTAAGTCAACGTCTGAGTATCCGAGAAATGTGAAATCTATTCATTTGGGATACCACAGACCTAGCTTTGGATTAGTAGCAACATATTTTATAATACGTTTTTACCATTGAAAGATGTGATTCTCTAGGGTCTACTTGGAATCTAGCACATAAGAACATATTGTATAAGATATCGGGTCTAGAAGTAGTAAGGTAAAGAAGAGAACCGATCATGCTTTTGTAAGTCTTCTGGTCAACTTTCTTTTCCATTTCATTTTTATCTAGTTTAGTGGAACTCGACATTGGAGATTTAGTCTTCTTGCAGTTTTCCATACCAAACTTTTTGATTAAGTCTCATGCATATTTCTCTTGAAAGATGAAAGTACCATCTTTTGATTGTTTGACTTGAAGACCTAAGAAGAATGTTAGTTCTCTCATCATGCTCATCTCGAATTCTTCCTGCATAGACTTGGAAAAGTTCTTGCACAAGAATTCATTAGAAGAACCAAAAATTATATAATCTACATAAATTTGAACAAGTAGAATATCCTTACCTTCCCTCTTAATAAAGAGAGTTGTGTCTACCATACCTTTCTTAAAGCCATTACTTATCAAGAACTTGCTTAGTCTTTCATACCAGGCACGAGATGCTTGCTTCAAACCATACAATGCCCTTTTCGGTCTGTATACATGATCTGACTTTCTTGGTTCTTCAAAGCTGGGAGGTTGTTCAACATAGACTTCTTCTTGTATGAACCCATTTAAAAAGACGCTTTTGACATCCATTAGGAATAGCTTGCAATTATGGCAGCAAGCATAGGCAAGCAATAGTCTAATTGCTTCCAGCCTGGCTACAAGTGCATAAGTCTCATCATAGTCTATTCCTTTTGCTTGTGAGTAACCTTTGGCTACAAGCCTTGCTTTGTTTCTGGTTACCTTTCCTTGATCATCCACTTTGTTTCTGAATATCCATTTTGTTTCTATGATGGTTCTTTCCTTGGTCTAGGTACTAGTTCCCATACATCATTTAATCTGAACTGTTGGAGTTCCTCTTGCATAGCTTCTATCCAACTTTCATTTCCAAGAGTTTCATCTACTCATTTGGGCTCAATTTTAGAGATGAGTGCTAGTACGCTTGTATCTTCCTTGTTCCTTGATCTGGTTTAAATTCCTTCCTTGATACTTCCAATTACAAAATTTTGTGGATGACTGGATTTATGCTTGCAGTTTTTGTTATAAACCTCACTGTCATCAGGCTTTTCAGGTAATTGAGTAGAGTCCTTCTGAATGAGAGTTTGATCCTATGGTTCTTCCGTGACTACTTTCTGAGATGAATCAGATTTTCTGCTGTACACAGACTTCTCAAGGTTCGCAGTAGGTTCTAGATCTTCAAATGATGTTCTATTATGTTTGGACAGATCCTGCTCCAGAAACTTCACATTCATAGATTCTTCCACAGTTTGAGTATTCTTATTGAATACTCTGTATGCCTTGCTTGTGGTTGAGTATCCTAGAAATATACCTTCATCTGATTTTTTTCAAACTTACTCGGCTGGTTGTTAGCATTTTTAAGAATAAAACATTGACAACCAAAAACATGGAAGTAAGAGACAATAGGTTTTCTTCCTTTGAAAATTTCATAGGGAGTTTTCTCAATAATAGGTCTTAGAAAAAATCTATTAATGATATAGCAAGCTGTAGAAACTGCTTTTGCCCAGAAACGAGTTACTACTTTGCTTTCAATAAGCAAAGTTCTGGCCATTTCTTGTAAAGATCTATTTTTCCTTTCTACAACTCCATTTTGTTCTGGAGTGTGGGGTGAGGAGAAAATATGCTGAAGGCCATTTTTGTCACAGAAGTTTGCAAAATCTTGATTTTCAAATTCTCCACCATGATTTGTTTTAATGCTAGAAATAGTATAGCCCTTCTCATTCTAAATTCTTTTTGCAAATTTTGAAAAGAAAGAGAAGGTTTCTCCTTTATTAGCAAGAAAAAATACCAAGGTAAAACGAGAGTAATCATCTACAACAACCAGACAACTCTTATCTCCAATGCTTTGGGTTCTTGTTGGTCCAAAAAGATCCATATGAAGAAGTTGCAAAACGCAATTAGTAGAAACATGTTTTACTAACTTAAAAGAGCTTCGTACCTGTTTTCCAAGAGTGATAGAGTTTTGACTTTTTGTAGCTTAAGGAAGGTAGTCCACGAACAAGCTTCTTGATAAACAATTTTGAAATCTGTTTTATATTGACATGTCCTAGCTTATGATGCCAGAGATTTGCTTCATCTTGAACTTAAATGAGACATTTAGTAGTATCTTCATTTATGTCCAGAAGATAGATGTTTCCATGTCTTCACTCGGTAAAAGACTGAGATGAGTCCTGACTAGTTCCAGAACATATATTCTCTTTGAAGTCGATTTTGAATCCAGCATCACATAATTGACTTATACTCAAAAGATTGTAGTTCAACCCTTTGACCAGAGAGACGTTGCTAATGATAAGACTTCCAATCTTGACTGTTCCTAGGCCAATAATGTTTCCCTTACTATTGCTTCCAAAGGAAACGGTTCCTCCTTTTATTCTTTCCAATCCTATGAACATTCTCGAATCACTAGTCATATGTCTCGAACATCCATTGTCTAAATACCATTTTCTCTTGCTTTTGATACTTACTTGCAATCAAAAAACATTCTCAAGTTTTCTTTGGTACCCAGACTTTCTTGGATCCATGAGAATTAGTAGTATAGACTTTGTTAATCCAGTTTCTCTGAACAGGTCTCCAGACTTTAGGACACTTGCTCTCAAAATGTTATGTTTCTCCACAATTAGAACACTTGAGATTGCTTCGACCAACAGGTTTAACAAAGTTCTTTCGAAAATGATTTTTGTAAACTTGTCGAGGGGGTCTCTGTCTGAGTCTCTCCTTGACTTTTGGAAAATCTATTAAAGAATCATTTTCCTTATTATATCCAAGTCCAGACTTGTTATAATAGGGAATCTAAATGGAAAGTATATGTTGTAAGGTTTTTGATCCTTTCGAAAATCTTGTAGTAATATCCAAAAATTCCTTTTTGAGAGATTCATTCTCATTTAGCAAAGAATCTCAACTTTCTTTTGTTTCCAAAAGTTCCTTATGCAAATCATCATATTTTTCTTTCAAAGAAAAATTATGTTGACTTAGCTTGTAGTTTTCCTTTTTCAGTCCAGCGATCCTCTTAAGAGTGGATTTTAGATTTAAACAAAGCCCATTTATATAGTCTAAAACTTTGATATGAATGTCAGAATGACTAACCTCAATCTCCCTGCTTGAGCCTGAGTCGGATTTTGAGTCTGCTTTAGAATCTGAGTTTGATTGTACCATAAGACAGATATTTCCATATTCATATTCGTTTTCTTCGCACTCCGTGTCGCTCCCTGTTTCAGCTTTTAGGGCCTTCTTGTACTTCTCAGACTTTCCTTTATTCTTTTTCAGCGTAGGACAGTTTGGTTTTATATGTCCCTTCTTCTTGCACTCAAAGCAGATTACATCTTTAATAGAGTCTTCTTCATCCAATGTTCTTCTTTGTCCAGACTGTCTGTTTTGTTTCTCGCTATTGAACTTCTTCCCTTTCTTATTTAACTTTCTTACCTTTTTGATCAATAGGGCAAGTTCTTCGTCGTCCATTTCATCCTCAGAATATGTGTCATCAGAATCAAAATTAGATTTAAAAGCAATAGATTTCTTACCTCTTGACTCAACTTCTTCATTCATCTGTTCAAATAGGATTGTAATGTTCCAACAAGCTCATCAACTGACAGGGGTGAGATCCTTAATGTTTCTTGTATAGAAGTCTTCATGTTGTTCTAGTCCTTTGATAGACCTCTCAAGAGCTTGTTAACCTTCATTGGTCCTGAAATTGGCTGACCTTGATATGCAAGCCCATTTACTCTTTCAGTAAATCTGCTAAACATATCTCTAATGGACTCTCCTTGCTTCATTTTGAATGATTCATATTGACCAAGCATAATATTGACTTTGGTTTCCTTCACTCGATCGGTCCCTTCATAGGTGACGTGCAGCCTATCCCATACTTCTTTAGCTGTTTCACAAGAAGAGATTTGATTATATTCATTTAAAGATAAAGCACAGTAAAGAGAATAGATAGCCTTTGCATCTAATGCTTCTCTTTTTGTCAATTCTTCTTTTAAGAGAGTTGTAGAATGTTCTATTGATTTTCCATCATCCTTCTTTGTGGTCTTTCTAGTTTCTGCGTTGGGATTAATCTCTTTCTCGACAACATCCCATTCCTGAGGATCCTTTGATCTGAGAAAAGTTTCATTTTGTTCTTCCATATGTTGTACTCTTTTCCATCAAAGTATGGTGGTCGAGTGTTGCTTTGTCCCTCAATCAAACCTGGTGCAAGAACACTAGCCATAGAAGATTTTTAGCTCTGAAGTAATAAACACTTCAATATACTGAGCACGAGGCTCTAATACCAATCGATATTGCTAGTATCAACACTTAGAGGGGGTGAACAGGTGTAAATAAAATTTATGCACTAAAACAAATAGTATAAAGTCTGATAGTAACGGAATCAGAATATCAGTCTTGAACATAGTCTAGATGAGGTAGACTTTGTAGTACACAATCAAAAGTAAAAAGGTGAGGAAAGAGAAGATTGCAAACAAAGTTATAGTGGTTCGGCTTTTGTCAAGTTTACGTCTACTCTCCTATGTGATTGGCTAATTGGCTGAATTTCACTATGTGATCAAAGATTATTACACACTCTTGATGTTAGTACTTTGTGATGATGTATCTCACTAAGTCGCTCTTTTTGGCAATACACTTGGATCATTTGGTTTTTGCACTTTCTCAAACAATTAATGAATAATAGAATCAAACTTTGGAATATTGTATTCACTCTCTCTTTCTTCTGGTCGCATCCTCCCCTTATATACTCTCCAAGCCACAAACTAACCGTTGGCTATCACCTTGAAAGATTTGCCTTCCATTTCCTTTCTTGGACAGACTCTATAAGGAAAGGTTTCTTGACCATTTGAAGATGATTGAACCCATTTGATTCTATTCGCCCATACAATCAGAATCTGGGTTTTCATAAATGTTCCATCCTTCTTTGAAAATTGTCTTAATGATTGATCTTGTTAATCAATTTGATACCAAAATCAATACAAGTAAGGTAAGTGAAATTCGTATCCGTTGGTGATATTGTCCTTGTTCTGGTCTTGTAGATTCGTTTTGGTCCCTGATAGAATGAGACTCTGAGTCTCTTTGCTTCTCCTTCTGTAACATGTAGACTTAGAAGCGTCTCTTTGCTTCTCCTTCTGTAACAAGTAGACTCAAAAGAATATGTCAACATATGACTCTTCTTCCTCAGTTTGTATTTGAAGTGATGTGTGCATAAAAAGATTTGTTAGCATCAAAACTAGGAGTTTTCTCAACGGTAATAAGGTAATTGCCTTAAAATCTAACACTGATTTTGATGAGACAGATTTTGAGGAAGATGAAGAAGATGATGATGAGGAGATGAAGTTGCTGATCAAAAGATTTGAACACCTTATGAGAAAGAGAAGAAACTCCAAATGGAAAAAGGCAACAAAGAAATCCAGAGAAAGAAGACTTTATAAGAACAATGACAAAGATGAGGAGTATGCAAATATTTGCTTAGCAGCACATTCTGACTCAGATTCAAACTTAGACTCATGTTTAGAATTAGAAAAAGAATCAGAATCAGACAGAGAACTTGAGGTAAATTACCCCGAAATTCCTCTTAAGGTCTCTAGATATATTGATGAGCTGTGTTTGAATCTCAAATTAACTCTTAAAAGGATCTCCGAGCTAAAAAGAGAAAATTCTCAGCTAAGACAACATGATATTTCATCAAAAGAAAAGTTTGAGAATTTACAAAATGATTTTGAAATTTTGAAGTAAAATCATGATTTACTTTCTGAAGAAAATGATACTTTGAAAAAGGAATTTTCAAATATCACAACAAAATTTTCAAAAGTTTCGAAAGCATTAGAGCACATTCTTTCCATTCAAATTCCATATTACAATAAGTCTGGACTTGGTTTTGAAAAGGAAAGTGATCTTTTGATAGATTTTCCAAAAGTGAAGGAGAGACTCAGAAAGAGACCTCCTGTACAAGCTTACAAAAATCATTTCCAAAAGAATTTTACAAAACCTATTGGTCGAAGCAATCTCAAGTGTTCTAAATGTGGAGACATGGAACATTTTGAAAATGAATGTCCCAAAGTCTGGAGACCTATTAAGAATGTTTGGATAAACAAAACCTCTAAGACTAACTCTCATGGACCCAAGAAAATCTGGGTACCAAAGAAAAGATAAGTTGTTTTCTTGTAGGCAATAAAGGAAAGGAGAAAGAGAATTTGGTAAGGAAAATATATTTTTAAATTCTCAATTTGTTTTGCATGCATATTTTAAATATTTATAGACTCATTATACTTGATATTCGATATATCCTCTTTATGCCTCGGTTGATTCAAACTTTATAATAACTATATTCTATAATTGGTTATATTGAAGGAAGAATCGGGTGGTATATTTTTGGTAGTTTTGTGAGTTGGAATTTGATTTAATACGTGTGATTGATTTGATATATTGCTTAGAGATAATCATGATTATTTGATCGGATTTTATGCTCTCTTATTTTGTTATATTTTTGCAAAGTGAAATTTTTTTTTATGAGATATTATTTTATTATACAAGATATTCTCCCTAAAATACTCTATTGAGATGAATCGGGAAAGGGTCATTAGTTTTCTATGAAGCTTTCTTATTCTTGCCCAACTGACAAAAGGAAAAGGATCCAAATTCATGGATACCGAAAAGGAAATGAGTTCATTGCAAGAAATTCTACAAGGGAAGTATGTTTGCAAGTCTCTATATGTCACGATGTAATCAAAAGACATATTTTAGGCGAAGATTGACAAGGATCATCTTTAATTCAATGGTATATTTTAAATATATACCTTGGGTAAGGAAATAAAATATTTCATATATATCATCTTGCATTCCAAATTTCTACAAAAATTTTTATGACTCACGTGTGATTTATATTGCGAAAAATCTCTTGTCAAACATTGCACATTTTTATTACTTGATTTGGACATGATAAAAAAATCTACTTTCTTTTTTGCGTATTGCATCAATAATATCCTTTTGAAATTTATGCTTAAGGAAATCCCTTTTATTTCGAAAGAATTGTTGCATTTTTTGGATTCACTTGCTATAATCTTAGAAGATATTTTATATTAGGCAAGTTTGATCCGCAAATTAGAGGAATGTACGTGCATGATATTTTTTATATTTTGCAAAGATAATTATCTATTTTGCAAGAATCTGCATGTGGCAAAAGAATAAGTTTGGAAAGCTTGATTCCGAAATTGTAGCGATTTTATATTATTTTCGAAAGCTTGAAAATTTTTTCCTTGTGCAAAATTCTCGCAAATTATTGAGCAAGCCCCTAATGTGTTATACAAAAGGTTAAATAGCTTCGAATTGAATTTTTTTTTTACTATTCTATATGCTATTCAATTTATTTTGCAAGAAAAGGCTTTGTATATTATGTGAGATTTTATAACAATGCATTTGTGTAGAAAGTTTATTAAGTTTATGCAGATTGAATTTGAGATGATCTATTTGAAGAAAACAAATTTCTCCTCAAATCTCAAAAAGAAAATGAATGTTGCAGATGTTGTTGCTACGAAAGAAATATTGGAAAGAAATTACGTTCAACATGCACAAGCCACAATAAGTACTACGCAAATACTGTCATAACAACAGGGGAGAAAGTGAATGCAAAAAGAAAGGGGGAGAATCCTGATCATTTTGAAAAAGCAACAAATTGAGGGGGAGCATTGATTAAGTATGGCAGATTTTTTGAATCGATCTTGACCTTGATAACTAAGGAAGAAAATGTAAACGTGTTAGAACTTGCTAGTTCTACATAATTTGGTAAGTATATCTTCCATTTCCATCACTTTTTGTCATTAACAAATCTCTTATTTATATTATCCTTTTACTAAGACAAAAAGTTGGTGATATTTATAATGCAATTCGTGATCCTTGGCCAAATTTTGTCGATATATATGTTATTTGAGCTATATTGAATATTCTTTATGTTCGTATTAGCATGGTATCTTTAAAGATTGTGTTTCATGCCTCATATATTTCTAAAGATATTATGTGCATTTATTTGAGCTGAATTGTATTCTCCACGTGACACCATTTTTCATTGTTATGACTTTTTGATTATGACAAAAAGGGGAAGAGAATATGTATATGCATGCGTGTTAATTGATTAATATTATTTAGTGCATAATATTGAGCTGAGATTTTATTGCTATATATTATTTTGCTTAATTTATCAACTATCTTCTATTTTATAACTCCTATTTTGAATTACATTTTTTGTATATATAAAATTTTGAAGATTGCATTATGTGCTTATGATGCTTTGATTTATCAATACATTTAAAAGTGTAATTGCATATTTGCATATTCAGAGATTGTTTTGTCATCATCAAAAAGGGGAGATTGTTAGGGAAATCCCTTATGATGTTTTGAAGATGACAAAATAAATCAAAGGCTACTAATATGTTTGACGATTGAGTAAATATGTGAAAAACGCATAAACCGTTATGTAGATGATAGAACGTGTAAAGGATTTTACCAAGGATCATACTTTGAAGAACCAGAAGATAGACTCATTGTTGAAGCTGAACAAAGTCAAGATTCTATGGCTAAATTTGTTCGGAGTTTAAGGATAAATCTATTAGATACAGACTCTGAGGATGAATATGTTTAGACTCAAGTACAGACTGAGAAGTCTACTTCAGACATAATAGATTCAGACTTTACATACAAACGAAATATGTCCAGAACGTGACAAGTTTAGAACAACACAAGAGCAGAACGAGACATATGTTCATACTAAAGTAAGTTCAAAACTTAATGTTCAGAATGAAGCAAGTTCAGAATGAGACAATCTAACAGAACAAGACGCAAACCTAGAACATGTAACGGCTAGTAATCTGGTTTGGATTCTACACCAAAATAGATTTGATTGACTCAATCTAATTAGTTGGCAATTGGATCCCGAAGACAATAACTTTCCTAACGAAGAAGCTCTACTTATGAAAACTTAGATTCTGCTTGTATGGGCATTGTTTCTGTCACTTAACGACTATCAAATCTTCTTGATAAAGCTCTGTCCAACGGGTAGATTGAAAGACGATCCTCTGGATACTGTCCAACGGCTAGTTTGGAAGTGCAAGAGTATATAAGGAGATCAAGGGACCAAAGAGCAAGTAAGAGACGAAGTGTAGAATATATAATTCCAAAGTCTGGACGTACTTCGATCATACACTTATCTTTCGTGAGCTTAAAAGTTTGTGATCATGAGAGAAGTACACAAGAGTGACTTAGTGAGATAATATGATCTATCATTGAGTGTTTGCATTCAAAGTTGTAATCTCTTGTTGATCATATAGTTGAATCCAACCAGTTGGTCGTTAGCATGAGAGAATGGACGTAGGTTTAATCTAAGCCGAATCACTATAATATTTGTGTGCAATTTCTCTTATCCCTTAATCTCTTATTGTTTATTGTTATAATATATTGCACACATGCTAGGTGTTTCTAAAGTCTGATTTCCGTATAGCAGATTCATAATCTTGTTATAGAATTTGATTATTGTTCAAACTTCTGAATCGTGCTACATCTTGACATTGAGACATCTATCTCGAATAGTTTTATTCCGCATTTTTATTTTATAAAAGATTTTCTTGTATCACCTATTCACCCCTCCCTCTAGGTGATTCTTGCTAGCCACTCTCAGACATATTATTTTCACTATGCTTTCGTGAAATCAATTACTTAGCATGTTCGTGTCAAAAGATACTCATTGCAATGAGGATTCGATTGATATTATTGGGTGATGAAACAATGGTGCAATGGATGGGAAAAAGTGAAGCGAGAAAGGCAAAGAACTGTCGCTAGAAATGAGGTAGGGTTAGTAGAAAAATTACTACTAGAAATAATATGCACTTGTAGACTCCATTTGTTTTACAGAAAGCAATTTTCAAGAAAATATTTTCCCGATTTTCCGTTGTTCATTTCATGAAAAATGAACTAATTAAAGAAAACATTTTTCATCAAGGGAAAAAAAATCTTCTAAAATAAGGGAAAATATTTTTTACTTTTCCAAATGAGGAAAACATTTTCTTCATTCACTTTCTCTCATATCTTTCCATCTTTTTTTTCATTTAAAAAATTCGAATTCTTAATTAATTTTATTTTTTTAATTATATTTCTTTTTTACTTACTGTCTTGGTCGATTGGCGGCTACAATTACAGCCGACGATTGGCAATTAGCCACGAGCAAGTGACACGGCCCAAGAGAGTTGAGCCTGGGACAAGGACAAATTTGGCCATCCACAAGCCCGGCCAAGCAACTCTCTTGAGCCCGTGACTGTTCAGTTCCAAAAGGCTGTCCTGTCCCGTTCGTCTTTTCTACTCTCCCTTGTGGCCAGAGGATTGAAGGATTTCATAGGGGTCCAAGGCCTAGCCATGGCAGGCTATTCTTGAACTATCCCATGCATTAGACCCTACTGTAGCCTTGTAATCATTGTGTATATTTGAATATGACCATCGTATCAATGAGGGGATCGACAGATCAGATTAGTTCGACCCTTGTATAAATAGGGGACCCTCACCCCACTTGTAAACTGCTTGATCAGAAGTGAATATACGCTCATTTACTCTCAAAACTCTGTTATGGTTGAGTGAGTGATCAAAAGGCTGACTTAGAATCGTTCCTAAGGCCGCATGGGCGTGATTTGTTCGATGTAAATTGATCGGCCTATGACAAGTGTTATCAGAGCCTTATTCGAGCCTTGTTCGAACCTCAGTTGTACCTTCATTCGTGTCTCTGGTCGTGACTCAACAAACGCAATGGCCGATCCTTATTCCAGCATCGCAAATGCCCAGGGGGAGGATCGCGAGGATCGTGGAAGGGCGACCGAGCGGGTCGGCGTCCAGACCAGGCATAGCCGTGCTGCATCCGATTCGAGAGAATCAACGGGAGATTGGGAGTGTCGCATGACGTCTCTGGAGGAGAACGTCTTGGACGTTCGCGGGCTGGTGAACGACTTGACCCGGACCGTCGACGATGTGGAAGTCGACCGAGAGGGTTCCTGGCTGAGATGCAGGAACTAAAAGGCGGCATGGAAGAACTCTGTACGAGCTGCTGGGGTCGTTGGTCTGTGAGCTATAGTAACGGGACGAGACCTGGGAAGCTGCCATAGCGGCCATGCGAGCTGAAATCGGTGAGCTCAAGGGGAAGCTCACCGAAGTTGAAGCTGCACGAGTGAATGGGGCAATCACCATGCAACCACGCATTGACACCCCGAAGCCGAAGGAGTTCAAAGGCTCGCGAGTGGCTAGGGACGTGGACAACTTTTTGTGGTACATGGAGCTGTACTTCCAGTCCGCAGGTATGACCGATGATATGGTCCGAGTGAACACGACGGCCATGTACCTAAGCGAGAACGCCTTGCTCTGGTGGTGTCATAGGTCTGACAATAGGAGTGGCGACCCTATCACGACATGGGCCAAGTTCATCGAGGAGTTTCGACGGAACTACAACCCCGCCTACGCGGAGGAAAAAGCTCGTGATGAGCTCAAACGTCTCGAACAGAGAGGGACTGTTCGGGAGTATGTCAAGCGGTTCTCGGAGCTGCTGCTCTAGATCTCGTCCATGACTAATGTGGAGGCGTACCATCAGTTCATGAGTAGCCTTAAGTCCTAGGCCAAGCAGGAACTGAAACGGCACAGCGTGAGAGATCTCACAACTGCCAAAACCGTGGCCGAGTCCCTCGAGGAACCGAGAGCGGCGGTGTCCACAGCCAAGCCCGAGTACAAACCAAGGGAAAGGACCAATGGTGGGGGAGACTGGAATCGGTTTAGACGTCCCAATGGAGAAAGACCACCAACGGCTTCGCCTAGGGCTCAACCAGAGTCGAGTGGTTGGGGACAACGCCGGAATCGCATGTACAAGTGCTTTTTCTGCGATGGGCCACACATGACTCGGGACTGTCCCAAGAGGGGCAAGTTAGTGGCCCTTTGTCGAGATGATGAACCGCGAGAGGAGGCGCGGCTGGGATCGTTAAGGATCCTGAGTACCATCAAGGCCAAGACGGCCAAAGAACCGAAGGGGATGATGTTCGTTGATGTAAAGATCTTAGGTACCACGGTCAGCGCACTCGTGGACACTGGAGCATCCGATCTCTTCATCTCCCAGGAGACTGCGAAGAAGCTGAATCTTTGGGTTGAAGGAGAAGCCGGTTGGCTCAAAACGGTGAACTCAAAGGAAGTCCCAACTAGTGGCGTGGCTAGGGACATGGAAATGTGCCTTGGTCCCTAGACGAGCAGGGAAAAGATTGAGCTCTCAAAAGGAGCATAGAAGGGCGATGTGACCTTCTTAGCAACACTGAAGGTCGAGGACGTGAAGGATAGCGTGGAAGATGTTTCAATTGATGTGGTCCAGGTCCTTGACGCTTTCCAAGATGTGATGTCGCCCGAGTTACCTAAGAAGCTACCACCTCGTAGAGAGGTCGACCACAAAATCGAGTTGGTGCCTGATGCGCAACCCCCGGCCATGGCGCCTTACCGCATGGCCCCGCCTGAGTTGGAGGAGCTGAGGAAGTAGCTCAAAGACTTGCTGGATGCGGGATATGTTCGGCCATCCAAGGCCCCGTTCGGTGCTCCTGTGTTGTTCCAAAAGAAGCACGATGGGTCCCTTCAAATGTGTATCGATTACAGAGTCTTGAACAAGCTCACCATAAAAAACAAGTACCTAATCCCCCTCATCGCAGACTTATTCGACTAGCTCGGGGAAGCCCGGTGGTTCACCAAGCTGGATCTTCGATCGGGATACTATCAGGTTCAGATTGCCGAAGAGGACGAGCAAAAGACAGCGTGTGTGACCCGTTATAGATCCTACGAGTTCCTGGTCATGCTGTTCAGCCTGACCAACGCACCGGCAACATTCTGTATACTGATGAATAAGGTACTACACCTGTTCCTTGATCAGTTTGTGGTTGTTTACCTCGATGATATTGTGGTGTATAGCCGGACGCTCGGGGAGCATATTGAGCATTTGAGAGAAGTGTTCCAAGTTCTGCGACAGAACGACCTATATGTGAAGAGGGAAAAGTGTGCCTTTGCACGGGAGGAAGTCCCATTTCTTGGGCACATCGTCGAGGGCGGACGTGTGCGGATGGACTCGGCCAAAGTCCGTGCCATCACTAAATGGGAGCCACCAACCAAGGTAACAGAACTGAGATCGTTACTTAGGCTGACAAATTACTACCGTCGGTTTGTACGTGGCTATTCGAGCATCACAATCCCTCTCACAAACATGTTAAAGAAAGAAAGGCCGTGGGAGTGGACAAACCGGTGTTGAGAGGCCTTCGAACGATTGAAGCTAGTCATGGTCGAAGGACTGGTTCTAGTGCTGTCCGACTACTCCAAACCGTATGAGGTAGAAACCGATGCCTCCGATTTTGCGATAGGTGGTGTTCTTATGTAGGAAGGACACTCGGTGGCCTATGAATCGCGGAAGCTGAATGACGCTGAACGGCGATACACGATCCAAGAAAAGGAGATGACCGTCGTAGTGCACTATCTTCGGACGTGGAGGCACTACTTGCTGGGATCAAAGTTCGTCGTGAGGACGGACAACGTAGCCACGAGCTACTTCCAAACCCAAAGGAAGCTCAGCCCGAAGCAAGCTCGGTGGCAAGACTTCCTTGCAGAGTTCAACTACGTGTTGGAATACAAATCAGGGAAAGCCAACTTGGTAGCAGATGCCTTGAGTAGAAAAATGGAATTGGCCAACACGATAAGTCGTCCTAATTGTCTCTTGCTTGATCGAATCAGGGAGGGACTTCCACACGAACGAACGGCCCAACAGCTGCTCGAGTACCTCGAGATGGCAAGACGAGAAGGTTTTGGTTGGAAGACGGCCTTCTTTACACCAAAGGACAGAGACTATATGTGCCATTCTATGGGAGATTGCGGAAGGAAATGCTCCAAGAATACCACGACTCCAAATGGGCAAGACATCCGGGAATCCACCGCACTATGGTGCTGGTTGAAGATCAATACTACTGGCCACATTTGAGGGATGATGTCGAAGCATATGTCAAGACATTCCTCGTATGCCAGCAGGACAAAATTGAGTAACAACGCCTATCGGGACTTCTTGAGCCACTACTTGTGCTGAAACGTCCATGGGAGAGCGTCTCAATGGACTTCATCGTCAATCTTCCAAAGTCCGAAGGTTATCGAACCCTCATGGTTGTGGTGGATCGCTTCTCCAAATATGCGACGTTTGTGTTCGCAAGCAAAGACTGCCCAACTAAGGAGGCGGCCAAGTTGTTCTTGAAGCACATTGTCAAATACTGGGGCGTTCCATGGACGATTGTGAGTGATCGAGACCCTCGATTCACCGGGTGGTTTTGGACCGAGCTCTTCAAGTTGCTGGGGACAAGTCTCAACTTCTCTACGAGCTTGCACCCTCAAACAGATGGCTAAATGAAGAGGGTGAACTTGCTCATCAAGATCTATCTCCGCCACTATGTGAGCATGACCCAAGCCAACTGGGCAAAATTGATCGATGTGGCTCAATTCTCATTCAACTTGCAACGGAATGAGTCCATTAACCAGAGCTTGTTTGAGATCGTGACCGGGCAGCAACCGTTCACTCCTAGTACGGTTGCCACGAACTATAAGAGAAGTAGTCCTTCCGCGTACAAGCTAGCTAAGGAGTGGCAAAAATAGGCTGACTTAGAGCGGACGTGTCTTCATAAGGCTTCCAAGCAGGCTAAGAAGTGGGCGGATAAGAAGCGGCAGCATGTCGAATTCCAGGTTGGGGATCTCGTGCTGGCCAAATTACATGCGGTCCTTTAGTACCGGGACGTACACAAGGGCCTGATTCGACGTTATGAAGGCCTCTTCCGCGTGGTCCAACGGGTCGGCAAGGTGGCGTACAAGCTGGACCTACCGTCCAAGCTCAAGCTGCACCCGGTGTTCCATGTAAGTATGGTGAAGCCTTATCTTGTGGATGAGGATGATCTGAACAGGGGCGAATCGCAATGAGTGCCCCTTGGCACAAAGACTTCCTACGACCATGATGTTGAATGCATCATGGTTGATCAGATCATCCGGAAGAAGTATCGGGCACCTAGACAGGAGTACCTTGTTTGGTGGAAAGGTCTTCCGGAGAGTGAAGCGAGTTGGGAACCCTCTGAGGCTTTTGGCAATTCAAGCGGCACATCGATGCATTCCATATTGAAGATGCGGTAAGGGCGTCGCTGGAATAGGTGGGGGAGAATGACATGGCCCAAGAGAGTTGAGCCCGGGACAAGGACAAATTCGGCCATCCACAGGCCCAGCCAAGGGACTCTCTTGAGCTGTGACCGTTCAGTTCCAAAAGGTTGTCCTGTCCCGTTCATCTTTTGTGCTCGTCCCTTGTGGCTAGAGGATTGAAGGATTTCATAGGATTCCAAGGCCTGGCCATGCAGACTGGCCATGGCAGGCTATTCTTGAACCATCCCATGCATTAGACCCTACTGTAGCTTTGTAATCATTGTGTATATTTGAATATGACCGTCGGATCAATGAGGGGATCGACGGATCAGATTAGTTCAACCCTTGTATAAATAGGGGACCCTTACCCCACTTGTAAAATGCTTGATCAGAAGTGAATATACACTCATTTACTCTCAAAACTCTGTTCTGGTCTAGTGAGTGATCGAAAGGCTGATTTAGGATCGTTCCTAAGGCCGCATGGGCGTGATTTGTTCGGTGTAAATCGACCGGCCTGTGACACAAGCCTCCAACTTGCCACTCTCCTTGGTCGTCGATCTAGCGAACAATGAGCTTAGGCCTCACCAAATCAACGAATACAAATCTCTAGCTTGCCGATAGTCACCATGGTTGGGGCTTGGCTGAAGAAAAAGATAAAAAGAAAATAGAAAATAGAAAATAGAAATATAAAAATTGATTTTTAAAAAGTTAAGAAATAAAAAATATTTTTAGAAAATAAAAAAATATTGAAAAAGGGTGTATGAAGGAAAAAAATTACTTTGCTAAATAGGAGAAAATAGTTTTCATTTTATTTTCAGATTTCAACTGAATATCGAAAATAAATATATTTTCTTGAAAAATGATTTTTTGAAATATTTTAATGAATCGAAAAAGATGAGAAAAATGGTTTGCGGGCGCTACTTTTGCTATAAGGGAAAGGAGGAAGAGAAGGAGAAAACACCGCACACGATCGTGGAGCTACCTCATTGTTGTAAGAATTTATTTACTAAACGACATCAATTCATGTGGCCCACCGGTCACAAATGCTACATAAAAGTTGTTGTCTCTCTCTCTTTACCCTTTCCCATTCAAACTCCAATATTTTCTTAGAGGACAGGAGCACATGATACTCTGGCCCATCAATCAAGAAAAAACACAATGATGTGTCGAGTTAGTAGGGCCTTTTTGTCCTTTTCAGTTGCGCTAATAGTGATTGCATGCATGTGTCACAGGCCGATCATTTGGGATCGTGGCAGTGCGGCGACTTAGGCTATTTTGGATCGCTTGGGATCGTTGGGCACCTAAGTCAAGCCTTCTTCAGATCGATCGATTACTCACTCACCCGGATCGTAGAGAGAGAATGTTTAGAGAAAAAAGCTCTGAAAGAGAGGATGAAACTTAGATTGCTAAATGATTAGATGGTTACAAATGAGAGGGAGGGCACTCTTTCTTATACTTGAAGCCCTTGGATTACAACTATTGATCGAGTTTCGATCCGGCGGATGAGATCGTACTGCCCCACCTACCACCTATCGACATTTATGTCGAGAAAATTCTAGACCACGGCACAATTACGAAATCACCCGTCCCTGAGAATGTTCTGGAAGCACTTGGATTCTCATAGGGGCATTTTGGTCGTTCTTCTCGGATCCGTGACATTCTCCCCCACTCATTCAAGCTACGTCCTCGGCGCTCACAGCACGGGGAGAGTTCTTCTTGGCACGAGCTCTTTCCCGCTTCTTCCTATTCCGCTTGGCCCTTACCGACTCAAACGATGCCTTGAATGGCTTCTCGAACAATCGGTTGTGTGGCTCCGTGATCGGTTGGACACACGATCCTTTCCTCAACTCGGGCATGGGACGCGGCACGTACTCCACTTCGGGGAAGAGGGCTTCGATCGGCATGTTGCGAGTTGGTACAGGAGGTCCCAACTCTACCTTCGACTTCTCCAATGGTTGGGTCTTTGGTTGTGGATCGGCCATTCGCTTGGCCGCCTTCAAGCTTTTGTTGAAGAGATGAATCGCAACAATGGTCTTGGTGTTCATCACCCCTTTGAGCATTGGTACCATGGACGGACACTTTAGATCGAGCACCATGATGTACTTGGATCCCATGTCAATCATAGCTCTCACTTGGTTGAAGAATTGCATTCCAAGGATGAGGTCGTAGTCGTCAAGCAGGACTACTTCGAATGGAAGCTTACCTTTCCATTCGCCAATTTGGACTTCCACCTCCATAGTTGTTTCTCCACTTGCGAGGTCTTCCGAATTGACGGTCTTGAATCGCCTCCCATTTGGTATCATGTTCAACCCCAACTTCTTTGCTACCTCAGTTGCCATGAACACATTAGATGCACCAGTATCAACCAAGGCATAGGGAGTAATGTCACATACCTCAATCTCGACAAAGTACATGTCCGTTTGCTCCTTCTTCTTAGGCGGGGGTTAGGTTTGTACAGAGTTGAGCATTATCCCACCAAGTCGAACTTGACGCTTCTCCTCCTTGGGTCATTCTTATTCTTCCACGGAGAGGATGGCATTGACTCGATGCTTTTGCGGACACTTTTGCGTCCAATGGTTCCCTTTACAAATGAAGCAAGGAGTGGGTGGAGGTTGATCGTACTTACTTGTATAGTTGGCTTGTGGTTGGTTTCTTTGGACGGGTTGCTTGGACGAGCCTTCTCCCCAAATCTTTGTTCGGCCACCTTGGTTTTTGGGGCCACAGGAGTTGTCTCCACCTTTATCCTCGGAGGACCGATTCGACCTCCAATCCCTTGATCGATGCTTCGTTGGATCGAACTTGATGAGGTCGATGAGTGATTTGGCCACGGTTAGGGCCCTCGAGAGACTCCTCATGTCCTGATGCATAAGCTATTATCTTGCCCATGGCTTGAGTCTATCTAAGAATACTCTGAAAGCTTCCTCTTCTCCAAGGTTGTTGATTTGGAGCTTGAGTTCGGTGAATTTCTTCATGTACTCTCGGACCGTACCTCGTTGCTCGAGGCGATGGAGCTTGCTACAAACTTCTTGTTGAGCAAACTCGGGGAAGAAGTACTCCCGAAACTCCTTCATAAAATCATCCCACGTCTCTACGAGATGGGCACCACACTTGATCTCATCACATCTATTACACCACCAAAGCATTGTGGTATTGGTAAGGAACATAGCAGCAGTTCGTACCTTGACACCCTCGTGTTGGATGTTGGCGACTCCGAAGTACTATTCCATGCTCCATACGAAGTTGTCCACTTCTTTGGTGGATTGATTGCCTTTGAATTCTTTGGACTTCGGCACCTCTATCTTGGGCACCGCTTGGGTAGGCATCGCTCCGTTCGCAATGCTCAACTTGCATAGTGTGAGCTCTGCCTTGAGCTCTTGGATCTCCACCTTTATGGCTTTGACCTCGTCCCATTAGGGGTTCTCCTCTTCCATTGCTTAGACTCGTTCCCTCAAATCTTCGATCGATGTTTCGAGGGTATCATCCTTAGCTTGGAGAGGGACCGTTGCATCGTTGATGGCGTTCATGAAGTCCTTGCGAAGAGTGCCTTCAACCTCCAAGATTCGGTCTCGAACATCATCGAGTCCGTTTATGAGTTCGGCCACGGCGCTCCGCATCCTCGCGAACTTCTCATCGAGTGCGGCAACGGCTTCCGACGAGGTTCCTCTTTCCTTGCTTCGGCCGCGAGTCTCTTTGACTTTAGCGACCTCTCCATCCACAATAACTTATTTGCTCGACATTCTCTTGAACAATTGCGCTGATAATGATTGTATGCATTGCCGGGACACCAAGAAGACAACCTAGTCGCAAAGCTTATGATGAAAAGGGTCAATCTTAACAATTCATTTATTTTTCTGAAAATAAATTTTTTAAAAAAATATTTTTAAAAAATAATTATTTATCACTTTTAATAATTATTATAGAATCAATATTTTTATCATTGAAATTTATATTTCAACATCTCAATGAATAATAAAAATATTTGTTATTTACTTATTTTTATATTTAATATAAGCTATCATTTTCGAAAATATATTTCTTAAATCATTTATTTTTTGGGAAATAAACGTGGCCGATTAATATAAGAGTGATGAATGAATGAGTGAACGGATTTGACAGAATTCACAAAGCCTCTATGCCAATCATGGAGAGACCCACTAATGTCAAACTCATTGAAGCCGAGTTCATCTTTGCAGGCCCAAAGACCAAGCACGCGTCTAGTTGTATTCCTTTTGCCTAGATAATGGCACCCATCTCTCTCTCTCTCTCTAGGATAGGGGCCGGGCGGCTGGACTTGATTTCGCTTTTCTCCTTTTTTCTTTTAATAATAATAAATTAATATTTTTTATTTAAGATTAATTCTATTACTATTAATGTACAATCCTTTTCATGCCTATATGTTATGCAATTTAAAGAAAATTAGTTTGTTTAGGGAGTTAAAATTTAATCAATAATTTTTTATGTGATTAATAAATGATTAAACGGGTCATCAAAATTTAAATATACATGTTTTCATAAACAAAAGTTCTTAAAAACCTCCTATATCGAAGATGCCAACAGTCAAGCGGATTCATCAAAAAGTATGCAAAGCATATATTTAATAGAATTGCTACCCATCTACACATCTCAACAATATTGACAAATTATTTTCACTATGCTTCCATGAAATCAATTACCCTGCATGTTCGTGCCCAGAGTTGCTTATTGCAATGAGGATTCGACTGATGTCATTAGGCGATGAAACAAACAGTGCAATGGATAGGCAAAACTGAAGCGAGAAAGACTAAGAGCTGTCACTAGAAATGAGGTTGGGTTCGCAGAAATATCCCGCATTTTAGGAGAAAATATTAGGAGATCTCGGACTGCCAAGTCAGCATCAACTCTGACTACTCATGAAACACCACGTGGAGGTATGGGACCCGCTAGAAAAATAGGCTTCTTCTTTCTTTCTCTCTCCTCTCCCTAGCGTTCTTCCCTCTCGCTTCCTAGCCTGCACGCTACCCCTGCCTCCTTTCTGTCTCTCTCCTCTCTCCTCTCCTATGCATTTACTCTTTCCTTGTCAGATGAAGGAAAGAGAAGAAAACTTTTTTCCTTTCCTCTCCATTTCTTTCTCCTCGACGATCAAGGCTTTCAAATTTAGAGTCTCAAATTTCCTCTCTCCGTGCTTGTTACTGCTCCGGCATTCGTCAAGCGGTTGCTCCGGTGTCCTCGCACTCGTTGCTGCTCCGTTCGTCAAGCAGCTGCGCCGGCGTCCGTCAAGCAGCCATTCCCCCGCCGTTGCCGACAAAGGACGTTAAGGCTGCCCCTGCTTGGGCGTGCACTCGCTTCACTCTCCGCACTCGTTGCTGCACCGTTCGTCAAGCGGCCGTTCCGCCGCTGCGCCGAGGCGGAGCGGTCATTTTTGCAAGAATTTATTTACTAAGCGACACCTCTTACTATGGCCCATCGGTCATAAATGCCGAGCAAACGTCATCGTCTCTCTGTCCCCCCTTTCCCATTCCGACTCTGTATTATTTTCTCGGAGAGGACAGGGGCAGGTGACTCTGGCCCATTAATCGGAAAAACGCAATGATGGTGTCGAGTATGCGGGGTCTTCTCTCTTTTACAGTTGAAATGACAATTTGCCAGGGCATAAAGAGGGTGAATCCGGCTTGTTTGGTTGCAATTGATTGCTTTTGTTTTGGTGCGAGAAAAGATAGATGAAGAGGAGTGCTTTAGTCATCATGGTTCGAAATGTTGACATAACGTTTTGCTGGCGAAATCAAACTTAGGATTGTCAAAAATACATTAATGTTCATACAAGCATTATATATATATATATATATATATATATATGTACATAATATAGTTAGAAGAGTATTTTGATGGCCAAAATTATTTGATGATGGATTGTGTAACATAAATGATGTCTCAATATTTTTCCTCTTTCAAATTAAAGCACTTTTGAATATTGTTCGTGAACAATTTAGCAACTATTGATATTTTGGTACATAGTAATTACATGTCCATTTTCATCTTAACCTTTAAATCTCTAAAAACTAAGGATAGAAGTAGAATCTAAGGACAACTTGGCCACAGACCTTATGAGAACAAGAGTACATCTTGACACTCCATCTATTTTGTTGAAAATTAATAATTTAAAAATATTTTCTTAAAAATATCGTTTACATCACTTCAAATAATTGCTTTTTAAGAAATTTCACTATTGATTGTGTAACATATATGATATCTCAATAATTTTCCTCTTTCAAATTAAAGCACTTTCGTATATTGTTTGTGAACAATTTAGCAAGTATCGATGTTTTGGTACATAGTAATTACATGTCCATTTTCATTTTAACCTTTAAATCTCTAAAAACTAAGGATAGAAGTAGAATCTAAGGACAACTTGGCCAAAGACCTTATGATAACAAGAGTACACTCCATCAATTTTGTTGAAAATTAATAATTTAAAAAATATTTTCTTAAAAATATCGTTTACATCACTTGAAATAATTAATTTTAAAGAAATGTTTTATCATTAATAACAAATAATGTCTTAATATATTTGTGCACAATTACAAATTTCGTTTGTTTTTTTTTTTTTTGTATTTGGTATAAGTGATCATTTTAAAAAAATAATTTTGAAGTTATTTATTTTTTACGAAATAAACAGAGCTGATTAATATAAAAGTGATGAATGAATCGAAGGGCGAATGGATTTGACAAAGGCGTCGTAGTGCCAATCATGGAGAGACCCACTAATGTTGGACTCATCAAAAGCCGAGTTCATCTTTGCTGGCCTAGACTCTCTCTCTTTCTCTCTCTTCCTTTGAATAAAAAATTGCAAATGGTTACGTAATCAAGTGGATAACATTCATGTTATTCAATAAGAGTGTCACATGTAATTTAGCATACTAATCTTGTGGACCATTCGAAGTATACTAGTAGTGTTAAATATTCTTCTCTTTAATTCTACGTTCTTTCATTAAGTTTCACTTTCACAATACTTTGGATTACTTTTACACATAGCATTTTTTTTAGGCTCTTAATTCCTAATTGGCTTAGCATGAAATACAGATTGTTAGGGCTAGAATTATCATCTAGAAGGGAGGTGAACAAGTGAATATGCAGAAATAAAAATAATTGAATTCAATATCGGAATAAGACAATGTTCGGTGACAAATTTGTGCAATGGTCAAATCTTACTATTGTACAATAATCTATCACAAGAAACATGTAAGAGTTTAAGGAATAGAAAAGTGCACATAACAATTATAATGGTTTTGCTTATGATAAGCCTACATCTACTTTTTTGTGCTGATAGCTTATCGACTGGATTTTACTAATGAATCAATCAGAGGTTACAACTTCTGAGTGTACTCTACTCGAGCATGTGCGACTATATCTTCACACTTATCAACAACCTCTAAGAGACTACAGACATAGCTCAAAAAGATAAGTATGTAGGGTCGAAGTTGTCTAGAACTTCGGAATTTTTAGATTTTGATTCTTATTCTTCCTTTGGCATCATGATCTCCTTTAATACCCTTCATTCTCCGAGCCAACCATTGGACATAAACTCTGAGTATCATTCGTCCAATCACCCCGTTGGAATTAGAATGATTTAGTAGAATGATTTAGGAAGATGTTATTGCTTCTAGGATGCCAAGAATAGAGCCTCTCTTGATTTTGCTGCCCATGCATCAGAGGATAGGTTTCCACAAGTTGAGTTCCTCATTTAGAAAGTGCATCTTGTCTTCAATTGATTATTGCACGAATTCTGAATCCTTATTGTGGAAGAATTACGTTGCTATTCATCCCTTCTGGACAATCAATATATAGAAAGAAATTCAGGCCAGTTCCTAGTTGTTGCGCAAAGATTTGATATCCTCTCAATTCTATTCAACATGCATATAATCTTGATACTTGTACGAACTAAGTCATTGTCTTCGACGATCATATACGTAGAGAATATGTTTGCATAATCCACTAAATCTGATGAATAGTGTCTGGATTCATTTGCTCCACTAACACCTGAAAGACTTATCATCATAATCATATATATACGGAAGGTTTTTTCATTCTTCAAAACTACTTTGGGAAGTATCATCAACACAGAGAAGTTCCTCTACCGAAAGAGAGCCAAAATACAAGAAGAGATTTTGCAATGCCTTTTGAGTGTGATTTCGGCACATTTTGATTATTCATATCTTGGTCAAGTAGGTTGCGACTTGTGTCTTTCACAATTCATGATATCAGTAAGGTATTTCATGGCTTAATTTAATGTACTTAAGGGGGGCTTCATCATGAAAAAAATCCCACATATGTCAAAGAAAAAAAGGAAAAGAAGAAGAAAACAGATTATCTCCCAAAATAGGATTTGAATTTGGCAATTATAGATAGAAAGGTCTTGTTCATAACATGCAAGGTAGATCTATCAAAATTGATTATAAACCCATTTCTTAATCAATATTCAATGGGCTGAATATAACAAAAAAAAAAAGAATTGTTAGATGGGTTAGTTATATTCAATAAATGAGTCATAAATATGTTTAAAATTATGAAGTCCAAATTAAATAGGTTTATAACTTACTCAGATCCAATTTATCTTTATATCTCTCTTTTGCTCTCACTCGATTTTGGGCTCGCTCGCACCACACCGTCTCCTCAATTTGAGTATGAGTTTTTCTAAATGGGATTAAATATATAATGTTTTAGCAATATGATGGGGGCGGGTGTGGATCCTTGTCAATTTGGGTTAGAAAATTTTTGATGCGATCCAATCACCAGTTTGATAAGTCTATTTTTCACTAATGTGGAACTTAAAATTTGGATTGGGCGGGCTTTTGTTTGAAAACGAAAAGTTTGTCTTTGATTCTACAAGAAGTTGGATTTATTAAGCACGAAGGCCAGTCCACATATGATTCAAGTATAATGGTCTCCACCCGAAACCTGATAATTATCGAAGCATGTAAATCCATAACAAATTAGCATGAAGGCATCACTTTACTTTTTTTATTTTTATAAAATGTTCAATCAATGCCCTTTTTATGGTCCATCACTCTTTTGTTGACATAGGAGAAAATATTAGGAGGTTCCAGCATGGTTTCGGACCATTCACGAAGCGCTACGTGGCAGCTGGATCCCACTTTCATCTCCTTCAAACTTTTGCATCCCCTCTCTTTATTAGCTGGGTTCACTCTTATGTGAAGGAAGCCCAATGAGTTGCAAGCCCAAAAGGGCTTGAGCCTATATAATAAGTTATATGGAGAAATAGGGTTTCTCACTATCGTTGAAGTTGTAGCTGCAAAAGACGTAGTAACAAGAGAAAAAGAGAAAGCAGAAAATCTAGGGTTTGGGGCAAAGTCTGATTTACATCAAGCTGTCATCGGAGGTCGATTCGAGGTCCGATTGAGCTGAAATTTTGTTAGCATGTTCGTGGTGCAATCTCCTCGAATCTGAACGGTTTGATTTTCATTTAAATCTCCCTACATCAGGTTTTTTCGTGAATTGATCAAAACTTGCGTTTTTGGTCAGATTTATCCTTGATCTCTTGTGAAGTTTATGTGTATTGCCAAGAATTATGTTCTTGAGATCTTTGCTGCTATGTACCTCTAGTATTTGCTAGAGAAGAACATTGTTCACCCAATTTTGTTGATAGTGAAGATTTTCGGGTGGACTCCGATCTCGTGGTTTTTGATCTCCTCACACCAAGGGGGTTTTCCACGTAAAAAAAATCGTCTTGTGTTTGCGTGCTTTGTATTTATTTTACTCTACTATAGCGGTTCCTATTAGGTTTACACAAGATGTGAGATTATTTTATTCCGCTACGTTAATTCGATATTGTTCAAATTGTTATCGTTCTTCCATCAGAGTGGTATCAGAGCTTCTAGTTGTTGCTTGATTTTTCTGCCTTGTGTTAAACAATGAAAACGAATACGAGTAGAATGGTTACACTGAATGGTTCGAATTATCATATTTGGAAAGGGAAGATGGAAGATCTTTTATATGTGAAAGATTTTTTTTTGCCCGTATTTGCCGAGGAGAAACCGGAGAATAAAACTGATGCTGAATGGTCTATATTTTATCGTCAAGTGTGTGGTTATATTAGGCAGTGGGTAGATGATAATGTTTTAAGCCATATCATTGAGGAAACACATGCACGCAGTTTATGGAATAAGCTCGAACAGTTATATGCTCGAAAGACTAGGAATAATAAGTTATTTTTGATAAAACAGATGATGGCTCTGAGATATCAAGATGGTACTCGTTTGACTGATCATTTAAATTCTTTTCAAGGAATTATAAATCAGTTGGTTGCGATGGGAATCAAGTTTGATGATGAGATACAAGCACTATGGTTGCTTGGTACTTTGCCGGACTCATGGGAGACGTTTCGAACATCTTTGTCTAATTCCGCCCTGGATGGTACGATTACCATGGATTTGGCCAAGAGTAGTATTTTTAATGAAGAGATGAGAATGAAGACACAAGGATCGTCATCTTCACATTCTGATACCTTGGTTGTTGAGAAAAGGGGAAGAAGTGAGTCTCGAGGTCCAAGAAATAGAGACAAGAGTAGAGATAAAAGCAGAGGTAAGTATAATAAATTTGCTAATGTTGAATGCCATTATTGTCATCATAAGGGACATATTCAGAGGTTTTGTTGTCAGTTGAAAAGGGAGAAACAAAAGGAGAAAGGTAAAGAGAAGAAAAGTGATAGTGACAATGATGACAATCGTGTTACTGCACTTAAAGAAGACTTTCTCATTATTTTTGATAGTGATGCGGTGAATTTTGTATCTCATGAGATCAGTTGGGTAATTGATAGTAGTGCATCTATTCATGCTACATCTCGTAGGGATTTCTTTACATCATACAGGTCAGGTGACTTCGGATCTGTAAAGATGGGAAATAATTGGCTGGCTCAAATTGTAGGCATTGGTGATGTGTGCCTAGAAACCAATAATGGCACGTGGTTAGTATTAAATAATGTTAAATATATACCTGATATCCACTTGAATTTGATTTCCACAGGTAAGTTGGATGATGAAGGGTATTGCAGCACCTTCAGTAATGATCAATGGAAGCTCACCAAAAGTTCTCTTGTTATGGCTAGAGGTGAAAAATATTCTTCGTTGTACCTTATGCGGCAAAGTTGTCCATAGAAAAAATTAATGCAATAGACAGCGAAGATGTAGCTGAGTTATGGCATAAGAGACTCAGTCATATCAGTGAGAAGGGTTTGTTAATATTGGCCAAGAAGAAGCTCCTTTCAGGATTGAAAAGTTCGGCGCTAAAGAAGTGTGCTCACTGTTTAGCATGAAAATAGAACAGAGTTGCATTTAAAAGCTCCCTTCCTTCAAGAAAGTCAGGTATATTGGATTTAATGCATTCTGATGTTTGCGGTCCTATGAAAACAAAATCACTTGGTAGCTCTCTTTATTTTGTTACCTTCATAAATGATTTTTCAAGAAAAATTTGGATTTATACATTGAAAGCTAAAAATCAAGTATTAGATGTTTTTAAGCAGTTTTAGGCTTCAGTTGAGAGACAGACTGGAAAGAAATTAAAATGCATCAGAACTGATAACGGGGGAGAGTATATTGGACATTTTGATGAATATTGCAGACAGCAGGGTATTCGACATCAAAAGACACCTCCCAAGATGCCTCAGTTAAATGGCTTAGCTGAGAGAATGAACAGAACACTGGTTGAAAGGGTAAGATGCTTACTTTCACAATCAAAGCCACTTGGATCCTTTTGGGGTGATGCTTTAAGTACAGTTGCATATGTATTGAATCTTACTCCATGCGTTCCTTTAAAGTTTGATGTTCCTAATAGAGTTTGGACAGGCAAATATGTTTCTTATGATTATTTGCGTGTCTTTGGGTGCAAAGCATTTGTGCATATTCCTAGAGATGAGAGGTCTAAACTTGATGTGAAAACATGATAGTGCATATTCATTGGTTATAGACAGGATATGCTTGGCTACAAATTTTATGATCCGGTTGAAAAGAAAATTATAAGAAATAGAGATGTTGTGTTTATGGAAGATCAAATAATAGAGGATATTGAGAAAGCATAGACGATTTCTGCACCACAGGTTAGTGATGATTTGGATCCAATTCCTCTTTCAAATATTCCTACATAGGTTGATGAAGAGCAGCAGGAAGTCAATGTTCCAGATAACGCACATGTTCCTGAATATGTTGAAACGGATAATATTATTCCTGAACCAGATGCTCAATTAGATATTCCAGTCCGGAGATCCGTTAGAGACTGACGACCTTCCACCAGGTATTCTGAAGATGAGTATGTATTATTGACTGATGTAGGTGAACCAGAGTGCTTTGCAGAAGCAATAGAAGATGAGTACAAAAGCAATTGGTTTGATGTTATGCAAGATGAGATGTAGTCACTTTATGATAATCATACTTTTGAGCTGGTGAAGTTACCTAAAGGTAAAAGATCTTTGAAGAATAGGTGGGTATACAGGTTGAAGCAAGATGAACATACTTCACAACCACGGTACAAAGCTAGATTGGTTATTAAGGGATTCGGTCAGAGAAAGGGTGTTGATTTTGATGATATATTTTCTCTGGTAGTGAAAATGTCTTCTATTCGTGTGGTACTAAGGCTGGTAGCTACCCTAGATTTGGAGATTGAGCAAATGGATGTCAAAACAGCCTTCCTACATGGTGACTTGGAGGAAGAGATATACATGGACCAACTTAAAGGTTTTAAAGTGAAAGGGAAAGAGGATTATGTGTGCAAACTAAAGAAAAATCTCTATGGCCTAAAGCAAGTACCGAGACAGTGGTACAAAAAGTTTGCATCAGTTATGACAGAACAAGGTTATAAGAAGACTTCCTCGGATAACTGTGTGTTTGTCCAAAAATTTTCTGATGATGACTTTATTATTCTCTTGCTTTATGTTGATGATATGCTGATTGTTGGCAGAAATGCTTCACGAATTGAGTTATTAAAGAAACAATTAAGCAAGTCTTTTGCCATGAAAGACTTGGGCTCGGCGAAGCAGATTCTTGGCATTAGAATTACCCGAGACAGAGATGCTAAGAGTTGTTTTTGTTGCAAGAGAAATATATCGAGAAGATCCTTCAGAAATTTTATATGGACAAGGCTAAAGTGGTTAGTACTCCTCTTGCTGCCCACTTTAAGTTAACTATGAAGCAAAGTTCTACGACTGATAAAGAGAAGAAAGATATGGAAAGTGTTCCATATGTATCAGCTGTAGGAAGCTTAATGTATGCGATGGTATGTACACGCCCGGACTTGGCACATGCAGTTGGCGTTGTTAGTCGCTATTTGTCAAATCCAGGCAGAGAGCATTGGAATGCAGTGAAGTGGATTATGAGATATCTTCAGGGAACTTCAAATTTGAAACTCAGTTTTGGGATCGGGAAACTTGAGTTAGTTGGATACACAGATTCCGACTTGGCAGGAGATATTGATACTCGAAGATCTACTTTTAGTTATTTGATTTCTTTTGCGGGTGGAGCTGTGTCATGGAAGTCAAGATTGCAGAAGTGTGTTGCACTTTCTATAACCGAAGTTGAATTTATTGCAGCGACTAAAGCTAATAAAGAGATGCTATGGATGAAGAAGTTCTTGGAAGAACTTGGGTTCAAGCAAAAGAGGTGTGTGCTATTTTGTGATAATCAAAGCGCAATTCATCTCGGTAAGAATTCATCTTTTTATTCTAGATCAAAACATATTGATGTTAGATATCATTGGATAAGGGATGTTCTAGATGAAAAGTTGTTGGAACTTCAGAAAATTCATACAGATAATAATGGCTCTGATATGATGATGAAGACTCTACCAAAAGAGAAGCTTGAACATTGCCGATTGATAGCAGGGATGGAGAATCCCTCCACATTGTCGTGAGGGGGAGATTTGTTAGCTTGGTTCACTCCTATGTGGAGGAAGCCCAATGAGTTGCAAGCCCAAAAGGGCTTGAGCCCATATAATAAGTTATATGGAGAAATAGGGTTTCTCGCTATCGTTGAAGTTGTAGCCGTAAAAGACGTAGTAACAAGAGAAAAAGAGAAAACAGAAAATCTGGGGTCTGGGGCAAAGTTTGATTTACATCAAGCTGGCATCGGAAGTCGATTCGAGGTTCAATTGAGCTGAAATTTTGTCAGCGTGTTCGTGGTGCAATCTCCTCGAATCTGAATGGTTTGATTTTCGTTTGAAGCTCCCTACATCAAGTTTTTTCGTGAATTGATCAAAACTTGCGTTTTTGGTCAGATTTATCCTTGATCTCTTGTGAAGTTTATGTGTATTGCCAAGAATTATGTTCTTGAGATTTTTTCTGCTATGTACCTCTAGTATTTGCTAGAGAAGAACATTGTTCACCCAATTTTGTTGATAGTGAAGATTTTCGGGTGGACCCCGGTCCCGTGGTTTTTGATCTCCTCACATTGAGGAGGTTTTCCACGTAAAAAAAAATCATCTTGTGTTTGCGTGTTTGGTATTTATTTTGCTCTACTATATCGGATCCTATTAGGTTTACACAAGAGGGGATATTATTTTATTTCGTTGCGTTAATTCGATATTATTCGAATTGTTATTGTTCTTCCATCACTCTCTTCATTCATTGCTAATTTTTTTCTTCCTCCATTCGCACGAAAATCCCCCCCCTCTCTCTCTCAAGAGCCCAGCAGGTCGCCTCCCGAGCTCAGACCCACTGCTACCTGCATGTTGCCTCCGCCTCCACCTCCGATGTCGCCTTCGGGAGCCACTCTCTCTCCTCTCATTTCAGTTTTTTATTTTTGGTCGAAGTTCTTCAATTTAGGTGGGTTATACATTGCCCTTTTCTTCTTTTTTAATCAGGCATTATTACTGTTATTCTTGTGTTTGTTTTGCTTTGCTTCATGCTCTCGTGTCTTGAATAACCAAAACCTCTCGCTTGGACCCAGTTCATTACACCAGCTAAAACTGAATGGCTCATCATCGATTTAAAACTATGAATCTTGAGCAGTCTGAAGCGAATCGAAGCAAATTCCTTCAAGTTCAATTCAAGAAATCCACCAGTAGAAATACAAAATCAGTATATAACACAATAGCCCCCAAAAAAGGGGAAATACTTGTGAACTCACAATTTGTACAAACAAAAAGAAAGAAAAGAAGAAAGAAGTCCCATCTAAAGCTAAAAACCATTGATCGGGGAGCTATTCTGAGGGAGCAATGCACGGTGCTTCTGCAGAGGAATAATAATCAGGGGCCTTCCCGAACACCCGAGGCAAAGAGAAACAACTTTCCCCTCCTCCACTCGTTGTCCTCTCCTTCTCGCGATCACCTGAGACCACGGCCATCTTCTCCTTGTAAAGCCTCCACCTCACGTCCGCCTCCGCGAGGCTCGTGCCTGGCTGATAAAACCCCGCGCTCGACATTTTCCTTCCTTCCGAACCCGAAGAGTTTTTTCCCAAGGATTGCAGCGGGTCGCGATGAGCGATGGAGGGGATGTGCAATCGTGCTGGGGAATGTAGATGTAGGGGTGTTATATAATGAGAGGGAGAGAGATGGGGACGGGTGTTGGGTTGGGGGAGCGAGAAGGTGACTCCATTTTGCCTCTTGTTGGCGCTTTGCGTGTTCTAGACATAAGAAGGAGGGCGGAGGCAGAGGCGACGTGCCATAGGTGAATATTGTTGAGAAAACTCCTAGTTTTAATGTGAACAAAACATTTTATGAATGATATTTATATCTATCTTTCGAAGGAAAATGTCACAGAATGACATAGCCTTTAAAGTCTGCTGGTGGCAGAAGATAAAACATGAGATGTCTTTGAGTCTGTCCGTACCAAACGGAAGATTCGACCAGACTGAGATTTTAAATCTGACCGTACTAGACTGAAAATCTAGGCGGACTCAAAACTTAAGTCTGTCAGACTTAAGATGAATCTACAAGATAAGATCACCAATGGTAAAGTATTTTACTTACCTTATTTATGTTGATTCTGTTATATTAATCTGATTGGCAGGATCAATTAATGGACAACTTCCAAAGAAGAATATAGTACTTATGGAAGCCCAGATTCTGATTGTATGGGCGAACAGAATCTAAGGAAATCTGATCTATCTTCAACGGTCGAAAAAACTTGCATTATAAAGTCTGTCCAAGAAAGGGAAGACTAAACTCTCAAGGAAAGAGCCAACGGTCGAGTGTGGCTTGGAGAGTATTTAAGGATAGGTTGAGACTTAAGGGGTAGAGTAGATGAACATAATTCCAAAGCTGATTCCGTTCTTCAACTGTTGTTCATAGTGCGTATTTGAGTGATCTCAGTGTATTACAAAAGAGAGTGACTTAGTGAGACATATCATCACCAAGTACAAACACTCGAGAGTGTATAATCATCGTTGATCATATAGTGAAATACAACCTATTGACTGATCGCCTGGAGAGTAGACGTAGGCTTGTCTAAAACCGAACCACTATAAACAGTGTTTGCAATCTTCTCTAACTCTCTCTATTTAATTTCTATTTGTAGATTGCAAAAGTTATATATATTTGCGCGAATAATCCCTCTACACCTATTCACCCCCCTCTAGGTGTTTATACTAGTTACATCAATTGGTATCAGAGCCTTGTGCTCAAGATCTTGAAGTGTTTATTACTTCTGAGTTAAAAATCCTCTATGGCTAGTATTCTTGCACCAGGTTTGATTGAGGGGCAGAGCAACACTCGTCCACCCTACTTCAACAGCAAAGATTACAATATATGGAAGAATAAGGTGAAGGCCTTTCTCAGATCAAAAGATCCACTCGAATGGGATGTGGTTGAGAGGGGAATTGACCTCACTGATAAAAATGGAAAAAACTTCAAAGAGAAACGATGGGAAAGAAACAGACTCATCAGCCACTATCTCTCCAGAAGAAATGACAAAGAGACAAACTCTCGATGCGAAGGCTATTTACTCTCTATATTGTGCTTTATCACCTAATGAATATAATCGAATATCTTCTTGTGATACAGCAAATGAAGTATGGGATAGATTACATGTGACATACGAAGGAATTGATCGTGTCAAGGAGACCAAAGTAAATATATTACTCGGTCAATATGAATCATTCAAGATGAAACAGGGAGAGTCCATAGGAGACATGTTCAGTCGTTTTACAGAAATTGTAAATGGATTGGCATATCAAGGACAACCTGTTCCTGGACCAATGAAGGTCAACAAACTTCTGAGAGGATTGTCAAAAGAATGGAATAATGTGAAGACATCTATCAGAGAAGCTCTGCAAATTTCACCACTCATAGTCGATGAGCTCATTGGTACTCTGTAGTCCTATGAAGTAGAAAAAATGAACAAGGAAATGGAATCCAGAGGTAAGAAATTCATTGCTCTTAAGTCTAACATTGATTCTGATGTTACAGATTCTGAGGAAGAGCTGGACGACGAAGAACTTGCACTGCTGATCAGAAAAGTGAGGAAGTTAAATAGGAAAGGCAAGAAGTTCAACAACAAGAAACAAAACAGACAGTTTGGACAACGTAGAACTAATGACGAGGAAGATTATGCCAAAGATGTCATTTGTTTTGAATGTAAGAAAAAGGGTCATATTAAGCAGAATTATCTCAAGCTCAAAAAGAACAAAGGGAAATTCGAGAAATACAAGAAGGCCCTGAAAGCTGAAACATGGAGTGACACAGAGGTTAAGGATAGTGAAGACGAATATGGCAACATCTGTCTTATGGCACATTCAGACTTAGACTCTGAAACAAATTCAGGATCAGACTCAGATTCAGACAGAGAAATCGAGGTAAATCATTATGATATCCCAATAGAAATCTCATATTACATAAATGAGCTGTGTGTAAATCTAAAAACTACCTTGAAAAAGATCTCCAATTTAAAAATGGAAAATCGTAAGTTGAGTCATCGAATTATTCGTTAAAAGGAAAATTTAATGATCTCAAAAAGGAATTTACAGAAATGGAGGAAAGTCGTGATTCTATCTTAAATGAAAATGAGTCCCTTAAAAAGGAACTTTTGGAAATAAAGAAAAATCAAAGTTCTTTACAAAATGAGAATCTATTTCTTAGAAGGAAATTTCGAATATTAATGTAAAGTTTTCTGAAGGGACGAAAAATCTGCAGCATATTCTTTCTATTCAAATTCCTCACTATGATAAGTCAGGACTTGGGTTTTGCAAGGAAAGTAAATCGTTAATTGATTTTCATAAAGTTAAGGAAAGAATTAAACAGAGACTTCCTTGACAGGCCTATAATAATCATTTTAAAAAGAATTTTGTTAAATCTGTTGGTCGAGAAAATCTAAAGTGTTCTAACTGTGGAGAAAGAGAACATTTTGAGAATAAATGTCATAAAGTTTGGAGACATGTTCAAAAGAAATGGATAGAAAAAGCATATACTACTAACTTCAATAGATCCAAGAAAATCTGGGTACCAAAGAAAAAATGAGTATGTGTGTACATTGCAGGTAATCTTCAAAAGTAAGAGGAAATGGTACTTGGACAGTGGATGTTCAAGACATATGACGGGAGACTCAAAGATGTTCATTGGATTTGAAAGAATCAAGGGAGGAACATTTTCGTTTGGAGGAAACATCATTGGACTGGGAACTGTCAAGATTGGTAGCTTAATCATCAATAATGTTTCCCTAGTCAAAGGATTAAACTACAATCTTCTAAGCATCAACCGGTTGTGTGATGCTGGTTTCAGAATTAACTTCAAAGAGAATCTATGTTTCGGAACAAGCAATGACTCTTCACAAACATTCACTAGACGAAGGCATGGGAACATTTATCTTCTAGACATAAATGAAGATACTGCAAAATGTCTTTTATCAGTCCAAGATGAAGCAAATATCTGGTATCGCAAACTTGGGCATGTCAGTATGAAACAAATTTCCAAGCTTGCTAGCAAAAAGCTTGTTCGTGGCTTGCCCTCACTGAGTTATAAAAAGATAGAGCTTTGCTCTGCATGTACACTGGGAAAACAAGTAAGAAGTTCTTTCAAGTCTATAAAACAGATTTCTATTAATTGTGTATTGCAGCTTCTTCATATGGACCTATTTGGACCAACTAGAACTCAGAGCATTGGAGGTAAGAAGTATTGTCTTGTGATAGTAGATGATTATTCTCGATTTACATGGGTATTTTTTCTCGCTAATGAAGGAGAAACCTTCTCACATTTCTCAACATTTGCAAAAAGGGTTCAAAATGAGAGAGGTTACTCTATTTCAAGTATTAAAACATATCATGGGGAAAATTTGAAAATCAAGACTTTGCAGATTTTTGTGACAAAAATGGTATACAACATACATTTTCCTCTCTTTACACTCCAGAACAAAATGGAGTGGTGGAAAGAAAAAATAGGTCTTTGTAAGAAATGGCCAGAACTCTGCTTATAGAAAGCAATGTGCCAACTCATTTTTAGGCAGAAGCAGTTTTCACTTCTTACCATATCATTAACAGAGTATTTCTTAGACCAATTCTTGAGAAAACCCCCTATGAGATTTTCAAAGAAAGAAAACCTATTGTTTCCTACTTTCGCATTTTTGGTTGTCAATGTTATATCCTCAAAAATGTTAATCATCAACCTAGTAAGTTTGAAGAAAGGTCAGATGAAGGTATTTTTCTGGACTATTCAAACTCTAGTAAAGCATATAGAGTATTCAACAAGAATACTCAGACAGTGGAAGAATCCATGAATGTAAAGTTTCTGGAGCAAGAAGTTTCAAAACAGAGCAGAACAGTAAATGAAGAATCAGAATCAAATGCTGCTCCTGAAAGATCTGGTCTCAACAAAGAAGTAGAATCTTCCTAGGAAATAGTCAAAGAAGCAACTCAAGAAGAACGACTAACTCAGCTTGACATTCTTGCATCAGCAGAAGATTCTGATAACAATGAAGTGCCAAACAGAAACTGGAAGCATAAGTCCAATCATCTTAAGGAGCTGGTGATTGGAAACATCAACGAGGGGATTCAAACCAGATCAAAGAATAAAAAGGACACAGGTATTGTTGTATTGATCTCTAAAATTGAACCCAAAGGAATTAATGAAGCTCTTGAAAATGAAAGCTGGATAGAGGCAATGGAAAAAGAACTTCAATAGTTCAAGAGGAATGATGTATGGGAACTGGTGCCCAAACCCAAAGGAAGAACCATCATTGGCACTAAATGGGTTTTTAGAAACAAAGTCAATGAACTTGGAAAAGTCACCAGAAACAAGGCAAGACTCATGGCAAAGGGTTATTCTCAATTTGAAGGAATAGACTATGATAAAACCTATGCCCCAGTCGCAAGATTAGAAGCAATTAGACTACTGCTTGCCTATGCTTGTTATCAAAATGTCAAGCTATACCAAATGGATGTGAAGAGTGCTTTTTGAATGGATTTATCAAAGAAGAAGTCTTTGTAGAGCAGCCTCCTGGGTTCGAGGAACCAAGAAAGCCAGACCATGTATACAGATTAAAGAATGCACTTTACGGTCTGAAACAGGCAACTCGAGCTTAGTATGAACGATTGAGCAAGTTCCTACTAGACAATAAATTCAAGAAAGGTATGGTAGATACAACTTTATTTATTAAGAAGGAAGGTAAAGATATTTTGCTTGTACAAATTTATTTATATGATATTATTTTTGGTTCATCTAATGAGCACTTGTGCAAGAATTTCTCAAAGTTTATGCAAGAAGAATTTGAAATGAGCATGATGGGAGAACTTAAATTCTTCCTAGGACTTCAGGTCAATCAAACAAAACGTGGAACTTTTATCTATCAAGAAAAGTATGCCAAAGACTTAATTAAGAAGTTTGGAATGGAGAACTGCAAGAAGGCTGAAACTCCTATGGCAACCTCCATCAAACTAGATCAGGATGAAACGGGAAAGAAAGTTGATAAGAAGACTTATAGAAGCATGATCGGTTCTCTTCTCTATCTTACTGCATCTAGACTAGATATTTTATACAGTGTTTGTCTTTGTGCTAGATTTCAAGTGGATCCTAGAAAATCACATCTTTTTGCTGTTAAACGTATAATCAAGTATATAGCCACTTGTCCACACTTGGGTCTGTGGTATCCAAAAGAAATAGATTTTACTCTTCTTGGCTACTCAGATGCAGATTTAGCAGGTTGTAAAGTGGACAGAAAGAGTACATCAAGAACATGCCAACTTCTAGGGAAAATGCAAGTTTCATGGTTTTCCAAAAAGTAGAACACTGTGGCTCTATCAACAGCAGAAGCAAAATATGTTGGACTTGGAAATTGCTGTTCATAGATTCTGTGGATGAGATAGCAACTAAGAGACTATGGAAAGGAAGAATCCTGTACAGAAATAAGATGTGATAATACGAGTGTTATAAACCTCACCAAGAATCTGATTCTACACTTCAGGGCAAAGCACATTGAAATCAAACATCACTTTATTAGAGACCATGTGCAAAATGGAGATGTATATGTAGAATTCATTGATTCCAAAAATCAGTTAGCAGTCATCTTCACAAAGCCGCAAGACAAAGGTACATTCGATTCAATATGTGGGAGATTAAATATTATTAACCATTTTTTATAAAATCTATGAGAACAGGACAAAGTCTGATAGAAGCAATCGTCTGGACAGACTAATCTTCTGGGAAAAATGAAAAAGGAAATAATGGTATTTTAGGTTGGTATGTTATTTCCTTATTTAAATCTGGTAAATTTTTATTAGTAAATTTTTGATATGCATGATTGATTTGCATATTTTCTGGCATACGTTTATGATGATTGAATATTCTTGCTAAGTTTGGGATAACTACCATTTTAATTTTTGGGTTGCGATTGTTCATTTGTTCTCACAACGAAGGGTTTAAAAACCTCAAAAAGTCGGGTTTTTTCTTCACAACTCTTCAGAATGCCTTTTTATAAACCCTAACAGAGCAAAACATTTTCAAAATCAATCTTCTCCAAAACCAATTCTCTTCGAACATGGTTTCAAGATCCTCCGTGTCCAGATCAAGATCTCCATCTCCTTGAAGAAGATCAAACAGGATTGCTGGGAGAGGAAGAAGAAATATCGAAGAAGGGCAGATGCATTTTGATCTAACACAAATTTCTGAAGATACCCAAGAAGAATCTCCAAGAGCTCTCCACCCACAATCTGAAGAAAGGAATGTCTCACGTAGAGGTACGTCCGGATTAACTCTACCAACATCCACTGATAATCCTCATGTAGTTATGAGGAGATATGATAAGTTAGTCCAACGAAATGCTACAGAAGACTTTAAACTCTATTTCTTACGAGTGAAAGGGTATGCAAATGAACTACGTCTTATCGAAGTAGTTCAGACTACAGAACCACCATCTGCTCGTAGAGAATGAGTCAGGGACACAGGGAGAAGTAGAGATAATACGAAGGAAGATGATGAGAAGATTTACAGAAATTTTGAAGTTAGAATGGGAATAGCTGCTGTAGCCCAGAACACAACTGGGAAATTATTTCGATCTAGAGAACATAAGACTTTCTTTAACAGACTGATGGATTGAGGAGTCATGAACCACAGGATAGTGGACTTTGATTATTTAGATGCTGCTGAAGTGAATCTATGTAGATACTTTGAAATATTGCAGATGAACCAATTTTGCACTGACTCTGCTGCTGTTTATCCAGAATTAATAGCATACTTCTACTCGAACTTGATGTTTCTATCTCCAGACAGAATACAGTTCAATGTCAATGACAGGTTCTATGATGTTAGTACAGATACTCTGACTGACATTATAAAAGTTGAGAGGGATACCTTCAGGCCAATAGACGTTTCTTATGATACAGTTTGTAAGTTTCTTACAAAGTCTGTTAGGGCTAGTATAACTTATTCTCTTTTAACTTCTGCAAGAATTATCCTGCATAAGATTATAATCAGCTGCATTAGTCCAAAAGCATCATCTAAGACTGATGTATCCAGATTTGATGCCAAATTGATGTGTGCGATTGAAAAGGGAGTACTGTTCTCACTGCCTCACACAATTATATTGCATATGTATCGGACTGTGTCTAAGGACAAATGACAGTTACCCTTTGGAGCTTTGGTGACCAAAATATTTGACCATCTCAAGATAGATATACCTAGGAGATTCTGCACTAAAACACTTCCTACGATGGCCATTGATATGAAAATGATCAATAAGATGAGACTGAAGGACGTCACAGAAACATGGAGAAGAAAGGAAAAATAATTGGCTAGAGCAGAAACAACAAAAAGAAAAGGCAAAGAATCAGCTGCTGCTGAGCCAAGTTCTAAGAGGAGAAGACAACTCCTACTGGAAGATAAAGAAGATGAGGAGAAAAGCATTTCCGCAATTTTGGCAACTATGCGTCAAACTTCTCACAGAATGTCTTAACTAGAAGCAGAAACACATGCAGAAAACATTCTCAGCACAGAACCTGAGAAGAATGGTGAATCTGAATCAGAGGAAGACCCAGAAGAAGAAGAAGAAGAAGCAAAAGAAGAAGAAGAAGGATATGAGGATAGGGATAAAGAGGAGCAATAATGACGGAATGAAGCATCAACTCAGGGGGAGCATCATTCTGAGAATATTGAAATTCAAGCTCCTGCAGCTTCGTCCGAGAATGCTGACTCTCAGAAGATCTTAGCACTTCTCACATAGATTAGAGATCAGCAGGTAGCAATGGAAATCTCGTTTAATAACAGACTGGAGACTCTTGAGAAGACAGTTAATCAGTGTATTAACAGGATTGAGAAGTCTGCAATAAATATGGAGGACTTCACCCTTGTTCGGACCCCTAAAAAGAAAACATCCTAAAAACATCTTCTGACTTATTCTGTTTAGAAACTGGTTTTTATTTTTGACCTTACTGACTCTTTTCCAGTACTTAACTTTTTGAAGTTGACAAAAAGGGGGAGAGTATATGGCTTATTTTGATGATGCATGACATTTTGTTGGGCTGTGATATTTTCCGATATGCTGATGATATGCTGATAACATAGTACTGATAAAGTCTGAAATATGTTGGGCCGTGATGTGAAATTATCTGGGTTGTTACTGTTGTTCTAAAATTATCATCTAAACAGGGTTGATATGAGCTATTTTATATGAGTTGAGCAAAATAGTTGGAAGTATGCTTTGTTTAACCATATTTTGTAGGAACAATAAGCCATATGCATAAAAAGTTTTGTCACCATAAAAAAAGGGAAGATTATTGAGAAAACTCCTAATTTTGATGTTAACAAAACATTTTATGAATGATATTTATATCTATCTTTTGAAGGAAAATGTCACGGAATGACATAGGCTTTAAAGTCTGCTGGTGGCAGAAGATAAAGCATAAGATGTCTTTGAGTATGTCCGTACCAGACGGAAGACTCGACCAGACTGAGATTTTAAGTTTGACCGTATCAGACTAAGATTTTAAGTCTGACCGTACTAGACTGAAAATCTAGGCGGACTCAGAACTTAAGTTTGTCGGACTTAAGATGAATCTATAAGATAAGATCACCAACGGTAAAGTATTTCACTTACCTTATTTATGTTGATTCTGTTATATTAATCTGATTGGCAGGATCAATTAATGGACAACTTCCAAAGAAGAATAGAGCATTTATGGAAGCTCAGATTCTGATTGTATGGGCGAACAGAATCTAATGGGATCTGATCTACCTTCAACAGTCAAAAAGACTTGATTTATAAAGTCTGTCCAAGAAAGGGAAGGCTAAACTCTCAAGAAAAGAGCCAACGATTAAGTGTGGCTTGGAGAGTATTTAAGGATAGGTTGAGACTTAGGAGGTAGAGTAGATGAACATAATTCCAAAGTTGATTCCGCTCTTCAACTGTTATTCATAGTGCGTATTTGGGTGATCTCAGTGTATTACAAAAGAGAGTGACTTAGTGAGACATATCATCACCAAGTACAAACACTCGAGAGTGTGTAATTACCGTTGATCATATAGTGAAATACAGCCTATTGGCTGATTGCCTGGAGAGTGGACATAGGCTTGTCTAAAGCCGAACCACTATAAACAGTGTTTGCAATCTTCTCTAACTTTCTCTATTTAATTTCTATTTGTAGATTGCAAAAGTTATATATATTTGCGTGAATAATCCCTCTACACCTATTCACCCCCCTCTAGGTGTTTATACTAGTTACATCAAATATGAGCTCGGGATGCGACCGGCCGGTGCTCTTAGGGGTGAGAGAGAGCGAGGGAGGGATTGGTTACTGGAGGTGTCGGATTTGAGCTCAGGATGCCATTTGCAGGGGCTTGGGAGCGACAAAGAGAGAGTGGCTCCTGAAGGTGACAGCGATCGGCGGTGGGTATAAGCTGGGGAGGCGATCAGCGGGGCCCTTGGTAGAGAGAGAGGGAGAATATTTTGAAAAAAAGAAGAAGAAGAGAGCGAGCTTCTTCTTTTTCTTGGAAGATGTTGAAGACTGAGGAGAGAGATTGTCGTTTAATTGAAGGGAGAGGGGAGTGGGGAGGGCTTAGTGCGAATGGAGGGAGAAGAAGACTAGCAATTAATGAAGAAAGAAAGAAAATTGGCAATTAATGAAGAAAGAAGATGCAAAAGTTTGAAGAGGTAAAAAAAAAAAAAAGTTTGAAGAGGTAAAGGTGCGGGCCAACCCCCCACGTAACACTTCGTGAGTAATATGAGACCACGCTGAATTGACGGTCGGGACCACCTAATATTTTCTCCATAGCCTGAGAAGCATACTCCCCACTTCACTCATCTCTGCGTCTCTCTCTGTCTCTCTCTGATAGACATCGAGTCCAACGACCTAGCCTAGAGTTCCCGCAACGATGGCATTGCGCTCTGCTCTCACGATGGAGAACGCGATCCCAGTCTGCGTCGTCATTGGGATCGCGTTCGCCCTGGTACAGTGGCGCTGGATGTGCTATAGCGACAACGAAGACCAAGACCCAACTCAGCAGAGAGCTTCCGACAGCGAAGATGACAGCGAAGACCAAGACCCAACTTGGCGGCCAGCTCGTGAACAGAAGTATGGTGAGATAAAGAGGACCATCTCTAAAGGTGACTTTTTACAGATCCTTCAGCTTCATAACTTGCCTGTTTTATGGAATTTTCCTCTTTGCTGCACTCGGGATTGATGGCCGTAGATTCTCAAACATTTCAGATCTTTCGGTAATAAAATTGTATGGTCCCCTTTTTCAATAAAGCTCGTAATGTTTTAGCACATGTTCCTCGTCCGAGGGAGAAGGAAAAAAATTAGACACAGAATGAAGTACATTTGATTTTCTGGGTAGCGATTTTTTTTTTTTTTTGGGCATCGAGAGGTTGTAGTTCAGCCCCCTTCTTTCTATGTCTCATTCGCACGGTTCATTAACAGATTTTTTCTGGTCAATCTCACATCTGCCTGAGCAAAAGCAACAAATTCAGTATTGTAATCTGATGATAGCTCAGCAAAATCATGAGCGTCTGCTGCTTGTGAGGCGAGTCATTATTAGGGTTTGTCACAGCTGCTAGAGCTTTGAGCGACGTATCTGAGCGAGTCATTATTAGGGTTTGTCACAGCTGCTAGAGCTTTGAGCGACGTATCTGAACACAGTAGTATAATATTTAATCATTGAGATCTCTTCTCAGGAAGATGGTTCGAATGATGGTAGTCTTTGTCGTGTTCCTGGGCGTAGGGTTAACTGGGGTAGCTCTTGTCCTTTTGGCTTTTGCCATTCGTCTTATTTTATCAAGAAGTTCGCGCTTTGTTTGGACTAGGTAAATGCACGTGTTGTGCATGTCACGGAATGTTTTCTTCTCTTTACTCACCAACTTAACTGCAGGTTCCCACGGGACTGGAAGACACTTTATTTTATTGCATTACACCGACAAAGAATGTTCATAATATAGTATAGCTGTTTTAAAAGTATATCTGATTAATGTCTGAGGATAATTTACGAATAATTACTCATCTTAAAAGATTGATTTATTAGCAAAAGAATTGGTTTCAGTAAGTCAAACTCAGTGTTGCATTTGGGCGTATGTACATCCGTGAGACAAATTAAATTTGATGACAACCTAAGGGTGTGCTTGTGTCGTTGACAAGAACTTCTGTGAAAAGGATTTTCTAGACTTTCGAATGTTTGGAACAATCAAGATAATAAATCAGTTCAAAAACATTTTCAATCAAACAAAGTACTTGTTCTTATATCAAGAAAAAGATTTCTCCTTCCTGATAAGAGGAGTTATTCCATGTCACATTGAGAACTTCAACCAAGCTTAGAGCTTTGATGAATATCTCTCTCTCTCAACAAGTCATGTTTTCATCCATAATAAAGTTATACGTTTAATCTATGATTTATGTCAAGTCATCTAGGCCCGGTTACTCGGCTCCAGTGCTCGAGTCATTGGAATCTGGGGTAATTCCCTTGAGGTCAGGTCCATGTCTCAAATTCCCGCCCTCGGGTTTCTAGTGGCTGAGCCCAAAAAACCCCAACTCCTCCAATCGGGACCATAGTAGCTGGGCCCAAGTCCCCATAGGTCAAAGCCTTGCCCCCAACGCTCAAGTCAGGGTCCTCAAAATTGAGTCCAGATTCCTAATGGTGGGGCTTGGGACCTTGGAAGCCTAGCTCAAGACCATGGCATCATGACTGTGTCTTTGCCAATCGCACCCGAGTCACCAGTGCCCCTGCACCCGAGTCACCAGTGCCCCAATGCTGGGCTCGGGGCCTAATCTTAAGGCCGGGTTTTATAAGAGAAAAAATTATTCGTTTACAATTTATTAAAGTATTGAAGTAATGAAATTTGATTTGATAAAATTATATTTAAAATTTGATGATATAGCAAATGCAGCCCTTAAATCACACAACTATTGCATGCTTTTTCCTCAGAAAATAAAAGCAATAATTTTCAGCTCATTTCAAATTTCAGTTGAACATCGAAAAATATTGTTATTTTCTAGAAAAAATGACTTATTGGAGCACATATTTTAGAGATGTCAAGTTATCCGTGAAGCAAATGGAACCTAGGTTTAATTTCTTTCTTCCATTTGATTTGTGTAAGTTATTGGAAGCTTGGTATATGCAACTAATGACACGATGTCAAATTAATTTGGGGTAGAAACTTTTATATGTAATTGGCTTTAGTAGAAGCATATTGTATTAGAAAGGTGAATTGCCGAGGATGTACAATCTTCAATGTTAAAGTGTATCTTCACTTCGTCTATGAATGTGTTTCAGGGTTTTTTCATCATACGTTGTGATTTGATGCAGAATATTTCTCATTTTCGTGAGATTGTCATCCTTGATTTATCATACTTGTGACAAAACACTAATTCTATTAGGTTAGTTAAGAATATATAGGCTAAGAACTATGCTTATGTTTCTCCAACGTTCTCTTTTGTGTTACATTCTTGCTTCTCCTAACTAAAGTCCTTATATGTAATAATGTTTCATATCTATTGCTCATCAATTTGATTTGAATAATCTTTCGAACTAGAGCATTATCAGTTCTATTGAGAAATTAATTTTTTTATTTTCTTTTTTTCTCCAATCAATTTTCCCCGGTAGCAGTTCACCCTTCTCTTCTAGTTCTAATATCTAAGTTCAGTTCTAACTTTAGTTTTGATGTTTTGCCATACTCTCGGTTTTATTTCTGGGCTCTAACCTACCATTTACTATTGTAGGTCATAATTTGTTTTTACTTTCTTCTTTGTTTATGATGCTTTAATTTAATGTTTAAGATTTATTTACAATAATATTCTGGGTCTGGGACTATGTACTGAATATTCAGTTCTTTTTATTTTATTAGTTATTTTGCAGAACTAGGTACTTTCATTCTTTCGTCTCTTTCCCCCATCTTGCCCTCCTCATTATGTTCTCGTTAACTCTTACACTGTGCACCTTGCCAAAGGTGAATCGTAACATAAAGCATATCATCTTTTGAGTTACTCTTTTGAAGGCGCTGGAGGTTAGGCTTTCTTATTTCTTGGAACTAGGTTCAACAAAAGTAGGCAACAGAGTAACGTAACTGGATTTAACTGAGTTATACCTTATTTCATCACACATAATGTAGAATGCCAAGAATCAGATTTGTTGCTTTATTTGCTTGATAGAGAGGGCTCAATTATCGTTTGTGATTGTAACAGGTGTGAAAACCTTTCTGTCAACGGAGTACTGGTATGCTGGAGTTTTCGTGGTTGTTTTTACGATTCTAATCTTCCTCTTACTTGGCTCTGTTGAGTGGTTCAGCACCCAAAGCCGGCCTTGCAAGTTCGATACTTCAAACACGTGCAAGCATGCACTTGTCACTGCCGTTTTCAGTACAGTTTCATTTGTACTTGGTGCTTCCACATCAGTCCTCTTTGGTTTCCTTTGCACGAAAATTGCTATTTATGCTAACGCAAGGAATTCCTGGAAAGGGAGAAACATCGCTAAAAGAACTTTCAGGTCTTGTGCAGTTATGGGATTTCTTCTTTCTGCCATCGATCTTCTCGTGCTTTATCTTGCAATTAAGCTGTTCAGGTTGTACTATGGCAATGACTGGGAAGGTCTTTTTGAGGCTATTACCGGTTATGTTCTTGGTGGATCTTCCATGGCTCTCTTTGGAAGAGCCAGTGGTGGAAATTATGCTAAGGCTGCTGATGTTTGTCTTCATCTGGTTGAAAAGATTTGGCCAAATAAATCACAAACTGATCGAAACCCAGCTGTATGTACTCTCTTACTGTAGCTTTATCTATTATGTGCATCATTATCTTTTAGTCATAAATGGGGTTGACCTTAATCATTCAGGTGATTACTAATTATGTTGGTGATATTGTTGGAGATATTGCTAGAATGGGACCTGATCTTTTTGGCTCTTACGCCGGATCATCCTGTGCTGCCCTTGTTCTTGCTTCCATCTCTTCTTTCGGAATCAAACACAACTTCACTGCTATGTGTTATCCCCTGCTTATCAGCTCTACGGGTATTCTTGTTTGCTTGATCACAACCATCTGGGGGGAAATCAAACGTCCATCGAAGAAGAAGCAATTTATTATTTCCACAATTCTAATGACTTTCGGAATTCTTGTTGTTAGCTTGATTGCTCTGCCCTCATCATTCACGATTTACAACATTGGGTTGCCGAAAGTTGTGAAGAACTGGTAAACTCTTTGATGATACTTTTTACCTTCTGATCCTAAATGCTGCTTTCTTCTATTGTTTCTCATGGGACATGCTTTAATGTCAGCGGGCTTTTACAGGATTAAGTCAACACGTTGAGCGTATGTAGTCGCTAATTATGGATATGATCTTGCAGGCAGCTGTTCTTGTGTGCTGTTGTTGGTCTTTGGGCTGGGCTGATTAGTGAGTTTGTCAATGAAAGTTACACCAGCGATGACTTCAGGTGTTAAATTTGTTAAATTAAATGAATGATATGAATCTTTACAACTGTGTGCTGATCAAGGAATGATCCTCATTTCTGCAGCTGTCTCCAACATGGTAATGATGCTGCCAACAATTTCGGCAGCTGTCTCATAGGTGTTTGTGCTGAAAATTTCTGCGGAGGTCTCCAAGCCGCTCTCGAGAACGTTAGTGTTGTCCTTGGCCCTGTCAGTATCCCATTTTCTGCCGCCGTCAGCATTTTCGTGAGTTACCATTTTGCTGCCACGTATGGAATTGCTGTGGCTGCCCTTGGGATGCTAAGTACCATTGCCACTCGATTGGCCATAGATGCTTCCGGTCCCATTCTTGACCATGCTAAACGTATTTCTCGAATGATTCGCCCGAGACGCCAGCGTAATGCTGGCAATACTACAGTTGACATTGGAAAGGTACAGGCAGACCTTGCATGTGAATATAGTGTCAACTAGGAAGCATGGATACTTTGCACGAACCTCTGTATGGTTTTGGACACTTTGATATATGTTGCACACATTCGGACACGTGGTCAACGGGTATCAGATAATTCGACACATGGTCAACTTTTTTAGAATGCGAGTCTGGAATTTTGATTCGCGATTCCAGCACACATAAAATCATTCGAGGAATTCTGACAGCTTCCACCACGTGTTGCTGGAGAGGTGGCAAGAATTGGTGTTCTTGAGGGAGGCAGAGAAGCGGGAGGTGGAGGACTTGCGGGAGTGGTGAATGGGGGAGGAGTGGTAGTACGGGTGGGTCGGGGAGCTAGCAGGGCTGGAGCCGTAGGACATCTTCTTGGCGTCGTGTTTGGGGGGGCTCTGGACGTAGTAGAGGGGCCAACGTGGGGACCACGGCGGTGGTGACAAGGCGGCGTTGATGCTCGTCACCTCCGAGTCCAACTGGGCATGAATTGTGAGAGGCATGGTGGGTTTAAGCGGTGGTTCTGCAAGTGCGAAGGGAGAGAGAATAGTTGAACAAAGCGATGGATCAATTATTTTTTTCTTTTTTGGAGGGAGAGGAGGGGGAGAGGGGGTGTGAATTGAAGAAAGGAAGTGATAGGTGGTGCTGAGGAAGAAACTAAGGGGCGAAATAAATTGGTGGTGACCAAAATAAAAAATTAAAATTAAAAAATAAATGAGTCAAGCTAAAAAGTGATTTAGGGAATAAAAGCACTGAATATTAAATAATGATAAATTTTGGTCAGGGCAGAAGATCATTGATTTATTTAAATAAGTTGACTCTAACTTTTTTTATTATTTATTTATTTATGAATTTGAATCGAATTAGTTTAATTAAAATAATCATAAAAATAATAATTTATCATGTATATATAAAAATATTCATTTCATATACAACGTGTCTCAAATGTATTAGAATTTTTTATTTTTTGAGAAATAACATATTTGCGTGTCGTATTTCAGTATTGATGCTCTTTAGAATATCAACATTGTCCTCTTCTCCTTTTAGTAGCTTATTTCGATAAAATCCATGACATAGCAGAGGAAAGGGTGTTCATGCATAGGGACTTTTCACGAGATTACATTCACGTCATCCAGAATCAGTGCACATTGTCCAAAAATTTTCTTTTTCACCGTAAATGACAAAATATTACTTTAGTTACGTGAATCATTTTGGATTCTTGGTGGGGCGGTATGATGTTTGGCTAAAATCGCTTTTCATTCCTTTAAGTGCTGCCTTTCATCTATCGTTCTCAATACTAGCCCTACTTGCAAATTCTACTTTCCTATTGTTTAAATCTAATGTTAGATGGACCTTTTTTCATATCTTATCTGGTATGTAGGGATTCGCCATTGAATCAGCTGCCCTGGTGTCTATCGCTGTGTTGGGTGCATTTGTGAATCGTCCAGCAATGTCATCTTCTGTTGATGTCCTGACACCAAAGGTTCTTGTCGGTGTGATCATGGGCACCTGGCTTCCTTACTGTTTCTCTGCTATGACCATGAAAAGTGTGGGACGTGCAGGATTCAAGATGACTCTGGAGGTCCACAGGCAGTTTTTACGGCCCGAGCATCGTGATAACCCTAACTATGATACATACTTCGAAATTGCAACTGAGGCATCTTTCAGGGGGATGATTGGACCTGGTGCCTTGGTTATGTTTACACCACTTATCATCGGGACTGTCTTCGGTGTGGAGACGCTGTCTGGTCTTTTGGCTGGTTCTCTCAGTTCCGTTGTTCAGGTAATCTTTATCAATGTAATCGATGTCTATCTATTTTGGTAGTTTGCATTGCTCAAGATTTGTCTCCGTTGAGAATTGCCACTGCTCTCTTCCCTTTCCAGATCTCTCCCTTGGCCTAGATAATTCCAGAATAATTTAGTCTTTCTTCGTCCAAGCAAGTTGTAGTGTAACAATAAATTGCCAGTGATAATTTTATTGGAATTGTCTGGAGGAATATGAAAGTCGGTTAGTTGACCGACTTAACACCCTATAAATAGGAGTGATTGCTCCCTTGGAGTGTCGTGTCGTAGTGGGTTGCATGGGCAGAGATTGGAGTGCAGGAAAATAGTGGTTTCCATTGTGCAGGCATAGGAGTCTCCAAAAGGGACTCTGTAGAAAAGCAGGAGCAAGTCCCAAATGTTGAGTGAAGTGACAGACTTGCAAGTTTGAGACCAGTGTGTGCATTTGCTATAAATATCTTATAGTGGGTTGGCGAACCGTTGAGTAATGCTCTTTACATCATATCTATGAGTCTGACAATGCGGGAGCTTCGCATCGGTGGTCTCATTTAATTGTAATATTTTCCCGATGAATATTATTTGCTGGGCTTGGTTTCGAGCAGATTGCTGTATCGGCATCCAAAACTGATGGAGCATGGAACCAAGCGAAAGAGGACATTAAGGTATGCAGCTACTCCAAGTGCACGACAGCAAGTTTTTTGACGATTATACTCGTCTGTGGTGGTTCAGTGACCCGCTGAGAAAACTTGTCTGGCTCAACAGATTTTTTCCCTTGATATCTTGAATTTGCTTTCAGGCTGGTGCTTTGGAGTATGCCAAGACCCATTGCCGTGATAATGAGGAGGAGCTTCTCGAAAATGCCAAAGAAGGAAAGACCATTGGCGATAAACGGAAGGACACTTCAGGCCCACCACTCAACATCCTCGTTCAGCTTATGGCAGTTGAGTCGCTCGTTTTCGCTCCCTTCTTTGCTAGTTACGGTGGTCTGCTCTTCAAGATTTTCTGAGGGAGGGAATGGACGTCTTCCCTTTAGCAGCAGCAGCAGCATTATCATCAACTCAATATGTATTAACCATTCCCGTGTTGTTTGCTCAAGCTGATAAGCCTCTCTAGCTCCTCCGCTGCTTCAGACGACTTGAGCAAGAACTTTTGAATAAAGTTTTGGTTTATCCAAATCACTCAGTTTGATTTGAAAAAACATAATTAAGAACATGAGTGAGAGGGGTGGTCTTGGCCATTCAAAGTAGAAATGCGACATCATGATAATAATAAGTCCAAAGCTGCTTAAACATTCGGGTTATAAACAAGTGTATGCCTATATGGTGCTCCATCTTCACTAACTCACCCACGTAAAGGTGAAGGAGCATTCAACAAGGACCACGCATCAATTCAAAGTACACAAACCCTACTTTAAATATGGACCTACTGTCTATTGGACGATACGTTAGCCGAAAAGGCCAGGACCATAAAGAAGAGCATCGACCGTGGAGTTAGGACTGAAGCGGATGCCAATGCCAATGTCAACGATCCGGTCCATGGAGCACCCAAATCCATCTGATGGGATAATCTTGTGAAGTATCTGGTTGGATTAAGATGCCTTTCTTTCTTTATTCATTTTCGAGAATAATTACTCCCAATCAATCTTTAATGTTATTTCTTCAATTAAAGTCTCTACTCACTCTATGAATTCTTAGCAACTGAACAAGAACTAATTAACCGCTAAATAAAGGAGTAGTCACATGTTTTACAAGATATCTTAATGTCAAAGTTCAACTTATTTCTAATCAGGAAGTACCTACATTCACAATCCAAAGTAATAAAATTAACTATAGTTTTTTCGATTTACATTGAGATAACAAATTGATGAATTATGTGGGTTAGGTATGCCAGCCTTTTCGATGTAATCATCCTTAAGAAAAAAAAATTATAAACAAACATACACTGTTTCAAGTCCATAAGGTCAATCCTTGATTAGTTGCAATCAATTATGTGCGTGCCAAAGTCTTGCGATTTCCGCCATCAATTAATTCTTATATCTACCACTTTAGAGGTGCATTAATAGCATTTTATAATTTTTTTTGTTTATTCATTGAAAGTTGCACTGCTTATCATCATGGACAAATCCCAAAGCCAAAATGAATCTTTCAACCCAATATGCATTTTTGGGGAAAAGTGTCAAAAAGTCATAAACCTTTTGCATTTGTGCTAATTAAATTCTAAATTTTTTATTGATGCCAATTTAATTCTAAACTTTTTGACTTGGTGCCAATTTAGTCATAAAACTTTTAACCTAATGCCAATTCGGTCTTTCCGGCTAATTTTGGCCGGATTTTGTTGATGTGGATGTCAGATGGCTGACGTGGCACAGTCGGCACTGATGTGAATAATTTTTAATAATATTTAAATATTTTTCAATTTATTTATTTATTTATTTTCTTTCATTTTTTCATTTTTTTTGCTTTTTTTTTCCTTGTACTCCTCCCTCTAGCCTCTAGGTTGCCAACTAGGCTGCCAGCTAGAGGCGAGGGCCAGCAAGGTCAACCACCAGCAAGGTTCGAGCCCTTGCCAACGGTCATGAAGGCGGGCAAGGCTTGCCCTCGTTAGATCTTGCGAGATTTGAGCCTCGCCTAGCCCCTAGCGAGGGCTCGAGCCGTTGCTAGAGGCCGCGAGGTCGCACTTGCGATGGCTCGAGCCTCATTTGTGGCTGGATGAGGCTCGACCTCGCTAGATCTAGCAAGGTCGAGCCTTGTTGACACTCGAAATTTTGTTTATTTTGTCTTAAATGCCCATTTACTTTGCTAATATAAATACATATTAATTCACAAAAAAATTTGAAAAAAAAAAGAAAAAAAAAGAAGAAGAAAAAGAGAAAAAGAGAGAAATTCGGGTGGGTTGTCTTAGCCCAGCCCATTTTTTCCTTTCCCCTTTATTTTCCTTTTCTTCAGCCCGCCTCCCTCTCATTTCGGCCCGGCCCGTCTCCCTCTTTCTTTCTTCCTCGGCCCGGCCTGCTCGGTCTTTTTCTTCCTCCCCTCCTCTCCCGCGCACGGCAACAGCAGCCTGCAAGGGAAATAAAAATCGAAGCAAGTTGCAGCATGGCAGCCGACAGAAGAGGAGTAAAAAAACGGAAGTGCAGGTCAGTTGCAGGGATCACACGGCAGCAGAAAATCAGGGAGGGTTAGGTCGGCAAAACCAGGACAAAAGAAAAAGAAAGAAGGGAGAGACGAGGGAGGACCGAAGAGGAAAAGAGGGGAGACAGACCGAGAGAGGGAGAGGACTGAAAGAGAGAGAGCAAGAGAGAGCCGAGGGGGTTCTGGAAAAAGAAACCAGATCTGGAGAAGAACCGAAAGGAGCTCGAGAGGGAGAGTGAATTGAACGAAAGGACTGAGAGAGGGAGAGCCAGAAAGAAGGAGGGCAGAGATGGAGGCTGATTTCTGGGTTTTCTGGGGACGATTTTGAGAGAGAGCAGAAGAGAGAATCGGATGGGGGACGGTGGTGAGAACAAGAGGGATGGAGGGCTGTTTTCTGGTTTTGGACAGGGACTGAGCAAAGAGAAGGTGCTGGCGAGAGAGAGCTCGAGGGATTCTTCTGGGTTTTCAAAAAAAAAAAACCCAGCAAGAAAACCAGAGGAGGTTTTAGAGGATCCGGTTCTGTTTTTTTGGTAGGAGAGACAGAAAACGCAGAAGAAAAAAAAAAATGCAGAGGGAGAGAGCTGGGGAGACAGAGCAGCGAACGGAGGAGGAGCGGTTTTCTGGTTTTGGGGAGGCAAGGGAGAGCTGAAGAACGAAAAAAAAAAGGGCTGAATAGAAGAGAAAAGAGAGGCCGATTTTGCTGGTTTGAGGGAGAGATCCGAGAGAGAGTAGAAGAGCAGCAAAGCAGAAGCAGAAAGAGTAAAGTAGGCGGCGGCAGGAAGGGCAGAGCCGAAAGAGCGTGGCAACACAGAAGAAAAACAGGAAGAAAGAAAAACGAAGATGAAAACCTAAGAGGAAAAGCGAGCTCAGTACGGTGGTTCGTCGTCGCCGGAGGTTCGTCCATCTGCTGCCTCCTCGTCCGCTGCGGCTCTTTCTCGAACCAGGTAAGCTTCCCCCCGCCTGTTTTTTATTCCGTTTTGCTGAGGTGGCAGGCCAGCGCTCGCGCTGACCAATTCGCGCGAGCCCCGGCCCTTGTTGCCCTTCCATTTTGCTCCTGCTTTCCCCCACATGTATGTCTGAAGGCCCCCTAGAGCGTGTTCGAAGCTCGGCTGTGGCCGAAATCCCTCATTTCGCTAGTGCCCTCTAGGTGTTCGATAAAATGCCTTAATGAAATCGCGGAATCCAGCCCTCGACCGGAGCTCGACTTCGGTCCTTCTGCGTCGCACGGGGTTACGCCCTTGTTATCCACTGTTTCAGTGGTTGTCCTAAATTTTCGGTAGGTTACTCCACGCCGTTTGGGTGAGACGAGGCGCGCGTGTCTCGCCGGAGATTCTCAGAATGCACGCCAACCGATGGCCGGCGGCGCTCGGCATCGGTCGGACGGAACGACCGATGCCCGGCGACGACACGGCGACCCCTTTTGGACCGGTGAGGGCCCGTGACGGCGTCGGCGTCGGCTCGGCGGAATGGAGTTGCAGGGTCTTCGTGCATGAAGGAGACGTCGGGCGTGCATGCAGGAGCAGGAGGAAGAAACCTGCAGGGAAGAAGACCAAAAATAAGAATAAAAAAAAAATAGAAAAATAGGAAAAAAACCAAAAATAAAAATAAGATAGAAATAAAAATGAGCTGTGATTTTAGTTTGGTTATTAGGCTGAATTCTTCGTGGGCCGGGAATAGATTGGGCTGAAGATGGAAATTAGAAACAGGCCTTTTCTGTAAAAAAAAAATGAAAAAATGAATTTTCGTGGGCCCTCTTAAAAGAATTTCGTGGGCCTTTTGTTAGTCTCTAGTGATTTAGGGCCGGGTCTTTTGACCCGGTCCGAATTATTATTTTTATAAAAAAAATCGAAAATTCAGAAAATCAAAAAATATTAAAATATTGAAAATTTCCAAAAAAAAAGGAAAATTTAGAAAATTCCAAAAGAAACATTAATAAATGTTTTTTTTTAAATTCCAGAAAAGCCAAAAATTTGCAAAAACCTTAAAAGCTTGTTTTGTTTAATTTCGGAAAATTCGAAAATTATGAAAAAAATATGAAAAAAATTAAAAAATATAAAAAATTCAGAAAAATTCAGAAAAATCATAAAAATTGCAAAAATTCAGAAAACCCTTTAAAAAAAAAAGACTAAAATTGAATAAGCTTTTAGGGCTCTACAATAGGTTTTCCTTGCTTACGATATTAGGTTATTCCTGTATCTTATTTGTCCCTATTTTTAGACGTTATTTCCTTACCTTAGAAAGGTTAGGATAAACCTTAGGTTTCTCGAATGTGTTGCCGTGACCTTAGTTGATATACAATCAAGTTAGGTACCGAAAGGGCGTTAGTCGCATGACTAACGTAATCAAGTCCCCGACCCTAGATTCTCTGGTTGCGTAGAAAGTGAGGCACGCTCCCATGTCTCACTTGGTTTCTAGCCGACCCCAATAGGCTAGTGGCGACTCCTTATTAGAAGACTTTCACGATATCCCAACGTCGCGCGGGGTATGGGCTTGTGAGAGTCCGAGTTAATTAAGAGCTGTCGGCCTGAAATTAACAATACCCATAAACCTATTATTTTCAGAAATTTTAGGTCGCGACAAGCCTCACCCATGGCTAGCGAGGTCGACCTCGACCTTGCCAGCCCTTGCCTTTGGTCGGTCGCCCAGCCGGCGATCAGCTAGAGAAAGGAGGAGAGCAGGGGAAAAAAAGAAAAAGAAAAGGAAAAAGAAAAGGAAATAAAATAAATAATTTGAAAAATATTATTAAAAATTATCCACGTTAACTACTAGCCATGCCATGTTAGCGCTAGCCATGTCATGTCAGCCGGCCGGCATCCATGTCAACAAAATCCGGTCAAAATTAGCCAGAAGGACCGAATTGGCACTAAGCTAAACTAAATTAGCACCAAATCAACAAGTTTAGGACTAAATTGGCACCAATAAAATATTTATGACTAAATTGACATCAAGTCAAATGGTTTATGATTAAATTGGCACCAATAAAAGGTTTAGGATTAAATTGGCACAAATGCAAAATGTTTAAGACTTTTTTGACACGTTTTTGTGTGTTTTTCTCACTGCAACTTGGCGCAATCCCAAAGCCAATTGAATCTTTCACTCCAATATGTGTTTTTCTCATTGCAACTTGGCTCAATTGGATAATGTAATGGACAAGAATGGCATTGGTAATGTCTCCTCGAACATGAGCTCTTAGAGTTAAAATTCCATTGATCATGCTTCAATACTAAACTTTAATTTAGAGCCGACGGTTGCTTCCCGAATCATCAATAGGATCAAACCTCTTCAATTAGTGTCACATGTTTTGATCATTTACATGTAATCGATGGATTAGGACCACAAATGTAATGGAACATTCGGATGGATCAAGTCGATGGATTGGTGTGTTCCTATGCATAATGTTAATCATCCGATCTTCTTCAAGATGAGGATGATGGTATTCTTATTTTTCTAGAATTGGGCTAGTAAGGTACTAATAATAATCATTCTAACCAGAAATTGATTTTTAGAACTATTTCTATTCTTAGATGAGTTTTGGAAAAAAATATGCGTTTGATAACAACATAAAATTTCTCCCTCTTGGGTAGCGGTGGACAACGTAGGCTAGGCTGTAACGGATAGCGCCAAGCGGAGGACGATGACCGACAAAGGAAGACAAGCGGTGGCGAACGACAAGCGGTATTGGGTAGGTGGCTGGCTAGAAGTGAGGATGGACGATAAGAAGATTTTTTATTTCTCATTTCGATCTAAAAATAGATAAATAAAAAAATTTACTTTTTATTTCTATTTCAAATATATTTTTGGACTAAAAATTTATTCTGGAAATAGAAAAATGAAATTACATTATTAAATGGATTTCTGTTCCAAACTTATTTCTAGAATAAAAAAATAGTTTTGAAATAAAAATAAAATAGTTATTATGTGCACCTAAGTGCTCATGCACAGTGATTAACCATAATGTGTAGCAATTGGTTGTGATTGACATAAAGTTCTTTTGACGCTATTATATCTTTTGCTTATCACTATGCAACAATTGTCTAAGAATAATCTACTTATGAACCCTTTTAGATAGATTGTTTGTGTAATTGCAATGAAATAAGTACAAATCGATATAAGAGCAATGAGCATCCTCTTCTACATTCGCTTTTTGTGAACAATGATGTATGAACTACATCTTCTTCAATTTCACCACTAATTATTCATGTGGTCTCAAAAGAATAAACAATGAATTCTACTCCCGAAACGTCCCTCTCCCGATAGTAATAAATAGGGAAAATGACACTTATGATTTTTGAATTTTGGCCTGATATGCAATACCATCCCTAAACTTATAATATGTTCAATGTGATTCTAGTTGCTTAGTCGAAAAATCTTGAGGTTGAAATATTTGAATTATTCCTTTTATACTAAATTTTGGACACTTTTTCACGACAATATGCATCTTTCAAGATCTTTAATAACACACATAACAACAAATAGTCAATTAATGAACTCATGACCTATGTGTATTCAAGAAGTAGAGAGGCTGCTTATGGATTTGGGAGAAAGTGCTTGGCAACACAAGAAAGAACAAAAGCCAAAGCAAACAGAATGGAAAGGGTAAAATACCCCCAAGTTGACATAAAAAAAGAATCTAAATGCTTCTTTTGTAAATTGAAGGGCATATGAAGAAGGATTGTGCCAAATTCAAAGTTTGGCTCTTATGTATTTATTATAAATCTAAAATGGCTGATATAAGTCATAACACTTGATGGTTTGATTTTGAATCTACAATCCATGTTTTAAATTCCTTGCAAGGTTTTCAAAACCATGAGAAAGCAATGAGAAGTGGGTAGTGCATTTATTTAGGAAATAAGATGCATTCACGTGTAGAAGTTATTGGAACATGCAAATTAATTCAAAGTAGTGATTTTGTTTGGAATTTGGAAAAGACTTTTAATATTCCAAGTTTCTCTAGAAGTTTGATTTCAATTTCGAAACTTGTACCGTTGTGTTATTCCTTTAACTTTTCAATACAACCTTCATTTTATCTTTTAAATCTAATATAGTTGGGAATGATATTTTGTATGATGATCTTTTTTGTATTAATTTACAAAACAATGCATTTTATAATGAGATGCATGTTTATGATAACAATGATATAAAATGGTGTTGTGAATGAAGATTCATTCATGTTGTGGCATCAAATATTAGGACATTTATCCATAAAGAGAATTAAAAGATTAGTAAAAGATGAAGTATTCGATATTTTAGATTTTATGATTATGACACTTGTGTGGACAGCACAAAAGGAAAGTAAACCAACAAAACAAAGAAATGTGCCAAGAGAAGTATGAAAATATTAGAAATCATACATATAGAAATTTGTTGTCCAGATATAGATCATATGGTTAGAAGTATTTCATCTCTTCAAAGATGATTACTCATGTTTCATGTAATAAGTACACATCATTAAATAGTTTTTAGTAATTTAAAATTGAAATAGAGAAATAATGCGGGAAGAAAATTAAGTTTGTGAGATTAGATAGATGTAGGGAATACTACGGCAGATACACTAAAAATTGACAAGCACTTGATCTATGTGTGAAGTTTCTTGAATAGCATGGGATAGTGATCCAATGTACCTTGCTTAGTTGTTTAGAATAAAATGGTGTAGCAAAAAGAAGAAATCAAATTTTATTGGATATGGTGAGAATTATGTTTAACAACTCCAAATTTCCTAAGTTCTTGTGAATTGAAACTCTTATGATAGCAGTATACATATTAAAATTAGTTCCAACCAAGGCTGTTTCAAAGGTGCCGTTTGAGTTATTGAAAGGTTGGAAATTGAGTTTGCAAGATGTGCGTGTTTGGGAATACACATCTAAAGTAAGAGTCTATAATCCATAAGAAAAGAAACTAGATCTAAGGATCAAAAGTGGGTATTTCACTAGATATTTTGAAAATTCTAAAGGATATAGATTTTGTTGTCCATTTCATACCACTAGGATTGTTGAATTATGAAAATGACTTGATTAGTGGGAGCGATCAATACCACAACCTTGTTGTTGAGAAAGATCATCTAGATATTTAACCTTCTACTACAAGTGTCTGATTGGTTGTTGTTCACAGCGCTCCTCTAGTTCAATTGGCTATTAAAAAAACTAATCATTGAAGGTCCACAACTTGCTAATATAGATATGGTAGATCCAATTGTTCAAGGATTACCAAAAACGGTTGAGCAACTAGTTGAACAACATGCTCCTCAAAAAATGTTGATGCAACATTATGAAGCTCTACTAGAATGAAGAAATTAGCAATTATTGGTGCTTACATTATGTATATGCAGGAAGCTAACTATAATGTTGGAACTGATAATGATGCTTAAATGTTTTTATAAGTCATGAGTTGTAATGAATCCAATTTGTGGTGCATTGCCATTAAAGAAAAAATAAGTTCTATGCATCTACCAAAGTTTGGATTTTGATTGAGTTACCCAATGGTGCAAAGGCCAATGGTTGTAAATGAGTCTTTAAAACAAAAAAAAGGAATCATTGGGCAACGTTGAGTGAATAAAGCTAAACTCGTTTCCTAACGATTCAATTAAAAGAAGAGAATCAATTACACAAAGATATTTTCTCTAATATCCAAGGAAGACATCTCTTCGTATCATTTAGGCATTTGTTGCCCATTTTGACATAGAATTACGTCAAATGGATGTGGAAAAAGCACTTCCCAATGGGGATCTAGAGGATGAGGTCTACATGAAACAATCAAAAGGATTCTCCTCTAGTAATTATAAGTATTTGATGTGCAAGCTTAAGGAAACTATATATATTCATTGAAATAAACATCCCACAAATGGTATTTAAAATTTCATGATGTCATCTATTTATTTGATTTTGTAAAAAACATTATTGATCAATGGATATACCACAATGTTAATGAAAACAAATTTGTTTCATGGTGATATATGTGGATGTCATTTTGCTTATAACTAATGATAATGAATTGCTACATGAGGTCAAACAATTCCTCTCTAAAAATTTTAATATGAAAGATATGGGTGAAGCGTCTTATGTTATTGGCATTAACATTGGGAAAATTTTCAAAAAAATCATAAACCTATTGCATTGTTGCCAATTTAGTCATGACCGTTTAGTTTTGTCAATTGAGTCTTAGACCTTTTCAAATTTTATCAATTGAGTCAATCTGACTAATTTTAACTAGAATTCGCTAATGTGAACACTAGCTATCTTATATGACATGATATGTGCTAAAGTGGACAAATTTTAATAATATTTTTTCATTTATTATTATTATTTTTCTTTTTTTCCTTGCTTCTTCCTTTTGTTTGACGCTGGCCGATTGTCTATGTTAGCATCTGCTTTGCCATGTATGATGCCTAACATAGTTTGATGTTCACATTAGCAAATTCCCCAGTCAAAATTGGTCAAATAAACTTAATTAGCAAAAAGTAAAAATGTTTATAATTCAATTGGCAAATGTGCAATAGGCTTGGGACTTTTTGTATAATTTTCCCCATTAAGATCTATGAGGATAGACCTCAAGGGATTTTGGGATTATCTTAAGAGATGTATATAAATAAAGTCTTAGAAAGATTTCAGATGAAGAATAATTCATCAAGTATAGCACCTATCGTGTTAATTTGCACCAATGTCCTAAGAATGATCTAGAAAGGACTGAATGAAAAATATTCAATGAAAAATATTCTATATGGTTTTGTTGTCGGAAGTTTGATGTATACTCAAGTTTGCACTAGACCTAACATTACTTTTGCTATGGGAATTTTGAAAAGATATCAAGGTAACTCAGGTATTGACCGCTAGAGAGTTGAAAAGAATGTGACAAGGTAATTTCAAGGTACTTAAAGTTATATAGACGAACTAACTACCAAGAGGTAATTGTTTATTCAGATTTGGACTTTGCTGGTTGTGTTAATTCTCTGAAATCAATATCTAGATACGTTTTTATGTTTGTTCGCAAAGCCGTGTCCTAGAAGAGTGTAAAGCAGACTTTGACTGCTACTTCCACTATGAAGACTAAGTTCATTTCTTGCTTTGAGGCTATCTCGCATGGTGTATGGTCGAAGAGTTTCATATCTAGGCCTAGAGATGTGGATTTCATTACTAGTCATTAAAGATTTTTTTTTTGTGACAATTCAATTGCGGTTTTCATGACTAACAACAATAAAAGTGGTAGTCAAAGTAAGCACATCAATATTAAGTATTTAGGTATAAGAGAACGTGTTAAGGAGAACAAAGTGATCATAGAACACGTAGCATTAAATTGATAATAGTTGATCATTTAACTAAAAGTATTCCACCAATGAGTTATAAGAATCAGAAACTTTGTCCTATCATGTGATTTTTCATTGTATGGATGATTTTTATGAAAATCTTATTCATTTATGATGTTTTTCTCAATTTGATGCACACATCCACTTAATTATGAAAATAACAATTATTTTTGGACCTACAATAAATATAAGGTTTATTCAACAAGTTATGTTATCACATACATGCTAACATTAAAGAGATGGAGTACATTGTAATACATAGAAGATAATATTTATTATTATAAGACACATTGCCATGATTCGTGTATTTTGTCTCTTTTCTTTCATTATAAAGTTTTCGTGGATTTAGTTTAATAATTTATATGATGAAATTGTTAGGATCAAGTAGGAGAATATTATCAATCATTGTAATCCCATGATTTTTCCTCTCAACTAGATTTATTCCATATTATTGTTATCATTATCATTGTAATGGTGTGATGACTGCACACTGATATAGTATCATCCTTGATGGAAGGATGATATACAAGCTGAGAATAGGGTATGGGAATAGGTCTAAGACAAGCTCTCTCATGAAGAAAATACACTGTTCGAACTTTGAGGAAGTCAGTTACAATTCATGTTATTTTTCCGCATTTGATTCTTGTTATGCATGGATTTATGTTCTCCGATGCATAATTAGATAATATATGTAGTCATTGAGTCGAATCCTAGTAAGAGTAGGATTAATGATTTTCATATGAACCCATGGACTGAGAACATCATGTTGTCTGGGTACTATCATGTTTAAATTGCTAGAAAGATAGCGTATTCATGGATTAATTAGCTTTTCGTTGGATGTTATCGAGTAAAGTCTGCATTTGGTTTGATGTTTCCCTTTTCTCCACAGATATACTTTTCTCGCTTTGGTGATTCGCAACCACTCGTTACTTTGGATGAGTTAAGCGTCACGTGATTTTAATTAATGTCTTTCGCATGGATAAAGCTTAGGAAGCTTGGTATGATAATTTTTTATTATAATAGATTGATGGCCGCCCATGTGGCTCTCGACCGTGCGATCTCATGTTGGTGTTGTCTTGTTAGATTTTATTTATTTATTCCTTTTTCTTTATCCCATGCGCTAATCAAGCATGTTGGGCGTCATAGAGTTTAGTCTTTTATTTATTAAAAAGAAAAGACAAAAATAGTCTCACATGTAATTCTAGTAATATATTAAATACCCAAAATTCGTTGAAATATTGGCGGCATTTTTGTAATTTTCCCAAAGAAATGTATATTTGTAGATTTGGTTGGAAATTAGCGAAGATCAAACAAGTAAAACTTTTTTTTAGAAAAGCGCACTAGAAAAAAGTCCTTTATTGTCAACTTTTCACCCATTGATTTCCAACTCTCGGTGCACTGTTCACTCTCTCCCAAGTCCCTTGCCCTTGCGGCTCTGCTCGCACTGCAACTCGAGCGCTCCTCCCGGTCGGCTCAGGGGCTCATTCGCGGCCATTCTCGGAGGAACTACTCCCCCCATCTGGTCTTCGTCCCCTTCAAGCCATTTGCTCCAGGTATGCCCATATCACTCTATTGGATAGATCTGAGCTTAGGGCTTTTTCTGCAAATGTCGTTTTGCTTGCTGGCTTGTTGTTGTTGAGCTGCTGTTTGTGTGATGGAGAACCCCTTGTCACGAAATCTACCCCCCATTGAGGCGTAGCCACCGAAGGAGCCGTAGTCGGCCTCCTCCATATCGTCCCGTTTCCCGTGGCCGCTCGGGGTTGAGCAGGGCAGGGACGCCCGCGGCAGCCCCTGCTGCTGCACCTGGGAGTAATGCTCAAGTCCATGTGGCTTCTATATAGGCTGGAAAACAAGCTATATCCATAGAAAATGGCGAACATTCTGTGATTCCTCCCCAGGCCAGTGCTCAGCAAAATCGTTCCCTTCGTTTTGCTCCAAACCAGAATGGGCAAGAGGCTTTACCTCCTCGGACGTGGGCCAATGTAGCTCGGATTGCGTTAAAAGGTTACACCTTGAGTTATTTTGAGCCAATTCGTGTTGGAAAGGACTTGGTTGCTGATTTTGATGATGAGGTTGTTGATGCCGTGGACCCTATGTGGTTTGCATGCATGGTGGGATATCTTATAGGCAAGAAGTTGCCTTTTAAATTGGTGGAAGCGCCCTAAAAAATGCTTGGGGCCCTAAATTGATAGACGTCAAAGCTGATGATCAAGGGTTCTTCTTCTTTAGAATCCCCGATGCTGAGTTTAGAAGAAAGCTACTTGATAATGGTCCTATCACTGTTGCTCGAGTGCCATTGATCCTTCAGCAATGGCACCCGCTCCTAGAGCTGAAGGAAGGTAGCCATTCTAAAGTTCCAGTATGGATTAGGCTGGGAAACATCCCATTTGCATTGTGGTCCTCTCGTGGCATCAGTGGTATAGCAAGTGTGATCAGCAATCCCCTCCATGTAGACCAAAATACATAACAGCTGAAGATGTTATCTTATGCGCATGTCTGTGTTGAATTATCCACCTCAGATAGTAGACATGATGAAGTTTTGGTGCGGTTGAAAGGAGCAACCAGGAAGGTGTCGGTTGAGTATGAGTGGAGGCCGATTAGCTGCATGTTATGTGGTACGTTTGGCCATCGTTGCAATCCCCCGGATGTCTCTTCAAGCAACCCAGAGCAAGTTACTGGTCCCTTTTCCAGCCCTCCCGAAGTGCCGGTCATCCCCAGTTCACTGGAAAATGAGACAGCAACATCTATACCCGTCCCCCTGACCATCAGCAGCTTGGTTGTATCCCCTGCAGCAGCCCCCCAGTTCGCGCCTCCATCTTCAGTAGCTATTGTGCATAGATCAGTAGTTGCTCCAACTTCAATTCCAGCAGCTCCAAGCCCAAGATTTGTAGCATCTCCACTTTCTGCTCCCCTAATCAGCAGCCCTGGAGTTTCCAGACCAGCAGTAGCCTCTCTTGCTGCCACCCCACTCCCAGCGGAGTCAGCTAGAATGGATGTAGCTCCCCCCGACCTTCAGCAACATCCTGAGCGCCCAGATCAGTGGCAGGTCCAGCTGGGCAGCAAGCGTGCAGCTCGCCGGAAACCAGTGGCGGTGGAGCAGAAGCAAGAGGGGGGTTCGGGTAAACCTTTTCCTGTAGATAAAGGGAAGAAAAAGAACATTACCTCCTTTGATTTGGCCATTTGGAATCTGAACAGCAAGGACCAGGTAGAACCAGAAGCCTTCCAGGACTCGTTTTCATCAGCGGATGATTTGGATGATGAAGCTGGATCTTCTAGCTCTCCCGAGGATGAAACACAGGAGGAGGACAGCTCTTTGGTCGCTGTCAAGGTGCCCCAAATGGTTGGCCCCTCTTCGGTCTGCCAAGTGGTCCTCCCTCTTGTAGAGAATGCTGAATCCCCTCCCACCCAGCGGGATCTCCAGCCTCTTGATCCTCGAAAGTGCCCCGTGACCGAACACAATCCCCCCCCCAGAAGCCGCCAGCCAGCAAACGGCGAGTTGGGAAGCGCAAGTAGGCCTCTACACTTTTATTTTTTGAATGAATATAGCTTTTTGGAATATTCGGGGTCTTGTAGACTCGGTGAGGCAATATGAAGTTAGGCATTTTGTGCGTGAGAATAAAATCTGCTGTCTTGGCTTGTTGGAGACCAAGATATCGCCTCGCTTTTTTGGATCCATTTCATCCAGCTTATGCTCGGGATGGCAATGGATTGGAAATTATGAACACTCAGTAAGGGGTCGTATTTGGGTTGGCTGGAACCCAGTACTGGTCGAGTTTAAAAGCTTCCATGTGTTTAGCCAAGCCATTCATGGCACACTGAAGGTATTGCACGTTGGACTTACCTTGTACCTTACAGTAGTGTATGGTGAACACACTTTTGTTGCTAGAAGGCCCCTATGGAGTGATATTATCCGGTTGAGCTCCAACCTCTCGGATGACCCTTGATTAGTGGTGGGTGATTTCAACAAATACGGGACTCCTCGAATGGCCTAGGGAGCCCGGAGACTTGGCTTCCCTCTTTTGATGAGTTTAGTGAATGCATTTGTCAAGCCGGCTTGGACGATCTCTGGTATGTTGGGATGCGCTTCATATGGTCCACCTCTTCAGGAGTTCACCGCAAGCAAAGGAAAATTGATCAAGTACTGATCAATAGAAAATGGACCATGGATTACTCGTATTCAGAAGCCACCTTTCTACCCCCGGGTATTCAGAGTTTTGGCCTCGCACCCACATAAAAGGCCCTTCAAATTTGTTAACTACTGGATGACTCATTCGGATTTCAATGCCATGGTCTCCCAGGTGTGGGATACCCCCATTACAGGTACTCCTATGTATAAGTTATGCACTAGGCTTAAACTGCTGAAAAACAAATTAAAGTACCTAAATAAAGAAGTGTATGCTGATATTTCTCTGCAAGCTGCAAATGCCAAGCGGTTGCTTTTTGACACCCAAGAAGCACTTTTTGGGGACGCGCAGAGTGTATTTCTAGTGGAGACCGAATCGGCCCAAACTCGTGACTTCTACAAAATTTGTTCCTCGAGGAATCCTTTTTCAAACAGAAATCTAGGATTTGATGGCTAAAGGAAGGTGACCAAAACACTAGTTTCTTCCATCACTCAGTCAAACAACATCACTTACGCAACCGGATCCTCTTAGTTCAGGATAGTGCGGGAAATATGGTCACTGAAGAAGTCCAGCAGATTTTTGTGTCTTACTTTCAAGATCTTCTGGTCCGGTGAACATGCTCGTCCGAGCCTCTTCCAGTGAGATCAAGGAAGTTTTGAAGCACCCCCTTAATGATGATCAGGTTAGGTTCCTTTTTGAGCCTATTCTTCCTTCGGACATCATGGCAGTAATGTTCTCCTTGGCTGGGAATAAAGCCCTGGGTCATGATGGGTATAATTCAGATTTCTTTAAGAAAAACTGGGAGATGGTTGGACTTTCAGTAATAGAGGTTGTTCTAGATTTTTTCAATTCTGGGCGTCTTCTACGGGAGTCAAACTATACTATCCTAGCGCTAGTTCCAAAAGTATCGGATGCATCTTCGGTGAATGATTTCCGGCCTATTGCGTGTTGCAATACTATTTATAAATGCATCACATAGATCTTATCCAACAGAATATCTACAGTACTTCCCTCTATTATAAGCCCGACGCGGACGGCTTTTGTCAAAAGCAGGCGTATCTCGGACAATATCCTGCTAGCCGAAAAATTATTCAATGGTTTCCATTTGGACACTTATTCTCCCAAGTGTGCTATCAAGGTTGACTTCAGGAAAGCTTATGACACTCTTGACTGGGATTTTCTAGAGGAAACTATGACAGCTTTCGAGTTCCCGACACGGTTCATACATCTTATTATGGTATGTGTCCGCACCTAAAAATTTTCTATCTCACTGAATGGAGAACTTCATGGCTTTTTCAATAGTGGCCGTGGTCTCGGACAAGGTGATCCAGTATCCTCCTATTCATTTACCCTAGCAATAGAAGTGCTTATAGGAATTTTGGAAACTCAAGCAAGCCAGCCTGAGTATCGGTATTATTGGAGATGTAAGATCCCTCGTTTCTCATATCTATTTTTTGCCGATGATGTTTTCATTTTCAGCGAAGGCAATGAAGGAGGGAATAAACATCTTCTCCTAATGGAGTGGCCTACTCCCAAATAATAACAAGAGCGAGGTGTTCCTCTCGGGTGGATTAGAGAATACCCAAACCCAGCTGCTACAAATCCTGAACTTCAGGAGGGGATTCCTTCTAGTTCACTATCTAGGCTTTCCAATCATTACTTCTCGGTTAATCAAAGCGGACTACAATACCCTGGTATGCTTACTCACTACTAGAGTTAAATCTTGGACTCACCGGTTTTTATCCTTCGCGGGTAGACTGCAACTCATCAAATTGGTGTTGTATGCCATACAAGTTTATTGGGCGTCTATCTTTTGGCTCCCATCATCTGTTGTTGATAGAATATAACAAATTTGTCGGCAATTTCTATGGAAATGACTAGGCCTTGGACCCGAGGGGGCAAAAGTTTCCTGGGATGATGTCTGTCTCTCAAAACAAGAAGGGGGACTTGGGATTAGAAGAATCTGAGATAGCAACAAAGCTGCCATGATTAAATATATTTGGATCTTTTTCTCTGACAAGGAATCCCTATAGTGCAAGTAAATATATGCCATCCACCTCAAAGGAAAGTATTTCTGGATACCTTCCCCCTGACTTTGTGCTCGTGGGCTTGGAGGAAATTACTTGCATTGTGGGGGGAAATCATAAACTTCTTCAAATGGAGGATTGGTGATGGACAGATGACTTCGTTATGGTTTGATCCATGGCTTGACATAGGCCCCTTAAATTCGATCTTCGACGATGCTTATATTTACTAATCAGCTCTACCTAGGCATGCTAAGGTAGTAGACCTTTTCTCACAGGATGGTTAGACCGTGTCACATGACATACTTTTATGGCAAGTTCCGCTTCCTTTGTTAAACCCCATGAGGGAAACTCTTACTTGGCTCAAGCATCCTTCGGGCATCTTCTCTATTGCATCCGCGTGGTAAGTCATTCGGAGAAAAGAGACGCCAGTCTCGTGGGCCTCTTTTGCATGGAGCAAGGCGTTGGCCCCTCGGTATCAATTCCTCCTTTGGCTTATCATTCGAAACTGTCTCCCTACTCAAGTTTATCTAATGTCTATTAACAGGCTCCCTATGGTTCATTGTGTGTTATGCAACACAAGGCCAGACTTTATCGATTACTTGTTTTTTGACTATCATGTGTCTAACTCCCTCGCTTCCTTTTGGGCTACAAAATGTAATATCCCTTGGAGTAACCGTTCATGGGTGGAAAACTTTCGATGGGTCACCAATACCCTCTCAGGAAGTGATTTCTATGTTGACATCGCCAATTTCTCCTTCGGTGCTCTCTGCTATGTAATTTGGAAGACTAGCAATGACATTACATTCCGGTCCTCCAACCTTTATGTGCCTTCTATGAAGCAGCATCTTACTAAGGCGGTCAAAGATAAATCTCTCTTTTAATTCGGTAGCTGACAACCCGAGAAATAGGAGACTACAACAAAGTTGGGAATTAGATCCTAAAATTTTTTATTAGCGAGGGGTGGTATGTTGCCCTTGTTATGTTTTTCTTGTAGTATCTTTACTGTCCTTGTGTACTCGCCGCCCCCCGAAAACTCCTGTGACATCTTGTCCCGATGAGTGTGGAGTGGTGCCGAGCGTCACTCCTTGTATATTTGTCTGTTGGAAATCTCATATCTAATACTTACCTTTACCAAAAAAAAAAAGTCCTTTATTGCCCAACAATCAAGACTCAAAATCCCTACCCAACCTTGAAGAACCCCACCTTCTATGCTTCATGATTATATCCTATGACACGTAACTCCTGCAATAACGTGAATTAACGAATCATCTAAATGCAAATCCATGTTTAGAGCATTGGAGGAACTATTATAATCATATCCAGCTCTGCTGGACTCAATCACAGATCCATCCATAATCTCAGATCCTCTCACATCAATTTGTACTCCATCATCCAATAGAGCTCCACCTTGACTTGCGAATTGTTTGAGTGATATTGAAAGTGTACAAGTGTGATATCGATTCCGAATATACTACGCTGGAATTGAGATTTAAACCAGATCATCCATAAAAGCCAATGATTTTTCTTTTGGCCTATGAATATCCAAAATACCTTCCCATTTTCTTGCTGAAGAGGCCATATCTTCCTTTTATTGCTATGAAATGTGAGCAAGTGAACAATGATGGGTTCACAACTCTCTTGTTTGTAGCCAGAAATTAATGTGAAGAATTCTCGTGGATTATCCATTCAAACCCACACCCAATTTCTCTTTCATAAACTTTGGCCTGGTGTGATCAAAGTGATAAATTTGACAAGGATAAATACCATGAGAAACTCCAAATTGATACATTTATGATAAATTTATCCAAAATTAATTTTTGACCGTAAAAAATCCCAAACTGGTACTCATGAGACAAATGTTTTGAATAGAATTAAAAGATATAAATTAGTTAATAAGTTTTCATATGCGAAGTACATTAGAATATAGCATAGGAAGTGAATTACTAATGTTGATTAGTAACTGCCTTTGTTACAAAATAAAGTCACGTTTGTAGAGGGAACTAGTGTACTTACCATGTTTTACAAGGTTTTATATTTAAAATTTTATATTTAATTAAACTCCTTCTCTACTTAAACTGATTCATCTTATATGAATATATAATATCTTTTCAATGTTAAAAGAGTGACCGAACCATCAAATTTAGATAATCGAAGAAAATATTATAAAAAAAACAATAGATATCGTTTACTATATGATCAAATATTGTAGGTCAGTTTGTCCTATATATTCCGTTTGCACATATCAAATATTGTATGCGTCCTATTTTACTAAAAATGAATTTATCATGCCTTTTTTTTAATTCTAATTTGATACCATTGTCAATTTTAAGCGAATGTTATTTTTTTAATGGAGTGAAACTAACTCTAACATTGTATTTTATTACATTTTGTATATGCTCAAGCCAAAGTAATTTTCTTTTATAGTATTGATTCATATTAACAATATTAATTCTCTATGTTTTCTCTGTCTCATGATGAAATGTGTATAGTATCATCAATTATATTATTATAGATTTTTTTCTATTGTTTCACATGGCATCAGTTCTGCTTTGAAACAAATTCCGTTGCAAGCCCAAAATCAATTGTTCACTAATTTATATTGTTAACTTTCTAACACACCTCGCTTAAAGAAGTCCGTTTTACTTATGTTTTAAGCATACTATTTTCTCATTCTCATGGTGTTTACTTTTACGACTTATTACTTAAATATTATTAGATATAAATGATACTCATGACTACATTGATTTTTTAGCATATAATACTCCTAAGTTTTTCTTGGGAAAAATAAAATAAATCTCTCTGCCGCAAAAATTGTTGTACATAAGAAAAGAAATGAAGGATTTCAAGAAACCAAGTCCGAAATAACATCAAAGCTAGGAAAGATTAGCATCCACGCTACAACTAAAGCAAGCAAAGCTCGAAATAACAATTCTGCATAATTCAAAAGCTAAAGACAATATCTTGATCGATTTATCAGACTCAGTTGATGTTAAAATCCATAATTAGTTTACAAATCACGGATATAATCTTGTTCTGTTTACCATGTAAATTATGAGATCTTACTAAAGTGATAGCATGAAATATAGTGTAATGGTGATGGTGAGACTATTTGATGACGAATTAATTCCCTGTATAAAGGCTTTAACCCACTTTATTCTTGGAAGATACACCAAATCAACCTATTGACACCCACAGACATCTGAGAATGGCGGTGATGATACCCATTTACATGTAAACTCAAACATCGACAGCATGGCCCACGTAAAGGGAGTTTACCATGTCAAGGCTTGAAATGTGCTCCAAGTGAATCGAGATAGACTCCAGACCTCCCATGAAACTCGACCTTTTACCGGTTGATGGGAATCAAGAAAAAAGTACATCCCATCTTCTATGCCAAATGGCCCAAAAGTTCTTTTAGTACTCTGAAATGTGAGGGAGAAATAATAGTATACCCGAAAAAATCTTCAAAGTAACCAAATAATGAAGTCAAGTACTCTCAAGGATAATCGAGTTTAATGTGCAAATTATAAACATATATATTTAATCCCAACTGCTCAACTGTAGAATCTTGAAAATCAGCAAAAACAGAATGCTCGGGTTGCTAAGTTGTATTTTGCTAGACAAATGATGTAATAGCTAAATAGATAACAATAAAGATCAATCATCGACCACTTAAAATCAAACCTTAGCAACAATGCAGAAGTTGTACGTTTCTAGGATTAAGTATATGTCTGAAGGCCATACCTTGAGTGTTCAATGTCCTCCATCTACGTTTAGGGCCCGGAACCAGACCCTTTCTTATAATACTCAACAATAATGGAGTCAATAGCTAATCCACCTTTAAAAATATTTTCTCACACCCGTGCTGTTTTCATCATCCCAAGGACTGCCACCTTGACCTCCAAAAGAACCAATGGTTTTCAAGAAAATAAAGATCAGAAATTGGCTTAGAGTAGACTCCCAGTGCATCAAGCTGGACAATAGATCTTCCGTGAACCTTGTGTGTATTTGGTTTGAAAGACACTAAGAGGAAAACCACGTGCTTTTATACTTGAACGTGCGTGTAACATCGTGGTACAATAATATTCCAGGTAAAAAAAAGTGATTGGTGGGATGCAACTTTAGATTGGTAGCTAGGTGGTTGATGTGAGTGTGGGTTTCTTGTGAGGAAGGACTAGGCACGGCACTCGGAAGCCGAAAAAAGAAGAAGCAAAACTAATGGCAGTGGGACTGTGACGTCATGAAATTCGAGCCCTTTTAGGGATGAGTGAACGTGAATTTCGCCAATGCATTGTTGGTTGATTCCGCTCGGACCCAATCATTGCCGAGATACTGACCTTGAGGGGAAAGGCTACTGAGGACAGAACTCGTGCGACTAAAGAACTTGACCTGGGAAAATGACTCGACCGTGAGACTTGCGTAAGGATGATCCTGTAGTCATGCAGGCCGATTTCAAGGACGAATAGAAGTCGATTCGCGTACAGAAATAATGGGACGGCGGGTGATTCCGTCTACTGTTATTGAACCCGCGAACGGCCCTATGTCGATCCTTGATAATTGTATACTTTGAAATAAGAATCTATCCTTCGCAATTTCATGTCGTCAAGGACGTCTATGTGTCGAGAAATCTTGAACGTGGTTTGGCACGAGTAGGTTACGCGTGAATCCTCGAAGCCGCTTGTCAGTCTGAATCATACCAAAATGACATTTGGGCAAAATTGACAAGGCATGAGAACCAAGATTGCACTTCGAATTTTCGGGAATGTCCGGGACGGACTTTTGGACGATGCTTCCTTGATAGTCGACAGTGTCGGTTGAGCTGAGTTTTTGGGAAAGGGATTTTCGGACCGAGGAACCGAGCCTATGAGGACGTGGGCCGGGCAAGAACAGTGAGAGCCTCACGCCCAAGGTGGGATGGCCACCGTGGAAGACCGAGACAACGAGTGAGCCGTTGGGCCAAAACCGATCGTTAACCCTCCCGAGCCCGTTCCTATTCATTTTCCGGCCCGTTTCCTATGCCCGCCTTTCATTTTCAGCCAAAGGACAGATTGGGAAATGTGCAAGGTGGAAATGACCAAAATGCCCTTGGATATTTTGGAGAAAAGTCAAAGGAAGAGAGAAGATGATGTCATGTTTTGTGGGGACTTGAGCCAAGCCTTTAATGGCATTGATGAGGCCTAGAAGTAGGCCTCAATGCACTCTCTCTCCTCCTCCTTCAGCCCTCCAAAATCGCAGCCCCTCTTTCCCCTTCTTCCCTTGCTTTCCTGAAATTTCAGCTTCTGACCTCTCGCCGAAAATGGAGTTGCTCATGGCCTTCCCGGTCGAATCTCGGGCCGTTCCACCTATTAATCTGTTCAGCACAGAAAAACCATTTAGATGGCGTCGGCCGTTCACCGAACGAAGCCTCCGGCCGATCCGTATGGCCGCTTGAAGTTGGCGGTCCTCCGTCCGTCACTATGCACCGCCTCCTGTGCAGCTTCAGCTTTTCTTCCGTTTCTCTCCATTTTTGGCCTACCCAATGCCCACACTAGCCACACACAACTCCCCCTCGACCCCTAGGAGCCTCCGGTCACCGTCCACCAGCTCGCCGGAGCTCCGGCCAAGCCGTTTTGCTCCGATCCCCTTGTCCTCCTCCCCGGTGTTGTTTTTTGTGAACTTCAGGTGGGAAATCCGAGTTTGTTGCTGATGTGCTGAGCCCAGGACTGCCTTGGAGTGTCGTGGGAGAAGTCCCCGGGTGTCGGGTTCATCGCCGCCGCCACGCCCGTGTCGCTGGCCCGCTTAACGGGTGAGTTTAGCCTCTAATCCTTATTTAGTGCCTAAACTTGCTTAGGGTTGGGTTAATTAGTGTTAATGCTGGTTTAGGAGGGTTAATTAAGTTGTATTAGCCCTAAGATAGGTGGTTAGATATGTGATTAAGATTAGCTTAGCTTAATCTTGCTTAATTATGCTTGATTATGCTTAATTGTGCTTATTTGTGGATTATGTGATAATTAAGCTTGTTTCGCTTAATTGATTGATTAATTTGTGTTTAATCAATGTTTTGTTTAATTTCTAAATTTAATTTATTATTAATTGAATTTCGGAAATTACTGTTCACTTGTTCATGGATTACTGTTCATTGATTACTATTCACGGATTACTGTTCATGATTATTCACGGCACTGTTCATCCGGAAGTGAAATTGTGCATAATTTCATGTGTCTTGATCATATGAAGTGAAATTGATGTGTCGTGGCATGAACATTCGCATGAATCGTGTGAATTTCACAAAAAGGGAAAAATGGTTTGTCCGAGGGACACCGAAATGGACCGCTTTTATGAGAAAGAAAGTGATTTGTCCAAGGACACCGGAAATGGACCGCTTTTATGAGAAAGGTGGGGAAAAATGGTTTTTCCGAGGGATACCGGAAATGGACTGCTTTTGTGATAAATGATTTGAGGTTTTATATGCAAGCATGTGTGCATTAGCTAATGCTCAAAGATAATAAGTGGATTGTGATGGTATGTTTGCGTGATCACTAAGTTGAACTTGATTTATCGGAGATTATGGAAAGGGAGGGCACGGAAGGGCACGGTTGCGCCTCTGCGGAGGAAGGGCGCCGTAGCGCCGTAGCACCTCGGAGGGTACGGAAGGGCACGGTTGCGCCTCTGCGGAGGAAGGGCGCCGTAGCGCCGTAGCGCCTCGGCCTGCATGGAAGGGCACGGTTGTGCCTCTGCGGAAGAAGGGCGCCGTAGCGCCGTAGCAATAGCACGGAAGGGCACGGTTGCGCCTCTACGGAGGAAGGGCGCCGTAGCGCCGTTGCACCTCGGCCAAGTTGTAGCTTGTGGGGCAGTAATAATCGGAAAACGTGTGAATGTGAGAATGCATGAGAAACATGGCATCATTGGTTCCGATTATGCATAAGATGATCACATCATTTATGGCACGCACGCATGAATTGATAACGTGCAGGGTGTGGCAATGGCCATGTGAGATCGCTTGTGATGCGACTCGCATGTGACTGATGAACTGCATCATCTAACGGCCATGTGCATTGCGTGTATTGTGCTGACTTATAACGTGCAGGGTATGGCATACCGGGTAAGGTTGCATGCGAACCGACTATGTGATTGTTGGTTGCATTGATTCCATTGAGTAAGGTTTAACGTGCAGGGTATGGCATACCGGGTAAGGTTGCATGCGAACCAATTAATTGTTTATTGGTTGCCCCTGTCTGTTGTTTGCTTGCGAGTTGCTGGTTGTTTGTTGTTGGGTTGAGTGAGGGGTGGTTCTAGAGAGATACCCCAGGTTGAGTTGGTGTACTAATTGGGGCTTAGGGGAAGAACTCGCTGAGATTTTATCTCAACCCGTCGTGGTTAACCATTTTCAGGCCCCTAAAATGGCGCACCCGCAGTGGAGAATCCTGCCCCCGCTTCTCTAGTGATCGACCTGACGGAGTCGTGTTTGATGGGTCCGAGTGACCGCGGTGCTGAACCCGAGGGTTCATTTTGTACAGCTAGATTAGCCCAGCCTAGTTCCTTTTTGGTTTGGCTTAGAGGATGGATCGGCCCCTGTGTCGGGCTTGTAAATCGGAAAACGATCCTCCGTTGGTTAATCTAGTAATTTGTATAAATGAGTAGTGATGGTTGTTCTTGCTGTTCATCCCTCTATCCCTGATTGATTGATTGTTTGTTTGTTGGACTGGGGATGGTTCGTCTTCCGCTTGCGCATAATGAAAGATTAAAATGAATGGTCGTCGACGAGTCCTAGGATGTCGCTTTCAATCGACCAAGAGAAGGGGTTGTCGCGTGCTCGAGAGTCGGGGCGTGACAGGGACAACCTAGCAGTAGGTATTTTATTTATCCCTTTTCATCCAAAGTGTGAAAGTTACTATACCTACCTACCAGGTGGTAATCAGAGCCAAAGTCCTAATGTCTAATTTCTTGTCTATCTTCATCTTCTCGACAAAAAGGGAATACGAGGGTGACATTGTAAGGTCTCTTACTTTAAGGTGTATCTCTAACTTATTTTTTCTTCTTGAACTTTTTAAAGATCAGCTTAGATCTAGTAGGAAGGACTAGGCATGGAACTCCAAAGCAAAATGAGAGCAAAACTAATGGCAGTGGGACAACATAGGAATGACGGGACATCATAGGAATGACGGGGGCACCATGGGAAACTTGATCTTTTTTTTTAACTAGTCAATGTTGACTATGTCAAAAGGCAACCATTCCAATGGTGGTGATAATTCATGAAGTAGAAACTGAATAGACACACAAAGCTCCTCCACATGTATTGATCAAACGGGGGAAAAGTACCAAAAAGGTCTTAAACCTATTACATTTGTATCAATTGAATCATAAATTTTTTAATTGTACCAATTTACTCCTAAAACTTTGCATGTTGATATTAATTCAATCCATTTGGTTGATCTTGGCCGGCCGGCTAACGTGGCAATTTTTAAACATTTTTTTATTTTTTCGAATTTTTTTATGAATTTTTTTTCTTTTCCTGTTTTTTTTCTCTTCTTCCCCTTGGGCTTCCTCTCCACATGGCTGCTGGTGAGACTCCGGCAACTTGGCAAGGATATTCTTTAATAATTCGCCCAAAGTCTTGCATAATGGACTCGATATCGTTAGGCCTTTTCAGCAACTTGTCAAAGGATTTCTACCAGTCATCTTTTGACTGCTCGTTTGGGAAGGGACCCCTTATTTCAAGGGCCAATGGATGACCTCCTGCATAATGAGCTAGACATCTAGATAACTCCTCAAAATCTTCTTTGGGTTCTTCTCTCTTGAAGGCATGGTGACAAAAGAGTCGAAATGTTTCGTCATGATTCAATCCCTCAACATTGTACCTGTCATCTACATTGAGATCCTACTCCCGGGGCGAAACAACTCGTGGTGTTTGACGCCCAATTTTTACATTTGTTCTTTCTTTATGTTGGAAGGAAAATAAGTCGGCGGAAGAAACGACTTACCTCTTTCGATATGCAATAAAGAAATTACCCCAGGAACGCACGTTGAATCCCGAATGAACAATGGACGACACGACTTCACGTTGGTTCGAATACAATCATGAGGAAAGTATTTACATTCCACAGTGTTTCTCAAAGTAGATGATAGAACCTTTGAGTGTTTTTATTTTGATTGAGATGATTCTTTTCTCTTAATTGCGTTCATTCCATTACAGTTATTTTTATGAAGTTGTCCTTTTATACCTCTCTTGAAAAAATAACCGCTCATACCCCTTCAAAGGGTACCTCTCTAAAATACACTTTACCATAAGTAATAAGTGTCCCTTGGACATACCCCATCATGGATGTACCAAATTGTAACATCTCCCACTCGAACATGATGGGTTTAGTAATGCTCTATAAAAAATATAAGGCATTCAACATTCATCTACTTTAGAAACAATTCATACTTGCAAGAAAACCGTGTGACCAGTGAGTACACCTGCACTTGAGAGCTCTAATTATGCACTTGTTAGGGATAACATAATGGCTACAACCCTAAAAAGAAGATAAACAATTGATGTCTCACAATGCCCCAAACATATTTTGTTACATCAATCCGAGTATACCAATCCCTTAAAAGCTATACTTGAATATTCTCAAAACATTATGTATTTACAATTATATCTAAAACCACAAAAAGTGATATAATTGGTTGACTAGTAAATACACGTGATAGATGTAAAGCAACAATAGTCTTCCTTCGCACTCATGTCTCTCTCCATTCCAGAGTAACTGCTTTCTTAGACATGTCCCATAAAGTCATATCTTTTCATGATCGCTGATAACATGCTAAAGTAGCAATATTGATCCGTTATTTCGAGAACATAGTTAAAAGTAACATAGGGCACTAAATGAGGTAAGTTATAAATTACCTCAAGGACTCACACGATGTGTAAGTAAGGATTTATCTTACTCATCTCCTTTATCGGTCGTAATAAAGCACATGTAGTATGAATTACATGCTATAATGGATTTCTTTTTCTATAAGAGCGTATGTCATTTGTTAAATATATCCACTATACGGATCTTAGCTTAAACATAGTCACATGCTTTTCACATACTTATGTTTAGCTCGAGTGCTATATTAGCTTACTTTCTACAGCGCCTAATTAAGTACTCGCATCCGGTTTTCTTTAGGCATACATGATTGTGGGACTATCATGTTTGGTTATTATTCACAAAATATATACCTCATCTTGATTTCAATCAATGCGACATAAAATGATATTATGTATTAAACTTGTTCTTCTAACATTTATAATACATAATATTTCATCTCAACATGCTAATTGTAGCACTTGAGGCGATTGCTCATGTGAGTGAGTCAATCAATGCCTATTGACATACCTTTCAATGATATATGTGTGTATGTATTAGTCTCATAATGAATTTATACTTGATAATAAAATATCAATTTATTGAAAGAAAAGAAACAAGTACAATACATAAATCTACACAGGCATAACCCAACAATTCTCAACAATATAACATATCACATTCTACATAACCCTAGAGACATCTTATGGGTCAAGAACACATTTCTAGGAACAGCCTTCGTGAATAAATTAGCAACCATCTTGTTGGTTGAAACATATTGTAGGACCACTTCCTTCTGCGCTATTATATCTCTAATGAAGTTATTCTTTATGTCAATGTGTTTCGTCCTACCATGATACTTGAAATCTTTCACATAGGCAATGTCTGCTTGACTATCATAATGAACTGTCATTGGTCTTCTAGCCTCAGTGACAATGGCTAAATTTTCCAAGAAACGTTTTAGCCATATTGCTTCTTGCACCGCTGCAGAACATGCAATAAATTCTGCTTCCATTGTAGATAAAGCTGTGCACATCTGTTTCTTGCTATTCCAAGAAATTACACATTCATTAAGCAAGAACACATAACCAGACGTTGATTTACGCTCATCTAGGTCTCCTCCCTAATCAGCATCATAGTAGCTTAATAAGCACAAATCATTCCCTTGATAACAAAGTCGATAGTCCATGGTGCCTTTCAAGTATCTCAAGATCCTCTTAACTGCTTTCCAATATGCTTATCCAGGATTTGATTGATATCGGCTCACTAACCCCATAGCATGACTTATGTTAGGTCAAGTACACATCATAGTATACATCAAACTTCCGACCGCACTTGCATAAGGAACAATTTCCATTCATTTCTTTTCCTCTAGAGTCTTAGGACACATTTTAGTACTTAGGCCTTCGCCTTACATGATAGTGGTATCAATGGGATTATAATTCTGTATATTGAAGCGTTCAAGAATATTCATTATATAAGATTCTTGTGACATAGCAAGGAGTTTCTTTGATCGATCTCTTTCAATCTTAACTCCCAATATATAAGCAGCTTCTCCCATGTCTCTCATTTCAAAATTGAAGGACAACCATTCTTTTATGGTTATAACCAAACCCTTGTCATTCTCAGCCAACAAAATATCGTCCACATATAGTGATAAAATTACAAATTTATCCTCAGACCGTTTCACATAAACACAGTGATCTTCTTCGATCATCATGAAACCAAAAGAAGTAATGTCTCGATGAAAATGAAGATACTACTGTCTAGATGATTGCTTAAGGCCATATATTGAGCAATTAAGTTTACAAACTTTTCGCTCTTAACCTTCAGCTTCAAAACTCGTTGATTGTTTCATATAGATTTCTTTATCTAGTTCTCCATTGAGAAATGCTGTCTTTACATCCATTTGATGTAATTCTAGGTCCAAATGTGCGACAATGGCTAGTATAAGGCGTATAGAATCAAACCTTACAACTGGTGAAAATGTTTCATCATAATCTATACTCTCTTGTTGAGTATAACCTTTAACCTTATACTTTTCAATGGATCCATCCGCCCTTCGCTTAATTTTGAAAATCCATTTATTTCCAATAGCTTTGCAATTGGATGGCAAATCAACCAAGTCCCAGACATGGTTTGCCTTCATAAACTTCATTTCGTCTTCCAAAACTTTTCTCCATTCTTCCCTATCAAGAGATGATAGAGCCTCTTGAACTGTCTTAGGCTCAGCATCGTCTTGTGGAACAATCATAAATGCTTCCCCTTCAATCTCAAAACGATGACGGGGAATACTTTTACTATTACTTTTGTGCAATGAACTTTTTGTGAATTCAGTTCACTAGGCGATGTAACACTCCCACTAGGCCTTGTCTATAAAGGTAAATTTACATTTCCCTTGACAAAATTAGTGGGTGTATTATCAGGATCTTCCAATTCATATAATTAGAAATCTTTATTAATCTCACCTTTACTAGAAAAATTGTTCTCCAAGAACGTGAGATCACATGACTCCATTTCAGTCACAATTTCATCAGTTTGTTCACCAATGAACACATACCCTTTGGAGTGTTCAGAGTACCTAATAAAGATACATTTCTTCCCTCTTGGGTCTAATTTGCCATATTTATGGGAAGAATCATGAACATATGCTGCACACCCCCAAGGTCATAGATTACTTAAGTCTAGTTTCCTATCAGTCCACAATTCATAAGGGGTAGAAGCGACTGACTTAGAGGGTACTCGATTAAGTATATAGGCAGCAATCAATAACACATCTCCCCATATGAGATAGGTAAATTTGCCTACGCCATTATAGACATAATAATTTCTAATAGGGTTCTATTCCTTTTCTCAGCAACCACATTTTGTTGCGGAGTACCAAGAATAGTCAATTATCTTACAATTCCCTTTTCATCACAAAGAGCCTTAAATTGCTTAGATAGATACTCACGACCACGATTGGTTCTCAATGTCTTAATTGTTTTGTTCAACTGATTCTCAACCAAAGCTATATATCGTCTAAAGCAATCCAATACTTCGGACTTATGAGAGATTAGAAAAACATAATCAAAACGTGTAAAGTCATCTATAAAAATGATGAAATATTAGGCTCTATGCCTCGCCCTCACATTCAATGGACCACATATGTCAGAATGTATGAGTTGCAATGGAAGATCGGCTCTAGTTCCTTTACCAAATGATTTTCTAGTTGTTTTTCTAGCTAGACAATGTTCACAAACGGGTAGATCAACATTAGCGAGTGACCCTAAAAGGCCTTCTTTTGCTAATCGTTTCATTCTTTGTAACCCAATGTGACATAGTCTAGCATGCTAAGTACTTGCATCAATTTCCACAATAGTAGAAGATACAATTAAAGAAAAACAACAATCAACATTAACATTGTACATATTATAGTCAATGTCTAGTACCATAAAACCATTTAATACATAACTAGAACCATAATAAACTGTTCAAAATAAAATGTCAACACAAGTACCATGGAAATTTAATACATAGCCTAAGCTTAGAAGAATAACTACTGAGATTAAATTTCGTCGAATATCCGAAGCATAGAGGACATCATGTAGGAATAGGTTTCGACCATCACGTAAAGTCAATTTACATGTGCCGATACCCTTCACTTCAATTCTTGAGTTGTTTCCAACATACATCCATTTTCTTCCAAGTTATATTCGACGATACTCCACAAATGCTCCTCAATCTCTAGCTATATGGTTTGTTGCTCCCAAGTTTATAGTCCACATAGGATGAGATTCAGCAAGCATTACAATATTAGAAACAAAAGTATTACTTAAAGTAATGAAGCAATGTGGTACATCTTTTGGCTTAGTGCATTCACGAGCGAAGTGACCCAATTTACCACAACTATAACACTTCATCTTAGCCGTGTCCTTCCCACCACGCTTCTTGCGTCGGTGGGCCTTAGGTCTCTTGGATGCCTCATTTGCCTCATTCCCTTTGTTGTTGAATTTTCGGTTCCTCTCACGCTTGAAGCCCGAAACTTTGCGCGAACTCGATTCAGCAACAAAAGTATGGGTAGAGGATTTTGCAGCCTCTAGGCGCTCATCCTCTAATTCCAAATGACTTGCTATATCGTCAAAAGTAACGATATTCTCATTATGCGTCATATTGATTTTCATATGCTCCTAACTATCAGGAAAAGACCTTATAACAGCTTGAACTTGTTGCTCATCAGTAAAGGTGTGACCTGCCGACTTTAACTCACGGATCATGTTTGACATCTCGCGAAGATGTTGCCTCATCGTTAGATTTGGGTGCTTCCGGTATGTGTCAAACTTGATAGTGAGTCTCCTCAACTTAATGGCAGATGTACCCTCAAACTTATCTTTCAAGGCAATCCAAATCTCTTGAGGTTTGTCATAACCTTCAAACTCACACATGAGATCATCTTGCATGCAACTCGGCAACGTGATGCGAGCAATGCTATTTTTTCTTTTCCAAGCTTGGTAAGCTTCTTGATCTCTCTTGTGTTGAGCTGAAGTTCCATGCTCAGGTTCATCCATGGTGTGGTTGAGGGTTTCCAAAACCTCTTGCTCCTCAAAGATGTACTGAACCTTTCGATGTCAAATATCATAGTTGTCACCATTCAGCTTCTCACTCTTATTGAGGTCAGCCACAATAGTCTTGGATGCCGAAGGCATAATCAATTGCTACTACACATTAACATAATAAATGCATAATCAATACTAGCACAATTTACACATAAACACACATATATTTAATTTGCAGCAAAAACAAACTGAATTAATGATAATTCAACAAAAGGCACTAAAACAAAAGTTCACTATGTTCTCAATGAGCTTCAGTGTACAATTGTTCCATAATCATTAACTCATTTTAATTTGTGCAAATTTTAAGTTCTAGGTGAGAACTCCTTTGAATTCTACCAACCTACGAATTCCCACTAAAAAAAATAATTACATATCCTCATGTAATTGTTACATTTTTCTATCAAATATCAAAAAGGCATAGTATGATGTTGACCAACATACATAATGATTCTAATCACTAACGAAATTCAAGACATGTTGAATAGTTTAAGGATCTCTTGCCATTGTTCAAAATAGCTTAGAACTAGGAAATTACAAGTACATCAAACCATATACATGCCATTATTGAACCAAGCTCTACAACACTCATATATGGTCATTTTCATATAGGATAGCTTATGTATTTACAAACTTATAAGAAAATACAGATTAAAAGGAATAAATAATACATATACCCCAAAAATACACGTATTTAGGGTTCTATACGCATTTTTATGCCTTTGAAATCCTCCAATATGAAAAATAACTATACCACAAGGTTGAGAATCTCATCACGAACACGCGGACACCAACCACGCTCCAAACGGAGCCTGCACGCGCCTCCACGCATTGCTTGAACTTGCGGCGTGTGTGGCGCACGCGCCAGTCCAGTTCGAGCTGCTGGACTGGTCTAACTAGTCCAATCGATTCCCAGTCCAACCGGTCAATGGGTTCGAGCTGCTGGACTGGTCTAACTAGTCCAATCGATTCCTAGTCCAACCGGTCAACGGGTTCAGCGGTCCGACCGGTCAATTCGGTTTGATCGTTGACCGGTCAAACGGGTCGGGTTGGGTCATGGGTTCGGCCGGGTTGCCTAATGGGTCGGGTCGATGACGTCAGCAGGCCGTTACCAACAGTTTTGCTGACGTCAGCGTCGCGTCGGTTGGCCCGCGCGCATGAGGCGCGTGGTTTGGCCACGCGTGTGGGTGCGTCTGGCGTCCCCCGACGGTGTGCGACCTATCGTTCTGCTCGTCTTGACGAGATCTTTCAATTTATGTAATCAAAAATTGTTTTTTCAAAAAATAATTTGTCGAAACAGAGCGAAACAGAACGGTGGTCTTTGTCCTTCGAACCTGTTTTTCGTGTCCGAATTGTTCTCGATGGTTCGTGTTGCAATTTCCAAGAAATGAACATCCAAACAATATGAAGTTCATTCGTTCAATCGCCATATCAATCTACAAGTGAAAAAAAAACTCACAGAAAAAACAAGATAAAGATCGTAACATAGGCTTTGATACCAATGTTGGAAGGAAAATAAGTCGGCGGAAGAAACGACTTACTTCTTTCGATGTGCAATAAAGAAATTACCCCAGGAATGCACGTTGAATCCCGAATGAACGATGGACGATACGACTTCACGTTGGTCCGAATACAATCACGAGGAAAGTATTTATATTCCACAGCGTTAATGACGATTATTTTTCAAAGTAGATGATGGAACCCTTGAGTGTTTTTTCTTTTGATTGAGGGGATTCTTTTCTCTCAATTGCGTTCATTCCATTGCGGTTATTTTTATGAATTTGTCATTTTATACCTCTTTTGAAAAAATAACTGCTCATACCTCTTCAAAGGGTACCTCTCTAAAATACACTCTACCATAAGCAATAAGTGTCCCTTGGACATACCCCATCATAGACATACCAAATTGTAACACTTTATAACACCATCAAGAACAAGAAGTATCTTCTTACAACCCAGATTCCTCTTTACCATTTCGATGTAGCCGTGAGAGCTATAGTGCGGCATCTGTCCCTTCCACTTGATTAGATTTTGGATTAACTTCTTCCGCAGGCCGAGAAGATCATAGTCATTCGCTTCTTCAACTTTATGGAGAAGGATAAAACGCTCAAATTCGCCAAGTGTGCCTTTACAAACAGCTCTGACCACCATTGTCTTGCCTATTCTTTCCGTCCCACTTATGCCTATCACGCGCACATTCTCCTGGCCAAATTTTAGCAAGTTTCTCAACTCTTCAACCAAACGGTCTGCTCCAATTGTGTTTTTCGCAAAGTTGAGAGTCCGGCTTGGACAAATCTTCTCGCATGAGGATTGGACCATGCTATCAAGGAGGTTCGGTTCTCTCTTGATGATAAATGTTAGTACAAAAATTATGTGATCAATATGTATGAGAAAACAATGGTACATATGATACCCCAAGAGATGACAAAAGACAAACGTACTCAAATTTCTATGGTGTATGAATAGAAGAAACCGAGGTTGACTAGATCACCATAGATATCGGCATGCGTAATAAATAAATGGTGATTAACTAAGCTATGCTTTCAAAAGTAACCTCATCCTACGGCAGAGGAGGGTGCGTCTAGTCTCTCTCTCTCTTTTTAACAGTTTTCTGGTCTTGCGTTGTAGGTACCATGCATACGAAGAAAAAACACATTTATCAATAGGCCATTAAAACAGTAATATAAAGTAAAAAGAATGCTTCATCGATGCTTTTCCCAAATTTCCACTATGTTATCATGCTTTTAAGTGTGAAACTCCAACATTCGGCCAAAAAAGGTGTGAAAAAAGCTCAAAAGGAACTTTTAGCGGAACAATTTTGGTTGACCCTATTATCCATCTTTTGGATTGGACTTATTCAAACCATAGTTACTCGTTTGCATTTATCTCCCTTTATAGCTTTCATTTTTGGTCCCCAATTCTCGACAGTGCATGCCACAAACTTGGGAAATATTTAAAATGCCCTTTTGATGCAAGCCCAGGTTAGGCTTTCTCAAACAATAGGATCGGGAGAGTGACTCGCACACGGGAAAACAGGACGAACGGAAATTCCAGCACTGCACAAGCTCAGGAGAACGGTCGTATCTTTGTCGATACAGATCGGATCGACCTGATTCCAAAGCCAAATGAACAAAGACTTCTGAATCTACAATTTCTCTGTTTTGGGTTTTCTGAAATAAACACTTTAGGATGGTCGAATTTTGGTTCGAAATGACGAACAGAACAGGAAAAGTTAGAGACTTCGTTGGTTGCTCTTCTAGGCCTCCAAGGAAGTTGAGGGGGCACCGATTCTTCTAGATCGATGACTGCAACTCTTCAAGGATGCAGATTTCGAAAGCTCCGACTCTTCAAGGACGGAGTGAAAACTCTTCTAGGTTTTCAAAGGTATGAACTCTACAAGGTTCACGATACTTGCTTCAAAGCAAAGTTTTTTTTCATTCATCAAAGTCGTCTCTCCTCTACCAGAAATTAGATGGCTTATATCGCCAAAGAAATAAAGATAGAGCATTGAAACTAGGAGAAATAAAGACAGAACATTGAAATGAGGAGAAATATTAAAGAGCATAGAAACTTTAAACTAGTAAAAGCATTATGAGGGCTCTTGAGGTGTCTTTCAAGCTTCCGGGATGGATTCAAGATATCGATACGGCTTCTCGGTTTCGTCGAGCTTGAATGCGGGCCGATCTTCTTGGTCGAGAGAGCTGGTCTTCAATGCGGGCTGCATCATCCTCCCCATCTTTAAAAGAATTCGTCCTCGAATTCACGCCATCATCATCAGAAGAATCTCCCACATAAGGTGTTAAATGTCGAACGTTGAAGACGTCGTGAATCTTCAAATGAGAAGGAAGATTTAATCGATACGCATTAGGATTGATGCACTCAAGAACTTCGAGAGGTCCAAGCTTTCGATCACTAAGCTTATTATAAGTTCCGACGGGATGCCGTTCTGGTGGCAAATAAGCCCAAACAAAATCTCCAGGTTCAAAGATAACTTCACGCCACCGCTTGTCAATGTCCGTTTTATAGGATTCAGTTTTGCTCTCTAGTTTTTGGCGCACATCTTCATGAATTGTCATCATTTGAGAAACAATATCATCGACCTTGCTACTTGACTTCTCAGCAAAAGGAATTGGTGCAAGATCAAGAGTAGTGTTCGGTTGTCGACCATATACAATTATAAATGGACTATATCCAGTGCTACGGTTCTCTGCACAATTATATGCAAATTCTCCAAGTGACAACCGCGTCTCCCAAGAACGGGGATTATTATCGATCAAAGTCCTTAATAGATTTCCCAATGTTCGGTTGACGACCTCGTTTGTCCATCCGTTTGGGGATGAAACACAGTACTATATTGCAGTTTAGTACCGACATTCTTCCACAGTTGTCGCCAAAAATGACTAAGAAATTTTGTATCCCGATCCGAAGTAATGGTCTTCGGAATGCCATGCAACTTATAGACTTCCTTGAAAAATAAGTCGGCAATACACGAAGCATCCATAGTTTTTCGACATGGAATAAAATGTGCCATTTTTGAAAATCGATCGACAACAACAAAAATCAAATCCATACCTCTATTTGTGCGTGGTAGTCCAAGGACAAAGTCCATAGAGATATCCTCCCATGAAGCATGTGGAATCGGCAAGGGCAAATAAAGGCCAGCATTAGTAGCTTGTCCCTTTCCAATTTGGCAACGTCGACACCTCATCACATGTCGATGAACATCACGTTTCTAATGAGGCCAAAAGTATTTGGCTGAAACAAGTTGTATAGTTTTGTCACGCCCAAAATGTCCTTCACGATGAACTTCATCGATCACCCTTTGCCGAAGAGAACAGTCCGGCACACATAAACGGTTTCCTTTGAAAAGAAAACCATCACATACAGTAAAATCAGCAAGCTTCTTTTCATGTGCATCGGGAATGATCTTGGAAAAGTAGGGGTCTTCTTGATATAACTCATGAAAAGAATCAAATCCAAGAACAATATAATACATTGTAGAGAGCAAGCTCTTCTTTCGACTAAGGGCATCGGCAACCTGATTCTGAGCTCCAGCCTTATGCTTAATAATGAAAGTGAACTCTTGGATGTATTCAGACCATTTTGCACGCCTGGAGTTAAGCTTTTGCTATCTAGAAATATACTTCAGAGCTTCATGATCAGTATATAAAATAAACTCTCGATGAATAAGATATGACCGCCAATACTCAAGTGTGCGAAATAATGCGTAGAATTCCAGATCATAGGTACTGTAACGAAGTTTGGCACCATTCAATTTTTCACTAAAGAAGGCGATGGGTCGACCTCCTTGACTTAGAACTCCTCCTATGCCAGTACCTGATGCATCACAATGCACTTCAAAAACAATGTCAAAATTAGGCAATGCAAGTACCGGGGCCGTGTTCAATTTTTCTTTGAGCTGTTCAAAACTTTTCTGAGCTACAGTCGTCCATTCAAAAACTCCCTTCTTCATGCAAGAAGTGAGTGGGGCCGCAATGGTGCTAAAATGCGCAATAAACCGTCGATAGAACGAAGCGAGGCCATGAAAACTTCGTACTTCATGCACATTTGTTGGAGTTGGCCATTCTTGAATCACCTTGATCTTAGAATCATCCACCGAAATGCCATTCTTTGAAATATGAAGCCCCAAGAAAAGGATTTGTGGTACCATAAAATAGCACTTGTCAAGAGCCGCATACAATTGTTCCTGCCTCAACACACATAATACTTCTTGAAGATGCTGCAAGTGCTCATCAGTAGACTTGCTAAAAATCAAGATATCATCGAAATAAACAACAACAAACTTTCCCAAAAAAGGCTTCAATACCTGAGTCATAAACCTCATGAATGTCGATGGTGCATTCGACAATCCGAATGGCATGACTAGCCACTCATATAGCCCATCTTTCGTTTTGAATGCTGTCTTCCATTCATCTCCAGGTTTGATTCTAATTTGATGATATCCACTCTTCAAATCCAGCTTTGAGAATATAATTGCACCAGAAAGTTGATCTAAGAGATCATCAAGGCGAGGAATAGGAAATCGATACTTGATGGTGATCTTGTTGATCGCTCTACTATCGACACACATCCTCCAAGTACCATTTTTCTTAGGCACTAAAAGAGCTGGAACGGCATATGGACTGAGGCTTTCCCTTATAAAACCCTTATTCAATAGCTCCATAACTTGTCGATGCAATTCCTCATGTTCGGTCGGACTCATTCGGTAATGAGCGAGATTCGGCAAAGAGGCTCCGGGCATCAAGTCAGTTTGATGCTGAATATCTCTCATAGGAGGGAGACCATTGGGTAAGTCCGTCGGGAAGACATCCTTGAACTCTTCCAAAAGAAGTTGAACTCGATGAGGTACGACAGAGGCAACTTCATTCTTCTCACCTGTTTTATTAAGCAAAATATACAATATACGAACTCCTTTCAAAGCATCCTTCATATCCTTCATTGTCAACAACGTAGGGGAGAAGGAATTCTCAACTACAGGAGTTTTCAAAGGTTCCCTACTAGGTACCAACGTAATCTTCTTGCCTCCAAATTCAAAAGAATATGTATTTCGATAACCATCATGCGTAGTCCTCCTATCAAATTGCCATGGTCGACCAAGAATAATGTGACTAGCATCCATCGGCAGAACATCACACCATATCTTGTCATTATAAACAGAACCAATAGACAAATTAACAAGGCATCGTTTTGAAACAGTTACCTCAGAGCCTTTTTTCAACCACGACATTTTATAAGGCGTAGGGTGTGTTTTTAGTTCCAACTTCAGCTTGTTTGCCACTACTTCAGAAATTATATTCTCACAACAACCAGAGTCAATAATTAATTGACACACTTTTCCCATGATTTTGCAAGCAGAATGAAAAATATTGGTACGCAGCCACCTATCTCCAGTGTCATCTCGAGGAGTAAGAAATATTTTCCTTACCATAAGAAGTTCGCCAGTGTCAGCATGCACTATTTGTTCATCATCCACAGCTTCTTCATCATTGTTCAACTCCTCTTCAAGTGGGTCCTCAAAATTCTCATCAGAATCATTATCCACTATGAGGGCTTTACCAGTTGGTCGATTCTTATTGATGTGACAATTACTAGCACGATGACCCAACTCCCCACAAGAATAGCAACGTATTTCGGACATAGCAGGTTGCTTCGAAACATGGGGCTGAGTAGAAGGCTTACTAGCATATTGCGTTGTAGCCTCAGCAACTTTAGCAGCGCTAGTGGTACTCTTAGTGGCCCGACTTGTCATGGTAGTTGATTGTTGTCTCCGAGAACGAGAGCGCTCCATTTTGAGTGCCCGTTGGTGTGCATCTCCTAAGTCCCAAATGTCAAGGACTTCCAAGGCGTCTTGAATGTAAAATTGAAGACCGTTCAAGTATTTGTTCACAAGCACCTCCTCCGGGTCCTGGATATTGTTACGAATCACCAACTCATTGAATTCATTGGTGTATTGGTCCACCGTTCGCGTACCTTGTTTTAGATTTTGGTACCGTTGGTAGAGCTCTCTTATATCCTTTGGGAAGAAAGTATTTTTGAATCTTGCCCTCCATCTTTCTCCACAAAGTGATTGGTGCTTTGCCAACGGCTTGGCGAGTTTTTTTTTCACGTCTCCACCAAGCAATCGCCTTGCCTCGGAATCACATAGCAATGATCCCAACTCGACGATTCTCCGGAACATTTCGATGCTCAAACACCTCATTCACAAGTGTTAGCCAATCAACAATTTCATTAGGAGACTCAGTACTTGTAAATTCTGGAACATCTTTCTTGACTTCCTTTTCCCAATCTGGCTCACGAATATGCTGTAAACGATGTCGAACATGCCTCCGACCGTGATTAGGTTGAACACTCTCCGAAGAGGAAGAGTCACCATGGGAATCTTCAGTCCTGGAATGGGGTGGAGAATTATTTGCTTCAGCCCTCAAATGCTGAACTTCTCGCGTCAATTCATCAATTTGTTGTTGCAAATTCTCAGCGAGTGTATGCACTTCATCGAGGGGAATGGTTCTGCCGCCACGACGTCTAGCTTGTCTTGGAGGCATTGTCCTCTCCTCCAAAGCTCTGATACCAAATGATGCAAGCCCTGGTTAGGCTTTCTCAAACAATAGGATCGGGAGAGTGACTCGCACACGGGAAACAGGACGAACAGAAACTCAAGCACTGCGCAAGCTCAGGAGAATAGTCGTATCTTTGTCGATACAGATCGGATTGACCTGATTCCAAAGCCAAATGAACAAAGACTTCTGGATCTACAATTTCTCTGTTTTGGGTTTTCTGAAATAAGTACTGTAGGATGGTCTAATTTTTTTTCGAAATGACGAACAGAACAGGAAAAGATAGAGACTTCGTTGGTTGCTCTTCTAGGCCTCCAAGGAAGTTGAGGGGGCACCGATTCTTCTAGATCGATGACTAAAACTCTTCAGGGATGCAGATTTCGAAAGCTCCGACTCTTCAAGGATGGAGTGAAAACTCTTCTAGGTTTTCAAAGGTATGAACTCTACAAGGTTCACGATACTTGCTTCAAAGCAAAGTTTTTTTTTCATTCATCAAAGTCGTCTCCCCTCTACCAGAAATTGGATGGCTTATATCGCCAAAGAAATAAAGACATAGCATTGAAACTAGGAGAAATAAAGACAGAACATTGAAATGAGGAGAAATATTAAAGAGCATAGAAACTATAAACTAGTAAAAGCATTATGAGGGCTCTCGAGGTGTCTTTCAAGCTTCCGGGATGGATTCAAGATATCGATACGGCTCCTCGGTTTCGTCGAGCTTGAATGCGGGCCGATCTTCTTGGTCGAGAGAGCTGGTCTTCAATGCGGGCTGCATCACCTTTTTACCTGGGCGTTCTTAACATTTTACGTGAAAAAAATCAAAAAATATTTTCACATTTCAATCTCATATCAATTTGTTTCTTGAGTTCTGTAAATCTACAATTAACATCCCAATTACATCTAATATTTGGTCTCATTTACAAATTTGTCATTTTCTTTTCAAATTTACCTCTTTTGTAATTTCAAATTCACCCACAATGAAAATCTTTTCCAAAACCCTAGCCCTTCCAGGGAGCCACTGCTCAACCCCTCCTCTCTTGGCGTCTCCAAAGCACGTTGTACCGTCGCCACCAACCACCACCCCACCTGGGCCACGATATGTCAAGCTGAGTCTACAAATCTAAGTTGCTCGACGCTGACCATGGCCACGACTAGGGAGAGAGAGAGATGCACAAAGGGCTCACTGAGGATTGATGGCAGCATGGGGTTGATTGAAGTTAGTGGTTGGAGCCCACGGCAGGGAGAGAGCAAGGGTGAGAGAGAATGAGGGAGAACGGGGGAATGGTTCAAGGTTTGAATGAGTTAAAAGAGGGTAAATAAAAACTTTCAGGTAAGTCCAAAGAGACTTCTGCTAATTCTATACCCCTGAGAAAACCAGTTCTGTCAAATATACAAAAATTCCATCTACAAAGCAAGCACATCAAAGATGTAATTGTTAGAAAATTACATGTAGTTCTTTGATGCGGAAATTCGAAAACCAGTGATCTTTGATCTTCATGATTTTCACAAATAGATGAGAACGTACTTTTATTCATAGCGTTACCCTTTCGTTGTGTAAAACCGAAGAACTCGAACTAAATGAAGAAATCCGATTTCTCTCCCTTAACCCACTATTCTTTTATGTATTATATCGATGGAGGAGAGAATACTGAATTCTTTTCAGTTATTGTTGTTCATATGGGTGGAGAGAGGACCGGATTCTATTTATACGTTCTTTCAACAGGTGCCTTCCAATAAAGCATCTTTTAATTTTTATAAGAGTCACACCTCTTCAGAAAAGTAGTAACTTCTCTTGAGGATTATACCATTTCGTTTTATTAGAGTCGCAACTTCTCGTAATCAATATTTATTTTATAGCATTTCAATAATTATTAAACCATATAATAAATCATATTATGTGGGCCACAATAATTTCTTACATTCTCCCACTTGGCCCATATGATCTTCCTTTCATGGTTTAATAAAGACTGTAATGTGCACAATAATATTATGCTATAAAATTTTCATTAAATTGGCAATCACATAATAATCATAATTAAGCAAAGAAAACTAAAGCGAGTCATAGCGGTTGTATGTCATTAATCGACATAGTCCCTTCTATGTACTACAACTATAGCTCTCTACTTAACATGATCCATAAATGAGAAGTACAGTAATAGTCAAACTATAATGTCTCTTTAGAGACTATCCTGTTTAATATTCATCTATTTCCATAATGTATACAAAATAGAAAACAGGAAATATCAGAAACACATAAATGAGCTCAGAGTGTCAAATACATAAACTTAATACGATCATAATACAAACATTAATGATGTCCAATAATGCCCATCCTTTCAACATGCTCATTAAATGTTTTGGGCGGCAGTCCTTTTGTTAAGGGATCTGCAATCATAAGATTTGTGCTAATGTGCTCAATTGACACTCTTTGTTTCTGAACTTCTTCTTTAACAGACAAGTATTTGATCTCCATATGCTTAGCACCCTTAGAATACTTGTCATTCTTAGAGAAGAAAACTGCTACAGAGTTATCACAATAAATTTTCAGCGACTTGACAATACTATCGACAATCACAAGACCTGAAATAAAATTCCGCAGCCATAATCCATGAATAGTGGCCTCAAAGCATGCCACAAATTCAGTCTCCATAGTGGATGTAGCAATAACTGACTGCTTCGCACTCTTCCATGAAATTGCCCCTTCAGCTAGAAGAAACAAGTAACCAAATGTTGATTTTCTTGTATCAACACATCCGGCTAAGTCTGAATCTGAATATCCAATCACCTCAAGATGATTGGATCTTTTATAAGTGAGCATATGATTCTTCGTTCCTTGCAGGTATCTAAGAACTTTCTTTGCAGCTTTCCAATGATCCATTCCGGGATTACTTTGATACCTGCCCAGCATTCCGACAGCAAAACTGATGTCTGGTCTAGTACAAGTTTGTGCATACATCAAGCTCCTCACAATAGATGCATAAGGAATATTTTGCATTTGTTTTCGTTCCAATTCACTTTTCGGACATTGCATAAGGCTAAATTTGTCACCTTTCTGAATTGGAACTATTTCTGCTGAACATTTACTCATATTGAATCTCTCTAAAATTTTCTCAATGTAGGCTTTTTGAGACAATCCTAACAATCCTTGTGATCTATCACGGAATATTTATATTCCTATCACATACGTTGCCTCTCCCATATCCTTCATTTCAAAATTCTTAGAGAGAAACTTCTTGGTTTCATGTAACAAACCAAGATCATTAGTAGCAAGCAAAATGTCATCAACATACAGCACCAGAAAAATAAACTTTCTCCCACTGATCTTCAAATATATACACCGATCAACAGTGTTTTCCTTAAATCCAAATGAAGTTATGGTATTGTTAAACTTAAGATACCATTGTCGGGAAGCTTGTTTAAGTCCATATATCGACTTCTTTAATTTACATACCATGTGTTCATTTCCTTTAATTGAAAAGCTTTCGGGTTGGTCCATATAAACCTCTTCTTCTAAATTCCCATTAAGAAATGCGGTTTTTACATCCATTTGGTGTAACTCCAAGTCATAATGAGCCACCAAAGCCATAATGATTATAAGTGAGTCCTTCTTAGAGACTGGTGAAAATGTCTCTTTATAGTCAATGCCTTCTTTTTGCGTAAAACCCTTTGCAACAAGTCTGGCTTTATGTCGTTCAATATTGCCTTTTGAGTCGCGCTTGGTCTTAAAGACCCATTTACACCCGACCTTCTTACATCCTTTAGGCAATTCAACAAGGTTCCAGACTTGATTTTGATGCATGGATTTTAACTCTTCTTCCATGGCATTAAACCATTCATTAGAATCTTCACATTCCGTGGCTTGGGAAAATGAACCTGGATCATTTCCAATTCCTAAGTCAATTTCTGACTCTTGTAGATAAACCATATAGTCATCATAAATAGCCGACCTCCTTTCTCTTTGAGATCTTTTTAATGATATTTCTTGTGACTCAGTTATTGGAGGTTCAATATTGACATCTCTATTATGGAGTGTTTGTTCATTAATTTGTTGTTTCAATTATTGTAAGGTTGAACTATAATATCGGGAACAACAACTTTAGAAGCTTTGGATATAGGAACTTCTACCCTTACTTCTTGAATGCAAGCATCATGCACTCCTTCACTCCCACTGATGTCACCATTCTCAATGAGTCTAGCATTTCCAGATTCAATAATTCTTGTACTATGATTAGGACAGTAAAATTTATATTCATTGGATTTCTCTGCATAACCAATGAAATAACCACTGGTCATTCTTGAATCCAATTTCCTTTCATGTGGATTGTAAATTCTTATTTCTGCTTGACAACCCCAAACATGTAGGTGTCGTAAACTAGGTTTCCTTCCCGTCCACAGCTCAAAGGGAGTCTTTGCAACTGCCTTACTAGGAACCCTGTTTAATAAATACATAGAAGTTTTTAAAGCATACATCCACAAAGACAAGGGTAAAGATGAATGACTCATCATACTCCTAACCATTTCCATTAAAGTACGATTACGCCTTTCGCTACACCATTTTGTTGTGGTGTACCCGGCATTGTGTATTGAGCACAAATGCCATGTCTTTCAAGGAATTTAGCAAATGGACCTGGACATTGTCTCGATTCATCATACTTTCTATAATATTCACCACCTCTATCGGACCTTACTATTTTCACATTTTTATCTAATTGCCTCTCAATCTCTTTAATATACACTTCAAGTGCATTCACTGATTGAGACTTGTAATGCAATAGATAAATATAACTATAACGTGAAAAATCATCAATAAAGGTGATAAAATAACTTTCCTTACCAAAAGATAGAACATTGAAATGACCACATATGTTAGTATGTATAATTTCAAGAAGCTATGTGCTTCTTGTGGCACCTTTCTTAGTGTGCTTTGTTTGTTTACCTTTAATACAATCAATACATACTCCAAGGTCAGTAAAATCCAAATTTAGAAGAATTTCATTATTCACTAATCTTTGCATTCTTTCCTTGGATATATGACCCAAACGTTTATGCCACAAGTAAGTAGAATTCTCATTCACCAAACTTCGTTTAGTGTCAACATTATGATGCAAGGTCATTAATGTCTCAACAAAAGAATTATCAAGCCTAAATTTGTAGAGATCATCACATAAAGTTTCAGTTCCAATAAGAGTATCACTCTTAAATAAACTGAAAGATCTAGAACCAAACTTACAATAAAATCCTGCCACATCAAGTCTTGGCAAAGAAACTAAATTGCGAGAAAATGTAGGTACATAAAGGGTTCGAAATAAATCCAAATAATGCCCAGTATCTAAGATCAAACGGTAAGTGCCAATGCCTTCAATTGGAGCTTTGTTTCTATTCCCCGTAATCACATAACTTTCATTTGGCTTTATGGTTTGGATCGTAAGAAATCCCTACATCGTATTTGACACATGAGTGGTGGCACCAGAATCAATCTACCAAGTATTATGAGGAACTTCAGTAAAGTTTGATTCAAAACATACTAAAGCACAAGGCTTACCTTTCTTTTCGAACCAAGCCTTACGTTTCAAACAATCTTTCTTCAAGTGTCCAATTTTGTTGCAAAAATGACACTTAATAAGATTGTGTTCTTTCTTATGGATTTGAGAAGCCTTTGAAGAATCATTCGGGATGTGTAATCCTTTCTTCTTGCTCCTTCTACCTTTCCTTTTGGAACTCCTTTGAGCTTCTTGATGACTTGAGAGATGAACATAATGAGCCTTTTGATTCTTAATCCTTGTTTCCTCTTGAACAAGCAAACTGGCCAATTCATTCACATTCCACTTATCCTTTATAGTGTTGTAATTCATTTGAAATTGCCCATATTGCTCATGAGGCAAGGAATTAAGTATAAACTGTACTAAAAAGTACTCATCCACGTTCATTCCTAAATTCCTTAACTTTGCTGCTAAATTCGTCATCTCAAGTACATGCTCATGCATGGTACATGAACCATCATACTTCATGGTGGTTAGTGTGCTCATCAATGTACCAGTAAGTGACTTATCAGTAGTTTGAGAGCGCTCTTCCACAAATTTCATAAATTCCTTAGCATTGTCAGTCTTGGGAAGAGAAGTCTTTAAGTTGTTTGCAACTGTCATTTGCATGAACATTAAGCTTAGTCTGTTCGATCTTTCCCGAGCTTTATGGAAAGAATTTTCATTATCGCTACTTTCATCAGTAATAGCAGCTGGTTTCTCAACTTGAAGCGCTAAATCAAGATCCAGAACACCTAAGTGAAATTGGACTTGTTCACTCCAATCAGGAAAATTCATCCCATTGAATAATGGGACAGACGAAGCATGCGAATGAAGTGAAACAGGTACAGATACTACAAATATGCAAGAAAATACTCATACATTAATGCCTTGAGAATATAACTAATCAGATTCAAACTAAACTACACATGTACATCATAGTTCTCCTTTGGACGATCCTATGATATACAAATATACATAAATCATAATGATGCTAATGACTTTTATTTGGTAATTATAAATATATCTTATTAAAATTTATTTGCTATCTTTGGATATACAAACAAATTTAACAAGTCATATTAAGTGCATATTTTGTTTTGAAATTATGTTTAGTTTTTTCTTAATTTTCTCGAAGATTTAATAAATACTTAGATTTCTAGCTTTGTTTGAAAATTAGGGAAAGTGAAACAAGTAAAACTTTTTGTTTAGAAAAGCGCACAAAAAAAAGAAAAAAGAAAAAAAAAGAAAGGCCCTTGTCCAAGAATCTAGGAGAAAATATTGGCTGTAGATCGTTTGCCAGCGTGGCAAATCGGAGGCTGCTTTGGAGCGCGACACATGTCCTATCATGGCCCAGGTGTTAGGCTTGTCAAGGAGGAAAAAAAAATTTCAAATTGCGCGTTCTTTTCTCTCTCCCCTCTCCCTCATGCGGTGGTTGTCGGTCGCGTACGAGAGTCGTCGGTCAGCATGCGGTGGTCGGAGGGGCGGCCCGAGGGTCCTCGATCGTGCGCGGCGGTCATCACGGCGGTCGCCGGTGGGTGCGCGGCTTGCACAGAGAAGAGACTGAGCACGCAATGGTCATCGATCACGCGCGAGAGTCGTCATTCAGCACAGTCGGAGGGGCGGCCCGAGGGTCCTCGATCGTGCGGCAATCATCATAGCGGTCACTGGTGGGTGCGTGGCTTGCACAGAGAAGAGATTGAGCACGTGGTGGTCGTTGGTCGCTCGTGAGAGTCGTCGGTCAGTACGCGATGGTTGGAAGGACGGCCCAAGGGTCCTCGATCGTGCTCGGCGGTCGCCGGTGGGTGCAGAGGAGGGGAGAGAGAAGTGACGTGAAGAGAGAGGGAGAGGGGAGAGAGAGTGCAAAGGAGGTGAGAGAAGAAAATTTTTATTTCCTCCCTAACAAGCTTGACGCCTGGGCCACGATAGGACATGTGTTGCGCTTCGAAGCAGCCTCCGATTTGCCACATTGGCAAACAATCTACATCCAATATTTTCTCAAGAATCTAGACACAAAAAGTCTACGAGAAAATATTGGGTGCAGATCTTGTGCCACGCTGGCAAATAGGAAGGGCCTTCACTGATCGACACGTGTCTCACAGGCCCACTCTTGTCAGTCCAAGCAAAAAAAAATTCAAATCCCGCGTTCTTCTTCTTTTGAGCTCCAAAGACCCCCATTCTCTCCTCTTCTCCTTCTCTCTCTTCGATTATTCAAAACTCTCTCTCCTCTGTCTCTTCTACATGTTCCAAAGGAAAAAGAAGCCTATGCTCTTTTTTTCAAAATACTCTCCCTCTCTCTCTCGCGCTCGAGCACCCCACTGCCGCCGATTAGCCCCCGAGCTCCAAACCATCGCCTCCGGCATGTTGTCTCCACCTCCGTTATCGCCTTCAGGAGTCACTTCCACTCTATCGCTCCCAAAAGCCCCCACCGATGGCATTCCAAGCTTAGATCCGATGCCTCTGTCACACCACCGGCATGACACCTCCGTTGTCGTCTTTAGGAACCACTCCTTCTCTCTTGCCCCTAGAAGCCCCCACAGGTCATATTCGGAGCTCATATCCACCTTCGACACGTCGCCTCTGCCTCCACCCTCCTTCTTAGCGTTCTTTTTGCCTTGCACTTCGAGTTTGGAGGCGAAGCGCGAAGGAAAATGTCCTGGACACCCAAATGTCAAGCGTGAGGTTTATCAATTAGGCGGGACCCTCACGGAGGTGTAAGTGATGTGGAGACTTTATAAGGAGAAGATGACCGCGGTCTTGGGGGATCATGAGAAGGAGGAGAGGACGAGTGGAGGAAGGGGGCTTGTTTCTCTTTGTCTTGGGTGTCTATTCTTCCTCTGTAGAAGCACCGTACGTGGCTTCCTCGGAGTAGTTCCTTGCCATGAATGGTTTTTAGCTTTAGATGGGACTTATTCTTTTCTTTCTTTCTGCCTGTACAAATGTCTATAGCCAAATCTTGTCTCGGGAGTTCGGGAGGATTTTCCTTTTTCTTTTTGGGGTATTGAATTGAATAGTGATACTGTATTTCTACTGGTGGATTTCTTGAATTAAAAGTACAGTTCGAACTTGAAGGAATTTGCTTAGATTCATTGGTTTAAATCCATAATGAGCTAAGTGACTTGGGCCATTCAGTTTGATAAATCTAGGGATATTTGCACGTATCATGAGGTTCATGGCCGATGTAATGATTGGGTCTAAGCGAGAGGTGTTACTTGTTCAAGACAAACGAGAGCATGAAGCAAAGCAAAACAAACAAACACAATAATAACAGTGATGATGCCTGATTAAAAGAAAGGTAAAGTACATCCTACCTAAACTAAAGAACTTCGACAAAAAAAAAAAAAAACTGAAGGAGAACCAGTTACACACCGCAACACCGACACACCCAACAGATGTAGGTTACAAATACCACCCTCATAAATCCGAACAGAACCAACATTGTTTTCTTCCAAAATGAGACAAAAAGTCCATGTGTTTCCAATTCATGTCGGTGTTAGGTTGGGGGAGCGAGAAGGCAACTTTTATTTTGCCTCTTGCTGGCGCCTTGCGTGTTCTAGACATTTTCCTTCGCACTTCGCCCCCAAACTTGAAGAGCAAGGAAAAAAGAACGCTAAGAAGGAGGGTGGAGGTGGAGGCGATGTGCTGAAGGTGGATATGAGCTCCAGATGCGACTTGTGGGGGCTTCTAGGGGCGAGAGAGAGGGAGTGGTTAATGAAGGCGACAGCGGAGGTGTCATGTCGGTGGCGTGACGAAGGTGTCGGATTTGAGCTTAGAATGCCATTGGTGGGGGCTTTTGGGAGTGACTCCTGAAGGTGATAGCGGAGGCAGAGGCAACGTGCTGGAGGCGGCGCTTTGGAGCTCGGGGGCCGACCGACGGCGGTGGGGTGCTTGGGCGTGAGAGAGAGGGAGAGTATTTTGAAAAAAAGAGAGCCTAGGCTTCTTTTTTCTTTGGAACATGTAGAAGAGAGAGAGGAGAGAGAGTTTTGAATAATCCAAGAGAGAGAAGGAGAAGAGGAGAGAATGGGGGTCTTTGGAGCTCAGAAGAAGAAGAAGGGTTTGAATTTTTTTTGGCCTGGATTGACAAGAGTGGGCCCGCGGGACACGTGTTGATCAGTGAAGGCCCTTCCCGTTTGCCAATGTGGCACAAGACCTGCACCCAATATTTTCTCAAAAGTCTACCCAGTCTTGGAGAATCCCGCAATTTATGACCTGCTATACTTCATTGTCAAATCCTATGACACAAAACTCCTACAATAATGTGAAGTACTAATTCCTCTAAATGTAAATCCAGGAACTCACCTCATGCCTGCCTCCATGATCCCAAGTGTCTGGACGCACACAACTTGGCACAAGATGTCCGACGACATCAAACGAAGAAAAACAAGAAAGTCCACAAAGTTAACAAAAGCACACAAACAAAGTCAACACGATAAATGCATTTGGAAGACAAGCGTAGCAACCCATGGAGAACTGTTCGATGATCATTGTTGGCATTCTTTGTCATGCTTCACTAGCTCTTCTTCGTTAAATGCATGCAGCTCCCTCCGAAGAACGTTGAAGAACAGCAACCGAATCGGGAAATCAGCAACCAGCGTGCTCACGAATTGGGAATTATTTCATCGTCATCTCAAAAGGCAAATAAAGAAGAAGATTCTTGCAAGCACAAGCCAAAGAGGGGGAAAACAAAAAAACAAAAATAAAAAGCTTGCGGGAGGGTGCGCGTTTAATCTAATAAGATATCTGATGCGCTTCAATAGAATTAAGATATTTTTCTCCAGCCTTTCCGCAAAAGCCAACAATTTGGTCTTGGGACTTTCGCGGGATAGAAAAAGAAGTTGAGCCCTGTAGGTCTTCTTCTCTCTTTGCTAACGTCAAGACGACCTCCTCAGGCCAGGTCAATATTCGCAGGTCATGGATGATAGTTTGATCATCTTCTTTGCGCCAATAACCCGTTATCCCAGTTAGGCGCTCCTTGGGAAAATCCAGCATGACCTGCGAGAATAGCAAAGCGAAACATGTAATTGTACTTGTGAGAACAGATGAAGGTCGGGACCTTAAACTCGTAGATATAGAGGATGCCAAAAGAAGTGCCTCCAGTCTTCGATCAAAAGAAACCCAGGCTCCATGAAGCTCCCAGCATTATTGAAAAGCAACATGCATAAATGAAAGAGACGAAAGAGAAAAAGGAAGGGGAGAGAGAGAGAGAGAGAGAGAGAGAGAGAGAGAGAGAGAGAGAGAGAGAGAGAGAGAGAGAGAGAGAGAGAGGGGATTGAGAGGTATGGACGAACCCATATGCCTGCGTCTCCTCCGCCATGTCGAGAGCCTTCGACCAAGGAACCATTGTTAACGTACATGAAAGTGATAGACTCAATTTCTTTCCCGCGGTCGGTGGCAGTCACGCGATATCCTATCACATTAGAGTGCTTTCCATCGTCCCAATCGGTCCCGCCATGGCCTTCAAAGGGTATATATGTGAAAGGGTCCGGCTGCTGTATCGGCTTCACATACACTCCTATGGAATCGAGAGTCTTGCCCCATGTTCCGTAAAAGCCAATGATTTTAGTCCCATTCGATGGATACCAAAAATACTCCGCCCCCTCCTCCTTCTTGCCATAGGGACCATAACTTTTTCTATTGCTGTCGAATGTGAGCGACTGGATAGAACCATCTTCTCGTGTGTAACCAGAGATTGATATTAAGTACTCCATTGGATATTCAAGTGAAACCTGTGCAACCGCAAAAGTATCTTTCAAAATTGCAAAGGCAATGTTAACAAGACCAACTTGTCAAGTTTGCTTTACTAAATCACATGATTGGGCACATACCTAGATCATCTCGGCCAATGAGATAAATCTAGAAGGAAAAAAACACACTAACCTTGTTTTCGTGGCAGTAGGATTCTCTGGCGTTGTCACCGTGGGTAACATTGTAACTGTTTGCACTACCATCATAGTCATAAACAATCTTAATATAACGGATATAATCTGCGACAACAGCTATGTGAACTTTCATCACACCTTCGAATTTCCCATCGTCCCAAGCATTTCCGCGTCCAAATGGCCCGATTGATTGAACTGGGTGGAGATCCGGGATGGGTTTAAAATATGCTCCAATTCCATGAAGATGTTTGTCAGTCCACCCATAAAATCCAACAATCTCGCAACCCGTTGGCGGAGATGAGAAGTGCTCTCCTTTTTCACAACCAATAATTTTGGTGTTCTTTTTGTTAGTCAGAAACTTGAGAGATGTAATGCCATCGTAATTACAATACCCGGATATCGAAGACAGATACTCATCTGCACCCTCTATAATAAACTGCAATGATAGACATATATTATTATCAAACTCATTATTTAATAAGTCTCTTAGGAGTCCCCTGCGAACGTATGCAATGCAAGTTTCCTATAGATTTACAAAGAACATGTATGTATGGGGACATACCTCCTTGAGCCGTTCTGCATCGCTACCATGTTCTCTCTCCTCCGACCGTACTCCATTCTCCTCTTCATGCTGAATCTTGATTGATTGGATGCGTCCATTTCCACTTGAATCAAGTTCAGCCCTGATTCGCTTTACAGTTTCATGCCCACTCGTTTTTGACCATTCTGACCATTCTGACCCTCTTCTACTCCCGAATAACTCCCCAGGACGGAAGTTCTGAGGGAAGTTCTTAGGGGGTAGCTCGACACGTGCTCCAATAGATGTGAGACAATCATCCTCTGTTTTGCTCCCGAAAAACTCGATAACTTTCCCCGTGCCTGATGGTAATACGGAAAAGTACTCTTTCTCCTCTGCCTTTCCATTAATATGATGCAATTTTCTTTCATTTGTTTCAAATTTGAGGGATTCGATTCGAATGTCACCATTATTTGCCTTTTTGAAATATCCAGAAAAAGAAGTTATGTGCTCTTCCCCTCTCAATTTAACCTGCGTATAAGTCACGAAAAGATATATTCAATGTAAGTAACTTTATATTGCATTATTTGATGAGCAAATTAAATTGGTAGATCTCTTTTGAAATACGAATTGGATCTATCGTGAGATTTGTATAAATCACATTTCCAATCAATTTGGTAGTACATTACATTTTGTAAATCAAAAGTTAATTTACTTTTTGTTTTATGGCTAGGTTTGTCTTTGCCGAAGTTTAGAATTTTAATGAGGTGAAGTTATAGTTTTTTCCAGTTGGTTTCCTAACGATCATACCAATCCTCATGTCTCGCTGGTACGAGAATTTCATGTCCATTTGTAAAGCAATCGTTAAGAACCTCAAAGTTCACAATTCTGTAATTGAATAATATTATGACTAAGCTTGAAAAATGAACTTAAAGGCATTCAAGTAGAAACGGAAAAAGAGAAAAGGAAAGAGTCCAGATATGACCTTGTAGGTCGGACACCCGTCCTTTACAACAACTAGCTCATTAGTGTCGTCTCCCTCGACGTCAAATTCAATGGAATTAATGAAGTCTTCGTATTCAACATAAATCCCATTTATTGCACGAGAATGCCAAGTTCGTTTACCGCTACCTCCAAAAGGCCCGAAAACCTTATGGGAATACAGAGACTGAATCTCGTTGACAAGGCACTCGACTATTGTTTTAATGAGCTTCGATTCAACGCTGATGTAAAGTGTTAGCACAAAAAGTTTTATCAGCAATATATATAACATAATGAACATAAACACACATGTTATACCCCAAGAGACAACATACGACGAACATTTTATGCAAATTTCTATGTGGGTATATGAAATATGAATAGAAAAAAGATCAAGCTTGACTAAAAAGGCTTGCATGGTAACGCTCCCGGGAACAACTGATTCTGTTATTTTGTTCCTGAGAGCAGATTTGTAACAGAAATGCATTTGATAAATTTTTTGTTTCCAGGAACAAATTTGTTTTGGGGAATAGATTTGAAGTAGAATCAATAAGCAACAAAAAGTTACTTCTCGCTCCTGAGAACAATTCTGAGAATCAATTTTTTTTCTCTCTTTTCTCTCTTCTCTTTTTTTCCCTTCCCTTTCTTCTTATTCTTCCTCTTCCTCCTCCCACCCCATCATCGCCTCATCGCCACCCTTGAGCCGCCGCCGGCGAGCGACCGGGCGAGGTCTAGCAAGCTCACCAAAGCCTCACTCGGCCACTGGCGAGGCTCGGCCTCGCAGATCCGGGTGAGGCTGAGCCTCGCCGGTGGCTGGGCGAGTCTTGCCTCGCCGGACCTCACCCGGCCGCTCGTCGGCCACCACTGGTGGCGGCGGCCATGAGGAAGAATGGGAGAAAAAAGAAAAAGACAAAGAAATTATAACAAAAAGTACTAAAAATTAAAATAATCAAAATATCAAAATTTTTTACCAAACGCATTTCTGTTCTCGGAGTAAAAATTTTGGATAGTTACCAAACGCCTTCAAATGTTTAGATATTGTTCCCGGGAACAGAATAAAAAAGAATCATTTCTGAGCAGAAATTGTTTCGGGAAACAGAAGCGTTACCATACAGGCCCTAAATCACCGTAGGCATTGGCATGTGTAACAAAGAAATGGTGATTAACTATTGCTCTACTTTCAATAGTAAACTCATCCTGTGGCAGAGGAAGTGCAAATTGTTGGTTTTTAAAACATAAAATTAGAATTGCTATGAGCATGAAAAGTTAAGATGATTTTTTTATATTATTCCTATTGTACATCTAAAATCTTGAAATTAACACGTAAAGCCACATCATGCTTTTTCATAATATTTCAAAAAATGGCAATACGAAACTTCGGGAAAGTTGTTCCTTTTTCCCTTAAGAAAACCAATTCTGTCGATCAACCAAAAAATCCGATTATAAAGCGGACGCACCAAAGGAATAACAGCAAAAAGAAAAATCACAGATTGCGATACTAGGCTTCGACATGAAGTGAGTATCGCAGGTACGTACCCATCGGCGTCTTTCTTCCACTCGTAACCCGAAATCCCCTCAACCTTTGCTAGGGCACGCCTCCATTCTTTCTTCTTCTTATCTTTCTCCTCCTCCTCCACGCTGTGGAGAGCTTGTTCGAATGCGTCTTTTGCCCCAAACTCTAGAACCTGGGCCGGGTCTATGCCATGAAAGATGGGAATAACCACGAGGCTGAGGTACTTGGAATCCCCTCTACGAAGGAGGATCTTGACCAGCTCGTCCAGGCACCGCCTGGAGTTGGCATAGTTCGCGGAGAACACGACGAGGGCGAACCTTGCCAGGCGGATTGCTTCAGTGCGGTTAGTGCCGTTGGAGTGTCTGTAGCCAATCCCCGCCTCCTTCAGCTGTTTGAAGAGGGCCGATGTGAAGCCCTTCAGCTCCACCTCGTTGTCTTTGAAATTCACGAATACGTCGGGCGTCCATCGAGAATAAGAAGAAGACATGTTTTCTGTCTTGTTGATGCGTGGTATAGAAACTTTGATTGAGAGGCCTTATGTGTATTTGGTTTGAAAGACAATAAGAGGAAAACCACGTGCTTTTATACTTGAACGTGCGTGTCACATCGTGGTACAATAATATACCAGGTAAAAAAAAGTGATTGGTGGGATGCAACTTTAGATTGGTAGCTAGGTGGTTGATGTATGTGTGCGTTTCTTGTGAGGAAGGACTAAGTACAGCACTCCAAAAAGAAAAAAAAGAAAGCAAAACCTTAGGCGTGAAAGGTTACTACCTATCTACCAAGCGGTAGTCAGAGCCAAAATCATGACGTGATGTCTATTTTCACCATCGAGGGGTCTTCTAATTCATTGCTTATCTTTGTCTTCCCGACAAAAAAGGAATATGGGGGTTCCAACCTATTTCTTCTTGAGTCTTTTAAAGACCTGCTTAAATCTAAGAGGAAGGACTAGGCATGGAACTCCAAAGCAAAATGAGAGCAAAACTAATGGCAGTGGGACAACAAAGGAATGACGGGCACGATGGGAAACTTGATCTTTTTTTTTACTAGTCAATGTTGACTATGTCAAAAGCCAACCATTCCAGTAGTGGTGATAATTCACGAAGTAGAAGCTGAATAGACACACACATAGCTCCTCCACATGTATTGATCAAATGAGGAAAAATACCAAAAAAATCATAAACCTATTGCATTGATACCAATTCAATCATAAATTTTTTAATTGGACCAATTTACTTCTAAACATTTGTATATTGATATCAATTCAGTTTATCTGGCCAATTTTGGCAATTACCATAGATGCCAACTAGCTAACGTGGCAATTTTAAAAAAATTAAATTTTTTTCAAATTTATTATTATTTTTCTTTTTCTTTTTCCTTTTTTTTTCTTTTCTTCTCCTTGGCTTCCTCTCCACGCAGCTGTCGGTGAGGCTCTGGCAATTTTGCAAGGATATTCTTTAAAAATTTGTCCAAAGTCTTGTATAATGGACTTAATATGATCAGGCCTTTTCAGCAACTTGTCAAAGGATTTCTGCCAGTCATCTTTTGACTGCTCGTTTAGGAAGGAACCCCATATTTCAAGGGCCAATGGATGACCTCCTGCATAATGAGGTAGATATCTAGATAACTCCTCGTAACCTTCTTCGGGTTCTTCTCTCTTGAATGCATGGTGACAAAAGAATCAAAATGCTTCGTCACGATTCAATCCCTCGACATTGTACCTATCATCTACATTGAGATCCTTCAGCAAATCCGGATCTCTTGCTGTGATCAAGATTCTACTTCCGGTGCAAAACAACTCTCGGTCTTCGACGCCCATTTTTTCCATTTGTTCTTTCTTTATAACACCATCAAGAACAAGAAGTATCTTCTCACAACTGAGATTCCTCTTTACCATTTCAATGCAGCCGCAAGAGCTATTGTGCGGCATCTGTCCCTTCAACTTGATTAGATTTTGGATTAACTTCTTCCGCAGGCCGAGAAGATTATACTCATTCACTTCAACTTTACCGAGAAGGATAAAATGCTCAAATTCGCCAAGTGTGCCTTTACAAAAAGCTTTGACCACCATTGTCTTGCCTATTCCTTCCGTCCCCACTTATGCCTATCACGCGCACATTCTCCTGGCCAATTTTTATCAAGTTTCTCAACTCTTCAACCAAATGGTCTGCTCCAACTGCGTTTTTCGCAAAGTTGAGAGACCGGCTTGGACAAATCTTCTCACATGAGGATTGGACTATGCTGTCAAGGAGGTCCGGTTCTTTCCTGGTGAAAAATTTTAGTACAAAAGTTATGTGATCAATATGTATGAAAAATAAAGGTACATATGATAGCCCAAAAGACGACATACGACAAACGTTGTACTCAAATTTCTGTGGTGTTTGAATAGAATAAACCGAGGTTGACTAGATCGCCACAGACATTGGCATGCATAACAAATAAATGGTGATTAACTAAGCTATGCCTTCGAAAGTAACCTCATCCTACAGCAGAGAAGGGTGCATCTAGGCTTTTTCTTTTTTTAACGGTTTCCTAGATCGTCTTGCGTTGCATGGTACCATGCATACGAAGAAACAACACATTAATGACTAGGCCATCAAAACAGTAATATAAAGTAAAAAGAATGCTTCATCGGTACTTTTCCCAAATTTCTACGATGTTATCGTGCTTTTAAGTGTGAAACTCCAGTATTCGGCCCAAAAAAGGTGTGAAAAATGCTCAAAAGTAACTTTTAGCGGAAAAAATTTAGTCGGCCCTATTATCCATCTTTCGGATTGAACTTATTCAAACTATAGTTACCGTTTGCATTTGTCTCCCTTTATAGTTTTCATTTTTGCTCCCCCATTCCCATTTAAAAAACCCCTTTTTACCTGGGCGTTCTTGACATTTTACGTGAAAAATATCAAAAAGTATCTTCACAAATCAATCTCATATCAATTTGTATCTTGAGTTTTGTAAATCTACAATTAACATCTCAATTACATCTAAGATTTGGGGTCTATTTGGAATCGTTCCAACTTCTTTGTTTTTCTGTTCTTTTGTTCCCTAGAATAGAAAAAGAACAGAAATCCGTTTGATAATGCCAACTGATTTTTCTATTCCCTGGAATAAAAAGTTGTTCCTAGGAGTAGAAATGAGAAGTAGAAAAAAATAGCTTATTGTTCCTGGAAACAATTTTTAAAAACTATTTCTTAGGTTATTACTCATGACTAACCGTCGTCCATCGACCACCACCCGTCGAGCTTTTAATGCTGGTTACCGGCTGTCGACTGCCACCAATCGCCTTGACTGTTGGCCGCTGTTGACCTTCGACCACTAGAGACTGTCGATTGGTGGTTGATTGTCGATCTTCACTCGACGATCGGCTACTCGATGACTGGCAGCTCGGTGACCGATGACCTGCGGTCGGCAACCGGCGTTTGGTGACGACATCCGGCGTCCGGCGGTGGTGGCAGACGGCGGGCAGCGACCGATCGATCGGTGATTGATGACTGGTGACCGGTGATGGGCGACTGACAATGGCTGATGACTAGCGACCAGCGACCGATGGCCGCCAACTGACATTCGGCGGCTACGCCCGTCGCCATCGAGGAAAAAAGAAATAAAAAATTTGTGTCGGTACCAAACACATTTATATTTTTTTCTATTCCGAGAATAATAAATTTTTATAATTACCAAACGCCCTATTTTACTCAAAAATTGTTCTAGGGAGTAGAAATAAAAAAGAACTATTTCTCAAAAGAAATTGTTCCCAAGAGTAGAAATATTACCAAACGCACCTTTGGTTTCATTTACAAATTTGTCATTTTCTTTTCAAATTTACCTCTTTCGTAATTTCAAATTCACCCACAATGAAAACAATCTTTTCGAGAACCCTACCCCTTCCACCTAGCCACTGATCAACCCCTCCTCTCTTGGCATCTCCAAAGCACGTTGTACCGTCGCCACCAACCACCACCCCACCTCCGCCACGATATGTCAAGCTAAGTCTACAAATCTATGTTGCTCGACACAAACAATGGCCGAGGCTAGGGGAGGGAAGAGAGAGACGTTATATCTATAATGTGATCCCACATTTTTGGGGCATGATTTTAAAGAAAAATTATCGTTGATATTGATCTACATTTTTACTTTTGACGAATAATTATTTCGTATACGATTTTTTCATGCTTCGTACCTTTTCATGATAACTGCCCATTTGGTAACCGCCTTGACGAGAGATGATTTATAACAACAAACGTTCATTTTGGAGGGCAATCACAAGGTCTAATACAAACCTTCTCATTCAGAATATACCATCGGTACGCGATGGGATTGGGTTAGTAGAGTGTGCCCTAATCTCTATCGGATCGCTATCAAATTCCCGTGGATTTCCAGCGAGTGCTAACTTGAACAATGGCTAGAGGTTAGATTTATTTTTCAATTTTGTTTTCCGCATAATACTCAAATTGTGCTTGAATTTTTTTCTTCAAGCATGAGTAAAATATTCAATTTAATTTTCTAACATTTGGTATCAAAGCATGTTAGTGCATCTGCTTGGTTTTTGCGAATTTTTGGGTGAATTTTTTGGATTTTTAAAGGAACAGTAAATCAGAAATGGGGTTAAAAGAGAAATTTGTCATTTTTGGCGAAATTTTGGCAACCCATTACCCAGCTTTGGACCAATACGGTTGCACCGTCATGCGAAAGGATAGCCTTTCCGGCATATCGGTGATCACCGAAGGCTAATCATGTGGCAAAAGTCGCAATGGTTAAGGGTTTTTATGAGGAGATTTTTGCTTGATTCAAATCAATTTCTTGGTCCTTTTTATTATTATTTTTCTTTTTCTTTTTCCTTTTTTTTTTTTTTCATTTTTTTTTTTTCTTCTCCTTGGCTTCCTCTCCACGCAGCTGTCGGTGAGGCTCTGGCAATTTTGCAAGGATATTCTTTAAAAATTCGCCCAAAGTCTTGTATAATGGACTTAATATGATCAGGCCTTTTCAGCAACTTGTCAAAGGATTTCTGCCAGTCATCTTTTGACTGCTCGTTTAGGAAGGAACCCCATATTTCAAGGGCCAATGGATGACCTCCTGCATAATGAGGTAGATATCTAGATAACTCCTCGTAACCTTCTTCGGGTTCTTCTCTCTTGAATGCATGGCGACAAAAGAATCAAAATGCTTCGTCGCGATTCAATCCCTCGACATTGTACCTATCATCTACATTGAGATCCTTCAGCAAATCCGGATCTCTTGCCGTGATCAAGATTCTACTCCCGGTGCAAAACAACTCTCGGTCTTCGACGCCCATTTTTTCCATTTGTTCTTTATTTATAACACCATCAAGAACAAGAAGTATCTTCTCACAACTGAGATTCCTCTTTACCATTTCAATGCAGCCGCAAGAGCTATTGTGCGGCATCTGTCCCTTCAACTTGATTAGATTTTGGATTAACTTCTTCCGCAGGCCGAGAAGATTATACTCATTCACTTCAACTTTACCGAGAAGGATAAAATGCTCAAATTCGCCAAGTGAGCCTTTACAAAAAGCTTTGACCACCATTGTCTTGCCTATTCCTTCCGTCCCCACTTATGCCTATCACGCGCACATTCTCCTGGCCAATTTTTATCAAGTTTCTCAACTCTTCAACCAAATGGTCTGCTCCAACTGCGTTTTTCGCAAAGTTGAGAGACCGGCTTGGACAAATCTTCTCACATGAGGATTGGACTATGCTGTCAAGGAGGTCAGGTTCTTTCCTGGTGATAAATTTTAGTACAAAAGTTATGTGATCAATATGTATGAAAAATAAAGGTACATATGATAGCCCAAAAGACGACATACGACAAACGTTGTACTCAAATTTCTGTGGTGTATGAATAGAAGAAACCGAGGTTGACTAGATCACCATAGACAGTGGCATGCGTAACAAATAAATGGTGATTAACTAAGCTATGCTTTCGAAAGTAACCTCATCCTACGGCAGAGGAGGGTGCGTCGAGTCTCTCTCTTCTTCTTTTTAACGGTTTTATGGATCGTCTTCCGTTGCGTGGTACCATGCATACGAAGAATCAACACCTTTATGACTAGGCCATTAAAACAGTAATATAAAGTAAAAAGAATGCTTTGTCGATACTTTTCCCAAATTTCTACTATGTTATCATACTTTTAAGTGTGAAACTCCAATATTCGGCCCAAAAAACATGTGAAAAGAGCTCAAAAGGAACTTGAGCAGAAGAAATTTAGTCGACCCTGTTATCCATCTTTTGGATTGAACTTATTCAAACCATAGTTACCGTTTGCATTTGTCTCCCTTTATAGTTTTCATTTTTGTTCCCCCATTCCCATTTAAAAACCCCTTTTTACCTGGGCGTTCTTGACATTTTACGTGAAAAATATCAAAAAGTATCTTCACAAATCAATCTCATATCAATTTGTATCTTGAGTTTTGTAAATCTACAATTAACATCTCAATTACATCTAAGATTTGGGGTCTATTTGGAATCGTTCCAACTTCTTTGTTTTTCTCGTTCTTTTGTTCCCTAGAATAGAAAAAGAAAAATCCGTTTGATAATGCTAACCGATTTTCTATTCCCCTGGAATAAAAGTTGTTCCTAGGAGTAGAAATGAGAAGTAGAAAAAAATAGCTTATTGTTCCTGGAAACAATTTTTAAAAACTATTTCTTAGGTTATTACTCATGACTAACCGTCGTCCATCGACCACCACCCGTCGAGCTTTTAATGTTGGTTGCCGGCCGTCGACTGCCACCAATCGCCTTGACTGCTGGCCGCTGTTGACCTTCGACCACTGGAGACTGTCGATTGGTGGTTGATTGTCAATCTTCACTCGACGATTGGCTACTCGATGACCGCAGCTCGGTGACCGATGACTGCGGGCCGGCAACCGGCATTTGGTGACGACATCCGGCGTCCGGCGGTGGTGGCGAGCGGCGGGCGATGACCGATCGATCGGTGATTGATGACCGGTGACCGGTGATGGGCGGCCGACAATGGCGATGACTAGCGACCAGCGACCGATGGCCGCCAACGGCGTTCGGCGGCTACGCCCGTCGCCATCGAGGAAAAAAGAAATAAAAAATTTGTGTCGGTACCAAACACATTTATATTTTTTTCTATTCCGAGAATAATAAATTTTTATAGTTACCAAACGTTTTGTTTTATTCAGAAATTGTTCTAGGGAGTAGAAATAGAAAAAGAACTATTTCTCAAAAGAAATTGTTCCCAGTAGTAGAAATATTACCAAACGCACCTTTGGTTTCATTTACAAATTTGTCATTTTCTTTTCAAATTTACCTCTTTCGTAATTTCAAATTCACCCACAATGAAAACAATCTTTTCGAGAACCCTACCCCTTCCACCTAGCCACTGATCAACCCCTCCTCTCTTGGCATCTCCAAAGCACGTTGTACCGTCGCCACCAACCACCACCCCACCTCCGCCACGATATGTCAAGCTAAGTCTACAAATCTATGTTGCTCGACACAAACAATGGCCGAGGCTAGGGGAGGGAAGAGAGAGACGTTATATCTATAATGTGATCCCACATTTTTGGGGCATGATTTTAAAGAAAAATTATCGTTGATATTGACCTACACTTTTACTTTTGACGAATAATTATTTCGTATACGATTTTTTCATGCTTCGTACCTTTTCATGATAACCCCATTTGGTAACCGCCTTGACGAGAGATGATTTATAACAACAAACGTTCATTTTGGAGGGCAATCACAAGGTCTAATACAAACCTTCTCATTCAGAATATACCATCGGTACGCGATGGGATTGGGTTAGTAGAGTGTGCCCTAATCTCTATCGGATCGCTATCAAATTCCCGTGGATTTCCAACGAGTGCTAACTTGAACAATGGCTAGAGATTAGATTTATTTTTCAATTTTGTTTTCCACATAATACTCTAATTGTGCTTGAATTTTTTTCTTCAAGCATGAGTAAAATATTCAATTTAATTTTCTAAAACATTTGGTATCAAAGCATGTTAGTGCATCTGCTTGGTTTTTGCGAATTTTTGGGTGAATTTTTTGGATTTTTAAAGGAACAGTAAATCAGAAATGAGGTTAAAAGAGAAATTTGTCATTTTTGGCGAAATTTTGGCAACCCATTACCCAGCTTTGGACCAATACGGTTGCACCGTCATGCGAAAGGATAGCCTTTCCGGCATATCGGTGATCACCGAAGGCTAATCATGTGGCAAAAGTCGCAATGGTTAAGGGTTTTTATAAGGAGATTTTTGCTTGATTCAAACCAATTTCTTGGTCCTTTTTGCTGATTTTTGAGCCATATGGTAGAGCTGATGTGTTCTCCGACACCCACTAATTATTTTGGCCTAAGATGAGTTGCTGGAGGAGACCCATTCAGTGAAAGGCACAGTGGAGATGATGAAAATGGTGAAGAAATCGTTTCTGCGCGCGCAGGAATAAGGCACGTAGCCCCCACACTTGAGAATTACTAGCGCGTAGGCACCACGCGCGTGCGACTGCAGGCACGTGCAGGCCATGCTCGCGGCAGTTGCCAAGTGCGTGTGCCGCACGCGCTTGTGCGGTAGGCGAGGTGCGTGCCATGGCTGTCCCTGCTGCTTTTACTTTTTTGCCCCTCTCTTTTCACCGTTATTACAATTTTGCCTCTAACTCGATTATTTTACTGTTTTGCCCATTGCATTTGAATTTACAATTTTACCCTTAGCCGAATTAATTTATTGTTTTTCCACTGATTAATGTATTTACTGGTTTGCCATTGGTTGAGGTATTTACTGTTTTTCCCTTGGTGGTGTTATATTATTATTTGTCTTTCATGCATTTTGTGAATAATTTATGCATGGAATTAAATGTCTAGTGATCCATATTTTTTAATTAATTAGAGAGTAACCACAGTATCTTTAATTTGTTAAATTATATATTAAGAGCTTCCATATCACATTTGGAAATGGACATTAATTGTAATTAATCTTATTAATATGATGAATTTTATCTCACAAGAATTTTCATTATATTAATATGATTAATTAGGCTGAAATATCATGTTTTTTTTTCTTAATTTACCTGTAGGGATTAAGAAAGGGAATATAATATGATAGTTTCTTCATGAAATTATTATGAATCTATTTAAATTAAAAACTTAGCCCATAAGCAATTTTTATATTATGTGACTCATATTTTGTGCCATGTTTACATTGGTAAAGTATGATTTATGTAAATTTTGTCTCATATTTTGTAACATAAGTATGATTATTTGATATGCAATTTTACAACCTTTGAATTTCTTTGAATTTAAGAGTGATGTTCCCATGTTGAATGGTGAAAACTATAAAGTTTGGAATGAATTAATTCTTCTTAAATTAGGGTGCGTGGACATTGACTATGTTATTAAGAAAGATGAACAACCTGCTCCTACTGATACAAGCATTGCAGTTGAGATAGCCCTTTATGAACAATGGGAGCGGTCCAACCACCTTATTGTGATGTTCATAAGGTCAACATTGTCTCCTAGTATTTGTGGTTCGGTTGCTCAGTATAGTAATGCTAAGGCTTTATTCAAAACCATTGATGCATAGTTTGAGAGTTCAGAAAAAGTGCATGCCATAACCTTGATTATGAAGTCTTCATCTATGAAGCTCACTAGTGTTAGAGGTATATGTGAGCACATCATAAAGATGAAAGATATTGTAACTCAGTTGAAAAACCTTGAGGTTGAGATATTTGAGTCCTTTCTTGTGTACTACATTGTGAATACTCTCCCATAGCAGTATATACCTTTCAAAATCTCTTATAACACACATAAGAATAAATGGTCTATTAATGAGCTTATGACCATGTGTGTTCAAGAGGAAGAAAGGCTAATTATGGAATCGGGAGAAAGTGCTCATTTGGCAATACAAGGAAAGAATAAGAGTCACGGCAAGCAGAAGGAAAAAGGTAAAATACCTTCCCAAGCTGACATTAAGAAATAATTCAAATGTTTCTTTTGTAAAAAGAAGGGGCATATGAAGAAGGATTGCGTCAGATTTAAAGTCTGGCTCGAAAAGAAAGGTAATATAATCTCTTGTACTTGTTATGAATCTAATATAGCTGATGTGAGTCGCAACACTTGGTTGATTGATTCCGGTTCTACAATTCACATTTCGAATTCCTTGCAGGGATTTCAAAACCACAGGAAGCCAGTGAGAAGTTAACAAAGCATTTATTCGGGAAACAAAATACGTTCATATATGGAAGCTATTGGGACATGTAGTTTAGTTCTCAATAGTGACTTTGTTTTGAATTTGGAAATGACCTTTTATGTTCCTAGTTTCTCTAGAAACTTAATTTCAGTTTCGAGACTTGTACTTTTGGGTTACTCTTTTCACTTTTCATATTCAAATTTCAGTTTATTATTTAAATCTGAAATTGTTGGGAATAGTACTTTGTTTGATGGTCTTTTTACGAGTTAATTTGTAAGACAATGCCGATTGTAATACGATGAATGTTTATGATAATGCTGGTGTGAAATGATGTGTTGTGAATGGAGATTCCTTTATATTGTGGCATTGAAGATTGAGACATTTCTATAGAAAGAATTAAGCGATTAGTAAATGATGGAGTACGTGGTACTTTGGATTTTACTGATTGATACTTGTGTGGATTGCATAAAGGGAAAGCAAACCAATAAGATAAAAAAAGTTACCAAAAGGAGTATATACATATTAGAAATCATACATACGGATATTTGTAGTCCAAATATGAAATCGTATGTTTAGAAATAGCTTATCTCTTCCATTGATGATTATTCATGTTACATGTATCTCTACTTGCTTCATAATAAGAATAAAGCATTAGATGGCTTTAAGGTATTTAAAGCGAAAGTAGAGAAATAATGCGATAAGCAAATAAAAATCGCGAAGTCAAATAGAGGTAGAGAATTCTATGGTAAATACACTGAGGATGGACAAACACCTGGTTTATTTGTAGAGTTTCTTCAAGAGAATAGGGTACTTGCCCAATACACTATGCATGGTTCTCCGGATTAAAATGGTGTAATAGAAAGAAGAAACCGAACTTTATTGGACATGGTGCGGAGTATGCTTAGTAGGTCTAAACTTCCTAAGTCCTTGTGGACTAAAGCTCTTAAGATGGCAATGTACATATTGAACCAAATTCCAACTAAGACTGTTCCAAAGACGACTTTTGAGTTATTCAAAGGTTGGAAGCCAAATTTGAGACATGTACATATTTGGGGATGCTTGTATGAAGTGAGAGTTTATAATCCACATGGAAAGAAGTTAGACCCAATGACTATAAGTGGGTGTTTCATTGGATATGCTGAAAAGTCCAAGAGGTACATGTTCTATTATCTATCTCACACTACTAGAATTGTGGAATCAAGAAATGCTAAATTTCTTAAAAATGACTTGATTAGTGAAAACGATCATTTGAAGGAACTTGTTCCTGAAAAGGATCGTTCAGATACTTAATCTTCTACCTCAAGTATTAAGCTGGTTATTGTTCATAATGCCCCCATAGTTCAACTGGCTATTTAACAACAAACCATCGAAGGTCCACAATCTATTGATATTAATTCGGTAGATCCTGTTGTTCAGCAAGTACCCGAAGTTGTTGAGCAGCCAGTTGAATAACATGCTCCTCAAGAGAATGTTGATACAACATTAAGAAAATCTACTAGAATGAGGAAATCGATGATTCCTAGTGATTATATTGTGTATCTATAAGAATCTGACTATAATATTATAGTTGAGAATAATCCTAAGACATTTTCACAAGTCATGAATAGTGATGAATCTAATTTGTGGTACAATGCCATGAAAGAAGAGATGAGTTCTATGGCATCAAATAAAGTCTACGGTTTAGTTTAGTTGCCTAATGGTGCAAACGCTATTGGTTGTAAATGGGTCTTCAAAACTAAGAAAGGCTCATTATGCAACATTGAGAGATATAAAGCTAGATTTGTTGCCAAATGATTCACTCAAAAGGAAGGAATCAACTACACAGAGACCTTTTCTCTTGTATCTAAGAAAGATTCTCTTCGTATTATTTTGGCATTGGTTGCCCATTTTGACATGGAATTATATCAAATGGATGTGAAAATGACATTTGTCAATGGGGAACTAGAGGAGGAGGTGCATATAAAACAACCTAAAGGATTCTCCTCTAGTAAATGTGAACATTTGGGGTGCAAGTTTAAGAAGTCTATATATGTCTTGAAACAAGCATCTCGCAATGATACTTAAGGTTTCATGATGTTATCTGTTTATTCAGTTTTGTAGAAAATGTCATGGATCGATATATATACCAGAAGGTAAGTGGGAGTAAAATTTATTTTCTTGTGCTATAAGTGAATGATATTCTACTTGCAACCAATGATAAGGGGTTTCTACATGAGGTGAAACAATTCCTCTTTAAGAGTTTGGGCATGAAGGATATGGACGAGGCATCTTATGTCATTGGCATTAAAATCTATTGAGATAGACCTTGAGAAATTTTAGAACCATCTCAAGAAACCTATATCAATAAAGTCTTAGAGAGATTTTGGATGAAAAATTGTTCACTAAGTATAGCACTGGTTATGAAGGGTGATAGGTTCAATTTTAACCAATGCTTGAGGAATGATTTAGAAAAGAAATAAATGAAAAATGTTCCATATGATTTTACTGTCGGAAGCCTGATGTATGCTCAGGTTTGCACTCGACTTGACATTGCTTTTGTTGCAGGAATGTTAAGAAGATATCAGAGTAATTCAAGTATGAACCACTAGAAGTTGCGAAGAAAGTAATGGGATACCATCAAGGTACCAAAGGTCACATGCTTATGTAGAAACGGATTGACAACCTGGAAGTAGTTGGTTATTCGGAGGCGGACTTTACTGGTTATGTTGATTCTCGAAAATCAACATATGGATACATTTTTATGCTAGTGGATGGAGCCATGTCATGGAGGAATGCAAAGTAGACTTTAACTGCTACTTCCACTATGAAGGTTAAGTTCATTTCTTATTTTGAGGCCACGTCGCATGGTTTATGGTTGAAGAGTCTCATTTCCGAGCTTAGAATTGTTGATTCTATTTCTAGGCATTAAAGATATATTGTGACAATTCAACTGTGGTTTTTATGGCTAAAAATGCCAAAAATGGCAGTTGAAGTAAACATATCGACATAAAGCATATAATCATAAGGGGACGTGTTAAGGAGAATAAAGTGGTCATTGAGCATGTTCGCACTGAATTGATGATAGTCGATTTTTTGACTAAAGGCATGCTACGGATGAAGTATAAAGATCATGTAACAAGTATGAGGATAGGTCCCATTATGTAATTTATTGTCGTATGGACGATTTTTGTTGTATGAAACTCTTATTCAATTGTAATGTTATTATCAACTTTTGGTGTACACATTCGGTTATATATGTGAATAACAATTATCCTTGGCTTTGGAATAAACATAGGGTTTATTTATTAAGATGTGTTGTAAATGGGTTAACATGAAAAGAATAAGATGCATTGTGATACATTGAAGATATTACTCGCTCTTAGAGGACATGTCGCCATGATTCGTGTATTTGTTTCTTTTCTTAAGCATAAAGTTTTCATGGATTGGTTGGATAATTCGTTTCATGAAAATATTGGGATCAAGTGGGAGAATGTTATATCTATAATGTGATCTCACATTTTTTGTTATGGTTTTAAATAAAACCTACCATTGATATTGACCCACATTTTTACTTTTGACAAATGGCTATTCCACATATAGTTTTTCCACGCTTCGTACATTTTCGTGACAATCACCCATTCAGTAACCGCCTTGATGGGAGACGGTTTATAATGACGAACGTTCATTTTGGAGGGCAATCACAAGGTGTAACACAAACCCTCTCATTTGGAAAACACCATCAATATGCAAGGGGATTGGGTTAGTATAGTGCGCCCTAATCATTGTCAGATTGCCGTCAAATTCCTGTGGATTTCCAATGAGCGCTAACTCGAGCAATGGCTGTAGGTTAGATTGTTTTTTGATCTTGTTTTCCGCATAAGACTCTAATTGTGCTTAAATTTTATTCCTCAAGCATGAGTAAAATATTCAGTTTGATTTTCTAACAAGATATGCACATAGGGCTCACTGAGGATCGGTGGCAGCGTGGCGTCAATTGAAGTCAGTGGTTGGAGCCCATGGCGGAGAGAGAGCAAGGATGAGAGAAAGCCCAAGCAAGGGTGAGAGAGAAGGAGGGAGAACGGGGGAATGGTTCAAGATTTGAATAAGTTAAAGAGGGTAGATAAGAACTTCCACGTAAGTCCCAAAGAGACTTCTATTAATTCTAAAACCCTGAGAAAACCAATTCTGTCGAATATACGAAAATCCATCCACAAAGTAGGCACACCAAAGATGTAGCATCAAATAAAGAAAAATCACAGATCGTCGTACAAAAGCTTCGACATGGAGTAACAAATCCTAGGTACGTACGTGAAGTCATTTCTTTTGAAACCTGAAAAGCTCTTAACCTCTTGTAGGGCTTTTTTCCATTTTTTTATCTAATCATTTTGCTTTTTCTTACACAAACTTTCGAAAGCTTGCCCAAATTTGTTTTTGCTGGCCAATTCCTTAACATGGCTGGGTCCACGTCATAAAAGACGAGAATAACCACAAGGTTCTAGGGCTCACTATTGCACTTGAGGATCTCGACCAACTCGTTCAGGTACCACTTGGAGTTGGCATACTTCTCAGAAAGCACGATGAGGGCAACCCTCGCGTGGTGGATTGCTAGGAAGATCTTGTCCTCGATCTTCTTCCCAGCATGCTGTGGTTCATCACCGTAGAAGTAGCTAAGCCTCTCCTGGTTCTGCCAAATGATGAAGTATTGTATGAAGTCATTCCTCACATCTGTGCCTCTAAAACTCAAGAAAACATCATGCTCCCATTGAGGAGAAGTAGAAGAAGAAGACATGGTAGTTGTCTTGTTGATATGTTGTGTAGAAACTTTGAGAGGCCGCATGTGTATTAGGTTAGAAAGACATTAAGAAGAAACCCATGTCTTCTTATGCTCGAATGTGCTTGTCTCCTTGTTGTACAATAATTTGCCACGGAAAAATAATGATTAGTGGCACGTAATTCTTGCTGGATATATTGTTAATATAGTCCAAATAATATGTTCACATACAAGCCCAATAGGTGAAAGCACGGTTATTTGAGTCCATATGGGCTAGAGCCTAATAACTTGCATGTGTATATAAACTCTAGGGTTCCCCTACGCTGGAGGTAACAATGTTGAGCATTTAAACTCAATGTCTCAGTGTAATACTTCAAGCAATCGAAAATACTTTCTCCTCTCTCAAACCTATAACCTTCAACATTCTTAAAGTATTATGTTCGTGTGTCAGATTTGAGCGAGTAAGATGTCTTCTTGAAGATTTCATTAAGACGAACTCGTAGGTGTAATTTACTTTTGATTTCGATGGTGGTATTGGGCAGGATCTGAGTTTGAAGATTCGAATGACTGAAATCTTTGACTCACTAACCCAAAAATTATAGTCAATTTTAGAGGGTGAAACCACTTGTGCTTTGTTCTACTTGTCGATACAGACGTTTTGAGTGGTCACTCATGTCGATCGGAGGTCGGACGGAGAAGTTACGGCACCCGGAAGTTTCCTTCAGAATTTTCAGCGAATTTCGGCGACGGAAATTCCCAGTGAGTTTCAATGACAAAGGCAATCCATCTTAAGGTTTTTGGGCGCTCCAGATATGTTTTTTGGGGATTTATTCGACTTTGTGGCTTCGAGGACTTCAATGTGCACTCTTTCTAACACTTTGCTCTGATTAAAATGGCAAAGCATAGTTCCTATGATATTATAAAGTTGCAATCATTTGATGTTACTGAATTTCATGGCTAGAAATTACATGTTCAATTTGTCATGAAGGAACGTGACATATTCTATACTATATTAAGTGATTTTACACCTACCACTGAAGATGTGGATGACTATCAATAGCCAAGATGAAGATTTTTGTAGAGATTACTTGTTAAACTTTCTATATTCTAATCTAGCTATGACTTATAGTGAGTATAAGACAACGAAAGAGATATGGGATTAGTTTACCGCTCAGTTCCAAAAACAATAGGGGCTCTCTAAAACTCTCCTAGCGGAAAAATTCTTTGACTTGAAATTCACTATGAATTTAAGCATTACCTCTCAGTTAGTTGAATTTGAGAAAATTAGAAACAAGTTGAAAGATGATAACTCTAACATGTCCGATAATCTCTTTGTCGGTCTTGTGTTAAGCAAGCTACCAACTAAATGGAGTTCTTTCAAGACTGAAATACACAAATTGAAGGTACATATGGGACTGGATGAATTAAAGAGGTATATTCACATTGATGATCAAAACATTACTAGAGAGAGTTTGAAACAAGTAGGGCTTAGAACATTAGGAGTGCCACAACTTTCGTACGGCTCACTTTGGTGCCAAAACATTTTTTTCACTCACTTAAGTGTCACAAGTTTGAAAAAACGTTCACTTGAATGCCACTCCGTCGGAAAATCTGATGTGGCAGCTGGAAAGCTGATGTGGCACCGGAAACCAATATTTTAATATTTTAATTGATTTATTTATTTTTTTGAACTTTTTGCTTTTTTTTTTTTAGGGTCGACGAGGGCCATTGTTGACCCTCGCCGGCCATGGAACCCTCGTTGTCTGCCGCGAAGGCCTTGGGTGAGGCCGTCGCAGCCTCCCTGCGGCTGCCGAGGGCTATTGCGGCCTTGCTTAGGGCCAGATCTGGGCAAGGGCCGCCTGGTTTTCGCTGTAACCACCGCGGATGAGGCCATCGACGACCTAAGGCCTTTGCGGTCGACGGCAATGGGGCCCTCGCCCAATCTGGATGAGGGTTCCGCGGCGGGCGAGTGTCAACGGTGGCCCTAGCCGGCCCTAAAGAAAAAGCAAAAAAATCAAAAAAATTAATTAAAATATTATTTTCTAGTGCCATGTCAGCTTTTCTGGCTGGCAAATCGGAAGTGGCACTCAAGTGAATGTTTTTTCAAACTTGTGGCACTTAAGTGAGCAAAAAAAAAAGTTTTGATACCAAAGTGAGCGCCGTACAAAAGTTGTGGCACTCTTAGTGTTCTAACCCCAAACAAGTAGGACAACAAAAGTCAGTTACCAACTTAGTCTCACACTCCAATAAACTTCAGAAAATATCCAAATCACCAAAATGTGAATCATCTTTACAGTTAGAGGCCAAAAGGACTATCTCCGAAAGGAAGAAAAAGGGCAAGTGCCATAATTGTGGAAAGTGGGGTCACTAGACAGTAGAGTGTAAGTTACCAAAAAAATCAAAGAATGACACACCACAAAATGAGCCTAATATGCTAATTAGTGAATTTGAGCCTCAAGCCTTCATTGGAATGAGGAAGAATGGAAAGGCTAGCATCTCTTTTGAGTGGTGGTTGGGTAGTGGCGCGACTTGTCATGCTACAAATGACAAGAACTTACTCACTGAGGTCACAGAAGTGAAAGATATTGTGGAAAATTACAATGGTGGTGAGGCAGAGGTGACTCATGCCGGAACTACAAATTTGGTGCTTTCTTCGGGTAAATTACTAACTCTAAAACATGTTAGAGTAGTATATTTACTTAAAAATAATTTGATATCTAGGAGTTTACTTGATTAATCTGGTAAGTATTTTTCAACTATGAATGGTAGAGTAATTTTATCTGTTAACTTATGTTATTTTGGTTTTGCATTCATGGTTAATGGTATGTATAGGTTGAGTTTAAATACTGATAGCATAAACCATGTGAATTCTACTTTGATTGATCCAAAGTTGCTACACAATAGACTTGGACATGTGAATTACAGGAAAATGCAACATCTAGCTAAAACTCACAACATTCCATTAGATATTTCTATTCGATTTGACAAATGTGAAGTGTGTGCACAGGCTAAGATCAATAGGAAACCCTTTAAGTTGGTTTCCAAAATCACACAACTTCTTGAGCTAATACATTCTGACATTTGTGACTTTAGAAATTACATTACTAGAGGTGGTTGGAAGTATCTAATAACATTCATAGACGATTTTTCTAGGTATTGTCATGTCTATTTATTGAAATCGAAAGATAAGGCTTTTGAAAAATTTAAGATTTTCAAGTCTAGAGTAGAAAATCAACTCAACTTGAAAATTAAGAGGTTTGGGAGTGATAGAGGAGGAGAATATACAATGACAAGGTTCAAGGAATTTTGTGCTTCAGAAGGTATAATATTTGAAACCATTGCTCTTTATTCACCCCAATCAAATGGTGTTGCTGAGCGTAAGAATAAAACATTAATTGAAATGTTAAATTTTATGTTACTCTTCCTCCTACTGAGGAAAAGCAGTTCTAACCGCTAATCACATTTTGAACAGGTTGCTGCACTTTAAGTTGTCTATGACACCTTATGAGATATGGTATAAGCGCCCTTGTAGATGTGATACTCTTAAGATATAGGGCCGTATTGCTTATGTAAGCATACAAGATCCTAAGAGACCTAAGGTGGGACCTAGAACCATTACTTATATATATCTAGGTAGTGCATAAGATTGTGCTGCAAATAGGTTTTTAGATCTATCTATTAACACAGTGATAGAATCTAGAGATGTAATGTCTTTTGAAAATAAGTTTCTCAAAGATCAATGCTTGAATGTTTCTGGATCTACATATATGATTTCAGAATCTCCGGTAGAATCTAAAGCAGGCCCTTCGGATACTAATTCTACACATCTGGCTGTTGAACCATTTCCAGTTAAAATATCTACAAGAGAGAGAGTTCCCAAAAGTTTTGGTGAGGACTTTGTTACTTACTATCTTGAGGATGATCTATTATCCTATCAGGAAACAATGCGATCTAGGGAATCCCTGCTGTAGGTAGAAGCCATAGATGATGAAATGAGTTATCTACTGTAGAATCACACTTGACAGCTAGTAAATTTGCCAAAAGGGGCTAAGGCTATAAGCTAAAAATGGGTATTGAAGAAGAAATTGAATAGTGATGGATCAATAGCCAGATACAAAGCACATTTAATTGCTAAAGGCTATAAATAGCAGAGTGGAATAAACTATTTTGATGTCTATTCACCTGTGTGTCATTTATCAACTACAAGAATTCTTCTTGCTTTAGCTAGTGCATCAAATGGATGTAAAAATATCTTTCTTAAATGGGCAGTTAAATGATGAAATTTATATGGAACATCCGGAAGGATATGTTATGCAAGGTCTTGAGGACAAAGTTTGTAAATTGAACAAATCCTTGTATGGTCTTAAAAAAGCACCTAAGATGTGGCATCTTAAATTTGACAAAATGGTAAAGAGTTATGGCTTTCAGTCTAGTTATTTAGATAAATGTTTTTACCATCGTTCTATGTCAAATAAGATAATTATCATTTGCTTGTCTGTTGATGACATGTTAATTCTTGGTTCCAATCATTTTGTAGTGAATGATGTGAAAGCTACTTTAGCTAAAGAATTTGACATGAAAGATCTTAGTATTGCTAATAACATTCTTGGTATGAAAGTAAGCTTTAAATGATAAGTCATCTCCCTTAGCCAGATTCATTATATTATGTATCTATTTTCTACTTGGGGATACGATAAGTGTAAACTGAGTGAGATACCATGTGATTATAATAACAGACTGAGTCCTAATGTAGGGACCAGCGTGGATCAATTAAAGTACTTGAAACTGCTTGGTAGTCTCATGTATGTTATGAGTTGCACTAAACCTGACATAGCTTTTACAGTTAACATGCTGAGTCGTTTCACTAGTAATCCTAGTAAAGAGCATTGTGATGCCCTCGATAGGCTAATGCTCTCTATTATTCTGGTCATCCTCTAACTGTGGATGGATATTATGATGCCTCATGGTGCTTAGATATTGGAAATAGTAAGTTCACTAATGGATATGTATTCACTTTAGATGGATTTGCTATTACTTGGAAATCCAAATGATAGACTTGTACTGTATTGTCGTCTATGAAATCGAAATTTTTTGCTTTAGTCTCAGCTGGTAAAGAGGCCGAGTGGATAAAGAATCTAATTATGGATGTTCCTTTGACTCGGCTAAAGATTAATTTTTTAAGCCTATTCTGTGATAATCAAGCAACTATCCAAGTTGTTAAGAATGCTCTTTTTAATTCAAAGTGAAGACATGTGAGACTGAGATATGCATTGTTGAATTATTTGAGAGAACAAAGGGTTATCACCTTGATCGATGTGAGATCGAAGGATAACATAGCCGATACTCTCACCAAAGGTATGCCTAAAGATCGATTATTCAAAATAGTGGGGGAAATAGGGTTAAAGACTATATAGGCAAATCTTAATTACCATTTACTTACCTCCTAATTGTGTGTTTTGAATTATCAAATATTCTTTTATTTGCCACAATGATAAGCATAGTTTATATGTTTCATCGATGTTCATAGTTGCTTACTAATTTGAAAATGGTGAGTTGTCTCATTCCAAATTTGATGAAGATGACTTTAACCTAATTCAAATATTCTATCATTTTAGTTAAATGATCTCATTCCAAACTTGATGCTAGATTATTTGACTTTAAAAAATCAGTAATCTGTGACATTCCAAATTGAAATATAGAAATTGTTGTTTACATAAGAAGCCTATTGGTCTTGTTCTTCATTGAAACTTAATATTACATGATTAGGTTATTTGTATGTGACTTGACTGTTGGTCATGTTCTTTTAAACTAGACAATAATTATTTTCCTACAAATAAACTTAAGTTGATGGCTCTTTGTAAATCACATTGTTTAGGTCTTGTTCCTAATTTATGAAACTGGCTTGATGCTTATGAACATGATATTATAATGCTTTATGACATCAATATATGTTCTTCTCCGTTATTTATTTTGATTTGTTAATCTCAGAACAGATTCATGATAAGGATGATTCACTTATTTGGATTGCAAATCATAATTGAGTTTAATACTTTACTGCTGAAAAACTCTTTGACTGATCTGAGTTGATTGTCTTGGACTGAATGCGGATGATTCCTATTTGTTTGAACATTACACTGACTATCGTATTGGATTGTGCTGTATGGTGAACATAGGAGGAGATTGTTGGATATATTGTTAATATAGTCCAAATAAAATGTTCACATACAAGCCCAATAGGTGAAAGCACGGTTTTTTGGGTCCATATGGGCTAGAGCCCGATAACTTGCATATATATATAACTCTAGGGTTCTCCTACGCTGGAGGTTGTTGAGAAAACTCCTAGTTTTGATGTTAACAATTCATTTTATGTATGAAATATATATATATCTTTAGAAGGAAAAGCCACAATGTGGCATATGCTTTTGAGTTTGCTGTTGGTAGAAGAAAAGGCATAAGGTGTCTTTGAGTCTGTCCGTACTAGACGGAAAACTTGAATAGACGCGGCTTCTGAGTCTGACCATGCCAGACGGAAAACTTAAGTAGACTCAGAACATTAGTCTATCAGACTTAGAATAAAACTACAAGATCATATCACCAACGATCAAATATTTTACTTACCTTATTTATATTGATTCTATTGTATCAAACTGATTGGCAGGATCAATCAACGGACAACTTCCAAAGAAGAATGGAGCACTTATGGAAGCCTGGATTCTAATTATATGGGCGAGCAGAATCCAAAGGGATCTGATCTACCTTCAAACGGTCAAAAAGACTTGCCTTATAAAGTCTGTCCAAGAAAGGGAAGACTAAACTCTCAAGGAAAGAGCCAATGATCAAGTGTGGCTTGGAGAGTATATAAAGATAGGAAGAGACCTAGGAGACTAAAGAGGATAAACATATTCCAAAGCTCGATTACGTTCTTCATCAGTTGTCTAAAGTGCGAAATTGAGTAATCTTAGTGTATTACCAAGAAGAGTGACTCAGTGAGACATATCATCATCGAGTGACTCAAGAGTGTGTAATCACCGTTGATCACATAGTGAAATCCAACCTATTGGTTGATCGCCTGGAGAGTGGACGTAGGCTTGTCTAAAGCCGAACAACTATAAATTGTGTTTGCAATCTTTTCTCCTCTCTCTATTTAATTTATGTTTGTAGATTGCAAAAGTTTGATATTACTTGTGCGTAAATTTCGTCTACACCTATTCACCCCCCTTCTAGGTGTTAATACTAACTACATCAATTGGTATCAGAGCCCTGTGCTCAATGTTTTGAAGTGTTTATTACTTTAGAGTTAAAGATCATCTATGGCTAGTATTCTTGCACCAGGTCTGATTAAGGGACAAAGCAATACTCGACCACCATACTTTGATGGTAAAGATTACAATATATGGAAGAACAAGATGAATGCCTTTTTCAGATCAAAAGATCCACTGGAATGGGATGTAGTTGAAAGAGGGGTTGATCCAAATGCTGAAGTTGGAAAAACCTCAAAGAAAAATGATGGGAAAGAACGGAATCTTCAGCTACCATCTCATCAGAAGAATTGACAAAGAGACAAACTCTAGACGCTAAGGCTATCTACTCTCTTTACTGCACTTTATCACCTAATGAATATAATCGAATATCTTCTTGTGATACAGCAAAGGAAGTTTGGGATAGACTGCATGTGACCTACGAAGGGACTGATCATGTTAAGGAGACCAAAGTGAATATTTTACTTGGTCAATATGAATCTTTTAAGATGAAACAGGGGGAGTCTATAGGAGACATGTTCAGTCGATTTACAGAAATTATAAATGGACTAGCATATCAAGGTCAGTCTGTTCAATGAAAGTCAACAAGCTTCTAAGAGGATTGTCATAAGAGTGGAACAATGTGAAGACCTCCATTAGAGAAACTCTGTGAATCTCACCTTCGACGGTCGATGAGCTTGTTGGTGCCCTGCAGTCCTATGAAGCAAAACAAATAAACGAGGAAGTGGAATCTAGAGGTAAGAAATCCATTGCTCTCAAGTCTAATATTGATTCTAATGATACAGATTCTGAGGACGAGCTGGACGACGAAGAACTTGCACTACTAATAAGAAATGTAAAGAAGTTGAACAAGAAAGGCAGAAGGTTCAATAGAAAGAAACAAAACAGACAGTCTGGACAACGAAGAACAGAGGATGAGGAGGAATATGTCAAAGATGTTGTTTGTTTCGAATACAAAAAGAAGGGTCACATAAAACACAATTGTCCTAAGCTCAAGAAGAACAAAGGGAAATATGAAAAATACAAGAATGCCTTGAAAGCAGAAACATGGAGTGACACTGAGGTTGAAGATAGTGAAGATGAATATGGCAACATTGTCTAATGGCACATTCAGACTTAGACTCTGGAATAGATTTAGAATCAGACTCAGATTCAAACAAAGTGATTGAGGTTAGTCATTCTGATATTCCTACAGAAGTCTCAGATTATATAAATGAGCTATGTTCTAATTTAAAATCCACTCTCAAAAGGATCTCCAGTTTAAAAAAGGAAAATCACAAGTTGAGTCAACAGAATTGCTTTTTGAAAGGAAAATTTGAAAATCTCAAAAAGGAATTTTCAGAAATAAAGGAAAGTCGAGATTTCTTTTCAAATAAAAATGAGTCTATCGAAAATGAACTTTTGAAACAAAGGAAAATCAAAATTCTTTATAAAGTGAGAATATATCTCTCAAAAAGGAAATTCTGAACATTACTACAAAGTTTTCTAAATGATCAAAAACTCTGCTGCATATACTTTCCATTCAGATCCCCTACTATGATAAGTTAGGACTTGGATTTTATAAGGAAAGTGACTCTTTAATTGATTTTTCTAAGGTCAAGGAGAGAATTAAACAGAGACCTCCTCAACAGGCCTACAACAATCATTTCAAGAAAATTTTTGTAAGATCTGTTGGTCAAGAAAATCTCAAGTGTTCTAACTGTGGAGAAAGAGAACATTTTGAAAACAAATGTCCTAAAGTCTGGAGACCTGTTAAGAAGAAATGGATAGAAAAAGCATATACTACTAACATTAATGGACCCAAGAAAATCTGGATACCAAAGAAAAAATGAGTATGTGTGTTGATTGCAGGTAAGTTCCAAAAGCAAGAAGAAATGGTACTTGGACAGTGGATGCTCAAGACATATGACTGTTGATTCAAAGATGTTCATAGGCTTAGAAAAAGTTAAAGGAGGAACAGTTTCTTTTGGAGGAAACACCAAAGGAAACATTATTGGTTTAAGAACCGTCAAGATCGGTAGTTTGATCATTAACAATGTTTCTCTGGTTAAAGGATTGAACTATAATCTTCTAAGCATTAGCTAGTTATGCGATGCTGGTTTTAGAATAAATTTCAAGGAGAACTTATGTTTTGGAACCAACAACGACTCTTCCCAATCATTTACTGGACGAAGGCATGGGAACATCTATCTCTTGGAAATAAATGAAGACACTGCAAAATGTTTAATTTCAGTCCAAGATGAAGCAAATCTTTGGCATCGCAAACTTGGACATGTTAGTATGAAACAAATTTCAAAGCTACTCAGCAAAAAGCTTGTTTGTGGTCTGCCCTCGTTAAGCTTTAAGAAGACAGAACTTTGCTCCGCATGCACCCTAGGAAAACAAGTAAGAAGTTCTTTTAAATATGTTAAACAAGTTTCTACTAATCGTGTATTGCAGCTTCTTCATATGGATCTATTTGGACCAACTAGAACTTAGAGCATTGGAGGTAAGAAATACTGTTTTGTAATTGTAGATGACTATTCTCATTTTACATGGGTACTCTTTCTTGCAAATAAAGGGGAAACATTTTCTTATTTTTCAATATTTGCAAAAAGAGTTCAAAATGAAAAATGTTACTCTATTTCTAGTATTAAAACAGATCATGGTAGAAAATTTGAAAATCAAGACTTTGAAGATTTTTGTAACAAAAATGGTATTGAGCATATGTTCTCATCTCCCTACACTCCTGAATAAAATGGAGTTGTAGAAAGTAAGAACAGGTTTTTGCAAGAGATGGCTAGAACTTTGCTTATTGAAAGTAAGGTAGCAACTCGTTTCTGGGCAGAAGCAGTTTCCACCTCATGCTATATCATTAATAGTCTTTCTTAGACCAATTCTTGAGAAAACTCCCTATGAAATTTTCAAAGAAAAAAAACCAATTGTCTCTTATTTTCGCATTTTTGGTTGTCGATGCTTTATTCTAAAAAATGCTAACAATCTTCCAAGCAAATTTGAAGAAAGATTAAATGAAGGCATTTTTTTGGGATACTCAAACACTAGAAAAGTGTACAGAGTGTCCAATAAGAATACTCAAACTGTGAAGGAATCCATGAACGTGAAGTTTTTGGAGCAAGATGATCCTAACCAGAACGAAACTCATATTAAAGATTCAGAACCAACTATTGCTTCTGATAAATCAACTCCCGACAAAGAAGCTGAATTTTCTCAGAAAACAGTCACAGAGGAAGTTCCAGAACAAAGAACCATTCAATATGACACTACACAGTCACTAGAAGAGCCTGATGACAGCGTAGTGCAGAACAGAAACTGGAAGCATAAGTCTAGTCATCCTTAAGAGCTAGTCATTGGAAATATCAATGAAGGAGTTCAAACTAGATCAAAGAACAAAAAGGAAACAAGTATTGTGGCACTCATCTCCGAGATTGAACCCAAAGGAATAGACAAAGCCCTTACAAATGAAAGCTGGATAGAAGTAATGCAAGAAGAACTCCAGCAGTTTAAAAGGAATGATGTGTGGGAATTAGTTCCTAAACCCAAAGGAAGAACCATCATAGGTACTAATTGGGTCTTCAGGAATAAAGTGGATGAATATGGTAAGGTGACCAAAAACAAGGCAAGACTTGTAGCCAAAGGTTACTCACGGTCCAAAGGAATAGACTATGATGAAACCTATGCACCAGTAGCAAGATTAGAAGCAATCAGACTGTTACTTGCTTATGCTTGCTATCAAAACTTCAAGCTATTCTGAATGGATGTGAAGAGCGTCTTCCTGAATGGGTTTATCAAAGAAGAAGTCTATGTCGAACAACCTCCTGGTTTCGAGGAACCAAGAAAGCCAGACTACGTATACAGACTGAAGAAGGCTCTGTATGGTCTAAAACAAGCACCTTGAGCCTAGTATGAACGACTGAGTAAGTTTCTACTAAACAATAGTTTCAAGAAAGGTATGGTTGACACAGCTCTATTTATTAAGAAGGAAGGTAAGGATATTTTACTTGTACAAATATATGTAGATGATATTATTTTTGGCTCATCTAATGAATGTTTGTGCAATAATTTTTCAAAGTCTATGTAGGAGGAATTTGAGATGAGCATGATGGGAGAACTTACATTCTTCCTAGGGCTTTAGGTCAAACAATCCAAACATGGCACTTTCATCTATCAAGAAAAATATGCCAAAGACTTGATCAAGAAGTTTGGAATGGAGAATTGCAAGGAGACTGAAACTCCAATGTCAACCTCCATCAAACTAGATCAGGATGAAGTGGGGAAAAAAGTTGACTAGAAGACCTATAGAAGCATGATTGGTTCTCTTCTTTACGTTACTACATCTAGACCTGATATTCTATACAGTGTGTGTTTATGTGCTCAATTCCAAGCAAACCCTAGATAATCACATCTCACAGTAGTTAAGCGCATAATAAAGTACATAGCTACTTATCCACATTTGGGTCTGTGGTATCCTAAAGGAACAAACTTTACACTTATGGGTTACTCAGATGCTGACCTAGCAGGATGTAAAGTGGACAGAAAGAGCACATTTGGAACATGTCAACTACTAGGACAGATGCTGGTTTCATGGTTCTCTAAAAAGCATAACACTGTGGCTCTATCATAGTAGAAGCAGAATATGTTGCTCTTGGGAGTTGTTGTTCCTAGATTCTATGGATGAAACAGCAACTGAGGGACTATGGAAAGGAAGAAACCTGTACTAAAATAAGGTGTGACAATACAAGTGCTATAAATCTCACCAAGAACCCGATCCTACATTTCAGGGCAAAGTACATTGAAATCAAGCATCACTTTATTAGAGATCATGTACAAAATGGTGATATATTTATGGAATTTATTGATTCAAAGAATCAATTAGCAGATATCTTCACAAAGCCACTGGACAAAGGTACATTCGATTTAATTTGTAATAGATTAAATAATATTAATCCTTTTGCATAATGTCTTTGAGGAGAAGATAAAGTCTGGGAAGAAGCTATCTTTTGGATGGACCGAAAGTCTAGATGGACTCATAAGGACTTGATGATATTTTTGGAAATTAAATTTTAATGCGTAAGTTATTTTCTTATTTGATTAAACTTGGTAAGTTTGAATTAGCAAATAATTGTTCTGCATGATTTAGGGAACATGCCTATGTTATCTTCATTTAATTTTATCAAGTTTAATATTTTTGAATAACTACCATTTTCAGTTATAATTTTCAAAAAGTTGTGTCTTTTCATTTACCTCTCTTTCGAAAAAGCTTTATAACCCCCAAAAATCGAGTCTTTCATACAAGCCTTCTTCTGAAACCCTAAATAACAAATTATTTTCTCCAAGTCAACCTAAAACCCAATTCAAACATGGCTTCGAGATCCTCCATGTCCAGATCAAGGTTTGTGTCTCCATCTCCTCAAAGAAGATCAAACAAGATTTCTGGCCGAGGACCCAGAAATATAGAAGGAGGGCAGACACATTTCGATCTGACGCAGACTTCTGAAGAATCCCAAAGAGATTCTCAAAATGCATCGGCTCAAAGGTAATGCAAGTGAAAATGAGGAGTCTTCGAGGAATTCCCCAACATAATCTAGGCAAAGGAATGTCTCTAGAAGAGGTATGCCTGGATTAACTCTGTCTAAACCTGATAACCCCCATATAGTCTTGAAAATGTATGAACATTTAGTGCAAAAAGATGCTACTGAGGTTCTACCAAGAGATAGCTCGGTTTTCTTTTGGAGCACTTTGTTATATCATGTGAAAAACTAGGAATGATATTATCTTTTGTGGCCGTATTCTCTACACTCCATCCTTGAAGCTGCAGTTATCTAAGGCGGTAAAGGACAAGGCTTTGACTTTCAAAATAGTCGAAGACAACCCTAGAAATAGGAGGATGCAGCAGTGTTGGGGCATAGACCCCCGTATTTTTTATGAGAATTGACTTGGGCCCAATTCTAGGACTGGTTGGGTCCTTTTAGTCCTTTGTTGTACATATTTTATTCTCACTTGTGACCGTGGTACCCAGTCACTCCAATGACTTGTTCTCTAGCGGAGTGTCGGTTGATGCCACGCCTTATGGTTGTTGTATATCCTTGGTCGTTATATAAATACTTACCTTATCAAAAAAAAAAAAAGATGCTACTGAGGATGTCAAACTTTATTACTTGAGACAAAAAGGATATGTAAATGAGTTGCGTCTGGTTCAAGCTGTTTAACTTATAGAACAACAAACTGCACGAAGAGAACGGGCTACTGATGCCAGTAGGAGCAGAGAAAATGTCTGGGGTGAAAATGAAGATGATGAAAGAATTTATAGAAATTTTGATGTCAGAATGGGGATTGCAACAGTTGCTCGGAACACAACAGGGAAATTGTTTCGGTCTAAAGAGCATAAGGCATTTTATAATAAATTGCTTGATCGAGGAGTGATGAACCACATAATGGTGGATTTTGACTTTCTGGATGCTGCTGATATAAATTTGAGGTGTTGCTTTGAAAAATTGCAGATAGATTGATTCTGCACTGACTTTGCTGCTGTTTATCTAGAATTAACAGCATATTTCTACTCTAATTTGTCTTTCCCGTCTCTAGATAAAATGCAGTTTAGTATGAATGATACTTTCTATGAGGTTAATGCAGATGTCCCTGCTGATATTATGCAAGTTGAAAGGGGTCCATTCAAACCCATAGAAGTCACCTATGAGACTGTGTGTAAACATCTCACAAAGTCTGTTAGGGTTAATATCACCTACCCCTTTTTAACCTCAGCAAGAACAGTTCTACATAAAATTATCATCAACTACATTCGACCTAAGGCATCATCAAAGACAGATGTGGCCAAATTTGAAGCAAAACTAATGTGGGCAATTGAAAATGGAGTTTTGTTCTCACTCCCTCACACTGTTCTTCTGCATATGTATATAACAATTGCAAAGGACAAAGGATAGTTGCCCTATGGAGCTTTGGTGACTAGAATCTTTGAACATCTCAAGATTGATATGCCTAGGAGTTCTGCACTATAGTTTTTCTAACAATGGCCATTGGACAGAAGATGATAGCCAAAATGAGGCTGAAAGATGTTATGGAGACATGGAAAAGAAAGGAGAAGGACTTGGCTAAGGCAACAACAGCTGCAAAGAAAAGAGGAAAGGAAGTGGCTACTGCCGAGTCAAGTTCTAAAAGAAGGAGACAACTACTGCTGCAAGATGAAGATGATGAAGAGGAAAGTATTTCTAAAATTCTGGCAAACTTGAGAAAAATTGCACACAGAATGACATAACCAGAAGTAGAAATGCCTTCACCTGATGCACCAGAAGGGAACATTCCTAGTACATAACCTCAACCTGTAGAAAATGCTGAGTCAGAACCAAAAGAAGAACCTAAGGATGAAGAAGACCTAGAAGAAGCAGAGGAAGAAGAAGAAGAAGAAGAAGAAGACAGAGAGGAAGAAGGAAACAAAATGGATGAGAATAATATTCCTGAGGATGATAATATGGAAGAGGTTAGAAATCAACAAGGGCAACAAAACCAAACTGAAGCATCAATTCAAGGGGAGCATCAAAATGTTGAAACACATACTAAAGCTTCATCTGATAATGCTGATTCTTAGAAGATATTGGTTATACTTATGCAGATCATAGATCAGCAAGCAGCTGTGGAAACCTCCTTCAACAACAGGTTGGAGACTCTAGAGAAGACAGTTCATCAATGTCTCACCAGGATTGAGGAGTCAGCCACGAATATGGAGGATTTCACCATTGTTCGGACCCCTAAAAAGCCATCTTCTAAATCTTCATAAACCCACAGTCTACTAGTCTATTTTGTTTAACTTATTTGTTTGCCGGACTTTTGTTAGACTTTGCTTACCCTTTCAGGGTATTAACTTTTTGACAATGACAAAAAGAGGGAGAGTAATTGCATAATTATTTTGTTTGAACATTGATGCATGTTAGACGTTTTTTGGTTGGTTGTGTTGTTATTTTGAACATGGATGCAGGAATTGTGTGCATGAATGGATCATCATTTGATATTATTTGACTGGTTTGATATTTTGATCTGAGCATCATTATACTGGTCATATTATGCTCTACCTAACCATGCTTTACAGGAATAATATGCATAAAAAGTTTTGTCACCATAAAAAAAGGGGGAGATTGTTGAAAAAACTCATAGTTTTGATGTTAACAATTCATTTTATGTATGAAATTTATTTATATCTTTAGAAGAAAAAGCCACAGGGTGGCATATGCTTTTGAGTTTGCTGGTGGCAGAAGAAAATGCATAAGGTGTCTCTGAGTTTGTCCGTACTAAACGGAAGACCTGAATAGACGCAGTTTCTAAGTGGAAAACCCCGTATAGACATAGTTTTAAGTCTGACCGTGCCAAAAAAACCTAAGCGGGCTCTCGAACATTAGTCTATCGGACTTAGAATGAAACTATAGGATCAGATCACAAATGGTCAAGTATTTCACTTACCTTATTTATATTGATTATATTATATCAAACTAATTGACAGGATCAATCAACGGATAACTTCCAAAGAAGAATGGAGAACTTATGGAAGCTCGGATTCTGATTGTATGGGCGAGCATAATCCAAGGGGATCTGATCTACCTTCAAACGGTCAAAAAGACTTACCTTATAAAGTCTGTCCAAGAAAGGGAATACTAAACTCTTAAGGAAAGAGCCAACGGTCAAGTGTGGCTTGGAGAGTATATAAGGATAGGATGAGACCTAGGAGACTAGAGAGGATAAACATATTCCAAAACTCAATTATGTTTTTCATCAGTTGTCTAAAGTGCGAAATTGAGTGATCTTAGTGTATTACCAAGAAGAGTGACTCAGTGAGACATATCATCGCCGAGTGCTAACACTCAAGAGCATGTAATCACGTTTGATCACATAGTGAAATCCAGCCTATTGGCTGATCGCTTGGAGAGTGGACATAAGCTTGTGTAAAGCCGAACCACTATAAACTGTGTTTGCAATCTTCTCTACTCTCTTTATTTAATTTATGTTTGTAGATTGCAAAAGTTTGATATTACTTGTGCGTAAATTTCCTCTACTCCTATTCACCCCCCTCTAGGTGTTAATAGTAGCTATATCAGAGGTAACATTGTTGAGCGTTCCAAACTTGATGTTTTTTGGTGTAATACTTCAAACAATCAAAAAGACTTTCTCCTCTCTCAAACCTATAACCTCCAACAATTCTTTCACCAAATTTGCCGGTTGACTTAATCAGAGACTTATTCATGATTGGTTTTACTTTATTTGGAGTCTACAACTTAGAATTACTCGACAAATTTTATCAGTTCTCACTAACTTTTTTTTTTTTTTTTTTTTTGTGCAACAGTTCTCACTGACATTTGTTGAAGAAAATGGATTGAATGGTAGGAGCAGAATCTCTTTCTCTCCGAAGATTCTACGTTCTTGATTGAATGGTAGATTATCCATTGGTAGGAGCTGAGTCTCTTTCTCTCCAAAGATCAATGATTGACTTCGTAGCATGCAGAACCAAATGTAGAAGGGCACGGCTAGCCCAACGGTGCCGTGATTTTAATTTTCTAACCGTCTAATAACAGCCACAACTTTTAATGGATGAAATCAGGACAATGCTTTGACCGGTTTCATTTATTTGTTTTTATTTTTCTTTAACTTTCCATCATTTCCTTTTTCTCTTGGGTTAATTTAGGATTTGAGGATTTATAAAGGCCCCAAAAGCACCAATCTACATATCCTAAAAAATTAAAATCATTGAATATTATAAAATAAAAAGAAATTATATACCACAAAATAAATAATTACGAGTGAAAAAAATATCACTAAGTAAAAAGAAATCATTAGTATCATTAAAATATATATATATATATATATCTGTGTGTGTGTGTGTTACATTTTTAAGATGTATAAAGACTTTAAGTATTGGCTTTGCAATTAATTAAAAATGATTATGCATTATGGCTTTTCAGTTTTTCACTCAAATCAAATTGCTTTAGAATGACTCTCCAGTTCCTTAAAATTAGTGAACCCCAACGAACTATTAATAAATATAAAATTTTGGCCACTCTTTCGTGCAAAAATTACTTAAACAGATCCTTTGGGATTTTTATGCTAATTAAGGGGTCAAATTCAACTTATTGAAATACTCTCCTCGTTCGCACAATGTTAGGATGAGCAAATGACTAATTTCTCCGGTGAGTGAAAATCCTAGAAAGTAGCAAATAATAGAAGAGGAGGAGGAAGAAACTAAATCTAATTAGCTACAATTGTCTCCTTTTCCTTTAGGCGAGAATAATGTGATATAATAGCCAAGTCAAATCTCTCTTTGAAGTTATTTGGATTTTGTCCGTTTTGACCTTTAACTTGACGGCTCTAACTCACTTGCATTGCTATTGTCTGTACAAAACCATCATGAATAGTTTTTGTGATGACCTTAGTCATCATTAAAATTTATAATTGTGGCTAGCGTGCCCATCATGGACATAGTTTCAATGCTCTTATAATGATTTGCTATGTAGTTAGAAATTTCGCTCATTGGGTTACATAGATGTGTTTTGATTAAGACATTGGGGAGAGAATTATCTGAGAAGCATTAAATACAGATTCCAACGGCACTATAAATTTACAAAATTTGGGTACTTGATCATCTAAATATCCAGAGTACTCTAAAATGCTATTTTGTATGTCAATTTCGTAAGATTTTAACTTAATCACCTGCAATAGCATTGTCTCTATATCATTTTTTTTTTCAATTTAGATATCGAGCTTAAAATCCTTACCTAGGCACATTCATGATAATGTTAAATTTTCTTCGTAAAATGATTAGGTGGGGGTAGGGTGGATTAGACCTAAGTGGATGGCCTATGATGAAAATGAAATATGCTTGCTCGAGCTCACCTATATTGCGTTTGGGCCTAGATAAATCCATGGAGTTGTCAATTCGTAATCAGGTTCAATGCAATAGTTTATTCAAGGAAAGAGAATCATTGATTATTGTGGTGCATTTCTTTCATTAGAAAAGCAAGTTGAAGACCAAATATCTATTTGGCATTAAGAAAAACAATTCGGACCATGCTTTCTTCGATGATGTTCCTTTAACTAAGTATGCGTCATGTATGAATTACAAGGTAGAGGTGTCAAGGAATGACGGAGCAAGGGCGGGGGAGGATGAGTGATCCATACAAATACGATTTTATTTGTCGCCATCAATTCTACAAGTTGGTTGGAGGGATCCCTCCAATATTAAACCATGGCTCCTTATTGGTTTTGGTTATTATTTATTTCCACGCTTAATGTTAAATTAAAGTGCAGCCTATATTGATTATTTATACATCACGTTAACAGTAAAACGTAGGCCAACTACTTTCAATTTTGTCTTCATTAATATAAAAAATGAAAATAAGTTTCCAATTTGTTTAAGAAAAATTTACAGTTGGATGAATTTTAGTTGAAACAAAACATCATAAAAAATGCGTTTAGTGAGATATTGAACTTAGCAATCAACTGAGAACACACAAAAAAAAAAAGTCGTTTTTTTTGGGCACTGAACGCTAAGAAGATCACAGATTTTCTTTCAAAATTTTCTCTCCAAATGAAAACATGGTGATTCTCATCTGAAAGTGAAAGCAGGCTCGCCGCAGAAAAAATGGCCTAGACTGAAGAGCATCTCAAGTTTTATTGGTCAAGGGAAAAAAACACACCTCGAGCAAGAGTATTCTATGCTGTAAGAAAAGAACCAAAAACTTAAGGATCCAAACCCACAAAATGAGAGATGATCCTGAAAATTATGGAAAAGGAAAGGTGAAAATCTCATCTTTTCTTCACAAACTGAAGAGAAGGGATTAAAACGAGACGCCAAGTACATGTACTCGTAATTTATGCTTTTCTCGTAATAAGATATAATTTGCTAAAGTTATTGTGAAATATTATTTAAAACGCATTGAGCAAGTAGATAAAAAGCAAACGAGGGATCGCATTTTTTTGGCTTTACGGAAGACATGATTTCCCGATGTTAAACTAAATGAACCATTGCAATGCAAAGCAATTACTTTTTATTATTTTACATGAATGGCATTGAAAATATAATCACTAATAATAACATGGTATAACTTAGCCTAATTATATGGTTCCAAACGTGGTCCTATTGAATCCAGATTTGATACAGACCTTCCATAAAACCTGATGATCCTGCCACGAATTGCATCTAGCGATGGTATACAAAATTTCTTGCCCTTTTCCTTGCCAAATGGTACATAGGTGCATCTAGTGGCATGTATTTTCAGAGATTGGATCAAGTTATGTGGAGAACCTTCGCTTCCTCTTATGTAACCTGATATGGAAATTAAACGCACCTTGGGATAATCTAGGTTGCCCTGCATAATTAGCCAATTCAAACTCCTTTTAACTTTCATTTGCCAACAACATTATTGAAATATATGATCATTCGTTAACTATCTGAAGTAGTGCATTAGGTGATCACACCTTTTCTTTCTATATGACTTTTATTATCACTGGAATTTCAGCTTGGACAACAAGTGACCCCTTCAGTATTTCCCTCATAATTCTATAACACTATTTTTTTAAGATTTTAATATGTTAACTGCCAATGTAAATAACTTTTTACACATTTATCCTTGGATGGGTGACATGTGTATTTGAAACTATTTGCATTGACCAAATTCGTCCGCATGTCAACCTGAACATAAAATTCACTAGTAGTTCTCCTATTTTATTTTCTCCTACAAACATCTCTTTGATCCACTTCTTGCACTTTGCAACCCAAATCCTCTAAATTCATCATACAACTTTTAAATCATAACTATCATCACTTATAACACATTTTGCTATACTATTATATAAATATATATTCATTTATTTTTTATATTACATAATTTTTTGGGATGATTTTTTTATTCTTTTAATATCATATTTTTTCAAATATGAGTTGAGTATGAGATTGATTATTTAATATTTTTATTATTATAATGTAAATAATATTTAGGAAAAATTCCAAATAAGGGCATGAAGTGCCCTCATTTTGTCAAATAAGCGCTTGCAATGGACCTTGTTTTAAATAAAGGTATGAAGTGCCATAATTTTCTTAAACAATGACTTGAAGTTGAACTTATTTCAAATAAGAGTATGAAATAATAATATTGGTCTCAAATAAGGGCTAGACTTCATCGGCTAGTCAAGGGCACTTTCATCCTTTAATTTTTATTATTTTTGTTACTTTTTTTCTTTACTTTTTTCTTTCCAAAAAAGACAAATTGAGAAAAAGAGAGAGAAGAAAAATGCTAAAATTCAAAAAAATAAAATAAATACAGGTGGAGGGCTAGAAGCCTTAGCCGAGAGGTGTTGAGGATCCCGTTTGCCATGGCCAACACCTTGCTAGCAATGGGGTAGTGGCCACAAGCGGAAGGGATAGCCCTAGCCCACTTTATTATTATTATTATTATTATTTGTGGTTTTTTAAGTTAGAAGTTTTTTTTAGGCTATTTTTTATGAAAGAAAAAAAAAAAGTAAATAGGAAAGAAAATAAAAAAGTAAATGACAAAAGGCTCCGTTATGGAATGCCATTTGGGCATAGGCCTAGGATGATGCCATGCCCAATGGGGTGAGACGATGCCTAGTCATGCCTATAGACTCCGACTTGTGTGTTGCAATAGTTTCCCCTAAGGTTGTTAATTATTGGAATACAAATGAATGCATGGTGCATGAGAAGGCGTGAGATGTGTTCTAATTATGTTATATGCCATTGCATTGAGATGAACATATGATAAACTATATTATGCAGGTCATGCGTGTTGAGAAAAAGTAAGGATGCCTATGAATGCATATATTGATTGCATATGAGTTATGACCTAATCGTACTTTTAGTAATGGTTAAATGAGGGTTTTGCCATTGTCGATATGTTGTTGATAGAAAGATTGTACGTTTAGGGTGCACCCGAGACAAGTCAATCTCCTAGTCGGGGCATAAGTCATTAACTTACCGAGATGTTATTTCACTAGTTATTGTATAATTACTTTTTAGGACCTTAGCATGGCACACCTTCCGGTGCGATTCGGTGTCCCAATGGACATGGACACTATGGTCACACTACAACTTGCTCCAGGTCACCCTTTTATTTACGAGCGTCAGGGATACCTAGGCTAAGGAAATTTTAAAGGCATTTCTATCAGCATCGTCTAGGTGGACAAAGCTTTGAATATGTGGGTACACCATCTATTCAAGGCCTGGTTTGTCAAGCATGGAGAGGATCTCTATGGCCCTGACAATGAGATATGGGACCCTATAGCCATCAATGTCCTTGACAACACTGTAGAGGATCCCTCTTCGAAGGAGGAGGACCCAGAGGAGTACTTGGCGTAGCTGTCCGAGGCCTATTTTTTGACTAACCCTTTTTGACGACTAAAGTAAATTAACCCAACCTAATCTCTTTTAGTGTAGGCCCACAGGAAAAAGTGCCCAAGGAAGGGCTTGTATAAATGTTTTTCACAGGGTTAATCTCAGTAAATAAATAAAAGTGGTGCTTGTGCTATTGCTGATTGTCATTTCTACTATTCATGCTGTTGATGTTGATTGGGTGAAGTTTAAATTGTTTCCGCATGCGTTTAATTTGAAAGATAATAATGAGTGGTTGGCGACGCATACTGGGACTTTGCAATCAAATGCCTGCAAGTGGAACAGGGGTTGTCTCGCGCTCGACGGTCGGGACGTGACAACCTTAATGGGATATGTATGAGAGATTGCAAATAAAAAACTTCAATGGACTCGAGACGAGGGCCATTGCAACTCCCATGATGTCATGCCCCGAATCTTGAGCATGTAATAACCCATTTATTGTGGTCAAATGAATGCGATGTCCTAGGACGCGTCGCTGACCATTCTTTTTATCTTGCAATTAAACGCATGCGGAAGCAAATCCATAGAACACCCAGTTAATCAAAGCATGGATAGTAGAAAGACTAATGTAACAGCAGCAACGTCATTTTTAGAATGATGAGAAATATTCTAACTCGTGTGGCCTTGAACCGTTGGCTCGCCAGTGAGAGAAGGTAGCTCTGGTGAGTCTTTGTTTTTTCCGGCAACTTGCAAAGATTGATGAACATGCCATGAAATTGCGGGAAAAAATAGAGAAAAAATGACATTAGACGTAGTTCAACCATGCAAGAAAGATCACGCATCAAACTAAACTTCTAAGCATCTACACAACGAAGTGAATTTCGGCCATTCATATAGGCATTTCCTCAAACAGGTGATTAGCGACTTATGAATTTAAGTTCTGGGTTCGAGAAAATTACCTAGTTTGAATGGTTTACTTCCCAAAGGGGACCGGTGGCAAACGACTCACGAATGGTGACCGGATTGTGAGGTGGGAGAGAATCGCCAACGTGGGATCTGGACTTGCAGATAAAACCCAGTAATGGAGAGTGACAGAGAACCGGCGCAACTGAGATGCTGGACACGTGCGTCGAAATCGTAGGATTTTGCTTAGAAACTCACCGACTCGGCGAAAGCTGACTACTGTCCACAGATCTCATGAGACCTCTGGGACACGCGCTCAGCTACACTATCCTCAGCAAATGTCACAAAACCAAAGCCTCTATGGTCAGATGGAGGAAGCCCAATGAGTGTTAGCCTTCCTCTCCTTTGACAACCGTTGTGTTAGCTGGGTTCACTCCTATGTGGAGGAAGCCCAATGAGTTGCAAGCCCAAAAGGGCTTTCTCTTTGGGTCATATCTCTTTGGGTCTTCTAGCCTTCCTCTCCTTTGACAATCGCTATGTTAGCTGGATTCACTCCTATGTGGAGGAAGTCCAATGAGTTGCAAGCCCAAAAGGGCTTGAGCTCATATGATAAGTTATATGGAGAAATAGAGTTTTTCACTATCTTTGAAGTGGTAGCCGCAAAAGACATAGTAACAAGAGAAAAAGAGAAAGCAGAAAATCTGGGGTTTGGGGTAAAGTCTGATTTACATCCAGTTGGCATCAGAGGTCGATTCGTGATCCGATTGAGCTGAAATTTTGTCAGCGTGTTCGTGGCACAATCTTCTTGAATTTGAATGGTTTGATTTTTATTTGAAGCTCCCTACATCAGTTTTTTTTGTGGATTGATCAAAACCTGTGTTTTTGGTTAGATTTATCCTTGATCTCTTGTGAAATTCATGTGTATTGCCAAGAATTATGTTCTTGAGATCTTTGCTGCTATGTACCTCTAGTATTTGCTAGAGAAGAACATTGTTCACCCATTTTTGTTGATAGTGAAGATTTTCGGGTGGACTCCGATCCCGTGGTTTTTGATTTCCTCACACCGAGGGGGTTTCCCCCGTAAAAATTGTCTTGTGTTTGCATGCTTGGTATTTATTTTGCTCTACTATATCGGTTCCTATTAGGTTTACACAAGAGGGGAGATTATTTTATTCCGCTACGTTAATTCGATATTGTTCAAATTGTTACCGTTTTCCCATTAGAGTGGTATCAGAGCTTTTGGTTATTGCTTGATTTTTCTACCTTATGTTAAACAATGGAAACGAATACGAGTAGAATGATTACACTAAATGGTTCGAATTATCATATTTGGAAAGGGAAGATGGAAGATCTTTTATATGTGAAAGATTTTTATTTGCCCGTATTTGCCGAGGAGAAACCGGAGAATAAAACTGATGCTGAATGGTCTATATTTCATCATCAAGTGTGTGATTATATTAGGCAGTGGGTGAATGATAATGTTTTGAACCATATTATTGAGGAAACACATGCACACAGTTTATGGAATAAGCTCGAACAGTTATATGCTCAAAAGACTGGGAATAATAAGTTATTTATGATAAAACAGATGATGACTCTGAGATATCAAGATGACTGATCATTTAAATTCTTTTCAAGGAATTATAAATCAGTTGGCTGCGATAGGAATCAAGTTTGATGATGAGATACAAGTGCTATGGTTGCTTGGTACTTTGCCGGATTCATGGGAGACGTTTCGAACATCTTTGTCTAATTCTGTCCCGGATGGTACGATTACCATGGATTTGGCCAAAAGTAGTATTTTGAATGAAGAGATGAGAAGGAAGACACAAGGATCGTCCTCTTCACATTCTAATGCCATAGTTGTTGAGAAAATGGGGAAAAGTGAGTCTTGAGGTCCGAGAAATAGAGATAAGAGTAGAGATAAAAGCCGAGGTAAATATAATAAATTTGCTAATGTTGAGTGCCATTATTGTCATCATAAGGGATATATTCAGAGGTTTTGTCGCCAGTTAAAAAGGGAGAAACAAAAGGAGAAAGGTAATGAGAAGAAAAGTGATAGTGATAGTGATAGTGATTACAATCGTGTTGTTGCACTTAAAAAAGACTTTCTCATTATTTTTTATGGTGATGTGATGAATTTTGTATCTTATGAGACTAATTGGGTAAATGACAGTGGTGTATCTATTCATGTTACATCTCGTAGGGATTTCTTTATATCATACAGGTTAGGCGACTTTGGATCTGTAAAGATGGGAAACAATAGGCTGGCTCAAGTTGTAGGCATCGGTGATGTGTGCCTAGAAACCAGCAATAGCACGAGATTAATATTGAATAATATTAAACATATACCTAATATCCGCTTGAATTTGATTTCTATAGGCAAGTTAGATGATGAGGGGTATTACAGCACCTTTGGTAATGGTCAATGGAAGCTCACCAAAGGTTCTCTTGTTGTGGCTAGAGGTGAAAAATATTCTTTGTTGTACATTATGCAGGCAAAGTTGTCCATAGATAAAATTAATGCAGTAGATAGTGAAGATGCAGCTGAGTTATGGCATAAGAGGCTTAGTCACATCAGTGAGAAGGGTTTGTCAATATTGGCCAAGAAGAAGCTCCTTTCAAGAATGAAAAGTTCGGCGCTAAAAAAATGTACTCATTGTCTAGCAGGAAAACAGAACAAAGTTACATTTAAAAGCTCCCCTCCTTTAAGAAAGTCAGGTATATTGGACTCAGTGCATTTTGATGTTTGTGGTCATATGAAAACAAAATCACTTGCTGGCTTTCTTTATTTTGTTACCTTCATAGATGATTTTTCAAGGAAAATTTGGATTTATATCTTGAAAGCTAAAAATCAAGTATTAGATGCTTTTAAGCAATTTCAAGCTTTAGTTGAGAGACAAATTGGAAAAAAATTGAAATGCATCAGAACTGATAACGGGGGAGAGTATATTGGACATTTTGATGAATATTGCAAACAACAGGGTATTCGACATCAAAAGATACCTCCCAAGACGCCTCAATTAAATGGCTTAGCCGAGAGAATGAACAAAACATTGGTTGAAAGGGTAAGATGCTTACTTTCATAGTCAAAGCTATCTAGAACATTTTGGGGTGAGGATTTAAATACAATTGCATATGTATTGAATCTTACTCCATGCGTTCCTTTAAAGTTTGATGTTCCTAATAGAGTTTGGACAGGCAAAGATGTTTCTTATGATTATTTGCGTGTCTTTGGGTGCAAAGCATTTGTGCATATTCCCAAAGATGAGAGATCTAAACTTGATGTAAAAACATGACAGTGTATATTCATTGGTTATGAATAGGATATGCTTGGCTACAAGTTTTATGATCCAATTGAAAAGAAAATTGTAAGAAACAGATATGTTGTGTTTATGAAAGATCAAACAATAGAGGATATTAAGAAATCATAGATGATTTCAGCACCACATGTTAGTGATGATTTGGATCTAGTTCCTTTTACAAATATTCCTACACAGGTTGATGAAGAGCAGCAGGAAGTTAATGTTCCAAATAATGCACATGTTCTTGAACTGGATGTTCAATTAAATGTTCCACTGGATGTTCCAGTCCGGAGATCCGTTAGAGACCGACGACCTTCCACCAGGTATTCTAAAGATGAGTATGTATTATTGACTGATGCAGGTGAACCAGAGTGCTATGCAGAAGCACTAGAAGATGAGTACAAAAGTAATTGATTTAATACTATGCGAGATGAGATGCAGTCACTTTATGATAATCATACTTTTGAACTGGTGAAGTTACCCAAAGGTAAAAGAGCTTTGAAGAACAAGTGAGTATACAGGTTGAAGCAAGATGAACATACTTTACAACCACGGTACAAAGCTAGATTGGTTGTTAAAGGATTCGGTCAGAGAAAGGGTATTGATTTTGATAATATATTTTCTCCGATAGTGAAAATATCTTCTATCCGTGTGGTACTAGGCTTGGCAGCTACCCTAGATTTGGAGATTGAGCAAATAGATGTCAAAACAGCCTTCCTACGTGACTTGGAGGAAGAGGTATACATGGAACAACCTGAAAGTTTTAAAGTGAAAGGGAAAGAGGATTATGTGTGCAAACTGAAGAAAAGTCTCTATGGCCTAAATCAAACACCGAGACAGTGGTACAAAAAGTTTGCGTCAATTATAATAGAATAGGGTTATAAGAAGACTTTCTCTGATAACTGTGTGTTTGTCCAAAAATTTTCTGATAATGACTTTATTATTCTCTTGCTTTATGTTGATGATATGATGATTGTTGGTAGGAATGTTTCAAGAATTGAGTTATTGAAGAAACAATTGAGCAAGTCTTTTGCCATGAAAGACTTGGGCTCGGTGAAATAGATTCTTAGCATTAGAATTACCCGAGACAAAGATGCTAAGAAGTTGTTTTTGTCGCAAGAGAAATATATCGAGAAGATCCTTTAGAAATTTTACATGGACAAGGCTAAAGTGGTTAGTACTCCTCTTACTGCCCACTTTAAGTTAAATATGAAGTAAAGTCCTACGATTGATAAAGAGAAGAAAGATATGGAAAGTGTTCCATATGCCTCAGCTATAGGAAGCTTAATGTATGCGATGGTATCTACACGCCCAAACTTGGCACATGCAGTTGGCGTTGTTAATCACTATTTGTTAAATCCAGGTAGAGAGCACTGGAATGCAGTGAAGTGGATTATGAGGTATTTGTGGGGAACTTCAAATTTGAAACTTAGTTTCGGAACTAGAAAACTTGAGTTAGTTGGATACACAGATTCCGACTTGGTAGGAGATATTGATACTCGAAGATCTACTTTTAGTTATTTGATTTCTTTTGCGGGTGGAGCTGTGTCATGGAAATCAAGATTGCAGAAGTATATTGCACTTTCTACAACCGAAGCTGAATTTATTGCAGCGATTGAAGCTAGTAAAGAGATGCTATGGATGAAGAAGTTCTTGGAAGAACTTGGGTTCAAGCAAAAGAGGTGTGTGCTAATCAAAGCGCAATTCATCTTGATAAGAATTCATCTTTTCATTCTAGATCAAAACATATTGATGTTAGATATCATTGGATAAGAGATGTTCTAGATGAAAAGTTGTTGGAACTTGAAAAAATTCATACGAATCATAATGGCTCTGATATGATGACGAAAACTCTACCAAGAGAGAAGCTTGAACATTGTCGATTGATAGCAGGGATGGTGAATCCCTCCACATTGTCGTGTGGGGGAGATTTGTTAGTTGGGTTTACTCCTATGTGAATGAAGCCCAATGAGTTGCAAGCCCAAAAGGACTTGAGCTCATATGATAAGTTATATGGAGAAATAGGGTTTCTCACTATCTTTGAAGTGGTAGCCGCAAAAGATGTAATAATAAGAGAAAAAGATAAAGCAGAAAATCTGGGGTCTGGGATAAAGTCTGATTTACATCAAGCTAGCATTGGAGGTCGATTTGTAGTCCGATTGAGCTGAAATTTTGTCAGCGTGTTCATGGCGCAATCTTTTCGAATCTGAATGATTTGATTTTCATTTGAATCTCCCTACATTAGTTTTTTTGTGGATTGATCAAAACCTGCGTTTTTGATCAAATTTATCCTCGATCTCATGTGAAATTCATATGTATTGCCAATAATTATGTTCTTGAGATCTTTGCTGCTATGTACCTCTAATATTTGCTAGAGAAGAACATTGTTCACCCAATTTTGTTGATAGTGAAGATTTTCGGGTGGATTATGGTCTCGTGGTTTTTGATCTAATCACACCGAGGGGGTTTTCCATGTAAAAATCGCCTTGTGTTTGCGTGCTTGGTATTTATTTTGCTCTACTATATCGGTTCATATTAGGTTTACACAAGAGAGGAGATTATTTTATTCCGCTGCGTTAATTCAATATTATTCGAATTGTTACCGTTCTCCCATCACGTTGGAGTATCCCTTGCCTGTGTCACGATGGTGGAGTCACTCGCGCGTCCTCCTTCCTCCCTCCTGCCCCTTTTTTTGTTCATCCCAATGGCCGAAGCGCTCTCGACTCTTCAGCGAACGTCAAGTATTTCCGTCTCTAATGGCCGAATGTCGACATTAGACATGCCTCTGCACTTTTTCCTTCTTGGTCCTCTACACTGCTCATTCAATTTTTTTAATGGCCAGTGATGATATCAGCCCTTCATCGAGCACGCCCTCCTCTGTAGTCGGTTCTTCTCGGTTCTTTCACGCCAGCGCGCCGATCGTTCTTGCTAAGCGTCGTTCGCGCGACGTTCCCTCTGTCCTCGCTGGTACACTGTGCTGCTGTCCTTCCCGATTCTTCGAGGAACGAGAACAGGGGTAAAGACACCGAGGCTGCTGGGGATTGAAGACGAAGACACCAGCGGTTGTCGTCTCCCTCTCCCCGATTCTCCATTTTTTTTTTTTTTTTTTTTGCAGATCTGCCTTCCTCGCAGCTCTCTCTCTCAGATCTGGATTTTCTCCAGAACCTCCACTCTCACTCTCCCTTAGATCCCTCTTTCGTCTCTGTTTCTTGCCCTAAAAAAACCCAGAACAACAGCCACCCCCCTTCGTTTTTCTTTCTTCGTTTCTGCTTCCTTTTTTCTTTCTGCATTTTCCTCCCTCGCCAAAACCCAGAAAAATCAGCTTCCTTCTTGTGCGTTTTTCTTCAACCCCAGCTCAAAATCCTCCCCAGAAAACCCAGGAAATCAGCCTATGTTCTTCTCCTGTCTTTTTTCGTTTCTCCTTTCTGCGTTTTCTCTTGCTCCTCTCCTCGAGCTCTTCTCTCTCTACTCCTGGTTCTCTGCGTTTTCTGCCAGCATCCCCCGTCCGATTCTCCCTTCTGCCCCTCCAGATCTCCGTTTCTGTCTTTCGAGTCCTGGTTTTCTGGCTTTCCCTCTGCCCAAGTTCTCCAGCTTCACGCCCCGCTCCTGCTCGCCCCTCTGGTCGGCCGCCGAGGAATCTTTTCTGTTAGCACTCCGGCCAGTCTCCACGCGACAGCGCAACAGGAGGTCCCCTTTGCTGACGTCACGTTGCCCACGTCACTTGCCCTGGAACGGCCTCCTTGCGCGTCGTCGCTGTGTGCCTCCGTCCGTGTACGTGTGTGGCGTGTGTATGTGTGAGTGGAGAGATGAAGAGAAGAGAAAAAAGATCCTGGGCTGGGCTTGTAAGAAATAAAGTGGTGGGCTTAAGAGACTAAAAGAGTGGGCTGGACCGAAATTTTCTTTTTTCGAATTTTTGATTGATTTTTTATCTATTCTAGAAATTAATATATATTTATATATGCAAAATAAATGGGCATTTAAAATAAAATAAACAAAAATTCGGGTGTCAACAAATCCGAAGAAAAGAAAACACATTAGTATCGCATATGGAACATGCCAATCCATGACAAAGGTCTAACCGCTTTTATTCATTAATGGAAGTGTTTGACGTGAGGTAAAGACTTGAAATGCCCTAAACAAATGAACTAGGAAAGCAAAGAACTCGACTAAACATTAAACTAAAAAATAACTAGATAGACTCGAGACATTTCACTTGACTTGATCAATATACAATTGGGAAACTTCTAGATGCAATCACTTATTCTCCTCCGCAAGATGTGCCACACGCCTTTTAGTCTCTTCAGCAACTCTTTTGAGGCGTCTATTCTCAACATGGTTGGTGATCTTCTCGAGCACTTTCGGTATCTTCGGGTGTAGCTCCTTTGGAATCTTGTGCCGTTGAATATATTCGGTAGAGGCGTAGTACCTTCTTTCTTTACCCTTCAACTCCTTCTCTGGCCATATGAGCTTCCGTGGGTGGCACATATCCCACATCGATTTGATTGTAAAAACGGAATTCTCATGGTCTTGATTCTTGTTAGTGAAGTTAACTTGGAGCAGGTCTGCTTGCAAAGCTTGTGGAAGTTCTTGCACAACTTGATATTGACGAGTCACTCTAATTGGGTAGTACATCGTTGCTCCAGTAAATCCCAGTAAAGGGACAGGGCTAATACGTCCACATGTGAGCCTTGCCTTACGAACTTGAAACCATTTAGCACGCCATAGGAATCCTTTGGAATTTGGTTTTTTCATCAAAGCTAGCCATCTATAATAATGATAATCCGGCACATGTTTTAGTTTGTTCTCAAATCTCATAATAGGGTGATTAGAGTTGCAAACATCAAGTATGGTCATTAAACCACCAAACTCTTTTATGTGAGAAAGAAACCAAATTTGTAAAAGCTCAGGAGAAGTATGCAAAACCTTGTCACCACATTCTTTAAATCGAGTAAGGGAAAGAAAAGTTTCGGTCAAAATAGTGTTAACGAAATTCTTTCCTTCAAGGACCTGCCTAACTAAATTAGCAATTAAAGGATTAATAGCATTCTTGCAATGAGGGAAAACTATAAACCCAAAGAAGGCTAATAGGAAGACCCTACGCATTTGAAAGGAGTTGCCATTTTCAAAACATTCATTTAAAAATGAGAGTGGGCATGAATTTCGATGACCTTTCAAAACATTTCTTATTTCATCTTCTTTAATTCTCTGAAAATTAGACAAGGCCGTGATAGGATCTAATCAAATAGGTGGACTAATTAATTCAGCTTCCAAAGATTTTCCTATGGCAATACTATATTCTTCCAAGGTAGGAGTGAGCTCATGCTTACCACCAAAGATAAAAGTAGAAGTTTGAGGGCACCAACAATGGGCAAGAGCTTGAACAAGGCCACCATGAATATTAATGCGTAGTAGGGGAAGGAGCTGACCGATATTTCATTCCATGAACTCACGGCTAGCTTAGTCTAACTTGCCCCACCATGTGTTGAGCTTTTTCTTGAGAGGGAAAATAATAAGAACGTCTATATTCCTATTGTATATTGACCAAGACTCGGGACCAACTTAATGTCATGGACCGACAAAATAATAAATTAAATAAATTGCAAAAGGAGAGTTAAGAGAACTTACTTCACTGATAGATAGGTAGCAATCACATAGACATGCGCATAGTACGTGGCTCGATTTCTACTCTAGAAAGCTTAACAAAATGGAGCCACAAGGATGATCAGACTAGCCGCAGGCGTGCGGACTAAGTTGGGTCCTCATGACTTCGGCTTGGTCGAAGAGCCGACCCGAGTCGTGGGCATACGGACCGGGGTGGGTACTCTTGATACCAGGAAAGAAATTTCGGAATTGAGATGGGTGACTCGTACCGTAGGCATGCAGTCAGAGTGGTATCCATTTCAATACCATCCTAATTAATTCTATGTGGCCTAGGTTCGGCGGTAGGTTGTGTGTGCAAGAGTGTAGTGTAAATGCATAGGTATGCACAATAATTTACATTCACAATAACATTTTAATAATTTGAATTCAAAACATTCATTCACAACTCCAACCTGCAAGACAAGGGATTAACATTCACTCCACCCCTTATAACTCCCATCTGAAAAGACATTTAACACCTCAAATGGTTAGGGACATACCTAGTATCCTCGCTGCCAAACAAAATTGTTTTTAAAAAAAGGAGAAAATTGGCCTAAGTCCACTAAGAGTTTAAACTCAAGTCCCCAGCGGAGTCGCTAAGCTATCGTGACCTCACCTCGAGTGCACCACCTAGGGTTTGGCTAATGGATTACTAAGCCTAAACTTAATTCAGGCTTTCCCAAACCCATACCAATTTGCGACCTAGGGTTTGAGTTTTTAGTATGCAAATGATTTTTTACTTAGAGTCGCCACTAATCTATTTTTTTTGGTGGGTCGATTAGAAACCCAAGTAAAGTAATGGGAGAATTAATTCACTCCTACGAATTAGAGACTATGGGATCAAGGACTTGATTATGTTAGATTTCTCTAACGCCCTTTCGGTACATTTTCTCTTTTATTTGAAAAAAATGATTTGCAGGTAGTTTGCATTGATTTTAATTTACTCCCTAATATGCAATGTGATCATGCGGGTGCGCAACCATTATCTAACACTCAATGAAGCAAAGCAATAAATAAATAGCAAGCACAGGGAAGAGATACCTACCTCGAAGAAACGAAATCATTTGCAATGTCACCTTAAAAATCACATCACTAATCCTAGATATGATTTCTAATTAACATGCAATCATTCAACTATTTTTTTAAGGTTTTAAATTATTTAATAAGGCCTAAAAAAACTAAGTGCAATGCATGCGATGGCGTGCAAAAGTGTCTAACTATAATAACATGCAACGTGCAACCTAATATGCAAATTATATGTTTGGCGGCATTAGTTATTGGACCTAATCTAATGCCAGGAAATATATTAAATGTGACTATCCTAATGTTTCACAAATTTAGATAATCCTAAACATGTAATTACTAGATGACACGCAATGGATGATGTAATTCTACGCGACGCATGCATGATATAGCAATATGATGCGACCTAGACTACATGACATGCAAGTGATATTTTTTTGTGTGTTTTTTCATGAAATTTCAAAATTAAAATAAGCAAATAAATTTCTTAGTTTTAGAAATTATCCAATTCAATTTAAGGGTTAGTCTAGACCGAATCCTAATTTATATTATCTCTAATTAGATAAATCTTAACCTAACATGCAATCTATGTTAATTAAAACCTACTCTATCTTATTTACATCTTTTTGAGATTTTTTTTTTGATAAGAACAGAGATTGAATAAAATCGAACAAAATATAAAATCCATCACCCAAGTTATCATCCATATCTATTTAATTTTGGAAACAAATAAAATTAACGAATCGTATCTCGGGCATGAGATCGAATTGGTCGATTTTCCGTGCAATTGTGAGTCATATTTCGGGCATGAAATCGGATTGACAATTATATGCACGTTGTGAAATAAGGAAAATTTCCTAGTTCACGAGGGGTCAGGAGATCTTTTGAATATGGCAATATTGATCAAATATTCAACTAAGATTACAATTTCATGAACTAGGCAATAAAATATAAGAAAATTGTATTAATAAGGATTCTCACCTAGCTTTCGATATCGCACGAATAATGTTTCCGAATTGGGACTCATTGGACAATAGGACTAGCGAGTGGTGGTGGTGCTCGGCTTAGAAAACAATAGGAATTAGGTCTCTGCGACGAGAGGTTCCGGAGCGGGTCACCTCAAGGACGTCGTGTGGCCCTTTTTATAAGTGAGATGACTATGTTATTTAAGGAAATATGATAAATTTGCATATTGCCTATTTAGCTCTTGTATCTCTCGTGCAATATTTTTTCAATATTTCATCCGACACATTCTCTGAATATTGGAAGAATAATGCGAATATTCTCGGAAATATTCCCATCTTCCAACTCGTCACTCCTTAACGAGCCTAGCCAAATTCTCTTTCACCGTGGGCTTAGTCCAACTCAATAAATTAAAGCTTAGAACCATCAATTGGAGCCTATCCGTAACCAGTTCAATGCAAATGCAATAATAATAAATGTTCCTAAAACTATATGATATGCAATTTAATTCTACTATTTTTGTTTAGGGGTTAAAATTAATCCCTAAATTTTGTGCATTAAATTACTAATGATCAATAAAAAATTTAGGTGTCAACAGTCCCACACTGAGTTTCACGGTTTGAACCTCCTCAGATCACCTCAGACTGTAAAAGCTTCTTCCAGCTTGTCAATCCATAAGGTTGTTTCCACGGGATCACTTATCAATACTTGAAATTCGTTCCAACAAATTTCCCATCATATCACCATCTAATTTTTTCAAGTCCTTAATTTATTTCAACCACTTAAAGATTAGTGCAACCCAACCCTTATTTATTGCACCAAAGGCTTTTAGGTACTTCTTCAGGTCTTTACTAACACCTTGAGAAGAAGTCATCAATGATGCTATTTTGCCACATGTCCATCTAGCATCATGGGATCATTGATTCTTAATCCAACAAGGACAAAAATTAATTTCCTCAAATTACAATCTTAATTGTCTCCTGAAACAATCCACCATACTTGCAATGATGCACTTTCACTTGTTAGCATGTTGAGCACTTAGCTACATGCTTGGCAATGTCCAATTTTATGTCATTCCCCCATTAGTACTGCCGCAAATTTTGGTACATCTTTGTACTTTCCTAGGTGGATATTATAACAATTACGATGAACTTCCAAAAATATTTCCTCTGTAAGCTCAGCATCATTCGGCATGCACAATTGTGCATGAAACTTCAAAATCCAGTCCTCGGATACTTGAAAATCAGGTTTCCTCTTAGTTGCATCTAATTGTACAATCCTTTGGATTGCAGAGTCTGTAGACTGTATTGCCTTAATCTTGGTTTGCATTTTGGGCTTTATTCTAAGAGTAGCCATTAGACTTGCAAGGTGGCCTACCTCAACTTGAAATCCGAATCTCAAACTCCTTCAAGTAGGATCCATTCTTGAACCATCATTTGTGCAATCGATGACTTTTGATTAAGTGTGTCTGCTATCTTGTTAGCCTTTCCAAGATAGTACAAAATATCGCAGTCATATACATTGAGAATTTTCATCCATCAACACTATTTCAGGTTCAATTCCTTTTGAGAGAATATGTATTTTAGACTTTGATGATCTACAAAAATTTGAACATTTCTCCACACAAATAGTGCCTCAAAATTTTTAGCGCAAAATAATTGTTGCTAAATCCAAATCATGTGTCGGATAATTTAACTCATGAAGTCTTAACAGTCAAGACACGTATGCAACCACCCTTCTCTGTTACCTTACAATGCAGTCCAATTCCTTATACAACGCGGAAATTTTCCCAATCTCCAAATCCAAATAGTATCGTCAGAACTAGTGCAGTAGTTAGCTTATACTTAAGCTCTTGAAAATTACGCTCGCACTTATTCGTCTATTCATCTTTACGTCCTTCTTTAACAGTTACCTCAAAGGCATAATTATTGTAGAAAACCTTGCTACGAATAATCTATAACAACCTACCAAGCCAAGAAAATTTCAAACCTTTGTCGCTGTCATAGACCTTGGCCAATTCTTAACTGCCTCTTTCTTGGTCGGGTCCATGGATATTCTTTCTTCAGAAATTATATGACCAAGAACAGCTATGCGAGTAAGCCAAACTTGCACTTACTAAATTTAACGCACAATGTGTAATCTCAAGAGGTTTGCAACACCATCCTCATGTGCTATTCGTGTTCCTCCAAACTTCTTAAATATATCAATATATTGCTTATGAACACGATTACAAATTGATCCAATTACGTCTTAGACACCTAATTCCTCCGATCCATAAAACTACTAGCGCATTGGTTAATCCAAACAATATTTGCAGTAAACTTCATAGCGACCATATTGCATGTGAAATGCCATCTTCAATATATTCTCTTTTTTAAATCATCATCCAAACATAGCTCGTCCTTGGGTCTATTTTAGAAAATACCGAAGCTCTTGAAATTGGTCTAACAAGTCGTCTATCCTTAGCAAAGGATACTTGTTCATGACCATACCTTGGCTCAACTGCTAACACTCGATGTAAACATGCAACAACCTAACCCTCTTCCTTACAAACAAAACAAGTGATTCCCACAGGGACGCACTAGGACAATTAGATCCTTTGTCTATTAAACCTTGCATTTGCACATTGAATTCTTTTACTTCTAACAATGCAACTCGGTAAGATACCTTGAACTTTGGCTCCATTTTGGGGTTAATTCAATCATAATTTCCATTTCTCGCTCTAGGTAATCCAAGCAATTCCTCTGGAAAAACATTAGAATAATCCCATATAATAGCAATGTTTTTTTATTCTTGGTTCCTCAACCAATGTATTAATTGCGGTCGCCTAATTAACTTTGGCAACCCACATCCGATAACTTAGTCACATGAGGTGGTGAGATAAAATGAATCGAGAATCCTCCTCGATTTCCAACGAAATCATAACTAACCCTTCCTAATGGGTTAAACTGGATTAGTTTCTGATAGTATCTATCGCAGCTCATTACTTAGTGAGCCATTCTCTTCCGATGATGACATCAAAGTCATTCATCACTAAGATAGTCAAAACCATAAATTCCTCTTGATCACCAATGACTATCTTACAATCTGGACATCTTACCACAGACAGCACTGCGTCTATTATCGGGGTAGAATTACCAATAACTGCTTCCAACAGTTTTGGTCTTAACCCCACTGACTTAACCAACAATTCGGCTGTACATAAATGTGTAGCTCCCGACAACTAACACATTCATAGCTGACTCCTGTCTTAGGAGGACATGGGGCATTCCTAGCCGATTCTCCTACTTGTGGCAATCGAAGTTGCTTCCTCGGCTGTTATTGAGACACTTCCTCGCGATGTGAACTTGCTAGTCGCACTCAAAATACATTCTTCTCTTAACAGGACACATAATTGTCTCATGTTGTCATCCATAGAATCGACACGTGGCATTTGAATTGCATGCCACTTTCTTAACGCCATTCTTCTTGTTGAGTGGGATGGGATATTTTTCTCTTGTCATCGACCTTTTTCCCAAGCCAATAATCATTAGCATGAGACATAAACCACAATGCATATGTGGTTGCTCATATTTTCATGTTCTCTTCAACTAGCTAGGCTCTTTCGTATCATTCATCAAAATCATTCAACCTTAGGGGCACCAACTAATTTGTACTTTCTGGTCTTAGACCATACTTAGACCTCTTGACTTAGTCTACTAGATTCTCAATCATTGTCGGTTCCTACTTCGAGAGCTCTGCAAACTTAACCTTATATTACTCGGCTAACAAATGATCCTGACGAAATTGTAGGAATTCAGTCATCTTTTGCTCTCATGCGCATTTAGAAAAGTGTTTTCCTTTAAATGCTTTGACCAAGGCATCCCACTTTAGGGTCGCACCTTCGGGAACAATCCTTTCCTTAGGTTACTTCCCATCAACCACTAGCGTTACCTTGCAACTAATACACCGATAGGGTTATCTTTTCTTCCTCCGAGCACTCCAGCAGTGCAAAGACTTCTTCAGTTCCTTGATCCAGAGAGTTGTTGTCTTAGGATCACCCATCCCAATGAACTTGGATGGTTCTAGCTCTAGAAATTGTTCAACCAACCTAAACATCGACCGTTTGCCATTTTCTTTTCCAACCAATGGAACTTTACTAGGCGAGACAGTGGCAACAATGGTGGCAATAGTAGTTGTAACAATAATAGCCTCTAAACTTGCTGCACCCCATCAAATCTCAAAGCTAATAACGCCTACAGGCCCCTATCTAGTCTAGGATCCCTTAGTGCTTTACCTCCAGCACCTGTCTAACCTCAAGCTGCCCTTCCTCCTAGACTCTAGGATCATGATTGTTCATCTTGCAGGATTCTCATAGAACTTGCGTTCCAATTCCCTTAAGGAATTAGGAACCATGAACAACCTGTTTACAACAAAAAATCCTATAAGCAATCACAAGCATATGAAATAAATGTCTTTCCTACCTTACTATCCCTTAACCCATTGCACCTTATCACTCAAAGTATTGATCGGACTCTAATACCAAAACTGACGGGGATGTCACGCCCTAAACTTTGACCATGCAACAATTCACTTTGGTCAAATGAATGCGACATTCCAAGACGCGTCACGGACCATTCTTTTTATCTTGCGATTAAACTTATGGGGAAGTGAATCCACAAAACACCCAGTTAATCAAAGCAGAGATAGCGGAAAGACTAATGCAACAGCAACAACGTTGTTTTTATTATTGTACTAATTAACCCTATGAAGTTTATACACAAGCCCCTCAATCATGCAACTTCCTCTATAGTCATCCAAAGATACTAAGCAGGGTTAATCTATTTCCTTTGCCTATCGAGCACACAATCCTTTGCCCTCAATGACGTGCTCCATGGCGATATAGGTGCTACAACTACGGACCTGAAAATGTTTAACAATGACGAGTGAGATATAATCCTAGTGAGTTTCGCCTTAAGCTCTGGTTAGGACGTCAACTCACCTCGGGGTACCTATCACACAATCAATTCACTCAAGCAAATCAATAGCAAAATAGTTCATGTTTGCCTTAGTCAATGACTTGATCTACTCAGTAACCCCATGAATACCATCGGCAAGTAATCGACTCACAAGCAACCTTACCAAGTCATGCCATACCCTGCACGGTAAGTACACATGCATATCAAAATTAATGCATACCGCACTCTCAGCATTGCATTAATCAATCACAATTGAGTCATATTACAGGCGATCTCACTTGGCCATTATCACACCCTGCATGGTATTAATTTAGACATATCATAATAAGTGCAACCACTATAAGCATAATTAGAACCAATAACAACATGTTTCTCATGCACTCCTACATTTATGCGTGTTTCGATTATTAATGCCCTCAAGCACCACAATCGAACTCTCGCTGATGTGTACAACCGAACTCCCATCGGTGTTTTCTAGCTTTGCTAGGCATTGTCTTGCCCTATTGGGCACGGCTACGTTTGGAACTCCCGCCCATACGGCATTCCCGAAAGAGCATAGGTTTGGCCTCTTCCACGACCCGCATCCGAACTCTCGTTGGAATTTCCGACAAGTCGGAGTTCGTCCCCCAAACTCCCGTTGGGGTGATAGGTTATATTATGTGACCACACGAGCACATCACATCAATTCATTTCAATTCATTTCCATGCATTCACCAATGCAAATGTGGTACGTGCTCAACGTAATAAATCACTGCACATTTTTCATGTAAAAATTATAGGAAAGAATTGCACGTGGTCACATTTTATTTCAAAACCTGTCCAACTTTCATGCCTTATCATTTAAACATGTCATTTACATTTTCATTGCAAAATTTGACATATATATGCCCGACACTTCAGGGTTTTCCTTTTATATGTCCATGCAATAGTACACAAATGTCAAGGCATAATTATCAGAGCAATCAAGCACTTGACAATTTCAATCATACGATCAATATCCTATTGATCCAAGCAGCAACTCAACATGCTTTAATAAGTATAGACTCATCAAATTAGTCCCACAATTTAATAATAAATAATTAATAGTATTCATAATTAAATTAAAATAATTAATAATAATGAACGAATTTAATAATAATTAAAAAATAAATTAATTCTTTTTAATAAAATAATACTAATCAGGATTATCCTGCTAATTCTCAATTATCCTAATTAACCAACGTTAATTAGCACTAAGCATGATTAACAATTGAATTAAAGTAAATCTTAGTTAACTAAACTAACCATACTTCAACCATAGTTAATTAGCTCAAACCTAGTTAATTAACCCAACCATAGGTCAACTCTAGTTAATTAACCTAACCTTCATTAATTAACTTTACCATAAGTCAACCTCAATTAATTAACCCAGCCTTGGTTAATTAACTAACCATAGTCCACTTTTTGACTAACCTAATCATGGTCATCTTTCTAACTATCCATCCTAACTTTAGTTAATCTTAATTAATCCCCTAACTAAGATTAACTATAAATTAACCTACTCCTAAGCAAGTTTAACGAACAAATCAAAGGATTAAAGAGTAAACTCACTTAGCGACGATTCTGATGACACGAGCGCGATGGTGGCAACGAGGGCTATGCATGACTACCACCAAAACATCACAAAGGCGCTCGGCAAATATGGGTCTTGGCAGGGCGGCTCCAATGAGAACATCCAAGAGAGAGAGATGGTGGATGGCGGTTCACGGACAAACGGCAAGATGGCAGTGCATGGTGGTCCAGATGGTGGCAAGGCGCGACGACAAGGGGGCGGTAGTTCAAGGTGGTGGTAAGGGCAAGAAACAAGACGAAAATGAAGGAGAAAGAGTGAAAAATGTGAGAGAAACTTAGAGGGGAAGGGGCTGAATGCCCAAGGGGAAAGAGAGGGAGGAGAGAGAGGAAAGAGAGAGAAAAGATGAAGGCATCTCCCCTTGAAGCCTTTTCTAAGTGGCTTCATCAATTTTCCCTAAAAATTCATCATTTCCTTGACTTTTCATACCTTTTGTCCTCTCCCATTTATTGCAAGCTTCTAGAAGGGGTAAAATGGTAATTTCCCAAAGTATAGTATACCGTACTATATGCGTATATGAGCCAAAATTTTATAGGGGCTTGAATAAAATAGGTTCGGGCTCAAAAGGAAGATAAACAGGCTTGAAAATAATAGGCTAGCTTGGGCCCACTTGGGCTTCGTGGGCTTGGTTGGGGCCCACTTGGCCAACCCACATTGGTCGTGAAGCCCATTGGGCCTTCTATCGACCCGACTCCTTTTTCAGCCCGTTAATCATTTTCCAATAATTTTCGAGTTTACTGATAAATTTGAAAATCAATGAGGCAACATCCAATATTTTAGTCTTGACGGCCTTGCAAGTTTGATACCCGAAATTGGATAGAAATTTGTAGTTAAAATCAATCAATCCCAACTTTAGTACAACCTAACTATCGGGCGGCGTTTAGGGGTTTCCGCGCGTTTGACTCGTGGTTAATAACTTTTCAATCCACGATCATGCCTATTCAAATTAGGGCAATCCTTGATTGTCACGTAATCATGAGTGGTTAATTGCTCACACTAAGTACAGAGCCAAAAGGAAATCGGTTTAACATCGTTCGCATTTAATATCGAATTCATGTGGAATCACCGGCGATCCAATCTTGTACTTCTGCCGAAACGATTTATTTCCGTTCACTAATTGACCTGCAACAATGTGGTATCGTCCCTCTTTGATCCTTATGGTTGAGCGGCCTATCCTTGATTAAATTCACTGGTCGTATGCGTATTGATCCTTAATTTCCTTTTCGACTAGCTAGTTAACTTATGAGGGGCCAGCTCAGAATAAACGTAGCTAACATCGCATTAATAAAATAATCATTTTATATATCCCAAAACGGGTCGAAATTCAAGACGCCACACATGAATCTCGACAATTTTGCTGCCAGTGTATTTAAATGAAACATGCCTTCCTTTATTAGCTGTTGCAATCGGTCCATGATCCTTTCCACTACTATGGACTGTCAATGACTAAACAATGGTGAGTTCAGGAACTTTTTTAGTGTAGCCTGAGATGGGTGTCAAGTACTCACTTGAATGGTCAAACTTAATATGAGAAGAAGAAAAGGATATAAATTAAAGAATTCAAGAGCAACTATCTACTTTAACAATGAAGAGAGAGACTACCAAAAGAAAATAAAGCATCAAGGACATCCAAAAAAGGAATTTGTTAAGGTATGTCAAAGCTTATCGCATAGGTTTTGCCGCCTCCATTTGCACCATGTCTGAACAGACCAACCGGACGTCCATGTTCGTCATATAATATATTGATGGACTTAATTGCCGAATCAAAGCCTATCACAATTTGCCTCACATCTGTGTATTGTGTGTCGTCCCAAATGTCCATACCACTATCACCACCATATGGTCCCACGACATCAAATGGATACGAGTGAGAAACAGGCCCGGATATGCTCCGATTGAGTGGAGACGGCTGCTACATTTCCCATAAAACCTGATAATCTTTTCATCTGCATGTTAGAGATCAAAAGGCCATCCTTGTTCAGATCCAAATGGTCCGTACGCCTTCTTGTTGCTGTGGATCTTGAGAGACCGGACAACATCGTGACCCCCATGATCATCAATATGGCCGAATATAGAAATGAGGAATTTATTTGGATAATCCAATCTCACCAGCTGCAAGAAGTGCAAAAGTTCTTATAAGAGTCACATCCGTCAAGCATTTAATAAGTATTGCTTTTGTCTTATTTTGGATCAATATAATTCCTTTGCTGTGAAAAATAAATTATTTGGCCGAATTTGGTTTAAGTACTTGTCCCTAATAGATAAGGGAACGTAGGAAAGTTTTTGAGTTTAGTGTTTTTCGCTATAAGTAGGTCGTCGAGCAAAGCTGCCCCATGCCGATTTTGCTGTAAATGAAAGGCATATAATGTCTCATAAACAAATAAAAAGGAGACGAAGTAAATACATTAAAGAAAAGATGAAAAAGGAATAGACTTGGCAAAGTTACGTGAAGTAATAACACACTAATACTTCCATAGATGCTTACAAATGTTGGCCATCATCTCCTGACTACCTTACATTCCTCTATCTAATAACTTTATTATAGACGCATGGTAACGATATTAAACTTGTACTTGATTCCGTCTACCTTCTTATAAGCGATGAGTATTAACGTACATGGTCAATCGATTTTTCTTTTTTAGAGTGGCAGAAAACTGACCCTGTCATTATCATGGGCATGTCCATTGTGCTGGACGGATCTCACCAAACACCCATTCGGATCATAATCGATGGTGATGGATTCAATAACTGACTGTCCAAAGAGCCAAATTGGCCTCACACCAGTGCTTGTCCCATCATCGAAAGCATCACCGCCTTGACCTCCATATGGCCCAACTGATCCCATGGAACGAGAGATTCGAGATAAGGGCATCTCTTCAACTTTTCCAATATCTGATCCCATTGATCTTTGGAATCGCCGTTTGCGAAGAGCCCAACCTTTTAAGAGACAATGGATGACCTCCTGCATAATGAGCTAGGCTTCGCGACAACTCCTATAGCGTTTTTGAGGTCCTTCTCTCTTTAAGGCATGGCGGCAAAAGAACCGAAGTGCTTCCTTCTGGTGCAAACCTTTGATGATATACTTGTCATCTACCTTGAGATCTTTTAGCAAGTTTTGGTCTCTGGTTGTGATAAAAATTCTGCTCACCGGACATAGCTGGTCTCGTTCTCCAGCCCTGAAGTAGTCAATCTGTTCTTTTCTAGTGACATTATCAAGTACAAGAAGTATCCGGCACATGTTATTATATATCTCATCGATGTTGGTCTGAATGTCATCATACATCATCCATCCTTCCACCTTTGTGAGATTATGGAGCAGCTTCTTTTGTAGACCTAATAGGCCTATAAGATTGTTGCGATCTGCTTCTCCAGTTTTATCAAGAAAGACAAAACACTCAAAATCTCTGCTAATGCTATCTCAGATGGCTCTGGCCATTGTCTTTCCTATTCCTTCTACTCCACATATGCCTATCACGCTCACATCCTCCTCTTGGCCCTTTCCAATTAAAGAGATCTCCTCATCTACCAAGACATCCAGTCCTATTGCGTTCTTCACAGAGTAGAGTGGCCATGTTTCATGGATTTTCTCAACAAGGAACTCAACCATGGTGTCCACATCTCCTTCCATCCCTATGTTGTTTAGTTAAGATTTTAAGAGAAATAAAAGTGAATATGCACCGAGAGACAAAATATTCAAGATTTAACACATTCATATGAATGAAAAAACATCTAACTTGCTTAGATCAGTGCTTGTTATTAAGTTTCCTGCTGATGTAGCATTATTTTTACATCAGAACAAAGTGGCGAGTCCTTTGGTGGACGTTCAATGGTATAAGTTGTTGATCATGACTTGTTTACAAGTTCTGGGGAGACATCTATGATGTTCCAGGTCATTATCTCCTGTTTTTTCTTTTTATACATTGTTACGGAGGTCCGTTAAGCAAGAGTGGACTTGTATTCATTGTACAAGTGCAGTAGTACAGCAGCAGGACACAGCAACAAAACCCATCAAAATAGGGAGGTTAACAGAAGTCAGTTCTTAGTTCTTAGTCATTGCTGAAACTGTTTCGATTTATTGATGTGCCACTGTGACAGATTAATCGATCCTGAAACATGAAAAGTCCAAGATACTCTAAATTTTTTATGACTTAATGACACGACCATAATTATTTGGTCATCTAGAATGTTTTTCTTAAAGTTTGCAAAAATTACGGAAAAACAAAGTAGAAGAATCAATATGCAGAGGTTCACTTGATCTGGGGACAGGTATGGTCCAAGTACGCACAGTAACAACGGGCATAACAACTGTCCCTAGAGCCTTATCCAGCGGGCATAAAGGCGACAGGCCGTGACGGTATGAAATGTACCGTTGCCTTACCTCATATTTTCAGTTTATGCAATATACCATGAAGTAGCATATTCTGTCGAGTCTTGGCTGGATCCATCTGGACACCCAGCTAACACACACCAAAAAAAAAGGGGGTTTAAAGGAAAAAAGAGAGTGCCGAAGTGCCATTAATAGGAGAGAGAAATTAGTGTGGCCCAGGGAAGAGAGAGCACGAAACAAGGAAAAAGAAAACAAAAGAGGGCTAAATTTTGCGGCTCCAATTTGAGGGCTAAACGTTGACGGAATTGACTTAAATTTGAGTATATTATTCGTGAGACCAAGGGATATGAGTTGATGGTTTTCATTCGTCGAAAATCGCCTCTGAATTCTTCGATCGCGGTTAGGATTTTCTTGCTCTGAACTTGTTGATTCACCTGTGGTTGTATTATTGATATTGAGCTTCTAGTTTGTGACTAGAGAAGCATACTTTATGTATTCAACTATTCTTGGTGATTAGCTGAAGTTTTTGGGTGATCCATGGTTTTTCCCGCATGGAGTTTTCCACATTAAATCCTTGATGTTCTTATTGGCTTTGTCTACTTATCAATTTTGCATTATATTTGCATATTGTGAGGGTACATTAGCTGGTTATTATTGAGGCTAAGTTGATTTTGGTTCATCTAGTTTCCAGGGAGAAATTGATCATGAATTAAATTTAGCCATTGGTGAAATTGTTACCCCGGATTCTCCCTAACAAAGTGGTATCAAAGCTAGTGTTGAAATTATATTGATCAATGGAGGAAACTAGCAACACCATGTTTGAGTTGAATGCCTTGAATTACTCTATTTGGAAGCCTCAGATGGAGGATGTGTTTATTACAAAAATTTGTTTGATCTCATTAAAGGCGATAAGGCCAAAGGAGATAAGGAAGACATAGTAGGAATGAATGAATTGGAAAAACGTTGGGTTTATACGACAATGGATTGATGATAGTGTGTTTCATCATGTTACTCAAGAGATGAAGGTAGACACTTTGTGGAAGAAATTACAAGACCTTTATGTGAGGAGAACTTCACAAAATAAGGCTCTTCTAGTTAAACGACTTGTGAATTTGAGATACAAGGAGGGGAGTAACATGTTGGAATACTTGAGCGAATTTCAAGATGTTGTAAATCAATTGACAAATATTGAAATTAACCTTGGTGATGAATTGCAATCATGTTATTGCTCGGTACTCTTCCCAATAGTTAGGCCACCTTGATTGTGGCATTAAGCAATTCAGCTCCTTTCATTGTCTTTCTATGAGCATGGTTAAAGAAAGCTTGTTCCATGAAGAAACCAAAAGAAAAGGCTTGAATTATACTTTTAGATCGGAGGGTCTTGTGATAGAAAATAGGGCGAGAAATCAATCAAGAAAGTTTCAAAGAAATGCTAACCGGGGCAAGTCAAGAGGAAGGTCAAAACTAAGGTCGAGGAGGAATGTGAAGTGTTACAATTGTGGCAAGATGAAACACTATACAAAAGAGTGTTGGTTGGCAAAGAGAGATAAATCCCATGATAGAAATGACTATTGAAAGAAAGAAGAGAAAGAAGTATGGTGCCGATTGCATCCGACGATGATATTGTGTTCATATGTAATAATAGTTATGTGAACCTAACATGCAAAAGCTCTACTTGGGTTGTTGATTCCACGGCTTCATTTCATGTCATTTCACGACGTGACTACTTTGCTTCCTATCATAGTGGTGATTTTGGTTGTGTTAGGATGGGAAATAGCGGTGTTTCCAAGGTTATTGATATGGGAGATGGCTATTTAGAGACCAATGTTAAATGTAATTTACTTTTGAAAATTTGAGACATGTTCTGGATATTCAACTTCACGTAATCTCCACAGGTGCTTTAGATGATGACGGTTATTGCAATTCCTTCTTTGATGGCAAATGGAAATTGACTAAAAATTCCATGGTAGTGGCTAAGGGCAAGAAGAAATTTTTTTTAGACAAGCTAACTTGGTTAGAGCAAAAGTAAATACAATGGAGGATTCCTCGATTGATTTACGACATATGAGACTTGGTCATCTTAGTGAGAAAGGGCTTGAAACTCTTGCTAAAAAGAGCCTTCTACTATTGAAAGAGAAAAGTTTGAAGGAATGCATTCATTGCTTAATAGGTAATTTACATAGATTCTCATTTTATAGTTTCTCCCTACACACAAAATCAAATGGACTTGATTTTGTTCACATTGATGTTTGTTGTATGGATGCAAGAACATTTGGTGCTGCATATACTTTGTAACATTTATTAATGACTACTGTAGAAAAGTGTGGGCTATTGCTTTGAAATCTAAAGATTAGGTTCTTGCGGTTTTCAAACAATTTCATATCAATGTGAAAAAACAAACTGGGAAGAAGCTGTCATGTGTTCCAGTTGACAATAGTTGCGAATATAGAAGGCTGTTTGAACAATATTACAAGGATTATGGTATCAAGCTTAAAAGGAATGTTTTGAAAACACCACAGTAGAATGGAGCAGCAGAGAGAATGAACTGGACAATTAACAATCAGATTCGGTATATGCTCTCTCATGCGAAGTTCTCCAAGTCATTCTGGGGTGAAGCGATGAGAACAACATTAGACTTGATTAATTCTTCTCCATCGGTTCCTCTTAAGGGAAATGTTCCACAAAGAATTTGGAGTGGAAAAGATGTTTCCTACAATCATCTAAAAGTATCCAGTTGTCGAGCATTTGTACATGCTTCAAGATATAAAAGGTCTAAGCTTGATGACAAGTCTAAACAGTGTATCTAATTAGGTTATGGACATAAAGAGTTTAGCTATAGGTTATGGGATCCAGTTGCAAAGAAAGTTGTTAGAAGCCAAGAAGTGGAATTATTAAGAATCAAACTATTGAAGACATTGACAAGCCGGAGAGACCAAAATATATAGCTCCACATTCGATTAGTTTCAGCCCAAATCCTCCTCCTGTTGGTGCAAAACATGGGGAGAAGTACAGGGGAATCATAAAAATCATGAAGATGGTGAGTTCTCACATAATGTTGATTCTTCAATTGAGAGAGGTGAAATAGTTGAGTCAAAACAATTAGTTGAGCAAGAGTAGCCTATTGAGCCAATGGATCTAGTTGAGCAAGAATAACTAGTCATTTCTCCAGTTAGAAGATCTAAAAGAGAGCGTTGACCTTTGCAAAGATATCAATCACATGAGTATGTGTTACTTACTGATGCAAGAGAACCAAAAACTTGTGAAGATGCTATGTCATGTGATCAAAAGAATGAGTGGCATGAAGCTATGCAAGAAGAGCTCAAATCCTTACATGAGAATCACACATTTGAATTAGTAAAGTTATCTAAAAGTAAGAGAACATTCACAAATAAGTGGGTGTACAAGGTGAAGATGGAAAAGAATAGTTTGTGTGATGTATTGAATTTCGACCCATTTCAAAATATATGAAATTGTTATTTTATCAGTGCGTTGTTAGTTACGTTTACTCTGAGTTGGCCACTCATAAATTAACTAACTATTCGGAAAGGCAATTAAGGATTGATACACGTACGACCAATGAATTCAATCAAGGGGAAGTCGCTCGATTATAAAGATCAAAGATGGATGATACCACATTGTTGTAGGCCAATTAGCTAATGGAAATAAATCGATTCAGCATAGGTACAAGATCAAATTGTGAGTGATTCCACATGACTTCGATACTAATTACAAACGATGTTAAACCGATTTCCTTTTGGCACTTTGTACTTAGGGTGAGCAACCAACTCTTCATGATTATATAATAATCGAGAATCAACCTGATTTGAAGAGGCATTATCATCGATTGAAAAGCTATCAACCACAAGTCAAACGTGCGAAATCTCCTAAACACTGCCCGATAGTTAGGTCGTGCTAAAGTCGTGATTGATTAATTTTAATCATGAATTTCAATCTAACTTTGGGTATCAAACTTTCAAGGACATTGAGACTAAAATGTTGGACAACGCCTCATTGATTCTCGAATTTATTGATAAGCCCGAAAATTATTGAAAAATGATTAAATGGGCCAAGAATTAGAGCTGAAAAAGGAGTCGGGTCGACCAAAGGCCCAACAGGCGTCACACCTAATGAGGGTTGGCCAAGTGGGCCCCAACCAAGCCCACCAAGCTCAAGTGAGCCCAAACAGACCCATTAAAGCCCAATAGCCAATTCAAGCCCATTTATCATACTTTTGAGCCCAAACCAAATTTATTCAAGCCCGTATAAAATTCTAATAGCCGCATTAAATTCTAGTAGCCCATTATAGTACGGTAAACTATACTTTGTGAAATTACCATTTTACCCCTTCTAGAAGCCGCATTAAATTCTTGAGGACAAAAAGGAAAGAAAGTAAAGAGAAATGATGAATTTTTGGGAAACTGATAAAGCTTCTCGGAGAAGCCTTGAAGGGGGAAATTCTCTTCATCTTTTCTCTCTCTTTCCTCTCTCTCTCCTCCCCCTCTAACTTTCTCTATCATTTTTCCCTCTTTCTTCTTCATTTTCCTCTTGTTTCTTGCCCTTGCCACCCCCTTTGCCATCTGAACCACCATCACCCACCATTCTTGTCTCCGTCATCACCGTCGTGCTTCTGTGGTGTCGCCTGCCTGAGGTTGCCCAAGTTGTGCTTTTTCTCTCCCTCAAGGCTACCCCTCATTGAACTGGAAACCACTCTTGCCGAGAGACCCATTTTGCTGGCGCCACTTCTTGACGTGCCAGTAGTAGCCGTACGTCGCCCTCGTCGCCACCGTCATGCCTATGTCATCAGAATCGTCGCCGAGTGAGTTTACATTCTAATCCCTTTATTAGTCCATTAAACTTGCTTAGGGTTAGATTATGGTTAATCTTGATTAGGAGGTTAGTTAGGATTAACTATGATTGAACTATGGCTAGATAAAATAACCATGATTGATAGGCGGTTAGGTTAATTAACTATAGTTAGATAAAGTAACCATAGTTAGATAAAATAACTATGATTGATAGATGGTTAGGTTAATTAACTATGATTAGCGAGGTTTAGTTAATTAACCATGGTTTTTATGTGGTTAAGTTTAGTTAATCATGGTTAAAGTTAATTAATTTTATTAACCCTAATTAATTATAGTTAATTATGGTTTTAGGTTAATTAATTATAATTAAGGCAATAAGCTATCTAGAAATTAAGTGATAAGCTATAACCAAATAGGTAATAAGCTATTGGGATTTATTGATAGGCTATCGCATGTTCAACAATAATTAATTGGGAAATAATTGATAGGCTATCACCATGGCGCGATAAGTGTTGCTTATTATGTCATATTGACTTGAGTTAAATAATGTTTTCCTGCATGTGCCATGCTGTTTGATACTTGTTTTGCCTTGAAAAATGTTTGCCTCGTGTGAAACCTAAAGTAGTAATTTTTATAAGGGTTTATACAGACATATAAAGGGAAAACCCAGAGGTGTCGAGTGTATATGTTGAGTTTGGCAATTTAAATGAGGCTAGTGAGCTTTTGATAATTATGTAACAACGTATGAATATTTTCCTACATTTTTATATGAAAAATATGTAGCGGTTTATTATGTTGAGCACGTACCATGTTTACATTGGTTAATGCATGAAAATGCATTGAAATTGAATGATGTGGCGTGCTCATGTGGTCACATAAAGTAACCCGTCATCCCAACGGGAGTTTGGGGGACAAAGTCTGATTTATCGGAATACCCGACGAGAGTCCGAATATCATGTCGCAGTCGAGGCCAGATCGATGCTCCTCGGGAATGCTATTTGGGCAGGGGTTCTAAAGGTAGCCATGCCTAACGGGGCAGGACGATGCCTGGCTAAGCTAGAAGACACCGGCGAGAGTTCAGTTGTAGCCCATGTGTGGGCATAATAATGGGAATACGTGCGAATGCAAAGTGCATGGAAATTATATGATTACGTGTTTTAATTATGCATGTGCATATTTGCAACATCCTGAAAATAAACCCAATTTTGGGATTTTATAAAGTGGCAATGTTAGTCAAATGTCTAGTTAGTACAAATATTCCAAGCTTTGTGTTCTCGGGATAATGGATTACAGGGAGGCACCGATAGGAAATGATACCTGTACGACTCACAATTTGGATCAGGAACGAACTCTTCGACCATGAGCACCTGAGTGGGAACATATCCTCTAGGTACTAGACTATTAAGGAAACGGAAATAAATCGATTCGGCAGAAGTACGAAATCAAATTGCGGGTGATTTCCACATGACTTCGATACGAACTACAAACGACGTTAAACCAAATCCTTTTCATCCGGTACTCAGGATTATCTATTGAACCTTGGGATCACATGACAATTAAGGGATGTCCTTGACTCGAGAATTGGCGTTAACGTGGATCAGAGAATGGTTGACCACGGGTCAAATGTGAGGAAAAGTCCTAAAGGGGCGCCCGATAATCCAAATTGTACTACGGTCGTAATCGACTAAATTTAATCCCAATTTTTAATCCGATTTTGGAATCGACTTCTCAGTAATATCAGGACTAAATCACCTAATTTATTTTGGGATTTTCCGTTGGACGCAAAAGTGTCGGAAAATGAAAAATTAGACCAAGTTTCGGGCCCGCGGGTGGGTCGGCTCAAGACCGACAGCCGAATGGGCCTTGCACCCATCCAACCCAGCCCAAAGGGGGCCCAAGTTGGCCCAAGTTCCTCTCCCTCCTCAACCCATGGGCTTCTCTCTTTTGGCATTTTTCTTTTGTGCCCAAGTGGGCATTGTTTTTGCTTGTTTCTTACTTGTTTGTGATTAGTCTTTCAAGCAAGCGGCTTGCCCACTTGTCTTGGCTCTTATCCTTGTTCTTCAGCCCTCTTTCTCTCTCCTCCAAGCCTCTTGAACGCCTAGCATACTAGCCCTCTCTCTCTCTCCCTTTTTCTCTTCCTTTTCTTTTTCATTTCTATTGTTTCTTGCTGTTTTTATTGTTTTCCAGCCGGAAAATAGCCTTGCCACTGCCACCGGAGCCGCCACCACCGCCCAACGGGTAGTCACTGAAGTTAGGATGCCAACTGCACACCGCTGGCCACCCCTGGTCACTGCCAACCGCCCGTACGACCGTTTCCGCCAGTATTCCTCTATTCCACGTGAACAGTAACCCTAGGCTGTTTTGGCCCGTTTCGGCCACCATTTGTCATCCGTTATCATCCCCAAGCTTACCCCTCGTAGCACTCGTTCCCCTCTATGCGCCAGTGTTGCTAGATTCCCAACCCAAGTAAGTTAATTTCTTAATCCTTGTTTAGGGGTTAATCTTGCTTAGGGGTTCATTAGTGTATTTGTATGTTTGTGATTAATTATGGTTGATCAGTTGATTATGCTGGTTAATTAAGACTGACTAGGGTTAATTAATTGACCATAGTTAGTAATAAAGTAACTAAAGTTAATTAATTAAAGTAACTAAGGTTAGTTTTAAAGTAACCAATGTTAGATTTTAATCATGGTTAGATTAAATTAACTATGGTTGGGTTAATTGATTAACCATGGTTAGGTTTAATTATTTTTATTTATTTAATTAATTTTGGACAAATTTATTGTTCATAGTTACTGTTCACGAACACTGTTCACAATTACTATTAATGGCACAGTTCATACTGAAGTAAATTTTGGTTTCAAATTGTTGTGTTCTTGATTATTAAGGCTTATTGAAGTGCAAATTGTTGATTATTCCCAAGAATTAGGGAATGTACGTGGTTGTTGATTGGTTGGAATTGAATTTCGTTTTGTCGTAATTTTCACAAGTGATTGGATTGTACTGCATGACATTATACATGTGTCAATTGCAACAGCATGTCGTATGAGCACGAATTATGATGTATTCACGACCAAGCAAAAGCAAAGACAAGAATGAACTATTTGCTAATGTATTGCATGGTCAGATTAAAGTTGATAATCTGGTATAGCCAGATGACTGCCAATCCTTTGGGGTTGTGCCGTGACCATTGGGTTGCCTGACAGTGTTCAGATGCGAAGTCGCGGTTAAGGCCAGGCCCATGCTCCTTAGGGAATGCCGTCAGTGGGGGAGAGCCCTTGACGTTGCTGTGCCTCACGGGGGAGGACGATGCCTGGTCTACGACCAGTTGACCGCCAACCATAAGGCTGTGCCATAGCCTTGAGGGTCGTAATAATCAGAGCATGTGTGGATAGTGTGATATGAGAAAGTTTTGTGCAATACTCTAATTATTTGCATGCCTCTTATTGTTATTGTAAGTCGATTGACAGTTTCTGCAGGTCACGTGTGCCAAGGCTAGGTAGGGTCGCCTGTGATTGCACCTGTTTAGTAAACTATCTCTATTATCATTTTCTCTGAGGTGGTGTTGGATAATTAGATGATTGGACCTGTTACTCCCAAGGCGAGCGAAATTCTTAATCAGGGCTTAGGACTTTAACTTGCTGAGTTTATCTCAATCCGTCGTGGTTAACCTTTTCAGGCCCTAGATGACGCAATACCTGAGATCTACGACCCAAGGATCGAAGAGAGCGATCCCTCTGAGACCAGCGAATAGGCTGTTGTGGCCTATACTCCTTTTTGACAAGCCATCCCCTACTTGTGCAGTGTTAGGTTAGCTAGGCTGGTCAATTTTTGAGCAGGCCTCAGCTTTTTGCCTGTAGTAAGGCGTGTTTACTTGTGCTGTAGTTCGGCTAACCTTCAAATATATAAAAATGATGTTTTGTCTTTCCTCTGTATCTCTACTGTTATTCCTGTTGTTTCTGATTGTTGGTTGAGAGTTCTATTCGTTTCCACATGTGCATAATTACAAGATAAAATGAATTAGTCGACGACAGAGGGATGTCGTACAACTAGACCTCAAGTGAAATGGGATTTCCGCGAGCTCGAGAGTCGGGCCATGGCAATATTTGCATTGATTATGGCATACATGAGTTTATACTATGTAGGGTATGGTTGTGGCAAGATAAGGTTGCCTACGAGTCGATTCGACTGTTGGTTGGCTGTTGAGAATGCATGTTTGCATTAATTATAGCACGTGTGAATTTGTATCGTGCAGGGTATGTATAGTGGTAAGGTAAGAACGCTTGTGAGTCAAATTGATTGTTGAGTGTTGTTGTGGGATTGTTATGGGGTTTACCTATCAGACCACATTTATAAGTAAAGCAAAGCGGGGGTCGCTTTGCTATTGATCTACCATTGATATGAGGTTGCATATTTAGGAATCCCGACGAGAGTTTATATTCTAATCGAGGCTTAAGACAATTATTCATTGAAATATATATCTCACTGGTTGTTGTTAATCATTTTTAGGTCCGTAGTTATGGCATTCTTATTGCCATGGATCTAGTAGTGGTGGAACACGTCGTTGAGGGCAATAGGATCACATGCCTAGTGGTTGAAGAAAGTAAATTAATCCTACCTAGTATCTTCAATAGCTATTGAGGAAATCGTCCAACTAAAGGGCTTGTATATAAACTTCCTAAGGTTAATTAGTACAAAAAATAAAAACGACATTACTACTGTTGTTATTGGTCTTTTTGCTATCCCCACCATTTGATTGACTGGATATTTTGATTTGCTTCCACATGCGTTTAATCGTAAGATAAAAAAAAAGTCGGCGACGTGTCCTAAAATGTCACATTCATTTGGCCAAAGTGAACGAGGGTTGTCGCGAGCTTGAAAGTCGAGGTATGATCGTTTGCAACCACGATACAAGGCTAGGCTTGTTGTAAAGTGTTTTTGTTAAAAGAAGGGATTGACTTTAAAGAAATTTTTTCATCAATTGTAAAAATGCCTTCTATTTAAGTTGTTCTTGGGTTGGCCATCAACTTGAATTTAGAAATTGAATAACTTAATGTTCATGGAGACTTACAAGAAGAAACATATATGGAGCAATTGGAGGGTTTCAAAGTTGATGGCAAGGAGCATCTCGTATGTAGTTGAGAAAAAGCTTATATGGTCTCGAGCAAGTATCAAGACAATGATACATGAAATTTAAATCATTCATGGAAAAATATAGATATAGTAAGACAAACTTCGATTCTTATGTCTTTATGAAAAATTCTTAGATAATGATTTTCCCATCCTTCTACTCTATATGGATGACATGTTGATTGTTAGGCATGACGCTAAGAAAATCAAGAACTTGAAAAATGAGTTCAGTGAAGCTTTTGTAATGAAGAACCTAGGCCCAGCCAAGCAAATCCTAGGTATGAGAATTACTCATGATAGAACGAGCGTGAAATTTTGGTTATCTCAAGAGAGGTACATTGAAAAAGTACTTGAAAGATTCAACAAGAGCACATGTAAACCGGTAAATACTCCACTATTAGTTACGTTTACTCTAAGCTGACCCCTCATGAGTTAACTAACTATTCGGAAAAGCAATTAAGGATCGATATGCATACAACCAGTGAATTCGACCAGGAATATGCCACTAGACCGTAAGGATTAAAGAGGGATGATACCACCCTGTTGCATACCAATTAGCGAATGGAAATAAATCGATTTGGTAGAACTACGAGGTCGGATTGCGGGTGATTCCGCATTACTTCGATATTGACTGCAAACAACGTTAAACCGATTTCTTTTAGCCTTGTACTCAGGGTGAGTAATTAACCTCTCATAATTACATAACAATCAAGAATTGCCCTAATTTTAATAGGCATAATCATGGATTGAAAAGCTATCGACCACGGGTCAAATGCGTAAGAACCTCTAGATGCCGCCCGATAGTTAGGTTGTACTAAAGTCATGATTGATTAATTTTAGCCACGAATTTTAATCCAATTTCAGGTATCAAACTTGCAAAGATATCAAGACTAAAATATTTGACGTTGTCTCATTGATTCTCAAATTTATCAGTAAACCCAAAAATTATCGAAAAATGATTCAATAGGCCGAAAAATTGGAACCAAGAGGAGATGGACCAACCGAAGGCCCAATGGGCCTTGTGCCTATTAGGGGTTGGTCATGTGGGCCCCAAGCTAGCCCAAGTAGGCCTAATTAAGCCCAATAAGCCAAACTTCAAGCCTTTGAGCCTAATAGCATTTTCAAGCCCGTTTCTCTTCCTTTTGAGCCCAGACCAATTTTATTCAAGCTTGTATAAAATTCTAGCCCATATATACTATACTTTGGGAAATTTCAAAATTGCCCCTTCTAGAAGTTTGCATTTAACTTTGGAAGACAAAAGGGGAGAAAGTCAAGGGAAATGATGATGAAATTGTTGGGAAATGAAGTTGGCTTGAAGAGAGAAATATCTCTCTTTTCCTTCATTTTCTCTCTCTCTCTCTCTCTCCCCTTTTCCCCCTCATTCGGCACCCCCTTGGCAGCCACCCTTTCTCTCACTTTGTCTTCTCATTTTTTCTCTTTTCCTCTTCTTTTCTTCTTGGTTCTTCACCTTGGATGCCCCCTTGCTATCCAGAGCACCACTACCCAGTGTCCTTACCTCTGCTCATTGCCACTATGAGCCATCCGCTGTCCAAAGCCACCTGGAGCCACCCGTCCGCTCCTCCCCTTTCTCTCGGTCTCACCGAATCGGAAATCACCCTGCTGAGACCCATTTTTCCCTGGCGCCCCCCTTTGACGTTTCAGACATAGCTGTGCGTAACCGTCGTTGCTACCATCACGCTCGTGTTATCGGAATCGTCGTTGGGTGAGTTTACGTTCTAATCATTTGATTAGTCTATTAAACTTGCTTAGGGTTAGTTTATATTATAGTTAATCCTGATTAGGAGGTTAGTTAGGTTAATTAACCTTGATTGGATAAATTAACCATAGTTGGATAAAGTAACCATGGTTGATAAATGGGGTTAATTAACCTTGGTTAAATAAAGTAACCATGGTGGACCGATGATTAGGTTAATTAACTTGGGTTAAATAAAGTAACTATAGTTGATAGGTGATTAGGTTAATTAACAATGGTTAGTTAATTAACCATAGTTTTTATGTGGTTAATTTTAATTAACCATGGTTAAGATTAATTAAACTAGATTAATTATAATTAATTGTGTTTAGGTTAATTACTTATAATTAAGATGATAAATTATCGTGATAAGCTATTGGAAGAGATGATAAGCTATCGAGGGATTAAGTGATAAGCTATCATCAAAAGGGTGATAAGCTATCGAGAGTTTGATGATAAGCTATCACCAAAGGTGTGATAAGCTATCAAGGATTAAAGGATAAGCTATTGCCAGGTAGGTGATAAGTTATCGAGAAATAATTAATAGGCTATCGCCAAGGGGCGATAAGTGCTACTTGTTATGTGCTTTTGGTCTGAATTTTATGATGTTTTCCTACATGTGTCATGTTGTTTGATGCCTGCATTGCCTTGAAAAATGTTTGCCTCATGTGAAACCCGATGTAATAATTTTTACAAGGGTTTTTATGGAAATATAAAGGGAAAACCTCGAGGTGTCGAGTGTATATGTCGAGTTTTGCAATTTAGATGAGGCTAGTATGTTTAAAAAGTAAGGCATTCAAAGTTTGACTGGTTTTCAATAATTATGAGACAATGTGCGAATATTTTCCTGAATTTTTACGTGAAAAATATGCAGTGATTTATTAAGTTGAGCATGTACCACGTTTGCATTGGTTAATGCATGAAAATAAATTGAAATTAAATGATGTGGTATGCTCATGTGGTCACATAATGTGACCTGTCACCCCAACGGTAGTTCGGGGGACGAAGTCCAATTTATCGAAATACTCGGCGGGATCCGGATGCTAGTCATGATAGAGGCCGGGCCTATACTCCTTCGGGAATGCCATTTAGGCGAGAGTTCCAGATGTAGTTGTGCTTGATGGGACGAGACAATGCCTAGCTAAGCCATAAGACACTGGCGGGAGAACAGTTGTACACACCGGCGAGAGTTTAGTTGTGACCTTAGTGAAAGCATAATAATCAGAACACGTGTAAATGCAGGGGTGCATGGAAAATAAGGGTGTGTTTGGCAACTATTCTACTCTTGGGAACAATTTTTGATCAGAAATGATTTTTTTATTTATTTTGCTCCCGAGAACAATTTCTAAGTATTTAAGATGTTTGATAAACTATCTAAAATTTTTATTTTGCGAATAGAAATGCGTTTGGTAAAATTTTTTGATCTTTTGGTTCTTTTAATTTTTAATGCTTTTTGTTATAATTTTCTTTTCTTTTTTCTCTTTTTTCCCCTTCTTCCTCTTGGCCGCCGCCACTAGTGGTGGCCGGCGAGTAGCTGGGCGAGGTCCAGTGAGCTCGCCTGGCCATTAGCGAGGCTCAGCCTTGCAAATATGGCGAGCCGAGCCTCGCCGGTGGCGGGCGAGGCTCACCTCCCTAGATTTGGGCGAGGCAAGGCTCGCCCGGCCACTGGCAAGGTTCGGCCTCGCTAGGCTAGGGCGAGCCCCGGCCTTGCACCGCCTGGGCGAGCCTCACCGATGGCCAGGTGAGCTCGCCAGACCTCGCCGATAGCAACCCAGGGGTGGCAATGGGGTGGGAGGAGGAAGAGAAAGAAGAAAAAGAAAGGGAAGGGAAAAAAAGAAAAGAGAGAGAAGAAAAAACTAATTCTTAAAATTGTTCCCGGAAGCGAGAATCAACTTTTTTTGCTTCTCGATTCTACTCCAAATTTATTCCCCGGACCAAATTTGTTCCCGGGAACAAAAAATTTACCAAACAAATTTATGTTCCAAATCTGTTCTTGGGAACAAAAAAACAGAATCAGTTGTTCCGGGAATGTTAACATACAGGCCCTAAATGATTATGTGTTTTGATTATGCATATGCTTGTTTGCATTGACCATAGCATGTGTGGAATTTATACTGTGTAGGGTATGGTAATAGCTAGGTAAGTTTACCTGCGAGTCAATTGACTACAATTGTTCATTGCGGGGTTTACTAGGTAGATCATATTTATAATTAAGACAAAGTAGGGGTTGGTTTACAATTGATTTGCCATCATTATAAGGAGTATGCCTGTTAGGAACCCTAATGCGATTGATATCCTAACCGAGGCTTAGGATTGTAATTCACTGAGATTTATATTTCACTAGTTGTTGTTAACCATTTTTCAGGTCCGTAGTTATGGCACCTCTATCGCCATAGATCTGGTAGTGCTGGAGCATGTCATGGACAGTAACAAAATTGTTTGCCCGATGGTTGAAAGAAATGAATTAACCTTGCCTAGTGTCTTTAGATGATTATTGAGGAAATCACCCAACTGAGGGACTTGTGTACAAACTTTCTAGGGTTAATCAATAAAAAAAAAAACAAACAAACAACGTTGCTACTATTGTATTAGTCTTTCTACTATTCCTGTTGTTTATTGACTGGGTGTTATTGATTTACTTCCGCATGCGTTTAATCGCAAGATAAAAAGAATTGTCGGCAACATGTCCTGGGACGTCACCTTCATTTGATCAAAGTGAAGGGGTTGTCACAAGCTCAAGGTTCGGGGCGTGACATAATGAATATCCTAAAAGTGAGAAAGAGATGAAAAAGATGAATAAAATTCCCTATGCATCAGCCATAGGTAGTTTGATGTATGTCATGATTTGTATGAGACCAAATATTGCTCATGTAATTGGTGTTGTGAGTAGGTTTCTTTCAAATACTGATAAGGAGTATTGGACCATTGTTAAATAGATTTTGAGGTATCTAAGAGGCACTTCCAAATTTTACTTTTGTTATGGAAATGGAAAGCCCAAGTTGAGTGGCTACTCGAATGTAGACCATGCCAGTAATGTTGATCCTCGAAAATTCACATCAAATTATATGATGATCTTTGTAGGGGGAGCTATTTTGTGGCAATCAAGATTGCAAAAATGTATTACTTTGTTTGCAACTGAAGCTAAGTATATTGTTATTATGAAAGGAGCTAAAGAACTCTTATGGATGCGAAAATTCCTACAAGAGTTGGACTTAAAGCAAAAAAAAAAAAAAAAAATTTATGTATTGTGATAGCATGAGTGCTATCTATTTTAGCAAAAACCTGGTATTGCATTAAAGTTCAAAACATGTTGATGTGAAGTATCATTAGATTTGAGAGAAGTTAGAAGAAAAAATCCTCCTACTTGAGAAAGTGCACACCAACAACAATTGATCCGATATGATGACCAAAACATTGTTTGTAGTGAAGCTTGACTCTTGTAGAAGAAAAGCAAGCATGGTGGATCTTCCCACATGAGGTGGAGGGGGAGAGTTGTTGGCTAGGTTCACCTCTTGTGGGGCCCAACTAACACTTACAAAAAAAAAAAAAAAAAAGCAAAACGGTTGGAACCGAGGGGGGGAGAGAGAGAAGGTTACTTCATGCGTGTGTGCCTAAAGTGCAGTTAATAGAGAGAAAAATTGGTGTGTCCCACAGAAAAGAGAGCATCGAAACAAGGGAGAAGAAAATAAAAGAGGGTTGAATTTTGCGGTTCTTATTCAAAGGCTAAACATTGATGACATTGTCTCAAATTTGAATATGTTGTTCATGAGACCGAGAGCTACTAGCTGATGGTTTTCGTTTGTCGAGAATTGCCTCTAAATTCTCCAATCGCGGTTAGGATTTTCTTACTTCAAATTTATTGATTCACCTTTATGATGAGAAATTGTGATTGTATTGTTGATATTGGACCTTCAGTGTGTGACTGGAAAAGCGTACTCTATGTATCGTACTATTCTTGGTGATTAGTAGAAGCTTTTGGTGGTTTGTGGCTTTTCCCACATTAGGTTTTGTACGTTAAATCCTTGGTATTCTTGTTGACTTTGTCTCCTTCTCATTTTCACATTTTATTTGCATATTATGAGCATATATCGGTTGATTGTTGTTGAGGTTAAGTTGATTCCGGTTATCTATTTTACAGGAAAAAGTTGATCCCGATTTGAATTTAGCCATTGGTGAAATTGTTGCCCCGGGTTCTCCCCAACAATAAGACTCCAATGAATTATTCAAGAGTAAAAATCTTCGGCCAATTTCTCTTTCAACAATTACTAAAACAGATTGTCCTGGGTTTTTATATCAATTAAGGGGACAAATTCAACTAGTGCTTTGCACAACGTTACGACGAGCGGACATCAATGGATTAATTCCCCCATTGATTGAAAATCCTAGAAAGCAGCAAATAATATTAGAGGAGGATGGAGAAGAAACTTAGGGCCGCTAGAATTTCACATTTAACATCAAACCCACCCAACTAAATTAAGATAATGATAATACAATGAGCATGACGAAGAGATGCATACCTTCCAACATTGTTCCTCAAGTCGAATTCTGTCAATTGCTTGGTCTCTATCTGGGCATCCCTCCAATTCTATATATGCCTACCATCTCTCTCGTTTCCAAACAATCTCTCAAAACCTTGAGCGAATTCCCTTTTGCTCATCAACTTCAAAATGCCTCCGACTTTTACCTCGGGGAAGATGGGAATAACTAGGAAACCGAGGTCTCCGAACCTCTTCCTACACTTCAAACTCTCAACCAGCTCATTCATGCATCACTTCTAGTCGATGTAGTTCCTGGATGTTGAAGTTTAGTAGGATCAAACATACAAATAATAACACAAGGAAATACCTTGGTTCGACAATATGCCTACATCCACGGACAAAAAAAACTCCCCCTCTCTTTTTTTTTTTGTCTTTGGGAGTAAATATGCCATGATTCATCATATTTTTAGCATATGGTTGCTTCTAACAAGGCAACTATTTACATAAGGAAACACCAGAATTAGGAAACAATAATAATACAATAGCAATAATATCTCCTTTCCAAGAATAGGAGACAAAAATCTCGCCAACAATGATATCTCATTTCCAAAAATCTTGCCAACACTCCCCCTCAAGTTGGAGCAAAGATTTCGTCAAAGGTCAACTTGTCCACCACAATTTTGAAAACCCCTTTTGACAACGTTTGATGAAGACATATGCAAGCTGATCATCACTATGAATGTATAGAGTCCCAATTGTTTTATCTTGAACCTTCTCTCTCACAAAGTGTCAATCCATTCTTATGTATTTGGTTCTCTCATTGAAGACCAGATTCAAATCAATGTTGCTTGCAGCTTTGATTATCACAAAATAACTTTACAGGTGTAGCTATAGGCTTACATCCCAATTCCTGAAGAAAAAGATGTAGCCACACAATTTCACTTGTAGTGGTGGCCATGGCACGATACTCTCTTCTGCACTTGAACGTGCAACAACCATTTGTTTCTTGCTTTTTTAAGTGGCAATATTACCACCAACAAACATATAGAAACTAATGGTGGATTTTCTATCCAATGGATTTCTAGCCAAATCTACATCAGTGTAATCCACTATATTTGTGGGACCATTTTTCTTCGTCAAGATTCCCCTTCTCGGTGAAGCTTTCAAATACCAAAGGAGATGATCCACCAATCCCGTGTGAACTTCAGTGGGATTATGCATAAATTGACTCATATAGCTAACAGCATATGCAGTATGAGGTCTAGTGATTGTTAAGTAAATTAAGCGCCCTACTAACTGAAATGTAGAAAAATCTTGAAGACAAGCTGAAGGTTTAGGGATACAAGCTGACCTGCGAACTGGAATTGTCACGCCCCGACCTTCATGCTTGCGACAACCTCAATTCACTTGTGGTTCGAGATATGTGATACTCCAAGTTCTGTTGTCGATCAGTTCATTTTATCTTGTTATTAAGCACATGTGGAAACGATACTAAACACACCTAGTCAATGATCAAGTAGGGATAGCAAAAGACACAGCAGTAAAACAACAGCATCACATTTTTATTTATCTACAGAGGTTAGCCTGGGGAACTAAATATATGCAAGCCCTTTTTCGGGCAATGTTCCAAAGGCCTACACAAAAAAGGGACTAGGCCTTGCTAACCTACGATCAACCAAAAAGGAGGGAAAGTTCAGTAAAAAAGGATTAGGCATCGGGTGCCTAATCGCTAGCCTCAAAAGGGTTAAACTCGCCCGACGAGAGATCCACCACCACGCCATCAGGGGGTTAGAGATCCATAAGGTCCCACAGCTTGTCACTCAGACCCTCGTGAGGTGGAGGTCCGTCATAAATCCTTAGAGGGCTGTAAACCATAGCCCCCTGCCTAATGTACCACGTCTTTAAAAAATGCGGTGTGTAGTGGTCCCTCCCTCATCCACCCATATTGCCGTCACATGATGCTCGTAAATAAAATTGCAACTCGAAACAAGTAGCATAGTGATGGTAGTGCTCATATCCATAGGGACATAGAACCTCACCGGGTACGGCGTCATACTAGGGCCCTAAACTTAGTAAGTTAAAGTCCTAAACCTTGGTTAAGAACTTCACTCACCTCAAGTGCAGCCTAACTAGGCAACCTAATACCGATGGCAAATCAATTGCAAAGCGACCCCTGCTTTGCCTTATCTATTAACATGCAAAGAAACTCAATCACAGTATAAACCATCAGTCATCAACTACAGCCATAGGCTATCTCACCTTGCCTTGGCACACGTACCCTACATGATACAATATATTTCATGCTAGAGCAACATTAACCAGCAGTTCACGTAATCAAAACGCATATTAAACTTTCCCGTGCATCAGCATCTATACGTGTTCCAATTATTATGACCCCCTCCGGCCATGGTACAACCTTATGGTTGCGGTCTATTGGTCCAAAAACCATGCATCGTCCCCTCGTCGGCACGGCTACATCATGGGCCTCCCCCTAGATGGCATTCCCAAATGAGCATTGGTTCAGCCTCTACTGTGACTCAACATCTGACCACAACTAGGCAATTGATAAAAATCGGATGACCGAAAGGCAATGACACAACCTCAAGGGTTGGTGGTCTTCCTGTAATACCGAGTATCCCTTTATGTGACCATGTAGCACAATCAAACCATACAATTTCTTTCTTTTCTCTATCGCCAATGTAACCATGCTTCGTGCTCATGTAACATGCTATTGCAATTAACACGCATATAACTCAATGCAACAATAATCAATAGTTGTGTGAACTTAAATAATTTAACAATTCCAGATACAACCAATAATCAGCAGTTCAAGTTATAATCCAACAATCAGTCCTCACCAACCAATGTCACGATATTCACATAATATTCGAGATAGTAACCACCATTAACTATTCTCGTAAAATCAACAATTACATATAACTTATCCACAACTAGTCACTCCGACAACCAATTATCAATAATTAATTATTCCCATAAATAATTGACTACCACAAGATAAGCATAATATTTAATTATAACCTCCAAAATACTCATTGATATACAGATAAAATACTTTAGTTAATTATTTTAATAAATAACTAACTCTCACAAAATAATTATAAATATTTACCCCTTTCATAAATAATTACTATACCATAAGTAATTTACTTTCATAAAATATTCCATAAATATTTCAAAAGCCATATAATAATATAATACATATAACTACCAACCTTAAATAAATAAGCAATGATTAGAATAAGTATAACTATTGCCCAATTTAATCAATTATCCACAAATAACTAATAATTCGAAATTAATTAATATTATAAATAATTAATTGATTTCCACAAAATAATTTACTATTTCCATAATTAAATAGTTTCCATAAAATACTATAATTATAATTAATTATTCCCATAAATAATTAATCATAATTAAATAATACTAATCCTTCATTAACAAATTAATCAACCATAAACAAGATTAGTAATATAATATAATGTTAATTAATCATAATCCCAATTAATTAACAACAAAGCATAATTGAGCCACTATTAGCTTATCATAATACAACTTAAGCATAATTAAGGCATATAAACCATACTTAAGCATAAATCATGCTCATTAACCACTAATCATACTTAAACTAATTAAACCACTCCTAAAGCAAGATCAACCCCTAACTAAAGGATTAGGAAATTAACTCACACTCTAATCAATTCCGACGACATTAGGATGATGGCAAGGGCAAGGGCTATGCGAGGTTAGCTGGAGGACGGCAACGGATGACGAATGGTGGCCAAATTCTAGTAAGATAGTTTCAGCAAACTATTCTCGGCAAAACAAAAGGCAATGGTGGTCTAAGGGCTGGATGGGCGACCAACGGTGACAGGCAACAATCAGTGGGTGACAGTTGGACTCCAGATGACAAGAGTTGCACAGTGGATGGTGGCAGTGGCTTTGGCTAGCAGCAATAGAGATGGCAGCAATAATGGACAGCAAGAGGCGGTAAAAGACAAAAATGAGGGAAAAAGGAAGAGAAGAGAGAGAGAGTGAGCTAAGGGGTGGGCTGAGCAACTGCTAGAGAGAGAGAGAGACATATATATATATATATATATATAGCAAACTTGGGCAAGAAGTCCTCCAACTTGCCCATCAAGTTTCAACCACAACCAAGCAATCCTAAGCCACTAAAGACTACACAAAGAAACGCTTCTAGAAGAGGAAGGCCCAGGGGTTGAAGAGAAAGTAAGATGGGCCAACTTGGGCCCCGTTTGGGCCGTCCTTGATGGGCGCTTAGCTTGTTGTGTCACTAGCTTGGGGCCAGCCCATTTGCAGGCCCAATTCCTCAGTCCAAAATTTTCTTTTCCGATACTTTGCGGCTCACCAAAAAACCCGAGAATAAATGCGGCGATGTCCAATTATTTAGTCATGAAGTCCCTGAAAAGTTGATACTTGAAATCGGATTAAAAATCAAGGTTAAATTGAATTAATTGTGACTTAGTACGGTCTAAACCTTCAAGCGGCATTTTAGGATTTTTCTCACACTTAACCTGTGGTCGATAATTTTTCGATCCATGTTTAAGCCAATTTTCAAATCAAGGACAATCTTTGATTGTCATGTAATCCTAGGGATTCAATTGAATATTCTAAGCATAAAATCAAAAAGGAATCTATTTAATATTATTCGTAGTTCGTATCAAAGTCATATGAAATCACCTGCAATATGGCTTCATATCTTTACCAAATTGACTTATATACGTTCATTAATTGACTAGTAATAGGGTGGTATTATCCCCCTTGAATCCTTATGATTGAACCGTCCATTCTCGATTGAATTTGCTGGTCATATGTGTATTGATCCCTAATTGCACTTTCGAATGGTCTATTAACTCATGAATGATCAGTTCAGAGTAATTTTATTAATAGGGCATTGATTAATATCACCATTTCATATAATTCCAAAATAGGGTCGAAATTCAGGACGTCACAAAAATAGGTGTGGGAACCTCTACTATCAAAGTCTCATTTATCAACTCTTTACCTACAGTTTCAGAATTTCACCAAGCACTAACACACCTGATTCTAATGACGAATGCCCAATAACCGAGCCTCTTGAATTTTGGTAACAGTCCTATCCCCTTGGTGATTTTTCGCAACAAACCCAGCTTCAACCTCTTGATCGTTGGTGTAATTTTTTATGCTACCAACCACCATAGAGATAGGAATAGGCTCAAAGTTAGTAGAAAAATCTTGATAGTTGTCCTTCTCTAGATTTGAGCCATGTCAGAAAAAACATGTGGGCCTCATTAATTAACACATCGAGAAAAAAATAAACTCGCTTAGTACTAGGATCATAGCATTTGTAGGCCTTTTTGTGAAAGAGTAGTAAGCTAATACACGCTTCCGGGCCGGGGGATTTAGTTTTCCACCATTTTTTAGAGTGAACATAGCAAGCGCAACCAAAGATTCATAAATGGGAAATATCAAACTTCCATCCTTACAACATCTCTATAGGGGTTACATAACCCAAAACATGGCTAGGCAACCTGTTGATTAAATCACAGTTAGTTAAAATAGCATTTGCTCAATAAGATTTGAGCATGTTTCCTAAAAATAATAGGGCCTTGGTAACTTCAAGGAGGTGTTGATTTTTCATTCTGCTACACCGTTTTGCTGTGGGGTTCCAACACAGGATGTTTGATGAATGATACCGAAACTACTCAAGACTGCTTGAAAACTTTGATTATTTTATTCAGTACCATTGTTGATGCATAGTATCTTTACAAACATATGCAATTGATTTTGTACCATGTTGCAAAACTCTTGAAAGGTAATAAGACTATTTTGACACACAATTCGTAAATCGCTCTACTCATTGATCGCCACGTGTCCAAGTATGCCTACCTTTTAAAATTTCTTCTCTCTCTCTCTCTCTCTCTCTCTCTCTCTCTCTCTCTCTCTCTCTCTCTCTCTCTCTCTCTCTCTCTCTCTGATCTCTTTTCTTCTTCTTCCTCCTTACACTTCACACCATGAATGGAGCTGTCCAACTTTGATGTGAATCCAGTTCCAACCGCTTCAGGTCTAGCCACGACTAGCTTGTCCATGGCCGCAACTGGAAAGGTCAAGATTCCGAATGAGAAGCTGCGACAAGAGAAACTCAAGAGGAAAAATAGAGGAACCAGATTTGAGCGCACCGCAGCCTCATCCTAGATTTGATAGAAATTGGAGAGTGTTTGGAGAAATTGTAATTTGTATATTCTATCTATTCATTGTGCAAATACACTATTCTAGAAAGTATTGATTCATTTCTCAGGGCAAGGATCTAGGTTTATATTACAAGAGAAATATAGGAAAGAAAATATACATGATTATATCACAATTACATTCCCATTTTACCAAGCTAATCACAAATTAACTGAATCAATATCTCCTATTGTATTTCCAACAGTCCCTCTCAAGCTAATGGCTTATAGATGTCAAGGATACCTAGTTTGGTCAGAAGGAACGTATGTTGTGTTTGACATAATGGCTTGGTAAAGACGCCTGTAGGCTGCTCTACAATCCCAATTCCTTTTGCTATGATAATCCATTCTCGAATCTCATCTCAAGTGAAATGACAATCAACCTCTCTATGCTTGGTCCTTTCATGAAAAATTGGATTTGCTACTAGCTTGAATGTAGCATCATTGTCACATAACAGTTCGGTAGGTCCATTGATTTGTACTCCAAGGTCTAAGAGCAATCAACGTATCTAGACTATTCCACAAATAGTCTTTGCCATAGTCCGATATTCTGATTCAGCAGATGATAGTGATACATGCCTAAATTGATATTGTGTAGGGAATAGCAATGGCCAGGTGAGATTGCCTGCGATATGACTCGACTGTGGTTGATTAATGCATTATTGAGTGCGGTGTGCATTAATTGTGATATGCATGTGTGTTTATCATGTAGGGTGTGGCATGATCGAGTAAAGTCGCTTGTGAGTCGATTGTATATCAATGTTATTCTTGAGATTACTGAATAGTTCGTGTTATTGATTAGGGTAATTAGTGTTATTTTGTCATTGATCAGCTTGAGGAGGTTGTGGTATGATAGGTACCTCAAGGCAAGTTGATGTCCTAACCAGGGCTTAGGGTGATAACTCACTGAGATTATATCTCATTGGTTATTAATTAACCATTTCAAGTCCCTAAGATGGCGCACCACCTGGTGCGGTTTGGGGTTCCCAAGGATTGGGAAACCGTTATTACGACCCATCGATTTCTAGGTCGGGCACATTTGTTTGAGAAGCATGTCTCCACCATCTGGGTGGATGAAGAACCAGGGGTGTGGGTTCCCCACCAGTTTTTGCCATGGTATATTAGAGAATGTGACACCCTGTTCGGTCCTCTACGGGGTTTTGATGGCCCACCTAGTAAAGGCCTTGATGATGCAGATTGGGATCTCATGGAGTTAGACCCTCCAAATGGGACAATAGTGGATCCCGATTCTACCTCACCCGCAATTGACCCATACCCCTCTGACTACGATCCAACGAAGCCTGACTCAAATGGTCCATGCGTTTTGATAGTCCCTAGCGGGCGTGTAGAACCCGAGCTTTTGATGAAGTAGATTAACCCAACACTGGCATCTTTTTGTAGGCTTGGAAATAGGAACTAGCCACTGACAGTGTGTAATTAGAAACGTTCTTTTAGGGGTTAGTCTAGTAATGAATATATGAATTGGTTTGTTGCTGTGGTGTTGTTCATTCTACTATTCCTGTTGAGTTGATTGATTGTCTGGGTGTTAAACTGTTTCCGCTTACACTTAATGGGAAAAACAAGAATGATCGGCGATGCATCCTAGGATGTCGCATTCAAATGACCGAAAGTGAAAAAGGGGATTGTCACATGCTCGAGGGTCAATGCGTGACATCAACCCTTTCTATCACGCCCCGACTCTCGAGCACGCGACAACCCCTTCTCTTGGTCGATAGAAAGCGACGTCCCAGGACTCGTCGACGACCATTCATTTTAATCTTTCGTTATGCGCAAGCGGAAGGCGAACCATCCCCAGTCCAACAAACAATCAATCAATCAATCAGGGATAGAGGGATGAACAGCAAGAACAACCATCACTACTCATTTATACAAATTACTAGATTAACCAACGGAGGATCATTTTTTTCCGATTTACAAGCCCAACAACAGGGGCCGATCCATCCTCTAAGCCAAACCAAAAAGGAACTAGGCTGGGCTAATCTAGCTGTACAAAATGAACCCTCGAGTTCAGTACCGCGGTCACTCGGACCCATCAGACTCGACTCCGTTAGGTCGATCACTGGAGAAGCGGGGGCAGGATTCTCCAATGCGGGTGCGCCATTCTAGGGGCCTGAAAATGGTTAACCACGACGGGTTGAGATAAAATCTCAGCGAGTTCTTCCCCTAAGCCCCAGTTAGTACACCAACTCAACCCGGGGTATCTCTCGAACCACCCCTCACTCAACCCAACCACAAACAACCAGCAATTAACAATCAAACCACGAGGACATGGGTCAACCAACAATCAAAAGTCGGTTCGCATGCAACCTTACCCGGTATGCCATACCACGCACGTTATAAGTCGAACAATTGTACAATACACGCAATGCACATGGCCGTTATATGATGCAGTTCATCAATCACATGCGAGTCGCACCACAAGCGATCTCACCTGGCCATTGCCACACCCTGCACATTATCAATTCATGCGTGCGTGCCATAAATGATGTGATCATCTCATGCATAATCGGAACCAATGATGCCATTTTTTCTCATGCACTCTTGCATCCACACGCGTTCCGATTATTACTGTCCCACAAGGCCACAACCGAGGCGCAACGGCGCTATGGCGCCCTTCCTCCGCAGAGGCGCAACCATGCCCTTCCGTGCCCAAAAGATGTCAAGGGATACTCTCCCGAGACCGCATGCCCACAGAATGTCAAGGGATACTCTCCCGAGACCGCATGCCCAATGAACGTCAAGGGATACTCTCCTGAGACCGCATACCCAACAAATGTCAAGGGATACTCTCCCGAGACCGCATGCCCAATGAATGTCAAGGGATACTCTCCCGAGACCGCATGCCCACAGAACATCAAGGGATACTCCCCCGAGACCGCATGCCCAACGAATGTCAAGGGATACTCTCCCGAGACGGCGGTTTCAACTTAGTGATCACGCAAGCATACAATCACAACCCACTTATTATCTTTGAGCATTAGCCAATGCACACATTCTTGCATATGAAACCTCAAATCATTTCTCACAAAAGCGGTCCATTTCCGGTGTCCCTTGGACAAACCATTTTTCCCACCTTTCTCATAAAAGCGGTCCATTTCCAGTGTCCCTTGGACAAATCACTTTCTTTCTCATAAAGGCGGTCCATTTCCGGTGTCTCTCGGACAAACCATTTTCTTTCTTTTGTGAAAATCACACAATTCAAGCGGTTGCTTATGCAATGCCACATCCAATTAACTTCATATGATCAAGGCACATGAAATTATGCACAATTTCACTTCTGGATGAACAGTGCCGTGAACGATGCAAACGAGCGATGTCGTGAACAAAGTGCACATGAATGTGAAATTTCCGAATTTAATAATTAAATAATTTAATTCAGAAATCACATAATTTAATCAATAAATGCAGAAATTAAATAAATCAATTAATTAAAACAATTAATCAATTTAATCAAGCAAAGCATGCTTAATTAGCACCAAACACACAATTAGGCCTAATTAAGCACAATTAAGCATAAATAAGCAAGATTAAGCTAAGCTAATATTAATCCACTATCTAACCACCTATCCTAGGGCTAATACACTTAATTAAACCCCTTAAACCAAAATTATCACTAACTAAACCAACCCTAAGCAAGTTTAGGCACTAAATAGGGATTAGGGGCTAAACTCACCCGTTAAGCGGGCCGGCGACACGGGCGCGGCGGCGGCGATGAACCCGACACCCGGGGACTTCCACCACAGCGACCCAAGGCGTTCCCGGGGTCGAAACAGCAGCAACAACCTCTGCTTCCCACTGCAACCTCAGAAAACAGCACTGCTTGAAGAGAAAGTGGCTGACCGGAGTTGAACGGGCTGTCCGGAGCTCCGGCGAGCTGGTGCCCAATGACCGGTGGCTCCTGGGGTTGAGGCGGAGTTGTGGGTGGCTGGTGTGGGCAGTGGGTAGGCCAAAAATGGAGAGAAACGGAAGAAAAGCCGAAGCTGCACAGGAGGCGCTGCACAGTGACGGACTGAGGACCGCCGACTTCAGGCGGCCGTACGGACTGGCCGGAGGCTTCGTTCGGCAAAAGGATGATGCCATCTGAACGTTTTTTCTGTTCTGAACAGATTGATAGGTGGCACGGCCCGAGATTCCACCGGGAAGGCCATGAACAACTCCATTTTCGGCGAGAGGTCAGAAGCTGAAATTTCAGGAAAGCAAGGAAAGAAGGGGAAAGAGGGGCTGCGATTTTGGAGGGCTGAAGGAGCAGGAGAGAGAGTGCATTGAGGGCTGCTTCTAGGCCTCATCAATGCCATTAAAGGCTTGGCTCAAGTCCCCACAAAACATGACATCATCTTCTCTCTCTTCCTTTGACTTTTCTCCAAAATATCCAAGGGCATTTTGGTCATTTCCACCTTGCACATTTCCCAATCTGTCCTTTGGCTGAAAATGAAAGGCGGGCCTAGGAAACGGGCCGGAAAATGAATAGGAATAGGCTCGGGAGGGTTAACGATCGGTTTTGGCCCAACGGCTCACTCGTTGTCTCGGTCTTCCACGGTGGCCATCCCACCTTGGGCGTGAGGCCCTCACTGTTCTTGCCCAGCCCACATCCTCATAGGCTCGATTCCTCGGTCCGAAAATCCCTTTTCCCAAAAACTCAGCTCAACCGACACTGTCGACTATCAAGGAAGCATCGTCCAAAAATCCGTCCCGAACGTTCCCGAAAATTCGAAGTCCAATCTTGGATTCTCATGCCTTGTCAATTTTGCCCAAATGTCATTTTGGTATAATTCAGACTGACAGGCTGCTTCGAGGATTCACGCGTAACCGACTCGTGCCAAACCACGTTCAAGACTTCTCGACACATGGACGCCCTTGACGACATGAAATTGCGAAGGATAGATTTTTATTTCAAAGTACACGATTATCAAGGATCGACATAGGGCCATTCACAGGTTCAATAATAGTAGACGGAATCACCCGCCGTCCCATTATTTCTGTCCGCGAATCGACTTCTATTCGTCCTTGAAATCGGCCTGCATGACTATAGGATCGTCCTTACGCAAGTCTCACGGTCGAGTCGTTTTCCCAGGTCAAGTTCTTTAGTTGCACGAGTTCTGTCTTCAGCAGCCTTTCCCCTCAAGGTCAGTATCTCGGCAATGATTGGGTCCGAGAGGAATCAACCAACAATGCATTGGCGAAATTCACGTTCACTCATCCCTAAAAGGGCTCGAATTTCAGGACGTCACACTTTCTTGCTCGATTTCAGGGGATGCAAAGCCAAGGCCCTAATGCTAATCGCACACTCATTGATCTTGTCAATATCTCTAATGCGGCCATTCACAACAATCGTAGCCCCCCCCCCAATGTTCTAAGCCAATCGTCCCATACTCCCACCCACTAAAGTGCATCTCAAGCTTCATCCACCATCAATGACCAACACTTTCTCTTCATCTCTAGTTTCAAGCAACTCCTGAGCCAAGACATTGTCCTTGAATACCTTGAGAGTGACAATAGGACCTAAAAACATTTTGCTCTAGCCATATATTTGGAATTTTGGATGCAACACGAGCAGGTTACCACTTGCTATGACTAACGAATTTGAGTCATGAACTTTGGTTGTTGTTAGAGAAGCCATGGTTTTATCGTGCAATATAGGTTAGTTAGTTCTTGGCAATCAAGAAAAACACCAACGATCCATATATATTTTTCACCGAATCCCTTGAACAGAAAGCCGATAATTGAGGAAAACACCAACGATCTAGATATAGTTTTCACAGAATCCCCTCAACAGAAAGCGGAGAAGATATGGACCTATGGTCAAGTAGTCGTATCCCTCTTTATTGCACCAGTAAAATATCCATCACTAGACTATTTACATCATACATCAATCTAAAGGAATACCTAAATGATGTGATCATGACCTCAAACAAAGTGACTTTTGTATATTTGCACATTTTGCAGGCTAATGCAATAGAGGTTCTGTTTCCTGAAGGAGATGAAGAAAATAGCTAGTGCACACCTTAGCTTATGCCATAAGACCTGCATAAAAGAAAGCAAAATGTGTTTCACATATAATGAGTGAAAAACTACCTCTATTTCAACCATCCAAATATTCCTTCTCAAAAAGATTAGACACCAAGCTTTCAACCTCTTCAAAAAGCCCCAATCCCGCAAGCCAAAAACCAATGGTGTTTTATCTTGCCTCAAAGATTGTCACGACTTGATGTACCACAAAATAAATCTACCACTAGAAAAAGAAAAGAAGAAAGAAAAAGTATAAGTTTTCTCATTTTGGTCCAGTAAACTTCCACAAATCATAATTGAACTTGTAATCGAGCACCACATACAAACATCTCCAAATTCTAGTCCCTCTATGATTCCTCCAACTATGACTCTAATAGTTCGATCCGACAAAAAAAAAAAAGAGATTCCATTACTCTCCTAGCTCTCATTCTTGCTCGATTTTCATATTTTTTATCCTTCCTTGCATTGAATTTGAACTACAATCAATGTATGTGACTAGAACAAAAGACAGTCGCCAAACTAGCTTTGGAAAAAACAAAAGTTGAGAACTGAAACTTGTTGCGATACACCACAAATTTAGGGCTTCTCGGGAGGGATGGCTTTGAGTCGAGTCGAGCCGAGCATTGAAGCAATAGGAGAGAGCAAAGCAATGCAATCGCTTCTCTCTTCTCTGTTTTGCAAGAACCAAAACCCCTCCTACACACTTTGTGGCCAAAAGAGAAAATTTTGACAATTAGCGTGCGAGCTTCACCCAAAATGAAGATGCGGACATAAAAACCCAATAATTTTTTTTTTTTGAAAGACAGGCTTGTTATCGTCAATTTAGGGTTTCTCCAAAGGGATGGCTTTGAACCGAGCCGAGCCGAGCGTAGAAGTGACATGAGAGCATAGCAATCACTTCTCTCTTCTCTGTTCTACAAGAACCAAAATCACTAGTACACACTATGGCAAAACAAGAAAATTTTGGCAATCAACGCGCGAGCTTCACCCAAAACAAAGATGCAGACATAAAAACCTAGAAAAAAGAAAAACCTAGAAGGTGGGCCTGTTGTCGCAGATTTAGGTGTTAAATGGCTTTGAGTAGAGCGGAGCGTGGAAGCGAGCATTGTCGGTGGAAGATCGAACGAGAGATCAAAGCGAGTCACGAGGTAGGGAGAAGGCCGAGCAGAATTGAAGTGCAATTTGGGAAGAGAGAGGTCACGAGAGTGAGCCACGAGGATGCCGTCGGGAGGAAGAGGCCGTGGAGTGGAGAGAGCGACCATCGTCAAAGTAGGAGCGTCGCCGTAGTGGGAGAGAACGTCGCCTGGTCAGGAAAGAGGGGAGACAGTGACTACAGAGAGGAGAGAAAAGAGCGTGGGTAAAAAAATACAGAGGAGAGAGAAGAAGCACTCTCACGCGCTGGATTTGAATATTGGGCTTATGTGTGCGGCTTCGAAGACACGTGGCCGATTCTAAATGGTTCAGGGCATGGATTGCATGGCACTTTTAAGGTACCTAATATTTTCTCAAGATAGAACAATAAATGCACACTCAAACTTAAGAAAAATCCTCTCCTCTTTTCAATTTTCAAGGCTCTCTCTCTCTTCTCACATTCTTTCCTTCTCCATCCTTCGTCTTCCTCCCCCATCAATGACGACCCAAGCGAGAAGCTCGCTTAGAATTAGAAACAACAGACCCTGGCTATCAAGGATTGCAATGGTGACCCTAAGCGAAAGCATGAGGTGCTATTCGACCTGGCGGAGATCTCCCTCCAGGATTGCGACCCTATCTTCCTACCCATCGATCTGTCATGTTCCACAAGAGATTAATAGATTGTGTTCTTCCTTTTCCATTTTGGCTGTAGTTGACTCTCTCTCTCTCTCTCTCTCTCTCTCTCTCTCTCTCTCTCTCTCTCTCTCTGCGCGCATCTCTAGGTAGGCCACACCCTCCACCACCTTTGCCCATAAATTGCGACACTATACTTACAAGCCTCATATTTACGCATCCCATGTTCCACCCTCCCTTCCCCTCCTACCTTCCTACATACTTTCATAACTTCTTCCCTCCCTTCCTGCTTTACCCTTTTCCTCTCTCTCTCTCTTTCTTTTGGTTGGAGCAAGCTTGGGACGCATAACAATGGAAGTTGCTGACAAGGCCGCGAAGAAAGCAAGAGCTGACTCTGTCTTGTATGAAGTGAACCCCATCTTTCTCTTTGTTTTTCTTTCTTTTTTTCTTGTCGAATGAACTTGTAAAGCTCTTTGCAAAATGAGTTATCATCACTGAATTTCAAATGGGCCTATTGTGCATGTAAATGAATTGCTTAAATCCGCTGACCCATTTGTGATCATTCACTGGATTAGGCTATGGCTAGCGTTAGAGATCATAATTCTCTCATTGCTTCCTTGTTTCTGCTTAATTTTAAGACCAAGGTTTTGTGGGTGAATGGTTCTTGCTTTGTTGCATCGAATAATTGCCTTGATACTAGAAGTGGCTGCTTATTATGATACCAAAGATTCTTGGATTATGTTTTGCTATAATGATTTGCAATATACTTCTACTTGGCCAGAAAATATCGATTAGATTATTGTATCTAGGTAGATTGAAGCTGCTTTTCTTAGATTGATGTGCTAATTCTGAGCAATAGAAAAACGCCAACTAGCACGGTTTGAACAGACGATGGTGTTGCCCATCGCAAATGGTGCCTTCATTCATTTGGGTTGATAATGCCGTGAGAATAACTGAACAAGCCCCGCAAGCTCATCACTGGGGATGACAAAATGGCAAACATTGCCATAATAGACGAAACAAAAATACAGAATAGGTAGCAGTACTACAACCTACGTACTAGTTTGGCATGTTATACGTTCAACTTAACAAAATGCAGAATCAAATACAGAATATTTGCACGAATATGGACATAACTGAAACCAGAGCTGCAAAAAGATGTCGACAGTTGACAGTTGACAGTTGACTTTCAGGAACGCGTCATACGGTTTATGTGGACAACTCAACGCCTTCTAATATCTCTTTTTAGTTCTTCTTTTTTGTTATATCGTTTTTGTTTAAATTCGTGGGCAGAATGGGATACGGCATTTTTTTCTTAATGGAATATAATCTATTAGGGTGCTAATGGTCCCGAAATACATTGCAAGATGCTCAAATTGTTGTAAATTCTCTTAAAACCATAATGACATTTAGCCAAAAATGTGAGTGAATTTAAAATAATCAAGGTTTATTGATTCTGAATACGTAAAGTAAAGGGATAAACACTAAAAATTATAAATCTTACCACGAAAGTGCAATTGAATTATAGAATTTTCAAAAAGTGCAATTAAATCCTAAAATTTTTCAAATTTGTGCAATCAAGTCTTTCATTGACTCTGTTTAATTTGGTTTAATGAAAAATGCTAACGTTGATTTTTTTTATTTCTCTATCTTATGTGTCATTGAAATGATTACATCATTTTGGCCCAAGTATGCTTTTTAATACAATATTTATTTATTTATATATTAGAAAATGGGCGAACTTAAAAAAAATACAAAAATGGAAAAAAAATGGCTAGCCCGGCAATGGTGAAGGGATTGCCGACAACTGCAGGCAAGGGCCTAATTTGAACGCGAGTCACAATCCTCTCCTAAATTGGCTAAGGGTCGCCAGAGTGGTTGGGGTCAGCATAGCCTTGCCTTGACTAAGCTCTCCTCTCTTTTTTCCTTATTTTTTTTTCACTTTTTTAGTTTTCTTATTTTTAATACAATTTTAGTGATAAATCATATCTCTAGCAAAATTCAAATCCATGTTTAGGTTCATTTTGTCATAGTAGAATTCATGATGCATTCGGTTTATTTTGGCGTAATATAGGTCTCGGAACATGTTAATTTGAATAGAAATGGAAAATGACCCAAAAAATCTTAAAAAGAGAGAAGGGGTAAAGGTGGCATTTAATAAACAATTACGCTTTTCGGATTGTTCCGTTTCATATGTAGAGACATTCATGATAGGGCTGCGTCTAATCGATATTAGAAAATATAAAAATTGGATTAATTTGGACTAGTTTAATTCGTTACTTTAGCATAGCCTGTTTTTTCATCAAATATAGCACCACCTAATAATAAATTTAGGAGGCATGCATCCTTAGCTAGAGACATGGCCACGTCTAGTCTGGGGCTAGCTCATGGGATCCTATCCGCGGTTTAATGATAAAATTTTTATTTACTCAGGGATTTTTATTTTCCTGTACTTTATTCATTTATTTAGTTATGTTTATGCACTGTTTTGATTGTAGGTTGTTTATCTTTACCGATAGCCCAGTCCTGCATAACCACCTTTCAGACGTTAGAAGTCTACGATTATGAAATTAATTAAGACCACAAGTGAAAACATAAAACGAAAAAGTATCAAAAGAGCGCTAGATTAATTTGGCTTAATAAAATCTCCAAACTTGTAAATGTTTTATTTGAGCCCCCACTCCTTACTCAACTTTCTAAAACCCATAATAAGTTAATGGCAGCTCTCAAAAGAAAGAACAAATTTTCACAATTAACCGAATCAACTTGCGTCGCCATTGTTGGGATTTGGGAGAGCGTACGCCAAATGCAAATGTTCCATGATAAGAAGAACCACCCGTATTTACTTGGCAGTCTATGAAGTTGACTCAACGTTACACACTTTAATGTGTCCCTGATATACTAGTATTAACACCTAAAGGGGGTGAATAGGTATAAATGAAATTTATGCACTAAAACAAACAGTATAAAGTCTGATAGTAACAAAATCATAATATCAATCTTGAACACAGTTTGGATGAGGTAGACTTTGTAGTACGCAATCAAAAGTAAAAAGGTGAGGGAAGAGAAGATTGCAAACAAAGTTTAGTGGTTCAGCTTTTATCAAACTTACATCCACTCTCCCACGCGATTAGCCAATTGGCTGAATTTCACTATGTAATTAAAGATGATTACACACTCTTGAATGTTAGTACTTGGTGATGATGTAGCTCATTAAGTCACTCTTCTTGGCAATACACTTGGATCACTTAGTTTTTGTACTTTCTCAGAATTAGACTTTGGAATATTGTATTCACTCTTTTTTTCTTCTGGTCGCATCTTCCCCTTATATACTCTCCGAGCCACAATTGACCGTTGGTTATCACCTTGAGAGATTTGCCTTCCATTTCCTTTCTTGGACAGACTCCATAAGGAAAGGTTTCTTAACCGTTTGAAGATAGATTGAATCTCATTTGATTATGTTCGTCTATACAATCAGAATCTGAGTTTCCATAAGTGTTCCATCCTTCTTTGGAAATTGTCTTAATGATTGATCTTGTTAATCAATTTGATTTACCAAAATCAATACGAGTAAGGTAAGTGAAATTTGTAGCCGTTGGTGATCTTGTCCTCGTTCTAGTCCTGTAGATTCGTTTTGGTCCCTAAAAGAATGAGATTCTGAGTCTCTTTGCTTCTTCTTCTGTAACACGTAGACTCAGAAGCGTCTCTTTGCTTCTCCTTCTATAACAAGTAGACTCGGAAGAATATGTCAATATATGACTCTTCTTCCTCAGTTTGTATTTGAAGTAATGTGTGCATAAAAGGATTTGTTAACATCAAAATTAGGAGTTTTCTCAACAATCCCCACCTCGACATGGTTAGGAGAATACCAGGTGTAGTTATGGAGGTGTCCAAGAGTAGAAATAAAATTAGCTGGGGCTTTAAGATGCGATGAACCAAACCTAGGGGTTCTCTATGTACGACATTTACTTCTCCAAAATCATGGGGCAATATGGCAAAGGCTGTCAAGCCTTACGACAATGACCAGTTACATATACTGGCATGTCCTAAGCAAGATGTACGCTTGAAAGCAAGCACACCTACAAGTGTACCCGACACATACAAGTGCAAGCTCATAAGCCATCTCTCAATAATAGTGTCCTCCATGCGCGCTTCAAACCTTCCATGAAATCCGACAATCTTTCCACCGGTTGAAGAAAATGAAAAGTGCTTCTTGAAAGAATTTGAGGAACACAAGTGAAGATAGAATTGGATATGTGGAAAATTGTATTTTCTGTCTATGTGTGTACAAGTTCGAGACTGTATTTATAGTACAAAAGGGATCAGAAAAATAACAAAAAATATTTTGCAATATTGTCTCCCGATTTTATCTTGCTAAATATTCTGATAATATTTGATCACGGATGTAGAGTAAATCAATTCCAATATTCGACAGCATATCTTCTAACACTCCCCCTCAAGTTGGTGGCTTATAGATGTCTAAGACACCTAGCTTGCTTAGAAGATATGCATGTTGTCTTTGACAAAGAGGTTTAGTGAAAATATCCACCGGTTGCTCCATGGTTTCAATCCCTCTTGTCTTGATTATCCCTTCTTGTATCTTGTCCCAAGTAAAGTGATAATCCACTTCAATGTACTTTGTTCTTTCATGCACAATAGGATTAACTTCTAGTCTGAGAACGGCATCATTATCACAGAATAACATGGTCGGTTTCTTCATTTGTACCCCAAGATCCTGGAGTAGACCTCGCAACCATACTATCTCACCAGTGGTCTTTGCCATGGCTTGATACTCTGTTTCTGCTAAGGATAGTGATACGGTTGGTTGCTTTTTCATCTTCCAAGAAAGTAGTGATTCTCCCAACTTGATGCAAAAACCAATGACAAATCTTCTGCTCATAGGACAAGTGGCATAATCAGCATCACAATAAGCCGTCATTTCCATGTTGCTTTTCCTAGAGAGAAGTATCCCAAGTCCTGGACATTTCTTCAAGTATCTCACAACCTTCAGTGCTGCATTCATGTGAGATTGTTTGGGCCTGTTCATTAATTGGCTGAGGGTCTGAACAGCATAGCATATATATGGTTTAGTCATGGTCAGATATATGAGTTTCCCAATAAGTCTCTGATAACTGGATGGATCTTCAAGTACAGCATCATCATTCTGTGATGTTCCTACATCATACTCCGCTGTAGTTAATCTAATATTCTGCTCAATTGGAATAAATGCTGGTCTGCACCCTAATAGGCCTGCTTCTGATATGATTTCCAATACAAACTTTCACTGACTTAGTGCAATCCCTTGGCCAGATCGAGCAATTTCAATCCCAAGGAAATATTTAGGCGGTCCAAGATCTTTGATGCGAAAAGTGGAGTGCAAATATTCCTTGAGGTTATTTACGGCATTCAAATTATTGCCCATGATTAGTATATCATCAACATATATCATTAAATAGATAGATGACATACCCTTTCTCCACATGAACAAAGCATAATCATATCTAGATTGCTTGAAACCCGCAGCCGTGGGAGCATTGGTAAACTTGGCATACCATTGTCTGGAGACTTGCTTTAAACCATAGAGGGATTCGTGAAGACGACACACTTTATTCTCCCCATGTCTCCGTATTCCTTGAGGAACTTCCATATAAATTTCTCCATCTAAATCTCCATGAAGAAATGCATTATTTACATCCATCCGATGTAATGACCAATCATTAATAGCTGCAACTGATAAGAAAGAACGGACCATAACATCTTTGGCTACTGGAGAGAAAGTTTCGTGATAGTCGAAACCTTCCTGTTAGGTGAAACCTTTCGCTACTAGCCGAGCTTTATAACGCTCAATAGACCCATCTGCTCGATATTTAATCTTGTATACCCATTTGCATCCAATGGCTTTCCTGTTTGAGGGCAATGTCGCAAGTTCCCATGTTTCATTCTCAATAAGGGCTCGCAATTCTGCTGCCATTGCTTCTTGCCATTTCGGGTCAGTAAATGCCTCATCATAATTGGATGGCTCATGCTCTTATGATATGCGATTGACACATCATCTATGTTCCGAAGACAACTGGTCGAAAGAAACATAAGATGAAGTAAGGTAGCGAATACCTAGTGAGTTCATCGTAGGGCAGACAAAATCCTTTGTCCATGTTAGCGGACGCGTGCTTCTTCCTGAACGTCATGGGGTATTTTGCGGTAAAGGAAGTTGTTCTTCTACCGGCTGTTCCTCATTACTATGAATAGCATCCTCAATGGGTGCATCGTCTGATGTGTCTTCTGATATCCTCATGGATGGAGGATTCTCAACTGGACTTGGTCGGGTGGTGCCATAGAAATTTTGAGGAATCAAGACATTCTGGATTTCTAGGTGCCTCTTCTTCATTTGCATATCCACGCAAGTCACTGCTGGTGCTTGTTGTTTCTCTTGATGATTTTTCCTTAGTAAAATGAAAAACATCCTCATGAAACAAACAATCTCTGCTTACGAAAAATTCCTTTGTGGTTGGCTCAAAAACCCGGTATCCCTTCTGAAGATTTGGGTATCCCATGAATATACACCTCCGAGCACAGGGACCTAACTTGTCCCGAGGACCCACTGTGGTGGCATAACATAAGCATCCAAAAACTTTGAGATGATCCAAGTTCGGCTTCTTCCCAAATAATAACTTGAAAGGTGTTCGTCCATTCAGTACCTTTGTGGGCATGCAATTGATCAGGTAGGCTGTCATCATGATACAATTGCCCTAAAAATTGTCTGGAACAGAAGCTTGAAATTTTACGGCACGTGCAACTTCCAAAAGGTGGTGATGCTTCCTTTCCACTACCCCATTTTGTTGTGGGGTGTAGACACACGAGCTTTCATGCAGAATCCCGTGAGTTGAAAATAAAGAAGTGCATTCATGATTGAAGAATTCTCTCCTATTATCCATCCGAATCCGCTGAATAGACTTCCCAAACTGATTCTTTGATAAGGAAATAAATGCCTTCAAATATGAAAATACTTGACTTTTGGATTGCATAAGAAATATCCATGTGGCTCTAGAATAATCATCAACAATAGTGAGAAAGAAACGTGACCCATCATGATTCGGAGTATGATAGGGTCCCCAGACATCAGCATGGATAAATGAGAAAATGGCATTTGCACGAGTGTTGCTTAAAGGAAAAGTTGTACGTGATTGTTTTGCAAGGGGGCAAACATGACATTGAGGGAAAGGATAAGTGGCACTATGGCCCATTCTTAAATGCATAATGGAATCACTGATAGTGGCATTACATATTGAATTTTTATTCAAAGGAAAGCTAGACAAATCAAGAGTCTTTTGGGAATCATTCCACAAGAAAAGTCCTTTAGAAAGGCTACTCGAGCCTATCAGTTTGCCAGTCGAAAGAGCCTGAAATAAGCAAGTATTAGCATTGAACAAGACTCGACAAGAGTTTTCCTTACAAGCTCTAGACACTGAAATGAGATTGAATTGAAACTCTGGGACATAAAGGACATTTTGCAGGATAATTTGGGAGCTGATTTTTACTGTACCTATGGAAGTAACATGAGTAACATTTCCATTCGGCAATCGCACAGTAGTAGGAATATTTAATTTTTTGTGTATGTCAGAGAAAAAATCCTTATTGCAAACAATATGATCGCTAGCTCCTGAATCAATAATCCAAGTATTTCTTGAAATGGAATTTATCAGGCAATGAGAGATACCTGAAAAAACGCTTCCTTTGTTGGAAGTGTCCAATTTTTGCAATGCCTGCATAAGTTGTTGAAATTGTCCATGTGTCATAGGCTGATCAATATTTGGACCTGTTGGGCTAGCAACATGATAAGCCACAACTGATGATTTTTTTTCCTTTTTCCCCAGGTTTACCATGCAATTTCCAGCAATTATTAATAGTATGATGCGGCCGCTTGCAGTAATCACAATATAATTTACCTTTCCCTTTGTTATTTTGCCCAAAATTCTTTTCTGACGTGGCAAAATTCTGACCGTTGGATCCTTTAATTCCAGCCCCATATCCACCGTTGGATTCTCTATGCCCCTCGATCGATCTGGAACCGTCCAATCGCCCCAAATAATCTAGGCCATCGATTCCTGGGGATTTATAAGCAAGTGGATCGACGAGCAGAAACCCTAGCTCAGCCCTCTCTTGCCCTTCGCTCCCCTATTTTAAGGTTTGGTGGCCCGATCCACAGCGCTCTCTACGAGCCGAGAACGCGACGCCCTCCGTTACCCTCGTGCTTTCCGGCACCGTGAGTCACTGCCTTTCCTCCTAAACAGCAAGCTGGAATATCCGGCTAAGAGGTGGCAATGGCCCCATAGCCAAGATCTAAGATCTGAAACTCAAGTACGAATCGTTGCGGATGAGTAGGAATCGAGTGGCCTTTTCTCTGTCATTTATCGCCTTATATTGCTATAGAGTGGTTTCGGGTCCTTTGTGCTTCTCTTCCGCCGCTTCCAACTCGTTCCAGAGGGCTGAGAGCTTGTTGAAACATGCCGTGACGGCCATGTTTCCTTGTTTCAGTTCTGAGATTTGCTGGGTAAGAGAGAAGAGCTTTGCTCGATCTAGTTTCCCGTACATCTCTTTAATATTATCCCACATCGTTTTTGCGTCCTCTGTCGGTGGTAGTCCGGCTGCAATTTCTAGCTTGATGCAGTTTCCGATCCATGTCCTTACGAGTTGATTGCATTTTCTCCACTACTTTGCCATTTTTTTGTCTCTGGGTATCTGCACGGTTCCGTCAACGAAACCGTCCTTGTCTTTCATCACTAGGGCTCTTCGAAATTCTCATGCCCGGTGTGAATATCCCTCGGATCCAATTAGTTAGTGGCTGATTAGTCGCAATTCTGGTCCGTTGACGGTGGAAACGTACAGGACGTCTCTTGGTTCTGGCCGACCGGCGACGGCCGCCACTGGGTATGGCAGGTATCCCAACGGGAGAACCGGGTAGGGATTCATGCCCATACCCAATCCGATTGACCCGCTTCCTGGGTTTGGAATTCCCAGCCCATCTGAATGACCCACATTTGAAATGCCGAGTCCATTGGTTGCACTTGCCCCCACTCAAGGCTGGTGGGCCACCATTGGGCCAAGCAAAACCCTGATTAAAAACAGGCGATGATGTATTTGGGCCCAGCCCAAAAAATAACAGGTTCTAATGGCTCGCAATGGGCCACTGAAGAGGAACCCACTGGTATGGATGGCTCGCCGTTGGCTAGCCTGTAATGGATTGGCCCAAGTCGGGCTGGCTTGCAATGGGCTGCCCCAAATTTAACTGAGCCTGGCCCAATTGTTGATCCTGAACGCCATATGTTGGAATAGGCGGGTCAGACGTTTCTAAAACAATTTCTTCCAGGTGCTGTTGTGCAGATTCTGATAAGTCTTGAACCATGGTAAGGGATTCTTCACTTGTTTCCAAGAATTGTTTTTCTCTGCCGGAATAGAATTCTGTTTTGTAGGTTAGAATCCTCCGGTCAGCAGGCCAATAGTAGACAGAAAGAAGAAAGAAGAAAGAAAGAAGCGGAAGTTGAAATCAGGAGCGAAGGCGCTCTGATACCATGAAAGAATTTGAGGAACACAAGTGAAGATAGAATAGGATATGTGGAAAATTGTGTTTTCTATCTATGTGAATGTACAAGTTCGAGACTGTATTTATAGTACAAAAGGGCCGGAAAAATAACAGAAAATATTTTGCAATATTGTCTCCCGATTTTATCTTGCTAAATATTCTGATAATATATGATCACGGATGTAGAGTAAATCAATTCCAATCTTTGACAGCATATCTTCTAACACTTCTTTTCTTGACACCATCAAATGGTCCATAAGTTCTTTTGTTGCTTTGAACTGTGAGAGCGAATCACGACATGTCTGAAATCATCTCTTATGTAACCAGGATACGAAATAAAATACTCTATGGGGAAATCAAGTTTAATCTGCAAATATCAAAAGGGAGATTTCTTAGTCACAAGCTCTTCGCTGCAGAATAGCAAAAATCCCCACAAACAGAACCCCACTGATTAACTGAGTTAGACTAACAAGGTACAAGACCAGAACAGAACATTTCAGGGCACAAAGAGCGCTGGTTTTGTGCATGAATTTTAAACAATAAGACAACTTTGTTTTCATACTCAAAAGCAATGGAGTCAATCACCGATCCCTCAACTATGTTTATTTCTATCACTTCTGTGTGGATACCATCATCCAAGGGCTGCCGCCTTGACTTCGAAAAGTCTCGATGGATTTAAAGGAACTAGAACAAGAAATTGGTTCTGAGTTAACTCTTATTGAATCAAGATGGGCACCACATCTTCCATAAAGCAAATTATCTTGCTACTTGTCAATGGACAGAAAAAGGACCTTCGTTTTTCCACACCAAACGGTCCATGCCTTTTTGTGTTGGTTTGGAATGTGAGCTGCGATGACAGCCGAGCCAAAATCATGTCTGATATAACCAGATACTGAGGATCAATATTCAGGTGCGTAGTCCATATCAACCTAGGTAGCAATTGTTGGCTGGGTTCGCCTTTGTGGGGCCCAGCTGACACTAAATAAAAGAAAAAAAAGGCGAAAAAGTCGAAAGCTATAAAGAAGAAAAGAGTGAGTGCTGTTTTGCGCGAGTGGAGCCCCAGCGTGAGGAGAGAGGGAGAGGTGAGCAAAAGAACCGACCAAATCGAGACCAAATCGAGAACCTTTTGAACTGGACTGAAATGGTCCGAAAGATTCCCAATTTCATAAAATTGAAATAGAGATTTTGGTCTTGATTATTTATACTTCATCAAAATTATTAAAGAAACAAATGGAACTCTTAATTATTAGGGATTTGACAAAAGGCCGAGTAAGGTATGCTTTGGTTAGGCACATGACTTGGCTTGTATTTACAACCCCTCTTACTGTCTTTGCGTTCCCATTCGATGTGGGACTCTTGGTTTGTCTTCCTTGTAGTATCTAGTCTTCCAATCAAATGCCTTGGCGTACTTCTACCATGTTTCGAAGACCAAATGGACTCGCCATCTTTGTCATGCTCAATGGCGATGTAGTAGACAGCACTTTCTAACGGTATCTTTATTGTCTTCATGCCGTTATATTTTCCATCCCAAGTTTGTCTGCCTTGGCCTTACACCTATCAAAATGGGTCAAGCTTTCTTTTAGCCTTTTTAGTTTTAAACCCATCTAAAAAAAAGCATGACCCATTTATGCACCTATTTTGATACGTGTACCTATAATGGGTTTAAAATTAAAAAGACTAAAATATATGGGTCGTTAATGGGTCAAAGTTTAAACCTACTTAAAACCCAACTACTCCTCAGTCCTCAGAGATGACTCATTTTCTCTCTATTCTCAAATCAAAACGAAGAAATCTTCCTCATTACACGACATCACGTCGTCTCACTCCCACCGCTTGTACAGCAACTCCTCCTCTCGCTTGCACGGCGGTGCTGTCACACGTGGTCGCCACCATCGTCAGATGGTGGCTTGATTGGCCATCAAAACCCGGTGAGTCTCACCCTACCATATATGTGCGTGATTTTTAAAAAATAAAAATAATTTAAAATATTTAAAATAAAAATTATTAATAATTCGATTTTCTTAAAAAAATAAACAATATTAAATGAATATAATCTTTAAAAAATTATAAGAATAAGTTTTCCTAAGTTTAGTTAGATAGGGAAGTGTTTTAATAATATGAGTCGGGTCGGGTATGGGTTGGGTATGGGCTGGGTTGGGTATGGATCAAAAATTTTATATTATACTTAAATGGGTCATAAACGGGTTAATGGATCAATTTGGGTCGACTATTTACGACCCAACCCAAACCCGACCCGACCCACCGTTTAACACACAGTGCCTACTTGGCCTCCAAATGGTCCAAAAGAGACTAGGACATAGATGATATATTGGTTCTAACCACTCCAATAGATTCCAAAAAGGAGAACATGTCCAAAAAGTCTTAAATTTATTGCAATTTAGCTAATTTAATTCTAAACTTTTAAATTTTGCCAATTAAGTCCTCCACATTTTATTATAATATTTAAATAATAAACTGCCTCTTCATTTAATATCTTAGGATTTTAAAATAGTTGGTAGGAGTTTCAACAAATTTCACATGACATCAAAATTGGAGATTTTGAATTTGAATCTTTTTAAGTCTCATTTACCTCTCAAATTAAATATTTGCATGCTTACTACTAAGTAAAAAGATTAGACTAAGCGTGGGGGAGTGTTAGAATATTTAAATAATAAATTACGCATTGCTTTTAGAATAGTTGGCAATTGTCCTACTAAATATTACAATTTTCATGTTTTGCTAATTGACTTCATCCAATCAATTTTAGCAGAAAATCGCTGATATTAATGCCAAACTGACACCAATGTGAACAATTTGTATAACTCTTTTCTTATATGTCTTTCTTTCTTTCTTTCTTTTTTCCAAGCTTGGTAAGGGCACTAATGTGATCATTAGCGAGGGCTGCCCAATCCTCGTCGGCCATTAGCGAGGGTTGGAGCCCTCGCCTAGTGGTTAATGAGGGTCGCCTACCATTTCTTGCCATTGGTGAGGATCGCCAAGCCTTGCTTGTGGTCAGTGAGGGTTAGCCAACGACCCTCACTGAACTTGGTAGGATAAAAAAGAAAAGAAATAAAAATCATAAAAAAAATTGCTTACATTAGCACTGGCCAACCTATGTTGCATTAGCAATATCCACATCAGTGATTTCTAACTAAAATTAGACAGATTGACTCAATTGATAAAATGCAAAAGGGTATAAAATTTAATTGACAAAATTTAAAAATTTAAAATTAAATTAGTCAAAGAGTTTTCCCATTCCAAATAGGTAATAGAAGTTCCATAATATTTAATTATCTTTCCTCCAATTGCTGGAAATGATTAATACGTTCCCTTTTCAGTACCCAACGGTCCATATGCTCTTTTATTGCTCGGAAATGTGAGTGAATTGATAACACTGCAGCCAAAATCACTCACAATATAGCCTGAAACTAAAGTTAGACAATCAATGTGTTTGAGGAGAGCTAGATGTGTGCTCCAATAGAATCAAGAAAAGTACCACATCTCCCCAAAACTTCAACAATTTTCCTTACTTCTGATGGCAAGGAAAAGTACTTCCCTTCCTCTCTTCCAGTCAGTCCCACATTTTCTCGCTGATTTGAAATGTGAGCGAGTCGATTTGACAGAGACCCTTATATGAATTGATATATCTAGAAAAAAGAAGTTGCGTAATCATTTGGGTATGCCAATATAACCTACAAAGAGGCCCCAAAGGCACATTCGAGGAAATTAACCAAAAAAGTCTTAAACCTATTACAATCGTGTTAATTTAGTTTTAAACCTTTTAATTATGACAATTGAGTCATGAAACATTTCACAATTTGTTAATTAAGTCAATTAAGGCAATTTTAATTGAAAATCACTAACGCAGACTCTAGCTTTCTCATGTGACACGGTTATCGCTGATATAGACATTTTTAATAACATTCTGAATATTTTATGATTTTTCCCTCTCTATTTTTCAGGTCAATTCCAAAAAAACCCCAAATTTTGGTCTAGTCCCAAATATACCTCGAACTTTTTTTTGTCTCAAGAAAAATCTCAAACTTTAGGTTTGGTTCCAAATCTGCCCGAACTTTTCTTTTGTCTCATAAAAATCCTAAACTTTAATTTTAGTCACAAATCTACCTCGAATGTTGTTTTGTCTAAAAAAGAGAGTCAATATCATGAAAAATCCCAAATTGGTACACATATGACAAATTTACCCAAAATTAATTTTTTGACCACCAAAACAAATTACCATCTATTAGTTTTCATTAAATTTTACAGTCAAATTGCTAAATTAAATAACACATCGCAATTAACAAGTATACTAATTTGAGGATTTACCCTCCATTTGTACTAAAAAAAAAATCATCAATTTTTGATCTATTCTCGAATATACCCCTTGGTCCGATCCCAACTTAACATGGCATTTCCACATAGATAATAAATACACATAAGCAAGATGTTATAAAAAATTGTTTTCAAAATAAAACCATTTTAGGACATAAAAAATTAGGGATTACTAATACGGTTTTGGACAGAGGCTAACGAGGGCAAATTTAGGATTAGAGTAAAATTTGATGATTCTCTTTTTGACAAAAAATAAAATTGGGATAGATTTGGGAATGGACTAAGAGTTTGGGGTTTTTTCTGAAACAAAAGAAAAGTTCATGGCAGATTTGGGACTAAACTTAAAGTTTGGGATTTTTTTTTAGACAAAAAAAAAAGTTCGAAGTATATTTGAAACTTGATCTAAAGTTTTGGGTTTATTTTGGAATTGACCCCTTTTTTTCCCTAGACTTAGGCCTATCGAGAGTCGCCGACCTCAAATGAGGGCACTGCGGCCCTCTATTGAGATGCGGACTTAATAGTACACGAACACTTCATTACACCACTCACGCAAACATGCAATGGACTTTCACATTTACACTCATCACTCTCTCAGCTCTCCTTAGACACACCCCTCTCTCACTCCTCACAAACGGAGGCCTACGCACGTATATCCTCACATTGCTCCTCTCTATGTCACTCCTCCAATTGCGAGGGGATGTGCCTATTTATAGTTTTTCACCGCGTACTTTTATACCAATGGTGAAAACATAGTCAACGTGTTCTCTATTTAATCCACACTCTCTTTCACTATTACCAAGTCACTTGATTAAGGATTGTTTCTTGGATTCTACTAAACACTAACGTGGGCTCTTTTCCACCTCTATTTCCAACTACTTCAAAATGTTTGTAAAGATTATTCTAGATAACTCTAGTAAAATGGATAATATTTTAACATCCTTGCCACGCCCTTGTCTAACTCGATGTGGACAATGGGCTGTGCCCCTTGCTTAGAGCCAACGAGGGCTGTGATGCTCTCACTTAGTATCGGTGAGGGTTTCCTGACCCTCGCCAAATATCTAGCTAGGGCTACAACGACCTTACCTGGCCAAATCTAGGCAAGGGGCTACGTGCCCTTACCTTGGCTAGTGAGGGTAATGACACCCTTGTCCAATGCCAACGAGGGTTTATCGGCCCTCACCGGTGGCTAGTGAGGTTGAGGCCTTAAATCCAGGGAAAAAAAGAAAAAGTAAAAAAAATAGATAACAAAAAATAAAAAAAAATTATAGAAAAATAAAAAAATTACTAAAATATTATAAAAAAAATATTCATGTCAACCTTCAACGTGCCACGTCGAATAGCCATAAATCCACGTCATCAATTTTCGATCAAAATCAACTTGATAAATTCAATTAGCAAAATATGAGAAAGGCTTAGAGCACAATTGGTACAATGAAAAATTTTAGTACTAAATTTGCATAAATGCAATAGGTTTAGAACTTATTTTGGTAATTTTCTCCAATTAAAATGGTGAGCATAAGTATGTTCATTTCCCTAAGAGGAATTTTAACCATATTGGATAAGTCTCCCCATTGATAAAAGTGGAGTTTTAAGGTCAAAGAAATGAGTGCGTCAAACTTTGCGGAAGCAGTTTCATGATGTTCGTGCGGTGAAACATTGAGAGCAATTTTGACAAACCAATGAAGAGGGCTTTTTCCATTGTGATCTGATGCATCATAATCAGCATGATACCTCGCAATAATGTGATTTAAGAAGGCCGTCTGGCCATAGTGGTTAGCAACTGCCCGTAGGAGAGAGCCTAGCAAATGAAGAACGATTAACAATTTTTTTACGCTAAATGAATAACCCTTCTCAATGAAAAAAATGGAGAACATATAGTCAAACAGAATAAATCAAAGCTTTAAAAGACAAAATTCCACGATCTTTGGCAGATATAATTTCACATTTTTGACATTTGAATTTTTGTTGACAGATTAAGCACGCGTATTTTGCGAAATAATTTAAAAAACGGAAAAAGCAAAGGCTTATTATACATCTGGACTGCGGCCCAGGTCCATCACCAGCCTGTGAAGCCCATTCTGCGCTGTCTTGTTCATTTAGTTAAGCCCATCAAACCTTGGCTCACTAAGCCAGATCCTTCAAGCCCGGTCGGCCCAGGTCCATGGTCAACCGCCGTCGTTGGCTGCTTCCCGACGCCAAGCTGTGGTGCTTTTGTTACGTTCTGTCTTTCGGACGCCATTGCTAAAGTCGTTGGAGGCGCGGTTCTTCTCCTCCATCGCCTGCTCTGAACCTGGAGTTTTCTCTGAAGCAGAGATGCAATCTTCTTCTTCTCAATTCAACCTTCGCAGAATCGAAGCCGACTTTGACTCTTCCTCCCTCAAGGATTTCGACGATTGAATCTTCATGTCGATGGTTTCAGCAAACCTATTACTATCGGTTCTTCTGATTAAGGAAGAAGCGGAGAGATATCCTAGAGCTCCAATCATAAAAAGAACTGAATAAGAAATGAAAGCAGCTTCGTATAGAGTCGGGCCAAACTCGGACTCCATATTCCAACTCTACATCACTTGATCGCTGCAACATATTCAAGGGTGAGTCCTCTCTATTTCCTTAGTTCCCGATTTCGACTTGATTAATTGCACTGATTTTTTTTTCCTCATTATTTTCCTGAACTTTCAGGGGCTATATAGTCCTTAATTGCCAGAGAAATATCGCCATGGCTTCCGAAGCCATGCCAAATTTGCCCTGCTCGCCCCTGTTTTTGGGGCGCCAGCGGCCACGATTGGCTCCTTCACAGATTCGAGCCCTCAAAATCGCTTCCGAAACTGTTTTGTTCAGTGCTGATTGGTCATCATTGCAGGTAATTACCTTTTGCTAGATAGAACCAAGTATCCTCAGTTTTAGATGTAAGAAAAATGAGAGCAGAAGCCGGGAAGCTAGTTCTTGCGAGCTCAAAAACTGTACATTTTAGGGACTACAGCCATGACTGCAACTCGTTCGTGATGGGTTGTGTTAAAATGGCTGCGATTCTCACCATTTCGTCGTTGGTTTGTTCTCTCGGATCAAACGCATATTATCTGTTCGCGGAAATGCCAGAACCACGCCAGTGTAAACATAGTCTTAGATTTGACCGAAATCATCTTTTCCGCCTAATTGATAAGTAGGTTAGATAAATCCATTCGCTTCAGAGTTTTTCTCTGAAGATATTGATTTCGATATGCATTTGAAGGTTACGACTTAAGCATTTGACTGTGAAATCAGTTAGGAATACATTCGTGCTGAACTGAAAATACTTTGTTGACTTCTGCTGATGCCTCCATTAGGAATAGATTGAAGTGAAGGATTATATCCCTTGCGCGAGAAAATGAATTACTACAATAATGGTGGTGCATGCTAGTTCATTTTGTAATTTTACTTTCTTTGTATCTGCTGGGGAATGGTCGTTGGTGAGAATAGATATGGATTTACTGAATTTTTATTTATTTTTAACTGGATCTTTCAATAATGGAATGAGAAGGAGTGCAAAGCGTACATGCTATTAGGAGTGTCAAATGGGTGGGTCAGGTTGGGTCAGGTCGAAAACGGTCCGACTCATATTGACTAATTTAACCAATTTTCATATAATGTAAATTTAATAACTCATACCCAACCTAACCCAAATTCAACCTATATTCAATTCAATCCATATTACCAAAATATATTAATACTTAACTTAATTTAGGAAAATTTACTCCCATTATTTAATTTACTTTAAACTTTTCAGGCTAAAGTATGCTTGGAGCGTGGATACTTTGGTGCAAAAACTTCTAAAAGGTATACTTAAGTGCCACTTTTTCAAAAAATTGATCTTGAAAACCCGACGTGGGTATTTTAATAATATAAATCGCTGACGTGGCTCGCGGGAAAGTTGAGTCAACATAGATTCGGCCAAAACAATGTTGTTTTGGGCTTACCTAGCCATGTCAACTCGCAAAACGACGTCGTTTTACACTTCTTTTGTCGGAAAAGCGCCATGTCAGCCATTTGGCTAGATTTTTTCACAGTTGACACTGAAGTGTCTTACTTCTTTTTTTTTTGGCATTCAAGTATACTTTTTGGAAGTTTTGGTACAAAAATTTTCACTTGTGCCAAATTTTGGCACTTTAATCAAATTTTTATATATAAATTATTTGAATAAAAGTTTCACATCAAATTTATAAAGTAAATTGAAAAATAAAAAATTAATTAATCAAAAAATGTGAATGCATTTAAATTAAAATACTTTTGGAAAATAATTTTTAATTATTTTTAAAATTTTTGAAATTATTATTATTACTTATTTTCTTTTCTTTTTTTCCCTATTTTCTCTTTTCTTTCTTCTTCTTCCTTTTTCTTCCCCTTTTTCCTCCGTTGGTTAGTGGCAATCAGCCAAAACATGGTCCGGCGAGCCCGAGCTTGACCAGGGCTGGCGAACTCGAGGCTCAGCCAGGGCCCCTAGCTCAAGCTTTGTTGCGGCTGCTCACTTGCCTAGATCCATGTGAGCCAAAGCTCGGCTAAAGCCAACGAGCTCAAGGCTTGCCTAGATCTAGTGAGTTGCGAGCTCGCCAGCTAGAGCTCTAGTGCGACTAGAAAGCTTGTGACTCGCTTGAGTCCAGTGAGCTTGCAACTCGTCCACCCAAATCCAGGTTGAGCTTTGGCTGGTGATAGTGAGCTTGCGGCTCACCTACCAAGATCTAGGTCAAGCTTTGGCCAGTGATGATGAGCTTGTGGCTCGCCTGAGGCCGAGTGACGACGAGATCAGCGACAAAGGTCAGGGACATATAGAGGAGGAGGAGGATTAAAGGAGAGAGGAGAGGAGGGCCTTGGGACCCATGGATTTCTAAGTGAGTTTCCCAATAACCCATTAAGACCCATTTCTATTTTTGCTTCACTTTTTAAGATTAATTTATGACTCATATTTAACTTTCACTTGACCAATTTAATTAAAAGTGAGTCATAATATTAATTCACGAACCATTTTGACACATTTACATGCTATATGTCTGAAAACAAAGAAGATGGGGATTGATCTTGAATTGCTCAGATTAAGCTGTTCAACCTTCAATTAGATTTCACTTTGCTCATATGGTGTTCGGTGAAGCATAGCAGAGTGTACGCGCTATAGTTTAAAAGAAGAAGAAGAGTTAAGGTGATTATTGGGTCTAGAAGGAAAAGAAGAACGATAGAGAATGGATGGAAACTTGCAGGGTAAGCGTGCATGGGCGTTACTGGACTTAGGGACCGAACAAGAAAATAAATAATAAATCAGTAACAAGAATCAGCAAATAAAATGATAAAAAAGATGCAAAAATAAAAATGATAGAAAAATTAAGGTTTAATGAGGTCACGAAAATCCTTAAATTGTACAACCATGACAAATTTATTCCAAACTAATCTTTTGACCATTAAAAACTTTAAATTAATATATCTGTGATAAATTTACCTCAAACTAATTTTTTAACTACTAAAAACCCTAAACTAGTACATTTGTGATACATTTACCCTCTATTAGTTTTCATTAAATTGAATTAATACCCCCAAAAATCATAAACTGGTAATGGGTACATTCATTATTACCATGTGTCATCGAACTCATCAATTTGACAATAAAATTTAATAAAACTAACGAATGATAAATTTGTCACTGGTATACCATTGTAGAGTTTCTGGCTGTCAAAAAATTAATTTTGGATAAATTTATCTCGAATATACCAACTTGAGGTTTTTTGTAGTATTAAACTAAAAATGAAAGGCCTTAATAAGACAATTAAAATTTAGGATTAGAATTGATTGAACCTCATTTAGTTCAGGAAAAATTCCAAATAAATGTCTGAAGTGCCCTCATTTGAGTGGCTATATTAGTCTCAAAGGATGGCTTAAACTCATCGGTTGGTGAAGAGTTATTTTTTCTTCTAAATTTTTTTAAAAATTTCCTTTTTTTCTTTCTTTTTTCTTTTCATGAAAAAACTAAAACTTAAAAAAAAAAAAAAAAAGACATACAAGTGGGAGGGCTCCCTCTTGCTTGTGGCCGTTGCCCGTTGCCCGTTGCCCCATTGCTTATGGGTGATGATGATGGCCAATGGGGCCCAAGGGCTAACGACCCTTGTCGACTAGAGGGGAGGGCTCATTGGCCCTCGCGCAGGCCTAGTAACTCTCTCCTAGTGCCACCGAGCCAATTTTGAGGTTTTTCATTATATCATTTCAAAAATGGAAAGCCTCAATAAGATAGTTAAGATTTAGGATTATAATTGATTAAATCTCATTTAGTTATGGGAAAATCCCACAAGGGCCTCAAGTGCCTTTATTTTATCAAATAAGGATCTGAAATAAATGTTATTTAAAAACAAAAAAGACTCGAAGTGCCTTCATTTTCTCAAATAATGGCCTAAAGTGGCTATATTAGTATCAAAGAAGGGCCTGAACTTACCGGCTAGTGAAGGGTTATTTCATCTTCTAAATTTTTTCTAATCTTTTCCTTTTTCTTTCTTTTTTTTTATAAAAAATAAAATAAAATAACTTAAATAAAAGTAAAAAATACATGTGAGAGGTCCCACTTGTGTTTTTGCTTTTTTAAATTAAATTTATTTTGTTAAGTTTAAATTATGTTTGGACGAAAATATCCTTAATTGGCTGGAATTTTTTGCTAGTCAGCAAGACTAAGCCCTTATTTGAAATAGCTATAATTACTTAAGGCCATTGTTTGAGCTCTTATTTGAAATAAAGTCCACTTTAAACCTTGAGAAAATGACGGCACTTTTAACTCTTATTTGAAATTTTCACTTTAGTTCATGATCACTTAGTTTAGGAAGTCGCATTTCATTTTTCTTTTTAGGATAAGAACGAGTTCTTTATAGTTCTATTTAGAGGAAATAAATCAGAAGAATAAAATAGAAATGAATGAAAAATCAAAATAATAAAAAGAAAAAAAAAAATCTCATTCTCATTTATATTAGGATCACCTTTAGTGATGACTTTTTTTAGGTAAGCATGTCTCTCTAGTTTAGAATTACAATTACAATTAAACTTTCGATTGGATTCTATTCGAGTTCATGGGTTGCTATCCTGAGCTTAAGAACAAGGCCCTATAAAAAATTTTACTTGACATTATATTGGGTTAATTTACTGCAATTTATCTTTTACTCGCCATTTGTTGATACTCTTGATGTGTTTTTTGTGATTTCCCATATTGTTTTTTGTGTTGTGATTTGTTTTTCTTAGTTGGAGAATTAGGTTACGCGCTAGGATCATAATAAGCATAAAAATTTCTGCACTTAGTAAATAAACAATCAAATTTAAGTACCAAAAGGGTATTAATTGAATAGCTAGTGTAATCAAATCCCAGTACTATCAAATTCGCTACCGAAAGGGTATTAATTGGTTGCATTCTTTTCTCTCTTTCAGTTCCCCAACTTTGAAAACTTTGATTCGTTTTTCTACTGGTTAGTGAGAGATTTTCATTTTCATTATATTGATTTTGTCGTTAAACAACATCGCACTCACCAAAACCAAAAAGTTACTCACATTTTCGTTTGCGATATTCCCCCTTTGGCATTGAACCCTAATTTTTTTCCCTTCAAAACCAACCGCTAATTTTTCCTCCAAAAGCACCGAGCCTTAGTTTCCCTCCAGATTTTGTTCATTTGTAGGAGTATCTTCGAACCATAATACAATTAATTAGAATGCAAATTTGTGTTCTAACTATTATTAGACATAAGAATATTATAATTATCTGTAAATTGTAGTAATTTTTCAGTTATGGTTTCGGATAATGTGACAATAGAATAACTTAGGCTTTGATTATATCTAATGAAATCACCTTCTTCTTGTAAAAGCAAAATAACTTATCAACCTCTGTCTAATAAACTATCGATTAACCAGATAAAGCAAATTCAATCTCCAACTAATAAACATAATATGAAAATAAAATTGAAAAGAAGAAGATCACAAGTTGGAACTCCATTACTTTTTAATATTGGAGATGCAAGTGCGATCGTCGTCAGCCTTTTGTTGACCAAATTTTTTTCCTAGTACATTACAGCTCAATCAAATAATGAAAATACAAAAATAAAATCAAATATTATTTATGTGATTTGGTGCAATTGTGGAGACCTCATGTGCAGTTATCATCCTTTCTTTATAGTGATCCCCAGACCCTTTTTTTATTTTTTATTTTTGTCTTGGGTGCAAAATCAGCATTGTCAGAATGGCTGCTGCAAAGAAGAAAACATAAGGGACCAGAACGCCATATTGATTACTTGCAGTTCTAGTTCTAGTTAGAAAGAGTATAAGGATTGTGAATAAAAAAATGGTCCATCATAAGGAAAAGGAACTGAGGGGATTGTTGGAATTGGTTATTGAAGGGTGTTCGCTATGGTTTTATTGTTGGGGTTGCTGCATATATTTTTTTAAGGGGACGGGATATTCAGATTGACTAATGTATTTATCTAGTTTTTGATTGCTTTTGGTATGTTTTATACGTGGAATGATTGATTGATGGATATCAATGTAAAGAAGCACTTGAATGAAAAAGGCAATGGTGTTCTTGTCCATGCTTTTGGATTCTAGTTTTTGTCTTGCTTTTGGCCAGTGCTACATATGGCTGTTCTATTTTGCCTAGATTTTGACTGGTCTTATGCTGACCTTATTCAAATAAGTGTTGGTACAATCTTGCGCTTGGTGTAGTCTTATGATGTTGGTGCGATCACAAGACTACGCTAGTATGTTTGGTTTTGCACTAGTAAGTATGGTGCAGTGTTCAGCTGGCATCAACAATTGTTTGTGCTATTTTTGCAAATACAACATCGCACCAATTGATGTTGCTAGTATCAACACCTAGAGGGGGGTGAATAGGTGTAGTAGAACTTTATGCACAAGTAATAACAATGTTTTGCAATCTACAAACAGAAATTAAATAGAGAGAGTAGAGAAGATTGCAAACACAGTTTATAATGGTTCGGCTTTAGACAAGCATACGTCCACTCTCCAGGCGATCAGCCAATAGGCTGGATTTCACTATGTGATCAAAGGTGATTACACACTCTTGAGTGTTAGCACTCGATGATGATATGTCTCACTGAGTCACTCTTCTTGGTAATGCACTAGAATCATTCAATTTCGCACTTTAGACAACAAATGAAGAACAAAATCGAGCTTTGGAATATGTTAATCATTTCTAGTCTCCTATGTCTCATCTTATCCTTATATACTCTCCAAGCCACACTCGACCGTTGGCTCTTTCCTTGAGAGTTTAGTCTTCCCTTTCTCAGACAGACTTTATAAGGCAAGTCTTTTTGACCATTTGGAGGTAGATCAGATCCCCTTGGATTATGTTCATCCATACAATCAGAATCCGGGCTTCCATAAGTGCTCCATTCTTCTTTGGAAGTTGTCCATTGATTGATCCTGCCAATCAATTTGATATAACAGAATCAATATAAATAAAGTAAGTGAAATACTTGGCTGTTAGTGATATGATCATGTAGTTTCATTCTGAGTCTGATAGACTAATGTTTTGAGTATGCTTAAGTTTTCCATCTAGCATGGTTAGACTCAAAAAAATGCGTCTATTCGGGTCTTTCGTCTAGTATGGACAGACTCAGAATCTGCGTCTATTCGGGTCTTCTGTCTGGTACGGACAGACTCCAAGACACTTTATGCTTTTCCTTCTGCCACTAGCAGACTCAAAAGCATACGCCACCATGTGGCTATTCCTTCTAAAAAGATGTATAAATACTTACATAAAATGATTTGTTAACATCAAAACTATGAGTTTTCTCAACAATCTCTCCCTTTTTTATGGTGACAAAACTTTTTATGCATATGGTTTGTTGTTCCTGCAAAACATGGTTAGGCATAGCATACATGTATAACATAGTAATACATGACAAGTATAATGATGCTCAGATCACAAAACATGGCAATTAAATCAAACTCAGATAATCCATTCATGCAACCATGTTCAACAAAATAACAACAACCCAACTACAAAATAGTAGCAGATCAACCAACATAGATCAAGTAGTATGTATATCTACAATTACTCTCCCCCTTTTTGTCACTGTCAAAAAATTAATATCCTGAAAAGAGTAATCGAATTCGATAAGAAATTTAAACAAAATAAACCAGAAGATGGTGTGTTTAGGAAGATTTCTTTTTCGGGATCCGAACAATGGTGAAATCCTCCATATCCATGGCAGACTCCTCAATCCTGGTGAGACATTGATGAACTGTCTTCTCTAGAGTTTCCAGCCTGTTGTTGAAGGAGGTTTCCATAGCAACCTGCTGATCTCTGATTTCCATAAGCATAGCCAATATTTTCTAAGATTTGGCACGATCAGATGAAGTTGCAGGGGTATGTGTTTCAACATTCTAAGACAAATGCTCCCCCAAAATTGATGCTTCAGTCTGGCCTTGTTGCCCCTGTTGATTCCTGTCCTCTTCCCTATTATCAGCCTCAGGAGTAGGACCCTCATTTATTCCATTTCCTTCTTCCTCTCTTTCTTCTCCTACTTCTGGTCCTTCTTCGTCAGATTCATCTTTTTCCTCTAGTTCAAACATTTCCACATTCTCATCAGGTTGTGGTTATGCACTAAGAAGATTTTCTTCTGTCACTACTGGTAGAGGCAGTTCTGCTTTGGTTTCTATCATCCTGTGTGCAATTTGACCCATATTCACCAGAATTTCAGAAATAGTCTCATCTTCATCATCTTCATCATGTAGCAACAATTATCTTCTCCTCTTAGAACTTGGTTCTACAGAAGCCACTTCTTTTCCCTTTCTCTTTGCAATAGTTGATGCCTTGGCCAGTTCCTTCTCTTTTCTTCTCCATGTCTCCACAACGTCCTTTAGCCTCATTTTGTTGATCATCTTAAGATCAATGACCATGGTTGGAAGCTCTTCAATGCAAAATCTACTGGGCATATCGATCTTGAGGTGTTCAAAGATTCTAGTCAGCAAAGCTCCATAGGGCAGTTGTCATTTGTCCTTCGATACTGTTCTATACATGTGCAGAAGAACAGTATGAGGGAGTGAGAACAAAACTCCTTTTTCAATCGCCCACATCAGTTTTGCTTCAAATCTAGCCACATCAGTCTTTAATGATGCCTTAGGACGAATGCAGCTAATGATGATTTTATGTAGAATTATTCTTGCTGAAGTCAAACAGGGATAAGTAATATTAGCCCTAATAGAGTTTGTAAGATGTTTACAAACAAGCCTCTCGTAGATGACTTCAATTTGCTTGAAATGACCCCTTTCAACTTTCATGATATCAGCCAATATGTCTGCATTAACTTCATAGAACCTCTTCTGGAGACATTCCTCTGCTCAGATTCTGTTGGGGAATTCCTCTGAGATTCCATATTTTCATTTGCATCCCTTTGAGCCGATGCATTCTGAGATTGTCTTTGGGAATCATCAGAAGTTTGCATCAGATCGAAATGAGTCTGTCCTCCTTCTACATTCCTTGGTCCTTTGCCAGCAATCCTGTTTGATATTCTTCAATGAGATGGAGACATAGACCTTGATCTAGACATAGAGGATCTCGAGGCCATGTTGGAGAGGATTTGGTTCGATTTTGAGAAAAAGATTTGTTCTTTAGGGTTTCTGAAAGAATGTTTCTGAAGAATGACGTGAAAGACTCGATTTTGGGGGGGTTATAAACCCTTCTGAAGATGGGCAAATGAAAAGACACGACTTTTTGAAGAATAACTAAAAATGGCAGTTATTCAAAAATATTAAACTTGATAAAAATAAATGCAGACAATTATAGGCATTCACCAGAAATTATGCAAATTAAATATTAACTTACCAAGTTCAATCATATAAGGAAATAACTTACGTGCCAAAAATTAAATTTCCAGAAATACCATCATGTCCTTCTGAGTACATCCCAAAAGATTGGTCCATCCAAACGATTGCTTCTCCCAGACTATATCATGTCTTCATAGACTTCATGCAAAAGGGTTTATGATATTTAATCTACTACATATTGAATCAAATGTACCTTTGTCTAGCGGCTTTGTGAAGATATTTGTCAATTGATTTTTTGAATCAATAAATTCCACAAATATATCACCATTTTGCACGTGATCTCTAATAAAATGATGTTTGATTTCAATGTGCTTTGCTCTCAAATGTAGTATCGGGTTCTTGGTGAGATTTATAGCACTTGTATTGTCATATCTTATCTCGGTGCAAGTCTCTTCCTTTCCATAATCTCTTAATTGCTGTCTCATCCATAGAACCTATGAGCAACAGTTGCCAAGAGCAACATATTCTACTTCTACTGTAGAAAGAGCCACTATGTTTTGCTTTTTAGAAAACCATGAGACTAGCATCTGTCCTAGTAGTTGGCATGTTCCAGACGTGCTTTTTCTGTCTACTTTACATCCTGCTAGGTCAGCATCTGAGTAGCCAAGAAGAGTAAAGTCTGTTCCCTTAGGATACCACAAACCCAAATGTGGATAAGTAGCTATGTACTTTATTGTGTGCTTAACTGTAGAGAGATGTGATTCTCTATGGTCTACTTGGAATCGAGCACATCTATGGTCTACTTGGAATCGAGCACATAAGCACACACTGTATAAAATATCTGGTCTAGATGCAGTAAGATAAAGAAGAGAACCAATCATACTTCTATAGGTCTTTTGGTCAACTTTCTTCCCAATTTCATCCTGATCTAGTTTGATGGAGGTTGACATTGGAGTTTCAGTTTTCTTGCAATTCTCTATTCCAAACTTCTTGATCAAATTTTTGGCATATTTTTCTTGATAGATGAAAGTGCCATGTTTGGATTGTTTGACCTGAAGCCCTAGGAAGAATGTAAGTTCTCCCATCATGCTCATCTCAAATTCCTCCTGCATAGACTTTGAAAAATTCTTGCACACGTTCATTAGAGGAGCCAAAAATAATATCATCTACATATATTTGTACAAGCAAAATATCCTTACCTTCCTTTTTAATAAACAGAGTTATGTCAACCATACCTTTCTTGAAGCTATTATCTAGTAGAAATTTACTCAGTCGTTCATACCTAGCTCGAGATGCTTGTTTCAGACCATACAGAGCCTTCTTCAATCTGTATACGTGGTCTGGCTTTCTTGGTTCCTCGAAACCAGGAGGCTGTTCTACATAGACTTCTTCTTTGATAATCCCATTTAGGAAGGCGCTCTTCACATCCATCTGGAATAGCTTAAAGTTTTGATAGCAAGCATAAGCAAGCAACAATCTGATTGCTTCTAATATTGCTACTGGTGCATAGATTTCATCACAATCTATTCCTTCTGACTGTGAGTAACCTTTGGCTACAAGTCTTGCCTTGTTTCTGGTCACCTTACCATATTCATCCACTTTATTCCTAAAGACCCATTTAGTACCTATGATGGTTCTTCCTTTGGGTTTGGGAACCAATTCTCACACATCATTCCTTTTAAACTGCTGGAGTTCTTCTTGCATTGCTTCTATCCAGCTTTCATTTGTAAGGGCTTCGCCTATTCCTTTGGGTTCAATCTCGGAGATGAGTGCCACAATACTTGTTTCCTTTTTGTTCTTCGATCTGGTTCGAACTCCTTCATTAATATTTCCAATGACTAGCTCTTGAGGATGACTGGACTTATGCTTCCAGTTTCTGTTCTGCACTTCACTGTCATCATAATCTTCTAGTGATTGAGTAGTGTCCAGCTGAGTGATTCTTTGTTCTTGAGTTCCCTCAGTGACTGTTTTCTGTGAAGAGTCAGCTTCTTTGTTAAGAGTTGATTTCTCCAGAGCAGCAGTTGGTTTTGAACTTCAATTTCCGTTCTGCTCTGGTTGGAAACATCTTGCTCTAGAAACTTCACATTCATGGATTCCTCCACTGTCTGAGTGTTCTTGTTGAACACTCTGTATGCTTTACTAGTGGTTGAATATCCTAGAAATATACCTTCATCTGACCTTTCATCAAACTTGCTTGGAAAATTGTTAGCATTTTTAAGAATAAAACATTGACAACCAAAAACTTGGAAATATGAAACAATTGGTTTTCTTCCTTTGAAAATTTCATAGGGAGTTTTCTCAAGAATTGGTCTTAGAAAAACTTTGTTAATGATATGACAAGAAGTGGAAACTGCTTCTGCCCAGAAATGAGTTGCCACCTTACTTTCAATAAGCAGAGTTCTGGCCATTTCTTGCAAAGATCTGTTCTTTCTTTCTACAATTCCATTTTGTTCTGGAGTGTAGGGAGAGGAGAACTTATGCTGAATACCATTTTCATTACAAAAATCTACAAAATTCTGATTTTCAAACTCTCCACCATGATCTGTTTTAATGCTAAATATAGAGTAACATTTCTCATTTTGAACTCTTTTTGCAAATACTGAGAAATAAAAGAAAGTTTTTCTTTTATTAGCAAGAAAGAATACCCATGTAAAACGAGAATAATCATCTATGATTACTAGACAATATTTCTTACCTCCAATGCTTTGAGTTCTAGTTGGTCCAAAAAGATCCATATGAAGTACACATTTAGTAGAAACTTGATTCATAGATTTGAACGAACTTCTTACCTATTTTCCCAGAGTGCATGAGGAGCACAATTCTGTCCTCTTATAACTCAATAAAGGCAATCCACGAACAAGTTTTTTGCTGAGTAGCTTAGAGATTTGTTTCATGCTGACATGTCCAAGTTTGCGATGCCAGAGATTTGCTTCATCTTGGACTGAAATTAGACATTTGGCAACGTTTTCATTTATATCCAAGAGATAAATGTTCCCATGTCTTCGTCCGTAAAACGAATGAGATGAAGAGTCTTGACTTGTTCCAAAACATAAGTTCTCTTTGAAATCAATTTCTTTGTTTTTCAGCATCACATAACTAGCTAATGCTTGGAAGATTATAGTTCAATCCATTTGGTAACCAAAGATACATTGTTGATAATTAGACTTCCAATCTTGAAGTAGAAAAAAAGTAGCTTCCAACAATGTTTCCCTTGGTGTTTCCTCCAAAAGAAACTATTCCTCCTTTAACCTTTTCTAAACCAACGAACATTCTTGAATCTCCAGTCATGTGTCTTGAACATCCACTATCTAAGTACCATTTCTTCTTGCTTCCGAAACTTACCTGCAATTAACACGCATACTCATTTCTTGACATGTCCAAGTTTGCGATGCCAGAGATTTGCTTCATCTTGGACTGAAATTAGACATTTGGCAACGTTTTCATTTATATCCAAGAGATAAATGTTCCCATGTCTTCGTCCAGTGAATGACTGAGAAGAGTTGTTGCTAGTTCCAGAACATAAGTTCTCTTTGAAATCAATTCTGAAACCAGCATCACATAACTGGCTAATGCTTGGAAGATTATAGTTCAATCCCTTAACCAAAGATACATTGTTGATAATTAGACTTCCAATCTTGACTGTTCCTAATCCAACAATGTTTCCCTTGGTGTTTCCTCCAAAAGAAACTATTCCTCCTTTAACCTTTTCTAAACCAACAAACATTCTTGAATCTCCAATCATGTGTCTTGAACATCCACTATCTAAGTACCATTTCTTCTTGCTTCCGAAACTTACCTGCAATTAACACGCATACTCATTTCTTCTTTGGTACCCAGATTTTCTTGGGTCCTTCGGGGTTAGTAGTATATGCTTTGTCTATCAATTTCTTCTGAACAGGTCTCCAGACTTTAGAACATTTGTTTTCAAAATGTTCTTTTTCTCCACAATTAAAACATTTGAGATGATCTCGACCAACAGGTCTAACAAAATTCTTTTTGAAATGATTTTTGTAGGCCTGTCGATGAGATCTCTGTTTAATTCTCTCCTTGACCTTAGGAAAATCAATTAAAGAATCACTTTCCTTATAAAAACCCAAGTCCTAACTTATCATAGTAAGGAATCTGGATGGAAAGTATATGCTGTAAGGTTTTCGATCATTTAGAAAACTTTGTAGTAATATTTAAAATTTCCTTTTTGAGAGATTCATTCTCATTTTGCAAAAAATTTCTATTTTCCTTTGTCTCCAAAAGTTCCTTTTTGTGAGACTCATTTTCATTTAATAAAAAATCTCGATTTTCCTTTATTTCTGAAAATTCCTTTTTGAGATCATCAAATTTTCCTTTCAAAGAGTGATTCTGTTGACTCAACTTATGATTTTCCTTTTTTAATCCGGAGATCCTTTTCAGAGTGGATTTTAAATTAGAACACAACTCGTTTATATAATCTGAAACTTTTGTGGGAATATCAGAATGGCTAACCTCAACCTCTTTGTCTGAGTTTGAATGTGCCATTAGATAGATGTTGCCATATTCGTCTTCACTATCTTCAACCTCAGTGTCACACTATGTTTCAGCTTTCCAGGCCTTCTTGTATTTTTCATATTTCCCTTTATTCTTCTTGAGCTTGGGACAATTCTGTTTTATGTGACCCTTCTTTTTGCATTCGAAACAGACAACATCTTTGACATATTCTTCCTCATCCTCTGTCTTTCGTTGTCTAGTCTGTCTGTTTTGCTTCTTGCTGTTGAACTTTTTGCCTTTTTTGTTTAACTTCTTTACCTTTCTGATTAGCAGTGCAAGTTCTTCATCATCCAGCTCGTCCTCAGAATTTGTATCATCAAAATCGATATTAGATTTAGGAGCAATGGATTTTTTACCTCTGGATTCCACTTCCTCGTTCATTTGTTCTGCTTCATAGGATTGCAGGGTACCAATAAGTTCATCGACTGTCAAAGGTGAAATTCGCAGAGTTTCTCTAATGGAGGTCGTCACATTATTCCACTCTTTTGATAGTCCTCTTAAAAGCTTGTTGACTTTCATTGGTCCAGGAACAAACTATCCTTAATACGCCAGTCCATTTACAATTTCTGTAAATTGACTGAACATGTCTCCTATGGACTCCCCCTGTTTCATCTTGAAGGATTCATATTGACCAAGTAAAATATTTACTTTGGTCTCTTTAACACGATCAGTCCCTTCATAGGTCACGTGCAGTCTATCCCATACTTCCTTTGCTATATCACAAGAAGATATTCAATTATATTCATTAGGGGATAAAGCACAGTAAAGGGAGTAGATAGCCTTAGCATCAAGAGTTTGTCTCTTTGTTAGTTCTTCTGATGAGATGGTAGCTGATGTTTCTGTTTCTTTCCCATCATCTTTCTTTGAGGTTTTTCCAGCTTCAGCATTGGGATCAACTCCTCTTTCAACTACATCCCATTCCAGCGAATCTTTTGATCTGAGGAAGGCCTTCATCTTGTTCTTCCATATATTGTACTCTTTACCATCAAAGTATGGTGGTCGAGTGTTGCTCTGTCTCTCAATCAGACTTGGTGCAAGAATACTAGCCATAGAGGATCTTTAACTCTGAAGTAATAAACACTTCAAAACACTGAGCACAGGGCTCTGATACCAATTAATATTGCTAGTATCAACACCTAGAGAGGGGTGAATAGGTGTAGTAGAACTTTATGCGCAAGTAATAACAATGTTTTGCAATCTACAAACAGAAATTAGATAAAGAGAGTAGAGAAGATTGCAAATACAATTTATAGTGGTTCAGCTTTAGACAAGCCTACGTCCACTCTCTAGGCGATCAGCTAATAGGCTGGATTTCATTATGTGATCAAAGGTGATTACAAGCACTCGGTGATGATATGTCTCACTGAGTCACTCTTCTTAGTAATGCACTAGGATCACTCAATTTCGCACTTTAGACAACAAATGAAGAACAAAATCGAGCTTTGGAATATGTTAATCATTTCTAGTCTCCTATGTCTCATCTTATCCTTATATACTCTCCAAGCCACACTCGACCGTTGGCTCTTTCCTTGAGAGTTTAGTCTTCCCTTTCTCAGACAGACTTTATAAGGCAAGTCTTTTTGACCGTTTGAAGGTAGATCGATCCCTTGGATTTTGTTCGCCCATACAATCAAAATTCTAGGCTTCCATAAGTGCTCCATTCTTCTTTGGAAGTTGTCCATTGATTGATCCTGCCAATCAATTTGATATAACAGAATCAATATAAATAAAGTAAGTGAAATACTTGATCGTTGGTGATCTGATCCTGTAGTTTCATTCAGAGTCCCATAGACTAATGTTCTGAGTCTGCTTAAGTTTTCCGTCTGGCACGGTCAAACTCAAAAACTGCATCTATTCGGGTCTTTCGTCTGGTACGGACAAACTCAAAATCTGCGTCTATTCGAGTCTTTCATCTGGTACAAACAGACTCAGAGATACTTTATGCTTTTCCTTAAAGCATACGCCACCTTGTGGCTATTCCTTCTAAAGAGATGTATAAATACTTACATAAAATGATTTGTTAACATCAAAACTAGGAGTTTTCTCAACACTAGCAAGTCTGATTTTGCAATTGCAAGTCTAGTAGGGCTGTATTTGCATTGACAATTGTTTGTGCTATTGGTGTAAGCACAAAATTGCACCAACAAGCCTAGTTTTGCTCCAACAATTCTGGTGGTCTTGTGCCAGCATTGACACTTGTTTGTGCTGGTGGTGCAATCACGACATTGTACTAGCAAGTAGTCCTCATGATTTTTTGTAAGTTAGTTGTGGAAGTGTCCAACTTATAAAATTTTAATATTGTTTTTATCGAGGGTTTATATCACAAAAAACCCAAAATTAGTATACTTGTGACAAATTTACTACAATTTATTCTGTTATCCCAAAAAACTCTAAACTAGTATACATGTGACAAATTTATTCTAATATGATTTTTTAACCACCAAAAACCCTAAACTAGTATATAAGTGACAAATTTACTCTCCGTTAGTTTTCGTTAAATTATATTAATACCACAAAAAATCACAGATTAATACCCCTATAATAAACAGATGATAAAACCCCAAATTAGTATATTTGACAGCTATCACGTGTCATTAGACTTAACAATTTGACAATAAAATTTAACGGAAACTAATTAAGGGTAGATTTGTTATAAGTGTGCCAATGCGGGGTTATTTGTGCTTAAAAAATTAGTTTGAACTAAATTTGTTGCAAGTATATTAGTTTGAAATTTTTTATAATATTAACCATTTTATCAATAATTGTTGCTAAAGTTACTGAACAAATATTGGCACTCAAACCATCACTTATGCACTTGTGACGCATGTATTATCCTTTAATCTCATTAATAGAATAGCCAAAACCAGTCACGAAAAACATGACCATTGCTGCTTAATTGACCATTTCAAAAAAAAAAATTGCCACACAAAACTTAATGAGAAGATATTATCCGCCAAATTGAACATTAAGAGGCATTCTAACCCCCTCACATAATCGCCTAAAACACCAATGGGTGGATGTCTGCTTTGCTAGACCAACAATTCTTAAGTTTGTAGTGTTTCTCAGACTATTTTCCTAAATTTGTCATGGTTCTCGACTCTCGGTGGCCACCATCTCGATCCTCATGCTACTGGCCAAAGTCGCAAATCGATAGACCTGCTATCATGCGATTTACAACAGCACTTGCAACTTCACCCTCTTGATGAAGGATCTGTGGCTTACAATCTACATTGCGGACACGATGGCTGTGTTCTTCATCATCTCCTTTGCTATGTTTCACCACGAGGAGACCGGGACAACCGTGTTTGACTGGTGCTTTAGAGCGGTGTTTTCTGATTGAGAGCTTTCTCTGTGTAATATGGCTGTTGAAGTTGTAGCAAACCACTTGCTCAGTATTAGGGTTTGAAGAATTAGGGAAATGGCTTGATTTGTTCAAATTAGGGTTTATATTTGGGAGAAAACATGTAGATGACGTCATTTAGGGCTATTAATGCTAACTACGGAAGCCATTTCGAAGTTGGCACTTTAGTGATTTTTTTTTTTGTAAAAATATGTGGCACTTAAATGATTTAATAAAAACCAAACTAAGTGTCACGTGGAAGTTATAACATTTCTAGTGTCATTTTTCCTAAAAGAAGCATTTTATCTTTTTTAGAGGCCATCAATATTTCCCCTAGATCTAAGAACGTGATACCCTAGTCTGCTTTCTTTTCTAAAGAATTAAATCGTGCTTTACAAGATTGCTTATTACAGCTTACATGGTTAACATGTTAGACACTTGCAAAGATTTTTTCATGAACTTAGCTGGTGCACTTTCTTCAACAATTCATGATGGTTCTAAGAAGGATTTTGAGAATAAGTGCAATGATAATCCTTGCCTCCAAGGAGAAGATCGGCATCAATAAGGTTTTTATGGACATATAGAGATCCAATTCTAAGTACAAGCATATGTGGATGAAATGTGGAAACAAGCTACAGATGAGTGTCCTCTTATAATGCAGTTGAATGCACAACATCTTTCTACTTGGGCCTCCTCTGTGTTAGAAAATTCATAAAGTACCATTAAATTCTCTCCTTTGTGTGGAATCCGGGCACATAAATATCTTGTCTCGTAGTTATGTTCTGAAGGTAGAAAAGGTAGATGTCTTCCAGCTGTTGCATTCGTCAAGCGCTGGACCTAGATTTGGCTCATAACGTTTTTTTGAAGTTTTGAAAATCCTGGAAAAAGACCGAGAGCCTTTAATAGAAATAATATATGATTTTGCACCAAAGACCGTATTTTTCCATCAAATTGACATTTCTGCAAGAGACATTCTCTCCCTCATTTGAATACGAAACATCCGTTCTAGACTCCCCGTCAAGTTTGATTGATGGGAGAGCGAATGCATCATAAATTTTCAGAAACACGAAAGGAAATTGATGGAATTCCTAAAGTTAAGAGAATTTAGACATCAGATTAGTAAAATTATGAATGCATGGATTGGTAGCTGATGTGTTAGGCATAATTCTAAATTCCAAGCCTGAAGTCTCTTTGTTTTTTTTTGTTTTTTATTTGACAAGCCATGCTTGAAGCTGCGTGAAAAGCTCACCACAAGGAAATTATTGTAAAATTAATACAGAAACATTAACAGAATCTTGCAATTAGATTAATGCAGAAAATAAATGAGAATAAACAAGAAATAAGACACCGAAAATTTATATGGGTCAATTTGAGTTTGGTATCTACATCTATGGAAAGAGCCAATACTAAATAATTCACTATAACTCAAAATTACAATTGCTCACGCACTTAAGTGTTTCGCTAGTTGGAAAGAATATATCTGATTTTTTGGGTAAACTTATTGAGAAAAATTACAGATTGATTCACCCTATAAGAGATTTTTCTTTTTATGGATTATAGAATAATTCTTAAATGAGGTATTCAGAAAGCCAAGAACGTCGTGCATTCTTCTTTTCGCGCGGCTCTGTTTCTTGAAAGAACGCACGCCGGCCTTCTTTCTCCTTTTTTTTTTTTTTTTTTTTTCGGCGGATGCTGCTTTATTCCGGAAAGAGGAGAACTAAAAGCAAACCCTTGTTTTCTTTTTTCTTTGTCTGACAGGGACTTATTTTGGATTGGACACACCGAATATTTAAATTTACCTTTTCCACGTGTGGATTTTAGATAAGATGTTCACCGTACATCTTCTTCTGTTATTGAGATATTAGATAAAACGAAAATAGGAAATCAAAGTCTTGGTCAGATCTTGGATGGACATCTCTAACAATCACGAGGACTGCAACTACTTAAGGATAAGGTCAATAATTTCAATTCACATCATTTAATTTGGTTCAGTTTCATACACAACTCACACTTAAGACGTAATTTAGCGACAACTCAAATTGCTTATGATTTTTCGTCTGAAATCATAAATTGTGGGCAAGTTTCCATTGTTCTTTATGAAATCACCTTTTCTCTTTGCTTATACTGATGTTCTTTTTTCATTCATAGTTGCGATAAAACCATATTACTCGCATGGGGTGTATCAGACGAGTAGCTGCCATAATTAGTGGCCGTAGAATTTCAGAAATAAAACCCTTAAATGATCAAACTTAAGGCGATAGAGGGTGCGGTCACATGCCACATGAAGACTAGAGGCTTCTCCGAATGCTTACGGTGCTCATAGTTCTAACCTTTCGTTTTCAATCGTTTAGTTTTGACAGTTGCCATGTTTCTCAGGCATGAGAAGGTCGTGGAAGCTTTGAGGATGTTCCTTGCTAGGAAGATATTCAGTCTCGATTGTCTTCCCTGTTAGAGCTTTCGCTCTTCGTAAAGGTAAGAAGCTATTTTTCAAGGACTTACGCCGAAAATTGTAGTTGAAAAGACAGATTCTATCTCGATGCAAAAGCTGCATGGGAATTTGTAATTTTTAGCGGAACCAAGTGTGTGGTTCTTACCTTTCGCTCGACACGTCGGTTAACCATCTATTAGGCTTAAGTTGTCACGTGTCTTCTTTTGGTAAAAGAAAACCCAGGCTCGTTCATTGAATGTTGGTGTATGCGCGAAATGAAGGCACTGGTCAGTCAACAGACAAATCAGATTTATATTCGAGAAAAGATTCCGACGTTCCCACGCTCGACAAATATCCATCCTGAAATGACCTGGTGCAGAGTGGATCTCGAAAAATCCCCAAGGGGGTGGGGCGAATTGTTCATTCCACTCGCTCTCATGGGATAACCTATAAATTATAATTTATTGACTGCTGAATCGCTTGAAAAACGCATGCTCCTAGAATCTTTTATCCGATGCATTATTCTACATTTTAATTTGGAGACGAGGACAATATAAATATCATATCAAGCGCCAGATAATTCAAACATTATATAATTTGAGTGTTATTGGCAATTTATATGGCTAAAAATTGAAATCGATCACTTTTTTTCTTTACTAGTTGATACCATATGTTTTGAAATTGAAATTCTGATTTCAACTACTTTTCTAGAAAGAGATCTGAGTAAAAGCCAATGCATGACAAATCGATGTAGATTGATCAAAACACGTTGATTACACATATATTACTAACGTCTATGATGGAAGTAAAAAGAAAAAAAGAACAATCCCATCAGAAATAATTTTACTTGAGTTAACACCGTTTAAGTATTACTCCCTTGTTTCTTTGTGCACTAGTAAGTCTAGGACATCACATTATTTATTAATTTTCTAGGGCATTCTCAATGTTCTTTTTTTTTTTTGTCAGTATTCTCAATATATTTAACATGGCAAATCACTTTGTCCACAAAGCAACCTCCTACGCCATAAAAACAAAATGAGTTGACCACACAAATTCCAAATTAAAAACAATAAACTAAACCCACCAATCACCATCATAGAGAGTTAAGGATTATTTTGCAACCATGAATGATCAAACATTAGTAATGATCCTCAAATTGAAAAGACTAACCAAAAAACGAGGACGAGTAGCTGGCGGACGACAAAACCTGGGAAAGGAGAGATGGCGAACGGCAAATGGCGAACGGCAAATAGCGAACGGCAGACAACGGATGAGCCAAAGGATAGACGGCGACAGACAGCAAATCGATGTTGGCAAGTGGCGACTGGACGAGACTCGAGAAGTAAAGAGGAGTAAAGTATTTCACTTAGGGTTTAGTTAGCATTTTACAAATTTTTTTGAAGAAATAAAATATATATATATATATGTAATCGATTCGATTTCCCCTTGGAATTAGGAATCAAATTGCTTGGAAATTGGTTCCATTTTTAAGAATCGAGAACCGGATTGATATTTCCAAGAATCTGCCCCAACTAGCCCATTGTGTTTGGTTTGAGTGGTTCTTGATTTGAGCGGTCCGTTTTGTACACCCCTACCTAGGAGTGAGCTAGTTCCAAATCCGTACAAGTTCCAACTGAAACCTAGAACCTACACTAGAACATGTTACTTATTTTTTGAAACCTATAACTTATTTTATCACATGCTTTGTAATCGAATCCAAGCTTTACCCAGGTTCTAGCTATATTATTAGTTGTATGATTGCATTGAATTATCATATTGCATGATCAGCACTTGTTAGTACAATTTACTAATCAAAACTTATATTTAGACATATGAATAATATGAAACACTAACAAAGTAAAAGTTTATGTCATAAAATGGAAGCTCATACTAGTGTTTCAAATTATACACTAATAATTGGACGCCATAAAATATTGTAGGATCGTGTAAAGATATATACCAATAAAAACATATTCCAATTTTTAGGTTTTAGATTCCACATTTCAAGTTTCACCTACCTAAAATCTAGAACTTACTCTACGTACCTTAAACATGGAATTGAACATATTCTCACTAGTTTGATTCTTCGATTTTAAGTTATATCCTGAAACTACGTTCACCCATACCCCTTTCGATAAGGGAAAAAATTAACCCAGTAGAAAAAGATGAAAACTCAAAAAATTAGTCATTGTTATATCACAAATAAATCGATTTGAGTTTTTAATGGTAAATTTCTTTAAAATCTAGCAATTAAGACAAAAATATATTCGAATGCAATGACAGCAATTCCAGCTCGTCATCCTTATTGACACGAGAGGATGCTCCATTTGTTTGACTATGTTTGGGTTTTTTCATTCGTACGGATTTATTTAATCGTCGAGGGCATAAAATTAAAGGAAATAGCGCAAATATTTTAGCCTGAGTACAGCGAGCTAAATGCGGATATAAAGTGTGTGTACATATATATATCGAGAAATAATACTACATTACTCCTATTCAGACATTTTTTTTTTTGTCATGAAAAATACTTCATCGATCATCATCCAGAGAAAGAAGTACATTCATTTCGATAATCTAAGCATAAAAGCGAAAATAGCGAGTGTGGAGGCATCGACACCCAATTGTGGGGGAGTTTACCGGCCCGGTGGGTTTTGGCGACCCAATCCGCTGCCATATTAGTGTCTCTTGGTTCAAAAATTAATTGGGCCTGTGGGAGTTGGCCCAGCAACTATCTGCAATCCTGGACCAGACTTCGGGAAGCCCACGCCAGCTCAGTGCGGCCCAAGATCTGCTTCACCACCGACAGGTTATCACAGGAAATAAGCACGTGCAAAGAAGCATTGTTCAGTTGAAGACTTCCCCGGTTGGAGTTCAAGACTTTGGCTTCGTGCAACCAGAGAAGAATCGTATGAACTGCTAGGGTTTCGGCGATTTCAGCCGAATGGGCATAGAACTTCGTCGCAATTCCGTTGGTGAGCACTCTATCGCTTCCTCAGCAGATTCCAGCAACCAAGCCTTCCAAATTAGAAGCAGACTAGGAGCAATCAATGTTGATTTTCACCGAGCCACGATCTGGAGGCAGCCATTGCTCGGTAAGATTGTGTTGATTTTTCGTTCCTACTAGTTTCTGCGAACTCCATTTCCGGTAGATCTGGTGGCTGATTGCTGCGTCTTGTTTGATGCAGTTCGGATTTGGCTGACGCCCTTGAAACACCAGCCCATTCCACGCCTTCCATATGAGCCACAATGCGGTGGAAAACAGAGCTTTGTTTTGCGTAGAAGCTCCCAAAATCAGGTACTCAGCAACCCATTTGTTTGTCCTTGTAATGAGCGTTGGGTCAGTGGATAAGCCAACATTGAAATCTGACCAGAACTGATTTATCCAATCGCACAGTATAAACAAGTGTTCGGTGGATTCTGGAGCTCGCGCGCATACTGGACAAAGGGTGTCAAGTACTATTCACCTCCTGTGGAGGTTGCATTTCGTAGGAAGGCCCTCATTACACATGCTCCACATAAAGAACTTGATTCGGGAATGAGTGTTCAATTTCCATATTTCTGTCCATAATTTGTTGGGAACCTAAAATGAGGAGGAGGCTTGTGGAACTAGATGAGTTGTTCTAAGGCTGTGTTGTTTATTATAGCCACTTTTCACTTGGTAGTCTCCTGATTTGTTTGCGGTCCACCACAATTTGTCTGGCTATGAATGCATGCTTAGGGGAATGGCTAGTATATGTTGCACTATAGAAGTATCAAATGTTTCCACTATAAGAGGGGAGTTCCATTCTCTCAAACTTGGTTTGATGAGTTCTGCCACCAGTCTAGGGTCATCTTTGTTATATGGTCCTCCGATTTTGCCTATTGGCAGCCATTTATCCTCTCTGACTTTAATGCTTCGACCATCACCAACCTCCCATCTTACCTCGGGTTCAAGAACATCACGCCCTTTGAGTTTGCTTTGCCATCCCCATGACGATATAGTACCTTTCTGAGCTGACCAGAAGTTTAGGGAAATAGAGTCCTTTTAACACTCGGCTCCATAAGGCTGCTGGATTTTGGCTTAGTCGCCACGCTTGTTTACCCAACATGGCGTGATTAAAATCCACTAGATCTTTAAACCCCAGTCCTCCTCTATCTTTTCTAGTTTTCGGCAAGTCCTAGTTTTTCCAGTGTATGCTCTTATGTTGCACATTTTGTTGCCACCAGAATGTTGCTATTCTTTTTTCGATAGCTCTACAGATGGATATAGGGATCCTAAAAATGGACATGGCATAGTTAGGTAAAGTTTGGACAACCGTTTTCAGTAGGACCTCTTTCCTAGCTTTGGATATTAATTGCTCCTTCCACCCTTCTAGTTTTCTATCCGCTCTCCCAAGCAGCCCTTGAAACATATGTTTTTTTGTTTGTCCCCAATCTGATAGCAATCCCAAATATTTCCCAGTTTTCTCAATTATAGGGACCCATAATTCTGAAGCAATATTTCTTTGTAACTCCTGAGGACAGCCTTTCCCAAAATGTTGCTATTCTTTTTTCGATAGCTCTACAAATGGATATAGGTATCCTAAAAATGGACATGGCATAGTTAGGTAAAGTTTGGACAACCGTTTTCAGTAGGACCTCTTTCCCAGCTTTGGATATTAATTGCTCCTCCCCCCCACCCTTCTAGTTTTCTATCCGCTCTCCCAAGCAGCCCTTGAAACATATGTTTTTTTGTTTGTCCCCAATCTGATAGCAATCCCAAATATTTCCCAGTTTTCTCAATTATAGGGACCCATAATTCTAAAGCAATATTTCTTTGTAACTCCTGAGGACAACCTTTCCCAAAGAAAATTCCTAACTTATTTAAGTTAATGGCCTGTCCTGAGGCATAACAGTAGCAGTTCAAGATATTTGCCAAGTTCTAGGCTTCTCGAACCTTTCCTTCCAAGAAAATGATTGCGTCGTCCGCAAATAATAGGTGTGAAAGCACAGGACAATTGGAATTCAGCCAAATGTTGTTGATAGAATCGTCTTGCATGGCTTTTTTTCATTAGGGAGGATAGAGCATTTGCCACTATAATAAATAGGTAAGGAGAAAGAGGATCACCTTGGCGTAGCCCTCATGTAAGAGAGAAGTGTTAGCATGATTCCCCATTAACTTTAACACTGAAGCTAACAGAGGAAATATAGAACTTAACTAGTGAGACCCATTTCTCACTAAACCCCATTTGCAGCATGCAGTCACATAGGAAATCCCATTCGACCCTATCATAAGCCTTTTGCATGTCCAGTTTTAAAATTGCTCCGAATTTTCTCCTTCTTTTCCTGATCCTAAGCTAATGGAGGACCTCCTGAACGATGAAAATATTATCTTGTATTTAATGGCCTCCAATGAAAGCACTCTGTTCTGGGAAAATAATCTGTGGGAGCCAAGTTTTTAATCGGTTTGTCATAACCTTTGCAATAATTTTGTAGTTGAAATTACAAAGGCTTATAGGCCTATATTCAATAATGCTCTCAGGGGATGGCACTTTAGGCATGAGGGTAATATGTGTTCTGTTTAGGCTGGGATCGAAGCTGCCTTGGGTAAAAAAACCTTCCACCATTCGGAAAATGTCCTCCTGTACAATAGACCAAATATTTTGGTAGAATTGACCATTAAACTCATCTTGTCCTGGAGCTTTTGTTGCACCCATCTGAAAAATAGCCGCTTGTACTTCCTCTCTAGTAACTGTTTTTGTTAATTATGCATTCATTTCCTCAGTTACTACCATCGAGCATTGTTCTATAACAGGACGATAATCTCTCAGGCCCCCAGAGGTATATAAAGCTTTGTAGAAATCAATGATATGTTGTTTAATGATAGTAGGATCTCTACTCCACTCTTGTTCAGTGATTCTCAGCATTGCGATTCTATTTCTTTGTCTTCTTTGAACGGTAGTAGCATGAAAAAACTTTGTGTTTCTGTCTCCCCACTTCAGCCAATTGATACGAGATCTCATTCCCCAATACATTTCCTCTTGTCTCCAAAGACCCTCCATTTGGTCTTTAGTTTTCTTATATTCATCCCCTTGATCTGCTCCTTCCGTTGAGTTAGTGAGGTCAATAAGTTTGGACCTACATTCTTCAAGCTGTTTGGCTGCATGTTTAAAAGTTTTTTTGCTCCATTGGCTTAGGGCTTGTGTAACTTTCATTGTCTTGCTAGCAATACTCTACTAAGCTCCCCTATTATCATGCCATGCATTTTCCACCACTGCTGTGAATTCTGGGTTAGAGGGCCAATAAGCTTCAAATCTAAAAATTCTGTCTTTTCACTCTATGTGTTTCAGTACATAATAGAAGTGGGCTATGATCAGAACCAATAGCAGGAAAAGCAAATACCTCAGCGTGAGGATATAGTACTCTCCAGTCCATGTTACAAATAGCTCAATCTAGTTTCTTTTTAACTAACTCATCCCCGTCTCTGTGGTTTGTCCATGTAAACTTACAGCCTTTACTTTCAATTTCCATGAGAGAACAAGAGTCAATGAATTCACGAAAAGCCACCACTCGATATCTCTCCACATCCCTTCTCCCAGTCTTCTCCCAATGGTTTAATACTTCGTTGAAGTCACCGATACATAACCAGGGGATATTGTCAAGGGCGTTACAGGAACGGACAGTATTCCACAAGATGGTCCGCTGTTGAAAATTTGTTGATGCATGTAGGAGTGAAATGTTCATCACTAATCCATTTTCCATATCCTTACACGCCACTTCCGGCAATTCTGCACAACTATAATTTACTGTCACCTGCACCTCCTCATCCCATAATAAGGCAAGACCACCTGCTATTCTCACCGGGTTAACCACAAAGTAGTGCCGAAAATAAAGTCTCCTCCTGATACGATCCACCATAGTTTCTTTATTTTTTGTTTGCATAATGAAAACTAGATTAGGCCTCTCTCGAGCCACCATGGCTCTTAAATGCTGGACTATCAAGGGAGTGCCTAGACCTTGACAGTTCCAGCTTAGGAGTTTCATATTTTCTGTGGTGGCTTATTAGGGCTAGCCACCAAAGCCCTTGATTGTGCCCCTTCCCACACCTGAATTGGTGTATCCGTCAAGTTCTCCATGTCCACTAAACTAGCTAGAGACCCATTCTTTTCATAAGGTGCAAAGCGTTTCAATTTCTTTGTTGCATGTTTTTTCGGGCATGATTTCTCCAATTTAAACTATCCAGGCACTATTTCATAATCAATGGGATAGAGATGCTGCTCCAGTGGTTGTTGAACTCGTTTGCCTTTGTGGGCTAGAGTATCCAATCCCCATGGCTACCTTTCTTCAGGTTTGTATAGTACTATGGCCTAACTAGTCTCATTGGGTTTGTGGTTTTGCAAATTATTATCAGCCGAAGATATTGGAGTTTCAGGCACCATTTCCTCATCCTCTTGGGATAAATCAATCTCCCCATAGAATGTGTGCCAGCAGGGGCTCTGCTCCTTCATTTCAACCTTCAACTAGGAACCGTAACATCCCGGTTTATCCTGAGGTAAGCCTGATTCTTCATAAGCTATTTGTGGACACACAGTTGCATAGTGTCCAATACTCCTACAGGAATAGCAAAAATGAGGTAGGTGTTCATACTTAAAATCAATCCACCATTTTCGTCCTCCCAAATGTATAATGGTGCCTTTTTTTAGGGGCTTAAACAAATTCAAACTAACTTTAGCCTTTTCGATTTTCCAGGCACTATTGTTTCTAGCTTCAATCTTAACAGCCTCCACCCTCCCCAATTTACTAGCAATTGCCTTAATCGAATCCTCCACCACAGTAGCACGTGGTAGGCCTATTAAGTGTACCCAAAAGGAGCAATAAGTAAAATAATAACAATGTTCTGGGATTTTAGGGTCCCCTTCCTGCAAGATTAACAAATTACTGGCAAAAGACCAAGGGCCGGTTTGTACCACTCACCTCCTCTCTTCCGCCGAGGTGAAGATGAACACATAAAATCCAGGTTCAATGATTTCGCATTTAACATCCTCTATTTTCCATGTCTTCCGCATTGTAGTAAGAAAGGCCTGAAATTTGACTTTAGGTTTAGAAAACAGCTTTCCGTAGAGTAGGAACTCACCTACCTGTGTTACATTTTCAGGGGAGTAATCATCCAAGACAGTGGGGTCTACTTCAGCCCATAAATCCCCCATTCGCCGGCACAAAGCCATCACTCGGAGGTCATCTTCCTGGTGCGCTTCCATGAAGAATCTATCAGTGCAATGAGTTTGAGTTGGGAGTGAAGGGAGCTCTGATTTGTAAAGAGATTGCTGTGGGTAGAGGAAATCGCTGGGTACGAGCTACCCTTTTTCTTCTAGGATGAGTGATCTTTGACTCCCACAAGGAAGGTAATGAGGGAAGCGAAGAAATCAGGAAGAACAGATAGGTTAATCTGGGAATAAAACTCGGAATGCAGCCATTGCGTTGGAATCAAGTGGAAGGAAGTTAGGTTTAGGGTTTCAGATGGTAAAGGAGGATTATCACCTTAGGGATAGAGAGAAACTCACCTAAGGTGAGAGAACGCCATTCAGACATTGATGCGTAAAAAATACACGATGAGATTGTACTTACTCATGCTTTCAGTGTCTGATTATCCTACTCTCGAACGATGGTCCATCGCTTTTAAATCCGACGGAGGACATCAAAACACTTGCATCTTTTTTTTCCTGGTCAGAAAAAGACTTAAATCTTTTACTGTCGCATGCACATAACCATAACATTCTAATTCTCTTCATATGAAACTCTCGCCACTTCCCGTATAGACGAGCGCACTCCCCACTTCACTTCTCTCTGCATCTCTCTTCTCTCTCTCTCTCTCTCTCTCTCTCTCTCTCTCTCACTTTGATAGCGTCAAGTCCAGCGATTCCAGCGACCTAGTCTAGAGTTCCTGCGACGATGGGGTTGCTCCCAGCTCTTGCAATGGAGATCGTGATCCCAGTCTGCGCTGTCATCGGGATCGCGTTCTCCTTGGTGCAGTGGCGTCATGGGTTGCGGAATAGCAACAACCGCATCGCTGGAGAGTGCAATAGCAACAACCGCATCGACAAAGAGCAACGCTTAACAGCCACCGACCACATAGTTGCTGAGGCCAAGTGTGCTAAGATAAAAAAAGGGCGTCTCTGAATGTGACTTTATACAGATCCTATAGCTTCACAACTTGTCTGCTTTATGGAACTTTTCCTTTTTGCTGCACTCGGGATACATAGTCGAACATTCTCTAACGGTTTAGATCTTTCGGTAGTGAAATCCTTTGGTCGCGTTTTCCAATAAAGCTCGTAAGCTTTTAGCTCATGTTCGCTGTCCGAGAGAGAAAAACGAAAAAACGAAGACAGAGAATGAAGTACATTTGATTTTCGGGGGTTGCGAGTCTTTATTTTTCTGGGCGTACAGAGGTTGGAGTTCAACCCCCTCCTTTCTGTCTCACTCACACTGTTCATTAATAGATTTTTCGGGTCAATCTCGCATCTGCCTGAGCAACAGCACGGCATCAAACTCAAATCTTGGATTCTGATGATAGCTCAGCAAAATCATGAGCTTCTGTTGCTTGTGGTGCGAGTCATTTTTAGGGTTTGTCGCAGCTGCCAGAGCTTTGAGGGACGGATCTGAGCACTGTAGTATAATATATACTCATGCAGGTCTCTTCCCAGGAAAATGGTTGAAATGATATTGGTGGTGTTCGTCTTGTGGGCCCGCTCTGTCAGAAAATTGGAATCACTTCTCTCCTCCTCTCTCCTCTCGCACGTCTTTTTTGTCCTGTTTTTTCCTTTATTTTCCTTTGGCCTGTGACCTGCGACCAGCCTCAGGAGAGGGCTGGCGAGGGTATCACGGCCCTCGCCGGCCACAAGTGAGAGTCGCTTTCATCAGATTCAATGAGGTCTCAACCCTCGCAAGATCTGGAAGCGGGGTCGGAAGGCGACGACATCAGAACCATAGGGACCTAGAGGACCTAGGGGCTGAGGGAAGGCTTGGGGTTGAGGACGACGGGGGACTTGGGCTTGTTCTTGGACCGGGGGGCGGCCATGGAGCTAGCGGACGACCTGTAATGAACATCGATGTTGCTCGTGAGCTAGTCTTCTGGCCACGAGCGTCGTCCGGCCTTGAGCGTCGTCCATGGCTGGATGGGAATGATGGATACCCATGAAATTAATAGCATGCCCGAATGATGCCGGCCATGGCCATGGATGAGCTTCGGTATGCTTGTGAGTGACTCGTCCATGGTTGGCCACTACAATCCACGGCGCAAGCGTCGTCCATGGCTTCAGAAGGCAAAAAGAAAAGGAAGAAAACAGTGAAAGAAACGAAGGAGGAAGAGAGAGGAGCTTGCAGGTTTTTTTAAAAGGTGGGCCTGCGAGCGACATGTGCGGCTTGCGGAATGGACTATTAGATTAACGTCGTGGAGTTGCACCAAATATTTCTCCGGGGTTAAGTAAATGCACGTGTTGTCCACGCCACGTGAATGTTTTCCGTCTCTTCGCTCACCAACTTTGGTGCAGGCTCCCACAGGACCGCGAGGCACTTTATTTTATGGCATCACGGGACAAGAATGCTCCCAATATAGATGTTTCACAAGTATATTTGATTAATGTATGGGGATAACCTAAGTTTAATTACATGCCTTAAAACATTAATTGATTTATTAGCTCTAGAACTGGTTTGAGTAAGTCAAATTCCGTGTTGCATTTGGGTGCATGTTCATCGTACGACAGATTAAATTTGATGACGGGTAAGGTTGCTATTGACACCTAAATTTGGCCATTTTATTTAAAACTTAGTAGCATTATAAATTAGGGATTAGTCCCATTTAAAAGAAAAATAATTAATTTAAAAAATTCGAATTTATAAAGAAAAAAAGAAAGCCAGTGTGGGTCCGGGCCAGGGCTGGGCCTGCCCGGCCCCTTTCCTTTCTTCCTTCCTCGCACGGGCTCGGCCCATTTCCTCTTTTTCTTCTTCCTCGGCCCGGCCCGCTCGGCATTCTTCTTCCTCCCGCGCAGGACAGCTCCTGCAGCAAAGGAACGACAGAGGAGGTGCAGGGTAGATGGCAGTGTTTAGGTTGGCAGGTCAGACGGCAGAGGCTAGGTCGACGAGTCAGAATGGCAGCGGAAAGGGGAGAGCAGAAAGGGAGCAGAGAGGCAGCAGGGCAGCAAAAGATAGAGAGCAGCGGGAGAGGTCTTGGGGTCGCTGGCTCAGTCGAGAGAAGGTGAAAGCAAAAAAAAAAAAAAACAGTCGAGAGAAGACCTCGGCGAGAGAAACCGGAGAGAGGGAGACCGAGCAAGAGAGAGATTGATCCGAGAGGGAGACCAAGACGAGACAAAAAAAAAAACTGAGAGAGAGAGAGTTCGAACAGGAGAGAGCGAACCAGAGGGAGGAGGGAAGCTCGAGGGAGCAGCTAGCCGTTGCCGGAGGCTCGCCCGCCCGCCGTTGTCCGCCACAGCTCTTCCCCGAACAAGGTAGGTCCCCTGAATCCTCGTCGTTTTATTTCTGGAAAATGCCAGGCCAGAGCTCGCGGCCGACCAGCTCGCGTCAGCTCTGGCCCTCATCGCCCTTGCATTTCATCCCCACGTTCACTGTATGTCGTGTTCGAGACCCCAAGGCACGTTCGAGGCTTGGTTGAGCCGGAAACCTTTAAATTTGGTAGTGCACCCCAACCGTTCGACGAAATGCCTGAGAGATCCGAAAAGTTAGTTCGTGTTTTAGCTTAGAATCGATCCGTGCTTGCATACGTAGCTGCTGAATCGTGTTTTTTTTTTGCGTGGTCACTGTGTTTTGGCGTGGTCTTCGCGAAATAATCGTGCGTCGTCGGGAGAGCGGGGGTTTTCTTTGTCCGGTGAACGGATTATTGGTCGAGCGGTATGACCAACGGGCGATGGTGGTCCAAGCGCCGGTGAGCTTTTGCCGGAAATGACGTTTGGTGTCGTTGGTTCAGGAACGGAGCTCCAGGCGTGCTGGAGCGTCGGGCGTGCATGGGGGAAGCATGCAGACGTGAAGCAGAAGGGGAGCAGGGGGGAGAAGACCAGAATAATAAAAAAATGGATTAACAGAAAATAAGAAAAAAAGAAACACAAAGGGCCGAAAATAGCAAATAAGGTGGGCTTTGCTTCGGGCTGGGTTGGCCGTGGGCTGAGGGAGAGATTGGGCTAGAGGTAGAGATGAGAAACGGGCCTCCAGCCAAGCTAAAAATGGAAGTCGAACTGGGCTTTTTCTAAAAAAAATCTGTGTGGGTTTGAGGTCGGCCCGGTTCCTTCAGCCCAACCCGGGCCGACAAGACCTGAACCGGGTCAGGGGGCCGGGTCTCCTGACCCGGTCCGAATAATTTTTAATAAAAAATCATTAAAGAATCCAAAAATTCAGAAAATAATCAAAAAATATTAAAAAATCATAAAAAATTGGAAGTTTCAGAAAATTCATGGAAAATTCAGAAACCTAAAAATTTATAAAAATTTTCGGAAAAATATAATTTTTTTAAATTCGAAAATATTAAAATATTAGAAATTCCAAAAAAAATAAAAATTCAACAATCCCAAAAATGCCAAGTTTGTTTTAGAGTTCCCTAAAAAGCTCTAAAATAATTCTTAGACAATTTTCTCTTAAAAGGGTGTGGGAAAATTATCGGTCTAAGATTATGCTTAAAATTGAACAAGCCCTTACGGCTTCACCCTAAGATTTTAATTATCCTCGGATACAATTACCCTTGATTGCATACTTATGATGCGATGATTATGGTTCCCCCATAGTCTAATTAGGACCGTCATTCGTTTATCCCTTAATGATGCTAGGCGTTTATTCTCTCTTGCAATTTATTTTCTGCTTCCCTCATGTTGTTGATGGTTATTTTGATGATTGCGCACCTACATGATCATCTCACATGTTAATGGATAATTTGAAAATCAATCTAAACTGCCTGACAAAAGTCTTTTTGAAATGAACAAGATTAGGTACTGAAAGGGCATTAATTGATTAATTGGTGTAATCAAGTTCCCGACCCTAAAATCTTTAGTTGCATAGAAAGTGAGGCATACTCCCATATCTCACTTGGTTATTAGCCGACCCTAGTAGGCTAGTGGCGACTCCTGTATTTTTTTTGTAAACACCCAACGTCACGCAAGGTATGGGCTTGGGGCCTATGTCTAATGAGAGTCTTAGAATCATCTTTTGGACAATACCCGTAAACCTATTTAGATTTTTCATTCCCCCCGGGACAAGAAAAAATAGGTCACGACAGTTGCGAAAATGTTTTCCCTAGCTAAGTTTTGTGTTATTTCATATCAAGTGACATAAAAAAAACTTCAATTAAGTTTAGAGCTTTCATGACCCCCTCAAAGACTTCATTTTCTCTCTTCATACCGATAAATCGACAAGTCATGTTCTCATCTATTATAAAGTAATACATTCAATCTGTAATTTATGTCAAGTCGCCTAGGCTTGGGTACCTAGCTTTTGTGCTCGAGTCATCAACACTTGGGCTTGAGTCCATCGAGGCTAGGCCTAGGTCTTCAATGCCCATACTTGGGGGTTTACAGTGGCCGAGCTCAAGAAATCCTAGCTCCTACAATCGGGACCACGAGAGCTAGGCCCAAGTCCCCATTGGTCCAGGCCTACTCCCCAATGCTCGAGGTAGGGTCCTCGAAATTGAGTCCAGGTTCCAATAGTGGGGCTTGCACCCTCGAAGCCTAGCCCAAGACCTTGGCATCATACTTGGGACTTTGCTCGTTGCACCCAAGTCCTTTAGGACCTAGTGCCCAAGCCCAAGTTCCCCAAGACTGGGCCTGGGGCTTAAGCTCGAGACCGGGTTTCAAAAGACAAAAATGTTGTTTACAATTTATAAAAGTATTTAAGTTATGAAAATTTAATTCGATAAAATTATATTTAAAAGTTGATATTATAGTACATGAAGCCTTTTTTTTTTTTTGGTTTGTATAGTACATGTAGCCTTTATATCACGCAACTAGTGTATGCTTTTTTCAGGAAAAACAAAAGCAAATTTTCATTTCCAAATGGCAGAAAACAATTTTCAATTCCTTTCAAGTTTCGGCGGAACATTGGAAAATATAGTCACTTTCTAAGAAAAGTCACTTATTTGAGCACAGGTTTTAGATATGTCAAGTAATCTACAAAACAAATGGAGCCTAGGTTTAATTTCTTTCTTCCATCTATTTTATATTATGTTTATATGTAATTGGCTTTGGTAGAAGCATATTGTATTGAAAAGGTGAATTGCTAAGGACGTACAGCCTTCAATTCTAAAGTATTTCTTTACTTCGTCGAGGAATGTGTTTCAAGGGTTTTATCATCATAAGCTGTGATTTGATGATGCAGAATATTTCTCAGTTTTCTGAAATTTTCATCGTTGATTTGTCACACTTGTGAGGAAACACTAATTCCATAGGATTAGCTAAGAATATATAGACAATGAACAATACTTATATTTCTCTAAGGTTCTCTTTTATGTTACATTCTTGCTTCTCCTAACTAATGTCCTTATATGTGACAATGTTTCATACCTATTTCTTATAATTTTGATTTGAATAATCTTTCGAACTAGAGCATAATCAGTTCTAATGTGAAATTATTATTATTTTATTTATTTCCAATAATTTTTCCCAGGTAGCAGTTCACCCTTCTCCTCTTCTAGTTCTAACACCTAAGTTCAGTGCTAACCTTAGTTCTGCTGTTTTTCCATAATCTTAGTTTTATTTCTGGCTCTGACCTACCGTTTACTATTGAAGGTCATAATGTGTTTCTATTTTCTTCTTTGTTTGCAATGCTTTAATTCAAAGTTTTGCTTCAGATGTATTTACGATAATATTCTGGTTCCGGGACTTTGTACTGAATATTCAGTTCTTTTTATTTCATTAATTATTTTGCAGAAGTCGGTACTTTCTTTCTTTCACCACTTTTCGCATCTTGTCCTACTCAATACTCACTATGTTCCCGTCCCTCTTCTGCCAGTTGGATTTAACACTCACACTGTCCACCTTGCCAAAGGTGAACCGTAACCTTAAACCATACTCGTTTGGAGGCGCTGTAGAATAGCCTTTCTTATTTCTTTGAACTAGGTTCCACAAAATTAGGCAATGGAATAAAGTAATTGGATTTAACTGAGTTATATCTTATTTCGTCACACACAACGTAGAATGTCAAATAATCACATTTGTTGCTTTATTTGCTTGATAGAGAGGACTAAACTGTCGTTTGTGATTGTAACAGGAGTGAAATCTTTTCTGTTCAGAAAGTACCCGTGTGTTGTAGTTTTCGTGGTTGCTTTTGCGGTTCTAATCTTCCTCTGCCTTGGCTTTTTCCAAAGCCGGCCTTTCAAGTTTGATCCTTCAAACACGTGCAAGCTTGCACTTGCCACTGCCGTTTTCAGTACTTTTTCATTCCTACTTGGTGCTTTCACATCAGTCCTTTCTGGTTTCCTTGGCACGAAAATTGCTCTCTGTGCTAACGCAAGGACTGCCTTGGAAGAGAGAAATGGCGTTGGAAGAGCTTTCATTGATGCTTTTAGGTTTGGTGCAGTTATGGGATTTCTTCTTGCTGCTTTCAGTCTTCTCGTGCTCTATCTTGCAATCAATCTGTTCATGTTGTACTATGGCAATGACTGGGAATGTCTTTTTGAGGCTATTACCTGTTATGGTCTTGGTGGATCTTCCATGGCTCTCTTTGGAAGGGTCAGCGGTGGAATTTATGCCGAGGCTGCTCATGTTTGTGTTCATCTGGTTGGAAAAATTAAGCGAAATAGCCCAGAAGATGATCGAAACCCAGCTGGATGTACTCTTTTACTGTAGCTCTATCTCTTAAGCATATCAATCACTTTTAGACATAAAGGGCATTGATCTTAATCATTCAGGTGATTCCTAATTTTGTTGGTGATATTGTTGGGGATATTGCTGATGTGGGGACTGATCTTTTTGTCACTTATGCCGAATCATCCTGCGCTGCCCTTGTTCTTTCTTCCATCTCATCTTTTGGAACCGATCACAACTTCAATGCGGCGTGTTATCCCCTGCTTATCAGCACTATGGGTATTGTTGGTTGCTTGATCACCACTCTCATGGGACGAACCATGCCTGATTTGGGCTCCGTTTGTTTCACAGAAAATAACTTTCAAGAAAATGTTTTTCAGATTTTCCAATGTTAGTTTCACATAAAATAAATTCATTGGAGAAAATATTTTCTATGAAGGAAAAAAAATCTTTTAAAATGAGGGAAAATATTATCCACTTTTCAAATTGGGAAAAACATTTTCCATGATTACTCTCTCTTATCTCACATCCCCTATTAGTCCTCACTTCTTTCTGTCTATTTTTTAAAAATTAAATTTTTTTATTTTTTTAAATTAGAATTTTTTGTTATTTTTTGATAAAATCAATTTTCTTTTTCTTTTTCGGCTAGTCGCTAGCCACGGCAATAGTTGATGACCGGCTACGGTGAGTTGAGCTCGCCAATGCGGCGTCGCCAAACAACGGTGAGGCTCGAGCATCGCCGATCGGCAATGCCCAAGTGTCACTAGAGCGATGTTGATCTAGCAAGGCTTGAGCCTTGCCGCCTCGAGCTCGCCTCACCGATGAGTTGATCGGGCAAGCTCGCCAGAGGTAGGCGAGCTCGAGGCGTGATCTGCTGCTGGCCATCACCATGGTCAGTGACCAACCAAGGAGAGAACACAGAAAAAAGAAAGATAAATATAATTTAATAATCAATTTTAAAAAATAATAAATAAAAATTTTGAAAAAATAAAATAATAATAAAATTATTGAAAAAGAGTGTATAATGGAAAATATTTTCTCAAGTGAACAGTGGAACACTTCATTTTCAAGTTTCACCCGAACACCAAAAAATAATTATGTTTCCTGAAAAATAACTTCCTGGAAAATATTTTTTACAAAAGTAATATTTTTCGCGAAAGAAATGGAGCTTTGAAGAAGTTATTTTTTTCACAATTCTAATGACTTTTGGAATTGCTATTGTTAGCTGGATTGCTCTGCCCTCATCATTCACAATTGACGACTTTGGGTCGCCGAAAGTTGTGAAGAACTGGTGAAACTTTTGATGATACTTATCTTTCTGATCCTAAATGCTGCTTTCTTCTAATGTTCCTCATGTGACATGCTTTAATGTCAGCGGAATTTTCCGAGATTAAGTCAACACGTTGAGCTTATATAGTCGCTGACTATGGATTTGATCTTGCAGGCAGCTGTCCCTGTGTGTTGGTGTTGGTCTTTGGGCAGGGCAAATTAGTGGATTTCTCAATAAATATTACGCCAACGATTACTTCAGGTGTTAAATTTGCTAAATTAAATGAATGATATGAATCTTTACAACCGTTGATGGTCATGTGCTGACCAAGTAATGATCCTCATCTCTGCAATCTCTGCAGCTGTCTCCAACATGTTAATGATGCTGCCAACAATTTCTGCAGCTGTCTCCAAGATGTTGCTGCCATCAACTTCCGCGGCGGTCTCCAAGCGGCTCTCAATAACGTTAGTGTCGCCCTTGGCGCTGTCTGTATCCCATTTTTTGCTTCCGTTAGCATTTTCGTGTGTTACCGTCTTGCTGCCACGTATGGAATTGCTGTGGCTGCCCTTGGGATCCCGTTGCCACTCGATTGGCCATAGATGCTTATGGTCCCATCAGCGACAATGCTAAACGTATTGCTGAGGTGGCTGACGTGGGAAACTTAGACACGACTGGCGATATTACAGCTGCCATTGGAAAGGTATAGGCTATCCTTGCCTGTGAATATAGTATCGACACAGTCCTGTTGTCCTTTTAACAGCTTACTTTGATAAAATCCTTAACATAGGAGAGGAAAGGTTGTCTGCGCGTAGGAAGTTTTCATGAGATTACATCCAAGTCATGCAGAATCTGTGCACATTGTCCAATTAATTTCTTTTTCACCATAAATGACTAAATCTTACGTTAGTTATGCAAGTCCTTTTGGATTCCTGCTGGTGTGGCTTGATTATTTGGCTAAAATCGCCTTCCTTTCCTTTAGCTGCTGCCTTTCGTCTATCATTCTCAATATTAGCCCTATTGGCAAATTCTACTTTCCCGTTGTTTAAATCTAATATTAGATGGACTTCTTTTTTTTCCTTTCTTATCTGGTATGTAGGAATTCGCCATTGAATCAGCTGCCCTGGTGTCTATCGCTCTGATTCTTGCATTTGTGAGTCGTGCAGCAATCTCTCTTGGTGATATCCTGACACCGAATTTCCTCATCGGTTTGACCGCAGGCGCCGGTCTTCCTTACAAGTTCTCAGCTATGACCAAGAAAAGTGTGGGGCGTGCAGGATTGAAGATGGCTAAGGAGGTTTGCACGCAGTTAGAGGGGGAATCAGACCTCATGGGGGGTCATAAGGAACCTATCTATGTACGTGCTTCAAAATTTTAACTGATGCATCTTTCTTAGGGATGATTCTACCTGGTGCCCCTGCACGTTTACACCACTTTTCTTCAGGACCGTCTTCGGTGTGGAGACGCTGTGTGGTGTTTTGTTTGGCTCTCTCGGTTCTGTTGTTCAGATAATCTTTACCAAAGTAGTTAATGCCTATCTATTTTGGTAGTTTGTGTTGCTCAAGGTATGTCTCTCGATAGAATGCTTGTTAAACTGGGCTAAGATATTGTAGTTTCTTCATTGTTGAACATTTGTGTTAGGTTGGTGAACTGCTGAGTTAATGCCCTTTTCATCATATCTATGACAATGGGGGAGCTTCCCATCGGTTGTCTCATTTGAATGAAGTGTTTTCCTGATGAATATTATTCGTTGGGCTTGCTTTCGAACAAAATGCAATTTCAGCATCCAACAATGGCGGAGCATGGGACAAAGCGAAAGAATACATTAAGGTATGCAGCTGCTCCTTCTGCTCGACAACTAGTTTTCATCGATTATACTAGTCTGTGGTGGTTCAGCAACCCGCTAAGAAAGCTTGTCAGACTTTAACAGATTTTTTTTCCCTAAATATCTTGAATTTGCTTTAAGGCTGGTGCTTTAGAGCATGTGAAGACCGATTGCCCAGGATATTTGGAGCTTTCTAGAAAAGCTGAAAATGGAGAGACCGTCGGCGATCCACTGAAGGAGCCTTCAGGCCCACCACTCAACATCCTCGTCCAATGGCAGTCGAGTCGCTAGTGTTCACTCCCTTCTTTGCTACTCACGGTGGTCTGCTCTTCAAGATTTTCTGGGGGAGGCAATGGACAACTGCCCTTCTGTAGCAGCAGTAGCAGCTAGGGGTGATCGGTTCCCCGTTCTCATTTTTTGGGACCGTGGACTAGACCGGGGTCCGGTCCGGTCCGGTCTGGTCCAATAGGACCGACTACTTAGTCAAAAAAATTTAAAAAATACTATAAATATTATTATTTTAGGGTTTATTGTATTTTTAAGAAATTTAAAAAATATATGTTAAATAGAAAATTGTCAGTCCGGTCCGGTTCCCCCGGAATTGGGAACCAGACCGAAAATCACCGGTTCCATTTTTGTGGAACCGGGAACCGGACCGATGCTCTCGGGACCCGGACCAAACCGGCCGATCCGGTCCGGTCCGGACGGTTCTTGGTTCGGGCGGTCCAATGTCGTCACCCCTAGCAGCAGCAACAGCATTGTCATCAGCTCAATTTGTTTTGTAAATTAGCATCTGTTTCCATGACGTTTGCATGAGCTGATAAACTTCTCTGGCTCCTCTGCTGGTTTGCGCAATTCGAGCAAAATCTTTTGAATAAGCTTTTGGATTATCCAACCTACTCGGTTTGATTTGAAAAAAAGAAAAAAAAAGAAAAAGAACAAGATTAAGAACAAGAACGAAAAGGGTGGGGGGAGGGGTTGGTCTTGGCCATTCAAAGTAGAAATGCGACATCATGATGTTAATAAGTTGGGAGCTGCTTAAACCCTCGGGTTCTAAAGCATGTACATGGTGCTCCATCTTCGCTGACTCACCCCCATGAAGATGAAGCAGCATCCAACGAGGACCGCGAATTAATCCAAAGTGCACTAACCCTACTTTAAATATGGAGCAACCGCCCATCAGTGCTGATAATAGAGAACATAAGCGAGCCGTAAAAGCTGGGCCCATAAAGCAGGGCACGGGCATGCCCGTGCCGGTGTCGATGATCCGGTCCACAGAGCATCCATATTTATGTAATGGGATAATGTTGTGAAGTTTCTGGTTGGATTAAGATGCCTTTCTTTATTTTTTTATTTTTTGAGAATTTTTACTCCCGCAATCAAATCTTTAATGTTGTTATTTCTTCAATCAAAGTGTCTACTCGCTCCCCAAATTCTAAGAAACTCGACAAGAAATTATTAATCGCTAAATAAAGGAGTAGTAACATGTCTTACAAGCATATCTCATGCCAAACTTGAACTTTTTTTATATTAAGGAATTACCTACATTCTCAACCTTAAATAATAAAACTAACTATAGTAGTTTCGATGTATGTTGGGATAATAAATTGATTAAATATGTGGGTTAGGGGTGCCAGCCTTTTCGATGTAACTCATTCTGTCTTTTCTCACATCTTTTTTTTTTGTGTAACTTTAATATTGGATTTCCTTAACAAAATTTGATAAACAAATGCACGCTCTTCCAAGTTCAAAGCCACTTGGCAATAAACGAAAATTGATTAGCCATGGAGTCAATCCGTGATTAGTTGTAAACAATTACGTCGCGTGATAATGTCTTGTTTTTTCTGCCGGTAATTAATCCTCTTATCCACCACTTTAAAAGTGCATTTTTAGCGATTCGTAATTTTTTATTTGTTTATTCATTGTTCTGAAAGTTGCAATGCTCATCATCATGGACAAATCCCAAAGCCAAGTGAATCTTTCACCCCAATATGTATTTTTCTCACCACAACTTGGCTCAATTGGACAAAATAGTGGGACAAGAATGGCGGGAAAATTATCAAAAAAGTTCTAAATTTTTTGTAATTGTGCCAATTTAGTTTTAAACATTTTCTTGGCTAATTCAATCCTAAACCTTTTACAATTGTACTGATTTAGTCTATTTAGCCAACCAATGCTGACTTAGACAATTTTTAAATAATATTTTAATTTTTTCAATTTGTATTAATTTTTTTCTTTTTCTTTTCTTCCTTCTTTGGTTTTTTTCCCCATAAAGGGTTGTGGCCCTCACTCGGCCTCGCTTAGATCTAGGTGAGGCCTTGGGGCCGTGGGTGATGATGCTTTGCCCAAATTTGGGCAAGGCCTAGGGGCCACGGGAGAGGTAGCTTTGCCTAGATCTAGGTGAGACCATGGCCGCCTTCGTCAATGCCTTGGGCGACCTCAAGCAAAGGCAGCCATGGCCGCAGTAGCCGCAAGCGAGACCGCCTTTGCCCGCAATCCCCATGGCTAGGGCGAGGCTAGCCTCGCCTAAATTTGGGCAAAACTGTCTCACTTGTGGCCTCTAGGCCTAGCTTAGATTTGGGCGAGGTTGAGCAAGGGTTTCACAGCCCTAACCCACGACCTTGCCTAATGACCAATGAGGCTCACTAACCATTGTAGGGAAAAATAAAACCAAAGAAGAAAAAAAAAAGAAAAAAGAAAAGGAAAAAGATAAAGAAAAGAAAAGAAAAAACAATAAAATAAATATTATTAAAAAATTATCCGCATCAACAACGGTTGACATTGGTCAAGCATCTACATTAGCGTCAATTGGTTAAAATTGGTCGAATGGATTGAATTGACATAATTGCAAAATGTTTATGATTAAATTAACCAAAAAAAAAGTTTAGGACATGGATTGGGCACAATTATAAAATGTTTAAGATTTTTTTGGTAATTCTCTCTCCAAATGGCTGCATATTTAGCTGCACATTGTCATGGTAGAATTCATGATGCATTTCGGTTTATTTTAGCGCAATATAGGTCTTGGAATATGTTATTTTGAATAAAATGGAAAAATGACCAAGAAATATCTTAAAAAGAGAGAAGGGGTAGAGATGGCTTTAATAAAAAATTATACTTTAAGGATTGTTCCGCTTCATATGTAAAGACATTTCATGATAGGGCTGCATTTAACTTTAAATATTGAGGTACAGACCCCTAAAATGCCAAAACTTGGTAGGGGACACCTAAATATCAAAAGTTATAAAATGTATATTTAAATGCCAAAATCGAAACAAAATGAATCAGTTAAGTGCCAATGATGAGAAGATCCGGCCAAAATACTAACATGATATTTTTCCAGCGAGTTATGGTTGAAATGGCAGCGTTTTGGGCTTTGACAATGTCCAATATAGCCCAAAAACGATGTCGTTTTGAGCATTGACGTAGTTAGATTAGCCCAAAATGATGCCGTGTTAGCCTTAAATTGATTTTAGCATAAATATTAATTAAATAATATTTAAAAATTTAAGAAAAAGAAAAAGAAAAAAGCAATAAACAACACGGGTGGGGGAGCCCCTATGGCCGCAAGGGTCACTGGGATGCTTGAGCAAGGGCCGATAGGCCTTGCCGACACTTGGAGAGGGCGACAACACTCTCCCAAATTTGGATGAGGATTGTACGCCCTCGCCCAAATTTGGGAAAGGGTTACTGCCCTCTCCAAGCGTCTAGTGAGGGTTAGCATTCGAGCATTTGGTGAGGGCCTACCAGCTAACGCCTTTGGTTGGTGAGAGTCACTGGCCCTTGCCCAAGTGCAAGTGACCCTCGATGTCCATTGCCACCAGCCCAAGCTCCACCAATAATGGTGTGGTGACTACAGGTAGGAGAGCCCCCTTCTTCTTATACAACAGCTTTTTTTATTAATAAATTTTATTTTTAATATTATTTAATTAATATTTATATTAATAGTTAAACTTAAGGCTAAAACGGCGTTGTTTTGGGTGAGGAGAAGCTGAGGTGGATCCTCGATGAGCTGCAAGGGTATAAAAATTATTAAAAAATTGTCACATAGGATTTTTAAGAGGAGTCATCGGAGTTAGCACTAAAATGATTCAATTTTCAAAAAATGTAGTACTTAAGTATATATTTCGTAACTTTGGCACTTAAATATTCTCTCGTACCAAGTTTTGACATTTTTGTTGTTCTTTTGCTGTTAGATATTATAAAATATAAAAATTGGATTAATTAGGGTTTTTTTTATCCTGATTTTTATATCCCGTACTTTATTCATTTATTTAGTTACGTTCATGTACTATTTGGGTTGTTTATTTTTACTGCTTGAACAATCCCGCATAATCGCCTTTCCAATATTAGAAGTCTAGGATTATGAAATTAATGAAGAATGCAAGTAAAACCATAAAAAGAAAATATACCAAAATGACATTAGATTAATCCGGCATAATCAAATCTATGAACTTGTGAATTTCTTCTTTGTAAAAGTTAGTCAGATTCCTGTGTTTTACTCAACTTTCTAAAATCCATAATAGGTTTATGGCAACTCCCAAAAGAAAGAACAAATTTTCATAATTGACTGAATCCACTCATGTTGTCATCATTAGAGTTTGGAAGAGCTCGAGCGAAATGCGAACGCCACCCCACAAGAGGAATTGTCTATATTTACTTGGCAATCCGGTGACTTGAGGTCGTACACTTAATATCATCCTCCTCGATATGGCTTGGGACGGTGCGAAATGTCGATAAGGAGGTGCTCAAGAACAAAAATAGAACTAGCTGGGGCTTGAAGATGCGACGAACCAAACCAAGGGGTGCTCTATGTACAACACCTACTTCTCCAAAATTATGGGGCAATATGGCAAAGACTGTCAAGCAATATGACAATGACCGATTACTTATGCCGGCGTGTTCTAAGAATGATGGATGATGTACACTTGAAAGCAAGCACATCTGCAGGTATACCCGACACGTACAAGCGCAGACACACATGGTCAGCTCTCAATAATAGTGTCCTATATGCGCACCAAGCGAGTCAAGATACATTCCGGACCTTCCATGAAATCCGACGATCTTTCCACCAATTGAAAGAAATGAAAAGTACTTCCCTTTCTCGATACCAAATGGTCCGCAAGTTCTTTCATTGCTTTGAAATGTGAGGGAACAAATCACAACATACCCAAAATCATCTCTTATGTAACCAGAATAGGAAGTCAAATACTCTCTGGGGTAATCAAGCTTAATCTGCAAAAATTAAAAGGGAGACATTTTAATCAGAAGCTCTTTACTGTAGAAATCCCTACAAACAGAACCAACCCCACTGATTAAACGAGTTAGACTAACAAGGCACAAGACTCGAATAGAAGATTTCAGTGCGTCCAATCCTGTGCATGAGTTTTCAACATCGAGACAACTTTGTCATACGGATAAACTTTAAGTTGCGCAAACCCAGGACAATATGATATCAGACCATATGTGGTCATTTGATCTCCCTCTTGCCCTCTCTGCATCACAAGTCCCATGTGAATGTCCATAATGTGACTTTTAAACCGCTTATGACCTCAATAGCACCTAAATTTAACTGATATTACACTTGACAATATAAGAACAAGTCATTGAAAGATGGTCATACCTTGTAAGTCTTGTCTCCTCCATTTCCACCATGTTTAGGGCTCTAGATTGTAGACCCATTGCTTTCATACTCGAAAGTAATGGAGTCAATCACCGATCTGGCGACTATGTTTATTTCTCTCCAGTCTCTGTGAATGCCATCATCCCAAGGGCTGCCGCCTGCACGTATATGAAAAGCCCAAATACATGCCATAGCATACTATAATAATGGACTCACCGTGCAGATTTTGCCTTCCGAAGGTGCACCATGTCTTGGCGAGCAGACCAAGCACCCGTTCTGATCATACTCAATGTAAAACGACCTAATCACCGAAGTAACTACAGTTAGTTTTCTAACATCAGTGTATGTTTTATCATCGTAAGAACCCCCCGCCTGACCTCCATATGGCCCTACTGATTGGTGGAAGAAGATTCATTGTATCATTGGACTTAAATGAAATCTACAAGGCTGAAAGTACATATCAATCCTTTATTTCATCTAAAACTTCTCTTCACAATGTCTTGCGCTTTTCTCAATGGAGAAAACAAAGAGCATCAAGATAGTTGTTAAGGACTAATGAGTCTCTAGTTGCCAAGTGTGCTCAAGTGTGACATCATATAACCTAATTTCACAAAAAAAATTATAAAAAATATTTCGTCATACATCACCCATTGCATGAGAACATTAGGTATCAAACTTAATCCTTATACAAATATAATGATATTGGATAGTTGTGCCTTTTTTATCCTTTATCGTATATCTTTGCGTTTTTAGGTACTAATGGTATTTAGGACTAATTTATTTGCATCAAGCGTGTCGTGGGGGGCAAAATGGATATTATTTCCTCGACCGGTGGAGTGTCTACAGGCTAGACAAGTTTGAATTCAAATCACCACAAACTAGAAATGGGATTGCGATCCGGCTTTTGAAGAGCTTTCATGACAGGCCCCAGCATCAATGCAAGATGGGGAATTCGAGGGGCTGGATTGGCCTCCAAAGGCACAGAGAAATCCCGGGTACTCTCTTTTCTCGCCAGGCGTGGAAAGAGATTGGGAAATTCCAAACGAGCGAGTCTGGTGTAGAAAAAGAGGGGACTGCGACTGTGAAGCCATTGTCGAATTCACCTGCGCAATAAAGAATTCGAGCAGGCCCGCCCATCACGTCCCTTTGAATTGGATCGAGCTTCATTGCCCGCCGCGTTCTTTGCTGTGTGATTCGAGGAACAAGAGGTTTGTGCCCGGGGGACTAGGGGTGTGCAACCGGACCGGGTTTACCCGAGACCCGGACCAGATCACCCGAAAAACAGGGTCGGGAACCGGTTCCCGGTTAAACCGGTTAGGGAACCGGTTCCAATTTTTGGGAACCGGTTGAAACCGGTTCGGGAACAGGGTCTAAGCAAAGACCCACCCGGAACCAGACCGATTTTGGAACTGATTTTTACCCTATTAAAAAAAATAAAATCATTTCTCTATATAGTGCCTTTGAGTCTCTTTGTTTTCAAAAAATTGTTAAAAAGAAAGCTTTTATCTTAATCAAGTTAAGGGAGAATTGTTTTCAAAGAATTATTAAAAAGAACCGTTTTCATGTATTGTTTTTTTTTTTAATGGTCCCACCTTCAACTATTACTATAGTCACGGGACAAGTGCTACTAATTATTGTAACACTAATTAAAGCATTCTCAATCTAACTTAAGAAAGATGTCCTCTTAATAACAGTTTCGTCACATATACATGAGCATGAGTATTTATTTGTGGAAATGAGACTAATATTATATCCATATTTGTTGCTAATGTTTATGCATTGTTAGTATTATTGCTTTGTCTTATAATATTAAGAGGATTATGTTATTGTTCTTTCGTGAATTAATGTAAAATTTGAAGCCATATAGGATATTAAACGGTTGCAAAACAGGTTCCAATGAAAACAGGGTTACCCTGTTCTCGAACTGGAAAAATAGGGTCGGTTCCAAAACAGTGTCTAATAAAAACAAGATAGGATACAAAGTCCAAAAAATGGGAATCGGTTATAATAGGGTCGGGTATCGGGTCCAGATCTGGACCCTACCCACCCTAGACTCGATCACCCCTAGGGGGACAGTGGACAACTGTCGGGTGGTGATTTCGCGAGTTCAAGCATTGACTCCGAGCGGTACCAATGGTAAATTTAGATAAGGCAAATTACAGCATCACCCCCGTTGACCTGAGCATAATGTCCAATTAAAACTCAATACCCAAGTGAAATGATTCTGCCATGTAAAATGATTTGACAAGCCCCATGAATTGTCATGCTTGTGTGACAGGCTGGCATTTCCTTAACCATGGAATGGCTCGTACAGCGCCTACTAAGTGGTTAACCCCAGATCAACCTTGTTAGTTCTCTAGTTGTTTCAGAGAATAATATGGCAAATACTTTCCTTGTATTAGATCGTATTACGTTCAATTTAACTCGGACATGAAATGAAAAAAGATACCTCAACTACAGAAGCTAGGCGGAAAAATGAAGCTTCACCCAATGGACTGCCCATCAGTTGCAAACCAATTGGAAGGCCTTGCTTATCATACCCAATCTGTGAAATTCACAACAAAAGTAACGGGATGAACTGGATATGAATGTACTAGATCAGCGGTCTAAAGTGACAGTTTTTGTGCAGATGAAGACAAGAATCCCAGACACAAAAATCATGAAATTGCGTGCACAAACCCAGTGTCACTCACAGGGACGGAAATTTCAAGGAGACCTGGAAGATTTGCTGCAATGATAAATCCCATGAGGGAACCTGAAACAAAGACAGTGTGCATGAACTCCATGAGAATTGTCGCATAGGAAGAATGTCTCATTGAATATGTGGAAACTTGCCATTGCAATTTAAGCGAGCATGTGCACGAAATTTATGATTTCAATGCAATTTGTGCGAAAAGATGGTAACTATCAAACCGGAGATCAATAATGCAACTGACAAACATGTAACTTGCATATCCATTTCTCCATATTTAAGGACACTAGGAGGTAGGGGTGTCCAAAAACCTGACTTGACCCGACTCAAACACGATCCGAACACGAAACAAATATAATACATGTTTCGAATCTTAATAATGTTCGGGTCACAATTATAAAATAAGTAAACAGCTATCTTTTGGGTCAGGTTAGACCCAGAACATTATTCGGCCTATGAACAAATAAAAAAACTCTCACTCTAACCCTTCTCTCGAACGCGGAGAGGGCGGAGAGAAAGGGATCGAGGGTCGGAAAAAGAGAGGGCGAGTGAGAGCGAGGGCGGAGAGCGAGAGAGAAGCCCCGCGGCCACCATGCCTCGAACGCAGCTAACGAACCACCGACGCGTTTTCTCCACCTTCGCCAAAGCTCAAGCCCATGTGTGTTGGGCTGAGTTTTTTTTTTGTTGTTGCTGATTTTAATTAAATTAATCAGCATAAAAAAAGAGCTTACAAAACCTTAAATTTTTTCGCAACATTTTTCTTGAAAATGTTAAGATGTTGAGATTGGAACACAATGAAGTCTTGGCCAAGCTTTAAATGGCATCAATAGAGGAGCAACTTTAGAGAAAGGACAGCTAATACGTTGTATTAATATTAATGACCAGACTATATTTTCAACGAATAGATGGACCACTCTTCTACTATATTTTCAACTCTCTGCTGTACTATTTACTCGGTGGATGGACTTTTTTTTCCTTTGAAACATGAAAAGAAAACTGCAATGAAAATGAAAAGGAGGCAATTAAATAATGTGTTTTGTTCACTTGGTTGTTTATGCTTATTATGTACGCTGGACTTTTACGTTTTATTATGCTTTAAATGTTGGATGATGGAGAATGCTATAAGTTTTTTATTTGATGGCATACGTATAATTGGATTTGACCTACTGGCCCGAAACTCGACCCGTTTTCCCTTCTTCATGTTTCATGCCTTTCGAGTTGAATCAGGCCAGAGCACGCAAGCCTTCTTGTTCGGGTCGGGTCTTGGTCGGGTCGAGTAACATCAAGACCTGACCCATTGACACCCTACTAGGAGGTATTTTAGGTGCTATCATTCTGTAATAGACAATTTTGTGTCAGTTGAAAGTCTACAAAAATTAGGCTAACGTTAAAGGGCTGAAAACTCAAAAATTGACTAGTGTGATTCTAAATAGGTCTGCTAGGCCATTGAAGCAAAGATCACAAATTTAAATCCAATTAAGCATAACCCGGTTTGCTCCTTATCAAACTTGGATGTGATTTGTTTTTTTTTGTTGGTCCCACTCTACTCCAATCCTAATGCTTAGATTTTTGCCATATCTAGGGTGTGGTAGTCGAAATCCACTCTTGAAACTAAATCGTTCACACCCTAAGCTTTCTTGAAAATGTAGAAATTTAAACCCCCCACTTCCCTCCTTTCATGTGAGAAGAGTAGCCACTAAGGTAAACCCTAGTGGTTAACTTGGATATGATAGAAAACATAAAAATTATGGCATAAGTACAGCAAGAGTGCCAAAACTTGGCACGGAGGGACATTTAAGTGCAAAAACTTACAAACGGTACACTTAAGTGCCAAAATCAGAGCAAAATGGATCACTTAAGTGCCAACGGCGAGAAAATCCGGCCAAAATACTAACGTGGCATTTTCCAGCGATCTGACGTCGAAACGGCGTCGTTTTTATTGCTGATGTGGCGAAGTAAACCCAAAACGGTGTCGTTTGGGTGCCGATGTGGCCACAACACCCAAAACGATGTCGTTTTGACTAATATTTATTTTTTAATAATTATTTATTAAATAATTATTAAAAGAGCAAAAAAATTTATAAAAAAAAGGAGGGGGGAGCAACCTGTCACACCGCCCCCATCACCGGTGGGGCAACAGCGACAGACGGCGAGGATCGCCGACGCCTGAGCGCGGGTCGGTGAGGGCTGGACGACCCTCGCCGTCCGTCGCCATCGCCCCATCGGCGATGGGGCGGCAGCGATAGGCTGCTCCCCCCTCCTTTTTTTTAAAAAATTTTGCTCTTTTAATATTATTTAATTAATATTTATTAAAAAATAAATATTAGTCAAAACGGCATCGTTTTGGGTGTTGATGTGGCCACATCACCACCATGCCTAAGAATATCATAAGAAAGAATTGAATGAGATTTTGAATGCATTTTCAAATGACCACATGAAAGACATATACCTAAACTGAATAAACTAGGTTCAACAGTTGCGGTAGCTTCAGCTATGATATAACTAATCTAAATACCAGACATGAATAAGTACAAGTACTCAGACTTCTGCCTAGTTCAAGACAATGGGAGGCCATGATATATTTACATGTACACTTATCAAAATGGGTCCACAATCCATTTATGAGCCCATGTTTGTTTAAATGTCATAAACAGACTTATTTCCTAGATCACTCATGATAGGTTTCAAAAATAAGAGGACTAAAATATATGATCTAGTCTAAACCCAATTACAACCCATTAAATGAACCCAGCTCCGCCTCCCTCTCTCCCTCTCAAAGTCTCCCTCGTCTCTCTCTTTCCTCCTCTTGCTCGCATGGGGGCACCATCTTACACGACCGCCGCCATCATCAGACCTCTCTCAATCTCCAACTTCCGATCACGCCCGTGCAACCCCAGCTGCCATGCCTCACTGGCTTGATTGGCCGTTGAAACTGAGGTGAGTCTTGTTCCGAGAGATATTGTCAAGGCTTCCGACATTGACAATTTCTCTAGGAAATCTGGAAGCGACCTACAAAAAATAAGAGGACAAAAATTCTCATTGAAGACCAAGCAACAAGACTTCGAGAAGGCTAGCGTCAAGAACAACGAGTGGCCAGGTCATTGAAGATTGTGTGTGACGTTGATGTGGCTTGGGCAGCGAAGCAGAGGCGACGTCGTGCTTGTGGCGGCGGTGTGGAGTCACCCGAACAGGCCCACATCTCTCTAGCTTGGTTTCGTGAGCTACTTAACGGCGGTGGTAACTCAGGGAAGTAATGCCAGCTGCTCGTAGGATTTGGTGAAGAGAGGAGGAGGCAGTGGCTATATATGAGAGGACTAAGGTTGTAAAAAAAGAAAATATAAAATATCATAAGAATTATAAAAAAAAATTATAAAAGTTGTCCATTAGATTTGTATTGCTTGAAAGTATTTTAACAATATAATCTTTAAAAAAATAAGAATAAATTTTCCTAAATTTGGTTAAATATGAAAGTATTTTAGTAATATAGATTGAATATGGGTCAAAAATTTACATTACACATAAATAGGTCATAAGTGGATTAATAGGTCAATTTGAGTCGAATCATTGATAACTTGACCCAAACCCGATCTGACCCACCCATCCATATAACATATCTATTTTTCATTACGGGATGACGAGAGTAACATGCTGTCTCTCTACTTTGTTTGCTCACTGAAGGAGAAAATATTATGCAGGTGAAATATTCCAAGTCAGCTACGCGGAAAACCAATCATCGGTGGACGCGTGTCGTCCACATGTCGGACGGCCCCCACATTGAAGGTATTCAAATTTTTACTGCTCCCTCTCTGTCTCTCTTTGAAAACCCCGGCCCACCACTGTGGCTGCTCTGACCCTCTCTCTCCCCGTTAATGCCGTTCCATTACACAGCGAAAAATTTTTGCTCCATTTATTAAACCCGGTTCTAGAACCAAAATCGCTCCGTGCCCTCTCGCTCCTCCGCCTCCGCGCTTAATCAATCTACTCCCTCCCTCTCTAAATCTGCTAGCGAGCCACCACGCCTCCACCGTCGCATCCCCAACTGCCGATGGCTCTGCCTCAACACGTGTTCACCGATAAATGGTTTTCAACAGGCTGATGTGGAGTATTTCACTACCTAATATTTTCTCGGATAAAGAAGGGATATATACCCTCCGGCATCGTTCCTCAAGTTGAATCCTGTCAAATCCTTAGTCTCTGTCTGGGCGTCCCTCCATTTCTATATCTGTCCGTCATCTCTCTAGTTCCCACACAATCTCTCAAAGCCTTGAGCGAATTCACTTCCGCTCGTCAAATTCGAAATGTCTGCGGCATTTACCTCGTGGAAGATGGGAATAAAAAGGGGACCATGATTTCCGAACCTCTTCCTGCACTCCAGAATCTCGACCAGCTCGTTCATGCACCTCTTGGAGTCGGCTTAGTTCCTGGAGAACACGATGAGGGCAATCCTCGCACGCCCAATCGCTTTGAAAAGCTTGGATTTGATTTGATTTCTTCCCCTATGTCTTCTCTCGCGTTGTCTCTGAAGCATTGACACATAAAAAAAATTAAGAACTTCATTTCTCTCTCTTCCTCCACTATGACAACCACCGCCATACCTCCCTCGCACGCCACCGCTCAAGCCGCCGCAACCCTCCATCCCGAGCCCTCTGCATCGTCGTTGCCGTTGCACCCAGCAGCGAGTTTACACCCTCCGCCGTCGTTGCCTCAGTCTGCCCTGGCCGACCAGATCTGGAACTGGTGAGGTGGTTCGTCCATGGACACAAGCATTGCTCCTTCTTGGCCGCTACGACCAGATCCGGCATGAGCTCAAAAACATTAACAGAGGAAGACGAGGTTGAAGACAAGCGGACGCGCAGAGGAAGACGAAGCTGAGACCAGATCTGGAGCCATGGCTATGGCGAGAAGACGAAGCCTTCAGATCTAGCCGGTGGCCGAGGACGAACGGACCTCGCCAACAAGGCTCACGGCCATGGACAACCTCCAAATCTGGAAGTTCGCAGTCTTCGGGCTCATGCCACGATGAAGGGGCAGGGCCATCATGGCTCCAGACCTCGTAGTTCGGAGGAAGATGAAGAGGACGGAGGGAGCGGCTCGGTTTGGACGCTCAGCAGCGTTGGCCTGGACGCGGCGGCGCCCGCGACGGGCGGGGGAAGGCACGGAGGTCAAGCTCAGAGGTGGTGTGGACCGAATATATTTCTATTTTTTTTCCATTTGATTCTCTATTGTCAAGCTGTAATTGGTTGGGAGAAAAAAAAGTGCTCGCCACGTCACCTGAAGCACAGGATCGAAGCCTGCCTCAAAGCGGAGAAGGGGTGCGCGACGAGGTTTCTCCTCAGATCCTTGCCTCGGAAACTCACCTCAAGCACAGGATCGGGGTACTCTCACCTTGTTAAAGAAAAAAATACACAGCTTAAAATAAGAAATATAGGGCGTGTAGATACTTATATTTTAAAATAAGAAACGCAATCTAAATTGGGTTTCCTTATTGGAGGGAATACCGCACATCACTCGCAACATGCAACACGATACGACATGACACAACACGCCGATACGTTACTTCTCAAAAAATAGAGAATTCCAACACATTGGGACACGTTATATATAAATGTGTGTGTGTGTATATATATATCAAATAAAATATCAATTTTATGATTATTTCAATCAAATTAATTTGATTCAAATTCACAAATAAATAAAAATGAAAAAAAAGAGTCTAAAATGAATTTACACTAAAAACATTAATTCACCATTTATTAACATCATTCATTATTTCAATTTGATAAATTCAACTCTATTTCAATCATCTATAAAACTTGGAGAAAAGGAAAAAAAAAAAAAAGCAATTCACATTTTGAACTCGAGTGTTAAAGCGTGTCAGAAGAGAAGAGAAGAGAAAATAATAAACTTGGGAGTGAATTATATGTCATGGAAAGTGAGAGTCAAAAGAGAAGAGAATACTGGATTTTTTCTTTCCCTATTTATAATATATATTTTGACCAATCATTTATTGAAAATTTTTAAAAATAATTCGATACATATTGGAATCACATGTCGAAATTCAAAACTCACGCCTTGAAATTATGGACTCGAGTGTCGAGAGAGTTGACCAGGTATCAGATTTTCCAACACATGTTAACAAAGTGTTGGAGAGTATCGGACACGTGTTAGAGTATCTAATATGACATGAAGGCTCTCAGATAATATCGGTACTTCCTAGACTATTGCTAACCACCCTTGTAGGTGGAAATGCCTTCAGAAGAGGGTGGGCATGACAACCTCAACTCCACTTCACTGTGATTAGGATTAGGATTGAGCGGTTCCAGGTTCCTTATAGGTTCCGCCTGGAATCTGAAACCTACCATCGGGTACAGGTTCCTCATTTTTTGGAACCTGGAACCTACCTGTCGAAACCTGGAATCTGGAACCTACCCTATTACAGGTTCTAGGGTCGGTTCCAGGTTCCAACGAGTTCTTTTTTCTAAAACTAGTTTAAGAAATAATGTGCAAGTTTTACTTCAATGTTTAAACTAGTAATGCATTCTACTATTAAGAGAGGAACATATAAATTTTATCTATAACTAGATGGAGAAAGGCTTAACCTAATAATGATCACTTTGCTTTGTATCACCAACTTGAATTAGTATTTTAGAAATTATAGACTCTGGCAAATGACTACATTAACGTTGCCTCATGCAGATATACCAACATCCAAGGAAAGAGATTCCACATTTCCAATTATTAATTCCTAATGACCAGAACATGCTACCTTTAGAAGTAAGTTTTGTGTTCTCATGCACAAACTGAGTAACTACCTTAAGCAATTCTCAAGAAAAAGTACACTTAGAAGAAGATAGAGCTCAAAAAGGAAAGGGTTTAGTACCTGATACTAACAGGCCAACCAACCATTGATCATGCCAAGTGCTTGCAAAGCATCTTTCCACCTCTGGATCTGGTGGGGCTTCTCCTGCTCGAAACCCTTCTCGCCTCGGCCAATATTCTCCAAGAAAAGTCCGGGCAGCTCTCGCATCTCTCTCGGGTCAATGCCCCAGAAAATGAGCAACACAATAAGACGCCACTTTTTTTGGCATTCTAGGATCTTCACCAGCTCGTTGAGGCACCATGATGAGGAATGGAAATTCTGAGAGACAACCACGACGGCAATCTCCGACTGCTCGATTGCTTCATTGATCGCTGGCAATAACTTTACTCCTCCATCCAATGCAAAGTCAATGAACGTTTTAATCTCCTTCCACTAGAGAGCACTCTTGAGATGGCTCATTGGGTGGAGCGTGTCCCCCGTTTGTAACTAATGAATACATCGTATTCCCTAGGCGGACGCTGACCTACACCATGAAGAGTACATTGTCCGAGAACAGAAGATAGGTATGGAGGACGGTATTAAAGTTTTGATAAACAGGCTTATCCAAAAAACAAAAAAAACGAAACATTTGTGTCCTTCATCCTCAGCCGGATCCCACTCGCCTGCATTTTCACGTTCAGAAACGTATCCTAATACAACAAACAAACAAAAAGTCGATAAAGTGGAGGAAAAGACCCTTGCACAGACTGCCGAACTAAATCGGCTTAGTAATACAATTTCCCATCGAAAAACTTGCACTCTGGCAAGCAGGATTCGACAAAATATAAATGCAAATATGAATCGGGCTTCGAGCGTAAACGCTTAAACATGAAAATTCCTCAGTCTTCCTGTCAGGCATTTTAGCAAACACATGATATGCGATTCTGAATCCGAGTTACAAATTCCGCTTCAATGCTTTCCTCAGTTTAAACATGACAGCAGATGTTCATATCAAACATTATTCGCTTAAAACAACTTCGATTTCACACAACTAAACTACAAATCTATCAATCGAACTCGGTGTTATTGATTCCTAAGGAACAAAACCATTACCTAGTTCTCGATGGACGGTGATGAACAGCTTCTGTTGAGAGATCCTCTTTTGTTCGTGAAGAATGGCTCCAAGGTTCTCATTGTGAAGGCGAGTAATATGAGATCCGAAACTCCCCTTGAAGATGACGATGATGCTAGCAATGGCGAATGGCCCCTGCGAGGAACTCCCAAGATCCTCTGGAGGCGGCAAGCTTGATGGCGAGAGTCAGTGGCATCATCAAACGGAGGAGTAGCAGCCTGGGTAGTAACATCGTGGGTCGTGACGATGGCATCGAGGGCGACGAGTAACCTCAGGGGCGTCGCATAGAGGAGAGAGAAGACTTGAAGATTGAAAAAATTAGGGTTTTGAGGCTTAGGAACCCCGGTTCCCAGTTCCAGTCCGGTTCTAGTTCCTATAGGAACCGGGAACCGAACCGAGAACTGCCGGTTCCAAAAAAATGGAACCGAGAACCGGAACCTCTCTACGTAGAACCGGGAACCGAACCGGACCATCGGTGCGGTTCTCCGGTTCCGGTTCTACCAGAGAACCATGCTCACCACTAATTAGGATTAGGGCGGAAAAGAGAATCATTGATTAATGTGATGTGTTTCTTCACTAGAAAAGATGAGTTAGAGGCCGATGATCTATTTGACGTAAGAAAAACAATTTGGACAATGTTTTCGTCTAATGATGCTCTTCCAACCAAGCACGGGTCATGTATTACTAGCAAGGTAGAGGTGCACTGGTTTCCCAGTAGCAAAAAGCCTTGGATAAGATTTACTTTGCATAAGATATTCTTCGGTTGTTTAAATTCCATGGTTAGTTAATGAAAATGATTAAGTTTCCATGGTCAGTTAAATTGTAATGACCGTAGGTATGGAATTTAATGTTAAACCCCATGATTAGTTCACAAATCATTGACGTAACCTTGTTTCATGTACCGTGTAAATTATGAGATTTGACTAAAAACAGAACATGGGAAATAGCATAATGGTAATGTTGAGACTAGTTGATGAAGATATGATTCTGTATAAAAATCCTTTAACACACTTTATTCCTTGGAGGGTACATCAAACTGAACTATGTGATGATACACATTAAATGTGAACTCAAATATTGACTATATGGTACACGTATAGCTAAGCTAGTCAAGGCTCAAAATGTGCTCCAAGTGCATCAAGATAAATTCCATACCTCCCATGAAGCCCAACAAACATTTTACCAGTTGATGGAAAAGAAATGCACTTCCCTTCTTCGACACCAATTATCTCAAATAGGTTGAGGGCTAGTGAGCGCTTGGAAGTCCTCACCAACCTCTATTGAGGGCCGACCTTGCCTAGACAAGGCCCTCCACCAATGCCAGAGGCTAGTGAGGCCGCCCTTGCCATAGGGTCCACTCACCAAATCTAGCAAGGGGTGGTCTCGTCAGCTTGTGGCATTGGCGAGGGGCCTCATCTAAGCAAAGCTGGCGAGGGCTTCCCAACACTTGCTAACCCTTGCCTGGCCCTTGCCAAAGGTTGGCAAGGACATCCCATCCCTCACCTTCATCAGTAGTTGGCGACCTTCATTGGCCATGATAGAGGCTAGCAGGGGAAAATAAGGAAGAAAGGGGAAAAAAAAGGGCAAAAAGAACAAAGTAAAAAAAATTAACAAAAAAATTTAAAAAAGCAATTAAATATCAAATAAAAATGTCTACGTCAGCGCTAGACATGTCACACAGGACGGCCAATGTTCATGTCAACAATTTTCAACATAAATTGGCTGAATAAACTCAATTGGTATCAATATGAAAATGTTTAAAGCTAAATTGGTCCGATTGAAAAATGTAATATTGACTTAGTATCAATGTAATAAGTTTATGCTTTTTTTTGGTATTGTTCCCTATTTTCAAGTCGTGGATAATAGTTTGTGGGGTATTTCCTTTTCCGTTCATCCGACCCAACATCGAAACTAGACGCTTTCGGGATAATCTAAAGGAACCTACAAGGATAGCAGAGCGAAATACGTTTTCACTTGTGAAACATAAGAAGGATCGAGATATGGATGCCAAAAGAAATGCCTTTGTCTTTGATGAAAAATTACTGTGCTACATGAAGTTGAGAACCCTCTGGAAAGCGACACATAGACCTGATGTCACGCCCCGACTCTCGAGCTCGCGGCAACCCCTTCTCCATGGTCAATTGAAAGCGACGTCCCAGGACCCATCGACGACCATTCATTTTAATCTTTGATTATGCGCAAGCGGAAGACGAACCATCCCCAGACAATCAATCAATCAACAGGGATAGAGGGATGAACAGCCAAGACAACAAAGAACTACTCATTTATTCAAATTACTGGATTAACCAACGGATGATCGTTTCGAATTACAAGCCCGACAAAAAGGGCCGATCCATCCTCTAAGCGAAACCAAAAGAACTAGGCTAATCCAATTAAACAAGAAGAACCCTTAGGTTCAGCACCACGGTCACTCGGACCCATCGAACTCAAGCTCCGTCGAGTCGATCACTGGAGAAGCGGGGGCAGGATTCTCCACTGCGGGTACGCCATTCTAAAGACCTGAAAATGGTTAACCACGACGGGTTGAGATAAAATTCAGCGAGTTCTTCCCCTAAGCCCCGGTTAGTACGCCAACTCAACCCGGGGTATCTCTCCGTAACGACCCCTCACTCAACCCAACAACAAACAACCAAAACCAAACAACCAACAACAAACAAAAAGGCAACCAACAATCATACAAATCGGTTCGCATGCAACCTTACCCGGTATGCCATACCCCGCACGTCGAATCTCATACAATGCAAGCAAGGCACATGGCCGTTAGATGATACAGCTTCATCACTCACATGCAAATCGCGTCACAAGCGATCTCACCCCTGGCCATTGCCACACCCTGCACGACTACAACTCATGCGTGCGTACCACAAATCATCACGACATTAAGAGCATGCGAATAATCAGAGCATCTCACACAACTTTCTCATGTCTCACATTCACACATGCTCCGATTATTAACGCCCCCTCCCGCCAACGGCACAACCTTATAGTTGGCGGTTCCTCGGCTAAACCAGCCGTCCTCTTTACCTCGAGGCACGGCGACGTCGTGGGTCATCCCTTCCCTCGACGGCATTCCCGAAGGAGCACGGACCCGCCCACTACCGCAGCCCCCGAATCGACAGAACATAGGACCCGCCCACTACCGCAGCCCCGTCACATGTCCCCCGTCGCATCCGACCAAGTCGCGACCAAACGGCCACGGCACAACCCCATAAGGATTGGCGGTCTTCCGCAACGCCGGTTCCTCTCTTAATGTGATCATGCAACACATCATCAAGCAATTCATTCTTGTCTTTGCTTTTTGCTTGGTCGTGAATGCAACATCGCTCATGCTCATGCGACATGCCATTTGTGAAAACCCACGCAATATGTCATGCGATCTCACTCGACAATTCCAAAATCCAAAATCCAACCAACACTCGATCACGCATTTCATCAATATTCACGAGCATAATTAACAATCGGCACTTCAATTAATCATAACAATCAATAGCACATCAAATTCAGACAAAAATTAGCCTCGGATGAACAAAGTCGTGAATGATGTCGTGAATGTCTTGTGCCAAATGTCGTGAACAAGAATTATGAACAGTGATTTTCCGAAATTCAATTAATTAAAATATTTAATCCAGAAATTAAACAAAACATTAATTAAAACAATTAATCAATTCAATTAAAGCAAATCATGCTTAATCAATCACATAAACACAATTAATCCCAAATTAAGCACAATTAAGATTAATAAGCACAATTAAGCTAATCTAATCTTAATCATCTATCTAACCACCTATCTTAGGGCTAATACAACTTAATTAAACCCTTAAACCAAGATTAACACTAACTAACCAACCCTAAGCAAGTTTAGGCACTAAATAGGGATTAGGAGCTAAACTCACCCGTTAAGCAGGCCGGCGACACGGCGCGGCGGCGGCGACGAACCCGACACCCGGGACCTCTACCACGACGATCCAAGGCAGTCCTGGGCTGAGAACAGCAGCAACAAACTCGAAATCCCTCTGCAACTCTGAAAAACTGACTGCACAGGAGGAAAGTTGCTGACCGGAGTTGAACGGGCTGCCCGGAGCTCCGGCGAGCGACGGACCAGCGACTGGCGGCACCTGGGGGTCGAGGGGGAACCACTTGAGGCTGGGATGGGTGGTGGTTTGGCCGGAAATGGAGAGAAACGGAAGAAAAGGCGGAGCTGTGCAGAGGGCGACGCTACAGTGACGGACGGAGGACCGCCGACTTCAGGCGGCCGTACGGACCGGCCGGAGGCTTCGTTCGGCGAACGGCTGACGCCATCTGAACGGTTTTTCTGTTCTGAACAGATTGATAGGTGGCACGGCCCGAGATTCCACCGGGAAGGCCATGAACAACTCGATTTTCGGTGGAAGGTCAGAACTGAAAAACAGAAGGAAGGAAGGAAAACCATGGGAGAGAAGTGTGCGGTTTTGGAGAAGATGAAGAGGAGAGAGAGAGTGAAGTGAAGGCTGAAGGATAAGCCTTATCCAAGCCATCAAGGCTTGCCCCACTTGCCAAACAATGACCTCATCCTCTCTTTCTTCTTTTTGACTTTTCTTCAAAATATCCAAGGGCATTTTGGTCATTTCCACCTTGCACATTTCCCAATCTGTCCTTGGGCTGAAAATGGAGGACGGGCCTAGGAAATGGGCTGGAAAATGAATAGGAATGGGTTCGGGAATTTATTGGGCTTGAATCGGCTCGGTTTTAGACAATGGGCTCGGAAGGGTAAAGGGTCGGTTTGGTCCAACGGGCTCACTTGCTTGCCTCGGGCCTTCCATGGTGGCTGTCCCACCTTGGGCGTGAGGCCCACGCTAATCTTGCCCGGCCCACGTCCTCATAGGCTCGGGTTCTCGATCCAAAAGTCCCTTTTTCCAAATACCCGGTTTAACTGGCACTGTCAACTGTCGCAGAAGCATTGTCCAAAAGTCCTTCTCGAACATTCCCGAAAATTCGAAGTCCGATACTAAATTCTCATGCCATGTCAATTTCGCTCAAATGCCAATTTGGTACTACTCAGATCGACAGGCGCGGCTTTGAGGATTCACGCGTAACCGACTCGTGCCAATTCACGTTCAAGACTTCTCGACACATGGACGTCCTTGACTGCATGAAATTGCGAAGGATCGATTCTTATTTCAAAGTACACGATTATCAAGGATCGACATAGGGCCATTTGCGGGTTCGATAACAGTAGACGGAATCACTCGTCGTCCCATTATGTTTTACCCACGAATCGACTCCTATTCGTCCTTGGAATCGGCCTGCATGACTACAGGATCATCCTTACGCAAGTCTCACGATCGAGTCGTTTTCCCAGGTCAAGTTCTTTAGTCGCACGAGTTCTGTCCTCATTAGCCTTTCCCTCAAGGTCGCATCTCGGAGTGATCGGTTCCTGAGTGAGATCAACCAACAATGCATTGACGAAATTAACGCTCGTTCCTCCCTAAAAGGACTCGAATTTCAGGATGTTACACCTGAACGACTCCGAGACAGGCAGAAGACTAAAGACAAAAAAGGAAAAAATATTGGCTGCAGCTCACGTGCCAACGTGGCAAATAGGAAGAGACCTCGGAGCATGACACGTGTCCTTGTGGGCCCAAAGTTGATAGGCCAACCAAATTTTTTTAAATCCAGCGCCACTTCTTCTCTCTCCCCTCTGCATTTTCTCTCACCGTCTCTTCACCTTCTCTCTCCATCTTTTCACCTTCACGCACAGCTTCTTCTCTCTTCATTGCAACCAATATTTTCTCTCTCCTGCACTTCTCTCTAAGGCACAACCCTCTCTCTCTCTTTCTCCCTCTCCCTCTGACGCCCCCAGCCCTCCAGACACCGTGCGCCGACCGACGACCACCGCCCTCAATCGACGGTCCCTCGCGCCCTCCCTCTGAGACTTCCCGCTCTATTTTTTTTCTCTCCAAGCCGTCGACCCAAGTCCTAGTTTGACGGACGAACACCGCACCGCCCTCGACAACCACCGCGGGCGGCCGACGGTCCCCCGCCGTATCTCTTCTCTCTCCAAGCCGTCGACTCGACGGACAAACCACCACTGCAGCCAATATTTCCTCTTTTCAATGAGGCGTGAAGACACAGTCTTGACAGAAGCATCATTTCTTCTCTCCCTGCTCTGGTGCTCGCATGTGCTTGTTGGATCTCGCTTCTTTGTTCCTTGCTTCGATGCTTGCTCGGCTCATTCGCACTATGCTCCGGCGCTCCCTCATCGCTCGTTGGGTCTCTGCTGCTCGCTCAGCACTCATTTGCTCTCTACTCTAGCGCTTTCCTGATCTTTGAATTCCTTTATATCCGAAATTCAGACTCTATAATTTTTTTTTATGACTCTAAGATTGTTCGATTATCATGAACTGCAAATTGTGGCTTGCTGTTTTAACAAGGCAAATCTTTTGGGATGAGGTTGATATGGAGTGTCTTACGTTCTTGACTGGTGTTCATGTTTCTTGAGCCCCACCGAATGCATTAGTCATGCTGTTGGAGAAAGTAGCGGATCAGTGAAGCAAATACTTGATAGATCCACAGTTCGAACATTGCCCAAGTTCACGAAATTGTTATCTCATTCGCAATGCTAAAAAACACAGACATAAATTAGGGAGTAGAGGGAACACATTTTCCATGCAAGCTGCAAATCTTGCACGGTGGCTAAACTTGATTCATCGGCCGTCCAACCCTTTGAACCGTTGAAAGAAATCAACCGGACTTGCTTTCGCTCCATTTTTAACCATCTGAGCAATTTCAGCTAGGCCTCTGAAGACCCTCTTTAAGGCTCCAACACACAAATTCATGCAATCAAGTATATAGTTTGCTATGATCATCAAGCGATTATTTGAAATAACTGATGTTAAGACGGCACGGGGCCTTTTATTTGGACCCAAGAGGGTAATGTGAGACAATTCTGCAATGGTGATATGTACAAAACATCAAGAAAAAGACCAAATCTGGAGACAATTGCCAAACTTCTCTCTGTCCTAAAGCTTCTCTGAAAGTCCCCCGCGAGCATAGAGTCTAGAATTTAACTTTGGGTAAGAGTTGATGCAAGACTCTACAAAATTTTGACTAGATGCTAACAAACTAGAAGACGACATTCTCTTGCGAAGTGATCAACTCCAACACCATTCGTCGGTTCAAAGTACTCCAATAGCTTTCTCTAGAGATACAAGGGAAGTAGCATGAGCAACGAGCGGTTCGAAGTGATCAACTCTAGCACCATTCATCGGTTCAAACGTAGTGGTCGTCGAGGGCGACGCGGTGGTTCGTCCGTCGAACGAGGGCTTAGTCGACGGCTTGGAGAAAGAAGAGACAGGGTGGGGACCATTGGCCGCGCGCGGTGGTCGTCGAGGGCGGCGCAGTGTTCGTCCATCGAACTAGGACTTGGGTCGACGGCTTGGAGAGAGAAAAGAGAGAGCAGGAAGTCTTAGAGGGAGGGCGCGAGGGACCATCAGTCGGGGGTGGTGGTCGTCGGTCGGCGCGCGGTGTCTGGAGGGCTGGGGGCGTCGAAGGGAGAGGGAGAAAGAGAGAGAGAGTCGTGCCTTAGAGAGAAGTGCAGGAGAGAGAAAATATTTAACAGGGAAGAGAGAAGAAGCTGTGTGTGAAGGTGAAGAGACGGAGAGAGAAGAAGTGGCGCTGGATTTGAAAAAAATTGGTTGGCCTATCAACTTTGGGCTCACAAGGACACGTGTCGCACTCCGAGGTCTCTTCTTATTTGCCATGTTAGCACGGGAGCTGCAGCCAATATTTTCTCAAAAGAGAGATGAAAAGATTGAGAAATGGACTAACGTGGCTGCCATATAGGACCGCTTTTGTGTCGTCCCAGGCTTCTGCGCCATGATGAGAGCATTCGACTGTACAATCATTGTTATCGTACTCAAACGTGACGCCGCAAATTATGTGGCCTGCGAAACTGATGCTGATCCTCCTCATATTAGTATGCACTCCATCGTCACACGGAGCACCATCAGAGCCTCCCAAAGGTCCACTGGTTTTAAAAGGGTACAGGTGCAGTATGGGCTTCGCATATACTCCGATGAATCGAGATTTGAACCGGACCTTCCATAAAAGCCAATGATTTTATTTCCAGTCGATTGATACCGGAAGTAGTTCCCTGTCTCCTTGGCAAAAGGACCATGTCTTCCTGTATTACCGTGAAATGTGAGCGACCGAACAATAGGGTTCGTGACCAACCTCTTCCTTCTTTCTAGAGATCAATGTCAACGTTTTATTTAAAAAATTACTCAGCCCAGAATTCCTTGGCCCGGCATCTCAATCTGTAACATCTGGCCCTACTACTCAAAGCCCACACATCAGCCCAGCCTGACTCCCTAGCCTCTTAGCCAATGAATTGACCCATTTTTTTTTCTATTTTTTATCATTTTTTTTCTTTCCTTCTCCACTGCATCGTCTTCTTCCCCGAGCCTTACCGAGAGTCAGAGGACTCCCCTTCTCGGTTCTAGCCGGAACAAACCCTCCTCCGCTCAACGACGCCTACCAACCTTTTTCTCCGGTCACCAACATGAACACCTCTACCAGTCGCTAACCCGGCCATCAACCGGTCACCAGCCGCCCCTCTCGGAGCATCGCCGAAAAAATACATATTGCAAAACGGAAGCCATTCCAACAAATCAAACGTATATATGCATACTGAGACAAAAAGAAAGGACTGACATTGGCGGCCTCTAACCCGGGGGCTTCTCTGCCGAGGGATTTTCTCGTGAAAAGAGTTTCATCCATGGCCGAATCAAGCAATATGCCACAAAATCGAAGAGAAACCCAGATTCAATGATAATGTAACAACTTTAAAGCAAACTGAGCGGAAAGCAGAGATTTTAAAGCATCAATTTTATGAAGTCGAATTCGGTGCTTCTTTCAAGGATTTTGTCTCAAAATCCTGACTCAATGAGACCACCTTTCAGAATGTCCCTCACCACTTCTTCACGTGAGGATTGCGGCACACGTTTTTCTCTTGGCCTAGAGGAGGGATCTTTAGTTCTATTTATATAGTTTCTAGCCAAGCCCTCTTATCACGGGCCGGGCCCAAGAAGGAGAATGAAAAGGAAAAGAAGGATGGAGGCTGGGCCGGCCCGACCCGATTTTGCTTTTCTCCTTTTTTCAATAATAATAAATTAATAATTTTTTATTTTAAATTAATTCTATTACTATTAATGCACAATGCTCATAATGCCTATATGTTATGCCATTTAAAGAAAATTAGTTGATTTAGGTAGTTAAAAATCAATCCACAATTTTTCCTATAATTAATAAATGATTAAATGAGTCAAAAAAATTAAATGTCAACTATATATATATATATATATATGACATGTTTCTAGTGATAAAAGTTCTTGAAAACCTCATATATTGAAGGCACCAATAGCCAAGCGTTTTCATCAAAAAGTTTGCAAAATATATATCCAATAGATCTGCTACACATCTCGGCAAATTGACAGATTATTTTCACTATGCTTTCGTGGAATCAACTACCCAGCATGTTCGTGCCCAAAGATGCTAATTGCAATGAGGATTCGACTGATGTCATTAGGTGATGAAACAAACGGTGCAATGGATGGGAAAAAGTGGAGCGAGAAAGGCTAACGACTGTCACTAGAAAATGAAATAACACGCCCTTTTAGTATTTAAATGGATTGACAAGAACGAGAAAAAGGTTTGCGAGCGCTGCTTTTGATGAAAAGGGAAGGAGGAGGAGAGGGAGAAAATATCATGCACAATTGTGGAGCAGAATTTATTTACTAAACGACACCTATTACCGTGGCCCACCGGTCATAAATGCCGAGTAAAAGTCACCGTCTCTCTCTCTCTCTCCCCCTTTCCCATTCAGACCCTGTAATATTTTCTCGGTGAAGACAGGGGCACGTGATGCTCCGGCCCACCAATCAAGAAAAAACACAATGATGGTGTGGAGTAGGTGGGGGGCGGGGGCTTCTCTCTTTTTCAGTTGAAATGACAATGCATGCACGCCATGGCCGGGGCATAAAGGAGGTGAGTTTGGCTTGTTTGGTTTGCGATTTGTTGAAGATATAATTGAAGATTCTAATTAATCTTGACTGTGGAATTGATTCTAATTGATAGGGAATTATGATTCTCTGTATATTATTTTCTTTTCTTCTTTTCATTATTACATTATAAATAGATCCTTGTAATTGTACACTTATCAATTGAATATACATAATATATTTTCCCAATTCTCCTTCTTTTTCTGTAATGGTATCAGAGCCTTCATTCTTGACCTAGCTTCCGCAAATTCCAGAATTGCCTTCATTTTTTTCTGAAGAGTTGTTGCAATTCCTTATCCTGCAAAACAGATCAGCAAAACGATTAGGAATTCAATTTTACCATGACAAACGATACTCAGAAATCCTCAACTGGGGAAACTCCCCAAGAACAACCCACTTTGCCGTCGGATATTGCTCCATCCAGTCAAGAGCCAAGGCCTCTTATTTCGGGGCATACACCATGGACAGCTTCTGCTTCAGGCCAAATCGTTGGGCCCATCCAATGGCCTCCTACAGTCCACTAGTATCCTGTCCAAGCTCAGTGGGGCATTGGATCAGGACAGCCGTGGGCCCAATATCCACAAGGAGGAGAAGCCCATTCGGGCCTCGTTCGGGCCTTGGAGGACGGCCCACCTTAGGCCTCGAAAGCTAGCCCATCTCGTCATTAGGAGAGGGCAACCCAAATGATGCCTCGGGTTAGCCAAGTCCGAGTCATGGACCCGGATCCGGATCCATTCCGGGTCAGGGAACGAATCCCTACCCGACTCATCCGCTGCCTGGGTTTCTGCCGTATCCGCTTCCCATCGGCGGCGGCCGTCCCGAAATCGGCGATCCTCTCTACACCTCGCCGGCCGACAAACCGGAACTTCGCCTCATCAACCTGCAGAACCGGACAAGACAACTATAGTACGTGGGCTCGGGATCTACGGCGGGCACTCGTCACCAAGGACAAGGACGGTTTCCTTGACGGAACCGTTCCTTTTCCGACCGATGAACGAAGTCGAGGCATTGGAGGAGGTGCACCGCTTAGTGCGTACACTGGATCGGCAATTGCCTCGCTCCCGATGTCGCGGCCGGGCTCCCACCGACGGAAGACGCGAAGAAATTCTGGGACAGCATCCGCGAGATGTATGGGCGGCTCGACAGGGTGAAACTCTTCACAATCTCGCAAGCCCTAACAGAGATGAAGCAAGGGAACCTCACGGTTACCGCTTGCTTCAACTGCCTCTCTGCCCTGTGGAATGAACTTGAAGCAACCGAAGAGCACCTGCAAGGACCCGAGAGCACCCTAAATCAGTACAAAGAAATTAAAGAACGGGAGAAGGCTACAAGATTTTTGCTCGTATTAAACGAATCCTTCTCTGGTTTTCGATCTCAGATTCTCGCAATGGACCTTCCACCGCCGCTTCGTCGGATTTTTCAATTGGCTGTTCAAGAGGAAAATCAACGGCTTACCATCGGCGAACAGACTCAAGGAGGAGAAGGGATGAGCCTCATCGTGTTTCCCCCTGGCGTCGACTCCGGCAAGGGCACCGTCAGAGGAGGTGGCAGAACCGCCGTCAAAGGAAACCCAAAAATGGGTTCTGTTGCAGCTACGGCAAGAAGAAAAAATGAAGAAAACCCTAGGGTTTTCCGCACGGACGGCTGGGATCGTCGCATGTCATCGAACGGTCCAGATCAGAAGATGGAGCTGGACGGTCCAGATCAATGGACTGGGATGGACGGCTCTAGATCGTCGCGTGCATGGATGGACGGCCCTGGATCATCCATCTACTCGATTGGATCTGAGGGCTCATATCAGGCCACGTCAGCACCTATTTATAAAGGATCCTATAGATCTCGTGGTGCCACGTCATCAGGAAAGGTAGATGGGCAAAATGGTAAATTCAAAAATAAATATTGTGAGTATTGCAAATGCCCTCACCATACCATTAATACCTGTTGGAAATTACATGGGAAACCCAAAGATAAAATTAAAAAAGAAAATGAATCTTCAGTTTATCAGGTTTCCACACAACAGATTGATGGGGCACATCAGACAATTACTCAAGATCAATATCGACATATTGTACAAATTCTAAGTCAGCTCAAAACCGAAGATGAAGGTGTAGGTTTTTCAGGTATTTTTCTTAACAAGGAAAATTCTTTTTCGGTTGATGCATGGATAATCGATACAGGGGCTAGTGACCACATAATATGCAATAAGCATCTATTTTCTCATGTGGATAGAGAAACAAAAGCTCCCATATCAATACGTCTTCCAAATGGAAATGTCATCATAGTTACCAAGATTGGAATTGTTCATCTTGGCCCAGACTTTATCCTCAAGAATGTCTTATACATTCCTGACTTCGAATTCAATCTACTGTCTGTTTCTAAAGTCTGCGCAGACAATTCCTGCCGTGCAATATTCAATTCCGATAATTGCTTCTTTCAGGACAAATTGACTGGCAAGCTAATGGGCTTGGGTAGTGTTGCACAAGGACTATATTTCTAGATTGATTCTCCGGGAGATTTATATTCATTAAATAAAAGCATTTTTTGTAATGCTATCAATAGGAATAAAAATCTCCTTTTCCATCAGAGATCAGGTCATAGTGCACGATTTCCACATCCTAAATGTCCAATATGTCCTTTAGCCAAGCAATCACGGGCACCATTTCCTATAAGTACGTCTCGGGCTGATAAATCTTTCTCCTTACTCCATATGGATATTTGGGGTCCTTATCATACCCCTCATCGTGATGGCTCCCGTTTCTTCCTTACAATTGTTGATGATTACTCACGAGCGACTTGGGTATACCTCATGCAATCAAAAAGCCAAACCTTCACTCACTTATTGAATTTCATTTTTTTAGTCAAAAATCAATTCGATAAATCTGTCCAGCACATTCGTACTTATAATGGGCGTGGATTCTTTACTATTGATTGCGTTAAATTCCTATCTTCACAAGGAGTACTTCATGAAAGTTCTTGTACTTACACTTCACAACAAAACGGAATTGTTGAGCGTAAGCATAGACACCTTTTAGAAGTAGCTCGGGCATTAAAATATCAAGCCTTTATTCCTGAAGCTTTCTGGGGAGATTGTGTGGTCACAGCAGCTTATCTGATTAATCGCATGCCGACTAGAACCCTTGGTGGAAAAACTCCTTTCGAAATGCTGTACAACAAAAAACCAGAAAATGATCATTTCCGAGTTTTTGGTTGTTTATGCTATGTGAAAAATATAGGCCCCGTGGACAAAATGGCCCCTCGTGCCACTCAATGTGTTTTCATGGGATATCCTTCACTTCAAAAAGGATACAGGGTTATGGAAATTTCTACAGGACGTTTCTTTGTAAGTAGAGATGTCATATTTCACGAGGATACATTCCCATTCAAAAATATGATCTCTTTTGCGACTTCGTCATTGGAAGGCCGTCGACCTTTTCTATGTGAGGAAGACTTATCAATGGCGTCGCAGTACTTATTTGTTGCTTCAGAGCAATCCATACTAGTTCCACAGGAATCATATATTTCCCTAGCGTCATCAGAAGCTGAGCCCCCAGCATCACCTCAAACATTATCTGAGGAGATTTCGACAGCTACAGGTTCACCTGAACATATTCCTTCAGTACCTAACGATATTGTAGCTGCACAACCTCGGCGTTCTGGACGACAAACCCGACCACCTACATGGAATAAAGACTATATTTGCTCGGCATTGAGTTCTTCAGGTACTAAATATCCTATCTCCTCATATGTTTCTTTTAATCGGCCATCACCGGAGCACATGTGTTGCATCAGCCGTCTTTCAAAAGAACAAGAACCATATTCTTTTCAAGAAGCATCAAGCGATCCTCGATGGCAACGTGCCATGGACTCAGAACTTCATGCACTTATGGAGAACCATACTTGGGACATTGTCCCATTACCTCCAAATCGGAAACCAATTGGATGTAAATGGGTGTATAAAATCAAGTTCAAGGCGGATGGTTTTGTTGAACGTTATAAGGCTCGGCTGGTGGCCAAGGGATTTACTCAAAAGGAAGGTTTCGATTATCATGAAACTTTCTCTCCTGTTGCAAAAGAAGTCACTGTTCGATCCTTCTTATCCATTGCTACAGTTCGAAATTGGAAGCTACATCAAATGGATGTCCACAACGCTTTCCTCCATGGTGATCTCGATGAAGAAATTTATATGGAACTTCCACAAGGATTACGCAGACAGGGGGAGTCTCGGGTACGTCGTCTGCGCAAATCCCTATACGGACTGAAACAAGCATCTAGACAGTGGTATGCCAAATTCACTGCTGCACTAACTAATGCGGGATTTCAGCATTCCAAGCATGACTATGCTTTATTTACATGGAATTCAGGTAACTCGTCAGTTTATCTATTAATATATGTTGATGATATTCTTGTGATGGGAAATAATGAGTCTCATGTTGCAAAGTTCAAAAAATACTTGCACTCTACATTCCACATCAAGGATTTGGGACCGCCCAAATATTTTCTCGGTATTGAGATCGCTCGTTCTGATAAAGGTATTAGTCTTAGCCAAAGGAAATTTATCCTTGAAATTATCTCAGAAGCGGGATTGTCAGGCTGTAAACCTGCTGTTATACCAATTGAGCAGAATAGCAAGTTGACCACTCATGAATATGATATGAATTCTGTCTCATCCATTGAGGACCCATTACTCAAGGATCCATCAGGATATCAGCGACTTGTTGGGAAATTGATATATCTTACCATGACGAGACCTGATATATGTTATGCAGTCCAAATACTCAGTCAATTCATGCATAATCCAAAACAATCTCACATGAATGCAGCTCTAAAAGTTGTAAAGTATCTCAAGGGGTGTCCAAGTCTTGGAATATTCCTGTCTCGTGACTGTAATATGAAGATGACAGCCTTTTGCGATACAGATTATGCCACTTGTCCAATGACTAGAAGATCCATCACTGGTTTCTGCATTAAACTGGGAGATTCATTGATCTCATGGAAGACGAAGAAACAGTCAACTGTATAACTGTCATAAGCCGAATCAGAATATCGAGCCATGGCAAAAACTACCTGCGAAATAATTTGGATACAATGATTACTTTCAGACCTCAGATTACAGGTTAATGGACCGATTGAGTTGTTTTGTGACAATGATGCTGCACTCAAATTAGCGGCGAATCCGGTTTTCCATGAAAGGACAAAGCATATAGAGGTCGATTGTCATTTCACTCGAGATAAGATCACAGAGGGAGTTCTCGTAGCAAAGGGAATTGGAACTATTGACCAACCAACTAATATCTTCACTAAGCCACTATGTCAGAGACAACATGCATATTTATTAAGCAAGCTAGGTGTCCTTGACATATACAGGCCACCAGCTTGAGGGGGAGTGTTGAAGATATAATTGAAGATTCTAATTGATCTTGACTGTGGAATTGATTCTAATTGATAGGGAATTATGATTCTCTGTATATTATTTCCTTTTCTTCTTTTCATTATTACATTATAAATAGATCCTTGTAATTGTACACTTATCAATTGAATATACAGAATACATTTTCCCAATTCTCCTTCTTTTCTGTCACAATTGATTGCTTTTGTTTTGGTGCGAGGAAAGAAAGATGAAGAGAAGTGCTTTGCTTATCGTGGTTCGGGATGCTGACATAACGTTTTGCTGGTGAAATCAAACTTAGGATTGTCGAAAATACATTTAATATTCATATAAATGTCCTTTACATAAATAATATATTAAGAAGAGTATTTTGACGGTCAAAATTATTTGATGATCAATTGTGTAACATATGATGTCTGGATATTTTTCCTCTTTCAAATTAAAGCACTTTTGTATATTGTTTGCCAATGATATAGTGGCTACCAATATATTGGTACATAGTAATTCCATGTTCATTTTCATCCTAACCTTTAAATCTCTAAAAACCAAGGATAGAAGTAGAATGTAAGGACAACCTAGCCACACACCTAGCCACACAACTTATGATAATAAAAGTACATATTGACTCTCCGTTTGTTTTATTGAAAATGAATTATTTAAAAATTATTTTCTTAAGAATAATCGTTTATATCACATAAAATAATTATTCTGCCATAAATTTTTTATCATTAACAATAAATTATGTCTCAACATTTTTGTGCACAATTAAGATACCTTTTGTTTCTATATTTTTGTTTTTGGTACAAGCGATCATTTTCAATAAAATATTTCCTAACTCATTAATTTTTTGCGAAAAAATAGAGCTGATTAATATAAGAATGATGAATGAATCAATGAGTGAATGGATTTGACAAATGCCTGGTGGTGCCTCTATGCCAATCACGGAGAGACCCACTAACGTCGGACTCATTGAAAGCCGAGTTCATCTTTGCGCCCAAAGTCTCTCTTTCTCTCTCTTCCTTTAAATAAAAATTGGAAAAATTGCAAATGGTTATGTAAGTAAGTGGATAACATTCGTGTTAATCAATAAGAGTGTCACATGTGATTTAGCGTACTAATCTTGTGGACCATTCTTAGTATACTTAGTAGTACTAAATATTATTTTCTTTAATTATACATTCTTTCATTAAGTTTCACTTTCACAATACTTTTAGATTACTTTTACATATAGCTTTATTTTTTAGGTTCTTAATTCCTAAATGGCTTAACATGAAATATAGAGTGTTAGACATAGAATTATCACCTAGAGAGGAGCTGAATAAGTGAATATGCGGAAACAAAAATAATTGAATTCAATACTGCAATAAGACAATGTTTGGTGACAAATTTGTGCAATGGTCAAATCTCACCAGTGTATAATAATCCATCACAAGAAACAAATAAAAGTTTAAGGAATATAAAAACAAATAAAAGTTTAAGGAATAGAAAAGTGCACACAACAATTATAATGATTTAGCTTGTGATAAGCCCGTGTCTACTTTTTCGTGTTAATAGCCAATTAGCTAGATTTTACTAATGCATCAATCAAAGGTTACAACTTCTAAGTGTACTCTACTCGAGTATGTGTGATTGTATCTTCACACTCATCAACAGTCTCTAAGAGATTACAAATATAGCTCAAAAAGATAAGTATGTAGGGTTGAAGCTGTCTAGAACTTTGAAATTTTTAGACTTTAATTCTTATTCTTCCTTTTTCATTTTTCTTTACCAAAAAAATTCTTATTCTTCCTTCGACATCATGATCTCCGCATTGTGTCCTCAATTTTAGTATGAGTTTTTCTAAATTAGATTAAATATAGAATGTTTTAGTAATATGGTGAGACACGTGTGAATCTTTAGATTTGTTGAGTTAATTTGGGTCGGAAAATTTTCAATGCTATCTAACCATCGGTTTGATAGGTCTACTTTTTATTAATATGGAACTTAAAATTTGGATTGGATAGGCTTTCGTTTGAAAATGAGGAGTTTATCTTTGATTCTACAGTAAGTTGGATTTGTTTGAGCACCAAAGTCAGTCCACATATGATTCAAGTACGATGGTTACCGTCCGAAACTTGATAATAATCGAAGCATGTAACTTCACAACAGAGTAGCATGTTTAATTTTTATTTTTTTTCTATAAAATGTTCAATCAACGCTTCTTTTTTTGTCTATCACTCTTTTGTTAACAACAGGGAAAAATATTAAGAGATTCTGACCGCCAAGTCAGCATGATTTCGGACCACTCATGAAGCGCTACGTGGCGCCTCCCACGATCATCTCCTTCGAACTTTTGTATCCTCTCTCTCTTCATTAAATGCTGACTTTCTTCTTCCTCCAGTCGCACAAAAATCAACCCTCTGTTCAATTATCCGACTCTCTCTCTCCTCTCTCTTCTGCATCTTCCGAGCAAAAGAGGAAGCCCGCTCTCCCCTTTTTCAAAACACTCTCCCTCTCTCTCTCTCTCTCTCTCAAGAGCCCGGCCGGTCGCCTCCCGAGCTCAGACCCGCCGCCTCCGGCATGTCGCCTCCGCCTCCGCTGTCGCCTTCAGGAGCCACTCTCTCTCCTCTTACTTCAGTTTTTTTCGGTCGAAGTTCTTCAATTTAGGCAGGCTGTACATTGCCTGTGTTTTTTTTAATCAGGCATTTTCCCTGTTATTCTTGTGTTTGTTCTGCTTTGCTTCATGCTCTCATGTATTGAATACTAAAATCTCTCGCTTGGACCCAGTTCATTACATCGGCTAAAACTGAATGGCCCAAATTACTTAGCTCATCATGGATACGAATCTTGAGCAGTCTGAAGCGAATCCAAGCAAAATTTTTCAAGTTCGAACTGTACTTTCAATTCAAGAAGTCCACCAGTAGAAATACAATATCAGTATTCAACACAATACCCCCTCAGAAAAGGGAAAAAACTCGCGAACTCACTATTTGTACAAGCAAAAAGAAAGAAAAGAAGAAAAAGTTCCAACTAAAGCTAAAAACCATTGATGGCGGGGAGCTACTCTGAGGGAGCAGCGCCCGGTGCTTCTACAGAGGAATAATGGACATGGGCATTCCCGAACACCCGAGGCAAAGAGAAACAGCCTTCTCCCTCCTCCACTCATCGTCCTCTCCTCCTTCTCGCGATCACCTGAGACCGCGGCCATCTTCTCCTTCATCTTCTCCTTATAAAGCCTCCACATCACATCTGCCTCCGCGAGGCTCGTGCCCGGCTGAGAAACCCCCGCGCTCGACATTTTCCTTCCTTCCGAACCTGAAGAGCTTTTTCCCAAGGATTGCAGCGGGTCTCGATGAGCGATGGAGGGGATGTGCAATCGTTGGGGGGAGGGGGTTGTGGGTGTTGGGTTGGGGGGGCGCGAGAAGGTGACTCCAATTTTGCCTCTTGCTGACGCTTTGCTTGTTCTGGACATGAGAAGGAGGGCGGAGGCAGAGGCGACGTGCGAACATGTGCTTGGGATGCGACCGGCGGGGGCTCTTAGGAGAGAGAGAGAGTGGTTCCTGGAGGTGGCGTGCCGGAGGCATCGGATCTGAGCTCAGGATTCCATCGGCAGGGGCTTGGGAGCGACAGAGAGGGAATGGCTCCTGAAGGCGACAGCGGAGGTGGCGGGTATAAGCTCGGGAATCGATCAACCGGGCCCTTGGGAGGAGAAAATATTGGGTGTGTTTAAAACTCCACGTAGGATGGTGCAGCACACCATTCAACTGTTGACACGTGTCCATCCGGTCAACCTGTCTCCCTCTCATCTCTCTTGGTCAGATCCGGGCCCACATCTCTCACATCACAGCAGACTCTCCCTCTCCCCTCTCCTCTCTCCTCTCTCCTCTCTCTTCTGGTTTCAACCTCCATTCCTTTACGGAGGAAAAAAAAAGGTTGAAAATCAATTTGCTTGAGGAGCGACGGCGGGGCTCGGGGAGGCGATGGCGGGGCTCGGGGAGGCGATGGCGGCGTTGGCGTCGGCAAGCAGGGGGCGTTTCGCGGAGAAAAGAGAGAGCAGAGTGGAGGTTGTGAAAAGTGAGGGGCTCGTGAAGAGCGAGGGAAAAACGCGACGGCGGAGACGGGGCCGACGGCAAAGGCGGAGCTCCCCGCCTCCGCCTCCGCCTCCACCTCCGCCTCCGCTCATGGACCCAGACACCGACATCGACGCCGAGGTCACCTCTGCCTCTGCCGTCGTGTTCCCCCCCTCCCCCTTGCCATCGCCGGAGCAGATTCGAGGTCGAGCTGAACTGTAGATCACAAGTCTAGGCCTCGCTCGACCTTAGATCGAAAATCTGGGTCGCAAGTTCGCTGGCCGAGCTCGATAACAGAGGACTAAAATGGCGGGGAGGTGTTAGACTGAGACAGCGGTGGTGTGGTGGTGCTGGTGGAAGGGAACGAACGTCTGTTCTCGTCCCGTCGTCCCCGTCGGAGTCAAATGGCGGAAGAAGAAAGAAATGAAGGAAAAAAGAAGAAAGGAGAGAGAGAGTCAGGACAGAGAGGACAGAGTAGGTACGGGAGACAGGAGAGAGAGAGGAGAGAGGAGAGAGGAGAGAGGCCCCGCGTGGGCCCACAGCCAACGTGGACGTCACGTGTCCGATTTTAAATGGTGAACTGCACAATCTACGTGAACTATTTAAACTACCCAATATTTTCTCCCTTGGGAGAGAGAGTATTTTGAAAAAAAAGAGAGAGCGAGCTTCTTCTTTTTTCTTGGAAGACGTTGAAGACAGAGGAGAGAGATTGTCGTTTTATTGAAAAGAGGGGAAGGGGGGAGAGCTTCGTGCGAATAGAGGGAGTAGAAGACTAGCAATTAATGAAGAGAGGATTTTGAAGGAGGTAAAGCCGCTAGCGCTTCAAGAGTAGTCCGAGACCACGCACGGTCCGGGACTACCTAATATTTTCTCCATAGACGGAGAAGCACACTCCCCACGTCACTCATCTCTGCTTCTCTCTCTCTCTCTCTGCTAGGCATCGAGTCCAGCGACCTAGTCTAGAGTTCCCGCAACGATGGCATTGCTCTCAGCTCTCACGATGGAGATCGCGATCCCAGTCTGTGCCGTCATTGGGATCGTGTTCTCCCTGGTGCAGTGGCGCTGCAGGTTGTGCTATAGCGACGACGAAGGGCAAGACACAGCCCAGCTGAGAGCTGCTCGACACAAGTATGCTGAGATAAAGAATACCATTTCTGAAGGTGACTTTATACGGATCCTTTAGCTTCACAACTTGCCTGCTTTATGGAACTTTTACTTTTTGCTGCACTCGGGATTGATAGCCATACATTCTAAAACATTTCAGATCTTGCGGTAATGAAATTATAGGTCCCCTTTTTCAATAAAGCTCGTAATCTTTTAGCTCGTGTTCGTTGTCCGAGAGAGGAAAAGGAAAAACCGAAGACACAGAATGAAGTGCATTTGATCTGGGTTGCGAGTCTTTCTTTTTCTGGGCATAAGAGGGGTTCCCCCTTCTTTCTGTGTCTCACTCACACTGTTCATTATCAGATTGTTTAGGGTCAATCTCGCACCTGCCTGAGCAACAGCAACAAATTCGAGTCTTGTAATCTGATGATAGCTCAGCGCAACCATGAGCTTCTTCTTCTGCTTGTGGGGCGAGTCATTAGTAGGGTTTGTCACAGCTGCTAGAGCTTTGAGCGACGTATCTGAGCACAGTAGTATAACATTTAAGCATTGAGATCTCTTCTCAGGAGGATGGTTGGAATGATGTTGGTCTTTGTCGTGTTCTTGGGCGGAGGGTTAACTGGGGTAGCTCCTTTCCTCTTGGCTTTTGCCATTCGTCTTATTTTATCAACAAGTTCGTGCTTTGTTTGGACTAGGTAAAATGCACGTGCTGTGCATGTGACGGGAATGTTTTTGTCTCTTTACTCACCAACTTAACTGCAGGTTCCTACGGGACTGGAAGGCACTTTATTTTATTGCATTGCACTAACAGAGAATGTTCTTGATATAGCATAGCTGTTTTAGAAATATATTTGATAAATGTCTGGGGATAAATTACGAATAATTACTCGTCTTAAAAGATTCATCGATTTATTAGCTCAAGAATTGGTTTGAGCAAGTCAAACTTGGTGTTGCATTTAGTGCGCTTGTGTCGTTGAAAAGAATTTCTGTGAAAAAGATTTTCTAAACTTTCTGATGTTTGGAACAATCAAAATAATAAATCAGCTCAAAAAAATTTCAATCAAAGAAAGTGCTTATTCTTAAATCAAGAAAAAGTTTTCTCCTTCCGAGTAAGAGGAGTTATTCCATGTCACACTACGACAAAGAACTTCACCCAAGCCTAGAGCTTCAATAAAGCTCGCTTTCTCTCTCTAAAGTAATACGTTTAATCTATGATTTATGTCAAGTCACCTAGGCCTGGTTACTCAATTCCTGCGCTCGAGTCATAGGCATCTGGGCTGGAGTCCATTGAGGTCAAGCCCATGTCTCAAATTCCTGCCCTCGGGTTTGTAGTGGCTGAGCTCAAGAAATGATGGAATTGTGGAGTCTGATAGAGAAAAATATTATTGTGGGTAGACACTTCCCAGCATGTCACCCATTCTGAGATATTAAATGAAATAGAGCTTATATTACTGCTAATATCTTACATGTAATTTCCTTTAATATGTATGCCCTAGACTCCTGTTATAAATAGGGGCAATTTCTTTTATAATTGTAACATTGAAGCTTTGTAACCCTGAGCTTGTAACACTGATAGTGAAGAGATTACCTAGTGCGTGTTGACACCTAAATTTTGGCAATTTGTTTAAGTGTTTATTAATTGCATTAAAAAATTAGGGATTAATTTCTAACCCCTTAACATAAAATATTTTTCATTAAAATCGCATCGCATATAGACATTAGGATCACTTGCATCACTAGTTTTAAAATTTATCAAAAAAAAAATTAATTATTAAAAAAATTTAATTTAATTTTTTAAAAAAATTAAATTAAAAAAAAACGTGGGTCTGGGCCAAGGCTGGGCCTGCCGGCCCCCTTTCTCTTCTTCTTTCCCTTCCCCGCGCGAGCCTGGCCCGCTTGGTTTTCTCTTCTTCCTCCCTTCTTCTTCTCGTGCGGCAGCGGCCACCTGCAGGAAGGAAATAAAAAATGGAAGCAAGTCAGCAGGAAGGAAAGCAGCAGCAGCAAGTCAACAGGAAGAAAGCAGCAGAAAATCAGCAGGGAGGGTTAGGTCGGTCAGCAGACTGACAAGGGAAAGAAGACACGCCTGTTGTGAAAAAAAAGGGGATGAAAAAGGAGGTTCTGGAAAAAAAATCCGGGGGGGAGTTTTGAGAGGAGAGAGCTTTGAGGGTGAGAGAGAGCGAACCGGAGAAAGAAGGAAAACTCGAGGAGCTGCCAGCCGTTGCCGGAAGCCAGTTGGCCGCCGTCGCCCGCCATAGCTCATCCCCGAACGAGGTAGGCCTTCCTGAAACTCTATTATTTAATTTCGCGAGAATACCGGGCCGGAGCTCGCAGCCGACCGGCTCGCACAAGCTCTGGCCATCGTAGACCTTGTGTTTTGCTCCCTTTTACTTGCACTTCATGTTCGAAGACCCCTATAGCATGTTCGTGGCTCAGTTGAGCCGGAAATCTCTCATTTTCGTAGCGCCTGTTAACTGTTCGACGAAATGCCTCAATGAGAGAACCGAATCCAATCCTCGACCGGAGCTCGGCTTCTGGCTCCCGTTGCGTAGTTCGGGGTTAAAATGCTATCATACCCCGTTTTAGTCATCTCCCTAGCTCTTAGGTAGGTTATTCTGCGCCGTTTGGGTAAGCCGAGCTGCGTTTTTCGCCTTCTCCGGTGACCTTCGGAAGCATCGGCCAGCTAGGGGCCGGCGGCGCTCGGCGTCGGTCGGACCGAACGACCGACGCCAGACGATGGCCTGGTGACAACCCCAAAAAGCAGGCGACGGCTCGTCGCGCGTGGAGGCAGGCTTCGGCGAACGGGTTGCAGAGCGGCTTCCTTCGGGCGCGCATGGGGACGACCTGCATGCAGAAAGACGTGGAGAAGAAGACCAAAAAAAAAAAGAATAAAAAAAATAGAAAAAAAGGATTAAAGAAAAACAAAAAAAGAGAAAGGTCAAAAATAAGATAGGGTCCAAGAAGAGGGGCTTCGCCGCGGGCCTGCTTCAGTTGGACCGAATCGGCCACGGGCCGGTTCTTTTCTTTAGCTGGGCTAGGAATAAACATAAAAAATGGGCTTTTTTTTCAAAAATCCGCGTGGGTTTATTTTTTAGTGGGCTTGAGGTCTGCCCGATTCCTTCAGCCCAACCCGGACCGGCGGCACCTGAGTCGGGTCAGCAAGGCCGGGTTTCCTGACCGGGTCTGAATCATTTCTTTTAAAAGAAATATAAAAAAATCGAAAATTCAAAAAATCATAAAAAATATAAAAAAAAAAACATTGAGAAATCATAAAAAATTTCGAAATTTCAGAAATTTCGTGGAAAATTCAGAAACCTGAAAATTTATGATAATTTTCGTAAATTTTTTTTAAAAAATCGAAAATATTAAAATATTGAAAATTCCAAATTTTTTTCAAAAATCCCAAAAATTCCGAGTTGTTTTAGAGTTCCTTTAAAAGCTCTAGAATGATTCTTGGACAAATTTTCTCTATAAAATGTTAAAAAATCATCGGTCTAAGATTGTGTTTAAAATTGAACAAGCCTTTACGGCTTCACCTTAGGGTTTTAATTATCCTCGGATGCAATTGCCCTTGAGTGCACTCTTACGATGCAATGATTATGGTTTCCCCCTTAATGTAATTAGAATTGTCGTGTATTTATCTCTTAATGCTAGGTGTTTATTTTTCGCCTGCAATTTATTTAATACTTTCTTTAATTGTCGATTGTTATTTTGGTGGTTGCAAGACCCGCATGATCACCTCACATGTTAGTGGTCAAGTCTAAAATCAATCCAAACTGCGACAAAGAAAATCTTTTTGAAATGAACAAGATTAGGTACTGAAATGGCACTAATTAGTTAATTAGTGTAATCAAGTCCCCGACCCTAGAATATTTGGTTACGCAGAAAGTGAGGCACACTCCCATGCCTCGCTTGGTTTCTAGCCGACCCCAATAGGCTAGTGGCGACTCCTCATTTGAAGATTTTCATGAACATCCAATGTCACGCGTGGTATAGGCTTGGGAGAGCCCATGTCTAATGAGGGTCCTGGACCCATCCTTTGGACAATACCCCTAAACCTATTTATTCTGATATTCATTTCCTCCACGGGATGGAAGAAATAGGTCGCAACAACTTGGCGACTCCGCTGGGGAATTGGTTTTGAACCTTAGAGGACTTAGGCCAGAATTAATCTTGTTCAAAAATATTTTTTGTTTAGCAGCGAGGATTCTAGGTACGCCCCTGACTTTGAAGGTGTTAAATGTTTTTGCAGAAATGGGAGGTATAAGGGGAAGTGTTTGCTCACCTTTGTCTTGCAGGTAGGTGTAGGAATGCATGGTTTATTTCTATGTACGAAGTGTTGTTTGCTTATAATTTGTTGTGCATGTATCATTTGCATTGCACTACACCCTAGCACACACAACCCGCCGTCGGACCTGGGCCGCATAGGATCACTTAGGATGGTGTTGAGGTGGATACCACTCCGACTATAACCATGTAGTACAAGTCGCCCCATCTCAATTCCGCAATTCTTCTGACGTCGAGAGCTTCTACCCCGGTTGCAACCGCGCAATGCGGGTCGACTCTTTGACAAAGCCGGAGTCATGGGAACCCCGACCTAACCGCGACCATGCTGGTTCAGTCCGGTAATCCCATGGCTTCATTTGAGCCGTTTAGAGTAGAAATTGGCCCACATCTCATGCGCGTGTCTATGTGATTGGCATCGTCCTTTAATGAGCAGAGTAAGTTTTCTAATCCCTTACACTCGCAATTTACTTATCTACTGCATTTTTGGGTCGGTCCATGACAAATTAGGTTGGTCATAACTTTAGCTTATATACAATGGGAAAGCCCGAACTTCGCATCATCTCTGCTCCCAAAGCCGAGCTTCGCACTTGGTGGGATAGACTGGATGAGACTGGCCGTGACCATGTACAATCCCACATCGGGCGATTGCTTCCCCTGCTGGAGATAGAAGTCCATTACGGCGTCGTTCGAGCATTGGCGCATGTCTGGTGCCCCAAGACGTCTACTTTCATATTCGGTGATCATGAACTCACGCCCACCTTGGAGGAATATAGTGTTGTTATTGGAAAGCCTTTAGTTTCGGAATTGGTCAGCCCGCCTATTGGGGTGGAGCCTGCATCGGTCTTATCTGATTTTCTGAGAGTTAAGAGAGAAGACGTGAGCAAGGTTTTGAGGGCCAACCGTAATACATGTCCATTCTCTTTTTTGAATGAACTTTTCCGAAATGCCCCATCTTTCCAAATGAATAGGATATTTTTGCTAGCATTCTTTGGGTGTGTAGTATTCCCTTACTGTAGGAACGCTATTAACCCCTTAATTGCATGTGTGGTTCAAGAGGTGTGCACGGGGAAGGGCTTTGTTAATGTTGTTTTGACCGAAACCTTCCGTTCCCTCACTCTTTTAAAGAAAACGTGGAAAAGACTCTTCATGCTCCTCCTGAACTTTTACAAATTTGGTTCCTCTCTCACATTAAGGGGTTCGGCACTCTAATGACGATTCATGACATTTCTAATTCTCACCATCCCATTTCAAAATTTATAGATAAGAAAGCACATGCCCCGGACTATTATCATTATGAATGGTTGACCTTTATGAAAAATCCCGATCCTGAAGATTTCCAATGGCACGCTAAATGGCTCCGAGTTCATGAGGCGAGGTTTACATGCGGGAACGTTGGCCTGTTCCTTTGTTGGGGATCACGGGTGCTACCGAGTATCATCCAACTAGAGTCACTCGCCAGTTTCAAGTGATACAGCAGCTTCCACCGACATTGCAAGAGGACCCACTCCGGGCCGACTTTACCAATGGAAGCCGGGATCATGAGGATATTATCACGTTGATCAAATCAATGTGGAATATGTGCCACCCCCAAAAGCTCACTTGGCCCGAGGAGGAGTTGGAAGGGAGAGAGAGAGGATATACTATGCCTCGACGCAGTACATTCTTCAGCATGAGATCCACAAGAACTACGCCCTGAGATCCTTGACGTGCCACCGATGATCACCAATCGTGCAGAGATCAAGCTTCTCAAGAGGGAAATCGAAAAGGCTGAGAAGCGCGCTTCAAAGTCGGCTCGAACTAGTGGGCACTTGTGAAAGAAGTTCATCTCCCATTTCTTTAAGGGCGGTCAGGGAGTCTTGTCTTATGTCTTAGCTTTAATGTTTAGGGAATCCTGCTCCATTTTTGTGTCCTAGTCTCAATACTGAGAGATCCTGACTTGTACGTGTATGTGTTATTTCTCCTTTTTTACGAAGCGTCATCTCCTGTATTTATTTTCAAACATTTGGAGATCCTTCCTTCTTTTGAAATGAATGAGAGGAGACGTTAGATCATTGTCATGGGCCGATCGTCTATTTAGATCTTATACTCATATTGCCTATCTACTTTTGAACCAGGTACTAGCGAGTCGTTTATTTTTGCCTGACCGTCATCACGGCTAAACGACGATCTCCGATCCGCACCCGCACAAGAGCTAGAATGGAGGGTGAAGATACCAACGTGCGCATAACCAAGATGGAGGATCAGTTATCTCAACTTGTTGCAATGATGGCCGAGATGAACCAAAAACTCAAGGAATCTCCGACCTCGGCTACTGTCAAGACCTTTGCTCCTACCTCGTCAGGGCACAATCCCCCTTCAACTGAAGACCCACCTGCCACCAACCCTCCTGAAAAAGGGGCGGTTGAAGAGGCCCCTTCTGTAACACCAATCATCGTGGACCTAGATCCTTCCCCAAGGGCGCAGCCGACTTCTCACCTCGATGAGGAAAGTGCAAGGCGCCTCGCTAAGATGGAGGAGAGGCTTTGTGCTCTTCAGGGATACGAGCTGAAACGGGTTGATAAGCTGACCCTGTACACTAAGGTGAAAGTGCCTGACACCTACAAGGAGCCGGAGTTCACAAGGAAATATGACGGCACTGGATGCCCTAAGACTCACCTCAAGTATTATCTGAGGAAGATGGCCCGCTACTCTGATAATGTACCGCTCCTTATTCATACATTTCAGGACAGCTTGGAAGGCCACGCCCTGTCATGGTTCATTGCATTAGATATTGAAGAGCTTACTGGATGGGAAGATCTTGCTGATGAGTTTTTGCAACAATACAGATTTAACTCTGAGATCATCCCTACGAGAGAGGAGCTAGTTCGGACGGAGAAGAGGAAAAATGGAGGACGATAGCATCACAAGTGAAGCCTCCGCTAAGTGAAAAAGAAATGAGGTAGCTCTTTTTGAAGGCGTTGCCATCCGAATACTTCCAAGGATTGGTGTACTCCGGGTGCCAAACATTTTCACAGCTGGTAGATGTTGGTGAAGGGGTTGAATGGACAATTATGGATGGGAGGATGTCGCGACCTATTTTTTCTGAAAAAATAGGTCTAGGGGTATTGTTAATTTCAGGCCGACGGCCCTTAATTAAGTCGGACTCTCCCAAGCCCATACCCCGTGCGACGTTGGGATAATCACAAAAGTTTTCAAATAGGGAGTCGCCACTAGTTTATTGAGGTCGACTAGGAACCAAGTGAGACATGGGAGCGTGTCTCACTTTTTACGCAACCAAAGAGTCTAGGGTCGGGGACTTGATTACGTTAGTCACGCGACTAACGCCCTTTCGGTACCTAACTTGATCATGCATTAGTGAGATCTCGGCAACGTATTCGAGGAAACTAAGGTCTGTCCTAACCGTTCTAAGGGTAAGGAAACAGTATCCAAAATATGATGACAAAACAGGGCACAGGAGAAAAGCCTTATTGTAGAGCCTTAAAGGCTTATTCAATTTTGCTATTTTTTTATTTTTTAAGGGTTTTCTAATTTTTTTTTGCAAATTTTCTGATTTTCTGCATTTTTATGAAATTTTAATATTTTTTATATTTTTTAATTTTTTATACATTTTCAAATTTTCCGAAATTAGAGAAAACAAGATTTCAAGATTTTTTTATATATTTTTCTGACTTTGAGAATTTAAGAAAAACATTTATTACTGTTTTTTGGAATTTTCTAATCCTTTTTTTAATTTTTTGGAATTTTTGAATATTTGGAAAAAGAAAAGAAATAGAATTAAAATAAAATTTTCTGAAATTAAAACAAAACATTTTTATTTTTGATGATTTTTCGAAATTTTTTTAAAATATTTTTCTTAATATATATTTTTTTGAATTTTCTGAAATTTTCGATTTTTTTTTTTTTTCAGATTCTTAATTAATTAAAAAAGTGATTCGGACCGGGTCGGGTGATCCGGCCCTACTAATCCGACCCGGACCATTAGGGTCCGGGCTAACTATTGACCGGGCCGGCCCTAAGGCCCACATGAATTTTTAACTAAAAATGGCCCATGAAAATTCTAAAACAGCCCATCCCATTTGTTCTCGGCCCAGTCATTTGTAGCCCACACGAAAATGCAGCCCAACTTATCACCGCGACCCATGACACTCCCGCCCAGCCTAAAATTAGCAAGCCACAGCCCATTTCCCTTTCTTTCCATTTTCCTATTTTAGGCTTCTTTTTTTTTTGGTTTTTCTTTAATCTTTTTTTTATATTCTTTCCTGGCCTTCTTCTTCTTCACGCCTGCATGCCTCCCCATGCACGCCCGACGCCCTCTTCGCCTGCACACACGACGGAAACCTACACACTCCACCGCGCCGCCACCGACGTCACCGCAAGTCCTTATCGGCCCTAATGAGGTTGCCCTAGCGTCGTCCGGTGTCGGTCGTTCTATCCGGCCGACACCAAACCTCGCCGGCGATGGCTTCCGGCGATTCTCGAAGCTCTCCGTCGCCGGGCAAAAAAAAACTCCTCTCCGATCAAAACCGAGAGGAAATCTCACTAGGATGGCCATAATACTAAGAGAATCGATCAAACGTTTAGAATACTAAGCTATCGAGGACGAAACCGGTTATGCAAATTCTGGATCTCATTTATGCATTTCATCAAACACCTAATGGGCATTTCCGGATTCGGATATCTCCAGCTCAACCGAGCCGCGAATGTGCTCTAGAGGCCTTCAGACATAACATACGGGGATGCAGGAGCAAAACGCAAAGGCGACAAGGGCCGGAGCTCGTGCGAGTCAGCCGGTCGCAAGCTCCGGCCCATCTCGTCCGAAAACCAAAGGGAGAAAACCAACCTGTTTAGCTTGAGGAAGATGCCGGGATACCGTCGGACAGGCTCGTGCATGGCCGAACTCTTCTTTCTCCGGCTCTTGATCGTTGAGTTCACCTTCGGACGTCGCCGAATGGGCTCGTGGGTGGCTTGGACCGGAAAAACAGATCTTTTCTTCTTTGTTTTTCTTTCTTGCTAACCTATTTCCGGCGCCGGAGTTGAAGCACGGCGAAGGGTTGACGGCGGCGGGTCAGTCGTGGCGGCCGGCCATTTCTCATTTCCTCCGTTTTCTCTTCTCTTCTTTGCTGGTCTCTCCGTTTTTTCTCGGCTCAGCCCTCTCGGGTGCTCTCTTCTCTTTCGGATTCTTCTCTGAAGAACCTCATTCTCTCTTCCAGCTCTCGCTTTTCTGTCTGCTGGGCGGCTGCAGGCGCAGGAGAAGAGGCACGGGCGAGTCAGGTGCGGCTGCCGACGGTCTTTCGCTCTCCCCCTCGCTGGTTCCCCCCTCCCTTTGGTCTCCTGCCAGCCCTTATCCTCGGCAGCACCTTGCTGCCGTCGTCGACCTCTCTCTCCCCATCGACTTTGCCGACATAACCCCCTTTTCCTGTGACCTTCTCCATCTTTTCGCCCATGATTTTCTGCTGCAACTTGCTTCCCTTTTTTTTTTTTTTAACTCTTCTTCTGCGGGTCCCTCTTCGTTTTTCTTGTGCGGCTGCTACGTGAAGGAGGGAAGAGGAAGAAGAAAAGACGCGAGGGCCGGGGCCAAAAGGAAAAAAGAAAAGCGGGCCGGGCCGCGCGAGAGGAAGGGAAAAAAAGGAAGAAATAAAGGGGCCGAGGGCCCAGGGCCATGGCCCGTACCCACGTTTTTTTTTTTTTTTTTTGATTTTTTTAATTTTTTTAATTTTTTATTTTTTAAAAAAATTAATTTTTTTAATTTTTTTTTAGAAATTAATATGTATTTATATAAGCAAAGTAAATGGGCATTTAAGACAAAATAGATCGAAAAATCGAGTGTCAACAGCTGCCCCTCTTTGAAAGGGAGCTCGAAGAGGTTCATTTCAAAGACTAGGTGACACCCGAAATTTACAGACGAGCAATGAAGGTGCGAATTTATTCCATTCATTTTTTCTCTTTTTTTGTTTTGTTTTTTGTTTTTTTGTTTTTTTTTAATTGAGATCTTAGCTCGTACGAACGAGTTTCGACCAAGTTAGTAAAGTCTTACCGTGTAACAACGGGTTTCGACTAGGTTAGTGGAGTCTTACCGTGTAACAACGGGCTTCGACTGGGTTAGTAAAGTCTTACCGTGTAACAACGGGCTTCGACTTGAAGGGAGGTCTTACCGTGTAACAACGGGCTTCGATCGAGTTAGTAAAGTCTTACCTTATAATAACGGGCTTCGACTTGAAGGGAGGTCTTACCGTGTAATAACGGGCTTTGACCGAGACGGCAAAGTCTTACCGTGTAATAACGGGCTTCGACTTGAAGTGAGGTCTTACCGTGTAATAACGGGCTTCGACCGAGATAGCAAAGTCTTACCGTGTAATAACGGGCTTCGACCGAGATGGCAAAGTCTTACCGTGTAATAACGGGCTTCGACTTGAAAGGAGGTCTTACCGTGTACTAACGGGCTTCGACCGAAATGGCAAAGTCTTACCGTGTAATAACGGGTTTCGACTTGAAGGAAGGTCTTACCGTGTAATAACGGGCTTCGACCGAGTTGGTAAAGTCTTACCGTGTAATAACGGGCTTCGACTTGAAGGGAGGTCTTACCGTGTAATAACGGGCTTCGACCGATTTGGCAAAGTCTTACCGTGTAATAACGGGCTTCGACTTGAAAGGAGGTCTTACCGTGTAATAACGGGCTTCGACCGAGAATGCATGGTTTAAGGAGGACCCATGAACCTTTTGGAAATTGCATGGTTTTAGGTTGACCATGAACCATGTGGTTTAAGGATAAGCCCACGAACCATGTGGTTTAAGGATAGACCACTAACCCTTCTGGAAATCGCATGGTTTCAGGTTGACCATGAACTCTTGAAAATTGTGTGGTTTCACTGAGTGAACCTGTCAAATTCAACTTGAGCAAATGTCATTAAAGACAATATCAGAAACATGCATTGGCAATATTGTAGCATTAATTGCACGGGCAAATCATGCCAAGTCCAATCACAATGAAAACATTTGGTGTCTTTTGGTATCATGTACCACAAAATTGTCATCAAGCTTGGAAGGTATCATTAATCATCAAATTCCTGTAGGAGGAAAATCATACCAGAACAATCCTATTCATGGAAGAGGTTTATTAAGCATGCCGAGCAAGATCTCGTAGTTAGAAAGGGCTTATCACATGCTCCCAAGAAGAGGCTATCTGATCTCATCAATTCATGTGGGCAGTGATTTGATCACTCAATTTACCTCGCATTTCCAATGTCGAAGGATCTGAGAATCATTCGCAATAAGTACAACTTGACCAATCCAAAAGGTCTTTTAAATGGACCGTAATGCAGGCTTGGTCATGGTTTTAGCAATGGATAAGCATCATTGGCTATGAAATGAAACAATTATCTATCAACACCTTCACCAGGTTTACAAGTCAAGTAACCTCAAGATGAGATAAGACAACTTTGCCCCCACTTCTTCGAGCGGTAGCTTCCTTGGAAAATCCTCATTCCCAATTAAATCATCCCAATCTGAAGAGACTTTGGGAAGGGTTGTGGTGTTGGTTCAGTTTAGGCTCAAGAGGCTCAGAACTTTCCACAAAAAAGGGTTTGAGAGTTGGTGATTATCATAGCATCATCATCATATCACTCAATCTTTTTCAAAAGCACTCAACTTTTGAAATCTGATTTGTCTCGAAAGTCCTTTACTAACCAAATAAGAGCTTCACCCTTCTCAGTTTTTCCTTTTGCATTTGCCATGATTTTTTTCTTTTCATGCAAGCATTTTGAATTTGACAATTTTTTTCACATAGGAGTTTTTCGTCCCCTGATGCAAATCTTCTCTTTTTTTTTTCCTTTTTTTTTTGCTCTTTTTTTTTACAGGCATTGGCCTTGCTTTTACCAGGTATACTTTTTTTTCATGCTCCTTAGTTTTCATTGGACTTTTGCTCTTTTTTTTACAGGCATTGGCCTTGCTTTTACCAGGTATACTGCTTTTTCATGCTCCTTAGTTTTCATTGGACTTTTGCTCTTTTTTTTACAGGCATTGGCCTTGCTTTTACCAGGTATACTGCTTTTTCATGCTCCTTAGTTTTCATTGGACTTTTGCTCTTTTGAACTTTTTGAGCTTTCAAGACTCTCGAGATGCTTTCCACATTTTCACGGAAGTGTCAATTGTGTTGGTCAATCATGTGCCTTGCCCCAATATGAGAAGATAATCACCACTCGGGTTTCAGAAATGAACAATTAGGCTCAACTTGGTTTAAGCAATGGGTATCGGTGTTTGGGTAGCGAAAAGAATGCTCTTCTTCACTTTGGGATGTTTCAAGCTTTCATAAGAATTCACTTGAAGTTACCACAAAAAGATTAATGCAAGTGAAAGCAAAGAAGTCTTCCTCACCTTTTCACCATGTGATATCCACAAAAACCTCCAAATTTGCCCCATTGTGGGGTGGTTCTTGACAGTGGTATTTTTTATTTCTCCGCATTTAAGGCTCAAAGGGGTTGACTATGGTCACCTGTGGTGTTTAAGATAGAGAAGAGAAATGCCTGTTTTCATTTTGGTCCATGTACCAATTGCGAATGACTCTTTTGTCCTTAAATGACATGGGTCTTCTTTTTGCTGAACTCTCACAGTGTTTGAAGGACGTGTTTGGAAATGGATTGCCTTTCATCATCCTAAGCATTTCTTACTTGGCATGATCAAACATCTCAATTTCATTTAGTCGAGATCATCTGAGTAAATTAATCTTCATGAGGAATTTTGATTCAAAATGAGTGATCCACCAAACGAGACATACAATTTTGAGATAAAAAACAATACTCAGAAACTTTGTGAAAAGTTCGTTTTCTCAATTTTTATCTCCTCTTTTTTTTTTTTACTTGCTCCCAGTAAAATGCTGAATTTTTTTTTGATGAAAATTCTTGATTTTGTCCTCCTTTTGATTTTGAGGCGAAGGGTACTTACCTGTGACATGGCGACTTAGTAACCCTGTAAAAAATATGAAAGAAAGTGTTAGTGCCAGAATCTTCAAGGATTGAAAATTGGAAACGATACATTATTACCCTTCACTCGGATTTATCACTCAAGTGCTAACATCATTCTCTTGGGTATTTGACAGCCCCAAATTGCCCTTCACTTGCCCCCTTTTTTATGGGCGTTTGATGTTTCCTTGTCAAAGGAAAATGAGATCATGTTAGAGACAATATTAAAATGAACAATTGGAATCGATACAATTTACCCTTCATGCTTTTGTTCTTTGGGTATGGGCATTTATGTCTCGACATTGGAGGGCATTGTTTCTTGGATGCTTTGCCCCATTTATCGCCTGTGAAGAAAAGGATTGGGCATGTTATTTCCACACTCAATTGGACATCATTTAGGAACGAAACACATCCTTTTCGCCAAAATGGATGGTTGTGCTTTAACATGCTTCTTTGGTGAAAGGCACTGCTCCCACGGTCATTGTGCATTTTTTCCTACAAGAGACAAAGCATGGTACTTGCATTCTAACATTGAATTGGATTAATTTAAGAATGATACACCCTTTTGGCATCGAATTGATTGACTCCATTTCATCATGCTCCATCGGTGCAATTTACTATGCTTTGAGTGACTTGTGTTAGTGATCACCCTGTGATAAAAGAAGATGAACTGTGTTATCTCCCTACTTAATTAGGACTCAATTTGGGAACGATACATCCTTTTGTGATGAATTTTTCCCCAACACGCGTCATTGGTGGGGAAGGAGAGATGTTGCCCCAGAGTCAAATGCTGCTCCAATGTCTTTTACATCAAGACAAGTAATTAAGGTTCATCATATTTTGTTCCGGCACATGTTAAAACCTTGTGCCTTGTCAGGCTTGTTTGATGGGCTTTGGTTTCATTCAAATTTGTCCTGCATCTAAGAAAATGACATGTCATTTCTTTAAACTAAAGAGAATCAAATTCAGGAATGAAATACACCATTTTTCAAAGTCAGACGGCTCAGCATCCCAAGGCATCTCTTGCAGAGGAAGGGGAAATATTTCCCCTATGATCAAAGTTTAAATTCATGGGTACGAGCTTTTGAAGGGTCTAGTGTCAAAGTTGGACTCTCATTTCTTTCGATTCCAAGATCAAGACTTGTGAGAGTATTTGTTTGTGATCTAATTCAAATACCAATGTCAAAATTGTTTAGTTCTCTCCTGCAGGAAAATTGATTCCATTGGAACGATCACGACTTTACCATCCCAGATTCTCTTTCCCAAGATTCCCAAAAAAAAAAAAATGAGTCACTTGTGCTTATGAGAGCTTGGAATTGAATACATCATCCATAAAAATCACAAGCTGCAGTGGTGGCGGGTTCGGTCGAAACCAGAACCGAGCGAGGGGGAGAGAGAGAGAAGCGGGTGATGGAGAGGGGGAAAGGGCACAAAAATAAAAGTTGCAAAAAGTTGGTTTTCGCCTTATTTTTCTTTTTTTTTATTTACGCGGCCACTGCCGCTTTCGGGATTCGAACTCCTGATTGGACCAGGCGGATTTCTTCCCGGATACCACTCGGCTAAGGGTGCCGACGGTGTCCAGAGTTGCTTTCTTTTTCCATTTAAGGCCAAAATCCTTATTTCCCCCTGGAATGATTATAACTTTACCATCTCACAATATCATCTTGCGGATCAACATAAATGAGTGTAAAAATTAATTCTCGTTCGAGTTTGAAAGTCCACTTATTTGTATGGTCAAGCGGATGTCTAAGAGTAAATGTTACTCACATCCCGCAAGAAGGAAATAATGTCGGTAGGCGAATGAGAAAATGATCTTTCAATGATGTCATCTCTTACAATGAAATCAAGACAACGGCACATGCCCCATGGTCCTTATTGCAGGATTTTGGTATTTTGCCGAGATTTTATCATAAGAGGAGACATCATTAAAAGATCGATTCACGGCTGTCAATCGAATGTCCACTCTATTCCCAAAAGCTTCATATGCAAAATGTGGCATTAATTTCAAAAGACTGATTTGTGCTTCCACTGTTGGCAAAATGAAGTGATTTTTATTTTGAGAAATCTCTACACAAAATGTGATTTGAAATTTCAATCTCAAAATGCGAGGGGAAGAGAATCTGATTAAAAATGTGATTTCAATAATTTTTTTTTTGTGTGCCCCAAAACATAATCATGAATTGGAAGAACTTTTATCAATGTGTGATTTTAAGCCCATGATTAGAAACTTTAACAAAATCATCCGTTGTGCCAAGCTAAATTGGGGATTTTTGAAATTGACACTGAATGTTTGCTTATGAAGAGTAATTGCCAATTTTCCCAATTAGAAGCCTACACTGAGGGCATTCGATTGATCTCCGCAAATTTCAAAAGATAAAAGTTTCAAAGTAGAAATCATACTTACCAATGGTGATGATTTTTTTTTTTCAATCACATAGACATACGCATGAGACTGTGGGTCAATTTCTACTCTAGATGGCTCAAAATGAAGCCACGGGATTACCGGACTGAACCAGCATGGTCGCGGTTAGGTCGGGGTTCCCATAACTCCGGCTTTGTCAAAGAGTCAACCTGTGTTGCGTGGTTGCAACCGGGGTGGAAGCTCTCGACGTTAGAAGAATTTCGGAATTGAGATGGGCGACTCGTACTACATGGTGGTAGTCGGAGTGGTATCCATCTCAACACCATCCCAAGTGATCCTATGCGGCCCAGGTCCGGCGGCAGGTTGTGTGTGCTAAAGTGTAGTGTTATGTAAGGAAGACATGCACAACAGTTTATATAGCAAACATCACTTCAAAATTTTAATCATACACTCATTCACCCCCATTCACCAACCTACAAAACAAAGTGTTAGCAAAAACTCCACCCCTTATTACTCCAATCCCGCACCAACATTTAACACGAGGTTAGTGGACTTACCTCACCTTCTCGAATGCGCTGCCAAAGAAACACATTAGATAACACACAATCAAGCTAATTAGGCCTAAGTCCTCTAAGGTTTAGAACCAGTCCCCAGCGGAGTTGCCAAGCTGTCGCGACCTATTTTTTCTGAAAATAATAGATCTAGGGGTATTGTTAATTTCAGGCCGACGGCCCTTAATTAACTCGGACTCTTCCAAGCCCATACCCCGCGCGACGTTGGGATAATCACAAAATTTTTCAAATAGGGAGTCGCCACTAGTCTATTGAGGTTGACTAGGAACCAAGTGAGACATGGGAGCGTGTCTCACTTTTTATGCAACCAGAGAGTCTAGGGTCGGGGACTTGATTATGTTAGTCACGCGACTAACGCCCTTTCGGTACCTAACTTGATCATGCATTAGTGAGATCTCGGCAACATATTCGAGAAAACTAAGGTCTGTCCTAACCGTTCTAAGGGTAAGGAAACAGTATCCAAAATATCATGACAAAACAGGGCACAGGAGAAAAGCCCTATTGTAGAGCCTTAAAGGCTTATTCAATTTTGCTATTTTTTTATTTTTAAGGGTTTTCTAATTTTTTTTTTTTTTGCAAATTTTCTGATTTTCTGCATTTTTATGAAATTTTAATATTTTTTATATTTTTTTAATTTTTTATACATTTTCAAATTTTCCGAAATTAAAGAAAACAAGATTTCAAGATTTTTTTATATTTTTCTGACTTCGAGAATTTAAGAAAAATATTTATTACTGTTTTTTGGAATTTTCTAATCCTTTTTTTTAATTTTTTTGGAATTTTTGAATATTCGGAAAAAGAAAAGAAATAGAATTAAAATAAAATTTTCTGAAATTAAAACAAAACATTTCTTATTTTTGATGATTTTTCGAAATTTTTTTAAAATATTTTTCTTAGTATATATTTTTTTTTTTTCAGATTCTTAATTAATTAAAAAAGTGATTCGGACCGGGTCGGGTGACCCGGCCCTACTAATCTGACCCGGACCATTAGGGTCCGGGCTAACTATTGACCGGGCCGGCCCTAAGGCCCACATGAATTTTTAACTGAAAATGGCCCATGAAAATTCTAAAACAGCCCATCCCATTTGTTCTCGGCCCAATCATTTGTAGCCCACACCAAAATGCAGCCCAACTTATCACCGCGACCCATGACACTCCTGCCCAGCCTAAAATTAGCAAGCCACAACCCATTTCCCTTTCTTTCCATTTTCCTATTTTAGGCTTCTTTTTTTTTGTTTTTTTGTTTTGTTTTTCTTTAATTTTTTTTTTTATTCTTTCCTGGCCTTCTTCTTCTTCACACCTGCATGCCTCCCCATGCACGCCTGACGCCCTCTTCGCCGCACACACGACGGAAACCTACACACTCCACCGCGCCGCCGCCAACGTCACCGCAAGTCCTTATTGGCCCTAATGAGGTTGCCCTAGCGTCGTTCGGCATCGGTCGTTCTATCTGGCCGACACCAAACCTCGCCGGCGATGGCTTTCGGCGACTCTCGAAGCTCTCCATTGCCGGGCAAAAAAAAAACTCCTCTCCGATCAAAACCGAGAGGAAATCTCACTAGGATGGCCATAATACTAAGAGAATCGATCAAACGTTTAGAATACTAAGCTATCGAGGACGAAACCGGTTATGCAAATTCTGGATCTCATTCATGCATTTCATCAAACACCTAATGGGCATTTCCGGATTCGGATATCTCCACCTCAACCGAGCCGCGAATGTGCTCTAGAGGCCTTCAGACATAACATACGGGGATGCAGGAGCAAAACGCAAAGGCGACAAGGGCCGGAGCTCGTGCGAGTCAGTCGGCCGCAAGGTCCGGCCCATCTCGTCCGAAAACCAAAGGGAGAAAACCAACCTGTTTAGCTTGAGGAAGACGCAGGGATACCGTCGGACAGGCTCGTGCGTGGCCGAACTCTTCTTTCTTCGGCTCTTGATCGTTGAGTTCACCTTCGGACGTCGCCGGATGGGCTTGTGGGTGGCTTGGACCGGAAAAACAGATCTTTTCTTCTTTGTTTTTCTTTCTTGCTAACCTGTTTCCGGCGCCGGAGTTGAAGCACGGCGAAGGGTTGACGGCGGCGGGTCGGGCGTTGCGGCCGGCCATTTCTCCTTTCCTCCGTTTTCTCTTCTCTTCTCTGCTGGTCTCTCCGTTTTTTCTCGGCTCAGCCCTCTCGGGTGCTCTCTTCTCTTTCGGATTCTTCTCTGAAGAACCTCCTTCTCTCTTCCAACTCTCGCTTTTCTGTCTGCTGGGCAACTGCAGGCTCAGGAGCGGAGGCACGGGTGAGTCAGGTGCGGCTGCCGACGGTCTTTCGCTCTCCCCCTCGCTGGTTCCCCCCTCCCCTTTGGTCTCCGAAACCAGCCCTTATCCTCGGCAACACGCTGCTGCCGTCTGACCTTTCTCTGCCATCTGACTTCGCCGACCTAACCCCTGCCGTGTGACCTTCTCCATCTTCTGCCCATGCTACAACTTGCTTCCCTTTTTTTTTAATTCTTCTTGCAGGTCCCTCTGTTCCCGTGCGACGGTGAAGGAGGTAAGAGGAAGAGAAAGGCGCGGGCTGGGCTGAAAAGGGAAAAAGAATAAGCGGGCTAGGCCCGCACGGGGAAGGGAAAAAAGGAGAAGAGAAAGGGGCCGGGCAGGCCGAGCCATGGCCATGCCCACATTTTTTTTTTAAAAAAAAAAAAATTTAAATTTTTTTTAAATTTTTTTTAGAAATTAATATGTATTTATATAAGCAAAGTAAATGGGCATTTAAGACAAAATAGATCGAAAAATCGGGTGTCAACAGAGGATACCTGCTGGGAGTAGCAAGAAATTCTCAATGAAGAAGGATAAAGAGACCATGGTCGAAGTGGCATTTGTCCAGGAGCCGCTCCCCCCTAAACCGTCTTCGGCACCTACACAAAGGCCTGCGACCATCCAAGGAAATAGCTCTGTAGGAATTGACCGAAGCAAGAAACCCTTGCGGAAGGAATTCACCCCGCTACCACGCCCATTGTCAAAATTATTTCCCGTGCTCCTTGAAAAGAGGATGGTAGCCAAGGAGGTATCCAGAGACAATCCCCCAAGGTTTCTCGGTTTCGATGTGACCAAGACATGCGAATATCACATGGGGGAAAAGGGGCATGACATCGATAATTGTTATGTACCAAAGGTCAAAATTCAACAATTATTAGACAAGGGTATTTTAACCTTCAAGGAGGCTCAGCCTAATGTGCAGCAGAACCCTTTGCCTAATCATACTGAAGGAGTGAACGAGATCTTTGAAGATGTACAAACAAGCCGCATACCCTTGACGGTGGATATCTTGAAAACGTATGAAGCCTTGGACTTGGCTGGGTATTATGAAGTTGAGGAAAGGGTAACCATGCAAGAAAAGCAAGAGCGTGTCCGCAGGATGATAAACATGGGGGTAATTCGACGTGTCACAAAAGAGGAGAAGCCAGTGTCCATGATAGAATCGTCAACGCCTGACTTGCCCTCATGCAATTTATCTTGCAACCCCGCGGCAGAGAAAGTTCGAGGGGAGGAGATGGTTGCCATGATAACTCCGGTGGTGATAGAACTGCCCGATGGAGATCACACTAGTGATGTTGAGATAGAAATTGCCGAACCGATGGTAATCGACCTTTTGACCGAGGAATTATCGGCGGTCGAAATCGTGGAGGAGAGTTTGACGCCGATCGTAATTGAACTACTGCCTCAAGGACATGATGAAGTGATGATACCTAGGCAATCTCCTGAGTTCGATACCAAAGCAGTACCTTGGGATTCCGGGTTGAATGAAATAGACGTTGTCACTCGATCAGGTCGTTGTTACGGGCCGACTGGAGGAGCCGAGAAGAAAGCAGTAACGGAGGAAGATGCGAAGCAATTTCTAGCAGTCGTAAAATCCAGCGAGTTCAATATAGTAGATCAGCTACGGAAAATGCCGGCTCAAATTTCCCTCCTAGAGCTACTCAAGTCTTCAGAGAAACACAGGGATGTCTTGCTGAAGGTTCTCAATGAAGTGCATGTCCCCGAAATGATTGATGAGGCCCAATTAGAGGAATTTGTGGGGTCCATCCTATTAAAAGATCAAATTTCCTTCACTGACGAAGATCTCCCCATTGATGGCCCTAATCACACAAAGGCGTTGCATAAATCAGTGAAACATGACAGTACTCTCGTCCTTAGAGTGCTGATTGATAATGGCTCCGCGCTTAACATATGCCCATTGGCCACGCTCCATCGCTTGGGTGTTGATATCGGGAGGATCCACCCTGGTAAGTCTACCGTGCATGCATTCGACGGGATGAAAAAGGAGGTGATAGGAGAGATTGAATTGGAATTACTGATCGGTCCTGTGCTCTTCTAAGTGTCATTCCAAGTGTTAGACATATCGAGCGCCTTCAATTTCCTGCTAGGAAGGCCGTGGATTCATACGGCAGGCGCCGTCCCCTCTAGCCTCCATCAAAAAGTGCGATTCGTGGTCGACAACAGGCTTATTACCGTGCACGGAGAGACGGACTTCAGGGTTTACAACGAGACAACCATTCCGTGTGTGGAGCCTGAATATACAGAAGAATCAAGCTTTCAAACTCTTGAGCTAGTATCTATGGTTCATATCCCCGCCGGCTCATCCTTGGGCACCCCAGAATTATCCAAGTCAGCTATAGTAGTCGGGAAAATCATGTTGGCGAATGGGTATAACCCTGGAGAAGGCCTGGGGCTGCATGGTCAAGGGATTCGAAAACCTATCGAAGCTCACAGAAACTTGAGGAGAAAGGGCTTAGGATACGTTGAAAAGCGAGGAGGCAGTGGTGAACGAGGAGGCCGAGATCCCCGAAGAGGTCAAGACGGGCATGGAGGTCGCGGTGACTATGGAGTTCGAACTGGAAACGGAGAAGGTCGTCAGAATATCTTTCCCCCACTATTGAAAGAAACGTTCCCGGGACCTCCGAAGATGTTGGCAGAGGTGGACGGGACCATCAACAATGCAGCTAGTCTATTCGTGGATAATGTCATAGGCGTCATTCAGGAGTGTGGAGAAGCTGGACCTTCCGAAGACATCATTGCCCCTCCAGAGTAGGTGGCCTCGTTCAGTGTAGCTTTTGTTTATATTCTCTCCCCTGCGTAAGGGGGCTTCTTGTTATTTCAATTTCATCGTTTGAGTCGTTTGTAATGAGGACTATGTCAAGCCCCTGACCTTGAGCCATGGGTTTGGGGTAGTGCGTGTTGTAATACGGCCTTATCATTTCCCATTCAATAAAATAGATACACGTTTTACTAAGGACATGTGGAAGCACACCAAACTAGGCCTATGATGATCTCTGAGGCCTGGGCTTCCACATGCTCATTTCTTTGACAATTTTGCAAGAGCGAGGAGATTCGATGATATGAGGATGAGCTCTTGAAGCTCGTTTTACCAAAAATATTTAGAAAATTATTCAAAAAAACATGCATTATGTTTATCATTAACATGATCTAACCCATCTCATCACATCTCAGGCATTACATTATGCATAATCATGATAAGGATTCATGTGACTCGGGTATACACGAAAGAGATCTCTTCGAATCTGACGCCGAAGACGATGACCAGAAGCGGATTGAGTGTGAATGGAACCGGCACGAAGAGTCAAGGCCATTGACAGAAGACCACACGATTGCCATAAACTTAGGCGACCCAGAGAATGTCAAAGAAGTCAAAATTGGGGCCAGTCTTCCAAAGTTGGAGATGGAGAAAATGATTGGCCTCCTAAGTGAGTATCATGATGTGTTTGCTTGGACCTATGCTGATATGCCAGGTCTCGATCCTAGAATCGTGGAGCACGCCTTACCGACCGACCCCAATGTACCACCCAAGAAGCAGAGGCTCAGGAGAACCAAACCGGAGTTGTCTAAGAAAATTGAGGATGAGGTCATGAAATTGTTAGAGGTGGGGTTCATTGAAGTATCGCATTACTCCACTTGGGTGGCAAACATTGTGCCTGTGATGAAAAAAGATGGGAGGGTTAGGGTGTGCGTCGATTATCGCGACTTGAACCGAGCCGATCCGAAAGATGACTTCCCACTCCCACACATCGATGTCCTAGTTGACAATGACGGCAGGATTCGAATTATTTTCTTTTATGGATGGATTTTCTGGATATAACCAAATCCGTATGAAGGAAGAGGACAAAAGCAAGACGTCGTTTATAACTCCATGGGGGACCTTTTGCTACAAAGTGATGCCTTTTGGTTTAAAGAACGCTGGGGCAACATATCAAAGGGCCATGGTCGCATTGTTCCATGACATGATGCACAAGGAGATCGAGGTGTACGTGGATGACATGATCGCAAAATCCAGATGAAATGAAGACCATGTTGAAGTCTTGCGAAAACTATTCGTGCACCTCTGGAAGTTTAAATTGCGCCTCAATCCTGTGAAATATGTGTTCGAGGCAAAATCCAGAAAGCTGCTAGGATTCATGGTCAGTAGCAAGGGGATCAAAATTGACCCAGCAAAGACCAAGGCCATTTGCGATTTACGACCTCCGACTACCGTTAAAGAAGTCTGCAGTTTGTTGGGACAGCTTAATTACGTGGCCAGGTTTATTTGTCAACTGTCAGAAATGGCAAAACCATTCTTCAAGCTCTTAAAGAAAAATGTGAAAGTCAAATGGGATGCCGAATGTCAAAATGCGTTTGAGAAGATAAAACACTATCTTACTCATGCTCCAGTCTTGGTCCCTCCAATTCTAGGGTTTCCTCTAATTCTGTACTTGACTATACATGATGAGTCACTAGGGGCTATGCTGGCCCAGAAAAGGCCAAAAGACGGGAGAGAATGCACGATTTACTACTTGAGCAAGAAGTTCACTACCTCTGAGATGAGCTACTCGGCAGTTGAGAGGACTTGCACGGCCCTGGTTTGGGTGTTACATCGATTACGACAATATACCCTGCACCACCAAATTTTGTTGGTGACCGAGAATGATCCCATTAGATATCTCCTAGAGAAACCCGCGCTGGTTGGAAAGCTGGCTAAGTGGCGATCTTGATTTCAGAATTTGATGTACGAAGCTTTAGGACAAAAATCGTAAAAGGCCGCGCCATAGCAGACATGTTAGCAGGGAATCCGCACGAATCGGGAAACTCTGATGAGGAGAATGAGGTAGAGGAGCGGATCTTACTTGTGTCAAATGACAAATGGATGATGTACTTTGATGGTGCTGTTAACTTAGCCGGGTCGGGTACCGGGGCAGTCCTTATCTCCCCAGAAGGCCAGCACCACCCCGTCGCTAAACCCGACCTTCCCTTGCACAAACAATATCGCGGAATATGAAGCATGCATCCTTGGCCTCCAAGCTGCCATTGATATGAAAATTCGAAAGTTGCAAGTCTACGGTGATTCAGCTCTTATCATCCTGCAAACTGAAGGCGAATGGCGAACACGAGATCCGAAATTAATTCCATATCACGAGTTCTTAGGGGAGTTGGTAGAGGAATTCCAAGAAATATCCTTTAGCTACTTGCCGAGGTCTCAAAACCAATTCGCCGATGCCTTGGCCACATTGTCTTCAATGTTACAAACTACCGGGGGTTTAGACGTTGAACCACTAAGGATTGAGATTCTTAGGCGCCTGGCTTATTGTATGGTAATCGAGGAAGAGCCTGATGGAGAGCCACGGTATCGCGACATCTTAGAATACCTTCAGAAAGGTGAATTCCCTCAAGAAAGTGATACTTCGGACCGAAAGTACTTAACGAAGCTTGCATCGAAGTTCTTCATTAGTGGAAACACCCTCTACAAGAGGTCCTTCGATTCAACATTGTTGAGATGTGTTGACGCCAAGGAAGCAAACCGTTTGATGAAAGAAATGCACGAAGGAGAGTGCGGCCCCCATATGAATGGTCACCTCCTAGCAAGAAAGATCATGCGGCTTGGATATTACTGGCTAACTATAGAGCCCGACTGCATTCAACATGCGCGACGTTGCCACCAATGCCAAATTTATGGGGATAAAATGAATGCTCCGCCGAATGAGCTCCACCAAATGTCCCAATCTTGGCCTTTTTCTATGTGGGGAATTGACGTGATTGGGCCCATTAATCCCAAAGCATCAAACGGGCATCGATTCATCTTGGTGGCGATTGACTATTTTACGAAATGGGTTGAAGCTAACTCATATGTTAATGTCACCGCCAAAAATGTTGCCAAGTTTATTCGTCGCGATATTATTGCTCGCTACGGGGTGCCAGAGGCAATTATCACCGACAATGACTCCAATCTAAACAACAAAGTTGTGGACGACTTGTTTAATGAGTTTTGGATTAGACATTTGAACTCGTCCCCATACCGTCCACAGATGAATGGAGCGGTCGAAGCAGCAAATAAAAACATAAAGAGGATATTGTCAAAAACTGCTGAAAATTACCGTGATTGGCGCGAAAGACTTCCTTATGCACTGATGGCATATCAGACATCTATCTGCACTTCCACAGGGGCTACTCCCTTTTCATTGGTGTATGGGATGGAGGCGGTTTTACCCATGGAAGTTGAAATTCCTTCGCTGAGGGTCCTTTCTCAATCGAAGCTTGATGAGGTCGAATGGATACAATAGAGGCATGAGCAGTTGAGCATGATAGATGAGAAAAGATTGCAGGCCATATGTCATGGCCAGTGCTATCAGAAGCGAGTTGCAAAGGCCTTCAATCGAAGGGTCCGTCCCAGGCGTTTCGAAGTTAATGACTTGGTGCTGCGAAAAGTGCTACCAGTAATACTTGACCCTCGTGGAAAGTTCACCCCAAATTATGAAGGACCTTATGTCATTAGGAAAATCCTACCAGGTGGTGCTGTGATTTTAGTTGAGATGGATGGACGTGAGCTGCCTAAGCCTGTAAATGCTGATGCAATCAAAAAATATTTTCCATGAATGAGATCGAGGCTGTAGAGCCATTCCGCGTACAATTTGAGTCACATAGCATTGTGCATGCATGCCACATAAACATTCCATACATGCATATCTATTCGTGTTTCAGGTGCCCAGGTGGTTCGACAAAAATGATACAAGGAGAGAAGACGGGCAGTCCTTAAGGAGCCAATTCAAAGAAGCCACCTAGCCTTCACAAGTATCTCTTTTCCTGCATTAAAAGGACCGCCAAAAAAAAATACCAAATAAAAAAAAAAGAGAAAAGAAAAAATCATCACCCACTGATGCGAGTAGCATTCACTCTTTGACATCTGCTTGACCATACAAATAAGTGGGCTTTCAAACTCGGACGAGAATTGATTTTTACACTCATTTATGTTGACCCGCAAAATAATATTTTGAGATGGTAAAGTTGTAATCGTTCCAGGGGGGAATAAGAATTTTGACCTTAAATGGAAAAAGAAAGCAACTTTGGACACCGTCGGCACCCTTAGCCGAATGGTATCCGGGGATGAAACCGCCTGGTCCGATCGCGAGTTCGAATCCCGAAAGCGGCAGTAGCCGCATAAAAAAAAAAGAGAGAGAAAAGGCGAAAACCAACTTTTTGCAACTTTCTTTTTTTGTGCCCTTTCCCCTCTCCATCAGCCGCTTCTCTCTCTCTCTCCCCCTCGCTCGGCTCTGGTTTTGACCGAACCCGCCACCACTGCTGCTACTCCAACCGTCGGCTGTCGTTAGCCACCGCCAGGAATGCCAGTGAAGATTTGGAGTTGCCAAATATCCAAAAGGGCGATGTTAGTACTCAAAGGATAAATGCAAGATTGTCACGTTGCCTCATGGCAGGTAAGTACCCTTCTTCTCGAAAAAAATCTTTGGCGTTTTCCTGGAAAACAAGCAAAAAAAAAAAAAAAAACTGTAAACAAAATTTTTTTCACAAAGTCTTTGAACACCTCTTTTATCTCAAAATTGTCTATCCGTTTGGTGGATCACTCATTTTGAATCAAATTCCTCATGGAGATTAATCTAATTAGATGATTTTGACCAATTGAGATTGGGATGTTACCCGTGCCAAGCAAGAAACACTTAGGATGAGAAAAGGCAACCCACCTCCAAATACGTCCTTTAAACACTTTGAGAGTCGCCAAAAAAAGAAGAAGAGGAAAAGCCGTGTCATTTAAGGACAAGGGATTCATTCGCAGGTGGTATATGGACCAAAGTGAAAAGAGGAATTTCTTTCTATGCCCTACACACTGCAAGTGACAATAGTCTACCCATTTGAGCCTGTAAATTTAGAGAATTTTCTACAAAGCACCCCTGTCAAGAACCACCCCACAATGGGGCAGATTTGGAGGTTTCGGTTGACATCATAGGGCGAGAAGAATGAGAAAGACTGCTTTGCTCTCACTTGCATCAATCTTTTGTAGTGACTTCAGGTGGGTTCTTATGGAAACTCGAGGTATCCCAAAATGAAGAAGAGTACTCATTTCTCTATCTAAACACCTATAACCTTTGCTTAGCCAAGTTGAGCCTAAACATTCATTTCTAAAGCCCAAATGGTGATTATCTCCCCTATTGGGGTAAGGCATATAATTTATCAAGGCAATTGGCATTTACATGAAAATGTAGAAAATGTCTTGAAAGTCCTAGCGGCTCAAAAAAAAAATCAATGAAAACTAGGGGGCATGAAAAAAGCAGTGTGCCTGGTAAAAGCAAGGCCGATACCCGATTTTAAAAAAAAAATCAGAAAAACTAGGGAAATCGCAAAAAAAAAAAAGAGAAAGAGAGACTTTCTTGTGAAAGAAAAACGGTCAAAGTCAAAATGCTTGCATTGGGAAAAGTCGTGCAAATGCAAAAGCCATTAGATGAAAGAGCAAAGCTCTCATGTCAAGATGTTTAGCCAAGGGACTTTCGAGACAAAGTTAGATTTCCAAAGTCAAGTGCCTTCGAAAAATTGGATGAAATGGTAATGATACAATGATAATCATCAACTCTTAAACCCATCTTCAAAGAAAATTCTAAGCCTTTTGAGCCTATAACCAAACCAACATTACAACCCCTTCCCGAAGTCTCTTCAGATTGGGATGACTCGAGTGAAGGTAAGGACTTCTCAAAGAAGCTACCGCTTGAAGAAGCGAGGGCAAAGTTGTCTTATCTCATAAGGTTTCGTGACTTGTAAACCTAGTGAAGATGTTGATCGATGATTATTTCACTGCGTAGCCAATGATGCTTATCATTTGTTGAAACATTGACCAAATCACATCATGGCCCTTCTTAAAGACCTCTTAGATCGGTCAACATGTACTTACTGCGAATGATTCCCAAAACCTTTGACATGGGTTATGTGAGATACTCCAGTGATCGACTGTGCCTCCCACATTCAGGGATGGGATCAAATAGCCATTTTCTCAAGAAGATGTGAGAAGCCCTTTTTGACTAAGAGCCCTTGCTTGGCATGTTTAATGAATCGTTCTCATAAGTCATGATCACTTTGATATGGACTTTTCTTCTAAAGGAGTTTGAGAATTGATGATATCTTCCAAACTCGATGACAATTTTGCGATACCAAGTAGTGTCATACGTTTACCGAATAATTGAATTAGCTCGATTTGTTCATGCAGTTAACACTTTCTCATCTTCAATATTTTTTCTTGGATTGTCGCAAATGACACTCCTTTCAAGTTGATCTTGCTTGGTTCCCCCAGTAAAGCCACGACTTTCCTCCTTGGTCGAAACCCGTTTTTACACGGTGAGACTATCCTCTCCGGTCGAAACTCGTTTTTACACGATGAGACCTCCTCCCTGGTCGAAACCCGTTTTTACACGGTGAGACTATCCTCCTCGGTCGAAACTCGTTTTTACACGATGAGACCTCCCTAATCGAAATCCGTTTTTACACGGTGAGACTATCATCTCCGGTCGAAACTCGTTTTTACACGATAAGACCTCCTCCCTGGTCGAAACCCGTTTTTACACGGTGAGGCTATCCTCCTCGGTCGAAACTCGTTTTTACACGATGAGACCTCCTCGGTCGAAACTCGTTTTTACACGATGAGACCTCCCTGGTCGAAACCCGTTTTTACACGGTGAGACTATCCTCTCCAGTCGAAACTCGTTTTTACACGATGAGACCTCATTCCTAGTCGAAACCCGTTTTTACACGGTGAGACTATCCTCCTCGGTCGAAACTCGTTTTTACACGATGAGACCTCCCTGGTCGAAACCTGTTTTTACACGGTGAGACCTCCTCCCTGGTCGAAACCCGTTTTTACACGATGAGACTATCCTCTCTGGTCGAAACTCGTTTTTACACAATGAGACCTCTTTTCCCGGTCGAAACCCGTTCTTACACGGTGAGACCTTCATTCCAGTCAAAACTAGTTATCGCATAATAAGACTTACCCACCTCGGTCGAGGGGCATTTTTTTTACAAAGTAAGATCATGCATTCACATCATTTTCTCATACGCAATCCCCGATCATCATCCTTCATGGACAAAATTTTAGGTGTCTCTTATCTTTGAAAGGAACCTCTTCGAGCTCCCATTCAAAGAGGGACAGCTGTTGACACCTGAATTTTGGCAATTTGTTTAAGTGTTTATTAATTGCATTAAAAAAGTAGGGATTAATTTCTAACCCCTTAACAAAAAATATTTTTCATTAAAATCGCATCGCATATAGACATTAAGATCACTTGCATCACTAGTTTTAAAATTTATCAAAAAAATAAAAAATAAAAAAATTAAATTTTTTTAAAAATTAAATTAAAAAAAAAAAAACGTGGGTCCGGCCGGGCGGGCCTGCCCGGCCCCCTTTCTCTTCTTCTTTCCCTTCCCCGCGGGCCCGGCCCGCTTGGTTTTCTCTTCTTCCTCCCTTCTTCTTCTCGTGCGGCGGCGCCACCTACAGGGGAAGGAAATAAAAAATGGAAGCAAGTCAAAGGGAAGGAAAGCAAAGCGGTAGCAAGTCAGGCAGGAAGAAAGCAACATAAAATCAGCAGGGAGGGTTAGGTCGGTCAGCAGACCGACAAGGGAAAGAAGACACGCCCGCTGTGAAAAAAAAAGGGGATGAAAAAGGAGGTTCTGGAAAAAAAAAAATCCGGGGAATTTTGAGGGTGAGAGAGAGTGAACCGGAGAAAGAAGGAAAACTCGAGGAGCCGCCAGCCGTTGCGGAAGCCGCTTGGCCGCCGTCGCCCGCCGTAGCTCATCCCCGAACGAGGTAGGCCTTCCCGAAACTCTATTATTTAATTTCGCGAGAATACCAGGCTCGGAGCTCGCAAATGACCGGCTCGCGCAAGCTCGCCATCGTCGACCTTGTGTTTTGCTCCTTTTACTTGCACTTCATGTCCGAAGACCCCTATAGCATGTTCGTGGCTCGGTTGAGCCGAAATCTCTCATTTTCGTAGCGCTTGTTAACTGTTCGACAAAATGCCTCAATGAGAGAACCGAATCCAATCCTTGACCGGAGCTCGGCTTCCGGCTCCCGTTGCGTAGTTCGGGGTTAAACTGCTATCATACCCCGTTTTAGTCATCTCCCTAGCTCTTAGGTAGGTTATTCCGCGCCGTTTGGGTAAGCCGAGGTGCGTTTTTCGCCTTCTCCGGTGACCTTCGAAAGCATCGGCCGGCTAGGGGCCGGCGGCGCTCGGCGTCGGTCGGACCGAACGACCGACGCCAGACAATGGCCTGGCGACAACCCCAAAAAGCAGGCGACGGCTCGTCGCGCGTGGAGGCAGGCTTCAGCGAACGGAGTTGCAGAGCGGCTTCCTTCGGGCGCGCATGGGGAAGACCTGCATGCAGAAAGACGTGGAGAAGAAGACCCAAAAAAAAATGAATAAAAAAATTAGAAAAAAAGGATTAAAGAAAAACAAAAAAAGAGAAAGGTCAAAAATAAGATAGGGTCCAAGAAGAGGGGCTTCGCCGCGGGCCTGCTTCAGTTGGGCCGAATCGGCCACGGGCCGGTTCTTTTCTTTAGCTAGGGTAGGAATAAACATAAAAATTGGGCTTTTTTTTCAAAAATCCGCGTGGGTTTATTTTTTAGTGGGCTTGAGGTCTGCCCGATTCCTTCAGCCCAACCCGGACCGGCGGCACCTGAGTCGGGTCAGCAAGGCCGGGTTTCCTGACCCGGTCTGAATCATTTCTTTTAAAAGAAATATAAAAAAATCGAAAATTCAAAAAATCATAAAAAATATAAAAAAAACTTTGAGAAATCATAAATTTTTTTGAAATTTCAGAAATTTCGTGGAAAATTCAGAAACCTAAAAATTTATGATAATTTTCGTAAAAAAAAATATTTTTTTTAAAAAAATCGAAAATATTAAAATATTGAAAATTCCAAAAAAATTTCAAAAATCCCAAAAATTCTGAGTTGTTTTAGAGTTCCTTTAAAAGCTCTAGAATGATTCTTGGATAAATTTTCTCTAAAAAATGTTCAAAAATCATCGGTCTAAGATTGTGTTTAAAATTGAACAAGCCTTTACGGCTTCACCTTAGGGTTTTAATTATCCTCGGACGCAATTTCCCTTGAGTGCACTCTTACGATGCAATGATTATGGTTTCCCCCTTAATGTAATTAGAATTGTCGTGTATTTATCTCTTAATGCTAGGTGTTTATTTTTCACCTGCAATTTATTTAATACTTTCTTTAATTGTCGATTGTTATTTTGGTAGTTGCGCACCTGCATGATCACTTCACATGTTAGTGGTCAAGTCTAAAATCAATCCAAACTGCCTGACAAAGAAAATCTTTTTGAAATGAACAAGATTAGGTACCGAAAGGGCACTAATTAGTTAATTAGTGTAATCAAGTCCTCGACTCTAGAATCTCTGGTTACGCAGAAAGTGAGGCACACTCCCATGCCTCGCTTGGTTTCTAGCCGACCCCAATAGGCTAGTGGGCTTATGTTAAGCCCCTGCGGAAGGGAGTCCCACATCGCTTGGGAGAAGCCCTCTGGCCTGCTTGATAATCTCCAGGGCTGCCCTCACCTCACAACTGCAGTTTTGGGGCTGAGAACCTTAGTTAATCTTCATGAACATCCAATGTCACGCGGGGTAAAGGCTTAGGAGACTTCATGAACATCCAATGTCACGCGGGGTATAGGCTTAGGAGAGCCCATGTCTAATGAGGGTCCTGGACCCATCCTTTGCACAATACCCCTAAACCTATTTATTCTGATATTCATTTCCTCCACGGGACGGAAGAAATAGGTTGCGACAGTGCGGCACCGTGGTTTTTCCCTTCTTGATTTTAGAAGGGTTTTCCACGTAAAAATTCCTGATTGCCCTCTTTTCTTCCCTACTTTATTTTTCGTCGCATATTCGCGTCCCCAACAACTGGTATTAGAGCCTGGTTTTGGCGAAATAGTGGGAGCGAATATGGACGAAGGAAAGGTGAAGATTGATCGGTTCGATGGCAATGATTTTAGTTTCTGGAAGATGCAAATCGAGGATATGCTGTATCAGAAGAATTTGCATCAACCTCTGTCTGGAGAAAAACCAGAATCTATGAAGCAAGCAGAGTGGGAATTGTTAGATTGACAAGCTCTAGGTTTGATTCGTCTTACATTGGCGCGGAACGTTGCTTTCAACATTGCCAATGAGGCGACAACGGTGGATTTGATGGCGGCGTTGTCTAACATGTACGAGAAGCTTTCTACATTAAACAAGGTATATTTGATGCGTCGTTTTTTCAATCTGAAGATGGACGAGGGTGCTTCTGTGACAGATCACATCAACGAATTCAACGTGATCACGACTCAGTTGAGTTCGGTGGATATCAAATTTGATGATGAGGTAAAAGCTTTGATTTTATTATCTTCTCTACCTGAAAGTTGGAGTGCAACCGTGACTGCAAAGTGAGCAGTTCGTGCTGTAAGAAAAAGTTGAAGCTTCAAGCAATCCGAGATTTGATTCTTAGCGAGGATATTCGTAGAAGAGAATCGGGTGAATTTTCGGGTGCTGCCTTAAATATTGAAGGCAGAGGGAGAAGCAATCAACGAGGGCGAAACCAGTATCATGGTAAATCAAAGTCCAGAGGGAGAAGCAATCAACGAGGGCGAAACCAGTATCATGGTAAATCAAAGTCCAGAGGGAGAAGCAAATCGAGACCTCATGGTGAAATTATTTGCTAGAATTGTGAAAAGAAGGGACATCTGAAACGAGATTGTAGAGCCCCAAAGAAGAAAATTCAATATCGAGATCGAAATCAAGATGAAGAAAAATCTGTGGATGTAACTTTTGAAGAGACTCAAAATAGTGATGCCTTAATTTTGAGCATTGATAGTCCAATTGAGTCATGGATTCTTGATTCAGGTGCGTCGTTTCACTCTACTTCATGCAAAGAATTAATGCACAATTTTGTTGCTAGAAAATTTGGAAAGGTTTATCTTGCTGATGATGAGCCTTTGGATATTATGAGAAAGGGTGATATTTATATAAAATCTACTAACGGATATCAATGGAAGTTGCATGATGTCAGATATGTTCCAGGACTTAAGAGAAATATGATCTCTATAAGTCAACTAGACAGCACAGGTTACAGGACTATTTTTGGGGATGGCTCTTGGAAAATTGTTAAAGTTGCTCTGGTTGTAGCACGTGGAACAAAGTCAGGAACACTCTACATGACTGAAATCAATAGAGAAACTGCAGCAATTGCTGAATCTGAAATTGATTCTAAATTATGGCACCGCAGGCTTGGACATATGAGCAAAAAAGGAATGAAGATATTAGCATCTAAGGGAAAATTGCCTGATTTGAAGTCCATAGATATTGGTCTATGTGAAGATTGCGTTATGGGTAAGCATAAACATGTTAGTTTTTCGAAAATTGGAAAAGAACTAAAGAAAGAAAAATTAGAGTTGGTGCATACAGATGTATGGGGCCCAGCTCTTGTGCAATCCCTTGGAGGCTCGCGCTATTATGTCACATTTATTGATGACTCCACCAGAAAGGTATGGGTTTATTTTCTAAAAATAAATCTGACGTGTTTGCTACTTTTAAAAGATGGAAAGCTGAAGTGGAGAACCAGACTGGCCTGAAAATTAAATGTTTAAGGTCTGATAATGGCGGTGAATATGATAGCAAGGAATTCAAGCAATTTTGTGCAGAACGGAATCGAAATGACAAGAACTGTTCCAAATAGACCGCAGCAAAACGGAGTTGCTGAGAGGATGAACAGAACTCTAAATGAGCGTGCAAGAAGCATGAGGTTGCATGCAGGATTACCCAATATGTTTTGGGCAGATGCAATTAATACGGCAGCATATTTAATTAATAGAGGACCTTCGGTTCCACTTGATTTTAAGTTACCGAAGAAGAATGGAGTGGAAAGAAGGTAAATCTCTCGCATCCGAAAGTCTTTGGTTGTGTTTCCTATGTCCGCGTAGATTCTGAAAATAGAGATAAACTTGATGCAAAAGCTAAAAAATGATTTTTCATCGGATATGGTTTTGATTATTTTGGCTATCGGTTCTGGGATGAACAAAATAGAAAAATAATAAGAACTGCTGATGTTACGTTCAATAAGAATATGTTGTACAATGACAAATTTGTGGCAGAATCTAGTGTGAAGGAAAATTTGGTGGAAAATACAGAGATTGAATTGGAAGAAAATTCTAAAAGTGTTATGGTTGAAATTCCTAAAACTGTTGCTGAACAAGAATCACGTACACCTAATCCCACTTTGAAAAGATCTAGTAGAACACCTAAACTTGTACAAAGATATTCTTCGTCATTGCATTATTTGCTTTTGATTGACGCTGGCGAACCAGAAAATTTTTCGGAAGCAGTGCAGGTTGAAGATTCTGTTAAGTGGGAGTTAGCAATGCAGGATGAGTTGGATTCACTCGAGAAAAATAAAACTTGGGTGTTAACTCGGTTACCATATGGGAAGAAGGCATTGCAGAACAAGTGGGTGTATCGGGTCAAAGAAGAACCCGATGGCAGCAAGAGGTACAAAGCAAGGTTAGTAGTAAAATGGTTTCAGCAAAAAGAAGGAATTGACTATATAGAGATTTTTTCTCCAGTTGTGAAATTGACTACTATTAGGTTAGTATTGAGTATTGTTGCTGCAGAGAATTTACATCTAGAGCAGCTAGATGTTAAGACTACATTCCTCCATGGTAATTTGGAGGAGGATATTTATATGGTACAACCGGAAGGTTTTCAAGATCCTGGAAAAGAAAATTATGTCTGCAAATTGAATAAAAGTCTGTATGGCTTGAAACAAGCTCATCGACAGTGGTACAAAAAATTTGACACATTTATGTGTGGTAACGGGTTCACTAGAAGTGACATGGATCATTGTTGTTATTTCAAAAAATTTGATGACTGCTATATTATTTTGCTGTTGTATGTGGATGATATGCTCATTGCAGGATCTAGCATGAGAGAGATCAACATACTGAAGCAGCAATTGGCAAAAGAGTTTGAGATGAAGGACTTGGGCATAGGGAATCAGATTCTTGGGATGAGGATCATGCGGGATAGATCTAAAGGAATTCTAAAGTTATCTCAAGAAAAATACATTGAAAATGTGTTTGATAGATTCGGAGTTCAGAATGCAAAGTCCAGAAGTACTCCTTTAGGAAGTCACTTCAAGCTCTCAAAGGAGCAGTCACCAAAGACGAATGAAAAGCGGGAGTATATGGCTAAAGTGCCTTATGCATCAGCTGTTGGTAGTTTAATGTACATAATGGTGTGTACTAGACCAGACATAGCTCATGCAGTGGGAGTTGTGAGCAGATACATGGCAAATCCAAGAATAAAACATTGGGAAGCTGTAAAGTGGTTATTAAGATACACGAAAGGCACTTCGGTATATCATTATGTTTTATGAAAAATAGTGCAACTTTACAAGGCTTTGTTGATGCAGATCTTGGTGGTGACTTGGATCATAGGAAGAGCACATCGGGTTATGTTTTTACCTTAGGTGGCACTGCAATCAGTTGGATGTCTAGACTTCAGACTTGTGTATCTCTCTCAACCACCGAAGCAGAGTATGTGGCTATATCTAAAGCTAGTAAAGAGATAATTTGGTTGAAAAATTTTCTGAAGGAGATAGGTAAGGAGCAAGATAATAGTGTTCTTTTCAGTGATAATCAAAGTGTTATTTGTCTTGCAAAGAATCCGGTATTTCACTCAAGGACAAAACACATTGAGTTAAAATATCATCAAATTCGTCAGTTAATAAATGACAGGGCATTATCATTAAAGAAGATTCTTGGTGCAGAAAATCTAGCAGATATGTTAACAAATGTTGTCATCACTGAGAAACTGAGGCTGTGCATTGCCTCAGTTGGCCTCTATGGTAAGTGATGAGGGGGGCTGCCGCACTAGGACAATTTAGGTTGAAAATATGAAGACTATAAAAGATTATTGCTGTTTTTTGAAGATCAGCCTCCAAGTGGGAGATTGATGGAATTGTGGAGTCTGATGGAGAAAAATATTATTGTGGTAGGCACTTCCCAAAGGGTCACCAATCTCGAGATATTAAAGGAAATAGAGTTTATATTACTGCTAATATCTTACATGTAATTTCCTTTAATATGTATGCCCTAGACTCCTGTTATAAATAGGGGCAATTTCTTTTATAGTTGTAACACTGAAGCTTTGTAACCCTGAGCTTGTAACACTGATAGTGAAGAGATTGCCTAGTGCGGCATCGTGGTTTTTCCCTTCTTGATTTTAGAAGGGTTTTCCACGTAAAAATTCCTGATTGCCCTCTTTTCTTCCCTACTTTATTTTTTGTTGCATATTCGTGTCCCCAACAAGAAACCCCAACTTCTCCAATCGGGACCATAGTAGCTAGGCCCAAGTCCCTATAGGTCAAGGCCTTGTCCCCAACGCTCAAGTCAGGTCCTCGAAATTGAGTCTAGATTCCTGACCCTCGAAGCCTAGCTCAAGACCTTAGCATCATGCTTGTGTCTTTGCCAGTCGCACCCAAGTCCCCGCACCCATGAGCCTGAGCCCAAGTACCCCAATGCTGGGCCCGAGGCCTAATCTCAAGGCCGGGCTTTATGAGAGAAAAAATTAGTCGTTTACAATTTATTTAAGTATTGAAGTTATGAAATTTGATTCGATAAAATTATATTTAAAATTTGGTGATATAGCAGCAAATGCAGCCCTTATATCACACAACTATTGCATGTTTTTCTTCAGAAAATAAAAGCAATAATTTTCAGTTCATTTCAAATTTCAGTAGAACATTGAAAAATATTATTATTTTCTAGAAAAATGACTTATTTGAGCATTATTTTAGAAAAGTCAAGTTATTCGTGAAACAAATGGAGCCTAGGTTTAATTTCTTTCTTCCATCTGATTTGTGTTAGTTATTGGAAGCTTGGTATATGCAACTAATGACACGATGTCAAATTAATTTGGGATAGTAATTTTTATATGTAATTGGCTTTAGTAGAAGCATATTGTAATAGAAAAGTGAATTGCTAAGGATGTACAACCTTCAATTCTAAAGTGTATCTTGACTTCGTCTGTGAATGTGTTTCGGGGTTTTATCATCATACATTGTGATTTGATGCAGAATATTTCTCATTTTCATGAGGTTGTCATCCTTGATTTATCACACTTGTGATGAAACGATAATTCTATAGGGTTAGTTAAGAATATATAGGTAAAAAACTGTGCTTATATTTCTCTAAGGTTCTCTTTTGTGTTACATTCTGGCTTCTCCTAACTAATGTTCTTATATATAACAATGTTTCATACCTATTGCTCATCATTTTGATTTAAATAATCTTTGGAACGAGAGCATTATTAGTTATATTGAGAAATTGATTTTTTATTTTTATTTTTATTTTTATTTTTTTCCCATCATTTTTCCCCGGTAACTGTTCACCCTTCTCCTCTTCTAGTTCTAACACATCTAAGTTTAGTTCTAACTTTAGTTCTGATGTTTTTACTTTCGGTTTTATTTCTAGCTCTAACCTACCGTTTACTATTGTAGGTCATAATCTGTTTCTACTTTCTTCTTTGTTTGTGATGCTTTAATTTAATGTTTAAGATGTATTTACAATAATATTTTGGGTCTAGGACTATGTACTGAATATTCAGTTCTTTTTATTTCATTAATTATTTTGCAGAATTAGGTACTTTCATTCTTTCGTCCCTTTCCCCATCTTGCCCTACTCATTATGTTCTCGTCACTCTTCTGATGGTTGGTTTAACACTTACACTGTCCACCTTGCCAAAGGTGAATCGTAACATAAACCATATCATCTTTTGAGTTACTCTTTTGGAGGCACTGTAGGTTAGGCTTTCTTATTTCTCGAAACTAGGTTCAACAAAACTAGGCAACGGATAACGTAACTGGATTTAACTGAGTTATAACTTATTTTGTCACTCATAGTGTAGAATGTCAAGAATCAGATTTGTTGCTTTATTTGCTTGATAGAGAGGGCTCAATTATCGTTTGTGATTGTAACAGGTGTGAGATCCTTTCTGTTAACGGAGTACCGGTATGCTGGAGTTTTCGTGGTTGCTTTTGCGATACTAATCTTCCTCTTACTTGGCTCTGTCGAGAGGTTCACCACCCAAACCCGGCCTTGTACATCTAATCATTCAAAAACGTGCAAGCCTGCACTTGTCACTGCCGTTTTCAGTACAGTTTCATTCCTACTTGGTGCTTTCACATCAGTCCTCTTTGGTTCCCTTGGCACGAAAATTGCTATGTATGCTAACGCAAGGAATGCCTTGGAAGAGACAAACATCGCTGAAATAACTTGCAGGTCTTGTGCAGTTTTGGGATTTCTTCTTGCTGCCATCGATCTTCTCGTGCTCTATCTTGCAATCAATTTGTTCAAGTTGTACTATGGCAATGACTGGGAAGGTCTTTTTGAGGCTATTACCGGTTATGTTTTTGGTGGATCTTTCATGGCTCTCTTTGGAAGAGCCAGTGGTGGAATTTATGCCAAGGCTGCTGATGTTTGTGTTCATCTGGTTAAAGACATTGAGCAAAATAGCCCACAAACTGAACGAAACCCAGCTGTATGTAGTCTCTTACTGTAGCTTTATTTATTATGTACATCATTCACTTTTAGTCATAAATGGGGTTGACCTTAATCATTCAGGTGATTTCTAATTATGTTGGTGATATTGTTGGAGAAATTGCTGGTATGGGACCTGATCTATTTGGCTCTTACACCGAATCATCCTGCGTTGCCCTTGTTCTTGCTTCCATCTCTTCTTTCGGAATTGAACACAACTTCTCTGCTATGTGTTATCCCCTGCTTATCAGCTCTATGGGTATTCTCGTTTCATTGATCACAACTGTCTGGGGGGAAATCAAGCCTGCATCGAAGACGGAGAAATATATTATTTCCACAATTCTAATGACTGTCGGAATTGTCGTTGTTAGCTTGATTGCTCTTCCCTCATCATTCACAATTTACAACATTGGGTTGCCGAAAGTTGTGAAGAACTGGTAAATTCTTTGATGGTACATTTTACCTTATGATCCTAAATGCTGCTTTATTCTGATGTTGGTCATGGGACATGCTTTGGTGTCAGCGGGCTTTTACGGGATTAAGTCCACAAGTTGAGCGTATGTAGTCGCTAACCATAAATATGATCTTGCAGGCAGCTGTCCTTTGTGTGTTGGGATTGGTCTTTGGGCAGGGCACATTAGTGGGTTTGTCAATAAAAATTACACCAACATTTACTTCAGGTGCTAGATTTGCCAAATTAAATGAATGATATGAATCTTTACAACTGTTGATGGTCAATGTGCTGACAAGTAATGATCCTCATCTCTGCAGCTGTCTCCAAGATGATGCTGCCCACAATTTTCGCAGTGGCCTCCAAGCTGCTCCCCAGAACGTTAATGTTGCCCTTGGCTCTGTCAGTATCCCATTTTTTGCCGCCGTTAGCATTTTCGTGAGTTACCGTTTTGCTGGCACGTATGGCATTGCTGTGGCTGCCCTTGGGATGCTAAGTCCCATTGCCACTCGATTGGCCATAGATGCTTCCGGTCCCATTGGCGACAATGCTCGAGGTATTGCTATGATGGCTAGCATTGGAGCCCCTGAAGATGCTGACAATACTACAGCTGCCATTGGAAAGGTACAGGCAATCCTTGTACGTGAATATAATATCGACACTGTCCTGTTGTCTTTTTAGTAGCTTATTTTGATGAAATCCATAACATAGCAAAGGAAAGGGTATCTCTGCGTAGGAACTTTTCATGAGATTGCATTCACGTTATCCAAAATCTAGCACATTGTCCAATAATATTCTCTTTCACCATAAATGACTAAATATTACGTTAGTTATGCGAGTCATTTTGCATTCTTGCTGGAGTGGCATGATGTTGGGCTAAAATCGCCTGTCTTTCCCTTGGGTGCTGCCTTTCATCTATCGTTCTCAATATTAGCCCTACTGACAAATTTTTGTTTCCTGTTGTTTAAATCTAATGTTGGGTGGACCTTTTTTCGTTTCTTATATGGTATGTAGGAATTCACCATTGAATCGGCTGCCCTGGTGTCTATTGCTCTGTTGGGTGCATTTGTGAATCATCCGGCTATGTTGTCTTCTGTTGATGTCCTGACACCAAAGGTCATCGTCGGTTTGATCATGGGCAGCTGGCTTCCTTACTGTTTCTCTGCTATGACCATGGGAAGTGTGGGACGTGCAGGATTCAAGATGGCTCTGGAGGTCCGTGAGCAGTTGTTACGGTTTGGGCCAGAGCACATTGGGGTTCATGAAAAACCTAACTATGCTAGATGCTTCGAAATTGCAACTGAGGCATCTTTCAGGGGGACGATCGGACCTTGTGCTCTTGTCATGCTTACACCACTTATCATTGGCACCGCCTTCAGTGTGGAGATGCTGTCTGTTCTTTTGGCTGGCTCTCTCGGTTCCGTTGTTCAGGTAATCTTTACCAAAGCAATCGATGTCTTATCTATTTTGGTAGTTTGCATTGCTCAAGGTTTGTCTCTGTTGAGAATCACCACCTCTCTCTCTTCCCTTTCCAGATCTCTCTCTTGGCCTTGATAATTCCATAATAATTTGGTCTTTCTTTGTCCAAGCAAGTTGTAGTGTAATAATAACTTGCCAGTGATACTTGTATTGGAATTGTCTGGAGGAATATGAAAGTTGGTTAGTTGACCGACTTTGCACCCTATAAAAGTAATATCAAAGCTTTGGCTATGAAGTTCAACAATTTCTCGATAGAATGCTTGTTAAATTGGGTTAAGATATTATAGTTTCTTCATTGTTGGACAAAATTTAATTAGGTTGGTGAACTGTTGAGTAATGCTCTTGTTGTCATATCTATGACGGTGTAAGAGCTTCGCATCGGTTGTCTCATTTGATTGTAGTATTTTCCTGATGAATATTATCCTGTGGGCTTGGTTTCGAACAGATTGCGATGTCGGCATCCAAAACTGATGGAGCATGGATCCAAGCGAAATAGGACATTAAAGTACGCAGCTGCTTCAAGTGCTCGACAGCTAGTTTTTGTCGATTATACTGTCTGGTGGTTCAGTGACCTGCTAAGTTGTCTGGCTCAACAGATTTTTTTTCCTTAATACCTTGAATTTGCTTTCAGGCTGGTGCTTTGGAGTATGCGAAGAAACATTGCCGAGGAGAACCAACGCTTCTCAGAATTGCCGAAAGTGGAAAGACCATTGGCGATCCACGGAAGGACACTTCAGGCCCACCACTCCACATCCTCATCCAGCTAATGGCAGTGGAGTCGCTCGTGCTCGCTCCCTTCTTTGCCACTCACGGTGGCCTGCTCTTCAAGTTTCTCTGAGGAAGGGAACGGACGACTTCCCTTCTTTAGCAGCAGCAGCAGCAGCGGCATTGTCATCCACTCCATTTGTACTTTAGCATTTATTTCCGTATTGTTTGCACGAGCTGATGCAACCTCTCTAGCTTCTCCCCTGCTTCGGACGATTCGAGCAAAAACTTTTGAATAAGGTTTTGGATTATCCCAAATTACTCGGCAAGAATAAAAGGGGTGGGCTGGGCCATTCAAAGTAGAAGTACGACATCATGACAATAATGAGTCGAAAGCTGCTTGAACACTTAGGTGCTAAAGCCTGTATATAGTGCTCCATCTTCGCTAACTCACCTCGCGTAAAGGTGAAGTAAGATTCAACAAGAACCGTGCATCAATCGAAAGTACACGAATCCCACTTTAAATATGGATCAACTGGATACACGAGCCGAAAAGGCCGAGACCATAAAGAAGAGCATCGACCATGGAGGCAGGACTAAAGTGACGCCGTTGCGAATATTCCAGTCAACGGATCATGCAGATCCATATGATGGGATAATGTTGTAAAGTATCTGGTTGGATTAAGATGCCTTTCTTTCTTTATTTATTTTTGAGAACTTTTACTCCCACAATCAATCTATAATGTTGTTATTTCTTCAATTAAAGTTTTTACTCACTCTGACTTCTAAGAAATTGGACAAAAACTAACTGCTAAATAAAGAAGTACTAACATGTTTCACAAGCATATTTTATGTCAAACTTCAATCCAAAGTAACAAAAGTAACTATAGTAACTATAGTTTCTTCAATTTATGTTGAGACAATAAATTGATAAAACATGTGGATCAAGTGTGCCGGCCTTTTCGATGGAAATCATCCTATCTCTTTTCTTCGCTTTTGTGTTTTTTGTGCGTAATTTTAATATTGGAGTTAAGGCATCCTAAAGAAAATATGGTAGATAAATGTACGCTCTTCCAAGTTTCAAGCCACTTGGCAATAGAAGAAAACTAATTAGCCATAAAGGCAATCTGTGATTAGCTGTAATCAATTACATGCGTGATGGTCTTGCGGTTTCCGTCATTAATTAATTCTTTTTCCACCACTTATTTTTTGGTCAGATTTTTATCCACCACTTTAAAAGAGCATTCATAGCAATTCGTAATCTTTTTTTTTGTTTATTCATTGTTTTGAAAGTTGCAGTGCCCGTCATCATGGACAAATCCCAAGGCCAAGTGAATTTTTCACTGCATTGTGTTTTTCTCATCGCAACTTGCCTCAATTGCAGAAGATAGTAGAACAAGAATCGCACTATTAATGTCTGCTCAAAATGTCAAGTTATCTACGAAACAAACGGAGCCTAAATTTAATGTGTCTCTTCGGTACATGACTTCTCAAACTCTATTAATTGATTTGAACTATTCTTCATTTTGAGAAAAGCAGAAACAACACTAACAACACATTCGGAAGCAAATGCCACACGCCTCTCCATGTTACTGGAAAACCAACACTTATGGACCAGTTCTCCAGTAAAAAGGAGGCACCAACACATAGACAATCGCCTATGATGCCAAAGAAGACTAGTGGAAGAACAAGGAATCAGATGGTCCCTCCTCAGCGAGAATCAGATCATTGCAGCTCAAGCTGTCAAAGCCCATACATCAGCAGGACCCCCTATGAACCAGCACGAGTTGCAGCAACAGTGAGGCCTATTCAGAAACCGACTTCTCTATCGGACCCAGAAGAACATCGGATGAGAACAGCTCTTAGTACTCTGTCTCAACGTGCAATGTTCAGGTGGGTCCCCCATGTAAACTGGACCGAAAGGAGAAGGTCCATGTCAAGGGAGTTGGTCCGCTGAGAAGAATGAAGTGCAAATTGGGCCTCATAGTCTACCACCACCATCGAGGAGTTTCCGACAACTAGGATAATAAATTGCAGAGACGCTCCACAACTTCCCTGCGGAAGCAAATGCATGACACGTTCCATACCAGAAGCGAGAGAGATTTGAATGAAGTTACAAAGTCGGGTAAACGCCAAGTTGGCCTTTTTCATGCTCTCGTAAAGGGATTTTTGAGGCATCTACAACACGCTAAGAATTCAAAGGCATCAAGAGGGAACAATATAAGAGTCCACAAGAAGAAAAAATGGCGTTGGTGTCCAAAGTTGATGCATCACGGCAGGATGAAGCCACAGTTGCCTAATAAAAGGCCACAGATGAAAGCTCTCAAAATGCATTAATAGCTAATCAAAATTAATAAGTTGCGCCATGATAAATAGTCTATGTAATTTGATAATCTCTCTTTTTTGCTCACTTCTTCTAAATTTTTTAATTTTATTAAATGCATGATATATGTTGTAAATTTGGACCTCATTCATAGTATTATCCTCAAATGTATGGGAGATTAGTCTTCTTATTAATTAGTAACTTGATTCAAGGTCTCTAATAGCAATTAGTTCACACAAGTTAGAACTTTCACATAGAAGAATCACACGTATTGATCAAACTTACATATTAAAGTCACTCTCCCTCAAATCCAAGCTTACTATGTGTCACGACCTAAATTTTTCGAAAATAAATAGGTTTAGGGGTATTGTTAACTTCGGGCCAACGGCCCTTAATTAACTCGGGCTCTCCCAAGCTCATACCCCGCGCGACGTGGGATATCGTGAAAGTCTTCTAATAAGAAGTCGCTACTAGCTTATTGGGGTTGGCTAGAAACCAAACGAGACATGAAAGCATACCTTATTTTCTACGCAATCAGAGAATTTAGGGTAGGGGACTTGATTACGTTAGTCACGTGACTAATGTCCTTTTGGTACCTAACTCGATTGTGTATTAACTAATGTCGTGGAAATACATTCGAGAAAACTAAGGTTTTTTCTAACCATTTTATAGTAAGGAAATAACATCCAAAAATATTAACAAAACAAGGCACAGGAGAAAAGCCCTATTGTAGAACCCTAAAGGCTTATTCAACTTTGGCATTTTTTTTTTTTTTTTTTGGGTTTTCTAATTTTTTTTGCAATTTTTTCTGATTTTCTGAATTTTTATGAAATTTTTATATTTTTGTATATTTTTTATATTTTCGAATTTTCCGAAATTAAAGAAAACAAAATTTCAAGATTTTTGATATTTTCTGGCTTTTCTAAAAAATTAAGAAAAATATTTATTAATTTTTTTGGGATTTTCTAACTTTTTTTAATTTTCTGGATTTTTTTGAATATTCGAAAAAAAGAAAGAAAAATAAAATAAAAATAAAAATAAACTTTGAAAACCTTTCTGAAAATTAAAGAAAAACATTTTTTTTAATTTTTGAGGATCAAAAAAATTTTAAGATTTTTTAAATTTATGAATTTTTTGAATTTTGAATTTTTTTAATTAAAAAATGATTCAGACCGGGTCGGGTGACCCGACCCTACTAAACCGACCCGGACCCTATTGGTCCGGGCTGGGCTAGCAACCGGGCTGGCCGAACGGCCCGGTCGAAAATTCTTTTAAAATGGCCCATTAACAAAATAAATTAAAATAGCCCATTTATTTCTATTTTCTAGCCCAGCTGAAAAAACCCGGCCCGTGACAAATTCGACCCAACCGAAGCGGGCCCGCGGCGAAGCCTATCTCCTTGGCCCCATCCTATTTTTGGCCTTTTTGTTTTTTTTCCTTTTTTTTTTGTTTTTCTTTAATCCTTTTTTATTCTTTCCTGGCCTTCTTCTTCTTCGCGCCTGCATGCCTCCCCATGCACGCCCGACGCCCTCTTCGCCTGCACACACGACGGAAACCTACACACTCCGCCGCGCCGCCGCCGACGTCACCGAAAGTCCTTATCGATCCTAATGAAGTCGCCCTAGCGACGTCCGGCGTCAGTCGTTCTACCCGACCGACACCAAACCTCGCCGGCGATGGCCTCCGGCGACTCTCGAAGCTCTCCGTCGCCGGGCAAAAAACTCCTCTCCGATCAAAAATCGAGCGGAAATCTCACTAGGATGGCCATAATACTAAGAGAATCGATCAAGCATTTAGAATACTAAGCTATCGAGGACGACACCGATTATGCAAATTCTGGATCTCATTCAGGCATTTCATCAAACACCTAATGGGCACTACCGGATTCGGATATCTCCCGCTCAACCGAGCCTCGAATGTACTCTAGAGGCCTTCAGACATAACATACGGGGATGCATGAGCAAAAAGAAAAGGCGACTAGGGCCGGAGCTCGTGCGAGCCAGCCGGCCGCAAGCTCCGGCCCATCTCGTCCGAAAACCAAAGGGGGAAAACCAATCTGTTTAGCTTGAGGAAGACGCCGGGATGCCGTCGGATAGGCTCGTGCGTGGCCGTACTCTTCTTTCTCCGGCTCTCGATCGTTGAGTTCACCTTCGGACGTCGCCAGATGGGCTCGTGGGTGGCTTGGACCGGAAAAACAGATCTTTTCTTCTTTGTTTTTCTTTCTTGCTAACCTGTTTCCGGCGCCGGAGTTGAAGCACGGCGGAGGGTTGTCGGCGGCCTGCCATTTCTCCTTTCCTCCGTTTTCTCTTCTCTTCTCTTTCGGATTCTTCTCTGAAGAACCTCCTTCTCTCTTCCTGCTCTCGCTTTCCCTGTCTGCTGGGCGGTTGCAGGCGCAGGAGCGGAGGCACGGGCGAGTCAGGTGCGGCTGCCGACGGTCTTTCGCTCTCTCCTCTCTTCGGTTTCTTTCTGTCCGTCCTCCCTCTCCCTTTTCCTCCTCCGTTTTCCTCCTCTTCCTTTGGTCTCCGAAACCAGCCCTTATCCTCGGCAACACGCTGCTGCCGTCTGACCTCCCTCTGCCATCTGACTTCGCCGACCTAACCCCTGCCGTGTGACCTTCTCCATCTTCTGCCCCTGCTGCAACTTGCTTCCTTTTTTTAATTCTTCTTGCAGGTCCCTGCTGCCGCGCGTGGAAGAAGAGGGGAGGAAGAAGAAGTCCAAGCGGGCCGGGCCGAGAAAGAAGAGAAAAGGAACAAGCAGGCCAGGCCCGCATGGGGAAGGGAAAGAAGAAGAGAAAGGGGCCGGGCAGGCCCAGCCCTGGCCCGAACCCCTTTTTTAATTTTTTGATTTTAAAAAAAAAAAAAATTAAATTTTTTTAGTTAATTAATTTTTTTAGAAATTAATATGTATTTATATAAGCAAAGTAAATGGGCATTTAAGACAAAATAAACAAAATTTCGGGTGTCAACACTATGTAGAACAGTTACATGTTTAATGATTATATGTTCCGGTTATTTATATCAAATAGCTTCATAAGCTATTTGTTCTGGTTATGTAAAATCGCAAATTTTTCCACACATTCAGCCATAGGTGTTTGAAAGACATTTCCTTTTTCATAAATCCAAACATATATTTGGTTACAGCCAATATAGGTAATCCGTATGTATATTGCGATATCAGCACAACCGTTATGTACACATTGTCATTCTTAATCGCTACCCTTACTTACCCTCCATTTTGTCTTAACAACTCAAGCTGGGAAAAGTGTCAAAAAAGCCATAAACATTTTGCATTTGCACCAATTTAGTTTTACATCTTTTATTGGTGTCAATTTAGTTATGAACCTTTTGATTCGGTGCCAATTTAGTCGTAAATCTTTAATTGATACCAATTTAGTCATAAACCTTTTGATTTAGTGCCAATTTAGTCATTCTGGCTAATTTTTGGTCGGATTTTGTTGATGTGGAAGCCGGTCAGCTAACATAGTATAGTTAGCACTAATGTTGACAATTTTTAATAATATTTTAATATTTTCTGATTTATTTATTTATTTCCTTTCCTTTTTGACTTGCTTTGTGATTAGTTTGAGACCATCCTGACTTGGCGGTCCAGGACCACCTAATTTTTTCTCATCGGAATGCAAATGCTGTTGCTTTGAGGGTGTGTCCACAAATCTGAAGTTCACAACTTTTTTTTAGTGTTTGGACGCACATAACTTGGCACAAGATGTCTGACGACATCAAACGAAGAAAAACAAGAAAGTTCACAAAGTTAACAAAAGCAGGCAAACAAAGTCAACACGATAAATGCATTTAAAAGACAAGCGTAGCAATCCGTGGAGAACTACTCAATGACCTTTGTTGGCATTTTTTGTCTTCATGCTTCACTAGCTCTTCTTCGTTAAATGCTTGCAGCTTCCTTTGAAGAACGTTGAAGAACACCAACAACCGAATCGGGAAATCAGCAACCGCGTGCTCACGAATCGGGAGTTATTTCATCGTCATCTAAAAGCATAAAGAGGAAGATTCTTGCAAAGCACGAGCCAAAGAGAGAGGAAAAGAAAAAAGAGATTGCGGGAGGGAGGAGGTCTAATCATCATATGGTTTGAAACGCGCTCCAATAGAATTAAGACATGTGTGCGCCTTTCCCACAAAGCCAATGATCCTCCTGTCTGTACCTGATTTCTTCGGGATAGAAAAATACTCTGACCCTTCGAGCTCTTCTCGTTTTTTATTGGCTAACCCTTTTGATCCTGGCTTTCCTCTCGCTGCGTACGTCAAGGCAACCCTCTTCTCATGCGAGGTATATATTGTCAGGTCGTGGATGATAGTTTGACCAGCTTCTTTGCGCCAATAACCCGTTATCCAAGTTAAGCGCTCCTCGGGAAAATCCAGCATGACCTGCAAGAGTAGCAAAGCGAAACATGTAGTTGTACTTGTGAGAACAGATGAAGGTCCGGACCTTAAACTCATAGGATGCCAAAAGAAGTGCCTCCAGTCTTCGATCAAAAGAAACCCGCGCTCCATGAAGCTCCCAACATTATTGAAAAGCAACATGTACACATCAAAGAGACGAAAGAGAAAAAGGACAGAGAGACAGAGAGAGAGATAGAGAGGGGGATTGAGACAATGGACTAACCCAATCGCCTGAAGACGCATCTCCGCCACGTCGAGAGCCTTCGACCAGGGAACCATTGTTATCGTACATAAAAGTGATGGACTCAATTTTTTTGCTTTCTTCGCTGTCCACGATGTCAGTCACACGATATCCTATCACATTAGAGTGCTCTCCATCGTCCCAATCGGTCCCGCCAGAGCCTTCGAAGGGTTTATAAACCTGGAAAGCATGCGGCTGTATCGGCTCTGCATACACTCCTATGGAGTCGAGAGTCTTGCCCCATGTTCCATAAAAGCCGATGATTTTAGTCCCGTTCGATGGATACCAAAAGTACTCCCCCTCCTTCGTGCCATAGGGACCGTGCCTTTTTTTATTGCTGTGAAATGTGAGCGACCGGATAGAACCATCCTCTCGCGTGTAACCAGAGATTGATATCAAGTACTCCTTTGGATATTCCAATATAATCTGTGCAATTCCAAAAGTATCTCTTGAAGTTGGACAAGTGGTGTAAGCAAGACCTATTTGTCGAGTTTAATTTACTAAATTACATGACTGGACACTACTTGGCCAATGAGATAAATCTAAAAGGAAAAGAAGAAGAAGAAACTAACCCCTTTTTCATAGTAGGAGAATTCTCCAGTGTAGTCACCGTGAATAACCGTGCGACCGTTTTTACTACCATCGTCATACACAATCTTAATGTAACGGATATCTTCCATGACAGCTATGCAAACTTTCTTCACACCTTTGAATGTCCCATCGTCCCAAGCATTTCCACGTCCAAATGGCCCGATTGATTTAACTGGGTGGAGATCCAGGGTGGGTTTAAAATATGCTCCAATTCCATGAAGATGATCGTCACTCCACCCATAAAATCCAACAATCTTGCAGCCTGTTGCCGGAGATGAGAAATGGGTTCCCTTTCCATCACCAATAATTATGGTGTTTTTTTTGTTAGTCAGAAACGTGAGAGATGTAATGCCGTCGCAGGTACAATACCCGGATACCGAAGACAGGTACTCATCTCCACCATTTATAATAAACTGCAATGATAGACATATATTATTATCATGCTCGTTTTTTAATAAGTCTCCCAAGAGTCCCCTGCTAACGCATGCAATGCAAGTTTCCTATGGATTTTACAAAGCATATATATGTAAGGGGACATACCTCCTCGTGCTGTTCCGCATGGCTACCATGTTCTCTCCACTTCGACCGTACTCCATTCACCTCTTCATACTGAAACTTTATTGATCGGATGCATCGATTTCCACTTGAATCAAGTCCAACCCCGATTCGCTTTACATTGGAATGGCCATCGCCATCATCCCATTTTGACCCTCTTCTACTCCCGAATAGCCCCACAGGACAGAACTTCTTAGGGGTCAGTAGCTCGACACGTGCTCCAATAGATGTGAGAAAATTATTCCCTTTTTTGCTCCAGAAAAACTCGATAACTTTCCCAGCGCGTGACGGTAATGGTACGGAAAAGTACTCCTCTGTGTCCTCTTCCGCCTCTTCCTTCCTTTTCCCCTTTTCCTTCTTTTTCCGCTTTTTCTCCTCTTCCGCCTCTTCCTTCTTTTCCATCTTTTGCCCCTGTTCCTTCTTATCCTGCCTTTTATCCTCTTCCTTCCTATTAATAGGCCCCAATCTTCTTTTATTGGTTTCAAATGTGAGGGAGATGATTTGAATGCCACCATTTTTTGCCTCTTTGAAATATCCAGAAAAAGAAATTATACACTCTTCCTCTATCAATTAAACCTGCGTACAGGTCACGATAAGAAATATTTGACGTGAGTGACTTTATATTGCATTATTCATGAGCAAAATAAGTTGGTAGATCTCTTTTGATTAGGTACAACCTTGTAGGTCCTATACCCGTCCTTTTCACCATGTTGCTCTTCGGTCTTGGTGTTTCCACTTACGTCATATTTAATGGACTTAATGAAGTCTTTGTACTCAACATAAATCCCATTTATTTTATCAGAATGCCAAGATCGTTCGCCGCTGCCTCCAAAAGGCCCGAAAACCTTATGGGAATATAGAGACCGGATCTCGTTGACAAGGCGCTCGACTATTATTTTAATGAGCTCTGACTCAACGCTGATGTAAAGTGTTAGCACAAAAAGTTTCATGAGCAATATTTATGACAAAATGAACATAAACACACACGTTATACCCCAAGCGATGACATACAACAAACATTTTACGCAAATTTCTATGTGGGTATGTGAAACATGAATAGAAAAAAGATCGAGCTTGACTAAATCCCCATAAGCATTGGCATGTGTAACAAAGAAAAGGTGATTAACTATTGCTCTACTTTCAATAGTAAACTCATCCTGCGGCCGAGGGGAAGTGCAAATTGTTGGTTTTCAAAACACAAGATTAGAATTGCTATTGGAGTGAAAAGTTAAGATGATATATATTTTTTATATTATTCCTATTGTACATCTAAAATCTTGAAATTAACACGTCCACATCATGTTTTTCATAATATTTCAAAAAATGGCAATACGAAACTTCAGGAAAGTTGTTCCGTTCTCTTAAGAAAACCAATTCTGTCTATCACCCAAAAATTCCATCTATAAAGCGGACGCACCAAAGGAATAACAGCGAAAATAAAAATCACAGATTGCGATACTAGGCTTCCACAAGGAGTAAGAATCGCAAGTACGTACCCATCGGCGTCTTTCTTCAACTCGTAACCCGAAATCCCCTCAACCTTTGCTAGGGCACGCCTCCATTCTTTCTTCTTCTCATCTTTCTTCTTCCCACGCAAGCTGGCGAGAGCTTGCTTGAATTCGTCTTTTGCCGCAGACTGTAGAACCTTGGCCGGGTCCATGCCATGAAAGATTGGAATAACCACGAGACTGGGATACTTGGAATCCCCTCTGCGAAGGAGGATCTTGACCAGCTCTTCCAGGCACTGACTGGAGTTGGCATAGTTCGCGGAGAACACGACGAGGGCGAACCTCGCCTGGCGGATCGCTTCGAGGAGGCCAGGGCCCTTCTGGTGGTGGGAGTCTCTGTAGCCAATCCCCGCCTGCTTCAGCTGTTTGAAGAGGGTCGATGTGAAGCGCTCCAGCTCCAACGCGTTGTCTTCGAAACTCACGAATACGTCGGGCGTCCACTGACGAGAATAAGAAGACGACATGTGTTCTCTTTTGTGGTGCGTGGTATAGAAACTTTGATTGAGAGGCCTTATGTGTATTTGGGCCCATATACTGCCCGATGCATCTAACGAGATCACCTCAGCTATACAATCGAAAAATTTAGAAAGAGAAAAACAAAAAAAATGGTATACTAATGACTTCCTGTACGCTTAGAGGTTTCGCCTCCTTGGTGCCATGGGTGACTTTTTTTTTCTTTGGGAACGTCTCCTCTTGTCGTATTAAACTGTGACAAACTTGATTTTCCCCACGCCTGTGTATCCCTTGCCCTCCCAAGTGTTTCTTCTACGATCGCCCCCACGTGGTCCGACAACTTTGCAAGGATATTCTTTAAAAATTCGCCCAAAGTCTTGCATAATGGACTTAATATGATCAGGCCTTTTCAGCAACTTGTCAAAGGATTTCTGCCAGTCATCTTTTGACTGCCCGTTTAGGAAGGGACCCCATATTTCAAGGGCCAGTGGATGACCTCCTGCATAAGGAGCTAGATATCTAGATAACTCCTCGTGACCTTTTTCGGGTTCTTCTCTCTTGAAGGCATGGCAACAAAAGAGTCAAAATGCTTCGTCACGATTCAATCCCTCGACATTGTACCTATCATCTACATTGAGATCCTTCAGCAAATCTGGATCTCTTGCCGTAATCAAGATTCTAATGTGGAAATTCTCAATATAAATAACTAATTAATCAAGAACAAATTAGATCCATATATGAATGTGAAACACTATAAAAGACATGCATAATGGAATTAGATCGTACCTGTTTGAGGTATTATTTAACTCAACGAGAAATAGATCAGTCTGATCAATGATCTCTTGGAATGTCAGATTTTCCTCTCCATGACCTATTTCAATACAGTATCTTTCAATGGAATTAAAAAGACTGATAGGTATAACCTATCTTTTTATAAGTTAGAGAGGGGACTTAGCAAACCCTAATTATTAATGTGTTAACTAAGTCCCTCCCATTACGGATTTCAGTTAAACATAATTGCATACACTTTACTGCTCAACTAGACCATTTATTGATAGATGCCAAAACCCAATTCAATTTGGTACATAAGTTTTGCGTAATTTAATAAAAGATATTAAGTGGTGGATAGACTTAAATGGATAGCTCCAAACTTAATTAAATTGCACTAAATCTGCAGTGAAGGAAATTCTCGGCCAAGCCCATGAACAATATAAGAGCTGAAATTTTCATTGGAAAACGTCGAGTTGGAAAATATTGGATTATTAAAAGCAAACTTGGGATGAGGTCAATTAATTAGGATAATATCATGATTTAAATTGAATAAATTGATTTGATATTATCACGGGTCATAAGACATATTGAAATATTTTCTCTGGACCGGTTAATGATCAATGTCAGAAGTCAACACAGGTCAATGGTCGGTCGGTCAACATCGATCAATGGTCAATGGACGGATGCTGAGATGGCAGCATGATGATGTGGTGAGCTGACATGAGCTTGAATGGTAGCTGCTCGGCAAATGAAGAGCGCATGCCGATGTTGTCATTGACGGAGGGATGACGAGGGTGGATGCAGGTTGCACGTGCGGGCACGTGTGTTGGCGAACGACATGCGATCGCCAGGGTCCGTGTTGTTGACTTGTCGGTGGACGGTGATACTGGCGGCAGAGTCTATTTTCCGAAACAAGCACGTGAAGGCGTCAGAATGGCGTGGTGGATTCGAGACACAGGCGTCGTGTGAGGTGGCGTACCACGGCTATTCGTGATGAAATTCTATGGTCTGGTTCTTTAGAGGGGCGGCGGTGGTGTTTGTTTTTCGAAACGATCTACAGAATTATATTGGAAAGCTATGGAAGGCCGTGGATTGGCGAAGAAACGCGACAGTGTGGCTAGCGTTGTTATGAGCACCATGGCAAAATGCAGCCAATGTGACTGGTGTTGTTACAAAACAGATTCAACGGGCACTTCCTTAGATAAGAATAAAGTTTTGATATCAAGTTAAGAATTGTGATTGAAAAAAAAGAGAGAAATACAATATTCTATACATTATCAAATGAAGAACACGTAAGTATATTAATAGGCTTTACATGAGGTCTATGAATATACTTACAAAAAGGAAAAAGAGAAAAGGAAAGAGTCTTAGATACAACATCAAAAGTATTCTCCCTGCCATTTACACCATAATTAGTTTCCGGTTCGGAGCTGGTGCCATCGGCAACTTCTAAAAGTAATGGACTTGATGAAGTCTGCATAATGAACATCAATCCCCTTTAATTCAACAAAATCCCAGGATTTTTGGCCTTCGCTTCCAAAAGGCCCAAAAACCTTAATGGGATATGTATGAGGAATTGACTCATAAAAAGCTCTGATGGACTCGAGACAAGGGTCATTGCAACTTCAATGAACCCTGACAATTTTGCCATTGGTCTATGGAAATGAAAAATGCCTCCCTTTATTAGCTGTTTCGATCAATCCATGATCCTCTCTACTAGTATGTATTATCAATTACTAAAGAATTATAAGTTCAAAAACTTCTTTAGTGTTAATTTGAGAAGAAAACGACGATATAAATTAAAGAATTTAAGAGCAACTGTCTACTTTAACAATGAAGAGAGAGACTCTACTATTAAAAAAGAGAGAGCATCGAGGACATCAAAAAAAGGAATTTGTCAAGGTATTTCAAAGCTTAACGTATAGGTTTTACCTCCCCCACTTGCACCACGTGTGAATGGACCAACCGGACGTCCATGTTCGTCATATAATATAGAGATGGACTTAATTGCCGAATCAAAGCCTATTACGATTTGCTTTGCATCCGCGTATTTTCTGTCGCCCCAAATGTCCATACCACTATGATCACCATAGGATCCTGCGACATCAAATGGATATGAGTGAGAAACAGGCCCGAATATGCTCCGATTGAGTGGAGATGGCTGCTACATTTCCCATAAAGCCCAATAATTTTTCCATCTGCATATGAGAGATCAAAAGGCCGTCCTTGTTCAGATCCAAATGGTCCGTACGTCTCCTTGTTGCTATGGATCTTGAGAGACCGGACAATATCATGACCACCATAATCATCAATATGACCTGATATAGAAGTTACGTATTTATTTGGATAATCCAACCTCACCAGCTGCTGGAAGCGCAAAAGATTTTATAGGAGTCACATCCATCAAGCGTCTAATATGTATTGCTTTTGTGTTATTTTGGATCAATATAATTCCTTTGCTGTGAAAAATAAATTACTTGACCGAATTTGGTTTAAGTACTTATCCCTAATAGAAAAAGGAACGAAGGAAAGTTTTTGAGTGTAGTGTTTTTGCAATAACTAGGTCGTTGAGCAAAGCTGCCCATGCCGATTTTGCTGTAAATGAAAGGCAATATAATAAAGTCTCATAAATAAATCAAAAGGAGTCGAAGTAAATACATTAAAGAAGAGATGAAAAAGGAATGATAGACTTTATACCTTCATAGTTGGCGACGTTACGTGATGCAGTAACACACTAATACTTCCGTAGATGTTTACACATGTTGGCCATCATCTCCTGACTACCCTACTTTCTTCTATCTAATAACTTTGCACTAGATTCCATTATAGACGCACAATAATGACGATATTAAACTTGTAGTTGATTCTGTTTACCTTCTTGTAAGCAACGAGCATTAACGTACATAATCAATCAAATTTTTGTTTTTCTTTCAGAGTGGCAGAAAACTGACCCTATCATTGTCAAGGGCATGTCCACCGTGCTGGATGGATCTCACCAAACACCCGTTCTGATCATAATCGATGGTGATGGATTCAATAACCGACTGTTCATAGAGCCTAATTTGCCTCACACCAGTGCGTGTCCCATCATCAAAAGCATTATCAAGAACAAGAAGTATCCTTTTACAGCACGTTATTATTTAACTCGTCGATGTTGGTCTGAATGTCGTCATACATCGTCCACCCTTCCACCTTTATGAGATTATGGAGCAGCTTCTTCTGTAGACCTAATGGACCTATGAGATTGTTGCGATCTGCTTCTCCAATTTTATCGAGAAAGACAACACACTCAAAATCTCTGCCAGATGACTCTGGCCACCATTGTCTTTCCTATTCCTTCTCCTCCACATATCCCTATCATGCGCGCATCCTCCTCTTGGCCCTTTCCAATTGAAGAAATCACCTCATCTACCAAGACATCCACTCCTATTGTGTTCTTCACAGAGTAGAGTAGCCGTGTTTCGCGGATTTTCTCGACAAGATGCTCCACTATTACATCCACAAGTCTTCTTTCATCCCTAAGCTGTGCAGCTAAGATTATAAGAGAAATAAATGTAAATATGCACCAAGAGACAATATATTCAAGATTTTACACATTCATAAGAATGAAAAAACATCCAACTGTGATTAGATAAGTACTTGCTATTATGTTTCCCGCTGATGTAGCATTATTTTACATCAGAACAAAATTACGACTCCTCTGGTGGACGTTCAATGGTATAGGTTGTTGATCATGACTTGCTTACAGGTTTTGGGGAGGCACTTACGCTGTTCCAGGTCACTATCCCTGTTTTGTTTTTTTTTACAATGTTACGGAGATCCGTTAGACTCGTATTCATTGTACAAAGTGCAGTAGTAGTAGAGCAGCAAGACACAGCAACGAAACCCATCAAAATAGGGAGGTTAACAGAAGTCAGTTCTTACTTCTTAGTCATTGCTGAAACTGTTTCGATTTGTTAATGTGCCACCGTGACAGATTAATCAATCCTGAAACATGAAAAGTCCAAGATACTCTAAATTTTTTATGACTCAATGACACCACCATAGTTAATTGGTCATCTAGAAGGTTTTTCTGCAATTTTGCAAAAAATTTCAGCAAAACAAAGAAGAAGAATCAATATGAAGAGGTTCACTAGATCTGGGGACAGGGATGGTCCCAGGAATGCACAGTAAGTAACCACGGGCATAACAACTGTCGCTAGAGCCTTATTAAGCAAGCATAGACGTGACACGTACCAAGACTAGCTAGAGGGGATTGTTCGGAGTTTATGAGATGTACCGTCGCCTATCTCATATTTTCAGTTTATGCAATATACCATGGAGTAGCATATTCTGTCATGAAATTTAATATTATAAGAACCCTATTGAATTATTCAAGAATAGAAATCTTCAGCCAATTTTACAGGCAACAATTACTTAAACAGACCGTATCGGTTTTTATGTTAATTAAGGAAACAAATTCGACTAATCAGAATATTTCTCTTGGTGGTTTGCACAACGTTACGACAAGCAGACATCAACTGATTAATTCCCCCATAGATTGAAAATCCTAAAAAGCAGTAATAATAGAAGAGGAGGATGAAGAAGAAATTTAGGGCCGCTTGAATTTCACATTTCACATCAAACACACACAACTAAATCAAGATAATGATACTGCAATGAACATGAAGAAGAAATACATACCTTCCGGCATCGTTCCTCAAGTCGAATCCTGTCAATTGCTCAGTCTCTCCCAGGGCGTCCCTCCATTTCTGTATCTGCCCATCTTCTCTCTCCTTTCCACAAATCTCTCAAAACCTTGAGCGAATTCGCTTTCGCTCGTCAACTTCGAAATGTCTCCGGCTTTTACATTGTGGAAGATGGGAATAACCAAGTGACCATGGTTGCCGAACCTCTTCCTGCACTCCAGAATCTCGACCAGCTCGTTCATGCACCACTTCGAGCGGGCGTAGTTCCTGGCGAACACGATGAGGGCAATCCTCGCACGCCCAGTCACTTTGAAAAGCTTGGATTTAATTTCCTCCCCAATGTCTTCTCTCGCGTTGTCTTTGAAGCATTGACACATATAGGAAAAGTTTACAAAAAAATCACTTTTCTCTCTTCCTCCACCATGACAGCCACCGCCCTACGGCCCTAGCACGGCCACCACTCATGCCTCCGCAGCGCTCTATCCTTGAGCCCTCGGCGTCATCATGGCCGTCTCACGCAGCGGCGGTTTTACACCCTCCGCCTTCATTGTCGCAGTCTGCTCTGGCCGACCAGATGGGAACCACGGTGATGGCGGGAAGACGGAGCCAACCAGATCTGAACAGTGACGTTGCGGGTCTATTACCGGCGACACGGTTCGTCCACAGACACGAACCTTGCTCGTCCTTGGCCGCTACGACCACATCTTGCCGCTGCGACACTATGAGCTCAAGAACAAAAACAGAGGAAGGCGAAGCCGAGGACGAACCGAGGAAGACGAAGCTGATGACCAGCTCTGGAGCCATGGTGATGGCGACGAGACGAAGTGACCAGATCTGGCCGGTGGCCGAAGACGAACAGACCCCGCCGTCGAGGCTCACGACCATGGACAAGCTCCGAATCAGGAAGTTCGCAGTCTTCGTGCTCCTCCCACGATGGAGGGGCAGGGCCATCATGGCTCCAGACCTAGTAGTTCGGAGGAGGACGGAGGGAGTGGCTTGGTTTGGACGCCCAGCAGCATTGGCCTGGACGCGGCGGCGCCGGTGAGGGGCGGGGGAGGCGCGGAGGTGAAGCTCAGAGGTGGTGTGGACTGGATAGATTTCTATTTATTTATTGTTTTTCATTTGATTCTCTATTGTCAAGCTGTAATTGGCTGGGAGAACAAAAAGTACTCGCCACGTCACCTGAAGCACTGGGTGGAGGAGGCCCCCCTCCCTCAAAGCGGAGAAGAGGCGCGCTATGAAGTTTCTCCCCAGATCCTTGCCTCGGAAATTCACGAACGCATCGTATTCCCATTGAGGCGGACGGCAAGGAGGAGGAGGTGGAGGTGGCGGCAGTGGTGGCGGCGGCGGCGGCGGTAGTGGTGGTGGCGGATGGCCAAGGAGGACTAAGAGGAGGTAACAGAGGGTTTGAGACATCGATTGAATGCTCCTATGGTGATTTGTTATGTAGTTAGAAATTTCATTTGGAGAGGTATATGGATTGTAAGTTTGATTTGAGATATTAGAGAGAGATTGGTTACTATTATTATTGGCTACTCTAGAGAAAGATATATTTAAGAAGTCATAATATGCAGATTTCAGCTGTACTGTTGATTTACAAATTCTGGGTCTTTTTTTATTTAATTATCCCAATTTTTTTTTTTATCATCAGCAATAGCATTTGTCTTTGAATTTTTTTTCCCCTTTGGTCATCAAGCTTAAAATCCTTACCCAGGCGTGCGCTCACGATAATAATAAACTTTTTCATCAAATGGAAAGGCATGGATAGGGTAGATTGGACTTAAGTTGATGGGCTTAGGTGTAAAGGAAATATGCTTACTCAAGCCCGCCTAAATTGTGTCCTAGCCTAGATAAACTCCTTGTGTTGTCAAATTCGTGATTGGGTTTAGATTTAGTGAAATAGTTTATTGAAGGAAAAGGGAATCATTGATTAATGAGATGCATTTCTTTCACTACAAAAAAAGTTAAAAAGACCAGGGCTCCATTTGACATTAACAATTTGGACCATGATCTCCTCTAACGATGTTCATCTAACCAGGCATGGGCATGTATGACTTGCAAGTTAGAGCTTGCACCGGTGATAATGATGATGGTCGGAGAAGTCAATGAGGGCCATAGTAAAGCTATCACGGAGGCGGATGAGCTAAAGCTAGAAAGGGGAAGCCAGAAGAAATTAAGAATCCGTTTGTTTCCAGGAAAATGGTTTCCAAAAAATTATTTAGTTTTTGATATTTAGACGACAGACAACTAATTAATTTACAAAAATGTCTTTTATGAACTCAAATAATAAATTTACATTTGGGAAAACAACTTCCCTTTTAATAAGAATGAAATCATTTTCTCTAAATCATCAAGTAAACAAGATTGATCATTTTCCCTAAAAATGATTTTCATGAAAATTATTTTATTTTATCATGAATATTTTGATGAAATAAATATACCCTGAGTTTTTCCGTTTATGACTAATGTTATTCTTACGAATATGATTGTATTTATTACCATCAATTCTGTACAAATTGATTCTGGCTGTAAAACGTAGGCCAACTATTTTAAATTTTGTCTTCAGGGAAATATGTTTTCTATTGGTTTAAAGAAAATAAAAAGTGAAAGCAGGCTGGTCATGCAAACACGGCCCAAGCTGCAGAGCTCTCAAGTTTTATTGGCCGAGAAAAATGCCCTTTGAACAAGAACGCTATATGCTGTAAGAAACATACCAACGACTTAAGAATCCAACTCCACAAAATGAGAGATGATCCTCAAAATGCGGGAAAAGAAAAAGTGAAAGCAAGCTCTACAATCTCATCTTTTAAGTGAAGGGAAAAAAATAAGACTTCAAGTATCCTCATATGCTTTTCTTGAATCATAAGCATAATTTTCCTAATTAGGTTTGACAACATTAAACTATCCATCGCAATGCAAAGTTTTACATAAAATGCCAATCAACAATAATAACATGCTATAACTCAGCCTAATTATATGATTCCCAATGTGCTCCAATTAAATCGAGGTGTGATCCAAACTATCCATAAAACCCAATGATCCTGCTTTCAATAGCATCCAATGGCATCCAAAATTGCTTGCCCATTTCAATGGCAAACGGTCCATAGGTGCATCTAGTGGTATGTATGTTCACAGATTGAATAGTGGTGGATAGAAAACCTCCGCTTTCTTTTATGTAACTTGTTATGGAAATTAAACGCTCCTTGAGATATATTAGCTTGACCTGGACAATTAGCCAATTTAAACTCTTAATTTTCACTTGCCAACAACACTTGAAATATGTATTGATTCGTTACCTATCTCAAGTATTGCATCAGGCAGTCATACCTTTTACTTTTACTTTTCTGCTTTTACTTATCACTAGAATTTTAGCCTAGGCAACAAAGTCTTATGACTACTTTAATATTTCTTTCATAATCTTATAGCACACTTTTTAAAGATTTTATTAGGTTCACTGTCGATGTAAAGAACAATGTACACATTCATCGTCGGATGGGTGACATGTGTATTTGAAGTTAATGGCTCTCCTATTTTATTTTCTCCTCCAAAGATCTACTTTACTTCTTACACTCTCTAAATTTATCATATAATTTTTCAATCATTCTTTATGATACATCTTGTTATACTAATCATGAAACATACACAGTCACGTGATAGAACCATCTAAATATGTGCTCTCTTTTTTCCCCTTCTGTTAGGTCATTTTATTACATTCATTTATTTTTTATATTATATAATTTTTTGCCATGATGGATTTTTTTATTATTTTTTATATTACATATTTTTCAAATATGAGTTGAATGTGACATTGGTCATCTAATATTTTTATTATTTCTCCAATAAAATTTAATAGTATTTATTTGCCAAATATTGGCCCTATATTATATTGACCTTTTAATATATTAATTTTTAAATATGAGTCAATAAGAGATAGATATCCCTAAAATGTTAAACTCCTTCAAAACCTCATAAACAATTAATTATGATATACATGTATCTCCAAACAAAATCTATATATATATATATATATATATATATATACACACGCACGCACGTGTATGTGTACATTAGGTTAGCGGCCCCATTTGCAAGGGATAGGAATTTACTAAAGTGACCGTGATTGGGAAAAGTTATTGAGGGATAGGAATTTACTAAAGTGGCCCCATTTTTATGGAAGATCTGAACAGGATCTTCCATAAAAACCGATGGTTTTGCTTCCAATTGATGGATACTCAAAGCACCTTCCTATTTCCTTGCCAAAAGTAGCATATCTCCCTTTATTGCTATGAAATGTGAGCGAGTGAACAATGATGGGTTCATAATTCTCTTGCTTATAACAATAAATTGACGTCAAGTACTCCCCTAAATAATCCAATCAAACCTGCATACAATTTCTTGTTCATAAAGTTTAGTTTCGGTAGAATCAAAGTGATGAATTTAACGAGGTAATGAAAATACTGAAGATACACGACTTTCATATAAAACTATACAACTTCATATAAGACTTGCGCTACACCCATTTTAACACCTAAATTTTGGTGACCCACTTAGATATTAATTGCATATACAAATTATGGATCAACCCCAACCCATGACCAAAAATATTAGTAAAATTGCATATAGATATTAGGTACATATGCATTATTAGTTAATTAGTTGGATCGGTAATGGATGGGCTTAAATAGATGGCCCTGGACTTAATTAAATTGGACTAAACCTACAATGAAGAAAATTCTTGGCCAACCTCATGGGCATCCTAAGAGCTTAAATTTTCATTGGAAAATGCAGAATTGAAAATATTGGTTTATTAAAAGCAAACTCAGGATGAGGTTGATTAATCTGGATATTATCATGATTTAAATTCAACAAATTGATTTGATATTATCATAGATTGTAAGAGATATTGAAATATCTTCTTTGAACCGGTTAACGATCAATGTTGGAAGTCAACACAGGTCATTGTCAACGGACGGATGTTGACGTGGCAAAATGATGATGTGGCGAGCTGACATGAGCTTAAATGGTAGCTGCTTGGCATGAAGGCACGTGCGGATGTTGTCATTGACGGACGGATGGCAAGTGTGGACGCAGGTTGCACGTGCGGGCACGTGGGTTCGCGAACGACCATGCGGTTGCCGGGTCTGTCTTGTTGATGGCCTGCGACACTGGGGGCGGTGTTTTATCTCCCAAAACAAGCACCTGAAGGTGTTAGAATGACCCTCGCCAGGGTCGGGCAAGGTGAGGCCCGCCCTCGCCTCGCTTGACCCAAGTGAGGTTGCCCTTGTCGGATCTGGCAGGGGTGGGCGAGGGCAGCCCTCGCCGGCTCCGACATTGGCAAGGCTGGCCATGACAAAGGAAAGGAGAAGAAAAAAAAAAGAAAAAAGAAAAGGATGAAAATGCCCTTCAAAAAAAAATTTGGGGTAAATTTGTCTTAAGTGGTATAGTTCGGGATTTTTTGTGACACAAAAAAAAATTTGGGGTAAAATTGTCACAAGTAGTATAGTTTGCGGTTTTTAGTGGCACAAAAAAAAATTTATGGTAAAATTGTTACAAGTGGCATAGTTTGAGATTTTTAGTGGCACAAAAAAAAATTCAGGGTAAAATTGTCACAAATAGTATAGTTTATGATTTTTGGTGGTATTTGCCCTAAAAATAAATCTTCGATGCCAAGTTGGGAATTGTGGTTGGAAAAAAGAGACACAATATTATGTACATTATCAAATAAAGAATACATAAGTATATTTATAGGCTTTAACATGATTACTATCTAAATTTGCAAAGTATCAATTATAGTCAAAGAAAATAAATGGGATCTCCTAAATGTATCTTTAATAACTTTAGACAATAGGTTGTTGTTAATTTGAAAAAAAGGACGAGCTCTATATAGATACATTATATAATGGATGCAAATTGTGTACAAAAGAAGATTTTCCTATAACAATTTGGCTCTCTATTGACAAGCTAACATGAAGATGGACTGTTGGATAAAATAACCCAAGTGTTATGTTTCGGTTGAGAAGTTTTATTCATGTAATTTATTAATTTTGTGCATCTCTGTCTCTAATTCGAAAATAGTCTTCAGACAGCTATTTATGCAATTACTTCATTTTTTGTCGTCTCTTTTACGACTACTTTTCCCATCCAAATATAACATCTGTTGTGCCTCGAAGAATTCTCCAAGTTAATCATGAAATTACGCAAAACTTGCCATGACGAATGCTTGAAAGATAGGAGTTTTTACAACACCATCTAAAAAGCAAACAAAGAAGAAATTTCCAGCACTCACAAGCAAAAAAATAAAGAAGAAGAAGAAGAAGAAGATAAAAACAATTGGGGGAGGGAGTGGGGAGGGTGCTTAATCTAATACGGTTCCAAACGTACTCCAATAAAATTAAGATGTATTCCTGCCCTTCCAAAAAAGCCAACGATGTCCCATCACCTGATGGCCTCAGGATTCAGAATTCCCTTAACATTTTACGAGCATTTATTGACCCTACCGTCAATCTCAAGTGGTCTTCGTGATATGTATTTCTAGATTGTGGATGGAAGTGTAACGAGTGTTTCCATTCCATCCAATAGGAGATCGAAATAAGATGCTCCTGAGATAATTTAGAAAAATCTGCGAGAATAGCAAAGCGAAACATGTTTTACTTATGAAAACAGAAGAATATTTTAGACTTAAACTCTACGTATAGGATGCCAAAAGAAGTGCCTCATTCTTCGATGAAAAGAAACTGCGCTACATGATGCTGAGAACATTGTGAAAAGCGACACGCATACACGCTATTAATGCATAAATACGCTGACGACTCCCAGACAGAAAAGAGTTGGAGGAAAAAAAGAGAGAGGAGAATTGAGAGATGGACTAACCCAGATGCCTGGAGACCTATCTTCTCTGCCATGTCGAGGGCATTCGATGGTAGAACCGTTGTTATCGTACACAATCCCGACGGAGTGAATTATGTTGCTGTCAATCACATAAAATCCCCTCACGTCGGTATGCACTCCGTCTCACCGAGGCCGAGGCCCACCGGAGCCTCTAGAGGGCCCAGTGGCTTTGAAAGGGTACAGGTGCGGTATGAGGTCCGCATACGCTCTTATGGATTTGAGCGTCTTGCCCTCTGTTCCATAAAAGCCAATGATTCTGCTTGCGGTTCGTGGATACCAAAAGTACTCGCCCCTTTCCTTGCCAAAGGGATTTTGTCTTCCTCTATTAGTGCATATGTAATCAGAATATGAAGTCAAATAACCTATGGGATAGTCCCGTTTAATATGCAAAAATTGAAAGGGAGGCATTTTAATCCCAAGCTCTTCCCTATGGAATTGGAAAAATCTCTACAAACAGAACAACGTGGTTAACCGAGTAAGACTGACAAGGCACATGACAACAATAGAGCATTTCAGTGCACTTAGCGGTCCAATTCTGTGCATGACTCTTTAACATTGTGACAACTTTGTTGTACGGGTTGAACCAAAGTAATTTTGTGTTATAATATTGATTCATGCTGATAATTATCTATATTTTCTCACATAAAATGATATGTCTAGTATAATCAATTGTACTATAGTCAATTCTTTTTCCTATACTTGATACATCGTTTCACATGGCATCGGTTTTGTTTTGCTACAAATTCCATTACAATCCCAAAATCAAATTTTCTCTAACTTGTATTTTTTTACCACATAAAATGCCGTGCCAAATTTGTATTTATTTTTCTTTCTATCATATAAAATGTCATGCCTAATAAGTCAATTTTGCTTTTTACAAGCATGATTATTTTCTCGTTCTCATGGAGCTTACTTTGACGACTTATTACTATATATAAGTGATACTAATGATTTAATTTTTCTAGAATTTTTTTTCTCTTGAAGTTTTCTTGAGAGAAAAGAAAAGATTTCTCCGGATCACACGATTGTAGTACCTAATTTTTTTCTAAGTATATAAAACATTTTGAGATCTGTTCCTATCCCATGATTTCTCTCTAATGGAGGAATTTGATTATACTAATTTGATATGATTTAGACTTGAATGCACCTTTTAAAAACTTTAGGGCCTGATTATACTTTGCCACAAGTTTTAGGATTATTAGCGCATTTATCTAAGAAAAAATTAAGGAAGGAAATTTAAATGATTAAAAAGGCAACTTCAATTATTCAGTACATTTTATCAAATGTCTCCGAAGAGACAATCGTTTAGTACAATTGAATGGCTTTGATTTCCCTCAAAGTTGCGTCCACACCCTTTACATTATCATTCTACATAATGCATGCGGGTCAAGAATGATAAAGTCACAAGTTGAGAAGCAAAAATGATAGATGACAATGACTAGAATATGATCCAGCGATGATTGAGATAATGATGCATAATCTGGAAAATAGTACATTATCTTGCCTATTTCAACATCATATCGATGTATATTAGATAACAAATGAAAAATGACAATCCGTGTGCTCTTATTTTGCATAAAACAGAAGATCGAAAAATATTTTTTTAAAATTGATCGAGAATATCATTTATAAAAATGATTTAAAGAAAAGACTTTCATCAGCAACAAGAATATTTAGAAAAATATTATTATTGATAATAAAAATTCATCAACTAATTTTTACAAGCAATACAAATAATTATGTTTATGAATATATATTCCGAATCATTAATTTGCTATGAAATAAACGCAGAATGACTAGATTTGGTCCTACCGACCAAAATCTATTTGCAGAAAGTCCATGGATGGAGAACAGTTGATTCACTCTCCCTCATCTCTCCACAAGAAAATATTTAGTTGTTAGTAACCACTAAATCATCATTCCACGTGGTTGCGTGAATTGAAGTGGCTCATTGAAATGTTGACATGTGTCTTTTGAATTGGACCAACTGTAAAATAGGAAAGTCTAAACCGGGGTGCCTTTTTTTTTTCCTCTCTCCTTTGGCTACCAACTAAAAAAGGACTAAGGAGACAGAATAATTAATGCTCAAATTTAAGTTGCTGCTTAAACCTCTCTCTCCTCTTTTCAATTTTCTAGCATTTTTCCCCTTCTCCTTCATTGACAAAAGGAACTCTCTCTCTCTCTCTCTCTCTCTCTCTCTCTCTCTCTCTCTCTCTCTCTCGAGGCAAGCCCCATTGCCTCTCTCTCAAACAAGCCCCATCGCCTCCCCCTCCGCCAAAGCCCCCGCTAGTCGCTACCACTTTTCAGATCCGCCTTTGGCACGTCACCTCCCCCAAGAGCCATGCTCGGTCCCAAGCCCCCTTCACCTCCACCACTGCCTCTGGAGCCTCATCGCGTCGATCTCTTGGGAACCATATCTAGATTGTTTGACAAAAATCTTTTCAAAATGAATAAGATTAGATACATAAAATATATTAATTGTTTAATTAGTGTAATCGAATTTCTAACCCTAGATTCTCTGGCTGCATAAGAAGTGAGATACACTCCCATACCTCACTTGATTTTTAGTTGACCCTAATAGGCTAGCGACAACTCCTCTTTAAAAAAAATTTACAAACACCCTAATGTTGCACGGGCTATATGCTTGGAAGAGATCATGCCTAATCATGGGCCGCAGACTCGTCCTTTAGGCAATATCCCTAACCTTATGTTTTTCTTTTCATCTGGATGGAAAAGGTAGGTCACGACAATAAAAACTCGCTTCCTATCGATGGTGTCATACCTAAGTTACAAAGTTAGTTGATGAAGATTTGATTCACTGCAATAATTGCTTTAACACACTTTTTTATTAGAAGACACAGACCTATTCACATCCTTAGATTTCTGAGAATGTCCGTGATGATAAGTGCTTACATATAAATTCAAACATTGATTGCAGAGCTTACATAAAGGCGAAGTTTAGCTTGTCAAGATTCAAAATGTGCTCCAAGTGAATCAACTCGTAATTCAGACCTCCCATGAAATACAATGATCTTTCTACCGGTTGATGGAAAATAAAAGTACTTCTTGATCTCCTCACCAAATGGCCCATAAGTTCTTTCATTGCTTTGAAATGTGAGGGAGCGAACAACAATATGCCTGCAAAAACATCCAAAGTGCCCAGAAAATTAAGTCAAGTACTCCTGAGGATAATCGAGTTTAATCTGCAAAATTAGAAAGACAAATATATATAATCCCAAGCCCCAACTGTAGAACCTTGAAAATCAACATAAAAAGAACACTCCGGTTGATAAACTGTATTTGGTTAAACAAAAAAAGTAAAAGCAAAATAGATAATTCCGCCGCATCTAGAGTATAAGATCTACTTTGGTCCGTCACAGTTATCAAATCAATCGTCCGTGAAACGAAAGGCAATTGCTTAAAAAATGCTTAAAGTTACTAAATTTAGGAAAGTTGATCTCAGACTTAAAAGTCATAAAGTAAAAATACCTTTTAATATTCTTTTTCTTTCTTTTTTCAGAGGCAGTAATTTTCTGAATGTATTCCGCGCTTTAATCGTCAATGGAACTGAGGAAGTATGGAAAACCAAAGAGAAGTCCCTGTTCTATGATATTATTTACATCATGCCCTCACAATGACTTTCTCAAAGGATTATTTGGAAGAAGTATACCTCAAGTGCCAAAAGTTAACACAGATGGACACATAAATGCTAAAATTTCCAAAACGTACAATTAAGTGTCACTTTTTCTTTTTTTTTTTTTTTTTAAAATAGAACATCTAAGTAGTAACTCTGGCGAAACTTGCCGGATATTCAACATGACAGTATTTTACTAATGAAACTGGTCACGTAACTTGCCGAAAATCTGATGTGGCTCATCGGAAATCCGACGTGACTCCCCGTTGGCACCTAAGTGTTCATTTTTCCTCCGATTTTGACATTTAAAGTATAACTGTCAAGTGCTAACACTTGGGATGTCCACCTTAGGATAGTTCTCATTCCAGATCATTTGCCGATCTAAACTCAAAATCTACGGACTGTTCTCATATCTGACTTTCGCCTCTAAATTCTATTTAGAATACTGTCACACTCATGTGCATAAACGTGACCTCCAAATAACTTAAAACCAAACCCTAGCAGCAACGCAAAAGTTGGACATTCATAAGATTAAGTAAATGTCTAAAGGGCCATACCCCGAATGTTAGATGACATCCATCTCCACCGTGTTTAGGGCCCTGAACCACAAACCCATTTTTGTCATACTCAACAGAAATGGAGTCAATAGCTAATCCACCTTTTACAATTATTTTTCTCACACCTATGCTATCTCCATCATCCCATGGACAGCCACCTTGTCCTCCAAATAGCCCAATGGATTTCAAGAAATGAAGATCAGAAATTGGTTCAAAGTAGACTCCTATAGCATCAAGTTGGACGCCAGACCTTTCGTGAAAGCCAATCATCTTGCTGCATGTCAATGCACAGCTAAAGAAGCTTCCTTCTTCCTTACCAAAGGGTCCATGCCTTCTTATATTGTTTTCAAACGTGAGTGATTGAATAACAGAATTATCATGTTTGATATAACCTGACACTGAGGTCAAGAACTCACAAGGGTAGTCCAATTAAAAAATATACACAATAACCCCCTTTGGGCGGGTAATTGTATATACTAATTTTTATCAATAGGGAACTCAAAACAAATTATAAATAATGTTCCATTTAATCAATGTCCAAAAATTCATTAAATAATATGAAGCACTTTATAACATGTGTTTCCCAGGATCATATTGCATTTATTAAGCAACAATTTTTGCCACAATTTTACGTGCCTATTTCTGTAATTAGGAACCTAAGATTACCTAGTTAAACTGCTAAATTAGGGAAAGTGAATAACGCCATCCTATGGAATTGAATATGGATAACAATAATTAATTCCAAATAAATATTTAAATATGCCCAAATTTAAAATTAATCGTACCAAAAAAATAAAAATTAAAACGGGTTCCGAAGGACCGTAAACACACCCCATGCGTCATTCTGTGCACATGGGACTAGTGGCTCGATTAGAGGTCTTCTTCAACCTCCATAGTGCTTTAACGAATAAGAAAGATATCCCCTTACACACATAATGTATATGTTGCCAAAAATAATACTTGCAGAGACTGACTACAACTTAGAGTAGGAAACCATATAATTTGGTCAACAAGTCCGACTTGGACTTTCTCTTTTCATAATCATGAGTTCAACAAAATCAAGAAAATGAATTTACGTGTATTTAATATAGCTTTGCACCCAATCAAAATCGAAGACGAATTAATTGAAGAAAAACTAAACTAAATCGTCCATATTCAAGCTTCAAAGTTTTGTATCTAACATCCATGGCTGAAAATTTGGTTTTCACTTTTGAGTCAAAAAACTCATCTTAATGCAACTAAGATGTTCTAAAACATGTATATAACAATACCCATATAACAATTTCTAATGTACATCATTAAAAAAAAGCGAAACTTTTAGAACACTAGAATTTCAAATTTGAAATTCTCACTCAATACTCAATAAAACTATACAAATTATATATGGTGAGAACATGTAGAACAAAAGCTCTAAAGTTTCAAAATCGATTGATCTATGCAAAAGATCTTCATCCACTAATCATGCTCCAAAAAATCCAAAAAACTTATATGTCGAAGTTAAGACCTATATGAACATTTTTCATGAAGGAGTCGGCCTGCAGATATCAACATGGAAATTGGAAAAAATTGACAAAAGCAACAGAAGAACAACGTGCATATCAGAACTAAATAGAACATTATTACAGATTATTGAACTGATTTTGGACAATGATTTCAGATAGCAGTCGACACCGGATAGAGGCGTTCTATGGCTCATTGGAAAGCTCTTCAAGTTGACTTTGGATATTGTGAAGACATCAAACACTAAAAAGCTTGTTTACTAGCTTGTTTCCAGACATATGTACAGAGAGGTCCATCATAGATTCGAAATTGCAGAACGATGATCATCCAAGAAATCAAACATATCATCATCATCATAGCTTATTTCTTCCATTTTAATGCATTATTTTTACCCATTTCATAAGTACTTTGATTTAATTTGACCCCAAAAAAATATTCTTGCTGATGCCAAAGCACCTCTTTACTTTCTTTCGCTGTTGTCACGAATTTTTCTTTTTTTGGATTTTGTTTGTCTTAGTTGGAAGAATCTTTGGTGATCGGTGGAGTACGATCACCGAGTGATCAAAAGAAAGCAAAGTTCCTTCCTTTTCTTTTTTGGGTAATATATATAGATTTTTAATAGTTTGAGGTTCTCTGAATCAAAAATATGTTTCGGCATTTTCCTCTGTAAGTGTGTGGTCTATGAGACCTTAAATTGTGTACATAGTGAGAAGTTTTGAAAAAGTACTTTGATGAAACAAAGTCGCATAAGAACTTATAAATCACAAACCGACAAAAGCTCAAAATCAAAAGGAACAAACACGGTAAACACCCTAATCGGATTTGTTAAAAATATTTGAGTTTTACAATCATATATGACTTATTTTGATACCACATGTAGAAATTCTCAACATAAATAATTAATTATTTAAGAACAATCAAATTCATATATGAATGTAAAACACCAAAATCTATACGCACAGAGGAATTGAACATACTTATTTGAACCATTACTTCACTCACTGAGAAATAGATCAATCTGATTGTAATCAGCGATATATTAGAATGTTAGATCTTCCTCTTTATGACCTATTTCGGTATGGCAACTTTTAATGTGATTCAAGTGATTGATAAGTATAACATATCCTTTTATAGACTAGAAAGGAGATCTAGCAAACCCTAATCATTATTGTGTCAACCGAACCCCTCCCATTATAGATTTCAGTTAAACACAATTGCCTATACTTTATTGCTTAACTAGACCAATTATTAATAGATGTCAAAATCTAATTCAATAAGATCAGGTTTAACATATATTGGAATATCCATTAATCTGATTATTTAAAATATAAAATTAATTAATTAATGTAAGTCCTTATTATAGGAAATTTTCAACATCTACATCATAGAAAATGGGCGAAATCTGGTGACTCTGATGATTTCTAAACCTCCTATTGCACTCCAGGATCTCCACCTGCTCATTTAATCACCATTGCGAATCAATGTAGTTGGTGGTGAGCACAACGAGGGCAACCCAAGAGTGGCGAACCGCATCGAGCAGCTTGGGCTTGATGAAAATCCCAATCTCCACTTTATCATTGTCCTTGAAATAGTAGATCCCCGCCTGCCTCATTGCATGGAAGAGGTAGGAAGCGAAGGTTTTCCTTCTGTCCTCACCTCTGAAGCTCACGAATGCATCATACTTCCATTGAGGGATCGAAGCAAAAGACGAAATGCGTCACCTGATACCTTCGGTTCCCATGGGGATAGTGCGTGATTGAGTGAGAGAATGGGAAATATGCTGAGAACTTTTCTCGCAGGTAAAGGGTATATATGAGAGAGAAAGCGCAAGTGGTGAATGAGAAGGGACGAAGAATTCACCGTCAAGCGAGTAGGCAAGTGAGACTTGATTTGTTCGAAGAATTGAAGAACACTTGGTCTCTCGAGAACGATTAGGTTTGAATCGCCAAACAAACCACATCCATGAATCGAACTCTCTTATAAGCTGGAGCCTGATTTGCGTGACAGACATGTTTGGAATCGCAAACATACGGGTTTGAAGCTTCAGGACGCGCACGTTAATTGTTGGAAGAAGATTCATCGTATCATTGGACGTAAATGAAATCCGCACGGCTGCATGTACATATTAATTTTTATTTCATCGAAAACTTCTCTTCACAATGTCTTGCGCTTTTCTCAATGGAGAAAACGAAGAGCATTGAGATACTTGTTGAGGACTAATAAGTCTCCCATTGCCCAGCGTACTCGAGTGTGACAGCATATAACCTAATTTCACAAAAAAAAAAATTACAAAAAATATTAGTGCATACATCACTCATTGCATGAGAAAATTAAGGATAGAACTTAACCCTTATACAAAAATAGTGATATTGTATAGTTGCATATTTTGTATCCTTTATTGTATTTCTTTGCGTTGATAGGTACTAATAGTATTTAGGACTAGTTTATTTGCATCAAGCGTGTCGTAGGGGCAAAGTGGATATTGTTTCCTCGACTGGTGGAGTGTCTACATTCTGCATAAGTTTGAATTCAAATCACCACAAATTAGGAATAGGACTGTGATCCGGCTTTTGAAGAGCTTTCATGATAGGCCCCAGTATCAATGCAAGATGGGGAATTCAAAGGGGTGGATTAGCCTCCAAGGTTTGACCAAGGTTCAAGACAAGATGCATAATTAGTTCGGCCAGATTCAAATTATTTTAATTGAAGACCAAGCTCGGAGATGATTGCTTAAATTGATTCCAAGACGAGGAAATTGAGCATTTTGTATATGATTGAACCAAAGCAAATTTTGTGTTATAATAGTTATTAATGATCGATTCTTTTTCCTATACTTGATACATCATTTCACATAGGGTCGGCTTTGTTTTGTTACAAAATCTATTACAATCCCAAAATCAAATTTTCTCGAATATGTATTTTCTTACCACATAAAATGCCGTACCTAATTCATATTTTTTTTCTTTCTACCACAAAATGTTGTGCCTACTGCGTCAATTTTGTTTATGTTTACAGGCATAATCATTTTCTCATTCTCATAGAGTGTTGAAACAGAAATTGTTGTGTATTTCCATTAAACGGAAGTGGGTATTTATATACCCAAGAGTACATTCTAGAATATTTACTTGCAAGCAAAGAAATACACCAAATTGAAAACTTTCGAAATTCTAAAGATAAGATTTTAAATCTTCTAAATCCGATAGCCCTATATTTGGTTGATACATCCCCTCAAGTGGAAGAGTCAAGACGGTAAATCTTTCACTTGTCTTGTAAAAATGCAAAATGTGTTTTAGGAAGAGCTTTGGTGAGAGCATCAGCGAGTTGGTCGGCTGTGGAGATAAATTGCATATTGAGCTGTCGTTGGGTGATATGATCAAGGGCAAAGTGGAAGTCAATTTCAATATGTTTGGTACGAGCATGGAAAATCGAATTCGCACATAGATAAGTGGCACCAATATTATTACGCCCAATGATAGGGGGGGACCTTGAAGAGGGAACCCAAGCTCTTGAAAGAGTGACTCGAGCCAAATGAATAAGCTATAGCATTGGCAAGAGCTTTATATTGAGACTTTATGAAAGAGCGTGCTATGGTTCGTTGTTTTCTAGAACTCCAAGAGATCAAGCTGGGATCAAGTAAAATAGCATACCCTTCGGTTGACTTCCTATCATCAGAGCCACTAGCCCAATCTGCATTGGAAAAGGCTTGCAAGCTAGTATCATTGAATTGAGAAAAGAAGCAAACTAGATGATCTTGTATGTTTGAGATAGCACAAGATGCATTTCACCATTTGCTAGTGGTCTTCAATTAATTGACAAGCTTTATTAACGGCAAAAGAGAGATCCAGTTGTGTCAATGTCACATATTGCGAGGCACCAACTATAGACTAATACAAAGTAGGATTAGACATTAGAGCACTCCCTTTCTCAAATGATTTTATAGGTGTGGCCATAGGAGTTTAGACTGGCTTGCACTCAAACATCCTAGCCCGATGAAGAAGATCATCAATATAATGTCCTTGAGAGAGAAGTTGCTCATTAGAGTGAGAAACAGCCTCTATCCCAAGGAAGAAGTGGAGCAAGCCAAGATCCTTAATTGAGAACTCTGTAGACAATTTTCGTAAGATTGCAGATTGCATTGATAGTTGAAGATGTATTACCTATAACTAGAATGTCATCAATATAAATCAAAAAATAAATGACATCAGTGCCCCTTCAATAGATAAAAATGAGGGATCTATTTGTGATGCCAAGAATCCTAAATGAAGCACAAATTGTGAAAGTTGTTGAAACTAGGCTCTCGGGCTTGCTTGAGACCATATAGAGAACGATGTAACTTGCAAACATAGTCATGACGAGTTGGGTCCTCAAACCCAATGAGTTACTCCATGTACAACTCTTCAAAAAGCTTCAAAAAGAACCCCACGTAGGAAAGCATTGTGCATATCCAATTGTTGCACTTGCCACCCCTGAGAGACAACAAGAGATAATATGGAGCGAATGGTGGTAATTTTCATAACTAGATTAAAGTTTTCGGATAATCCCAGCCTTGTTCCTGATGAAAACCTTTAGTGACCAAGCAAGCTTTATAGCGCTCAAGACTACTATCTACTTTGCGCTTAACTCTGTAAACCCACTTACACCCAACGAGGTTCATAGAGGAATTGCGAGGGACCAATGACCATGTGCCATTTTTTAACAATGCATTAAATTCATCAATCATAGCTGCACGCCACTCAGGGATTTTGCTTGCTTGGGTGAATGAGGTTGGTTTGGTGAGGGGGTGATAGTTGTATTAATTTGAGGAGGATGAGATTGAAGTTGCATGGTGTGGGCGCATGTTGGCCAAGGTGGCGGCAATGATGGTGGTGGTGGAGAGGATGATGAAGAGGGGGAATTATAAAGGGCATGGAGAAGCCCGATTCTTAGGGCAAGGGAGATGGATGAATTGGTATTAGACAACGCTAGGGGAAATGGTGGAGGAGCTTGTGATCTCACTTTTTTGGTAGGAAGAGGAACGCTGAAGCCCACGGTATCAAGATAGGCGTATGAAGTGATGAATGAGGTGATGGACCGAGAATGGAATGAGTTGCAAAGGGAAAACATGTTTCATTGAAATGAACATGTTGAGCAATGTATAAATGATTGGTGACAGAGTCAAGGCAGCGGTTCCCCTATGTGAGAGGAACTATATCCCAAGAAAATACAAGGAATGAAGTGGAAATCCATCTTATGGGCATTATAAGGACGTAGATACGGGAAATAATGACACCCAAATTTTTTTCAAAAGGAATAGTTCGGTGGATGATTATAAACCACTTGAACATGGGAAATGGGAAATGCGGTTATTGACCTTGGACGGCATCCGGTTGATGAGGTAGACCGTCGTTTCGAATGTGTAGTACTAGTATTGATGAGAGACGAAGCCATGAGCTAATAATATTAAACCAGTTTCAACTATATGCCCATTACGATGCTCAACTGCCCCTTACTATTCATGGGTATGAGAGGCGGAAATGCAATGAGTAATACCAATTTTTGAGAAAAAGGAGGGGAGGGCATGAAATTCCCCCCCCCAGTTTGTTTGAATAGCTTTTATTTTTCCTAAAAAGTGACGTTCAACAAGAGCTTGGAAAGTAAGAAAAATGAAGTAAACATCTGACTTTGCTTTAAGAGGATAAAGCCAAAAAAATTTGGTGCAATCATCAATAAAAACAACAAAATAACGATGACCATAAGTTGAAACAAATGGAGGAGGGCCCTAAATATCACTATAAATTAAATCTGACGAAAACAAACTACAATTTGGAGACAATCCTAAGGATTGACGACTAGCCTTGCCCATTTGACAAGCTGTGCATAACTAACTCAGCCATGTTGACTGACAAGGCAAATTATTCTCTTTGATCATAAACTATAAGAGATGCTCATAGAGATGGCCAAGATGTTGATGCTAGCCATCTATGGAAGTCCATTCCGCAATACCAGCAGTAGGCATTGAAGGTTTTTGTGGTATAGTGTAAAGACCACTATTACTCAAGTCGGAAAGAAGAACCGCCTTGGTCACTAGATCCTTAATAGGAAAGTGGGTAGGATAGAATTCAAAAAATACATTATTGTTAGATGCAAAATTTTGAATCAAAAGTACATGCTTAAAAATATCAAGGACATGAAAAACACCATTTAAACTTAAAGAAATATTTGAAAAAAGGGAGGAAATAGAAAAAGTAACAATATTAGTGATTTTGAGACCCTTACCATTTTCAACGTGTAATTGATCCAATCCATTGTAAGCTTCATAGGAAGAGAGGGATTGTATATCAAGCGTGACATGGTGGGAGGCACCCGTGTCAGGATACCAAGGTAAGATGTTGGTAGGCGTTGGTAACAAAGGGAGAAAGGCATGACTGAGGTTAGCATTGGGAGAGCAAGAGAATTGATAAGATGAAGTAGAAGAAGGGGTATGTCTAGGTGGTAGGTGATAAGGCATACCTGAAGGGCGATAGTAGCATGTGGCAATAGTGTGATTTGTATGTCGATAGATGGAACATTATAACTGACCTTGTTGAAGACCACGGGAACAATGACCATAGGCAAAGCAACCATCGAGACCCCCACAACCTCTAGACTAACCAAGGCTAGAGAAAGAGGAACTAGGAGGGGTGGAGGCATTTTGTTGAGCAGAGTTGGTTGTAGCAGAATTAGCTTGAGAGGAAGGCTCGGAGATTTGCAACTTTTGAAAGGCCTTAACACTCTCGTGACTATACCACCGCCACTGCCAATGTATATTAGTTGAAGTAAGAAAAACCAACCCGCGTGCCTTTATTTTGTAGAAAATCAACAATTTGGAAAATGTTTTTCCAAAATTGATCGAGGGCATTGCTTACAAAAATGATTTAACAAAAAGATTTTCATCATAAAAAATATTTAAAAATAAATTACTATTAATAATGAAAATCTATCAACAAATTTTTATAAGTGATATAAATAATTATTTTTATGAACATATTTTTCAAATTACGAATTTACCACGAAACAAATGCACGAGTTTTGCAAAGATTATCTCTTGGGCGAGTCATTTGTAGTGTTCTTTGTGAGGAAAAAATACTCATTGTTGGAACAACTAATCCCAGAGAGAACATCTAGATTTGGCCCTCCCGACCAAAATCTACCTGCAAAAAGTCCACAGATAGTTGATTCACTCTCCCTTATATACCGTCTTAAAATACAAAATTAAAAAAAAAAGTGTTCGATTTATGATGATTTTTTTAAACAAATCCTTTTTCTATAAAAACTTGCTTCCTGTCGATGATGTCATATCTAAGTTACAAGGTTAGTTGATGAAGATTTGATTCATTGTAATAAATGAATGCTTAAATACACTTTATTCTTAGAGGATACATCAAACCGGCCTATTCACGTCCCTGGATTTCTGAGAATATCCATGATGTAAACTCAAACATAGACTAGAGGGGCGCACATAAAGGTGGAGCTTAGCATGTCAAGGCTCAAAATGTGCTCCAAGTGAATCAAGCCAACATCCAGACCTCCCATGAAATCCAACGATCTTTTTAGCAATTGATGGAAAATAAAAGTAGTTCCCAATCTCCTGACCGAATGGCCCATAAGTTCTTTCATTGCTCTGAAATGTGAGGGAGTAAATGACGATATGATGGGCACAAGATCCAAAGTGACCAGAAAATGAAGTCAAGTACTCTTGAGGATAATCAAGCTTAATCTGCAAAATTTGAAAGACCAACATATTTAGTCTGAACCTCCCAACTGTAGAATCTTGAAAATTAGCATAAACAGAATCCTCCGGTTGATAAGCTATATTTGGTTAAACAAACATTGCAATGGCTAAATAGATAATTCCGCTGCATCTAGAGCATAAGACCTATATTGGTTCGCCACAGTTTTCCAATCATTCGTCTGTAAAATGAAAGGCAGCTGCTTAAAAAAAAATGCTTTGGCAACTCTTTGAGGACAGTTACTAAAAACCCAGGAAAATTGTTCTCAAAGTCATAAAGGTAAAAATAGCTTTCAATATTCTTTTTTTTTTCCCTTTTTCGGAGGTAGTACTTTTCTGAGTACATTGAGTGCTTTCATCGTAAATGGAACAGAGGAAGGTTGGAAAACCAAAGAGTGAGTCCCTTTCCTGTGACGATAATCCATCGTGCTCCTACAATGACTTTCTCAGAGGATAATTCTCATTCCAGATCATTTGCCAGTCTAACTTTCACCCCTATGCTCTATTTAGGATACCGCCACACAATCATTTGCACAAACGTGACCTCCAGACAACATAAAACCAACCAAACCTCAGCAAATAACACAGAAGTTGCACGTTCATAAGATAAGGAAATGTCAAAAAGGCCATACCTCGATTCGCTGACCTCCATCACCACCATGTCTAGGACCCTGAACCATAGACCCGTTCTTGTCGTACTCAACAGTAATGGAGTAAATAATTAATCCACATTTCACAGTTATTTTTCTCACACCCGTGCTATCTCCATCGTCCCATGCATTGCCTCCTGTTCCTCCAAATGGCCCAATGGATTTCAGCAGACGAAGATCAGAAATTGGTTCAAAGTAGACTCCCAGCGCATATAGCTGAATACCAGACCTTCCGTGAAAGCCAATTATCTTGTTGCATGTCAATGCACAGCTAAAGAAGCTCCCTTCTTCCTTACCAAAGGGTCCATACCTTCTTATATTGCTTTCGAACGTGAGTGATTGAATAACAGAACAGTTATGTCTGATATAACCCGATACTGAGATCAAGAACTCATGAGGGTAATCCAAGTTAATCTGCAGAATTAACAAGTATTTATTGAGTTTAACTCTCACATTGATCCATATTAAAGATTATAGATAGATTATAGTGTCCTAAGAAAACACTGGATCCACGTACAACCTAGACCCGAGAATTTCTATAGACTAATATTCTTATATCAAACTTCTAGGGTCAACAATAAGATGATAGATCATTAGAGTTCTCTGGCTCGCTTTGTTGATTCGCTTCATCTAGCATTAAAAAAATTTATCATACAAGGTTATTCACATAGAGTCCATCCTGCATAAAGCATATTAATTGATAAAAAACTTACCGTACTGGGTTGCTCTTATGGAGCCCATCTCACATAAACCATAATATTGACCTTTGTGTGATGTATAAAATAAAAATGAATGATTATATCAGAAATCCTAAAACTTATCAAAGAAAATATAATTTGAATCCTAAAATTTTCAAAAAATATAATTAAATTCTAAAACTTGTTGAGTTAGTACGATCAAGTTCTGAAATTCAAGCTTGTGACCCCGGCGTTTCAATCTTTGTCGAGCTTGGCCCTAGCTGCTCGAGTTTCATCGAATTCGGCTGTGGCAACTCCAGCTTCCAAGCTTCTTCAAACCCATGCCCAAGGCTAATTGAACTTCAACGAGCTCAGCCAGGACGGCTCGAGCTTCCTCGAGCTCACGGCCATAACAACTTGAGCTTTATCGAGCTTGACCGTGGCCGCTCGAACCTTGTCAAGCTTGGAAACCAAAATTTGATTTTACAAAATTTCCGTGTTTTTCTATTGAAACTTGGCAGATCTTCTGCATTGTGCTAGGGATGTTGTGTTTGGCTAATGTCTCTATCATAACTATGGTAAGTGCACGGTATTTTATGTCAACAAATTCATTGGATTGTTTCCTATTAACAGGCATTTAAATGCTTAGGTTATTTCAATGGATATTTATGTGTTTTTCGATTATAAATTGGGCAGTTTTCAGCTTTGTCCTTCAAAGTGCGATTGCTTTTGGCTAACTCTGAATTTGATAAAAAGATAGTTCCAAAGGATTCTCTGATCCTCTTTTCTTTTTCTTCTTCTTTTTTAATCTTTTGATTGGTTCATTTTAAAATTGTCAAGTTTCTTTCTGACGAGGTATTTGCGGGTGCCCCATGTCTTAAGAAGAAAAAAAAAATACCTCAACATTTTTCCTTAGCCTAATTGGGCGAAACTATTGAAATTACACCAATTTAACAAGATTTAGACTCGATTGCACTTAACAACAAGTTTTAGAATTCCTGATACACTCATCCAAAATAAAAAAATTAAGGAAAGAAATTTAAGTAATAAAAATATTACTTCAATCATTCAGTTAACAGCTTTGATTTCCCTCTAAGATGTTTTCCACACCCCACACATTATGATTGTGCATGATGAATACGGGGGACGATCACTCATAAATTACTTTGATGAAACTTTTCAAATAATTTAGAAAAACTAGTACTTGATATAGTAGTTGCATAGAAATGTGTATGTGCGAGAGAAAGAGAGAGAGAGAGAGAAAGAGAGGATCAAAGGTAGTATGAATGGAGAATATTCGATGAACTGACCGTATGTATATTTCCATTTTCGTGACCATGGGCAGAGGACCAAATAGATTCGCCATTATTGTCATATTCAAAGGAGATGCAATTGACATCATCTTCTAACATCATCTTTATTTTTGTTACACTATTGAATTTTCCATCATCCCAAGAGAGTCCACCTCGGCCCCCAAATGGTCCAACACACTTGATCGGGTGTAGATGAGAGATTGGTTCTAAATATGCTCCTAGAGCTTCAAGATGGGGACCAGAACTCCCATAAAAACCAATAATCTTTCCACCAGTTGCTGGAAATGAAAACTTCCTTCCCCTTTCAGTGCCAAATGGTCCATATGTTCTTTTATTGCTTTGAAACGTGAGCGAATGGATGATAGTAGAGCCAGAATCACTCGTAATATATCCCGAAACCGAAACTAGAACTTCACTCAGCCAGTCCAGATTCATCTGTACCAAACATGTAGAGGGTAAAGAAATGTTAATGCAACAAGTTGAGAAGCAAAAGCATGGAAGATGACAACGACTAGTGTGTGATGCTCTTGATGATTGAGGTGATGATTCGTGATCTGGAAAATGGTAGATTATCTTGCCTACTTCGATATCATATTAACTATAATAATGTAACAAGGAAAACAGTAACCTGGGTGCGTTAGAAAACTCATTGTTCCAACAACTAAGTCCAGAGAGAATAACTAGATGTTGCCCTACCAACCAAAATCATTCTGCAGAAAGTCCATAGATGGAGAACAGCTGATTCGCTCTCCCATATTAACCGTTTTGAAATACAAAAATTTTAAAAAACTGTTCAACTTTATGATGAATTTTTTTAACAAATCTTTTTCCAATAGAAACTTGATTCCTGTTGATGGTGTCATACCTAAGTTCCAAGGTTAACTGTTTATCACTTTCACCCAGACACTCACTTTCAGCAATGGCATGATAAGCATCATTGAAAATAAGGGGTAATGTTTATCAAACATTGAGTTCCTACTAGAGTAGTGTACCGTATTTCTTTTGCCGCCATCGCTTGTACCGTGTCTGAAAGAATGACCCTCTTCATAGGTAAAACTAATAGATTCAATTGCAGAACCAGAGACTACAACAATTTGTTTGACATCTGCATGCCTGCCATCATCCCAGCGGTTTTTCTCATTTCCAAATGGCCCTACGACTTCGAAGGGGTATGGAGGAGAGACAGGGCCAAAATGACCTCCAATGGAATCCAGAAAAGAGCCACAACTTCCATGAAAACCAATGATCTTTCCATCAACTCGTGGAAAACTGAAAAACTTCCCTTTCTCATTGCCAATTGGTCCATGTACCCTCTGATTGCTGTGGAAGGTAAGTGAGTTGATGACGTGACAAGAATCTTCTCTGATGTAGCCTGACACCGAAGTCAGGTATTCAATTGGATAATCTATATGTACCTACAACAATTGCAGAAGAGCAGAGTGAGCATCGATCACCTTGAAGAAGAGAAAATTCTATGCTCTCAAGATGCATTATTTATGTTAACTTTTCCCAAAACAAAAGATATCTAATCATTGCGACAACCGGATTCCTTCTCTTATTTTGGAGCACAGTTTGCCTTTTTCACTAGTCTTGTGCCTTAACGATTGAACTCCATCTAGAACCCCCAATGCTTTGCTCCATAATTAAATGGCATTCTTGATGCTCTATATTGACAATGACAAGCACTGAAGCAATCTCTGACTAACTATAACATCAGAGTAGGTAGATGACGCTAGTACAATTATTTTCCTTTTGGCACCCTGAAAAAAAAAAAATTCTTAGCAAGGTACAACAAAGCCATCAACACACTGGGAGACAATTAAGCATCGTGGAAGTACCCAGTTAATATGTTTCAAGCAATGACACCACTTTTTCTCAACCCCCATTCCACAAACGAACAGTAACTGATAATTTCATGGAGAATAACATAACTAGACGTAAATATTGCAAATCAACAAAGCAAACCGTAATAATGGACTCACGCCATATGTGTTGTCTCCCAAAGGTCCACCATGTCTTGGCGAGCGCACCAAACACCCATTCTGAACATAGTCAATAGTAATGGACTCGATCACTGTTCCTATGCCCACCACTATATTTCTTATGCCACTGTATGTTTGATCATCAAAAGAATCTCCACCATGGCCTCCAAAGGGCCCTACAGAGGGACGAAGAGAGGAGAATGGATCTAAAGTTATTCCAATTGATTCAAGATGAGGATCCCTTACCAACTTCTCCAATATCTCACGCCACTGATTTTTCCTACTAGAAAGAAAGGAACCAAATTTCTTAAGAAACACTGGCAGACCACCTGCATAGTGGACAAGACTCTTGAACAACTCCTCGTACTCTTCTTCAGGTTGGTCTTTGCCAAAGGCGTGGAGACTCATGAGTTGGAGCGATTCTTTAGATCCCAGTCCAGGGAGCATGTAGTTATCATCCACTTTGAGATCTTTCAGAAGCCATTCTTCTCTTGTAGTTATCAAGATTCTACTCCCATATTTGAACCATTCTCGATCTCCAGCGCCAAAATACTCAATTTGGTGCTTCTCAGTGATGTTATCAAGGACTAGAAGGATCCTTTCCTGACAGAGCTTAGCTTTTATCTCGTTGATGTTGCTGTTAAGATCATACATTTCTAGACCTTGTACCTTCAGAACATCGTGGAGAAGTCTCTTCTGAAGAAGTAAAAGCGTATCTTGGTTTGCAACTCCGACGTTTTCGAGAAAGCTAACCCCATCAAATTCCCTAGAAACGCAATGGCAGATGGCTTTGGCCATAGTTGTCTTACCAATTCCTTTCATTCCCCATATTCCAACCACGCGGACATCATCCTCTGACCCAATCTTCAGCAACGATATCACATCGTCTACAAAGGAATCTACCCCAATAGCATAGGGGGAGCTTGTTCTGGGAATAATCTTCAAGAGACGTCCTACAATTTGCTCGATGAAATACGCTTGATCCCTGTAGTTGTATGGGAAGAACAAATCCAAATGTGACTAACTATAGCCTGGAGAGACCATCAGCATATAAGCAAGAAACGCATGAACTAAATTCAATCAGTAGTAGAGCTCAAATCGAGCACCAATATGAGCTTTTGCGATCAGTGAACTTATGCATCAAGTACAACTGGGAATACAACTAACAAGAACATAATTTTCTTGGGGAAGATGGTGCATTACCCATTAGCATCATTATTCAAATGCCATCCTGACAAATTCCCAGCCTCTTGTAGCGAATCCCTCCACTTCTGCACCAGCAAATCGTCCGTGTGGGTGGCCAAACGCCTTCCAAAACCATCCCCGAATTGCCCGCTCTGTTTCCGGACGTCGCGTGGCTCGACATCGTAGAAAATGGGCAGAACCACATGACCCCGATGATCTCTGAACCTCCTGTTGCACTCCAGGATCTCCACCAGCTCGTTCAAGCACCACCGTGAGTCAGCGTAGTTGGTGGTGAAGACGACGAGAGAAACCCTGGAATGGCGAATCGCGTCGAGCAGCTTGGGCTCAATAAGAATCCCGGTCTCCTCTTTATCATTGTCCCCGAAGTAGGAGATCCCCGCCTGCTTCAGAGCGCGGAAGAGGTGGGCCGCGAAGTTCAACCTTATGTCCCCGCCTCTGAAGCTCACGAACACGTCGTACTTCCATCTATGAACCGAAGACGAAGAAGACGGACCAGCTGGGGAAGGAGACGACTCCATGGGTTCAGAGAACCGAAGAGGGACTTTCTCGCTCGATGGTTTGAATCGTCAAACCAGACAGTCTGTTGGAAATTGGTGATCCATTTTCAACAAAATTTGCAACCTTCTTGCTTAATCATGAAGAGAGCAAGAAGTGTTCAAATTGAAGAGGACAACTTCAATTCAAATGCGAAGGCTGCTTTCCTCAATGTGGGCAAGAATAAAAGTCAAGAATAGCGGCTGAAGAAGAAACTGCACGTGGGATGCAAGACAAAAGCAAATCCAAGTCAAAGTTGAAGACTGAAGCTTCTAGTCCTACGTGGGAAGCAAGAGTGCTTGGAGAAGAAGAAAATGAGTTGTCTGAGGTTTAGACCTCCACCTGCGTGTGGGGGTGTCTCCTCCACCAACACCTTCATCAAACTATTTTATTCAATTAATGAAACTATTTTCCCTTTATCTCATTACCTATATCATTGAATTATCTTACTTTGTTCCTTGTTCATCCTCTACCAAATACATATTATATTATGTACATACACTTGCATACGTCAAAACACAAACTATCAATCATCATATCAAAATCATACTTCCGCACACGTCCAAATTTTTCAACACAGTCCATGGCCCGATGTCGGTGAAATTCTCTCCCCTTCTTACCCCCTCTCTCTTCTCCCTCTCCTTTCTTCGTTCTTTTTGCAGGCTATGGATGACCTCTCTCCTCCGTAATCCGCCTCTCCTCCCTTCGGTCCTCTCCCTCACCTGCACGGGGCACAACAACGCCGTTCACCTGAGCCTGACCTCTGCTCCTCACCCACCAGCGACGGCTCTAACATTGAAATCGTCCGCCGCCCCCACAGCCCCCAGGTCCAAGAACAAGCCCAAGCCTCCCCATGCCGTTGTCATCACTCGCGACCCCAAGCCCCTGCATCACTCGAGATCCCCTGCGCTCCGAGTCGTCACCTCCCTCCACAGCTTCCGGAACTGACGAAGGCTCGACGCTCGCACAAATCTGGTGCGGGCGACCCTCGGCCTGTCTGTGAGAGTCGAGCCCTCGCCGAATCCCCTCACCGGATTCGGCGACGGCGACCTCGGCCTGTGGTTGATCGCCGGCCACAGGCCAAAGGGAAAAAAAAGTTAAAAAGAGAGAGAAACAGCTAAGAAGAGCAGAAGAGAAAGGGAGGCGTGATTCTGCGAGAGGAGAGAGAGCGTGCGGAGGAGAGAAGAGAGAGAGAGGTAGCAGAGAGGAGAGTGGAGACCGGAGAGGAGAAGCTGAAGCTATTCCTATTTATTGTGCTGGCATATATGCAAGCAATATTTTCTCGTGGATTTGAAGCTTCAGAACGACGTGCGTTGACCGGTGGAAAAAAAGTCTACGGAGAATCAGTCGTCATTTGCTGACGTAAACGCAGTCTTATATGCAAGCAATATTTTACGTCTTTCTTCAACTCGTAACCCGAAATCCCCTCAACCTTTGCTAGGGCACGCCTCCATTCTTTCTTCTTCTCATCTTTTTTCTTCCCACGCAAGCTGGCGAGAGCTTGCTTGAATTCATCTTTTGCCGCAAACTGTAGAACCTTGGCCGAGTCCATGCCATGAAAGATGGGAATAACCACGAGGCTGGGGTACTTGGAATCCCCTCTGCGAAGGAGGATCTTGACCAGCTCTTCCAGGCACTGGCTGGAGTTGGCATAGTTCGCGGAGAACACGACGAGGGCGAACCTCGCCTGGCGGATCGCTTCAAGGAGGCAAGCGCCCTTCTGGTGGTGGGAGTCTCTGTAGCCAATCCCCGCCTGCTTCAGCTGTTTGAAGAGGGTCGATGTGAAGCGCTCCAGCTCCAACGCGTTGTCTTCGAAACTCACGAATACGTCGGGCGTCCACTGACGAGAATAAGAAGACGACATGTTTTCTGTCTTGGTGATGCGTGGTATAGAAACTTTGATTGAGAGGCCTTATGTGTATTTGGGCCCATATACTGCCCGATGCCTCTAACGAGATCACCTCAGCTATACAATCCAAAAATTTAGAAAGAGAAAAAAATAAAAAAATGGAATACTAATGATTTCCTGTACGCGTAGAGGTTTCGCCTCCTTTGGTGCCATGGGTGACTTTTTTTTTGCTTTGGGAACGTCTCCTCTTGTCGTATTAAACTGTGATAAACTTGATTTTCCGCACGCCTGTGTATCCCTTGCCCTCCCAAGTGTTTCTTCTACGATCGCCCCCACGTGGGCCGATAACTTTGCAAGGATATTCTTTAAAATTTCGCCCAAAGTCTTGTATAATGGACTTAATATGATCAGGCCTTTTCAGCAACTTGTCAAAGGATTTCTGCCAGTCATCTTTTGACTGCCCGTTTAGGAAGGGACCCCATATTTCAAGGGCCAGTGGATGACCTCCTGCATAATTAGCTAGATATCTAGATAACTCCTCGTGACCTTCTTCGGGTTCTTCTCTCTTTAAGGCATGGCAACAAAAGACTCGAAATGCTTCGTCACGATTCAATCCCTTGGCATTGTACCTATAATCTACATTGAGATCCTTCAGCAAATCTAGATCTCTTGGAAATTCTCAATATAAACAACTAATTAATCAATAACAAATCAGATTTATATATGAATGTGAAACACTATATAATCATGCACAGTGGAATTAGATCGTACCCGTTTGAGGTATTATTTAACTTGAAGAGAAATAGATCAATTTGATCAACGATCTCTTGGAATGCCGGATCTTTCTCTCTATAATCTATTTCAGTATAGCAGTTTTCAATTGGAATAAAACAACCGATAGGTATAACTTATCTTTTTATAAGTTATAGAGGGGACCTAGCAAATCCTAATCACTAATATGTTAACTAGGTCTCTCCTATTACAGATTTCACTTAAACATAATTGTATACACTTTACTACTCAACTATACCCGTTATTAATAGATGCTAAAATCCAATTCAATTTGATATACAAGTTTCGCATAATTTAATGAAAGATATTAGGTGGTGGATAGACTCAAATGGATAGCTCCGAACTTAATTATATTGCACTAAATTTGCGGTGAATAAAATTCTTGGCCGAGGCCATGAACAATATAAGAGCTGAAATTTTCATTGGACAATGCCGAGTTGGAAAATATTGGTTTATTAAAAGCAAACTTGGGATGAGGTCAATTAATTAGGATAATATCATGATTTAAATTGAATAAATTGATTTGATATTATCACGGGTCATGAGACATATTGAAATATTTTCTTTGTATCAGAAGTCAACACTTGTCAATGGTCGGTCGGTCGGTCAACACCGATCAATGGTCAATGGACGGATGCTGACATGGCAGCATGATGATGTGGTGAGCTGACATGAGCTTGAATGGTAGCTGCTCGGCAAATGAAGAGCGCATGCCGATGTTGTCATTGACGGAGGGATGGCGAAGGTCGATGCAGGTTGCACGTGCGGGCACGTGTGTTGGCGAACGACATGCGGTCCTTGGGGTCCGTGTTGTTGACTTGTTGGTGGACGGTGATACTGGCGGCTGGCGGCAGAGTCTATTTTCCGAAACAAGCACGTGAAGGCGTCAGAATGGCACTCAAAAGCAGCGAACGTGGTGGATTCGAGACACAGGCGTCGTGTGAGGTGGCGTACCACGGCTATTTGTGACGAAATTCTATGGTCTGATTCTTTAGAGGGGCGGCGAGTCTAACACTGGTGTTTATTTTTTGAAACAATCTACAGAATTATATTGGAAATCTATGAGAGGCCGTGGATTGGCAGAGAAACGCGACAGTGTGGCTAGCGTTGCTATGAGCACCATGGCAAAATGCAGCCAATGTGACTGGTCTTGTTACAAAACAGATTCAAATGACATTTCCTTAAATAAGAATAAAGTTTTGATATCAAGTTGAGAATTGTGATTGAAAAAAAGGAGAGAAATTCAGTATTCTATACGTTCTCAAATGAAGAATACATAAGTATATTAATAGACTTTACATGAGGTCTATGAATATACTTGTGAAAAGGAAAAAGAGAAAAGGAAAGAGTCTTAGATACAACATCAAAAGTATTCTCCTTGCCATTTCCACCATAATTAGTTTCCGGATCGGAGCTGGTGCCATCGGCAACTTCTAAAAGTAATGGACTCGATGAAGTCTGCATAATGAACATCAATCCCCTTTAATTCAACAAAATCCTAGGATTTTTGGCCTTCGCTTCCAAAAGGCCCATAAACCTTCATGGGATATGTATGAAGAATCGACTCAAAAAAAGCTCCGATGGACTCGAGACAAGGGTCATTGCAACTTCAATGAACCCTAACAATTTTGCGATTGGTCTATGGAAATGAAAAATGCCTCACTTTATTAGCTGTTTCGATTAGTCCATGATCCTCTCTACTAGTATGTATTATCAGTTACTAAAGAATGGTAAGTTCAAAAACTATTTAGTGTTAATTTGAGAAGAAAACGACGATATAAATTAAAGAATTTAAGAACAACTGTCTACTTTAACAATGAAGAGAGAGACTCTACTATTAAAAAAAACAAGAGAGCATCGAGGACATCAAAAAAAGGAATTTGTCAAGGTATGTCAAAGCTTAACGTATAGGTTTTGCCTCCCCCACTTGCACCATGTGTGAATGGACCAATTGGACGTCCATGTTCGTCATATAATATAGAGATGGACTTAATTGCCGAATCAAAGCCCATCACGATTTGCTTCGCATCCGCGTATTTTCTGTCCCCCCAAATGTCCATACCACTATGATCACCATAGGATCCCGCGACATCAAATGGATACGAGTGAGAAATAGGCCCGAATATGCTCCGATTGAGTGGAGATGGCTGCTACATTTCCCATAAAACCCAATAATTTTTCCATCTGCATGTGAGAGATCAAAAGGCCGTCCTTGTTCAGATCCAAATGGTCCGTACGTCTCCTTGTTGCTATGGATCTTGAGAGACCGGACAACATCATGATCACCATAATCATCAATATGGCCTGATATAGAAGTTACGTATTTATTTGGATAATCCAACCTCACCAGCTGCTGGAAGTGCAAAAGTTTTTATAGGAGTCACATCCATCAAGCATCTAATATGTATTGCTTTTGTGTTATTTTGGATCAATATAATTCCTTTGCTGTGAAAAATAAATTACTTGACCGAATTTGGTTTAAGTACTTATCCCTAATAGAAAAAGGAACGAAGGAAAGTTTTTGAGTGTAGTGTTTTTTGCAATAAGTAGGTCGTTGAGCAAAGCTGCCCATGCCGATTTTGCTGTAAATGAAAGGCAATATAATAAAGTCTCATAAACAAATCAAAAGGAGACGAAGTAAATACATTAAAGAAGAGATGAAAAAGGAATGAGAGACTTTATACCTTCATACTTGGCAAAGTTACGTGAAGCAGTAACACACTAATACTTCCGTAGATGTTTACACATGTTGGCCATCATCTCCTGACTACCTTACTTTCTTCTATCTAATAACTTTGCACTAGGATTCCATTATAGACGCACAATGACGATATTAAACTTGTAGTTGATTCCGTTTACCTTCTTATAAGCGATGAGCATTAACGTACATAATCAATCAAATTTTTGTTTTTGTTTTAGAGTGGCAGAAAACTGACCCTTTCATTGTTGAGGGCATGTCCACCGTGCTGGATGGATCTCACCAAACACCCATTCTGATCATAATCGATGGTGATGGATTCAATAACTGACTGTCCATAGAGCCTAATTTGCCTCACACCAGTGCGTGTCCTATCATCAAAAGCATTATCAAGAACAAGAAGTATCCTTTTGCGCCGCATGTTATTATTTATCTCGTTGATGTTGGTCTGAATGTCGTCATATGTTGGTCTGAATGTCGTCATACATCCTCCATCCTTCCCCCTTTATGAGATTATGGAGCAGCTTCTTTTGTAGACCTAATAGACCTTGTTGCGATCTGCTTCTCCAATTTTATCGTGAAAGACAAAACACTCAAAATCTGTGCTAATGCTATTGTAGATGACTCTGGCCGCCATTATCTTTCCTATTTCTTCTACTCCACATATGCCTTTCACGTGCACATCCTCCTTTCAGCCCTTTCCAATTAAAGAAATCACATCTTCTACCAAGACATCCACTCCTATTGCGTTCTTCACAGAGTAGAGTGGTCATGTTTCGCGGATTTTCTTGACAAGGTACTCTACTATTATGTCCACAAGTCTCCTTTCATCCCTAAGTCGTGCAGTTAAGATTAGAAGAGAAATAAATGTAAATATGCACCAAGAGACAAAACATTCAAGATTTTACACATTCCTATGAATGAAAAAACATCCAACTTGCTTACATCAGATATTGCTACTAAGTTGCATGATGATGTAGCATTTTTTTACATCAGAATAAAATTGCGAGTCCTCTGGTGGACGTTCAATGGTATAAGTTGTTGATCATAACTTCTTCACAAGTTAGCGGGAGGCACTTATGCTGTTCCAAGTCACTGTCCCTGTTTTTTATACATTGTTACGGAGGTCCGTTAAGCGAGAGTAGACTTGTATTCATTGGACAAGTGCAGTAGTAAAGCAGCAGGACACAGCAACGAAACACATCAAAATAGGGAGGTTAACAGAGGTCAGTTCTTACTTCTTAGTCATTGCTGAAACAGTTTGGATCTATTGGTGTGCCAACGTGTCCGATTAATCATTAGTGAAACATGAGAAGTCCAAGAGACACTGAATTTTCTGACTCAATGACACGACCGTAATTAATTGATCATCTAGAAGGTTTTTATGCAATTTTGCAAAAATTACAGAAAAACAAAGAAGAAGAATCAATACGCAGAGGTTCACTAGATTTGGGGACAGGGATGGTCCCAAGTACGCGCAGTAACAATGGGCATAACAACTGTCGCTAGAGCCTTATCCGGCAAGCATAGAGGCTTGGATTTGATTTCTTCCCCAATGTCTTCTCTCGCGTTGTCTCTGAAGCATTGACGCATGTAAAAATTAAAAATTTTCATTTTTCTCTCTTCCTCCACCATGACAGCCACCGCCATACCGCCCTAGCACGACCGCCGCCACCGCCACTCAAACCGCCTGCAACCCTCCATCCTCGAGCCCTCCGCAGCGTCCTGGCCGTTGCACCCAGCGGTGAGCTTACACCCTCCGCCTTCGTTGCTGCAGTCTGCTCTGGCCAACCAGATCGGAACCATGGCGATGGCGGGAAGACGGAGCCAACCAGATCTGAACAGTGACGTTGCTGGTCCATGACCGGCGAGGCGGTTCGTCCAAGGACACGAGCCTTGCTCGTCCTTGGCCGCTACGCCCACATCTCGCCGCTGCGACGCTATGAGCTCAAGAACAAAAACAGAGAAAGGCAGAGCCGAAGACGAACAGAGGAAGACGAAGCTGGTGACCGGCTCTGGAGCCATGGTGATGGCGAAAAGACGAAGCGACCAGATCTGGCCGGTGGCCGAAGACGAACGGACCTCACCGTCAAGGCTCACGGCCATGGACAAGATGCAAATCTGGGAGTTCGTAGTCCTCGTGCTCGTCCCGCGATGGAGGGGCAGGGCCATCATGGCTCCAGACCTAGTAGCTCGGAGGAAGACGAAGAGGACGGAGGGAGTGGCTCGGTTTGGACGCCCGGCAGCGTTGGTCGGGACGTGGCGGCACCGGCGACGGGCGGAGGGAGGCGCGGAGGTCAAGCTCAGAGGTGGTGTGGACAGAATAGATTTCTAGTTTTTTTTAATTTTCCATTTGATTCTCTTTTGTCAAGCAGTAATTGGTTGGGAGCACCAAAAGTGCTCGCCACGTCACCTGAAGCAGTGGATGGAGGCCCCCTCAAAGCGGAGAAGAGATGCGCTATGAAGTTTCTCCTCAGATTCTTGCCTCGGAAACTCACGAACACATCGTATTCCCATTGAGGTGGAGGCGGTGGCAGTGGCAGCAGTGGAGGTAGTGGCAGTGGTGGACGGCCAAGGAGGACTAAGACGAGGTCACGGTGGGTTTGAGACATCGATTTCATACCTCCTCCTATGCTGATTCGTCATGTAATTAGAAACTTCGTTTGAGGAGTCATGTGGATTGTAAGTTTGATTTGAGCCATTCGAGAGAGACTCATTATTATTTACTTTTGTCGCTACTCTAGAGAGAGATTTGTTTAAGAAACCATAATGTGCAGATTCCAGCTGCGCTGTTAATTTACAAAGTCTGGGTACCTCGATCATTTAATTATCCCAAAATTATTTTTTATCGCCAGCAATAATACTGCCTTTGAATTATTTTTTTCCCATTTGGGCATCGAGCCTAAAATCCTTACCCAGGCGCTCACTCACGATAAAATAATACATTTTTTCATCAAATGGTTAGGCGTGGGCAGGGCAGATCGGACCAAAGTGGATGGGCCTAGGCCTGAATTGTCTCCGAGACTAGATAAAGTTGTCGGGCTGTCAAACCCAATTGGTTTTTTTGCAAGGTAGTGGTGCGCCGATGATGATAATAATGATCAGAAAAGTCAGCGAGGGCTATGGCGGAGTGATCACGGAGGTGAATGAGCTTAGCTAGAAAGGGGTAGAGAGAAATGAAATTAAGTTTTTTTGGGTTGTGACTAAAGTTATCCATACCGACATGACTTCATTTATTACCATCAACTCTACAAATTGGTTGGAGTAATCCCCAATCATATAATAGAATATTTAAATATTAAATAATGTACTTATATTAAGTTTTTAAACAAGTCGGTAGCGGTCATACAAAATTTCTAACAACCCCTTATTTGCCTCCCTGATGATCTATTTTCAAGTATAATCTTAGGCTAAAGTCTAGGGTACACTTGTTAATTTTTACATGAAAAATGATTGAATGACATATTGTGATCTATTATAAGAATAACGGTATGTTCTGGACTATAAAAATCAAATAACAAATATTATAAAATATTGTGAGATCCACTCTTTTAGTTGTAATTCTTATAATAGCCCAAAAATTATTACGTTAGCAAAACCCAAAATCCCCTATGCTGGAATAAAAGAACCCAAAATCCGGAAAATGAGAGATGATCCTTAAAATGAGGGAAAAGTAAAAGTGAAAGCATGCTCTACAATCTCAACTTTTTTTCTTACAAACTAAAGTGATGGGGAAATAAATGAGACTGCAAGCATATATTCTAGTCATTTGTGCTTTTCTTGCATCATAAGGTATAGTTTTCTAAAGTTATCATGGAAGCTGATCTGGTGGATATCGTATCAACATGCAGATTTGACAAAATCATTTAGTAGGAAATTCCTTCCACTGCTGTCTATGATGATGATGAGGTAGTCTTGACTCCTTCCATCTCGTCTCGACATTGTTTAGTTTTGTTCTTCTAATGTCGTTGCCTTGCTCTCTGTGGCCGAACCACCGATTTGTTGGTTTGACGTTACAATTTGACTTATAAAACGTGCTCCTGCAATTGCAAAATAAAAACATGTGGTCAGCTTTGGAATTGGTTTGGTATACCCTTAGGTGATTCGATAGACTTATGTAGAGGCACGGACTCCTGAAATACCAAAACTTGACACAGTGAAAAACTTGTTAAAATTGGAGCAAAATAGATCAGTTAAGTGTCAACGGCAAAAAGATCCGGCCAAAATGCAGAAGTATCATTTTTTGGTGACTTTATTGTTGGCGTGGCAATTCTTTTCAAAACAAATATCCACGTGGCAATTTAAAAAAAAAAAAAAAAAATGTCTGCATGGCCAAAAAAATGCCATATTAAAAAAACCCGAAATTGATTTTATTTATTAAAAAAACAAAAAAAAAAAAAAAAGGAAGGAAGGGGGTGAGGGATCGGGCGAAGCCCTCGCCCAAACATCACCCCCTTCCCTTTCTTTTTTTTCTTTTTTTAAAATAATTTTATAATAATATATTCTTAAATTTTTTTATTTTATTTAATGAATATATATTTTTAAATGTCATGACAACATCAAAACAACGTTATTTTGGCTAAGTTTTTGCTATCTCAGTTTTCGACGAACTATGTAAACGAGTTGTATTATTAAAATAAGACATATCGAATTTCTGGTGGCCTTCACCAAAGTTGGTACTTAAGTGATCGAATTTTCAGAAAAAAAAAATGACACTTAAATGTACATTTCATAATTTTTGGTACTTAAGTGTCTCCCGTGCCAAGTTTTGACACTTGGCTATTCTTTTTCTGACTTATGCATATGGACTTTGAAGATCTTAAGGGCGCAAATGATAACATTTCTAGCCAGAAATTGATTTTTGGAAGTCTATTTATATTCATGGATAAGTTTTTGAGCCAAAAAACGCGTTTGATAACGACACAAAATTACTATTCTTGGAATAGAAATTTGTTTGATAATTAATAAAATTTCACTCGGGAATTGGGAGGGGCAACGGCTGGCGACCGACGATGAGCGAAGGCGAGCAGCAACCGGCAGTTGGCGGTAGCGGCCGGCGACCGGTGGCGGTTGGCCACCGGCGATCGGCGACCGGCGAATAACAAGAAACTCCTTCAGGTGAGAAGTAAGAAAGAGAGAAATAAATTATGATCTCTATTCTAGAAATAGAAAGGTAAAAAAATTTTGTTTTTGATTTCTATTCTAAACCTATTTCTGAAATAGAAATTTTTTCCAAAAATAAAAAAATGAAATTATTTTACCAAATGGATTTCTATTTCAGAAACAAGTCTGGAATAGAAATATGTTCTAAAAATAAAAATAGAATGGCTACCATATGCAGCCCAAGTCTCATATGTAAAGCCTCTTCTCATACTGATTGATTGCTCAACTCTGATCGGACAATTTTGTCCATGTAAAAACGAGGAAGTGCCTAAAGTGTGGATCCTTTTGGCTGGTCTCTTTTGATTTGGATAGTCTCTATTCATGCCTTTCAGATAGGTGCGTACATGCACAAACCTTTGAAACTGAAAGCAGTTTAATTTTTAACATTGTGCAAACCCACACTCTTGAGGAATTCGATCATTTATTTTCTAAGCCATTACCATTCACACATACGCATGATTGTAAGGATGAACAAGTCATTTTTAGCCTGTCTTTTCCTAAAGTTTCCTGTCCACATCATTCATTTGGAGGCGAAGTTGGATGCCCCGATAACTGTACCGTTACTCTAATCAAATTTGTTGAATAATCTCATTTTCGCTTCTCTTTCGAATGATCATAGGGCTCTCCTGAAAGTTTTCAAGAGGGTTAAAATCAAGCACACTTTCAGGGTAGGCAACCGATGTGCGGATAATCTTGCTCGGAGAGGAAGCATCCTGGAAGAACCGTCTTGTATTTTGTTTTGAGCCTCCTCCTCTTGCTATGTTTCTTTTGAACCATGACCAAGCTGGTAAATCTTTCTCAAGATTTAACTCTGTAAATTTCTCTTCATGTTTAAAGCCTGCTATTTTCAGGAAAGTGAAGGTAATTAAATTAAGAATTCTTTTTGACTTTGTTACTCTCGTCAATCTATAATTAAAAACAGTTTGGGTTTTTCTGACGAACTCTAAAACAATGGAATAGGAAAAACCAAATCGACAGTCTTTACACAACATAAAATTGCCTAAAAAAGAGAGGAGTGGGAGCAGTAGAACGACCCAAATTTTCCACCGAGAAGCATCCCACGTAATTAGCACTCTGCAGCAGGCGTAAAAACCCGAATCGAAACCCAAACCGACCGAAAGTTTGGTGTTCTTCGGTTCGGATAATATTAATAACCGAAATTTTTTCACCGGTTCGGATTTACGCCGTCGCCATCGCCATCGCCGTCGCCGTTGCGCGTCCGTCCGGCGTTTGGCGTGGACGAGAGCAGAAGACGAGAGAGATAGGGTTCGACGATTCGTGACTTTGAGAGTTTATCGATAAGTTTTAGATTTCCGACTCAAAACCTGAGAAGGGGTCAGTGAGCTTTTCTCCTCTCCGTCGCACTCCATCCACCAACAGCCACCGCCGAACCCCGATCGCTGGCCACCGCGCTGAGAAGGGGCAAAAACGGAGAGCATTGATCAGGTGATTTATGAGCATCCATTACTTTCACTCCCTCGGAGAGAGACCCCTCTTTCCGATTCACCTTTTTCTTGTTCGATTCTCTTGGATGATCGATGGTCGGGGTTTCTAGGGTTGGCGTATCATACAATGTTCGAAAAATGTATGGAGAACTCTTGCAAGATTTAAGTTTCTTGAACTTTTAGGTTCCATCTTAAGAACGTAAATGTTAAGCTTGTTCTGAGAACCGACATTTTGCGCTAATGATCCCAGGTGATTCTCTGATAGACCGGGTGCAGTAGCTATTTCAGTCCAGCTCATTAGAAGTGATGCCTAGCAATGTAACTTCATGGATCTCTAAAGCGGTTTGGTTTAGTACTCGAGCAGTTGCAGATACTGTTCTTGTGTTATCCCAGATGTTGTTCGAGAAGTGATGCCTATAAATCTTGCGGCCCTGAGCTGATGTGGATTGGTCCTTGATTTTATGCTATTCCACTCAAGTAAGCATGTGTAATGATATAAGATTGTGCAATGGTGAATTTCATGTTCACTTGGAAAAGAAATTATGTCATGAACAAATTAAATTCTACTGGAAATCAATCCTTGGATGATGACCCTGTCTGTCTTGATATCTCTGATTTGGTCTGCTTCTGATTCCAGCCGGAGGCTAGTTTGATTCCAACTGGATTTTCGACCCAAAACCTGAGAAGGGGTCAATCGAGTTCTCCCCAACTTGCATGACGGGCCAGTGAGCTTTTCTCCTCTCCATCTCGATCTTGAATGAAAATTGCTGTGCTGGGTCCTGATTGAAATTAGTAAAAGAAAAGGAATTTCGGCTCTTTCCCACACCAAGGTCTTTTCACTGAAACTGTACTCGTTCGATCGTTCGAGTTTCGTGTGCTCTTTTGCGTGTTTTTAACTCCGGGTTGGAGGTTCTCTGATCTCTTTGCAGGGATGACAAGAATTGTTTTTTGCTTTATCCCCATTATCTTAGTATATGTTTCTGTATCTGCTTTGGCATGATCATGTACTTACATCGACAATGTGATGGGAGGGCAAAGTCTCTTTTTCTCTTTGTGAGGGGGGAAAAAGTAAACTTTGGCTGAAGAAGAAAGGGTTGCTTCGGAGAGTTGACATAGAGAAAGTTCTCTTATTCTTCTTTATCTGCTTTTCTTGTTTGCTTTGCTATGTATTTGCGATCAGCTTGAGATGATAAAAGTACACAAACTAATTATTCTTGTATTGGAGATGTTGAATGGAAGTTTCATAGAGGTGGCTGCTAAACAAAGTGATGGAAGGGTCAAGACTTGCCGCATCCATGATATTCTCGTGAGGAAGGGAAGAGGATGAGGGAGAGAGCTCGGTACTGGAAGAGAGAAGCTGAAGTTGCAACTTCCCTTGGTGGGTCATCATTGGACAACTTTTGAAAGGTTTCTTGAGGAAGCTCTTGCATTCAAGAAAGTAGATTGTACTTGAGCAAAGGTCATCTTGGATTACTGAGATTTGAATTTTTTGTAATATAGCTTGTGTTTAAGCTCATTTCGTTTAGTTAACAAATGCTTTTCTTTCTAACCAGATCTCTACTTTTCATATATAAGTCTAACTAGTTATCTAACGTGGTTTATTACTTTCACTTTCTTTTATTTTGTTTTTCTCCACCCTTGATTCATTCTGCTTTGTTCTTGTCACCACCATGCTTTTCTTTCTGATCTTCTCACTCTCGATTATGATGCAAAGAGAGAGGAAGATGAAAAAAGAAATGGATTGCATGTAGTTTATATTACTTAAAATGCTTGTCAACAAACAGCATGTACAGTGTTGCAGATAGATTCCGATTGATAGTACTTCTCTAATGCAGGACGCTGTGAATATGATGTGCTTGCAGCTACTTTTAGGGAAACTATGTGTGGACAGTCACTGACTGAATCCCCTTCTTTTGCTTAGTTCCGTTCCTCACTTGAACATCAATCTTGAAATGAACTACTGGCCTTGCCTTCCCTGCAGTCTTGCTGAGTGCCAGGGGGCTTTGTTTGATTTTCTTTCCTCTTTATCAGTGAATGGGAGTAAAATGCAGAAGTGAGTATTCAACTTTAATGGTTCTGCAAGAATCTACATTCTGTGACTGCATAGTTTATGTCTGTCGGATAGCTGGAAGATGAAAGCGAGAGTTTCACTCTTCAGGAGCCAGTATCATCTGTGTCACAAGGCATTTTGTTTGAAAAGTTTTAAGCATATGGACTCAGAGAATTATGAGATAAGATGATGGGTCCATAAGTTCTCCAGATGTTTGTGAGGTTCCAATCTTTTCGGTGAGGTAGATTCCAGCAGAAAAGAAAATTTGAGTTTCCGAAATAATTCTTAGTGGACCATTCCATTGCAGAAGTTCAGCTAGCACACTGATAAGAAGCGATCACGTGCAAAACGGTTTGACTATATACTTGATCCTTCAACCTCTGTGATTTTTTTTTTTCCATAATTATTAGTAAACTTAGATGATATATTTCACTTTTGATGGAAAAATGAAAGTGTGTTTTGCTTTTGTTAATCTTGAGTGGCTTTGAAACATTTCTAGATGGCGAGGGGAAAAAAATGAAGTTCTTAGGAAAACCAGTGACGTTTTTTTATCTTTATGGGCAAAAGACATTTGATTAGAAAATAAATCTTATAATATATAACAGCAAAAAAAAAAAATCAAAAATCAAAAATCAAAAATCAAAAATTGAACTGCACCGAACCAGGATTATGTATGGCTCCCATTTCTAAAGATTGACCCACCGCCCTCTAACACCTTTACTATGAACTCTTTGCCAATTTCCTTTTACGTAGGTCCATTGGCAATAGAGCATATTTCTAATCGTGATTGACACGTCCAGATAGTTTACGGCCGTATTCACATTTTCGCTTCAGGTCCTATGTGTTTTGGGTAGGTTAGAGAGAGCAAGCGACCCTTATGATTTGGGTGGGGCTGGGTAGCAGAGAAACTTGACTCAACCGTACCATCGACACCTCTAAAACCAACCGTGGCAATGCAATACAAAAAGTGACCCAAGCTTATGTGAGTACTAAAAAAAGATAACTCTCTTTGATTATAGGTGATCTTGAAGAAGAAGGAGTGGTATTTGGACAGCGGGTGTTCCAGACACATGACTGGGATAGTAATAAGTTCAGAAATCTCATCACCATTGATAGAGGAATTGTCACTTTTGGTAGTTGGACTCCCAGAATCAGTAGGTAGTTCTCATTTCCCATTCTATGGAGCCGATTTTTAGTGGCCGGTTCTCGACTTGAGGGGGAATCCCCCATAGTAGAACCAATCGCTCCTAAGCGTAGTAAGATGCTGGTGATTTTCGACTGATACCGTGATAAAATTAATGTGAACAATATCGAAACTTGCAAATTAAATTAACGCGAGAGAGTCAGAGAAAAAAATAAGAAATAATTAAGAATGCTACAGATTTACGTAATTCGATCATAATGTCAATATTTTTATTTACGGAGAAAATTGATAGTAAATAATCTATTATAATTGAAAAATTATAATTACAATTGCTTTCACGTCACAAACTATTCTAAAACACTATGCTTCAGTGGAATCAATTACCCAGTATGCTCGTGCCCAAAGATGCTAAATTGCAATGAGGATTCAACTGATGTCATTAGGCGATGAAACGAACGGTGCAATGGATGGGAAAAGGTAAAGGGGGAAAGGCTAAGGACTGTCGCTAGAAATGAAATAACACGCGCTTTTAGTATTTAAATGGACTGAAAAGAACGAGAAAAAGGTTTGCGACCACTGCTTTTGATAAAGGGGAAGGAGGAAGAGAGGGAGAAAATATCACGTACAATTATGGAGCAGAATTTATATACTAAACGACGCCTATTATTGTGGCCCACCAGTCATAAATGCCGAGTAAAAGTTCACAAAATATATATCCAATAGATTTGCTTCCCATCTACACATCTCGGCAATATCGACAGATTATTTTCACTATGCTTTCGTGGAATCAATTACCGAGCATGTTCGTGCCCAAAGATGTTAATTGCAATGAGGATTCGACTGATGTCATTAGGCGATGAAACAAACGGTGCAATGGATGGAAAAAAGTGGAGCGAGAAAGGCCAAGGGCTGTCTCTAGAAAATGAAATAACACGCGCTTTCAGTATTTAAATGGACCGAAAAGAACGAGAAAAAGGTTTGCGATCGCTGCTTTTGATGCAAGGTGAAGGAGGAAAGTGGCACGTGATAATCTCGCCATCCATCAATAAAAAAAAGGGAAAATTTCAATTAAGGGCCTGAAATGCCATTGTTTTCTCAAAATAGGGCTCAAAGTGGACATGGTTTTGAATAAAGTGCAAAACCCTTTGTTTGATTAAGGGCGCTAGCCGGCCGGCGAAAACTAATTTTCCGGTGACCGGAACAAGGATATTTCTGTCATTTGCCACTTTTTCTTTTTTTTTTTCCTTTGTTTTTTCTACTGTTTCATCTTCGACGCCCACAGAGGGCTGGGCGAGGGACGGGCGAGGCTGTCTCTCGCCATGAGGAGGCCGCCTCGCGGCCATCCGCAAGGTCGGCCCCGCCCCCCGCGGCCGACGAGGGGCTCCTCGCCCTCGTCCGCGGCCGACGAGGGCGACCTCGCCGGATGGCGAGGTCGCCCTCGTCCGCGGCCGGCGAGGGTTGACCTCGCGGATGGCCGCGAGGCGGCCTCCCCGGGCGAGAGACGGCCTCGCCCGTCCACTGCCTAAGGCGGCGAGGGTGGCCCTTGCCGGATCGGGCAAGGCGACCCTCGTCCGGCCTGTGGGCGTCGCCGGTGGCCCTGGCCACCACCGTGATGATGAAGAAGATGAAACAAAAGGAAAAATAAAGAAAAAGAAAAATAAAAAGTGGTAAATGACAAAAATGTCCTTATTCCGGTCACCGAAAATCACACCAGCCGGCCGGCAGCTTGCTTAACGACACGATGGTTGGGCGGCTTTAATCTTATTTAAAACCAAATGTCCATTTTGAGCCTTTTTTCAAAAAAATAAGGCATTTCAAGCCTTTAATTGAATTTTCCCTAAAAAAGCACATCGCGGCGGGGCGGCTCTTTCTCTTTTTCAGTGGAAATGATAAGGTGTGCGTGACATTGCCAGGACACAAAGGGATGAGTTTGGCTTGTCGGTTTACAATTGAATGCTTTTGTTTTGACGCGAGGAATGATGGAGAGGATTGCCCTCCTTATCGTCCTTCGGGATGTTGACATAAAGTGTTGCTGGTGAAATCAAACTTCGAATTATGACCAAAAAAAAAAAATCAAACTTAGAATTGTTCCTAATTTAGATCGAATATACATTAATATTCATAAAAGTGTTCTACATATATAATAATATATATTTAGAATAGTATTCAAATGGACTGAAAAGAACGAGGAAAAAGGTTTGCGACCGCTTCTTTCGATGCAAGGGGAAGGACGAGGAGAGTGGCACGTGATGATCTGGCCATCCATCAATCAAGAAAAAGCACAACGAAGGCGGGGCCTCTCTCTTTTTCAGTTGAAATGATGATTTTGCGTGCGCGCATTGTCGGGGCACAAAGGGATGAGTTTGGCTTTGGCTGGTTGCGATTCATTGCTTTTGTTTTAGCACGAGGAATGATGAAGGGGATTGCCCTACTTATCGTCCTTCGGGATGTTGACATAAAGTGTTGTCGGTGAAACCAAATTTTAGAATCGTTCCTAATTTAGACCAAAAATACATTAATATTCATAAAAGTGTGCTACATATATTATAATATATACTTAGAATAATTTTCTGGTGGTTAAAATTATTTGAATGATCTATCGTGTAACACACATGATGTATCAATATTTTTCCTTTTTCAGATTAAACATGCCCTCCACGTAAAAGGTAGCAATGCACGTTCGACAAGAAAAAAAACAAACAAAAGGTGACAATGTATGAGCTTGCATGCATCACTCCTTTTGCTCCTTATTGACGTGAGAGGTTGCTACTTGTACACCTGTTTTTTTTTGGTCAGTATATATTTATTTACTCATTAATCGCATAAAACTAATGGGAATAGCACAAATCTTTCAGTCCAAGCATAAGCAAGCTCTATGCAAACAGAAAGTATATATGTTAATATTGAGAAATAAGAATACATTACTCCCATTCAGACATTGATGCATAAAAAATTACACGGTGATATTATACTCAATCTTGCTTTCATCGTTTGATTTTCTGTCCATCGCTTGTAAATCTGACGGATGACATCTGACGGTGATATTGTGTACAACTTTTGTGTCACGTCATATCTACAACACCCCATTCGGAGAGCAAATACATGTCATGCTAGGCCCACTTGGAAATTCCACCCCTCCCCCCTCCCTCTCTCTCTCTCTCTCGTGCGCAAGGTCAAATTTGCTAGCTTGAACTGGACCTAGCAGCAACCATGGCCGCTTGAGCATGAGGGCTGGACCTAGCAGCAACCATGGCCGCTTGAGCATGAGGTCGCAACTGTGGTTGCCATATCTTGAGCTTATAGCCATGGCCACCTGTGCTTTAACGTCTTGCCACCATGGTGTCACTTGAGCTCAAACTTACGGAAGCCATGGCGGCTAGAGCTTCTGCCGTGTGGCTATGGACGTTCGATGGGAAAAAGTAAGAGAAGATGAGGAATAAGTGAATGCTAACACATAGAAAGAGTAACGAAGAGAGAGGAGAGGAAATCTCAAAATTTGTCCAAGGTGGGCCGCACGACACATGTTGCGTTCTATATGGGCTATTGTAAGTATGACATGGCACAACAGTTGTATACAATGTGTTGTTCTTAATCATGACCTTCTAATTCTTTAAAAAAAAACGACCTTCTAATTTACGAGACTCTCACCGCTTCCGTAGGACTTTGCTAGCATGATCTTTTTGGGGTTACTAAGAGAATAACAGTTTATTGTGAGCCACAAATTTTTGAAGGAATAAACCCTTTAAAATAAACTGCTATTTTTATAATTATTTATTATTTAATTTTTTTATGGTTGAAAACAGACTATTATTTTTATCGTAGATTAAAAAATTATTACCTAATCATTTCACCTTCCCATATATATATGAGCATGCTCCCCACTTGATTCCTCTGTCTCTCTATCTCCACCTCTCTCTCACTTTGATAAGCGGGGATTCAATATAGGCGTCAAGTCCGGTGACGTAGTCTAGAGTTCCGGTGAGGATGGCATTGCTCTCAACTCTCATGACGGAGGTCGCGATCCCAGTTTGCGCCTTCCTCGGGATCGCGTACTCCTTGTGGCAGTGGTTACTCAAGCAGCGCAATAGCGACGGCCATAATCCCGAGTGTGTTAAGACCAAGAAGGACGTCTCTAAAGGTGACTTCACACAGATCCTATAGCTTCACAACTTGTGTGCTCTATGGAACTTTTCCTTTGTGCTACATTCGGGATTGATAGTCGTCCATTCTCAAACATTTTAAGTCTTAATGAAATTCTATGGTCGCGTTTTCCACTGAAGCTCGTAAGCTTTTAGCTCATGCTCGTTGTCCGAGAGAGAAAAGGGAAGAAACGAAGACAGAGAATGAAGTTCATTTGATTTTTCGGAGTTGCGAGTGGAGAACCAAACCGGTTCTACGTGGGAATCGGACTGGATCCTCCGAAAAATAGGTTCGAGAATTGGTTCCTGTTGGAACCAGTCCAAGAACAGGCTCCAAATTTTTGGAATTGATTGTAACTGGCTCGGGAATAGATTTTGAGTGAATGCACACCTAGGAACTAGATCGGACTGCCCTATTCGAGAACTGGACTGGATTGCTCTGTTTGAGAACCGGACCGGATTGTCCTATTCAAGAACCAATTTTATAAGCAAAAAAGCCAAAACTCTAATTTCTTTTTTCACCAAATTTTAACTTCAGCACTCCTTCATCCTTCATCTTTTGTCCTTCCTTGGAACTTTTTACCAATCTTTCCTCTTCTCTTAAATTTTTATGTATGAATAGAGAATGTAGTTTTATAATTTATGTTTTATGTTATGTGTTTGAACTTTTTATAATTTATAATTGTATTGACTATGTATTCATCTTATAAATTGTTGTTTTTGGTGAATTGGGATTTCTGTTATTCATTTTTTATCTTGAATTGTTTTGTTACTCGTAGCCTTATATAATTTTATTGTAAAAATAACCCAAAAATATAAAACAAGTTCTCGAATAGACCTTGAAACCGAATCGGAAAAACAAGATAGGATCCAGAACTGGTTCCAAGCAAATAGCATAGGTTTCAAGATCAAAAACTGAGAATTGATTATGACATGATAGGTTTTAGATTTTAACTCTGGAGCCTACTCACCCTAAAATCGATTATCCCTATTTGCGAGTCTTTCTTTTTCTGGCCTAAGAGAGGGGAAACGGTGTTGTTCAACCCTCTCCTTTCTCTGTCTCACCCACACTGTTCATTAACAAATTTTTTTCGGGTCAATCTCGCATCTGCCTGAGCAATAGCCAAAAATTCGAGTCTTGTAATACGGGGATAGCTCGGCAAAATGATGAGCTTCCGCTGCTTGTGGGCCGAGTCATTTTTAGGGTTTGTAGCAGCTGCTGGAGCTTTGAGCGACGTGTCAGAGCACAGGAGTACAATATTTACTCATGCAGATCTGTTCTCAGGAAGATGGTTGGAACGATGTGTCCTTTTGGGCTTTCGCCATTCGTCGGAGCAATGATTTTCGTCTTATGCGCATTAAGTTCGCGCTTTGTTTGGGTTAAGTATATGCACGTGTTGTGCACGTGAATGTTTTCGCCTCTTTACTTGCCAACTTAGCTGCAGGCTCCCACGGGACTGGGAGGCATTTTATTTTATGGCACAACATGACAAGAATGTCTGTAACATAGCTCTTTCAAAAGTATATCTGATAATTGTTTGAGGATAACCTACAAATAATCACATGTTGAAATATCAATTGATTTATTATCTCAAAAGCTAATTTGAATAAGTCAAACTCTGTGTCCCATTGGGCGTATGTATCTTTGTAGATGATTAATATTTGATGACAGGTTAAGGTTGCGCTTGTGTGGTTGAAAAGAATTTGGAAAAGATTTTCTAGACTTTTCGATATTTGGGACGTTCAAAGTGATAAGTCAATTGAAAAGCATTTCCAGTCAAAGGAAACTCTTGCACCAAAGATCGAGAAACAGATCTTTCCTTACTAATAAGAGGAAAATGTTTTCATTAGCTAAGTTTCTTGTTATATCATGTCACGAGACATCAAAGAACTTCAATAAAGCTTAGAGTTTTGATGAAGCACCCCACCCCACATTACCCCCATCCTTTCTCATCTCTTTCTGTCATCCTCATTAGCTTCCACAATTCGTTTTCTCTAATTCGAAAGGCCATGCTTTCGTTTGTTATATAGTAATACTTTCAACCTGTGATTTACGCCAAGTCACCGAGGCCTGAGTACTCAGCCCCCATGTGCGAGTAATAGGCACCTGGACTGGCGTCCAACGAGACCAGGCTTAGGTCCATAATGCTTGTGCTCGAGTTTACAGTGGCTAAGCTAGAGAAACCCGAGCTCCTGCGATTGGGCCTTGGTGGTCAGACCCGAGTCCCTCTAGGCCAGGGCCTAGTCCCCAACGCCCAAGCATGGGTACTTGGCTGAGAGTCTGGGTTCCTGGTAGTGGGGCTTGGGTCCCTTGAAGATGAGCCTAAGACCCTAGCATCCATGCTCGGGTCTTTGCCCATCATGCCAAAGTCCCCCGGAGTTCGACTGCCGAGCCCAGGTCTCCCATGGCTCGGTTGAGGACCCCAGGAGCCCAAGTGCCCAAAGGCTGTTTACTATTGGAGGTCATAATCCGTTTCTAGTTTCTTCTTTGTTTGTAATCCTTAAGTATAAAGTAATGTTTTAGAGGTATTTATAATATTATTAATTTATTCTTGTCTGGAACCCTGTATTGAATATTCAATTCTTTTTATTTCATTAATTATTTTGCAGAACTTGGTACTTTCTTTCTTTCATCCCTTTTCCCATCTTGTCCTACTCATTATGTTCTCGTCACTCTTCCGCCAGTTGGATTTAACACTCACACCGTCCACCTCGGAACTATGGTTCAACGAAATTAAGCAATGGAATAAAGTAACTGGAATTAACTGAGTTATACCTTATTTCGTCACACATAACGTAGAATCTCAAGAATCAGATTTGTTGCTTGATTTGCTTGATAGGGAGGGCTCAATTATCGTTTTTAATTGCAACAGGTGTGAAATACTTTCTGTTCATGGAGTACCGGTATGTTGGAGGTTTCGTGGTTGCTTTTGCGATTCTTCTCATCGTCTTCCTCGGCTCTGTTGAGAGCTTCAGCACCCATAGCCGGCCTTGCACATTCAATCCTTCAATCACGTGCAAGCCTGCACTAGCCACTGCCGTTTTCAGTGCTGTTTCATTCTTACTTGGTGTTCTCACATCAATCCTCTCTGGTTTCCTTGGCACGGAAATTGCTATCTATGCTAACGTGAGGACTGACTTGGAAGAGAACAATTTGGTTGGAAGAACTTTCATTGATGCTTTCAGGTCTGGTGAGGTCATGGGATTTTTTCTTGCTGCTATCGATCTTCTCGGGCTCTATCTTGCAATCAATCTGTTCAAGTTGTACTATGGCGATGACTGGGAAGGTCTCTTTGAGGCTATTGCCGGTTATGGTCTTGGTGGATCTTCCATGGCTCTCTTTGGAAGAGCCGGTGGTGGAATTTATGCCAAGGCTGCTGATGTTTGTGATCATTTGGTTAAAATGATTGAGCCACGTATCCCACTAGATGATCGAAACCCAGCTGTATGTACTCTCTTACTGTAGCTCTATCTCCTAAGTATATCATTCACTTTTGTCATACAGGTTTTTTTTTGGTCATAGTCATAAAGGGGGTTGATGTTAATCATTCAGGTGATTTCTAATAATGTTGGTGACGTGGTTGGGGATATTGCTGGCATCGGGGCTGATTTTTTTGGCTCTTATGCTGAATCATCCTGCGCTGCCCTTGTTGTTGCTTCCTTCTCTTCTTTCAGAATGGTTCACGACTTCACTGCTATGTGTTATCCCCTGCTTATCAGCTCTATGGGTATCTTTCTTTGCTTGATCACAACTCTCTTTATGGCCTACTTCTTTGGAATCGAGGAAGTGCAGAGATTCCAGCCTGCATTGGAGAAGCAACTTCTTATTTCCACAGTCCTGATGACTATCGGAATTGCTATAGTTAGCTGGATTGCATTGCCCTCATCATTCACAATTTACAGCTTTGGGACGCAGAAAGTTGTGATGAACTGGTAAACTCTTTGATGCTACTTATCTCTTTCTGATCCTAAATGCTGTTTTCTTCTAATATTGTTCATGTGACATGCTTTAAATGTCACCGGACTTTTACAGTATTGGATCAATACGTTGAGCGTATGTAGCCGCTAATTATGGATATGATCTTGCAGGCACCTGTTCTTGTGTGTTGGTGTTGGTCTTTGGGCTAGGCATATTAGTGGGTTTGTCCTTGAATGGTACACCAAGAATCCCCGCCGGTAATAAACTCCCAAAGTGAATGAATGATATGAATCTTTACGACTGTTGATGGTCTTGTTCTGATTACGTAATGATCCTTTTCTCTGAAGCGTTGTCCAAGATGGTGCTGGATCGTTTGGCCTTGCCCATGTCATTATCCCAATTCTTGCCGTCGCCTTTAGCCTTCTCCTGAGTTTCAGTTTTGCTGCGACGTATGGAATTGCTGTGGCTGCCGTTGGGATGCTAAGTACCATTGCCACTGGATTGGCCATAGATGCTTACGGTCCCATCAGCCACAATGCTCGAGGTATTGCTAAAGCGGCTGGCATGAGTAGTGAAAATCGTCAGAGAACTGATGCCCTTGACGCTGTTGGCGATAGTATTGCTGCCATTGGAAAGGTACAGGCGATCCTTGCAAATGAATGTAGCATCGGACATTATCCTGTCACCCTTTTAATAGCTTATCTTGACATAATCTATGTAATGGCAGAGGAAAGGGTGTCTGCGTATAGGAACTTTTCACGAAATTACGTTCACGTCATCCAAAATCTATGCACGTTGTCCAATTATTTTCTTTTTCACCATAAATGACTACATGATAAGTATGTTAGAAGTATCGTAACTTTCATATAACACTTGAGGGCCATAACTTTTTTTTTTTACTCCCTTGAATGCCATAAATTTTAAAAATCGATCACTTAAGTGTTATCAATGATTTGCCTTGTCGGAAAATTTGACATGGATGCTAGTTATCTTACATGGCATCGCTGAGCTGATGTAGACAATTAGTAAAAAATTCAACAATAAAAAAATCTAGTTCAAAATGGAAAATTGATTAAAAAAAATTCCAAATAGGACGATTTGCTAGGACTGATACTCAAATGATTGATTTTACTTCGATATGGCACTTAAGTGAGAAAAAAAACTATGGCCCTCAAGTGAGTGCCGTACGAAAGTTATGGCACTTCTGCTGTCCTTATCCCAAACATTTTTGTCTATAAGTGAAAAGGTTAGGGAGGGTCAATCAATGTAGCTACCCCCTCTAAACTTTACCATAAGGGTCCTACTTAAATACATTGCATTAACTAATTCTATATTAATAGAAGTGGATATCATATATATAAACCTAGATACTTCCCACGAATGAGGCATTGCATATAAATCAAAAATATTTTAAATTTAATTTTCAACAAAGATCGAAATTAAAATATCATCAAAATAATTATTATGTACTTGATACATAAGTAGTATTAATTATAAATTACCTCATTCATCTATTCTTTTTCCCAACCATTGACGACCCTTGACTCTATAAATCCATCACAGCCTCCTTTTATTTTACTTGCATCAAAGTAGGTTAGATTTAACATTTAAATGAACAATCGTGTGAAAAAATATAAACGCATAAAGGCTCACATTTTTTCTCATTGATTTTTTTGACTTCCAACTAGGGGTAAGCAAATCAAATCGATCGAACTTGGAAACACCTGGACCGGACCGTACCAGCCAATTTGATTTAGTTTTCGAGGGTTGGTCCGGTTCCTAATTTCGAGGCGGGGGGGAGGGACCGAATCAACCGGACTGACTCTTTTTTTTTTTTAAATATTTTTTATTTTTTCAAAATAGCAATAAAACCTAAAATAGTAACAATTATTGTATTTTTAATTTTTTTATTATTTAATTGTTTTTCCTAAGTGACCGATTCTATTTGACCGGATTAGATCGAGTTGGCCCCAAAAATTGGAATTGATCCTCTTGGTCAGATTCCCGATTTCTAGGTGAGACCTAATCAGAATTGGAACTGATCACTCTTACTTCCAACGCCCCCTTTTATCTTAAATTGACCATAATATCTCTTGCAATCCCATATTTAATCTTACTTGTTTTTTCTTCTCTTTCTTTGGAAATTTTGATGAATTTACAGTTTAAAAAAATATATATGTATTTGCCAATAGTTTGATTGGATTGTCTTATAATGCAATTACAATTGTTATAATATTCTTGTCAACAACTAATTACTCCACTTAGTTAGCCTTACTTTTTAGTTTTCAATGTAGTCCTAAACTTTTATGTGATATTTCAATGTAGTCCTTCCCGCCAATTGCTGTCGAAAATAATTGATGTGGTGTTTAGTTATCACTAGCCGTTTTATGTGGCATCTTGATGTGGGCAATTTATTGATTTCCACATTGCAATTTGTGATAGCAATTGGAAAGAAAAATTACATTTAAATATTGCACAAAGTGTAGGACTATATTGATAAAATTGGAAAGTTAGAACTAAATTGACATATGCACAATAGGTTTAAGACTAAATTGAAAAAATTGGAAAGTTAAAACTAAATTGACATCTGCACAATAGGTTTAAGACTAAATTGATAATTTTCCCATATATGTAAATAATCACTCCTTCAACAGAAACATGTATAAGCATTTTTGGAATAAATACATGAAAAGTGTCATAACTTTCATATGGTGTTTACTAAAGTGTTACAAATTTGAAAAATCGATTACTTAAGTGCAATTGGTGATTTGCCTCACTGGAAAATCCAACATGGATGCTGATTGTTTGACATGGCATTGCCAGAGCTGAAGTGGACAATTAATAAAAAATTCAAAGATAAAAAAGTTCACATGAGAATAGAAAATTAATAAAAAAATTCATGCAGGATAATTTTCTAGAAATGACACTTAAATGATCGATTTTACTTCAATGTGACACTTAAGTTGGGATAAAAAAGTTATGGCATTTAAATGAGCGTTATATAAAAGTCGTGACACTTTTATTGTACTTACCTCAATGACTGCATAACACATTAGTTATGCAAGCCTTTTTGGACTCTTGCAAGTGTGGCATGATATTTGGCTAGAGTCACCTTTCTTTCCTTGATGTGCTGCCTTTCATCTATCATTCTCAATATTAGCCCTGATGTCCGATTCCGCGTTCCCGTTGTTTAAATCTAATATTGGATGGACCTTTTTTTGTTTCTTATCTGGTACGAAGGGATTCGCCATTGGATCAACTGCCCTGGTTTCTCTCGCTCTGATTGGTGCATTTGTGAGTCGTGCAGCAATTCCTGCTGTTGATGTCCTCACACAGAAGGCCTTCATTGGTTTGATCGGGGGTGCCATTCTTCCATACTGGTTCTCTGATATGACCATGAAAATTGTGGGAAGGGCGGGATTGAAGACGGCTCAGAGGGTCTTGAAGCATAACATTCCAAACCTCCAGGATCGTAGTGAGGAACCTGACTATGCTGGATGCATCGAAACTTCAACTGATGCAGTTATCAGGGGGATGATTCTACCTGGTGCCCTTGTCATGCTTATGCCACTTATCGTTGGGACCATATTCGGTGTAGAGACGCTGTCTGGTGTTTTGGCTGGCTCTCTCATTTCCATTGTTTGGGTAATCTTTGCCAAAGTAATCAATGTCAATCTATTTTGGTAGTTTGCATTGCTTAAGGCATATCTCTCTGATACAATGCTTGTTAAAGGGGCTAAGATACTGTAGTTTCTGTATCGTTGAACAAAATTTGTGTAGGTTGGCGAACTGCTGATTAATGCTCCTATCATCACATCTCCAACAGTTGTTGGAGCTTCACATCGGTTGTCCCATTTGATTGTGGTATTTTCCTGATGAATATTATTCGGTGGGCTTGGTTTCGAACAGATTGCGACTTTGGCATCTTACAATGGTGGAGTATGGGACAAAGCCAGAGATTCCATTAGAGTATGCAGCTGCTCCAACTGCCCGAAAGCTAGTTTTTTTATACTCGTCTGTGGTGGTTCAGTGACCCGCTAAGAAAAGTTGCCTGACTTAACAGATTTTCTTCCCTATATATCTTGAATTTGCTTTCAGGCTGGTGCTAAGGAGCACGCGAGGACCCTTACTGATGAAGAGGAATCGAGGCTTCGGGAGAGAGCTGATAAGGGAGAGACAATTGGCAATCCCCAGAAGGACACTTCAGGCCCACCACTCAACGTCCTCATCCAGCTAATGGCAGTCGAGTCGCTCGTGTTCGCTCCCTTCTTTGCTACTTACGGTGGTCTGCTCTTCAAGATTTTTCCGATGGAGGGAACGGACGACTTCCCTTTTGTGGCAGCGGCAGCATCGTCATAAACTAGATCTGCTCTTAAACATCTATTTCCGTGCTTGTTGCACGAGCGGATAAACATCTCCCTTGCTCGTCCGCTGCTTCGGACGTTTAGAGCAAGTTCTTTTGAATAAGGTTTTGGGTTATCCAAATTAGTCGGTTTAAATTTGAAAAAACAATATAATGAACAAGAATGTTAGGGGTGGTCTTGGCCAATCAAAGTAGGAAAGCGACGTCATGATGATAAATTGAAATCTGCTAAAACGCTCGGGTGCTAAAGCATGTATATGGTGCTCCATCTTCGCTAACTCACCCCCACGCAAAGATGAAGAAGCATTCAACGAGGACCGCACATCAATCCAAAGCACACAAACCCTACTTTATATTTGGAGCAACCGCCCATCAATGCTGATAATAGAGACGATACCCGAGCTGGAAAAGCCAGGACTATAAAGAAGAGCATCAGGACTGAATCCGACACCGATCCCATGCCAATGATCTGGTCCATGGAGCACGCACATCCATATGCCAATAATCTTTAGGCTGATATCATGAAAAACCTAAAACTAATATTTCTATAGTAAATTTATTCCAAACTAATTTTTTAACCACTAAAAACTTCAAATTTATATATTTGTGATAAATTTACGTTCTATTAGTTTTCTTTAAATTAAATTAATATCACTAAAAAATTACAAATTGGTATACTTGTGATAAACGGAGGGTAAAATCCAAAATTAGTACACCAGTTAACTATCACATATTATCTAACTCAGCGATTCGATTAAAATTTAATAAAAACTAATGGAGGGTAAATTTATTATAGGTATACCGGTTTTGGATTAAAAATTAATTTGAAGTAAATTTGGTATAAATGTAACTAGTTTGACGTTTTTCATGGTATTAACTTTTTTTTCCGAAATTTTTGCTCCCACAATCAATCTTTAATGTCGTTATTGCTTCAATTAAAGTCTGTACTCACTCTACGAATTCTAGAAAACTGGATAATAACTAATTGATTACTAAATAAAGGAGTAGTAACTGGTTTTACAAGCAGATGAGATAGAATTAATTCATGTTACTGTAATAAATTAAATAAATATGTAGGCCAGGTGTGCTAACCTACTCGATGCGATTCATTCTATCTCTTTCTTCACCTTTTCATTTTTATTTTCCCGTGCGTAGTTTTGATATCGGAGTTAAATCATCCTTAACAAAACATGATAAACAAAACGCTCTTCCAAGTTCCAACCCATTTGGCAATAGAAGAAAACTAATTAGTCATAAGGTCATCCGTGATTAGTTGTAATTAGTTATGTACGGCATATACAGCAATTCGTCAAAAAGAATTGTTTATTCATTGTTTTGAAAGATGCAGTGCTCATCATTGTGGACAAATCCCAAAGGCAAGGGAACCTTTCACCCCCAATATGTACCTTTCTCACCATAACTTGGCTCAATTGGACAAGATAGTGGGACAAGAATGACACCGTTAATGTCTCGTCCAACATGAGCTCCAGAGTTCAAATTTCAATGCTCATGCTTCAATTACAAGTGGTCGTTAAGGTACAGAATTTAACTTAGAGCTGACGCTCGCCTCCCCAAATCGTCAAATGGATCAAACCTCTTCAATTAGTGTCACATAAACTGATCTTTTCAATGTACTTGATGGATAAGGACCATAAATGCAACGGAGCATTTGGATGGATCGAGTCGATGTATTGGTGTGTTCCTATGTGCAATAGTAATCATCCGATCTTCTTCAGAATGAGGTTGTATGTGTTCTTATTTTTCTAGAATTGGGCTAGCCAGTGGCCATGCACATGGATTAACCATAATGTGAAGCATTGGGTTGTAATTTACGCGAAGTTCTTTTGGCACTATTATTTCTTTTGCTTATTACCAATCTGCAACAACTGTCTAAAAATAATTCGCTTTTGAACCCTTTCAGATAGATTATTTGTGTAATTGCAAAGAAATTAATATGAACCGACATTCGAGGACCATCCTCTTCAGCATTCGGTTTTTGCAAACAGCGACGTAACAAATTGCATCTTCTTCAGTTTCATGTCTAACCATTCATGTGGTCTCAAAAGAATAAACAATGAATTCTACATCGAGATGTCCCTCTCCCGATAGTAAAAAATAGGGGAAATGACACTCATGGTCTTTGAACTTTGGCTCGATATGCAATATTGCCCATAAACTTTTAATTTGCTTAATGTGATCCTTGAACTATTAGTAAACGATTCAATGTAATTTTTCCATTTGCTCAAACACAAGCTAGACATTATTTGATGATGTGGATTCAATATAGGCTGAGTTGAATTTTTGAAAATGATATGTCAAGATATCCATCATTTAATATCTAATCATTTTTAAAAAGAAATAAAATTAGGATGTTAATTGTCCATCATTATTTGATGAAGCGTATTATTATTTCCTAAATTGAAATTAATATTTTACATTAAAAATTCATGTGTAACTTATTTCGTTTTTCCACCGTTCAACTTAATGGTTTGGAAACCACATTAGTAGACTTCGTCAATTTTAATTAATAGAAGGATGACATTGATTATCTTTTTATGATTTAGGAAATAGATTGAACATTTGCCAATAATTCAAGAATCACATTGAATAAATTAAAAAGTCGAGGGACGATATTGTATAGTACAACACAATTTAAAGATCATTTGTGTCATTTTACATAATATACCATTGGCTCCTATATATGAGCTTGCAATTGTGTAACGTACATATTCGTACGTCATTTTTTCATCATCTTTTGCTAAAATATGCATCTCCACTCACAATATATTAGTGAGTATCATTGCAGATGGAGTTACATCAAATTATAGCTCTTTGTGATATATTGAAAACCAAACAAGTAATCATTAGAATATCTCGTCTCCAAATAAGTTTCTAGACATTAAAATAATTTTGTGTATATTTGGTGTTGTTTGCACCAAAAATTAACCTGGCCGTTGGCGTAAGCAAGCACGTGACCTCAACATTGGACACGTAAACTATGGTCGATGACTATAAGAATGGTTGTCGATAATAATATACATCAAAGAACTGATATGGAAAGAATTACATAATTTAAGAATCCAATTGAATGAAAAAAAAAAGTAATACAATTTACTTGGATCATTTGCAAAATGTTTGCTGTGTCTAAATAGACTTTCCAATTATTACTTTTTACTTAATCTAAATCTTATGATGTGTACAATTTTTTTTATCTCTTGTTAATTCAACCTAAATTTTTTAGATTTGCATATAATTATTTCAAAGTTTTTTGAAATTGAATATAAAAATTACTTTCGCTTAATTCGAAGCAAACATGCTCTCAAAGGCTACCATTATGTTTTATCCCTGAAAAAGTAGAAGAAGGGAGCGAAGGACTTTTTTTTAGTGTTATGGCCGTTAAAAGAAGAATTGCGAATTGGATCATGAGCGTGGCAACCAACTGGCCTCGCAAGCTTTAGCAGGCCACATGGGCCAAGGGCATCTTTGGCGCGGGCCGGGTGAGGAAATATAATCATAGGACTCGGCTCAAATTGACTAGTACCAATTACGTCTTTTTTGTGTTTTTTGGCCAAATGAGATGTCAATGCACATAGTATAAATGCTAATATTGAGAAATAATAATACATTACTTCTATTTAGACTTTTTTTTATCTGTCCTACTTTAATTCTAAACTCATTTTTAGACTTTTACCATATCTCTTTGCAGAATTTAGGAGCTGAACCTTATAATTGAAACTAGACATTCTCATACCCAATCCCTTAAGAAGATAGGGAATCGAACTCCCCATCTTCTCTTCTAATGTGAGAAGGGTTGCTACAGAGGCAACCCCTAGTGAATTAATGCGTCAAAAATACACAATGAGAATATACTCACTCTCGCTTCCACGGTCGGATTTTCCTACTCTCGAACAATTGTCCATCACTCGTAAATCCTACGGATGACGTCAAATGCCCTAGATCTTTTGCCGTAGCATGCACTTAACTATGACCTTCTAATTAATGAGACTCTCACCACTTCCCATACAGACGAGCACACTCCCCACTCCTCTCTGGCTCTCTGTCTCCCTCTATCTCACTTTGATAGGCGTGGATTTAATATAGGCGTCCAGTCCAGCGACATAGTCTAGAATTCCGCCGAGAATGGCATTGCTCTCAGCTCTCGTGACGGAGATCGCGATCCTGGTTTGCGCTGTTGGGTCGTGTACTCCCTGGTGCGGTGGTTCCTCAAGTCGCGTGATAGCAACAGCCATGAGCCCAGGTGTGATGAGACAAAGAGGGCCATCTCTGAAGGTAGCTTCACAACTTGTCTGGTTTATGGAAAATTTCCTTTTTGCTGCACTCGGGTTTGATAGTCAGACATTCTCAGACATTTTAGATCATTCGGCAATGAAATTCTATGGTCCCATTCTCCAGCAAAGCTCGTAAGCTTTTAGCCTATGTTCGTTGTCCGAGAGAGAAAAGGAAAAAGATAAACGAAGACAGAGAATGATGTACATTTCATTTTCTGGGGTTGGGAGTCTTTCCTTTTCTGGGCTTAGAGAGGGTGTAGTTCAAACCCCCTCCTTTCTCTGTCTCACTCATTGTTCATTAACAGATTGTTTCGGGTTAATCTCGCATCTGCCTGAGTAATAGCAACAAATTCGAGTCCTGGAATCTGATGATAGCTCAGCGAATTGATGAGCTTCTGCTGCTTGTGGTGCGAGTCATTTTTGGGGTTTGTAACAGCTGCTAGAGCTTTGAGCGACGTTTCTGAACACGGTAGTATGATATTTACTCATGCAGGTCTCTTCTCAGGAAGATGGTTGCAACGATGTTGGTGGTCTTTGTCGTGTTCTTGGGCGGAGTGTCAACTGGTGCAGCTCTTGTCCGTTTGGCTTTTGCCATTTCTTGGAGCAACTTCTTTCGTCTTATGCGCATTAAGTTCGCGCTGTATTTGGATTAATTAAACGCACTTAGTTGCCAGCTCCCACGGAAATGGGAGGCACGTTAATTTACGGGAAAAATTACCAAAACAATCCTAAATCTATTATAATTTTTTCAATTCAATTCTCAATCTTACATTTGTGCCAATTTAGTCTATCTAGCCTATTTTGACCGATTGGCACAATCGTGTCAATTTTTTAATTTTTTTTAACCTCGCCGACCAGAGGAAGAAGGAAAAAGGAAAAAGGAAAAAGAGAAAGATTAAGGAAAAAAATTAAAAAATATCTTGCCAACCACTGGGGAGGCCCCTCTTAGCCACCCCTAGTGAGGCCTCACTGTCGTTGGGCAAGGTCGAGTTCACCCAGCCATGGCAAAGCCTCATCGTCACTGGGTGAGGCCGAGCTCACCCTCACACAGACTGCGCTCGCCCAGATTTGGTGTCGAGCCTCGCCATGGTTGGGCGAGCTCGACCTCGTTAATGACAGCGAGGCCTCGCCCAGGGTGGTTGAGGCTTGCCCTCGTTAGTGCTGGTGAGGCCGAGCCCCCAAGTGGACGGTGACGACAACCTTGCCGACCCTAGCCTCTAGTTGGTCCGGCGACTGACAAGAGTAAGAAGAAAAGAAAAAACAAAAAGAAAGGAAAGAGATGGAAAATAAAATAAAAACAATTGAAAAAATTTTAAAATTTTAAAATTTAAAAAATGACATGTCAGCATTGATCCGTCCACATCATTGCCGGCTAGCCAAAATTGGTTGGATAGATTGAATTTGCATAAATGCAAACGGTTTAGGATTGAATTGAAAAAAAAAGAGGGTTAAGATTGACTGGAAAAATTACATAAGTTCATGACTATTTTGGTAATTTTTCCTTAATTTATGGCATGACATGACAAGAATGTCCATAACATAGCTGTTTCAAAAGTGTTTTGCTAGAATTGTTTCCGTAACGAAATATTTTTCACTGAAAGTAGTTCTTTGGCTTTTATATAAGGAGACCAAGGTTTTGTGTTAACTCCGGACAGAAAATATCACATACATAACAAAACATCAAGCAGAGCATAAAAATTAATTACTATCAGAAATGATCAGAAAAGAGAGCTGCAGGGTAAAGTAATATGAAATAAAATGGGAACTATCTTTCACATCATTTTAAACTAAATCCTTCCCAATCATCCCTTATTACAAGGAACTTGAACTTGAGCCATCTATAGCTATCATAGATCACTCATTCAGACAAGAAAGCAGTACCGTCTGTTTAGCAATAGTTCAGCTTGCGACCCCCATAAACAAGGTTCAGTTGAAAAAGTAATGATGAATTATTCACGCTTCTTCCAGACTTGAATCAATGTCCTCTCAAACATGTTTAGACCCTGAATTCAATGCAGAGAATTCAAAATCTTGCAAAGGTCTTCTATGCCAAAGCAACTTACAATTAAATTAGGTCAGGCACCAAAGCATTTTATCAAACTATTTAGGCTCCATTCGTTTAACGGAAAATAATTTTCAGGAAAACGTTTTCTGGATTTTCCGACGTTTGTTTCATGGAAAATAAATTCATTGAGGAAAACATTTTCCATGAAGGAAAAAAAGTCTTCTAAAGTGGGGGAAAACATTTTCCACATTCACTCTCTCCTATCTCACACCCCCTATTAGTCCTCACTTCTTTCTTTCTATTTTTGTAAATTATTTTTTTTTTTTTTTTCATAAATTCAATTTTTTTGTTATTTTTTAATAAAATCGATTTTTTATTATTTTTCTTTTTCTATCTTTCTTTTTGTTGTTTTTCTTTTTTTCGGCTGGTTGCCGACGACGACAAGCCAAGCTCGCCACTCGGCGTCGCTAGGCGGCGGCGGGCGAGCTCGGCGTGGTCGGCCACCAGCCGTTGCCATGGCCGGCCGTTAGCTATCGGAAAAACACAGAAAAAAAGAAAAAAATAATTTAATAATCAAATTTTAAAAAATTATAAATAACGATTTTAAAAAATAAAATAAGAATAAAATTATTGAAAAATAGTTTATAAAGGAAAATATTTTCCCAAGAGAACAACGGAAAATATTTTCCACTTTAATATCAAGTTTCACTTGAACACCAGCAAATAATTACATTTTCCTGGAAAATAGCTTCTTAGAAAATATTTTCCATAAAAGCAACATTTTTCACGAAACGAACGAAGCCTTATTATTGAGCATCTTATCAAATTATGCCCACCTCTCATATAGCTTTCTCAATCTTCCACCATGATTTCTACAACGTCAGGATGTTAATCATATAAGAAAGAAAAGAAAAAACGATCAAGATGAATTCCAGAGACAAATTACTATCAACAGAGAGCTTCACACCTCCTAACCATTCAAATAGTAATAGGCCATGCTCATAAGCAAAAGAGCCTGTAGAGAGAGTAGAAAGAAACTGCTATATTATATTTCTATGAATGTGCATAAGACATCACGTTTGACAATGCTCAACTAGATCAACCATGCATTGCAGAGTAAGCAAATAATTTACTCCTTCGATGTCAGGCATAAGTACAGCGGGAGTGCTACAACTTGGCACGGAGGGATACTTAAGTGCCATAACTTACAAACGGTACACTTAAGTGCCACTTTTCAAAAAAATGGATCACTTAAGTGCTAAGTGGTTGGAACCTTACCGGAAATCCTACGTGGCATTTTTTTATTAATTTTCTTGCCTACGTGGCTCGCCGGAAACACTAAATCGGTGAAAAATCAGCCAAAACGACGTCGTTTTGGCTGACGTGGATTTATAAAAATTTATTAATTAAATAATATTAAATAATAATAATAATATTATTATAAAATCGATTTTATTAAAAAAAAAAAAAAAAAAAAAGAAGAAGGGGATCGGCGAGGCTGCACAGCCCTCGCCGTCGCCGTGTGCCACCCCACCCTCGCCGGGAAGGGCCGGCGACGGTGGGGAGGGTCGGCCGGGTCGTTGGGCCTCGGCCGGTGGGCGGCGAGGGCCCGCAGGCCCTCGCCCGGATCCGGGCGAGGTCGCGACCCTCCCCTGAGATCCGGCAGGGTCGCCGGCCCTCGCCCCGCAGGCCAAGGGCCGCCGGCCGCCCGGACCGCGTCGGATGCGGGGGGGGTCGCGACCCTCGCCCCGGATCCGGGCGAGGGCCTGCAGGCCCTCACTGCGGGCCGGTTGGGGTCGTCGGCCACTGGCCGGGCCCGGCGACCCCAACCAACCCTCCCCACCGTCGCCGGGCCCTTCCCGGCGAGGGTGGGGTGGCGATAGTGGCGGCGGCGAGGCTGTGCAGCCCTCATTGATCCCCTTCTTCTCTCCTTCTTTATTTTATTTTATATAAAATCGATTTTAAATTTTTTAAAATCTAACGTGGACAATTTTAATAAATAAAATTGCCACATGGATTTTTTATTTTGAAAAAAATGCTCCGTCAGCAAATGAAGCCGCCGGAAAATGGACACGTGGCAATTTGGCCGGATTTTCTCACCGTTGGCACTTAAGTGATCCATTTTGCTCCGATTTTGACACTTAAGTGTACCGTTTGTAAGTTATGGCACTTAAGTGTCCCTCTGTGCCAAGTTATGGCACTTCTAGGGTCCGTACGTCTTCGATGTCATTAAACTATGTAGAAATAGCATTTGAAATGATGAGCATAACTATGATCCTTTCCATCAAAGTAATTTTTACCGTATCGGATAAGCCCATCATCGATAATAATGGAGTTTTAAGGTCAAGAAATGTGTGTCCAACTTTGTCCACTTATTTTCTGGAAAGCAGTTCCATGACATTCACGCGTCTTAACATCCAGAGCAATTTTAACCTACCAATGAAGAGGACTTCTTCCAACGTTATCTGGTGCGTCATCATAATCAGCATGATACCTCGCAACAATGTGATTTAAGAAGGCCGTCTGGCTGCGTCAGGCAGCAACGTGAACTGCCTGCAGCGGAGAGGCTAGCAAATGAAGAATGGTCATTAAAGTGAAAATTAACGCTAGACTAAGTAAGAAAAGGAACAACCCTTCTCAATGAACAAAATGGAGAACATATAGGGAAACAGAATAAAGCAGGACTACAGAGAATGAAATTCCATGATCCTTGACAGAAATAGTTCCATAAAAATTGAAATGACCACTACAGCTAGTGGCATCATACATTACTGCTCATTAGTACAGCACAAAAGCCACGCATGAAAAGCTCGAAATCCTTTCTAAACACAAGAAAAACCTTAGCACACTGATGCTATAATTATCGAATTCATTCTTTACTTCATGTCAATGCTATAACTCCTCAAGCTACGGTAAGTAGATAAAATAAGAACAATTATCTCGAGAAAAGTGTGGAGAGGGAACAAGTATCCGATACCCATTTACATCAGCTGCCTCTACCTACCCAAGCTTTATTTTGCAAAAGCAAATCCACAACTGCAACGGATCCACGGGCAGCAGCTCAATGCAGTGAAGTCTGCTTCACGTTGTCAGTCGCGTTCAAATTACCCCCATTCTTCAATGACCATTCAAAACAAATTCATCATCCAACACCGACATACATGAAGAACAACAATCTATAGTATGTTAAGGCGGTAACAAGTAGGAAGCAAATGCTTTTGCGGCGACTTACAGACCGAAATTGAGGACTATGTCTCGAGACAAATTTTTTTTTCCGCAGGCGAAGAAAGAAGAAGCAATACCTCAAGGACGTACTGAACGGCGACGGCGAAGTGGTTGAGAGCAGCCCACTGGAAAGCGTAGTACCCATTAGCATCGGGAGACGAGAGAGAGAGGGTCCTTCTTGCTCCTCGAACCTCCTTAATTTCTCCAAATCGCCGTACGCAGAGGCAGAGACACATCGACGACGGTCGCTTCGGAGAATTTTGGGTGTTTGCCGCTCCAGATGACTCGATGAGTTCGATTTACGAGCGTCACCGCATGCGATCACTGCGTCAAAAGTTTGAATAGGGGATGCCTTACAACCATCGCCTGCTCCCTGGCCAGCCTCGATTGCTAGGTCGAACCCGAAACCTATACCCCTCTCTCTCTCTCTCTCTCTCTCTCTCTCTCTCTCTCTCTCTCTCTCTGCTTTTCTTAAAACATTTTTCCTTTAGGCAATGTTGATTTCACTAAAAAGATGACGTTTCTAAAAACATATTCTAGGAAATTATTTTTCAAAAAAATGATAATATTTTTCAATATTTAAGATGAAACTTGAAAATGAATTAGAAGATATTTTTCAATATTCTGTATAAAAATTTTAATTTGAATTTTCTTTGTGCACTTATTTTAATAACTTTTTTTATTTCATCCTTTTGTATTTATTTTTTAAAAAAATCAAATTTGTAATTTTTCTTTCCCTTCTTCTTCGATAGGTCGCCGGCCATGGTGACGGCTAACGACTGGTCAAAGGCGAGTGTGAGACTTCCCAAATTCCGGCAAGCCTCTACCTTGTTGTCAAATCTAGCAAGGCTCAAGACCGTCACCAAATTAATGAGATTGAGCTTGTGGCAAGGATTGTGCTTGTTGATTAGGTGAGCCTCGATCTCGTTAGCCTTGGGCCTCGCTAGATCAGCGAGCTAGAGGCTCATGCTCACCGATTGGGTGACCTTTGAGCTCGACGCTCGTGCTCCCCGATCTAGCATGTGACGTCCTGAAATTCGAGCCTTTTGAGAGATGAATGAACGTGAATTCCGTCAATCCATTGTTGGTTGATCTCACTCGGAATTGATCACTCCCGAGATACTGACCTTGAAGGGAAATGTTAATGAGGACAGAACTTGTATGACTAAAGAACTTGGCTTAGGAAAACGACTCGACCGTGAGACTTGCGTAATGACGATCTTGTAGTTATGTAGGCCGATTTCAGGGACGACTAGAAGTTGATTCGCAGACTAAACATAATGGGACGACGGGTGATTCCGTTTACTATTTTTGAGCCCGCGAACGACCCTATGTCGATCCTCGGTAATCATGTACTTTGAAATAAGAATTTATCCTTCGCAATTTCATGTTAGTCAAGGACGTCCATGTGTCGAGAGGTTTTGAACGTGAATTGGCATGAGTTGGTTATGCGTGAATCCTTGAAATCGCCTGTCAGTCTGAGTTGTACCAAAATGGCATTCGGGCGAAATTGACATGGCATGAGAATCCAAGATTGGACTTCGAATTTTCGGGAACGTCTAGGATGGACTTTTGGACGATGCTTCTTCGACAGTCGACAGTGCCAGTTGAGCCGAGTTTTTGGAAAAGAGATTTACGGACAGAGGAAACGAGCTTACGAGGATGTGGGCCGGGCAAGACCAGTGTGGGCCTCACGCCCAAGGTGGGACAGCCACCATGGTAGACCTGAGACAAGCAAATGAGCCTGTTAGACGAAACTCGACCAATTTACCCTTTCGAGCCCGTTATCTAACCTTGAGCCATTTCGAGCCCAACCAATTCCCGAGCCTGTTCCTATTAATTTCCTAGCTTGTTTCTTAGGCTTGCCTTTCATTTTCAGCCCAAAGGCAGATTGAGAAATGTGCAAGGTGGAAATGACCATTTTGCCCCTAGATATTATTGGGGAAAAGACAAAAGAAGAGAGAAGATGATGTCACTTGCTTGGGAGTTGAAGCAAGCATTTAATGGCCTTAATGAGGCCTTGATAGCAGCTCTGTAACATCATGAATTTCGACCCATTCCGGGATATATGAAATGGTTATTTTATCAATGTGCTGTTAGTCACGTTTACTCTGAGTTGGCCTCTTATGAGTTAACTAATTATTCGGAAAGGCAATTAAGGATCGATACGCGCACGACTAGTGAATTCAATTAGGGATAGGCCGCTCAACCATAAGGATCAAAGAGGAATGACACCACACTGTTACAGGCCAATTAGCGAATGGAAATAAATCGATTCAGCAAAAGTATGAGGTCGGATTGTGGGTTATTCCACATGACTTCGATATTGACTTCGAATGACGTTAAATTGATTTCCTTTTGGCCCTGTACTCAGCGTGAGTAATTAACCCTTCGTGATTACATGACAATCGAGGATTACCTTGATTTGAATATGCACGATCGTAGATTGAAAAGCTATCAACCACGGGTCAAACGCGCGAGTACCCCTAAACGCTGCCCGAAAGTTAGGTCGTACTAAAGTCACGATTGGTCAATTTTAACCATGAATTTCAATCCGATATCGGGTATCGAACTTTTAAGAATGTCAAGAATAAAATATTGGACGTTGCCTCATTGATTCTCGAATTTATCGGTAAGCCCGAAAATTATCGGAAAAGATTTAACGAGTCGAGTTTTAGGAGCCAAATATTTGGGAATTTGTGCTTCAGAGGCAAATGGACCAAAATACCCCTTTCTAGAAGCTTGTATAGAATTTTGTCTTATTCAATTTTCTTTTTCCTTTTCTTTTTCTTTTTCTTTTATTCTCCTACCTTCCTCCGCACGTTTTCTCTCCCCCTTTTCTGTCTCTCTCTCTCCCACACACTTTCTCTCTCCTGTCGGCAGCTGCACTTGCCCATCTTTTCTCTCTCCCCCTTTGACTTGTCTTCTCTTCTTTTTCTCTCTCCCCACCCACTTGCCTGACACCCCCATGTGCCTCTCTCTCTCTCTCTCTCTCTCCTCCGCGCAGCGCCCCATGCACGTTCGCCCCCCTGTAGCTCCTTCTCCTTATTCTTCTTCCTCTCTTCTTTTTCTCTCCTGGCCAATGCCTGGCTTGTTGTTGCTGCTGCCCTTTTTTTCGCAGCTGCCACTACTGGCGACCACCACCCATCACCGCCGCAGTTCCGCCGTCCCGCCAGCTCGTCACCGGTACGCGTATCTTGTCGTCTGATGGTCCTGCCTGCAGACAGCACCTCCTCTCTCCTCTGTCTGAGTGTTGCTGCTGCCCTGCTCCAGTTCTGGTCGCGCCGCCGCCGCCTTGCCCAGACGCTGGACCGCCTCAAGTCAGTTGCTCGCCGTCAACGAGCTACCTGACCACCTTGGACCAAGCCGCTGCTACCTCCCTATCCTTCTTCTTCCTCTTGGTTTTGGCTGAACCTTAGCTCCTGTCGCCGCCCAACCACCGCTCACCATCCTCCAAGCAAACACTGAGCTATCTAGTCGTTTCCCCTCTCCTCTGACTCTCTCAGTTCGGTTTGGCCCGAGCTGGCCAACCTCCGTCGGTCGACAACCCTAGCTGCCACCTTGCACCTCCGTCTAGTCGCCGGTTGCTTGGCCGTCGCCCCTCCGCCCTGTCATTGTTGGAAGCCAACCAACCTACTGCCACCCCGCGAACTAGCTGCACCGCCTCTCTTTCTCCCTCTTGGTTCCGTTTTAGCTTTCGCCGGAGCCGCCCGCCTGGTCGTCGGAGCTGCTGGCCGTCGTTCAGAGCTGCCGGACTGCCCACCAGCCAGCTTTGTGCTGCCACAGCCACTGGTTCCTCCGTTTCTCGGCTTCTTGCCACGCGGACAACCGCCCTCGGCCGAGATCCGGCCTCATGACACCTCGTCTTGACATGCTAAAGGTTCTCAGGCGATCCCCTCGTTGCTGCCGTCGTGCCCGTGTCGTTGGAATTACTAAACCGGGAGTCGATTTCCTAATCTCTTAGTTAGGGGTTAATCTTGCTCAGGAGTAGTTTAATTAGTTTAATCTTTGATTAATGCTTTGGATGATGGTTATTAGTGTTTTAATATTATTGATTAATCTTGCTTAGTGTTAATCATGGTTAGAATAAAGTAACCGCGGTTAGATTAAAGTAACTGTAGTTGGTTAAAGTAATTGAGGTTAGATTAAAATAACCTTGATTGAGTTAGTTAACCATAGTTGGGTTAATTAACCATAGTTGGGTTAGAATAGTAACCGTAGTTAGTATTAATAAATATTATTATTATTTTTGGAATAAATAATAATAATTTATTATTTTCGGAATTATTAATTAATTAAATTATTTTATAATTTCGAATTATTATTATTACTATTCATTTCTGAAAATTAATTATTTTTGGGGAAAATAATTAATTGTGATTATTTATTGAAATGGTTTTAATTGAGTAATTTTGTGGGAAAATTACTATGGTCTATTTTTCCAAAGTCAATAGTATTTATTTACTACATTATTAAATGACATTGGTTTATTAAAAAAGGGTTTTATTAAATGGATTTATTTGGGTTCGACAATTAATTATGGGATTGGAAAATAATTATAAATATTTTGTGGGAGTTAAATTGTTTTATCATAATAATTGACTATAGTATTATATGCCTGATAAATGAGTATTTTTTTAGTATAATCATAGTTTATACTTATTTTGGGATGATTGCTTATTTATGGGAATAGTTGATTGTCGTAATCGTGATGACACGTTTATTTATTATTGAATATTGAGACGCGTGGTTGGGTACCGGTAATTATTGAGGTACGTGATTATTTCGAAAAAGTATGCAAGTATTGTAATGTTGATTATTCGAAATTGATTGTTAGATTGTGACTTGAACTGCTGATTGTTGCAACTTTCGTGAGTAATTGGAATGCTGCTGTTGTACGTGATTGTTGGACACTACTACATGACATGATACGTATGTCAACTGCAATAGCATGCTGCGTGAGCATGAACTGTATGTGCATTCATGACAGAGCAAAGAAAAGAACGAATTGATTGATGATGTGTTGCATGGTCACATTAAGAGGAGAGCCCGGCGCTGCTGGTAGACCACCAACCCTTGGGGTTGTGCCGTGGCCTTTTGGTCATCCTGACTTCGGTCGGTTGCCTAACAGTGGTCAGTTGCGGGGCTGCGGCAGTGAGCGGGCCCCATGCTCCTTAGGGAATGCCATTGGTGTGGGAGAGCCCACGATGTCACCGTGCCTCATGGAGGAGGACAATGCCTGGTCTACAACCAGTTGACTGCCAACCATAAGGTTGTGCCGTGGCCTTGAGGGTCGTAATAATTGGAGCATATATGTGGATGTTGAGACATGAGAAAGCTATGTGCAATGCAATGCTCTGATTATTCGTATGCCTCTTAATGTTGTGATGATTTAACTGACAGTTTCTACAAGTTGCATGTGCTAAGGCCTGGTAGGGTCGCCTGTGTTTGCATCTGCTTATTGAACTGTCATCTGATAATGCTGCTTGAGGTGTGGTATGTGTTATTTGCCGGAACTAGGTTGCATGATTAGACTACCCTCAAGGCGAGCGGAATTCCTAACTAAGGCTTAGGATTTTGACTTACTGAGATTTTATCTCACTGGTTATTATATAACCATTTTCAGGTCTGTAGGATGGAGAATCGATGCATGTTACGGCTCGTGGCCATATTTGAAGGGAGTAGATTAACCCTGGCTTGTTGGTTTCATTGGTTCGATAGGAAGATGCCCGTGGTAAGGGCTTGTACTTGTAAACTTCTTAGGGTTAATCAGTTAGTAATAAAGCAACACTTTTGAATGTATTCTGGTTGGGTTTTCCTGCTATCCCTGCTTTTGTATTTGACTGAGGGATAGTGATTCGCTTCTGCATGCGTTTAATTAAAAGATAAAAATAATGGTTGGCGACGCATCCTAGGACATCGCATCTAAATGACCACAAGAGAACAAGGGTTGCCGCGTGCTCGAGGGTTGGGGCGTGACAAGCTCTCACTTCACTCTCTCTCTCTCTCTCTCTCTCTCTCTCTCTCTCTCCTTCAACCCTCAAAACCGCACACCCTCTCTCTCCGTTGTTTCCCTTCCTTCCTTCTATTTCGCCTTCTGACATTCCTAAAAAAACCTGAGTTATTCATGGCTTTCCTGTGCTAATCACCGCCCGTGCCACCCACCACTGTGCTCAGGAGACCAATTCCGTGCGGACTACGGCGGCCGTTCGCCGGACGGAGCCGCCGGCTGACCAGAAGCTCCGGCTTCCTTGACCACCTACTATAGCACTACTTCAGCCCAGTTTCGCCATTTCAGTTGTTTTCCTCCCTTTCTGACCCAATCTCCACCTGACCCAACCACCAGCTGTTCCCTCTTGACCCCCAGGTGCCGTGGTAGCCGGCCAGCCCTTTTAGCTCCGGTTAGCCCCTTTCCTCCTCCGACAGTGCAGTTTTCAGAAGTTCAGTGAGTGAGCAGAGGTTGTTGCTGTTGTTTTAGCCCCGGGACTGCCTTGGATCATTGTGGTAGAGGGTCTCGGGTGTTGCCTTTGTCGCCGCCGCTGCGTTCGTGTCGCCAACCCGCTCAATGGGTGAGTTTAGCTCTTAATCCTTTGTTGGTGCCTAAACTTTCTTAGGGTTGGGCTAATTAGTGGTAATGTTTGTTTAGGGAGTTTAATTAAGTGGTATTAGTCCTAAGATAGGTGGTTAGACATACGGTTAAGATTAAATTAGCTTAATGTTGCTTAAATGTGATTTATGTGTTTAATTAAGCATGCTTAGCTTAATTAATTGATTAATTGTTTTAATTAATGTTTTGTTTAATTTCTAAATTTAATGTTTTAATTATTGAATTCTGAAATTACACTGTTCATAGTGCACTGTTCACAAATTATTGTTCACGCGATACTGTTCACGAGGTACTGTTCACATGCACTGTTCACATGGAAGTGAAAAATGTCATAATTTCATGTGCTTTGATTTTATGAGGTGAATTGGATGTGTCATTGCATGAACATCTGTATGAATCCGTGTGTGGGATAGCATACTTGCTATAAGTTTGCTGCTCAAGTTATCGAGCTTAGTCCAAAGAAACCTTTATGGTATTAGAGCCATGGATTTCTTTGAATCATATTGTTTGTTTAAAACTACGTTTTGATACTAGAAGAGAACCTCTTTTCTTCTCATGGATACATCAAACTCTCCTTCTTCCACACCTCTTCCTATTTCCCTTACCTCCAATCTTTCACTACCTCCCCCAAAATTTCGAAAATCTTCATGTTCAAAAATAGACTATCTCTATGAGGTTGCTTACCTCACTGAGGATAGTAAGATTTCAGAAACTCAGCTTCCTATGATGAATCCCTACACTGCTTTCGCTAAACCACCCTCTTTCTCACAACTCCGATCCATCAAACACCTGATTAAGCATACCCCTCGAATAGTCAAGGAGTATGTACAGTCTTCACGATTTGATCAACACCCCATCCAGGCAACTGAATAAGAGCATTTTGTTACTCTGCAGATTCCTCCTGAGTTTCTTGCTCAGTGGATACACCAGGGTTATACTCATCTCCACTTTGGAGCCATCCAACTTGCTCTAACATTTCATGGCCGCAAAGGTCTACCAGTCATTGCTAGAATTGCTCTTTTGGACACCAGATTTTTGGAATACCAGCAAGCTTGTGTTGGTACTATCCAAATAACAATGAATGCGGGAACTGTCTTTGTTACACTCTTCCCAAATTTTAACATTGCTCTTGCAGATCCCAACTTGCTTACTGCTCTTAAGGTTCAGCTATAGATCACTGGAGCCCCTCAGACTCCTGGATCAATTGCTGCCATCTTACACTACCAAATGATCTATCGTGTCCAAAATCATGCCATTGACCTCAATATTCCAAACTCCGAAGATGTACTTGTCATTTCGGTCAACCATGACCAGACCTCTTGTATCCATGTTCCCCGCCAGATCCCACGACATGAGCTTGTCAAGCTCCTTCCTGATAGTTGGGTCACCAACTACGAAAAACTCCACCAGAGTTGCAAATCGATCCAATCCAGTGAACCCCAGGTCACCCGGAAGAAAGATGGCACTGTTTCCATTAAGTTTAGTATTGCTAAAGAGGAACCATCCTCTATTTTCCCTACTATTCTTCACTTTACACCTTGTCCTACTGATCCAGTTTTATGTGAACCAGACAATAAACAATTTGTCCAATCCTTTGGTTCTCAAGGACAGCCGATCCATTTCTTCAAAGATCCCATTGGACATTGTTTTTGGGATCTTGATTGTGCTTGCTCTTCATGCACAAAATTTGAAGATGACAATGACAGACCTTCTTCCAAAAGAAGAAAAAGAAAGATACCCTTTATCAAATGTATCTTGATGGAGATCTAACTGTTGGACCTCTTGGAGAAGAAGGTGGCGGATACCAGTTCATTGTCTTTTATGGATCACCCAAAACCCCCACGATATCCTCCTTTCCATCCCCTTGCAAGCCAGATAATCCTCCTGTATCACCATCCGACAAGCCTTTGACCACTTCCCCATTTTATAAACCAATTCAGAAATGGGTAAAGAAAAATCCTTCCTGTCCCATAAATTTACCCAGACCAAGTCCTTATGTACCTAAACCCAAGCCTCCCACAGCCTTATCTAGCATATGCATGTTCTCACCTGATGATTTTCCTCTACTCGAAGCCAAAGGACCTGAATCCAGTACAAGGAAGTTTCCTCCGTTGGAAAAATTCTCTGACCCACACCAACGGTATCAGCACTCACCTAAGATACCTAACCCCATTGGCCTTGATACACAAGGACAGCGCAAGCAGCCCTCTGCTACTGAAACTGTCTTAAACTGGTAGACTGAGAATGCTTTGGCCCAAAACGAGATACTTGGAATTGTTGCTACACGACTTGAACGTGTAGATCAGAATACTAAATTATCTTGTAAAATGCTGAAAGACTTCCAGAAGAGGCTTCATTTGCTGGAAACCAAGCAGAAACCCCCTAGCCACTACTTGGAAGATCAGAGACCGGAAATTGAAAAGCTCAAAAGACAGATCCAAATTCTAAAAAGCCAGCGGTCATTTACTCTTGTTGACAAATCCTTTTTCCCTTCTTCATCCTTACCATCAAAACCCGAATATTCTCCTCTTGGGGCATCCTCTTCCTTTGCTACTGTCTTAAGCTCAGCTGCCCCTCCTCCTCAGAATAATTTCTTGGTTCTTCATGAGAAGTTTCGCAAGCTTAACCAAAAGCAAAAGAAATCCCCAACTCCCACAGAGTCTTCGGTGTCACCTCCTGGTACACCTGAACACCCTCTTGGTGATCCGCTACCTGGCACTTTGACTACTTCTAATCCACTTGAAAACTTCCTCCGACACCAGATCCCTTTGATTGCTGCCATCAAACCATCTAAAACAAGGCATGTGGAAACTTTTTCTGATTCTGATTCTGATATATTGATCAGATCATCCTCTTCGGAAGAAACCTTGTTCATGGCAGACAATGTCAAGGAAGAAGAAATGTTTTCCGAACTAGAAGTACTCCACTAAGACCAGCTAGATGCCATCCAGACTTTTACTACATCATCCTCCAAAGTTTATTTTACTTTGGATGATATCCCATACCATAAGTGGCCTGAGAGGCTTCAAGAATTCCATGCTTGGCTCACCACTAGGCATATTTCTGAACCCAGCACTTATGATATCCTTTTGGAATTTACTAGCCGCTTTACAGGAGCCCTTAAAGACTGGTGGCATACTGCTTCAGAATAAAACCAGCTGTACCTCTTGACACAACCTCTAGATAATGCCATCCAAATTATCCATATGTACTTCATCGGAAAGCCCGAAGATTCGAAAGAACTCAAGCGAAAAGAGTTCTTTGAGCGAAAGTGTTGTTCACTGAGACGCAAAGATCTTGACCGACACTTCTAAGCTATGATCAAGCTCTTTTATTTGCTTGGAATCTTAAACCAATCTTTTTGGCGTTTATCCCAAAAGAAGTTAGCCAAGCTGCAGAAAAAACTCTTCAACAAAGGCAAAAAAGCCTGACCGAAGCCACTCTTGGTGAAATCCAGCAAGCCATCCATATTGCTATAGAAGAACTTTGCCTACGTAGAGAAGCTTTTCGGAGCTATCTGAAAGAAAACATGCATCTTGACAAGGCATGCTTGAAACCAGAGATGAAGATCAAATGTCCCAAGGATTGCTCAGATCCTTCCTGCATCGGCTACAAAAAAAAGAGACACTTTAAACGGTTCTCTTTCAAAAAGACGCGCAAAGGAAAAGGTAAAGGAAAGTGGAAATTCTTGCACAAACGCTGTCATCACTCTTCCAAGAAGAGCAAAGACAGATGTTATGTCTGCAACAAAAAATGACATTTTGCCAAAAATTGTCGAAAGGCCAAGAAAAGTGGAAGCCACTTGATTGATAAAATTGCCAAAAGCACTGGGATACAGCTTGACGACTTTGACATTGAGTCTATCTTCTCCTTAGACGATCAACCATTAGAGAATACTCTATGTGCCATCTAGACGTACAGCTCAGACTCAGCTTCAGATTTTGAGAACGATGTATTCACCTTCTTCCTCGATTCTCCTGATGAAATTCATATCACTGAACCAGTCCACCACCCATACATTCCTATTCATATCTTCTTATCCAAATACCATAAACCAATCCCTCTTGTGGCACTCATTGATACTGGAGCCAGCTCTTCCATCTTGGACACAAAGATTCTCCTAGAAGAATTTTGGAAACCATATACCAGGTATTTCAACTCTGCTTCTGGCGACACTTTTGCTACCAAGTATCACAGTAAACCCATCACCGTCCAATTTTTTCCCCAGTGTTTCATTACCACTAAAATCCTTGGTTCCAGATCTCCAGACAAAGATATCATCATTGGTTGAGACATCTTGACCCAACTCTCCAAGCTTAGAATCCTTTCAAATGGCCTCCGTTTCAAAAATCAATTCCGAGAATTTGTGGATATCAAGAGATTCTATGCTCTTCAACTAGCCATGTTGGACCCAATCATCCATAGTTTACTCTCCTCTTGTGTTGAGACCCACTCCCAGTTTTCTCAAACTTGCACTCAGCCCTTATGGAAGAACTCTCTCTTTTATGTCAAACTTCCTTTCAAAAGGAATGAAGACATAAACCTTACAAAAGCCAGTCATTCTGGGATGAGCCCAGAACACCTTGCACTTGCTCAACAAGAATGCGCAGAACTACTATCACAAGGTCTCATCGAACCATCTGACTCCCAATGGGCATGTGAAGCATTCTATGTCAATAAGCGAGCTGAATAGAACCGTGGAAAAATGAGGTTAGTAATCAACTATCAACCTCTGAATCAGTTCCTTCAAGATGATAAATTTCCATTGCTCCATCGAAATTCTCTCTTTCTTAGCCTTGCCTAAGCAAAAATCTATTCAAAGTTCGACCTCAAAGCATGATTTTGGCAATTCGGTATTGACCTAGCAGACAGGCCCAAAATCGGGTTCTGTATCCCAAATCAACATTTCCAATGGACAGTTGTCCCCTTTGGCCTCAAAATTGCACATTCCCTTTTTCAAAAGGCTATGTGCAAATTTTTCGAGCCAATTCTTCCCAATTCCTAGATCTATATAGATGATATCTTTCTTTTCAGTCCTGATGAACAATCTCATTGCCAACTCTTGACACAATTTGCTGATATCGTCAAAAAACATGGCATTATGCTTTCCCAGAAAAAAATGATTCTTGCCCAAAAGGAAATTGAATTCCTTAGCATGCGCCTAAAAGAAGGAACCTATTGTCTTGAATCTCATATTGCTGATGAACTTCAGAAATTTCCTGAAAGAGATTTCGCCACTAAGCAAGTTCAGCAATTTTTTGGCATTGTGAATTATATGAGGGATTTTGTTCCCCACATCTCCAAAATCCTTAGACCACTTTAGAGGATGCTCAAGAAAGATGCTCCCCCTTGGGGGCAAAAGCAGACCCAAGCTGTTGCTTAGCTAAAACAAACTCTACAACACCTTCCTCCTTTGAAAATTCCCTCTACGGGAAAACGAGTTCTTCAAACTGATGCCAGTGATAGATACTGGGCAGCCATTCTTTTTGAAGAAATTGAAGGAACTAGGCATATTTGTGCCTACAAAATTGGTCGATTCTCTCAAGCAGAAATCCATTACCATTCCACTTTTAAGAAAATACTTGCAGTCAAGTGTGGAATTAAAAAATTCGAATTCCATCTCATTGGACATCATTTCCTCGTTGAAATGGGTATGTCCTCCTTTCCCCAAATGTTAAAGTTCAAACAGAAGCAGGTTCCTCATCCACAGTTGCTCCGATGGGCTGAATGGTTTTCAAAATACTCCTTTGATGTTAAACATATTCTAGGGACTAAGAACGTCCTTGCCGACTTCCTGTCTAGACCAAAAAGACCATTGGAGGCAATCAACATGTATGTTAAGAAGGAACCTCTCTTGGGGACATACCGCACTACCAACATACAGGGTGGATGGTCGAGTCTTAAGTATCCTCTTGATGTCCCGATTGCAATTAGGGACAATGTTCTAACATAAAAAATTTAGGAATTTATGTGGGCATATCATCTCCGAATCTTTCGAGAATATGGTGGGTTAATGCTCAGACCCGATGGACTCCATCCACGATATCCATTTATTCATCCTCTCCAATGGTCTCCTGATGATGAATTTCCAGAAAACCTGAAATGGTTATTTTGGTACATGTTCAACCTGTACACCATAGCCATTGAATTCCCCATTGACAAAATTTTGCAAGTGCTTATGAAAGACCGACGCGGTCAAGAACACAACCAGAAATATCTCCTGGATATCTTCACATGGTTTAAACTGCTTGCTTACTGGAAAGAACTTTTCAAGATCCAGAATCGACAAGGAAGGCCTGAACCGAAAAGACATACTATTGTCCTGTTCCACCGACCATGGACATTTTGCCATCCCACTGGATGGATTTCTGACAAACCTTCTCTCGTAGGCACTTCAACTTGCAGGCTCCAAGTCTTTCAAGAAGTGGCACGGGTTTACCAGACATTTCCCCACTCCATCACTACCAGCTGGCCTGCATCTTGAGAACTCCAGAGGATCCTATGTTAAGAAAATCGAGTCATCCCACTAGAAACATGGCCTCCCGCACATGCCCTTATGTCCTGGGAGCACTTTGAAGCTTGGGATCCTGTGAGGGACGAAATCCAAGAAGCTCTCAATGTCTTCAGACAAAACAATCTAGACTCCTCTACCCTCTATGACCTTTGGGGGGGTTCACTCTCACAAGACCCTTGGGGAGACGCCCAAAATCACGGCCCTTTTCACGGCTCTTTCTCCGATCCTTTCGGTGCTAGCTCATCTCGCTAACCTGATATGTTGGCAGAAGAAATTGAGAATCTCATCCGTGCTTTCAAAAGAGAAAAAGACAGAAGCTCCAGCCCATCAGATATAGATGAAGACGCTCCACTCAAAGCACAACTAGCTCATCATAGCTCTGATGATTCGGACTATGACTATAATGCTAGAGATGGCCAAGATCGATAAAAGTTGCTACGAAATCACTGTAGCAACGGTCACTGTTCACTATTCACTGTTCACCTAGCCAACTGTTCACTGTAGCACGAGGCGTAAAATCACTGTTTATAGTCTGTCATGGGATTTCTTTAGGGCTCCCTATGCTTGTAGCCCATAAGTAGCTAATATGTTCCCATAATTGTGTCTGAGCACGACCAGTTTGCCTGCTCTTGTCATTTGTATCCTCCTCTCCCTATATAAGCAAGAAGTCTCCATTGTAAAAATTAGTGAGTGAAATAAGAAGTGTGTTGTGTACTCTACTATCAACATGAACTTCTAAACACTCCCATTTTCTTCTAGTTCTAAATGTTGGTTCTGAACGAACGCTATGATTGAGAAAAATCCTGGAGTATGCTCTGCACTTGCCCTTTTGGGATCCTGTGCATCAGAATTTCCGATATTCTAAAAGATTACTATGGTCTATGTCGCGACCTCCCCGAAGGTGAGTCACCATGGGAAAACTAATGGATTACTAAGTCTGAAGACTTAGTACGGACTCTCCTAAGCCCTACCAATTGCAACTTGGTACTCAAAATTTAACATTGTTAAACATGTAATTTTATTCAATTAGGAGCCACCACTAATCAATTAGGGTTGATTAGAAACCCAAGTAAAGTATGGGAGAATACTTTACTTCTACGAATCAGAGATTCAATAGGTTTGGGGACATGGTTACGCTAAGTTAAACTAGCGCCATTTCGGTACCCTTTCTCTTTAAGTTTCAAAATATATATTGGTTGATTTTAACCTAAGCCACTAACATGGAAATGAGTGGTCATGCAAATCACAATCAATAACATTCAACAAGTCCAGAAGAATAAACGTAAGAATCACGACCAACCTTAAAGCAAAATAAGCTATAACTAAAATGCATGCCCTAAACATAAATTCTAAATGGGATGACATCTACTTTTTTTGGATTTTTCTAAAATTAATTATATATATAACTCTAGTCTAAATTTAATATGCATGATTTTTACTCTAATGACATATGACATGTAATTCATCAAGACCCAAGATAGAAAATGACAATAATCAAAAATCTAATCTGACGTCTCTCGGCTCAGTACTTTCTGATTTTTGAGATTTTTTAACACAACACAAAAACTTCACCTAATTGGAATATGCCTAATATCTCAAATATCACATATCAAACAATCAATCCAAATTAAGGAATGAAATACTCCAATTAAATTGGACCCCGACATGCAGATGAGGCTTGGCGGGTTATGAACGGCAGTGCTCACTGCAATGGCTCGGTTTGCGCTAATCTTCTTCTGGAAGATATGGACAAAATCCAAAAGAACGCAAATCCACTCCTTGGACTTTGGGCTGACCAAGAATTTGTCTGGAAAACCTGCAGGGAAATTCAACTGAGATATGTGATATTGAGGGCTAAAATCGATGCTATTGAGTGAGCTAGCAACACAGGTTTCTAAATGTCGAAGGTTCAACAAATTGGCTTCTGGAAGCGCGCCAGTCTGCTCGGAAGCAAGAGCGGCAACACCTCGAAGAAAAGACCAGCTTGGCAACCAGAATTATTGCACGAGTCAGGCCTAGAACATGGTATTACGTTTCGACACGAACGCTCGTTGGAAAGCTTGTGGTGGTTGGCTATGCTGGATAGCAAAGCAACGGCAACTTCAGACGATCCCGCAAGAAGTTGCTCGCCATGTCGACACGAGGCTACAAGGACCGGACACAATAGTTTTTTAGTCATCTGGGACGTCGAAGGGATCGGGTTCGTCAGGAACCTGCAAGAAATCGCCTGGAGTTACCCGAAAACAGCTCGGGATGGCTGGTAGGTATCGTCTGGACAGCGGGTCTTCCGGGGTCGCCTTGCTTTTCGTACGGGACTCCTCGGTCAACAAGTGAAGAATCAGCAACTGGGTCAACGTCGTGTGTATGTGGGGATCTCTTTCAATCGTGGACTAAGGGTGGCTTTTTAGCCGTTCTCTTTGTTCACTCTCACTTTCACGAGCAATGTGTAAAGAAGCTTCCCCTCACGATTTTTCTCTCGATTCAGTGTATGGCTGTGTTTTTTTTTGTGTGTCTCCTTCAGTGTCTGGGGCCCCCTTTTATAGGTGATAGGACTATGTTATTTAAGGAAAGATGATAAATTTGCACGTTGCCTATTTGGCTCTTGTATCCCACGTGCAATATTTTTTCAATATTTCATCCGACACCTTCCCTGAATATTGAAAAAATAATGCGAATATTCTCGCGAACATTCTCAAATTCCCGGGAACATTCTCATATTCCAACTCGTCACCCCTTAACGGGCCTAGTCAAATTCTTTTTCCTTGTGGGCTTAGTCCAACTTGTTAAATTAAAACTTAGAACCATCAATTGAAGCCCATCTGCCACATGTCCAATGCAAATGCAATAATAAATGCTCCTAAAACTATATGCTATGCAATTTTATCCTAATATTTTTTGTTTAGGGGTTAAAATTAATCCCTAAATTTTTGTGCATTAAATTACGAATGATCAATCAAAATTTAGGTGTCAACAGTCTAAGTCCGAGATTTGAGAAGGAACTTGGTGGCTAACAGGCAGTCCCTATTAAGGTTAGGAGAGCCGTGTGTGGGATAACATACTTGCCATAAGTTTGCTGCTCAAGTTATCGAGCTTAGTCCATAGAAACCTTTATGGTATCAGAGCCATGGATTTCTTCGAATCATATTGTTTGTTTAAAACTACATTTTGATACTAGAAGAGAACCTCTTTTCATCTCATGGATACATCAAACTCTCCTTCCACACCTCTTCCTATTTCCCTTACCTCCAATCTTTCACTACAGCCTCCCCCAGAACTTTGAAAATCTTCAGGTTCGAAAATAGACTACCTCTATGAGGTTGCTTACCTCACTAAGGATAGTAAGATCTCAGAAACCTTTATGCTATCACAAAAGAAAGGGGAAAATGATTTGTTTGAGGGACACCGGAAATGGACTGTTTTTATGAGAAAGGTTTTGAGGTTTTATATGCAAGTATGTGTGCATTGGCTAATGCTCAAAGATAATAAGTGGATTGTGATGGTATACTTGCGTGATTACTGAGTTGAACCCGCCGCCCTAATCGTAGTTCGAAGGATAATAGTCCGATTTATCAAAAACCCGGCAGGGTCTGGATGCGGAGTTGCGGTAGAGGCCGTGCCCATGCTCCTTCGGGAATGCCGTCTTGGGAGAGTATCCTTTGACGTCGCCGTGCCTCACGGGAGAGGGCGATGCCTGGCTAAGCCAATAGACACCGGAGGAAGGGCACGGTTGCGTCTCCACGTAGGAAGGGTGCCGTAGTGCCTTGGTTGTAGCCCTTAGGGGCAGTAATAATCGGAACACGTGTGGATGCAAGAGTGCATGAGAAAACATGGCATCATTGGTTTCGATTATGCATAGATGATCACATTATTTATGGCACGCACGCATGAATTGTAACGTGCATGGTGTGGCAATGGCCAGGTGAGATCGCTTGTGACGCGACTCGCATGTGATTGATGAACTGCATCATCTAACGGCCATGTGCATTGCGTGTTGTACCGACCTATAATGTGCAGGGTATGGCATACCGGGTAAGGTTGCATGCAAACTGACTATTTAATTGTTGGTTGCATTGCTTGTATTGTGTGAGGTTTAACGTGTAGGGTATGGCATATCGGGTAAGGTTGTATGTGAACCGATTATTGATTGTTGGTTGTACCTGGCTGTTGTTGCTTGTTGGTTGTTGGTTATGGGTTGTTGGGTTGAGTGAGAGGTGGTTCTAAAGAGATACCCCGGGTGGAGTTGGTGTACTAACCGGGGCTTAGGGGAAGAACTTGCCTAGATTTTATCTCACTGGTTATTGTATAACCACTTTCAGGCCCTTAGAATGGCGCACCTGCAGTGCAGAATCCTGCCCCCACTCCATTGGTGATCAATCCGATGGAGCCTGAGTCCGATGGGTCCGAGCAATGGTGGTGCTGAACCTGAGGGTTCGTTTTGTATAGTTGGATTAGCCCATTCTAGTTTCTTTTTGGTCCGGTTTAGAAGATGGATCGGCCCCTTTATTGGGCTTATAAATCGGAAACGATCCTCAATTGGTTAATCCAATGAAGATGTATAAATGAGTAGTTGTTGTTGTTCTTGCTGTTCATCCCTCTATCCCTGTTTGATTGTTTGATTGTCTGCTTGGACTGGGGATGGTTCGTCTTCCTCTTGCGTTTAATGAAAGATAAAATGAATAGTCGTCGACGAGTCTTGGGACGTCGCTTTCTATCGACCAAGTCAAGGGGTTGTTGCGTGCTCGGGGTTCAGGGCATGACATCCCCGTCGGTTTTGGTATCAGAGCAAGGTTGAGACTTGGAGTGGTAATATGCGTGGGGTTTTTGGGATAGTGAGATAGGGATGGCTTTTATCTTACGTGCCTGTGATTGCTTTTGTGGTCTGTGTTGTGGTGGGTTGCTCATAGTTTCTAATTCCCGGTTGGAATTAGAAAGCAGGACCAATGAGTGTCCAGAGTGATGAGCAATCCTTAGCAAAGAGTCCCTAGGCGTAGGGCAGCGTCTGGTCAGACCAGTGCTAGAGGTAGCGCGCAAGTGGTTCCTAGGTTAGACGGGATCCTGATGGCACTAGAGACTTTGATGGGACAGTAAGCTGAGGATCGAGTTGTTGCTGCTGCTGCTACGGCTGTCGTTGCCGCCGCCGCCGCCGCCGCCGCTGCCGCCGTCGCTGTTCCTGTTGCTCCTGCTGTAGTCCCCGTGGTCCCCATAGTGAGAGAAGAGGTCTGTGCGATGCATAAGTTGGTAGAGTAGTTCCTAAAGCTTAAGCCACCAAGGTTTAGTGGTGTGGGCGACCCTGAGGTTGCAACCCTTTGGATAAGGGACATCGAGAGGACTTTTACAATGCTGAGATGTTCAGAGGAAGATAGAGTGCTACTAGCAGCTTATCAGCTTCAAGGTAACGCCAGTACGCGGTGGGAAGCCACTCAAGGAAGAGTGTTCCCTGAAGGCACGGCTCAGACTTGGGGTGCCTTTCGCAAAGCGTTCAATGGGAAATATTTTTCAGACAATGCGAGAGAGTCAAAGATGGCAAAGTTCCAATGGCTTCGTCAGAATCAGATGGCAGTGGATTAGTATGAGGCAAAGTTTGTTGAGTTAGCCAAGTATGCGCCAAGATTGGTAGAGGACCTTGTGGATAGGGCGAGACGGTTTAGAGACGGCTTGAAGCCGAAGTTGAAAGCCCAGCTGGTGCCCTTGAATTTAAAGAGCTTTGATGAGATGTACGAGATGGCCTAGATGATAGAGAAGAACATGATCGAAAGGGCGACTGCATCTGGCTCGCGGTTCGTGCCTAACAGAGATAATCGTCGGTTTAGAAAAGGGACCAACGATGGGGAGAAGGAATCTTATCCCACTCGACAGAAAGAATTATGTGGGAAAGTCGACGCCCAATTTCATGGGAGCTTGCTTCGGATGTGGTCAGTAAGGCTACCGAGTGGCGAATTGTCTGAGTAGGCCTGTGAGGACGATCTTGCCACCGCCGTAGGGAGGATGACCTGCAGGGAACGCGCCACCGAACAACTAAGGCAGACCCTCGGTGCAAGGATAAGATATTATCTGAGTTAGGTTGTTCAGACTGTAAGTTAATTGTGGGCGGTCGTGAGGATGTCATTGACTTGATTGCAATAGCAATATATGACTTTGATATCATAGTTGGCATGGATTGGCTCACCAAGCAACGAGCTACGGTGAATTTTCATGGAAAGACAATTCAATTTAACCCAATAGTGGGTGATAGTTTTGAGTTTGTGGGAAATCGAGGGGGACCCTCCGTTCCTCTGATTTCGTCACTTGAGGTAACTCTGTTGTTGGAATCTAGATGCCAAGAGTATTTGGCATTAGTTGTGGATACACTGTTAGAAGGATCAAAGGTGAAGGATATCGCAATGGTACAAGAGTACATGGATGTGTTTCCCGAGGAATTGCCGGGATTGCCTCTAGAGAGGGAAATTGAGTTGGCCCCTAGGACTAAACCGATTTCCAAAGCGCTTTATAGGATGGCCTTGTCAGAATTGAAAGAACTGAAGGTGCAGATGCAAGAGCTACTAGATAAAGGATTCATTCATCCTAGTGCATCCCTTTGGGGAGCGCCGGTACTATTTGTAAGGAAAAAGGACAGGTCTTTGCGTCTCTGCATTGACTATAGCAGTTCAATCATGTAACCATCAAGAACAAGTATCCATTGCCAAGGATTGATGATTTGTTCAATCAACTTCAAGGAGCCTCGGTATTTTCCAAGATAGACCTAAGGATAGGCTATTATCAGTTGATGATAAAAAAAAGAGGATATATCGAAAACTGCATTTAGGACACGCTATGGTCATTACGAGTTCACGATAATGCTGTTTGGATTGACGAATGCCCCTACTGCCTTCATGAACTTGATGAACCGGGTGTTCAATAAGTGTTTGGACCAATTCATGATTGTGTTCATTGATGACATTTTAGTATACTCGAGGAGTCCCGAGGATCATGAGAGACACCTGAGATCAGTACTGCAAACCTTGAGCGAGCATGAACTCTATGCTAAGTTTAGCAAGTGCGAGTTTTGGTTATCTCGGGTGGCATTTTTAGGGCTTGTGATTTCAGGAGAAGGGATCTTCATTGACTCGACTAAGATCGAAGCGGTCATGAATTGGCCAAGACCTACGACGGTAACTAAGATTCGAAATTTCTTGGGATTAGCTGGATATTATAGACATTTCATGGAGAAGTTTTCTGCGATAGCCATGCCATTGACGAGGTTGTTAAAGAAAGAAGAGAAGTTCGATTGGACAGACAAGTGCGATCGTAGTTTCCAAGAACTTAAAAGTAAACTGACTATTGCACCTGTTTTAATAATACCGTCTAGTCCTGATGGGTATGAAATTTATAGTGACGCGTCATATAAAGGACTAGGCTGCGTGTTAATGCAACATGGCAAGGTGGTTGCATATGCATCCCAACAGTTAAGACCTCACAAGCTTAACTATTTGACGCATGATTTGGAATTAGCGGCGATCATCTTTGCACTTAAGATTTGGAGGCATTACTTGTGCGAGGAAAGGTTTCCGATTTTTACGGATCATCAGAGTTTGAAGTATTTGTTCTCTCAAAAGGAGTTGAACTTGAGGCAACAACGATGGATGAAACTTCTTAAGGACTATGATTGCGAGATTTTGTATCATCCGGGGAAAGCGAGCAAAGTGGCAGATGCGCTCAGTTGAAAGTCGTCGATTGCACAGATGATGGTACGAGAGTGGACTCTTTTGGAGAGAGTCAGGGACTTGGATTTTAAAATTGAGGTCGGCTATCTTGCTAGTCTAATGGCCACTTTTAGGGTGGAACCTGAGATGCAAAGTAGGATTAAAAGTGCATAAGCGACGGATCCTGAAGTTCTTAAGATCTTGCAAATGGATTAGATAAAGAGGAAAGCACTCTTTCAAGTGTTCGAGTATGGGACATTAAGGTTTTGAGGACGATTGTGCGTTCCGAAAGATGTAGAGCTTAAGGAAGCAGTCTTGTCGGAAGCTCATTGTAGTAACTATAACATCCACTCTGGCAGTATGAAAATGTATAAGAATCTGAAACAGCACTTTTGGTGGAATGGCATGAAGTTAGACATTGTAAAGCACGTGGCTAAGTGTCTGACGTGCTAACAAGTGAATGCTTAGCATTGTAAGCCTGGTGGACTGCTGCAACCTTTTGAGATTCCCGAGTGAAAGTGGGAGCACATTACCATGGATTTTGTGATGGGTTGCCAAGGAGTTAGTGAGGTAATGACTCGATTTGGGTAGTTGTTGACAGATTGACAAAGTCAGCTCACTTTATTGCCGTACAAAAAGATTTCACGTTGGATACGTATGCATAATTGTACGTGCATCAGATTGTACGCATGCATGGAGTTCCAGTGACGATCACCTCAGATCGTGATCCTAAGTTTACGGCAACTTTTTGGAAAAGTTTGCAATCAGTTTTGGGAACGAAATTGTAGTATAGTACGGTGTACCATCCACAGACGGATGGTCAATCGGAAAGGACGATTCAAACTCTTGAGGACATGTTACGAGCTTGTGTGATAGATTTTAAAGGGAGTTGGGAAGAGTAGCTTCACTTTATTGAGTTTGCTTATAACAACAGTTATCAATAGAGCATTAAAATGGCACCGTTTGAGGCTTTGTGTGGGCGACCTTGCAAAACTCCGTTTTGTTAGGACGAGGTTAGTGAGCATAAGATTATAGGGCCAGAGTTGGTACAACAATCCTTGAATGCAGTTCAGATTATCAGAGACAGACTAACGACAGCTTAGAGTCGTCAGAAGAGTTATGCAGACAAGCATCGTAGACCGTTGGAGTTTAAGGTGGGCGATCATGTGTTTTTGAAAGTATCGCCAATGAGGGGTACTTCCAGATTCGGCAAGAAAGGAAAGTTAAGTTCGAGGTACGTTGGACCCTTTGAAATTTTGGAAAGGATTAGGGTTTTAGCGTATCGTCTTGTGTTGTCACCGAAGCTTGCTCAAGTACATGATGTTTTCCACATGTCCATGTGGAGAAAGTATGAACTGGACCCGACTCATGTATTGAATTTTGAGGAACTGGACGTAGACGACAGGGTGTCGTATGTGGAGAGACCGATATGGATAGAGGACCGTAAAGAGCAAGTTCTTCGAAACAAGACTATCGCCTTAGTTAAGGTGATCTGGCAGCATCACGGAATAGAGGGAGCTACATGGGAAAGTGAGGAAGTGATGAAGCATTAGCGGCTCCATCTTTTTGAGGATTTGTCAGTAGCTGCAAATTTTGAGGACGAAATTTTTGTAAGGGGGGAAGAATTGTGACGTCCTGAAATTCGAGCCCTTTGAGGGATGAATGAATGTGAATTTCGTTAATGTATTGTTGGTTGATCTCACTCGGAATTGATCACTCCCAAGATACTGACCTTGAGGGGAAAGGCTAATGAGGACAAAACTCGTACGACTAAAAAACTTGACTTGGGAAAATGACTTGACCATGAGACTTGTGTAAGGACAATCCTATAGTTATGCAAGTCGATTTCAAGGACGACTAGAAGTCGATTTGCGGACATAACATAATGGGACGATGGGTGATTCCGTTTACTGTTATCGAGCCCGCGAACGACCCTATGTCTATCCTCGATAATCGTGTACTTTGAAATAAGAATCTATCCTTCGCAATTTCATGTTAGTCAAGGACGTCCATGTGTCGAGAAGTCTTGAACTTGAATTGGCACGAGTCGATTATGCATGAATCCTCAAAGCCACTTGTCAGTCTGAGTTGTACCAAAATGGCATTCTGGCGAAATTGACATGGCATGAGAATCCAAGATTGGACTTCGAATTTTCGGGAACGTCCAGGATGGACTTTTGGATGATGCTTCTTCGATAGTTGATAGTGCCAGTTGAGCTGAGTTTTTGGAAAAAGGGATTTACGGACCGAGAAAATGAGTCTATAAGGACATGGGTCAGGCAAGACCAGTGTGGGCCTCACACCCAAGGTGGGATAGCCACTGTGGTAGGCCCAAGACAAGCAAGTGAGCCCGTTGGATCCAATTCGACCAGTTTACCCTTCCGAGCTCGTTGTCTAACCTTGAGCCGTTTCGAGCCCAATCAATTCCCGAGTCCATTCCTATTCATTTTCTAGCCTGTTTCTTAGGCCCGCCCTTCATTTTCAGCTCAAGGGCAAATTGGGAAATGTGCAAGGTGGAAATGACCATTTTGCCCCTAGATTTTATTGGAGAAAAGACAAAAGAAGAGAGAGAAGGTGATGTCACTTGCTTGGGAGTTGAAGCAAGCATTTAATGGCCTTAATGAGGCCTTGATAGCAGCTCTCACTTCACTCTCTCTCTCTCTCTCTCTCTCTCTCTCTCTCTCTCTCTCATTCAGCCCTCAAAACTGCACACCCTCTCTCTCCCTTGTTTCCCTTCCTTCCTTTTGCTTCTACTTCTCATATTCCTCCAAAAACTTGAGTTGCTCATGGCTTTCCTATGCTAATCACCGCCCGTGCCACCCACCATTGTGCTCAGGAGGCCAATTCCGTATGGACTACGACGGTCGTTGGCTAGATGGAGCTGCCGGCTGGCCGGAAGCTCTGGCTTCTCTGACCGCCTATTGTAGCATTGTTTCAGCCTAGTTTCGCCATTTCAATTGTTTTCCTCACTTTCCGACCCAATCTCCGCTGAGCCCAACCACCAGCCGTTCCCCCTCGACCCCTAGGTGCCACTGGCTAGCCACTCACTAGAGCTCTGACCAGCCCTTTTAGCTTCGGTCAGCCCATTTCCTCCTCCGGCAGTGCAGGTTTCAGAAGTTCAGTGAGTCCCTGGGACTGCCTTGGATCGCTGTGGTAGAGGGCTTTGGGTGTCGCCTTCGTCGCCGTCACTGCGTCCGTGTCGCCAGCCTGCTTAACGGGTGAGTTTAGCTCCTAATCCTTTATTAGTGCCTAAACTTGCTTAGGGTTGGGTTAATTAGTGGTAATGTTAGTTTATGGAGTTTAATTAAATGGTATTAGCCCTAAGATAGGTGGTTAGATATACGGTTAAGATTAGATTAGCTTAATGTTGCATATTGTGCTTAATTGTTGCTTAAATGTGGTTTATGTGGTTTATATGTTTAATTAAGCATGTTTAGCTTAATTGATTGATTAATTGTTTTAATTAATGTTTTGTTTAATTTCTGAATTTAATGTTTTAATTATTGAATTCTGAAATTACACTGTTCACAAATTACTGTTCACGAGGTATTGTTCGGTTGCATTGTTTACAAGGAAGTGAAAAATGGCATAATTTTATGTGCTTTGATTTTATGAGGTGAATTGGATGTGTCATTACATGAATATTTACATGAATCGTATGGTTTTCACAAAAGAAAGAGGAAAATGATTTTTCCGAGGGACACCGGAAATGGACCGCTTTTATGAGAAAGGTTTTGAAGTTTTATATGCAAGCATGTGTTCATTGGCTAATACTCAAAGATAATAAGTGGATTGTGATGATATGCTTGCGTGATCACTAAGTTGAATTCGCTGCCCCGACTATAGTTCGAGGAATGATAGTCCGATTTATCGGAAACTCTGCCAGGGCTTGAATGCGGAGTCGTGGTAAAGGCCGGGCTCATGCTCCTTTAGGAATGCCGTCTTAGGAGAGTATCCCTTGATGTCGCCGCGCCTCACGGGGGAGGGCGATGCTTGGCTATGCTAGTAGACACCGGAGGAAGGGCACGAAAGGGCATGGCTGCGTCTCTGTGAAGGAAGGGCACCGTAGCGCCGTAGCGCCTTAGTTGTAGCCTTGAGGGGCAGTAATAATCGGAACACATGAGGATGCAAGAGTGCATGAGAAAACTTGGCATCGTTAGTTCCGATTATGTATGAGATGATCACATTATTTATGGCACGCACACATGAATTGATAACGTGCAGGGTGTGGCAATGGCCAGGTGAGATCGCTTGTGACGCGACTCGCATGTGATTGATGAACTGCATCATCTAATGGCCATGCGCATTGCGTGTATTGTGCTGACCTATAACGTGCAGAGTATGGCATACCGGGTAAGGTTGCATGCAATCCAACTATTTAATTGTTAGTTGCATTGCTTGTATTGTGTAAGGTTTAACGTACAGGGTATGGCATACCAGGTAAGGTTGCATACGAACCAATTATTGATTGTTGGTTGAACCTGGCTATTGTTAGTTGTTGGTTGTGGGTTGTTGGGTTGAGTGAGGGGTGGTTCTGGAGAGATTCCCCGGGTGGAGTTGGTGTACTAATCGGGACTTAGGGGAAGAACTCATTGAGATTTTATCTCATTGGTTATTGTATAACCACTTTCAGGCCCTTAGAATGGCACGCCCGTAGTGGAGAATCCTGCCCCTGCTCCACCGGTGATCGACCCGACGGAGCCTGAGTCCGATGGGTCTGAGCGATGGTGGTGCTGAACCTGAGGGTTCATTTTGTATAGTTGGATTAGCCTAGCCTAGTTTCTTTTTTATTTGACTTAGAGGATGGATTGGCCCCTTTGTTGGGCTTGTAAATCAGAAACGATCCTCCATTGGTTAATCTAATGAAGATGTATAAATGAGTAGTTGTTGTTGTTCTTGCTGTTTATCCATCTATCTCTGTTTGATTGTTTGATTGTCTATTTGGACTAGGGATGGTTCGTCTTCCGCTTGCGTATAATGAAAGATAAAATGAATAGTCATCGACGAGTCTTGGGACGTCGCTTTCTATCGACCAAGGGAAGGGGTTCTTGTGTGCTCAGGGTTCGAGGTGTGACATAGCGAGCTCAAGCTCGTTGATTTGGTGAGCAGCAAGCCTAAGCTTATCGAGCAAGCTCAAGGCTCACCTGTGGCTGGTCGCCGGCTATCATAATTACCTACGACTGGTTGAAAAAGAAGTTAAACAAAAAGAAAGAAAGAAAGAAAGAGAATAAAAATTCTAATTTTTTAAAAAAGAAAAAAATAAAGAAATGGGGGATAATAGTTGTGTAATATAAGGGAGAGTGAGTGAGGAAAATATTTCCATTACTTGAAAAATGGAAAATATTTTTCCCTACTTTAGAAGATTTTTTTTCCTTAATGAAATTTTTTTTCCTTAATCAATTCATTTTCCATAAAACAAATGCCAAAAAAATCCAAAAATCATTTTTCTGGAAATTGTTTTCGTGAAACAAACAAAGTCTTAGTGATGAAAAGAAAACAAGCAGATTTTTGACCAAAAAAAGAAAAAAAAAAGAAGAAGAGCAGATTATGTGAAATAGGCTTCGGATTGAGAATTCATTTTCTGAAGATGCTGAAAGAAAAATTACACATTTGGTTCACATATGGTCTGAACATTCTTCTGCACAACCACATAACTAAATCGGAACCTTTACCTTGCGAAATCGAATAAAATGGGGGTAGAATAATTGTTCCATTAAAATAGAATTGTGCACGGATAGGAATAAGACATCCACCAAGTTTTGTTTGTGAAATCTGTATTTATATAAATATATTAATTATGTCTTTTTTAGGGATTGCTACTAAGGTGGATATGTAGGATTGTGAATTGCAAGGGATGAATTATTCTTCTTACAAGGGGTCCCTGAAGGGCTTGAACAAGAGAGGTTCACTTATTGTGGGATAGCATACCTGCTATAACTTGATTTGGTTTTCCCTTATTCAAAGCATAGGTCCCCTCATTGGTATCGGAGCCATGATATCATCAGTAACGTGGTTCATTCCATGCGCTTAGACTGTGAATCCAAAGATGAGAAGACCTTTACAAATCATGAGTGAGCAAGACACTACTCCTATTACCCTCAATGCCCCAGTCACCCTTGCTTCATCTCCTTGCTCATCCTCTTTGTCTAAATTCCGAATCTCAAATGCATCTAAGATTGACTATCTTTATGAAGTCTCTCTTAGTGATGACACCAAGATCACTAAAACTCAACTCCCCCTTATGAATCCTTGCTAAGCTTTTGCCAAACCATCTTCCTCTTCATTCTCACCCATCCGTTCCATACGACATCTCATTTGCCATACTCCTAAGGAAGTCAAGGAATATGTGCAGTCTTCAAAGTTCGACCAGTATCCTATTCTTGCCACTAAAAAGTAGTACTTTGTTACTCTCTAGATCCCTCCAGAATTTTCTCGACAGTGGATCCAATAGGTATACACTCATATCCATTATGGGGCTGTGCATTTTGCACTCACTTTTCATGGAAGAAAAGGCTTGCCCGTTGTGGCCAGAATAGCGCTGCTAGATGCACAATTTTTGGAATACCAGCAAGCTTGTGTTGGCACAGTCCAAACCACTTTGAATGCTGGAACCGTTTTTGTAACCCTTTATCCAAATTTTTGTGTTGCTCTTGCAGACCCCCAATTGCTTTCTTTTTTGAAAGTCCAACTTCAGCTCACAAGAGCACCCCAAACATCTGATTCCATTGCTGCAACCCTTCACTATCAAATGGTCTACCAAGTACAAAATCATGCTCTAGACCTCAACTTTTAGAATGGAAACGAAGATGCCTTGTTCATTTTCATGCAGAATGACCTAGCTTCTTGTATTCATGTTCCAAAGCAAATTCCTAAAGACAAGTTGACCAAGCTCCTTCCTAAGACTTGGATTACCAACTATGAAAAGCTTCACTAGAACAACAAGCCACTCCAATCCTCAGATTTTGAATTCATCAGGAAAAAAGATGGCACTGTTGCCATTAAATTTAGCAAGGAAAAGGAAGAAGCTCTTTCTCTTTTTCAAACCTTGTTCATGATTCAGCCATGTGCTCCAAATCACATTCATGAACCAGATCCAAAGAAGCTTGTTAGGCATTTTAATAGTAATGGACATCTTGTTCATTACTATAAGGACCCTTATGGTCATTCTTTTTGGGATCCTTTTTGCCAGTGCTCTTCATGAACCAAATCCCTTGATGAAGCAGATCCAACCTTTAAACCAAAGCGAAAATCTCGCCATGCTAGGGATAGTTTATACCAAAAGCATTTAAATAGAGATCCTTCTATTAACACACTTGAGGAAAGTGACAAATACCAGTTTATGGTTCCATACACACCACCTTCCCATAACACCCCACTATCATCTCCACCTTCACCACCTTCACCTCCTTTGCCCCTTGAGAAGAAGTCAGTTGTGTCTCCATTTTATAAACTGATCCTTAAGTGGACAAAAAAGAACTCATGTTCTTTTGAATTCCCACCAGATCCCCTTCCCAGTCATACACCAAAGAAAGCCTCGAATTCTTCTATCTCCATGTTCAAAGAAGCTGACTCTCCACCACTTGGCAAAAGCTCTCAGCTATCTTTCCTGACTACTGAGGAATTCATTGATCCCTAAAGGAGGTATCTTCATGTCCCAAAGGTTCTTGCTCTAACTAACATGGATGCAAGTAGAGGGCAAAAATGGACTCCTGTTGTTGAAGCTGTTATGAATTGGCAATTGAAAACACTTTTGGCCCAAAAACGAAGCCTTCAAGACCATCGATTCCAAAATAGTTGATGTGCAACGAGACCTCAAAAAATACGATGAATCCACAAAAAATATGCTTGTAGATTCCAGAAAAAACTTCATGTTCTGGAATCCGGACAACACTTGGGATATCATCATTTAAAAAGTCTGAGGGCTGAAATAGAGAAACTCAAAAGACAAATTAGTCTTCTTCAAGCAGGAGGGTTTAAACCTTCTAACCCATTCCCCACTCTACCAAGGCGTGAGTACTCTCTACCACCTCCACCAAGCCTTTCAATTTTTGCTACTTTGACAGAAGCCTCCACCATAAAGGATAGGAGTGATATGGTGGAAATGCGAAACCACATTCAAGAGATGGAAAGGCTAAAAAAAGGAGAAAGCAAAGGAAAAGATCGTTATGGAGCCTCCCAGGCATCTAAAGGAGGATCCTAACCAACAACTGATAGTGTCAAATCCATTAGAATCATTTTTTCAGGGATCTGAGTAATCAGGAAGGTACTTCTAATCATTCTAAAAAATATCCACACACTATCCTTCCCGTTGAAACAACGTCAGATTCAGAAACGGCATCCCTTTCATCTTCCTCTTCTTTCTCAATTCTGGCTATTGAATCCCTTCCCATTGCATCGATCACCTCTTCAATATTCATGGCCGACCCACCAAAACAAGAAATGGAATCAATTCCATTTAAACCTGAGGTTATTCAGCTAGATAACCCAACTTAGATTACTATTTCCTCTTCTAAATAGTTTTTCACCATCGATGACATCCTTTACTCCAAATGACCAGAAAGATTCGAAGAATTCTATTCTTAGTTGAACACTTGAGCTTGTTGAGAAAACTCCTAGTTTTGATGTTAACAAATCATTTTATATATAAAGTTATACATCTCTTTAGAAGAAAAAGCCATAGGGTGGTGTATGCTTTTAAGTCTGCTGGTGGCAGAAGAAAAAGCATAAAGTGTCTCTAAGTCTGTCCGTACCAGACGGAAAAGAGACGCAGCTTCTGAGTCTGTCCGTACTAGACAGAGGACCCGAAGAGATGCAATTTCTGAGTCTGACCGTGCCAGACAGAGAACTTAAGCAGACTCAGAACACTAGTCTATCAGACTCAGAATGAAATTACAGGACCAGATCACCAACGATTAAGTATTTTACTTACTTTATTTATATTGATTCTGTTGTGTCAAACTGATTGGCAGGATCAATCAACAGACAACTTCCAAAGAAGAATGGAGCACTTATGGAAGTCCGGATTCTGATTATATGGGCGAACAAAATCCAAGGGGATTTGATCTACCTTCGATCACATAGTGAAATCCAGCCTATTGGTTGATCGCCTAGAGAGTGGACGTAGGCTTGTCTAAAGCCGAACCACTATAAATTGAGTTTGCAATCTTCTCTACTCTCTCTATTTAATTTCTGTTTGTAGATTGCAAAAGATTGATATTGCCTGCGCATAAAGTTCTTCTACACCTATTCACCCCCCTCTAGGTGTTAATACTAGTTACATCAATTGGTATCAGAGCCCTGTGCTCAGTATTTTGAAGTGTTTATTACTTCTGAGTTAAAGATCCTCTATGGCTAGTATTCTTGCACCAGGCCTGATTGAGGGACAGAGCAACACTCGACCACCATACTTTGATGGTAAAGATTACAATATATGGAAGAATAAGATGAAGGCCTTCCTCAGATCGAAAGATCCACTGGAATGGGACGTAGTTGAAAGAGGAGTTGATCCCAATGCTGAAGCTGGAAAAACCTCAAAGAAAAATGATGGGAAAGAAACAGAAACGTCAGCTACCATCTCATCAGAAGAATTGACAAAGAGACAAACTCTAGACGCTAAGGCTATCTACTCCATTTACTGTGCTTTATCACCTAATGAATATAATCGAATATCTTCTTGTGATACAGCAAAGGAAGTTTGGGATAGACTGCACGTGACCTACGAAGGGACTGATCGTGTCAAGGAGACCAAAGTAAATATTTTACTTGGTCAATATGAATCTTTCAAGATGAAACAGGGGGAGTCCATAGGAGACATGTTCAGTCGATTTACAGAAATTGTAAATGGACTGGCATATCAAGGACAGCCTGTTCTTGGACCAATGAAAGTCAACAAGCTTTTAAGAGGATTGTCAAAAGAGTGAAATAATGTGAAGACCTCCATTAGAGAAACTCTGCGTATTTCACCTCTGACAGCCGATGAGCTTGTTGGTACCCTGCAGTCCTATGAAGCAGAACAAATGAACGAGGAAGTGGAATCCAGAGGTAAGAAATCCATTGCTCTCAAGTCTAATATTGATTCTAATGATACAGATTCTGAGAACGAGCTAGACGACGAAGAACTTGCACTGCTGATTAGAAAGGTAAAAAAGTTAAACAAGAAAGGCAGAAAGTTCAATAGCAAGAAGCAAAACAGACAGTCTGGACAACGAAGAACAGATGATGAGGAAGAATATGTCAAAGATGTTGTCTGTTTTGAATATAAAAAGAAAGGTCATATGAAACAAAATTGTCCCAAACTCAAGAAGAACAAAGGGAAATATGAAAAATACAAGAAGGCCTTGAAAGCTGAAATATGGAGTGACACTGAGGTTGAAGACAGTGAAGACGAATATGGCAATATCTGTCTAATGACACATTCAGACTCAGACTCTAGAACAGATTTAGAATCAGACTCAGACTCAGACAAAGAGATTGAGGTTAGTCATTCTGATATTCCTACAGAAGTTTCAGATTATATAAATAAGCTGTGTTCTAATTTAAAATCCACTCTGAAAAGGATTTCTGGTTTAAAAAAGGAAAATCACAATTTGAGTCAACAGAATTACTCTTTGAAAGGAAAATTTGATGATCTCAAAAAGGAATTTTCTGAAATAAAGGAAAGTCGAGATTCTTTTTTAAACGACAATGAGTCTCTCAAAAAGGAACTTTTAGAGACAAAGGAAAATCGAAATTCTTTGCAAAATGAGAATGTATCTCTCAGAAAGGAAATTCTGAATATCACTACAAAATTTTCTAAAGGATCGAAAACCCTGCAGTATATACTTTCCATTCAGATCCTTTACTATGATAAGTCAGGACTTGGGTTTTATAAGGAAAGTGATTCTTTAATTGATTTTCCTAAGGTCAAGGAGAGAATTAAACAGAGACCTCCTCGACAAGCCTACAAAAGTCATTTCAGAAAGAATTTTATAAAACCTGTTGGTCGAGAAAATCTCAAATGTTCTAAATGTGGAGAAAAAGAACATTTTGAGAACAAATGTCCTATAGTCTAGAGACCTGTTCGAAGAAATGGATAGAAAAAGCATATACTACTAACCTCAATGGACCCAAGAAAATCTGGGTACCAAAGAAAAATTGAGTATGTGTGTTGATTGCAGGTAAGTTTCAAAAGCAAGAAGAAATGGTACTTGGACAGCGGATGTTCGAGACATATGACTGGAGATTCAAGGATGTTCGTTGGCTTAGAAAAAGTTAAAGGAGGAACAATTTCTTTTGGAGGAAACACCAAAGGAAACATTATTGGATTAGGAACCGTCAAGATCGGTTGTCTAATCATCAACAATGTTTCTCTGGTTAAGGGATTGAACTATAATCTTCTAAGCATTAGCCAGTTATGCGATGCTGGTTTTAGAATCAATTTCAAAGAGAATCTATGTTCTGGAACCAGCAACGACTCTTCTCAATCATTCACTAGACGAAGGCATGGGAACATCTATCTCTTAAATATAAATGAAGATACTACAAAATGTCTAATTTCAGTCCAAGATGAAGCAAATCTTTGGCATCGCAAACTTGGACATGTCAGTATGAAACAAATCTCTAAGCTACTCAGTAAAAAGCTTGTTCGTGGTTTGCCCTCGTTAAGCTATAAGAAGACAGAACTTTGCTCCGCATGCACCCTGGGAAAACAAGTAAGAAGTTCTTTTAAATCTGTTAAATAGGTTTCTACTAATCGTGTATTGCAGCTCCTTCATATGGATTTATTTGGACCAACTAGAACTTAGAGCATTGGAAGTAAGAAATACTATCTCGTGATTGTAGATGATTATTCTCGATATACATGGGTATTCTTTCTTGCCAATAAAGGAGAACCCTTCTCTTATTTCTCAATAGTTGCAAAAAGAATTCAAAATGAGAAATGTTACTCTATTTCTAGTATTAAAACCGATCATGGTGGAGAATTTGAAAATCAAGACTTTGCAGAATTTTGTGACAAAAATGGTATTCAGCACACGTTCTCCTCTTCCTACACTCCAAAACAAAATGGAGTTGTAGAAAGGAAGAACAGGTCTTTGCAAGAAATGGCTAGAACTCTGCTCATTGAAAGCAAGGTGGCAACTCGTTTCTGGGCAGAAGTAGTTTCTACTTCATGTCATATCATCAACAGAGTATTTCTTAGACCTATTCTTGAGAAAACTCCTTATGAAATTTTCAAGGAAAGAAAACCAATTATTTCCTATTTTCACATTTTTGGTTGTCAATGCTTTATTCTCAAAAATGCTAACAATCATCCTAGCAAGTTTGAAGAAAGGTCAGACGAAGGTATTTTTCTGGGATATTCAAACACTAGCAAAGCATATAGAGTGTTCAACAAGAACACTCAGACAGTGGAGGAATCTATGAATGTGAAGTTTCTAGAGCAAGATGCTTCTAATCAAAGCAGAACTAGAATTGAAGACTCAAAACAAACTATCTCTCCTGAGAAATCAACTCTCAACAAAGAAGCTGACTCTTCTTAGAAATCACTTACAAAGGAAACTCAAGAACAAAGAATCACTTAGTTGGAAACTACTCAATCACCAGAAGATTCTGATGACAGTGAAGTGCAAAACAGAAACTAGAAGCATAAGTCCAGTCATCCTCAAGAGCTAGTCATTGGAAATATCAATGAAGGGATTTGAACCAGATCGAAGAAAAAAAAGATACGAGCATTGTGGCACTAATCTCTGAGATTGAACCCAAAGGAGTAGACAAAGCCCTTGAAAATGAAAGATGGATAGAAGCAATGCAAGAAGAACTCCAGCAGTTCAAAAGGAATGATGTGTGGGAATTGGTTCCCAAACCCAAAGGAAGAACTATCATAGGCACTAAATGGGTCTTCAGGAATAAAGTGAATGAACTTGATAAAGAAACCAGAAACAAGGCAAGGCTTGTAGCAAAAGGTTACTCTCAGTCAGAAGGAATAGACTACGATGAAACCTATGCACCACTAGCAAGATTAGAAGCAATCGGACTGTTGCTTGCTTATGCTTGCTATCAAAACTTCAAGCTATTCTAGATGGATGTGAAGAGCACCTTCCTGAATGGGTTTATCAAAGAAGAAGCCTATGTAGAACAGCCTCTAGGTTTTGAGGAATCAAGAAAGCCAGACCACGTATACAGACTGAAGAAGGCTCTATATGGACTGAAACAAGCACCTCGGGCTTGGTATGAACGGTTGAGTAAGTTTCTACTAGACAATAGCTTCAAGAAAGGTATAGTAGACACAACTTTGTTTATCAAAAAGGAAGGTAAGGATATTTTGCTTGTACAAATATATGTAGATGATATTATTTTTATCCTCTAATGAACGTTTGTGCAAGAACTTTTCAAAGTCTATGCAGGAGGAATTTGAAATGAGCATGATGGGAGAACTCACATTCTTCCTAGGACTTCAGGTCAATCAGTCCAAACATGGAACTTTCATCCATCAAGAAAAATATGCCAAAGACTTGATCAAGAAGTTTGGAATGGAGAACTGCAAGAAGATAGAAACTCCAATATCGACCTCCATCAAACTAGATCAGGATGAAATGGGAAAGAAAGTTGACCAGAAGATCTATAAAAACATGATTGGTTCTCTTCTCTATCTTACTGCATTGAGACCAAATATTCTTTATAGTGTGTGCTTATGTGCTCGATTCCAGGTGGACCCTAAAGAATCACATCTCTTTGCAGTTAATCGCATAATAAAGTACATTGCTACTTATCCACAGTTGGGTCTGTGGTATCCCAAAGGAACATACTTTACCCTTCTTGGATACTCAGATGCTGACCTAGCAGGATGTAAGGTAGACAGGAAGAGCACATCTGGAACATGTCAACTACTAGGATAGATGCTAGTCTCTTGGTTCTCTAAAAAGCAGAACACTGTGGCTCTATCTACAGCAGAGGCATAATACGTTGCTCTTGGAAGTTGTTGTTCACAGATTCTATGGATGAGATAGCATCTAAGGGACTACGGAAAGGAAGAAACGTGCACTGAAATAAGATGTGACAATACCAGTGCTATAAATCTCACCAAGAACCCGATCCTACATTCCAGGGCAAAGCCAATTGAAATCAAGCATCATTTTATTAGAGATCATGTGCAAAATGGTGATATATTTGTGGAATTTATTGATTCAAAAAATCAATTAGTAGATATCTTCACAAAGCCGCTGGACAAAGGTACATTCGATTCAATATGTACTAGATTAAATATTATTAATCCGTTTGCATAAAGTCTATGAGGACATGATAAAGTCTGGGTGAAGAAATCGTCTGGATGGACCAATCTTCTGGAATGCACTCAGAAGGACCTGATGATAATTTTGGAAATTTAATTTTTGGCGCGTAAGTTATTCTCTTATATGATTAAACTTGGTAAGCTAATATTTGCAAATAATTGAGTTGCATAATTTCTGGTATATGCTTATGTTGTGTGCATCTATGTTTATCAAGTTCAATATTTTTGAAAAACTGCCATTTTCAGTTATTTTTCAAAAAGTCGTGTCTTTTCATTTGCCCATCTTCAGAAGGGTTTATAACCCCCAAAAACCTAGTCTTTCATGAAGCTCTTCAGAAATCCTCTTTCAAAAACCCTAAAGAACAGATCTTTTTCTCAAAATCGAACCAAATCCTCTCCGAACATGGCCTCGAGATCCTCCATGTCCATATCAAGGTCTGTGTCTTCATCTCCTCGGAGAAGATCAAACGGGATTGCTGGTAGAGGACCAAGGAATGTAGAAGGAGGACAGACGCACTTCGATCTGACTCAGACTTCTGAAGAATCGCAAAGACAATCTCCAACTGCATCGGTTCAAAGAGATGCAGGTGAAAATGTGGAATCCCTGAGATATTCCCCAACTGAATCTGTGCAAAGGGATGTCTCCAGAAGAGGTACGACTGTATTAACTCTGCCTAAACCTGATAACCCTCATACAGTCATGAAAATGTATGAACGATTAGTATAGAGAAACGCCACTGAGGATGTCAAACTCTATTTATTGAGACAAAAAGGATACGCAAATGTGTTGCATCTTGTTCAAGCTGTCCAACTTGCAGAACAACAGCCTGTACGAAGAGAACGGGCGAGTGAAGTCAGTAGGAGCGGAGATAGTTTCTGGGGGGAGAAAAGGAAGATGATGAACGATTGTTTAGGGACTTTAAAGTTAAAATAGGGGTTGCTGCAGTGGGTCGGAACACAATAGGAAAATTGTTCCGTTCTAAAGAGCATAAGGCTTGTTATAACAGACTACTTGAACGAGGAGTAATGCACCATAGGATTGTGGATTTTGACTTTCTGGATGCGACTGATATAAATCTGAGGGGTTGTTTTGAAAGATTGCAGATGGATAAATTCTGCACTGACTCTGCTGCTGTTTATCTAGAACTAACAGCATATTTCTACTCCAATTTGTCATTCTTGTCTCCAGATAAAATGCAGTTCAGTACGAATGATAATTTCTATGAGGTCAATGCAGATGTCTTGGCTGATATCATGAAAGTTGAGAGGGGTCCTTTCAAACCCATTGAACTCACCTATGAGACTGTGTGTAAGCATCTTACAAAGTCTTTTAGGGCTAATATCACTTACCCCTTTTTGACTTCAGCAAGAACAATTCTGCATAAAATCATCATTAGTTGCATTCGTCCTAAGGCATCATCAAAGACTAATGTGGCCAGTTTTGAAGCAAAACTGATGTGGGCTATTGAAAAGGGAGTTCTGTTCTCACTCCCTCACACTGTTCTTCTGCATATGTATAGAACAGTATCGAAGGACAAAGGACAATTGCCCTATGGAGCTTTGGTGACCAGAATCATTGAACATCTCAAGATCGATATGCCTAGGAGATTCTGTACTAAAGAGCTTCCAACCATGGCCATTGATCTCAAAATGATCAATAAAATGAGGCTGAAGGACGTTGTGGATACATGGAGAAGAAAGGAGAAGAAACTAGCTAAGGTATCAAAAGCTCCAAAGAGAAAAGGAAAGGAAGTAGCTGCTGCTGAACTTAGTTCTAAGAAAAGAAGACAACTTTTGCTACAGGATGAAGATGATGAGGAGGAGAGTATTTCTGAGATTTTAGCTAATATGAGTCAGATTGCACACAGAATGACTGTACCAGAAGCAGAAATGCCTCCATCAGAAATACCAGCAGAAAACATTCTCAGTGCAGAACCTCAACCTGCTGAGAATGTTGAGTCTGAACCAGAGGAAGAGCATGAGGAAGAAGAAGATCCAGAAGAAGAAGAAGAAGAAAGAGAGGAAGAAGGAAATGGAATGGATGATGGTCTAATTCTTGAGGTTGATAAAAGGGTAGAGGATAGGAATCAACAAGGGCAACAAGACCAGACTGAAGCATCAATTCAGGGGGGAGCATCAGAATGTTGAACAACATACCCCTGCAGCTTCATCTGATCGTGCTGATTCTCAGAAGATATTGGACATACTGATGCAAATCAAAGATCAGCAGGTTGCTATGGAAACCTCCTTCAACAACAGGCTGGAGACTCTAGAGGAGAATACTCAGCAACATTTGGCACGAATGGAGAACACCATTCATCAGTGTCTGACAAGGATTGAGGATTTTGCCACGGATATGGAAGATTTCACCTTTGTTCAAACCCCTAAAAAGCCATCTTCCAAATCTTCCTAAACCCACAGTTTCTCTGGTTTATTTTGTTTGACTTTTTTTTGAATATGTTGTTAAACTTTGCTTAATCTTTCCCAGATATTGACTTTTTTGACTGTGACAAAAAGGGGGAGAATAATTGCAGATGCATGCTGGTTGATCTGTTACTATATTATGGCTGGTTGGTTGTTGATGTTTTGAACATGGGAGTAGGAATTATGTGGTGTATGAATGGATCATTATCTGATATCAGCATCATTATACTTGTCATGTTTTACTATATTATGCAAGTATGCTCTGCTTAACCATGTTTTGCAGGAACAACAAGCCATATGCATAAAAAGTTTTGTCACTATCAAAAAGGGGGAGATTGTTGAGAAAACTCCTAGTTTTGATGTTAACAAATCATTTTATGTATAAAGTTATACATCTCTTTAGAAGAAAAAGCCACAGGGTGGTGTATGCTTTTAAGTCTGCTAGTGGCAGAAGGAAAATCATAAAGTGTCTCTGAGTCTGTCCGTACCAAACGGAAAAGAGACGCAGCTTTTGAGTCTGTCCGTACCAGACAGAGGACCCGAAGAGATGCAGTTTCTGAGTCTGATTGTGCCAGACGGAGAACTTAAGCAGACTCAGAACACTAGTCTATCAGACTCAGAATGAAACTACAGGACCAGATCACCACCGGTCAAGTATTTCACTTACTTTATTTATATTGATTATGTTGTGTCAAATTGATTGGCAGGATCAATCAACGGACAACTTCCAAAGAAGAATGGAGCACTTATGGAAGCCCGGATTCTGATTGTATGGGCGAACAGAATCCAAGGGGATCTGATCTACCTTCAACGGTCAAAAAGACTTGCCTTATAAAGTTTGTCCAAGAAAGGAAAGACTAAACTCTCAAGGAAAGAGCCAACGGTCGAGTGTGGCTTGGAGAGTATATAAGGATAGAATGAGACCTAGGAGACTAGTTATGATTAACATATTCTAAAGCTCGATTATGTTCTTCACCAGTTGTCTAAAGCACGAAATTGAGTGATCCTAGTGTATTACCAAGAAGAGTAACTTTGTGAGACATATCATCACCAAGTGTTAACACTCAAGAGTGTGTAATCACCTTTGATCACATAGTGAAATCCAGCCTATTGGCTGATCGCCTGGAGAGTGGATGTAGGCTTGTCTAAAGCTGAACTACTATAAACTGTGTTTGCAATCTTCTCTACTCTCTCTATTTAATTTCTGTTTGTAGATTGCAAAAGATTGATATTGCCTGCGCATAAAGTTCTTCTACACCTATTCACCCCCTCTAGGTGTTAATACTAGTTACATCAGAGCTCTCAGTACCGAAAGCCGGTATGACATTCTTCTCGAATTTGTTACAAGATTCACAGATAGCCTAAAGCATTGGTGGCAATCTGCTCTAGATGCCGACCAAATGCAATTTTTGCTCCTAACAGACTTTTTCGAAGCCATGCAGATTATATATCACTTTTTCATAGGAAAACCTGAAGATATTTTTGAACTCAAATGAAGAGAATATTTTGATAGAAAATGTTGTTCTCTCCAAAAAAGAGACCTTGATCAGCATTATCAAGAAATGCTCAAGCTCTTTTATAGCCTTGGCGCCGATGCAAATCTGAAGCAAGTCTTCTTAGCCTTCATTCCAAAGGAACTTTCCTAGCAGGTTGAAAGATCCTTTCTCAATAAATAGAGAAGGGTTGTCGACATTCCGTTTGGAGAAATCCATCTTTGTCTAGAAGAATTGTGCCTTAGACGTCAAATGATGAAGAACTATCTCAAAGACAACCAAGAACTTGATGGCGCATGCTCCAGGCAGTATCTCAAAATCAAGTGCTCAACAAAGGATTGTGATGGTTCGTATGGGAAATATTCCTGAAAAAAGAAACACTTTCGGAAATACAAAGTGGGAAGATCGAAGCATGGATCCAAACATTTCTGAAGGAAGAAAAAATGGCAATTCCTATGAAAACGCCGAAAAGATCATCCAAATGGTAAGAAATCAACTCGTTGCTTCATTCGCAACAAGAAGGGTCACTTTGTCAAAAATTGCTCTCAAGCAAAAAAAGGTCACAATCATCTAATTCATCATATTGAAGCCGAGACAGGTATTTCACTTAAGGATGATGATGTTGAATCTTTACTCTCCATTGACGAAGGCCTATCTGAGCAAACCCTTTGCGTCATCCCTTTTTATAAAACCTCCAGTGATTCTGATTTAGAACCTAATAACTCTGAGGATCTTTATCATCTATCCCCAAATCCTGCAAATCCAAACATATATTTTGGCCTAGTTCATTGTCCCCATTTCCCCGTAAAAATCTTCTCTTCTAAGCTTGCTAAGCCAATCTCTATTATTGCCCTCATAGATACTAGTGCGAGTGCTTTAATTCTAGATACCAAAGTTCTTCCCGAAGAATACTGGACTTCTTGTGTTCGATACTTTAACTCTGCTTCAGGAGACACTTTCTCTACAAATATACACACTATGCTAGTCACTCTCTAGTTTTTCCTCCAATGTTCTATAACCACCAAAATTCTTGGATCTAGCTTTCCCAACAAGGACTTGATTATCGGCTGGGACATCATAACTCATATCTTTGATCTAATAATCATTCCTGGAAGAGGTCTTAGGTATAAAGATTGATTCTCTGAATTTGTCAATATCCAAAGACTTTTTTCCATCCAAATAAATCTATTAGATCCAATCATATAGAGGTTGCTAGAATCCTGCTCAGAATCCCATTCTGAATTCTCTAGTAAATGTTCCAATCCTCTATGGAAAAATTCAGAATTCTATGTCTGCCTACCTTTCAAGAAAAATGGGGATATCAATCCTACAAAGACGAGTCATACTGAGATGAATCCAAAATATCTTATTTCTACTCAAAATGAATGTTCAAAATTGTTACAACAAGATCTCATTGAAATCTTAGATTCCCAGTGGGCTTGTGAAGCCTTGTATGTTAACAAACGAGTTGAGCAAAATAGAGGAAAAATGAGATTGGTCATAAACAACCAACCCCTTAATCTTTTCCTCCAAGATGATAAGTTCCTTTTACCTTCTCGGAACTCCCTTTTGCTGAGATAACCAAAGCCAATATTTATTCAAAATTTGATCTTAGAGTCAGATTTTGGCAATTGAGCATTCATCTAGAAGACGAACCCAAAACTAGGTTCTACATTCCAAACCAACACTTCCAATGGAAGGTTCTTCCTTTTGGCCTAAAAGTAGCTCCTTCGCTATTCCAGAAATCTATGTGTCGTATTATCTAGCCAATCTTGGCCAGTGTAGCTATTTACATTAATTATATATTGCTTTACAGCCCAAATGAAGAATCCCATTGCCAACTCCTAGAGAAATTCGCGAAAATTGTAAAAAAACACGGCATTATGCTTTCCCAAAGAAAGATGATCATTGCGCAGATTGAAATTGAATTCCTTGGTATGCACCTCAAAAAAGGTATGTACCATCTAGGGCAACACCTTGCTGAAGAACCATTGAAGTTTCCAGAAAGAAATTTCACCACAAGCAAGTTCAGCAATTCCTAAGGATAATTAATTATCTTAGGGATTTTGTTCCAAACATTGCAAAGTTGCTAATCCCATTGCAACTAATGCTGAAAAAGAAACCTTCACTCTGGGGAAAAGCCCAAACTAAAGTAGTGGGCGAATTGAAGAGAGTCATGCAGACCCTTCCCCCATTGAAAATACCCTCCATGGGGAAAAGAATTCTCCAAACTAATGCCAGTAATGAATACTGGGCAGCCATACTATTTGAAGAAATTGAAGGTAAGCGATATCTTTGCACTTACAAAAGTGGCAAGTTTTCACAAGCCGAAATGCACTATCATTCCACTTTCAAGGAAATATTGGCAATCAAGAAGGGAGTAAAGAAATTTGAATTCCATCTTATTGGTCATCATTTTCTAATAGAAATGGATGTGGCATCCTTTCCTCAGACGACCAAGTTCAAGTAGAAGCAGATTCCCTATCCATAATTGCTTCGATGAGCTGACTAGTTTTCAAAATACTCATTTGAAACCAATCTAGGCCCAAAAAATCCACTATGTCCATCTTGATGTTCCAAGGAACATTCTCATCCACTCCAAATGGGAGGAGAGAACTTCCCTTAGACATCCAAGAATTACATCTGCAAGGACGTTTCCATACGGGTTGCAAAGAGAAGATGTGGGAATATCAAACTGAGATCTTTCAAAAATATAGAGGGCTCAATCTCAGGCCATTTGGCATGCGGCATGATGATCCATTATTCATGTGTTCACCTTGAGTCCAGACATATTTCCTGAAGAACTCAAATGGTTTTACTGGTATGTTTTCATAATCTCACTGTTACTATTGAGTTTCCTATAGCACGGATTTACAGAATGGCTAGATGATGGGAGGAAGGATATGAAGATCCATACTTCAAGCACTTAGTAGAAATGCTACTGTGGTTTTGGCCCATGTGCTACTGGTGAGTCCAGTTTCACATGCAACTCAAATTCTTGCAAAAGAAATATGGTTATCCTGAAGAAGTTATCCAAACGACTGTGATCTTTTACAAGTCTTGGTGTTACTTATCTCCATCAAATAGAAATATTGCTCCTAGGTCTTTAAAATTGGAAAACCTCAATCCTATAGTCTCATGGGCAATAATCCATGATTCTTATAGATGTAGTATTGCAGAACTTGATGGACAGTATCAAGCAATCCAAAAAATCCTTTGTGAGAAAAATCAAGTAATCTCTGTTGAAATTTGGCCAAGTGCTTATAACGAAGAAGTACCATAGGATTATGCTCAGGCTCATGAACCCACCAGAGACACCCTCAAACAAGCCCTTGAGGAGTTTTATGCAAACCAGTCACAACAAAACCCGGAGATAGATCCAGACCCTTCGGAATGCTTGAAATTTCCACTTGGCCCTAGCCAGTCCTTTTGGATGCCACTAGGGACAACAGTGCACCTAGCTCTAGTACCAGCAGGACACCCAAGAGACGACAAGACATCACTCCAAACAACTTTGAAAGTGCTCTACTTACTTTAGAGCTAAAGAAGGCTAGAAAGCAAAGGTTCTCTCAAGAACTCAATGCTGAAGACATCACTTCATCACAAGACGAGTCCCTCGATGATGATTAAGCCTGTGCAGTAGGGTACTGTAGCAATGGTCACTGTAGCAGTACTATAGTCATGATGTTCTGAATTTCGACCCATCTCGGGATAGATGAAATGGTTCTTTTATCAATGTGCTGTTAGTTACGATTATTCTGAACTGATCACTCATGAGTTATCAAATTATTCGGAAAGGCAATTTAGGGTTGATACGCGTATGACTAGTGAATTCAATCAGGGATAAGCCACTCGACCATAAGGAAAGAGGGATGATACCACACTATTGCAAGCCAATTAGCGAATGGAATTAAATCGATTCAATAGAAGTACGAAGTCGGATTGCGGGTGATTCGGCACGACTTCAATATTAACTGCGAACGACGTTAAACTGATTTCCTCCTGGCTGTATACTTAGCATGAGTAATTAACCCCTCATGATTATATGACAACTGATGATCGTCTTGATTTGAATAGGCACGATCGTAGATTTGAAAAGCTTTCAACCACGGGTCAAATGCGTGGAAACCCCTAAACGCCGCTCGAAAGTTAGGTTGTACCAAAGTTGCGATTGGTCGATTTAAACCATGGATTTCAATCCGATTTCGAGTACTGAACTTTCAAGGATGTCGAGACCAAAATATTGGACGTTGCCTCATTGATTCTTGAAATTATCGGTAAGCTCAGAAATTATCAGAATGGATTAATGGGTCGAGAATCGGAGTCAGGAAAAGGATTATTGGGCTAGAAGTTTTAAATCGAGACAATCTTGCTTCTTAATTTTCGGATCAAGGGCATTTCGAGAAGGTTTGGTCCAAAATTGGGGAAAAAACCATTTTGCCCTCCCTTCTTTTAAATCAAAAAAGACAATTTTGGGAATTGTTGTTGAAGTGAGGGGAGTGGGTGGGCAGCCGTCCCACTTCAGCCATTGCCCCCCCTCTTCTGTCTTGTCTCTCTCTCTCTCTCCCTCCCCATGCACGTATGCCCCTACAACCCTTTTTCTTTTCTTCTTCTTCTTCTTCTTCTTCCTCCTTTCTTTTTTTTTTTTTTTTTCTACTCGTTGCTTGCTGTCGCCGCCCGGCCACCGCCGCTCACTCCGGCCATTAGCCTCTCCGTCAGCTGGTGGCCGAACTGCTAGCGAGTTGCCATCCGCCGCCCATGAGCCTACCGGAGCCACCCGAAGCCAGCTACACCAGTTTTATCTCCCTCTCGGTTTTCTTTGCTTAACCGGCCACCCAGTAGCTCTGCGAGGTGCTGGAGCCACCGTGAGCTGCTGTCCTTCGCTCGCTAGCTTCATCCATCTGCCGGACTGTTCACCAGCCGCTTGAAGGTCCTCAACTGTCTCGTTTTTCCTTCTCTTCCTTGAGTTTTTGCCACCCGAACATCCTCATAGACGGAGGGAAACCAGCCGAACACCTCAGCTGCTACCTGCTACCGTTTGGACCACCATTCACAATCCTAGCTCTGCCTGGCTATTGTTAATTGCCTGTCTTCCGTCCTTGTCGGCCACGCTGTTCTCTCCCTCTCTTAGTTCTGGTTTGGGTTGAGATGGCTGCCATCGCCGTCCAGCCGCCCCTCCACCACCATCCGACCACCTTAGACTGCCACTGGGAGTTGTCCGGAAGCCACCCCAGTAGTGGTAGCCGTCGCCATGCTCCTTCTTCCTCGGTCTTCTCTTTGGCTGAGCGGCTAGCTACCCTGTAGCCAAGATCCGCCTCTGTGATCTCTTTGTCGTTGCTGGTTGCCGTTGCTGGTTGCCGTTGCTTGACCACCGGAGGGCTGTTCCCGAGCCTCCTCAGCCGCGCTAGAGCCACCATAGCAGCCCCCCCTCTCAGTTCAGTTTGGTCAAGTCCTCCTCGGCCGAGATCCGGCCTTATGCCACCTCGACCGAGATCCGGCCTTATGCCACCTCGACCCAGCGCCTCGACTCGGCGAACCGGAGGTGCCCGCATGTTTGCCTCGCCGCCACCATTGCACCTGTGTCATCGGAATCGTCACCAGGTGAGTTTACGCTCTAATCCCTCAATCAGTTCGTTAAACTTGCTTAGGAGGAGAATATGTTATAGTTAATCTTAGTTAGGGAGTTGATTAAGATTAACCATGGTTAGGAGGGTTGGTTAGGAAGTTGGATTATGGTTAGGTTAATTAACCAATGTTGGGTTAATTAACTAAATGTGGAAGCATGGTTAGGATAATTAACTATGGTTAGTTTTTATTGAATTGTTAATCTTGCTTAGTGCTAATTAACGATGGTTAATTGGGATAATCAGGAATTAGTGGGGTAATCTTGATTAGTATAATTTTTATTAAAAAGAAATAATTTTCTTTTTAATTATTATCTATTAAATTCGTAATTGTTATTAATTATTTTAATAATAATTACTTATAATTTAAGTATGAATAGTACTATTTATTTATAATTAAATTATGAGACTAATTTGACATGTCCGTATTTATTAAAGCATGTTAAATTGCTGCTTGGATCAATATTGTATTGGTTATGTGATTGATAGAAATTATCGAGTGCTTGACTGTTTTGATATTATGCCTTGACGTTTGCGTACCATTGTATGGGCTATAAAAAGGCAAAACCCTGAGGTGTCGGGCGTATATATGTTAAGCTTTGCAAGAAAAATGAAAATGGTATGTTTTATTGACAAGGCATGAAAGCTAGGCGGGTTTTGAAATAAAATGCAATCACATGCGATTCTTTTTTGGAATTTTTACATGAGAAATGTTCAGTAGACTTTTATGTTGAGCATGCACCACGTCTACATTGGTCAATACATGGAATCGTTTGTTTGTGGTGTGCTTGTGTGGTCACATAATATAAGCCATTACCTCGACGGAAGTCCAGATGCGGGTCGCGATAGAGGCTGGACCTATGCTCCTTTAAGAATGCCGTTTGGGCGGGAGATCCAGACGTAACTGTGCCCGATGGTGTGGGATGATACTTGGCAAAGCCGGTAAGCACTGGCGGGAGTTCGATTGTGGCCCTTAATGGCAGTAATAATCGGAACACGCATGAATGCAGGGGTGCATGAGAAATATGTTGACATTGTGTTCTGATTATGCTTATGCTTGTTGCACCGTTTATGATATGCCTGAGTTGGTATCATGTAGGGTGTAGCAATGGCCAAGTGAGATCACATGCGATACGATTCGATTGTCATTGATTAATACAATGTTGAGAGTGCTGGATACATTAATTGTGGCATGCATGCGTATTTACCGTGAAGGGTATGGTATGATTGGGTAAGGTTTCCTGCGAGTCGCTGCTTGTCGATGTTGTTCATAGGGTTACTGGATAGATCGAGTTATTGACTGAGGCATAGTATTGTTCTGCCATTGATTTGCTTGAGGAATTTGACCGTGTCATGGGTACCTCGAGGTGAGTCGATGTCCTAATCGAGGCTTAGGATGAGAACTCACTGAGATTATATCTCATGGTTATTATTTAACCATTTTCAGGTCCATGGTCTAGAGAATCAGTAGGAGGTGCGGCTTGTTGTTGCGTTTTCAAAGGAGTAGATTAATTCTAACCCTATTGGTTTTGTTGGTTCTGTAGGAAGTTGTCCGTTGCAAGGGCTTGTATATGTAGACTTCGTAGGGTCAATTAGAAGATAAATAAAATGGTACTATTGATTGTATTTTCTGATTGACTTTCTTGACTATCTCGATTTTTATGTTGCAAGGGGATTATTTATTGCTTCCGCATGAGTTTAGCTGAAAGATAAAAAGAATGGTCAGCGATACGTTCTTGGACGTCGCATTCAAACGACCACAAGTGGAAAGGGGATTGTCGTGTGCTCGAGGGTCGGGGCGTGACAATAGTAGTACTGTACTATTCGCTGAAAGAAGTGAAAGTTGTGGAACTTATAACAATAATGGCTCTAGAGCCCTGTCTGTTTGTTTTTTCCAGTATCTGTCTTGTCCAGGGCTAAGACCCTATATGTCATGTGATCATGTCCTAGGATCCTATACATGTTTGCTTGCCCTTCGAATTGCCTATAAAAGGCCGGAGTCTGTATTGTGTAAGGGGGGAGTTCCCTGAAGTAAAGTATGTGCCTTTATCACTCCTAATGTCTTTCTAGATACTTCTTCTTCTCTAGCCTGGAGGATCCTCTAAGAAATGCAACTCGGCCAGTTAGAAATGTTGTCATCCTAGCATCTCTGAGTGTTCATATGTTTTGAACTAAATCTCTAGATGGGTTGCAGCTAAAAGGCAGTTCCTGAAGGGCTTAAACAAGAGAGGTTTGCCTACTGTGGGATAGCATACCTACTATTGTTGATACCTAAATTTTGGCGATTTGTTTAAGTGTTTATTAATTGCATTGGAAAATTAGAGATTAATTTCTAACCCCTTAACAAAAAAAAAATCATTAAAATTGCATCGCATATAGACATTAGAAGCATTTGCGTCACTAATTTTAAAATTTATCAAAAAAAAATGTACAAAAAAATTAATTCAAAAAATTCAAAAAATTCAAAATTTAAAAAAGAAAAAGAAAAAGAACAAGAGGGGCAGTCGGGTTGGGTTCGGACAAGCCTTGGGCTGGCCCCTTCCTATTTTCCCTTCTCTTTTTGGCGCTTGGGCCGACCCTTCTCCTTTTGTTTCAGCCCGGCCCATTTTTCTTTTTCCTTTCTTGGCCCAGCCCGCGCCCTTCTTTCTTCTTTCCTTCCTCAGGAGTTCTGATTTTGGACAAAAAAAAGGGGAAGAACGACAGAGGAGGTGTAGGTTAGATGGCAGAGGTTCGGTGGGCAGCTCCAGCGCGATTCGTGGGTGGAGGGCCAGGTTAGGCCATATGCACCGATCGGTAGCCATTAAGAGGAGCAGAAGCTGTTGGAGAGAAAGAAAGGAGCAGAAACGGAAAGGACCAGAAACAGAAAGGGATCAGAGAAAGAGAAAGAGAGAGGAAATCTGAGAGAGGCCGGGGGTGTTGCCGGAAAAACTGAGAAGCTCGAGCGCGAGAAAGGGAGCTAGAGAGAGAGAGAGAGAGAGGAGCCTAGAAGTGTGTTTGAATGCCACTGGAGTCCGTTCGTCAGCCACCATCCGCCGTGACACTTTGCCCGAACTAGGTGTTCTGTTTTTGCAAGGTGTCGAGCCGAAGCTCACGCCAACCAGTTTGGGTGAGCCTCGACCCCTGTCGTGCCTCCATTTATGTCTCTGTGCATACTGGTATGCTTGTTTAGAAGCTTAGGCCTGAGTCGATTCTTGTTCGAGTCAAAAATCATTCGTTTCGACAATGCATACCCCCTATTTGTTAAAATGCCTAAATGAAGTCTAGAAATCTTTATCGCCGGATCTGTGCTTGGTAGCCTAGTTTCATGGATGTTTGTTAGTATATTGTGAATCTACCTTTGCTTTCGTGCTTTTCTTAGTATTATGATGATTTGCCTGACTGGTCCGCGTCAAGTCGGGTGGGGGTGTCCTCGGTTCCGGCGATGGAGAGCATTCATGGTCACCGAGGTCATGGCCGGCGGTAGCCGAAGTCGACGGGGGGTGAGTGACTGATTAATAGCGGTCGTGATTTCGTGGGTTGGCCGCTTTGGAAAGGGGGTTGTTCGGCGAAGGTGTCGCGGTGGCGTCGCGCTGGCTCGTGGAAGAAGCTGCATGAGCTATGGGCATGCTATGGCTAGGGGAGAAGAAGACCAGAAGAAGAAGTAGACTAGGAGAAAGGAAAGAAAAGAATAAGAGAAAAAAAAGATAGAAAAACAAAAAAAAGGCCAAAAATAAAATAGGGCAAGGAGATGGGCCTTGCCGCGGAACCGCTTTTGTTGGGCTGAATTTGTCGCTGGTCGAGTTTTTTAGCCAAGGCTAAAAAAATAGTAATCAAAATTGGGCCTTTTTAGAAAAAAAAAAAAAAAGAGAATTTTTCGTGGGCCTTCCTCGTGGATTTAGGGCCAGCTCATCCTTTAGCCCAACCCAGAACAACAGGGTCCAAATTGGGTCAGCGGGGCCGGGTTTCCGACTGGTATGAATTATTTTTTTATATTAAAAAAATCATCGAAAAATCAAAAAATAAAAAATTCAGAAAATATTAAAAAATCATTAAAAATTCGAAATTTCAGAAAATTCATGGAAAATTCAGATACCTGAATTTTATAAAAATTTTCAGAATTTTTTTAAAAAAAATCGAAAATATTAAAATATTGAAAATTCCAATTTTTTTTTTCAAAAATCCCAAAAATTCCAAGTTTGTTTTAGAGTTCCCTAAAAAGCTCTAAAATAATTTATGGTTAATTTTCTCTTAAAAGGTGTGGGAAAATCATCGGCTTAAAATTGTACTTTAAATTGAATAAGCCCTCACGGTTTTATCTTAGAGTTTTAATTATCCTTAGATGCAATTGCCCTTGATTGCATGCTCACGATGCGATGATTATGGTTTCCCCTTTTGTCTAATTAGGATTGTTATTTATTTATCTCTTAATGCTAGGTGCTTATTTTCTCTTGCAATTTATCTAATGTTGCCTCATGTTGCCGATTGTTAGTTTGATGGTTGCGCACCCGCATGATCACCTCACATGTTATAATTCTAAAATCAATCCAAGCTGCTTGACAAAAGTCTTTTTGAAATGAACAAGATTAGGTACCGAAAGGGTACTAATTGGTTAATTAGTGTAATCAAGTCCTCGATCCTAGATTCTTTGGTTGGGTAGAAAGTGAGGCACACTCCCATGCCTTGCTTGGTTTCTAATTAAGGATCCTCGACTCATCTTCTAGATAATACCCCTAAACCTACCTATAGATATTTCTTTTCCCCTCGGGACGGAAAAAAAAAGAGGTCATTATAGCTTGGCGATTCCGTTGGGGACTTGGTTTTAAACCTTAGAGGACTTAGGCCAGAATTAATTTTGTTCAAAAATATTTTTGTTTGGCAGCGAGGATTCAAAGTATGCCCCTAACATTAATGGCATTAAATGTTTTTGCAAAATGGGAGGTATAAGGAGAAGTGTTTGCTCACCTTTGTCATGCAGGGAGATGTAAGAATGTATGGTTTATTTTTATGTATGAAGTGTTGTTTGCTAATAAATTGTTGTGCATGTATCCTTTGCATTGCACTACACCTTAGCACACACAACCTGCTACCGGACCTGGGCCGCACAGGATCACTTAGGAGGGTGTTGAGGTGGATACTAGTCCGACTACAATCATGTAGTACGAGTCGCCCACCTCAATTCCAAAATTTCCTTCTTGTGTCAAGAGTTCCCACCCCGGTTTGCAATCAAACGACACGGGTTGACTCTTTGATGAGGCCGGAGTCATGGGAACCCCAACCTAACCGCGATCATGTTGGTTTAGTTCGGTAATCCTGTGGCTCCATTTTGAGCTATCTAAGTAGAAATCAAACCACATCTCATGCGCATGTCTATGTGATTGGGAAAAAGAAAAAGAAAAAATCATCACCTATTGTAAGTATGATTTCTTCTTTTACTTGTTCATTATTTATTTATTTATTGAAACTTTCATTTTTGAAATTTGCGGAGATCAATCGAATGCCCTTGGTGCCACAGGCTTCTAATTGGAAAAACTAACAATTACTCTTCATAAGTGAACATTGAGTATCAATTTCAAATATCTCTGATTTGCATTTGCACAACGGATGATTTTGCCAACCATGGGCTTAAAATCACATCTCATCAAAAAGTTCTTTCAATTCATGATTATGTTTTGGGGCACAAAAAATTGAAATCACACTTTTAATCAAATTCTTTCCTTCTCACATTTTAGGATTGAAAAGTCAAATCACATTTTTTGTATAGATTTCTCATAATAAAATCACCTCATTTTCACAAGAGTGAAAGCATAAATCAGTCTTTCAAAATTAATGCCACATTTTGCATATGAAACTTTTGGGAATAGAGTGGACATTCGATTGATGATCGCGAATTGATTTTTTAATGATGTCTCCTCTTATGATCAAATCTTGATGAAATACCGAAATCCTGTAATAGGAGTCGTGAGGCATGTACCATCGCCTTGATTTCATTATAAGAGACGAAATAATTGAAAAATCATTTTTCTCATTCACATACTGACATTATTTCTTTCTTGCATGATGCGAGTAACATTTACTTTTTGATATTTGCTTACCGTACGAATAAGTGGACTTTCAAACTCGGACGAGAATTGATTTTTACACTCATCTATATAAGATTTTCTTGTATTTTATCATTGTTTTCATTCTTATTGAAAATCATGTTTTCCATTTTAGGTTTCAATTGTAGGCCCAATTGACACTTTTCAAAATCATGCAACATACATTTTTTTAGTAATGAAATCCAATTTCATGAAAAAAAAAAAAGAGACAATTTTCTTTTTTTGATTGAAGTGTTTCAAACAGGCTTTCAGGGTTAAGCTTTTATGCTTTTAACTTCAAAATATTTCAAAAAATGATTTTCAAGAAAAATTCGCGTAAGATTTTATCTCTTCTCTTAGCCACCTTCGTAGGTTGACCTGCAATATGATACTTTGAGATGGTAAAGTTGTAATCGTTCCAATGGGAATTTCTTGTGCAATAACTAACTCATTCATTTTTTTTTCTCTTCATTAATCAGGTAAAATGAAGGATCATTTGAGGTTGTCAATTACCTCCTCTAAAGGACAAAAACATAGACCATTGGAATTCGAGATGAGCACAAAATGCGTGATCGTCAATGGAAATGCATTAAGGGAGATACAAGCATTTGTGAGGTTCAACTTGATTAGCCTGGAAGACATATTTTCCTGGAGTTCCAAAGTGTAGGAGATGATTCTGGATTAGGAGCAACTGAGGATTCAGACACGATGACTTCCAAGACTTCCATGCTGTCTTTCACCTGCAATCCGTTGGTTTCTCCTTTACTTGGAAGAATGTTGTTCAACATAAATTCGATGCTTTGTTGAAACATTACCCAAAATGGGAGGCAAAAAATCCACCCACTGATGTGCCAGAGCACAAGATGAGAGACCGTCAGGACCATTTGTTGCGGTTGTATGGATAGAGAATTTGCACAAGGAGGACATGTTTGTTTTTGTTGCTCTAAAGATTGCAAAGTCTAGGAATGTTCACTTCTTTTGGGTTTGCCCAAAACTATCGATGCTGTTAGGAAAGCAATCCACATTGTAGTCACATCAGGTCATCTAACTAAATGTGAAGGGCATTTGATCGATGAATGGTAGTCCACTAGGCCAGCGTGATAGAGCAACCGATGTTGGAGAAGAGTCCGTCAAAGGGACAACGCCTCTCGCTAACAAGGCGATGATGGGGCAAGTCACTCAAAGCATTGTGATTCTCGCTTGTGAACCAAGATGAAGGAGAGTCAATGGATTCAGTACGAAAATGGAGTATTGTTCCTAAATTAGTCCAATTCAATTTAGGAACACAAGTAACATGTCCATTTGTTGCAGAAAAAAGCACACACTGACCATGCGAGCAATGCCTTCCATCAAAGAAGCATGTTGAAGTTCAATTGTCCATTTTGATGCGATAAACGGGGCAAAGTATCCAATGATCAATGCCCTCGAATATCCAAACAAGGAGTACCCCTCTCTTTTCCTCTTTGACACTCACTTAGGATTAGTGAATTCAATGACATCGGAATGGCCCATTTAAAGGCAAATTTGAAAAATACATTTAATGACTCATTTCTAAGTTTTTCAAACTTCCTGTTGATTAGATGCCTCTTTGAAAAAAAAACTTGAACGTTGTGGAACGTTGCATGCAATAAAGAAATGCTTTCCGTGAATGAAATCAGGACCACATAACCAATTTTTTTTAAGCAATCCTAGTCACTTAGACAACTCCTTTCACGCATGTCAGGCGTACATTCTTTGCATGTATTTCTTTTTGAAGATGCCAAAAAACTTTTTACAAAAGAAAGTCAATGAATGGCACTCTTGCATTGATCCTGTTCACCCTTGATTTTTTTTTCCTAACACGCTTTGTTGCCATTCTTGATAGGGTATGTTGATGCCCGAAGAGCAAAAGCATGTGAAGTGAAACATTGGACCTGTAAAGATAAATGCAAGTGAAGATCTAGAGTTGCCAAATATCCAAAAGGATGATGTTAGCACTCAAAGAATACATGCGAGTGAGGGGTAATGATGTATCATTTCCAATCTTTAATTCCATCAAGGTTCTTACACTAACACATTCTTTTCTATTGTTTACAGGGTGTCGTGTCGCCTCGTAGCAAGTAAGTACCCTTCTTCTCAAAATTAGAAGGAAAATGAATGGATAATTTTCATCTCAAAAAAAAAGAAAGTCTTTGGCGTTTTCCTAGAAAACAAACATAAAAAATGGAAATTGAAATTTTTTTTCCACAAAGTCTTTGAACATCTTTTTTATCTCAAAATTGTCCATTCGCTTTGTGGATCACTCATTTTGAATCAAAATTCCCCATGGAGATTAATCTACTTAGATGATTTTGACTAATTGAAATTGGGATGTTAATCGTGTCAAGCGAGAAACACTTAGGATGAGGAAAGACAACCCATCTCCACACAAGTCCTTTAAACATTTTGAGAGTCGAGGGAAAAAAGAAAAGCCGTGTCATTTAAGGACGATGGATTCATTCGCAAGTGGTGCATGGATCAAAGTGAAAAGAGGAATTTCTTTATGTTGCCCTACACACCACAAGTGACAATAGTTTGCCTATTTGAGCCTTTAAATACAGAGAATTTTCTACAAAATATCCCTGTCAAGAACTACCCTACAATGGGGCAATTATAGAGGTTTGGATTGACATTATTTGGAGAAGAAAGATGAGAAGGATTGCTTTGCTCTCACTTGCATTAATCGTTTGTGGTAGCTTCAGGTGAGTTTTTGAAGAAGCTCGAAGTGTCCCAAATGAAGAAGAGCATTCATTTCTCTACCTAAACACTTATGCCCTTTGCTTAGCCAAGTTGAGCCTGAACATTCATTTTTAAAGCCCGAATGGTGATTATCTCCCCCACTGAGGCAAAGCATATGATTTATCAAGGTAATTGGCATTTACATGAAAATATGGAAAGTGTCTCAAAAGCTCTAAGAGCTCAAAAAATTCAATGAAAATTAAGAGGCATGAAAAAGCAATGTGCTTGGTAAAAGCAAGGCCAATGCCCATCTTCAAAAAATGAATGAAAAAAAGAGAGAGGAAAGTCGCATTGAGAAAAAAAATCTTTCTTGTGAAAGAAAAAATTTTTTGTGAAAGAAAAATTGTCAAAGTCAAAATGCTTGCATTGAAAATATCATTGCAAATTGTTGACACCTAAATTTTGATTGATCATTCATAATTTAAAGCACAAAAATTTAGGGATTAATTTTAACCCCTAAACAAAAAATATTAGGATTAAATTGCATAGCATATAGTTTTAGGAGCATTTATTATTGTATTTGCATTGGACATGTGGCAGATGGGCTTCAATTGATGGTTCTAAGCTTTAATTTAACAAGTTGGACTAAGCCCACGGTGAAAGAGAATTTGGCTAGGCCCGTTAAGGGATGACGAGTTGGAATATGAGAATATTCTCGAGAATATGAGAATGTTCTCGAGAATATTCACATTATTTTTTTAATATTCAGGAAGGTGTCGGATGAAATATTGAAAAATATTGCATGCGGGATACAAGAGCTAAATAGGCAATGCGCAAATTTACCATCTTTCCTTAAATAACATAGTCCTCTCACCTATAAAATGGGGCCACACACACTGAAGGGGTGGACACAAAAAAAGAGATACACAGAGCACATTGAGAGAAGCACGAGAGAAAAAGAGAGAGCTCGAAGAGAGTTTAGCCGCGTCCTTTGCCGTGTCTCTCCATTGACCGACTTGCCGCACCAACGTGATCAATCCTAGCTGCTAAACGGCATCCCTGCTCCAGTTGACAACACTGGTGTTACTTCTTCCCGCTGCCCGATCCGCTGCCGAGGACTCTGCAACAATGTGAAGCGGTTCCGTCCCGTTCGTGATCCCTACGGAACCCTCACGCCTGTTGATCACTCTTGTTGGCGCACACAACATGGAGCCAAGGGGAGGAAAAGTCTGAGTAGGCGTGGAAGTCTTCAAAGACACGGGTGACTTTGAGTAAAGGGAGAAAAGTCAAACGGTGGGATTTATTTCACTATCGGCAAACTACATCTACTCCCCCACCGTGTCTCGCATTGACCCATCAAGTTCCGGAATCGACACCAAATTCATCAAGACACCTGTCGCTCATAGCAAGGTGGCGTTGATTAAGCCAAACTATTGGCCTTGGATGAAGACCAGACGATCACGATTTCTCTGGTAAGGAGGCCCTCTGTTTTACGGTTCTTTTTGTCTCGCCGGCTATCCCGGTGCACCGCGAGGCTCTCCATTGCCACCGTTAAACATCACCGCGCGTGGTCTTGCCGAATTTGGCAAATTTTGGCAAGCGAGTGTTTGAATAAGGTAATAATCTCACCTCAATCAAGGTTCATATATTTTATTGCCTTGTTTGAATAATTGCGTTTTTGACCGAATTCTTGCGTGATATTATCTTATCCAATATTTCCCGAGTAGCCTTTTAAATTAGGGATTATTCCCTAATTTCTTAACGTGTCATAATCGTCAATCCAATCTCACGTCCGAGATACGATTCGCGATTACATGGAAAAATCGTCGATCCAATCTCAAGCTTGAGATACGATTCACGATTTTTTTAAAAATTGGCCAATCCGATCTCATGCCCGAGATACGATTCGTCAATTTATTTCCAAAATTAGACGAAAAAGGATAATATCTTGCCTGATTTGTTGCCGTGCTTTCTTGATGCCTTTGCTCGAATTGATTTTGCTTATAAAAGAAAACCCCAAAAAATTATAGTTTAGTTGGATGTGATTCTTGTTAGAATATGTTCTTTTAGGATAGTTTGCATGTTTAAATAGGGTCAATTCCAAAAAAAACCCCAAACTTTAGGTCTAGTCCCAAATATACCCTAAACTTTTTTTTGTCTCAAGAAAAACCCCAAACTTTAGGTTTAGTCCCAAATCTACCCCAAACTTTTCTTTTGTCTCAAAAAAAACCCCTAAACTTTAATTTTAGTCCCAAATCTACCCCAAATTTTGTTTTGTCTAAAAAAATCTCAAATTGGTACACATATGACAAATTTACCCAAAATTATTTTTTTGACCGCCAAAAAAAATTACCATATATTATTTTCCGTTAAATTTTACTGTCAAATTTCTAAATTAAATAACACGTCGTAATTAATGGGTATACTAATTTGGGGTTTCACCCTTCGTTTGTACTAAAAAAATACAAATTTTTGATCTGTTTTTAAATATACCCCATGATCTAGTCCCAACTTAACATGGCATTTCTACATAGATAATAAATACACATAAACAAGATGTCGTAGAAAATTATTTTCAAAATAAAACCATTTTAGGACATAAAAAATTAAGAATTACTAATACGGCTTTTGGACAGAGGCTAACGAGGGCAATTTAGGTTTAGAGTAAAATTTGCTGATTTTTTTGGGAAAAGACTAAGAGTTTGGGGTTTTTCTAAAATAAAAGAAAAGTTCGGGGTAGATTTGGGACTAAATCTAAAGTTTGGGGTTTTTTTCGAGACAAATAAAAGTTCGGGGTAGATTTGGGACTAAACCTAAAGTTTGGGGTTTTTCTTGATACAAAAAAAAGTTCGGGGTATATTTGGGACTGAACCTAAAGTTTGGGGTTTTTTTTGGAATTGACCCTGTTTAAATATAGGTTATTTTTAATTTTGAATTTTGATTATAAAAAAAATTGCCATGCTCATGTCATATAGATTTAGGTCATCTTCCATGTGTCATCTAGTCATTGCATGTTTAGGGTCATTTGAATGCGTGACATACTAGGATAGTTGCATTAAATATTTTTTAGCATTAGATTAAGTTATTGTCGCGTGACATATAGTTTGCATATTAGGTTGCACATTGCATGCTATTATAGTTAGACACTTTCGTACGTCATTACATGCATTGCATGTAGTTTTAGGCTTCATTAAATAAGTGAAAACCTTAAAAAATATTTGAATGAGTACATGTTAATTAGAAATTATATCTAGGATCATTGATGTAATTTTTAAGCTAACATCGCAGGCGCTTTCATAGCTTCAAGGTAAGTAACTTCCTCCTTTTCCTTGCAATTTATTTATTGCTTTGCTTTATTGAGTGTTAGATAATGGTTGTGCACTCACATGATCACATTGCATGTTAGAGAGTAAATTAAAATCAACACAAACTGCCTGCAAATCATTTTTTTTCAAATAAAAGAGAAAATGTACCGAAAGGGCGTTAGAGAAATCTAATGTAGTCAAGTCTCCGATCCCATAGTCTCTGGTTCGTAGAAGTAAAGTAATTCTCCCGTTACTTGGGTTTCTAATCGACCCACTAAAAAATAGATTAGTGGCGACTCCAAGTAAAAATCACTTGCATAATAAAAACTTAAACCCTAAGTCGCGAATTGATATGGGCTTGGGAGAGCCCGAGCTAAGTTTAGGCTTAGTAATCCATTAGCCAAACCCTAGGTGGTGCACCCGAGGTGAGGTCACGACACAAATGCAAAAGCCATTAGATGAAAGAGCAAAGCTCTCATGTTAAAATGATTAGCCAAAGGACTTTCGAGACAAAGTTAGATTTCCAAAGTCAAGTGCCTTTGAAAAAATTGGATGAAATGGTAATGATACCATGATGATCACCAACCCTCAAACCCCTCTTTAAAGAAAATTCTAAGCCTTTTGAGCCTATAACTGAACCAACATTGCAACCCCTTCCCAAAGTCTCTTCAGATTGGGATGACTTGAGTGAAAGTAAGGACTCCTCAAAGAAATTACCACTTGAAGAAGTGGGGGCAAAGTTGTCTTATGTCATAAGGTTTCCTGACTTGTAAACCTGGCGAAGATGTTGATCGATGATTATTTCACTGCATAGCCAATGATGCTTATCTTTTGTTAAAACCTTGACCAAATCACATCACGGCCCTTCTAAAAGACCTTTTAGATTAGTTAATATGTACTTACTGCAAATGATTCTCAAAACCTTTGACATAGGTTATGTGAGATACCCCTAGTGATCAACTATGCTTCCCATATTAAGGGATGGGATCAAATAGCCATTTTCTCGAGAAGATGTGAGAAGCCCTTTTTAACTAAGAGCCTTTGCTTGGCATGTTTAATAAATCCTTCTCATAAATTAGGATTACTTTGATATGAACTTTTCTTCTAAAGGAATTTGAGAATTGATGATATCTTCCAAACTCGATGACAATTTTGTGATACCAAGCAGTGTCATGTATTTACCAAATAATTGAATTAGCTCGATTTGCTCATGCAATCAATGCTTTCTCATCTTCGATATTTTTCTAGATTGTCTCTAATGACACTTCTTTCGAGTTGATTTTGTCTAGTTCACCCAGTGAAATCATGTATTCTTAAAAGGGTTCGTGGGTCTATCTTTAAACCACACGGTTGGTGGTCAATCCTTAAACCATGGGCTTGGTGGTCTATCTTTAAACCACACGATTGGTGGTCTACCCTTAAACCACAGGGTTGGTGGTCTATCCAAAACCACACGGTTCATGGTTCTATCCTTAAATCACACAATTGGTGGTCTACCATTAAACCATAGGGTTGGTGGTTTATCCAAAACCACACGGTTCGTGGTTTTATCCTTAAACCACACAGTTGGTGGTTTACCTTTAAACCACAGGGTTCGTGGGTCTATCATTAAACCATACAGTTGGTGGTCTACCCTTAAACCACAGGGTTGGTGGTCTATCCGAAACCACAGGGTTCGTAGGTCTATCTTTAATCCACACGGTTGGTGGTCTACCCTTAAACCATGGGGTTGGTGGTCTATCCAAAACCACACGGTTCGTGGGTCTATCATTAAATCATACGGTTGGTGGTCTACCCTTAAACCATAGGGTTGGTGGTCTATCAGAAACTACAAGGTTCGTGGATCTATCCTTAATCCACACGGTTGGTGGTCTACCCTTAAACCACGGGGTTAGTGGTCTATCCAAAACCACACGGTTCGTGCGTCTATCCTTAAACCACACAATTGGTGGTTCTATCCTTAAACCACAAGATTGGTGGTTTTTCCTAAACCACACAATTTGTGGGTTCATACTTAAACCACGCTTGTCTTTCTCAATCGAAACCCGTTTTTATACGGTGAGAGCTCCTTCCCAGTTGAAACCTGTTTTTACATGGTGAGACTTCCTTTCTAATCAAAACCTGTTTTTACATGGTGAGACTATCATATCCGGTCGAAACCCGTTTTTACACGGTGAGACATCCTTCCTAGTCAAAACCTGTTTTTATATAGTGAGACTATCACGTTCGGTCGAAACTCGTTTTTACATGGTGCGACCTCCTTTTTGGTGGAAACCCGATTTTACACGGTGAGACTGTCATATATGGGCGAAACCCATTTTTACACGCTGAGACTGTCATAACTAGTCAAAATCCGTTTTTACATGGTGAGACCTCCTTCCTAGTTGAAACTCGTTTTTACACAGTGAAACCTCCCTTCTAATCGGAACTAGTTACCATACAATAAGACTTTCCTATCTTGATTGAGGGACATTTTTTACAAAGTAAGATCATCCCTTCATATCACGCAACCCTCAATCGTCATCGTCCACGAACAAAATTTAGGTGTCCCTTGTCTTTGAAATGAACCTCTTTGAGCTCCCATTCAAAGAGGGGCAGTTGTTGACACCTAAATTTTGGCGATTTGTTTAAGTATTTATTAATTACATTGGAAAATTAGAGATTAATTTCTAACCCCTTAACAAAAAAAAATTCATTAAAATTGCATCGCATATAGACATTAGAAGCATTTGCGTCATTAGTTTTAAAATTTATCAAAAAAAAATTTACAAAAAAATTAAAATTAAAAAAATTAATTAAAAAAAAATTTCGAAATTAAAAAATCAAAAACAAAAACAAAAAGAGGGGCAGTCGGGCCGGGTTCGGACCAGCCTTGGGTTGGCCCCTTCCTCTTTTCCCTTCTCTTTTTGGCGCCTAGGTCGGCCCTTCTCCCTTTGTTTCAGACCGGCATGTTTTTCTTTTTCCCTTCTCGGCCCAACCTGTGCCTTTCTTTCTTCTTTCCCTCCTTAGGCGTTCTGATTTTGGACAAAAAAAGGGGAAGAACGACAAAAGAGGTACAGGTCAGACGGCAGAGGTTCGGTGGGCAACTCCAGTGCGATTCGCTGGTGGAGGGCCAGGCTAGGCCATGTGCATCGGTCGATAGCCATTAAGAGGAACATAAGTTGCTAGAGAGAAAGAAAGGAGCAAAAACGGAAAGGGATTGGAGAAAGAGAAAGAGAGGAAATCCAAGAGAGGCGGGGGGTGTTGTCGGAAAAACCGAGAAGCTTAAGCACGAGAGAGAGAGAGAGAGAGAGAGAGAGAGAGAGAGAGAGAGAGAGATGCCACCGGAGTCCATTTGTCAGCCGCCGTTCGCCATGACACTTCGCCCGAACCAGGTGGGCTCCCCCCGGGGGCATTTTTGTTCTATTTTTGCAAGGCGTCGAGCCGGAGCTCGCGCAAACCAGTTTGGGTGAGCCTTGGCCCCTGTCGTGCCTCCATTTATGTTTTTGTGCGTACTAGTATGCTTGTTTAGAAGCTTAGGCCTGAGTCGATTCTTGTTCGAGTCAAAAATCATTTGTTTCGACAATGCATACCCCCTATTTGTTAAAATGCCTAAATGAAGTGTAGAAATCTTTCTCACCGGATCTATGCTTGGTAGCCTAGTTTCATGGATGTTTGTTAGTATATTGTGAATCTGCCTTTACTTTTTGTGCTTTTCTTAGTATTATGACGATTTGCATGAGTGGTCCGCGTCGAGTCGGGTAGGGGTGTTCTCGGTTCCGGCGATGGAGAGCATTCATAGTCACTGAGGTCATGGCCGGCAGTGGCCGAAGCCAATAAGGGGTGAGTAATCGATGAACAGCGGTCGTCATTTCGTGGGATGGCCGCTTTGGAAAGGGGGTCGTTCAGTGAAGGTGTTGCGGTGGCGTCAGCGCCGGTTCAGTGGAAGAAGCTGCAAGAGCTTTGAGCATGTTGCAGCTGCGGGAGAAGAAGACCAGAAGAAGAAGTAGACCAAGAGGAAGGAAAGGAAAGAATAAGAGAAAAAAAGATAGAAAAACAAAAAAAAAAGGCCAAAAATAAAATAGGGTAAGGAGATGGGCTTCGCCGTGGGCCTGCTTCTGTTGGGCTGAATTTGTCGCGGGTCGAGTTTTTAGCTGGGCTAAAAAAATAGAAATCAAAATTAGGCTTTTTAGAAAAAAAAAAAAAAAAAGAGAGAATTTTTCGTGGGCCTTCCTCATGGATTTAGGGTCGGCTTGGTTCCTTTAGCCCAACCTAGACCAACAGGGTCCGAATCGGGTCAGCAAGGCCGGGTTTCCTGACCCGGTCTGAATTATTTTTTTATATTAAAAAAACATCAAAAAATAAAATAAAAAATAAAAAAAATTCAGAAAATATGAAAAATAATTAAAAATCATTAAAAATTCGAAATTTCAAAAAATTCATGGAAAATTTAGAAACCTGAAAATTTATAAAAATTTTCCGAATTTTTTTTAAAATTCGAAAATATTAAAATATTAAAAATTCCAAGTTTGTTTTAGAGTTCCCTAAAAAGCTCTAAAATAATTCTTGGACAATTTTCTCTTAAAAGGTGTGGGAAAATCATCGGCCTAAGTTTGTGCTTAAAATTGAACAAGTCCTTATGATTTTATCTTAGGATCTTAATTATCCTCAGATGCAATTGCCCTTGATTACACGCTCACGATGCGATGATTATGGTTTCCCCTTTTGTCTAATTAGGATTATTATTTATTTATCGCTTAATGCTAGGTGCTTATTTTCTCTTGCAATTTATCTAATGTTGTCTCATGTTGCTAATTGTTAGTTTGATGGTTGCGCACCCGCATGATCACCTCACATATTATTGGATAATTTTAAAATCAATCCAAACTGCCTGACAAAAGTCTTTTTGAAATGAACAAGATTAGGTACCGAAAGGGCACTAATTGGTTAATTAGTGTAATCAAGTCCTCGATCCTAGATTCTCTGGTTGTGTAGAAAGTGAGGCACACTCCCATGCCTTGCTTGGTTTCTAGCCGACCCCAATAGGCTAGTGACGACTCCTCATTAGAAGATTTTCATGAACACCCAATGTCACACGGGATATGGGCTTGGGAGAGCCTACATCTAATTAAGGATCCTCGACTCATCTTCTAGATAATACCCCTAAACCTACCTATAGATATTTCTTTTTCCCTCGGGACAGAAAAAAATAGGTCACGACAACTGTAACTTGATTTGGTTTTCCCAAGGTCAAAGCATGAGCCCCTCGTTAATCCTTTAAACAATTTCACTCCCAATTCATGAGCCAACGTGAAAGATGAAGTGCTGGTTTAATTCACGGATCTATCCGAAAATCCAAGGTTTACGTCGTGGTTGAGAAGTTCCTCATTTCCCACTATTTTACGACTAGCTTTCCCATCCAATCCTATCCTCAATTGTGCCTCAGAGCATCTCATGGTTGCTCATCAAATTAGGCGAAGCTGTTGTAATGAGAAGAATAATGATAACTTTCGGAATTTCGAGTGAGAGCATAAAAAAAGACCGGACAAAGTCAAATTAGGCGAAGCTGTTGTAATGAGAAGAATAACCTTTTTATTGGAATGCAAATGCTGTTACTTCAAGGGTGTGTACACAAATACGAAATTCGCAACATTTCATAGTGGAAGGACGTGCACAACTTAGCACAAATGTCTCACAACATCAAATGAGGAAAAATAAAAAAGTCCACAAAGTCAACAAGAGCACGCGAACAAAGTCAATAAGATAAGATGCATTTGAAGACAAGCGTCGCAATCCGTGGAGAACTCTTGGATGACCTTTGTTGGCATCCTTTGTCTACATGCTTCAGTAGCTATTCTTCATTAAATGCTAGCAGCTTTCTTTGAAGAACATTCGAGAACACCAACAACCAAATTTAGAAACCAGCAACCAACGTGCTCACGGATGGGGAGTTATTTCATCGTCATCTCTAAAGAGAAATAAAGAAGAAGATTCTTGCAATCACACGCCGAAGGGAAATGAAAGCTTGGGGGAGAGATGAGTTTAATCTAGTACGGTTCCAAACGCGCTCCAATAGAATGGAGATATCCTCCCTCCCTTCCGAAAAAGCCAACAATCCTGCCACCATCTTCTTTCGACGGGATTCGAAATTTCATCAGTTTTTCCTTTGACTGTTTTGTCCCAATGAACGGCCCGTAAGTTTGGCATAAATCTGTGGTAATTATTTCCAGGCCGCGGATGATACTAGGTTGACGAGTTTTTTCATCTTTTTCCACCCAAACCCATATCGCAAGTAGACGCTCCTTGGGATAATCCAGGATGACCTGCGAGAATAGCAAAGCGAAACATGCTGTACTTGTGAGAGCAGATGAAGGTCTAGATAAAGGATTCCAAAAGAAGTGCCTCAGTTTTCGATGGAAAGATACCGTGCTTCGTGAAGCTAAGAACGTCATGAAAAGCAACACGTATGCATGAACGACCCAGTGATAGAAAAAAGTTAAATAGAAGAGAGAGAGTGAGAGGGGGATTGAGATATGGATTAACCTCCACGTATTTATCTTTTTTGGATTTTTTGCCAGGTTTCAAGCCTAACGCGAAGGAACCCTCGTTATTGTATCCATTTCCGTGTTCAGAGCCGGACACGAAGGAACCATTGTTATCGTATGCAATCCCGATAGCCTTAATTGCTTTGCCGAAACTAATACGAAATCCCCTCACGTCAGTGTGCACTCCATCATCCCATGCAATCCCATCAGAGCCTCCAAAGGGTCCAACGGTTTTGAAAGGATACATGCGCGGTATGGGCTCCACATACACTCCTATGAATTTGAGAGTCCTGTTGTCGCCATAAAAGCTAGTGATTCTGCTTCCATTTGATGGATACCAGAAGTACTTCCCCTTCTCCTCACCATAGGGACCATACTTTTCTTTATTACTGTAAAATGTGAGCGACTGGATAGTATCATTTTGTGCATAACCAGAGATCGATGTCAAGTACTCCCGTGGATAATCCAATTTAACCTGCGCAATCTCAAAAGTTTCTTTGAAAATTGGACGAGTGGTGTAAACAAGACCTATTTATAAATCCCGAGATAGACACACATCTTAATATCGGCTTGATTGATGAAATAAATGTAAGAGGGAAAAAGACACTAACCTGTTCATTCTTGGGGCAGCCTACTAGGGGCCAGCCTTTGTACACAATTGAGTAGCCTTGGTCACTATCATCGTCGTACACGAACGTAATGTAACAGATTTGATCAATGTCCTTTACCTTGATTTTCTTCACCCCTTTGAGGTTCCCATGATCCCGAGTTTCCTCCCTTGAGCCATCCCTAGTTTCTCCACTTGAGCCTCCAAATGGTCCGATTGATTTAATTGGGTAGAGATGCTGGATCTTTTTGAAATGTGCTCCAATTGCTTTAAGATTTTCATCACTCCTCCCGTAAAATCCAACAATTTTGCCACCCGTCGCGGGAGATGAGAAGTGTATTCCCTCTTTGCAAGCAATAAATTCTAACGTTCTTTTGTTTGTCCCAAACATGAGGGATGTAATGCCATGTTCATTGTAATACCCAGATATTGAAGTCAGATGCTCATTTGCATCTATTGTGATCTGCAATAATAGACATAATCATCAAACTCGTGATTTAATAAGTCTCGAAGGAGTCTCCCGCTAACTAGGCAATGCAAGTTTCGTAAGGATTTTACAAAGTATATGCATGTAAGGGGACCTACCGTACGAGGCTCGGGGCCCTCTGCTGGGATATCAGGATGTCTCCTCAGTTGCCCTTGTACATTCTTTGCTTCATAGAGAAAAGTGATTGATCGAATGAATTTCTCACCACATGATTCAACAATGATTTTGCTTACATTGGTATGGTCATCCCCATCATCCCATTTTGACCCATTTGAACAACCAAATAACCCTACAGACTTGAAGGGGTAGTATGTCTCGACTACTGCTCCGATAGATTCGAGATAATCGATGGTTCTCCCGAAAAACATGGTAACTTTCACAGCTTCTGACAGTGATGGTGAGGAAAAGTGCTTCCCTTCCTCTCTCCCAATCGGCCCCAATATTCTTTTGTTGGTTCGAAATGTGAGTGACTTGATTAGAATGCGACCATCATTTGCATTTTCGGAATATCCAGAAAAAGAAGTTATGCACTCGTACGGGTTTTCCAACTTAACCTGCAAAAAGGCTTGCATCATTCGATGAGCAAAATAAATTGGTATCTTTCTTTTAAAATTCGATTCGGATTATAAAATAAGTTATATATGCTAAGATTAATATAAATCATGTCTCTAATGAATTTGGTGGCAAATTTCATTTTGTGAATCAAAAAGTATTGTCTTTGCCTAACTTTGATAAAGTGAAGTTACTGCCTAGCGACCATGCTGATCCTCGTGTATCTCTGGTGTGAGCTTTTTATGTGGAATTGCTAATAATGTCATGATAAGCTAGAAAAATGAATTTATGACATTCAAGTAGAAACGGAATAAAGCAAAAAAGAAAGAGTCTAGATACAACCTCGAAAGTATTCTCCTCGCCATTTTGACCATAAGTAGTTCGAGGTTTGTAGCTGGTGGCTTTGTGGACTTCAAAAGTAATCTCACTAATGAACTCTGAGTAGATAATAAAAATCCCATTTATATCACCAGAATCCCATGATTTTTCACCTGCGCCTCCAAAAGGCCCGAAAACTCTACCGGAATGACCAACGGGATGAGGAATCCGCTTGTAAATAACTTCAATGGCCTCGAGATGGAAGGCATTGCAACTCCTGAGAAATCCGACGATTTTGTGGCCAGTGTGTGGAAATGAAAATTTTCTCCCTTCCTCATTTGTGCCGATCGGTACACATTTCCCTGTATTGGTGTGGAATGTTAACGACTTAAGAATGGTGCGTCCAGAATCTTCATTGGTGTGGCCTGACATATAAATCAAGTACTCCTTTGGATACTCGAGCTCAATCTGAGGAAAAAAAAAAAAATCAAAATTCGAGAAGAAGAGGTGAGGAACGCAAGACGAAAATTTGAGAGATTAGGTTGAACAATATTGGAAAAAAAAAATCTCTAAGGATATATTTGTTTCATGAAAATTAATTGATTTGAAAAAAATTCTCCTAAAAATGATCGCTTGTCTTGCTTCCAAAAGTGAATGAATGAAAAATATATTTATCATTTATGAAAATATTAGACATAAATGGTGTCAAAAGAAATATTTTTCAAATTAGTCAAATAATAACGTTTGACTTTTTTTTGGGTGTTGGGATGTTTCATTCGTTCTGATTTTTCTTTTTAATTCTTTTTGGGCCCATCTACTTCTCGATAGCTTTAACGAGATCACCTCAGCTATACAATCCAAAAATTTAAAAAGAGAACAAAAAAAATAGAATACTAATGACTTACTCGACGCGTAGATGTTTCGCCTACTATGGTGCCAAGTGTGACGGCTTTTGTAGAACATCCGCTCCCGTCGGATTCAACTGCGGGACGTCCGGTCCCATAGTCTTCAACCGTGATAAACTTGATTCCTTTTGAATCGAAGCCTACCTCGATTACTACTTTACGAGGATATTCTATAGATATTTCCTTCAAAGGTTCTGTAATGCGTCCCACTACTTTACAAGGATATTCTTTAAATATTTCCTTAAAATTTGGCATATGGGTTTCAATACTTTCAGGTTCTCTCTCCAAATCGGCAGATAATTTCCGCCAGTCTTCTCTCTCCTTAAAGAAGGAACCCCATTCTTTAAGGGCCGATGGATGACCTCCTGCATAATGAGCTAGATATCTAGACAAGTCCTCGTAACCTTCTTTGGGTTCTTCCATCTCAAAGGCATGACGGCAAAAGAGTCGAAATGCTTCGTCCCGAGTCAATCCTTCGACATTGTACCTGTCATCTACTTTGAGATCCTTCAGCAAATCTTGATTTCTTGTTGTGATCAAGATTCTACTCCCGGGGCAAAACCACGATCGCTCTTCGACGCCCAATTTTTCCAGTTGTTCTTTCTTTATTACACCATCAAGAACAAGAAGTATCTTCTTATGCTTCAAGTTTTCCTGTATCCTTTTAGGGTTGCCATGAACGCCATGCTTTTCTTTCATCTCGGTGAGATTTTGGAGTAACTTGTTCTGCAAGCTGACAAAATCAGACTTATCCGTATTTCCAAAATCGAGAGAGATAATGTGCTCAAATTCACCATGTGTGCCTTTACAAACAACTTCGGCCACCATTGTCTTGCCTATTCCTTTCGTACCACTTATACCTATCACGCGCACATCCTTATTCTTCTGGCCGATTTTTAGCAAGGGAATCACATCAATAGCCAAACGGTCCGCTCCAATTGCGTTTTTCGCAAAGTCATGAGACCTTGTTGGAAAAATCTTCTCGTGTAAGGCCCGGACTATTGCATCAAGGAGGTCCGGTTCAACCCTGGTGATAAATGTTAGTACAACAATTATGTGAGCAATCTGTATGAGAAAATAAACGTACATATTATACCCCAAAAGACAACATACAACAAACGTTGTACACAAATTTCTGTGGTGTATGAATAGAAGAAACCGAGGTTGAGTAGATCACCATAGACATTGGCATGCGTAACAATGAAATGTGATTAACTAAGCTCTACTTTCGATGGTAACCTCATCTGATGGCAAAGGAGGGTGCATCTAGTTTTTTTTTTTTAACGGTTTTTCTCGATCGTCTTGCGTTGGGTGGTCCCATGCATATGAAGAAACAACACATTTATGATTAGGCCATTAAAAAGGTAATATAAAAAAAAAAAAAAGAATGCTTCGTCCATACTTTTCCCAAATGTATACAATGTTATCATGTTTTTAAGTATGAAACTCCAACATTCGGCCCCAAAAAGGAGTGAAAAAGGCTACAAAAGGAACTTTTAGCGGAAGAAATGTAGTCGACCCTGTTATCCATCTTTTGGATTGAACTTATTCAAACCATAGTTACTTGTTTGTGTTTGTCTCCCTTTATAGTTTTCATTTTTGTTCCCCAATTCCCAGCAGTGCACGCCACTAAATTAGGGATTATTTAGTAAGCCCTTTTTACCTGAGTGTTCTTAATATTTTAGGTGGAAAATATCAAAAAATATCTTCACATTTTAATCCCATGTCAATTTGTACCATTGAGTTTTGCAAATCTACGATTAACATTCCAATTGCATGTAACATCTGGTCTTATTTTTGAATTTGTCATTTTCCTTCCAAATTTACCTCTTTCATAATTTCAAATTCACCCACAATAAAAGCTCTCTTTTCCAAAACCCTACACCGTCCACCCATCCACTGGTCAACCCTCCTCTCTCGGCGTCTCCAAATCACGTTGTCCCATCGCCAGCCACCGCCAGCCACCGCCCCACCTGAGCCACGACATGTCAAGCTCGACTCAGATCTGTCGTGTTCGAGTTGAGCTCGACATCGACCATGGCCGAGAGAGAGAGAGAGAGAGAGAGAGAGAGAGAGATGCACACGGGGCTCAGTAAGGGTCGGTGGCAGCGAGGCATCGATCGAAGTCAGTGGTGGGAGCCCACGGCCGAGAGAGAGCAAGGGTGTGAGAAGGCCCGAGCCAGTTTGAGAGAGAAGGAGGGAGAACGGGGAAACGGTTCAAGGTTTGCATCTACTTGTTCCATTCCCCTAAGAAAACGAATTCTGTCCAATATACAAAAATTCCATCCACAAAGCAGGCACACCAAGATGTAGCATCAAATAAAGAAAAATCACATATTGTGGTACTAAAGCTTCGACATGGAGTGACCAATCCCATGAACGTACCTGTAGTCATCTCTTTTGAAACCCGAAAACTTCCCAACCTCTTGTAGGGCGTTTTTCCATTTTTTTTTCTGCTGATTATCTCGCTCGTTCTCACAAAAACTTTCGAAAGCTTGCCCAAATTTGCTTTCGCTGGTCAATTTCTTAACATGGGCCGGTTCCACGCCATAAAATATGGGAATAACCACAAGGTTGTCGTGCTTCTTCTCGCACTCGACGATCTTGACCAACTCGCTCAGGCACCACCAGGAGTCGGGATAATTCTTAGAGAGAACGATGAGGGCAACCTTCGCGTCGTTGATCGCTGGGAAGATCTTCTCCTTGATCTTCTTCCCAGCGTGCTTTGGTTCATCGTCATAGAAGTAGCTAAACCCCGCTCGGTTCAGCCAAATGATGAGGTATTGTATGAAGTCTTTCCTCACGTTCTTGCCTCTGAAACTCAAGAAAACATTATGATTCTGTTGAGAAGAAGAAGAAGAGGAGGAGGAAGAAGGAGACGTGATTGTTTTCATATTGATATGTGGTGTAGAAACTTTGAGAGGCCGTTTTTGGTTAGAAAGACATTAAGAGGAAACCCATGTCTTCTTACACTTTACCAGGGAAAAACAATGTTCAGTGGGATGCGATTATTTCACCAAAAATTCCAGTTGACTTAACCAGAGACTTGTCATGATTGGTTTTACTTTATCTGGAGTCTGCAACTTGGATTTACTCGACAAATTTGATCAATTCTCACTATTTTTTTTTTTTGGTGTAACAGTTCTCGCTGACAGTTGAAGAAAATGGATTGAATGGCAGGAGCAAAATCTCTTTCTCCCTGAATATTCTACGTTCTGGATTGAATGGTAGATTACACGTTCTGGTTTGACTGGTAGGAACCAAGTCTCTTTCTCTCCGAAAATCAATGATCAACTTCATCCCATGCATAACCAAATATTGAATAGAGATATGCATACTAAAAGTCCTTTAACTTATCATAAAAGTGCTATGTCATAAACGTATAATTGAATCCTAAAATTTATAAAAAGTGTAATTAATTCCTAAAACTTGTCAAATTTGTACAATCATTCCTTTTGTTGACTCCGTCCAACTTGACTAATAGAAAATGCTTCTCTCCAACATATGGTGATAACGAGGCTAAAAAAATGTTGTTTTGGTCCAAATTTGATTTTTCTCTTAATTTCATTTAAATTAAATAAAAAATAAGCTAATTTTAAAAGAAAAGAAAAAGGGGAGGAGAGTTGGAAACCAATGGTGAGGGTTTTGCAGCCCTTGTTGTTGTTGCCCCACCATCGCCGGGAAGGGTTGGCGGTGTTGGGGGAATGTTGCTAAGGCTCAGCAACCCTTGCCAACCGCAGGAGACAGCTACCATGAGCGGTTAACCCCCGCTAGGATGACCCTTGTTAGATCCAGTTGAGGGCCACAACCTTTGCCTAGATCTAGGCGAGGGTCGTTACACCTCAACCCTCGAGCATGAGACAATTCATGTTCCACTTGTGTTCAAAAGAGTGCAACGTCCCAAGACGCGTCGCCGACTATTCTTTTTATCATATAAATATGCGCATGCAGAAACAATTATTAAACCTCGGTCAAACATCATCAATAGGGATAGTCAGAAATATAGACAATTCAAAACGACATCGTTTAATCCTTAAGAAGGGGTACATGTACAACCCTATCCTTGGGCCCTATTCCCACAACCATCAAAATATGTAAGGCAAAATGGGTCAATCTACTTCCTCCCTTATCCTTAGGGTTTAAGGTTTGGTTAGTCCAAAAGTCCACAGCCAAGCACGTCCCTTAAGGTCTTGAAAATGATTAAATAATAACCAGTGAGATAAAATCTCAGTAAGTTCAAGCACTTAGCCTTAGCTAAGGCACCAATTCACCTCGGGGGTACCTAATAGGCACATCTCTCATAATAACAACCGGTAATCAAATCCAATTACAAGCAACCTTACCTCATGGTTGCACATACCCTACACAATATTAGATACACGGCTACAAAAAGGTAAGCAGATGATCACATAATTAGAACATCACACAAATAACCTCCCATGTAGAAAGCAGTCAGGCGTATTCTAATTATGCATCTCCCCGCGTCAACACGCTTCAGGGCTCTACCTTTTCCCCCGTGTAAACACGCATTAGGGCACAACCACCTCTATCTCCTTGCGTAACACGCATTAGGGCTCTATCCTTTTTTTCGCATCACACGCATCAAGGCACAACCACCTCTATCACCTCGCATAACACGCATCAAGGCTCTATCCTTTTCCCCGCGTAAACATGTATTAGGGCCGCCCTCCACCCTGCGTCCGTATGCCTCAGGGCACAAGTGGTCCCACACACACACCTCCATACGAACCCATATAATCACTCGCATCGTAATCCACACAGGACATGCATGAAATTCACATACGATGCAGTCGATGTCCCACATATTATCCGTCAATCGACACATTGCGATAATCCGACAATCAACTATTCTCGTAAGGAAAGTCCACATAATTCCCAGGATATACGTGCTTCAATCAATAATGCACAAGTATGTAATCAGCACATAAGTCAATAGGTGTCTCGTATAGTATCCATCTCACAATAATACGACAACCGATAATTCCCGTAAATCATCATTTATCTCAATTACTTATCAAGAAAGTAATCAATCTAAACACGGAGAATTATCCTAATTAATAATTATTAAAAATAATAATTATCACTAATAATAATAAAATAATATTTAATTATTTTCGGAATAATTAAATATTAAAAATTAATATAATATAATATAAAATAATCATATAATTAACCTAAATCACCATTAGGCTCTAATTAATCACCGCTAACCCTGATTAGTCACATTAATCGTAAATTAGCCAAATTACCCATAACTAATCACCTAATCCCAATTAGTTATAACTAAACTAACCCTAAACGAGATTAATACACTAAACAAGGGTTTAGAGCCAAAACCTACCGTTTAACGACGACGAAGGTATCGCTGTGATGAGGGTAGCGAGATGGACGCACGGCAGTTCCGGTGTGTTGAGACGGGGCGACACGACGGCTAGATCTTGGTCGGGAGCTTGCTGTCTTCATGATTGTTTCAATCTTAGCCGGGTCCACAGAGATTCCTTCCCTAGAAATCACATGGCCAAGGAATGTTACTCTGGTCAACCAAAACTTGCACTTACTGAACTTGGCGTACAATTTGTGATCTTGAAGGGTTTGCAGCACTATCCTCAAGTGTTGTTTGTGTTCCTCCGAACTCTTCGAGTATACCAAGATGTCGTTGATGAACACAATCACGAATCGGTCTAAATACTCTTCAAACACACGGTTCATCAAATCCATAAAAGCTGCAACGGTGTTAGTTAGATCAAACAGCATCATCATAAACTCATAATGACCATAACGTGTATGGTTCGTCAAATCCATAAAAGTTGCAGGTGCCTAGGAAATTGGTTCTGTTCCCGGGGCTTACTCAACTATAAATTTTATTTCCCTTTCAGGTGGCAACCTTGGCAACTCCTCAGGGAAAACATCTGAAAAATCCCATACTACTACAATGTTTTCCATTCTTAGTTCCTCCACCAACGTATCCACTACGATTGCCAAATAAACCTTAGCAACCTTCATCCAAAAGGCAAGTCACTTCAAGTGACAAAATCCATAAAAGTCACTTCAAGTGACAAAATCCTCCGAACTCTTCGAGTATACCAAGATGTCGTTGATGAACACAATCACGAATCGGTCTAAATACTCTTCAAACACACGGTTCATCAAATCCATAAAAGCTGCAACGGTGTTAGTTAGATCAAACAGCATCATCATAAACTCATAATGACCATAACGTGTATGGTTCGTCAAATCCATAAAAGTTGCAGGTGCCTAGGAAATTGGTTCTGTTCCTGGGCTTACTCAACTATAAATTTTATTTCCCTTTCGGTGGCAACCTTGGCAACTCCTCAGGGAAAACATCTGAAAAATCCCATACTACTACAATGTTTTCCATTCTTAGTTCCTCCACCAACGTATCCACTACGATTGCCAAATAAACCTTGGCAACCTTCATCCAAAAGGCAAGTCACTTCAAGTGACAAAATCAAAGGGATTAAAGGTCCTCCCTGATTTCCAATGAATGAAAAGCTACTACCTCAATAGGATTAAATTGTATTGTCTTTTTATGACAATCCATTGTGGCTTGTTGTTTGGTGAGCTAGTTCATGCCAATAATGACATCAAATTCATATATTTCCAGCACAAGCAAGTCTATGTTTTCTTCTCTACCACCAACCATTAATTTTCATCCAGGACATCCTAACGCATCAATTACACTATCCTTCAACATGGTAGAAATATTAAAAGCTACTCCCAATGATTTTGGACTTAATCTCGCTAGCTCAACAAATTGCTCAGCCACGAAAGAATGGGTAGCACCAGGGTCAAACAAAGCATAAGTAGTGTGTGTGTGACAGCCTAGGCGATGGTGCGTGGGGAAGAGGGATGGTGGTGCGTCCACGCCTCAGTCCTTGACATGCGCAAAGAAGGGAGGGACATGTCTCTTGTCCCACATCGCTTAGGGGGGAGTTTTGGGCTAATTTATAAGGTTGTGATCCCTCTCCCCCAAGTAACACATTTTAAACCCGTGTGGGCCTTGACTAAAAGCAGACAATATTACTCAGCGAGCCCCAGGTCCTTACAGTGTGGTTGTGTAAAAACATCGTACTTGTGACCACAGAGGGCGAATCCTCCACCTCCTTCTAAGTAATAGCATACACCCTTCCTTGCACCGAGGGTTTGATCAGGTTATTCTGCGGTGCGTACCCTGCAGGCTGTCCTATCTGCAACTGTTACCCTAGTGCTTCTACTGACCTACAGGGGCAATTCCTCACTTGGTGGCCTTGCTGGCCACAACCAAAATAAGCTCCCATCTAGGCAAAGCAAGAGGCATTTCCTTGTTTTCTACCGTATAGTCAGCATGCACCATTCGAGCAAGCTGCTTGTTTCCCCACACCATTCCTTCGGTTTGATGGAATATGGGGCCTTCCCGCTCTCATCGGTCTTTTCCCAAACCGATGGTTGTCCCTATTCGGCACAAACCGCGATCCAAATGCCCGCCTTTTCGGCTAAGTGTTTATCAATCATATGAGATCTCGCATATAGCTCATCATAGTCCTTCAAATTCAGGTACACCAAATGGTCCCTGATTTCCAACTTCACCCCATCTTTGAACCTCCTAGCCTTATCCACTAGATCCTCTATCAGTCTCGGTGCGTACTTCGACAGTTCCACGAATTTCACCTTGTACTGATCCACTGACATTTAATTTTGTCGAAGCCACTGAAACTCCCCCATCTTCTGCTCCCGAGCATACTCGGAGAAGTACTTGCTGTAAAAAGCTTTCACGAAGGCACCCCACACCAAGGCCGTACCTTTCAGAATTACTCCCCTTTGAGTAGCCTCTCACCAAGTACTAGCATTCCTTTGCAACTGATGGACTGCAAGTGTCACCTTTTCCTCTTCTGAACACATCGGTAAGGCAAAGGTTTTCTCCATCACCTTGACCCAAAGGGTTGCAGCCTCAAGGTCACCCACCCTGGTGAACTTGGGTGGTTTCAGTTTCAGAAATTGTTCTACCAGTTTATACGTCAATCGCACATGAGACTCTTCCCTCACCTCAAGGGTTGGGGCCTCAATAGGAGCAGCAGCATTAGTAGTAACGGTTGCAGTAGCAGTGGTGGCGGCAGTAGCTTGAGCCTATTGCCCTGCCAGGGTCTCAAGTGCCTGCAGGATCCCATCCAGCCTAGGATCTCCGGGTGCCCTATCTCGAACTCTAGCCTGCCTTGCTGCAATCCGCCTGCTAGGAGCTCTTTGCTTAGGATTGCTCATTTTGTAGAATCTTTACTGAACCTGCTTTCCAATTCCAACCAAGAATTAGAAACTATGAGCAACTCGCTTACTAATAGAGATTCATTAGCAATCACAGGCACATAAAAGAAATTATCTTTCCTAACTAACTATCCCAACACCCATCACTCCTTATCACTCCAGGAATTGACCGGGCTGCTCTAATACCAAGTCCGATAGGGTTGTCATGCCCCGACCCTCGAACACGAGACAATCTCTGTTCCACTTGTGGTCAAAGGAGTGCGACGTCTCAAGATGCGTCACCGACCATTCTTTTTATCATACAAATATGCGCATGCGGAAATTATTATTAAACCCCGGTCAAACATCATCAATAGGGATAGTAAAAAATATGGATAGTTCAAAACGACCTTGTTTAATCCTTAAGAAGGGAAAATAGGTCAATCTACTTCCTCCCTTATCCTTAGGGTTCGAGGTCTGGTCAGTCCAAAAGTCCACAGCCAAACACGTCCCTCAAGGACCTGAAAATGTTAAATAATAACCAGTGAGATAAAATTTTAGTAGGTTCAAGCGCTAACCCTCGGCTAGGGTACCAATTCGCCTCGGTAGTACCTAACAGGCACATCTCTCATAATAACAACCAGTAATAAAATCCAATAACAAGCAGCCTTACCTCGCGGCTGCACATACCTTGCACGTTTTTAGATACACGGCCACAAAAAGGCAAGCAGATGATCACATAATTAGAACACCGCACAAATAACCTCCTATGCGCATAGCAGTCAGGCGTATTCCAATTATGCATCTCCCCGCGTCAGCACGCTTCAGGGCTCTATCTTTTCCCCCGCGTAAACGCACATCAGGGCACAACCGCCTTTATCTCCCTGCGTAACACGCATCAGGGTACAACCACCTCTATCTCTTTGCGTAACATGCATCAGGGCTCTATCATTTTCCCTATGTAAACATGCTTCAGGGCCGCCCTCCACTCCGCGTTTGTACGCCTCAGGGCACAAGTAGTCCCACAAGCACACCTCCATATGGACCCATATAATTCTCAAGCACTCGCATTGTAATCCACACGGGACATGCATGAAATCCACATACGATGCAGTCAATGTCCTACATATTATCTGTCAATCGACACATTGCGATAATCCGACAATCAACTATTCTCGTAAGGAAAGTCCATATAATTCCCAGGATATATGTACTTCAATCAATAAGGCACAAGCATGCAATCAGCACATTAGTCAATAGGTGTCTTGTATAGTATTCATCTCACAATAATACGACAACCGATAATTCTCGTAAATCACCATTTACCACAATTACTCATCGAGAAAGTAATTAATCTAAACATGGAGAATTATCCTAATTAATAATTATTAAAAATAATAATTATCACTAATAATAATAATAAATTTTAATTATTTTTGGAATAATTAAATATTAATAATTAATATAAAATAAAATAATCATATAATTTACTTTAATCACCATTAGGCTCTAATTAATTACCACTAACCCCGATTAATCATATTAATCATAATTTAGCCAAATTAACCATAAGTACTTATCTAATCCCGATTAGTCCTAACTAAACTAACCCTAAACAAGATTAATACACTAAATAGGGGTTTAAAGCCAAAACCTACCATTTAACGACAGTGAAGGTACGGTTGCGAAGGGGGAGGCGAGATGGACACATGGACACCTCCGGTGCGTCGAGGTGGGACGACATGGCAATCAGATCTTGGCCGGTAGCTTGTTATCCATACGGCCAAAGAGGCAACCGGAGAGGGAGAGATGGCCGGCAGCTCAAGGCTAGCTAGGAGGGCGGTTCTCCGGTCAGCTAAGGGGCGGCAGACAGTAGCTGTGTCCAGCGAGAGGGAGGCAGCTGGCTCCAACTAAGGTAGAAAGAGGGAGGAGCAGCAGTAGGACAGTCGCGGCTATTGAGCTCGACGAACAGTGGTCCCCAGGCGATACGATGACCAACGGATGGAGGGATAACGATGGCTGAACAAAGAACGACCGGCCGTCGACCGACGAGGCGACCGCAGCGACAGCAGAATGCAGACATAGCAATAGTAGTCACAGCCAAGCAAGGCATCGGCTAACCAGTCGGGAGGCTCATCGGGTTCCAACAATAGGCCGACGAGCAGCGGGCGGCAATTGTAGTAGGGGCAACACAGTTACTGCAGTGGCGAATGAAGGAGGAGAAAAGGAGAACGGAGGATGGTTCGGGTGGTTCCAACTGGTTCACGGTGGACAAGCAGCTTGTGGTGGTCCAACGACGAGTAGATGAGGTGGCGGAGCTGCTGTGGTGACAGTGGTGGCGGCGGCACAGAAATACAGCAGCAGTTTGGCCAAGGAGAGAAAAAGAAGAAGAAGAAAAAGAAGAAGAAGGATGTCAGCTACACGTTCAGCAACAGCAGAGAGAGAGAGAGAGAGAGAGAGAGAAGGATTTTGAAAAGTCAAGGGGGGGAAAAGACAAGGCAGGGGGCAACAGGTGGTGCAGAGAAGGAAAAAGGGAAGAGGGGATGTGAGGGGCCAGCCACAACAGAAGAAAAGAAGGAAAAGGGGGGGAGAGAGAGAGAGAGAGAGAGAGAGAGAGAGAGAGAGAGGGGAGGGAGAGGGAAGGGGGCGCACGTGGGAGAGAGGAAAAGAAGAAGGGAAGGGAAAAAAATGGCGAGGTTTCGATTCCAATTTTCAGCTCGGCGGTCCTACTTCCGACATTTCTGAGTACCTAAAATTTTTTGGAAAATAATAAGGCTAAAGTCCAATAATTAATCCCGACATCTAAAAAGTTTGATATCTAAATTTGGATTAAAAATCATGGCCGAGTCAATCAATCACAACTTTAGTAGGTCTTAGACTAACGGGCGGTTTTTAGGACTCACGCGTGCGCACGAGTCCTCAATAGCCTTTCCCCTTGGTTAGTATATCGTGAGTGATCAATTCAGAGCGAGAGTCAACTAACAGCGTATTAACGAACATTCATAATTAAAGCCCACAATAGTTCGAAAAATTCCAAGACATCACAAGGGTCATCAACACTTGGTCAATGCTCGGTGACCCTCACTAGCTATTCTCTCACCCTAGCAATGGTGGGGTGTTTGGGGACGACCTCAACGGATCTCTCACTCTCTCTCTCTCTCTCTCTCTCTCTCTCTCTCTCTCTCTCTCTCTCTCTCTCTCTCTCTCTCTCTCTCTCTCTCTCTCTCTCTGAATTTAGCTAATTTTTCATTCAATATAAATAAAATACTTATTAAAAATCAGATTTGGACGGAAATAATGTCGAGAGAAAATATAAAAAAAGTCGCATTATTATATTTCATCAGCCAAATTGAACGGAGTTAATAGAATGGCTTTTCTTTTTGTCAAAAAATGGAAGGACTTGATTACACTAATTTAATGAGTTCTAAAATTTGATTATACTTTTTGCAAGTTTAAAGATATAATTATGTTTTCGTAATAACTTTTGAGATTTTTAATGTAGTTTATCTCTGTAATAGTATTTGCATGTGGACCGACATCACTGAAACTAGAGCTGCAAAATGATGTTGACAGTTCTCAATTGACTTCCAAGAACACACATTCATCCGAGTCTGTCAACATTTCAACTAGGGATGAGCATGGTCCAGGTAGGGCCGGTCCACCGCTTAACCCTAGGACCAACCCACACAATGTCGGTCCTCAATTTTTGGCACCGAGGGCCGACTCTATTGAACTTTGGACTGAGTACTTGACCGACCTAATGGGTTCAGTCCAGTTCTAGGGTCAACTCGAGACCAATCGATAAATTTTTAGATTATTTTTTGTATTCACTAAAAAGGCAAACTTATTATTTTAAATAACATATCCATCGATAATGCAGCATTGAGCAATCAAATTATAAATACTAAAACATATTCAACAAATGTCTGATAAGGCAACAATATAAATTTCACACTTGTTAAAAGTAAGAAATCATAAAAATGATTAATAACTACTCATAGAGCCACGAGGCAAGCATTGCTTACAAGCAAAGAAGGTTTCTAATTAGGACTTTTTTTCTTTGTGATTTACTCGGCTGCGGGCAAGGTTAGCAAAGAGAGGCGAGTGGCAAAAACAACGAGTAGGGCGAGTGTCGGGTGGCGAGTCATGCAAGGTTGCTCATGAGAGAAGTTGTTTTTTTCGATTTTACCTGGCAAATTGAAGACTAAGAGGATAAAGAAGAAAGAAGAGAACAAGAGAATTGGTGGAGGAGTACGTCGTTTGAGTTAGAGTTTGCTCTTTAAAATAAATAACTTTTTTATAAATAATATATTAGATATATAATATGTAATATATCTAAAATATTTATAATATTTAATATATATTTATATATAATATATAAATTTAGGATTGGTTCGGGTTGGACCAACCCGAAACTCCGAGGATGGAGTATCAACTCGCACAGTGCTGGTCTTGAGAAGTCCAAGAATCTTAGGACCAAGGACCGATCTAATCTTTTTGGGAACCGGACCAGGACCGGTAGGGTTGGGCCAGTCCAAGGTCGGTCCAAGGTTGACCCTGGACCGATGCTCACCCCTAATTTCAATGCCATTTAATATTTCTTTCTAGTTGTTCTTTTCCTTTCAAATTTGAGAGTAGAATTAAATGCGGTTCATCGGTATTCTTTATGGACTAGCATTTGTTAGGGAGCTAATGGTTCTGATATAGGTGCGAGATTCTTATATCGTTTTTCAGATGTCCTATTAAAACCATAATGGCATAAGCAGAAAACGTGACTGAATTTGAAATATAGAGGCAATTAATGGTAATGGAATCTAAATACAAAAAGAATCATTAGATTATTATACCCACCAATAGAGAGAGAAAATAATGCAGACAAGTCACGTTTTCTTTTAAGGATTATAGAAAAAATTTTCTGGATTTGAATTTATCGGACTTAGTCTATCTCAACAGTTGATTTTGTGAATATTTTATTTAGGTCCCTCGTGAGACTGAATGGCTGGGTTCAGCTCTACATGCGTTCAACGATAAAGATCTACAACCTTGTAAATAGAAAAATAGCTACATCATATCTACACTAATTCCCACCCAACTTTGTTCACACACAATTCTTCGATAGGCTACTGTAGGCGTAAAACCTGCTATAGTATATATAGATGAAAAATAAAAACAAATACCAAATATAAGTAAGGTGATGTTCAAGAATAGAAATGAAATTAATTCGGGCTTGAAACTATCACAAACCAAACCAAGGGCTTGTAGGCCCTTGCCGCCGGTTGGCCAAGGGTCAGCGGTCGGCAACCCCTAGCTAGGGCCCAGCGACCTTGGCCGACCCTACCCCCATCATCATTGCCCTTACCAATGACAGTGGAATGGCAGCGAAGGCTTGCACAACCCTTGCTAAACAAGTCTACTATATAGTATATATAGATGAAAAAGAAAAACAAATATCAAATGTAAGTAAGGCTGTGTTTAGGAATAATAAGGAATTAGTTAGGGCTTGAAACTATCACAAACCAAACCAAGAGCTTGTAGGCTCTCGTTGCCGGTTGGCTAGGGTCACCGACCCCTAGCCAGGGCCCGATGACCTTGGCCGACCCTCCACTTATTATTGATGCCCTTCCCAGTGGCAGTGGGGTGACGGCGAGGGCTTGTACAACCCTCACTAAACAAGTTTGCAATCCATTTTTTTAATTTAGCATTACATTTAATTTAATATATTTATATTAAAAATCAAATCTATAGCAAAACAACGTTGTTTTAGCTCTTCTTTGCTAACTCAGCTTTTGGCGAGCTAGACATCTTATAATATTAAAAATAAGCCATGTCGGACTTTCAGCACATTTGCTGGACTTGGCACTTAAATTTCTTAATTTTCAATAAAAGTAGCACTTGAATGTACCCTTCAGACTTTTAGCATTTAAATGTCTCACCATGTTAAGTTTTGACACTTATGTTGTACTCCTGCCAACTGATTACATATATTGACATGATCGAATAATAAATAAATAGAGTAAAGAAAAAAAAACTAGACACCAAACTTATGTGATTCCGTTAATGTAACCTACGTTGACTAAGAGAATAACAAATAATTCTACTATAGATCAAGTGATATAGTGAATATTACAATCACTCAAGTCACTTAAACAATTCAAGCTCCACATTGCACACAATAGTGTGTCGTGACCTCACCTCGGGTGCACCACCTAGGGTTTGGCTAATGGACTACTAGGCCTAAACTTAGTTCAGGTTTTCCCAGGCCCATACCAATTCACGACTTAGGGTTTAAGTTTTTAGTATGCAAATGATTTTTACTTAGGAGTCACCACTACTCTATTTTTGATGGGTTGATTAGAAACCCAAGTAAAGTAATAGGAGAATTACTTTACTCCTACGAACCAGAGACTATGGGATCGGGGACTTGATTACGTTAGATTTCTCTAACGCCCTTTCGGTACCTTTTCTCTTTTATTTGAAAAAAAAAATGATTTGCAGGCAATTTGTATTGATTTTAATTTACTCCCTAATATGCAATGTGATCATGCGAGTGCGCAACCATTATCTAACACTCAATAAAGCAAAGCAATAAATAAATTGCAAGCACAGGGAAGAGATACTTACCCAAAGCAACGAAAGCATCTGCAATGTTAGCTTAAAAATCACATCACTAATCCTAGATATGATTTCACGCAATCATTCAAATATTTTTTTAGGTTTTCATTTATTTAATGAGGCCTAAAACTACATGCAATGCATGTAATGACATACGAAAGTGTCTAACTATAATAGCATGCAATGTGCATCCTAATATGCAAACTATATATCATGCGATATTAATTATTTAACTTAATCTAATGCCAGAAAATATTTAATGCAACTATCCTAGTATGTCACGCATTCAAATGACCCTAAACATGCAATGACTAGATGACATGCAATGGATGATGTAATTCTACGCGACGCATGCATGATATGGCAATATGATGCGGCTTAGACTACATCACATGCAAGTGATTTTTTTTGTGTTTTTTTTATATGAAATTTCAAAATCAAAAATATCCTATATTTAAACATGCAAACTATCCTAAAAGAAAATATTATAACAAGAATCATATCCAACTAAACTATATTTTTTGGGTTTTCTTTTATAAGTAAAATCAGTTCGAGCAAAGGCATCAAGAAAGCACAGCAACAAATCAGGCAAGATATTATCCATGTCTGTCTAATTTTGAAAATAAATTGACGAATCATATCTCAGGTATAAGATTGGATTGGTCAATTTGTCACAAAATCGTGAATCGTATCTTGGGCATGAGATCGAATCGATGATTTTTCCATGCGATTGCGAGTCATATTTCGGGCATGAAATTGGACTGACAATCATACGCACGTTGTGAAATTAGGAAAATTTCCTAATTTAAAAAGCTACTCAATATTACGAACGGGATAATATATTATGAAATTCAATTTCGTGCATCAACAATGTTTCAAATAATGAAATAAAATATTCGGAAATAAAATTAGATAGGATATTTTACCTAATTCGAATATTGCACGGATATTGCTTCCCAATTCGAACTTCCTGGATTGGACGTCGGCTGGTGGGAATCGGGATCGGCGCTGCTTCAATGCGACCGGCTTGCGGATGGTGGTTCTCGGCTTGATGGAATGGCTCCACTCAAAACTCTGACTTATGCTTTGACCACGCCATTGAATAATCCCAATGATCAACGCTTGCTATTTCATCAATTGTGGTTGAGTGGAGCACGAGATTATGGTAGCTATGGTGGTGTCGCACACGTGTTAGAAGCTATGGACAACCAGCAGAGGAAAATCTAGCACGTCTGGCGATGGAGAACCCGAGGCCGACTGCTCGTTGCAAGACGCATGCTTGGGGTTACCGAAGTCACGAGGAGCTTATGATGGCCGGGAAACCCGCGAGAGAGTAAAGGTTGTAGGCGCCACAAGGCTAGACACGGCAACGTGGATTGTAGAGTGGCTGTGGTTCGTCGATGTCGGGCTCCAGTAGTAGGAACAGCAGCAGGCAGCGAGCTCAGGACAGTGGGGCTCGCAGCTGGGGGTGCTCCGTACTACGGATGGCATCGGGAAGCAATGGGCGGCAATAGCTCGGACTCAGATCAGCAGCTGCAGGCCGTCACAGGTGACTCGGTCATCGTGGCGACGGAAGATGGTGTGGCAAGGGGCGCTTCAACCAAGCCTTGGCCGAGGGAGTTCTCGCTCTATTTCACTCTCTCCCTCTCACTCTTGGCAGTGTATTCAGTGTGTCCCTCTTCGATGTGTGAGGCCCCTTTTTATAGGTGAGAGGACTATGCTATTTAAGGAAAAAGAATAAATTTGCATATTGCCTATTTAGCTCTTGTATCCCTCGTGCAATATTTTTTCAATATTTCATCCGACACTTTCCCTTAATATTGGAAGAATAATGCGAATATTCTCGGGAATATTCCCGTCTTCCAACTCATCACTCCTTAATGGGCCTAGCCAAATTCTCTTTCCCTGTGGGCTTAGTCCAACTTGTTAAATTAAAGCTTAAAACCATCAATTAAAGCCCATCTGCCACTTGTCCAATGCAAATGCAATAATAATAAATGCTCCTAAAACTATATGCTATGCAATTTAATTTTAATATTTTTTGTTTAGGGGTTAAATCCCTAAATTTTTGTGCATTAAATTACGAATGATTAATCAAAATTTAGGTATTAACAGCTGCTCCTCTTTAAAGGTGAGCTCGCAGAGGTTGCATTCAAAGATAAATTAAGACCTAAATTTTGACCATGCATATGCAATATGATGTTATTTTTTGTGGGAAAATGAATCCCATTTTAAAATGCAATATGATATGATGCATGGAAAAGCTAATGCAAAATATGAAAAAAAGAAGAAAAAGAAAAAGAGCGTACCTGTAGTTACTTACCAATCAATATGGTAGAGCATCTTGAGGTACAGGATGAATCTTTACTCCACAAGAATTTGGTTTTTATTTCAAATTTCTTGAAGAGTCTAATACTTATCGAATTGCCTAGATCCAAACTGAGGCAACCGAATAAACTTGCTCAACGGATGCTCAATGTCAGGTGAGACGGCTATTGGAACAAGTTGTCTAGAAATACTTAGATCCAGACTAAAATGTCGAGAATTGGGGAACTTAATCAATAAACACTCAATGTTAGGTAAGATGAATATTGGATTAAGACAACTTAACCAATAGATGCTCAATGTTAGGTGAGTTAAATATTGGATTAAGAAGATTCGAAATACCTAGATCCAGACTAAGGTATAATGAAAGAGATCGACAAAACATTCATATCCAGAATGAAACGTTTAACGGAAAGAGTTTGTGACATTCAGATCCATTATTGAGATGTCAACAATTGATTGATAGATTTTGGACGAGATATTCAAATCATACTCTCGATTTTTGAAAATTGGGGGAGATGCTCAAATTTTGCGTCGAGCACTCAAATTTCATTTAAGGGATGAGTTACTCAAGTTTTGTTTTAAGTACTTGAAGAGATTTAATACTCACCTGGCGACATTTTACAATCCCTAGAGAAAATGTCTCTAAGGTGATGAGGAGACTTTCGGCTACAACAGCACACCAAGTCGATAAAGAGGAACTCCAATCTATGGGAGCACGCCGGGTTGATGAAGAGGCTCCGAGCTACGGAAACACACCGTGTCGATTAAGAGGGACATCGAGCTACAGAAGCATGCCATGTCGATGGAAAGGACTCTGGGCTACAGAAGCACACTAGGTTGATGAGAAGACTTTGGCTACAAAAGCACGCCATGTCGATTAAGAGGGACATTAGGCTACGAAAGCACGCCATGTCGATTTCCTGTAGAAATAAAATTCAAGAATGTTTTGACGAATTTCGAGGCTTTAGAGAGCAACTCGAACGTTGAGCATTATTTGGTCTTCAAGAAAGTATTATTTGTCAGACATGATTAGAGCAAAAACTAATACACATTCATAAAAAAAGGTAGACAATTTGAGCTACTCTAGAATGCACATTTCAAAGTTCTCTGAGGTTTTCATCAATTAAAGTTTATGCACAATGATTTTACCATGTTTACACAACCAAATTATCACTAGGGAGAAGAATCTTGCAAAACAACTTTCACTCATGACATGAATTTCTTAAGAATGCTAAATGAGAGACTTTAAGTTAGAAAGGACTTTCACTCACTCTCATTTAGAAGGGTTATTTTATGAGAATCACTCCATCTCACTACCATCATATCAACAAGGGTCCAAGTATTCTTGCAAGCGGTACGACTTTACCAATCTGAGAGGTCTTTAATAGGGACCTTAATGTGGGCTTGGTCAATGGCTTAACAACGGGACTTTTTGAGTCAAGGCTATTGAAAGAAATAATATTCCACGATCATCTCCGGGTTTACAAGTCAAGAACCCTACAAAATGAGATATAAATAATCTTGCTCACACTTCTTCGAGCAATGCTTAAGACATATGAACACCCACATTAATTCAAGTGCCCTAATCTAAAGAGACTTTATAAGGGACGTAACGTAGGCTAGGTTCACGGGTTGAGAAATGAAAGGATTATCAGGCTCAAAATTTGTATAGATGGGTAAGAGTTGGTGATCATCTTGGCATTACTGCCAGTCTTCATATTCACCATCAAAGATTGTCTTCAAAATGTGCTCTATTGACTATAAAAGTTTTGCATTTGAGTTCTTTGAGTACCACTCCATTGGGAATACAACTTTTCACAATCTATCTTGACTCTTTTTCATTTTCTCCTATGGGCATCGGCCTTACTTTTACCAGGCACACTGCTTTTTCTTGCCCCTCTTTTTTACTCTTATGTCTACAGGCATCGGCCTTGCTTTTACCAGGCACACTACTTTTTCATGCCCCCTAGTTCTATTTTTACCATTGACACATTGTCTACAATGCATCAATCTTTCATTTGGAATTCTGAAGGTCTTCACATTCTGTTGGCACTCTAGACCATGTTGTTTCTTGAATGATTACTTTTTGCTTGCCCTAGTCTGGGGGATAATCACCAACTGGGTTCAAAGAAATGAATTTGTAAGCTCAAAAGGGCTATGCAATGGATATAAGTGTGTAGGATAGAAAAAAAAATGCTCTTCGTCATCCTAAGGCACTTGGATTATTGTTTGAGTTCATCTGCAATAAGATACCCAAAGATTGATGCAAGTGAGAGCAAGAGAATTTCTATCTATTTTTCTCATCATGTGATACCAACTTACCTCCAATTTGCCCAAATATGAGGTGGTTCTTGACAGGGGTAATTTGAAAAAAATCTCCACAAGTGTATGGGGCTCAAAGGGGTTAAGCAATGGATCACTTGTAGTGTTTGGGATAGAGAAATGAATTGTCCCTCATCATTTTGATCTTCGTACCTTTCGTAAGAGAACTCTTTACCTTATGAATATGGAAATTGCTGCACTCATCTCACAAGTGTATAAGTAAGGGATTGTGTATAGGACATGTTTTGCCTTTCATCATCCTAACACGTCTCACTTAACATTCTTAAGAATTGGATGTCATTCATTAAATTGCCCATCTTGACAAATCTCCACATGAAATTAGTAAGTTAAGCAAGTAAAATCACCATGCAAATTCTTTTTCCAAAAGAACTCAACAACTTTAAGCATGAAAAGCTTTGTGACTTCAGAACAAATAATTTACCATACTCGAAAAAAATTTTCACAAGCATGAAAAACATGATATTGAGCATTCATTCAAGGAATAAGGGACTATCTCAGCAATCAATGTCATTGGATTGCCCCTATCTAAAGGGAATGAACACATAAATTGATCAATTGACATCGGAAATCAATCCTTGATTCGATAAATGCTCCATTCTTACTTTTGCCCCAGCATAAGAGAATGTGCATGAATAGGACACTATGCAAGAGAATGCAAATTGAACATCCATTTTGGCTTAGATTGAGATTTTATCTCAATTGAGTCACTACTAAAATTTATCATCCTCCCAACACATCACCTGCAAGGAAAAGAACAAACTGTCATTTCCAGAATCAATTATATTCAGGGAAGAGATGTACCTCTTTCATCAAAGATAGATGGTCCTCTTTTGACCTGCTCCTCTTTTTCTTTAGGAGATGCAAAACACTTCATTTGGCTTTCCGGGATGGATATCTCAAGTATCAACAAGATATGCCCCACATTAACTCTTTGGAGTTGTGCTCTCAACCTAATTGAATAACAATTGAGCCAATGGGTTTATTATAACTTGTTGTGCCTTTTTCAGACGTTCTTTCCTCAGGCCAAGAAAATTATACTCTAAGACATGAAGTAAATGAGTTAGAAAAATAAACAGACCAACTGGAATGCATGTTTTTTTTGGAAATGGCTTCAATCTTTTTTTCTTTCTTTTGAATTTTTCTTTTGGGTGAGGAAGCATGATGAAGCCCAACCCTTAGAATTTCTCCGAAGATGATTTTTTTTTTCATTGTTGGATATCGTCACGGGGTTGGTTTGGTGTACCCCATTATGCCCTCAAAACAAAACTTGTAATTTTATTGATATTCATCAATCCAATTACATTTATTGAAATAAAGAGTGTGATGACAAAATGAAATCCTAACGAGCAAATCCTAAAAAGCAGGAAAAATTCCCACACAGGGAGGGTGCAATCAAACATGCCCCTAATAAAATAGGGAAGTCAAACTACTTAAAACCATGAATCATGTGTGCTTAGTTTCTTAGCCTTTATGGGCCTTATGAGGCAGTCCCTCTAGGTCAAATATTCTCCCTTCAAGATACGTCACCAACATTTTCATGGCAACATCAAATTCAGCTTCTTCAGGAAAATAAGATGGTTCAAGAGTCCTTTTGGCTCTTTTCCTCAAGCCGAAATTTCCTATTGAAGATGACGCATTGATGTCATCGTGGCACTTTTGCTTCACGAGAGAAGCTACAGTAGCATGTGGCTCATCAACTTGACTTTCAAGACTTGCAATTTGCTTGCTCATGTTATTAACAGCACGGTTCAACACTTCATTTTGATCAGTCATGTTTGCCCGTGGCCATGTATGAACGGTTGATGGTCGATGATCCATAATCACCTAGTTTGAGTATCAACTTTTTGAACTGATGGACAGTGGATGATCGTTGACGACCCGTAGTCACCTATGAAGAGATGGAAAATGATAAGTATTTGACATTAGACAAGGTCGGTCCATAACTCGGTCCAATTTCTCTAATTCACTTTTCCCTTTCTTTTGAGCCATTTTTCCAATTTTCCTATAAAGTGAAATTTGAGAAAACAGTAACATAGAAAAATTACTTAGGAAAGCAATGACTCATGATATGTTCGAGGAAAGGAAAACATAAGTTGGAATTAAATCCACCAAAAAATCTTGGTTCTTTATCTCCCCTTTTTTGAAAAATTCCGCGATTATGACCATTAAAGGAAAATGACATTGAGTCCACTGCTAACCTAGACTGACTATAAACTAACCAGAAATATGCAGTAAATTGCAGGACGAAGAGTTAAAAGACTTACTTCACTGATGACCCGGCAATCACATAGACATGTGCATGGTACGTGGCTCGATTTCTACTCTAGAAAGCTTAACAAAATGGAGCCACAAGGATGATCGGACTAGCCGCAGGCGTGCGGACTAAGTCGGGTCCTCATGACTCCGGCTTGGTCAAAGAGCCGACCCGGGTCATGGGCATATGGATTGAGGTGGGTACTCTTGACACTAGGAAAGAAATTTCGGGATTGAGATGGGCGACTCGTACCGTGGGCATGCGATCGGAGTGGTATCCATTTCAATACCATCCTAATTTATTCTATGCGGCCCAGGTCCGACGGCAGGTCGTGTGTGTAAGAACGTAGTGTAAATGTATAGGCATGCACAACAGTTTATATTCACAATAGTACTTCAATAATTTGAATTCAAAACATTCATTGCCAACGCCAACTTGCAAGACAAGGGGTTAACATTCACTCCACCCCTTATAATTCTCATCTGCAAAAACATTTAACACCTCAAATGGTTAGGGACGTACCTGGTATCCTCGTTGCCAAACAAATTCTTTTTTTAAAAAAAGAGAAAATTGGCCTAAGTCCACTAAGAGTTTAAACTCAAGTCCCCAACGGAGTCGCCAAGCTGTCGCGACCTCACCCTGGGTGCACCACCTAGGGTTTGGCTAATGGATCACTAAGCCTAAACTTAGTTCGGGCTTTCCCAAACCCATACCAATTCACGACTTAGGGTTTAAGTTTTTAGTATGTAAATGAATTTTACTTAGGAGTCGCCACTAATCTATTTTTGGTGGGTTGATTAGAAACCCAAGTAAAGTAACAGGAGAATTACTTTACTCCTATGAACCAGAGACTATGGGATCGGGGACTTGATTATCTAATATGCCATTTCAGTACATTTTCTCTTTTATTTGAAAAAAAAATGATTTGCAGGCAGTTTGTATTGATTTTAATTTACTCACTAACATGCAATGTGATCATGCGAGTGCGCAACCATTATCTAACACTTAATAAAGCAATGCAATAAATAAATTGCAAGCACAGGGAAGAGATACTTACCCAAAGCAACGAAATCATCTCCAATATTAGCTTAAAAATCACATCACTAATCCTAGATATGATTTCACGCAATCATTTCAAATATTTTTTTTAGGTTTTCATTTATTTAATGAGGCCTAAAACTACGTGCAATGCATGTAATGATATACGAAAGTGTCTAACTATAATAGCATGCAATGAGCAACCTCATATGGAAACTATATGTCATGCGACATTAATTATTTAACTTAATCTAATGCCAGAAAATATTTAATGCAAATATCCTAGTATGTCATGCATTCAAATGACCCTAAACATGCAATGGCTAGATGATGTAATTCTACACAACGCATGCATGATATAGCAATATGATGCGGCCTAGACTACATGACATGCAAGTGATTTTTTTTGTTTTGTGTTTTTTTTTAATGAAATTTCAAAATTAAAAATATCCTATATTTAAACATGCAAACTATCCTAAAAGAAAATATTCTAACAAGAATCACATCCAACTAAACTATATTTTTTGGGTTTTCTTTTATAAGTAAAATCAATTCGAGCAAAGGCATCAAGAAAGCACGGCAACTAATCAGGCAAGATATTATCCATGTCCATCTAATTTTGAAAATAAATTGACGAATCGTATCTCGGGCATGAGATTGGATTGGTCAATTTTTCACAAAATCGTGAATCGTATCTTGGGCATGAGATCGGATCGACGATTTTTCCGTGCAATTGCGAGTTATATTTCGGGCATGAAATCGAACTAACAATCATATGCACACTGTGAAATTAGGTAAATTTCCTAATTTAAAAAGCTACTCAATATTATAAACGGGATAATATATCATGAAATTCAATTTCGTGCATCAACAATGTTTCAAATAAGGAAATAAAATATTCGAAAATAAAATTAGATAGGATATTTTAGGGGTAAGTACATTAGGAGTGCCATAACTTTCGTACGGCGCTCACTTTGATGCCAAAACTTTTTTTTCGCTCACTTGAGTGCCAAATCGGAGTGAAATCGTTCACTTGAGTGCCACTTCACCAGAAAAGCTGACGTGGCACCGGAATGCTGACGTGGCAGCCGGAAAATAATATTTTAATATTTTAATTATTATTTTGAAATTTTTTTGAATTTTTTGCTTTTTTATTTTTTTTTGCTTTATTTTAAGGGCCGGCGAGGGCCACCGTTGACCCTCGCCGGCCACTGAACTCTCGCCCAGATTCGGCGAGGGCCCCCTCGCCGTTAGCCGTGAAGGCCTTGGGTGAGGCCGTCAAAGGCCCTAGGTGAGGCCAGTGAGGCCGTCGACGGCCTCACTTGTGGCGGCGACGGTGAAGGCCAGGCGGCCCTTGCCTAGATCTAGCCCTGGGCAAGGCCGCAATGGCCCTCGGCCAGCTGCGAGGAGGCCGCGACGGCCTCACCCAAGGTCTTCGCAGCCGACGGCGAGGGTTCCATGGCCGGCGAGGGTCAACAGTGGCCCTCGCCAACCCTTAAAAAAAAGCAAAAAAAATTCAAAAAAAAAACAAAAAAATTAATTAAAATATTAAAATATTGTTTTCTGGCAGCCACGTCAGCTTTTCCGGCAGAGTAGCACTTCAGTGAACGATTTCACTCCGATTTGGCACTCAAGTGAGCGAAAAAAAAGTTTTGGTACCAAAGTGAGCGCCGTACGAAAGTATTGGCACTCCTAGTGTCCTAACCCCGATATTTTACCTAAGAATATTGGACAGATATTGCTTCCCAATTCGAACTTCCTGGATTGGACGTCGGCTGGTGGGAATCGAGATCGGCGCTGCTTCAATACGACCGGCTTGCGGATGGCGGTTCTCGGCTTGATGGAATGGCTCCACTCAAAACTCTGACTTATGCTTTGACCACGCCAATGAATAATCCCAATGATCACCGCTTGCTATTTCATCAATTGTGGTTGAGTGGAGCACGAGATTATGGTAGCTGTGGTGGTGTCGCACACGTGTTGGAAGCTATGGACAACCAGCAGAGGAAAATCTAGCACGTCTGGCGATGGAGAACCCGAGGCCGACTGCTCGTTGCAAGACGCATGCTTGGGGTTACTGGAGTCACGAGGAGCTTATGATGGCCGGGAAACCCGCGAGAGAGTGAAGTTTGTAGGCGCCACAAGGCTAGACACGGCAACGTGGATTGTAGAGTGGCTGTGGTTCGTCGATGTCGGGCTCCAGTAGTAGGAACAGCAGCAGGCAGCGAGCTCAGGACAGTGGGGCTCGCAGCTGGGGGTGCTCCGTACTACGGATGGCGTCGGGAAGCAATGGGCGGCAATAGCTCGGACTCAGATCAGCAGCTGCAGGCCGTCACAGGTGACTCGGTCACCGTGGCGGCGGAAGATGGTGCGGCAAGGGGCGCTTCGACCAAGCCTTGGCCGAGGGAGTTCTCGCTCTATTTCACTCTGTCCCCTCTCACTCTTGGCAGTGTATTCAATGTGTCCCTCTTTGATGTGTGAGGCCCCCTTTTTATAGGTGAGAGGACTATGCTATTCAAGGAAAGAGAATAAATTTACATATTACCTATTTAACTCTTGTATCCCTCGTGCAATATTTTTTCAATATTTCATCCGATACTTTCCCTTAATATTGGAAGAATAATACGAATATTCTCGAGAATATTCCCGTCTTCCAACTCATCACTCCTTAATGGGCCTAGCGAAATTCTTTCCTTATGGGCTTAGTCCAACTCGTTAAATTGAAGCTTAAAACCATCAATTGAAGCCCATCTGCCACCTATCCAATACAAATGCATTAATAATAAATGCTCCTAAAACTATATGCTATGCAATTTAATTCTAATATTTTTTGTTTAGGGGTTAAAATTAATCCCTAAATTTTTGTGCATTAAATTACGAATGATTAATCAAAATTTAGGTGTCAACATAGTGCACATATTGTTTAACCCTCATAATTCCTCACAAAATAATATCTTAATTTCATGAAGGAATAGACAAAATTTACAATAAGAATTATTAGCTTGAGCACTCAAAAGCTCATCTCCTATTACTTAAAAGTGTAGTTGAGGAAGAAGTTGCCTCCTGGATGTTCTTAACAAAGAAGATGCACTTATTATATAAACAAAAATTAGATCCAAAATAGAATCCCTTTTCACAAAACTTACTCAAATTATGAATTAGTTGTAATTTGGAAACTTATCCAAATTAGAAAATTTTCTTTCCAAATCACACTCAAGACATAGTTTAAGAATCTCCCTGTTGGCTCAACATTTGAGCTAAATCACAATCGCTTTGTTAAAATTTCGAACTTCATTGTTACTCTCCCACGTCCTCTCATGAGCTCAACCGCCACACATATCTTTCAAGTCCAATCAAACTAGAACTTCTTCACGATCGTGTATGTCATTATAACACCAACTCTACGTGCACCTTTAACTACTCTACAAGGATTTTCAGACACTACATCCTCAGCCACAAATAAAGCTACACTATCATTGCATCTATATATGTTAGGAGATCGAACACGCATCTTGTCAAACTTAGCAGCTATATATACTCACTACAAATACCATCTGTGTCGATTACCAAACGTGCTCCTATTGAATCAAGATTTTATCTAAACCATCCATAAAACCCGATGATCTTGCCACTGATCACATCTGGTGATTGTATACAAAATCTTTTGTCCTTTTCCTTGCCAAACGGTACATAGGTGCATCTAGTGGTATGTATTTGCAGAGACTGGATCAAGTTATGTGGAGAACCTCTGCTTTCTCTTATGTAACTTGATATAGAAATCAAATGCTTTTTGGGATAATCTGGGTTGACCTACATAATTAGCCAATTCAAACTCTTTTTACCATTCACTTGCCAACAACATTATAGAATTAAAACCCTATTCATATCCTTTTTTTCGTTTTCTGGTACTGTTCATTGTGCTCTCTCTAGCTGGTGCCCGATACCCTGTTCTTCGCCGGTCTTGCGGGTGCTGCTCCGGTGCCTGCCGGAGACGGTTTGTGCTGAGATTTGGAGGATTCCCTCGTCTTCCTCCTATCTTTCGTCCTACCGAAGGCTTTCCCCTAAGCTAGCCCGTATCTCCTGGTATGGCTCCTTGTTCCTAGGGTTTTGAATTCTCTCTTCTGGTATGGATTCTAGGATGAACTCTGCCGATACGGTGTTGGCTACTCATTCTCATGGGGTTCCTTCTAAAACCCCATACGGATTGGGTGGTAGTCGTCGTCGGAGCCGAAGTAGGCCGGCGGATTCCCGTCCCTTGGCCCGCGGTCGTCCGGATGCTAGGAAAGGTGTAGCCTCTGCTCAATTGAATGCTGAGCACTTATCTGTGGATCAAGGTCGAACTCCAGCCCCTGTCACTAGCTCCACAGCTGGTCGATGACATGCCTCTAGGGCTGATGCTTAGATACTCCTACCTCAAGGAAAAGAGGGCCATTCGGCTTCTCAAAATGAAACAGCTGCTGCTATTCCTCCTGCTCGTCAGGGTGGTGGCTTGCGTCCTCCACAAGCTCGGTCTTGGGTTAATGTGGCTCGGACAGCCACCAAAGGTTACAATCTCTCATTTATTCCTCCCACTCGCATTAATGACAGATTAGTTGTTAGTGTGACTGATGAGATATTGGAAGCAATGGACCCTCTTTGGTTTGATTGTATTGTGGGGTATTTTGTGGGGAAAAAGCTCCCCTTCAAGCTGGTGGAGACTGCCCTCAAACATGCTTGGGGTGACAAACTAGTGGAGGTCAAAGCAAATGATCAAGGTTTCTTCTTCTTTCATGTCCTAGATAACAATTTTCGAAGGAAGGTATTAGAGGGAGGGCCCTTGACAGTAGCTTGCGTCCCGTTGATGCTTCAGTAATGGCATCCGTTACTTGAGCTTAAGAAAGACCAGCACTCTTCTGTGCAAGTGTGGATACGCCTCAAAAACATTCCCTACGCCTTGTGGTCAGCCCTAGGCATTAGTGTTGTTGCTAGTGCTTTAGGCAAACCCTTGTATGTAGATCAACGTACTGAGCAAATGAATATGTTATCGTTTGCCCGGGTGTGTGTGGAGATCTCAGCCACGGCGGAACAAGCGGACTCTGTTGAAGTCCTTCTCAATGGTGCTATGCGTAGGGTGGATGTCGAGTATGAATGGTGTCCAATTTGCTGCTCTACTTGTGGTCTGTTCGGGCATAAATGTCCTCCGAAGGAGAGTGCGCTGTTCGGGCATAAATGTCCTCCGAAGGAGAGTGCTATGGGTGGTGATCAACCAGCAACCCTGGCTCAAAAGGAAGCTTCTCAATCCCTGGCCCCGGATCAGCCTGTTGCGAACACTGTCCCTACAGCCCCTGCATAGGTCCATCCGGATGTGGGCAATTCTGTTCTACAGGCTTTTAGTAATTCGGTACTCAGGAAATCTGTCAATGCAGATTCTTCTCATCCTGAGACACGTGAGGCGGAGTGGCAGATCTACCCAGTTAGGAGGAAGAATCTGAGAAGGAAGGCTGTCAATGCAGATTCTTCTCATCCTGAGACACGTGAGGCGGAGTGGCAGATCTACCCAGTTAGGAGGAAGAATCTGAGAAGGAAGGCTGGGGCTTCTTTTGGTCTAGCCATTCAGGCGTGTCCCTCTATTACTGATCCTCGGGTTCCTCCGAGTGGGGTACAACTCGGTGAGCCTTTCTCTTCATCAACCTCTCTTTCCTCTGATGATGCCTTCGATGAAGGCGTGGATTTGGGTAGTAGTTCTGAGGAAGACCCTACTGTGGGAGGAGACTCTATGCCTCTTCAGCAGGTTTCCCCTGAGGATAACCCAGGCTCTAAACAGTATGGGTAGCAGCAACTTGCTGGTCCTTTTCTCTCGCATGTGCCTTTGAAAGGCCCTAGCCCTAAGTCGTCGAAGAGCCGTCAACGGACAGGCCGGCGCAAGTAAGTCTTCTATACTTTGCTGTAAATAGTACCTTATGAATATAGGTATTTGGAATATCCGGGGCTTGGTAGATCCAGTTCGCCAAGCTTAAGCTTGTAAGCTTGTGCGGTCAAATAAGCTTTGTTGTTTTGGTATTTTGGAGACTAAAGTCCCTGCTACCCATTTTGAGGCTTTATCTTCTGGTATTATCCCCGGTTGGCAATGGACTTCCAATTATGATTTCTCCCCTCGGGGTTGGATTTGGGTTGGATGGGACCCAAATAGAGTGGCTTTTGATGCTCTTCTAGCTCATGGGCAAGCCATTCACAGCAAAATTTTGGATCATAGTTCTGGTATATCCTTTAATATTTCGGTTGTCTATGGGGATCATACATTCGTTGCTCGTAGGATGTTATGGGCTGACCTAGTCCAAATGAGCTCCTCTTTGATTAATTGTCCATGGTTGGTAGCGGGAGACTTTAATGCTATCTGTGATCCCTCCGATAGACTAGGAGGCTCAACTGCATGGCTCCCCTCCTTTGATGAATTGAAAGATTGTCTTTCTCAGGCTTATCTTGATGACCTCCGGTATGTTGGGTTTCGATATAAATGGTCGTCTTCTTCAGGGTCTAACTGCAAACTCCGGAAGATCGATAGGGTCTTGGTCAATAGCAAATGGTGCTAGGATTTTTCCTACTCTGAAGCATCGTTTGTTGCTCCTGGGATCTCAGAAGATAAGCCCATGATAGTCAAGATTACCAACCCTTCGCCTAAGAGGAAACCATTTACATTTTTCAACTTTTGGATGCATCACCCAGACTTTCGGCCATTGCTTAGCCAGGCTTGGGCTGAATCAGGGGCGGGTACACCCATGTTCCATTTATATTTTAGGCTCAAAACGGTGAAAGCCTGTCTTAACCAGCTAAACAAGGATGCTTTTTCTGATATATCTTCACGTATAGAGGTTGCTAGGGGGGGCCTCTCAAGGCCACCCAAGACGCCTACCAGTTGGAGCCCTTCAATTGTGCATTGGCGGATCTTGAGCAAGCCCAGCTCCGGATGTTCTACGAACTCCGAACCCAGGAGGAGTCTTTCTATTGCTAGAAATCCAGAATTCAATGGTTGAAAGAAGACGACCTCAATACAAAAAATTTTCACCATTCGGTGAACAATCAGCATCTTCGAAATAGAATCTTGTCTATCCAGGATAATTCGGGCAATATGGTTTCGGATCAGAAGGAGGTGCAGACCATTTTTATTCGGCATTATCAAGAGCTCTTTGCCCCGATGGAGATGGATATCCGGCCTTCTCTTATGGAAATTAAAAGTGTGCTAAGGTCTTTCATTACGGATGATCAGGTGCGTTTTCTATCCAGCCCTGTTTCTCCTACTGAAATCCATGATGTTATGTTTTATCTAGCTGGTAATAAGGCTACGGGTCCGGATGGTTTTAATGCCGATATTTTCAAAAAAAAATTGGGATGTGGTAGGCTAGTCTGTTATTAATGTTATCCTGGATTTCTTCAACTCTAGGCAATTATTAAGGGAGGTGAATAATACCATTCTTGCTCTTGTTCCTAAAACCCCCAATGATACTTCAGTGGGGGACTTTAGGCCGATTGCGTGCTGCAATATAGTTTATAAGTGTATTGTCGCGACCTCACCTCGGGTGCACCACCTAGGGTTTGGCTAATGGATTACTAAGCCTAAACTTAGCTCAGGCTCTCCCAAGCCCATACCAATTCGCGATTTAGGGTTTAAGTTTTTAGTATGCAAATGATTTTTACTTGGAGTCGCCACTAATCTATTTTTTGGTGGGTCGATTAGAAACTCAAGTAATGTAACGGGAGAATTACTACCAGAGACTATAGGATCGGGGACTTGATTACGTTAGATTTCTCTAACGCCTTTTCGGTACCTTTTCTCTTTTATTTGAAAAAAAATGATTTGCAGGTAGTTTTTGTTGATTTTAATTTACTCCCTAACATGAAATGTGATCATGCGAATATGCAACCATTATCTAACACTCAATGAAGCAAAGCAATAAATAAATTGCAAGGAAAATGAGGAAGTTACTTACCTTAAAGCTACGAAAGCATCTGCGATGTTAGCTTAAAAATTACATCAATGATCCTAGATATAATTTCTAATTAACACGCACTCATTCAAATATTTTTTAAGGTTTTCACTTATTTAATGAAGCCTAAAACTACGTGCAATGCATGTAATGACGTACGAAAGTGTCTAACTATAATAGCATGCAATGTGCAACTTAATATGCAAATTATGTCACGTGACATTAATTATTTAACCTAATCTAATGCTAGAAAATATTTAATGTGACTATCCTAGCATGTCACGCATTCAAATGACCCTAAACATGCAATGACTAGATGACACATGGAAGATGACCTAATTCTACATGACATGAGCATGTCAATTTTTATGTTTTTTTATTTTATTTTTATGTCCTTTTTGTTTTTTAAAAAAAATGTATTTAACTAATGAAATTTCCTAAGCTTCTACGTCATATACAATGTAAACTATAAGACTAGTCTAACATGAAATGCATTAATCTACCCTATTATGCAACAGATTTTTTTATGCATTTTTCGTAAGCTTACTAAAAAAAATCAACACATATAATGCAATCGATCATGTAAAGCACGCAATTTAGCCCCGACCCAAGATAGAAAACCAAAACAATTAAAAACCTGATCCGACGTCTCGCGGCTCAATATTTTTTATTATTGAGATTTTTTAACACGACTCAACGACCTCACTCAATCGAAATTCAATCAAGCATGCAATACTTCAAACGATGAAACAAAATATTCAAGAATTAATTTAGATAGGAACTTTACCTACCTTGTCTGTTCTTTCCAAGTTCAGATAATAGCAGATTGCGGGAATCGCAATCAACGATGCTTCAAGGCGGATGGCTCACGGATGATGATTTACAGTGATGTGTTGATCAAAGGCAATGCTTCGCTTAACAAGCAATAGCAAGATCCAGATGGTGGGTCATGCTTTGCTGGCGTGGCTTGGCAAAGTCAACAAGAATGACTTAACAAAATCAGTGGGCACCACCTCACCGAGAATCGCCTTAATTCGTTCAAGATGAAAGCACCGTGGAGGCTAGTCCGTGGTTGAGAAGGCGTGGTGGCGAGGGTGTGACGGCAGAGATGTTCAAGCTAGATGCAGACAGAGGCTCGGCGAGGACCAAGAAGCAGTGTGCTGAGGTAGAGGACAACACGTCAGGGGGCTCAACACGACTTGGGCACGTCAGATCGCGGTGTTGACAGCAGCTTGTTGACAAGGCCTCGCGGACAGTGAGGGCACCAAGGATGGAGCAACGGCATGGGCCTCGTCGAAGGCGTGACGAGAAACTTGCGTTCTCTCTTCTAACTCTCTCCTATCTCTCCCTTTTTTTTCACCGATGGCTCTCTTTCTTCTGTATTTTTTTTTTGTGTCTCCTTCTATGTGTGTGGCTCCCTTTTTATAGGTGAGAGGACTATGTTATTTAAGGAAAGATAATAAATTTGCACGTTGCATATTTAGCTCTTGTATCCCACGTGCAATATTTTTTCAATATTTCATCCGACACCTTCCATGAATATTGAAAGAATAATACGAATATTCTCGGGAACATTCTCATATTCCTGGGAATATTCTCATATTCCAACTCGTCACCCCTTAACGGGTCTAGCCAAATTCTTTTTCCTTGTGGGCTTAGTCCAACTTGTTAAATTAAAGCTTAGAACCATCAATTAAAGCCCATCTGCCACATGTCCAATGCAAATGCAATAATAAATGCTCCTAAAACTATATGCTATGCAATTTAATCCTAATATTTTTTGTTTAGGGGTTAAAATTAATCCCTAAATTTTTGTGCATTAAATTACGAATGATCAATCAAAATTTAGGTGTCAACAGCTGCCCCTCTTTGAAGGTGAGCTCGCAGAGGTTGCATTCAAAGATAAATTGAAACCTAAATTTTGACCATGCATATGCAAAGTATGAATTTTTTTGTGGGAAAATGAATCCCATTTTAAAATGCAATATGATATGATGCATGGAAAATCTAATGCAAAGTATGAAAAAAGAAAAAGAAAAAGAAAAAAGAAGAGCGTACCTGTAGTTACTTACCCATCAATACGGAAGAGCATCTTGAGGTACGTGATGAATTTTTGGTCCACAAGCATCTGGCTTTCATTCCAGATTTCTTGAAGAGTCTAATGTTTATCGAATTGCCTAGATCCAGACTAAGGCAACCGATTGAATTTAATCAACAGATGCTCAGTGATAACATCCTACTTGCGCAGGAGTTCTTTAGTGGCTTTCACATCAAACCTTACCTTCCTAAGTGTGCAGTTAAGGTGGACTTCTAAAAAGCCTATGATATTCTTGACTGGAATTTTCTTGAGTTAACTTTGGAGGCTTTTGGTTTCCCTAGATGGCTAGTGAGCCGTATTATGATTTGTGTGTGGTCTCCTAAATTCTCTATTTCTATCAATGGTGAGCTTCATGGATATTTTTCAAGTGGGAGGGGTTTAAGACAAGGGGATCCTATGTCCCCATACCTCTTTACTTTAGCTATGGAGGTGTTATCAGGGATCATCTCTCGTCAGGCACATCTACTTGGCTTTAAGATTTTATGGAGATGCAAATCCATCGGTTTGTCTCACTTATTTTTTGCAGATGACGTTTTCCTTTTTTGTGAAGCTTCCTTGGTGTCCTGCTTATGTCTTAAAGAAGGATTGCAAATATTCTCTTCTTGGAGTGGTCTTAACCCAAACCTAAGTAAAAGTGAGTTATTTATTGCTGGCAGCGCTGCTATCTCCCGGGATCAAATTTATCAGTTGTGGGGTTTCCAGATGGGCTCTCTTCCAATGAGATACCTAGGCATCCCTATTATCACCAAACGGTTGGCTAAAGCTGATTGCAATGCTCTAGTTAGTCTTCTTACTGCACGGGTCCATTCTTGGACACATCGCTTTTTGTCATTTGCTGGCCGGTTACAACTTATCAAATTGGTCCTACATGTTATTCAAGTATATTGGGCCATCATATTTATTTTGCCCAACTCGGTTTTGAAAAGCATTGAGCAAATTTGCCGGCAATTTTTGTGGAAGGGTCCCGGACTTGGCCCTAGGGGTGCTAAAGTGGCCTAGGAAGTGGTCTGTCGTCCAAAGGCAAAAGGTGGACTAGGACTATGGAAACTCCGGGAGAGCAATAGAGCTACAATGATGAAACACATCTGGCTCTTGTTTACTGACAAGGAATCTCTGTGGTGTAAGTGGATTCATGCTACTTACTTAAAGAATAGGAATTTTGGGGCCACCTCTTCGTCTACAGTATGTTCTTAGGCATGGAAAAAATTACTTGCCTTGAGACTTGAAATCCTTGGTCTTGTAAGATGGCGGGTTGGAAATGGTCGTACTATCTCGCTTTGGTTCGATCCTTGGCATCCTTTAGGTCCGTTGAATGCTTATTTCTCTCACTTCTTCATCTACCGGAAAGGGAAGCCAAGGTGGCGGACCTTTTTTCTCTGGATGGAGTTCATGTTCTTCAACAAATTCAAAATTGGCAGCATCCAATCCCTCACCTTAGCAATTTTCCAGATGAATTTACTTGGTTGCCTCACTCTTCAGGTAAGTTTTCCACAGCCTCGGCTTGGGATACTATTAGGAGTCGGGCTTTGTTGGTACATTGGGCCTCGTTTGTATGGGATAAACCCATTGTGCCGAGGCATCAATTCCTGTTATGGCTGATAGCTAGAAATCACCTTCCTACCCAAATGCTCCTTCTTTCATATGGTAGGATTTTGGGTGCGGTGGGTGCCTTTTGTAGCTCCAGCCCGGACTCCATTGACCACCTGTTTTTTGGCTGCCATGTCACGCGGGCCCTCGTTGGTTTTTGGGCGGGTAAGTGCAACCTTGCTTGGCCGGGTGGATCTTGGAGGAGTACCCTTGAATGGGCCATTAATTTTTTTTCTGGCAAAGGCTTTTCATAAGGAGATTGCTCGGTTCTCATTTGGTGCCTTATGTTATGTCATATGGAAGGCCCACAATGATGCTCTATTTCGTGGTAAAGCGGTCTTCATCCCTTCATTGAAGTATCACATCTTTAAGGCTGTCATAGACAAGGTGGTGGCTACCCCGCTTGTTCTAGATACTCTTGTAAATAGGAGGTTACAAAGATCTTGGGGTCTTGATTCCTCCATTTTTGCTGTCTAATTTGGCGCTTTTGCTGTTGCTGTTTTTTGTGGCGTTAACCGTGTGTATGTCGCCTTAGTTTCTTCGGGTCACGGCACCATTCCACTCATTAGTCATGTTGCTATATGAGTGTAAGTGGGTGCCGTTGTCCTATAGTTTGTACATATTTGGATGGAAATTATACACGTTTACCTTACAAAAAAAAAACATTATAGAATTACATGATGATTCGTCAACGAGTGTCAAACACCCCAAGTGTCAAAACTTGGCATAGGGGATACTTAAGTACCAAAATTAGAGAAAAATAGATCAATTAAGTGTTAATGGCAAAAAATTCTGACCAAATTGCGTACATGGCATTTTTCGGTGACTTATTTTATTGAGGTGATAATTGTTAAAAAAAAATACACGTGGACTAGGGAATGACGTCACACCATCCTCGTTGGCAGGGTCTGTGCTAAACGACGTCATTTTGTCACGTGTGATAAAAAAAGAGCATGAGAGACGACTTCTTTAGGAGAATATGCCAAACGACGTCATATTGTCCCAAAGAAGTCGTCTCTCATGCTCGTCTCTCACAGTCGCCGTCTCTCACGATTGCCGTTCTCACTGAGGCTCTATCACCACTCACTACTCACTTATGGTCCTTCACCAGTTACCGTCGCTACTTGCTGTCATCGCTCGTTTGTCCTCTTCTCTCCCTGTGATTGGCAAATTATGGTTCGGTTGGGAAATGTATGGGCCAAATGAGAAATTATGGCTTAAAGGACAATTAAATGGGATGTACTACTGTGATGTGCGATTAAAGGCTCAGATGTGGTACTTAAGTGATTGCATGGTTTGAATTGGAAAACTTGAATGGGAAATCTGAGGCTTGGCCAGGAAATTTAGGGATCATATGAGAAAATAAGGCTTAGAGCATGATTTAATAGGCTTGGATGTACTATTGTGATTGTGATTTAAGGCTAAGATGTGGGACTGTGATGTGTGAGGGCGATTTTTGGGGCTCAAAGTGGTTGTTGTTGGAAGCTCTAGTTATCATGGGGACTTCTATTTGTCGTGGTCATTTTTTTAATCGAGTTTCTATAATTTATAGTTATTGTGGGGGGCATCTGGTCATTTATTTCCACTAAACTAAATGACATATGCACTTCATTTTTCTTTAATAAAGCATATGAGATTGTGGGAACCTCCATGTGCAATTATTTATTGTCTTTTGTCATTGTAGTCTCAAAAGTTAATTGCTTTTTTTTTTCCTTGGTTGTAAACACATCTTATAATAAGGATTATATTACTGTCATTATTTGCTATGATGGGGACTTTGCAATTGGAGAGGGCGAGTTGGAGTATAAGGGGGAAATGAAGGCACTATCTCTGCCAATATATACAAGGCATCTTCTATTGGATTTATTAAGGATATAGTGAAATATTTGCCATGCAAAATATAGAAGTTGATATATTGTGTTCCTAAGAAGGGCTTGAAAGATGGCTTGAGAAGCTTAGAAAATGATAATGGTTTTAGGGCTCTCTTGTATTATTATCTTCCTGGTGAAGAAGCGAAAGTGTACATTAAGTATAATAGTAATTCTGAGCACAAAGATGATGATGGATAGAACATCCAAATAGGAGAAGGGGGCGATGGTACTCAAGCTAATACTGAGGTTGGGGATAAGGGACGATAGCATAGACAAAATAGGGAGGAGAGAGGCGCAGGTCTAATTCAACAGTGCTGATGACATATGTGATTTTATAAACATTGGATTAGATTGGGAACTAGCTCAATCTAGTAATGATGATGATGAAATTTTGTTTTTTAAAAATTTCTTAAGTAATGACGACGACAAGAAGCTTGCATAGCCAAAGATAAAGCAAAGGCACTTTTTGTCAAATAAGTTTACAACTTTGCAAGTAACTGAAGAAGTTACAAATAGAGTCAAAGGAGTTGCAGATGCCAATGTTGCTCATGAAGAGACTAATTTTGAAGAAAATGTCGAGCATGCTACTTCCCTGGATGAACTTGAAGAAGATCAAGGAGTTGTGTATAAAGGAAAAGTAAGTTTCCTTCCTATGATCTATCTGTTGTGTCTCTTGCTTTGTCAATAAGTATAAAATTCCAGGATGTGAAACAATTTAGGGAAGTTGTACTCAAGAACTCCATTGCTGAACAAAAGAATATTAAGTTCATTAAAAACACTAAGGCTTTTATAAGAGCCAATTGTTCGCAATCTAGTTGTCCATGGAAGATCTAAGGCATGTTTATTATAGGTGGGTCCTTCCATATTAGGGCCTTCTAAGAGGAACATACTTGTTCCATTAATTTTGACAACAAAAGGGTAACAAGTGCATGGTTGTCCAAGTACTTCTTTGATCTAATCAAAGTGATGCCCGAGATGAAGATTGTTTAATTCAAGCAGTTGGTGAAGGGTCAAGTAGGCATCAATGTGTCTAAGAATCAGTGCAAAAGAACAAAGCAAAAGGTGATGAGGATACTCATTGGTTGGTATGGTAAGGAATATGGGCAGGTTTACGATTATACTTAGAAGTGTAGGCTTCAAAACTCTTTAAGTAGAGTGTATGTAGAGGTTGTGGAGAGACCACTTTTTGATAGTGGGACCAAGTTCGATAAGTTCTACGTGTGCTTTGATGCATATAGAGGAGGATTTTGATTTGGTTGTAGACTGATTATAGGATTAGATAGTTGTTTCTTGAAAGACTTGTGCTTGAGAGAATTGCTTATTGTAATTGGAAGATATGTGAATAACCAAATATTTCCATTAACTTAGACTGTTGTGAAGATAAAGAATAAGGACACTTGGTTCTTGCTCCAAAAAAATCTCATTGTTGACCTAAAGACAACAAATGGGGAAGGTTAGGTGTTCATGAACGACCAACAAAAGGTAATGTCATGGTTAATTGTTTGCTTTTGATATCAACATATTCTTTGCTACATTTCTTGGTTTGAATTATTGCAGGGACGGATTTTGGCATTAATCGAGTTGATGCCCTATGCCAAACATAGAATGTATGTGAGGTAATATACGCAAATTAGGTAAAGAACTCCAAAAGGGGATAAGCTGCAGTTTCAATCTTGGTAGCTAGCAAAGACCACGAACATGGCTCACTTTAGGCTGGTGAAAGAAGGATTGCTTGAGTTGACAAAGAGAGGTTCTGCTGCACTATTCCAAACAAAATAGAAGCATTGATGTAGGGCTTTCTTCAGCAATAAATTCAAGTGCAATAACATCGATAATGACATATAGGAAGCCTTCAATGGAAGAATAATAAATGCCATATGCAAACTAATTATCTCGATGCTTGAAGATATACAAATTATGGTCATGACTCGGCTGCACAAACAAAGAGATGGCGTTGCAAAGTGACCTAGGCAATGTGGTCCTAAGATTGGCAAGAAATTGATGAAAACTTGGGTACGAGTAGGTATTGTCATCCCATTTGAAATGATAATGAAGAATATGAAATAATGAAGGGTGTTGATAAGTATGTTGTCCATTTAAGTATGAGAAAGTGTTCATGCCGAGCATGGCAACTAAGTGAAATTCCTTGTACACATGCCATATGTGCTATCAAGTTGAAGGGCCACAATGCAAAGGATTACCTTGATGATTGGTACAAGAAAACAAAAAATTTACTTCGTACCAATTCATGATGTAGCTAATCAGAAGTAGCAAGTTGTGGGAGTCAGTAGACCAAGAAGCACCTCAACCTTTGCTATTGAAGAAGCAAATGGGAAGGTTAAAACGAAAATGAAGAATGCCGAAGGGGGAGGTCTTGGGTTAGCAAAGGATGAGTAAGATAGGTGTAAAGATGATATGCTTTTATTGCCATATAGCAGGGCACAATACTAAAGATTATCGATTGAGGAAGTAGCAAGAATAATTAGGTGAGACCAACTGAAGGGCCTTGTGAAAGGATAGTTGAAGGGTCAACTAAAGGCCAAACATAAGAGCTAGGTAAGACGACTATTCTTTAGTTGATGACGAGAAACCCACTAAGTTATGACATTTGTGTTTATGTTACATTTTGGTTTATTACATATCTGTACATAGCTTGAATTGCCTTGTTTTTAATATCTTTTTTAGTGGATGAGAGGGATACTTGATGGATTGGCCGAAGCCTTTATTGTACCTGATGCTTAAGGGCCTATTCGAAGAAGGTGAGGTAGAATACGGTTGGCTGAAGGATAAGGGACAATTTAATCTACTGCTCTTTCATAAAATAAAAATAAAAAAAAAACCTAGTAAGTTCAACAATTTGTGTTTAGTTTTAATTTTTGTTTACATTATTATATGGGCCAATGTTAAATATTTAATGCCTTTCTCATGTAAGAAGAAGGCAAGCTGGAGTTCAAGCGCCAATAGAAGGCCACCACAAGGGCCAACTGAAGCTGAGGGCTAATTAGAAGAAGGCCATCTAGAAGATGCCCAGTTGAAGAATTGGCCGAAGAAGCCTCTGCTGTAGTTAAAGCTCAAGGGCCAAATGTAGCCAAAGATGAATGGCCAACAAAAGGTTCATGTGAAGGGCTAAGTGAAGGGCCAACAGAAGAGCCAAAGAAAGATTGCTTGAGTTGATAAATGAAGGTTTTGTTGCACTATTCCAAACAAAACAGAAACATTGGTGCAGGGCCTTCTTCAGTGAGGAATTCAAGTACAATAACATCGACAAAAATACATGAGAAGCATTCAATGGGAGAATTATAGATGCTAGATGCAAACCAATCATATCAATGCTTAAAGATAAACGAGTTATGGTCATTACTATACTACACAAATGAGATGAGGCTGCAAAGTGGACTAGACAATGTGGTCCTAGGATTGGCAAGAAATAGGATGAAAACTTGGTTGCGATTAGGTATTGTCATTCCATTTGGAATGGAGATGAAGGATATGAGATAATGAATGGTGTTGGTAAATATGTTGTTCATTTAGGTAAGAAGAAGTGTCCATGTCAAGCATGGCAATTAAGTGGAATTCCTTGTGCACATGCCATATGTGTCATCCAATTGAAGGGCCACAACGCAGAGGATTACCTTAATGATCGATACAAGAAAACAAACTATCTTGCTTTGTACCAATTCATGATGTAGCCAATCAGAAATAGCAAGTTGTGGGAGCCAGTAGACCATGAGCACCTCAACTTTTGCTATTGAAGAAACAAATGGGAATGCCAAAACGAAGATGAAGAATGCTGGAGGAGGAGGTCTTGGGTCAGCAAAGGATAAGTAGGACAGATGCAAAGATGATGTGCTCTTATTGCCACATAGCGAGGCACAATACTAAAGGTTGTTGATGAAGGAAGCAACAAGAACAGTTAGGTGAGACTAGCTGAAGGACCTTGTGAAGGGACAGTTGGAGAGCCAACTAAAGGCCAAACATAAGGGCCAAGTAAGTTGACTATTCTTCAATTGGCGATGAGAAACCCAGTAATTTATGACATTTATGTTTATGTTGCTTTTTGGTTTATTACATATTTGTACATAGCATGAATTGCCTTGTTTTTATTGTCTTTGTCCAGTGATGAGAAGGACCCCTAATGGATTGGCCAAAGCCTTTGCTATACCTGAAGCTTAAGGGTTTGTTCGAAGAAGGTAAGGTAGAAAATGGCCAGCTAAAAGATAAGGGATTGTTCAATTAACTGCTCTTCAGTCGAAAAAGAAATACCCAGTCAGTTCAACAATTTGTGTTTAGTTTTACTTTTTGTTTATATTATTATATGGGCTGATGTTAAAAATTTAATGTCTTTCTCAAGTAAAAAGAAGGCAAACTGGAGCTCAAGTGCCAACCGAAAGGCCAACATAATGCCACCATAAGGGCCAGCTGAATTTGAGGGCCAACTAGAAGATGCCTAGCTGAAGAATTGATCGAAGAAGCCCCTGCTGTAACTAAGGCACAAGGGACAAATGTAGTCAAAATTGAATGGTCAACAGAAGGACCAACTAAAGGACTAACAGAAGGGCTCAAGAAATCACAAGCAAGAAGAATGCCTAAGATATCTTAAGTTGCTGAAAATGACACTCCAATGTGAACAAGAGGGGCTCATGGGAAGAGGTTAAGGTAATATGGTTATGGCATTTATACAGATAATGAACAGTAAATCTGAATGTAATTTTTATTGACTGTATTTAATTTATGATACAAATTTTTGCTCACAATTTAGTTGTGTTTTCGTAGCCCGAGAGAAGTTTCGAGGTTCTTATCTCTTAAGGCCTAACTCATGAGTCAATTGTTGTGCCAATAAAGAAGAAGACATCAGGTGCAGGTCCAGAATAGCCAATAAGAAAGAAGAACCTAGCACCAATTCCTTTTGAAACGGTGCATCTAGGGAAGAAATTGCACGTCTAATTAGAAAGAGTGCAAAAATTATGAATCAAGTAAAAAGTCTATCAAAAGGAGCATGAAGAGGGATTGTGTATATTGACTGATTGGCTAGGATGGGATGGGATTTGTGTCTCCAGTTTTGTTGATTTAGTGTTTTCTTACCGACAGGAAGAAGCATAACTTGCTAGAGATGATGTTTTAGTTTTAGTTTGTTATTTAGTTTATGAAACATAATTTCAATGTAAATAGAATGGTCTTTGTTTAGTCAAAATTCTTTGGTTTTTTCATATTTTAGTTTATTCTGCTTATACTTACTGTTTGTCTTGATGGCTCATGGTTGCTGATGAATAGTGGTGGTGGCTGATGGCTAGTGATGGTGGCCGGTGGTGGTTGGGAGCTCATGCAGCACTTGGTGTAAGTGTGCACAGTTGTGGTTGGTGGCAGCAGCTAGTGGTGGTTGGGGCTTGTGTAGCACCTGGTGCAAGTGTACAGTGTGCACATCTTGCACTAGGTGGTGCTGGTGTAAGCACCAGCATCTTGCAGTAGCACACCACCACCACATTGGTGGCTGATGGTGGATGGTGGCTCACACAGCACTTGGTGTAAACACCAGCCCCTCATAGAAACACACCACCACCACATTGGTGGCTGGTGGTTTAGTGGTGGTGGCTAATGGTGGTTGGTGACTCATATAGCACTTGGTGCAAGCTGGTACAAGCACCAACACCTTATAGCAGTACATCACCACCACAGTGGTGGTTGGTGGTGGTTGATGTTATTGGTTAGTGGTCGTGGTGGCTAGTTCATGGTTGCTAGTGGTGCTTGATGGTGGTTGGTGGTTGGTGGCTGGTGCAATTTAGGTAAAACATACAAATTTAACATTTAAATGATCACATTATGGAAAACTTGGCACTTAAGTTTACACTTTTAATCATGAGTAGTACTTAAGTAATCACTTTTAACCATAATTTGATACTTCAATTATCCTTTTTTTTTTATTACGACTGACACTTAAGTGATCACTAAATACAATTTATGACACTCAAATAATCACTGGTGTGTCCTATGTATATTTTGGTTTGTAGCAAACTAGGGAAGCAACTCATTCAATTCAATATTTGCTGGTTTACATTTAGTTCAAGTAAAGAAGCCACTACAACACATTAATCTAATATACATCATTGCTGGTTTACATTGAAGAACAATGAAAAACGTAAGATAGGGAGCAACTCATTCAATCATTCATTTTTCTTGATCTCCTCAAAAGTACAAGAAGTAAGACATAATATATATGACGGCACAAACAAGAAGAAAGGCACAACCATCTCATGGACAACACAAATAAAATAGGCTGCATTTGACTAAAAACAGCTACATTCCATCGATTTTCAATTATGCAGCTTGAGAACATTCTTCTCATCTTCAAATGCTTTATATTTCATCATTAAGTAGGCTTGATAACAAAACAACACCACAATGAATGCTTGATAATACTTCCATTCAATTTTCATCCTTGAAATTTCATTTTTCAAATGGTTGGCCAAAGATGCTTCGGCTTGCATGGAGTTAATATCGTCCAAGTCGTCCATGAACATAGATGGAGATTGATGTTGTCCATCAAGTGTGTCCAATATCACCTTTGTGGCTCGATGAGAGAACTTCACATTGATCCATTTGAAGAGACTACTCTATATCTGGCTCATTCATAGAATCTTCTCTCGAGATTTAATTAGGTCCATGATGTTCTTCTTGGACTCTGTTACCCATAATAATAGAAACGCTTGCCTTCTCCTTCATTTCATTGAGAGGAATTTGAGACACCGTTGAAAGTCTTGCTCTCTAATTCCAATATTCAGCGTTGGAATTTGGGGGCAAATTGAAATTAGGGTTTGGGCACCTTCAAAGGGGATTTTGGCTGATTTAGGGCTTTTAATTTGAGGAACTTAGAGACAATGTCGTTTTGGCCAATTTAGGACTTTTAGTTTGGGGAACTATGTAGATGACGTTGTTTGTGGCTTCTATTTGCTAACTCAACTTTCCGACGACCCATGTAAGCGACTTACATTATAAAAAATAAGTCATGTTGGATTTCCGGCACCTTTCGTCAAACTTGGCACTTAAATATCCCAATTAAAAAAAAATAGCACTTAAGTGTACCCTTCGGAATTTTTGGTACTTAAGTGTCGCCCTTGTTGCACTACACATCTACCATTTGCTAACTATATGAACTAGTGCATTAGGCAATCATACCTTTTCTTTTTATATGACTTTTATTATCACTAGAATTTTAGCTTGGACAACAAATCTTGACCCCTTAGTATTTCTCTCATAATTCTATAAACACTTTTTTTTTATAAAAGATTTTAATATGTTAACTGCTAATGTAGATAACTTTTTACACATTCATCATTATATAAATGACATGTGTATTTGAGACTATTTGCGGTGACCAAATTCGTCCACATGTGAGCATGAACTTAGAATTTACTATTAATTCTCCTATTTTATTTTCTCCTCCAAACATTTCCTTGATCTACTTCTTGCACTATGCAACACAAATCCTCTAAGTTCATCATACAACTTTTAAATCATAATTATCACCACTTATAATACATTTTGCTATACTATTATATAAATATATATTCATTTATTTTTTATATTACATGATTTTTTACGATGATGGATTTTTAATTATTCTTTTCATATTATATTTTTCCAAATATGAGTTGAGTATGTGATTGATCATTTTATATTTTATTATTATAATGTAAATAATTTTTAGTAAAAATTCCAAATAAGGATATGAATTGCTATCATTTTCTCAAATAAGGGTATGACGTGGAACTTATTTTAAATAAGTGTCTGAAATAGTTATATTAGTCTCAAATAAGGACCTAACCTTACGGGTTAGTCAAGGGCTTTTTCGCCATTTATTTTTATTATTTTCTTTATTTTTTTCCTATTTCTTTTTTTTTTTCCAAAAAGAAAAATTCAAAAAAGAAACAAAAGGCTAAAATTCAAAAAAAAAAAAAATTGGTGGAGGGTTGGAAGCCCTTGCCGAGGTGTCAAGGATCTCGCCCACCATGGCTGACACTCCACCAATAAGGGGGCGGTGATCATAAGCGAGAGGGCGGCCCTAGCCCGCTAGCCTTTTTATTATTATTATTATTATTATTATTATTATTATTATTATTATTATTATTATTATTATTATTATTATTTGTGTGTATGTGTTTTTTTTTTTTTTTTTTTGAGTTTGAACTTTTTTTCTTTTTTGAGGTTTTTTTATGGAAATAAAAATAGAAAAAGGAAAAAAAGAACGAAAATAATAAAAAAAAGTAAATGACAGAAATGCTCTCAATGAGATAGTGAGATAGGACACTTCTTTGAGACTACTATGGCCATTTTAGGTCGTTATTTGAAATAAGGTCCATTTTAGCGCCTTTTTTGAAAAAAAGAAGCCAATTCATTCTCTTATTTGGAACAAGGTTTATTTCAGACCTTTATTTGAGAAAATAATGGTACTTCAAGCCTTTATTTAGAATTTTTCCTAGTATTTATTTATCAAATATTGGCCCCATATTAGATTGATCTTTTAATTTATTACTATTTTTTTAAATATGGGTCAATATGAATTAGATATCCCTAAATTTTAAGATCTTTTAAAATCTCATTATAAACAATTATTTTTAACATATAATATACATGTATCTCCAAACTATATATATACATATATAACCAAAATATACATGAGAATTAGTGATGCCGAAATTTGCTAGGGATAGGAGATTGCTAAAGTGACCATGAAAAACAAATTGGTAGGAAAAAATTCACATTTGAGCTTGCCACATGACTCAAACTTGCGCGAACCATATGTTTATATTAGATAAGAAATTGACTGTTTTTCTAAAGTTACATACCCAAATCTTGAAGTGTATATTTTCATTTTGAAATTATGTTTAGCATTTTCTTAATTTTCTCGATGATTTAATAAATACATATATTTCTAGCTTTGTTTAAAAATTAGGGAAAGTCATACAAGTAAAACATTTTGATTAGAAAAGCACATTAAAAAAAAAGGTCCCTGATTGCCCAAGAATTAAGACACAAAAAGTCTATGGGTGTGTTTGGTTTAGCATTTGCAAAGCTCTTTGAGGCCCAAAGCCCCTTTGGCAAGTTCAAATGCCATTTGACAAAATATTTGGGTTACTTTGGAGAGATGAAATTACATTTCCAAAACTCTCTAGAGGCCTTTAACCCAAGGCAGGTCTAATTTTTGAATGTTGCATTTCCGGATTGCAAATAGAATTTTTCTTCTAACTTTGCCTTGACCTAAGTTTATAATTTTGAAAATATCTTCAAAAACTCTAATTTTGTCTCAACCACTGCGGAGTAACTAGCGAGTACCAGGCATGCCACGGACATGCGATTGGTGTGCTGTTGACGAGTGGTTATCGTATCATTTACGTGAAAGTTGTTGGTGCTTACTATCATTAAGCTTTTAGCCTTCCTAAGGCTGGCATTAGCCGAGAGTCCCTTGGGAAGGCTTGCCATATATTCCAGCATTTCCTCAAGGGGCTTTTGAGGTCAAAAGCCCATTGGGAAAATTGAACCAAATGCACTCTACTTGGAGAATCCCGCGATTAATTACCTGCTATGCTTTATTGTCAAATCCTATAACACAAAACTCCTACAATAATGTGAAGTACTAACTCATTGTCAAATCCTATGACACAAAACTCTTGCAATAATGTGAAGTTCTAACTCCTCTAAATATAAATCCATGAACTCACCTTGGGTCTGTCTCCACGGTCTCCACCATGTTTAGAGCATTGAACCGAGGAGCCATTATAATCATATTCAACTCTGATGGACTCAATCACATATCCAACCACAGTCTCCATTTCTCTCACATCAGTCTGTACTCCATCATCCTAAGGATCTCCACCTTCACCATGGAATGGTCCGAGCAACATGAAAGGGTACAAGTATTCTTCGATAAAATCAAGATTTGGATTGGATGTTCCATAAGAGCCGATGATTTTGCTTCCGGTCGCTAGATACCCAAAGTACCTTCCTATTTCCTTGCCAAAGGGACCGTATCTTCCTTTATTGCTATGAAATATGAGCGAGTGAAGAATGACGGGTTCTTATTTTTCTCTTTTGTAACCAAAAATTGATGTTTAGGGCCCCCAAGATAACCATTTTATTTCCGTTCCAGATTTGTTTCTCAAATAAAAATCCATTTGGTAACGCAATTTTATTTTTCTATTCCCGAAATAAAATTTAGTTCAGAAATAGGTTTAGAACATAAATAAGAAGTAAAAATTTAATACTTTTTTTATTTCTGAAATAGAAATGAGAAAACTTTTTTTTTCATTACTTGCTCTCGCCTCTATCTAACCACCCAACTGCCACTACCACTCGCCCCTTATCATTCGCAGCCGCTTGGGATGGAGAAATTTTGAGTCATTATCAAACAAATCTCTATTCTAGGAGTAGAAATTTTTTGTCATTATCAAATGTGTATTTTTGCTCAAAAATTCATCTAGGAATAGATATACAAATATATTTATGTTCCAAAAATTAATTTTTGACCAAAATGGTTATCATTTGCCCTCATACTCTTGTGGATAATCCAATCGAACTTGCACATAATTTCTCTACAATAAAGTTTGGTTTGGGTAGAATCGAAGTGACAAATTTAACAAGGTAATGAAAACAGTAAAGATACACAAATTTCATATAAAATTATATGGCTTCATATGGAACTTGCGCTAAACCCATATTGACATCTAAATTTTGGCAACTCATTTAAATATTTATTGCATAGACAATTTAGGGATCAACTTCAGCCCCTAAACAAAAATATTAGTTAAATTGCATAGAGATATTAGGTACGTCTGCATTAGTAGTTAACCGAAAAAATATGGGTCAATATGAAAGAAATAGGTTTAGAACATAAATAAGAAAATAGGAAATTTTGAAAGAAAATATATCAACTTAGGACTATTTGGTAATTAGTGTATTTCTTTATTTTTTTTTTTTTTTTTTCTCGAAACAGGAGAAGAATAGAAATATTTTTATGTAAGTTAGTTAATTTTTCTATTATATAGGTAATTATTAGAAATAGAAATAAAAAATAAAAAAATAAGTTCTAATTTTCGGTAAAAAGAAGAAGAAGAGAAACAGTGTCATTTTATCGATACTCCTATCGCTGGAGCTCGCTCATCTCTCGCAATCTTTCCTCCACGTTACCACCGCGGCTTTAGGCGAAACCCTAGCTCTCACGGTCACATCAAACGCCTCAGTGTCGGTGCCGTCGACGGCGACGACAGCCAAGACAAGACCCACTCGCTGTCGGAGATCGCCGAGGAGGTCTGCAAGATCACGTGCACGAGAACCAGGTGGGGAGATGACCCTGATTTCCGAATTCCCCTCCTCCGGTTTCTCGGACCCTGGCTTCTTCCGCGAGCTGTTCAGGCAGCAGAAAAAACGCCTTCCTTTCTCTGTGCTTCTTTCACTGGGCCCATCTCGCGCCTCAATGCCCCGCCCAACTCGGGTTCGTGCGAGTTGCCGTTCAATGCCCTGTTCGCGCCCAATGCCGCGAAGTCACTGTTTCGGACCCCGGGTTTCTCGCTTGGGGCGGATACGTCGAAGTGTTACGTGCAATGTGCTCGCGAGGGTGGACTGCTGGAGGACCCGATCGATGGGTTTTTCAAATCGGGAGATCCAGATGCGGAATTCGGTGTTGAAATCAATGCTGTCTGAAGGCTTGGAGGACTAATCTCGTGTTGGAGTTCTATGAGGAGATGATGAAATTTGGGTGTTGCAGGCGAGGCAAATGCCGAGACCGTTGGGCACCTGATTCAAGCCTTTTGCGAAGGTGGAAATCTTTTGAGAGGTTATGAGTTGCTTTGGCAAGGGATTGAAAGCGGATTGATCCCTCAATGCGCAACTTCCGTTAGGTTGATATCTAGGTTTTGTAGGCAGGCGGATTATGCGAAGGTGTCCCGAATACTCCACTTGATGATCGCCAAGGACCGTGCTCCGGATAAGTTCACGTATCAAGAAGTCATTAATGGGCTCTGCAAGAATGGGAGGCAGCTCGAGGCTTATCGGATTTTCGGTGATCAAAAGGATAGGGGGTACTTTCCAGATAGGGTCGTGTACGCTACATTGATTCACGGGTTCTGCGACGTCGGATGGGTGGGTGAGGCGTGGAAGTTGTGGTTTGAAATGATTCACGGGTTCTCCCATGCAGATGGAAAAATTATTGGGTTTTATGGGAAATGTAGCAGCTGTCTCCACTCAATCGGAGCATATTCGGGCCTGTTTCTCACTCGTATCCATTTGATGTCGTGGGATCCTATGGTGATCATAGTGGTATGGACATTTGGGGCGACAGAAAATACGCGGATGCGAAGCAAATCGTGATAGGCTTTGACTCGGCAATTTAGTCCATCTCTATCTTATATGACAAACATGGACGTCCCGTCGGTCCATTCACACATGGTGCAAGTGGGGGAGGCAAAATCTATACGGTAAGCTTTGACATACCTTGACAAATTCCTTTTTTTATGTCCTCGATGCTTTCTTTTTTCTTTTTCTTTTTCTTTTTCTTTTTTCTGATAGTCTCTCTCTTCATTGTTAAAGTAGATAGTTGCTCTTAAATTCTTTAATTTATATCGTCGCTTTCTTCTCATATTAACACTAAGGAAGTTTTTGAACTCACCATTCTTCAGTGACGACAATCTATACTAGTAAAGAGGATCATGAACTGATTGAAACAGCTAATAAAGGGAGGCATTTTTCATTTCCATACACCGGTGGCAAAATTGTTGGGGTTCGTTGAAGTTGCAATGGCCCTTGTCTCGAGTCCATCGGAGCAATTAAAGGGAATTGATGTTCATTACGCGAACTTCATCGATTCCATTACTTTCGACACCACCGATGGCACCAGCTCCGAATCGGAAACTAATTATGGTGGAAATAGTAAGGAGAATACTTTCAATGTTGTATCTAAGACTCTTTCCTTTTCTCTTTTTCCTTTTCGTAAGTATATTCATAGACCTCATGTAAAGCCCATTAATATAGTTATGCATTCTTCATTTGATAAGGTATAGAATATTGCATTTCTCTCTTTTTTCAATCATATCAAAACTTTATTCTTATCTAAAGAAATGCCCTTTGAATCTGTTTTGTAACAAGAACAGTCACATTGGCTGCATTTTGCCATGGTGCTCATAGCAACGGTAGCCACACTGTCGCGTTTCTTCGCCAATCCACGGCCTTTCATAGATTTCCAATATAATTCTGTGGAGTGTTTCGAAAAATAAACACCACCGTCAGACTTGCTGCCGTTCTAAAGAACCTGACCATAGAATTTCGTCACAAATAGCCGTGGTACGCCACCTCACATGACGCCTGTGTCTCGAATCCACCACGTATGCTGCTTTTGAGTGCCATTCTGACGCCTTCACGTGCTTGTTTCGGAAAATAGACTGTGCCGCCAGTATCACCGTCCACCAACAAGTCAACAACACGAACCCCGGCGACCGCATGTCGTTCGCCAACACACGTGCCGGCACGTGCAACCTGCATCCACCTTCGCCATCCCTCCGTCAATGACAACATCGGCATGCGCTCTTCATTTGCCGAGCAGCTACCATTCAAGCTCATGTCAGCTCACCACATCATCATGCTGCCATGTCAGCATCCGTCCATTGACCATTGATCGGTGTTGACCGACCGACCATTGACCTTCGTTGACTTCTGACATTCATCATTAACCGATTCAAAGAAAATATTTCAATATGTCTTATGACCTGTGATAATGTCAAATCAATTTATTCAATTTAAAATTAATTGACCTCATCCCAAGTTTGCTTTTAATAAACCGATATTTTCCAACTCGGCATTGTTCAATGAAAATTTCAGCTCTTATATTGTTCATGGGCTTGGCCAAGAATTTTATTCACCGCAAATTTAGTGCAATTTAATTAAGTTCGGAGCTATCCATTTAAGTCTATCCACCACATAATATCTTTCATTAAATTATGCAAAACTTGTGTATCAAATTGAATTGGATTTTGACATCTATCAATAACGGGTCTAGTTGAGTAATAAAGTGTAAGCAATTATGTTTAACTAAAATCCGTAATGGGAGGGGCTCAATTAACACATTAGTAATTAAGGTTTGTTAGATCCCTTTTCTAACTTATAAAAAGATAGGTTATACCTATCAATCACTTTAATTTTATTGAAAGCAGCTATACTGAAATATATCATGAAGAGAAAGATCCGGCATCCCAAAAGATCATTGATCAGACTGATCTATTTCTCTTCGAGTTAAATAATACCTCAAACAAGTGCGATCTAATTCCACTGTGCATATCTTTTATAGTGTTTCACATTCATATATGAATCTGATTTGTTATTAATTAATTAATTGTTTATATTGAGAATTACCACAGTAGAATCTTGATCACGGCAAGAGATCCAGATTTGTTGAAGGATCTCAATGTAGATGACAGGTACAATGTCGAGGGATTGAATCGTGACGAAGCATTTCGACTCTTTTGTTGCCATGCCTTCAAGAGAGAAGAACCTGAAGAAGGTCACGAGGAGTTATCTAGATATCTAGCTCCTTATGCTGGAGGTCATCCACTGGCCCTTGAAATGTAGGGTCCCTTCCTAAACGGGCAGTCAAAAGATGACTGGCAGAAATCCTTTGACAAGTTGCTGAAAAGGCCTGATCATATTAAGTCCATTATAGAAGACTTTGGGCGAACTTTTAAAGGATATCCTTGCAAAGTCGTCGGACCACGTGGGGGCAATCGTAGAACAAACACTTGGGAGGGCAAGGGATACACAGGCATGCGGAAAATCAAGTTTATGACAGTTTAATACGACAAGAGGAGACGTTCCCAAAGAAAAAAAAAGTCACCCATGGCACCAAAGGAGGCGAAACCTCTACGCGTACAGGAAATCATTAATTCCATTTTTTTTTCTCTTTCTAAATTTTTGGATTGTATAGCTGAGGTGATCTCGTTAGAGGCATCGGGCAGTATATGGGCCCAAATACACATAAGGCCTCTCAATCAAAGTTTCTACACCACGCATCACCAAGACAGAAAACATGTCGTCTTCTTATTCTCGTCAATGGACGCCCGATGTATTCGTGATTTTCGAAGACAACGCGTTGGAGCTGGAGCGCTTCACATCGACCCTCTTCAAACAGCTGAAGCAGGCGGGGATTGGCTACAGAGACTCCCACCACCAGAAGGGCGCTGGCCTCCTCGAAGCGATCCGCCAGGCGAGGTTCGTCATCGTCGTGTTCTCCACGAACTATGCCAACTCCAGCCAGTGCCTGGAAGAGCTGGTCAAGATCCTCCTTCGCAGAGGGGATTCCAAATACCCCAGTCTCTTGGTTATTCCCATCTTTCATGGCATGGACCCGGCCAAGGTTCTACAGTTTGCGGCAAAAGACGAATTCAAGCAAGCTCTCGCCAGCTTGCGTGGGAAGAAGAAAGATGAGAAGAAGAAAGTGTTGAAAATATGTCTCGAGTTTGAGCCCAAAGCAAAAGTTTGATTTGTTTCCTAATCCTAGTAGGTGTGGGTTTCCTAATCCTAATAGGAGTGGGTTTCTTAATTTATTCCTACTCCAAGTAGGAGTGGCTTTCAAGAATTGGAGAGTCCTCAAGATCCCTATATATACGGCCATGCGTGGAGAAGAATTAAGCCGTTGTTGATGCAAGAGGTCTTGAAGCGCCGATTCGTCATCGAGTGCTTGGAAGGAGTTTTCTCCGTTGATTTCGTTCGAACAATTACACCAAGAATATTCAAGTGTTTGTAGCCGATTAAATTCTTGTGGTAAGAATTTGTGTATAATTCCTTTGTGAGATTGAGAGATTATTTCACTAGGAATTGTGGGGCTAAACACTGCGTGAGTTATTGGGTGTAATTGGGGCTTGGGAAACACTAAGAGTGTTTGAGTGACTCGAGTGTGTAATCTCCGTTGTATCGCTTGTTCTATAGTGGAATTCGTCGCTACTCTCCCCGTGGACGTAAGTCGCTACGACCGAACCACGTAAATCTGGTGTCCGATTTATTTTCTTTATTCTGTCTATTTTATTGTTCGATCGCTCGCCCTTTCCGCAACAATTGGTATCAGAGCCAGGTTTTGCTGAGGTGAAGCGAATCGATGGCGACAGAAGAAGTAAAAGTGAGAATCGACAGATTTGATGGGAAGGATTTCGGTTTCTGGAAGATGCAGATTGAAGATTATTTTTATCAGATGAAACTGCACGTGCCCTTATCAGGCGAGAAACCAGAGACGATGAAGAAAGTTGATTGGGATTTGCTGGATAGACGAGCTATGGGTGTTATTCGGCTGACGTTGGCTCGTAACGTCGCGTTTAATATCGTGAAGGAGACTACCACTGCGGGTTTGATGAAAGCCCTATCGGATATGTACGAGAAGCCCTCTGCAATCAATAAGGTCTATTTGATGCGACGTCCGTTTAACTTGAAGATAAGCGAAGGTGCGTCGGTTGCGAGATCATATCAATGAATTCAATGTGATTGTTAGTCAATTGAGTTCAGTTGATATTGATTTTGAAGATGAGGTATGTGCTTTGATTCTGTTATCCTCATTACCTCGATAGTTGGAATACTACCGTTATCGCTGTTAGTAATTCCTCTCGGGTTAACAAGCTTAACGTATGATGGGGTTCGAGATTTAATTCTAAGTGAGGATATTCGTAGAAGAGAATCGGTGAACCCATATCTACCGCCTTAGTAGGTGAAAACAGAGGAAGAACTAGTACACGTGGTAGTATGAATATGAATAGACGTAGCGCCAAGGACTGGTGGTGCTGTCTGTTGGAACTGTGGCAAGAGGGGGCATCTTCGAAGAAATTGCCTTAAGTTGAAGAATGAAAAGGGTAAGGAAATCTTAGTTGATACTACAGATGATGTTGCAGGTATAGCTGTTGGTAATTCGGATAGTGCCGATTATGTCTTGTCTCGTCACCGATTATTCATCGTTTGATGGATGGATTATGGATTCTGGTTGTTCTTTTCATGCTACACCAAATAGAAACTGGTTTACTACTTATCAGTGCACGGATAGTAGTAAAGTGCAGTTGGGGAACAACGCTGAATGCGATGTTGTAGGTGTTGGCGATATTAAAATCAGAATGCATGATGGTATTGTGAGGACATTGATTGGAGTGAGGCACGTTCCAGAGTTGAAGAAAAACTTAATTTCCTTGAGTGCCATGGATTCAGCTGGGTGTCGGCATTTTTCAGAATGTGGAATTCTGAAAGTTGTTCGAGGTGCTTTAGTGATAATGAAAGGAATCAAGCACAATGGCCTGTATGAGCTTCAAGGTGAGACAATGACAGATTTCGCTGCGGAGACGTCAGATGCATCTGTTCGAGAGTCTGAATTGTGGCATATGCGTTTGGGGCACATTGACAAGAGAAGCCTGAAGGTTTTAAGTGAAAGAAATCTGCTGTGCGGTTATGTTGCTGACGAACTGAATGTATGCAGGTGTTGTGATTTAGATCAACAGCGGAAAGTGCAGTTCAGTGCGATAGTCAAAGAAACCACGGAAATTGCAGAGTTACTTCACTTGAATGTTCGCAGGTTGTCGCGGTTTCCTTCTAGGAAGAGTGCCAGATATATGTTAACAGTTGTTGATGACTACTCGATGAAGACGTGGGTGTTTGTACTTAGGTACAAGTTTGATGCTATTGTCAAGATCATGCAGTTGAGAGCTTTGATCAAAAAGGAGACTGGTAAGACGATCATGCAGGTGCAGACTGACGGTAGTCTGGAGTTCTGCTCGAAGCTATTAAACAAATTCTACATGAAGGAAGGCATAGTGAAACACCACACTATTGCCAATGAACCACAACATGTTGCGGAATTGTTGAGCAGAACATTACTAGAGATGGCCCATAAAATGATCTCTAGTGCTGGTATGGCTAGGAGATTCCTAGCGGATGCGCTTAGTACGGCTTGCTACTTGATGAATAGATCCCCATCGATTGCAATTAAACATCGGACTCCCGAAGAAGTGTGGTCAGGTAACGTTGCTGATTATTCTATTCTTAGAATATTTGGTTGCCCGTGTTATGTTCGAGCGAGTGATGGTAAGCTCGATGGAAGGGCAAGAAAGTGCATATTCCTAGGCTATGCACAAGGTGAGCGGGGTTATCGCCTTGTGGTGCCCGGAGTTAAATTCACCTGTTATCAACGTAGAGAGTTACGTTTGACGAGTCTCTAATACTTCGGTTAGGAGTGGTAATAGCAAGAGCTTATACGGATCTCGAACGGTGTTCAGGCTTGAGGTGGAGTTGCAACCAAAAACTTCGAGGTAGCGGGTACTAATGTGGTAATCAACACAGATGGTGCTTGTAACGAGGTGGAGTTTGTAAAGCCAACAGCTTGTTGTAACCGCCGATATTGACAAGGTACGTATTCGATCTTCCGACGATATGTATGCAACAATGGTTTTGCTTTATCTCGTGGTTAAGGAGATTGTGTCGAGAAATCCTTGCGTAGCAGTTAAAGGTGCATGTGGAGTTGGTGTTCTTATGAGGTTCTCGTTTATGGCAAAGTTCAAGCCGGACTTGGGCTTGAAAGATATCTGTGGCGGTTAAGTCCATTGGGGCTATGGAAGAGAAGCGGCAGAGTTCGAATTTTGAAGCGATTGTCACTTGGCTCAAACGTCGAGCCAAGGTGGAGATTGTTGAAAATATGTCTCGAGTTTGAGCCCAAAGCAAAAGTTTGATTTGTTTCCTAATCCTAGTAGGTGTGGGTTTCTTAATTTATTCCTACTCCAAGTAGGAGTGGCTTTCAAGAATTGGAGAGTCCTCAAGATCCCTATATATATACGGCCATGTGTGGAGAAGAATTAAGCCGTTATTGATGCAAGAGGTCTTGAAGCGCCGATTCGTCATCGAGTGCTTGGAAGGAGTTTTCTCCGTTGATTTCATTTGAACAATTACACCAAGAATATTCAAGTGTTTGTAGCCGATTAAATTCTTGTGGTAAGAATTTGTGTATAATTCCTTTGTGAGATTGAGAGATTATTTCACTAGGAATTGTGGGGCTAAACACTGCGTGAGTTATTGGGTGTAATTGGGGCTTGGGAAACACTGAGAGTGTTTGAGTGACTCGAGTGTGTAATCTCCGTTGTATCGCTTGTTCTATAGTGGAATTCGTCGCTGCTCTCCCCGTGGACGTAGGTCGCTACAACCGAACCACGTAAATCTGGTGTCCGATTTATTTTCTTTATTCTGTCTATTTTATTGTTCGATCGCTCGCCCTTTCCGTAACAGAAAGAATGGAGGCGTGCCCTAGCAAAGGTTGAGGGGATTTCGGGTTACGAGTTGAAGAAAGACGCCGATGGGTACGTACCTGCGACTCTATTACTCCTTGTGGAAGCCTAGTATCGCAATCTGTGATTTTTCTTTTCGCTGTTATTCCTTTGGTGCGTCCGCTTTATAGATGGAATTTTTGGGTGATCGGCAGAATTGGTTTTCTTAAGAGAACGGAACAACTTTCCTGAAGTTTCGTATTGCCATTTTTTGAAATATTATGAAAAACATGATGTGGCTTTACGTGTTAATTTCAAGATTTTAGATGTACAATAGGAATAATATAAAAAATATATATCATCTTAACTTTCCACTCCAATAGCAATTCTAATCTTGTGTTTTGAAAACCAACAATTTGCACTTCCCCTTGGCCGCAGGATGAGTTTACTATTGAAAGTAGAGCAATAGTTAATCACTATTTCTCTGTTACGCATGCCAATGCTTATGGGGATTTAGTCAAGCTCGATCTTTTTTCTATTCATATTTCATATACCCACATAGAAATTTGCGTAAAATGTTTGTCGTACGTCTTTGCTTTGGGTATAACGTGTGTGTTTATGTTCATTTTGTCATACATATTGCTCATGAAACTTTTTGTGCTAACACTTTACATCAGCGTTGAATCAGAGCTCATTAAAACAATAGTCGAGCGCCTTGTCAACGAGATCCGGTCTCTATATTCCAATAAGGTTTTCGGGCCTTTTGAAGGCAGCGGTGAACGATCCTGGCATTCTTATAAAATAAATGGGATTTATGTTGAGTACAAAGACTTCATTAAGTCCATTAAATTTGACGTTAGTGGAAACACCAAGACCGAAGAGCAACATGGTGAAAAGGACGGGTATAGGACCTTCAAGGTTGTACCTAATCAAAAGAGATCTACCAACTTATTTTGCTCATCGAATAATGCAATATAAAGTCACTCACGTCAAATATTTCTTTTCGTGACCTGTACACAAGTTAAATTGATAGAGGAAGAGTGCATAATTTCTTTTTCTGGATATTTCAAAGGGGCAAGTAATGGTGGCATTCGAATCAACTCCCTCACATTTGAAACCAATAAAAGAAGATTGGGACCTATTAATAGGAAGGAAGAGGATAAAAGGCAGGATAAGAAGGAAGAGGGGAAAAAGAAGGAAGAGGCGGAAGAGGAGAAAAAGCGGAAAAAGAAGGAAAAGGGGAAAAAGAAGGAAGAGGCGGAAGAGGAGACAGAGGAGACAGAGGAGTACTTTGCCGTACCATTACCGTCAGGCGCTGGGAAAGTTATCGAGTTTTTCGGGAGCAAAAAAGGGGATGATTTTCTCACATCTATTGGAGCACGGGTCGAGCTACCTCCTGAGGAGTCCTGTCCTGTGGGGTTATTCGGGAGTAGAAGAGGGTCAAAATGGGATGACGGCGATGGCCATTCCACTGTAAAGGGAATCAGGGTTGGACTTGATTCAAGTGGAAATCGATGCATCCGATCAATCAAGTTTCAGTATGAAGAGGTGAATGGAGTATGGTCGAAGTGGAGAGAACGTGGTAGCCATGCAGAACGGCACGAGGAGGTATGTCCCCTTACATATATATGCTTTGTAAAATCCATAGGAAACTTGCATTGAATGCGTTAGCAGGGGACTCTTGTGAGACTTATTAAATAATGAGTTTATTAATAATATATGTGTATCGTTGCAGTTTATTATAAATGGTGGAGATGAGTATCTGTCTTCGATATCCGGGTATTGTACTTACGACGGCATTACATCTCTCACGTTTCTGACTAACAAAAAAAACACCATAATTATTAGTGATGGAAAGGGAACCCATTTCTCATCTCCGGCAACGGGCTGCAAGATTGTTGGATTTTACGGGTGGAGTGACGATCATCTTCATGGAATTGGGGTACATTTTAAACCCACCTTGGATCTCCACCCAGTTAAATCAATTGGGCCATTTGGACGTGGAAATGCTTGGGACGATGGCATATTCAAAGGTGTGAAGAAAGTTTGCATAGCTGTCACAGAAGATATCCGTTACATTAAGATTGTGTATGACGATGGTAGTAAAAACGGTCGCACGGTTATTCACGGTGACTACATCGGAGAATTCTCCTGCTACGAAAAAGGGGTTAGTTTCTTCTTCATTTTCCTTTTGGATTTATCTCATTGGCCAAGATGGTCTTGGTATGTGTCTGGTCATATGATTTAGTAAATTAAACTCAACAAATAGGTCTTGTTTACACCACTTGTCCAACTTCAAGAGATACTTTTGGGATTGCACAGATTGTATTGGAATATCCAAGGGAGTACTTGATATCAATCTCCGGTTACACGCGAGGGGATGGTTCTATCTGGTCGCTCACATTTCACAGCAATAAAAAAAGACACGGTCCCTATGGCACGAAGGAGGGGGAGTACTTTTGGTATCCATCGAACGGGACTAAAATCATCGGCTTTTATGGAACATGGGGCAAGACTCTCGACTCCATAGGAGTGTATGCGGAGCCGATACAGCCGCATGCTTTCCAGGTCTATAAACCCTTCGAAGGCTCTGGCGGGACCGATTGGGACGATGGAGAGCACTCTAATGTGATAGGATATCGTGTGACTGACATCGTGGACAGCGAAGAAAGCAAAAAAATTGAGTCCATCACTTTTATGTACGATAACAATGGTTCCCTGGTCGAAGGCTCTCGACGTGGCGGAGATGCATCTTCAGGCGATTGGGTTAGTCCATTGTTTCAATCCCCCTCTCTGTCTCTCTGTCCTTTTTCTCTTTCGTCTTTTTCATGTATACATGTTGCTTTTCAATAATGTTGGGAGCTTCATGGAGCGCTTTTGATCGAAGACAGGAGGCACTTCTTTTGGCATCCTATATCTTTGAGTTTCAGGTCCGGACCTTCATCTGCTCTCACAAGTACAACTACATGTTTCGCTTTGCTACTCTTGCAGGTCATGCTGGATTTTCCCGAGGAGCGCCTAACTTGGATAACGGGTTATTGGCGCAAAGAAGCTGGTCAAACTATCATCCACGACCTGACAATATATACCTCGCATGAGAAGAGGGTTGCCTTGACGTACGCAGCGAGAGGAAAGCCAGGGTCAAAAGGGTTAGCCGATAAGAAACGAGAAGAGCTCGAAGGGTCAAATTATTTTTGTATCCCGAAGAAATCAGATACAGACAGGAGGATCATTGGCTTTGTGGGAAAGGCCCACACATGTCTTAATTCTATTGGAGCGCGTTTCAAACCATATGATGATTAGACCTCCTCCCTCCCGCAAGCTCTTTTTTCTTTTCCTCTCTCTTTGGCTCGTGCTTTGCAAGAATCTTCCTCTTTATTCTTTTTGAGATGACGATGAAATTAACTCCCAATTCGTGAGCACGCGGTTGCTGATTTCCCGATTCGGTTGTTGGTGTTCTTCAACGTTCTTCAAAGGAAGCTGCAAGCATTTACCGAAGAAGAGCTAGTGAAGCATGAAGACAAAAAATGCCAACAAAGGTCATTGAGTAGTTCTCCACGGATTGCTACGCTTGTCTTTTAAATGCATTTATCGTGTTGACTTTGTTTGCCTGCTTTTGTTAACTTTGTGGACTTTCTTGTTTTTCTTCGTTTGATGTCGTCAGACATCTTGTGCCAAGTTATGTGCGTCCAAACACTAAAAAAAAGTTGTGAACTTCAGATTTGTGGACGCACCCTCGAAGCAACAGCATTTGCATTCCAATGAGAAAATATTAGGTGGTCGACCGCCAAGTCAACATGGTCTTGGACCAATCACAAAGCAAGTCAAAAAGGAAAGGAAATAAATAAATAAATAGGAAAATATTAAAATATTATTAAAAGTTATCAACATCAGCGCTAGCTATACCATGTTAGTTGACCGGCTTCCACATCAACAAAATCCGACCAAAAATTAGCCCGAATGACCGAATTGGCACCAAGTCAAAAGGTTTATGACTAAATTGGCATCAATTAAAGATTTAAGACTAAATTGGCACCGAATCAAAAGATTTATAACTAAATTGGCACCAATAAAATATTTAAGACTAAATTTGTGCAAATGCAAAATGTTTAGGACTTTTTTGACACTTTTCCCGGCTTGAGTTGGTAAGACAAAATGGAGGGTAAGTAAGGGTAGCGATTAAGAAGGACAATGTGTACATGACAGTTGTGCTGATATCGCAAAATACATATGGATTACCTATATTGGCTGTAACCAAATATATGTTTGGATTTATGAAAAAGGAAATGTCTTTCAAACTCCTATGGCTGAATGTGTGGAAAAATTTGCAATTTTACATAACTGGAACAAATAGCTTATGAAGCTTGATATAAATAACCGGAACATATAATCATTAAACATGTAACTGTTCTACATAGTAAGCTTCGATTTGAGGGGGAGTGACTTTAATATGTAAGTTTGATCAATACGTGTGATTCTTTTATGTGAAAGTTCTAACTTGTGTGAACTAATTGCTATCAGAGACCTTGAATCAAGTTACTAATTAATAAGAAGACTAATCTCCCATATATTTGAGGATAATACTATGAATGAGGTCCAAATTTACAATAGATATCGTGCATTTAATAAAATTAAAAAATTTAGAAGAAGTGAGCAAAAAAGAGAGATTATCAAATTACATAGACTATTTATCATGGCGCAACCTATTAATTTTGATTAGCGTTTAATGCATTTTGAGAGCTTTCATCTGTGGCCCTTTACTAGGCAACTTTGGCTTCATCCTGCCGTGATGCATCAACTATGGACACCAACGCCATTTTTTTTTCTTGTGGACTCTTATATTGTTCCCTCTTGATGCCTTTGAATTCTTAGTGTGTTGTAGATGCCTCAAAAATCCCTTCTACGAGAGCATGAAAAAGGCCAACTTGGCGTTTACCCGACTTTGTCACTTCATTCAAATCTCTCTCGCTTCTCATATGGAACGTGTCATGCATTTGCTTCCGCAGGGAAGTCGTGGGGCAATTCATTATCCTGGTCGTCGGAAACTCCTTGATGGTGGTGGTGGACTATGAGGCCTAATTTGCACTTCATTCTTCTCAGCGGACCAACTCCCTTGATATGGACCTTCTCCTTTCGGTCCAGTTTACATGGGGGACCCACCTGAACATTGCACGTTGGGACAGAGTACTAAGAGCTGTTCTCATCCGATGCTCTTCTGGGTCCGATAGAGAAGTCGGTTTCTGAATAGGCCTCACTGTTGCTGCTACTCGTGATGGTTCATAGGGGGTCCTACTGATGTATGGGCTTTGACAGCTTGAACTGCAATGATCTTATTCTCGCTGAGGAGAGACCATCTGATTCCTTGTTCTTCCACTAGTCTTCTTTGGCATCATAGGCGATTGTCTATGTGTTGGTGCCTCCTTTTTACCGGAGAACTGGTCCATAAGTGTTGGTTTTCCAGTAACATGGAGAGGCATGTGGCATTTGCTTCCGAATGCGTTGTTAGTGTTGTTTCTGCTTTTAAAATGAAGAATAGTTCAAATCAATTAAGAGAGTTTGAGAAGTCATGTACCAAAGAGACACATTAAATTTAGGCTCCGTTTGTTTCGAAGATCGAGGAGACATTAATAGTGCGATTCTTGTTCTACTATCTTCTGCAATTGAGGCAAGTTGTGGATGCAGTGAAAAATTCACTTGGCCTTGGGATTTGTCCATGATGACGGGCACTGCAACTTTCAAAACAATGAATAAACAAAAAAAAGATTACGAATTGCTATGAATGCTCTTTTAAAGTGGTGGATAAAAATCCGACCAAAAAATAAGTGGTGGAAAAAGAATTAATTAATGACGGAAACCGCAAGACCATCACACACGTTATTGATTACAGCTAATCACAGATTGCCTTTATGGCTAATTAGTTTTCTTCTATTGCCAAGTGGCTTTAAACTTGGAAGAGCGTATATTTGTCTACCATATTTTCTTTAGGATGCCTTAACTCCAATATTAAAATTACACACAGAAAACACAAAAGGGAAGAAAAGAGATAGGATGATTTCCATCGAAAAGGCCGGCACACCTGATCCACATGTTTTATCAATTTATTGTCTCAACATAAATCGAAGAAACTATAGTTACTAGGAGTGTCAATGGGTCGGGTCGGGTCGGGTCTTGATGTTACCCAACCCAACCCGAACAAGAAGGCTCGCGCGCTTTTGCCCAACCCGACCCGACCCGAAAGGCATGAAACACGAAGAAGGAAAACGGTTCGGGTTGGGTTTCGGGCAAGCAGGTTAAATCCAATTATACGCATGCCATCAAATCAAAAACTCATAGCATTCTCCATCATCCAACATCTAAAGCACAATAAAACATGAAAGTCCAGCGTACATAATAAGCATAAAACAACCAAGTGGACAAAGCACGTTATTTAATTGCCTCCTTTTCATTTTCATTGCAGTTTTCTTTTCATGTTTCAAAGGAAAAAAAGGTCCATCCACCAAGTAAATAGTACAACAGAGAGTTGAAAATATAGTAGAAGAGTGGTCCATCTGTTCTTTGTCGGTTTTTTCTCTCTCGGATCCAAGAGCTTTGGCGAAGGTGGAGAAAACGCGTCAGCGGTTTGTCAGCCGCATTTGAGGCACGGTGGCCGAAGGCTTCTCTCTCGCTCTCCGCCCTCGCTCTCACTCGCCCTCTCTTTTTCCGACCCTTGATCCCTTTCTCTCCACCCTCTCCCTCAGATCCCTTTCTCTCCGCCCTCTCCACATTCGAGAGAATGATTTGGGTGAGAGTTTGTTTATTTGTTTATGGGTCGAATAATGTTCTGGGCCTAACCTGACCCAAAAGATAACTGTTTACTTATTTTATAATTGTGACCCGAACATTATTAAGATTCGAAACATGTATCATATTTGTTTCGTGTTCAGGTCGTGTCTGAGTCGGGTCGAGTCAGGTTTTTGGACACCCCTAATAGTTACTTTTGTTACTTTGGATTGAAGTTTGACATAAAATATGCTTGTGAAACATGTTAGTACTCTTTATTTAGCAGTTAGTTTTTGTCCAGTTTCTTAGAATTCAGAGAGTGAGTAAAAACTTTAATTGAAGAAATAACAACATTATAGATTGATTGTGGGAGTAAAAATTCTCAAAAATAAATAAAGAAAGAAAGGCATCTTAATCCAACCAGATACTTTACAACATTATCCCATTCGCATCCGCGTCGACTTCAGTCCTGCCTCCATGGTCGATGCTCTTCTTTATGGTCTCGGCCTTTTCGGCTCCCGTATCCAGTTGATTTATATTTAAAGTAGGGGTCATGTACTTTGGATTGATGCGCGGTTCTTGTTGAATGCTGCTTCACCTTTACGAGGGGTGAGTTTGTGAAGATGGAGCACTATATACAGGCTTTAGCACCTGAGTGTTCAAGCAGCTTTCGACTTATTGTTGTCATGATGTCGTACTTCCACTTTGAACGGCCCAGCCCACCCCTTTCATTCTTGTTCTTAATTTTGTTTTTTCAAACCAAACCGAGTAATTTGGGATAATCCAAAACCTTATTCAAAAGTTTTTGCTCGAATCGTCCGAAGCAGGGGAGAAGCTAGAGAGGTTGCATCAGCTCGTGCAAACAATACGGAAATAAATGCTAAAGTACAAATGGAGTGGATGACAATGCCGCTGCTGCTGCTGCTGCTAAAGAAGGGAAGTCGTCCGTTCCCTTCCTCAGAGAAACTTGAAGAGCAGGCCACCGTGAGTGGCAAAGAAGGGAGCGAGCACGAGCGACTCCACTGCCATTAGCTGGATGAGGATGTGGAGTGGTGGGCCTGAAGTGTCCTTCCGTGGATCGCCAATGGTCTTTCCACTTTCGGCAATTCTGAGAAGCGTTGGTTCTCCTCGGCAATGTTTCTTCGCATACTCCAAAGCACCAGCCTGAAAGCAAATTCAAGGTATTAAGGAAAAAAAATCTGTTGAGCCAGACAACTTAGCAGGTCACTGAACCACCAGACAGTATAATCGACAAAAACTAGCTGTCGAGCACTTGAAGCAGCTGCGTACTTTAATGTCCTATTTCGCTTGGATCCATGCTCCATCAGTTTTGGATGCCGACATCGCAATCTGTTCGAAACCAAGCCCACAGGATAATATTCATCAGGAAAATACTACAATCAAATGAGACAACCGATGCGAAGCTCTTACACCGTCATAGATATGACAACAAGAGCATTACTCAACAGTTCACCAACCTAATTAAATTTTGTCCAACAATGAAGAAACTATAATATCTTAACCCAATTTAACAAGCATTCTATCGAGAAATTGTTGAACTTCATAGCCAAAGCTCTGATATTACTTTTATAGGGTGCAAAGTCGGTCAACTAACCGACTTTCATATTCCTCCAGACAATTCCAATACAAGTATCACTAGCAAGTTATTATTACACTACAACTTGCTTGGACAAAGAAAGACCAAATTATTATGGAATTATCAAGGCCAAGAGAGAGATCTGGAAAGGGAAGAGAGAGAGGTGGTGATTCTCAACAGAGACAAACCTTGAGCAACGCAAACTACCAAAATAGATAAGACATCGATTGCTTTGGTAAAGATTACCTGAACAACGGAACCGAGAGAGCCAGCCAAAAGACCAGACAGCATCTCCACACTGAAGGCGGTGCCAATGATAAGTGGTGTAAGCATGACAACAGCACAAGGTCCGATCGTCCCCCTGAAAGATGCCTCAGTTGCAATTTCGAAGCATCTAGCATAGTTAGGTTTTTCATGAACCCCAATGTGCTCTGGCCCAAACCGTAACAACTGCTCACGGACCTCCAGAGCCATCTTGAATCCTGCACGTCCCACACTTCCCATGGTCATAGCAGAGAAACAGTAAGGAGGCCAGGTGCCCATGATCAAACCGACGATGACCTTTGGTGTCAGGACATCAACAGAAGACGACATTCCCGGACGATTCACAAATGCACCCAACAGAGCGATAGACACGAGGGCAGCTGATTCAATGGCGAATCCCTACATACCATATAAGAAACGAAAAAAGGTCCATCCAACATTAGATTTAAACAACAGGAAAGAAAAATTTGTCAGTAGGGCTAATTGAGAACGATAGATGAAAGGCAGCACCCAAGGGAAAGACAGGCGATTTTAGCCAAACATCATGCCACTCCAGCAAGAATCCAAAATGACTCGCATAACTAACGTAATATTTAGTCATTTATGGTGAAAAAGAAGATTATTGGACAATGTGCACAGATTTTGGATGACGTGAATGTAATCTCATGAAAAGTTCCTCCGCAGAGATACCCTTTCCTCTGCTATGTTATGGATTTCATCAAAATAAGCTACTAAAAGGACAACAGGACAGTGTCGATATTATATTTATACAAGGATTGCCTGTACCTTTCCAATGGCAGCTGTAGTATAGTCAGCATCTTCAGGGGCTCCAATGCTAGCCATCATAGCAATACCTTCAGCATTGTCGCCGATGGGACCGGAAGCATCTATGGCCAACTGAGTGGCAATGGGACTTAGCATCCCAAGGGCAGCCACAGCAATGCCATACGTGCCAGCAAAACGGTAACTCACGAAAATGCTAACGGCGGCAAAAAAATGGGATACTGACAGAGCCAAGGGCAACATTAACGTTCTGGGGAGCAGCTTGGAAACCGCTGCGAAAATTGTGGGCAGCATCATCTTGGAGACAGCTGCAGAGATGAGAATCGTTACTTGGTCAGCACATTGACCATCAACAGTTGTAAAGATTTATATCATTCATTTAATTTAGCAAATTTAATACCTGAAGTAAATGTCGGTGTAATTTTTATTGACAAACCCACTAATATGCCCTGCCCAAAGACCAACGCCAACACACAAGGACAGCTGCCTGCAAGATCATATCCATGGTTAGCGACTACATACGCTCAACGTGTGGACTTAATCCCGAAAAGCCCGCTGACATGAAAGCATGTCCCATGATCAACATTAGAATAAAGCAGCATTTAGGATCAGAAGGTAAAAAGTACCATCAAAGAGTTTACCAGTTCTTCACAACTTTCGGCAACCCAATGTTGTAAATTGTAAATGATGAGGGAAGAGCAATCAAGCTAACAACGACAATTCCGACAGTCATTAGAATTGTGGAAATAATATATTTCTCCATCTTCGATGCAGGCTTGATTTCCCCCCAGACAGTTGTGATCAATGAAACGAGAATACCCATAGAGCTGATAAGCAGGGGATAACACATAGCAGTGAAGTTGTGTTCAATTCCGAAAGAAGAGATGGAAGCAAGAACAAGGGCAACGCAGGATGATTCGGTGTAAGAGCCAAATAGATCAGGTCCCATACCAGCAATTTCTCCAACAATATCACCAACATAATTAGAAATCACCTGAATGATTAAGGTCAACCCCATTTATGACTAAAAGTGAATGATGTACATAATAAATAAAGCTACAGTAAGAGACTACATACAGCTGGGTTTCGTTCAGTTTGTGGGCTATTTTGCTCAATCTCTTTAACCAGATGAACACAAACATCAGCAGCCTTGGCATAAATTCCACCACTGGCTCTTCCAAAGAGAGCCATGAAAGATCCACCAAGAACATAACCGGTAATAGCCTCAAAAAGACCTTCCCAGTCATTGCCATAGTACAACTTGAACAGATTGATTGCAAGATAGAGCACGAGAAGATCGATGGCAGCAAGAAGAAATCCCATAAATGCACAAGACCTGAAAGATCTTTCAGCGATGTCTCTCTTCCAAGGCATTCCTTGCGTTAGCATACATAGCAATTTTCGTGCCAAGGGAACCAAAGAGGACTGATGTGAAAGCACCATGTAGGAATGAAACTGTACTGAAAACGGCAGTGACAAGTGCAGGCTTGCACGTTTTTGAATGATTAGATGTGCAAGGCCGGCTTTGGGTGGTGAATCTCTCGACAGAGCCAAGTAAGAGGAAGATTAGTATCGCAAAAGCAACCACGAAAACTCCAGCATACCGGTACTCCGTTAACAGAAAGGATCTCACACCTGTTACAATCACAAACGATAATTGAGCCCTCTCTATCAAGCAAATAAAGCAACAAATCTGATTCTTGACATTCTACACTATGAGTGACGAAATAAGGTATAAATCAGTTAAATCCAGTTACGTTATCCGTTGCCTAGTTTTGTTGAACCTAGTTCCGAGAAATAAGAAAGCCTAACCTACAGCGCCTCCAAAAGAGTAACTCAAAAGATGATATGGTTTATGTTACGATTCACCTTTGGCAAGGTGGACAGTGTAAGTGTTAAACCAACCGTCGGAAGAGTGACGAGAACATAATGAGTAGGGCAAGATGGGGAAAGGGACGAAAGAATGAAAGTTCCTAATTCTGCAAAATAATTAATGAAATAAAAAGACCTAAATATTCAGTACATAGTCCCAGACCCAGAATATTATTGTAAATACATCTTAAACATTAAATTAAAGCATCACAAACAAAGAAGAAAGTAGAAACAGATTATGACCTACAATAGTAAACGGTAGGTTAGAGCTAGAAATAAAACCGAGAGTATGGAAAAACATCAGAACTAAAGTTAGAACTGAACTTAGATGTTAGAACTAGAAGAGGAGAAGGGTGAACAGTTACCGGGAAAAATGATGGGAAAAAATAAAAGAAATTAAAAAAATCAATTTCTCAATATAATTGATAATGCTCTAGTTCCAAAGATTATTTAAATCAAAATGATGAGCAATAGGTATGAAACATTGTTATATATAAGAACATTAGTTAGGAGAAGCCAGAATGTAACACAAAAGAGAACCTTAGAGAAATATAAGCATAGGTTTTTACCTATATATTCTTAACTAACCCTATAGAATTATCGTTTCATCACAAGTATGATAAATCAAGGATGACAATCTCACGAAATGAGAAATATTCTGCATCAAATCACAACGTATGACGATAAAACCCCAAACACATTCACAGACAAAGTCAAGATACACTTTAGAATTGAAGGTTGTGCATCCTTAGCAATTCACCTTTCTATTACAATATGCTTCTACTAAAGCCAATTATATATAAAAATTACTATCCCAAATTAATTTGACATTGTGTCATTAGTTGCATACACCAAGCTTCCAATAACTAACACAAATCAGATGGAAGAAAGAAATTAAACCTAGGCTCCATTTGTTTCACGGATAACTTGACATTTCTAAAATAATGCTCAAATAAGTCATTTTTCTAGAAAATAATAATATTTTTCGATGTTCAACTGAAATTTGAAATGAACTGAAAATTATTGTTTTTATTTTCTGAAGAAAAAGCATGCAATAGTTGTGTGATATAAGGGCTGCATTTGCTGCTATATCACCAAATTTTAAATATAATTTTACCGAATCAAATTTCATAACTTCAATACTTAAATAAATTGTAAATGACTAATTTTTTTTCTCATAAAGCCCGGCCTTGAGATTAGGCCTTGGGCCCAGCATTGGGGTACTTGGGCTCGGGCTCATGGGTACCGGGGACTTGGGTGCGACCAAGAAAGACATAAGCATGATGCCAAGGTCTTGGGCAGCTTCGAGGGTCAGGAATCTATACTCAATTTCGAGGACCCCGACTTGAGCATTGGGGACAAGGCCTTGACTTATGGGGACTTGGGCCCAGCTACTGTGGGCCCAATTGGAGGAGCTGGGGTTTCTTGGGCTCAACCACTACAAACCCGAGGGCGGGAATTTGAGACACGGGCCTGACCTCAATGGACTCCAGCCCAAATGCCTATGACTCGAGCGCAAGAGCCGAGTGACCGGGCCTAGGTTACTTGACATAAATCATAGATTAAACGTATTGCTTTATTATAGATGAAAACATGACTTGTCGATTTGTCAATAGAGAAAAGAAATTCTGGAAGCAAATGTGAAGCTCTAAGCTTGGTTGAAGTTCTTTGCCGCAGTGTGACATGGAATAACTCCTCTTATTAGGAAGGAGAAATCTTTTTCTTGATTTAAGAACAAGTACTTTCTTTAATTGAAATTTTATTTTGAACTGATTCATTATTTTGATTGTTCCAAACATCGAAAAATTTAGAAAAAAATTTTCACATAAATTCTTTTCAACGACACAAGCGCACCCTTAGGCTATCATCAAATGTAATCTGTCTCATAGATGTACATACGCCCAAATGCAACACCAAGTTTGACTTGCTCAAACCAATTCTTGAGCTAATAATTCAATGAATCTTTTAAGACGAGAAACTATTCGTAATTTATCCCCAGACATTTATCAAATATATTTCTAAAACAGCTAAGTGTCACGACCTATTTTTTTCATCCTGTGAGGAAAATGTCTAAATAAATAAGTTTATGGGTATTGTCCAAAGGATGGGTCCAGAACCCTCATTAGACATAGGCTCTCCCAAGCCCATACCCCGCGTGATGTTGGGTGTTCATGAAAATCTTCAAACGAGTGAGTCGCCACTAGCTGTGATCAAGTTTGGCTAAAACCAAGCAAGCGCATGAGTGGGCCTCACTTTCTACGCAACCAGATATTCTAGGGTTAGGGACTTGATTACACTAATTAACCAATTAGTGTCATTTCGGTACCTAATCTCGTTTATTTCAAAAAGACTTTTGTAAGGCAGTTTGGATTAATTTTAGACTTAACCACTAACATGTGAGGTGATCATGTGGGTGCGCAATCATCAAAATAACAATCAGCAATTAAAGAAAGCATTAAATAAATTGCAAGAGAAGATAAACACCTAGCATTAAAAGATAAATAAATGACAATCCTAATTAAACTAAGGAGAAATCATAATCATCGCATCACAAGCGTGTTACTAAGGGCAATTGTATCCGAGGATAATTAAAACCCTAAGCGTAAAGTGCTCGAACTTGTTCACTTTTAAGAACAATCTTAGACCGATGATTTTCCAACACCTTTTTGAAAAGAAAATTGTCCAAGAATTATTTTAGAGCTTCTTAGGAACTCTAAAACAAATTTAGAATTTTTGGGATTTTTGAAAAAAAATTTCTTTTTTTGGAATTTCTAATATTTTCGATTTTTTTAAAAATATATATATTTTTGATTTTTTTGATTTGATTTTTTTTTTTACAAAAATAATAATTCGGACCGGGTCAAAAGACCCGGCCCTAAATCACAAAAGATTAACAAGAAGGCCCACGAAATTCTTTTTTAGAAAAAGGCCACTAAAATTCGTTTTTTTTTTAGAGAAAAAAAGCCGTTTCTAATTTCTATCTTCAGCCCAATCTATTCCCGGCCCGCGACGGATTCAGCCCAATCATATTCAGCCCATGCCTAGCGTAGGCCCACTCGAAATATTCTCAGCCCAGCCCCTATTTCATTTTTATTCTATTTGTTTTTTTGTTGTTGTTAATTTCTCTTTTTTAACCTTTCTTTTTGTTCTTTTCTTTTAATTTTTTTTTATTCTTTTGGTCTTCTTCCCCCACGTCCTCTCATGCATGCTCGACGCCTTCATGCACGAGGACCTCCAAGCCCGAAGCTCACCCGCTCGCTTTCCGATGGGCAACAACCGCTCGCCGGACATCCCCTTCGACCGGCGTCGGCTATCCGGCCACTTACCTGGCGACCGCGAAGCCATTTTCCGGCGCAAAGGAAGCCCCCATTAACTCGACAATGAACAACGATTCAACGCAAACCATACGAAAAAATGACATGATTCGAACGAATATAAGTGCAAACACGTACAGATCCCGAGTTAGGACGTGAGCAGGCTTCATTCTTCTCTAGGGCATTTTATCGAACACTTGGCGTGTGATACCGAATACTAAGGTTTCCGGCTCAACCGAGCTTTGAACGTGCCTTGGGGGTCTCGAACATGACATACAAGGAACGTGGGAACAAAATGCAAGGGCGGCGAGGGCCGAAGCTTGCACGAGCCGGATGGCCGCGAGCTCCGGCCCGGTGCGCCTAAAAACGGAGCAAGGACGGAGCTAGACCTACCTGGTCAACTCGAGGACGTCGCGGGGAAGGTCATCAGGCAGGCCCGTGCGTGTCTGAGCCGCTCTCGGTCGGTCGTATCGCTCTAGTCGCTGGGTTCGCCTTCTCTCTCGGATCTTCGTCTTCTCTTTGTTTCGGGTTTTCTCTCTTTCGAGTACTCTCGGCTGAGCAAGAAAACCCCGGCTCCCCTTTTTTTTTGGTCTGAGTTAATCCTTCGTCCCTCGAGCTCACCCCGGAGTCCTCTCAGATCTGGTTTTTTTTCCGAATCCACTCGGCTCTCTCTTGCTCTCTCTCAGCTCTCTCTCGGTTCTGCGTTTCTCCGGTCTCCCCTCCCCACTCTCTCTTTTTTCCCTCGGATCTTTCTCTGAAGAGCCCCTCCCCAGCCGCTCACCCTCCGTGAAAGCCTAGCCGAAGAAGAAGCCCCCGGTCTCTCTCTCAAGCTCTCTCCAATTTCTTTTCAGTCCTCTTACTCTTTTCTATCCTTCTGTTTCTGTCTTTTCTCCTCTCTGATACAGCTGCACTCGGGACCAAAAACCGCTCTCCGCTGCTCCCTCTTTTCCCTGCGCTGCTGCTCCCTCTTTCCCTTTTCTGCTTTCGCCTTCTGCTGTCTTTCTGCTACCGCCCGACCTCTCCCATCTTGCTGACTTGCTACTGCTTCTGCTGTTGACCTGCTGCCGCTTCTGCTCTGCTTGCCTCGCTGCTTTTCCACGCGTGGAAGAAGAGAAGGAGGAGACGGGTGGGCCGAGCCGAAACAAAAGGGAGAAGGAAAAAAGGGAAATGGGCCGAGGCCATGCGATGAAAGGGAAAGGGCCGCATGGGGAGCCGGGCTGGCCCGGCCTCTTTTTTTTCGATTATTTAATTTTTAATTTTCTTAATTAATTTTTTTGTAAAACTTTTCTTGATGAATTTTAAAACTTGTAAATGCTCGTAACGTTTATATGCGATGCAATTTTAATGAAAGAATTTTTTTGTTAAGGAATTAGAAATTAATCTCTAATTTTTTAATAGAATTAATAAATACCAAAATAAATCACCAAAATTTAGACGTCAACGCTAAGCTATATCATGAACATTCTCTGTTGGTGCAATGCAATAAAATAAAGTGCCTTCCAGTCCCGTAGGAACCTGCAGTTAAGTTGGTGAGTAAAGAGACAAAAACATTCCCGTCACATGCACAGCACGTGCATTTACCTAGTCCAAACAAAGCGCGAACTTGTTGATAAAATAAGATGAATGGCAAAAGCCAAAAGGACAAGAGCTACCCCAGTTAACCCTCCGTCCAAGAACACGACTAAGACCACCATCATTCCAACCATCTTCCTGAGAAGAGATCTCAATGATTAAATATTGTACTACTGTGCTCAGATACGTCGCTCAAAGCTCTAGCAGCTGGGACAAACCCTAATGATGACTCGCCCCACAAGCACAAGAAAAAGCTCATGGTTGCGCTGAGCTATCATCAGATTACAAGACTCGAATTTGTTGCTGTTGCTCAGGCAGATGCGAGATTGACCCTAAACAATCTGATAATGAACAGTGTGAGTGAGACACAGAAAGAAGGGGGTTGAACTACAACCCCTCTTATGCCCAGAAAAAGAAAGACTCGCAACCCAGATCAAATGCACTTCATTCTCTGTCTTCGGTTTTTCCTTTTCCTCTCTCGGACAACGAACATGTGCAAAAAGATTACGAGCTTTATTGAAAAAGGGGACCTAGAATTTCATTACCGCAAGATCTGAAATGTTTTAGAATGTATGGCTATCAATCCCGAGTGCAGCAAAAAGGAAAAGTTCCATAAAGCAGGCAAGTTGTGAAGCTAAAGGATCCGTATAAAGTCACCTTCAGAAATGGTGTTCTTTATCTCAGCATACTTGTGTCGAGCAGCTCTCAGCTGGGCTGTGTCTTGCCCTTCGTCGTCGCTATAGCACAACCTGCAGCGCCACTGCACCAGGGAGAACGCGATCCCAATGACGGCGCAGACTGGGATCGCGATCTCCATCGTGAGGGCTGAGAGCAATGCCATCGTTGCGCGAACTCTAGACGAGATCGCTGGACTCGATGCCTAGCAGAGAGAGAGAGAGAGAGAGAAGCAGAGACGAGTGACGCGGGGAGTATGCTTCTCCGTCTATGGAGAAAATATTAGGTAGTCCCGGACCGTGCGTAGTCTCGGACTACTCATGAAGCGCTAGCGGCTTTACCTCCTTCAAAATCCTCTCTTCATTAATTGCTAGTCTTCTACTCCCTCCATTCGCACGAAGCTCTCCCCCCCTCTTTTCAATAAAACGACGATCTCTCTCCTTCGTCTTCAACATCTTCCAAGAAAAAAGAAGAAGCTCGCTCGCTCTCTCTTTTTTTCAAAATACTCTCTCTCCCAAGGGCCCCTCTGATCGATTCCCGAGCTTATACCCGCCGCCTCCGCTGTCGCATTCAGGAGCCATTCCCTCTCTGTCGCTCCCAAGCCCCTGTCGATGGCATCCTGAGCTCAGATCCAATGCCTCCGGCACGTCACCTCCAGGAACCACTCTCTCTCGCCCCTAAGAGCCCCGCCGGTCGCATCCCGAGCTCATATTCGCCTCCGGCACGTCGCCTCTGCCTCCGCCCTCCTTCTCATGTCCAGAACAAGCAAAGCGCCAGCAAGAGGCAAAATTGGAGTCACCTTCTCGCGGGCCCAACCCAACACCCACAGCCCCCTCCCCCCCCAACGATTGCACATCCCCTCCATCGCTCATCGAGACCCGCTGCAATCCTTGGGAAAAAGCTCTTTAGGTTCGGAAGGAAGGAAAATGTCAAGCGCGGGGGTTTATCAGCCGGGCTCGGCACGAGCCTCGCGGAGGCAGATGTGATGTGGAGGCTTTATAAGAAGAAGATGAAGGACAAGATGGCTGCGGTCTCAGGCGATCGCGAGAAGGAAGAGAGGACGATGAGCGGAGGAGGGGCAGGCTGTTTCTCTTTGCCTCGGGTGTTCGGGAATGCCCATGTGCATTATTCCTCTGTAGAAGCACCGGCGTTGCTCCCTCAGAGTAGCTCCCCGCCATCAATGGTTTTTAGCTTTAGCTTGGGACTTCTTCTTCCTTTCTTTCTTTTAAGCTTTAGCTGGGACTTTTCCCTTTTCTGAGGGGGTATTGTGTTGAATACTGATATTGTATCTCTACTGTGGATTTCTTGAGTTGAAAGTACAGTTCGAACTTGAAAAAATTTGCTTCGATTCACTTCAGACTTCAGACTGCTCAAGATTCATCGGTTTAAATCCATGATGGGCTATGTAATTTGGGCCATTCAGTTTTAGCCGATGTAATGAACTGGCTCCAAGCGAGAGGTTTTAGTTAGTCAATACATGAGAGCTAACAGTGATAATGCCTGATTAAAAAAAAAAAAGGCAATGTACAGCCTAGGGATGAGCATGGTCTGGTTGGGCCGGTCCATCCTAATTCTGGGACCAATTCGTATAGTGTTGGTTAATACACGAATGTTATCCACTTATTTACATAATTATTTGTGATTTTTATTCAAAGGAAGAGAGAGAAAGAGACTTTGGGCGCAAAGATGAACTTGGCTTTCAATGAGTCCGACGTTAGTGGGTCTCTCCGTGATTGGCATAGAGGCACCACCAAGTATTTGTTAAATCCATTCATTCATTGATTCATTCATCACTCTTATATTAATCAGCTCCATTTATTTCGCAAAAAATTAATGAATTAAAAAATATTTTTCTTAAAAAATTGTTTGTACCTAATATAAAAATATACAAACAAAAAATATCTTAATTGTGCACAAAAATGTTGGGACATAATTTGTTGTTAATGATAAGAAAATTTATTGTAGAATAATATCATTTTTAATAAAATATTTTTCAAATCATTCATTTTCAATAAAATAAACGGAGTATCAATATGTACTTTTATTATCATAAGGTGTGTGGCTAGGTTGTCTTTACATTCTATTCTATTCTCGATTTTTAGAGATTTAAAGGTTATGATGAAAATGAACATGGAATTGCTATGAACCAAAATATTGGTAGCTGCTAAATCATTTTCGTACTTTAATTTGAAAGAGGAAAAATATCCAGACATTTGTATGTTACACAATTGATCATCAAATAATTTTGACCGTCAAAATACTCTTCTTACTATATTATATATATACAGAACATTTATATGAATATTAATGTATTTTCGACAATCCTCGGTATGATTTCACCAGCAAAACGTTATGTCGACATTCCGAACCACGATAGGTGAGAAAATATTCAGTGGTTAGCAACCACCACGTCATCAGCTGACGTGGCGTGCATGCTCCACTGAAAAAGTGACATCTGTCGAGTGACATGGAATATGTAGCGTAATTTAAAAAATTAAAATCGGAAGGCGCGGGTGTTCTTTTCTCTCTCCTCTGCCAGACGACTGACACAAGGAAGCAATAAATGCTTGTCTCCCACTTAAAACCCTCTCTCTCGTCTTTTCAATTTTCAAGGGCTAGTTGACCCAGCACTCTCTCTCCCCTCTTATCTTTCCTATGGCTTCTTCGACTGCTCTCTCTCTATCTCCACAGAAAATATTCGCTGATTTCTCACTCGAGCAACAAGAAGACGACATTGTTCTTCGTCCATCTTCCCCAGAAAATCGAACATTGTAGCGAGTTCCATCAACACGCAGATCAAGCAGAAAAGCCAAGAGGTTTCAACAAGGGTGCTGGGTTTGCAGCACCTGGCACTGATGAGCGAGGACATCTTCCGAATGCTGAGGGAGATGAGGAAGCGGAGCAGCGTAGGCGGGTTCGAGTTCACATCGTCGCCGCTGCCCACGCCTTACCGAAACCTGAAGGCTCAGGCCGGGGACGTGCTGATGAACAAGCAGATCAAGGAAGAACTCATGAACGATCCGGTGGTGAAGCTATTGACCAGCGCGACCGAGGAAGGCCAGAAGGTTGCCAGGAATGGTGGGCAGACATTTCAAGCAGTGTATCCAGACGCATTGCCCCATCTCTATGATAGAAATCAACTAATGGCTCTATATTTGTGTACCAGCAGAGTGATTTTTTGGGACCATCTTAAGTGAACCGTCATGCATTTTTTGGGATCCTTTGAAAGATTGAGAATTTTTTAAATGCAAAAGAGAAATTGCATACCTGTTTCTTCATTACTTATCATGCCTTCCTTTTCTTTTCTTTCGCTGTTCTGTAATTTTTTTTTTGCCGACTATATATACACATTATTATTGCATCCAAGCTTCGCCACTTTGAAAGTTCCATCAAGCGGAATTCTTTTAGCAGCAATAGAGCTTTAATATCAAGACTTGGCTGGGACTGCATAAATAGCCAATTAATTGGATTTACAAATATACATAACTGACAAAATGCTACGTATTTGTTAGGCAAGCGGTCGTAAAATGTCGCCCATCCGACGATAGGGTTTTCTTCATTATTGTTCATCAGAGAAGCACAAACGCACCCAACTTCATTGGCAAAGATTGTTTATTCCACTATACTTCGCGCTAAAATATACAGCAACTATGCTTCCACTAGAAACCCACACTAAGGTAACAAAAGATGGTACGCAAAGACTCGCTAGGCTTCCAGGGTTTTCTTGTACTCCTCGATGGACTTGAAGAGCTCCGAGAAGTTGCCCTTCTCGAGCCCTCCGGACCCGCCCTTCTCGAACCCTCCTCGCACTCCTTGATCTGCTTGTTCATCAGCGTGTCCCCGACCTGAGCCTTCAGGTTCCAGTAAGGCGTGGGTGGCGGCGACGGTGTGAACTCGAACCCGCCTACGCTACTCCGCTTCCTCATCTCCCTCAGCGTTCGGAAGATGTCCTCGCTCATCAGTGCCAGGTGCTGCCAACCCAGCACCCTCATTGAAACCCTCTTGGCTTTTCTGCTTGATCTGCGTGTTGATGGAACTCGCTACAATGTTCGATTTTCTGGGGAAGATGGACGAAGAAAAATGTCGTCTTCTTGTTGCTCGAGTGAGAAATCAGCGAATATTTTCTGTGGAGAGAGAGAGAGAGCAGTCGAAGAAGCCATGTAAAAGAAAAGAGGGGAGAGAGAGTGCTGGGTCAACAAGCCCTTGAAAATTGAAACGACGAGAGAGAGGGTTTTAACCGGGAGACAAGCATTTATTACTTCCTTGTGTCAGTCGTCTGGCAGAGGAGAGAGAAAAGAGCACCCGCGCCTTCCGATTTTAATTTTTCAATTTCCGGTACATATTCCATGTCACTCGACAGATGTCACTTTTTTAATGGAGCATGTACGCCACGTCAGCTGATGACGTGGTGGTTGCTAACCACTGAATATTTTCTCCACGATAGGTAAAGCGCCTCTCTTCATCTTTCTTTCCTCGCACCAGAACAAAAGCAATCAATCGCAACCAAACAAGCCAAACTCACCCCCTTTATTATGCCCCGGCGATGGCGTGGATGCATTGTCATTTCAACTGAAAAAGAGAGAAGCCCCCACCCACTCCACACCATCATTGTGTTTTTTCTTGATTGGTGGGCCACAGCATCACGTGCCCGTCTTCTCCGAGACTGAATGGGAAAGAGGGGAGGGGGAGGGGGGGAGAGAGACGATGACTTTTGCTCGGCATTTATGACCGGTGGGCCACAGTAAGAGGTGTCGTTTAGTACATAAATTCTGCTCCACAATCGTGCGTGATATTTTCTCCCTCTCTTCCTCCTTCCCCTTGCATCAAAAGCAGCGCTCGCAAACCTTTTTCTCGTTCTTTTCAGTCCATTTAAATACTAAAAGCGCGTGTTATTTCGTTTTCTAGCGACGGTCCTTAGCCTTTCTCGCTCCACTTTTTCCTATCCATTGCACCGTTTGTTTCATCGCCTAATGACATCAGTCGAATCCTCATTGCAATTGGCATCTTTGGGCACGAACATGCTGGGTAATTGATTCCACGAAAGCATAGTGAAAATAATCTGTCCATATTGCCGAGATGTGTAGATGGGTAGCGGATCTATTGGATATATATTTTGCAAACTTTTTGATGAATACACTTGGCTATTGGTGCCTTCCATATATGAGGTTTTCAAGAACTTTTATCGTTAGAAACATATCATATATATATATTGACATTTAAATTTTGACGATTGATTTGATCATTTACTAATTGTATAGAAAATTATGGGTTAATTTTTAACTTCCTAAATAAACTAATATTCTTTAAATTGCATAACATATAGGCATTATGAGCACTGTGCATTAATAGTAATAGAATTAATTTAAAAGAAGAAATTATTAATTTATTATTATTGAAAAAAGGAGAAAAGCAAAATCGGATCGGGCTGGCCCAGCCTCCATCCTTCTTTTCCTTTTCATTCCCCTACTTGCGCCCAGCCCGTGATAAGAGGGCTTGGCTAGAAACTATATAAATAGAACTAAAGATCCCTCTTCTAGGCCAAGAGAAAAACGTGCCCGCAATCCTCACGTGAAGAAGTGGTGAGGGAGGTGGTCTCATCAAGTCAGGATTTGAAGACAAAATCATTGAAAGAAGCACCGAATTCGACTTCATAAAATTGATGCTTAAAAATCTTTGCTTTCCACTCAGTTTGCTTTAATGTTGTTGCATTATCATTGAATCTGGGTTTCTCTTCGATTTTGTGGCATATTGCTTGATTCGGCCATGGATGAAGCTCTTTTCACGGGAAAATCCCTGGCCACAGAAAGCCCCCGGTTAGAAGCCGCCAATGTCAGTCCTTTCTTTTTGTCTCAATATGCATATATACGTTTGATTTGTTGGAATGGCTTCCATTTTGCAATGTGTATTTTTTCGGCGATGGTAGGAGAGGGGCGGCCTGTAACCGGGTGATGGCCAGGTTAGCGACTGGTAGAGGTGTTCGTGTTGGTGACCGGAGAAAAAGGTTGGTAGGCGTCGTTGTTTGGAGGCGGGTTTGTTCCGGCGAGGCACCGAGAAGGGGGGTCCTCTCGGTAAGGCTCGGGGAAGAAGACGATGCAGTGGAGAGGGAAAGTAAAAAAATGATAAAAAATAGAAATAAAAAAAAGTACGGGTTAATTCACTGGCTAAGAGGCTAGGGAGTCAGGCTGGGCTGATGTGTGGGCTTTGAGTAATAGGGCCAGATGTTACAGATTGAGATGCCGGGCCAAGGAATTCTGGGCTGAGTAATTTTTTAAATAAAAAGTTGACATCGATCTCTAGATAGAAGGAAGAGGTTGGTCACGAACCCTATTGTTCGGTCGCTCACATTTCACGGTAATACAGGAAGACATGGTCCTTTTGGCAAGGAGACAGGGAACGACTTCTGGTATCAATTGACCGGAAGTAAAATCATCGGCTTTGATGAAAGGTCCGGTTCAAATCTTGATTCATGGGAGTATATGCGAAGTCCATACTGCACCTGTACCCTTTTAAAACCAGTGGACCTTTGGGAGGCTCTGATGGTGCTCCGTGTGACGATGGAGTGCATACTAATATAGGAGGATCGGCATCAGTTTCGCAGGCCATGTAATTTGCGGCGTCACGTTTGAGTACGATAACAATGATTCTACAGTCGAATGCGCTCATCATGGCGCAGATGCCTGGGCCGACGCAAAAGCGGTCCTATATGGTAGCCACGTCAGTCCATTTCTCAATCTTTTCGTCTGTCTTTTGTCTTTAGTCTTCTGCCTGTCTTGAAGTCGTTCAGGTCTACGTGTCGCTTTCCAGAGGGTTCTCGGCTTCATGTAGCACAGTAATTTTTCATCAAAGACAAAGGCATTTCTTTTGGCATCCAATATCTCGATCCTTCTTACGTTTCACAAGTAAAAACATGTTTCGCTCTGCTATCCTTGTAGGTCCCTTTAGATTATCCCGAAAGCGTCTAGTTTTGATGTTGGGTCGGATGAACGGAAAAGGAAACACCCCACAAACTATTATCCACGACTTGAAAATAGGGAGCAATATCAAGAAAAATCATAAACATATTACATTGATACCGAGTCACTCTTACATTTTTCAATTGGACCAATTTAGCTTTAAATATTTTCATATTGATACCAATTGAGTTTATTCAGCCAATTTATATTAGAAATTGTTGCGTGATACGAACATCGTTATCTCACGTGTGGCATGCCTGGCAGATCGTTGGCGTAGACATTTTTATTTGATATTTAATTGCTTTTTTGGATTTTTTTGTTAATTTTTTTTACTTTGTTCTTTTTTTCCCTTCTTTCATTTGTCCTCTTCTTTTTTTTTTCCCTTTCTTCCTTATTTTCCCCTACTAGCCTCTATCATGGCCAATGAAGGTCGCCAACTACCAATGAAGGTGAGGGATGGGATGTCCTTGCCAGCCTTTGGCAAGGGCTAGGCAAGGGTTAGCAAGCGTTGGGAAGCCCTCGCCAGCTTCGCTTGGATGAGGCCCCTCACCATTGCCACAAGCTGACGAGACCACCCCTTGCTAGATCTGGTGAGTGGACCCTATGGCAAGGGCGGCCTCACCAGCCTCTGGCGTTGATAGAGGGCCTTGTCTAGGCAAGGTCGGCCCTCAATAGAGGCTGGTGAGGGCTTCCAAGTGCTCACTAACCCTCAAGTCGATCTCGCCTATTATGTAATGAAAGAACTTTTGAGATAATTGGTGTCGAAGAAGGGAAGTGCATTTCTTTTCCATCAACTGGTAAAATGTTCGTTGGGCTTCATGGGAGGTATGGAATCTATCTTGATGCACTTGGAGCACATTTTGAGCCTTGACTAGCTCGGCTATAGGTGTACCATATAGTCAATATTTGAGTTCACATTTAATGTGTATCATCACATAGTTCAATTTGATGTATCCTCCAAGGAATAAAGTGTGTTAAAGGATTTTTATACAGAATCATATCTTCATCAACTAGTCTCAACATTACCATTATGCTATTTCCCATGTTTTGTTTTTAGTTAGATCTCATAATTTACACGGTACATGAAACAAGATTATGTCAATGATTTGCAAACTAATCATGGGGTTTAACATTAAATTCCATACCTACGGTCATTACAATTTAACTGACCATGGAAACTTAATCATTTTCATTAACTAACCATGGAATTTAAACATCCGAAGAATATCTTATGCAAAGTAAATCTTATCCGAGGCTTTTTGCTACTGGGAAACCAGTGCACCTCTACCTTGCTTGTAATACATGACCCGTGCTTGGTTGGAAGAGCATCATTAGACGAAAACATTGTCCAAATTGTTTTTCTTATTGTCAAATAGATCATCGGCCTCTAACTCATCTTTTCTAGTGAAAGAAACACATCACATTAATCAATGATTCTCTTTTCCTTCCTAATCCCAATCACAGTGAAGCGGAGTTGAGGTTGTCATGCCCACCCTCTTCCGAAGGTGTTTCCATCTACAAGGGTGGTTAGCAATAGTCTAGGAAGTTCCGATACTCTCTGAGAGTCTTCATGTCATATTAGATACTCCAACACGTGTCCGATACTCTTCAATACTTTGTCAACAAGTGTCAGAAAATTTGATACCTGATAAACTCTCTCGACACTCGAGTCCATAATTTCAAGGTGTGAGTTTGGAATTCGACACGTGATTCCAATATGTATCGAGTCATTTTTAAAAATTTTCAATAAATGATTGGTCAAAATGTATATATGTAAAAAATATAAAAATATATAAATAGGGAAAGAAAAAATCTAGTATTATCTTCTCTTTTGACTCTCGCTTTCCATGACATACAATGCACTCCCAAGTTTATTATTTTCTCTTCTCTTCTCTTCTGACATGCTTTAACACTCGAGTTCAAAATGCAAATTGCTTTTTTTTTTTTTTTTTTTTTTTTCCAAGTTTTATAGATTATTGAAATAGAGTTGAATTTATCAAATTGAAATAATGAATGATGTTAATAAATGGTGAATGAATGTTTTTAGTGTAAATTCATTTTAGGCTCTTTTTTATTTTTTAATTATTTGTGAATTTGAATCAAATTAATTTGATTGAAATATATATATATATATATATACATATTTAATATATAACGTGTTCCAACGTGTTGGAATTCTCTATTTTTTGAGAAGCAACGTATCGACGTGTTGTGTCATGTCGTATCGTGTTGCATGTCGCGAGTCATGTGCGGTATTCCCTCCAATAAGGAAACCCAATTTAGATTGCTTTTCTTATTTTAAAATATTAGTATATGCACGCCCTGCATTTCTTATTTTAAGCTGTGTATTTTTTTCTTTAACAAGGCGAGAGTACCCCGATCCTGTGCTTGAGGTGAGTTTCAGAGGCAAGGATCTGAGGAGAAACCTCGTTGCGCACCCCTTCTCCGCTTTGAGGCAGGCCTCGATTCTGTGCTTCAGGTGACGTGGCGAGCACTTTTTTTCTCCCAACCAATTACAGCTTGACAATAGAGAATCAAATGGAAAAAAAATAGAAATATATTCGGTCCACACCACCTCTGAGCTTGACCTCCGTGCCTCCCCCGCCCGTCGCGGGCGCTGCCGCGTCCAGGCCAACGCTGCTGAGCGTCCAAACCGAGCCGCTCCGTCCGTCCTCTTCATCTTCCTCCGAACTACTAGGTCTGGAGCCATGATGGCCCTGCCCCTTCATCGTGGGACGAGCCCGAAGACTGCGAACTTCCAGATTTGGAGGTTGTCCATGGCCGTGAGCCTTGTTGGCGAAGTCCGTTCGTCCTCGGCTACCGGCCAGATCTGAAGGCTTCGTCTTCTCGCCATAGCCATGGCTCCAGATGGTCTCAGCTTCGTCTTCCTCTGCGCGTCTGCTTGTCTTCAACCTCGTCTTCCTCTGTTAATGTTTTTGAGCTCATGCCGGATCTGGTCGTAGCGGCCAAGAAGGAGCAATGCTTGTGTCCATGGACGAACCACCTCACCAGTTCCAGATCTGGTCGGCCAGGGCAGACTGCGGCAACGACGGCCGAGGGTTTAAACTCGCTGCTGGGTGCAACGGCAATGACGACGCGGAGGGCTCGGGATGGAGGGTTGCGGCGGCTTGAGCGGTGGCGTGCGGGGGAGGTATGGCGGTGGTTGTCATGGTGGAGGAAGAGAGAGAAATGAAGTTCTTACTTTTTTTTATATGTGTCAATGCTTCAGAGACAACGCGAGAGAAGACATAGGGGAAGAAATCAAATCAAATCCAAGCTTTTCAAAGCGATTGGGCGTGCGAGGATTGCCCTCATCGTGTTCTCCAGGAACTAAGCCGACTCCAAGGGGTGCATGAACGAGCTGGTCGAGATTCTGGAGTGCAGGAAGAGGTTCGGAAATCATGGTCCCCTTTTTATTCCCATCTTCCACGAGGTAAATGCCGCAGGCATTTCGAATTTGACGAGCGGAAGTGAATTCGCTCAAGGCTTTGAGAGATTGTGTGGGAACTAGAGAGATGATGGACAGATATAGAAATGGAATTGACAGGATTCAACTCGAGGAACGATGCCGGAGGGTATATATCCCTTCTTTATCCGAGAAAATATTAGGTAGGTGAAATACTCCACATCAGCCTGTTGAAAACCATTTATCAGTGAACACGTGTTGAGGCAGAGCCATCGGCAGTTGGGGATTCGACGGCGGAGGCGTGGTGGCTCGCTAGCAGATTTAGAGAGGGAGGGGGTAGATTGATTAAGCGCGGAGGCGGAGGAGAGAGAGGGCACGGAGCGATTTTGGTTCTAGAACCGGGTTTAATAAATGGAGCAAAAAATTTTACGCTGTGTAATGGAACGGCGTTAACGGGGAGAGTGAGGGTCAGAGCAACCGCAGTGGTGGGCCGGGGTTTTCAAAGAGAGAGACAGAGAGGGAGCAGTAAAAATTTGAATACCTTCAATGTGGGGGCCGGCCGACATGTGGACGACATGTGTCCACCAATGATTGGTTTTCCGCGCGGCTAACTTGGAATATTTCACCTACATAATATTTTCTCCATCAGTGAGCAAACAAAGTAGAGAGACAGCATGTTACTCTCATCACCCCATAATGAAAAATAGATATGTTATATGGGTGGGTGGGTCGGATCGGGTTTGGGTCAAGTTATCAATGATTCGACTCAAATTCACCCATTAATCCACTTATGACCTATTTATGTGTAATGTAAATTTTTGACCCATACTCAATCTATATTACTAAAATACTTTCATATTTAATCAAATTTAGGAAAATTTATTCTTATTTTTTTAAAGATTATATTGTTAATATACTTTCGAGCAATACAAATCTAATGGATAACTTTTATAAATTTTTTTATAATTTTTATGATATTTTTATATTTTCTTTTTTTGACAACCTTAGTCCTCTCATATATAGCCAATCGCCACTGCCTCCTCCTCTCTTCACCAAATCCGACGAGCCGCTGGCATTACTTCCCTGAGTTACCACTGCCATCAAGTAGCTCACGAAGCCAAGCCAGAGAGATGTTGGCCTATTCGTGTGACTCCACACCGCCTCCACAAGCACGACATCGCCTCTGCTTCGCTGCCCAAGCTAGGGGTGTAAGTGGTTCGGTTCGATTCGGTTTTTCAAGAAAACCGAACCGAACCGATAAGGAAATGCAATGGACCGAACCGAAATCGGAACCGAACCGAACCGAAAGTTCAATTCGGTTCGGTTCCGTTTTTTGGTTTTTCCTGACTATTTTTTTTTGGTTTTTCCTGCAAAAGAGAAAACTCAAAAATCAACGGGAGCAGAAACGCGTCCGGGCGTGGAAACCAGATCACCACCGTCATATGAGTCAACGTCAACGGCCGCTCCCTGATCAACGATTGTGGTGTGCCCTCCTGAAATCTGCGAGCTTGCGCGACCGGTTCTTGCAAAACGACGACGTCGTGGCAGAGTGCGTCTTCGCTGACACCGGCCGATCTCGCCGAAGTACCCGACCTCCGGCGGCATGCAGCCCTTCTGCTTCCGGTTCCAGCTGGGGCTCGCCCTCACCAGTGGGCTCAAGCAAAAGGCGAACTCAGACATGTTCCTCGAGTGGCCCGGCCTCGGCTGGGTCGCCGACTTGGGGGCTTAGGTGGGGGTCATCGGCGTCCTCCCCCACCGCGGCGGCGACTACGAGTCCGAGGAGCACCCGTTCCCTGACGGTGATCGGCCGCCGCCGGGGTTCTCGTTGGAATCCTCCCCCATAGCCGGCAATATCCCGCGAGCCAGGAGGGCTTCCGGCACCGGCCGCCCGAGACGGCGGAGTCTTCTTTGAAGGCGGACGGCCTCGATTGCGCCCTTTGATGGCCCAGGAGGAACGACAGCCACGACGGCGAAGGGGACGTGCGGCAAGCCCTAGGATCCGCATCGGAGGAGTCCCGATTCAAATCGGGGTCGAACTTCTCGGATCTGGATCTGAACAGGTAGGCTATGAGGGAGAATTTCCAGCTCTTCTTCTTAAAAGACCTCTGGGATGATAACCCGCCGCCGCCGACCTCCGAGGCGGCGCTATACGTAGGGGTGACCTGAGGCGTGCTATAGAACTGATGGTGCGGGTGGGGGGGCTGGTGGTGGTCGGATTTCCGGTAAGAGACGTAGGGAGACATGGAGCGAGGGAACGAAAGGGGCGGAGCACGAGGCTGGGCGTCAGATTGACGGGGCTCCTCCGCCACCGCCGCTGCGTCGTGGGAGGGCCGGCCCTAGGCCTGAGCCTGAGCCTAGGCTTGGGTGGCAATGAGGGCAAAGAGGCGTTCGCGGAGGCAGGAGGCGCAGACGCCGGCGCCGGCGCCATTGTTGGGGTCGCCCGGATGCTTCTTGCACTTCATCTACTCCGTCGGCGCAAACGGGTCCTTCCTGGGTATCTTCTCGTGTATCTCCCTCCTGGAGTAAGAGACCGGTGGCAGGCGGCAATTGATCGATTTTGTTTTGTGCCCTAGAAGACCGGTTCAATTCGGTTAACCGATTTGGTTCGATTAACCGAATTAGATAGATTCAAAATCAGGGGAAATATTTTAATTTTTTCGGTCAACCGAATCCGAACCGAACCGAAAACGAACGAAATTTCGGTTGCGATTAGGAAGAAAACGTGGTGAGTCTCTTCTAATTTTAGTTCAGAAATAGGTTTAGAACATAAATAAGAAGTAAAAATTTAATACTTTTTTTATTTCTGAAATAGAAATGAGAAATAATATTTTTTTTCATTGCTTGCTCTCGCCTCTAGCTGACCACCCAACTGCCACTACCACTCGCCCCTTATCATTCGCAGTCACTTGGGATGGAGAAATTTTGAGTCATTATCAAACAAATCTCTATTCTAGGAGTAGAAATTTTTTGTCATTATCAAATGTGTATTTTTGCTCAAAAATTCATCTAGGAATAGATATAAAAATATATTTATGTTCCAAAATTAATTTTTGACCAAAATGGTTATCATTTGCCCTCGTACTCTTGTGGATAATCCAATCGAACTTGCACATAATTTCTCTATGATAAAGTTTGGTTTGGGTAGAATCGAAGTGACAAATTTAACAAGGTAATGAAAACAGTAAAGATACACAACTTTCATATAAAATTATATGGCTTCATATGGAACTTGTGCTAGACCCATATTGACATCTAAATTTTGGCAACTCATTTAAATATTTATTGCATAGACAATTTAGGGATCAACTTCAGCCCCTAAACAAAAATATTAGTTAAATTGCATAGAGATATTAGGTACATTTGCATTAGTAGTTAATTAGTTAGATCGGTGGTGAATGGACTTAAATGGATGGCTCCGAACTTAATTAGATTGGACTAAGCCTACAGTGAAGAAAATCTTGGCCAAGCCCATGGACATTATAAGAGCTGAAATTTTCATTAGAAAATGCTGAGTTGGAAAATATTGGTTTATTATAGGTAAACTTGGGATGAGGTTAATTAATAAGGAAAAAGCCACCAAAAATCTCAAACTTTGCCCACTATAATGCATTTACCCTAACATTTTTTTGTAACATTAAAAACTCTAAACTTATACCTGAGTGACACATTTAACCCAAACTTGTATAGTGTGACACATTTATTCCAAGTTTTTTTTCTGTGATATTAATAATCACAAACTTATATCCATGTAACACATTTACTCCAAAAATTTAGTATTACAGAAAAAGTTTGGGGTTTTTTACATCATTAGAAAAAAGTTTGGGATAAATGTGTCACATTGGTAAAAGTTTGAGATTTTTGAAGTAACGAAAATTTTTTTAAGGTAAATATGTTACATGGTTATAAGTTTAGGGTTTTTTGTGTCACAAAAAATAATTTAAGATAATTGTGTCATGGTAGGTAAAATTTGGAGTTTTTGGTGGCTTTTACCCTAATTAATATGGATGTTATCATGATATAAATTGAACAAATTGATTTGATATTATCATAGATTGTAAGACGTTGAAATATCTTCTTTGAACCGGTTAACGATCAATGTTGGAAGTCAACACAGGTCAATGGTCAACGGACGGATCTGACGTGGCAATATGATGATGTGGCGAGCTGACATGAGCTTAAATGGTAGCTGCTTGGCACATGAAGAGCACGTGCGGATTTGTCATTGAGGGACGGATGGCAAGTGTGGACGCAGGTTGCACGTGCGGGCACGTGGGTTCGCGAACGACCATGCGGTTGCCGGGTCTGTCTTGTTGATGGCCGGTGACACTGGGGGTGGTGTTTATCTTCCAAAACAAGCACCTGAAGGCGTTAGAATGAAACTCAAAAGCAGCGAACGTGGTGGATTTAACGCACGACGTCGTGTGAGGTGGCGTACAACGGCTATTTGTGACCAAATTCTATGATCCGGCTCTTTAGAGGATGGCAAGTCTGGTGGTGGTGTTCATTTTTTGAAACGATCAGCAAAATAATATTAGACAGCTACGGAAGGCTGTGGACTGGAGGAGAAATGTGGCAATATGGCTAGGTTGTTATAAGCACAATGGCACAATGCGATTGATGTGACTCGCGTTGTTATGAAACAGATTCAAAAGGGGCCTTTTCTCAGATAAAAATAAAGCTATGATGCCAAGTAGGGGTGTCGATGGTTCGGTTCGGTTCGGTTTTCTGAGAAAACCCAACCGAACCGAACCGATAAGGATGTGCAATGAACCGAACCGAAATCCAAATGAATGGAACCGAATGAACCCGAACCGAACCGAACCGAAATTTTCGGTTTCGGTTTCCCGGTTCGATTCGGTTCGGTTTTTCGGTTTTTCCTGACTTTTTTTTTTTAAATATAATATCAATTATGGGAACCCCTCTTTTCTCTATTTGTCCTCATTAATTACAGGAATTTTAAAATATAAAATCAATTAAAGAATGCATGAGATTGTGCAGACTTAAGATCGTAGCATAGTATGACAATAGAAAAATGAAAGATCAGAATATGGCAACCATAGTCGCAACTTGTCCAGTAATACAAGGCCTAAACTAGCCAGACCTGTGCTTTATCTGGACAGTGCAAGCGTGCATAGAGTAAACCAGCAGGTAAAGTTAAAGCAACCCCTCTTAATTCAAGACTTTGGTTCTATCTGTAGCTTAACCACATGGTTCATCAGGATTAGATGAAGCCACACACTCGAAAAGTCAAGATCGAAATAAATTCATATCTTACCGCCCAACCAAGCATTTTCGGCAAAAACAAATTTCTTAATATGGTGAGATGCCCACTGTACCCAAGATTCCTCTAGTCAAGACATCACGGTTATGCAACATCCATTGCTCATCCGGTGGAGAAAATCACAATACCTCCCAGAAAGAAACCAAACCTCCTACATCATGTCTCTCCATCGGAATTCAAGTGTCCACTCAAACCAAGGCAATCAAATGAGGGGTAAAAAAGAGATGCTGCAAGATCATATCTCATGATATCAATAGAACTTTCGAAATAGTGAGTCAACCTTTTCGAATATTAGCAATATTTCATTTTTCACTTGGCCAGAAGTTCAGAATACCATAAACCATCTCTACGAACTCCATAGAAATAAAACCCATACGAGAAAGTACTACATCGATCACAGACGAAACAAAAGGGCAAGAAAAATTCAGTTGCATTAACATCACCTTCCCGAGCGTGTAGGCGAGAGCAAAGCCAGCGACACCAGCTCCAACGACAATGACGTCAAAGTCGCCCCCACCATATTCGTTCACCAATCTTCTCTCCTCGTCCTTCGTGAGCGTTCTTGGTGCTGGCAATGTCGAACGGATCCAAGGACGGGCCGCCGCCGAAGTCGCCCAAGAACCCACCTCCGGAGACGGAAGAAGAAGAAACCAGCTGCCAAAGAAACAACCCGGAGGCGGAGGCAGAGGCGATCGAGTCGAAAGCGGAGGTGGATCGTGACGGAGGTGGATTGTGCCGGAGATGGAAGTGAGACAGACCGAGCAAGAGCAAGAGCAAGAGAGAGAGACGGAAGAGAGATTCTGATTTTCGATTTTTTGGCAATTTTGTTTTGTGCCCTAGAAGACCGGTTCAATTCGGTTAACCGATTTGGTTCGGTTAACCGAATTGGAATCAGGGGAAATATTTTGATGTTTTCGGTTAACCGAACCGAAAACGCACGAAATTTCGGTTCGGTTCGGTTCGGTTCGGTTCGGTTTCCGGTTTCCGGTTCGGTTACTGACACCCCTAATGCCAAGGTCGGAATTGTGATTGGAAAAAAGAGAGAAACACAATATTATGTACATTATCAAATGAAGAATACATAAGTTTATTTATAGGCTTTAACATGATGCCAATCTAAATTTGCAAAGTATCAATTACAATCAAAGAAAATAAATGGGATCTCCTAAATGTATCTTTAATAACTTTAGACAATAGGTTTTTATTAATTTGAAAAAAGGACGAACTCTATATAAATACATTATATAATGGATGCCAATTGTGTACAAAAGAAGATTTTCCTATAACAATTTGGCTCTCTATTGACGAGCTAACATGAAGATGGATTGTCGAGTTCCATTCTTGGATAAAATAACCCAAGTGTTTGTTAGAGAAATCTCTTATAATGTTTTGAAGATGACAAAATAAATCAAATGTTACTAATGTGTTTGATGATTGAGTAAATAAGTAAATGACGCACAAGCCACTATGTAGATGATAGAACATATAAATGATTTTATCAAAGATCATACTTTGAAGAACCAGAAGATGGACTTATTGTTGAAGCTGAACAAATCTATTAGACACAGACTTTGAGGATGAATACGTTTATACTCAAGTACAGACTGAGAAGTCTACTTCAAACGGAATAGACTCAAACTTTATATATAGACGGAACAAGTCTAGAACGTGACAAGTTCAGAACAACTCAAGAGCAGAACAAGACACATGTTCAGACTAAAGCAAGTTCAAAACTTAATGTTCAAAACGAAGCAAGTTCAGAATGAAACAATCTAACAGAACAAGACGCAGACCCAGAACATGTAACGGATAGTAATCTGGTTTGGATTCTACACCAAAATTGATTTGATTGGCTCAATCTAATTGATTGACAATTGGATTCCGAAGACAAAAACTTTCCTAACGGAGAAGCTCTACTTATAGAAACTTAGATTCTGCTTGTATGGGCAACCAAAATCAAGATGGGGATTTTGCTTTTGTCACTCAATGGCTACCAAATCTTTATGTCCAATGGGTAGATTAGAAGACGATTCTCTAGATACTGTCCAGCGGCTAGTTTGGAAGTGGATGAGTATATAAGGAGATCAAGGGACCAAAGAGCAAATAAGAGACGAAGCATAGAATTTATAATTCCTAAGTCTGGGTGTCCTTTGATCATACACTTGTCTTTCGTGAGCTTAAAAGTTTGTGATCGTGAGAGAAGTACACAAGAGTGACTTAGTGAGATAGTATGATCTATCGCTGAGTGTTTGCACTTAAAATTATAGTCTCTTGTTGATCATATAGTGGAATCCAACCAGCAGGCTATTAGCGTGGGAAAGCGGACTTGAGCTTAATCTAAGTCGAACCACTATAATATTCGTGTGCAATTTCTCTTATCCCTTAATCTCTTGTTGTTTATTGTTATAATTTATTGCACACGTGCTGGGTGCTTCTAAAGTCTGATTTCCATATACTAGATTCAGAATCTTGTTATAGAATCTGATTATTGTTCAGACTTCTGAATCGTGCTGTTTCTGCTAACAGTCAGACTTCTATCTCGAATAGTTTTATTCCACATTTTTATTTGGCTAAGATTTTATTGTATCACCTATTGAACCTCCTCTAGTTGATTCTTGCTAGCCACCCTCAGTGTTATGCTTCAGTTGAAAAGTTTTATTCATGTAATTTTTTAATTTTGTGCATCTTTGTCTCTAATTCGAAAATAGTCTTCAGACAGCTATTTATGCAATTACTTCATTTTTTTTCGTCTCTTTTACAACTACTTTTCCCATCCAAATATAACATATGCTGTGCCTCCAAAAATTCTCCAAGTTAATCATCAAATTACGCAAAACTTGCCATGATGAATGCTTGAAAGACGGGAGTTTTTTCAACATCATCTAAAAAGCAAACAAAGAAGAAGTTTCCAGCACTCACAAGCCAAAAAAAAACTTGGGGGAGGGAGGGAGGGGGGAGCTTAATCTAATACGGTTCCAAACGTACGCCAATAAAATTAAGATGTATTCCCGCCCTTCCGAAAAAGCCAACGATGTCCCATCACCTGATTGCCTCAAGATTCAGAATTCCCTTAACATTTTACGAGCATTTATTGACCCTACCATCAATCTCAAGTGGTCTTCGTGATATGTATTTCCAGATTGTGGATGGAAGTGTAACGAGTGTTTCCATTCCATCTAATAGGAGATCGAAATAAGATGCTCCTTGAGATAATTTAGAAAGATCTGCGAGAATAGCAAAGCGAAACAAGTTTTACTTGTGAAAACAGAAGAATATTTGACACTTAAACTCTAGGTATAGGATGCCAAAAGAAGTGCCTCATTCTTCGATGAAAAGAAACTGTGCTACATGACGATGAGAACATTGTGAAAAGCGACATGCACACACGCTATTAATGCATCAATATGTGAACGACTCTCAGATAGAAAAGAGATAGGAAAAAAAAAGAAAGAGAGACGGGAATTGAGAGATGGACCAACCCAGATGCCTGGAGACCCATCTTCTCCGCCATGTGGAGGGCATTCGATGGTAGAACCGTTGTTATTGTACACAATCCCGACAGAGTGAATTATGTTGCTGTCAATCACATAAAATCCCCTCACGTCGGTATGCACTCCATCGTCTCACGGAGGCCCACCAGAGCCTCCAGAGGGTCCAATGGTTTTGAAAGGGTATAGGTGTGGTATGGGGTCCGCATAAACTCTTATGGATTTGAGGGTCTTCCTCTCGAGAAAATACTCAGTGGTTTGCAATCACCATGTCACTCGCCTACCTAGCATATATGTGCACATGTGGACCACTTAAAAAACAACAAGTGTCGTTTGACTTGGGAATAAAAAAATTAATATGTAAACTCATCTTTCTCTGTCATCTAGTGCAGGCTGTAGGTGGTGATAGACTAAGCAAAGACATTAATTACTCCTCTCTCTCTCTCTCACATGGTCTTTTCATGTTTGAAATGAAGCTCCCAGTCTTCCTTCCCTCTTCTTCTCCAAGTCTCCCTTTTCTCCTCTATCACTCGCTCAGTTCAGCCCAACCCCCCTCCCTTCTTCTTCAACTTCATCCTTGTCGCCGTCATCGTCTTTCTGGTCCCAGCTCTAGAAACCGCGACTAGCTAGGTTTAGATAATGGGTTGATGTGGATGCGGAAGAAGCTTGCGACTGCTGGGTCGCAAGCCCCTCTGCCTTCACACGCCACTCGCTTCGTTCATCGCCGTCGTTGCTTTTCCAAGCTCCAACGATAGAAACTACGCGTGGCTCCATTTCGATTTCGGGCTCGGGCACGTCGCCACCAATGTGGAAGAACTTTGCAATTGCTAGGTCCTGAGCCCTCTTGGCCTTCACACGCTGCTCGCTTCATTCGTTGCGGCTCGCCCTTCCACCTCCGGCAATAGAAATCACGAGTGGCTCGGTTTTGATTTCGGGCTCAGGTACGTCGCCACTGACTTTGAAGTAGAGGCGGAAGAACTTTGCGATTGCTAACTGGAAAACTATCTGTGGCTTTTCAATTTGTTTTCAAGATTTCAGTTCTCTCCTGATTCTTTTGTCTTCATGTACCAAAATTTTTGTTTGTTATATTGGGGTTTTTATTCTGGAAGTCTATACTTTTACCATTGCCTATCATGAATTAACGCGCTCAAAAGTGCCACTGAAGAAACCATTTCTGGTATTGAAGAAAGTAAAACTCGTGGATGCGGAGCAAAGCCGATTCACCGAAGGTTGAGCTAGAAGTTGTTGGCATTATCACGCATCGGATATTGTTCAAGACCAGGCCGAAGGCCCTCATTTCCTAGCACTTCTGTGCTGCTAATTTTATTGATGACAATTGAGAGCATAATTGATTACTGGAAATGGAAGCTTGATTACTTTTTCAGATTGACTGTTGCTTGACATTGTGAAATATTGAAGAAGATTGGCATGTAGAACAATTTAAAATGAGAAGACTACCTCGCCCCACCATTTGAGATTGGAACAATTTAAAAGAGTGTATCAATGTGCATTATCGCACTTTTTTCTTTTCACTTTTGGTTATGTTTCTGCATTGCGTGAATACAAGCTTACTTTGCCCCGCCATCTGCGATTGGAACTTGCCACCCACCTGGCGGCCACGAGGTTCAACTGCAAATATTTCCCTAAGAGGGGTATTCATACAGTATCCAATAGCTGGAAAGAAGCAACTTTGATTCGTTTTCGCCAAATTGTGCACCGTAAGACAACCTCAACTGGCATCCCAACTCAACTTTAAAGACCACAAACTCAACCCCCCGGCATGCCTAGATTCCACAAGTGGGCATGCGATATGCCCAACACTAACCTAACAAGCAACACTTGCCAGCTATCATCAGCATCATCATCATCATTGTCGCAACCTAAAATTTTTTTCGAGAAATAAAAATAATAGAATATGTAGGTTTAGGGGTATTGTCAATTTCGGGCCGACGGGCCTCAATTAACTCGGGCTCTCCTCAAGCCCGTGCCCCGCGCGACGTTGGGATATTCATAAAAACCGCAAACAAGGAGTCGCCACTAGTCTATTGAGGTCGACTAGAAACCGAGCGAGACATGGGAGCGTGTCTCACTTTTACGCAACCAGAGAATCTAGGGTCGGGGACTTGATTACGTTAGTCATGCGACTAACGCCCTTCGATACCTAACTTAATTGTGTGTTAACTAAAGACATGGAACACATTCAAAAACCTATTGTAGAGCCCTAAAGGCTTATTCAATTTTGGATGTTTTCTTCTTTTTAAGGGTTTTCTAATTTTTTGCAATTTTTTCTGATTTTTCTGAATTTTTTTAATTTTTAATTTTTTTATATATTTTTTTAATCTTTTTAATATTTTTTGAATTTTTTTTCATATTTTTTTTGAATTTTTCAAAATTAGACAAAAAAAAATTTAAAAATTTAAAAATATTTTTTGACTTTTTTGAAAATTTAAGAAAAAGCATTTATTAATGTTTTTTTTTTTTTGGAATTTTCTGAATTTTTCTAATTTTTTTGGAAATTTTTTTTAATATTTTAATTTTTGAAAATAAAATAAAATAAAAATATTTGTTTTCGAAATTCCCAGATTCCTGAATTTTTCCATGCATTTTCTGAATTTTCGAATTTTTTAAATATTTTTTAATATTTTTTTTATTTTCTGGAATTTTTTATTTTTTTAGATTTTTTTATTAAAAAGGTTATTCGGACCGAGTCGGGAGATCCGGCCCTACTAAACCGAACCGGCCCCTATTGGGCTGGGCCGGAGCCACTACCGGGCTGGCCGAACGGCCCAATCGAATTTTCTTTTAAAATGGCCCATTAACAAAAAAGATTAAAACAGCCCATTTGCAATTCTATTTTCAGCCCAAACTTATCCTAGGCCCATTCGAAGAGAAATAAACCAGCCCAGCCCCTTTTGTCTAAATTTTCAGCCCAGCCCCCTCTTTTTTCTTTTTCTTCTTTTTTTTATTCTTTTTTTTTTTTTTTTTTTTTGGTCTTCGTCTTCTTCCTTGGTTCCCTCTTTGCGGACTCGACGCCCGCGACTTCTTCGCCGCGCCGCCGCCGCCGAGGTGGCCACGAGTCCTCATCGGTCCCCACAAGGAGGTCATCCACTATCATCCGGCGTCGGCCGTCTGTCGACAGACACCGAATGCCACCGGTCCACCGCCGCGATGACCTCCGGCGACCCTTTGAAACTACCCGTCGCCGGAGGTAAAAAGAAAACCCCCTCGGATAAAAAAAAACAAGCGAAAACCTCACAAAATAACCATGATGCTAAGAGGACTATCACAAAGAAACGATGTACGATCACATCTTTAGGAAACTAACCGGAACCGATTATGCAAATTTCTGGTTTCATGTAGGCATTTTGTCAAACACCTAATGGGCGCTGTTGGTTTCGGGAATTCGTAGTTCAACCAAGTCTCAAACCCGCCGGAAATCTTTAAACATGGCATAAGGGGAAGGCGGGAGCAAGATGGAAGGCTAACAAGGGCCGGGGCTCGCGCTAACGGTCGGCGCGAGCTCGGCCCTCCACTTCACCAAGCGAACGAAACGGCCGGAGAAGAGGCCTACCCGGTCTAGGGCAAGCCGCGGCGTAGGAGAGCGGGTGGACGGTCTCCGGCAGCGTCCGGATGTCTCTTCGCGTCTCCTTCTTCCTTCGGTTTTCTCTCTTGAGTCTCACTTGTCTCCGGCGTTCCTCCTCTTCTATTTTCTGGTTTTCTCCCTTCTCTCGCTCGCCCACCCGGCTCTCTCTCTTTTTGTTACTTCCGGTACCGGAGTTGAGGTGCGGCTAGGCAACGTCGGCCACCGATCAAGCGTCCCCCTCGATCCTTCTCCCTTGTTCCCCTCCTCTTCTCTTTCGTTTTCTCTTTTTTTGAGAAATAAGAGTGGGCTTTGGCCGAGCCCCACCCGAAAAATGCTTCTTCTTCTTTTCTTTTTTTTTTCAATTTTTTTTTTTTTTTTTTATCTTTTCTATAAATTAATATATATTTATATATGCAAAATAAATGGGCATTTAAAATAAAATAAACAAAAATTCGGGTGTCAACAGCTGCCCCTCTTTGAAATGGAGCTCGAAGAGGTTCATTTCAAAGACTAGGTGACACCCGACTTTCACCGACGAGCCATGGAAGCGTGGATTTATTCCGTTCATCTTCTTTTTCTTTTTTCCTTCTTTTTTTTATTCTTTCTTTTCTTTTCTCGTTTTTTTTTTTTACTCATTTCCTTTTTCTTTCTTCTCTTTTTTTTTTGTTTTTTGTTTTTTTTTTGTTTTTGAGGTTTTGGCTCGTGCGAACAAGTTTCAACCTAGTTAGTAAAGTCTTACCGTGTAACAACGGGTTTCGACTATGTTAGTGGAGTCTTGCCGTGTAAGAACAAGCTTCGACTGAGTTAGTAAAGTCTTACCGTGTAAGAACGGATTTCGACTGGTTAGTAAAGTCTTACCGTGTAAGAACGGGCTTCGACTTGAAATGGGGTCTCACCGTGTAAGAACGGGTTTCGACCGAATTGGTAAAGTCTTACCGTGTAAGAACGGGCTTCGACTTGAAATGGGGTCTCACCATGTAAGAACGGGTTTCGATCGAATTGGTAAAGTCTTACCGTGTAAGAACGGGCTTTGACTTGAAATGTGGTCTCACCGTGTAAGAACGGGTTTCGACCGAAATGGGGTCTCACCGTGTAAGAACGGGTTTCGACTTGAAATGGGGTCTCACCGTGTAAGAACGGGTTTCGACCGAAATGGGGTCTCACCGTGTAAGAACGGGTTTCGGCTTGAAATGGGGTCTCACCGTGTAGGAACTGGTTTCGACCGAATTGGTAAAGTCTTACCATGTAAGAACGGGCTTCGACTTGAAATGGGGTCTCACCGTGTAGGAACGGGTTTCGACCGAATTGGTAAAGTTTTACCGTGTAAGAACGGGCTTCGACTTGAAATGGGGTCTCACCGTGTAAGAATGGGTTTCGACCGAATTGGTAAAGTTTTACCGTGTAAGAACGGCCTTCGACTTCAAATGGGTTCTCACCGTGTAAGAACGGGTTTCGACCGAATTGTATGGTTTTAGGTTGACCATGAACCAATGTGGAAATTGCATGGTTTTAGGTTAACCATGAACCATGTGGTTTTAAGGAAGACCCACAAACCCTATCAGAAATTGTCTGGTTTCATTGAGTGAACCTGTCAAATTCAACTTGAGCAAACGTCATTAGAGACAATATCAGAAAAACAATGCACGGACAATATTGTAGCATTAATTGCATAAGCAAATCAAGCTAAGTCTTATTACATTGAAAACATTTGATTTGATTGATTTTTTTTTTTTTTTTTTTTTTTTGGTATCATGTACCACAAAATTGTCATCAAACTTGAAAGGTATCATTAATCATCAAATCCCCATAAGAGAAAACTCATATCGAAATGATCCTACTTATGAAAGAGGTTCGTTAAGCATGCCAAGCAAAAGCCCTTAGTTAGAAAGGGCTTATTACACGCTCTCAAAAAGGACTATTTGATCCCATCCATTCATGTGGGAAGTAATTTTAATCACTCAATCCACCTCACATCTCTATTGTCGAAGGATCTGAGAATCATTCGCAATAAGTACACATTGACCAATCTAAAAGGTCTTTTAAAGGGATCGTAATGCAGGTTTGGTCATGGCTTTAGTAATGGACAGTCATCATTGGCTATGAAATGAAACAATTATTTGCCAACATCTTCGCCAGGTTTACAAGTCAAGAAACCTTAAGATGAGATAAAAACAACTTTGCTCCCACTTCTTTGAGCGGTAGCTTCCTTGGAAAATTCTCATTCTTGCTTGAATAATCCCAATCTGAAGAGACTTTGGGAAAGGTTGTAATGTTGGTTCGGTTAAGGCTCAAAAGGCTCATAACTTTTCACAAAGAGGGGTTTAAAAGTTGGTGATTCTCATGGCATCATTGTCATATCACTCAATCTTTTTGAAAGCACTCAACTTTTGAAACCCGATTTGTCTCGAAAGTCCTTTGATTAATCAAATAAGAGCTTTGTCCTTCTCAATTTTTTTCATTTGCAACGATTTTCTTTTCGATGTAAGCATTTTGAATTTGACAATTTTTTTTTCACATAGGAGTTTTTTGCCCCCTGATGCAAATCTTTTTCTTTTTTTTTCTTTTTTTTCACAGGCATTGGCCTTGCTTTTACCAGGCACACTGCTTTTTCATGCCCCTTAATTTTCATTGGACTTTTGCTCTTTTGAACTTTTTGAGCTTTTAGGACTTTCGAAAGAGTTTTTTTTTTTTTTTTTTTTTCATTTTCACATAAAATGCCAACCGCATTGGTCAATCATGTGCCTTGCCCCGGTATGGGGAGATAATCACCACTTGGGGTTTTAGAAATGAACGATCAGGCTCAACTTGGCTTAAGCAATGGGCAATGGTGTTTGGGTAAAGAAATGAATGCTCTTCTTCACCTTGGGATGCTTCAAGCTTTCATACGAATTCACCTGAAGTTATCACAAAAAGATTAATGCAAGTGAAAGCAATGAAGTATTTCTCATCTTTTCACCATATGATGTCAACTAAAACCTCCAAATTTGCCCCATTGTGGGGTGGTTCTTGACAGGGGTATTTTTGACTTCTTCACATTTAAGGCTCAAGGGGTTGACTATGGTCACCTGCAGCATATAAGATAGAGAAGATAAATGCCTCTTTTCATTTTGGTCCATGTACCAATTGCGAATGACTCCTTTGTCCTTAAACAACATAGGTGTTCTCTTTCGCTCGATTCTCACAGTGTTTGAATGATGTGTTTGGAAATGGATTGCCTTTCATCATCCTAGGCATTTCTTGCTTAGCATGATTAAACATCTCAATTTCATTTAGTCGAGATCATCTGAATAGATTAATCTCCATGGGGGATTTTGATTCAAAATGAGTGATCCATCAAGCAGACATTCAATTTTGAGATAAAAAACAATGCTTAGAAACTTTGCGAAAAATTCATTTTTTTTTTATGGTGTCACCGATTAGACATTTAACGATTACCTCGAAAAAAGTCGTGTGACCAGCAATTCCTCTTGAAAATCATCGAGGTCCTGCGAATCAAAAACATATACACAAATATGCATGAAATGCGTGATGTGCATGATATGCATGTTATGATCTAAGTGACTCGGATCGTATCGAAAAGGGCTCTAAGGCCTCCTGATTTCATTCATGGAAAGTACTTCTTTACTGAATCAGCATTTATAGTCTTTGGCAGTTCTTGGCCATCCATCTCTATCAAAACTAACGCGCCCCCGGGCAGTATCTTCTTGATAACATATGGTCCTTCGTAGTTCAGAGTGAACTTCCCACGTGGATCCGGTATGATAGGTAAAACTTTTCTCAGTACGAGGTCGCCTTCTTGGAAGTGTCTAGGTCGAACTTTGCGATTAAAAGCCTTTGCAACTTGCTTCTGATAGCATTGACCATGACATAGTGCAATGAGTCTCTTCTCATCGATCATGTTCAGTTGTTCATATCTTTGCTGCACCCACTCAGCTTCAGAGAGTTTACTTTGTGAGAGAATTCTCAACGAAGGGATTTCCACCTCTATTGGTAAGACGGCCTCCATACCGTACACTAGAGAGAACGGTGTTGCCCCGATTGAAGTTCGTATCGAAGTTCGGCACGCCATTAATGCATACGGCAACCGCTCATGCCAATCACGATAGTTATCCGCTGTCTTGGACAGAATCTTCTTTATGTTCTTGTTAGCCGCTTCTACAGCACCATTCATCTGTGGACGATAAGGTGACGAGTTCAAGTGACAGATTTGAAATTCACGCAATAACTCATCAACAATCTTGTTGTTCAGGTTGGAACCGTTATCCGTAATAATGGCTTCAGGTACACCGTAACGTGCAATGATGTCACGCCGAATGAATTTGGCCACATTCTTCGCGGTGACGTTAGCATATGAGTTTGCTTCGATCCACTTAGTGAAGTAATCGATGGCCACCAGAATAAAACGATGTCCATTAGAAGCCTTAGGGTTGATTGGCCCGATTACGTCGATTCCCCACATAGAGAACGGCCATGACTGAGTCATTAAATGCAATTCATTTGGTGGAGCATTGATTTTTTCTCCATATATTTGACATCGATGGCAATAGCGAACATGCTTAATGCAATCGGTTTCCATCGTCGACCCAATAATACCCGAGCCTCATGATCTTTCTTGCTAAAAGATGGCCATTCATGTGAGGTCCACATTTTCCTTCGTGTATTTCTTGCATCAGCTTATTGGCTTCCTTGGCATCGACACATTTTAACAAGATTGAATCGTATGACCTTTTGTAAAGCATGCTCCCGGAGACAAAGAATTTTGATGCCAACTTCCTGAGGTATTTCTTATCTACCTCTTCACACCCTTGGGGAAACTTCCCATGCTGAAGATAGTTTAAGATATCATAGTACCATGGATTTTGATCCGGCTCATCTTCAATTGCCATACAATAAGCCGGGCGTTTAGACACCTCAATTTTCAATGGCTCAATGTCTAATCCTTCCATTACGTTCAACATTGATGACAATGTGGCCAATGCGTCGGCAACCGATTCTCGGGATCTAGGCAAATATTCGAAGGCTATTTCATCGAATTCTTCCATTAATTCTTCCAGAAACTCATGGTATGGGACCAATTTTGGATCACGAGTTCACCACAAGCCTTTGGTTTGTAGAATAATGAGTGCAGAATCTCCATACACTTGTAATTTTTTGACTTTCATGTCAATGGCCAATTGTAATCCTAGGATGCATGCTTCATACTCCGAGATATTGTTTGTACAAGGGAAGACCAGCTTGGCCGCCACAGGATATTGTTGACCGACAGGGGAAATCAAGATTGCCCTAGTTCCTGACCCAGATAAATTAACAGCACCATCAAAATACATGACCCATTTGTCATTCGAGATTGTCAAGATGCGTTCATCGAAACCATGTGTTGTATCATGGGATCCCATATCTTTTGAACTCCCAGCCAACATATCAGCTATAACTCTCCCTTTTACTGACTTTTGTGCCACACTGTATATGTCAAATTCAGAAATGAGGACCTGCCATTTAGCCATCTTTCCAACCAATGCCGTCTTCTCAAGCAGATATTTGATTGGGTCATTTTCAGTCACCAGGTGAATTTGATGATAGAGAGTATACTGGCGTAACCGGTGCAACACCCAAACCAATGCCATACATGTTTTCTCCACTTTTGAGTAGTTCATCTTGGAGACAGTGAATTTCTTGCTGAGATAATATATGGCACACTCTCTTTGATCATTCGGTCTTTTCTGCACAAGCACGGCACCAAGTGACTCTTCATGGATGGTCAGGTAGAGAGTTAATGGTATCCCCGGTATCGGTGGCACTAGCACTGGAGGATGTGACAGATAATGCTTTATCTCTTCAAAGGCTTTCTGGCATTCAGCATCCCATTCAACTTTCGCATTCTTCTTCAAGAGCTTGAAAAAAGGCTTGGCTGTCTCGGATAAATGAAATGAACCTCGGCGACATAATTCAACCTTCCCAAAAGGCTTCGAACTTCCTTGACAGTGGAAGGAGCCTTAAGGTCACGAATAGCCTTAACTTTCGAAGGGTCGATCTCAATCCCCCGGCTACTGACCATGAAACCCAATAGTTTTCCAGACTTTGCCCCAATTATGCATTTTGAAGGGTTAAGTCTCAGCTTAAACTTCCGAAGACGATCAAATAACTTCTTCAGGACTTCAAAGTGATCTTGTCGACGCTTTGATTTAGCGATCATGTCATCGACATATACTTCTATTTCTTTATGCATCATGTCGTGGAATAGAGTGACCATTGCCCTTTGATATGTGGCTCCTGCATTCTTTAGGCCGAATGGCATCACTTTGTAACAAAAAGTTCCCCAGGGTGTGATGAACGATGTTTTACTTTTATCTTCCCCTTTCATCTTGATCTGATTGTATCCAGAAAACCCATCCATGAAAGAGAATAATTCAAAACCTGCTGTACTATCGACCAAAACGTCAATGTGAGGCAAAGGAAAATCATCCTTAGGGCTTGCTCGGTTTAGGTCGCGGTAATCTATGCATACCCTAACCCGCCCATCCTTTTTTATAACTGGTACTATATTAGCAATCCAATCGGGATAATGGGAAACTTCGATGAAATCCACCTTCAACAGTTTCATAACCTCCTCTTCAATCTTCTTGGAAAGTTCAAGTTTCGTTCTTCGCAACTTTTGCTTTTTAGGCGCCACATTTGGATCCGTCGGTAAAGCATGCTCTACAATTTGTGGATCTAACCCTGGCATATCTGCGTATGACCATGCGAACACGTCTTGATATTCTTTTAAAAGTTCAATCATCTTCTTTGCCTCGTTCTCGGACAAATTAGCCCCAATCTGAGTTTCTTTGACATTTTCTACATCTCCCATTCACGGTGATTGTTTGTTCAACCGTCAAAGGCTTAGATTCTTCATGACGGATCCAGTCTCTCTCTATGTCTCTTTGAATATCATCATCATCGTGTTCAAGCTCACAAGAACCCTCGTCGTACAAGTCCGAGTCACCTACGTATTTATCATGCTCATGCTGAATGACATGCCTGAGATGCAAATGAGAGGGTTAGTGGGATTATTCAATGAGAATTATGCATGATGCATTTTTCTTAAAAAGTCCTTTCAAATGATCACTTGAGAAAAATGTTTGAATTAGGAAGTTGTCCTCATATCCTCGGACTCTCCCTTTTTTTTTTTCTCACAAATTTTGAAAACTAAGAGTCGTGAGGAAATCCAGGCCTCATAGCATCATCATAGGACTGGTTTGGCACTTCCTCACGTCCTTAATAAAACATGCATGCATTTGTATTCATATGATAAGGCCGCTTTACAATATTTATAATCTTGGACCACGGCTCACAATCCAAGATCTTGATTACATAAAGAAAATAACAAAAGTAGAGAAAACGGCTCATCCCATGCAAGGGAGAACATAAAGGAAATGACATAAAAAAAAAACGGTTGATCAGCATCCCTACTCCGATGGCTGGAAGGGAGTCATGGAAGGGCCTGCTTCTCCATCCTCAGTAGTGGTGCACACGAAGTCTGGACCGAATAGGTTGGCTACGTTCGAGATGGCCCCTTCCTCTTCTTGTAGCAGTTTAGGTGACTTGATAAATGTCTTTTCAAAACGAAGACGAAGTTCCTCCGACGAAGGAAGGAGTAATCCCTGTTGATTCCACTTTGGAATAGTTCGGCTTTGATAGCTGGCTCGACTCATATAGCTACTTCGGTTTCCAACTCCTCCCGGGTAACCCTGGTTTCCATGACCAGCTCGGTTTCTACCTCCCTCTCTCGAACTTGAACCTACCAGCTCTCCTTTTCCTTTCTTATACTCAGAAGCTTCCTGGTAGCCTAAACCCGTTTTCTTTTGATTTCCCGAAATCTCGATAGGCTTTACAATGCCTTGTGCATACATCCCCAACCTTGCCCCCGGGACGTGGCCATATTCTAGCAAAACTTTGCTTGTCATGATGGACGAGGTGGAGAATTCAGGACGTCTCATGATAGATCCAGTGGGCACATGCACCATTGATACTAGATCAAGAGTTTGGTAGCTAGGCTCCTCATTCACTTCAGGCTCTACATACGGGATGGCCGTATCTTGGAATGTCTTGAAGTCAGTTTCGCAACGAACAGTCACCAGCTTACCCTTCGAAATGAAGCGAACCATTTGGTGCAAACTAGAAGGCACAGCTAGCATGATGGATCCAGGGTCGACCCAAAAGGAAATTGAAAGCACTAGGGATGTCAAGCACTTGAAACTTTATCGTGAATGGGACTGGACCAATCAATAACTCTAGTTCGATCTCCCCCATTGACTCCTTCTTCACTCCATCAAAGGCTCGAACAGTAGATTGAGATACCATGATTTCTTCCTCATTCACCCCGAGATGATGGAGAGTAGCCAGTGGACAAATATTCAAAGCGGATCCATTATCAAGCAATATGCGGGGTACAATCATATCACGACACCTGGCCGAGATGAGTAAAGCTTTGTTGTGGTTAGTGCCCTCCTTGGGAAGATCCTCCTCCGAAAATGAGATTTGGTCCGCCAATAAAATGGATCCAATGAACTCCTCTAGCTGTTTGTCGCCAATATCTTCAGGCACATGGACTTCATTTAGAACTTTCAACAGTGCATTCTTATGTTTCTCGAAGTTTTAAACAATTCTAAAAGTGATATTTGGGCCGGCATTTTCCTCAACTGTTCAATCACATCAAACTCACTAGTTTTGATCGTAGCCAAAAACTGCTTGGCCTTTTCATCGAACGGCTTTCTTCTCGACAGGCTTCGGCGGGTGCGTAACAACGACCCGATCAGGTGACAGCATCCACTTCTTCAGTCCCATAGTCTCATGGGACGGCTTTAGTACTAAAATCGGCCATGGGTTTCTTCAGACTCTCCTCTTGGTCAAGAGGTGGTAACTCGATCACCACAGGCTGCAATTCATCTCTTTCTATCTCTAGACCCGCAAACTCCTCTGTCGCCAAATCGATGACCACGTGCTCGGTTTGATCTTTGTCATAATCCCATTGGTCCCCTTCAGCAGATAAGTTAATAACAAATGGTGTGATCATAGCCACAACATCTTCTCCAAAAGGATTTCCCTCATCGTTGTACAAATCATGTACATCAGTTTCGCCTTTGTGATCCTTCCAGTCTTCCTCACCAAACAGTACATTTACATCTTCAACATGAGTAGGCAAAGGGTTTTGCTGAACATTAGGTTGCTCTTTAAATGATAAAATCCCCTTTTCAAGTAAGTTCTGCACTTTGTTTCTCAGCGCCATGCAATTGTCTACATCATGGCCTTTCTCTCCCATATGGTATTCGCATGATTTAGCCAAATCGAACCCAAAAAACTTCCTAGGGTTGTCACGAGGGATTTCTTTAGCCACCAACCTCCTTTCTAGCAGCATGGGCAATAGCTTAGATAATGGCCTAAGCAAAGGAGTAAACTGCCTTAGAGTTCGCTTGTTTGGCTCATAATCCTAATATCTCCCACGTGGTGCAGAAGAACCTTGTGCATTTGCAAACGGCTTTGGCGGAACTGGGGCTTGTACATAGGCTACCTCAGCTTCTTTCTCCTTCCTATTAGTAAACTTTCGACTTGATCCCTCAGTTATACGACCGTCATGTAGGGCTCCCTCAATTCTTTCACCCACGACGACCAAGCGAGAGAAATTTTCACAATCTAATCCGATCATCCTATTATAAAAGTCAATAGGAAGGGTATTGATGAACAGCTCTACCATCTCCTTGTCATCAAGTGGGGGTCGAACCTGTGCAGCCAAGGTACGCCACCTTTGAGCAAAAGATCTAAAAGACTCATTTCTCTTCTTTTCCGTGCGCGCCAGTATGCTTCGTGTCGGGCGATCTCAGTGTTATACTTGTATTGCATCACGAATGCTTCCGCTACATCTTCCCACTTCTCCAATTTCTCAGGCTCGAGCAAAATGTACCATTGTAGCGCCATTCCGGTCAAACTCTCCTGAAACGTGCGAATCAGCAAAGGGACATTTTGAGCATAACGTCCCATCCTATTCAAATAGTACTTCAAGTGGATTCTAGGATCCCCAGTGCCATCGTATTTAGTGAACTCCGGGATTTTGAACTTGTCCGGGAAGTCTATCTTGGTGTAATAGGATAAATCATCAACCATGCTAGCCTCATACCCTTGCAGGGCCCTAAGCTTCTCCTCCAGCTTAGCAAACCTCTTGCTATTCTCCTCCTCCATTCGGGCCGAGATGGCTTCCGAGATGGGGTATAATTCCACCACCACAGGGGTTTGATGCGCCACTTCTTCAGTCAACTTCCCTCTACTATTGGCATTACTGGCTTGCGGAGTTGCAGGTGTGTTTTGATTGGAGGCAGCGACCACCAAGCTAGACTTGATCTCGCTTGCAAACTGTGCGAATTGTGTAGCCAACTCGTTGATTTTGTTATCAAGCGCAGCGATTCGAGCGTTTTGTTCTTCAGCATTCATTTTCGTCGATTTGGATCGAGTGCGGATAGGTGAACGCCTTGAAGCCGTGACGGTGGTACCTGGTTCAATAAATAGGTAAATGAACATGAGCACGAGATGTAAAATGATGCCGGTCCATGACAATGATCTAATCGCCCCGTTTCATTCATTTCATAAAAGAAAAGAGTCTCTTAACAACATAGCTAAAAATTAGAATAAAACATCCCGACATCAGAACTAGGGAAAGAAAATAACAAGACTCCTCAAGCAACGAAACAAAAAAAAGAAAAATAAAATAAGATAAAACTTACCTAAACACCGTTCTAAGAAAACCAAAATAGACTCAAGCATTTTTTTTGCTTTTTTTTGCTTGATCTATGTACAAATGGGGGAACAACTCTCTCATAACCGTCTAACTAGTCCTAGCTGACTTGGACGCACGCTCCTTGGCCTCCTTGAGCTCCCTCTTGAGGAACTTGATCTCTGCGCGATTAGTGGCCTTCGATGGTACATTAGGGATCTTCGGGTGCCACTCTTCAGGAATTTTATGTTGGAGGATATACTCCATCGAGGCATAGTATATCTTCTTTTTACCCTCTAACTCTTCCTCGAGCCAAATCAATTTTTGGGGACGATACATGTCCCACATCGATTGAAGCAGCAGCATGATGGAGTTCTCGTGATCGGGATCTCCATTCACGAAATCAGTCTTGAGTGGGGTTTCTTGTAGTGTCAATGGAAGTTGCTGCACAACTTGATATTGTCGAACAACCCTAGTTGGGTAATACTCCGTAGCGCCCGTTATTCCTAACAAAGGAATGGGTCCGATACCTCCACATGTGAGCCGGGCCTCGTGAACCCGGAGCCACCTAGCATGCCATAGGAAATCTTCAGGGTCGGGATTTTTCATAAAGCCTAACCAATCGAAGTGGTGATAATCTGGTGCATGCTCTTTCCTTTCTTTAAATTTCAAAATAGGGTGATTAAGATCATTGATGTCATGTATGGTCATTAAATTGCCAAATCCCTTAAGGTGAGAGAGGAACCAAATTTGCAAAAGTTCAGGCGGAGCATGTAAAGCTTCTTTTCCATTCTCTTTAAAACGAGTGAGGGAAAGAAAGGTCTCGGTCAAAACAGCATTAACAAAACCTTTCCCCATACACACCTCTTGAACAACACTTGCAATAGATGGGTCGATAGTATTCTTACTATGAGGAAAGACCATAAACCCGAAAAATGCTAACACAAAAATCCGCCTCATTTGGATTGACGGGGCATTTTGAAAGAGTCCATTCAAAAATGAAAATGGGCAAGCATTGCGGTTGGCTTTCAAAACTTTCCTTACATCTTCTCCTTTGACTCTAAGAAAATCAGCTAAAACTGATGCATGCTCTACTCCGATGGGTGGCCTAATCAATTCCAACACTAAAGGTTTCCCAATGATAGCGCTAAATTCCTCCAAGGTGGGGACAAGCTCATGTTTGCCAAAAATGAACGTGGAGGTCTCGAGGCACCAAGTGTGTGCCAACACTCGAACAACACCATAATAGACTTCTATGTATAATAAAGATAGTAACCATCCCACGTTGGATTGCACGAACTCGCGGCTAACATGGTCCAATCTATCCCACCAGGTGTACAGCTCCTTCTTTGGGACAGAAATGATACGGAGCTCAGATCCTCCTATTGCGTATAAACCTAAAACCCGTAAAGAACCTAATTGTCATGGACTGGTCGAAAAAATAATTGAATGTAAATAAATTGCGAGTGTGAGAGTTTCAGAAGACTTACTTCACCCAATAAAAATTAAAGTCAATCACATAGACATGCGCATGATACGTGGGTCGATTTCTATTCTAGATGGCTCAAATGAAGCCACGGGATTACCGGACTGAACCAGCATGGTCGCGGTTGGGTCGGGGTTCCCATGACTCCGGCTTTGTCAAAGAGTCGACCCGTGATGCGCGGTTGCAACCGGGGTGGAAGCTCTCGACGTCAGAAGAATTTCGGAATTGAGATGGCCGACTCGTACTACATGGTGGTAGTCGAAGTGGTATCCATCTCAACACCATCCTAAGTGATCCTATGCGGCTTAGATCCGGCGGCAGGTTGTGTGTGCTAAAGTGTAGTGGAAGGTAAGGAACACATGCACAACAATCTATATAGCAACCAACACTTCAAAAGTTCAAATATATAAACATGCATTCCCATCCACCGACCTACAAAACAAAGTGTTAGCAAACACTCCACCCCTTATTACTCCAATCCTGCACCAACATTTAACACGAGGTTAGCAGACTTACCTCACCTTCTCGAATGCGCTGCCAAAGAAACACATTAGATAACACACAATTAAGCAAAATAGGCCTAAGTCCTCTAAGGTTTAGAACCAATCCCCAGCGGAGTCGCCAAGCTGTCGCGACCTAAAAATTTTTTCGAGAAATAAAAATAATAGAATATGTAGGTTTAGGGGTATTGTCAATTTCGGGCCGACGGGCCTCAATTAACTCGGGCTCTCCCAAGCCCGTACCCCGCGCGACGTTGGGATATTCATAAAAACTGCAAACAAGGAGTCGCCACTAGTCTATTGAGGTCGACTAGAAACCGAGCGAGACATGGGAGCGTGTCTCACTTTTTACGCAACCCAGAGAGAATCTAGGGTCGGGACTTGATTACGTTAGTCGTACGCGACTAACGCCCTTTCGATACCTAACTTAATCAAGTGTTAATTAAAGACATGGAACACATTCAAAAACCTATTGTAGAGCCCTAAAGGCTTATTCAATTTTGGATGTTTTCTTCTTTTTAAGGGTTTTCTAATTTTTTGCAATTTTTTCTGATTTTTCTGAATTTTTTTAATTTTTAATTTTTTTTATATATTTTTTAAATCTTTTTAATATTTTTTGAATTTTTTTCATATTTTTTTTTGAATTTTTCAAAATTAGACAAAAAAAAATTTAAAAATTTAAAAATATTTTTTGACTTTTTTGAAAATTTAAGAAAAAGCATTTATTAATGTTTTTTTTTGGAATTTTCTGAATTTTTCTAATTTTTTTGGAAATTTTTTTAATATGTTAATGTTTTCGAAAATAAAATAAAATAAAAATATTTGTTTTCGAAATTCCCAGATTCCTGAATTTTTCCATGCACTTTCTGAATTTTGGAATTTTTTAAATATTTTTTAATATTTTTTTTTTTCTGGAATTTTTGATTTTTTGATTTTTTTTATTAAAAAGGTTATTCGGACCGAGTCGGGAGATCCGGCCCTACTAAACCGAACCGGCCCTTATTGGGCCGGGCCGGAGCCACTACCGGGCTGGCCGAACGGCCCAATCGAATTTTCTTTTAAAATGGCCCATTAACAAAAAAGATTAAAACAGCCCATTTGCAATTCTATTTTCAGCCCAAACTTATCCTAGGCCCATTCGAAGAGAAATAAACCAGCCCAGCCCCTTTTGTCTAAATTTTCGGCCCAGCCCCTCTTTTTCTTTTTTTCTTTTTTTTTTTTTTTTTTTTTTTTTTTTATTTATTTATTTTTTTTTTTTTGGTCTTCGTCTTCTTCCTTGGTTCCCTACTACAGACTCGACGCCCTCGACTTCTTCGCCGCGCCGCCGCCGCCGAGGTGGCCACAGGTCCTCATCAGTCCCACAAGGAGGTCATCCACTATCATCCGGCGTCGGCCGTCCTATCTGACAGACATCGAATGCCACCGGTCACCGCCGGCGATGACCTCCGGCGACCCTTTGAAACTACCCGTCGCCGGAGGTAAAAAGAAAACCCCCCTCGAATAAAAAAAAACAAGCAGAAACCTCACAAAATAACCATGATGCTAAGAGGACTATCACAGCAAACGATATACGATCACATCTTTAGGAAACTAACCGGAACCGATTATGCAAATTTCTGGGTTTCATGTAGGCATTTTGTCAAACACCTAATGGGCGCTGTTGGTTTCGGGAATTCGTAGTTCAACCAAGTCTCAAACTCGCCGGAAATCTTTAAACATGGCACAAGGGGAAGGCAGGAGCAAGATGGAAGGCTAACAAGGGCCGGGGCTTGCGCTAACTGGTCGGCGCGAGCTCTGGCCCTCCACTTCACCAAGCAGAACAGAAATGGGCGGAGAAGAGGCCTACCTGGTCTAGGGAGCAAGCCGCGGCGTAGGAGAGCTGGTGGACGGTCTCCGGCAGCGTCTGGATGTCTCTTCGCGTCTCCTTCTTCCTTCTGGTTTTCTCTCTCGAGTCTCACTGTCTCCGGCATTCCTCCTCTTCTATTTTCTGGTTTTCTCCCTTCTCTGCTCAGTCCGCCCGGCTCTCTCTCTTTTTGTTACTTCCGGTACCGGAGTTGAGGTGCGGCGAGGCAACGTCGGCCACCGATCAGGCGTCCCCCTCGGTCCTTCTCCCTTGTTCCCCTCCTCTTCTCTTTCGTTTTCTCTTTTTTTTCCTGCTCTCCGCTGGTTTTTTCTGCTTTTTCGTTTTCTTTCTTCCCAAAATCCCCTGCCCCCTGTCTGAAATCTCCTGCTCGTCGATACCTCCGCATAACCGTTTCTTCGACCCTCAATGGCCGCGTGACAGCGCAGCAAGGGAATCTTCCCTTGCTGGCGTCACGCGGGTGACGTCGCCTCCGAGGATGGTCGAAACGTCGTCGTCGAACGACTGTGCTGCTGCTGCCCCTCTTGCATGCTGCTGTTCACGTGCGGAGAGGGAGAAGATAAAAGGAGATGAGATCGGGCCGGGTCGAGGAAAAGAGAAGGAGGGGGCGAGTTGGGCTGAAAGAAAAGAAAAAGGAAGAGAAGAAGTGGGCTAGGAAAGAAAGAAATAAGAGTGGGCTGGGCTGAGCCAGCCCGCCCGAAAATGCTTCTTCTTTTTTTTTTTTTCAATTTTTTTTTAAATTTTTTTTTATCTTTTCTATAAATTAATATATATTTATATATGCAAAATAAATGGGCATTTAAAATAAAATAAACAAAAATTCGGGTGTCAACAATCATCTGGGTACATTCAAAGTTAAAGGCCATCTCAGGGCAAGTGTAATGATTCATCGTGCAATCTTCAAGCAGTGCAAGGTAAGCTTAAAAGCTACTAGTTTAGCTTACACCTGGGTTGAGTGCCGAACATTCTCTCCAACCTCACCATATAAACGAATAGACTTCAACTTCTTCAATCCATAATGAAACTCATGAGTTTTGCCAGACACCAGTCATTACCAAGGGCAAATCACCCTCAGGCATCCCATCTTCCTTCACATACATAAATCTTGCAGAATGGAATGAGAACAACCAATCAAAACACGGACACCACACAACGCGTGCAATTTAAGTAAAAGTACCACCCAGGTATCGAGCAAAAAGCATATGGAGAAAGCTCACTCATCCAAAATCAACAACTTGATTTATCAGCAGGGAACAAAACTACATTATCTAGAGCTGAGTGGGTAGGCAAAACCTCAGCATGATCCAGTATGTTTTAAGTCACCAAGACTATAGTATGCAATCAAATCCCAAATTTAAAAGCATAAAATCCCAATGAAGAAACAAAAAACCAGAAAGCCCATCTTTGTAGACCCCTACACAGCTCCTCTCCTCCTTTTGGCTCACATGGAGCTCACTTCTCAGACAAGTGGGGGGCTTGAAATCGAAATTGAGCAATTGCAAAGTTCTTCCGCTTCAAAGTCGGTGGCGACCTACTCAAGCCCGAAATTGAAACTGAGCCACTTGTGATTTCTATCGCTGGAGGCGGAAGAGCGAGCTGTGACGAACGAAGCAAGCGGCATGTGAAGGCCGAGAGGGCTCGGGACCTAGCAATTGCAAAGTTCTTCCGCATCGGTGGCGACGTGCCCGAGCCCGAAATCAAAACGGAGCCACGCACGGTTTCTACTGCCGGAGCTTGGAAAAGCGACGATGGCAACGAACAAAGCGAGCGGCGTGTGAAGGCGGAGGGGCTCGCGACCCAGCAGTTGCAAGCTTCTTCCGCATTTGCTTCAACCCATTATCAAAACCGAGCCAGTTGCATTTTCTAGAGCCGGGACCAGAAAGATGACGATGGCGACGAGGATGAAGTTGAAGAAGAAGGGAGGGGGGTTGGGTTGAACTGAGCGAGTGATAGAGGAGAAAAGGGAGACTCGGAGAAGAAGAGGGAAGGAAGACTGGGAGCTTCATTTCAAACATGAAAAGACTACGTGAGAGAGAGAGGAGCAACTAATGTCTCTGCTTAGCCTATCACCGCGTACAGCCTGCACTAAATGACAGAGAAAGATGAGTTTACATATTAATTTTTTTATTCCCACGTTAGACGACACTTGTCGTTTTTTGAATAGTCACATGTGCACATATATGCCAGGTAGTGGGTGACGTGGTGATTACAGACCACTGAACATTTTCTCCTTGCCCTCTATTCCATAAGCATAAAAGCCGATGATTCTGCTTCAGGTTGGTGGATACCAAAAGTACTTCCCCCTTTCCTTGCCAAAGGGATTTTGTCTTCCTCTATTAGTGCATATGTAATCAGAATATGAAGTCAAATATTCTATGGGGTAGTCATGTTTAATATGCAAAAATTGAAAGGGAGGCATTTTGATCCCAAGCTCTTCCCTGTGGAATTGGAAAAATCTCTACAAACAGAACCCCGTGGTTAACCGAGTTAGACTAACAAGGCACATGACAATAATTGAGCATTTCGGCACACTTAGTGGTCCAATCCTGTGCATGAGTCTTTAACATTGTGACAACTTTGTTGTACGGATTAACTTTTCTTTTCTTTTTTTTGGTCATAGTACGGGTTAACTTTAAGCTGCAAAATTTATATGGTTGGAGCATTCTTCGAGTATGTTTTCAACTGCTACTGCTTGGGCGGCAATTAGACATAAGTCTCAAATAGTTCCGTGGTTCATATTTGTGTGGGATAGATCGCTTGTCCCACGACACCGATTTTTGTTGTGGCTTATAACTAAGAAACGTCTCCCCACTCAAATGTTTCTGCTGACTTATGGTAGAATATCGGAAGGGGCATGTGCATTTTGTAATTCTGAACCAGATTCTGTAAATCACCTCTATTTTGGTTGTCACGTCTCAAGAACCTTGGTCACGTTTTGGGCGGGCAAGTGTAATCTTTCTTGGCAAGAAAAGCCGTGGGATGACATAATCGAATGGGCAAAGACATTTCTACTGGGCAATGAATTCTATCTAGAGGTTGCCCTTTGGGCCACTTTGCCATGTTATATGGAAGTCCCGCAACAATATTATCTTCCGGGCCCGACCTCTACATATCCCGTCGATGAAGCTCCATATCATCAAGGTGGTCAAAGACAAGGCTTTTGCTATCCATGGCGTCGTGGACACTTCTGCGAATCGAAGGATGCAACGCAGATGGGGTATCAATCCGGCGATCTTTAGTGAAAATGACAACTGATTTTGCATTAGTCAAAGGTTGTTCATGTTGTTACTACTCTTACTTTCGGACTCGGCACCCTTCCACTCACATGACATGTTGTCTTGACGAGTGCAAGTTGGTTCCGGGTCCTTTTGATGTATAGTTGTTGGTTTGAAAGTTAATACATATTTACCTTACCAAAAAAAAAAAATTTAAGCTGCAAAATTCTAGAATAGTTTGATATTTAACCATATGTTGTCATATGACGTCAGCGAAAAATTACAAATGATGCTGCAACAGAGAAGACCGGGACTCAAAACTCAAATCTGAAGCAATTATAATGTAGTAGCAAAGAGAAAAACAGATCCGGTAGTTATTGTTCAAGTAGGCCGTAACTGATAAAATAAATTGAAGGCAACAAGAACAAGAATCATGCATACTTCAATGGCATAATAATACAAAGGGATAATACCATAAAAAACCCCAAACTTTACCTATTGTGATACATTTACCCTAAACTTTTTTTTTGTGACACCAAAAACCCCAAACTTTTATTCTGAATGGCATTTTCATCTTTTTTTCCTTTTTCTTTCTTTCTTTTTTTTCCTCCTCCACCGCCGCCGGAGGAGTCGCTGGCATTGGCTCTCAGGTGAGGGCGGCCCCTGCCGGATCTAGCGAGGGTTGCCCTCGCCTGGGCAGGCGAGGGCGGCCCCCGCCGAATTTGGGGAGGGTAGCCCTTGCTTGAGGGCCGACACCAGTTGCTCCTCTGGTGGTGGTGGAGGAGGAAAAAAAAAGAAAGAAAGAAAAAGGAAAAAGGGAAGAAAAAGTAAAAGACGAAAATGCCATTCAGAATAAAAGTTTGGGGTAAATGTGTTACAAAAAAAAGTTTAAGGTAAATGTGTCACACGAGGCAAAGTTTGGGATAAATGTGTCACACGGGATAAAGTTTGGGATTTTTTGTGTTACAAAAAAAAGTTTAGGGTAAATACGTCACACGAGTAAAGTTTGGGATTTTTCGTGGTATTCAATAGATCTTGAACTTTGTTCCAATGTACGATATCATCTTTGGACTTTTAATTTGTACAATACTGTCCTTAAACTTTAGCCATGTGTAATGTCATCCTTGCATTTTTAATCTATTTAATATAGTCCCTTATGCTATATTGATGTAGTATTTCTCTACCATTAAAACTAAAATGATAAGAACCCCAACGACCTATAAATAAATAGAAATCTTTGGCCACTCTCTTGTGCAAAATTACTAAAACAGATCATTTTGAATTTTTATGCTAATTAAGGCAAATTCAACTAATCAAAATACTCTCCTTGTTTACACATCATCAAGATGAGCAAACATCAACTGGTTAATTTCTCCAGCGAGTGAAAATCCTAGAAAGTAGCAAATAATAAAAGAGGAGGAAGAAGAAACTAAATCTACTTAGCTACAGTTGTCTCCTTTTACTTTAGGCGTAAATAATGTAATATAATAGCTAAGTCATAGCTCTCTTTGAACTTATTTGGATTTTGTCCGATTTGACCTTTAACCTCTCGGCTCTAACTTACTTGCGTTCCTATAGTCTGTACAAAACCATCAGGAGTAGTTTTTGTGATGATCTTATAATTTTGGCTAGCGTGCCCATCATGGACATTGTTTCAATGCTGCTGCAATGATTTGATATGTAATTAGAAACTTCGTTTGAGAGGTTACATAGATATGTTCTTTATTAAGACATTGGAGAGGGACTAATTTGAGAAACATTATGTGCATATTCCAGCTGTACTGTATATTTACAAAATTTGGTACTTGATCACTTAAACATTCATAGTAGTCTAACATGCTATTTTGTATGTCAATTTCTTAAGAATTTTTTTAATCCCCGGCAATAGCATTGTCTCAAAAAAAAAAGTGAATTCGGATGTTGAGTTTAAAATCCTATCCAGGCACATCCATGAATCTGTTACATTTTCTTCATGAAATGGTTAGGCGTGGGCAGCGTGGATTAGTCCTATGTGGATGGCCCAGGCTGAATCTTGCTTGAGCCCGCCTATTTTGAATTTGGGCCTAGATAAACCCATTGAGTTGTCACTACATGATCGGGTTCAATGCAACAGTTTTTTCGAGAAAAAGAGAACCATTGATTATTGTGGTGCATTTCTTTCATCAAAAAAGGAAGTTAAAGACCAAATACATAGTTGATATTAAGGAAAATAATTTGGACCATGTTCTCCTCAACGATATCACTCCAACTAAGAATATGTCATGTATGAATTGCAAGGTAAAGGTGTCTAGGGCCACGACGGAGCAATGGCAGGGGTGAATGAGCTCATGCTAGAAAGGGGTAGAAAGAAAAGAAGTTCAGTTTTTCTAGCTATGACTAAAGCCATTCGTACGAATATGATTTCATGCGTTGCCATCAATTCTACAAATTGGTTGGAGGGATCCCTCCCATTATGCTTTAAAATATTTAAATATTAAATCACAAATTCATTTAATTGTTTAAGTTTTTAAAACAATAAACAGTGATTCTATAAAATTTTATTTGACTCTTTATTTGCCTCCTTTATTATTTATTTTCATGCTTAATTTTAAGCCAAAGTGCAACTACATTGATTATTTATATATTATGTTGGTAGTGAAACATAGTCCCACTATTATCAATTTTGTCTTCATTGAAATAAAAAAGGGTTAATAACACCAAAAATCCTAAACCAGTATGCATGTGACAAATTTACTTCAAACTAATTATTCAATCATAAAAATCCTCATACTAATAAACTTATAATAAATTTATACAAAACTAATGTTTAGATCACTAAAACCCTAAACTAATACATTCGTGACATACTTACCATCTATTAGCTTCCGTGAAATTATTGAGTTGGATGATACATGACGATAATTCAATTGACATGATAAGTCCACATGAAAATCCATATATGTTTGGAATAAATTTATTACAAATTTACTAATTTGGGTACATTTGTCAAATTTGGTTTATTTTTTTGGTATTAATCTAAATAAAAATGAAAATAAATTTCCAATTGTTTTAAAAAATTACAGTTTTAGGTTTTCAATTGAAACAATACACCATAAGAAATGCATTTAGTGAGACATTGAAATTAGTCATCGACCTCCAACACACCAAAAAAGAAGCACTTTTTCTTTGGCACTGAATACTAAGGGTGTGTCTAATAATAATTTTGCTCTTAAAAATAATTTTTGTCTAAAAATAGTTTTTTCTATTTCTATTTCTATTTTTAAATGAGTTTCTAAGAAAAGAATGTGTTTGATAATTGAACAAAATTTATGTTCTTAAAATAGAGAAAGAATAGGAATGCGTTTAATACGATCCTAAAAATTTCTATTTCCAATTTTTCATTTAATTATAAAAATGTCAATAGAGACTTAGCAATTCATGTTTGGATAAAACTAAATTTTTGTAAGGACTTAACTGATTGAAAATCCAACGTAATAGCTAGTAAAAAATGGAAAGTCATCTTACGAGGCTTGGATATTTCTGAACAAGTAGGTAGCTAGTCTAACACAGGTTCACAATCATCTGAGCTATTACCTTGTAAGAGGTTTTGAATAAGCACATTGAAAGTCGTCTTTGGATATTTTTGTTTAGCATGTCAACCAAGCAGTCCATCGCCTCAGCGACGAATCCCTCTTGCGCAATCCATTCACAATTTGATCCCTAACACCAGCCATTAGTTCTACACCCTTGTTTTGCATATCACTCAATACCAACATCCCTTCTTGCAATTTTCCTAGCTTAATGAGCTTTTCAAGAAGTGCGCATAAGAGGAACTTGATGGAACTACATCCTGTAGTGATAGCTCATTCAAGAGATCTTTAGAACTAGTCATCTTTCTTTCCGGCAAAAGCCCCTTACCAAAGTATCATAGGTGATCCGATCACGAGCAATGCCCTTCTAAGACATTTCTTCAAACATGCCAACAGCTTCATCTAACCTTCCATGCAAGATAACCCAGAAATCATGTTGTGAACTGCTGTGCTCTCTCCGTGACCTTTACAACACATTTGGTCAAACAGTTTTTTGACCTCTTCTACTTTCTCGCTTTTGAAAAACCCATGAATCAGTGAAGTGTAAGTATGCTCATTAGGGACAAAGCCTTTACGAATCATTTCAAACCACAACTTCCACGCCTCACCCACCCATCCGATATTGCAGAACCCGTGAATCAATGTAGTGTCCACGACCCTATCTGGAAAGTACCCCCTATCCTTTTGATCACCGAAAATCCGATAAGCCTCGAGCTGCCTCCCATTCTTGCAAAGCCCATTAATGACTTCTTGATACGTGAACATATCCGGAGCACGGTCCTTGGCGATCATCAAGTGGAGTATTTGGGACACCTTCGCATAATCCGCCTGCCTACAAAACCTAGATATCAACCTAGCGGAAATTGCGCATTGAGGGATCAATCCGCTTTCAATCCCTTGCCAGAGCAACTCATAACCTCTCAAAGATTTCCACCTTCGCAAAAGGCTTGAATTAGGTGCCCAACGGTCTCGGCATTCACCTCACCTACAACACCCACATTTCATCATCTCCTCATAGAACTCCAACACGAGATTGGTCCTCCAAGCCTTGAAACAGCATTGATTTCAACACCGAATTCCGCATCTGGATCGATGGGAAAGCCCCGACTCCTCCCGATTTAAAAACCCATCGATCGCGTCCTCGAGCAGTCCACCCTCGCAAGCACAGCGCACGTAACACTTCGACGAATCCGCCCCAAGCGAGAACCCCGGGGTCCGAAACAGTGACTTCGCGGCATTGGGCAACTTTGGCCGCGACCAGGGCATCGAACGGCAACTCGCACGAACCCGAGTTGGGCGGGGCATTGAGGCGCGAGATGGGCCCAGTGAAAGAAGCACAGAGAAAGGAAGGCGTTTTTTTCTGCTGCCTGAACAGCTCGTGGAAGAAGCCAGGGTCCGAGAAACCGGAGGAGGGAATTCGGAAATCAGGGTCACCTCCCCACCTGGGTCTCATGCACGTGATCTTGCAGACCTCCTCGCGATCTCCGAGAGCGAGTGGGTCTTGTCTTGGGTGTCGCCGCCCTCGACGGCACCGACGCTGAGGCGTTTCATGTGACCGTGAGAGCTAGGGTTTCGCCTAAAGACGCGGTGGTAACGCGGAGGAAGATTGCGAGAGATGAGCGAGCTCCAGCGATAGGAGTATCGATAAAATGACACTGTTTAATTTTTAATTTTCTGTTTCTAATAATTAACTAACTTACATAAACATATTTCTATTCTTCTCCTGTTTCAAGAAAAAAAAATAGAGAAATACACTAATTACCAAATAATCCTAAGTTGATATATTTTCTTTCAAAATTTCCTCTTCAAATGAAAGCATGGTGAGTCTCTTCTAAAAGTGAAAGCAGGCCTGTCGCAGAAAACGTGGCTCAAGCTCAAGAGCATCTCAAGTTTAATTGGCCAAGGAAAAAAAAAACCTTTGAAAAAGAGTATTCTATGATGTAAGAAAAGAACCAAAAACTTAAGAATCCAAACCCAGAAAATGAGAAATGATCCTGAAAATGAAGGAAAAGAAAAACAGAAAATCGCACTTTTCTTCACAAACTGAAGAGAAAGGATAAAAAATGAGACGCTAAACACGTATACTCGTCATTCATGCTTTTCTCGCATCATAAGGTATAGTTTCCTAAAGTTATTATGAAATATTAATTAAGAAGTTATAAAGTAAATAGATAAAAAGGAACTGGGGGATCGCTTTTTGTTTTTTTTCTTTTGGCTTTACATAACACATGGTTTTTCAACGTTAAATTGAACAAAACATTGCAATGCAAAGCAACTACTTATGATTATTTTACAGAAATGCTATTGAAATGATAAGCACTAATAATGACATGCTATGACAGCCTAATTATATGGTTCCAAACGTGCTCCGATTGAATCGAGATGTGATCCAGACCGTCCATAAAACCCGATGATCCTGCCAATGGTAGAATTCAATGGTATACAAAATTTCTTGCCCTTTTCCTTGCCAAACGGTCCATAGATGCATCGAGTTGAGTGTATTTTTAGAGATTGGATAACGGTGGGTGGAGAACCTCCGGTTTCCCTTATGTAACCTGATATAGAAATCAAACGCTCCTTGGGATAATCTAGCTTGACCTACACAATTAGCCAATACAAACTCCCTTTAACTTTCACTTGCCAGCAGCATTATTGAAATCTGTGATGGTTTATTAACTATCAAAATTAGTACGTTAGGTGGTCATACCTTTTCTTTTTTACTCAACTTTTACTTTTTTGCTTTTTCTTATCGGTGGAATTTTAGTCCGGACAACAAAATCTTCTTACCACTTTAGTATTTCTCTCATAATTTTATAACACCTGTTTTTAAGATTTATTATGTTCACTATCAATGTAAATAACATTTTAAACATTCATCATTGGATGGGTGACATATATATTTAGAAATAATTGCAGTGACCAAATTCGTCCACATATCATCCTAAACTTAAAATTCACAAATAGTTCTCCTATTTTATTTTCTCCTCCAAAAATTTCCTTGATCTACTTCTTGCGCTCTCTGCAACGCAAGTCCTCTAAATTTATCATACAACTTTTCAATCATAACAATCATCACTTATAATACATTTTGTTTTACTAACATATAAATATAAATATAAATATATTTATATTCCTTCTAATGGCTCATTTTATTAAAATCATTTATTTTCAATATTACATAATTTTTTGCGATGAATTTTTTATTATTCTTTTTATATTATATATTTTTGAAATGTGAGCTGGATATGAGATTGACCATTTAATATTTTTTTATTTCTCAAATATGATTTAAATAATATTTATCTGTCAAATATTGGCCCCATGTTAGTTTGATCGTCTAATTTATTATTTTTAAATACGAGTCAATATGAGATAGATATCCCTAAATTGTTGAACTCTTTCAAAACCTCATTATAAACAATTATTTTTGAACATATAAGAATGGGCAATGAAGGTTTAGAGATTTGTTAGGGATAGGAATTTGCTAAAGTGATAATGAAAAACAAATTGCTGGAAAAAGTTCACGTTTGAAATTACTAACTCCTCTAATTGTAAATCCAGGAACTCACCTCATGTTTGTCTCCATGATCACCACCATGTTTAGAGCATTGAACTGAGGAACCATTATAATCATATTCAACTTTGATAGACTCAATTATAGATCCAACCACAATCTCAATTCCTCTTACATCAGTATGTACTCCATCATCCCAAGGATCTCCACCTTGACCTCCAATCGGTCCAAGCGACTTGAAAGGGTACAAATGTGATATTGGTTCTGCATATGCTCCAATAGAATCGAGATCTAAACCGGATCTTCCATAAAAGCCAATGATTTTGCTTCCGGTCGATGGATACCCAAAGTACCTTCCTATTTCCTTGCCAAAGGGACCATATCTTCCTTTATTGCTATAAAATGTGAGTGAGTGAACAATGATGGGTTTGTAGTTCTCTCGCTTGTAGCCAGAAATTGATGTCAAGTACTCTCGTGGATAATCCAATCGAACCTGCACACAATTTCTCTCTCATAAAGTTTGGCTTGGTAGAAATAAAGTGATCAATTTAACAAGACAATGAAAATAGTGAAGATACACAACTTTCATATAAAACTATACATACTTCATATGGGACTTGCGATAAACCCATATGAGGGACCAGTGACTAAGGTACTCTCAAGGAACTCAAGACAGTCTTGATCGTCACCAATCAGTCAAACATATGAACAAAGCAACTGATGGTGTACTTAGCGAGAAAAGTGAAGAGGAAAAAGCTAACCTTGGTGACTTTGGCCTTGCCATTTCTGGTGCCAGCACCACGTGTACCGGAGCAAACCGGTTCACCATTCTTGTCATAACAAAAGAAAATGTAATGGATGATGTCGTCGTGCATGATCTCAATCTCCCTCACACCACTGAACTTGCCATCATCCCAAGCATTCCCACCTAGGCCTCCAAATGGTCCAATTGATTTGATCGGGTAAAGATGAGAAATTGGCTCAAAATATGCTCCGATTGCATCAAGATGGTCGCCGCTTCTTCCATAAAATCCAATTATTTTGCCACCCGTTGTAGGCGATGAGAAGTAGACTCCCTTTTCATCGCCAAATGGTCCAATCGTTCGTTTGTTACTTTGAAAGGTGAGCGAGCGAATGACGGTGGGACAAGAAATACAACTTTTTATATAGCCCGATATAGAAGTTAGATACTCATCCAAATCGTATAGATCAATCTGCATAGATTAGTGGGGCACGACTATATCAAACTCATGATCAATAACATGCAAAATTTCTATGAGAAATATTAATGAGGACTTACTACATGGATCTCGCCTTGAGCTGTGCCACCATGCCTTTTAGATAACCATAGATCTTTATCCTCCTCTTCGTATTGAAATGTGATTGACTCGATGATCGGTTCTCTACTTGGTTCGAATACAATTATGATTTTTCTCACGTTAGCATGGTGGTTGCCGTCATCCCAAGGTGAACCACCTGAACCCCCAAATAACCCCACTGATTTGAAGGGATACAGCTTGTTCGAGGAGAGCTCAATGTGTGCTCCTATAGAATCAAGTAAAGCACCACTTCTCCCAAAAAATCCGACAAGTTTCCCAGCTTCTGATGGCAAGGAAAAGTACTTCCCTTCCTCTTTCCCAATCGGTCCCCATATTCTTTTGTTGGTTTGAAATGTGAGCGAGTTGATTAAACTGAGATTGTCGTTTGAATTGATATATCTAGAAAAAGAAGTTATGTGCTCATCAGGGTATACCAATTTAACCTGCAAACAATTCACAAAAACGCATATTCAACATGAGTGACTATATGTTGCATCATTTCATGAGCAAAATAAATTGTAGATTTTTTTGGAGATATGATTCTGATCTATAAAATAAGTTATATATGCTAAGATTTCTGTAAGCTGTGTTTCTAATGCATCTAATTTTTTAAATTGAAAAGTAACTTTTTGTTTATGGTTAGGTTGGTCTTTGCCGAATCTTAATAGAGTGAATTTATTATTTTTTTCCAATTGGTTTTCTAACAAACATGCTGATCCTCATTTATCTCGGGTATGAGCTATTCAAGTGATTTCCGAAGATTAAGAAGGTTTGAAATTCCGTAATCGACCAATGTTATAATAAACTAGAAAGGTTATGTTATTACATTCAAGTAGGAAAGGAGAAAGAGAAAAAGAAAGAGTCTAGATACAACCTCATAAGTATTCTCCCCGCCATTTCCACCATGCCTAATTGACCATATGGAACCGTTGGCGTCGATGTAATCAAAAGTGATAGAATTAATGACCGATCCATACTGAATAGCAATTTTGCTTATATGCACATATTGTCCATCATCCCAGGAATCTCCACCCACACCTCCAAAAGGCCCTAAAACCTTAATGGGATATGTATGAGGAATCGGCTCATAATAAGCTCCAATGGACTCAAGACGAGGGCCATCACACCTCCCATGAAACCCAATAATTTTGCCGCCAGGTGTATGGAAATGAAAAATACCTTCCTTCTGCGGTTCCAAATGGCATATAGCACTTTACATTAGTATGGATGGTTAATGAACGAAGGATGGTGATTCCAGAAACTTCTCTAGTGTAGCCCGAGATGGAAGTCAAATACTCACTTGGGCAATCAAGCTTAATCTGAGGGGAAAAAAATCAAAATTCGAGAAAAGGTGAGGAAAGCAAGAAACAAATTCAATTGAAGGACGATTGTTATGTTCACTTCTTGGTTTTTTGACACCTCGATTCTTCTTATCTTTCGTTTAACTCTTTTTGGCCCTATCTATTTCCTAATAGCTTAAATGGAGAGAGAGAGAGAGAGAGTTACTTACCCTATATGTTTTGCCTCCTCTTTTTGTCCCATGCATGAAGGGACCAATTGGACGTCCATACTTGTCGTATAAAATAGATATAAAATTGATTGTTGAATCGAAACCTACAACGATTTCCCTCACATCTGTATATCTCCCATCATCCCAAATGTTCTCACCTTTGTCACCCCCACATGGTCCAAAAGCTTCAAAAGGATATGCATGAGAAATTGGCCCCAAGTGTGCTCCAATTGAATCAAGATGACTGCCACATTTTCCATGAAACCCAATAATTCTTCCGCCATTAACTTGTGGAAAATGAAAAGATTGCCCTTCTTCATAGCCAAATGGTCCATATTCCTTTATGTTGGTATGGAATTTGAGAGATTGAATAACAATAGGAATATGGTAGTCTCTTATATGGCCCGAGATCAAAGCCAAGTATTCATTTGGATAATCTAATTTGATCTGTAACAAGTGCAAGAATTTGTGTAAGTGTCATTGTTCTCTTATAGACACACACATGCAACCTAATTTTCGTACTTTTTTCCGTCAATCTAGGTGGACTTCTTTTCAACAATGCTATTTGAGAGTTTATACTAATTATATGATGGGTTATTGCTTCTTTGTGTCATATGATAATGATGTGTATTATTTAAGCACATGATTACTTCTATCCATCTCTTAATCATGATGATTCAAATGCAAAAGATTTATCCAATGAAACTTTTAAAAGTAACAATATACTGACCGTAAAAATTTTACCATCGGGATGTCCACCATGCTCGAAAGAACGTACCAAACACCCCTCTTGATCATAATCGATGATGATGGAATCGATAACCGACATAACGAGGACACTGATTTGCCTTATGCCAGTGTATGTTCCATCATCATAAGCACCACCACCATGACCTCTATATGGCCCAACAGATTGTAATGGTAGAGAGGGTGAACTAGAAAATCCATCAATGCAATCAAGATAAGGGCTTCTCACCAACTGATCCAATAGTTTATGCCAGTGATCTTTAGATATATCACTAAGGTAGGAACCTAATTTTTAAGGGTCAATGGATGACCCCCTGCATAATGAATTAGACTTTTAGACAGCTCTTCATAACCTTATTTAGGTTCTTCTCTATTGAAGGCGTGATGACAAAAGAGTTGAAGTACTTCATTTGGATTCAATCCTTTGACAATGTACTTGTCATCGACCTTGAGAACTTTCACCAACTTTGGATCTCTTGCCGTGATCAATATTCTACTTCTCGGGTGAAACGATTTTCGCTCTCCAGCGCCAAAATATTCCATTTGTTTTTTGTCAGTAACACCGTCAAGGAGAAGAAGTATCTTTTACAACACATACTACTTTTTATCTCATTGATGTTGGTGTGAATGTCGTCATGAAACTTCAGTCCTTTCACCTTCATGAGGTTTTGGAGTAACTTCTTTTGCAGACCGAGAAGATCCTGATTCCCTTCTCCAATTTTTTCGAGAAAGACAAAACATTTGAATTCAGCAAGAATGCCATCACAAGCCATTGCAGCCACCATTGTCTTACCTATTCCTTCTGTACCACATATGCCTATCATGCGCACATCCTCCTCTGTACCATTTCTGATCAAGGGAATCACATCTTCTGCTAAATGAGCTACTCCAATTGCATTTTCGTATGGTAGAGAGACCGTGTTTGACGTATCTTCTCGGCAAGGTACTTGACAATCTTTTCAGTGAGTTTTGCCTCATTGCTGACGTTAAATGTTGGTACCAAATTTATATCAGCAATATGTATGAGAAAATAGACATACAAATATACCCAAAAGACAAAATACGATGAACATTGTACTCAAATTTCTATGGTATGTGAAGAAAAGAAATCGAGCTTGACTGAATTACCGGAGACATTGGCATTTGTAATGAAGAAATGGTGATTAACTAAGGTCAACTTTCGATATAACCTCATCCTACGGCAGATAAGAGTAAGTCCAGCTTCTTCTTCTTTTTCTCCGGTTTTTCTTGTTCGTCTTGCGTTGCGCCGTTCGACGCATACGAAGAAGCGACAGACCATAAAAACAGAAAAAAATAGAGTATCCCCGTTTCTACTATGTTATCATGATTTTAAGCCTGAAAATCCAAAATTTGGCCCAAAAAAGGTATGAAAACTCAACAACGCAAACTACAAATTTGGAGAAATTTAATCCGGCTTTTCATTTTGACTTTATGGGGACATTATCTAAAACATTATCAAATCTCAATATCATGTCAATTTGCACCTTGAATTTTACAATCCTACAATTAGCATCCCAACTACATTTAACATCTAATCCTATTTACGAATTTGTCATTTTCCTTTCAATTTTGTCCCTCCCACCATTTCAAATTCATCAACAATAAAAACGCACTTGCCCAAAACCCTAGCCCATCGGCCCACCCAATGCTCAGGCCCTCCCCTTGACAACCGCCATGCCATCACTGCCCACCACGACCCATCCAGCTCTGCCAGGGTCAGATCTGATGCGAGCTCGACAGACCTGAGTCGAGCTCGACGCCGACCATGGCTGAGAAGAGGGAGATGCCGAGAGCATTGTGAGAAAGAGAGATGTAAAGAGGGTTCAGTCGTAATCTTTCAAAAGATGGCAATAAGAATTTTCAGGAAAGTCGAACAAATTCCATTCCCTTAAGAAAACCAATTCCGTCGATTATACACAAATTCCTTCCGCAAAGCAGACAAACCAAAGAAATAACATCAAAAAAGGAAAAATTAACAGATGGAGATGCTAAGCTTCGACAGGGAGTAAGAATCACAGGTGCTTACCCATTGGCGTCGTTCTGCAGATGGAAGCCGGAAATATGCTTTGCCTCTATTAGAGCATTTTCCCATGTCGTTATCTGCGCATCATTTTTCTGGATCTTACACAACTTGTCAAAACCTTGCGAGAACTCGGTTCCGCTCGTCAACTTCGAAACATCAGCCGCGTCCACGCCGTGAAAGATGGGAACAACCACGTGGCCCTGGTTCTTGAGCTGCCTTCTGCACTCGAGGATCTCTACCAGCTCATTCAGGCACCACTTGGAGTCAGCATAGTTTGGGGAGAACACGACGAGGGCGAACCTCGCATGCCAGATCGCTCTGAAGAGCTTGTCCTTGATCTCCTCCCCAGTGTCTTCTCTGTCTTTGTCACTGAAATAGTTAATCCTCGCATTGTCCAGTTCGTGGAAGAGGTGCGATATGAAGTTATTCCGAACGTCCTTGCCTCTGAAGCTCACGAAGACGTCATGCTTCCATTGATGAGAAGACATGGATCCTGTATTGTTGATATTTGGTGTAGAAACTTTGATCGAGAGGCCATTTGTATCTGCGTTAGAAAGACATTAAGCGGAGACTTCTTCATGACGACTTCGAGGAAATTCTCTCTCTCCTGAAAATAATCAAATTCAACTTGAGCGGGCGGGTCTCCTCGTCGTTCAATAATTTTACCATTGGTGGGATGCGTTTTCATTGACCCAAAAAGTCAGCTAACTTAGTTCGAGACTCGCACATGGCGAGAAAATATTGGCTACCCCTTGTGTAACTCGGCCCAACGCAAAAGAAAGCTTGAGATCGCTACACGTGTCTCGTATGGGCCCAATGTCAGATTCTTTTTCTCTTCTCGAGAAAACTAAAGGGTCCATTGGTGGTCCGGACCGCCAAGTCAGCGTGGCCTCCGACCACTCAGAAAACGCCACGTGGAGGCGTTGGGGGGGCGGAGGGGCCCGCTGCAAAAGTAGGCTTGTTCCCTCTCTCTTCTCTCCCTAGCCTTCTTCCCTCTCTCTCTCTCCCTAGCCTGAACGCTACCCCTGCCTCCTCTCTGTCTCTCTCCTCTCTCCTCTGCAATGCATTGACTCTTTCCTTCTCAGATCAAAAGAAAGAGAAGGAAACTGCTCCGGCGTCTGCCACACTCGTTGCTGCTCCGTTCGTCAAGCAGCTGGTGTTCGTCAAGCGGCCATTCCCCCGCCGTCGCCGACAAAGCACGTTAAGGCCGCCCCTGCATGTTAAGTCCGTCGGATGAGCCATCGTGCCCTTGTCCGACCGACAAGCCACGGCGCCGCCCCTCCGGCTCCGCGTCGCCGAGTCGCTCACCCCGGCTGTGCTCTCTCTCATTGGGCCCATTTGATCTCTCCTGCGGAGTTACGACCGAGAACTAGAAGGATCCTTTTACCGACAGTTGCGGCAGAGCATAGTTGTTATCTCGTTGATGTTGCTGTTAAGATCAAACATTTCTAGAGTGAATTTGAAAATGATAAAGATTTATCTTGTACCTTAAGAACATCGTGGAGAAGTCTCTTCTGAAGAAGTAAAAGCGTATCTTGGTTGGCAGCTCCGACATTTTCGAGTAAGCTAATACCTTCAAATTCCCTAAATACAATATCGCAAACAACTTTGGCCACCGTTGTCTTACCAATTCCTTTCATTCCCCATATTCCAATCACACAGACACCTTCCTCTGACCCAATTTCCAGCAACGAGGTCACGTCCTCTACAAAGGAATCTACCCTGATATCATTTTTGACAAAATAGGGGGAGATTGATCTGGTGAACAATAGCTTTTTTTTATTAATAAATTTTATTATTATTATTATTTAATTAATATTTATATTAAAATTAAACTTAAGGCCAAAAGAGTGTCGTTTTGGGTGACTGATCCTGAAGAGATGTCCTACGATTTGCCCAATGAAGCTTGATTGATCCCTGTAGTTACATGGGAAGAACAAGTCCGATATGAGTAACTACATCATAGAGAGGCTATCAGCAGATGAGCGGTAAACCCACGAACTAAACTCAATCAACAGCATATTTCAAATCGACCACTCATATGAGTTTTTTGGGAGTGAACTTGTTAGATACATTACCCATTAGCATCATTATTCAAGTGCCATTCGGACAAATTCCCAGCTTCTTTAAGTACATCCCTCCACTTCTGCACCAGCAAAATGTCGGTGTGGGTGGCCATACACCTTCTGAAACCAACCCCGAATCGCCCGCTCTGTTTCCGAACGTCCCCTGGCTCTACATCATAGAAAATGGGCAGAACCACGTGACCCTGATGATCTCTGAACCTCCTGTTGCACTCCAGGATTTCCACCAGCTCGTTCAAGCACCACCGAGAGTCGGCGTAGTCGGTGGTGAACACAACGAGGGCAACCTTGAGTGGCAAATCGCGTCGAGCAGCTTGGGCTCGATGAAAATCCCGGTCTCCACTTTGTCATTGTCCCTGAAATAGTAGATCCCCGCCTGATTCAGAGCATGGAAGAGGTGGGCCGCGAAGGTTTTCCTTATGTCCTCGCCTCTGAAGCTCACAAACACATCATACTTCCATTAGTGGATAGAAGCAGAAGAGGAAATGCATCGCTCCATCTCTTCGGTTCCCATGTGAGAGACTGCAAAACAGGCTGCAACTATTCCGCGCAGGTAAAGTCTATCTGTAAAGAGGAGGCGCAAGTTGCGAACGAGAAAGGAGGATGAATGAAAGGCACATGCGTTGGTAGAAGAAGATGCTTCGAAACAGTCAAATATGTGGAGACGTAAGTGGAATCATTGTCCATGGCTGCGTTCAAATGTTAATCTTTTCTATTTCATCGAGAACTTCCAATTGGGTGTTCTTGTGTTTCTTTCCGGAAAGCGAAGACGTGAGAGGCGGAGACAAGATGAGAAATGATTAGTTGATTGATGATAGACGCCCATCTGTTTCGACTGTTTGGACAGTTGGAGCTTGTCGAGGGAACAAAAGAACAGCGACGTTCTATGGTTTTTGTAAGAGTATTTCTACGGACTAGTCCCGAATTCAATATGGACCGCCATTGTTGGAAAAGAGAGAGAGGAAAAAGTGGTCTGTCCGACCTGTTTTGTAAAACCCATCGACATCAAGATTGTTTTCGATCAACAAAAGTCATGATTTCGGTGAAGAAAAATATTCACACGTCTTTACGAAGTGCAAGTCGCGTTCGATTAAATATTTTATTAACAATAACTCAAATGAAATTTGCTCGACTTGGGTGTATATTATGATTTTGGTGGAATATTACAAACCACGGGACTAAAGATTTAACGGCCACTAAAGATAAATTACGTTCTCCAAATAAATTTATTAGATGGCAATTACATAGGCTAAAGGAAAATTGCGATCCATCATATAATTTACCAACAATAGAAAAATAAACTTACCATCCACTTGGGCAAATTACTATTTCTTATGGAATTTTAACAAATTGCAGGACCTATGGAACTTACGACGATAAAAGGGATATTGCGTCTCGTGAAGAAATATTACGAAATGATATATAATGATCAAATGACTTTTAGTGATGAAAATTACGAATGCCATAGGATAATAACGATTAATCAAGTAGGATCGCTCCTGTTTTTCTCCTATGGGACTGTAAAAGGACCAGACAGAAACATGACTTTCGGCCCTTATTGATTATTTAAGCATTCACATTTTGGTCCAACATATAAGATGCATCAACTTAAGTAGATTCTAATTTATTACTCAATATATCCAGCCTCAATTCTTACTAAAATGTAGTGACATGTGAATACATACTAAGAGATATTGAAACTATTTAGTAACATTGTTAATCTGATGAATATTTATTAAGAAGAAATTAGTACTTAAACTGGTTATCTTTTGTATGATACCTAAATTATTGATATTTGTTTGCCTGGACTTATTGGCTACTACGCACTTCTATTTATAACTTTTATCATTAAAACTTAAATTAATATAAGCTACGAAAAAAGTTATTATACATAATTCTACATATCAATATCTGAATACTTGATAGATTTTGAGTGAAACAAAAGTCAAAGCGTGAGTTCTGCAATATTAAAATAAAAAAATTGAAGGTTAAAAATAGAAGTCACTGTATAAAAAAATTGAATGTAGTTAATAATTTCCATAGTGTAGAAAGGGAGTTATTAATGTTGGTTATTAACTGTCTTTATTACAAAATGAAGTGACGTTTGGAGGAGGATCTAGTGTTTTTTTTGGTCGAAGGATCTAGTGTACTTGCACATGGTTTGCAAGGTTTGCTGAGAATTTACCAAAACTCCTTCTTTACATAAACACATTCAACTTATATGAATATATAATATCTTTTCAATGCTACAGCAATCACTGTAACCATGAAATTTAAACAATTGAAAAATATATTATGCAAAATCAACATGTATCATTTATAATACGATCAAATGTTGTACGTTCGATTGTCTCATACATAAATTCATTTTACATTTATCAAATATCTTATAGGTCATATTTCACCAATATGAATTTATCATGACCGATTTTTTCTTTTTAATTTGACACCACTATTTTGTCATTTTTAATCAATCGCCATTCTTAAGTAAAATTAACTTTAACATTGTTTACTATGTTTTGCATATGGTTCAACCAAAGTAATTTTATGTTATAATATTGATTTGTGCTGATAATTATCTATATTTTCTCACATAACATGATGTGTATAGTATAATCAATTGTACTATAGTTGATTCTTTTTCCTATACTTGATACATCGTTTCACATGGCATCGGTTTTGTTTTGCTACAAATTCCATTACAATTCCAAAATAAAATTTTCTCTAACTTGTATTTTTTTACCACATAAAATGCTGTGCCAAATTCGTATTTATTTTTCTTTCTATCATCTAAAATGCCATGCCTAATAAGTCAATTTTGCTTTTTACAAGCATAATTATTTTCTTGTCTCATATAGCTTACTTTGACGACTTATTACTATATATAAGTGATACTTACGATTTAATTTTTCTAGAATGTTTTTTTTTTCTCTTGAAGTTTTCTTGAGAGAAAAGAAAAGATTTCTCCCAATCACACGATTGTAGTACCTAATTTTTTTCTAAGTATATAAAACATTTTGAGATCTGTTCCTATCCCATGATTTCTCTCTAATGGAGGAATTTAATTATACTAATTTGATAAGATTTAGACTTGGTTGCACCTTTTAAAAGCTTTAATGCTCGATTATACTTTGCAACAAGTTTTAGGATTATTAGCGCATTTGTCTAAGAAAAAATTAAGGAAGGAAATTTAAATGATCAAAAAGGCAACTTCAATTGTTCAGTACATTTTATATCAGATGTCTCCGAAGAGACAATTGTTTAGTACAATTAAATGGCTTTGATTTCCCTCAAAGTTGCTTCCACACCCTTTACATTATCATTCTGCATAATGCATGCGGGTCAAGAATGTTAAAGTCACAAGTCGAGAAGCAAAAATGATAGATGACAATGACTAGAATATAATCCAGTGATGATTGAGATAATGATGCATAATCTGGAAAATAGTACATTATCTTGCCTATTTCAACATCATATCAATGTATATTAGATAACAAATGAAAAATGACAATCTGTGTGCTCTTATTTTGCATAAAACATTGCATTTTTAAAAAATTTAAGAAATTTTTTTAAATTTGTCGGTCCGGTCCGTCGGACAATTGATCAAGGATATCATTTATAAAAATGATTTAATGAAAAGACTTTAATCAACAACAAAAATATTTAGAAAAAGATTATTATTGATAATAAAAATTCATTGACTAATTTTTACAAGCAATACAAATAATTATTTTTATGAATATATATTTCAAATCATTAATTTGCTGTGAAATAAACGCAGAATGACTAGATTTGGTCCTACCAACCAAAATCTATTTGCAGAAAGTCCATGGATGGAGAACAGTTGATTCACTCACTCTCATCTCTCCACAAGAAAATATTTAGTACTTAGTAACCACTGTGTTTGGCAACGATTCTACTTTTGAGAATAATTTTTGATCAAAAATGATTTTTTTTTTTTTTTACTCCCAGAACAATTTTGAGTATTTAAGGTGTTTGATAAATTGTTTAAAATTTTTATTCCCGAATAGAAATGCGTTTGGTAAAATTCTTTTGATTTTTTTATTCTTTTAATTTTTAATACTTTTTGTTATATTTTTTTTTTTTTTTTTTCTTTTTCTTCCCTTCTTCCCTTGGCCGCTTTCTTGGCCGCTGCGGGCAAGGCTTGGCAAGCTTACCCGAGCCTTGCCCAGCCACTGGCAAGCCTCACTCGGCCGCCACTAGTGAGGCTCGAGTTCGCCTAGGTGGCGCGAGGTCCGACCTCGCCCTGGCCAACCTTACACTAGCTAGGCGAGCTCGAGCCTTGCCAATGGCGGCTGGGCGAGGCTTCAACGAGCTTGTTAGACCTCACCTTGGCTTGGTGAGGCTCCGGCAAGCTTGCCGAACCTCGCCTGGCGGATTACCGGCGGCGGCCTAGGAGAGGCGATGGGGTGGGAGGAGGAAGAGGAAGAAGAAGAAGAAGGAAGGGAAGGGAAAAAAGAGGAGAGAAAAGAGAGAAAAAAAACTAATTCTTAAAATTGTTCCCGAGAGCGAGAACCAACTTTTTTCTACTTTTTGATTATACTCCAAATCTATTTACCGGAACAAATTTGTTCTCGAAAATAAAAAATTTACCAAACACATTTCTATTTCAAATTTGCTCCCAGAATAAAAGAACAGAATCAATTGTTCCCAGGAGTGTTATCAAACAGGTTCTAAATCATCCCAAGTGGCTGTGTGAATTGAAGTGGCTCATTGAAATGTTGACACGTGTCTTTTAAATTGGACCAATTGAAAAATAGGAAAGTCTAAAATGGGGTGTTTTTTTTTCCTCTCCATTGACTACCCTCTGAAAAAGGACTAAGGAGATAGAATAATTAATGCTCAAATTTAAGTTGCTGCTTAAATCTCTCTCTCCTCTTTTCAATTTTCTACCATTTTCCCCCTCCTCCTTCATTGACAAAAGGATTGACAAAAGGAATTCTCTCTCTCTCTCTCTCTCTCTCTCTCTCTACCACTTCTCAAATCTGCCTTTGGCACGTCACCTCCCCCAAGAGCCCCGCTCGGTCCCGAGCCCCCTTCACCTCCACTACTGCCTCTGGAGCCTCATCACGCTGATCTCTTGGGAACCCAATCTAGACTATTTGAAAAAAAATATTTTTAAAATGAACAAAATTAAATAAAAAAAAGACATTAATTATTTAATTAGTGTAATCCAATCCTCAATTCTAAATTCTCTGGTTACATAAGAAGTGAAATACACTCCCACGCCTCACTTGATTTTTAATTGATCCCAATAGACTAGCGACAACTCATCTTTAAAAAACTTTTACGAACACCCTAATGTTGCACGAGGTATATACTTGGAAGAGATCACGCCTAATCATGGGCAATAGACCCGTCCTTTAGGCAATATCCCTAAACTTATGTTTTTCTTTTCATCTGGATAGAAAATGGTAGGTCATGACAATAAAAACTTGCTTCCTGTCAATGGTGTCATACCTAAGTTACAAAGTTAGTTGGTGAAGATTTGATTAACTGCAATAATTGCTTTAACACACTTTTTTATTAGAAGACACAACAGACTGACCTATTCACATCCCTAGATTTCTGAGAATGTCCGTGATGATGAGTGCTTACATATAAATTCAAACATTGATTGCAGAGCGCACATAAAGGCGAAGTTTAGCTTGTCAAGATTCAAAATGTGCTCCAAGTGAATCAACCCGTAATTCAGACCTCCCATAAAATCCAATGATCTTTCTACCGGTTGATGGAAAATAAAAGTACTTCCCGATCTCCTCACCAAATGGCCCATAAGTTCTTTCATTACTTTGAAATGTGAGGGAGCGAACAACAATATGCCCGCAAAAACATCCAAAGTGCCCAGAAAATGAAGTCAAGTACTCCCGAGGATAATCAAGTTTAATCTGCAAAATTAGAAAGACAAACATATTTAATCCCATGCCCCAACTGTAGAACCTTGAAAATCAACATAAACAGAACACTCCGGTTGATAAATTGTACTCGGTTAAACAAAAAAGGTAAAAGCAAACTAGATAATTCCGCTGCATCTAGAGTATAAGATCTACTTTGGTCCGTCACAGTTATCAAATCAATCGTCCGTAAAACGAAAGGCAATTGCTTAAAAAATGCTTAAAGTTACTAAAATTTAGGAAAATTGATCTCAGACTTAAAAGTCATAAAGTAAAAATACTTTTTAATATTCTTTTTCTTTCTTTTTCAGAGGCAGTAATTTTCTGAATGTATTGAGCGCCTTAATCGTCAATGGAACTGAGGAAGTATGGAAAACCAAAGAGAAGTCAATGTTCTGTGATGATATTTACACCATGCCCTGACAATGACTTTCTCGAAGGATAATTTGGAAGAAGTATACCTCAAGTGTCAAAAGTTAACACGGATGGACACATAAGTGCTAAAATTTCCAAAACATACAATTAAGTGCCACTTTTTCTTTTTTTAAATAGAACATCTAAATATCAACTCTAGTGAAACTTGTCGGATATCTAACGTTGCGGTATTTTATTAATGAAACCGGTCATGTAGCTCGCCGAAAATCTGATGTGGCTCGTCGAAAATCCAACGTGACTCACTGTTGGCACCTAAGGGTTTGCATGGCAATGTTTCTGTTCCCGAAAGTAGTTTCTACTCAGAAATATTATTTTTTGTTTCTATTCCCGAGAACAGTTTTTGAGCATTTGAAGGCGTTTGGTAATTGAAATTTTTTTTTGTTCCAGGAACAAAAATACGTTTGGTAAAAATTTCCAATCTTTTGATTCTTTTAATTTTCTTTTTTCTTTTTTCTTTTTCTTTTTTTTTCCTCCCTATTGGTTGCCGCCAACGAGCTCGCCCGGAGCCTCTCCCGGCCATCGGCGAGGCTCGCCTCGTAGATCTGGGCAAGGCCAAGCCTCGCTGGTGGCCGGGCGAGGCTCGGCCTCACAAATCTGGGCTAGGCGAGGCGAGGCGAGGCTCACCGGTGGCGGCTGGGCGAGGCTCCGGCGAGCTTGCCGGACCTCACCCTAGCCTGGCGAGGCGCCGGCAATGGCAATGGGGCGGCCATGGGGTGGGAGGAGGAAGAGGAAGAGGAAGAAGAAGAAGAAAAGGAAAGAAAAAGAAAAAAGGAAAAAAGAAAGGAAAAAAAACTGTTTCTTAAAATTATTCCCGGGAACAAGAAGTAACTTTTTCTTGTTTATGATTTTTACTCCAAACCTGTTCCCGAGAACAAAAAATTTACCAAATGCATTTGTGTTCCCGGGAACAAAAAATCTGCTCCCAATAACAAAAGAACAGAAACAGTTGTTCCCGAGAGCGTTACCATGCAGACTCTAAGTGTTCATTTTTTCTCTGATTCTGACATTTAAAGTGTAACTGTCAAGTGCTAGCACTTAAGATGCCCACCTTAGGATACTTCTCATTCCATATCATTTGCCAATCTAAACTCAAAATCTACGGACTGTTCTCATATCTGACTTTCACCTCTAAGCTCTATTTAGAATATTGTCACACTCATGTGCATAAAAGCGACCTCCAAATCACTTAAAACCAAACCCTAGCAACAACGCAGAAGTTGGGCGTTCATAAGATTAAGTAAATGTCTAAAGGGCCATACCTCAAATGTTAGATGACATCCCTCTCCGCCATGTTTAGGGCCCTGAACCACATACCCATTTTTGTCATACTCAACAGTAATGGAGTCGATAGCTGATCCAGCTTTTAAAATTATTTTTCTCACACCCGTGCTGTGTCCATCATCCCATGGACAGCCACCTTGTCCTCCAAATGGCCCAATGGATTTCAAGAGATGAAGATCAGAAATCGGTTCAGAGTAGACTCCTATAGCATCAAGTTGGACACCAGACCTTCCGTGAAAGCCAATTATCTTGCTGCATGTCAATGCACAGCTAAAGAAGCTTCCTTCTTCCTTACCAAAGGGTCCATGCCTTCTTATATTGCTTTCAAATGTGAGTGATTGAATAACAGAATTATCATGTCCGATATAACCTGACACTGAGGTCAAGAACTCATGAGGGTAGTCCAAGTTAACCTGCAGAATTCGCAATCTAATTGTATTATTGATCTATATCAAAGATGATGGATAGACTGCAGTAGCCTAGGCAAACATCGCATCCACCAACAACCTCGAAGTTTAATTCTAAGACCCAAGAATTTCTTAAAACTAATGTATGGATGGACTACTATTCTTGCATCATACTTTTAGGGTAAACAATTGAAGATGATAAACCATTGGGTTCTTTGGCACACTTTGCCGGTTCACTACCTTTGGCATTAGAATAACTTATCGTGCTAGGTCACTCTTATGGAGTTTATCTCGCATAATGCTTATCAACTGACCTTTGTGTAATGTACAAAACTTATCATTCAGTACATTTATGTGGTTTCCATTTCCCTCTTAGAAGCTTTCCACAACCCATACTTTATCATTGTACATCATGTATACAGGTTACTATCACTCGCAATTAAATTTCATAAAGGTTCTCAAGTTTATTAGAAAACTAATACTTGATCTAATGATGGCGTAGGGTGGTGGTAGGTGCCTAAGACCTTCATCGTACCTTACCGCACCGCATAAAAACATTCCTTCTAAAGTAGCTATTAATATAAAAAAAAATTGTTCGTTTGCAAATTTCCTGAAAAGATAATCATAATTTCTTTTTTTAATTGGAACAATAGTGTTGTTGTGCTTGTTACTAAACTTATCGAAGAGATGAAATATAACCAAGGTATACTTTTTTTTTTAGAGGTTGGATCAATCGTTGGAAGAAGGATTAGGCAAAAAATTTGGATACATTCTGGAAAATAAAATTCCCAATTGAAGAGAAGCAAATGAAAGGCTTTCACAAAAATTCTTGTAGAATCGATAAGGAGGTTTATGCAAGCGCATGAGAGAGAGAGGATCAACCGTAATAAGAATGGAAAATATGCAATGAACTCACCATATGGATATCTCCATTGCCACTATGACCATGTGTAGAGGACCAAATAGCCTCGCCATTATAGTCATACTCAAAGGAGATGCAGCTGACAATATCTCCCGACATCATCTTTATTTTCTTTACACCATTAAATTTCCCATCATCCCAATGGTGTCCACCTTGGCCCCCAAATGGTCCAATAAACTCGATCGGATATAGATAAGAGATTGGCTCGAAATATGCTCCAAGAGATTCAAGATGGGAACCAGAACTCCCATAAAATCCAATGATCTTTCCCCCAGTAGCTGGAAATGAAAATTTCCTTCCGGTTTCAATGCCAAATGGTCCGTATGTTCTTTTATTGCTTTGAAACATGAGTGAATGGATGATAGTAGAGCCACAATCACTTGTAATATAGCCTGAAACTGAAGTTAGATACTCAATTGACCAGTCCAGATTTATCTGTAACAATCATTAGAATGTGAGGAATAGTTAATGCAAAAACTTCAAAAACAAAAACAATAGTTAATGCAAAAACTTCAAAAACAAAAACATTATGCTCGATAGTAACTAACATGACACCGACTTCTACATAGCTAGGTATATGGGCATGAGCAGAAAAAATAAGAAGATGATATGTCGTATATCTCGTACAAAATGCAGATATCCTTTGAGTTCCACATGAGAAATCATAAAAAATACTGTGTAATTTCGAGATTAACTCATCACTAGAGTTTCATAAAATAACTCATTAGAATAAAGATATACAAGAGAGACAGTTAATTATTCTAATAAGTCATTATGGAAACAACTCATGTACACAAAGCAACATTCACAGGCACATAAATCACGAATTTTCAAAAACAAATAAAAATTGCGATCGAATAATTTTTCAATTTTATTATGTTATACATCCCACTGTTATATTTTCAGATGAGTTATAATTATGGTGGTTCGACTTGGCCACGTTTCAAACATTAGCGACTAATGATTTCTATCTACGCAGTATGTCTTCAGCACATGCCATTATGAGCTTGCATGAGTCAGAAAGAAAAAGATTAGTTTTTATCTAACCCCAAGATCAACAGTTCATCATTCGAATGGCACCAGTACCTTGTTCGTTGTGCCTCCACCACTTGTACCATGTGCAAAAGAACGACCTTGCTCATAAGTTATAGTAATCGACTCAATTGCAGAACCAGAAACAACATCAATTTGCCTAACGTCTATATGCTTGCCGTCATCCCACCGGTCTCCATAATTACTATTTCCAAATGGGCCTACAACTTCAAAGGGATATGCACGAGAGATCGGTAAAACATATGCACCGATGGAATCAAGACAACAGCCACACCTCCCAAAAAATCCAATGATCTTCCCAGCAAACGGTGGAAAACTGAAAAAATACCCTCTCTTATTGCCAAAGGGACCAATTGTTCTCCTATTGCTGTGGAAGGTAAGTGACTGAACGACGACACATCCACAATCGCCTTTAATGTAGCCTGACACTGAAGTTAAGAACTCATCTGGATAATCTAATTCTACCTGCAGGCAGCAGCACAAATCTAGTATCCGTCACCTTCATTAAGAAATGAACACTCCAAAAACTAAGGACTCTTGATACTTTTGAGGACTTAAAAAGTACATCAAGAGGATATTGCATAATCGCTTGCAATCCTTCTCTCCAGATAGAAAATCAATTTGTTAGTATCACTAAACTCATTAGAATCATTCAACTCCACCTTAAGACCCTGATTTTGCATTAACAGATGGAGTTCATGACACTCTATGTTGGGAACATCAAAGCAAAATCAAAATCTTTGATAAATCCAACATCAAGACAAGTACATAAATTCAACAAAATTCCTTCCTTTTTTTTATTTTTTTTTTCCAACAAACGTGGAGAATTTAGGAGATCATGAAGCATTATGGACCAACCCCGTTGAATCCTTTTAAGCAATTTACCTTTGATATAGACTCTTATTTTCTAATGACCAAACAGAACCTCATATTTTGATGGGGAGTAGCATAAGTAGACATAAATATTTATATATAGGCAAAGGTCCACCATGTCTTGGCATAAATATTTACAAATATATGGCATAGCATACCATAACAATGGACTTACCGTGCATATTTTGCCTTCTGCAGGTCCACCGTGTCTTGGCGAGCGGACCAAACACCCATTCTGATCATACTCAATATAAAAGGACTCAATCACTGATGTTACAACTACACTTATTTTTGTAACATCGGTGTTTGTTTTGTCATCATAACAACACCCACCACAACCTCCATATGGCCCTACGGATTGAAAGGGAAGGACAGAGGAGAATGGTTCTAAAGGTAATCCAACTGAGTCGAGATGAGGTTCTCTCGCCAACTTCTCTAATATCTCATGCCACTGATTTTTTTTCTTCTTAGAGAGGAAGCAACCAAATCTTTTAAGAGCTATTGGAAGTCCACCAGTGTAGTGGATAAGACTTGTTGACAAATCTCCATAGCCCTCTTCAGGATGGTCTTTGCAGAAGGCATGGCGACTGAAGAGTTGGAGTGATTCTTTATGAGTCAACCCTGGGAGCATGTACTTGTTATCTACTTTGAGATCTTGCAGCAACTGCTCATCTCTTGTGGTTATCAAAATTCTACTCCCATATTGGAACCATTCTCGATCTTCAGCTCCGAAATACTCAATTTGGTCTGTCTTAATGATGTTATCGAGAACTAAAAGGATCCTTTTCCGACAGAGCTTAGTTTTTATCTCATCGATGTTGCTGTTAAGATCATACATTTCTAGACCTTGAACCTTCAGAACACTGTGGAGAAGTCTCTTCTGAAGAAGTAAAAGAGTATCTTGGTTTGCATCTCCGACATTTTCAAGTAAGCTAACACCTTCAAATTCCCTACAAAGACGATCGCAGACAACTTTGGCCACCGTTGTCTTACCAATTCCTTTTATTCCCCATATTCCAACCACACGGACATCATCCTCCGACCCAATTTCAAGCAACGATATCACATCCTCTACGAAGGAATCTACCCCTATAGCATTTTTGACAAAATAGGGGGAGATTGGTCTAGGATTGATCCTGAGGAGATGTCCTACGATTTGCTCGATGAAGTTTGACTGATCCCTGTAGTTACATGGGGAGAACAAGTCCAATATGAGCAACTATAGCATAAAGAGGCTATCAGCAGATGGGCGGTAAACCCATGAACTAAACTCAATCAACAGCAGATTTCATATCGCACACTAATATGAGCTTTTTCGGAAGGAAACTTAGTGAATGCATTACCCATTAGCATCATTATTCAAGTGCCATCCTGACAAATTCCCAGCTTCTTCAAGCGCATCCCTCCACTTCTGCACCAGCAAATCGTCCGTGTGGGTGGCCAAACACCTTCTGAAACCATCCCCGAATTGCCCGCTCTGTCTCCGAACGTCCCCTGGCTCAACATCGTAAAAAATGGGAAGAACCACGTGACCCTGTTGATCTCTGAACCTCCTGTGGCACTCCAGGATCTCCACCAGCTCGTTCAAGCACCACCACGAGTCGGCGTAGTTAGTGGTGAACACGACGAGGGCAACCCCAGAGCGGCGAATCGCGTCGAGCAGCTTTGGCCCGATGAAAATCCCGGTCTCCACTTTGTCATTGTCCCTGAAATAGCAGATCCCCCCCTGCCTCAGCGCGCGGAAGAGGTGGGCCGCAAAGGTTTTCCTTATGTCCTCCCCTCTGAAGCTCACGAACACGTCGTACTTCCATTGATGGGTCGAAGCAGAAGACGAAATGCGTCGCTCGACTCCTTCCGTTTCCATGGGGTACAGTCCGTGATTGAGGGAGAGACTGCGAAAAACCTCCAAACTTTCTGTTGCAGGCGACGCGTAGAAATGAGAGAGAGAGAAGGGACAAGAAATCAAAGCTCCATTGAATGTCCGGAGCAGGTGGGCAGGGAGGCTTCATTTGTTCAAAGTTCATTGAAGAGGACTTGGTCGCTCGAAAGATACGTCTGAATCCTCAGACCAGACCATGAACCCGTCTCCCTCAAAAGCTCGACGCGTCATCTACGCGACGGAGAAAACTTCACGTGGGGCCGGTTCCCGACTTTCTTCTTATTCAAACTTTTGCCTCCCCTCTTCGTCTGCGTAGACGGAGAATTCTTCTCTTTTCCTTCGTCAGTAAATGGGTTGCCTTGTTAGTTTGCTTTTGCCTTATTTAATAGCGAATCCTTTCCATGTATGCTCGATCGTTTGAAGAAGATTCGTCGCAACATGCTCTCCTGTTTTGACCGTATTTATATGCCCAAATCTTTGACGAGAGGTAATCAGGTGCACGAAAATTTGGCTCATATTCTCGAGAAAAATATTTATCATATCTCCAATAACCCGTTCCTTAAATTTGCGCTCTTCCTTCTTCTTCTTTTTTACTGTGGCTCCACAATCACCTCTATTGTTGGTTAGCTGAATCTGTAAACCATTGACTTTTAAAATATTATAAGACTCCACTATTCTTTTTAATCATGTATAATTGGTGAAATTTCAATCCAGATTAGCTTTGTGGAAGGCCAAATATCGACTTGAACTACTGATCATCCCCATTAAGCGTGGCTCTTGTCGTAGCAGCATCACTACCCCCTCAAAATTAAGGCTAAGTGGAAGCGAATTCCGAATTCTTTTCAGCATTTTTGTATATAAGTCCTAAAAATCAAGCTAAGTGATTCCATCCGGTTTAGAGGTACTTCCCTAACATTGGACAGGGAAGCTACTACTTTCTGTAGGGTCCTCACATTGACAAAAGGAGAAAAAAAAATTAAAAATTAAAAGAAGGGCTCCGACCAAAAACCAAGAAAGAAGGGCTAGAACTGTGTTTGCATCAAACATGGACCACTTGCAAACACAGCACCAGCAGATGATGAAGCAGATAAACAAGAAGTTTCGGCACATTATATATCTCAATGCTTGCATCTGTTGTCCATAGTCCTCTCTCCTCCACCATAATATCCCTCGCGGCCGACGTCGGAACCCCAAAACTCAGCGCCACTACTGAAATATCCAGCCTCCTCCTTGCAGCCCTGTTCTGCTTCAAAATCGTCGGAGACGTACCCGAGCCGGAAATCGGGATCGAGCTTAGGAGTAGAAGACAAAGAAGGGTTCGAGAGGCCATTCGACGGTTTCTGGAGCCAGAGCCGGAGCGGGAAAGGCAATGAGAAGGCGGAAAGGTGAAGAAGAAAGACAAAGGGAGAGGAACAGAGGATGGAGATGGAGGCCTTGTTGCGAAAGAGGGGTCGTGTGTGAAAGAGGATCTCATCTCCACAGAGAGGAGAGAGAAGATAATGCATTAATTGTTATTTGTGTCGGTCCTTTATTCAGTTTGTAGGAGAGGGAAAAGACGGCTTCGGATTCAATTTTTTAATTCCACTAGTGGAGTGGAGCACGTACGCCACAGTGACATGTGTGTGCCTACTAAGAGATGTTTCGTTGTGGTAACAACGTTAATCTGATGAGGAAATTGCTACTTAAAGTGGTTATCTTTTATATAAACCTAAAGGTGATATTTGTCTGTCCGGACCTATTGGTTACTGTGCACTTCTATTTATAACTTTATCTTTAAAACTTAAATAAATTTCACTTACAAAAAATTTATGATACATAATCGTATGTATTAAAATCTGAATATTTGAAAGGTTGTTAGTAAAACAAATGTCAAAAAGCATGAGTTCCAAAATGTTAAAAAAATTGAAGGTTAAAATTAGAAGTCACTGTATAAAGAGTGTAATTATAAGTTTTCCTTTGCGAAAGTAAATTAGAATATGGCGTAGGAAGGGAGTTATTAATGCTGGTTATTAACTGCATTTATTACAAAATGAAGTCAAGTTTGTAGATGGAACTGGTGTACTTGCACATGCTTTGCAAGGTTCTATAAATATTTTCAAAATTTACCAAAACTCCTTTTCTACTTATACACATTCAACTTATATCAACATATAATTTCCTTTCAATGATATAATAGTAACCGTAACGATGAAATTTAAACAATCAAAGAATATAAAATGCAGAATCAATATGCATCATTTATTATACAATCAAAGGTTGTAGGTTCCATTTTCTTATATATAATTTTACTTTACACTTACAAAATATCCTATATGTCCTATTTTACTAACATGAATTTATAATGCCCTATTTATCTTTTTAATTTGACTCCACTATTTTGTCATTTATGAGCAATCATCATTCTCTAATTAAGTAAAATTAACTCTAACATTGTATTTTACTACATTTTGCATATGCTTGAACCAGAATAATTTAATGTAATAATATTGATTCATACTGATAATTATCTATATTGTCCCACATGCATAATTTGGTATAGTATATTCATACTATATTTGATTCTTTTTCCTATACTTGATATATCGTTTATCATAGGATCGGTTCTTTTTCGCTAAAAATTCTATGCAATCCCAAATCAATTTTTCTCTAATTTTTTTTTCTTGCCACATAAAATGCCGTGCCTAATAAGTCAATTACTACAAGCGTAATTATTTTCTCAGTCTCATGGAGTTTACTTTTACAACTTATTACTAGATATAAATGATACTTATGATCTAATATTTCTATAATATTTTTCTCTTAAATTTTTCTTGAGAGAAAAGAAAAAATTTCTCCCCATCACATGATTGGAGTGCATATTCTTTACTTCGTACATAAAATATCATGAGATAATAAATATTCATATATGGATTGAGATTTTATGAGATTTTTCTCTATAATAAGAATTTGGAAAAGAAAAGTAACCTTTTCATTATATTAAATGCATTTGATGTTTAAAAGTCATATTTACTATAATATATTAGATTAGATTAAAATTGATTAGATTGAGCGAGGGAGAACTGATAATCCCATCTTGATAATTACCTTTTTAAAACAGAGAAAATATATGCTGCAGCCATGTATTCTTATTATTGTCATGCTGGATAGATTGTTCACAAAATTTATTAGGGACTCCCCATTTTTTAATAGGTCGAGTCGCTTTCTTTCCCTAGTTTACAAATCATGAAATTTAATGTCAAACTCCACGAATAGTTTACAAATCATTGACATAGTCTTGTGCTACGGACCATTAATTTATCAAATCTAACTAAAATATAACATGAGAAATAGCGTGATGTTGAGAGTCTTGTGCTAAAACCATTAATTTATGGTGATGTATAACATGAGTCTTTGATGACTAGCTGATGAATATATTATTTTATATAAATGCTCTGTGGATGACACATCAAACCGATCCATTGACATCACTAGACCTATGAGAATGTCAGTGTGGTACCCATTTACATGTAAACTCAAATATCGATTGCACATGCACATAAAGGTAGAGCTTGGCCCATCCAGGCTCAAAGTGTGCTCCAAGTGCATCAAGATAGATTCCACACCCCCCATAGAAGTTGATGAAAAAGAGAAGTACTCCTCGTCTTCTACACCAATTGGCCCAAAAGTTCTTTCATTGCTATGAAATTTGAGGGACCGAATAATAGTATATCCATAATAATCTCCAGATTAACCAGAAAATGAAATCAAATACTCTCGAGGAAATTGAGTTTAATCTGCAAAATTAGAAAGACAAACATATGTAATCCCAACCTCCAACTGTAGAATCTTGAAAATCAGCATAAACAGAACACTCTGGTTGATAAGTTGTATTTTCTAAGACCAACAATTTAAAGCTTAACAGAAAGTGCCGCTGCATCTGGAGTGTAAGACCTATTCTGGTCTGCAACAATTATCGAATCATTGTCGTTAAAATGAATATCAATTGCGTCAAGAATGCTTTGGCAACGCTTTAAGAACAGTTCGCTAAAATTAAGGGAAATTGCTATCGGACTTAAAAGTTCTATAGTAAACAAACCTTTAATATGTTGTTTTTGTAAGCAGTAGTCTTTTGAATGTATCGAGTGCTTTCACTGTAAATGGAACCGACGAGTGCCGGAAAACCAAAGAAAAGTCCCATTCCAGATCATTTGTCAATCTAAAGTCAAAGTCTACGGGCTGATCACATATCTTACTCTTACTCTATGCTCTACATAATATACTTTCACGCTCATGTATGTATACGTGACCTCCAAACCACGCGAACCAAACCATAGCAGCAACATAGAAGTTGTATGTTTATGAGATTAAGTACATGTCTGAAGGCCATACCTTGAGTGTTATGTGTCCTCCATTTGTGCCACGTTTGAAGCTCATAATTGAACCATTCTTGTCGTACTCCACAGTCATGGAGTCAATAGCTAATCCCTCTTTTACAATTATTTTTCTCACACCCGTGCTATCTCTATCATCCCAAGGACTGCCACCTTGACCTCCAAATGGCCCAATGGATCTCAAGAAACGAAGTTCAGAAATTGGTTCAAAGTAGATTTCTAGTGCATCAAGCTAGACATCAGACCTTCCATGAAAGCCAATTATCTTGCTGCATGTCAATGCACAGCTAAAGAAGCTTCCTTCTTCCTTACCAAAGGGTCCATGCCTTCTTATATTGATTTCAAACGTGAGTGATTGAATAACAGAACAGTTATGTCTAATATTACCCGATGCTGAGGTCAAGAACTCATGAGGGTAATCCAAGTTAACCTACAAAATTAACAAGTATTTATTGCATTTAACTGTCACATTGATCCATATCAAAACTGATAGATTATAGTGGCCAAATAAAACTCTGCATCCACGTAAAACCTAGAAGTTGATCCTAGACCTGAGAATTTCTAAAGACTACTATTCTTACATCAAACTTAAAGGGTCAAAATACAATGACAGATCATTAGGTTCTTTGGAGCGCTTTGTTGATTTGCTTCATTTAGCATTAAAAAAAAAAATTATCATTCTAGGTTACTCACATGGAGCCCATCTTGCATAAAGCATATTAATTGACCAAAAACTTGTCGTAGTGGGTTGCCCTCATAGAGTCCATATTGCATAAAGCATATTTGAGTTGTAAAAATTTTAAAAATATAATCAAGTACTAAAACTTATCAAATTAGTATGATCAAGTTCTGAAATTTGAACTTATGACCATGGCCTTTCAAGCTTTGTCGAGCCTGGCCCTGTCTGCTCGAGCTTCTTTAAGCTGCTCGAGTTTCATTGAGTTTGGCCATGGCAGCTCCACCTTCTAGGCTTTTTCAAACTTAAGCCCATGGCTAATCGAGCTTCAACGAGCTCAGCCATGATCGCTCGAGCTTCTTTGAGCTCACGGCCATAATGGCTCGAGCTTCGTCCATCTTGGCCATGGTCTTTCAAGCCTTGTTGAACTCTGCGGCCATGGCCTCTCAAACCTCGTTGAGCTCAGAAAACATATTTCGATTTTATGAAATTTTTTGCGTGTTTTTATATTGAAACTCGGCAGATCTTCTGCATTGTCCTAGGGATCATGTTGTCTTTTGCTTATCTCTCTATCATAACAATGGGAAGTGTTCAATTTTTTATGGCAATAAATTCATTTGATCGTTTCCTATCAACAGGCATTTATATGCTTGGGTTATTTCAGTGGATATTTATGTGTTTTTCGATTCTAAATGGGGTAGTTTTCAACTTTAGCCTTCAAAGTACGATGTATGTTGGCTACTGCGAATTTGATGAAAAGAAATTTCCAAAGGACTATCCGATCTTCTTTTCTTTTTAATTTTTTGAATTTTTTAAATCTTTTGATGGCTTTGTTTTTAAATTTTCAGGTTTCTTTCTAATGTGGCACTTTGTGGCTGCCCCCATGTCTTAAGATAATAATAATAAAAACTCGATTGTACTTAGCAACAATCTTTAGGATTTCTATGTACTTACATAAAAAAATTCAAGGAAAGAAATTTATATAATCAAAAAGACAAGTTCAATTGTCCATTATATTTGAATGGCTTTAGTTTCCCTCTAAGATGCTTTCCACACCCCATACATTATCGTTGTACATCATGTACAGGGGTCACTATCACTCATAACTCTACTTTTATAAAAAAATATTAATTTTCTTAGGAAAACTAATACTTGATACGGTAATTGCACATAATAAGAGAGAGAATCTGTCACGCCCCGACTCTCGAGCTCGCGGCAACCCCATTTCACTTGAGGTCTATTTGTACGACGTCCCAGGTACTGTCATCGACCAATTCATTTTATCTTGTAATTAAGCACATGCAGAAACGAACAACTCCCAAACCAAACAACGGGGATAGCAACAACGGCAGCGGAGGAAAGACAACCAGTATTTTATATATCGAAGGTTAGCCAAAGCATACCAAAAATACATACACGCCTTACTACAGGCGACAAACTAAGGCCTACTCAAAAAGGGACCGGCCTAGCTAACCTAACCCTGTACAAGTGGGGGAAGGCTCGTCAAAAAGAAAATAGGCTACAACTGCCTATTCACGGGCCTCAGAGGGATCGCTCTCTTCGATCCTCGATCGCATCATCTAGGGCCTGAAAATGTTAACCACGACGGGTTGAGATAAACTCAGCGAGCTAAAGTCCTAAGCCCCGGTTAGGAACTTCGCTCGCCTCGGGAGTTTAACATACAACCTAATCCAGTAATCAGCACAATGCAAAGAGAAACAAAAGCATGGGACAGTTCAATAAGCAGACACAACCACAGGCGATCCTACCTGGCCTTGGCACACGTGACCTGCAGAAACTGTCATTTAATTCATCATGACAATAAGAGCATACGAATAATCAGAGCATCTCACACAGCTTTCTCATGTCTCACATTCACACATGCTCCGATTATTACGACCCCTCCTCCTGGGCCACGGCACAACCTTATGGTTGGCGGTTCTGGCTAAACTAGCTTCGTCCTCTTTACCTCGAGGCACGGTGACGTCAAGGGCTCACTCCCAAGACGGCATTCCCAAAGGAGCACAAGACCCGCCCACTACCGCAGTCCCGCTACTGACAGAGGCCCAGGACCCGCCCCCATACCGTTGTCCCACATAGAACCCCTCCCTGTCAGGCATCCGACCGAAGTCAAGCGACCCACTAGCCACGGCACAACCCCATAAGGATTGGCGGTCTTCCGGCAACGTCGAGTTCTCCTCTTAATGTGACCATGCAACACATCATCAATCAATTCGTTCTTTTCTTTGCTCTGTCGTGAATGCACATCGCTCATGCTCATGCGACATACCATTTCTGATAACCCACGCAATATGTCATGCACTCTCACTCGACAATTCCAAAATCCAATTTCCAATCAGCATTCAATCACGCATTTCATCAATATTCACAAGTATAATTAACAATCGGCACTTCAATAAATCATAACAACCAAGAACACATCAAAATAAGCCAAAAATTAGCTTCTTCATGAACAGTGCCGTGAACAGTAATCCGTGAACAGTGATTAGTGAACAGTAAATTCGTCCGAAATTAAATAAATAAATAAAAATAAATAAACTTAACCATGGTTAACAAATTAACCTAACCATGGTCAAATTAACCTAACCATAGTTAAATTCTAACCTTGGTTACTTTAATTAATTAACCTTAGTTACTTTAATACTAACTATGGTCAATTAACTAACCCTAGTCAGAATTAATTAACCAGAATAATTAACCAATCAACATTAATTAATCACAAATACACAAATACACTAATTAACCCCTAAGCAAGATTAACCCCTAAACAAGGATTAGGAAGTTTACTTACTTGGATCAGAAATCCGGTGACACCGGCGCGTAGAGGGGGACGAGGGCTACGAGGGGTAAGCTTGGGGATGGCAACGGACGACGAACGGTGGCCGAAACGGGCCAAAACAGCCCTCGGAACACTGTTCACGCGGAACTGACCAGCAGAGGGAAAAAGGCCGAAACGGGCGGTCCGGGGCGACCAGGGGTGACCGGGGGTGTGCGGTTGGCTTCCTAACTTCCAGGACTACACTTTGGGTGGTTGCGGCAGCTCCGGTGATGGCAACAAGGCTGTTTTTGGGCTGGAAAACAGCATGGACAGCAAGAAACAGCAAAAATGGAAGAGAAAAGGAAGAGAAAAAGGGAGAGAGAGAGTGGCTGGGCTGGTGCACGAATTTTGGGGGAGAAAGAGGAGAGAGAAGGAGCTACTGGTCAAGGATAAGAGCCAAGGCAAGTGGGCTTGCCACTTGCTTGAAGGACCAATCAAAAACAAGCAATAAACAAGCAAAAACAATGCCCACTTGGGCACAAAAGCAAAAGGCCAAGAGAGAAGCCCATGGGCTGGAAATGGAGGGGAACTTGGGCCAACTTGGGCCCCTCTTGGGCTGGGCTGAATGGGTGCAAGGCCCAATGGGCCGCCGGTCTTGGGCCGGCCCACCCGCGGGCCCGAAACCCGGTCCAATTTTCCTTTTTCCGACGCTTCCGTGTCCAACGGAAAATCCCAAAATAAATGAGGCGATATCCAAGTATTTAGTCTTGATATCATCGAGAAATTGGTTCCAAAATCGGATTAAAAATCGTACTAAATGGAGTCAATTTTCAGGATGTTACAACTCTTCCCCTCTTACAGAAATTTCGTCCTCGAAATTTGAACTGACACGCTAATCCTCAAAAAGATAGGGGTGCTGACGCCTCATGATTTCTTTGCTTTCCCATGTAGCTCCCTCCGTACCATGATGCTCCCAAATGACTTTGACCAAGGAGACTGTCTTGCTTCTCAGCACTTGTTCTTTCCGGTCCTCAATCCGAATCGGTCTCTCTACATACGACACCCTGTCGTCCACCTCTATCTCTTCAAAATTCAACACGTGAGTCGGGTCCGGCTCGTATTTCCTTAACATTGACACGTGGAATACGTCATGCACTTGAGCAAGTCGAAGTGGTAGTGCAAGGCGATAGGCTAAATTCCCGATCCTTTCTAGAATGTCGAACGGTCCGACATACCTTGGGCTCAGTTTTCCTTTCTTTCCAAATCGCGATGTACCTCGCATCGGCGATACTTTATGGAACACATGATCGCCCACTTGAAATTCCAATGGCTTACGTCGTCTATCCCCATAACTCTTCTGTCTGCTCTGAGCCGTCTTTAACCTTCCTTGAATCATCTTGATGGCGTCTAAAGATTGCTGCACTAACTCTGGCCCTATAATTTTCCGCTCGCCGACTTCGTCCCAACAAATTGGAGTCCTACACGGTCGGCCGTACAAAGCTTCGAACGGTGCGATTCTGATACTCTGCTGATAACTGTTATTGTATGCGAACTCGACGAGATGAAGTTGTTCCTCCCAACTTCCTTTGAAATCCAATACACAGGCTCTCAGGATATCCTCCAAAGTTTGAATTGTTCTCTCTGATTGACCGTCTGTCTGAGGATGGTAGGCCGTACTGAACTGCAGTTTTGTCCCCATCGAAGTCTGTGGACTCTTCCAAAATGCAGCCGTAAATCTAGGGTCTCGATCTGAAGTAATCGTCACTAGCACCCCATGCAAACGAATAATCTGTCGCACGTACAATTCTGCATACTTTTCCAAAGCAAAATCCTTGCGTATGGCGATGAAATGAGCTGATTTCGTCAATCGGTCCATTATAACCCAAATCGCATCATTACCCCGCTGACTTCTTGGTAATCCCGTCACGAAGTCCATCGTGATGTGCTCCCATTTCCATTCGGGGATTTCAAGAGGTTGCAGTAACCCTCCTAGCTTGCAATGCTGCGCTTTCACTTGTTGGCAAGTTAAACACTTCGCCACATGCTTGGCGATGTCTAGGTTCATGCCATTCCACCAATAATACTGTCGTAAATTCTGATACATCTTCGTACTGCCTAGGTGCACACTATAGTCGCTGCGATGCGCTTCGGATAACAACCTCTCATTAATTTCGGCATCGCTTGGTACACATAACCGTCCACGGAATTTCAAGATCCCATCCTCGGATACTTGAAAATCCTACTTCTCTTAGTCACGTCCATTTGCAGAATCTTTTGGATCTCAACGTCCAAAGGTTGCATTGCCTTAATCTTGGCTTGAATTTCAGGTTCGATCCTAAGGGTAGCCATCAAACTAGAAAGATGACATACCTCGAGCCTGAATTCTGAATCATGGATTCCCTCCAACAGAATCCATTCTTGAACCATCATACTAGCAACCGATGACTTGCGACTCAAAGCGTCTGCCACTTTGTTTGCCTTACTCGGATGGTATAGAATATCGCAGTCATAATTCTTAAGAAGTTCCATCCATCTGTGCTGTCTCATATTCAGTTCCTTTTGGGAGAACAGATACTTCAAGCTTTGATGGTCCGTAAAAATCTGAAATCTCTCTCCACAAAGATAATGTCTCCATATCTTCAACGCAAATATGATGGCCGCCAACTCTAAGTCGTGCGTCGGATAATTCAGCTCGTGAGGCCTCAATTGCCTGGAAGCATATGCTATCACTTTACCATATTGCATCAGAACGCAACCGAGTCCTTTGTATGATGCGTCGCTAAAAATCTCATATCCTCCCGAGCCTGACGGAATAGTCAAAACTGGTGCGGTAGTCAGCTTATGCTTAAGCTCTTGGAAACTACGCTCGCACTTATCCGTCCACTCGTATTTCTTGTCCTTTTTCAGCAACTGCGTCAATGGCATAGCTATTGAAGAGAATCTTTCCACAAACCGTCTGTAATAACTAGCCAATCCTAGAAAACTACGAACCTCGGTTACTGAAGTCGATCTCGGCCAATCTATGACCGCTTCAATCTTGGTCGGGTCCACAGAAATCCCTTCGCCTGAGATCACGTGGCCTAGAAATGCCACTCAAGCCAACCAAAATTCACACTTGCTAAATTTTGCATACAGCTCGTGATTTCTTAGGGTTTGCAACACGGTCCTTAGGTGTTGCTCGTGTTCATTCAGACTCTTCGAATACACCAAAATGTCATCGATAAACACGATCACGAACCGATCCAAATACTCATTAAACACCCGGTTCATCAAATCCATGAAAGCAGCAGGGGCATTTGTTAATCCAAAAGGCATTGCTGTAAACTCGTAATGACCATAACGAGTACGAAAAGCTGTCTTCGGTATGTCCTCCTTTCGGATCCTCAATTGATGATAGCTCGTCCTTAAGTCTATCTTAGAGAATATCGACGCTCCTTGGAGTTGGTCAAACATGTCGTCAATCCTCGGTAGTGGGTACTTATTCTTAATCGTCACTTGATTAAGCTGCCGATAGTCAATGCATAACCGCAACGAACCATCCTTTTTCTTGACAAATAGGACTGGCGCTCCCCAAGGCGATGCACTCGGGCGAATAAAGCCCTTGTCCAATAATTCCTGCATCTATACCTTCAATTCCTTCAACTCTGACAACGCCATCCTGTACGGTGCTTTCGAGATTGGTTCTATCCTAGGAGCCAACTCGATTACGAACTCTCTCTCTCTGGCCGGGGGTAATCCTGGCAATTCCTTTGGAAAGACATCAGGATAATCTCGTACTACCACGATGTCCTCCAGGTTCGGTCCTTCTTTCGACATATCACTCACCGATGCCAAAAAGCCTCGACATCCTGACCCCAACAACCTGGTTGCTTCCAAAGAAGAAATCAAGGGAATCGAGGACCCTCCTCGACTCCCTACAAATTGGAAACTACTAGCTCCAGTCGGATTAAATCGGATTCTCTTCTCCTGACAATCCATAGTAGCTCATTGCTTGGTCAACCAATCCATACCAATAATGACATCAAAGTCATACAACGCTAAAACAATCAAATCAATTATTCCTTCCCGACCATCTATAATCAGTTTACAGCTAGCACATCCTACTGTAGATAAAACTGAATCCTCTAACGGAGTAGAAATAACAAAGACCGTTTCCAACGGCTCTGGTCTTAATCCCACTAATTCTACAAACCGTTTAGCAATAAAGGAGTGCGAGGCTCCCAGATCAAACAACGCATAAACAGCATGGTCGTGTAGAGATATCGTATCTGTAATCACGACAAGCGTGTCCTCCGCCTCCTTCCTCGTGACTGCATACACCCGTCCTTGAGCAGGAGGTTTGTACTGATTGCCCTGTTGAAAGTTCCCCACTGGCGGTCTAGCTGGCGGTCGTGGCGTGAATGGCATCATGGGTCTGCGTGGGCAGTCCCTCACTTGGTGGCCAACCTGACCACACCCGTAACAAGCTCCCCTTGGAGTGGTAGGCAACGGTTTTCCCACACCGTTCCTTCTATTAGGCGGGAGAGGATACCTTCCTCCCGCCATTGGTTTCTTACCCAACCGATGGTTGTCCCTACTAGGCATAAACCGCGATCCGGATGGGCCTTCTCTCGCAATGTGCCTCTCAATCATCTGAGCTCTCTCATAAAGCTCATTGTAATCCTTCAAGTTCACCGACACCAAGTGGTCTCGGATTTCCATTTTCAGTCTGTCCCGAAACCTCCTAGCCTTGTCCAAAGGATGCTCGACCATCCGTGGTGCGTACTTCGACAGCTCTGCAAACTTGGCATCGTACTGATCCACTGTCATCTGATTCTGACGCAGCCTCTGAAATTCTGCCAATTTCTGCTCTCTTGCACAGTCTGAGAAGTACTTACTCAAAAAAGCCTCTCTGAAGGTATCACATACCCTGGCTGTTCCCTCGGGAAATATCCATCCTTGGGTAGCTTCCCACCAAGTGCCAGCGTTACCCTGCAGTTGGTAAGCTGCCATGATCACCTTTTCCTCCTCAGAGCACTACAGCAAGGTGAACGTCTTTTCCAGCTCCCTTACCCAGAGGGTCGTTTTGTTTGGTCGCCGACCCACGAGAAAACTTGGGCGACTTCAGCTTCATGAATTGCTCCACTAGCTGATGCATAGGCCGGTTACCAGTCCCTCGGCCTAGTCGGGAGCGAGCAACAATGCCAGCAGCAATGGCTTCGAGTCTGAGCTTGCTGACCTATCAGAGCCTCAATGGCATGCATGATCCCATCCATCCTCGGATCTTCCGGTGCTACCTCCCTTGCACCGGTCGGCACCTGTGCCGTCCTCTTCCTCTGACTCCTCTGACCTGGGGTCCTCAAACCAGGGGTACTCTGATATGGACTGCTCATTTTGCAGGACTCTCCTAACCTGCGCTCCAATTCCCCCCACACGGAATTAGAAAATGAGACAACCCTACAACAAAGGACCACGAAGGATCCTGCAGTCAATCACATGCAAGCAAAGAAATTGTCTTTCCTACTAACTATCCCCACGCACCAACGCAAGACTCATCGCACCTTATCACTCCATCAGCCAATCAGGCTCTGATACCAAAATCGACGGGGTTGTCACCCCCTGACTCTCGAGCTTGTGGCAACCCCATTTCACTTGAGGTCTATTTGTACGACGTCCCAGGTACTGTCGTCGACCAATTCATTTTATCTTGTAATTAAGCACATGCGGAAACGAACAACTCCCAAACCAAACAACAGGGATATCAACAACGGCAGCAGAGGAAAGACAACCAGTATTTTATATATCTGAAGGTTAGCTAGTATACCAGCAAATACATACACGCCTTACTACAAGCGACAAACTAAGGCCTACTCAAAAAGGGACCGGCCTAGCTAACCTAACCCTGCACAAGTGGGGGAAGGCTCGTCAAAAAGAAAATATGCTACAGCTGCCTATTCATGGGCCTCAAAAGGATCGCTCTCTTCGATCCTCGGTACTGCATCATCTAGGGCCTGAAAATGTTAACCACGACGGGTTGAGATAAACTCAGCGAGCTAAAGTCCTAAGCCCCGGTTAGGAACTTCGCTCGCCTCGGGAGTTTAACATACAACCTAATCCAAAGCAATCGGACAATGCAAAGAGAAACAAAAGCATGGGACAGTTCAATAGCGACACAACCACGGGCGATCCTACCTCGGCCTTGGCACACGTGACTGCGAAACGTCATTTAATTCATCACGACAATAAGAGCATGCGAATAATCGAGCATCTCACACAGCTTTCTCATGTCTCACACTCACACATGCTCCGATTATTACGACCCTCCTCTTGGGCCACGGCACAACCTTATGGTTGGCGGTTACGCTAAACCAGCTTCGTCCTCTTTACCTCGAGGCACGGCGACGTCAAGGGCTCACTCCCAAGACGGCATTCCCGAAGGAGCACAAGACCCGCCCACTACCGCAGTCCCGCTACTGACAGAGGCCCGGGACCCGCCCCCATACCGTGGTCCCACATAAAACCCCTCATTGTCAGGCATCCGACCGAAGTCAGGCGACCCACTGGCCACGGCACAACCCCATAAGGATTGGCGGTCTTCCGGCAACGCCGGGTTCTCCTCTTAATGTGACCATGCAACACATCATCAATTAATTCGTTCTTTTCTTTGCTCTGTCGTGAATGCACATCGCTCATGCTCATGCTCATGCGATATACTATTTCTGATAACCCACGCAATATGTCATGCAATCTCACTCGACAATTCCAAAATCCAATTTCCAATCAGCATTCAATCATGCATTTCATCAATATTCACAAGTATAATTAACAATCGGCACTTCAATAAATCATAACAACCAAGAACACATCAAAATAAGCCAAAAATTAGCTTCTGCATGAACAGTGCCTTGAACAGTAATCCGTGAACAGTGATTAGTGAACAGTAAATTCGTCCGAAATTAAATAAATAAATAAAAATAAATAAACTTAACCATGGTTAACAAATTAACCTAACCATGGTTAAATTAACCTAACCATAGTTAAATTCTAACATTGGTTACTTTAATTAATTAACCTTAGTTACTTTAATACTAACTATGGTCAATTAACTAACCCTAGTCAGAATTAATTAACCAGAATAATTAACCAATCAACCTTAATTAATCACAAATACACAAATACACTAATTAACCCCTTAGCAAGATTAACCCCTAAACAAGGATTAGGAAGTTAACTTACTTGGATTGGAAATCCGGTGACACCGGCGCGTAGAGGGGGATGAGGGCTATGAGGGGTAAGCTCGGGGATGGCAATGGACGACGAACGGTGGTCGAAACGGGCCAAAATAGCCCTCGGAACACTGTTCACGCGGAACTGACCAGCAGAGGGAAAAAGGCCGAAACGGGCGGTCCGGGGCGACCAGGGGTGACCGGGGGTGTGCGGCTGGCTTCCTAACTTCCAGGACTACACTTTGGGCGGTTGCGGCAGCTCCGGTGATGGCAACAAGGTTGTTTTTGGGCTGGAAAACAGCATGGACAGCAAGAAACAGCAAAAATGGAAGAGAAAAGGAAGAGAAAAAGGGAGAGAGAGTGGCTGGGCTGGTGCACGAATTTTGGGGGAGAAAGAGGAGAGAGAAGGAGCTGCTGGTCAAGGATAAGAGCCAAGGCAAGTGGGCTTGCCACTTGCTTGAAGGACCAATCAAAAACAAGCAATAAACAAGCAAAAACAATGCCCACTTGGCAGGCAAAAGCAAAAGGCCAAAGAGAGAGCCCATGGGTGGAAATGGAGGGAACTTGGGCCAACTTGGGCCCCTCTTGGGCTGGGCTGAATGGGTGCAAGGCCCAATGGGCCGCCGGTCTTGGGCCGGCCCACTCGCGGGCCCGAAACCCGGTCCAATTTTCCTTTTTCCGACGCTTCCGTGTCCAACGGAAAATCCCAAAATAAATGAGGCGACGTCCAAGTATTTAATCCTGATATCATCGAGAAATCAGTTCCAAAATCAGATTAAAAATCGTACTAAATGGAGTCAATTTTCAGGATGTTACAGAATCAAAGGTAGTATGAATGGAGAATATTCAATGAATTGACCGTATGGATATTTCCATTTTCGTGACCATAGGCAAAGGACCAAATAGATTTGCCATTATCGTCATACTCAAAGGAGATGTAGTTTACATCATCTTTCAACATCATCTTTATTTTCCTTATGCCATTGAATTTTCCATCATCCCAAGAGTGTCTACCATGGCCTCCAAATGGTCCAACACACTTGATCGGGTGTAGATGAGAGATTGGTTCCAAATATGCTCCTAGAGATTCAAGATGGGAACCAGAACTCCCACATAACCCAATAATCTTTCCACCAGTTGCTGGAAATGAAAACTTTCTTCCAATTTCAGTGCTGAATGGTCCATATGTTCTTTTATTGCTTTGGAATGTGAGTGAATTGATGATAGTAGAACCCAAATCTTTCACAACATATCCTGAAACCAAAGTTAGAAATTCAGTCAGTCAGTCCAGATTTATCTCTACCAAACATATAGATAGTAAAGAAATGTTAATGCAACAAGTTGTGAAGCAAAAGCATGGTAGATGACAACGACTACTATGTGATGCTCTTGATGAATTGAGATGATGATTCATGATCTAAAAATAGTAGATTATCTTGCCTACTTCAATGTCAAATTAACTATAATAGATGAAGTAAGGAAAACAACAACTTGGGGTGCATTAGAAAAACTCATCGTTCAAACAACTACGCCCAGAGAGAATAACTAGATGTTGCCCTACCAACCAAAATCATTCTGCAGAAAGTCCATAGATGGAGAACAATTGATTCACTCTCCCTTATTAACCATTTTAAAATACAAGAATGTTCAACTTTATGATGAATTTTTAAAAAAAATCTTTTTCCAATAGAAACTTGATTCCTATTGATGTTGTCATGCCTAAGTTCCAAGGTTAATAGTTTATCACTTTCACCCAGACACCATCTTCAGCAATGGCATGATAAGTATCATTGAATATAAGGCGTAATGTTTATCAAACACCGAGTTCCTACTAGAGTAGTGTACCATATTTCTTTCGATGCCATTGCTTGTACCATGTCTGAAAGAACGACCCTCCTCATAGGTAAAACTAATAGATTCAATTGCAGAACCAGAGACTACAACAATTTGTCTGACATTTGCATGCTTGCCATCATCCCAGCGGTTTTTCCCATTTCCAAATGGCCCTACGACTTCGAAGGGGTATGGACAGGGCCAAAATGAGCTCCAATGGAATCCAGAAAAGAGCCACACCTTCCATGGAGACCAATGATCTTCCCATCAACTTGTGGAAGCCTGGAATACTTCCCATATGCCCTCTTATTGCTGTGGAAGTTAAGAGAGTTGATGACACGACAAAAATCTTCTTTGATGTGGCCTGACACCAAAGTCAAATATTCAATTGGATAATCTAAAGGTAGCTTCAACAATTGCAGAAGAGCAAAGTGAGTATCGATCACCCTTGAAGAAAGGAAAATTCTATGCTCTCTAGATGCATTCTTTAGGTTAACTTTCCCAAAACAAAAGATATCTAATTTTTGGGACGACTGAAGTGCTAGTTAGAGATTTTGTCACGTATGCTTGTATTTTTTCTCTTAATTTAGAGCACTGTTTTCCTTTTTCACTAGTCTGTGCCATAATTAAATGGCATTCTTGATGCTCTATATAAACAATGACAAGCACTTAGTAATCTCTGATTAACTGTAACATCAGAGTAGGTAGACGCTAGTGCAATTTCTTTTTCTCTTCGGCACCATGAAAAATTAAAAAAAATCTTACCAAGGTACAACAAAACCATCAACATTTTGGGAAACGATCAAGCATCGTGGAAGTACCCAGTTGATATGTTTCAAGCAAATTAGACTTTTATGACTCTGTGAAAACACTTTTTCTCAACCTCCATTCTAAAAGCGAACAGTGGATGATATTTTCACGGGAAATAGCATAACTAGACATAGATTTCGCAAATCAACAAAGCGAACGGTAACAAATGGACTCACCTCCCATGTGTGGCCTCCCAAAGATCCACCATGTCTTGGCGAGTGCACCAAACACCAATTCTGATCATAGTCAATTGTAATGGAGTCGATCACTGTTCCTATGACGGCTGTAATTTTTCTTATGTCACTGTATGTTTGATCATCAAAAGAATCTCCACCATGGCCTCCGAATGGCCCTACAGAAGGATGAAGAGAGGAGAATAGATCAAAAGGTATTCCAATTGAATCAAGATGAGGATCCCTTACCAACTTCTCCAATATCTCATGCCATTGATTTTTCCTACTGGAAAGAAAGGAACCAAATTTCTTAAGAAACACTGGCAGACCACCTGCACAGTGGACAAGACTCTTGAACAATTCCTCATATCCTTCTTTAGGCTGGTCTTCTCAGAAGGTGCGGAGACTTATGAGTTGGAGCGATTCTTTAGAACCCAGTCCAGGGAGCATGTACCTATCATCCACTTTGAGATCTTTTAGAAGCCATTCTTCTATTGTAGTAATCAAGATTCTACTCCCAAATTTGAACCATTCTCAATCTGCAGCGCCAAAATACTCAACTTGGTGCTTCTCGGTAATGTTATCAAGAACTAGAAGGATCCTTTCCTGATAGAGCTTAGTTTTTATCTCGTTGATGTTGCTGTTAAGATCATACATTTCTAGACCTTGTACCTTCAGAACATTGTGAAGAAGTCTCTTCTGAAGAAATAAAAGAGTATCATGGTTCGCAGCTCCGACATTTTCGAGAAAGCTAACCCCGTCAAATTCCCTAGAAACCTGATGGCAGACAGCTTTGGCCACCATTGTCTTACCAATTCCTTTCATTCCCCATATTTTAACCACATGGACATCATCCTCTGACCCTATCTCCTGCAATGATATCACATCGTCTACAAAGGATTCTACCCCAATAGTATAGTGGGAGCTTGTTGTGGAAATAATCTTCAGGAGACATCCTACAATTTGCACGATGAAATCCGCTTGGTCCCTGCAGTTGTATGGGAAGAACAAATTCAAATACGGCAAGCCTAGCCCAGAGAGGCCATCAACACGTAAGCAAGAAACACATGAACTAGATTCAACCAGCAGCAGAGATCAAATTGAGCACCAATATGAGCTTTTGCGGTGAGCGAACTAATCAATCAAGCACGACTAATATGACTAAAAAGAAGATAAGTTTCTTGCGGAAGATGGGGCATTACCCATTAGCATCACTATTCAAATGCAATCCCGATATATTCCCAGCTTCTTTATGCCAATCTCTCCACTTCTGCACCAGCAAATTGTCCGCGTTGGTGGCCAAGCACCTTCCGAAACTATCCCCAAATCGACTGCTCTGTTTCCGAGCATCACGTGGCTCAACATCATAGTAAATGGGCAGAAACCACGTGACCCTGATGATTTCTGAACCTTCTGTGGAACTCCAGGATCTCCACCAGCTCGTTCAAGCACCATCTCTAGTCCGCATAGTTGGTGGTGGACACAACGAGAGAAATCCTAGAATGGTGAATCGCGTCAAGCACCTTGGACTCGATGAAATTCCCCAAAACTCAGCGCCACTACCGAAATATCCAGCCTCCTCCTTGCAGCCCTGTTCTGCTTCAGAATCGTCGGAGACGTCCCCGAGCCAGAAATCAGGATCGAGCTTAAGACTAAAAGACAAAGAAGGGTTCAAGAGGCCAGTTGGCTATTTTTGGAACTGGAGCTAGAAAGGTGACGAGAAGGCGGAAAGGCGAAGAAGAAGGACGAAGGGAGAGGAAGGGCCCATTTGGTTCAACTTTTGGGGAATGCATTTGCATTTTCACAAGTATCTTTAACTCAATGGGCATTTGGTGAAAGCAAAAATGTTTGGCAAAAAAAAAAAGTCAAAGGAGGGGTTGACTTGCATTCTTGAAATGTTGAAAGCTCAATGCTGGTCCCCCTAACATTGAGCTTTCAACATTTCCCAGCATTCCAAATGCCAGCATTTGGCTAATAGAGTTCCCAAATGTTGAACCAAATACCAAAGTTTTTTTTCCAAGGGGTTTTGGGGGTTGAAAGTCCCTCGGGAAAACTGAATCAAATGGGGCGGAAGAAAGGAAGAGAGGATGGAGATGGAGGCCTTGTTGTGACAGGGAGGGGTCGTGGGTGAAGGAGGATCTCATCTCGGTAGAGAGGAGAGAGAAGGCAATGCATTAATTGTAACTCATGTCAATCCTTTATTCCGTGGGCCTCAGATTCAATTTTTTAATTCCACGAGTGGAGTGGAGCACGTATGGCACAGTGACGTGTGTACCTACTAAGAGATATTTCGTTGTATGTACAAAGTAATTAGTAACAATGTTAATCTGATGAGGTAATTATTATTTAAAGTGGTTATCTTTTATATAAACCTAAAAGTGATATTTATTTGCCCGGACTTATTGGCTACTGCGCACTTCTATTTGTAACTTTATTTTTAAAACTTGAATAAATTTGACTTACAAAGTTATTTCATTGCTATGAAGTTTGAGGCACCAAATGATAGTATACCCGTAATAATCTCCAAAGTAATCAGAAAATCAAGTACTTTTGAAGATAATTGAGTTTAATCTGCAAAATTAGAAAGACAAACATATTTAATCCCAACCCCAACTATAGAATCTTGAAAATCAGCATAAACAGAACACCAAGGTAGGAACCAAACATTTTGAAGGCCAATGGATGACCTCCTGCATAATCAATTCCCCTTTTATAATCCTCCTTACAACCTTGTGTAGGTTCTGTCTCGACGGTATGTTGACGAAACTTCTAGCGCAAGTACTCGATTATTATGTCAATGAGCTGCACCGCATTGCTGATGTTAAATGTTAGTACAAAAATTATATGAGCAATGTGTATGAGGAAATGAACATGCACATTATATCCCAAGAGACAACATACGACAAACCTTGTACTAAAATTTCTACGGTATATGAATAGAAGAATAGAGCTTGACTAAATCACCACAGGCATTAGCATGTGCAACGAGGAAATGGTGATCAACTGCGCTCTACTTTCCATAGTAACCTCATCCTACGGCAGAGAGGAGAGTGTGCCTACTTTGTTTTTTATCGTCTTTCTCGATCGTTTTGTGCTGCACCGTGCCGTGCATACGAAGAAAGAACACTAAGGCTCCATAAGCAAAAAGAGTTCTTCGTCAATACTTTTCCCCAGTTCTCCTATGTTTTCATGTTTTTAAGTATGAAACAGCAAAATTTGGCCAAAAAGGGTATGCAACCTCAAAATTTAGCGGAAGAAAGATAGTTGACCCTGTTATACATTTTCTGGATTGAACTAATTCGAACAGAGGATCTATTTGTTTGCATTTGTCTCAATTTATTGTTTCCATTTTTGTTCCCGAATTCTCAACAATGCCCACTACAAACTCGGGGAATATTTGATATGGCCTTTTGCTTTGACTTTGTTTTCTTTTTACGGGGAAAGTATCACAAAGCATCCTCACGTTTCAATATCATATTAATTTACATCTTGAATTTTGCAAACCCAAAAAGAGCATTCCAATTGCAACTAACATTTGGCCCTACTTGCGAAATTGTCTTTTTTTCCTTCTGGTTTTGTCCCTTCCATCGTTACAAATTCACTCGTTGTAAATACTCACTTACCCAAAATTCTAACACATTTATCGCTCACTGCTCAGCCCCTCCCCTCCAAGCGTTGTCAACGCCTGGTGTGCCATCGCTACCCACCACCAACCACCACCGTAGCTAAGCCACGGCCTGTCGAGCTCAACACCAACTGTGGCCGAGAAGAGGGAGATACATAGAACATAATATGAGAGAGAGAGAGAGAGAGAGAGAGAGAGAGAGAGATGCGCAGAGGGCTCAGCATGGGTCAGTGGCGGTGTGACGTCGGTTGGTGTCAGTGGTGTGAGCCCTCAGCGGAAAGAGCAGGGGTGAGAGAAAAAGACAAGGGGGAACGGCTTATGGTTTGGACTAATTTGAACATATATTGGTCTTTTTGGATACGAGAATCATGTACGGGAGAACATATTGTAAATTTTCAAAATTCAGGATACAACCTAATATAAGAATGAAAAGTGGAGATGATTTTTTAAAGGACGATGCTATTTTCACCCTCTAAATGACTCAATCCAACCTTATTTGTGCTGAAAAGACAAGTTCGGCCAAATTTGACAAGGCGAGCTTGCCCAACCGCCAATGAGGATCAACCTCACAAGGCTCGACCTTGTGTGGGGCCGACAACTTACTAGAGAAAGAATAAGAAAAGGAAAATAATAAAAGAAAAGACTTGATTTTGGAGTTATTCTTGAGAACAAAAAAAGTAACTTTTTTGTATTTTTAATTATGTTCCAAATCTACTATAAAAATAAAAAAAAATTATCAAATGAATTTCAGTTTTTTTTTTCCTTTCAAGAAACGAAAGGATAAATCCAACCCTATTTGGCCGATTACCAAATAAAGCCTAAGCTTCAACATGGAGTAAGAACCACGGGACTTAACCATTGGCGTCGTTCTGCAAATTGAAACCCGAAATATGCTTAACCTTTGCTAGGGCACGCTCCCGTTTTCGTATCTGTTCATCTTCACTCGCTTTCCTACACAACCTCTTGAAACCCCGCCCAAATTTTCTTCCGCTAGTCAACTTCGAAAGTTCGGATGCGTCCACACCATGAAAAAACACAGGAATAACCACGGGGCCCTGTTTCCTGCGCTTCCTTCTGCGCTTGAGGATCTGGATCAGCTCGTTCAGGCACCACTTGGAGTAGGCATGGTTCACCGAGAGCAAGACGAGGGCGAACCTCGCGTAGCGGATGGCTCTGAAGAGCTTGAAGCTGATCTCTTCCCCGACGTTATCTTTGTCATTGTCGCTGGAGTAGTGAAACCCATCCCGTTTCAGCCGGTGAAAGGTGCGATATGTACTTCCTCCTCATGTCGTGGCCTCTGAATCTCACGAATACTTCGTAATTCCATGGATGAGAATAAGAGGAAGGAGGAGGCATGGTTTTTGTCCTGTCGGTATGTGGTGTGTTGAAGAAATCACTGCCTCTCTCTCTCTCTCTCTCTCTCTCTAGATATTTCTTCATCCTTCCTCGCTAGTCAAGTCTTCCTTCACCTTTTCATTGTCCCTTTTTTCTTTTCTTCATCCTCTCTCTTTCCCTTCATGAAACTGCGCTCCTTTTTCCTTTACAACGAGAACCCACTTGACTTTTAAGTCCATTTTGACCGAGTAAACGAAGAAAAAACTCCGACCAAAAAAAAAAAAAAAAAAAAAACGAAGAAAAAACCAACATTACAATCAAATCTCAATAAAAGTGTGAATCATAATCATTTTATTTTCGAAAATAATTTCTTTATTTTGATTTTATTTCCAAAAATAATTTCTGAACATTTAAAAAAATTTAATAACTATTCACAATTTTTATTCCTAGAATAAAAGTCTTTTAAACATTTTTGTTTCTTTTAATTTTGTAATACTATTATTATTATTTTTTTCCTTTTCTCTTCTTGTTCCTCCTTCTTTGTGGCTGGTCATCGATGCTAGTGATGGCCGGCAACCGGCGATCGACTAGATGAGGTTCAACAAGCTCGCTAAAAGTTCGCTTGGCCAACGCAAGGCTAGATTTGGGTGAGGCTCGGCCTCGACTAGGCGACACGAGGTTGGCCTTGCCTTGGCCTGTTAAAGCCCAACCTCATGTCAGCTTGCGAGGCCAAGCCTTGTCGGTTATTGGGCGAGGCTATTATCAGCGAGAAAAGACAGATGAATGAAAGCTCCGCCATCAGGACAGACAGACTGCTTGTTCAATTGAATGTTCGGACAAGTTGCGGATTGGAGTTGGTTTGGTTCAAAGAACTGAAGAAGCAACTTGCTCGCTCAAGGACAATTTGGTTTGAATTTGTCAAGTCAAAAAGAGCTCTGTTTCCCGTGACAGAGACATGACTGAAGATGCGGACATGGATTTGAAGCTTCTTAGCACATGCGTTGGTAGAAGAAGATGCTTCGAAACAGTCAAATCTGTGGAGACGTAAGTGTAATCATTGTCTATGGCTGCGTTCAAATATTAGTCTTTTTTATTTCATCGAGAACTTCCAATTGGGTTTTTTTTCTTTTTTTTTCTTTCTGGAAAGCGAAGACGCGAGCGGCGGAGACCAGATGAGAAATGATTAGTTGATGATAGACGCCCATCTGTTTCGACTGTTTGGACAGTTGATCTTGTCGAGGGAACGAAAGAACAGGGACATCCTGTGGTTTTTGTAAGAGTGTTTCTACGGAGTGGTCCCGTTTTCAATATGGACCGTCATTATTGGAAAAAAGAGGGAGGAAAGAGGGGTGTGTCCGATCTTTTCGTAAAACCTATTTGTGATCAAACTTGTTTTCGATTAAGAAAAGTCATGATTGGTTACGAAGTGCTAGTCACGATCGATTAAATATTTTACTAATAATAACACAAATAAAGTTTGCTCTTGACTTGGGTATATATTATGATTTTGGTGGAATATTACGAACCACGGGACTAAAGATTTTATGGCCTTTAAAGATATCACACTCTCCAAATAAATTTACGAGATGGGAATTACATAAGCCAATGGAAAATTACGATCCATTAGATAATTTACTAACAAATAGAAAAAGGAACTTACAATACACTTGGCAAATTACTATTTCCTATGGAATTTTAATAAATCGCAGGACCTGCGGAACTTATTGACAATAAATGGGAAATTGCGTCTTGTGAAGAAAAATTACAAAATGAAATATAGAGATTAAATGACTTTTAGTGAGGAAAATTACGAATGCCACTGGATAATTACAATTGATCAAGTAGGATCGCTCCTGTTTTTCTCCTATGGGACTGTAAAAGGACTGGAAACATGAACTTTTGGCCCTCATTGATTATTTAAGCATTCACGTTTCAGTCCAACTTACAAGATGCCTCAACTTTAACAAAGTCTAATTCATTACTCAACTTATCCTACCTCAATTCTTACAAAAATGTAGTCACATGTGAATACATATTAAGAGATATTGAAACTATTTAGTAACATTATTAATCTGAAGAATAAACTATTGAGAAGAAATTACTATTTAGACTCCATTTGTTTCGTGGAAAATGTAATCTTTTTGGAAAATATTTTCCTGGAAACCATTTTCGAGGAAAATACAATTATTTTCTAGGAAAATATAATTATTTTTTAGTGTTCGGCTAAAATCAGAATATGAAGTGTCTACTATTCGATAAGGAAAATCTCTTCCTTCGTACACTCTTTTTAAATTATTTTATTTTTAAATAGATTTTAAATTATTTTATTTTTTAAAATCAATTTTAAATTATTTTTATTTTTCTATCTTCTTCTTCATTTGGCCAGTCCCCGGTGGCCGGTGATCGGCCACAAGCGAGCTAGAGCCTTGCCATAGGTTGGTGAGGCTCCAACTTGCCAGATCCCGATGAGGCCGAGCTTGCCTAACGTCAATGAGCTTGGGCCTCGCCAAATTTGGCGGCTTGGGTGGGGCTTGAGCCTCGCTTGAGGTCGGTGGAGGTTGGCAAGGCCTAAGCTCGTTGGCATTGGGTGAGCTTGGCCTTGCCACAAGTTGGCGAGGCTTGACCTCACCGGGATTTAGAGAGTTGAAGCCTTGTTGGCCTATGGCGAGGCTCCAACTTGCCTGTGGCCAATTGCCGCTTGCTATCATGGTCAGCAACTGGCCAAATGAATAAGAAGATGGAAAAGAAGAGAAAAGGAAAAAAAGGAAAATATTAAAAAATAATTAAAATATTGATTTTTTAAAAGAGGGAAAAAAAAAAAGTGTTTAGTAAAAGAAAGTCAGGTGAAAGAAGGTATGAAAAATGTTTTTGTCTTTTGCAAAAGTGGAAAACATTTTCCCCTATTTTAGAAGGATTTTTTCCTTTGATGGAAAATATTTTCCCTAACCAATTCATTTTTCGTGAAATAAACGTCGGAAAATTCAGAAAATATTTTTCTTGAAGTTATTTTCTATGAACCGAATAGAGCCTTAAACTGATTATCTTTTGTATGAGACCTAAAATATTGATATTTATTATCCTGGACTTATCGACTACTACACACTTCTAATTATAACTTTTATCATTAAAACTTAAATTAATTTAAGCTAAAAATTATTATTATACATAATTCTACATATCAATATTTGAATTTTTGAAAGTTTTTGAGTGAAACAAAAGTCAAAGCATGAGTTCCGCAATAAATTTTTTTTTTTAAAAATTGAAGGTTAAAAATGTGGTTAGTAAGTTTTCATAGTGTAGAAAGGGAGTTATTAATGTTGGTTAATAATTGCTCTTATTACAAAATGAAGTGACGTTTTTAGATGGATCTAGTGTACTTGCACATGGTTTGAAAGGTTATATATTTCAAAGTTTGGTGAAAATTTACCAAAACTCCTCTACACAAACACATTCAACTTATATGAGTATGTAATATCTTTTCAATGCTACCGCGATGACTGTAACCATGAAATTTAAACAATTACAAAATATATTATGCAAAATCAACATGTATCATTTATGAAACGATCAAATGCTGTAGGTTCGATTGTCTCATATATAAATTCATTTTACACTTATCAAATATATTATAGTCCTACTTTACTAACATGAATTTATCATGCCCTATTTTTCTTTTTAATTTGACACCACTATTTTTTCATTTTTAATCAATCATCATTATTTAATTAAGTAAAATTAACTCTAACACTGTATTTTACTATATTTTGTATATTCTTGAACCAAAGTAATTTTCGTGTTATAATATTGATTCATGCTAATAATTATCTATATTTTCTCACATAACATAATGTGTATAGTATAATCCATTATACTATAATCAATTCTTTTTCCTATACTTTTTTTTTGTTAGACTTTTTCCTATACTTGATATATCATTTCACATAGTGTCGGCTTTGTTTTTCTACAAATTCCATTACAATCCCGAAAGTCAGTCTCTAAGAAAAGAAAGAAAGACAGATTTCTTCTTGAGAGAAAAGAAAAGATTTCTCCCTATCACAGTATTGCGGTGTATATTTTTTTACTACATATAGAAAAATCATGAAATTTTTCCTATCACATGATCTTTCATTAATGAAGAGACTTGATTGTACTACTTTGATAAAATTTAGATTTGATTGCATTTTTTAAAAGCTCCAAAATTGGATTGTACTTTCCAACAGGTGTTAGGATTACCAGTTCACTTATATAAGAAAAATTGAGGAAGGAAATTTAAATAATCAAAAAACAACTTCAATCTTCCAGTACATTTGAATGGCTTTAATCTCCCTCAAAATGCTTTCCACACCCCCATACACTGTCCTTGTACATTATGCATACGGGTCAAGAAATGTTAATGCAACAAGTCGAGAAGCAAAAATGAGAGATGACAATGCTTAGTGCATGATCCACTCTCTTGATGATTGAGACAATAGTGCGTGATCTGGAAAACAATAGATTATCTTGCCTATTTCAGCATCATGTCAACATATTAGATGAAATAAGAAAAATGACAACCCGTGAATCTTTATTTTGTGATAAATCGACGATTTGAAAATTATTTTTCTAAAATTGATCAAGGGTCTTACTTACAAAAATAAATTAATGAAAAGATTTTCATCATCGATGAAAATATTTAAAAATAAATTATTATTGATAATAAAAACCAGTGGACTAATTTTTATAATTGATATAAATAATTATTTTTATAAACATGTCTTTCAAATCATTAATTTGCCACCACACAAACGCACTAAGGTTGCAGATGGTATATCTTGGGCGCGTCCTTGTTAGTGCTCTTTTGTCAGGAAAAAACTCATTGTTGGAACAAGTATGCCCAGAAAGAATAACTATGTTTGGTCCCACCGACCAAAATCCACCTGCAGAAAGTCCAAAGATGGAGAAGAAACATCATTCACTCTCCCTTATCCACCGTTTTAAAATGCAAAACTTAAAAAGTGTTCGATTTATGACGAATTTTTTAAACAAATCCTTTTTCTATAAAAACTTGCTTCCTGTCGATGGTGTCATCCCTAAGCTACAAGGTTAGTTGATGAAGTTTGATTCACTGGAATAAATGCTTTAACACACTTTTTTTCTTAGAGGAGACATCAAATAGACCTGTTCACTTCCTAGATTTCTGAGGATGTCCAAGATGATACATATAAATGTAAACTCAAACATCAACTGCAGGGTGCACTGAACGGTGGAGCTTAACATGTCAAGGCTCAAAATGTGCTCCAAGTGAATCAAGATATAATCCAGACCTTCCATGAAACCCAACAATCTTTTTACCGATTGATGGAAAATGAAAGTACTTCCCGACCTCCTCACCAAATGGCCCATAAGTTCTTTCATTGCTATGAAATGTGAGAGAGCGAACAATAATATACCCGAATAAAGATCCAATGTGACCAGAAAACGACGTCAAGTACTCTTGGGGATAATCGAGTTTAATCTGCAAAATTATAAAGACAAACATATTTAATCTCAACCCTCCCAAATTTAGAATCTTAAAAACAACATAAATAGAACATTTCGGTCGATAAGCTATATTTGGTTAAACAAACAACATAAAAGCTAAATAGATAATTCCAGATGCATCTAGAGTGTAAGACCTATTTTGATTTGCCACAGTTATCAAGTTATTCATCCGTAAAACGAAAGGTAATTGATTAAAGAAAAAATGCTTTGGCAACTCTTTGAGAACGGTTGCTAAAAAATTTAGGAAAGTTATTCTCAGACTTAAAAGTCATAAAGTAAAAAAACCTTTTAATATTCTTTTTTTCCTCTTTCGGAGGCTGTACTTTTCTGAAGGTATTGTGCGACTTCATCGTAAATAGGAAGGCTGGAAAAGTTTTCCAGGAAAACCAAAGAGAGGTCCCTTTTCTGTGATGATATTACATGATGCCCCGGCAGTGACTTTCTCATAGTTTCTCATTCCAATCTAAACTCAAAATCTACATACTGTTCCTATATCTCACTTTCACCTTTACCTTCTATTTATAAAATACTATCACATTCGTGCATAAACGTGACCTCCAAACCACTTAAACACAAAACCTTGAAGCAACGCAGAAGTTGCCCATTCATAAGATTCAATAAATGTCTAAAGGCCATACCTCGAGTGTCAGATGCCCTCCATCTCCACCGTGTTTAGGGCCCTGAACCACAGACCCGTTCTTGTCGTACTCAGCAGTAATTGAGTCAATAGCTGATCCACCTTTTACAATTATTTTTCTCACAACCGTGCTATCTCCATCGTCCCATGGATTGCCACCCTGTCCTCCAAATGGCCCAATGGATTTCAAGAGATGAAGATTAGAAATTGGCTCAAAGTAGACTCCTAGCGCATCAAGTTGAATGCCAGACCTTCCGTGAAAGCCAATTATCTTGCTGCATGCCAATGCACAGCTAAAGAACCTTCCTTCTTCCTTACCAAAGGGTCCATGCCTTCTTATATTGCTTTCGAACGTGAGTGATTGAATAACAGAATTATCATGTTTGATATAGCCTGACACTAAGGTCAAGAACTCATGAGGGTAGTCCAAGTTAACCTGCAGAATTAGCAATTAATTGTCATATTGATCTATATCAATGATGATAGATTGCAATGGCCTAAGCAAACATCTCATACACGAACGACCTAGAAATTTTAGACTTAGACCCAAGAATTTCTTAAAACTAATGTATGGATGGACTACTATTCTTACATCATATTTTTAGGGTCAACAATCGAAGATGATTGACCACTGGGTTCTCTAGCACACTTTGCCTATTCGCTTTCTTTAGTATTAGAAAAACTTATCGAACAAGGTCACTTTCACGGAGTCCATCTCGCATAAAGCATATTAATGGACCTTTATGTAATGTACAAAACAAAATTACGGGAAGAGATTTAAATGATCAAAAGACGATTTCAATCATTCAGTACATTTGGATGGTTTTCATTTCCCTCTAAGAAACTGTCCACAACCCCATACTTTATTGTTGTCCATCATGTATACAGGTTACTATCACTCACAATTTACTTTGATAAAGGTTCTCAAGTTTATTGGAAAACTAATACTCGATCTAGTGGTGGATTAGGGCAGTGGTAGGTGCCTACGACCTTTACCGTACCTTACTGAACCACATAAAAACATTCTTTCTAAAGTAGCTATTAATATTAATAAGAAAAACTCCATTATAGTCATTTTAGTACATTCAATGTGCTTTACAGATAGAGGAATACATATAGTGAACATAATAAATAAGAAATTGAAAAATTTCATTGAATTTGTTCGTTTGCAAATTTCCTTAAAGGATAATCATAAATTCATCTTTCCATCGGAACAATAAAACTATTATGCTTGTTACTTAACTTATAGAAGAGATGAAATATAATCAAGGTATATCTTTTTTTTTTCTTCAAAGGTTGGATAGGAAGGATTAGGCAAAAATTAGGATATATTATAGGAAAATAAAGCTTCCAGTTGAAGATGAGCAAATGAAGGGCTTTTGCAAAAGTTCTTCTAGAATCGATAACGAGGTTTGGGTAGGTGCACACGCGAGAGAAGGGAACCATAATATAAATGGAAAATATGGAATGAACTCACCATATGGATATCTCCGTTACCACTATAACCATGGGTAGAGGACCAAATAGATTCGCCCTTATCGTCATACTCAAAGGAGATGCAGATGATAGCATCTTCCAACATCATCTTTATTTTCTTTACACCATTAAATTGTCCATCGTCCCAATGGAGTCCGCCTTGGCCTCCGAATGGTCCAATAAGCTCGATTGGATATAGATGAGAGATTGGTTTGAAATATGCTCCAAGAGATTCAAGATTGGAACCGGAACTCCCAAAAAATCCAATGATCTTTCCCCCCGTAGCTGGAAATGAAAACTTCCTTCCAGTTTTAGTGCCGAATGGTCCATATGTTCTTTTATTGCTTTGAAACGTGAGTGAATGGATGGTAGTAGAGCCCAAATGACTTGTAATATAGCCCGAAATTGAAGTTAGATACTCACTTAACTTGTCCAGACTTATCTGTAACAATCATTTGAATGAAATGAATAGTTAATGCAACAACTTGAAAGACAAAAACATTATGCATGATAAAAACTAGTACGTGACACCAACTTCTAGATAGTAGGTAAATGTGTATGAGCGGAAAAAATGAAATAGATGATATTTCGTAATTCACTATCATGTCATATATCTCATATAAAAGCATATAGTTTTTGAGTTGCACATGGGATATCATTGGTAATATTGTGTAATTTCGAGATTAACTTATCACTTGAGTTTCATTAGAATAAAGATATGTTTCATTAGAATAAAGATATCTGAGAGGGACAGTTAATTATTCCGACAACTCATTATGGAAACAACTCATGTATGCAAAACAACATTAACAGGCATAGAAATCACCGATTTTCAAAAACAAATAAATTGTGTTCGAATAATTTTTCAATTTTGTTATGTTATACATCCCGCTGTCATACTTCGTGGAGGAGTTATAATTATGGTGATTCAACTTGGCAATGTTTTAAACATTAGCGACTAATGATTTCTATCTACGCATTACGTCTTCAGCAAATGTCATTATGAGCTGCACTAATCAGAAATAAAACAAGAGTAGGTTTCATCTAACACCAAGATCAACAATTCATCACTCGAATGGCACCAGTACCTTGTTCGTTGTGCCTCCACCACTTGTACCGTGTGCAAAAGAATGACCTTGCTCATAAGTGATAGTTATCGACTCAATTGCAGAGCCAGAAACAACATGAATTTGTCTAACGTCTGTATGCTTGCCGTCATCCCATCGGTCTTCATAATTACTATTTCCAAATGGGCCTACAACTTCAAAGGGATATGCACGAGAGATCGGTAAAAGATATGCTCCAATGGAATTAAGACAATTGCCACACCTCCCAAAGAATCCGGTGATCTTCCCAGCAACCGGTGGGAAAATGAAAAATTGCCCGATCTCATTGCCAAATGGACCATATGTTCTCCTATTGCTGTGGAAGGTAAGTGATTGAATGACGACAAATCTGGGATCGTCCAAAATGTGGCCTGACACTGAAGTCAAGAACTCGTTTGGATAATCTAATTTTACCTGCAGGCAGCAGCACAAATCTTGCATCCATCACCTTCGAGAAATGAATATTACCAAAACTAAGGGTATTGGATACCTTTGAGGACTTAAAAAGTACTTCAAGAGGATATTGTGTGAGCACTGAGAAAATCAGTTTGTTAGTCTCACTAAACTCATTCAACTCCATCTTAAAGCCCTGATTTTTTGCATAAACAGATGGAGTTCATGACACCCTATGCTGGGAACATCAAAGCAAAATCAAAATCTTTGATAAATCTAACATCAAGACAAGTATATAGAACCAACACAACTCTTTCTTTTTGTTATTTTACTATCGTCGGGGAGATCATGAAGCATTGTGGAACAACCCCGTTGAATCCTTTTAAGCAATTTACCCTCGACGTACCTGTTATTTTCTAATGACCAAACAGTACCTCATATTTTGATGTAGAGTATAGCATTAGTATACATAAATATTTTCATACAGGCAAAGGTCCACCATATCTTGGCAAAATTATTTACAAATATATGCCGTAGCATGCCATAACAATGGACTCACCGTGCATATTTTACCTTCCGTAGGTCCACCATGTCTTGGCGAGCAGACCAAACACCCATTCTGATCATACTCAATAGAAAAGGAGATAATCCCTGCCATTACAACTACAGTTATTTCTCTAACATCAGTGGATGTTTTATCATCATAAGGACTCCCACCACGACCTCCATATGGCCCTATTGATTGAAAGGGAAGAACAGAGGACAATGGTTCCAAAGGCAATCCAATTGAGTCAAGATGAGGGTCTCTCACCAACTTCTCCAATATCTCATACCACTGATTTTTTCTCTTCTTAGAAAGGAAGGAACCAAATCTTTTAAGAGCTGTTGGAAGTCCACCCGTGTAGTGGACAAGCCTCTCTGACAATTCTTCATAGCCTTCTTTAGGGTGGTCTTTGCTGAAGGCATGGTAACTCAAGAGTTCGAGAGATTCTTTATGAGTCAATCCTGGAAGTACGTGCTTGTTATCTACTTTGATATCTTCCAGCAACTGCTCATCTCTTGTAGTTATCAAAATTGGAACCATTCTCGATCTCCCGCTCCGAAATACTCAATTTGGTCCTTCTTAGTGATGTTATCGAGGACTAGAAGGATCCTTTTATGGCAGAGCTTAGCTTTTATCTCGTTGATGTTGCTGTGAAGATCAAACATTTCTAGACCTTCTACCTTCAGAACATCGTGGAGAAGTCTCTTCTGAAGAAGTAGAAGCATATCTTGGTTGGCATCTCCAACATTTTCAAGTAAGCTAACACCTTCAAATTCCCTAATAACATGATCGCAGATGACTTTGGCCACCGTTGTCTTGCCAATTCCTTTTATTCCCCATATTCCAATCACACGGACATCACCCTCTGACCGAATTTCCAGCGATGATATCACTTCCTCTACAAAGGAATCTACCCCAATAGCATTTTTGACAAAATGGGGGAGATTGCTCTAGGACTGACCGTGAGGAGATGTCTTACGATTTGCTCGATGAAGTTTGATTGATCCCTGTAGTTACATGGGAAGAACAAGTCCAATATGAGTAACTGTAGCATAGAGAGGCTATCAGCAGATAAGCGGTAAACCCAAGAACTAGATTCAATCAACAAAAATTTCAAATCGACCACTAATATGAGCTTTTTCAGGAGTGAACTTATTAAATACATTACCCATTTGCATCATTATTCAAGTGCCATCCTGACAAATTCCCAGCTTCTTTAAGCACATCCTTCCACTTCTGCACCAGCAAATCGTCGGTGTGGGTGGCCAGACAACTTCCGAAACCATCCCCAAATTGCCTGCTCTGTTTACGAACGTCCCCTGGCTCGACATCATAGAAAATGGGCAGAACCACGTGACCCTGATGATCTCTGAACCTCCTGTTGCACTCCAGGATCTCCACCAGCTCGTTCAAGCACCACCTTGATTCGGCGTAATTGGTGGTGAACACAACAAGGGCAGCCCTAGAATTGCGAATCGCGTCAAGCAGCTTGGACTCGATAAAATTCCCAGTCTCCTTTTTGTCATTGTCCCTGAAATGATAGATCCCTGCCTGCTTCAGAGCACGGAAGAGGTGGTCCACGAAGGTTTTCCTTATGTCCTCACCTCTGAAGCTCACGAACACGTCATACTTCCATTGAGGGATCAAAGCAGAAGACGAAATGGATGGCTCGATTTCTTCAGTTCCCATGGGGACAGTGCGTGATTGAGTGAGAGGATGGGAAACAGGCTGAAACCTTTTCTCTCAGGTACAGGGTATATATGAGAGAGAGAAACGCAAGTGGTGAATGAGAAGGGACGAAGAATCAAAGCTTCGTCGTCCAGCGAGCAGGCGAGCGAGACTTAATTTGTTCAAAGAGCTGAAGAACACTTCGTCGCTCGAGGACGATTAGGTTTGAATGGCCAAACAAACCACATCCATGAATCGAACTCTCTTAAAAGCTTGAGTTTGGTGTACGTGACAGAGACATGTCTGGAATCGCAAACATACGGGTTTGAAGCTTCAGGACCTGCGCGTTGTTTGTTGGAAGAAGATTCATCCTATCATTGAACGTAAATGAAATCTGCACGGCTGCATGTACATGTTAACTTTTTATTTCATTAAAAACTTCTCTTCGCAATGTCTTGTCCTTTTGTCATTGGAGAAAATGAAGAGCATCGAGATAGTTCTTAAGGACTAATGAGTCTCCCGTCACCCGGCGTGCTTCAATGCGACATCATATAACCTAATTTAACTAAAAGAATTATAAAAAATATCATGTCATACATCACTCATCACACGAGAAAGTTAGAGATCGAACTTAACCCTTATACAAATATATTGATATTGCATAGTTGAGCATTTTGTAGCTTTATCATATTTCTTTGCGTTTATAGGTACTAATAGTATTTAGGACTAATTTATTTGCATCAAGCGTGTCGTGGGGGCAGAGTGGATATTATTTCCTTGACCGGTGGACTGTGTACACGCTAGACAAGTTTGAATTCAAATCTCCACAAACTAGAAATGGGATTGTGATCCGACTTTTGAAGAGCTTTCATGACAGGCCTCAGTATCCATGCAAGATGGGGAATTCGAGGGGGTGGATTAGCCTTCAAAGGCACAGATAAATCCCGGGTACTCTGTTTCTCTCGCCAGGCGTGGAAAGAGATTGGAAAATTCCAAACGAGCAAGTGTGGTGTAGAAAAAGTGGGGACTGCGACAGTGAAGCCATTGTCGAATTCACCGGCGCAGTAAAGAGTTCGAGCAGGCCCGTCCATCACGTCCGTTTGAATTGGATCTGTCACACCCCAAATCACAAGAATCGGGGCATGACACAGCCATCCTTTTAGCAAAGGACGAAGCCTTAACAAACCAACATATAACCTGATATCAACATATATACATCCACTTATATATATATATATGACAAAAGGCATATGGTTACAATATCAGAGTTTTCTAAAACCACCAAAAAATACATACACCTCCTAAATAGCTAGCTCAAGTTCACTAACCAAGCTAGCTCACCAAAAATTTCCCACAAGCAAAAAGTCCTCCCCAATACAAACGCTCACGTCCTACTGGCGGCTCGCTGAGGAACCTGAAAAACATGAAAATGAGTGGAGTGAGCTACCATGGCTCAGTGAGTAACACATTTCTTCCAAGCAGATCGAGAATTCACTATGCACATTTACAATACCAATATAATACACTTTTAACATAATATATACATATTATAAATATCTCAAGAAAACAACAAAATAGGTACCAATGGTCGAATCCATTGGTCAATCTCATCAAACACGTGCCAAGATTCTATCCCATTGGCTAAACTCGTCAAAACACGGGTCAATGGTCCATTCCACCGACTGAACTCAAATCAAATGTCAATGGTCTACTCCATTGACCAAACTCATGCTCAAATGTCCAACCATGGTCACGCTTACCGCTCGTGACAAGACGACCAAGATTCCCCCTTGGCAAGGTCTCCACCTATTATAAACCGGTGGCTCGGCCCACAAGGATATCCTAGACTAGTATGCGCATACTTACACGCCCCTCAGGGTTCACAGAGACATTGAGCATCAACCAACAACAACAAATCTCCAATAATCCACAACAGAATCAGAATCCTTTCACAATTCAAGCATTTAATAAATATTGAAATGCTTAACATAAACTAGAAAGTTTCCAAGGTCCTTTGATAAAGGTTTCGCAAACCACTTTCAGGCAATTATCCCAACTAAAATCAAAGGACAGTTTCCTCAATCAGACAACAAATTGCAATAAAAGCCCGATCCTGTTTTTATGCATCAAAGAGTGCTATTTTTCAACTAATAGCATATATTACCCATAATATCTTTCAAATATGAGTTTAAAATACAAGGAAGAAATAATATCACTCACCTGAGAAGAGCCAAAAACCAACTAAGCCCTTATTTGAGCCGACGTACTCGAATTCCTAACAATTAATTCAAAATAATATCAAAGACCGAGTAAATAGACATTCTAAATAATTACTCGGCTATACTACATCTATTTGTCGATAAAATGACACTTACGTGCCAATGGAAAGCTCGCCTCAAATGAAAACCTATTGTTATCCCCTAGACACGGACACGCAAACAACTTTGTCGCACCATAACTTCCTCCACAAAATTCGGTTTCAAGCCAACTTATAGTCATTAGAAAGCCCTTTCGATGCACTACAACAACCCCATAACAGCCGCCTCAAAACTTCGCCGAAAACAGCAGAAAATCAGTCCCGAAACTATTGTTCGCAACAGTGACAGAACGCGTGCCGAACTTCAAAAATTTATTCCGGACAAACCGCAAGCTCAAATTCAATTCCGCAAAATGCTATAGCTTCAAAACATCCTAAATTATCATTCCCACAAAAAATTTCAGCTCAACGACTCAAAAATCGGACTTCGCCGCACAAATCTCCATAAACTCCGAATTTCAAGCCCTAATTGCTATTAATCCTTTCCAAGGATGATTAGATGCCTTAATCACTTACCGGCGCCATGGAATGGAGTTAAGATGAGCTGTGGAGGCATCCGAGGTGAGCACATGGGGGGTTTCGCCTCCCTTTTTCCTCTTTCCCTTCTCTTTCTCTCCTCTCCCGTTTCTACTTTTGCTCTGTTTTTCTGTTCTGTTTTGTTTCTGTCCTCAGCAGCTAAGAAGCAAAATAAAAATAAAGGTGGGCTGGGCTACTTAAAGGGAAAAAGGCTGGGCTGGTTTGTGGCCCATTTATTACAGGATCGAGCTTCATTGCTCTCCGCGTTCATTGCCGTGTGATTCGAGGAACAATTCGGTGGGGGTGGGGGGTTGTGCTGGGGGACAGTGGACGACCGTCGAGCGGGGACTCCGGGAGTTCAAGCGTTGATTCCGAGAGGTACCAATGGTAAATTGAGATAAGGCAAATTACAGCATCACCCCCTTCGACCTGAGCGTAGTATGTCCAATTAAAAATCCAATAGCCAAGTGAAATGATTCTGCCATGTAAAATGATTTGACAAGCCACATGAATTGCCGTGCTTGTGTGACGGGTCGGCAGTTCCTTGATCGTAAAATAGCTCATACGGCGCCTACTGAGTGGTTAATACCAAGTCAACCTTGTTTGTTCTCGAGTTGTTTCGAAGAATAATATGACAAATACTTTCCTCGTATTTGATCATACTAGACCCAATTTAGCTAGGATATAAAATGAAAAAAGATATACCTCAACTACATAAGCTAGGCGTAAAATTGAAGCTTCACCCCATGAACCGCCCATCAGTTGCAAACCAATTGGAAGGCCTTGCTTATCATTCCCAATCTGTGAAATTCACAACAAAAGTAAGGGGATGAACTAGATATGAATGTACTAGAGTTGATGAATGGAATAACTTAATGCGAAGGGTGAAGTCGGTAGACTAATGCCATTTGTTCTTCAGCTGGCTCAATGAGCTATAGCTGGATATCTTGGCATGATGTTACATGTCAGCAGTCTGAAGTGACGGTTTTCGTGCAGACGAAGACAAGAATTCCAGACACAAAAATCACATGAAATTGTGTGCACAAACCCGGTGTCACTCACGGGGACAGAAATGGTATGGAGAACTAGAAGATTTACTGCATGATTAATCACGTGAGGGAACCTGAAACAATGATAGTGTGCATAAACTACATGACAATTGTCGCTTAGGAAGAATGTCTCATTGAATATCTGAAAACTTGTTATTGCAATTAAAGCAAGCATGTGCACGAAATTTATGGTTTCAATGTAATTTGTGCGAAAAGATGGTTACTATCAAACTGGGGATCAATAATGCAACTGACAAACCTGTAACCTGCATATCCATTTCCCCATATTCAAGGGCACTAGGAGGTATTTTAGGTGCAGTCATTCTGTAATAAACAATTTTGTGTCAGTTGAAAATCTACAAGAATTAGGTTAACATTGAAGGGCTGAAAACTCATAATTTGATTAGTGTGATTCTGAATAGGTCTGCTAGGCCATTGAAGCGGAGATCACAAATTTAAATCCAATTATGCGTAACACCGGTTTGGTCCTTCTCAAACTTGGATGTGATTGAAAACACAAAAACTATGGCCGAGTCCAACTACAAATTCTCAAGCATTGAAACTGTATTTTCGAAGAAAAACACCAAGTTGAGCTAGTCACATTATGACCTACTCAGTGGTCCGCATCACTGTGACATCAACTTTCTTGAAGATCTCCATATGATGGCACATCATTCTTCTCCTGAAATCAGGTATCCACATCACCACCATGTCTAAGAATACTATAAAAAAGAATTGAATGAGATTGCGAATGTGTTTTCAAATGACCATTTGAAAGACATACCTAAACTGAATAAACTAGGTTCAACGGTTGCAGCAGCTTCAACTATGATATAGCTAATCTAAAAACCAGTCATGAATAAGTGCTTGTATTCAGACTTTTGCCTAGTTCAAGACAGTGGGAAGCATGATATATTTACATGTACACCTATCAAAATGGGTTCACAACTCATTTATGAACCTATGTTTAAGCTAGATGGAGATTTGGTCCGACTAAAAAGCAAAGAAAAACAGTTCATTCGCTATGGTCAGTGGATACTAAAACTTAGAAGTTCTTTAAGTCTCACTTTTGTCTCCAGGTCATTGCTTTGGGCTTTTGATACAAGTAAAACGAACCATTTTCAACCAAAAGTTGCTGCTTCTACAGAAAGTAACAAACATAGAATCCATTGACCTTAGAAATTCTCACTAGATAGCATTCTTGAGGAATCTACAAATTGCTCCAAGCACGTGAACCCAATGTCAATATCTATTCAAGTCAAACACCCGAGGAAATAAAATGCAGGAACACAGCAAAATTCATGAAAGAAATTAGGGCAATTTATGTCCATGAAGAAAAAAATTAGAGCAATGACCCTACATCGTACAGGCGAAGGGAGAGGCAACGAGGGTGGTGTCCTCAATGCTGGTCGGCGGAGGTGGAGGTGGAGGCTGCACGGTTAGGGCTTGGTCATGTCGTAGAGGGAGAGAGAGAGGGCTCAGCCGAAGGGGCGGCACCGGGAGGGGTCAGCGACTCGCGACGGCGGAGGCAACGGACGATTGAGCGCTTAAGGGGGCCTTGGAGGCGACCCGGTGGCTCGTTCGTCAAACGACGGCTTGGGGGCCTCGGAGGGAGAGAGAAGGGGCAGATCTAGAATTGTTGGCCGTCGCGAATCACGAATCGGAGACGGAGGGGCCGAGCGGGGGACCGTCGGTCGCGCGTGGTTGTCGTCGGTCGGCTGTCTGTCGGGCTTGGAGGGAGAGAGAGTCGGACGAAGAAGTGAGAGAGAAGAAGTGCAAGGGAGAGAAAAGAAGCCGCGCTCAATTTTAAAAATTTTGGGAGGGCCTGACAACTCTGGGCCCACAGAAGACACGTGCCACGCTGGCACCCGAGCTACGTCCAATATTTTCTCGCATCTCTTGGGTTTCTCGTTCCCTTTGCACGAAATAAGCCAAACACCACCGCCCTCACATTCTTCAATGGACCATATGTTCAAACGCTAAAACAAGACGTAAAATAAAATTTGAAAACTAGACAATAATGAACTAGCGAGACTCGATTTCAGTAAACTGTGTGCACTTAGTGTAGGCAAGAAGGAAAAGAGCAAATCTCAACCATAACAAAAGACACGAACGAGCATATATTTTCGACATGCATTTCGTCGGGCGGGTGGCGTGCGTCATAAGAAGAATGAACAAAATACTTGAAGGGGCTTACAAGAGGATCAAGACATGCAGTAAAAGACAAGCAACGACCCGACGGTAGTAAAGTTCATCATAGTTGAGGTCGAAACTCGCACATAACGGACGACGGTGGCCCGATCCGACGAGCCCGAGCCAGGGCACAAAATGAGAGCAGAACAAGGGTCCCTTACGTGACTCGCGGCATTGGACGGCAGACGAGCTCGAAGGTCAAGCTGCGTCCATCCGCCTCGCGCACCTCCGAGTCGAGATCCTCAAGGAGCCGACCTCTATTTCAGCTTGCTCTCCACTCGGATCTCACTTGACTCGCTTCTGGTTTTTTTTTTCCTTATCCCTCTCCCTTTTTTCTCCAGAAAAACTCTCCTCTTTTCAGATATCTCTCCCTCCCTCCTCTTCGCCGCCTCTCCTTTATTCGAGCTCATGGCCATCCTTTTTTTAGGCGAGCAGCTCGGTCGATGAAGGTACTTCGACCGGCGGTCCTCGGCGCACTAGCCGGGCTCTCCCTCGGCCGAACCGGCATCCCATCCCCTCTTCTCCGCTGAGGCCATCTCAGCATTGAAGGAGTCCGCCAAGACGTCCCCTCCGCCCGGGTGTCGCGCTAGATCTCGCACTGCTTGGCGCCTGCGAGACGTTTCCTGCATCGCCGATATACTCCGACCTAATGCCGTAGGTCATCCTTCGCGCGTCAGTGTTCTTCCGCGCGTGAGCCGTAGTGCCGAGGAAGAAGGAAGGAGCAAGGGAGGAGGAGGAAGCAGAAGAGAAGGGGGGGCCAGCCCCCGGGGCCGCCTCAAGCTCCTTAGCGCATTGAATGCGCCTGCCTCAGAAGTCCGCTTCGTCGCCGGCTACCCTGGTCTGCGTCGGTAGGCTGTCCCCTCGCGTGTCTTCAACCTCTGCACATTGCTATCTTCTGCCCCCTTCTCTTTGTCGCGCGCGTGAAGCGCAGCAAGGAGGAAGAGGGAAGAAGACTGGGTTGGGCCGAAGGAAAGAAAACGAAAGGGGCCAAGCCCTGGGCCTACGCCGGTAAAAAGAAAGAAAGAAGACACCCAGCCCCTCCTTGGGCCTCTCTTCTTTCTTTTTTTTGGTTTTTTTAAATAATAATAATAAACCTGAAAATATGGTAAAATAAAGATAGAAAATAAAATTAACATATGCAAATGATATTAATACCAAGGTGATGCAAAAATCTTTTTTGTTAGGGCCAAATTAGTCTCTAATTTTCTACGCAATTTAAGTGTAAATACTTAGTCAAAATTTAGATGTCAACAAACATGATTCTAGGTAAAATTTGAAACCTAAGAACCGCACCAGTGAGAATCTATAAGTTCCAAGTTCCAAGATATGTAGAGTAAATTTTAGGTTCTAATATATTGGGAACCTATTTCGACGAACCTAGGTTGGTAGAACCTGAAACTTAGAATCTATAACAAGTTTTTGTGTTTTTCTTAGTTTATGTCTTCACATAATTTGGAGGTATTCTATAGCGTTTATTGATAATTATATAATCTGAAATCACTAATCTAAATTTTCATTTTATGATTAGAAATTTTATTTCCGAGATCAGTAAAAATTTCAATTGCTTTTTTGATACAGTTATGCTCAAGCAATTGCTTTTTTCAAGATAATAATTTTATATAATACAAGAGCAAACGGTGTATTAAAAACCATAAAATTTCCTTAATAATATTCGACAAGTACATATGGACACTTGTTCTTAAGCAATCGATAATAAAATCCTTATTCATTTTTATTTTTGCATTCATTTTTATTTTACTTAACTAAAGGTGAAAAAAACCTATTAGTTCCAGGTTCCGATAAGTAGGTTCCAGGTTTCAAAAAATGAGGAATCTATACTGGAAATTAGGTTATAGGTTCCAAATGAAACTTGTAAGGAATCTGGAACCATTCACTTCTACTTTTCGGCCCTCAATTCTTAATTAGATCCCTGGAAAAAAGAATTGCCATATCTTACAAAAATATAGTGAAAAGTGGATAGTACTAAGGCCGTGTTTATTCCATAGAAAACTCAATAATAAAGAAAAATACTTTCCAGAAAAGTATTTTCTCAAAATACGGTTAGTTTTTCTTTGGTTGGTGATATATAATTGAAAAAAATTTCTGATGTTTAGATCTCATTGGAAAATGATTTCAATCTCATGACTTTATTTTAGAAAAAAAATTCGAATTTCGAATTTTTAATTTTTTTTTTATAAAATTCGAATTTTAATTTTTTAATTTTAATTTTAATTTTCTTTTTTGTTTTTTCCTTCTTAATTGCTCCTATGCTTCCTTGCACGCCATCCTCATTTGCTTCCTTTAGCAGCTCGTCCCCGACTAACTCATGAGGGGCAAGTTAATCACTACCGGAGGCCATGAGTTGCCTGATCTAGCAGGCTCAAAGATTGTTGACCATCCTTGTGGATGGCGATGGTCTGAGAAGAAGTAAAAAGAAAAAAAAAGAAGAAAAGAAAAGATCAAAATAAAAAAAATTCTAATTTTTTTAAAAATAAAATATTAAAATTCTAATTTTGTAAACTATAAAGCATCCAAATCTAAACTTTGGTATATTCAAAAACGTTTTTTTGGTTCTTTTAAAGAGGAAATCTTTTTTTTTTTTAAATTTAAGTTTTGGTAGGAAAACATTTTCAATTGACTAGGAGAACATTTTCTATTAACTAATTTTCCCAAATGAATCAAACTCTAGAAAATATTTTCCACAAAACAAACGCACTATAATCGTTGTATATTGAAACTATTTAGTAACATTATTAATGTGATGAAGAAGTTCTTTAGAAGAAATTACTAATTAAACTGGTTATCTTTTGTATGAGACCTAAAACTGATAGTTGTTTGCCTAGACTTATAGGCTATTACGTTCTTTCATTTATAACTTTATCTTTAAAACTTCAACAAAGTTGAATTACAAAAAAGGCTATTTTACATAATTCTACATATCAATATCTAAATATTTGAAAGGTTTTCAATGAAACAAAAGTCAACGAATGAGTTCTGCAATTTAAAAAAAAAACTAAAGGTTAAAAAAAGAAGTGACTGTATAAAGAATGTGGTTATAAATTTTAATATGCCAAAGTAAATTGTTTTTGGTCAATTCTACTCTACTCCTACGTTAATACTCATACTTTTGCCTTACCTTTTTGCAGTGCGTGATAGTCGAAACCAATTCTTGAAATTAAATCGTCCCCAACTCAATCTCTCCTAAATAGGTAGGGATTCGAACCCCTACATCCTCCTTCTTATGTGAGAATGGTGATCATTAGGGTAAATCCCAATGGTTTGCAAAAGTAAATTAGAATATAGTGTGGAAAGGGAGTTATTAATGTTGGTTATTAATTGCCTTTATTACAAAATGAAGTCACATTAGTAGATTGAACTGGTGTAATTGCACATGCTTTGCAAGGTTCTATATTTCAAAATTTGTTGAAAATTTACCAAAACTCCTTCTCTACTTAAACACATTCAACTTATATGAACACATTATTTTCTTTCAATGCTACAGCAATGACCGTAACCATGAATTTTTAAACAATCAAAGAATCTTATATGGAAAATCAATATGTATCATTTATTATACAATCAAATGTTATAGGTTAGATTGTCTCATATATAAATTCACTTTACACTTTTTATGAGCAATCATCTTTTTCTAATCAAGTAAAATTAACTCTATCATTGTATTCTACTACATTTTGTATATGCTTGAACCAGAATAAATTAATGTTATAATATTGATTCATGCTGATAATTATTTATATTGTCTCACATACATAATGGTATATAATATAATTGATTCTTTTTCCTATACTTGATATATCTTTTCACATAGCGTTGGTTTTGTTTTGCTACAAATTCTATTACAATCCCAAAATCAGTTTTTCTCTATTTTATTTATTTATTTTTACAGCATAAAATGCTGTGCCTAATAAGTCCATTTACTAATGTTTACAAGCATCATTATTTTCTCATTCTCATGTAGTTTACTTTTACAACTTATTACTAGATATAAATGATACTTATGATTTGATTTTTCCAAAATGTTTTTCTCTTAAAGTTTTCTTGTGACTAAAGAAGAAATTTCTCCCTATCACATGATTGGACTACATATTCTTTAATAGGCACATAAAATATCATGAGATAATAAATGTTTATACATGGATTGAGATTTTACAAGATTTTCCTCTATAATAAGAATCTGGAAAAAGAAAAATAACTTTTTCATTAGATTAAATGCATTTGATTTTTGATTTTTTTTTTGTCAAAAAATTCATTTGATGTTTAAAAGTCATATTTGCTATAATATATTAGGTTAGATTAAATTAGATCAGATCGAGCGAGTGGGAACGCATAATTCCATCCTCACAATTACCTTTTTAAAAGTGAGAGGTTATATGCTGCAGCCATGTGTTCTCATTATTGTCATGTTGAATAGATTGTCGCTAAAATTTATCAGGGATTCCCTTTTGTTTTTTAAGAGGTGGAGTCTCTTTCTTTTACTAGTAGCAAAAAACCTCGGAAATGATTTACTTTGCAAAACATATTCTATAGCTATTTAAATTCCATGGTCAATTTACAAATATGATGAACTTTCCAGGGCTGTCTAAATTATAATGATTATAACCATGAAATTTAATGTTAAACTCCATGATTAGTTCACAAATCATTGACATAATTTTGTTCTATGTACCATGTAAATTATGAGATCTAACTAAAAAATTAACATGAGAAATGGCACAATGGTGACATTGAGAGTCTTGAGACTAGTTGTGGAGGATACATCAAACTGACCTATCCACGTCATTGGACTTTTGAGAATGTTAGTGCAGTACACATTTATATGTAAACTCAAATATTGATTGCACGAAACACATAAAGGTAGAGCTTAGCCTATCAAGGCTCAAATGCTCCAAGTGCATCAAGATAGATCCCACACCTCCCATGAAATCCGACAATCTTTTTACCAGTTGATGAAAAAGAGAAGTACTTTCCGTCTTCTACACCGATTGGCCCAAAAGTTCTTTCATTGCTATGAAATTTGAGGGACCGAATGATAGTATATCCGTAATAATCTCCAAAGTAACCAGAAAATGAAGTCAAGTATTCTTGAGGATAATCGAGTTTAATCTACAAAATTAGAAAGACAAACATGCTTAATTTCAACCCCCAACTGCAGAATCTTGAAAATCAGCACAAACAGAACACTCCAGTTGATAAGTTGTATTTTCTAAGACAAATAATGTAAAGCTAAATAGATAATGCCGCTGCATCTGGAGTATAAGACCTATTTTGGTCTGCAACAATTATCGAATCATTGTCGGTAAAATGAATATCAATTGCTTCAAGAATGCTTTGGCAACTGTTCGAGAACAGTTCAGTAAAATAAGGGAAATTGCTATCGGACTCAAAAAGTTCGAGAGTAAACAAACCTTTAATATGTTGTTTTTGTAGGCAGTAGTCTTTTGAATGTATTGAGTGCTTTCACTGTAAATGGAACCGACGAATGCCGGAATACCAAAGAAAAGCGCCTCTGTGATGATATTACATGATGCCCATACAACGACTTTCTCAGAGGTTGATTCTCATTCTAGATCATTGGTCAATCTAAACTCAAAATCTACGGGCTGATCTCATATCATACTTTTACCTCTATGCTCTACTTAATACACTTTCCCACTCACGTACATATACGTGAAATCCAAACCACTCGAACCAAAGCATAGCAGCAACATAGAAGTTGCACGTTAATGAGATTAAAAGTACATGTCTGAAGACCATACCTTGAGTGTTATATGTCCTCCATCTGCGCCACGTTTGAAACTCATAACAGAACCATTCTTGTCGTACTCAACTATAACGGAGTCAATAGCTAATCCACCTTTTATAATTATTTTTCTCACACCGGTGCTATCTCCATCATCCCAAGGACTGCCACCTTGACCTCCAAATGGCCCAATGGATCTCAAGAAACGAAGATCAGAAATTGGTTCAAAGTAGACTCCTAGTGCATCAAGCTGGACATCAGACCTTCCATGAAAGCCAATTATCTTGCTGCAAGTCAATGCACAGCTAAAGAAGCTTCCTTCTTCCTTACCAAAGGGTCCATGCCTTCTTTTATTGCTTTCAAACGTGAGTGATTGAATAACAGAACAGTTTTGTCTGATATAACCTGATACTGAGGTCAAGAACTCTCGAGGGTAATCCAAGTTGACCTGCAGAATTAACAAGTATTTATTGCATTTAATTGTCACATTGATCCATATCAAAGATGATAGATAGATTCTAGTAGCCAAAGAAACTCTACATCCATGTACAACCTCGAAGTTGATCCTAGACTTGAGAATTTCTAAGACTACTATTCTTACATCATACTTAAAGGGTCAAAAATAAGACAATATATCATTAGGTTCTTTGAGCGCTTTGCTAATTCGCTTCATTTAGCATTAAAAGAAAAAAAATTAGCATACCAGGTTATTCACATGGAGTCCATTTTGCATAAAGCATATTAATTGACCAATAACTTCAGGGCCGGGTAAAGCACACGGATCACTATCACTCATAACTCTACTTTGATAGAACTTTTTCAAGTTTATAAGAAGAAACTAATACTTGATGTAGTAGTTGCACATAAATGAGTGAGAAAGAGAATCAGAGGTGGTATGAATGGAGAATATTTAATGAACTGACCATATGGATATTTCCACTTTCGTGACCATGGGCAGAGGACCAAATAGATTCGCCATTATCATCATACTCGAAGGAGATGCAGTTGATATCATCTTCTAGCATCATCTTTATTTTCTTTACGCCATTTAATTTTCCATCATCCCAAGAGTGTCCACCTTGGCCTCCAAAGGTCCAAAGCACTTGATCGGGTGTAGATGAGAGATTGGTTCCAAATATGCTCCTAGAGATTCAAGATGGGAACCAGAACTCCCATAAAACCCAATAATCTTTCCACCAGTTGCTGGAAATGAAAACTTCCTTCCAGTTTTAGTGCTGAATGGTCCATATGTTCTTTTATTGCTTTGGAATGTGAGTGAATTGATGATAGTAGAACCCAAATCATTCACGATATATCCTGAAACCGAAGTTAGAAATTCAGTTAGCCAGTCCAAATGTATCTGTACCAAACATATAGAGGGTAAAGAAAATGTTAATGCAACAAGTTGAGTAGCAAAAGCATGGTAGATGACAACGACTAGTGTGTGATGCTCTTGATGATTGAGATGATGATTCATGATCTGGAAAATAGTAGATTATCTTGCCTACTTCGATATCATATTAACTATAATAGATGTAATAAGGAAAACAACAACCTAGGTGCGTTAGAAAAACTCATTGTTCGAACAACTACGCCTAGAGAGAATAACTAGATGTTGCCCTACCAACCAAAATCATTATGCAGAAAGTCCATAGATGGAGAACAGTTGATTCACTCTCCCATATTAACCGTTTTAAAATACAAAATTTTTTAAAAAATGTTCAACTTTATGATGAATTTTTTAACAAATCTTTTTCCAATAGAAACTTGAGTCCTGTTGATGGTGTCATACCTAAGTTCCAAGGTTAACAGTTTATCACTTTCACCCAGACACCACCTTCAGCAATGGCATGATAAGCATCATTGAAAATAAGGGGTAATGTTTATCGAACATTGAGTTCCTACTAGAGTAGTGTACCGTATTTTTTTCGCCGCCATCGCCTGTACCGTGTCTGAAAGAATGACCCTCCTCATAGGTAAAACTAATAGATTCAATTGCAGAACCATAGACTACAACAATTTGTCTAACATCTGCATGCCTGCCATCATCCCAGCGGTTTTTCCCATTTCCAAATGGCCCTACTACTTCGAAGGGGTATGGAGGAGAGACAGGGCCAAAATGAGCTCCAATGGAATCCAGAAAAGAGCCACACCTTCCATGGAAACCAATGATCTTTCCATCAACTTGTGGAAACCTGAAAAACTTCCCTTTCTCATTGCCAACTGGCCCATATGCCCTCTTATTGCTGTGGAAGGTAAGAGAGTTGATGACATGACAAGAATCTTCTCTAATGTAGCCTGACACTGAAGTCAAGTATTCAATTGGATAATCTAAAGGTACCTGCAACAATTGCAGAAGAGCAAAGTGTGTATCGATCACCCTTGAAGAAGGGAAAATAATATGCTCTCTAGATGCATTATTTAGGTTAAGTTTTCCCAAAACAAAAGATATCTAATTATTGGGACGACTGGAGGACTAGTTAGAGGCTTTGTCGTGTATACTTGTACTCCCCTATTTTGGAGCACCGTTTGCCTTTCTTACTAGTCTGTACCATAATTAAGTGGCATTCCTAATGCTCTATATTGACACTGACAAGCACTGGAGTAATCTCTGATTAACTGTAACATCAGAGTAGGTAGATAACGCTAGTGCAATTTTTTTCTTTTTGGCACCCTAAAAGAAAAGATCTTAGCAAGGTACAACAAAACCATCAACATATTGGGAGACGATCAAGCATCGTGAAAGTACGCATCTGATGTGTTTCAAGCAAATTAATATTTTGACCCCATGGCAACACTTTTTAAATAATATTCCATTTAATCAATGCCCAAAAATTCATCAAACAATATGAAGCACTTTACGACATGTGCTTCCCAAGATCATATTGCATTTATCAATCAACAATTTTTGCTACAATTTTATGTGCCTATTTCTACAATTAAGCATGTAAGATTATCTAGTTAACCTAAAGTAAGAAAGTATAGATAACCAATGCTAAATTAGGGAAAGTGAATATTGTCATCTTATCCCTTATACCCTATAATAAATTTCCATAAATTAAAAATTGAAAAATAGGCACAATTTTTTTATGGAATTAAATATGGATATCAATAAATAATTCCAAATAAATATTTAATATGCCAAAATTAAAATTTACCATACCAAAAAAAACATAAATTAAAAATTAGGCATATCAAAAAAAATTGAAATAGGCCTTAGAGGAACCTACACTCACCTTACGCGCCATTCCGTGCATGTGGGGCTAATAGCTTGGTTGCACTGCATCAATAAGCCTTGCTGATATCAAGGCAGGCTAGTGGAGAACATTATAATTCATTCAAGACCTTGCACTTCGCAAATGATGGAGGCAAACACATGGAGGAACGCAATCCTACACTAGCTATAGGCACATGAGCATGACAACTGAAATTTACAATGTCCAAAAGAAAAGTGAGGACAACTTCAAATCCATTATCTTAGGTGCTTGTTCAAATTAGTTGAATCTCATTAACACCAATCAATAGAGAGACTCGAAACCAAACTAATTTGATAGCCTGATGGAGAGATGACGATAACAATGGAAGATAAAGGGAGCTCGTCAATGCACATGAATAAATTTACTAATACAGTATAACACTTATTAGCACTACATAACACTATTTTCTCTACGGTACTATGTAATACTAATGTTTCAGGAAATAGTAGGCAATTGACCACTTCTCATACATGGCTTTATATTAGGCATAGACAAAAACCAAGTGAAAAGCAAGCCCATCCCCACTAATGCAGCTCACGAAATTAATGAAATCGATATTTGTTCAAATAGCGATAATGTTACTAATCCTTAATGAAGACCGTCCTTTTTAAAACCACAAAGTAAGTCAACAATCCTACTGCAAGCTCATCACAGAACATCAACTATGAGACTAAATGAACAAGTCCCAATTACAACACAAAATTTTTCGTGAAAATCGAGTGCCATATTTCTCCATAGTCCCTATGAAGGCCCTATTTCGGATTAATATTCTTTTCATAGTCGAATTAATAATCCCATCTTTACTCGGATTTGCTATTTCAACTTGGAGTAGGAAACCATATAATTTGGTTAATAAGTCTAATTTGGACTTTCCTTTTTCTTAATAGTAAGTTCAACAAAATCAAGAAAGTGAATTCGCGTATAATTAAGACAATCTTGCATCCAATCAAAATCCAAGATGAATTAATTGAAGAAAAATCAAACTAAATCATCCATATTCAAGCTTCAAAAAATTATTATTCTTGTCTTGTAGCTTCAATCTACTGCTACTCATCTTCAAAAACCCAAACTATAATACATAATACTAGAACCTTTAAACCTCAAAAATCAGCAAGATACAATTGAAAAGAAGTATCTCTAGTTTCACCCCATCTAGAGGCTCAACATTTGCATCATTGAGTTCGACAACTAATATTCAAAATAATGATGGACTCAACGTCCCAGCCATGACATTGCAATTAACCACAAGTGAGGAGATCATGGGAAATAAAGGAAGAACAAGCTAGATTGCCGCTTTTTCTTTTGCACGTATATAATCAAATAGAGCCTATTATTCAATCTAATAAAATCCATACTACTTTCCAGTAATCATTCCATATAATCAAACGAAGAAAAAAAAACTTTTGATGTAGACCCTGTCTTACTAAAGAAAAGGTCAAAAAAAAATGGAAACTATCCCAAAACTCTAGCCACCAAGAATCAAACTACTCATATAAATCGAGAAATACAAGAACCAGACCCAATTAATCGGTGCACTCGATCACACATGGGAAGCAAAGGGATCCATCATCAACCATAGAGCCAAGCCTCATTTCGAATATATGGCTAAAAACCGTAGATAGGTGACAACATAGGCACCCGCAAAAGCCAAAAAAACCAACGGGTAAAATCCAAAACCAAACAAAATCGGACTGAAAACAATCTACTCAATAAACAACATGGGTTCATGGGCAACAATTGAAAGGGAACATATTGAGACCAAGAATCTCAACTTTCGAATTTAAACCATATAATAATTGCTAACTTACATCATTCAATTGAAAAAAAAATTCAAAATTTTAGAACCCTGTCAAAATTATGAATTCAAGAATTTCGAATTTCTCAATATATACTCAATGAAATTATACAAATTATATATGGTGGGAACATGTAGAACAAAAGCTCTAAAGTTTCAAAATTGATTGATCTATGCATAAGGTTTTCATCCCCTAATCATGCTCCAAAATATCCAAAAAATTTATATGTCGAAGTCAAGACCTATATGAACATTTTTCATGAAGGAGTCGACCTCTAGATCTCAACACAGAAATTGAAAAAAAAAAAATCGACAAAAGCAATAGGCGGCAACATACATATCAGAACTTAATAGAACAATATTACAGATTACTGAACTGACTTTGGACGACAATTTTGGATAGCAACCAACGCCGGATCGGGGCGTTCTATGGCTTTTTGGAAAGCTCTTTAGTCGACTTCAAATTTTATGAAGACATCAAACACTAAAAAACTTGTTTAATAGCTTGTTTCTAGATATATGCACAGAGAGGTCCATCATAGATCCGAAATTGCAAAATAATGATCATCCAAGAAATCAATATATCATCATCATCATAGCTTATTTCTTCCATTCTAATGCATTATTTTTACCTATTTAATAAGTATTTTGATTTGATCTGACAAAAAAAAACTTTGATTGATCAAAATCGCATAAGAACTTATAAAGCACAAACTGACATAAGCTCAAAACCGAAAGGAACAAACACGATAAACACCATAATCGGATTTGTTAAAAAAAATTTGGATTTTACAATCATATATGACCTGCTCTGATACCATATGTAGAAATTCTTAATATAAATAGTCAATAAATTAAGAATGAATTCGATCCATACATGATTGTAAAACACCAAGAATCCATATATGTACAGCGGAATTAAAGCATACATGTTTGAGCCATAGCCTCAATTGATGAAAAACAGATCAAACTGATGTAATCAGTGATCTATCGGTATGCCGAATCTTCCTCTCTATGACCTATTTCGGTTTAGCAACTTTAATGGGATTCAGCGACTAATAGGTATAACCTACCCTTTTATAGGCTAGAGAGGGGACCTAGCAAACCCTAATCAATAGCGTGTCAACTGGGCCCCTCCCATTATGAGCTTCAGTTAAACACAATTGCCTACACTTTGCTGCTCAACTAGGCCTGTTATTAATAGATGCCAAAACCCAATTCAATAAGATTACTTAAGGGTTTAAATTATATTGGAATATCCATTAACCCAATTATATAAAATAGAAAATTAATTAATTAATGTAAGCCCATTATAGGAAATTTCCAACAAATTGTGCTCTTGAGTTTGAACATTTTTGCAACTTCGGATTCCTGCGCATTGTCTTGTGTTTTGGCGATTTTCGCCTCTTAAAAGTTAAACACAATTGCCTACACTTTGCTGCTCAACTAGGCCTGTTATTAATAGATGCCAAAACCCAATTCAATAAGATTACTTAAGGGTTTAAATTATATTGGAATATCCATTAACCCAATTATATAAAATAGAAAATTAATTAATTAATGTAAGCCCATTATAGGAAATTTCCAACAAATTGTGCTCTTGAGTTTGAACATTTTTGCAACTTCGGATTCCTGCGCATTGTCTTGTGTTTTGGCGATTTTCGCCTCTTAAAAGTTGTTGAATGCTTTCGAGGCCTCTTAACATTCGAAGAACACATTAAGAGCCTTCGATTTGATATATTGTGGTGCCCGAGCCGACTCCTTTTGCTATCTCAATTCCTTGCACGAAGTTGCTGGTCTGAACTGTTAAAAACTGCTGCAGCATGCTCAATCCGATTTTTAGCGACTTTCTCTAATTTTTACTGAATTTTATGTTGAGCTCCGGATCTAGGTGTCTTCATAAGAGTTGTGTTAAATGGAGTTGGTAACGACATATCTTTTTTCCATAATTTTTAGAGTAATATTAATAGGTGAAATCTACTTAAAATCGTCATTAGGTCATTCTGTCAACAACTTTTACCCGAACTTAGCATTTTTGTCAATTTTATATGAATTTTTTGGTTTGGATTTTCAAATCACGTCCTTCATAAAAGTTGCTCCATATAACAAAATCTTCAACATATCTTTTTCAAAAGTTTTCTGGGAAATGTGTCCCGATGCATATTTTTGTAAGTTGATCATGATTTTTAGGCGCCTTTTCCCCCTGATTCGATTTATTGATTTTGTATCATTTGATGTGATTGTTTATGGAAGTTGGTATCAACATGAAAAATGTTCCAAAATTCATTTTTATTAATGTGTGAATTTTGCATAATTTTCAGAGCATGTTCGGGTGGTGAGAATGCATGTCATTTAACCTCTGCGCATGTTGACTTTCTGCGACCTGAAGCTTTGTCGAATTTTTGTGAATTTTTCTGTGATGATCTGGAACTAGCTTCCTTCATGAAAGATGTTTATACATGTCTTTCCTATGTCACGTAATTATTTAATATTTTTTTGAGCTCATATGATAGGCAAAATCCCTTGTGATTTGAGTTAGGGTCCTGTCTGCCCTGTTTTAATCTGAATTGCGTTTGCATCAAATTAAATATGTAATTGGCATTTTTTTATCATAAAATCCTCATGAATGTTGTCTCATGCATCAATTTCATTCTAGGGACACTCGAACCCTTCTGAATGGGTGTCATTAGTTCATGTAATTGCATGTATTAATGTAATCTTGTTCTGTTACTATACATGCAATTCATGATCGCCTTGTTTTTGCCATTTTCATAACATGTCTTGTGATTGCATACAGACATAGGTCTCTTAATGAAAATGTTCATGAGTGTGTGCTCCATTTTTATGATTTTTTTTCCACATTTCTGCCATGTCATATAGGAGCAATGGACCATGCACATTCTTAATGTAACCGTTACCCTGAATATTATCATTAGCATGTTTGTGTAGATATGCCAAATGGGACTTGTAATCAGCCTTAGTTGGGCTCATGATCTACTAGAAAATCTTAGGAAATTCCTCAAAATTTCTAATGATGCTAAATTCGGACCATTTTCATGTCAATAGATCCCATTTCCATTTTTTGCAAAGTTTCTCTGAAATCTGGAAAATTATAAATTCGGATGGCATGTAGGACCATTTTCATGTTTGCACTTTGTCATTTTTTTATGAATGTTTATGTTAAGATTCAGTGGCCGGACCTTCATGAACTTTGTTTATCATCTTTAGGACTATCATGTGACAAAATTTGAGAATTTTCAAATGTCATTGACATAATTATAATGTCATGCAATTGCATCAAATTGCTACTGCCCTGTTCTGTTTCGTGATGTTTTTCTGAGTTCCTTGATTTTTGTAAATTCGTGTGATGCTTATTTCCAGAAAATTCCTCATGAAAGTTGTTCCTCATGATGTGTTTTGTATAACATAAATTTTACAGAGGAAATTGCTCAATGGGTCATGTTCAATCGTTCGTCTTTTGATCCAATGTTCTGAATTCCCCTGTTTTGCTTCATAGGATGTGTTCGTGTTCTAATATTTTTTAGAAAATGATACATGCAGAACCAATCTTCAATGTCTTCATGACTTTTGATTGTCATTTCATGAAATTTAAAACAAAAATTTTCAGAAAATAAAATGTTCATTGTACGAACATTCGTCGCATGTGACTAGGCTCAATGCATGATCAAATGGATAAAGTGAACCAGTGTCGGTACACTAATTATTTGATTGAATGCAAAATAAAGTCTTCAAACTTGCTTATGTGCTTATTTCCAAGTTCAATGCATGTGGTTGTTAATTACTTGCGTAAACCTGATGCAGGTTTGTCGGAAATCATGGGGTTACACATTATAACTCGACTCTAGGGTTTATGATGTAAACCGTCATAAGTGAGTACTTATGATGGTTAACAATCATAAGCCATGTCTAATGAAATGAATGGGGAACATTTTGTAGCACGTTATGCATGTAATCTCCAAAGGCTGATCCCAAGGCTACTTTGGGTTGATTTTTGATTGTTCACCTTATCAATTTGTTTTGTATGCTTTTGCTTGATAAGTTGTTTGTTTCAAATGCAAATTGTTCATTCAACATTAGTCAAGCATTCAGACAAGTGAAGACGGTGACCTTAAAGATGATGATGGTCGATGTCCCTATTCATTTGATACCCAACATATATCTTGGGTCTTTCCGTTGTGTTGTGGAAAACCCGATGAGTTGAGGGTCTTCCTTTCTTTTATATTACTTGCATACTTAGGGTTGCATGTTGGATTTTCTGCTTTCCTTGGGTTTTTACTTTTTGCAATGCAATTTCAATTAAAATTCTTGCCTTTTGTTTCTCATCTTTCTAGAATCAGAATGGCATGAAACTGATATCCATGCATGGTCACCTTTTCATTTTAAATGGCACGAAAAAGTAAAAAGACACGCATGATCACCTTAGGTGAAACACGATGATTGTTAGGTACCAAAATGGCGTTAATAGAAGCGTTAGCATAACTCTAGTCCTCGAACCCTAGAGCTCTAGTTATGTAGAAATTGAGAGAATTCTCTTGACTCTCGATTGGGCTTTCTAGCTAGTCCTCGAATAAAGGCTAGTGGCAATTGTTGACACCCGAATTTTTGTTTATTTTTGTTTTAAATGCCCATTTACTTTTGCATATATAAATACATATTAATTTCTAGAAAAGATAAAAAAATCAAAAAATCAAATTAAAAAAAGAAATTAAAAGAAATTAATTAAAAATTAAAAAAATCGAAAAAAAAAAAAAAAAATCTGCGAGATGGGCTAGCTTGGCCCAGTTCACACCTTTACTCACTCAACATGTTTTCCCTTCTCTTCAGGCCCAACCCATCTCCCTCTATTTCTTCTCTTTTTCGGCCCAGCCCCACTCTTCTTCCTCCTTTGCTTCTATCTTTGGACGCTTGCGAAGGACAGCGGGGAGGACGAAGGACGGTTGACGAGGAATGTCGCGCGTGACGCAGCTACTACAACCTGGCGGCGATAGCCAGCGTCGTACTGGAGAGAGAAGGCGGAGGCGGGTTTGAAAGATAGACGAGAGGGAGATTTTGAGTGGGGGTCTTCTTTGGCAAAAAAAAAGAGAGGAGCGAGGAGGAGCCTGCTTCTGGTTTGGAGGGGAAAAGAGAGAAAATCGAGGAAGGGAGGAGGCTGGCAGTCACGCCTGACTTGTCGCCGACTACCCACCACCGCGCCTCAACCCCGGCCCCGGAGACAGGTTAGCGAGAAAGGGAAACAGGGAAGAGAAAACCTGTTTTTCCGGTCCAAGCCACCCACGACCCCATCCGGCGACGTGCGAAGGTGAACCCAGCGATCCAGGGCGAGAGAAAGAAGAGTTCGGCCATGCACGAGTTTGTCCAACGGCATCCCGGCGTCTTCCTCAAGCTGAACAAGTTGGTTTTCCCCCTTTGGTTTTTAGACGAGGCCGGCCGGAGCTCGCGCCGACTAGTTCGCACGAGTCCCGGCCCTTACCGCCCTTCTAGCTTGTCCTTGCTTCCTTTTGACATGATTTCCGAAGACCCCTAGTGAGTGCGAGGCTCGGTTGAGCCCGAGGTCCCCGAAACCGGTGATGCCCATTAGATGTTCGATGAAATGTCTGAATGAAACCCGGAAAATTTCATGGTTGAATCTCTCCTAGATAACCTGCTTTCGTAGATTTTTGGCCGTATATTGTTTGATTTCATGTTTCTCTTAGTATTATACCTGTTTTCGCGAGATTTCCGTGTTGGAAATTTCCTATAATGGGCTTACATTAATTAATTTTCTATTTTATATAATCGGGTTAATGGATATTCCAATATATTTTAAACCCTAAAGTGATCTTATTGAATTGGGTTTTTGCATCTATTAATTACGGGCCTAGTTGAGCAGTAAAGTGTAGGCAATTGTATTTAACTGAAGCCCGTAATGGGAGGGGCCCAGTTGACACGCTGTTGATTAGGGTTTGCTAGGTCCCCTCTCTAGCCTATAAAAGGGTAGGTTATACCTATATGTCGCTTAATCCCATTAAAAGCTGCTAAACCGAAATAGGTCATAGAGAGGAAGAATCGGCATACCGACAGATCACTGATCATATCAGATTGATCCGTTTTTAGTCAAGTAAAGCCATGGCTCAAATAGGTATGTGTTTAATTCCGCTGTACATATTTGGATTCTTAGTGTTTTACAATCATGTATGAATCGAATTCGATGGCTCAAATAGGTATGTGTTTAATTCCGCTGTACATATTTGGATTCTTAGTGTTTTACAATCATGTATGAATTGAATTCGTTCTTAATTTAATGATTGTTCATATTAAGAAATATTACATGTGGTATCAGAGCCTGTCATATATGATTGTAGAACCCAAAAAAAAAAATTTATGAACAAATTCGAAATTTTCTCCCTTTAACCTAATGTTGTCGTTATTTTCTCATGTGGACTCTTTCATCGATTGATTCTGAAACCTTAGGATTTTTATTCTACATGTCGAGATCCTTCCAACCATATATAATTTATAGATTTTCGTTGAGAATTGAGAGAGAATTTCGAATTTGAAATTCTAGGGTTTGTACCATTGAAAAGTTTCAGATTTTTTTAAATTATTTGCAATTGAATGATTTATGTTATAAATTGATGCATGGGTATTGTTATATATATGCTTTAGAATTGTTTAGTTGCATTAAAGTGAATTTTTTTTTTGCCTTAAATTTGAGAAAATTGATTTTCGACCGTGGGTATAGGATCCGAAAATTTTGAAGCTTCAATATTGTTGATTTGTTCGATTAATCTTCGTTTAAATCACTCTAATCCATTTATAATGGTGTTAGAATCAAAACCCATGAAAATTATAACAAAAATCAGGCATAAATCATTTTTTTTTGTTCGGGTCTGAAACCAGGTCGTGTGACCCGGTTTGCAGAACTCGTGACCCGGCTGGAGGTTGAAGAAGACCTCTAGCCGAGCCGGGCTGTCTTCTGGGCATAAGCCCAGCCATTGGGCCTGTTTTCGGGTTGTTGGAGTTCCTGGCGTGAAGCCCATCTTCAGGGCTTCTGAAAGAAGCTGGGCTTGCGCCGAGCTTCTGGATTCTGGGTAGAAGCCCAGCTTTTTGGGCTTATGGGAATTTTGGGCATAAGCCCAGAATTCGAGATTCTGAAAGAAGCCCACGCGGGCTTCACGTCTGGGCCAAAGCCCGGTTTCTGGGCTTCTGGGATTTTGGGAGTAAGCCCAGAATCCAGGCTTCTGGAGGACAGCCCACGCGGGCCGGTGACTAGAGTATTCTGGCCCGAGCCCGCTGGGCCTAATAATAATAAATAAATAAATAAAATATTAAATGAAAATGAAATTTCAAAAAAAAAATTTGTGGCAAAAATTGTTGTTTAATGCAATATGATTTTGGGAAGCACATATTGTTAAGTGCTTCATATTGATAAATTTTGGGCATTAATTAAATGGAACATTATAAAATTTTTTGGAGTTCCTATTAATAAAAATTGGTATATACAATTACCCGCCCAAAGGGAGTTATTGTGTATATTAATTTGAAAAATTGCATGAAGATAAATTCCCACTTTAAATGGATGGGGATGTATAATTGGAAAAATATTTATCCGCCCAAAGGGGATAAATTTTTTGAAAATTATATGTAATTCCCCTCTATATTAATATAATAGAGATAATTGATGGGGATGTATAACTCAAAATTTATATCTTCCTAAAGGGGATAAATTTTAGAGTTATGTGTAATTCTCCTCTATGTTGAGATAATGGAGATGTATAATTTAAAAGGTTTTGTTTGCACAAAGTGAATAAGCCCTTGATAATTATATGTAATTCTCCTTATCGTCTCTATATATCAATGTTATGGAGATGTATAATTTAAAGGATTTGTCTGCCCAAAGGAGATGGATTCTTGACAATTATATGTAATTCTCCTTGTTGTTATTTTACAATCTTCATGCTGTGGAAAAATAATGGTGCATTATATGCTCTGCCCAAAGGAGAGTTTATAATGTACTAATTATTTTGTGGAATTATTTATTGCCCATAATTGATCATATTGCATTATTTGTGTCAAATAGTTACTTTTGCTGTGAACAACAATAATGCCACGGTTGAAATGTTAACTGGATCAAACTTCAAGAGGTGGAAACAAGATATAGAGTTTGCTTTGGGAATTGTGGATATGGACTTGGCACTACATGAAAATGAACCTCCCAAGCCCAATGATCAAAGTAGTGCAGATCAAAAGGCCCATTATGCTAGATGGGAAGAATCCAATCAACTGAGCCTCATTGCTATGAAGAGGTCCATTGCTGAGCATCTCATTAGTGGTTTACCGGAAAATACGAATGCAAGACAGTTCCTTGAAGCAGTGGGAGAACGATATAGAGTCTCGGACAAGGTTGAAGCTGGAAACTTGCTGCATAAGTTAACAAATATAAGATATGATGCTGTTGTGGGTGTTAGAGAATTTATACTGAAGATGGTCCACATTCAGTCCAAACTCAAAACCCATAAAATTGTTCTTTCTGAAGATTATATTGTGCATCAAGTCTTAAATGTTTTGCTAGCTGAATTCAGCCAGATTAAGACTGCTTATAACGCTCAGAATGAGACTTGGAGCGTTAATGCCCTAATTTCAAAGTGTGTGACTGAGGAGGAGAAGTTGAAGAAGGAGAAGAATAAGTCGGCCCACGTAATTGCTAATGCCAAGTCGAGTTCCTCTAGGGGAAAATGGAAGCCTAAAGGGTCAAATGCTCATGGTCCAAAGAAAAGCCAAGACTTCAAGAAAAATGGGAATAATGGGAGAAATGGAGATAAGGATTTCAAGTGTTTTCACTGCAAGAAGCAAGGTCACAGGAGAGCCAATTGCTATAAGTTCAAAGCTTGGCTAAAAGGAAGAAAAGAAAGTCACCAAGGTGAGTTGTTGGTTTGTTTTGAATCAAATTTGGTTGATGTTCCTCCGGATTCTTGGTGGCTTGATTCTGGTGCTACTGTTCATGTGACTACTACCTTACAGGGTCTAACAAATCTAAGGAATCCAAGTCTAAGGGAGTTAAAGCTTAAAGTTGGAAACGATGTCGGAGTTGATGTGGAGCGCATAGGCACAGTTGTTTTGAATTTAGATTCTAGATTTCAGCTCATTTTGAATAATGTCTTTTATGTTCCTAGTTTTAGGAGAAACTTGATTTCTCTTTCTTTGCTTGACAAAGCTGGATATTGTCTTTATTTTGCAAATAAAATAGTGGATTTGAGTTATGATTCCAGAATTATTGGGAATTGTGTTCTGTGTGATGGATTATATCGATTGTCCTTATCTCTTAATAGTCCATATTGTTCCTTTAATGTCGAGAACAATGTTGCTAAGAGATCCTTGATTAAAGAGAAATCTTCATTGCTGTGGCATAAGCGATTAGGGCATATCTCCAAAGAAAGGGTCAAACGACTTATCAAGGCTGATATTCTTCCTCCTCTTGACTCGGATGATACTGAGACTTGTATTGATTGTATGAGGGGAAAATTGACTAAAATTAAGAAGAAATGTGCTACTCGCAGTCAAAACCTATTGGAGATAATTCAGACAGATATTAGTGGGCCATACTTAACCACTCTGTGTGGAAATAAGTACTTCATCACTTTTATTGATGATTTCTCCCGTTGTTGTTACATTTATCTAATTAAGGAGAAGGCTGAGACTCTTGACATGTTCAAAGTGTTTCGCACTAAAGTTGAGAAACAATTGGGAAAAATTATCAAAATTGTCAGATCTGATCGCGGTGGTGAGTATTATGGGCGATATACTGAGACCGGACAACAAATGGGACCGTTTGCTAAATATTTGCAAGACTGTGGTATTGTTGCTCAGTATACAATGTCTGGAAGTCCCGAACAAAATGGTGTAGCTGAACGGCGCAATCGCACACTCATGGAGATGAAACGAAGTATGATGGGTAGTTCTAATTTGCCTGAATACTTATGGGGTGATGCGATTAAAACAGCGGCTTATATATTGAATCGCGTGCCTAGTAAATCAGTGCCAAAAACACCTTTTGAATTATGGACGGGGAGGAAACCAAGCTTGAATCACTTTCGAGTTTGGGGTTGTCCTGCAGAGGTGAAAATTTATGATCCTTCTCAAAAGAAGACCAAACCCAGGACTACTAGATGTTATTTTATTGGATACCCTCACCATTCCAAAGGGTATAGGTTCTATTGTCCTACTCGGGGCACTAGAATTGTTGAGTCTCAAACTGCTAAATTCCTGGAGTTAGATGTTGTTGAAGAGAATTCTTCTCAATCTTTTGAAAGGGAAGAACCAAACAAAATGGTTTCCATTCCATTGCCCATCTTGAATGATGATTCCATGCGAGAGCCTTGTAGAGTGGAAATGTAGCAAGAAGCAGATACTAGAGATATGGCTACAAATGAAATTTCCCAGACGAATGATCAGGCTCTAGAAATGCCTGTGCAGAGATCACAACGACAAAGAAGACCGGCACTTTAAGATGATTATCATGTCTATCTTGGAGAAGCTGATTTTGACATTGGACATATAGTTGATTCGGTGACCTTCAAAGAAGCTCTTGATAGTGATCAGGCAGATGAATGGTTAAGAGCGATGAAGGACAAGATGATTTCCATGTCAAATAATCAAGTATGGGAACTTGTCGATTTACCTGATAGGCATAAACCGATTGGCTGCAAATGGGTTTTCAAAACCAAGAAAGATAATAAAGGCAACATAGAGAGATTCAAGGTGAGATTAGTTGCAAAGGGGTTCACATAGAGAGAGGGCATTGATTATACTGAAACTTTTTCTTCGGTGTCCACTAAAGACTCATTTCGGATAATTATGGCATTGGTGGCTCATTTTGACTTAGAGCTTCACCAAATGGATGTCAAGACAGCTTTTCTAAATGGAAACCTGGATGAAGAAGTATATATGCAGCAACCTAAAGGGTTTAAAGAAGCTGGAAAGGAGCATATGGTGTGCAAGCTTCGGAGGTCTATTTATGGTCTCAAACAAGCATCACATCAGTGATACTTGAAATTTGACAAAGTTGTGAGATCATTTGGTTTTAAAGAAAACACGTTTGATCAATGCATCTACATGAAAGTAAGTGAGAGTAAATATATTTTCTTAGTACTTTATGTAGATGACATTTTGCTTACTAGTAGAGATGTTGATCTATTGAATGATACAAAAAGTTTTGTGTCTGCAAAGTTTGATATGAAAGATCTTGGGGAAGCCTCTTTTGTTTTAGGCATTGAAATTCATCGTGATAGATCTAAGAAGGTTCTGGGATTATCTCAGAAAAGTTATATAGATCGTGTTCTGAAGAGGTTTAATATGCAAACCTGCATGATTGGTGAAGCTCATGTTGTGAAAGGAGATAAATTGAGCATAGAACAATGCCCCAAGAATGATGTTGAAAAAGAAGCAATGAAGAATGTTCCATATGCTACTGCAGTTGGCAGTCTTATGTATGCACAAGTCTGCACCAGACCTAATATTGCTTTTGCTGTGAATACTCTTGGGAGATATCTGTCGAATCCAGGTCATGAACATTGGGTTGCAGCTAAGAAAGTGATGAGATATCTGTAACGAACAAAAGATTTCAGGCTTGTGTATAGCAAAGTAGATGACCTAAAGGTGATTGGATATTCAGATGCTGATTTTGCTGGTTGTTCGGATGACAGAAAATCAACTTCTGGATATATTTTTATGATGGCTGGAGGTGCTATTTCTTGGAAGAGCACAAAGCAAACCTTGGTTACAAACTCTACAATGTATGCTGAGTTTGTAGCGTGTTACGATGCTCCAACTCAAGCTGTTTGGCTCAGAAATTTGATCTCTGAATTGCGAGTTGTGGACTCTATTGCTAGACCTATGGTGATTTACTGTGACAACACTACAACTGTGTTTTATTCCAAGAATGACAAGATCAGCAATACGTCCAAACACATGGAGATCGAATATTATACTGTTAAGGACTTAGTAAAAAATGGAGACATTGTGATAGAGAATATTAGAACTAAGTCCATGTTGGCCGATCCCCTAACAAAAGGCTTACAACCCATTTTGTTTGAAGAACATGTAAATAATATAGGTGTTTTAGAGTCTTTTGATCTATTTTGTTAGTGGGAGCTATATAGTTTGTATTTCTAGATATTATAGTTATATACAAACTAACAATGCTTTTATAATGTCTATTAAAGCATTTACTTATGATGATCATTATTATTGATTTTATCGTTATCCTTTCTCCTGTCAACTGAGAAATGGAAATATGAAACAGTATCTTTAAACAAATTTTAGTTTAAAAACGACTGGATGTCACTGATTATGAGATCTCATGTTAGATTGTGACATATTTGTGCAATTTCATGTTGTTTAGAAATCACACTGAGGCAATTTCATGTTGTTTAGAAATTGCGCTAATGCAATTTCATGTCGTTTAGAAATTGCATTGAGGACCGATAAGAAATAGTGTATATTTTGATCACATGTTGGCACTATTTCTTACTATACTACTAGGCCCATGATCCATGAAAATATAATGTTTATTATATGTAATTATGGAAGGTCATGTGTTGCAATATTTTCTTAACACGTTGATCGCCATAGTCCTATAATGAGGTTATATAGGATTTGATTGGTTTTGAGATGCCATTATTGGAATATTATTTTTCAAAATTGTGGCCACATAAAACAAATTTTCAGTTATTAACCCGAGTGTGTCTTTTTCAAAATTAAAATCATTTTAAAAAATAAAACAAATTAATTAATGTAGCCCAAGTGGGAGAATGTTGGAAATTTCCTATAATGGGCTTACATTAATTAATTAATTTTCTATTTTATATAATCGGGTTAATAGATATTCCAATATATTTTAAACCCTAAAGTGATCTTATTAAATTGGATTTTGGCATCTATTAATTACGGGCCTAGTTGAGCAGCAAAGTGTAGGCAATTGTATTTAATCGGCCTTGTAATGGGAGGGGCCCGGTTGACACGCTGTTGATTAGGGTTTGCTAGGTCCCATCTCTAGCCTATAAAAGGGTAGGTTATACCTATCAGTCGCTTAATCCCATTAAAAGCTGTTAAACCGAAATAGGTCATAAAGAGGAAGAACCGGCATACCGACAAATCACTGATCATATCAGATTGATCTGTTTTCAGTCAAGTGAAGCCATGGCTCAAACAGGTATGTGTTTAATTCCGCTGTACATATTTGGATTCTTAGTGTTTTACAATCATGTATGAATCGAATTCGTTCTTAATTTAATGATTGTTCGTATTAAGAAATATTACATTCCGTGCATTTTTTGAGTCGAAAGGAAGCATTTTTGGTTTTTCGGTGAGGGCAAGCGTCATGGGTCGCCGGAAGTCACCGCCGGTGGCAGCCGGCGGCACTCGGCGTCGGTCGGACGGAGCGACCGACGCCCGATGACGACACGGCGACTTCGTTAGGATGGGTAGGCCTCGCCACGACGCGGCACGACGGAGTTGCAGGAGTTCCAGTGAAGGAGACGTTGGGCATCGAACCTGAGGAAGAAGAAGACCGGCGGGGAAGAGAGAGAAAATACATGCACAAAAAGACAAAAAAGGTATTAAAAAAAGGGTGAAAAATAAAATAAAAAAACGAAACGAAAAGGCTAAAAATGAAAAAGGCAGGGTGGGCCGGGCTAAGAGGCTTCGAGTGGGTTTGATCTTTGGGACAATTGTTGGTGTGGGCTGAAGATGATTAGGCTAAAAAAATAGAATAGAAATGGGCTTTTTAATTTCTTTTAATCATGGGCCATTTTAAAAAATTTCGACCGGGCCGTTCGGCCAGCCCGATCGTTGCTCCGGCCCGGCCTAATAGGGGCCGGGTCGGTTTAGTAGGGCCAGGTCTCCCAACCCGGTCCAAATCACTTTTTAATATTAAAAATTAATTAAAAATTAAAAAATTAAAAAAATTCAGAAAATCAAAGAATATTAAAAATCTTAAAAAGTCTAAAACATTCGAAAATCCTTTAAAATTTTAAAAAAATTAATTCAGAAAAGTTTTGAAAGTTGTTTTTTTTAAAGTGATTTGAAAAATACAAAAAAATTCCAAAAATTCCAAAAATTCCAAAAAAATTAGAAAAATTAGAAAATTCCAAAAGCATTAATAAATGTTTCTCTTAAACTTTCAGAAAAGCAAAAAAATATAAAAAATCTTGAAAGCCTTTTTTGTTTAATTTTGGAAAATTCGAAAATATTAAAAATTTTAAAAAAATATTTAGAAAATATTAAAAAATTCGTAAAAAATCCAGAAAAATAAAAAAAATTGCAAAAAATTAGAAAACCCTTAAAAAAGAAAAAAAAATACTAAAATTGAATAAGCCTTTAGGGCTCTACAATGGGTTTTTATTTTATGTTATATCTCTACATCTTATTTTGTCGCAATTTTTAAACGTTATTTCCTTACTTTAGAATGGTTAGAATAAACCTTAGTTTTCTCGAATACATTGCCATGATCGTACTAATGCACGATTAAGTTAGGTATCGAAAGGGCGTTGGTCACATGAATAACGTAATCAAGTCTCCGACCCTAGTTTCTCTGGTTGCGTAAAAAGTGAGACACGTTCCGATGTCTCACTTGATTTCTAGCTGACCCCAATAGGCTAGTGGCAACTCCTTATTTGAAAATTTTTATGAATACCCAACGTCGCGTAAGGTATGGGATTGGGAGAGCCCAAGTTAATGAAAGGCCGTCAGCCCGAGATTAACAATACTCCTAAACCTTATATTTTGAAAAATTTAGGTTGCGACAACGACTTCAAAATACTTATCTTACATTATTAAGCAACTTAGATAATAAAACAAACCCGTCATGTGGGGTATGGATCCTCAATTGAGATCTGCCATTGTTTAGCATACTCATTGCTACAACCTTAGATAAGACGAGTTGACCATGTCCGTCTATGGAAGTACCTTCGTAAGAGCGACTGTCGAGCATGGGTTTTGGTTGGGGGCCATCTTGGTTTAGCATACTTTTTGCTTCGACCTTAGATAGGACAAATTGATGGTGTCTATCTATGAAAGTACCTTCGTAAGAGCGACTAAGGTAAATATACCCCTAAACTCACTTTTGTCATCGCTCACAATGTGAAAGTTGGGTCATGACACCTTCCCTTTGTCACGTGCGGTATGGGTTTAAGAAAGTCCATACTCACGATCGATGGACCTCTTGATGGATATAATTGTCATCGATGATGTGTTCAAGCCATCTTTGACAATTTTCCTTTTGAGGATTGTCTTGTAAGTAAATACCACTTAAGACCTCCATTCCTCTCGATGAATAATCGTCGCCAAGGACAAGCTGCGACAGGCTTGGAGACTCTACTAGGGACTTGGTTAGTATAAGAGAACTTGAAGATGTTAAAAAACAATTGTCGTGTTTACTAACGTGTCTTGTGTAGGATTGCCTGTGCGTCAAAATCACATGGAAAAAAAGGTACGCTGTTAACCATGTGTTAAATGGTCTTGTAGGAAGGAGATATAAGGGTGTCGTGTTTATAAACCCCTTGTCTTCCAGGTGGTGTATGGATGAATGAATGAAGGGATTATATTGAACTGCTGGTTATTTACATTGAAATGCTTGTTTACGAGCTTTAACACAACACCGCACATACAACCGCGGTCTAAAACACCAATCACCCAAATCAAGCTATTAGGAAGGTTAATGGGTGGAATCTGCAAGTGAAAACTTGTGGTAAATCCTCTTTCCATAAAACCCGCTCATGTCCTTAATGGAAATTACACTAGCTGATGATAGTAACAGTTAGTAAATTGCTTCCATTAATCGAGATGGGGACTTTAAACCTTTAGCACCCTACCTTTGGGCATCGAAATCTCACTGTCCTCATGCGATGTATGATTTGTGCTTGCCATGGTTTGGTTGGTAAGAATCGTTCTTTTTATGTTGATGATTATGCTTCTTAATTCATGCATTTTGATCCCGTAAACTTTACTTTCACCACGACAATGGATTTTTAATCTCCAATGCCCTACGAGGTTAGGATCTAGATGGATAAGCCCGAGATAAATGTTATTCCTATTTCGAGTGGAGTCAAAGACATTTGGGGAGGCCTTAGCTTGAAGCACCAAGACTACGTGATGAAACGGATCGGATATCTCCCAACATTATTGATGGTTGAATCTCAAATCGCCATGGTTAAGACAATGGCTCACTTTTGGAACCCTTCAATTTCCACCTTTGTATTTAACCATACAATGGAAGTTCAAACTAGTGATTCCGGTTTATACATTCATCATCAAACGCTGTAGAATACCTCAAGATCGCGTGAAGACATAAACTAAGAAAAACACAAAAACTTGTTCTAGATTCTAGGTTATAGGTTAAGGTTCCAAGTTCCATGTTCTACTAGCCAAGAACCTACAACGTACTTGTCAAAAAAAGTTTTCCAAATTTTGGGACCTAGAACTTACTCTACATACCTTGGAACCTAGAACTTATAGGTTTCTATTGGTGCCATTCTAAGGTTTCAGGTTCTACTCTAGAACCATGCTTCCCTCTAATTAAGCGAGAGTAGACTTGTACTCATTGTACAAGTGTAGTAGCACAACAATAGAGCACAGTAGTAGGACACAGCAATGAAACTCATCAAAATAAGGAGGTTAACAAAAGTCAATTCTTACTTCTTAGACATTGCTGAAACTGTTTCCATTTATTGATGTGCCACCATGACAAATTAATCAATCCTAAAACATGAAAAGTCCAAGATACTCTAGATTTTTTACAACTCAATGACATAACCGTAATTAATTGATCGTCTAGAAGGGAATTATCATAGCAACTTAAGACAATCCCCTCTAGAGCAAAAATCAATCCCACAACAATCAAATATCAAACGCAAAGCATGAGAACACCCTTATTATTAGGTGGGTAAAATATGCTTTAATTGTGATATATTGTAGATACAATTTGATATTTGATCGTCAAATGATTATAACTATATCATATGTGACGTCTTGAATTTTGATCCTATTTTGGGATTATATGAAATGGTTATATTAATCAATGCCCTATTAGTGCAATTACTCTGAACTGATCATTCACGAGTTATCTAACCATTCGGGAGAGCAATTAGGGATCGATGCACTTATGATTAGCAAATTCAATCAGGGATGGACTGTTCAACCATAAAGATCTAAAAGGGACAATACCACCCTGTTACTAGTCAATCAATAAATGGAAATAAATCGATTCGGCAGAGGTACAGAGTCGGATTGCAAGTGATTTTCGCACAACTTCGATACAAGATACGAATGACGTTAAATCAATTCCTTATTGACTTTGTATTCAGGATAATCAATTGAACCCCCTAGATTACATAATAACCAAGGGTCACCCCTAGTTTGAAATTTGACTTAAAAGTGGGTTGGAAAACTATCGACCATGGGTCAAATGTGAGAAAAACCCTAAAAGCCGTCCGATGGTCTAGGCTGTACTAAAGTTGCAATTGATGTAATTTAATCCCGATTTTTAATCCGATTTCAAGTACAAACTTTCAGGAACTTCATGAATAAATAATTAGATGTCGCCACATTTATTCTCAAGTTTTTCGATGAGCTGCAAAGTGTCGGAAAAGAGGATTTTAGACCGAGAATTGGGGCCCACAGGTGGGTTGGCCCTACGCCGGCGACCCAATGGGCCTAGCACCCATCAAGGACGACCCAAATTTGGCCCAAGCTAGCCCATCTTCCTTTCTCTTCAGCCCATGGGCCTTCCTCTTCTAGAAGCTTTTCTTTGTATGGTCCTAAGTAGTTTGTTTTTGCTTGGTTGAGAATGAAACTTGAAGGGCAAGTTGGAGGACTTCTTGTCCAAGTTTGCTTCTTCTTTCTTTCTCCTCTCTCTCTCTAGCAACCACCCAGCTCACCTCTCAGCTCACTCTCCCTCTTTTCTCTTCCTTTTTCCCTCATTTCCCTCTCTTCTTTCATTGCCCCTTGTTGTTTACCCTTGCTATCGCCCCTGTTGTCGTCCACCAGAGCTGCTGCCATTGTCCACCATGCAACTGCTGCCATCCAAAGTCCAGCCACCACCCGCCGGTAGTTGCTTGTCACCATCGGCCGCCTGTCTAGCCTCTAGATGCCACTGCCTTCTGTTCTTGCTAAGAACAACTCACCGAAGTTGTTTCGCCAGAATCTGGCCATGAGTATATCACACAATATTTCTTTCATTGTCGTTGAGCTGGTGTCATGATAAAAAAAGAATTTTTCTCTATTTTAGCACTCATGGATAGAATCTCTTATTCCTCAATTGCTTGATAGAAATTCCTTCGGGTATCAAGCCATATGATCTTCTTGCTGACCGAATCCGTCTTTCCATTCTCCAGCACATTGAAATATATTCGGCCAAAATCTTGCCCACTACATCCTTGAGAAAATCTGCATTACTAAATAAAAGACTACTATTTCTTTACTTCCCGAGAGAAATCAATCTCTCAATTTGATTTTGAAAATTTGCATCCTTGAGAAAATCTACATTAGTGGGTGAGATCAAATTTTCATCACCACGAGCCTAATCCAACTCATTAAATTAAAGCTCGGTACTATCAATTGGAGCCCATCCGCCACCGGTCCATTGCAAATGCAATAATAATAAATGTTTCTAAAACTATATGCTATGCAATTTAATTCTAATATTTTTGTTTATGGGTTAAAATTAATCCCTAAATTTTTGTGCATTAAATTACTAATAATCAATCAAAATTTAGGTGTCAACAACCCTACAGAGTGGTGTTGTCGAAACTAAAAAAATTAAAGGTGCATATGTGTCGCAACCTCACCTCGGGTGCACCACCTAAGGTTTGGCTAATGGGTTACTAAGCCTAAATTTAGTTCGGGCTCTCCCAAGCCCATACCAATTCACAACTTAGGGTTTAAGTTTTTTAACATGCCAATGATTTTTACTTAGGAGTCGCCACTAATCTATTTTTGGTGGGTCGATTAGAAACTCAAGTAAAGTAACGGGAGAATTACTTCACTCCTATGAACCAAAGACTATGGGATCGGGGACTTGATTACATTAGATTTCTCTAACGCCCTTTCAGTACCTTTTCTCTTTTATTTAAAAAAATGATTTGCAGGCAATTTAGATTGATTTTAATTTACTCCATAACATGCAATGTGATCATGCGAGTGCGCAATCATTATTTAACACTCAATAATGCAAAGCAATAAATAAATTGCAAGCACAATGAAAAGACACTTACCTCGAAGCAACGAAAGCATCTGCAATGTTAGCTTAAAAAAATCACATCAATGATCCTAGATATGATTTCTAATTAACATGCAATCGTTTAATTTTCTTTTAAGGTTTTCACTTATTTAATGAGGCCTAAAAAAACTAAGTGCAATGCATGCGATGGCATGCAAAAGTGTCTAACTATAATAACATGCAACGTGTAACCTAATATGCAAATTATATGTCACGTGACATTGATTATTTAACTTAATCTAATGCAAAAATATATTTAATGCAACTATCCTAGCATGTCACACATTCGAATGACCCTAAACATGCAATGACTAGATGACACATGCAAGATGACCTAATTCTACATGACATGAACATGGCAATTTTTATTTTTTTTATTTTTTTATAATCAAAACATGCAAACTATCCTAAAAATATTCTAACAAGAATCACATCCAACTCAACTATATTTTTTTTTGGGTTTTCTTTTATAAGGAAAATCAATCCGAGCAAATGCATTGAGAAAAGCACGGCAAGATATTATCCTTTTCCGTCTAATTTTGGAAGTAAATTGACGAATCGTATCTTGGGCATGAAATCAGATTGACCAATTTTTTAAAAGAAATCACGAATCGTATCTCACGCATGATATCGGATTGACGATTTTTCCGTGCAATCACGAATTGTATCTCGGACGTGAGATCGGATTGACGATTATAGCACGTTAAGAAATTAGGGAATAATCCCTAATTTAAAAGGCTACTCGGGAAATATTGGATAATATCACGCAAGAATTCGATCAAAAACGCAATTATTCAAACAAGGCAATAAAATATATGAATCTTGATTGAGGTGAGATTATTACCTTATTCAAATACTCGCTCGCCAAAATTGGTCAGATTCGGCAAGAGCGTGTGGGCAAGACCACGCACGGTGCTGTTTGACAATGGCTCGGTAGCGCTTACGGTGGTTTGATGGTCGCTAGAGGGGTTCTCCAAGGCCTGCAAAAATAGAAATTTCCAAGCTTGGCAAGGGGGCCAGGAGTCGTCGATGGACGGGAGCAAGGCCAGCGAATCTTGGTCTTTCACTGTCGGCTTTGTGACACAGGATTGCGGCAATGTCTCCAAAGCAAATCCACTAGCCTTCTGACGATCCCACTAATTTTCAAACTTTGACCGTCTAAAGCCCACACTTAAATTTTCTACCTTTAAAGAAAGACTAGTGTGTTTCGCACAAGGCGTGACTCCTTCGTCGTTGATGCAGGAACTCGTAGTACTAGAACCTCTCGACCTCGGGTCAGCAGGTCATCGTCGTTGCAGCAGAGACCATCGCGGGCAACGTAGTCCCTCGTTGAAGCAGGAGGTAGCGGCGCGGACCGGAAGCAGCAGGAAGGGGTGTTGCACGACGTGGGTCTTCTTGGCTCGGCCGAGAGAGGACTCTCTCTTCTCTCTCTAACAAGGGCTGCAGCTCTTTTCTCTCAATTGTGGCTGTGCTCTCTCCCACTCCCTTTTCTGTGCTTTTTTTTTTTTTTTTTTTGTGTGTCCCTCTTCAGTGTGTGTGGCCCCCTTTTTATAGGTGAGAGGACTATATTATTTAAGGAAAGATGATAAATCTGCACGTTGCCTATTCTTGTATCCCACGTGCAATATTTTTCCAATATTTCATCCGACGCTTTCCTTGAATATTGAAAGAATAATGAGAATATTCTCGGGAACATTCTCATATTCTCGGGAACATTCTCATATTCCAACTCGCCACCCCTTAACGGAAATATTTCATCCGACACCTTCCCCGAATACTGAAAGAATAATGTGAATATTCTCGGGAACATTCTCATATTCCCGGGAATATTCTCATATTCCAACTCGTCACCCCTTAACGGGTCTAGCCAAATTCTTTTTCACCGTGGGCTTAGTCCAACTTGTTAAATTAAAGCTTAGAACCACCAATTGAAGCCCATATTCGACCTGTCCAACGCAAATGCAATAATAATAAATGCTCCTAAAACTATATGCTATGCAATTTAATCCTAATATTTTTTGTTCAGGGGTTAAAATTAATCCCTAAATTTTTGTGCATTAAATTATGGATGATCAATCAAAATTTAGGTGTCAACAATATGCAAGGTTGTTAGACAAATGATTTATTCACCCAAGTGCATCACCTTGGAAAGCACCAGTTCTGTTTGTCAGGAAAAAGGATGGGTCATTACGTTTACGCATTAACTATCGACAACTTAATCATGTGATGATTAAGAATAAGTACCTATTGTCTAGGATTGATGATTTGCTTGACCAGCTCCAAAGAGCTTCAATGTTCTCCAAGATAGACTTAAGGACAGGCTATCATCAGTTAAGGATAAAAAAAGAGGATATACTAAAGACGGCATTTCGTACGCGCTATTGTCATTATGAGTTTACAGTGATGCCATTTGGTCTAACAAATGCCTTTGCTGCATTTATGGATTTGATGAACCGGATGTTCAAGGAATATTTGGATTGGTTCGTGATTGTATTTATTGATGACATTCTAGGGTATTCAAGGAATCCAGAAGACCATGAATAGCACTTGAGAACGGTGATGCAAACCCTTCAAGAGCATGAGTTGTATGCTAAGTTTAGCAAATGCGAGTTTTAGCTAACTTGAGTGGCTTTCCTTGGTCACGTGATTTCTAGCGAAGGGATTTCCATGGACCCAACTAAGATTGAAGCGGTCATGAATTGGCCGAGGCCAACTACAGTGACTGAAGTTCATAGTTTCTTGGGATTGGCTGGCTATTACAGGCGATTCATGGAAAGATTCTCTACGATAGCCATGCCATTGACGTAGTTACTAAAGAAGGACAAAAAGTAGGAATGGACGGATAAGTGCAAGTGTAATTTTCAAGAGCTTAAGCATAAGTTGATTTCGCTCCTATTCTGACGATATCGTTTGGTCCTGGAGGAGATGAGATTTATAGTGATGCATCGTACAAGAGGCTTAGCTGCATTTTGATGCAACATGGGAGAGTAGTTACATATGCATCGTAACAATTAAGACCTCATTAGTTAAACTACCCGAGACATGATTTGGAATTAGCAGCAATTATATTTGTGCTAAAGATATGGAGGCATTACCTTTGTGGGGAAAGATTCCATATTTTCATGGACCACCAAAGTTTAAAGTACCTGTTTTCCCAAAAGAAATTGAACATGAAGCAGTGTAGATGGATGGAACTTCTTAAGGACTATGACTGTGACATTCTATACCATCTGGGTAAGGCGAATAAGGTAGCGGATGCACTACGTCAAAAGTCATCCATTGCATACATGATAGTTAAGGAATGGATTCTACTTAAGGGAGCTCGAAATTTAGAATTCAGGCTCAAGGTAAGCCATCTTTCTAGTTTAATGGCTACCTTCAAGGTAGAGCTCGGAATGCAAAATAGGATTAAAGCAATGCAATCTTTGGACTCTGCAATTCAAAGGATTCTATAACTAGATGCTGCAAAGAGAAAGTCGGATTTCCAAGTATCCAAGGAAGGGATCTTGAAATTCCATGGACAATTATGTGTGCCCACTAATGCTGAGCTTAAAGAGGAAATTTTATCAAAAGCTCACCGTAATGAGTACAGCGTACACCCAGGCAGTACGAAAATGTACCAAAATCTACGACAATATTATTAGTGGAATGGCATAAAATTTGGTATTAACAAGCATGTGGCTAGATGTTTTACATGTCAACAAGTGAAAGCGCAGCACTATAAGCCCAGCGGGCTATTGTAACCCCTTGAGATTCCTGAATAGAAATGGGAACACATCATGATGGATTTTGTAATGGGATTACCGAGGAGTCAACAAGGCAATGACTCAATTTGGATTGTAGTGGACAAATTGATGAAGTTGGCACATTTTATCGCCGTACGAAAGGATTATGCATTGTAAAGGTATGCGAAATTGTACGTGTGACAAATTGTCTGTTTTCATGGAGTATTAGTGATGATCACGTCTGATCGAGACCCTTAGTTCACTGATGTATTTTGGAAAAGCTTATAGATAGCTATGGGAACTAAGTTGCAGTTCAGTACAGCATATCATCCGCAGACAGATGATCAATCGAAAAGGATGATTCAGACGTTGGAAGATATGCTCCGAGCTTGTGTGTTGGATTTTAAAGGAAGTTGTGAGGAGCAACTTCACCTTGTTGAGTTCACCTACAATAACAATTATCAATAGAGCATCAAGATGGCACTATTCGAGGCATTGTATGGCAAACCCTACAGAACTCCGATTTGTTGGGATGAGGTTGGCAAGCGAAAAATTACAGGCTCAGAGTTAGTACAACAATCTTTAGATGTTGCCAAGACTATTTAAGAAAGGATAAGGACGGCCCAAAATCCGACAGAAGAGTTATGCGGACAAGCGATGTAGGCCTTTGGAGTTTCAAGTGGGTGACCATGTGTTCCTCAAGGTATTGCCAAAGCGAGGTACTTCGCGATTCAGTAAAAAAGGAAAACTAAGCCTGAGGTACGTTGGACCTTTTGAGATTCTAGAAAGAATCAGGATTTTGGCCTATCGTCTTGCGTTGCCACCTAGACTCATGCAACTGCATGATGTTTTCCACATGTCAATGCTGAGAAAATGTGAGCCAAATCTGACCCACGTGCTAAATTTTGAAGAGATAGATGTGGACGACATGGTGTTATACGTGGAAATGCCAATATAGATAGTGGATCGAAAGGAGCAGGTGCTATGGAAAAAAAACGATCCCCTTGGTCAAGGTAATCTGGCAACATCATAGCATAGGAGCTACATGGGAAAGTGAGGGAATAATAAGGCATTAGCACCCCTATCTTTTTGAGGATTCAAGTATTAACTTAAATTTCAAGGACGAAATTTCTGTAAGAGGGGAAGAGTTGTGACGTCCTAAATCTCAACCCTATTTTGGGATTATATGAAATGGTTATATTAATCAATGCACTGTTAGTGAAATTACTCTGAGTAGATCATTCACAAGTTATCTGACCGTTCGGGAGAGCAATTAGGGATCGATGCACATAAGACCAGCAAATTCAATAAGGGATGAACCGTTTGACCATAAGAATCTAAGAGGGACAATACCACCCTGTTACCAGTCGATTAGTGAATGGAAATAAATTGATTCGACAGAGATATGGAGTTGAGTTGCGGGTGATTTCAGCACGATTTCGATACGAGCTACGAATGATGTTAAACCGATTCATTTTTGACTTTGTATGCAGGATGACCAATTGAACCCCCGTGATTACATGACAACCGAAGGGTGCCCCTAGTTTGAAATTTGACTTAAACGTAGATTGAAAAGCTATTGACCACGGGTCAAACGTGAGAAAAACCCTAAAAGCCGTTCGATGGTCTAGGCCGTACTAAAGTCACAATTGATGTAATTTAGCTCCGATTCTTAATCTGATTTTGGGTACCGACTTTTCAGGGACTTCATGACTAAATAATTGGACATCACCACATTTATTCTCGGGTTTTTCGATGAGCCGTAAAGTGTTGGAAAAAAGGATTTTGGGCTAGGAATTTGGGCTCACAAGTGGACTGGCCCTATGCTGGCGGCCCAATGGGCCTAGTGTCTAGCAAGGACAGCCAAAATGGGGCCCAAGTTGGACCATCTTCCTTTCTTTTCAGCCCATGGGCCTTCCTCTTCTAGAAGCTTTTCTTTGTGTCGTCCTAAGTAGTTTGTTTTTGCTTGGTTGAGAATGAAACTTGAAGGGCAAGTTGGAGGACTTCTTGTCCAAGTTTGCTTCTTCTTTCTCTCTCCTCTCTCTCTCTAGTAGTTGCCCAACTCACCTCTCAGCTCACTCTCCCTCTTTTCTCTTCCTTTTCCCCTCATTTCCTTCTCTTCTTTCACCACCCTTGCCGATTACCGTGCTGCTGCCCCTGTTGCCATCCGCCGGAGCCATTGCCACTGTCCATCGTGTAGCTACTGTCGTTCGGAGTCCAACCATCTCACGTTGGTAGCCGCCTATCACCGTCGACCACCCGTCTAGCCCCTAGACGCCGTTGCCTTTTGTTCTTATCGAGAATAGCTCACCGGAGCTGTTTTGACAAAATCCGGCCACCATCCGTCGTTCATTGTCGTCCCCGAGCTAGTTTTTGGACCAGTAGACCGCCAACCATAAGGTTGTGCCATGGTCCGAGGGGTCATAATAATTGGAACACATCTGGATGCTGATGCATGGAAAAAGTTGATGTGTGTTCTGATTATGTGAATTGCTTGTTGAAGTTGTTATGGCATGAATTATGTTTTATCATGCAGGGTATGTGTGCCAAGACAAGGTGGGATCGCCTGTGATTGCATTTGATGGCTGATGGTATATGCTTTGAATGAGGTTTCTTTGCATGTTATAGATAGAGCAAAACGGTGGTCGCTTTGTAATTGATCTGTCATCGATAATATGTTACATGGTTAGACTGCACCTAAGGCTTGAGATAATGACTTACTGAGTTTATCTCACTCGTCGTGGTTAAACATTTTTAGGGCCTTAGTATGACTGTGTACCCGATATGTTTTGGTGTCCCCATGGACATGACCACCTCTGTTACTACACGACTCATCTCAGGTCACAATTTCATGTAAGAGCATCACATTATGACGTTATGGGTGAATGAAGGGGAGAGAGATCACTACATGCCTCACGTGTTCAAGGCATGATTTTTGAGGCAAGGGGATATGGTTTACGGCCCCTTGAGGAGCTTCGATAGACCATCGCCTCATGAGGGTCCAGGCGACAAAGTGTGGGACCTCATGGACCTCAACCCTCCAGATGGCACCTTGACAGATTCCACGTTTGAGGAGTCCAAGCCCTCGGAGGCTAGTGATTAGGTACATAACGCCCGATCCTTTTTGATTGACCCCTCTCCTTTTTGTTGACTCCTAGGTTAGCCCAACCTTGTCCCTTTTTGTTTAGGTCATTGGAACAACACTCGAGTTAAGGCTTGTACATGTATGGTTCCCTAGGTTAACCTCTGTAGAAAAATAAAAAATGATGTTGTTGTTTTATTGCTACGTCTTTCTACTATCCTTATTTTGATGATTGACTAGGTGTAAATAGTTTCGCTTCCACATGTGCTTAATGGAAAAATAAAATGAATTAGTCGGCAACAAATCCTGATATGTCGCATTCTTCTGATCGCAAGTGAATAGGGGTTTTGTCACGAGCTCGAGGGTCGAGGTGGGACATCATATGTTGGTACTTTGATAAATGAGGTTCACATAGATGACAAATGGACTATAAATTTTGCGAAAATTGCAAAAAAAAAAGAAGAAGAAGAAGAAGAAGAATCAATATGCAGAGGTTCACTAGTTCTGGGGACAGGGATTGTCCCAAGTATGCGTAGAAACAGGCATAACAATTGTCCCTAGAGCCTTAATGGCAAGCATAGAGGTGACAGGCTATGAGGGCATAAGATGTACTTTCGTCTTATCTCATGTTTTCAGTTTATACAATATATGATGATGTAGCATATTTTGTCATGAAATTTAATCCTATAAGGACCCTAACTTAGTATTCAAGAGTAGAAATTTTCAGGCGATTTCTCTAGCTATAATTATTGAACAAAGATTGTTTTGGATTTGTGTTAACTAAGGGGACAAATTTGGCTTGTTGGAATACTTCTCCTTGTTTACACAACTTAGGATGAGCAAACATCAATTTATTAAAATCCCCCAGTGATTGAAAGTAGGGGTGATCAGTTCCTAGTCTGGTCTAGTTCCAATTTGAAAATGGTCTGGTTCCCAATTTTGGGAGCTAGGGACCAGACCATTTGGTCCTAGAACCGAAAGCCAGACCGGACCGTCGTCCGACAGAACTAGCCATTTTTTTCCACTAAAGAGTGGTCATGCTCCGGACCGATCGATTCGGCTAGGTTCTCAGGCAATCCCAATAAAACCATATGCTCCCATGTGCTAAAAAGTCAAAACTTTACTTGCGTTTTAAGTTTATATATGTGTTTAAGAAATAAAACAATCTATTTGAGAACTTATTGCTATTTTTAAGAAATTAAAAATATATATTTAAAAAAAAAGAGTCGGTCTGGTTCCCCTGGAACCGGGAACCAGGAACCAAACAGAAAATCACCGATTTCATTTTTATGGAATCGGGAATTGACCAAACCAATCGTGCCAGTCTAGTCCTAGTTTGGGTGGTCCAATATGCTCACCCCTAATTGGAAATCCTAGAAAGCAGCAAACAATAGAAGAGGAGCATGGAAGAGGAAACTTAGGGCCACTTGAATTTCACATTTGACATCAAACACACAACTAAATCAAGATAATGATACAATGAACATGAAGAAGGGATACGTACCCTCTAACATCGTTCCTCAAATCAAATCCAGTCAATTGCTTAGCCTCTATCATGGTATCCCTCCATTTTTGTATCTGCCCACCATCTCTCTCCTATCCACACAATCTCTCAAAACCTTGAGCGAATTCGCTTCCACTCGTCAATTTTGAAATATCTACGGCTTTTACCTTGTAGAAGATGGGAATAACTAGGTGACCGTGGTCTCTGGACTGCTTCCTGCACTCCAGAATCTCGATTAGCTCGTTCATGCACCACTTCAAGTAGGCGTAGCTCCTAGAGAACACGATGAGAGCAATCCTCGCACGCCCAATCGCTTTGAAAAGCTTGGATTTGATTTCCTCCCCAATGTCTTCTCTCGCGGTGTCTCTGAAGCATTGACACATAAACAAATTCATTTTTCTCTCTTCCTCCACCATGATAGCCACCACCACACCGCCCTAGCACAACCATCGCCGCCATCACGACTTCCATCCTCGAGCCCTCCATGTCATCATGGCCGTCGCACCCAGCAGTGGGTTTACACCCTCCACCTTCATTGCTGCAGTCTGCTTTGACCAACCAGATTGGGACCACGGTGATGGTGGGAAGATGGAACCAACCAGATCTGAACAGTGTCATTGCTGGTCCATTACCGGTGAGGCGGTGTTAGAAAAATATGCGGAAAACCAAGAATCCCGATTATCAAGATCAAATGAGGAAACGTGTAAAATTTTATACTAAAAAAAAAACCTAACAATCCCAATTTATCATTCACGAACAAAATCGTGTAGCATCAGGAATGTTTTGCGAAAGCATAAAGGATCGGTACATACCTCCAGCCATTGATGAAATTATGCAAACACAAAAACCCAAAATTTGAACAAATGCACGTTGCAAGTATGGAATCACTAGATCTGGACGTCACGTTCCACTACCCAATACCGCTCAAAACCCAATAGTGTGTTTTCTAAAGTGATAGGATTTGGTGTAAATGGCTTGACATATTTATTCCATTTCTCACGTTATCGACGTCTTCCATCAAAACCGTTATGGTAACAATTAAAACGGGTAGTTACTCAATTTGGGTAATAAATCAGGCAATAAATCATAATTAATTTAGGAAAATGAATGTGAGATCATATAATAGTTAATATATTTTAATATTTTAAAATATTATAACATTCTCCCACTTGATCCCGACATTCCATTAAAAAAATATTAGCCCAAGTACATATAAATTTCATGCTAAAATAAAACACATGAATCACGGCGATAAGTCTTCTTAGAGGCAAGTATTATCTCAATTATATCACAATGCATTTTATTAGTCCATATGTGATAACATAACTTGATGAATAAACCTTATGTTCATTATAGGTCAAAACTTATTATTATTCTCAGAAATAGCAGAATGTGTACACCAAAATTGAGAATAACGTCACAACTAAATAAGAGTTTCACAAATTCTTCGGTATGAAGAAAATTTACATGATAGGACCAATTCCCATCCTGACCACATGATTCTTATAATTTATTATTGACGTTCCTTTAGTTAAAGGATCAACTAATATCGATTCAGTACAAATGTTTTCAAGGACCACTTTGTTCTCTCTAACACGTTCCCATATGACTAGATACTTAATGTCGATGTACTTACTTCGACTACTACTTTTGTGGCTTCTAGCCAAGAAAACCGTAGCTAAATTGTCATAATATATATTTAATGACTTAGAAATGGAATTCACAATTCTAAGCCCTTATATGAACCTCTTTAACCACACACCACACGAGAAGGCCTCAAAACCAGAAATGATCTCTGTTAATCTATATATAAGCATATAACATTTTGTAGCTTGAAGGTACCTCATTACCTCCTTTGTAGTTCTCAAGTGGTCAATAGTTGGATTACTCTGATATCTTTTCAACATTTCCACAACAAAAGTAATGTCAGATCGAGTGCAAATCTGAGCGTATATCAAGCTTCCAATAGTAGAAGCATATGGAATGTTTTCATTTGTTCCCTTTCTAAATTGTTCTTCAGGCATTGGTTCGAATTAAAATTGTCACCCTTCATAATGGGTGTTATACTAGTGAATAATTTTTCATTTGAAATCTTTTTAAGACTTTATTGATATAGGTTTCTTGAGACAATCCTAATGTCCCTCAAGATCTATCTCTATGGATCTTAAGAGCAATCACATAAAATGCCTCACCTATATCCTTCATGTTAACACTCTTAAAGAGGAGTTGTTTCACCTCATATAGTAATCCCTTAGCATTGGTTGCAAATTAAGTGGCATCTATATATAAGACAAGAAAACAAATTTTACTCCCACTAATCTTCTGGTATATAAATCAATCCATGATATTCTCTACGAAACCGGATGAAGAGATGGTATTATGGAACCTTAAGTACCATTGGTGGAATGCATATTTTAAGCCATATATAGATCTCTTAAGCTTGCACACCAAACGCTCACTTTTACTAGAGGAGAATCCTTTAAGTTATTTCATGTAAACCTCTTCCTCTAGTTTTCCATTGAGTAACGATATTTTCACATCCATTTGATGCAATCCAATATCAAAATGGATAACCAATGCCAAAACAATATCAAAGGAATCTTTCTTAGATATGAAAGAAAAGGTCTTCGTATGATCAATATCCTCCTTTTGAGTGAATCTTTGGCTATAAGTCTAGCTTTATTTCTCTCAATGTTGCCCAATAAGTCTTTCTTAGATTCAAAGACCCATTTACAACCAATAGCTCTCACCCCATTGGGTAACTTTACTAAATCCTAGACTTCATTAGATGCCATAGAACGCATCTCTTTTTTCATAGCATTATACCACAAATTGGATTTATCAAAACTCATGACTTGTAAAAATGTTTCAAGCTCATTCTCAACTCTAATATTATAGTCATATTATTGTAAATATACAACATAATCATTAGTAATTGCTGATTTTTTATTCTAACAGATCTTCTTAATGTTGCACAGCATTCTCTTGAGGAGCATGTTATTCAACTAGTTGTTCAACATTTTATGATAATTGTTGAACAATTAATCTATCGGATTAATATCAACATGTTGTGGATTTTCATTAATTGGTTATTTAATAACAAGAAGGGTGTTACAAACAACAACCAATCTAATACTTGATGCGAAAAGTAGATTATTTGAATGATCTTTCTTAGGAAGAAGGTCATTCAATCGATTGCTCCCATTAACCAAATCATTCTTAAGAAACTCAGCATTTCTTAATTCCACATTTTTAGTAATGTTGTACTTTAGTATTCCCCACTTCTATCTGATCTCACAATCTTAATGTGCTTACCACATTGTCTCTCTACTTTGGTTTTGAATGCCTTAAAGACATGTAATGCTTCATGCTATTATGAAGCAAGTAGAGATATACAAATCGTGAATAATCATCCATGATAGAGATACAATACATCTGATCATAAAAGTCCATGTCTAGACTCCAAATATTTGTACCTATGAATTCTCATATTTATACTTCTCTTGGCACTTTTCCTTGTCTTATTGGACTGCATATTGGTCTGCTTTTCCATTATGCAGTCCAATAAATATTAGTATTAATAAAATCCAAAGTAATGAGTACTCTATCATGGAGATATGTCCTTATCTCTGGTGTCACAATATAGAGGAATCTTCATTCACAATACATCATTTGATACCAGTGTTATCATGAACATGCATTGCATTATAAAAGGAATTGTCTTGTAAATTAATTAGAAAAAGACCATGAGACAAATTACCATTCTCAATAATTTCATAATTAAACAACAAACTAAATGTTAAATCTAAAAAGTTAAAAGAAAAATGTAACATCTTGGAAATCGACCCAATCTCGGGATTTTATAAAATGGAAATGTTAGTCGAATGCCTGATTAGTACAATTATTCCGAACTGTTTGTTCTTGGGATAGTGGATTATAGGGAGGCATCGATAGGAAGTGATACGCGTACGACTCGCAATTTTGAACAGGAATGAATCCTTCGACCATGAGGACCTGGGTGGGAACGATAACCTCTAAGTACTAGACTATTAAGGAAATGGAAATAAATTAATTCGGCAGAAGTATGAAGTCGAACTGCAAGTGATTTCCACACGACTTCGATACGAACGACGTTAAACCGAATCATTTTCATCTAGTACTTAAGATTATCAATTGAGCCCTTGGAATCACACGACAATCGAGGGATGTTCCTGACTCGAGAATTGGCGTAAATGTGGATCAAATAATGGTTGACCACTATTCAATGTGAGGAAAAGTCCTAAAGGGGTGCCCAATAATCCAAATTGTACTACGGTTGCAATCAACTCAATTTAGCCTCGATTTTAATCCGATTTTGGGAACCGACTTCTCAATAATGTCAATACTAAATATTTGGACGTCACCTCATTTATTCTTGGATTTTCCATTGGACTTTAAAGTGTCGGAAAAGAAAAAATTGGACCGGGTTTCGAGCCCGTAGGTGGGCTGGCCTAAGACCAGCGGCCCAATAGGCCTTGCACCCATCCAGCCCAGCCCAAAGGGGGCCCAAGCTGGCCCAAGCTCCTCTTCCTTCTCAGCCCATGGGCTTCTCTTCTTGGCCCTTTTTCCTTTTTGCCCAAGTGAGCTTTGTTTATACTTGTTTCTTGCTTGTTTTTGATTGGTCCTTGAAGCAAGTGACTAGCCCACTTGCCTTGGCTTCTTGTCCAAGTTCAACAGTTCTCTCTCTCCTCTATCTCTCTTTAGCCGCCCATCATCCTAGCCCCTCTCTCTCTCCCTTTTCTCTTCCTTTTCTCTTCCTTTTCTCTTCCTTTCTTGTTGTCCTGTTTCTGCCACTGTTTTGGCCGATTTCGGCCGCCATTCGTCGTCCGTTGCCGTCCCCAAGTCAACCCCGCGAAGCCCTCGTTCCCCCCCTTCACGCTAGTGTCATCAGATTCCCGACCCAAGTGAGTTAATTTTCTAATCCTTGTTTAGGGGTTAATATTGCTTAGGGGTTAAATAGTTTAATTTTGTTCTTGGGTAATTAGGGATTTATTGTTAATTGTGGCTAGTTAATTAAGGCTGATTAGGATTAGATTAAATGACCATAGTTAGTAATAAAGTAACATTGGTTAATTAATTAAAGTAACTAAAGTTAGTATTTAATCATGGTTAGGTTAATTTAGTAACCATGATTAATTTTATTATTATTTAATTAATTTCGGATTAGTTACTATTCACGAAACATTGTTCACGCGTACTGTTCACAATTACTGTTCACTCGGCACTATTCATAAGAAAGCAAATTTTAGTCTTAATTTGATGGGCTCTTGATTGTTATGGCTTGTTGAATTACTGATTTTGAATTATCCTTGAGAATTTTTGGGGTGTACGTGATTGTTGTTTGGCTAGAATTGAATTTTGGATTTGTCGATTGATATTGCATGACATTGTAGATGGGTTATCTACAATGGCATGTCGCTTGAACATGCACGATGTTGCATTTACGACAGAGCAAAGACAAGAATGAATTGCTTGATGATGTGTTGCATGGTCACATTAAATTGAGAACCCGGCATTGTCGAATGACCGCCAATCCTTCGGGGTTATGCTATGGCTATTTGGTCGCTTGACTTTGATCAAATGCCTAATAGTGGTAAGTTGCGAGGCTGTGGTAGGCAAACGGGTCCCATGCTCATTCGAGAATGCCATCGGTGGGGGAGAGCCCATGACGTCGTAGTGCCTCAAGGGAGAGGATGAAGCCTAGCTTAGGTCAAAGACCGCCAACCAAAAGGTTGTGCCATGGCCCTGGGGGTCGTAATAATCGGAGCATGTGTGGGCCACAGTTAGTGTAGCAATCTTTAGATGTCATGCCCCAACTCTCGAGCTCGTGGCAACCCTATTTCCATGGTCAATTGAAAGCGACATCCCAGGACTCATTGACGACCATACATTTTATCTTTGATTATGCGTAAGCAGAAGACGAACCATCCCTAGACAAACAAACAATCAAATAGGGATAGAGGGATGGACAGCAAAAACAACAACAACTACTCAATTATTCAATTTACTGGATTAACCAACGGATAATCGTTTTTTTTTTTTAATTACAAGCCCGACAAAAAGGGTCGATCCATCCTCTAAGACAAACCAAAAAGAAACTAGGCTAATCCAACAATACACAAAAAACCCTCGGGTTCAACACCACGGTCACTCGGACCCATTGGACTCAGGCTCCGTTGGGTCGATCACTGGAGAAGCAGGGGCAGGATTCTCCACTGCGGGTGCGCCATTCTAAGGACCTGAAAATGGTTAATCACGACAGGTTGAGATAAAATCTCGGTGAGTTCTCCCCCTAAGCCTCGGTTAGTACGCCAACTCAACCCGAGGTATCTCTCCAGAACCACCCCTCACTCAACCCAATAACAAATAACCAAAACCAAACAACAGGCAACAACAGACAGGGCAACCCACAATCAATATTCGGTTTGCATGCAACCTTACCCAGTATGCCATACCCTGCATGTCAAATCTCATACAATGCAAGCAAGGCACATAACCGTTAGATGAAACAGTTCATCAATCACATGCGAATCGCGTCACAAGCGATCTCACCTGGCCATTGCCACACCCTGCATGACTGTCAATTCATGCATGCTTACCATAAATCATCACGACATTAAGAGCATGCGAATAATCAGAACATCTCACACAACTTTCTCATGTCTCACACCTACACATACTTCGATTATTACAACCCCTCCTCTTGGGTCACGGCACAACCTTATGGTTGGCTGTTCCTGGCCAAGCCAACTTCGTCCTCTTTACCTCGAGGCACGGCAACATCAGGGGTCATCCCTTCCCTCTAATGGCATTCCCGAAGGAGCACAGGACCCACCCACTATCGCAGTCCGGCAACATGTCCCCCGTCAGGCATCCGACCGAAGTCAGGTGACCAAACGGCCACGGTACAACTCCATAAGGATTGACGGTCTTCCGGCAATGTTGGGTTCCCTCTCTTAATGTGATCATGCAATACCTCATCAAGCAATCCATTTATATCTTTGCTCTGTCGTGAATGTAACATCGCTCATGCTCATGCGACATGCCATTATAGTTAACACACATATAATGTCATGCGGTAGTATCCAACAGTCACGTACAATAGCAACAGTCCAATCATTCACGAAAGTCGCAACAATCAGCAATTCAAGTCACAGTTTGACAATCAATTCCAACCAATCAACATCACAGTACTTGCATACTTTTCCAAAATCATCACGTACATCAATAATTACCGATACCCAATTATGTGTCTCAATATTCAATAATAAATAAACACGTGTCCTCACGACTACGACAATCAACCATTCTCATTTACGAAGCATGTAATACTATAGTTGATTGTCCCAATAAAATAATTTAAGTCCCATAAAATACTTATAATTATTTTCCAATCCCATAATTAATATCCAACCCAAATAATTTAATTTAATAAAAAAAAACCTTCTTTAATAAACCAATGACATTTAATAATGTAGTATATAAATACTATGGACTTTAGAAAATTAGACCATAGTAATTTTCCCACAAAATTACTCAATTAAAACCATTTCACATAAATACTCAATTAATTATTTTCCCCAAAATAATTAATTTCCAGAAATATTAATAATTCGAAATTATAAAATAATTTAATTAATTAATACATTAAAGTAAAAAATTAAAAAAACATTAATTAAAATAATTAATCAAGAAATTTATACTAAACATGCTTAATTAAACACATAAATCACAATTAAACACATAAACCACCATTTAAGCAACAATTAAGCAAATAAAGCAAGATTAAGCTAATCTAATCTTAACCATCTATCTAACCACATATCTTAGTGCTAATGCACTTAATTAAACACCATAATCAGCCATTAGCACTAATTAACCCAACCCTAAGCAAGTTTAGGCACTAAATAGGGTCTAGGAGCTAAACTCACCCATTAAGCAGGCCGGCGACCCAAACGTGGCGCGGCGATGAACCCGACACCCGGGGACCTCTACAACGACGATTCAAGGCAGTCCCGGGGCTGAAAACAGCAGCAACAAACTCGAAATCCCCTTGAACTTCTGAAAAGAGCACTACTTGAAGAGGAAAGTGGCTGACCGGAGTTGAACGGGCTGCCCGGAGCTCCGGCGAGCGATTGGCTGGCGACCGGTGGCACCTGGGGGTCGAGGGGGAACTGCTGGAGGCTGGGATGGGTAGTGGTTGGGTTGGAATGGGAGGAAAATGGCTGAAAAGGCGAAACTGGACAGAGCTGCCGCTAAAGTGACGGTCCAGCGAGCAGCGACTTTCGGTGGTTGTACGAATCGACCGGAGGCTTCGTTCAGTAAACAGCCGACGCCATCTGAATGCTTTTTCTGTGCTGAATAGATTGATAGGTGGCACGGCCCGAGATTCCACCGGGAAGGTAATGAACAACTCAAAATTCGGTGAGAGGTCAGAAGTAGAAACTGCAGGAAGGAAGGGAAAACAAGGGAGAAGTGTTGTGCGGTTTTGAGGGCTGCATGAGGAGAAGAGAGAGTGAAGTGAAAGCTGAAGGATAAGTCTCATCAAAGCCATAAATGCTTGCCCCAACTCTCAAGGCAAGATGACATCATCTTCTCTCTTTTCCTTTGACTTTTCTCCAAAATATCCAAGGGCATTTTGGTCATTTCCACCTTGCACTTTTCCCAATCTGTCCTTGGGCTGAAAATGAAGGGCGAGCCTAGGAAACGGGCTAGGAAATGGGTAGGAACGGGCTCGGAAATTTGTTAGGCTCGAATTGGCTCAAGTTTGGATAACGGACTAGGACGGGTGAGGGTCGATTGAGTCCAACAGGCTTGCTCATTGTCTCGGTCTTCCACAGTGGCCGTCCCACCTTGGGCGTGAGGCCCTCATTGTTCTTGCCCGGCCCATGTCCTCATAGGCTCGGGTTCTCGGTCCAAAAATCCATTTTCCAAATACTTGGCTCAACCGGCACTATCGACTGTCGAGGAAACATCGTCCAAAAGTCCATCCCGAACGTTCCCAAAAATTCGAAGTCCAATCTTGGATTCACATGCCTTGTCAATTTCGCCCGAATGTCATTTTGGTACTACTCAGACTGACAGGCGGCTTTGAGGATTCACGCGTAACCGACTCGTGCCAATTTACGTTCAAGACTTCTCGACACATGGACGTCCTTGACTACATGAAATTGTGAAGAATCGATTCTTATTTCAAAGTACACGATTATCAAGGATCGACATAGGACCATTCGCGGGTTCGATAACAGTAGACGGAATCACCCGTCATCCCATTATTTCTGTTTGCGAATTGACTTATATTCGTCCATGGGATCGGCCCGCATATCTACAAGATCGTCCTTATGCAAGTCTCACAGTCGAGTCGTTTTCCCAGGTCAAGTTCTTTAGTCGCACGAGTTTTGTCCTCATTAGCCTTTCCCTTCAAGGTCAGTATCTCAGAAGTGATCAGTTCCGAGTGAGATCAGCCAACAATGCATTGGCGAAATTAACGTTCATTCCTCCATTAAATGGCTCGAATTTCAGGATGTTACATTAGACGCCGTCAAGATGATTCGGGAAAGGTTAAAGGTGGCTCATGTGTTCCTTAAAATATCACCAATGCAAGGTACTTCGCAGTTTGGAAAAAAGGAAAACTAAGCCCGAGGTACATCGGACCGTTCGAGATTCTAGAAAGGATTGGGAATTTAGCCTATCGTCTTGCTCGACTTGCTCAAGTGCATGACGTATTTCACGTGTTGATGTTAAGAAAATATGAGTCGGACCTAACGCACATGTAGAATTTTGAAAAGATAGAGGTAGACAACAAGGTGTCGTATGTGGAGAGACCAATTCGGATAGAGGACCGGAAAGAGCAAGTGCTAAGAAGCAAAACGGTCTCTTTGGTCAAAGTCATACGAAGGGAGCCACACGGGAGAGTGAGGAAATCATGAGGCGTAGCAACCTCATCTCGGGTGCATCACCTAAGGTTTGGCTAATGGATTACTAAGTCTAAATTTAGCTTGGGCTCTCCCAAGCCCATACCAATTCACGACTTAGGGTTTAAGTTTTTAGTATACAAATGATTTTTACTTGGAGTCGCTACTAATTTATTTTTTGGTGGGTCGATTAGAAACCCAAGTAAAGTAACAGGAAAATTACTTTACTCCTACGAACCAGAGACTATGGGATCGGGAACTTGATTACATTAGATTTCTCTAACGGCTTTTTGGTACCTTTTCTCTTTTATTTGAAAAAAATGATTTGCAAGCAGTTTGTGTTGATTTTAATTTATTCCCTAACATGCAATGTGATCATGCGAGTGCGGAACCATTATCTAACACTCAATAAAGCAAAGCAATAAATAAATTGTAAGGAAAAGGAGGAAGTTACTTACCTTGAAGCTACGAAAGCACCTGCGATGTTAGCTTAAAAATTACATCAATGATCTTACATATAATTTCTAATTAACACGCACTCATTCAAATATTTTTTAAGGTTTTCACTTATTTAATGAAGCCTAAAACTACGTGCAATGCATGTAATAATGTACAAAAGTGTCTAACTATAATAGCATGCAATGTGCAACCTAATATGCAAACTATATGTCACTCGACAATAACTTAATCTAATGCTAGAAAATATTTAATGCAACTATCCTAGCATGTCACGCATTCAAATCACCCTAAACATGCAATAACTAGATGACACATGGAAGATGACCTAATTCTACATGACATGAGCATGGCAATTTTTTCTTTTTTCTTTTTTATAATCAGAATTCGAAATTAAAAATAACCTATATTAAACATGCAAACTATCCTAAAAGAAAATATTCTAACAAGAATCACATCCAACAAAACTATATTTTTTTGGGGTTTTCTTTTATAAGCAAAATCAATTCGAGCAAAGGCATCAAGAAAGCACGGTAGCAAATTAGGCAAGATATTATCCATGTCCGTCTAACTTTGAAAATAAATTGACGAATCGTATCTCGGGCATGAGATTGGATTGGTCAATTCTTCACGTAATCGTGAATCGTATCTCGGGTATGAGAACCGATCGACAATTTTTCCGTGCAATTGCAAGTCATATTTCGGACATGAAATCAGACTGACAATCATACGCACGTTGTGAAATTAGGAAAAATTCCTAATTTAAAAGGCTACTCGAGAAACATTGGATAAGCTTACCTTATTCGGGAATGTCGCGACCTCACCTCAGGTGCACTACCTAGGGTTTGGCTAATGGATTACTAAGCCTAAACTTAACTCGGGCTCTCCCTAGTCCATACCAATTCGTGACTTAGGGTTTAAGTTTTTAGCATACAAATGAATTTTACTTGGAGTCGCCACTAATCTATTTTTTGGTGGGTCGATTAGAAACCCAAGTAAAGTAACCGGAGAATTACTTCACTCCTACGCCTACGCCCTTTCGGTACATTTTCTCTTTTATTTAAAAAAAATGACTTGCAGGCAATTTGGATTGATTTTAACCTACTCCTTAACATGCAAAGTGATCATGCGAGTGCGCAATCATTATCTAACAATCAATAAAACAAAGCGATAAATAAATTGCAAGCACAATGAAGAGACACTTACCTTGAAGCAACGAAAGCATCTGCAATGTTAGCTTAAAAATCACTCACTAATCATACATATGATTTCTAATTAACATGCAATCATTCCTAGTTCTAGAAATTATCCCAATTCAATTTAGGGATTAATCTAGACCGAATCCTAGTTTATATTATCTCTAACTAGATGAACCATATCCTAACATGCAATCTACGTCAATTAAAACATATTCTACGAATAAAATCAATCACCCAAGAAACAAATAAAATCGACGAATCGTATCTCAGGCATGAGATTAAATTGGCCGATTTTCCGTGCAATCGCAGATCGTATCTCGAACGTAAGATCGGATTGATGATTATGACACGTTAAGAAATTAGGGAATAATCCCTAATTTAAAAGGCTGTTTGAAATTTGGGATAATATCGTAGGGAGTCCAATCAAACATATCCGCAATATTTCAAGAAAGGAAACTAAGTATTCGGAAAAATCAAATCAAACGAGATTTTACATAATCCGAATATTAGCTTCCCAACTCAGCAACTTGCGAACCACGGTCCGTGAGCGGTCTCGCGATGGGGCTCATCGGAAATTTGCCGTAAACTATGGGCGTTCGATGCAAGGAGAGATCACGGTCTCGTCGGGAACAGCTCGGGCAAACGGACAGCAGCTTGTTGACTCTGTGGCAGCTCGTCGTTGAGGTCTAAACAACAGCAGCGTCGTCAGGGTCGAGGACAGTGAGCTCGGCACGGCAGGGCTCACGGCTGGTCGTCGGGCTCATGATAGCGGTGTAGGAATTGCAAGAGCAGCAGAGACCGTCGTGGTGAAGCAGCCCTGGAATAGGACTCGTCATGGTGGAATGGCGTCAGCCCAACAAGGGAGCAACAAGCCAAGACATCGTGTCAAAGGGGAGCAGCAACGTCGAGCAGGAGCTTCGGGCGTCGCAAAGATGTTGAGGTGTCACGGAGATCGAGCAAACCGTGTGTCACAACTTGCAGAGGTGCAACAACGTGAGGTGGACGGTGCTTCGCTTGAATTCAGATCTGTGCATGCATGAAGATGAGGTGTCGAGGGGGAAATTGGAGTGAACTTTCCCTCTCTCTTTTTGCTGTAGCCGTCCCTCTTCCCTCTCTCGTCACTTTTCTCTCGATTTTTTACCGATGGCTCTCTCTCGCTCTCACTTTTGCAGCCATGTATTCAGTGTCCCCTTTTCGGTGTGTCTGTCCCCCTTTTATAGGCAAGACAGCACGGTGCCCTCAAAAAAACAAGATAAGGACACGATGATCTGCTTTCTTATTGCAGATATATCTTTTTGCTCTCTTCCTATCTTTAACCATGCAGATATACTTTACTTTTGAACCAACCACATCCATTCCTTTTCTTGACCATGCGGATATACTTTACCTTTGAACCAGCCACATCCTTGTAGATATGTTTTACTTTTGAACCAGTCACATCCCTGCAGATATATTTTACTTTTGAACTAGCCACCCCTGCCTTTTTCTTAACCATGCAAAAATTGGCCACCGCAAATTCTTGAAAGATTATGCTCCTAAAACTATATGCTATGCAATATTAAATTACGAATGATTGATCAAAATTTAGGTATCAATAGCTGCCCCTCTTTGAAGGTGAGCTTGCAAATGTTGCATTCAAAGATAAATTGAGACCTAAATTTTGACAATGCATAAACAATGTAATATTATTTTTTTGTGGGAAAATGAATCCCATTTTAAAATGCAATATGACATGATGCATGGAAAAGCTAATGCAAAGTATGAAATAAAGAAAGAAAGAAGAGAAGAGAAGAGAAGAAAAGAAAAGAGCGTACCTATAGTTACTTACCAATCAATACGGCAGAGTATCTAGAGGTACGGGATGAATCTTTACTCCACAAGCATCTAGTTTTTTATCCCAGATTTCTTGAGGAGTTTGATGTTTATCGAATTGCCTAGATCCAAACTGAGGCAACTGATTGAATTTAATCAACAGACGTTCAATGTTAGGTGAAATGACCATTGGAACAAGATGTCTCGAAATACCTAAATCCAAACTAAGGTATATCGAGAAAAATCAAAGAACATTCATATCCAGAATGAAATGTTCAGTGAAAAGATTCGAGACATTCAGATCCAGATTGAAATGTCAAGAATTGAGAAACTTAACCAATAAACACTCAATATTATGTGAGATGAATATTGAATTAAGACAACTTAACCAATAGATGCTCAATGTTAGGTGAGTCAAATATTGGATTAAGATGATTCGTAATACCTAGATTCAGACTAAGGTATAACGAAAAAAATCTGAACATTCATATCCAAAATGAAGTGTTCAATGAAAATATTTTGTGACATTCAAATTCAAACAGAAACATCAAAAATTATGAAACTTAACCAATAAACACTCAATGTCAAGTGAGATGAATATTGGATTAAGACAACTTAACCAATAGATGCTCAATGTTAGGTGAGTCAAATGTTGGATTAAGATGATTCGAAATACCTAGATCCAAACTAAGGTATTACGAAAAAAATTTGAACATTCATATTCAAAATGAAGTGTTCGATGAAAATATTTTGTGACATTCAGATCCAAACTGAAATGTCAAAAATTATGAAACTTAACCAATAAACACTTAATGTCAAGTGAGATGAATATTGGATTAAGACAACTTAACCAATAGATGCTCAATGTTAGGTGAGTCAAATATTGGATTAAGATAACTCGAAATACTTAGATCCAAACTGAGGTATGACGAGAAAGATCTGAACATTCATATCCAAAATGAAGTGTTCGACAAAAAGAGTTTGTGACATTCAGATCCAAACTGAAATGTCAACAATTGATTCAATTTCTGAAAATTGGGGGGAGATGCTCAAATTTTGCCTCGAGCCCTCGAATTTCATTCAAGGGATGAATTACTCAACTTTTGTTTTGAGTACTCAAAGAGATTTAATACTTACCTGGTGACATTTCTGATCCTTGGAGAAAATGTTTTTAAGGTGATGAGGAAACTTTCGACTATAATAGCACATCGAGTGGAGACAGAAGAACTTCGGGTTACGGGAGTACGCCATGTTGATGAAGAGACTCCGAGTTACGAAAGCACGCCGTATCGATTAAGAGGGACATCGGTCTACAAAAGCACGTAGTGTCATTGGGCTACAAAAACATGCCAAGTTGATGAGAAAACTCCAAGCTTCAGAAGCAGGCCGTGCTGATTAAGATGGACATTAGGCTGTGGAAGCACACCTTGTCACATTCCTGTAGAAATAAAATTCAAGAATGTTTGGACGAATTTCGAGGCTTTAAAGAGCAACTCGAATGTCGGGCATTATTTGGTCTTCAAGAAAATATTATCTGTCAGACACGATTAGAGCAAAAACTAACATGCATTCATCAAGAAGGTAGACAATTTGAGCTACTCTAGAATGCACATTTCAAAGTTCACTGAGGTTTTCATCAATTCAATCAAAGTTTACGCACAATGATTTTACCATGTTTGCACAACCAAATTGCCATTAGGGAGAAGAATCTTGCAAAACAACTTTGACTCATAACAAGAATTTTTTAAGAATGCTAAATGAGAGACTTTGAGTTAGAAAGGACTTTCACTCACTCTCATTCAGAAGGGTTATTTTATGAGAATCACTCAATTTCACTATCATCATATCGACAAGGGTCTAAGTATTTTTGCAAGTGGTACAACCTTACCAATCTGAGAGGTCTTTAATAGGGACCTTAATGTGGGCTTGGTCAACAGCTTAACAATGGGGACTCTTTGAGTCAAGGCTATTGAAAAAAATAATATTCCATGATTATCTCTGGGTTTACAAGTCAAGAACCCTACAAAATGAGATAAAAATAATCTTGCTCACACTTCTCTGAGCGATGCTTAAGACGTGCGAACACCCACATTAATTCAAGTGCCCTAATCTGAAAAGACTTTATAAGGGATGTAACGTAGGCTAGGTTCACAGGTTGAGAAATGAAATGATTATCAGGCTCAAAATGTGCATAGATGGGTGAGAGTTGGTGATCATCTTGGTATTACCACTAGTCTTCATCTTTACCATCAAAGATTGTCCTCAAAATGTGCCCTAGTGAACATAAAAGTTTTGCATTTGAGTTCTTTGAGTACCACTCCATTGTGAATATAACTTTTCACAATTGATAGTCATTTATCTTGACCCTTTTCATTTTCTCCTATGGGTATTGGCATTGATTTTACCAGGTACACTTTTTCCTTGCCCCTCCTTTTTTCTGACTCTTATGTCTATGGGCATTGGCCTTGCTTTTACCAGGCATACTACTTTTTCATGCCCCATAGTTCTATTTTACCATTGACACGCTGTTTACAATGTATCAATTTTTCATTTGGACTTTTGAAGGTCTTCACATTTTGTTGGCGCTCTAGACCTTGCTGCTTCTTGAATGATTACTTTTTGCTTGCCCCAGTGTGGGGAATGATCACCAACTGGGTTCAAAGAAATGAATTTGTAGGCTCAAAAGGGCTTACAACGGATATAAGTGTGTAGGATAGAGAAAAAAAATGCTCTTCGTCATCCTAAGGCACTTGGATTATTGTTTGAGTTCATCTACAATAAGATATCCAAAGATTGATGCAAGTGAGAGCAAGATAATTTCTATCTATTTTTCTCACCACGTAATGCCAACTTATCTCCAATTTGCCCCGATATGGGGTGGTTCTTGACAGGGCTAATTTGAAAGAAATCCCCACAAGTGTATGGGGCTCAAAAGGGTTAAGCAATGGATCACTTGTAGTGTTTGGGATAGAGAAATGAATTGCCCCTTATCATTTTGATCATCGTACCTTTTGCAAGAGAACTCTTTACCTTGTGGATATGGAAATTGCTGCACTCATCTCACAATTGTATAGGTAAGGGATTGTGTATAGGACATGTTTTTTGCCTTTCATCATCCTGACATATGTCTCACTTAGCATTCTTAAGAATTGAATGTCATTCATTGAATTGCACATTTTGACAAATCTCCACATGAAATTAGTAGAGTTAAGCAAGTAAGATCACCATGCAAATTCTCTTTTCAAAAGAGCTCAACAACTTTAAGCATGAAAAACTTTGTGACTTCGAAACAAACAATTCAAAAAATGTTTTCACAAGCATGAAAAACATGATATTGAGCATTCATTCAAGGAATTGTCCTATAAAGGAACTCTGTCAGCAATCAATGTCCTTGGATTGCCCCTATCTAAAGGGAATGAACACATAAATTGATCAATTGAGAATGGAAATCGATCCTCGATTCGATAAATGCTCAATTCTTGCTTTTGCCCCATCACGAGAGAATGTGCATGAATAGGACACTATGCAAGAGAGTGCAAATTGAACATCCATTTTGCCTTGGATTGAGATTTTATCTCAATTAAGACACTATTAGAATTTGTCATCCCTCGGATCCGTCACCTGCAAAGAAAATAACAAACTGTCAATTCTATAATTAATTATATTCAAGGACGAGAAGCACTTCTTTTATCAAAGATGGATGATCCTCTCTTGACCTGCCATTCATTTTCTCTAGGAGATGAGAAATGAAAAACACTTCATTTGGCTTTTCAAGATAGATATCTCAAATATCAACAAGAGATGCCCCCACATTAACTCATTGGATTTGTGTTCTCAACCCAATTGAATAACAATCGAGCCAATGGGTCTATTACAACTTGTTATGCCTTTTTCATATGTTCTTTCCTCAGGCCAAGAAAATTATGCTCTGAGACATGAAGTAAATGAGTTAGAAAAATACACAAAAAAACTAGAATACATGTTTTTGGAAATGGGTTTTTTTTTGGGTGAGGAAACATGATGAAGCCCAGCCCTCAGAATTCTCCTTGGATTTTTCTTTTCATTGTTGGATATTGTCACAGGGCTAGTTTGGTGTACCCCATTATGCCCCCAAAACAAAACTTGTAATTTTATTGATATTCATTAATCAATTACATCTTATTGAATGGAAAATGCGATATTCAAGCCCTAAAAGAAAGCAAAAAAGAAGAAAAGAAAAGTCCCTAAAATGCAGTAAAAATTCCCACACATAAGAATATGCGAAAATGATAAATGAGTTACTCTTGTGGGTTAGCGCCCATTCCCTCCGAAGATCCTTCTTCAATGGCACCTATAGGGAAATCATTAAATAGGTTAATGATTCCTTCCAATACATCATCAGGGTTCTCTTCTCCTGGATGTATCGGATCATCCATTCCATCGTTGCGCACTGAAACCTTAGTAAATGGTTTCGCATCTATTTCATCCTTACTAGCATTTAGCGCAACCCATTCTTCCTCCCAATCAATAATGACTTGGGATATAGTGGAGACCATGCTAGTATGGTCAGCATACACAATCATACCAACCTCTGCCATCATAGCAACCCTTTCTTTCATCAAGGATAGAGGAACCACCTCATGACTTGGGTAGTATCCAGCCTTTACTAGCCCATTATAGACATTAGCAACATGCACTCTCAAATTCTTGACTTGACCGGCCTCAAATCCAAATATGGCATTTACCTTGCCTTCATGCTCAGGCAGTGGATTCCTCTTAACATTCAGTTGGGTGGTGCGGAACGAGAATGCATTAGTGGTGCGGAATGAGAATGCATATGTTTTATTTTTGAACCAGCCACATCTCTGCAGATATATTTTACTTTTGAACTAGCCACCCCTACCTTTTCTTAACCATGCAAAAATCGGCCGCTGCAAATTCCTAAAAGATTATGCTCCTAAAACTATATGCTATGCAATATTAAATTACGAATGATTGATCAAATTTAGGTGTCAACAGGGAATTCAATCAAGCATGCAATACTTTAAACAAGGAAACAAAATATTCAATAATTAATTTAGATAGTAACTTTACCTACCCTATCTATTCTTTCCAAGTTCGGATGATAACGGATTGCGGGAATCGCACTAACTATGCTTCACAATAGCTAGCTTATGATCGACGATTCACCGTGGCGTGGCTTGCTGCACTTGATGGTGGAGAGAGTAGCAGTTGGCCGTCGATGGCACGGTCTGTATAGTCAACACAGGTAAGCCCCAAAAGGAGTAGCGGCTTCGTTGCCAAGGATCTCAATGAGATTCAAGCTGTGAGGATTGCTTGGCGGGTAGGAGTGAAAAATCAAAAAATTCACGAAGGAGTTCACTGATGTTGGCGATGTTCTTCCCCGTGAACTCTCCTTGAACACGTGCTCTCCAAGAAGTGGAGACGTGACTGATTTCTTCTGATGAGTTCAGCCACTCATGAATTGAAAATTGAGGCGAGAACTCTTCCAGAGATCCATTTGGCCTTCTTCATGGATGATCGATTCTTTTCCAGGCCTCTGTCCCTATGCCAAGGAGAAAAAACCCCTGTTTCTTCTTCCCCTCAGGATTTCTCTACAACAAGACTCCCTCCATTGTGGCCGTCTCTTTACTCTCTTTTCTGTGCTTTTTTATTCCCTTCAGTGTGTGTGACCCCATTTTTATAGGTGAGAGGACTATGTTATTTAAGGAAAGATGATAAATTTGCACGTTGCCTATTTAGCTCTTATATCCCACATGTAATATTTTTCAATATTTCATCAGATATCTTCCTTGAATATTAAAAGAATATTGCGAATATTCTCGGGAATATTCTCATATTCTAACTCGTCACCCCTTAATGGGCCTAGCCAAATTCTCTTTCATCGTGGGCTTAGTCCAACTTGTTAAATTAAAACTTGGAATCATCAATTGGAGTCCATCTGCCACATGTCCAATGCAAATGCAATAATACTAAATGCTCCTAAAACTATATGCTATGCAATTTAATTCTAATATTTTTTGTTTAGGGCTTAAAATTAATCCCTAAATTTTTGTGCATTAAATTATGAATGATCAATCAAAATTTAGGTGTCAACAGTATCAATTCAAATTTCAAGAATGAAATTTCTGTAAGAGGGGAAGAGTTATAACATCTTGGAAATCGACCCAATTTCGGGATTTTATAAAATGGCAATGTTAGTCGAATACCTGATCAATACAAATATTCCGAACTTTTTGTTCTTGGGAAAGTGAATTACAGGGAGGCACTGATAGGAAGTGATACGCGTACGACTCAATTTCAAACAAGAACGAACCCTTCGACCATGAGGACCTGGGCAGGAACGATATCCTCTAAGTACTAAACTATTAAGGAAACAAAAATAAATCAATTCAGCAGAAGTATAAAATCGAACTGCGGGTGATTTCCGCATGACTTCGATACGAACTACGAACGACGTTAAGCCGAATCCTTTTCATCTGGTACTCGAGATTATCAATTGAGCCCCCGGGATCACACGACAATCGAGGGACATCCTTGACTCAAGAATTGGTGTAAACGTGGATCAAATAATTGTTGACCATGCGTCAAATGTGAGGAAAATTCCTAAAGGGGTGCCTAATAATCCAAATTGTACTATTGTCGCAATCGACTCAATTTAGCCCCGATTTTAATCTGATTTTGGGAACCGACTTCTCAGTGATGTTAGGACTAAATATTTGGACGTTGCCTCATTTATTCTTAGATTTTCCATTGGACTTTAAAGTGTCGGAAAAGGAAAAATTGGACCATGTTTCGGGCCCGTAGGTGGGCCGGCTCAAGACCAGTATCCCAATGGGCCTTGCGCCCATCCAGCCCAGCCCAAAGGGAGCCTAAGCTCCTCTCCCTTCTCAGCCCATGATCTTCTCTTCTTGGCCCTTTTTCCTTTTTGTCCAAGTGGGCTTTGTTTATGCTTGTTTCTTGCTTGTTTTTGATTGGTCCTTGAAGCATGTGGCTAGCCTACTTGCCTTAGCTTCTTGTCCAAGTTCAGAAGCTCTCTCTCTCTCTCCTCTATCTCTCTCTTCAGCCGCCCACCATCCCAGCCCCTCTCTCTATCCCTTTTCTCTTCCTTTTTCTCTTCCTTTTCTTGCTATCCTTGTTGTTTTCTCACCGGAATTTGACCTTATCGCTACCGCCAAAGCTGCCACCACCGCCCAATGTGGAGCCACCGAAGTCAAGAAGCCAACCGCTCACTGCCGGCTGCCCCTGGTCATCGCCCGTCCGGCTGTTTCCGCCACTGCTGCTCCCTTTAGCGTGAACAGTGTTCCGGCACTGTTTTGGCCGGTTTTGGCCGCCGTTCGTCGTCCGTTGCCATCCCCGAGCTAACCCCACATAACCCTCGTTCCCCCTTTCGCACCGGTGTTGCCGGATTCCCGACCCAAGTGAGTTAATTTCCTAATCTTTATTTAGGGGTTAATCTTGCTTAGAGGTTAATTAGTTTAATTTTGTTCTTGGGTAATTAGGGATTTGTTGTTAATCGTGGCTAGTTAATTAAGGCTGACTGGGATTAGATTAAATGAACATAGTTAGTAATAAAGTAACATTGGTTAATTAATTAAGTAACCAAGGTTAGTTTCTAAAGTAACTAAGGTTAGTATTTGATCATGGTTAGGTTAATTTAGTAACCATGGTTAAGTTTATTATTAATTAATTAATTTCATATTAGTACTGTTCACGCATACTGTTCATGGATACTGTTCACAATACCGTTCATAATTACTATCCACTCGATACTATTCATACAGAAGCAAATTTTAGTCTTAATTTGATGTGCTCTTGATTGTTATGGCTTGTTGAATTATTGATTGTCAATTATCCCCGAGAATATTTGGGGTGTACGTGATTGTTGTTTGGTTAGAATTGAATTTTGGATTTGTCAATTGATACTACATGACATTGTACATGGGTTATCTGCAATGACATGTCGCGTGAGCATGAGCAATGTTGCATTCACGACAGAGCAAAGACAAGAATGAATTACTTGATGATGTGTTACATGGTCACATTAAATTGAGAACCCAGCATTGCTAGATAACCGCCAATCCTTCGAGGTTGTGCCGTACTCGTTTGGTTGCCTGACTTCGGTAAGATGCCTGACAGTGGCCAGTTGCGAGGCTACGGTAGGTGGGTGGGCCCCATGCTCTTTCAAGAATGTCGTTAGTGGGGTAGAGCCCATGACGTTACTGTGCTTTAGGGGAGAGGACGAAGCCTGGTTTAGGCCAGAGACCACCAACCATAATGTTTTGCTGTGGCCCTATGGGTCGTAATAATCGGAGCATGTGTGGACCACGAGTTATGATAAAGTTTTGTGCAATGCTCTGATTATTTGCATGCATCTTACTATTGTTGTGAGGCGATTAACAATTTCTGCAGGTCACGCGTGCCAAGGCCAAGTAAGGTTGGTTATGGTTGCGTCTGTTTATTAAACTGTCTTCTGTTATTATTTCTCTGAGGTGGTGTTGGATGATTTGACGGTTTAGGTTGTATGTTAGACTCCCAATGGGAGCAAAGTTCCTACCCGGGGCTTAGGACTTTAACTTGCTGAGTTTATCTCAACCCATCGTGGTTAACTTTTCAGGCCCTAGATGACACAGTACCCGGTACGGTTCGGCGTCCTGATGGACATGAGTACCACCATCACTACGTGGCCCGCCTCGAGTAGCAATTTTGTGTACAAGCACCATGTGATGACCATGTGGGTGGACGAGGGGTCGAGAGACCATTATGCGCCTCACATCTTCAAGGCGTGGTTTATTCGGATGGGAGGCATTCTGTACGGTCCCCTCCAAGGTTTTGATGGACCGATCCCTCTTGTGGGGCCGACTAAGGAGGTCTAGGATCACATGGACTTGGATCCCCCTAATGGCGAGATCTGCAACCCGAGGATCAAGGAGAGTGATCCCTCTGAGGAGAGCGACCCCTCTGAGGCCAGCAACTAGGCAACTATGGCCTAGTCCCTTTTTTTACGAGCCCCTCCCCCACTTGTACAATGTTTGGTTAGCCAGGCTAATCCCTTTTTGAGTACGCCTCAGCTTTTTGCTTGTAGAAAGACGTGTTTATATGTGCTGTAGTTGGGCTAACCTTGTAGATATATAAAAATTGTGTTTTGTCTTTCCTCTATGTCTTTACTGTTATCCCTATTGTTTTGATTGTTAGTTGGGAGTTCTATTTGCTTCTGCATGTGCATAATTACAATATAAAATGAATTGGTCAACGACAGTACCTAGGACGTCGTACAACTAAACCTCAAGTGAAATGGGATTGCTACAAGGTCGAGAGTCGGGGCGTGACAAATAACATAATGGTAATAGTCATGAAACTAAAATCAAGTTTCTAGAGAAACTTGGAACATAAAAGGTCTTTTTCAAATTCAAAACAAAAACCACCATTGAGAATTAATTTGTATATTTCAATAGCTTTCACATGCAAACACATCTTGTTTCTAAAATAGATGTATTGTCCACTTGTCGCGACCTAAAATTTTTCGAAAATAATATTATATAAATAATAGGTTTAGGGGTATTGTTAATTTCGGGCCACCCGCCTCTCAATTAATCCCAGCCTCCTGCCCCATACCCCGCGCGACGTTGGGATATTCATAAAAAACTTTCAAACAAGGAATCACCACTAGTCTATTAGGGTCGACTAGGAACCGAGTAAGGCATGGGAGCGTGCCTCACTTTCCACGTAACTGCAGAGATTTTAGGATCAGGGACTTGGTTACGTTAATCATGCGACTAACGCCCTTTCGGTACCTAACTTAATTGTGTGTCAACTAAAAACATGGCAACACATTCAAAAAAAACCTATTGTAGAGCCCTAAAGGCTTATTCAATTTTGGTCTTTTTTCTTTTTTTTAAGGGTTTTCTGAATTTTTGCAATTTTTTTCTGAATTTTTGCAATTTTTTCTGAATTTTTCTGAATTTTTATATTTTTTAATGTTTAATATTTTTAAATATTTTCGAATTTTCCAAAATTAAAGAAAACAAGCTTTTAAGATTTTAAAAATATTTTTTGACTTTTCTGAATTTAAAAAAACATTTATTAATGTTTTTGGAATTTTCTAATTTTTTTTAAATTTTTTAAAAAAAGGTGATTCGGACCAGGTTGGGTGACCCGGCCCTACTAGACCGACCTGGATCTTGTTGGTCTGGGATGGGCCACAAAAGACTGGGCCGACCCTAAGCCCACTAATTGGCTCACTTTTTACTTCTATTGAATTCAACTTATTAGTGATAAAATAGACCAAGAGCCCCTAAACAAAATCCAGACCAGTCTCAAAACTTGTTCAGGAGAGCATGCGATATAATTTGGTCTGGCAATGATTCGTGGGCAATTTATTCCCAGCCGTAATGCCCCTGTTTTCGTTTTGCGGGTTCTCCTAAGACAAAAATCAAAAGAAAAAGAAATGACAAACTTTAGACAAAGCAAGCAACACGTGCATATGAGGCTACGGAAAATGAAGAGATCGAAAGCGTTAGACTTAGCTTAATGGCTGAGGTCCTCAACGTGAATGTGAGCTCAAGACAATACAGCAACAATAAGAGTAACAGATTGATCCTTCAGGTTATGCTCCTTTATGTCACCCTTTAGACTGGACTTCATCTTCTTTGACAACTTTCCATGGGACTTATCCACCATCGATGTCATCTTCTCAAACTTCAGCTTCATGTATTGAAGTTCAGATGTTTCTCCCGTTGATGATTGCGAAGCAGATTGCTTCTTAGGGGTCGTGTTGCTGCGCTGCTTGGGAAGAGAAGAATCCTCAGCGTTTGGACCATCACCGCGTCCCTGTGTCTTGGGAGTAGTTAGATTGTACTGGAGCTCAAAGCTAGCATTGGCAGATCCAAAGGGATTCTCCTTTTGTGAACTTTTCAGGGCCTCTTCGGCATTAGCTTTTTTTTCTTTTACAGGTGACCCTGCGCCTTCTCCTTCATCGAGACCGAATGCCTGCAACCCGTCTCCATGCTTCCTCACCAAAGTTTCATCGAGACACGAACACCAGCCAGAACCACTAGCGTCCCTCTTGAACCAGGAATGCTCTAATTCAACACTCGCTACTTCCAATCGATAGACCACCAAGAGGCCATTATAATCGGCCACTAATCATCCCCAACTGCCGCCCGGATCGCCTCGTCGTTCGCCGAACATTTTCGCAAAGATGATTTACTCATTTCTCGACAAAATTCATCATTGGAATCACAAAATGCAAAGCACAAGAGCATAGCAATGAGGCAACGCCCGGGGGTACTCGAGGTCTCATAATGAAATCTTATGAAACTGAGGTAAAATGAATGAATCAAAGCTGCCCATGGAGATTTGAGGGTGTGACAAGGGTCCAATGTTCACATTTAAGAAAGTTCCTCTTAAAACCCCCAGGAACTTCGCTGAAGCAATTAGACAAACATTTGGTGGGCGTCGATTAAGGGGAGGACATTCGCTCACTGAGGATCCATATCCACGCCAGAACATAAACAGATCAGCAAAAACAACGCTAAAAAATCGACTAGGAGTGGCTTGCTAAATCCCAACGATTGGCCGAACAAGAAGCAGCGAATCTCGATTTTCGCGGAGAGGCTTTCACGGGGAGGAATGCTCAGCCGCGAGGATCCCTACCCGGGCTTGGCGGCAGCAACGGCCAGAAGGCAGTCTCGAAACGAATCCATTTATCGCCAAGCCGGGATCCTCGGGATGAAAACGGATCGAACTCAAAGCACACTCACCGGAGATTCAGGCACCATATAGCAGGGGAGGCCGCGGGTCCGGTGGTGCCGGCCAGGCGTTGTCGGTTTGCGTGGGGATAGCCTCGCGTCGCTCGGTCTGCCGAGACGATTTCAGTCCTCCTCTCTTCTGCTTCATCCGGACCTTCCCGGTTTCTCACTTTCTCTCTTCCTCAGTTTCTGCTCTCCTCTGATTCTGTCCAGCTCTCTCTCGGATCTCTCCCTCTTTCCAGATCTTGAGCCCTTGGTTCTCCCTCACCAAAAATCGTCGCTCCCCTTCACGCCGCGTGACAGCACGGCGAGGGAAGATTCCCTTGCTGGCGTCACGCGGCCAACGTCATCGCTGTGGGGGTCTCCGGGACGACGGCGATCGGTTGTTTCTCTTCCGCCGGTGTTCTCTTTTTTTTTTTTCGATCTGTCTTCCTCCTTCTTTTCCCCGTCAACCAGCCTCGATCCTTCTCTTCACTCTCTTTCTTCTTTTTTTCTGTTCTTCCTACGTTCCCTTTCTTCTGTGCGTCTGGGTGTGAGAGAATGAGTGTGCGCCTCTTTTCCGTCTCTGTGTTTTTTTTTACTGCGTGCTGCCGCTGCCTTTTTTTTGGGTCTCCCCCTGTGTGAGCGTGTACGAGGCGAAAAATGAGAAGGAAGGTGAGATGGGTTAGGCTTTTCAACGTCTGGTCCATGTTCTCTTTTCTCCTTCGGGCTTAAGTTGCTTACGTGGGCTTCGAAATTATAAGCCAAACGGGCCAATGGAAGAAATAAAGAGAAACCGGCTGAAAAGAAACAAAAGGGAAAAGGCCCAAGGAGAGATCATATTAGGGTCGAAAATTTGTGAAAAAGGAGTGGGCCGGACTATGCCGGCCCAGCCTGATTTTTTCTTTTCTTTATTTTTTTTTTTTTTCGATTTTTTTATATAATTTTTTATCTTTTCTAGAAATTAATATATATTTATATATGCAAAATAGATGGGCATTTAAAGCAAAACAAATAAAAATTCGGGTGTCAACACCACTTCTCACTGGTTTCCAATGGTTTTAAAAACTCTTTAAGGAATTTGAAATGTAAATTGTAGATCCGGAATCAATCTACCAAGTGTTGTGACTCACATCAACCATATTAGATTCATAATAAACATGTGAGATTGGATTATCTTTCTTCATGAGCTATGCCTTAAGTTTGACACAATCATTCCTTATATGCCTATTCCTTTTACAAAAGAGGCAATTGGACTGTTTTCTTAATGTCAACTCAGGAGGTTATTTTACCTTTTCCATTTTACATGCATTGCTCCTTAATCTTTCCTTGTGTCGCCAAATAAGTACTCTTGCCTAATTCTATAAGCAGCCATTCTTCCTCTTGAATACACATGGTCATGAGTTCATCAATTTACCATTTGTTTTTATGTGTTATAGAAAATTTTGAAAGGTGCATACCATTATGGGAGTGTTCAAAATATAATACATAAGGAAAGATTTAGATATCCTAACCTTAAGGTTCCTTAACTGAGCTGCAATATCTTTAATCTTCATGATGTGTTCACGCACATCTCTAACACTAGTGAGCTTCAACTATGAAAATTTCATAATTAGAGTCACGGTATGCGCATTTTTAGAAGTTCTAAATTGTGCACAAATAGCCTCTAGTAATGCTTTGGTATTTTTATGTTGAGCAATTGAACCACGAATATTAGCAAAAAGTTTTGTCCTTATGAACATAACACTAAGGCGGTCGGACCCTCCAATTGTTCATAAAGAGCAATTTTAGCAAGAGTGCTAGCATCAGTAAGAGCATGTGGTTCATCTTTCCGAATAGCATAATCAATGTCCATGCACCCTAATTAAAGAAGGATTAATTCCTTCAAAACTTTATAGTTTTCATTGTTCAGTATGAGAACGTCCTTATTAAATTCAAGGAAATTCACAAGTTGCAAAACTACATATCAAACGGTCATGCTTATGTCACAAATTTGAGGCAAAATATGCATAAATCATGTTTTATCAATATAAAACATGTCACAAAATATGAATCACATAACATAAAAGCTGTCTGTGGACTAAGTTTTTAATTTAAATAGATTCATAATTACTTCATGAAGAAACTATCATATTATATTCCTTTTCTTAATCCCTATTGGTAAATTAAGAAAAATAATATGACATTTCATCCTAATTAATCATATCAATATAATGAAAATTCTTGTGGGATAAAATTCATCATATTAATATGATTAATTACAATCAATGTCTATTACTAAATGTGATCCTAAGGCTCTTAATATATAATTTAACTAATTAAAGTTGTTGTGGCTACTTTTTAATTAATTAAAATATATGGATCACTGGACATTTATTTTCATGCATAAAATATTCACAAAATACATAAAAAAACAAAACAGTAAATTAATGCACCAAGGGCAATACAATCAATGTCCTTTTTAAATATGTGATCCAAAACCTCTTAATATATATAATTTAAGATTATTAGAGATGCTATAGCTAATCTATAATTAAATAAAATTATATATAGACATTTAATTACATACATAAAACGTTCACTAAATTGCATGTAAGGACAAAATAGTAAATCATTCGGGCTAAGGCAGTATATTCAACAGCCGAGGACAACACAAGAAATTCAGCATCCAAGGTTAAGACTGTAAATTTCAAATGACCAAGGGGCAAAACCATAAAATAAACGGTTAAGGGCAGAATCCCAATAACAACAACCAAGGGAGGGCAGAAACATAATTCAGTGGAAAGAAAGGGGCAAAAGCGTAAAATCAGAGGTGGGTCCATGGTTTCCAAGGGGCGCGTACACGCGGGCGCATAGATCGCGGGCGCCTGAAAGCCCATGCATGGCGCGTGCCGCACGCGCCTACCTGTGCCCATGCGCCTAAAGCCTAAAGCCCTACACGGCGCGTGCCACGCACACACCTGAAACCCTATATGGTGCGTGCCGTGCATGCGCCTGGGCTTCTCCTCACATTTTGCCCATTTTTACGTGACTGCCGAGCCTTTCATTGCCCGATTCTTCTCCCCCACTTTAGACCAAAATAAGTGGTAGATCACGAAGATCATGCCGGCGCGACCACGGAGGTCCAATATTCAGTGAAAACGGTCCAAAAATTGCTTGAAATCAGGCAAATTTTCACTAAAACGCAAAATTGTAACTACCACGACTTCCGTCGCCCAATTCGCTTTCGAAGATCACCATAATGTTGAATAAACTTAAAGCTTTTGATGCCCATGGCGCTGCGACTATACTAGTCTGAAGACGGGTGGTGGGTTGCCCAAATTTTGCCAAATTCATCAATTTTTGTCTCTAGTCAGATTTTGCCTTGAAAATTTTATATTCAATCAAAAGTCGCACAAAATTATCAGGGCATATATATAAACAATCAAGCTCCATAAAAATCATCAAGGCAGAGATATAAACTGGCTCTTATATCAATTGTTAGGAAAAAATATGCAGAAAATCAAGAATCCCTATTATTAGGATCAAATGCCGGAACGTGTAAAATTCTCTACTAAAAAAAATAATAACGATCCTGATTTATCATTCACAAACAAAATTGTGCAATATCAAGAACGTTTTGCAAAAGCATAAACAATCGGTACATATCTCCAACCATTGATGAAATTATGCGAATGCAGAAACCCAAAACTTGAACGGATGCACGTTACAAATATGGAATCACTAGATCTAGACGTCCCATTCCACTACCCAATACCTCTCAAAATCCGATGGTGTGTTTTCTGAAGTGAAAGGGTTTGGTGTAGACGACCTGACATATTTATTCCATTTCTCAAGTTACCAATGTCTTCCAGGAACCGTTATGGTAACAATTAAAATGGGCAGTTACCACGTAACCAACTTGGATAATAAATTGGGCAATAAATCGGAATCAATCTAGAAAACTGAATGTGGGATCGTGTAATAGTTAATATTAAAATATTATAACAGGCGGTTCATCCACAAACACGAGCCTTGCTCGTCCTTGGCCGCTATGACCACATCTGGCCGCTGCGACACTATGAGCTCAAGAACAAAAACAGAAGAAGGCAAAGCCGAAGACGAATCGAGGAAGACGAAGCTGGTGACCGGCTCTGGAGCCATGGTGATGGCAAGAAGTTGAAGCGACCAGATCTGACTGGTGGCCGAAGAGGAATGGACCCCGCCATCCAGGCTCATGGCCATGGACAAGCTCCAAATCTGGAAGTTTGCATTTTTCGAGCTCGTCCCACGATGGAGGGGCAGGGCCATCATGGCTCTAGACCTAGTAGTTCAGAGAAAGACGAAGAGGACGGAGGGAGTGGCTCGGTTTGGACGCACAGCAGTGTTGGCCTAGACGCGGCGGCGCCAGGGACGGACGGGGGAGGCGCGGAGGTCAAGCTCAGAGGTGGTGTGGACAATAGATTTATATTTATTTTTTTATTTTTCATTTGATTCTCTACTGTCAAGCTGTAATCGGTTGGGAGCACAGAAAGTGCTTGCCACGTCACCTGAAGCACTGGATCGAGGCCCCCCTCAAAGCGGAGAAGAGGTGCGCTATGAAGTTTCTCCTCAGATCCTTGCCTCGGAAACTCACGAACACTCCATATTCCCATTGAAGCGGATGGCAAGGAGGAGGAGGAGGCGGCAGCAGTGGTCGTGGCAGTGGTGGCCGGCTGAGGAGGACTAAGAGGAGGTCACGGAGGGTTCGAGACATCGATTGAATGCTCCTATGGTGATTTGTTTTGTAGTCAGAAACTTCGTTGGAGGGCCTATATGGATTTTAAGTTTGATTTGAGCTATTTGAGAGAGATTCATTATTATTTATTTTTATTGTTACTCTAGAGAGAGATTTATTTAAGAAGCCATAATGTGCAGATTCCAACTGTGCTGTTAATAAACAAAATCTGGGTCCCTTGATCACTTAATTATCCCAAAATTATTTTTATCACAAGCAATAGCATCGCATTAGAATTATTTTTTTCCCATTTGGGCATCGAGCCTAAAATCCTTACCCAGGCGCTCACTCACGATAAAATAATAAATATTTTCATCAAATGGTTAGGCGTGGGCAGGGCGGATCGGACCAAAGTGGATGGGCCTCGGTGTAAAAAATATATATGCTTACACAAAGCCTAGATTGTGTCCGAGACTAGATAAATTTGTTGGGTTGTCAAAGGCATTGTTATTTTGCAAAATAGTGGTGCGATGATGATGATAATGATTAGAGAAGTCAGAGAGGGCCATGGCAGAGTGATCACGGAGGTGGATGAGCTTAGCTAGAAAGGGGTAGAGAGAAATGAAATTAAGTATTTTGGGTTGTGACTAAAGTTATCCATACCAACATGATTTCATTGGTTACCATCAACTCTACAAATTGGTTGGAGTAACCCCCAATCATATACTAGAATATTTAAATATTAAACCATGCATTTGTATAAAAGTTTTTAAACAAGTCAATAGCGGTCATACAAAATTTCTAACGGTCCCTTATTTGCCTTCCTGATGATCTATTTTCAAGTATAATCTTAGGCTAAAATCTATGGTACACTTGTAAATTTTTACATGAGAAATGATTTAGTGATATATTTTAATCTACTATGAGAATAACAGTCTATTCTGGACTACAAAAAATCAAATAACAAATTATTATAAATTGTTGTAAAGTCCATTCTTTTAGCTATTATTCTTACAATAGCCCAAAAATTATTATGTTAGCAAAATCCTTTTTACATCTTGTTGGCAGTAAAGCATATCCCACCAACTTTTGATTTTGTCTCCGATAAAATAAAAATGACAATAAGTTTCCTATCTGGTTTAAGAAAATATTAGAATTACATGTTCTTCAGTGGAAGACGAACACGATAGGAAATGATTTAGTGAGATATTGAAATTGGCTCTCAAAGTAGAACATTAAAAAATAATAATAATCACTTCTTTTTTAGCACTGAACACTTAAGAAGACGACGAATTTTCTCTCCCGAGGAAAACATGGCGATTCTCCTCTAAGGGGAAAGCAGGCTTGTCTAGAAAGCATGGCCCAAACTGAGGAGCATGTCAAGTTTTATTGCTAAGGGAGAAAACGCTCCAACAAGAATCCTCTATGCTGGAAGAAAAGAACCCAAACCCGGAAAATGAGAGATGATCCTCAAAATGAAAGAAAAGTAAGAGTGAAAGCATGCTCTCCAATCTCATCTTTTGTCTTACAAACTAAAGTGAAGGGGGGAAAAATGAGAGTACAAGCATATATTCTAGTCATTTGTGCTTTTCTTGCATCATAAGGTACAGTTTTCTAAAGTTATTATGGAAGCTGATCTGGTGGATATCATATCAACATGCAGATTTGACAAAATCATTAAGCAGGAAATTCCTTCCACTATTGTCTATGATGATGATGAGGTAGTCTTGACTCCTTTCATCTAGTCTCGACACTATTTAGTTTTGTTCTTCTAATGTCGTTGCCCTGTTCTTCTGTGGCCGAACCACCAGCCTGACCTTGTCATTCAACTTCTCTTGTTGGTTTCACGTTACAATCTGACTTATAAATTGTGCTCCTACACTTGCAAAATAAAAACATGTGGTTAGCTTTGGAATTGGTTCATTATACCCTTAGGTGATTCGATGGACTTATGTATGTGTTTGCTTATATCATGGACTTTGAAGATCTCAAGCCTCACATGTAAAGTCTCTTCTCATACTGATTGATTGCTCAGCTCTGATTGGAATATTTTGTACATGCAAAAATGAGGAGATACGGACCCCGGGAGTGCCATAACGTGGCACGGAGGGACACTTAAGTGCCAAAACTTACAAACATTACACTTAAATGCCAAAATCGGAGCAAAATGGATCACTTAAGTGCCAACATCGAGAAAATCCGACCAAAATGCTGACGTGGCATTTTTCCGGCGATCTGGGGTCGAAACGGCGCCGTTTTTGTTGCTGATGTGGTGAAGTAAACCAAAAACGGCGTCGTTTTGAGTAATATTTATTTTTAATAAATATTAATTAAATAATATTAAAAGAGCAAAAAAAAAAAAAAAAAAAAGGAGGGGGAGCAGCACATCGCCACCGCCCTATATCCGATAGGGCGGCAGCAATGGACAACAAGGGTCGCCGACGCCTGGGCAAGGGTTGTCGACGCCTGGGCGCGGGCCGGTGACCCTCGCCAGATGCCGGGAGAGGGCGGCGACCCTCTCCCAGATCTACCCTCGCCCCGGCCTAGGCGAGGGCCGCCGACGCCGACGCGAGGGCCGCCGACCCTCACCCGAGCCGGGGGCGAGGGCGGGCCGACCCTCGCCGAGATCCGGGAGAGGGTCGCCACCCTCTCCCGGCGTCTAGTAAGGGCTGTCCGACCCTCGCTGTCCGTTGCCACCGCCCCACCAGCGATGGGGCGGCGGCAACAGGCTGCTCCCCCCTCCTTTTTTAAAATTTTTTTTTTTGCTCTTTTAATATTATTTAATTAATATTTATTAAAAAATAAATATTAGTCAAAACAACGTCGTTTTGGGTGCTGTGGCCACATCAGCACCTAAATGACGTCGTTTTGGGTTTACTTCGCCACATCAGCAACAAAAACGACGCCGTTTCGACCCTAGATCGCTGGAAAAATGTCACGTCAACATTTTGGCCAGATTTTCTCGCCGTTGGCACTTAAGTGATCCATTTTGCTCCGATTTTGGCACTTAAGTGTACCGTTTATAAGTTTTGGCACTTAAGTATCCTTCTGTGCCAAGTTATGGCACTCTCACTGTACTTATGCCCAAAAACGGGGAAGTGCCTTTAGTGTGTAATTGTCTTCTTCTTTGTTGGTGGCCATTAAAGTGAGGATCTTTTTGGCTAGTTTCTTTTGATTTGGATGGTCTCTATTCATGCCTTTAAGATTAGTGTGTACATGCACAAACCTTTGAAACTATGTACCTGCACGAATCTTTGAAATTGAAAGCAGTTTGATTTTTAACATTGTGCAAACCCACATTCTTGAGGAATTCAATTGTTTAACTTCTAAGCCATTACTATCCACACATATGCATGATTGTAAGGATGAACAAGTCAATTTTAGTCTGTCCTTTCCTAAATTTTCTTGTCCAAATCATTCATCTAGAGGCGAAGTTGGATGCCCCAATAACTGTATCGTCACTCCAATCAAATTTGTTGAATAATCTCATTTTCGCTTCTCTTTTGAATGATCATAGGGCTCTCCTAACAGTTTTCAAGAGAGTTAAAATCAAGCACGCTTTCAAGGAAGGCAATCGATGAGCGGATAAGCTTGCTCGGAGAGGAAGGATGCTAAAAGAATCGTCTTGTATTTTGTTTGAGCCTCCTCCTCCTGCTATGTTTCTTTTGAACCATGACCAAGCAGGGAAATCTTTCTCAAGACTTAACTCTATAAATTTCTTTTCATGTTTAATTTAAAGCCTGCTATTTTCAGGAAAATGAGGATAATCAAATTAAAAATTCTTTTTGACTTTGTTACTCACGTCGATCTATAATTAGAAACATTTTATGGGTTTTTCTGACAAACTTTAAGGCAATGGAATGGGACAAACCAAATCACACTCTTTACACTAAGTAAAATCGCTTGGAAAAGCCCAGACATCCATCCTTGGCCATCCCGAACACTCCATGAAGGTGTTCGTACTGCCCATCCTTGTGGGTGCTAGCTTCACGTGTGCAAGAAGTCACCCAATTTCCCTTTGGTGAAACCCTAACAGGTCAATCTGTTCTAACCCTTCGCCCATCACCCACTCTGATCGGCTTGTCAACCCACCCTAGTTTTGGCTTCATTTCCCCATGCCTGTTTACCTTCCCTTGCCTAAGCCGACTCTTCAGCTAAATCTTCTGTCTCGCCAGTGTAAACCCAGCTGAAACTCCTCACATAGTCCTTGCTTTCATCCCGTAGCTACTGCCACCGAAGATGTAGCACACATTGGGACCTTTGCACAACTGGGTGATGACCTTAGAACATGGAGGAGGATGGTGGAGCTTATGAATGCCTGGAAAATCTCTGCAATAAACTCGGTGAGTTATTACATAAACAAGATATAGTGATTTGGGATGATGATTTCTCAGAGGAAAAACTGCGGGAATGCCAATTCTCCCTTATGGGCCAACTTCATCAAAACCCTAGCATTAATCTTCAAGCATTCCTGACAGCTTTGAAAAAAGCATGGAGAAAAGATGGTGTTGTTATGAAATCATTGGAGGATGGCATCTATTGTTTCACTTTCAGCAATGAGGAAGAAAAACAAAAGGTGCTAAATAGGGGGCCATGGTGCTTTTCTAACCATTTGCTTATCGTGAAAGCTTGGGAGCCAGAGACGCCCCCCCATTGCTATGAATTTACAACCTATACTTTTTGGGTTAGAATACTAGGTCTCCCTACTGAATGGAAATCTAAGGGCATTGTCAAGAAGGTAGCAAGCATGATACGGAAAGTACCAGAAGTGAAGATCCAAGACAAAGGCCCAATAGCTCAGCGTATTGGAAAAGCGAAAATTGAGTTAGACATTCAAGAGGAACTTAAAGTGGGGCATTCAACTATTCATGGAGGAAGGAAGATTTGGCTGGACTTTAAATATGAAACGTTTCCCTTTTATTGCTACTCATGTGAAAAAATGGGTCACTACGCCAGTTAGTGTAAGAAGATCTCCTATGAAGAGGACAAATTCAACACAAAGAAGGGAAGTTGTTATGGAAACTGGTTGCGAGCATGTCGCGACCTCACCTCGGGTGCACCACCTAGGGTTTGGCTAATGGATTACTAAGCCTAAACTTAACCTGAGCTCTCCCAACCCCATACCAATTTGCAACTTAGGGTTTAAGTTTTTAAAATGCAAATGATTTTTACTTAGGAGTCGCCACTAATATATTTTTGGTGGGTTGATTAGAAACCCAAGTAAAATAATGGGAGCGTTACTTTACCCCTACGAACCAGAGACTATACAATCCGGAATTTGATTACGTTAAATTTCTCTAACGCCCTTTCGGTACCTTTTCTCTTTTATATTTTTAAAAAAATTACAGCCAGCTTGCATTGATTTTAATTTACTCCCTAACATGCAATGTGATCATGCAAGTGCGCAATCATCATTTAACACTCAATAAAGCAATAAATAAATAAATTGCAAGCACAGGAAAGAGATACTTACCCCGAAGCAATGAAAGCATCTGCAATGTTAGCTTAAAAAAATCACACCACCAATCCTAGATATGATTTCTAATTAACATGCAACCATTCAATTTTTTTTTAAGGTTTTAAATTATTTAATGAGGCCTAAAAACTAAGTGCAATGCATGTGATGACGTGCAAAAATGTCTAACTATAATAACATACAACATGCAACTTAATATGCAAATTATATGTCACGTGACATTAATTATTTAACTTAATCTAATGTTACAAAATATTTAATGCAACTATCCTAGTATGTCACGCATTCAAATGACCCTAAACATGCAATGACTAGATACACATGGAAGATAACCTAATTCTATATGACATGAGCATGGCAATCAAAATTTGAAATTAAAAATAACTTATATTTAAACATGCAAACTATCCTAAAAGAATATATCACATCCAACTCAACTATATTTTTTTTGGATTTTCTTTTATAAGCAAAATCAATTCGAGCAAAGGTATCAAGAAAGCATGGCAACAAATCAGGCAAGATATTATCCATGTCCATTTAATTTTGGAAACAAATAAAATCGATGAATCATATCTCGGGCATGAGATCGGATTGGCCAATTTTCAAAAAATCGTGAATCATATCTCGGGCGTGAGATCGGATCGACGATTTTTCCGTGCGATTGCGAGTAATATTTCGGGCATGAAATCGGACTGACAATCATACACACGTTGTGAAGTAAGGAAAATTTCCTAGTTCACGAAGGGGTCAGGAGATCTTTTGGATATGGCAATATTGATCAAATATTCAACTAAGATTGCAATTCCACAAACTAGACAATAAAATATGAGAAAATTGTATTAATCAGGATTCTCACCTAGCTTTTGATATTGCACGAATAAAGTTTCCAAATCGGGACTTGTCGGATGAGGAAACTGGCGAGGTGGTTCGATTGGGTGCGTCACGGCTATGGGGCTCGCGAGAAGACAGAATTGCTGCGCCCACCGAACACACTTTCTCCTAATCACCGTAGACTTTATCACCTGTGGTCTTCTCGTTCGTGAATGGTCCAAGTGCAATCCTCCAGAACGTTTTCACCGCTTCACTCATGAATCCCACCTGCACACAAAAATATATCTCTTTTTTTCTTCTATCCTCTAGTGGTCACAACGTCCGGGGATCTTTGGCACAGCTACACGCAATCGGAACTTTTCTAGCGATTGATTCGTTGAAGTTGAGCTCGCAGAGGATCTCGGTCACCGACGGCCTGAAGGAACTGCTTGGTCAAGCGAGGCAGCGACGTTGATAATGCCGATGGGGCTTGCCAAGGTAGAGCCGCAGCAAGTTTGGAGTTAGTCGTGGCTTGGTGATGCTCTCCAACGGGCGCCACTGCACGGCTCACAGCCAAGGCTAGTTCACGGGCTGCTGGCTCACGGTGGATGGAGTCCCACGGTGAGTTACGGATGGCAGTGTCTCAACTTGGCTTCCAGATGGACTCATGGATGACCAGCAAAGGGGTTGTTTGCCGGTATGGCTCGGCTCAAGAATCAACAAGTGGATCTCATGAGACAACCTGCAAAACAGAAACTCGATGTTGCTGGTTTGGTGGCCGCTAGTAGTGGCACTTACGACCAGGATCGTCGTTTGAAGGTTCACGGTTTGGCTGATACAAGGACTTCTCGACGAAGCATGATGGCAACAGCTGGTCGTCGGCAGGAAGCTGGGGCACGGGGATCGCGAAGTTGGAGAAACCCGTGGACTGGGAGTCGCGTTGCAAGGGAGGGATTCGGCCGCACACTCTTCTCTCTTTCTTTCGCTTTTCTCTCGATGTGCCCTCTTCTCTCTCATGTACCTTGTTTTTTTTTGTGTGTCCCCCTTCGGTGTGTGTGACCCCCTTTTTATAGGTGAGAGGACTATTTTATTTAAGGAAATATGATAAATTTGCACGTTGCATATTTAACTCTTGTATCCCACGTGTAATATTTTTTCAATATTTCATCCGACACCTTCCTTGAATATTGAAAGAATAATGCGAATATTCTCGGGAATATTCTCATATTCCAACTCATCACCCCTTAACGGACCTAGCCAAATTCTCTTTCATCGTGGGTTTAGTCCAACTTATTAAATTAGAGCTTAGAACCGTTAATTAAAGTCCATCTGCCACATGTCCAATGCAAATGCAATAATAATAAATGCTCCTAAAACTATATGCTATGCAATTTAATCATAATATTTTTTGTTTAGGGGTTAAAATTAATCCCTAAATTTTGTGCATTAAATTACTAATGACCAATCAAAATTTAGGTGTCAACAGCTGCCCCTCTTTGAAGGTGAGCTCACAGAGGTTGCATTCAAAGACAAATTGAGACCTAAATTTTGACCATGCATATGCAATATAGTGTTATTTTTTTGTGGGAAAATTAATCCCATTTTAAAATGCAGTATGATATGATGCATGGAAAAGCTAATGCAAAGTATGAAAAAACATAAAAATAAGAGAGCGTACCTGTAGTTACTTACCAATCAATACGGTAGAGTATCTTGAGGTACGAGATGAATATTTACTCCGCAAGCATCCAGTTTGTCATTCCAGATTTCTTGTAGAGTCTAATGTTTATCGAATTACCTAGATCCAGACTGAGGCAACCGATTGAGTTTAATCAACAGACGCTCAATGTTAGGTGAGACGGCCATTGGAACAAGATGTCTCGAAATACCTAGATCCAAACTAAGGTATAACGAGAAAAATCAAAGAACATTCATATCCAGAATGAAATATTCAATGAAAAGATTCGAGACATTTAGATCCGTACTGAAATGTCAAGAATTTGGGAACTTAATCAATAAACACTCAATATTATGTGAGATGAATATTGAATTAAGACAATTTAACCAATAGATGTTCAATGTTAGGTGAATCAAATATTGGATTACGATAACTCAAAATACTTAGATCCAGACTAGAGTATAACGAGAAAAATCAAAGAACATTCATATGAAATGTTTGATGAAAAGATTTGAGACACTTAGATCCAGACTGAAATGTCAAGAATTGAGAAACTTAACCAATAAACACTCAATGTTAGGTAAGATGAATATTTGATTAAGACAACTTTAACCAATAGATGCTCAATGTTAGGCGAGTCAAACATTAGATTGAGATTATTTGAAATACCTAGATCCAGACTAAGGTATAACGAAAGAGATCAAAAAACATTTATATCCAGAATGAAATGTTTAACCAAAAGAGTTCGTGACACTTAGATCCATTACTAAGATGTCAACAATTGATTGAAAGATTTCGGACGAGATATTTAAATCACAGACTCTTGATTTCTGAAAATTGGGGGAGATGCTCAATTTTTTCCTCGAGCACTCGAATTTCATTTAGGGGATAAGTTACCCAAGTTTTGTTTTGGGTACTCGAAAAGATTTAATACTCACCTGGCAACATTTCTAATCTTTGGAGAAAATGTCTCTAAGGTGATGAGGAGAATTTCGGCTATAATAGCACACCAGGTGGATAAAGAAGAACTCAGGGTTACGGGAGTACACCAGGTTGATGAAGAGACTCTGAGTTATGGAAGCACACCATGTCGATTAAGAGGGACATCGGGCTACAAAAGTATGCCGTGTCGATGGAAAGGACTCTAGGCTATAAAAACATGCCAGGTTGATGAGAAGACTTTGGCTACAAAAACATGCCGTTTCAATTAACAGGGATATCAGGCTACAGAAGCACACCATGTCGATATCCTGTAGAAATAAAATTCAAGAATGTTTGGACGAATTTTGAGGCTTTAGAGAGCAACTCGAATGTCGGGCATTATTCGGTCTTCAAGAAAATATTATCTGTCAAACACAATTAGAGCAAAAACTAACATGCATTCATCAAGAAGGTAGATAATTCGAGCTACTCTAGAATGCACATTTCAAAGTTCACTGAAGTTTTCATCAATTCAATCAAAGTTTATGCACAATGATTTTACCATGTTTACACAACCAAAATGCCTCTAGGGAGAAGAATCTTGCAAAACAACTTTCACTCATGACATGAATTTCTTAAGAATGTTAAATGAGAAACTTTGAGTTAGAAAGGACTTTCACTCACTCTCATTCGGAAGGGCTATTTTATGAGAATCACTCCATCTCACTATCATCATATCGACAAGGGTCCAAGTATTCTTGCAAGCAGTACGACATTACCAATCCAAGAGGTCTTTAATAGGGACCTTAATGTGGGCTTGGTCAATGGCTTAACAATGGGACTTTTTGAGTCAAGGCCATTGAAAGAAATAATATTCCACGATCATCTCCGGTTTACAAGTCAAGAACCCTGCAAAATGAGATAGAAATAATCTTGCTTGCACTTCTTCGAGCAATGCTTAAGACATGTGAACACCCACATTAATTGAAGTGCCATAATCTGAAGAGACTTTATAAGGGACGTAACGTAGGCTAGGTTCACGGGTTGAGAAATGAAAGGATTACCAGGCTCAACATGTGTATAGATGGGTGAGAGTTGGTGATCATCTTGGCATTACTGCCAGTCTTCATCTTCACCATCAAGGATTGTCTTCAAAATGTGCTCTATTGATTGTAAAAGTTTTGCATTTGAGTTCTTTGAGTACCACTCCATTGGGAATACAACTTTTCACAATTGATAGTCATCTATCTTGACTCTTTTTCATTTTCTCCTATGGGCATTGGCCTTGCTTTTACCAGGCACACTGTTTTTTCTTGCCCCTCTTTTTTACTCTTATGTCTATGGGCATCGGCCTTGCTTTTACCAGGCACTGCTTTTTCATACCCCCTAGCTCTATTTTTACCATTGACACACTGTCTATAATGCATCAATCTTTCATTTGGACTTATGAAGGTCTTCACATTCTGTTGGCGCTCTAGACCATGTTGTTTCTTGAATGATTACTTTTTGCTTGCCCCAATGTGGGGCATGATCACCAACTGGGTTCAAAGAAATGAATTTGTATGCTCAAAAGGGCTATGCAATGGATATAAGTGTGTAGGATAGAAAAAGAATGCTCTTCGTCATCCTAAGGCACTTGGATTATTATTTGAGTTCATCTGCAATAAGATACCCAAAGATTGATGCAAGTGAGAGCAAGAGAATTTCTATCTATTTTCCTCACCACGTGATGCCAACTTACCTCCAATTTGCCCCGATATGGGGTGGTTCTTGACAAGGGTAATTTGAAAGAAATCTCCACAAGTGTATGGGGCTCAAAGGGGTTAAGCAATGGATCACTTGCAGTGTTTGTGATAGAGAAATGAATTGCCCCTCATCATTTCGGTCATCGTACCTTTTGCAAGGGAACTCTTTACCTTGTGGATATGGAAATTGCTGCACTCATCTCACAAGTGTATAAGTAAGGGATTGTGTATAGGACATGTTTTGCCTTTCATCATCCTAACACACGTCTCACTTAGCATTCTTAAGAATTAGATGTCATTCATTGAATTGCACATCTTGACAAATCTCCACATGAAATTACTAAGTTAAGCAAGTAAAATCACCATGTGAATTCTCTTTCCAAAAGAGCTCAACAATTTTAAGCATGAAAAGCTTTGTGACTTCGGAACAAACAATTCAAAAAATGTTTTGACAAGCATGAAAAACATGATATTGAGCATTCATTCAAGGAATTGCCCTATAAAGGGACTCTATCAACAATCGGTGTCCTTGGATTGCCCCTATCTAAAGGGAACGAACACATAAATTGATCAATTGAGAATGGAAATCGATCCTTGATTCGATAAATGCTCCATTCTTGCTTTTGCCCCAACACAAGAGAATGTGCATGAATAGGACACTATGCAAGAGAATGCAAATTGAACATCCATTTCGGCTTGGATTGAGATTTTATCTCAATTGGGTTATTACCGAAATCTATCATCCCCTCGATCCGTCACCTGCAAGGAAAAGAACAAACTGTCAATTCCAGAATTAATTATATTTAGGGATGAGATGTACCTCTTTCATCAAAGATGGATGTTCCTCTTTTGACATGCCCTTCATTTTCTCTAGGAGATGAGAAATGCAAAACACTTCGTTTGGCTTTCCGGGATGGATATCTCAAGTATCAACAAGAGATGCCCCATATTAACTCTTTGGAGTTGTGCTCTCAACCTAATTGAATAACAATCGAGTCAATGGGTCTATTACAACTTGTTGTGCCCTTTTCAGATGTTATTTCCTCAGGCCAAGAAAATTATGCTCTGAGACATGAAGTAAATGAGTTAGAAAAATAAACAGACCATCTAGAATGTATGTTTTTTGGAAATGGTTTAAAAAAAATGTTCTTTTGAATTTTTCTTTTGGGCGAGGAAGTATGATGAAGCCCAACCCTCAGAATTTCTCCGAGGATGATATTTTCTTTTCATTGTTAGATATCGTCACCGGGCTGGTTTGGTATACCCCATCATGTCCTCAAAATAAACTAGTAATTTTATTGAAATTCATCAATCAATTACATCTTATTGAATGGAAAATGCGGTATTCAAGCCCTAGAAGAAAACAAAAAAGAAGGAAAAAAATCCCTAAAATGCAGTAAAAATTCCCACGCAGGGGAATATGCGAAAATGATAAATGAGTTACTCTTGTGGGCTAGCGCCCGTTCCCTCCGAAGGTTCTTCTTCAATGGCACCTATAAGGAGATCATCAAATAGGTTAATGATTCCTTCTAATGCATCATCAGGGTTCTTCCCTCCTTGAGGTATCGGATCATCCATTCCACCCCACCCATCTAGGACAATGTCACGGGGGTCAATGTAAAAACTAGGGGGAGCCGAGTACTTCACATAATAGTCAAATTTGCCACTCGGCTGCCCTAGGGTATCCATCACCTCTCTACTATCCTGCATCGTTCTAGCAAGACCGGGGAACGTCTCGCAAATATGAGGAGGTAGTGAGTTCTCCCTTTTTTGTCCCTGTGAGTTTCACCTTTGTTGCATTTGCCCTCTAGAGCTTTCTCCACCTCTTCCATGGTGCCCTAATCCAGCAAAACGGGACCTTCGAGGGGCTTCAATAGGGTTTATAATACCTTGACCTCTCCTTCCAAGACCACGGCCAGCAATAAAGCCATTTCCAACCATCACTTTTCCTACCATAACAGCAGTATTTGAGACTTTAGGAGTGGGTAGTAAGGAACCTCAAGAAGCATGTATGGTGGGCACCAACTCAAATGAGTGGTAACTCGATTCAAGCTTAGAATCTGGCCAATATAAGGAATAGCGGTTTCATGATAAATCCGGTGGTCTTCCTCGCCATGGATAATGATCAGCTTCCCATTGATCACGAATTTCACGCTTTGATGGAGACTTGATGGCACAGCCCCAGCAATATGTATCCAAGGACGACCCAACAAAGAATTAAATGCGGTAGGGATATCCATTACTTGAAAGGGGATGTTAAAGATTACTGGTCCAATTTGCACATCAAGGTGGATCTCCCCAATCACTTCCTTTCTAGTCCTATCAAAAGCTCGCACGCAAGTCTTCGCAACATGTATTTGGGATAGATCTGTCATGAGGCAGTGAAGAGTGGTCAATGGACATATATTCAGAGCAAATCCATTATCAATAAGCACACGGGACACATGGGAAGCTTTGTGTTTGACCGATATATATATAGTAGTTTATTGTGTCCTCTCCCTTCAATAGGGAATTCTTTGTCAGAGAAAGCGATCAAATCCTTGAGAAGGATTGACCCAACAAATTCCTCGAGCTTGCTAGGCTCAACTGTCTCTAGTACATGAATCTCGCTCAACACCTTCATTAAAGACTTCTGATGTGTGAGAGATGTTTGCAAGAGCTCAAGCAAAGAGATTTGAGTAGGCATTTTTCGTAATTGATTGACCACATTATACTCACTTGCTTTGATTACAGCAATAAATTCTTTGGCCTCTTCATTAGTAATAGGCTTTGCATGTTGAGTATTGGCTTGAGCATAAACTCGACCAAACCTTGTAACCAGGTCAACATCCAGGTCATAGGACCAAGGAACTGCCTTATTATCAGCATATTCATAGGGTTGAGATATCTCGATCACTATCCCTTTGTTGTGCACCGGGACCTTAGTAGATGGTTCCGCGTCGATTTCATCCTTACTAGCATTCAACGCAGCCCATTCTTCCTCCCAATCAATAACGACTTGGGATATAGTGGAGACCATGCCAGTATGGTCAGCATAAACGATCATACCGGCCTCTGCCATCATATCAACCCTTTCTTTCATCAAGGATAGGGGAACTGCCTCATGACTCGGGTAGTATCCAGTCTTTACTAACCCATTATAGACATTTGCAATATACACTCTCAAATTCTTGATTTGACCAGCATCAAATCCAAATATGGCATTTACCTTGCCTTCGTGCTCAGACAGCGGGTTCTTCTTGACATTCGGTTGGGTGGTGCAGAATGAGAATGCATTAGTGTCCAATAAATTTTGAACTTTGTGCTTCAAGGTCATGCATTCATCAGTTGAATGTCCCATTTCTCCCATATGATACTCGCATTTCTTGGAGGGGTCATAGTTAGAGAATTTCTCCACATTGGGCCGCTTCGGTTCATGGGAAAGCAGTCCATTCTTTTGCAAGATTGGCAAGACTTGAGATAGAGGACCAAGAAGTTGAGAGAACTGCCTCTTAATGAATGGTCGTGATGCGGAAGGGCAGCCTCCACCTTGCTGATTTCTAGGGACATGAACGATCGGAGGCTTATTAGAGATCGGTTGTGCATATGCAACATTTACTTCAGTGGTTGGCTCTTTCTCTTTCTTTGCAGTAAATCTCCTGTTTGGAAAAGTCGGTTCATTAAACTACCCCTCCTTCAGCCCCATCTCGATTTGTTTGCCCACAGGGATAAGTTGATTAAAGTTCTCAACATACGTGCCAACCATCTGATTGCGGAACTCAAAAGGGAGGGTCTTGACGAATAGCTTCATCAATTCTTTATCAGTGGGCTCTGGAGTGATTTGGGCGGCCAAATTTCACCATCTTATGGCATACTCCTTAAACGACTCGCTCTTCTTCTTTTTCCATTTGCTCAAGGTCTTCTTGGGAAGGTGCAATGTCCATGTTGAACTTCTACTGCTTAAGAAATGCATCGACCACCTCACTCCAAGTGTTGAGGAGGTTTATGTTCTTCATGATATACCAAGTAAGTGCAGGCCCGCCCAAGCTCATTTGGAACCACTGGATCATAAGGGTTCATTCTTAATATGTTAGGCCATCCTCACGTGGTACATCTGTAGGTGAGCTTTCGAACAAGAAGTGCCATTATTCTTCTCAAATTCTGGCATTTTAAATTCATTAGGCGTGTTGACCTTCTCATAAATAGACAAATCAATCGGGAGTGAACTTTGCAAACCCTGCAATTGTTTCACTTTCTCTTCAAGCTTCGCAAAGCGTTCATCCTACTCTGTTTTAAAGACCTTATGAGCCTTGGCCTTTCCTTCCACGACAATGACATCATCATCTTCTAAGGGGGGCATGTCATCATCCAATTCATTGGATAGGCCATGATCAAATTTCTGCTTAAGTGCTGAAGTTCCAGGAGGTGTGACGTTTGGGCTTGAACTTGCTCGGAGCGTCGTAAACTCAGTTGTCATTTGTTGTATTGCGGCAAAGCATTGATTTGTTTGATCTTCCATTTTATTAATACATTCACGCAGCTCAACTTGCTCAGCCATTCGTGCTTTCAATCTCGTAATGATGGGTGAACGAGATGGCTCCATTATCACCTAATTTGAAGAAAGGAAAACACATAAGCATCGCATATGAAACATACCAGTCCATGAAAAAGGTCTAGCCGCTTTTATTCATTAATGAAAGTGCTTTACGTGAAGTAAAAACTTGAAATACCCTAAACAAATGAACTAGGAAAGCAAAGAACTCAACTAGACATTAAACTAAAAAAATTAGACTCAAGACATTTCACTTGGCTTGATCAATGTACAATTGGGAAACTTCCAGACGCAATCGCTTATTCTCCTCCGCAAGATGTGCCACACGCCTTTTGGTCTCTTCAGCAACTCTTTTGAGGTGTCTATTCTCCGCATGGTTGGTGATCTTCTCGGGCACTTTCGGTATCTTCGGGTGTAGCTCCTTTGGGATCTTGTGCCGTTGAATATATTCGATAGAGGCATAGTACCTTGTTTCTCTACCCTTCAACTCCTTCTCTGGCCATATGAGCTTCCGTGGGTGGCACATATCCCGCATCGATTTGATTGTAAGAACAGAATCCTCATGGTCTTGATTCTCGTCAGTGAAGTTAACTTGGAGTGGGTCTGCTCGCAAAGCTTGTGGAAGTTCTTGCACAACTTAATATTAACGAGTCACTCTAGTCGGGTAGTACTCCGTTGCTCCAGTAAATCCCAGTAAAGGGACAGGGCTAATACGCACACATGTGAGCCTTGCCTTACGAACTTGGAACCATTTAGCATGCCATAGGAATCCTTTGAAATCTGAATTTTTCATGAAAGCTAGCCATGTAGAATAATGATAATTCGGCGCATGTTTTTGTTTGTTCTCAAATCTCATAATAGGGTGATTAGAGTCGCAAACATCAAGTATGGTCATTAAACCACCAAACCCTTTAATGTGAGAAAGAAACCAAATTTGTAAAAGCTCAGGAGAAGCATGCAAAACCTTGTCACCGCCTTCTTTAAATCAAGTAAGGGAAAGAAAAGTTTCGGTCAAAGTAGTGTTAACAAAATTATTTCCTTCAAGGATTTGCCTAACTAGATTAGCAATCAAAGGATTTATAACATTCTTACAGTGAGGAAAAACTATAAACCCAAAGAAGGCTAATAGGAAGACCCTACACATTTGAAAGGAGTTGCCATTTTCAAAGTATTCATTTAAAAATGAAAATGGGCATGAATTTCGGTGACCTTTCAAAACTTTTCTTATTTCATCTTCTTTAATTCTCAAAAAATCAAACAAGGCCGTGATAGGATCTATTCCAATAGGTGGACTAGCTAATTCAGCTTCTAAAGATTTTCCCATGGCAATACTATATTCTTCCAAGGTAGGAGTGAGCTCATGCTTACCACCAAAAATAAACGTAGAAGTCTGAAGGCACCAACAATGGGCAAGAGCTTGAACAAGGCCACCATGAATATTAATGCGTAGTAGAGGAAGGAGATAACCAATATGTGACTCCACGAACTCATGGCTAGCTTGGTCTAACTTGCCCCACCATGTGTTAAGCTTTTCCTTGGGAGGGAGAATAATTTGAAGGTCTGATATTTCCATTGTATATTGACCAAGACTTGAGACCAACCTAATGTCATGGACCGACAAAATAATAAATTAAATAAATTACAAAAGGAGAGTTAAGAGAACTTACTTCACTGATAGAAAGGTAACAATCACATAGACATGCGCATGGTACGTGGCTCGATTTCTACTCTAGAAGGCTTAACAAAATGGAGCCACAAGGATAATCGGACTAGGCCCGGGCATGCGGACTAAGTCAGGTCCTCATGACTCCGGCTTGGTCAAAGAGCCGACCCGGGTTGTGGGCATACGGATCAAGGTGGGTACCCTTGACACCAGGAAAGAAATTTCGGGACTGAGATGGGCGACTCATACCGCGGGCATGCAGTCGGAGTGGTATCCATCTCAATACCATCCTAATTAATCCTATGTGGCCCAGGTCCGGTGGCAGGTTGTGTGTGCAAGAGTGTAGTGTAAATGCATAGGCATGCACAACAGTTTATATTCACAACAACACTTCAAAAATTCAAAACATTCATTCCCAACTCCAACCTGCAAGACAAGGGGTTAACAATCACTCCACCCCTTATAACTCCCATATGCAAAAACATTTAACACCTCAAATGGTTAGGGACATACCTGGTATCCTCACTGCCAAGCAAAAAAAAAAAAAAATTTTAGAAAAAAGAGAAAATTGGCCTAAGTCCACTAAGAGTTTAAACTCAAGTCCCCAGCGAACCAAGCTATCGCGACCTCACCTCGGGCGCACCATTTAGGGTTTGGCTAATGGATTACTAAGCCTAAACTTAGTTTGGGCTCTCCTAGGCCCATACCAATTTGCGACTTAAGGTTTAAGTTTTTAGCATGCAAATGATTTTTATTTAGGAGTCGCCACTAATCTATTTTTGGTGGGTTGATTAGAAACCCAAGTAAAGTAACGAGAGAATTACTTTACCCCTACGAACCAGAGACTATGGGATCGGGGATTTGATTACGTTAGATTTCTCTAACGCCCTTTTGGTACCTTTTCTCTTTTATTTTTTTTAAAAAATTACAGCCAGCTTGCATTGATTTTAATTTACTCCCTAACATGCAATGTGATCATGCGAGTGCGCAATCATTATTTAACACTCAATAAAGCAAAGCAATAAATAAATTGCAAGCACAGGGAAGAGATACTTACCTCTAAGCAACGAAAGTATCTGCAATGTTAGCTTAAAAAAATCACACCACTAATCCTAGATATGACTTCTAATTAACATGCAACCATTCAATTGTTTTTTAAGGTTTTAAATTATTTAATGAGGCCTAAAAACTAAGTGCAATGCATGTGATGACGTGCAAAAGTGTCTAACTATAATAACATACAACATGCAACTTAATATGCAAATTATATGTCACGTGACATTAATTATTTAACTTAATCTAATGCTACAAAATATTTAATGCAACTATCCTAATATGTCATGCATTCAAATGACCCTAAACATGCAATGACTAGATGACATGGAAGATAACCTAATTCTATATGACATGAGCATGGCAATCAAAATTCGAATTTAAAAATAACCTATATTTAAACATGCAAACTGTCCTAAAAGAATATATCACATCCAACTCAACTATATTTTTTTTGGATTTTCTTTTATAAGCAAAATCAATTCGAGCAAAAGCATCAATAAAGCATGGCAACAAATCAGGCAAGATATTATCCATGTCCATTTAATTTTGGAAACAAATAAAATTGACGAATCGTATCTCGGGCAAGAGATCGAATTGGCCAATTTTCAGAAAATCGTGAATTGTATCTCGAGCGTGAGATCGAATCGACGATTTTTCCGTGCAATTGTGAATCATATTTCAGGCATGAAGAGATCTTTTGGATATGGCAATATTGATCAAATATTCAACTAAGATTGCAATTCCACAAACTAGACAATAAAACATGAGAAAATTGTATTAATCAGGATTCTCACCTAGCTTTCGATATTGCATGAATAAAGTTTCCAAATCGGGACTTGTCGGACGAGGGGACTGGCGAGGTGGTTCGATTGAGTGCGTCACGGCTATGGGGCTCGCGAGAAGACAGAATTGCTGCGCCCACCGAACGCACTTTCTCCTAATCACCGTGGACTTTATCACCTGTGGTCTTCTCGTTCGTGAATGGTCCAAGTGCAATCCTCCAGAACATTTTCACCGCTTCACTCATGAATCCCACCTGCACACAAAAATATATCTCTTTTTTTCTTCTATCCTCTAGTGGTCACAACGTCCGGGGATCTTTGGCACAGCTACACGCGATCGGAATTTTTCTAGCGATTGATTCGTTGAAGTTGAGCTCGCAGAGGATCTCGATCACCGACGGCCTGAAGGAACTGCTCGGTCAAGCAAGGCAGCGACGTCGATAATGCCCGATGGGGCTTGCCAAGGTAGAGCCGCAGCAAGTTTGGAGTTAGTCGTGGCTTGGTGATGCTCTCCAATGGGCGCCACTGCATAGCTCACGGCCAAGGCTAGTTCACGGGCTGCTGGCTCATGGTGGATGGAGTCCCACGGTGAGTTACGGACGGCAGTGTCTCGACCGTGGACTTTATCACCTGTGGTCTTCTCGTTCGTGAATGGTCCAAGTGCAATCCTCCAGAACATTTTCACCGCTTCACTCATGAATCCCACCTGCACACAAAAATATATCTCTTTTTTTCTTCTATCCTCTAGTGGTCACAACGTCCGGGGATCTTTGGCACAGCTACACGCGATCGGAATTTTTCTAGCGATTGATTCGTTGAAGTTGAGCTCGCAGAGGATCTCGATCACCGACGGCCTGAAGGAACTGCTCGGTCAAGCAAGGCAGCGACGTCGATAATGCCGATGGGGCTTGCCAAGGTAGAGCCGCAGCAAGTTTGGAGTTAGTCGTGGCTTGGTGATGCTCTCCAATGGGCGCCACTGCATAGCTCACGGCCAAGGCTAGTTCACGGGCTGCTGGCTCATGGTGGATGGAGTCCCACGGTGAGTTACGGACGGCAGTGTCTCGACTTGGCTTCCGGATGGACTCATGGATGACCAGCAAAGGGGTTGTTTGCCAGTATGGCTCGGCTCGAGAATCAACAAGTGGATCTCACGAGACAACCTGCAAAACAGAAACTCGATGTTGCTGGTTTGGTGGCCGCTGGTAGTGGCACTTACGACCAGGATCGTCGTTTGAAGGTTCACGGTTTGGCTGATACAAGGACTTCTCGATGAAGCATGATGGCAACAGCTGGTCGTCAGCAGGAAGTTGGGGCACGGGGATCGCGGAGTTGGAGAAACCCGTGGACTGGGAGTCGCGTTGCAAGGGAGGGATTCGGCCGCACACTCTTCTCTCTTTCTCTCGCTGTGCCCTCTTCTCTCTCATGTACCTTGTTTTTTTTGTGTGTCCCCCTTCAGTGTGTGTGACCCCCATTTTATAGGTGAGAGGACTCTGTTATTTAAGGAAATATGATAAATTTGCACGTTGCCTATTTAGCTCTTGTATCCCACGTGCAATATTTTTTCAATATTTCATCCGACACCTTCCCTGAATATTGAAAAAATAATGCAAATATTCTCAGGAATATTCTCATATTCCAACTCGTCATCCCTTAACGGGCCTAGCCAAATTCTCTTTCACCGTGGGCTTAGTCCAACTTGTTAAATTAGAGCTTAGAAACATTAATTGAAGCCCATCTGCCACCTGTCCAATGCAAATACAATAATAATAAATGCTCCAAAAACTATATGCTATGCAATTTAATTCTAATATTTTTTGTTTAGGGGTTAAAATTAATCCCTAAATTTTGTGTATTAAATTACTAATGACCAATCAAAATTTAGGTGTCAACAGAGCAGAAGTACGGGATCATAGCCTATTTTGGGATGTATTTTATGCGAAATAGTCCAAAGAAAATGAGGATGAAGTTACAGAGATGGTCCCTAAAACACAAGAGTAGCAATCATCCATTGCACTACTGGAGAAGGCACGAAGGACCAACTCTGTCAATCTTGGAAACCCTCAGAAAAGGGGGGCTGAGTTGTTACAAGCAAAATTTATCAGTGAGAAGGCCAAAGACTTCAATAGCAGAGCTGCTGGAAAGGAGGTTCTAATGCTTCCAGCGCCTTCTCAAAGCCCGAATATCTTGGCTAATAAAAAGAACGAAAGTAAAGGACCAAAAACCCCCTTAGCCAAGAAGCAAAGAAGGTATAGCCCTTACAATTCTAACACATCTACTCTTGATTGGCTAGATGAGTCCTAACTCCTGGATACCCCTATCCATGTGACAAAAGATTCCACTGAATGGGCTTTGGTGGCTAGTCCTAATAAGCCACCCAAGGAGAAATGAATTTGTTATGTTGGAACTATCAAGGGTTGGGTATACCCTTGATAGTTCAAGAATTGAGAGCCTTAATGGCTTAGCATAGGCCCGCTGTGGTATTCCTTATGGAGATAAAAAAAAAACCAAGAACCATTCCTTTAGAGAATCAAAATGAAACTGCACTTTCAAAGTTGTAAGGTGGTTAACTCAAGAGGTACGGTTGGTGGACTGGCTATATTTTGGGATGATAGAGTGGAGCTAACCTTCGAGTCGCAATCGAAGAATTTTGTGAACCTTAAATGTGAGGATCTTGTGAGTGGTAAAAGGATGAGAATCACTTTTATATATGCTCCTTACAATTTCTTGAGAAGGCTTGAACTTTAGGATGAGATGCGCATAATTAGTTCCTCAAATCTGTTGCCTTGGGTCTGTATGGGAGATTTCAATGAGGTACTATTCTATTGGGAGAAGACGAGGGCGCGTATGGCGGATAACTCTCATATGATGGTGTTCCAAAGCTTCTAAATGATTGCTCGCTAATGGATATGGAAAGCAAAGGATGCGCATTCACTTGGTCAAGCAATAGAGATGGAATGGAAAATATTAAGGAACAACTTGATAGGGTCCTATGCAACAAAGATTGGAGAATTTCAAACCCAATAGCAGAATCATTCGCCCTACCAGCTATAGACTCTAACCGCAGCCCTTTACTTCTATCTTTGCAAGCCAATAAGGTGAAACGAAAAAAAGAATTCAAATTTGAAGCCTTTTGGCTTGGGAATGTAGAGTGTAAGGAAGTCATCAAAAAAGCCCGGGGATCCTTATCGCAAGAGGAGCGGATATTTTCCAAAAACCTGCATACGGTGTCTCTTGCACTAACTAGTTGGAGCAAAAAAACTCTTCCAAACGGGCAACAAAAAAAATCTCTCAGCTGAAACAAGAATTACAACAACTCATGAATAACTGTGTCAGCCTTTATGAGAAAGTAAGAGTCAAGGGATTGTAGGGAGAGATTGAAGCATTGTGGAGACAAGAAGAGATGTATTGGGGGCTTCGATCACGGATTAACTAGCTTAAGTGGGGAGACAAGAATACTAAATTTTTCCATGCAACAACAATTCAACAAAAGCAAAGAAACAAGATTTCCATGATCAAAGACTCCGATGAAAAATGGATCTCCAACCCAAACCATATTAAACAAGCTGTTTTGGTGTTCTTCCGTGACCTTTATCAATCTGAAGGCCAAAGAGACTTTTCCCCTATTCTAGATCAATGTTCAAGAGTAGTGATGGATGATATGAACATGAATTTGCTACCTAAAGTAAATGAAGATGAGATTAAAAAGGCAACTTTTCAATGGGGAGCTGAGAAAGCACCGAGACTAGATGGCCTCAATGGCATATTCTACCAACAAAACTGGGAACTTTTGAAAATAGACATTATCGTGGAGGTTAAAGAATTCTTCAGAACCAACACCATGTTGCTAGACCGTAACAGAACCCTAATTTCCCTAATACCAAAAATCCAGAACCCTGAAAAGCTATATCAATACCAGCCTATCAGCTTATGCAACTTCGGTTATAAAATTATCGCGAAAGTGCTGGCGAATAAACTTAAACATTTGCTTCCAGAGATAATTGCCGAAGAACAAAGTGCCTTTATCGGAGGGAGACAAATTCAAGATAATATTTTTGTGGCACAGGAGGTGCTACACCAAATTAGAACTTGGAAGAGAAGGAGAAAATTCCAAGCAATTCTAAAGTTAGGCATGAAAAAAGCCTATGATCGAGTGGAATGAGACTTCCTAGAGGCTTGTTTAATTAAAGTTGGGCTTGATGCAAGATGGGTAGGGTGGATCATGCAATGTGTTACAACTATATCTTTCAGCGTAAAAGTAAACGGAGAGCCGCTTCAATACTTTAAGCCCTCTCGAGGCATAAGGCAAGGGGACCCTCTTTCCCCTTATCTCTTTATCTTGGTTGCTAATGTGCTATCAACACTCATGAAGAAAGTTGTGGATGATCACAGTATCAGGGGAATAAAATTGAACAAATGGTGCCTTACCCTCTCACACCTACTATTTGCAGACGACTCGGTCTTCTTTTTGGATGGGAAAGTTTCAGAATGCCAGAAGTTAGTATCAATTCTTAACTCATATTGTGTGGCCTTAGGACAAGCAATCAATTTGAACAAATCGGGGGTTTTTTCAGTAGGGATTGTTCCCAAATCCTAAAAGAGAATATGGCAAGGGAATTGAGGGTGCCTATTATAGAGAAGACAGGGAAATATCTTGAAATCCCTTCAGACTGGGGAGTCTCGAAAAAACATATGTTCGCCTGGATTCTTGGTCAGGTTAGTACTAAGTTGGAAGGATAGAAAGAAAGACTGATATCTAAAGCGGGAAAAGAAATCCTAATCAAGACAGTAGTGCAAGCGATTCCACAATATGTAATGTCTGTGTTTAAAATCCCTATTTCAATTTGTAAGGTGATAAAGCAAAAATTAGCACAATTCTGTTGGAAAACTAACAAGAGGAAAGCTAGAATTCACTGGAAAAGATAGGAGTTGCTCAAGAGGAGAAAGGAAGATGGGGGCTTGGGCTCTTGAGACCTGCTGGACTTTAATAAGGCCATGTTGGCAAAGAAAGCATGGCATTTAAGCAAGAACCTAAACTCCCCATGGGGTTGACTATTTAAGGGTCTATATTTTCCACTTAAAGACTTCTAGCATGTAGAGAAAGGACGACGCCCTTCTTGGGGTTGGCAAAATTTAGTTCTAGGTAGAGAATCTATTTTCTCTTGCCACGCTGTGGATTATAGGGAATGGAACCAAAATTAAAACATGAGAAGATAGGTTGCTACAAAAGGGAATATTAAGTGGTCCAGCCAAAAGGAATGAACCTCAACTCATCTTTGGGATTATATCATCGAAAGAGGGAGTCTAGAAAGAAATAGTATTACAAGAACATTTCGACAAGCAAACTATTCGGGAAATATTGGCAATCCCTCTAAAACCACAAACAGAATAAGACCAAATTGTGTGGACAAGTACCCAAGCAGGCCAATACATAGTCAAAAGTGGGTATCATTTTATCCGAGATTCATCAACAAAACAGACACAAATTGGAGCTTCAGCATCTTATATTCCCCCCTACACCTTATGGAAAAATATTTGGAAACTATAGGCTCCCCCAAAAATCAAACTATTCCTGTGGAATCTATGCTAAAATGCACTCCCAATTAAGGACAATTTGTTTCAAAGGAAGATCATACCTCATTCTCTCTACCCCTTATGCCACCAGTGCTGCAAAACAATTGAGTACCTCTGCCTCCTCTAGCCGTGAACCAAAATAGTTTGGGCCAATACTACACTATTTGTCCAAATATCAAGTCACGGGTTAAGCTAGATTGAGGAGTAGCTGATGGACATATCGAAGCAAAAGAATTAGCAAGAGCTGGCCACTATTGCTTCAGTTTTGTGGAGCGTGTGGAAGGCCAGAAATGCAACCATCTTCAGAAAGCAAGCACCGTAGGCCAATGAGGTGGAGACAGTGCTTTATGCACTACAAAGTTTCCAAAAATGGAACACGACAGGGAACAAAATCAAACCCAGAGCAGACCTAACCAACTGTTGGAAACCACCAAGAGCTCATACTTTCAAGGTAAACATTGATGGGGCTTTTATCTCTGGTGAAACAACAAGTTTGGTCGCATGGATTTGCCATGACTCCATTGGCCAATTGTTGAACGGAGACGCTAGATCAATACCAGTAGCATCTTCCCTTCTAGTCGAAGCATTTGCCCTAATTGAAGCCCTCAATTTTTTACTCTGTCCTCGGAACGCTGCTATTGGCCTCGCAAGCTGTATTCCCCCTCTACTAAATGACGTCATCCAGGTAGAAACTGATTGTTTGGCTTTGGTTGAGGCGATTTCGAGCCCCAACAGCCCACATGGGAGGCTCACGTCCCTGTCCATAAGTGTAAAGATATTTTGTCACATTTGCCCAATGTTTAGGTTACTTATTGTTGTAGAGAGGCCAATATGGTCACATATTGGGTCACCAAAACCCGTAGAAAATAGGGCCTACCACAGAATTAGGTCTTTTCTCCACCTTTCGTCTTTGAGACTTATTATGTACTAAAGCCCATCTCTTGGGTCCTTCCATTTTGAATTAGCTAAATGAAAAGCTCTTTCTCGACCAAAAAAAAAAATTGCCTGGAAAAAAAAAGGAATGGGAGCAATAGAGCGGCCCAAATTTTCCACCAAGAAGCATCCTACGTAATTTGCAGTCTTCTGCACATGTCAGAAACCGAACCGAAATCCGAACCGAACCAAATCAAATCGAAATATTTGGTTTTTTTCGGTTTGGATAATATTAAAAACCGAAATTTTTCCACCGGTTCGGATTTACGCGGACGCCATCGCCGTTGAATCTCCGTCCGGCGTTTGACGTGGACGAGAGTAGAAGACGAGAGAGATAGGGTTCGACGGCTCGTGATTTTGAGAGTTTATTGATAAGTTTTAGATTTCTGACCCAAAACCTGAGAAGGGGTCAGTGAGCTTTTCTCCCTCCGTTGCCCTTCATCCACCAACAGCCACCGCCGAACCTCGATCGCTGGCCACCACGCTGAGAAGGGGCAAGAACAGAGGGCATGGATCAGGCGATTTATGAGCATCCATTACTCACTCTCTCGGAAAGAGGGTCTCTTTCAGGTTTATTTTTTCTTGTTCGATTTTCTTGGATGATCGATGGTCGGGGTTTCTAGGGTTGGCGTATCATGCATGTTCAAAAAATGTATGGAGAACTGTTGCAAGATTTAAGTTTCTTGAAGCTTTTAGGTTCCATCTCTAGAACGTAAATGTTGGCACGAGAGAGCGACGCTTCTCTGCCGTTTAAGCTTGTTCTGAGAACCGACATTTTGCGCTAATGATCCCAGTTGATTCTCTGATAGACCGGGTGCAGTAGCTATTTCAGTTCTTGAGCAGTTGCATATACTGTTCTTGTGTTATCCCGTTGCAGATGTTGTTCGAGAAGTGATGCCTAGCAATGTTGCGGCCCTGATCTCATCTCGATTGGTCCTTGATTTTATGCTATTCCACTCTAGCAAGCATGTGTAGTGATATAAGATTGTGCTATGGTGAATTTCGTGTTCGCTTGTAAAAGAAATTATGTCATGAATGAATTAAATTCTACTGGAAATCAATCCTTGGATGATGACCCTGTCTTGATATCTCTGATTTGGTGTGCTTTTGATTCCAGCTGGAGGCTAGTTTGATTCCAACTTGATTTCTGACGCAAAACCTGAGAAGGGGCTAGTTGAGTTCTTCCCAATTTGCATAACGGGTCAGTGAGCTCTTCTCCTCTCCGTCTTGATCTTGAAATGAAAATTGCTGTGTTGGGTCCTGATTGAAATTAGTAAAAGAAAAGGAATTTCGGCTCTTTCCCACACCAAGGTCTTTTCGTTGAAACTGCACTTGTTCGATCGTTCGAGTTTCATGTGCTCGCTTGCGAGTTTTTAACTCCAGATTGGAGGTTCTCCGATCTCTTTGCAGGGATGAAAACTATTGTTTTGTGCTTTATCCCCATTATTTTAGTATATGTTTCTGGATCTGCTTTGGCATGATCATGTACTTATATAGAAAATGTGATGGGAGGGCAAAGTCTCCTTTTCTCTTTGTGAGGGGGAAAAAGTAAGCTTTGGCTGAAGAAGAAAGAATTGCTTCGGAGAGTTGACATAGAGAAAGTTCTCTTAATTCTTTTTTAATTGCTTTTCTTGTTTCCTTTGCTATGTATTTGGGATCAGCTTGAGATGTTACAAGTACACGGAGCCTAATCATGCTTGTATTAGAGAGAAGTTTCATAGAGGTGGCTGCTAAACAAAGTGATGGAAGGGTCAAGACTTGCCGCATGCATGATATTCTTGTGAGGAAGGGAAGAGGATGAGGGAGAGAGCTCGAGACTGGAAGAGAGAAGCTGAAGCTGCAACTTCCCCTGGTGGGACCATTAGACCACTTTTGAGAGGTTTCTTGAGGAAGCTCTTGCGTTCAAGAAAGTAGATTGTACTTGAGCAAAGATCATCTTGGATCGCTGAGATTTGAATATTTTGTAATATAGCTTGTGTTTAAGCTCACTTCTTTAAAAAACAAATGCTTTTCTTTCTAACCAGATCTCTACTTTTCATATATAAGTCTAACTAGTTGTCTCACGTGGTTTGTTACTTTCACTTTTCTTTTGTTTTGTTTTTCTCCACCCTTGATTCATTCTGCTTTGTTCTTGTCACCACCATGCTTTTCTTTCTGATCTTCTCACTCTCGATTATGATGCAAAGAGAGAGGAAGACGAAAAAAGAAATGGATTGCATGTAGTTGATATTACTTAAAATGCTTGTCAACAAACGGCATGTATAGTATTGCAGATGGATTCCGATTGATAGTATTTCTCTAATGCAGGACGCTGTTAATATGATGTGCTTGCAGCCACTTTTAGGGAAACTATATGTGAACAGTCACTGACTGAATTCCCTCCTTTTGCTCAGTTCTGCTCCTCACTTGAACATCAATCTTGAAATGAACTATTGGCCTTGCCTTCCCTGCAATCTTGCTGAGTGCCAGGAGGCTTTGTTTGATTTTCTTTCCTCATTATCAGTGAATGGGAGTAAAACTGCAGAAGTGAGTATTCAACTTTAATGGTTCTGCAAGAATCTACCTTCTGTGACTGCATAGTTTATATCTGTCGGATGGCTGGAAAATGAAAACGAGTCAGTTTCACTCTTCAGGAGCCAGTATCATCTGTGTCACAAGGCATTTTGTTTGGAAAGCGTTAAGCATATGAACTCAAGAGAATTATGAGATAAGATGATGGGTCCATAAGTTCTTCAGATGTTTGTGAGGTTTCATTCTTTCTGGTGAGATAGATTCCAGCAGAAAAGAAAATTTGAGTTTCCGAAATAATTCTAGGTGGGCCATTCCATCGCAGAAGTTCTGCTAGCATATTAGGTGATAAGAAGCGATCACGTGCAAAACCGTTTGACTATATACTTGATCCTTCAATCTCTGTGATTTTTTTTTTTGACTATATACTTGATCCTTCAATCTCTGTGATTTTTTTTTTCATAATTGTTACTAAAACGTAGATGCTATATTTCACTTTTGATGGAAAAATAAAAGTGTGTTTTGCTTTTGTTAATCTTGAGCGGCTTTGAAACATTTCGAGATGGCGAGGGGAAAAAATGAAATTTTTAAGAAAACCATTGAAGTTTTTATCTCGCTAGGCAAAAGACATTTGATTGGAAAATAAATCTTATAATATATAACAACAGAAAAAACAAAAAATAAAAGCAAAAATCCAAAATCGAACTAAACCAAATTGGGATTTTGGTTCGATTTGTATTCGTTCGGATCGAATTTGGTTCGGTTCAATGAATTTCTTTATTGGTTCAATTCTGTTCGATTTTCACCCCTGTGCAGTATGTATGGATCATTTTTTAAAGATTGGCCCATCGCCCTCTTAACACCTTTACTATGAACTCTTTGCTCGGACAATTTCCTTTTACATATGTCCATTGGCAATAGAGCATATTTCTAGTTGTGATTGACACGTTCAGATAGTTTACGGCCAAGATGTCTACTTTATAGCAAATGCATTTAGGCTTGTTCTCTTGCCAACAAGCAATATAAAGAGGCAAGCACCCAAAAATAAAAAAGACATGGACCGACCCGACCCTACCCACATTTTCGCTTCAGGTCCTATGTGTTTTGGGTAGGGTAGAGAGCAAGCGACCCTTATGATTTGGGTCGGGCTGGGTAGCCTAGAAACTTGACCCGACCCTACCTATCGACACCCTTAAAACCAACCATGGCAATGCAATACAAAAAGTGACCCAAGCTTACGTGAGTACCAAAGAAAAGATGAGTCTCTTCAATTATAGGTGATCCCGAAGAAGAACGAGTGGTATTTGAGCAGCGAGTGTGCCAGACACATGATTGGGGATAGTAATAAGTTCAGAAATCTCATCACCATAGTCGGACTTCCAGAGCCAATGGGTAGTTCTCATTTCCGATTCTATGGAACCGGCTTTTAATGGGCGGTTTCCAACTTGAGCCCCACAGTAGAACCTCTTAAGTGTAGTAAGAGGCTAATGATTTTTGACTGATAGCATTATAAAATGAAAGCGAAAAATATTGAAATTTGCAAATTAAATCAACGCGAGAGAGCTAGAGAAATAAAATAAGAAATAATTAAGGACGCCACAGATTTACATGGTTTGGTCTTAATGTCGATATCTATATCTATGAAAAGAACTGGTAGTAAATAATCTACTATAAATGGAAAATTATAATTACAATCGTTTACATGTCACAAACAATTCTAAAACACTATGCTTCCGTGGAATCAATTACCCAGCATGTTCGTGCCCAAAGATACTGATTGCAACGAGGATTCAACTGATATTATTAGGCGATGAAACAAACGGTGCAATGGACGGTGAAGGGAGAAAGGCTTAGGACTGTCACTAGAAAATGAAATAACACACGCTTTTAGTATTTAAATGGAGTGAAAAGGACAACAAAAAGGTTTTTGATGCAGGGGGAAGGAGGAGGAGAGTCGCACGTGATAATCTCGCCGTCCATCAATCAAGAAAAGGCACGGTGAAGGCGAGGGCTCTTTCCCTTTTTCAATTGAAATGATAATGTTTGCATGCACGCGTTGCCAAGGCACAAAGGGGTGAGTTTGGCTCGTCTGGTTGTGATTGATTGCTTTTGTTTTTGTGCGAGGAATGATGAAGAGATTACCCTACATATCGTCCTTCGGGATGTTGACATAAAGTGTTGCTGGTGAAATCAAAATTAAAATTGTTCCTAATGTAGACCGAAAATACATTAATATTCATGAAAGTGTTCTACATATATTATAATATATACTTAGAATAGTATTCAAATGGACTAAAAAGAACGAGAAAAAGGTTTGCGACCGCTGCTTTCGATGCAAGGGGAAGGAGAAGGAGAGTGGCACATGATAATCTCGCCATCCATCAATCAAGAAAAAAGCAGAATGAAGGCGGGGGCTCTTTCTCTTTTTCAGTTGAAATGATAATGTTTGCATGCACGCATTGCCAGGGCATAAATGGGTGAGTTTGGTCTGTCTGGTTGCAGTTGATTGCTCTTGTTTCATGCGAGGAATGATGAAGAGGATTGCCCTACTTATGGTCCTTCGGGACGTTCATATAAAGTGTTCCTAGTGAAATCAAACTTAGAATTGTTCCTAATTTAGACCGAAAACACATTAATATTCATTGAAAGTGTTCTGCATATATTATAATGTATACTTAGAATAGTATTCAAATGGACTGAAAAGAATGAGAAAAAGGTTTGCGACCGCTACTTTTGATGCAAGGGGAAGGAGGAGGAGAGTGGCACATGATAATCTCGCCATCCATCAATCAAGAAAAAGCAAAATGAAGGCGGGGCCTCTTTCTCTTTTTCAATTGAAGAGGCATAAAGGGGTGAGTTTGGCTTGTCTGGTTGCAATTGATTGCTTTTGTTTTGGCATGAAGAATGATGAGAGGATTGCCCTACTTATTGTCCTTCAGGATGTTGACATAAAGTGTTGCTCGTGAAATCAAACTTAGAATTGTTCCTAATTTAGACCGAAAATATATTAATATTCATGATAGTGTTCTACATATGTTATAATATATACTTAGAATAATATTCAAATTGATTGAAAAGAACGAGAAAAGGTCTGTGACCGTTGCTTTCAATGCAAGGGGAAGGAGGAGGAGAGTGGCACGTGAAAATCTCGCCATCCATCAATTGAGAAAAAGCACAATATAGGGGGGCTCTTTCTCTTTTCCAGTTGAAACGATAATATTTGCATGCACGCATTGCCAAGGCACAAAGGGGTGAGTTTGGCTTGTCTGGTTGCGATTAATTGCTTTTGTTTTGGCGCGAGGAATGATATAGAGGACTGCCCTACTTATCGTCCTTCGGGATGTTGACATAAAGTGTTGCTCGTGAAATCAGACTTAGAATTGTTCCTAATTTAGACCGAAAGTAATATTCATAAAAGTGTTCTACATATATTATAATATATATTTAGAATAGTATTATGATGGCCAAAACTATTTAAATGATCAATCGTATAACACACGTGATGTCTCAATATTTTTCCTTTTTTAAAATTAAAGTACAATGTTTCAGTACATGGTAATTATATGTTCATTTTCATCCTAACCTCTAAATCTCTAAAAACTGAGGATTGATGCAAGGAAGGAGGAGGAGAGTGGCACGTGATAGTCTCGCCATCCATCAATCAGGAAAAAGCACAATGAAGGCAGGGGTTCTCTCTCTTTTTCAATTGAAGGGGCGTAAAGGGGTGAGTTTGGCTTGTCTGGTTGCGATTGATTGCTTTTGTTTGGGCGCGAGGAATGATGAAGAGGATTGCCCTACTTATTGTCCTTCGGGATGCTGGCATAAAGTGTTGCTGGTGAAATCAAAATTTGAATTGTTCTTAATTTAGATCGAAAATATATTAATATTTATGATAGTGTTCTACATATATTATAATATATACTTAGAATAGTATTCAAATGGACTGAAAAGAACGAGAAAAAGGTCTGTGACCATTGCTTTCAATGCAAGGGGAAGGAGGAGGAGAGTGGCACGTGATAATCTCGCCATCCATCAATGAAGAAAAAGCACAGTGAAGGCGGGGCTCTTTCTTTTTCAGTTGAAATGATAATGTTTGCGTATACGCATTGCCAAAGCATAAAGGGGTGATTTTGGCTTGTCTGGTTGTAATTGATTGCTTTTGTTTTGGCGCAAGGAATGGTGAAGAGGATTGCCCTGCTTATTGTCCTTCGGGATGTTGACATAAAGTGTTGCTCGTGAAATCAAAACTTAGAATTGTTCATAATTTAGACCGAAAGTACAATAATATTCATCTAAGTGTTCTATATATGTTATAATATATATTTAGAATAGTATTATGATGGCCAAAATTATTTAAATGATCAATCGTATAACACGTGATGTCTCAATATTTTTCGTTTTTTCAAATTAAAGTACATTGTTCTGGTACATGGCAATTTTTTATGTTCATTTTCATTCTAACCTCTAAATCTCTAAAAACCAAGGATTGATGAAAGGCTAAGGAGGAGCAAAGTGGCACGTGATAATCCGGCCATCCATCAATCAAGAAAAAGCACAATGAAGGCGGGGGCTCTTTCTCTTTTTCAATTGAAGGGACATAAAGGGGTGAGTTTGGCTTGTCTAGTTGCGATTGATTGCTTTTGTTTTGGAGCGTGGAATGATGAAGAGGATTGTCGTACTTATCGCCGTTCGGGATGTTGACATATAGTGCTGCTGGTGAAATCAAACTTGGAGTTGTTCCTAATTTAGACAGAAAATATATTAATATTCACGATGGTGTTCTACAAATATAATATATACTTAGAATAGTATTCAAATGGACTGAAAAGAACGAGAAAAAGGTTTGTGACCGCTGCTTTCAATGCAAGGGGAAGGAGGAGGAAAGTGGCACGTGATAATCTCGCCATCCATCAATCGAGAAAAAGCACAGGGAAGGTGGGTCTCTTTCTCTTTTTCAGTTGAAATGATAATGTTTGCGTGCACGCATTGCCAAGGCATAAAGGGGTGACTTTGGCTTGTCTGGTTGCGATTGATTGCTTTTGTTTTGGCGTGAGGGATGATGAGAGGATTGCCCTACTTATCGTCCTTCAGGATATTGACATAAAGTGTTGCCCATGAAATCAAACTTAGAATTGTTCCTAATTTAAACCGAAAATACAATAATATTCATAAAAGTGTTCTACATATATTATAATATATATTTAGAATGGTATTCTGATGGCCAAAATTATTTGAATGATCAATTGTGTAACTTATGTGATGTCTCAATATTTTTCCTTTTTTTCAAATTAAAGTACATTGTTCTAGTACATGGTAATTATATGTTCATTTTCATCCTAACCTCTAAATCTTTAAAAACTGAGGATAGAAGTAGAGTCTACGGGCAATCAAGTCGCACACCTTATAGTAATAAGAGTGAAAAAGAAAAGGTAGCCATGTATGGGCTTGCATCCATCCGTGTCCCCCTCTGCCTCTCTCTCTCTCTCTCTTTCCCTTTGTATGTACGTTATCCACCATCATTTCTCGGTTGGATAATTACCGAAGCATGTAACTCCAAAAAAAAAAAAAAGTGGCATAAAGGCATCGCTTTAATTTTTTTTTATAAGATGTTCAATCAGTACTTTTGTTTTATGTTCCATCGCTCTTTTGTCAAGGGAGCTACAGTTAGGAGTGAACGATTTCAGATTCTTTATAAATTTTACTTGAAATTTTAAAAAAAAAAATTCGAATACAAACTCCTTATCTTTTGGAATATGAAATTTATCTATGAAAATCTGGAGCCTAAAATCTTTTTTTCATCTCTAGTTAAGCAAAATTAAAATAAATACAACAATAAAAATGAATAAAGATTTTATTATCGATTGCCTAAAAATAAGTATCCATATATACATGTCGAATAATATTAAGGAAATTTTACGGTGTTCAATGCATCGATTACTCTTATATTATATAGAACAATTATCTTAAAAGAAGTAATTGTCCAAACATTACTGTATCAAAGAAGCAATTTGAGCATCAACTAGTTTCATGGTCTACGAAAATAAAATTTCCAATTATAAAATGAAAGTTCAGACTAGTGATTCTAGATTATACACTTATTGTCAAATACCATGGAATATCTTAAGATCGCGTGAAGACATAAACTATGAAAAACACAAAAACTTATTCTAGGTTTTTTGTTCCATACTTCAAGTTCCAAGTTCTACTAACCTAGAACCTAAAACCTACCAATCAAAATAGATACCTCAAATTTTAGAATTTAAAACATATCCTGCGTATCTTGGAATATAGAATATATAGATTTTCTATCGATGCGGTTCTCAGATTCTAGGTTTTATCCTGAAATCATGCTCATCTCTAACTACAATAAGGGGGCATAGCTAGTGCCCATCAAGGATAACACGTCCTCATCGGGCCACGACTATGTTCTCTCTCTCTCTCTCTCATTGTTTTTGAAGTGAAGTTGTCTTTCTCTTCTTCTTCTTTTTTGTATGACTCGAGAACCACTGTACAGCCGGCAGCCGGTGGCGTAAACTCGGGGTGCATTGAGCCGCTATCACAAACCCAACCGCGGATGAGTCGTGCAATGGGGACACGGGGTTTTGAACCCCTCCCCTCGGTAATGAGGGGAAAGAGCTCTAACCATCGCGGCCAATGCGGGCGGTGGTGTTGTCTTTCTCTTTTTATTCCACCTTGATCTAATTAAAATTGTTATGGCACTAACTTGGAATTCTGCGTCACCATTTTCATTTGATCATTTGATCCAAGGACTAACACGGAATTACATAATGTAAGAATATGGTTAAATTACAAAAGAAGTAATACAATTTAATGGGATCATTTGCAAAAACTTCGGTGTATAAATAATAGGGGTGAGCATGGTCCGAGTTGAACTGATTTAGTGGCTAAATTAGGAATCAACTCGCACAATATTGGTCTCCAATTTTTGGGATTGAGAACCAACCTGGCCGAGCCTAGGATCGAGGATTGGACAGACCTATGGATTTAGTTTGGTTCCAAGATCAACTCAAGATCAATTGATTTACTCAATAACGAGTGAGGCCAACGAAGAGAGGCGAGCAGTGCGAGCATTGAATGACAAGCATCAAGCAATGGGTGATGAGAGCATTGAGCCGTTAGCTGGGCTAGCATTGATCGTCAAGTGGCGAACCACGAACGAGGCAAGGTTACTCATGAGTGAAATTGTTCCTTATAATTTCACTTGGAAAATTGAAGAGGATAAAAAAGAACAAAGAAATAAGAGTATTGGAGATGGAGGAGGAGGACGCCTTTTAACACCGTTTAAATTAAAGTTTGCTCTTCAACCAAAAAAAGTTAAGGTTTGCTATTTAGAATAGATAAAATAAAATAATATATAATATAATATATCTGAAATATATTATGTATAAATATATAATTTATATAATTAGGGTTTGTCTAGGTTGGACTAACCCTAAACTCCTAGAACGGAGGAGCAACTCACATAGTACTGGTCTAAGGATTCTAGGACCAAAAACCAACCCAATCCCTCTATGAGCCGTACCAGGACTGGCAGGTTGGGTCAATTTAAGGTTGGTCTAGGATTGACTCTGGACCAATATTCATCCATCATAAATAATGTCTTGCTTATTATTTTCTAATATCAATCTTACGATGTATAAATTTTTATTATCTTTTGTTAATTCATTCAAAATTTTCACAACATGTAAATGTTGGTACTTAGATTTGCATATAACTATTTCAAAGTTATTGGAAATTTGAATATAAAAAAAATATTTTCAACTAATTCAAAGCAAACATGCCCTCAAAAACCACCATTATCTTTTATCCTTGAAAAATTGGGTGATGCGTTTGTTGGGACTAGAGGGGAGTAAAGACGGATTTTTTTCTTTTCTTTTTGTGTGCTTTGGCAGCTAAAGAGGAATTGCAAATTTGATCGTGAGCATGGAAACCCAACCCACGAGAGCCAAGCACATCTTTTGCGCAAGCATATAATTATAGATTTGGCACAAACTAAATAGGACCAATTATGTTTTTTCGTCGATAGATGAGTCTGAACTATAATTTTGGCCAAATGTGATGCCCTAGTTAAATCTAATTGTTGATCACCTCAAATTGCAAAAGGCAATGAAGTAATCACCTGTTCATTAAGGTTGGCATTGAAATGATCGCTTTGTAATAAGGATTAGCACTAAAGTAATATTTTTTTTATAATGACTAGCATTGAAGCGTGTTTTAGAAAGCTCATAGAGGAGGGGTTGGGTGAAGTGAAATATTAAAAAAAAATTTAAATGATTAAGATGTAAGCGAGCCCAACGCATCTTAATCCTTAACGTGGATAGGCCCTTCGTGAAAACGGTATGATCAATGAGCTTAAATGCACCGCATTCAAATGCACACCCGAAGCATCTCGCAGTTGGGGGATATGCTCAAGAAAGCCAGCTGAGAGTTCGGAGTGGAGCGGTTTGATGGAGAGCCAATCCAACGGTGGAGTAACGACCAGACCAACGTTGAGGGACGAGTCATGCGGGCCCCACCCTATGTCTCTTTTCCCTCGAGAGGAAGCTGACAATTTTGCAGCTTCTAATCCGCGTGTTATCATCCTCACCCCGGGGCACACCAAAAAATAAAAAATAAATAAATATGAACATGGATATAGAAAAATAGTATACATATAGGCATTAATACTCTTATATACCGAAAAAAAAAACACTCTTATATAATGAGAAATAATTGTATTAACAGCCTTTAATATAATTTGAAAATAATAATTGGACTACAAAAATTAAATAATAAATTATTATAATATATATTTCTTTAAAAATTTATAATTCACAAAAACTGTTATTCTCACGGTACATTTAAATTATTAGACTAGCAAAGTCAATATATAATATAAAAAGGTTCTCCTTACATGCCCATAATGCAACTCATCGACGCATTTTTCGTGATATCAGCTTGAAAGACCTCTTGGTAAGGGAAAAAGTTAACCAATAGAAAAAGACAAAAGCCCAGAAAGTTAGTTACCGTTGTACAACAAATAAATCGATTTGAGTTCTTAATGGCAAATTTCTTAAAAATCTAGCAATTACAACAACAATATATGTGAGTGCATGGACAGCAATTCCAACACGCCATCTTTATCGATGTGAGAGGTTGCTACGTGTATTGAACTATGCTTGTTTTTTTGGTCGATACAAATTGATTTATTGTTCAATCGCATAAAACTAATGAGATTAGCACAAATCTTTTAGCCCGAGTATAAGCGACCCAAAGTAGATAGAAAGTATATATATTAATATTGAGTAATAATAATACATTACTCCTATTTAGATATTGATGCGTAAAAATTACATGATGAGATTATACTCACGCTCCCTTCTCCATCCGATTATCCTACTCTTCAAAGACGGTAAATTCGGCGGACGACATAAAATGGCCTGGACATTTTACTGTCGAATGCACGTAAGCATAACATTCTAATTCATGAAACTCTCGCCACTTCCCCTATAGACGAGCACACTCCCCACTTCACTCCTCTCTGCGTCTCTCTCTCTCTCTCTCTCACTTGGATGGGCGTCGAGTCCAGCGATTCCAGTGACCCAGTCTAGAATTCCCGTGAGGATGGCATTGCTCCCAGCTCTAGCGACGGAGATTGTGATCCCAGTCTGCGCCATCATTGGGATCGCATTCTCCCTGGTGCAGTGGTGCCACGGTCTGCACAATAGCGACAACCGCATCGACGAAGAGCAAGGCTTAACCGCCACTGAGCGGGGAGGAGACGCTGAGATAAAGAAGGGCGTCTGTGATGGTGACTTTATACAGATCCTATAGCCTCATAACTTGTCTGCGTTGTGGAACTTTTCCTTTTTGCCGCAATCGGGATTGATAGTCGGACATTCTCAAATAGTTTAGCTCTTTCAGTAGTGAAATTCTATGGTCGCGTTTTCCAATAAAGCTCGTAAGCTTTTAGCTCATTTTCTGGGTTGCGAGTCTTTCCTTTTTTAGGCATAGAGAGGTTGGAGTTAACCCCCTCCTTTCTCTGTCTCGTTGATACTGTTCATAAATAGATTTTTTCGGGTCAATCTCGCCTCTGCCTGAGCAATGGCAACAAATTCAAGTCTTGTAGTCAGATGATAGCTCAGCAAAATCATGAGCTTCTGCTGCTTGTGGTGCGAGACATTTTTAGGGTTTGTCGCAGCTGCTAGAGCTTTGAGCGACTTATCTCAGCACAGGAGTAAAAAATTTACTCATGTGGATCTCTTCTCAGGAAGATGGTTGGAATGATGTGTCGTGTTAACTGGTGTAGCTCTTGTTCTTTTGGCTTTCGCCATCCATTGGAGTAATTATTTTAGTGTTATGCACGATAAGTTCGTGCTTTGTTTGGATTAAGTACATGCACGTGTTGTGCACGTGGATGTTTTCGCATCTTTTTTTTTTTTTATGATCGGTCATGTTTTACTCTTACTCTAATTCTAATTCTAATTCTCACTTTCAGATTTTTGCCTTATTTTCTTGCAAGGTGTAAGAATTAATACCCATATCTAAAACTAAATCGTCCCCACTTCAACCTTCTTTTAGAATATTAGAACTCAAGTCCCCCACCTCTTTTTTTTTTTTTTTTTCATATGAGAAGAATGGTCATTAAGACAAACCTAGTGATTGATGTTTTCGCCTCTTTACTCGCCGACTTAGATGCATGCTCCCACGAGATTGGGAGGCACTTTATTTTATGGCATGACATAACAATAATGTCTAAGCTGTTTCAAAAGTAAATTTTATTATTGTCTGAGGATAACCCATGAATATTCACAAGTCAAATGTTTTATTAGCTCAAGAAATGATTTGAATAAGTCAAACTCAATGTCATGTTGGGCGTATGTACCTCAGTAAACCATTATATTTGATGACAAGTTAAGGGTGTGTTCATACCATCAAAAAGAATTTCTGTGGAAAAGATTTTCTTAGCTTTCTGATATTTGGGATGCTCAAAATCATAAGTTAATTGAAAAGTATTCTCAATTAAAGGAAACACTTGCACTTAAAATTGAGAAAAAGATTTCTCCTTCCTAATAAGGGGAAAACTTTTACATTAGCTAAGTTTTATGTTATTTCATGTCACACGACGACCTCAAAGAACTTCAAACCAAGCTTAGAGCTTCAATAAAGTGCTCCCCCCCAAAATAGAGATTAGCTTCGACAATTTGTTTTCTCTATTATTATTGATAATTTGACAAGTGAGTTCTCATTTATTAAATAATAACACTTTCAATTTATGATTTATGTCAAGTCACCAAGGCCTAGGGACAAAGCTCCTGCGCTCGAGTAATCAGCACTGGAGCCTGAGTCCAACGAGACCAAGCCTAGGTCTCTAATGCCCATCTTTGGGTATGTAGAGTGGCTAAGTCAAAGAAACCACAGCTCCTACGACCTGGACCTTGGCGATCAAACTTGAATCACTTTGGACCTAGGTCTAGTCCCCAACGCCTGAGCAGAGGTCCCTGAACTCAAGTCCAGGTTCCCAATGGTGGGACTTTAGTCCCTTGAGGGCCTCAAGTTGAGGCCTAGCCCAAGATCTTAGCATCCATATCTAAGTCTTAGGAAAATTATCAAAACAGTCATAAACCTATTACAATTTTTCTAATTTAGTCTTAAATTTTTTTTTTGCCAGTTCAGTTTATGCAGCCAAATTTGGCTTGCTAGTGTTGATGTAGACATTGGCCGACATCAATTGATTTTTTAACAATATATATATTTTTTGAATTTTTCTTATTATTATTTATTATTTATTCTTTTTTTTCCCTTTTTTTTTTCCCTCTTTTGGCCACTTCGATGATCGGCCAGAGAGTACGACTAGTGATGGCCACCGGCAAGGCCTTGCTGTCAAGGGGAGCTTGCCGTCACTGTTGCTGGGAGCTCGCCCTCGCCTAGATCTGGTGAGGGCAAGTCTCGCTGACATTGTTGCGATATTGGTGAGGCTTGCAAATGGCTAGGCGAGACCATGCATACTCAAAAATGAGTATCATTGGGTATGATGGTGGTCGTCGTTGTAACCTTTGAAAGGAGGAATGCAAAACCCATAGAGAGAGGGTAGAAAGCTTCCGTCTTTCCAGTTTCAAATCTTTAGTCTCAAGAATGAGGATGAGCAGCCTCCACGCTAGCTTGGTTTCCGATCTCAGCTTGCTTTGTCTCGGCTTCTCCTCCTTGATCAGCCTGGCAACGACGAGGGTGAGCTTGCCCGTGACAACGAGGCCTCGCCAATGGCTAGTGAGCTCACCAATTGTACCCTTTGATCAATCGCTGAACTAGCAAGAAGAAGAAGATAGAAAGAAAGAAAAAGGAAAAAAAGAATAAAATTAATAAAAAATTTGAAAAAATAAAATATTATTAAAAAAATCCACTGGCGTTGCCCGATGTCTACATCAGTGCCAGCTAGCCAAATTTGGTTGGATGAACTGAATTAAGATAATTACAAAAGGTTTATGATTGAATTTTTGCCCAAAAAAATTAATACTAAATCAGAAAAATTTCAATAGGTTTATGACTTTTTTGGTAATTTTCCCTTTAAGTCTTCACCGCTGTGCCCAAGTCCCCAGGAGTTTGACTACCAAGTCCAAGTCGCTTGTGGCTTGGTCGGGGACCTCGGCGCTTGAGCCCAAGTACCCCAAGGTTGGGCTTGGGGCCTAAGCACCCGAGGTCAGGTTTTGTAAGAAAAAAATTTATTGATTACAATTTATAAAAGTGTTTATGTTATTGAGAATTTAATTTGATAAAATAAAATTTGATAATATAGCATATCTTGCTCTTATATCATTCAACTAGTGCATTTTTTTTTTCAGAAAAATAAAAGTAAGTTTTCTTTCTAAACAAGGAAGAATAATGTCAAGTTCACTTTTGAATTCCAACCAAAGATTGGAAAATATTTCCACTTTCCTAAAAAGTAACTTCTTTCAAAACATTCTCTAGAAATGTCAAATTTTTTGTAAAACACAAATGGAGCCTAAGTTTAATTGTTTTTCTTCCTTTATTATTATTTTTATTTTTTATAGGAAGTTTGGTATGTGCAACTAATGATACATAGTGAAGTCAATTAAAATTAGGATAGTAATTTTTTTAATGTAATTGGCTTTAGTAGAAGCATATTGTAATAGAAAGGTGAATTCGTAAGGATGTACAACCTTCAATTCTGAAGTATCTCTTTATTTCATAGTGAAAGGGGAAAATTGTCCAAAAAGTCTTATATCTATTGTATTTTTGCCAATTTAGTCATAAACCTTTCAATTTTGCCAATTCAATCTTAAAATTTTTCATTTTTTGCCAATTGAGTTCATTCGACCAAATTGGCTAGAAGCTGACTTGGACATGACTAGTATTGACATGTCATTTTTTTTATTAATATTTTTAATTTTTATGATTTTTTTCTTTTTCTTTTTGTTTATTTTTTATTTTTTCGTTTTGGATTTGGCCGGCAAGGGTTGCTGGCCAACCTTCGCTCGCCAGAGGTGAGGGCCGGTCTACCCTCGCTAGCTCTAGGTGAGGGTTGCAATGCCCTTGCCAAATCTGGCCACTTGGTAGTCCTCGCTAGCCCTTAGTGACGGCCCCAAGCAAGGTCACTGCCCTTGCTTAACGAGAAGGTGTCATGGCCCTCGCCATTTCTAGGCGAGTGCTTGTGCCCTCGCTTTCACTAACAAGGGGGCAAGGGTCACCGACGAGATTGGCCATCGTTGGCCGGCGAGGTTGGGCGGCAATACCTGCGGCGATCTAAAATAAATATAAAAATAAGAGCATAAAAAGTAAAAAAGAAGAAAAAAAAACCCTAAAAACTTCAAAATATTATTTCAAATAATGCCACATTAGTGTTGGTCCATCCACATTAGTATTATCTGACCAAAATTAACTAGATGAACTCAATTGACAGGAAGTGAAAATATTTAAAACTAAATTGGCAAGAAGTAAAAATGTTTAGGATTGAATTGGCAAAATTGAAAGGTTTAAGATTGAATTGACAAAAGTACAATAGGTTTATAATTTTTTGGATAATTTTCCCTCAGTGAATGTGTTTGAATGATTTTATCATCATACATTGCGATTTGATGCAAAGCATTTCTCATTTTCGTGAGATTACATCCTTGATTTGTCATACTTATGAAGAAACACTAATTCTATAGGATTAGTTAATAATATATAGGTATGGAACTGTGATTATGTTTCCCTAAGGTTCTCTTTTGTGTTACATTCCTGTTTCTCCTAACTGAAGTCCTCATACAATGTTCCGCACCTATTTCTTATCATTCTTATTTGAATAATCTTTCAAACTAGAGCATTATCAGTTCTAATGTGAAATTATTTTTTTATTTTTTTCCAATCTTTTTTCTTGGTAGCAGTTCACCCTTCTCCTCTTCTAGTTCTAACATATAAGTTTAGTTCTAACTTTTGTTCGATGTTCTTCCACACTCTTGGTTTTATTTCCTCGCTCTAACCTACTGTTTAAAAATCTCTCTCACCCCTTTTCTCCACTTTATTTCTATTTTCTTTTTATTTTATTTTCTTCTCTTTTCTAATTAATTAATTTTTTATTTATTTCTTCCCCTTCCATCATTCTCAAATAAAATTTTATTAAATAGTAAATTGTACTTATTCACCTAAAATACTAAAACACATAAACTATGTAATAAATATAAATATATTTTTGTATATTAAATTTATATTATAAGATATAATTAAATTCGAATATATAAATTAAAATAAGATTAAAATTTAAAAATAATTTTTTTTGTTATTTTGAATTTCTTATATTAAAATTCAAATATTATTTATATTAAAATATAAGTATAAAATTGTTAATTTAAGAAGTCTGTTATTTGAGAAAAATAACTTTTCTATTATGGAATTAAGAAATCCCATCCACCTTCATCCCACTTCTCTTATAAGATAATTTTATCCGATCTATATCTATATTATATTCGTCTTTATCCTATTTTGAGTAGGCATCAAACAGAAGATAAAATAAATTTTATCTTGACTATCAAACGCGGCCTAGCTGTATATTAGAAAATTCATCCATTAGTTTGTTCTTTCAGTCAAGCAAATTCACGACCTTTGAGCTCCTTCTCATTCTCTGATTCTCCTCCCATTTCCTGGACTTTCTTAACGAGAGTTTGAAGGCTTATCAACTTCCGATGGGGCCATTGGCGGATATGAATGCCTAACTCTCGACACCCTTTCTTCAAGAGGGTCATCTCGATATTGAGCTCCTTTGTTGTACGAGTTATCGGCATGTAAAAGTAATGTGATATTGCTTACTCGACAACATTCTGCTAATGTCGTGGCTATTGCTCGTCTTTTGGGCATTTCTTGTCACGAACACCCATTTCACTGGGTCCATTTTCTTGGTCGCTGTTATGGAGTAGCAAAACACGTTTCTTGGGCTCGTTAGCTGCACCCATATCCTCGATATCACGGTCCCATTTGCAGAATAATTTAGATTATCAGGACCTTCTTGAATAGCATCACGAGGGTTGAGCTCAAAATCAAGAATTTGGGGGCATAAATGATCAAGTGAGAAGCTTGTGATTAGAGAAGAAGATTCTCAAAGGCTCTCTAGATGATCGAATGGAAAATAATAGTTCCAATCCAGTGTTGCATATCCGTTTCCAAGGAAAGCAAAATCATGACATAATTTAGTACCTTTGCCTTCAAGTGGAATTTGGAATTATCACCAATCGAGACTTTTTTTCCTATTGTCTCATTTACTTTTTGTACTCCTTAGTATTTGTTGTGAAGGATATCCCATCCCTCCTTAGCAATATTAGCATTCAAAACCTTTGCAAACATTGAATCATCTAAAGCTTCATAAATGATTGACAAAGCATATTGTTCTTTTACTTGAATCTTCTCCAAATCATTCCTCTGATTTTGATTCAAGGTGGCTTCATCCTTTGGCTCATCATAGCCTGTGTTGACAAGTTCTCATTCACCATAGGCACCGAGTAACTCTTTCATTCTAACAACCTAGTTACCATGATTTTCTTTGGTAAGACATGGGTGTTGAAGGGGGAGCTGAGTATTCGTTGAGGCCATGATCTCAAATCGTGTGCTCCTATACCAATTTGATGAGATAATCTTGAAGGTGAAACACTCACAACTCACACATCTCAAGAAAAAGAATGAGATGCCTTTTTGTTCCACTTTATTTCACCTTATTGAATTGATCGTAAGACTTGCCTTCATATAAGCTTGTTACATGACTTTTACAAAACATTAAACTAGACCATGAAACGCAATCAAGCAAGACATATAAATATGAACATACACTTGAACACAACACTACAAGAAAGACTCTTCTTAACAGGTGCATCGGTCTTGGAATCCGAATAGACATCTTGTGCATTGATAACTTGTTTGGTGAATTGATAGCCTCCCTGCATCATTGGAAACTTCAACTTATTAAATTATAGTTGAAATTTGGTTTAATTGCTAACAGGATCTAGGTTTAACAAAACTAGGCAACTGAATAAAGTAACTGGATTTAACTGAGTCATACGTTATTTTGTCACACATAACGTAGATTATCAAGGATCAGATTTGTTGCTATATTTGCTTGATAGTGAGGCTAAGTCATCGTTTGTGATTGTAACAGGCGTGAAATCTTTTCTGTTCACGGAATACCAATATGTTGGAGTTTTCATGGTTGCTTTTGCGATTCTAATCTTCCTCTTCCTTGGCTTTGTTGAGGGCTTCAGCCCCCAAAGCCAGCCTTGCGAGTTTGATCCCTCAAACATGTGCAAGCCTGCACTTGCCACTGCCGTTTGCAGTACTGTTTCATTCCTACTTGGTGCTTTCACATCAGTCCTCTCTGGTTTCCTTGGCATGAAAATTGCTATCTATACTAATGCAAGGAGTGCCATGGAAGGGAGAAATGGTGTTGGAAGAACTTCCGTTGCTGCTTGCAGGTCCGGTGCAATTATGGGATTTCTTCTTCCTGCTATCAGTCTTCTCGGGCTCGATCTTGCAATCTGTCTGTTCAAGTGGTATTATGGCAATGACTGGGAAGGTCTTTTTGAGGCTATTACAAGCTATGGTCTTGGTGGAGCTTCCATGGCTCTTTTTGGAAGAGGCTGTGGTGGTATTTATGCCAAGGCTGCTGATGTTTGTGCTCATCTGGTTAAAAGGATGCAGCAAAATATCCCACAAGATGAGCGAAACCCAGCTGTATGTACGCTCTTACCATTGCTCTATCTCCTAAGTATATCATTCACCTTTATTCATGAAGGAGGTTGTCCTTAATCATTCAGGTGATTCTTAATAATGTTGGTGATGTTGTTGGGGATATTGCTGGTACGGGGACTGATCTTTTTGGCCTTTATGCCGAATCATCCTGCGCTGCCCTTGTTGTTGCTTCCATCTCTTCTTTCGGAATCGATCACGACTTCACTGCTATGTGTTATCCCCTGCTTATCAGCTCATTGGGTATCCTTGTTTGCTTGGTCACAACTCTCTTTGCGGCCAACTTCTTCAGAATCGAGAGAGTGGAGGAAATCAGGCCTGCATTGAAACGGCAACTTCTCGTTTCCTCATGTCTGATGAGTGTCGGAATTATAATCGTTAGCTGGATTGCTCTGCCCTCAACATTCACAATTTACAATTTTGGGTCGCAGAAAGTTGTGAAGAAACTGTAAACTCTTCGATGATACTTATCTCCTTCTGATCCTATATGGTGCTTTCTTTTAATGTCGTTCATGTGACATGCTTTAAATGTCAGCAGACTTTTACGGAATTGGATCAATACATTGAGTGTGTGTATTCGCTAATTATGGATACGATCTTGCAGGGAGGTGCTGTTGTGTGTTTTGGTTGGTCTTTGGACTAGGCAATTTAGTGGGTTTTTCCTTGAATGTTACAACAACAATCGCCACGGGTATTCAAATTTCCAAAGTAAATGAATGATATGAATCCTTACGACTGTTGATGGTCTTGTTCTGATTACGTAATGATCCTTTTCCCTGAAGTTCTGTCCAAGATGGTGCTGGATCGTTTGGCCTTGCCAATGTCATTATCCCAATTATCGCCATTGCCATTAGCACTTTCGTGAGTTTCCGTTTTGCTGCCACGTATGGAATTGCTGTGGCTGCCATTGGGATGCTGAGTACCATGCCTACCGGATTGGCCCTAGATGTTTACGGTCCCATCAGCCACAATACAGGAGTTATTGACGCTGCTGGCAATACTACTGCTAGCAGTGAAAAGGTACAGCAATATCGGACATTTTGTCCTGTTGCCCTTTTAGTAGCTCATCTTGATATAATCTATGATATAGCATAAGAAAGGGTGTGTACGCATAGGAACTTTTCATGAAATTACGTTCATGTCATCCATAATTTATGCACATTGTCAAAATTATTATTTTTCACCATAAATGACTAATTAATACGTTAGTTATGCAAGCCTTTCTAGATTCTTGCTGGTGCGGCATGATGTTTGGCTAAAATCACCCTACTTTCCTTGATGTGCCGCCTCTCATCTTTCTCAATATTAACCCTATTGTCCAATTCTGCTTTCCTGTCGTTTAAATCTAATACTAGATGGACCTTTTTTTGTTTTTTTTCTGGTACGAAGGGATTTGCCATTGGATCAGCTGTCCTGGTGTCTCTTTCTCTGTTTGGAGCATTTGCGAGTCGTGCAGCAATTTCTCCTGTTAAAGTCCTGACAACGACGGCCTTCATCGGTTTGATCTTGGGTGCCATTCTTTCTCTCATGTTCTCTGCTATGACCATGAAAATTGTGGGAAGTGCAGGAATGGAGATGGCTGACCAGGTCCTCGCACAGGACAGTTCAAAACTCGAGAGTGGTCATGAGGACCCTGACTATGCTCCATGCATCAAAATTTCAACTGATGCAGCTATCAGTGGGATGATTCCACCTGGTGCCCTTGTCGTGCTTATACCACTTATGGTCGGGACCTTCTTTGGTGTGGAGATGCTGTTTGGTGTTTTGGCTGGTTCTCTCGTCTCCATTGTTTGGGTAATCTTTACCGAAGTAATCGATGTCGATCTATTCTGGTAGTTTACATTGCTCGAGGTATATCTCTCTGATAGAATGCTTGTTAAACGGGGTTAAGAAACCGTAGTTTCTGAACTGTTGAACAAAATCTGCGTGGGGGGGTTAAGAAACAGTAGTTTCTGAACTGTTGAACAAAATCTGTGGAGGTTGATGAACTGCTGATTAATGCTCTTATCATCATGTCCATGACAATTGTTGCAACTTCACATCGGTTGTCTCATTTGATTGTGGCATTTGCCTGATGAATATTATTCGTTGGGCTTGGTTTCGAACAGATTGCGACTTCTTCATCCTACACTGGTGGAGTATGGGACACAGCGAAAAAGTACATTAAGGTATGCAGCTGCTCCAACTGCTCGAAAGCAAATTTTTTTCAACATACTCGTCTGTGGTGGTTCAGAGACCTGCTAAGAAAAGTTGTGGGACTTTACAGATTTTCTCCCCTAAGTACCTTGAATTTGCTTTCAGGCTGGTGCTTTGGATCGCGCGAGGAACCTTTCTGGTAAAGAACCGAGGCTTGAGAGGGCAGCTGTTAATGGACAAACAATTGGCAATCCACAGAGGGACACTTTAGGCTCATCCCTCAACGTCCTCATCCAGCTAATGGCAATCGAGTCAATTGTTTTCGCTCCCTTCTTTGTTACTGACGGTGGTCTGCTCTTCAAGATTTTCTGAGGGAGGGAACGGACGACTTCCCTTTTGTAGCAGCAGCAGCATTGTCATCAACTCAATTTGCTTCTAAACATCTATTTCCGTGCTTGTCGCACTAGTCTCATCAGATGTTTCGAGCAAAAACTTTGAATAAAGTTTTGGATTATCAAAATTACTCGTTTTAAATTTGAAAAAACAATATCAAGAACAAGAATGAAAGGGGTGGTCTTGGCCACTCAAAGTACGAATGCAACGTCATGATAAAAGTTGAAAGCTGCTTAAACGCTTGGGTACTAAAGCATGTATATGGGGGTCCATCGTCGCTAACTCACCCCCCGTAAAGACGAAGAAGCATTCAACAAGCATCAAGCATCCATCCAAAGTACACAAACCCTACTTTAATATGGATCAACCGTCTATCGGTGCTGATAATAGAGATGATACACGAGCCGAAAAAGCTGGGACCATAAAGAAGAGCATCGACAGTGGAGACAGGACAGAAGCCGATGCGGAGGCCATGTCGATGATCCGGTCCACGGAGCGCACACATCCATCTGAATGGGATGAAGTTGTGAAATGTTTAGTTGAATTAAGATGACTTTCTTTCTTTCTTTCTTTTTGAAATCTCCCACAATCAATCTTCGATGTTGTTATTTCTTCGATTAAAGTCTCTACTCACTCTCGAGAAACTGGACAAGAACTAATTAATTACTAAATGGAGGAGTATTAACATGTTTTACAGGCAGATGAGATAGATCTATCTAACCACTCGCATATTTTAGGTCACACTTTATCCTTTTTTATTGGGTTACGTGTGCCAACATTTCCAATGCGATGCGATTCATTCTATTTCTTCTTCCTTTTCTATACTTTCAATGCGATGCGATTCATTCTATCTCTTCTCCCCTTTCCTCCTTTTTTTTTAAAACTTATTCTTAAGTTTATATATTGAAGTTAAATCGTAAGGGTCGACCTATGGCCCACTTGCCAACAATATTGTCCACTTTGGGTTGGAGCTCGCACAGCTTTGTTTTTTGGGCTTCGCTCAGAAGAGGCCTCATTGGTAGTTAAGACTGGTGTTACTCCTTATATAATACATTACCTCACCACACTTAGATAATGTAGGATTCGGTTAATTTCTACCCCCACACCATCCTCGAGTCGGAGTTGCTCCTTGTCTAATCTCCAGAGCCCCTTCGGAGCACTGGCAATCACTCCTGCCTTTGATGGACCAAGTCGTTGCATAAATCATCCTTAACAAAATATAATAAACAAATGTACGCTCTTCCAAATTCCAAGCGATTAATAGAAGAAAACTAATTACCCACGAAGTCAATCAGTGATTAGTTGTTGTAATTAGTTATGTACGTGTTCCAGTCTTGCAATTGCTGCCATTAATCAAATCTTTTATCCACCACTTTTAGGTGCATATACGGCAAAAAAAATAAATTTGATTATGCATTGTTTTGAAAGATGCTGTGCTCATCATCATTGACAAATCCCAGAACCAAGTTGATCTATCACCCCAATATGCGTTTTTCTATCCAACTTGGCTCAATTGGATAAGTACTGGGACAATAATGGCACTGTTATTGTCTCTTCAAACATGAGCTCCAAAGTTCAAATTCCATCGTCATGCTTAAATTATAAGTGGTCATTGTCGCGACCTCCCCCTCGTGTCTCGGGAGGCTAATGGCTCGGCCGAAGCTATCATCGTGCACTTTAGCGCGCTCTCCCAGTGCACCACCACCATTCACGACTTAAGGGTCGAGTTTTTAACCCGCAATTCAAATTCATTTAAAAAGGAGTCGTCACTAATCGGGCCAGGTAGGTCGATTAAAACCCAAGTAAAATATTGGGAGAAATATTTTACTCTCGTAACCAAAGAAAACTAGGATCGGGACTGATTACACTAGTTAATCACTAATGTCCTTCCGGTACCTAATCTTGTTTAAACCCTCAGGTTTGATATTTTTGCATTTTTTAGGATTTTTCATGCATTGTTGAAACAAACATTTTTTGGCTTTTTCCCTTTTTTTGGAAAATAAAAAATATGTATTTTGATTTTATGATTTTCTGAAAATATAAAATATTTTGGGGTTTTTCTATTTTTGGAAAATAAAACATATTTTTCGAGTTTTCTGATTTTTATAAAATATTTCTGGAATTTTCTGATTTTTTGGAAAATATAAAATATTTTTGAATTTTCTTTTCTTTTTTGGAAATTATAAGCCTTTTTCGGATTTTTTTGATTTTTTTGGAAAAAATATTTTATTTATTTATTTTTTATAATAATAATATTATATTTTAAAATAGACGGACCCGGGTCGGATTCTCGGATCCGGCCCGGGTCTAGGCTGGCTCGGGTTCCCGGGCCTTAGGCCCCTCGGCTAGGCTGAAGGCTAATGGGCCAAATTTGCTTGGTCCGCGGGGAGTACCTGAAACAAATAGAAATAAGTAGTCAAGCCCATTTATAAAAAACAGGTTCAGCCCAAGAAGACAGAGATGCCCGATAGGCCTAATTTATCTCGGCCCAAGAACCAAAAATAAAACAAACCCTAGCGGGTCGACCGGGTCCTTGCACCCGACCCGGTCATGACCCGACTGCCCCTCCCTTCTCTCTGTCGGAGGTTCTCCGCGGCGCCGAGGGGATGGCCGAGCGCCTCCCGGCCCGGCCACGGTGAGCGGCGGCGGTCTTCGCGAAGCCAGCTGGCGGGAAGACGAAGTAGCGGATGGCACCGGGGACGACGGCGGTCGGCAGCAAAGCACGGACGGCGTGAGGTTTAGCCGAGATCCGTGAGCTTGAGCGGCGGGGTCGTCTGCTTCGGACGCGATCGGCGATGGGAGCGGCTCGTTGGCAGAAGCGACCGCGACGGCAATGCGGGCGGCGTCGTCGGTGGTTGAGCGGCAGTGGCATCGGGGGTGGCGGAGCGGTGGTGGCGTCGGTCCGTGGCTCTCTCCCTCACGGCTCCATCTCTCTTCCTCAAATCTGGTTCGGAACTGCTCGCTCGGCTTCTCCGCGGAAACGACGCCAGCAGGCGGCATCGGGCCGAGCAACCAGTGCCGCACGCGGTGGTGGGACTCGGCTAAGCAGCAGCCCTTCGTTCTAGTGCCTCTCGCTTTCTCAGATCTCTCTCTCAGTTTCTTTCTCTCCTCTCTCAGATCTATTTCTCTGGTTTCGCCTCTCCCTCCTCCAGATCTGCCTCTTTTTTCTCTCTATTTCGCTCTCATTCTCGCAGCTCTCTCTCGGATCGGCGGTCGCTCGTCCGGCCACCTTGGAAGTCTCTCCAAGGAAGGCTTTCTGAGTTCTCACTTCACCGCCCTCTTCAGATCTCTCTTCTCTCTCAGATCTCGCTCACTCTTAGATCTCTCTTCCCTCTCTCTTTCTCGCTCTTTGTTCTATGTTTTCTCCTTCGCTCGACCCCTCTATTTATAGGCGAGGAGCCCGGTCGACGGAGGTGCTCCGACCGGCGGTCCTCGGCGCGTCAGCCGGGCTCTCCCTCGGCCGAACCGGAGTGACCTCGGCGTGACCTCCGCTGGGGCCATCTCGGCATTGAAGAAGTCCGCGCCAAGACGTCCCCTCCGCCCAGGTTTTGCGCCGGATCTCGCGCGGCAGCATTAATGGCGCTTGTGAGACGTCCCTTTCGTCGCCGGCCTACTCCTCTCTTCCCGTAGGTCCTCTGTGCGCGTGAGTTGCAGCGGCGGAGAAGGAAGGAGGAAGCAAGGAGGAAGAAGAAGAAGGAGGGGCCGGGCCAAGGGAAAATCAAACGGAAATGGGCCTAAAGCCCATGCCAGGGAGAAAGGAGAAGGGAAGGGGGCTGGGCTTCTCTTCAGCCCCCGTGGGCCTCTCCTCAGCCCCTGTGGGCCTCTCTTTTCTTTTCTCTTTTTTTTTTACTCGAAAATAAGAGAAAATAAATAGGAAAATAAAACTTAGTAAATGTACATAATATTAGTACTTAGGTGACGCAAAAATCCTTTTTGTTAGGGCCAAATTAGTCCCTAATTTTCTAGACAATTTAATCTTAGTACATAGTCAAAATTTAGATGTCAATAGTCATCAAGGTACAAAATCCAACTTAGAGCTGACGCTTGCCTCCCCAAATCATCATCAACTAGATCAAACCTCTTCAATTACTGTCACATAAACTGAGGGCTCGCATGTACTTGATGGATTGGGACCGTAAATGCAATGGAGCATTTGAATGGATCGAGTCGATGTATGTTCCTATGCATAATGGTAATCATCTGATCTTCTTCAAGATGAGGATGTATGTGCTCTTGTTTTTCTAGAATTGGGCTAGGAAGTGCCCATGCACTACACATTGGGTCGTAATTTATGGGAAGTTCTGTTGGCACTATTACATATTTTGCTTATCACCAATCTACAACAATTGTCTAAAGATAATACACTTTTAAATCATTTGTGTATTGCAATGAAATCAATACGAACCGATATGAGAACGAGGACCATCGTTTTCTGCATTCGTTTTTTGCAAACAGCGACATAAGAACCGCATCTTCTTCAGTTTCATGTCTAACCACCAACCATTCATGCGGTCTCAAAATAACAAACAATGAATTGTACACCAAAATGTCCCTCTTTTGATAGTAATAAATGAGGAAAATAATACCAATAGCCTTTGAACTTGGCCTAATATGCAATGTGGTCACCGAATTTTTAATTTATTCAATGTGATTCTTTAACTATTGATAAATACTTAATGTAATTCTTTTGTATGCTCAAACACAAATAAAATGTTATTTCATGATGGAAATTAATATATGTTGAGTTGGATTTTTAAAAATGATGTGTCAACATATCCATAATTTTATCCATCTATTTTAGAAAAGGAAAAAAATTAGGACGTTAACATGTATATAATTATTTGATGACGTTGATTATTACATCCTAAATTGAAATAAATATCTTAAATTAAACTCAGGTGTAATTTTCTTTTTTTTGTTTTCACCATTCAAACATAACGGTTTGAAAGTTACATTAGCAGTTTTTGTCAATTTTAATTAACGGAAAAATAATATTGAATATTTTCTTATAATTTAAGAACTAGATCGAAAAATAACCAAAAGTACATGACCGCATTAAACAAATTAAAAAGTTTATGGATAACATTGTATGGTGGAACGGAGTTTATGAATTATTTATGTCATTTTACATAATAAATACCATCATCTCCTGTATATGAGCTTGCGATTTTGTAACGTACATATTCATACGTCATTAAGTCGTCATCTTTTGTCAACATATGCATCACAGCTCACATCATATTGCTAAGTATCATTGCCGACAGGTTAGAGTGAATTATCGCTCTTTGTGAGATATTCAAAATCAAACAAGAAGTCCTTAGAAGATATTAACATGAATTGAATTTTGAAGCCATATTATATTTTCTGATAATTTTTTTTACACATTAAGGAAATTATGTGTCTATTTGGTATCTAAAAAACGCGTTGATATGCTAAAAGTAATATCAAGTAATTAGGGAAAATCGATTTCTCTTTCCTAATTATAAACCAGAAATGAAAAAAATATATCGCTTTCAAAATTTCATCCAAAACGACGTGGAATTTCATTATAAACACAAACTTTACGAAATCTTTCTGAATTAATGACATTAAGATAGGGCAACGGAAGTGCGCGGATGCGTCGCGGAACTGCAGTTCTTTAGAATCCACGGTCGGGCCTCCTGGGTGGGCCTTAAAGATCATTTAAAAGCTCTTGCACAGACGGCCTTTTCAAGTCCACGAGGAAAGTAACTGTAATTTCTGATGGATTCAGTCGGCCAGGCCTGGCCCGAACCCACAAACTTAGACCCATGCAATCAGTCGTTTTTTCCCATTTTAAGCGAAAAAAAAAGTTTATTATCACGAAAAGTACAAAGTATTAAACGGAGGTTCGAAAATTATGAAAAAAATAATGGGATAATGATACAAATAGTCATTGAACTTTGGCCAAATATGTAATTTGGTCTAAGAACTTGGTTCGTTTTATGTGCTTAGATAGTGAATCTAGTGCTGAAAAGATTCTCTTTCAACCATGACTAATCCAGATGCTAATCCAGTTACTCTCACTGTTCCAGTTACTTTTTCTCCATCTTCTTCTTCTTTACCAGAGTTTCGCACTTAAAATGCCTCTAAGATCAACTATCTCTATGAAGTCTCTCTTAGTGATGATACTACAATGTTCGAAACTCACTACCTCTAATGAATCCCTAAGCTTTTGCTACACCCTCTTCTTCCTTTTCCCCAATTCGCTCCATAAGACATCTTATTCGTTACACCCCCAAGGAGGTTAAAGAATATGTGCAATCCTCCATGTTTGATCAGCATCATATTTCTGCCACTGAAAAGGAGTACTTAGTTACTCTTCAAATTCCCCTTGAATTTCTCAAATAGTGGACCTAGTAGGGATATTTGTTGTGCACCTCGTGCTTACCTTTCATGGTAGAAAAGGGTTGCTAGTTGTGGCTAGAATGGCTTTGTTGGACACACAACTCTTAGAATGCCAGCATGCTTGCATTGGCACTATCTAAACCACCTTAATGCTAGGACAATCCAAGGAAGCTAGTAGAGACACCTAGAGGGGGATGAATAGGTGTAAATAAAATTTCATGCCTAATCAATAAACAAAAAGTCTGGATATAACAGATGTAGAATCTAAAGTTAAAGTTTGTCTAGATGAGGCAGACTTTTGGTATATGTTATCAAAAATAAAAGGAGTAAAGGAAAAAAAGATTGCAAATAGTATTATAGTGGTTTGGCTTTTGTCAAGCCTATGTCCACTCTCTTACACTGTTAGCCAATAAGCTGAATTCTACTATGTGATCAACAAATGATTATAAGATCTTGAGTGCAAATACTTAGTGGTATATTCTCACACTAAGTCACTCATTTTTACAATTCACTTTAGATCACTTTGTTTTTGCACTTGGTGAGACAATTAAATGCAAGGACATAATCAAGCTTTGTAATTTTAATGCGCACACACTCTCTCCTACAAGCCATGTATCCTCTTTAAATACCATTCGAACCAAAACTAGCTGTTGGCTATCACAATGAAAGATTATCTTCCAACTTCCTTTCTTGGACAGATTTAATTAAGAAAGATTTTATAGCCATTGAAGAAAGATTAAATCCCATTAGATTATGGTCGCCCATACAAGCACAATCTTGATTTCCATAAGTGTTTCATCCTCATTTGGAAATTGTCTTGAAGATTGATTTTGTTAATAAGTTGATTAACAAAATCAATATAAATATGGTTAGTGAAATTCGTAGTTGTTATGGGTCTTTTATTCGTTCTGGTCTTTGAAGTACGTTCTAGATCCCTAATAGAATGAGATACCATGTTTGCTTCTAGCTTAATATGGAATCTTCTGTAACAGATAGACTTTGCTGAATACATTAGTCGCCTTTCATAGTCTGTTCTAGAATATCACTTAAATAAGATTTAGAAAGTTTTGTTAGCATTGAAACTAGAAGTTTTGTTAACAATCTCCCTCTTTTTTATGGTGACAAAACTTTCATGCAGATATTGATTTATTCTTGCAAAATAAGGTTAGGCATAGCAAAAAATATATGCAAAATATGCAAGTAATAAATAAAGCAAGCCACATGTTTATATGCAAAATATGCAAGCAATAAATAAAGCAAGCCACATGTTTAGAATATATGCAAAGTCTCCCCCTTTTTCTTAGCATCAAGAGGGTTCTAATGTCTGCAGAATCAAAATCTAAACAATCTACAACTAGAGTCTAAACACACAATCAAATCAAACACACATAATAATTATTTTGAAAAAAATGTGGTCAAGCTCTAACAAGTTGAAAATCCTCCATGTTTTGTATAGACTCCTCAACCTTGTTCACACATTGAGTAAATGCTGATTCCAATCTTGCCATGTTTTGTTCAATTTGTTGGGTGAGAGTCTCCAACTTGTTGTTCAAAGAGGATTTTAGCCTTTATATGTCAATCTCCAAAGCATATTGCTGAGTTTTGATTTGCATAATCAGATCAACAATCATGGCATAGTTGGGCTTTGGTTCGATTTGAGCACTTGTTTCTCCAATCAACATGCGAGGTGAATCTACTTCAAAAGTTGCTTTGTCAAATCGATGCTCTCCCTAGAATTCTACTTCTTCCTGTTCTTCAATAGGTCTTTCTAGGTGCTATGCATCAAAAATTGCTTTTGCGTCTAGTGAAGACCCGCTTATCTGATCATCGACTCTTGTGTTTTGTGTGTTCAAGAGTTTTCTTAGGTGCTTCCCTTGCGACAATCATTCGTTCTTGTTGATCTCCTCTCTATTGTTCCTCTTCTTTAGTTTTGACTGGCTCTTCATCCTGTGCATGTTCTGCTTCAAAATCATTTGATTTTTCTCCTTCTCCCTCTCCTTCTGGAACCTCTTCAACATCCACATCTTCAAGTTATTCTTCTTCCCCATCTTTTGCACTTTCTTCTTCTACTTCTCTCTATTCATCCTCTTCTACCTCTTTTTCACTTTCTTCCTTCTCTTCTTCATCTCCTTCCACTTCATCAAATTCTTCTTCTTCTTCTTCTTCTTCTTCTTCTTCTTCTTCTTCTAGAAGTACATGTGCAGAAGCAATGATGTCTGAGAGAGTTTCTTCTTCATCTTGCGGAAGAATTGTTAGCCTCCTTTTCTTAGACGTTTGAGAAGAAACAACCTCCTTTCCTTTCCTATTCCTTTCAGCAATGGTAATCGCAGAACTTGGTGTCCCCTTCTTGCTCTTCCATACCTCCACAATATCCTTTAGCCGCATCTTGGTGATCATTTTCTCTCCAATAAGGCATTACAAGTAGAGTTCTTGTACAGAATTTCGAAAGCAATTGAGTTTGAAAGTGCTGGAAAATTTTGGTTACAAGAGCTCCATATGGAAGTTGACTTTTTCCTTGAGAACTGTTTTATACATGTGAAATAAAATAGTATAAGATAGAGAGAACATTACATCATTTTCAATAGCCCACATCATCTTGGCTTCAAATTTTGCAACATCTATCGTTGAGGATGCCTTAGGTCTTATGTAGTTGATCACAATTTTGTATAGAATGATTTTGGCAAAAGTTAGGCTTGAATAGAGATGTTTGTCTTCAAAGTATTTCTAGTGGTGAAGATACTTGTATGCTATTTCATAAGACACTCCTACAGGCCTAAAATCTCCTCTTTCTACCTTCATGATATCAGCCAAAACATCCACATCAACTTCATAGACATCATCATAAACACTAAGCTGCATTTTGTTAGGAGACAAGAAGGATAAGTTCGAATAAAAATATGTAGTGATTTTTGGATAAACCTCAAAAGATTGCATGCAAAAGTCTTCCATCTGCAATTTTTCGAACTTTTTCCTCAACTTTACTCCTATGACAACTAGAAAATCAAAGTCTACTGTCATGATTCATGATGCCTTTATTTAACACGGAAGCATAACAATCCTTGTGTTGCTTTGTCCAAAACAACTTCCCTTTGGGCTTTTTAACCACATCAGCTATTCCCATTTTGACTTGAAAGTTCATAAAAAGTCTTTCATCGTCATCTTTCCTCGTTCCTTCCCACAAACTCTCAGCCCCACTTTTCGGATAAGGCGTCTGTCCTACCTACTCTATAGTTTCTTTTTCTTTTGTTCTTCCACAATCTGGATTTCTAACAGCCAAAACTGCCTTCATTAACTTAACGTCATTTCCATAATCGTGATCTTTCAAATAATCCAGTTAAAAATCTTCCGAATCACCTCCTTTTCTCAAGAAATCATAGTGATGAAACATTTTTTCTAGGTCTCCTAGTGGGATAGGAGTAATAGTAGCAAGAGGCATACCTTTAGAGACTCTTCACTTGGATTGATGAACATAATGCCTAGGAGATTCTTCACTAGAGGATTTGGTTAAGTTGAAATGCGTTTGTCCTCCTTCAACCAATTTGGGTCCTCTGCTTGCAATGAATGAAGACCTCCTTTGTGAGGAAATCGAGGATTTGGATGACATTTTTGAAGAAAAGGGATGAACTTTGATGATCGGGAGAGAAAAATGAAAGCTTTAAGGTTTGCAGAGAGAGTTGTGAGTGAGAGAGAAAAATGATTTCTTGGTTTCTTATAATTAGTTTGAACCAATGCATTGAAGAGACACAATTTTTGGCAAAGAAAATTGTAAATGGCAGTTATGGATTTCAAAAATTCAAAAATAACAAAAAATAAGATCAAATAAAAATGGAAAATAATCATAAAATCAAAAAAATGAAATATTTGCAAAATATTTAGATTTATTTACTTGTTTGGTCATGAAAGGAAATAACTTACACGCCAAAACTTGAATTGCAAATCCGTGAGTATAACCTTCGGAGCATGTTCCAGAAGATTGTCTCTTCCAACGCTAAATCTAACTTACCTATCTCATACAAACTTTAAACAAACGGGTAAATAATACGTAATTTGTTATGAATAAACTCAAATGTACCTTTCTCCAATGGTTTAGTAAAGATGTTTGCCAATTGGTTCTTAGAATCAATGAATTGAACATTTATTTCTCCACTTTGTACATGATCTCTTATGAAGTGATGTCAAATCTCTATATGTTTTACTCTTGAATGAAGATTAGGATTCCTTGTAAGATTGATGGCACTAGTGTTGTCACACCGGATTTCAGTACAATCTTCTTCCTTTCCATAATCTCTTAGTTGTTGTCTAATATATAGAACTTGTGAACAACAACTACCAAGATCAACATATTCTACTTCTGTTGTGGAGAGTGCTATAGTGTTTTGCTTCTTGGAGAACCAAGATACTAGCATTTATCCCAGAAGTTGGCAAGTCCCAAAAGTATTCTTTCTATCTATTTTGCATCCAACTAAGTCAGCGTCTGAATATCCAATTAGTGTAAAGTTTGTTTCCTTGGGATACCATAGACCTAACTTTGGGTTAGTGGCAATATATTTAATAATCCGTTTCATAGCAAAAAGTAAGAAAGACTTTCTAGGATAAACCTGAAATCTGGCACACATGCATACATCGAATAAAATATTAGGTTGAGAAGTAAGGAGATAAAGTAAATAACCAATCATGCTTCTGTATGTCTTCCGGTCTACTTTCTTTCCACCTTCGTCCTTGTCTAGTTTGGTTGAACTAGACATTGGAGTTTTAGTTTTCTTGTAGTTTTCCATTCCAAACTTTTTGACTATTTCCTTTGCATATTTCTCTTGAAAAATAAATGTTTCTTCTTTGGTTTGCTTGACTTGAAGACCCAAGAAGAATGTGAGTTCTTCCATCATGCTCATTTCAAATTCTTCTTGCACAAAAATTCATTAGAAGAACCAAAAATTATATCATCGACATAAATTTGAACAAGTAGAACATTCTTACCTTCTTTCTTAATAAATAGGGTAGTGTCAACCATACCTTTTTTAAAGCCATTGCATACTAGGAAATTACTCAGTCTTTCATACCAAGCACGAGGTGCTTGTTTTAGACCATACAAAGCCTTCTTTAGCTTGTAAACATGATCCATCTTTCTAGGTTCTTCAAAACCTAGAGGTTGTTCTATGTAGACTTCTTCTTGGATGAATCCATTTAGAAAAGCACTTTTGACGTCCATTTGGAACAACTTAAAATTATGAAAACATGCATAAGCAAGCAAGAGCTTTATGGCTTCTAACCTAGGCACAAGTGCATATGTCTCATCATAGTCTATTCTTTATGCTTAGGAATATTCTTTGGCCGCGAGTCTTGCTTTGCTTCCGGTTACTTTTCCTTGATCATTTACTTTGTTTATGAACACCCACTTTGTTCCAATAATAGACCTTTCTTTAGGTCTGGGCACTAATTCCCATACATCATTAATCTTGAACTATTGAAGCTCTTTCTGCATTTCTTCTATCCAGCTTTTATTTGCAAGAGCTTCATCTACTTCTTTAGGTTTGATCTCATAAATAAGTGCCAGAACATTTGTTTCTTCCTTGTTCTTTGATCTAGTTCGAATTCCTTCTTCAATGTTGCCATTATCAAGTTTTATGGATGACTTGATTTGTGCTTCCAGTTCTTGTTGTGTTTTCCACCTTCTTCATGATCTTCAAAAGCCTGTGTTGAATCATTTTGAATCTAAGTGGATTCCTTTTGTTCTCCTGTGTTTTCCTTCTGAGTTGGATCATTTTGTCTGATATATACAGACTTTTTTGAGTGTGAAACAAGTTCTGAGTCATCAGGTAAAGTTTGATCCTGACGAGTCTAATCTCGTTCTAGAAACTTTACATTCATTGACTCTTCTATAGTCTGAGTGCTCTTGTTGAAAACTCTGTATGCTTTCTTTATGATGGAATATCCAAGAAATATTCCTTCATCTGATCTCTCTTCAAACTTACCTAGATGATCATTTGTATTTTTCAAAATAAAGCATTTGCAACCAAATACATGAAAATAAGAGACAATTGGTTTTCTTCCTTTATAAATTTCGTGGGGGTTTTCTCGAGGATAGGTCTTAGGAAGACTCTGTTAATTATATAATAGGCAGTAGAAACTTCTTCTGCCTAGAAGCGAGAAGCTATTTTGCTTTCAATTAGCAGAGTTTTGGCAATTTCCTATGAAGATCGATTTTTCCTTTTTGCAACTCCATTTTGTTCCGGAGTGTAGGGAGATGAGAAAATATGTTGAAATCCATTTTTGTCACAAAAATCTACAAAATCTTGATTTTCAAATTCTCCCCTATGATTAGTTTTAATGCTTGAAATAGTATAACCCTTCTCGTTTTGAACCCTTTTTGCAAATTTTGAGAAATATGAGAAGGTTTCTCCTTTGTTTGCTAGAAAGAACACCCAAGTAAATTGAGAATAATTGTCTATTATTTACCAAACAATATTTCTTACTTCCTATACATTGAGTCCTTATGGGTCCAAAAAGATCCATATGCAAAAGCTGCAATACACGATTAGAAGAAACATGATTTATTGGCTTGAAAGAACTTCGTACCTATTTTCCTAATGTGCATGTTGAATATAGTTCAGACTTCTTATAACTCATGTTGGAAAGTCCACGAACAAGCTTCGTAGATGATAGTTTAGAAATCCGCTTCATGCTAACAAGGCCCAACTTAAGATGCCACAGATTTGCTTCATCTTGAACAGAAATAAGGCATTTAGCAAAGTCTGAGTTTATGTCTAGAAGATATATGTTACCATGTCTTTGACCAATAAGTGATTAAGAGAAGTCTTGACTGGTTCCATAACATATATTTTCTTGAAAATTTATTTTAACTCTAGCTCGCATAATTGACTTATGCTTAGAAGGTTGAAGTTAAGTCCTTTGACTAAGGAAATGTTGTTGATAATAAGGCTTCCAATCTTCATTGTTCCAAGACCAATAATTTTTCCTTTGCTATTTCCTCTAGAAGAAATAGTTCCTCCTTTTGTCTTGTCTAATCTTATGAAGGTACTTGAATTTCTTGCCATGTCTCTTGAACATCCGATGTCTAAGTACCATTTTCTTTTGCTTCTCAAGCTTTCTTTGGTAACTAGACTTTCTTGGGTCCAAAAGAGTTAGTGGTATAAGCTTTGTTTATCCAGTCCTTCTTAATAGGTCTTCAGATTTTGGGACATTTATTCTCGAAATGTTTTGTTTTTCCACAATTTGAACATTTGAGATTGCTTCGACCAATAGGTTTTATAAAATTCTTTTGAAAATGGTTTTTGTAGGCTTGTCTAGGAAGTCTCTGTCTGAGTCTCTCCTCAACATTTGGAAAATCTATCAAAGACTCACTTTCCTTATTACATCCAAGTCTAGACTTGTTATAATAAAGAATTTGAATAGAAAAAAAATATGTTTTAAGGTTTTTGAGCCATTCGAAAATTTTGTTGTGATATCCAAAATTCCTTTTTAAAAGATTCATTTTCCTTTAAAAGAAAATCACAATTTTCTTTTGTTTCTAAAAACTTTTTGTGCAAAATTTCAAACTTCTCTTTTTGAGAAAGATTCTGTTGTCTCAGCTAGGAATTTTCCCTCTTCGGTTCAAAGATCCTTTTAGAGTGGACTTCGGATTTCAACAAAGCTCATTAATATAATTAGAAGCTTTAATTGGAACTTCAGAATGACTTGCCTTGATTTCTTAGTCTGAGTTTGAGTATGATTATGAGTTTGCTATAGAATTTAAGTTTGAGTCTGAATGTGCCATTAGATACATATTGACATATTCATCTTCACTTTCCTCACATTTTGTATCACTCCAAGTCTCAACTTTCAAGGCCTTCTTGTACTTTTCATACGTTCCTTTCTTCTTTTTCAACAAAGGACGGTTTGGTTTAATATGCCCATTTTTCTTACATTTAAAACAAATCACGTCTTTAACTAGATCTTCTTCATCCATAGCTTTTCTTTGTCCAGATTGTTTAGACCGTCTCTTGCCATTGAACTTCTTCCTTTTCTTGTTTAACTTTCCGACTTTCTCGATCAATAGGGCAAGTTCCTCATCATCCATGTCAACTTTTGAATCTGCATCATCAGAATCAATGTTAGATTTAAGTGCAATTGATTTCTTACTTATTGTTTCAACTTCATCATTTAACTGTTCTGCCTCATAAGAAGGTTCCAATGAGTTCATCAACAAATAAGGGCAAAATCCTCAGTGTTTCGCAGATAAAAGTCTTGACGTTATTCCAATCCTTCAATAACCCTCTCAGAATTTTATTCACTTTCATGAGTCCCGAGATTGATTGTCCTTGATATGCAAGCCCATTCACTATTTCATTGAATTTATTGAACATGTCTCCAATAGACTCTCCTAACTTCATCTTGAAGGATTCATATTGCCCAACGAGAATGTTGACTTTGGTAACACGTAGCCTATCCTAGACTTCTTTTGCTGTTTCACAAGAAGAAATGCGATTATATTCATTTGGTGATAAGGCATAATAATTAGAATAAATTGCTTTTATGTCTAATGCTTCTCTTTTTGCCAGCTTATCTTTTGAAAGAGTGGTAGAAGGCTTAGAAGATTTTCCATCATCCTTCTTCGTGGCCTTTCCAAACTTAGCATCAGGGTCGATCCCTTTCTCGACGACATCCCATTCCTGAGGGTCCTTTGATCTAAGGAAAGCTTTCATCTTATTTTTCCATATGTTGTATTCCTTTCCATTAAAGTAGGGAGGTTGAGTATTGCTTTGCCCTTCAATCAAACCTGGTGCCAAAATACTAGTCATAAAAGATCTTTAGTTTTGAAGTAAAAACACTTCAAAATAATGAGCACGAATCTCTGATACCAATTGAGGAAGCTAGTACAGACACCTAGAGGAGGTGAATAGGTGTAAATAAAATTTTATACCTAATCGATCAACACAAAGTCTAGATATAACAGATGCAGAATCTAAAGTTAAAGTTCGTCTGGATAAGGTAGGCTTCTGGTATATATTATAAAAAATAAAAGCAGTAAGGGAAGAGAAGATTGCAAATAGTATTATAGTGGTTTGGTTTTTGTCAAGCCTACATCCACTCTCCCACGCTATTAGCCAATAGGCTGAATTCTACTATGTGATCAACATATGATTACAAACTCTCGAGTACAAATACTTACTGGTATATTCTCAAACTAAGTCACTCTTTTCTGCAATTCACTCTAGATCACTCTATTTTTGTACTTGGTGAGACAATTGGATGCAATAACAGAATCAAGTTTTGGAATTTTAATTCACATACACTCTTTTTTATAACCTGTGTATCTTCCTTAAATACCTTTCGAGCCAAAACTAGCCATTGGCTATCACAATGAAGGATTATCTTCCAACTTCCTTTCTTGGACAGATTTAATTAAGAAAGATTTCCTAGCCATTGAAAAAAGATTTAATCCCTTTAGATTTTGGTCGCCTATACAAGCAGAATCTTAGTTTCCATAAGTGTTCCATCCTCATTTGGAAATTGTCTCAAAGATTGATTTTGTCAATCAATTGATTAACAAAATCAATATAAATATGGTAAGTGAAATTCGTAGCCATTATGGGTCCCTTCTTCGTTATGGTCCTTGAAGTACGTTCTAGATCTCTGACAAAATGAGATATTGCGTTTGCTTCTGACTTAAGATGGAATCTTCTGTAATGGATAAACTTTGCTAAATACAAAAGACTCCTTCCATAGTCTGTTCCAGAATATGACTTGAATAAGACTTAGAAAGTTTTGTTAGCATAAAAAATAGGAGTTTTCTCAACACAATCTTTGTAGCCTTGTATCCAAATTTTAATGTTGCTCTTTCAAATCCTTAGCTGCTTTCCTTCAACTCATAGGAGCACCCCAAACTATTGACTCAATTGTTGCAACTCTCCATTATCAAATGGTCTATTGAGTGCACAACCATGCCTTTGATCTCAACTTTCAAAATGGATATAAAGATGCTTTATTCATCTCCATGCAAAATGATTAGGCCTCTGATATCCATGTTCCTAGGCAAATTCCCAAAGAAAAGTTGGCCAAGCTTCTCCCTGAAATTGGATCATCAATTATGAGATGCTTCACCAAAGCAATAAGCCACTTCAGTCCTTAGACTCTGAATTTGTGAGGAAAAAGGATGGCATTGTTGCCAAGAAAAGGAAGAAAATCCATCCATCTCACAAACCCTGTTCATGATCTAGCCTTATGTTCCAAAACCAATCACTGAACTAGATCCAAAGAAACTTGGTCAATATTTCAAAAGTGATGGAAATCTGGTCCATTAATATAAAGACCCTTATGGTCATTGTTTTTGGGATCCTTTTTGTCAATGCTCTTCATGTACCAATTCTCCCAATGAAGTAGACCCGACCATGGTTTGTACCAAAGGCATTTGAATGGAGATCCATTTGCCGATAGTCTTGGTAAAAATGACAAGTTCCAGTTTATGGTTTTCTATGCCCTATCTCCACCACACTCATATATATAATCATCATCATTATCATCATCCTCATCTCCATCACCATCATCACCTCCAGTCTCACCACCCTCGCCTCGTCATAAAAAACCAGTTGTTTCCCCATTTTACAAACCTATTCTTAAGTGGGCAAAGAAGAATTCATACCCTCTTGAACTCCCAAGAGAAACTTCATCACTCGGCCATACACATCAAGAAAACACAAACCCTTCCATCTCCATGTTTCAAGAAGCAAACTTTCCCCCCTTGGAGAAAGCTCTAAGATATCCTTTCCAGTCATTGAAGAATTTACTGATCCATAGAGAAGACATCTTCATGTTCCAAAAATTCTTGCTCCAACTAATGTGGATGAACGTGGAAGGTAGAAAAGAATTCTCGTTGCCGAAGCTTTTTTGAATTGGCGATCAAAAAATCTTTTGGCGCACAATGACACTTTCAAGACAATTGACTCCAGGATCATTGATGTACAACGAGATCTTAAAAGACATGATGAATTCACCAAAAAGATTCTTGCAAACTTTCAGAAAAGGCTCCATATTCTAGAATCAAGACAACATCTAGGATATCATTAAGTTGAGAGTCCAAAGGCTAAAATGGAGAAGCTCAAAAGGCAAATCAATCTTTTTGAAGAAAGAAAATTTAAGCCTATTGATCTATTCTCTGCTTTGCCAAGAATTGAGTACTCTCTTCCACCACCACAAAACTCTCCAATTTTCGTCGTTGTTATAGCCGCTCTTGTAGAAACTTCTACCAAATGAGACAAAATGATATGGTTGACATGTGAAACCGCATCCGAGAAATGCTAGGATTAAAGAAGGAAAGAGCAAAGGAGAAGATCCTTGTAGAACCCTCTCAGCCCGAAAGATTGAAGAGTTTCACTCCTGGTTGAATACTAGAGCTCTCATTGTTGAAATTGATACAACATCCTTCTTGAATTTATCACGAGGTTTACTAGCAGTCTTAAAAATTAGTGGCAATCAACTTTAGATACCGACCAAATGCACTATCTACTCATGACAGACTTTTCCTAAGCCACTAGGATTGCCTATCACTCTTTTGTAGGAAAAACCGCTAACCTTCTTGAACTCAAAAGAAGAGAATTTTTTGGAAGAAAATGTTGCTTTCTCTAGAAGAAATACCTTGACTGACATTTCTAAGAGATGCTCAAACTCTTCTATGGCCTTGGAGTTGATGTAAACCTAAAGCAAGTTTTCCTAGCCTCTATTCCAAAAGAACTCTCCCAAGAAGTTGAGAGATCTTTTCTCAACAAGCAAAGGCGAATTAGAGACATCCCTTTTGGAGAGTTACAACAAGAAATTCATCTTTGCCATGATGAATTGTGTCTTAGATGCCAAATGATGAAAAGCTACATTAGAGACAATAAAGAAATCAATGGCGCCTATTTCCATCAGCACCTTAAGATCAAGTGCTCTAAAAGGGATTGTGATGGCTCTTGCGGAAAATATTTTGATAAAAAGAAGCATTTCAGAAGATACAAAGTGGGAAGATCCAAACACGAATCCAAGAAGTTCTGAGGAAAGAAAAAATGGTAGATTCCTGCGAAAATGGAAAGAATATCCAAAACACAAAAAGTCAACTCGTTGTTTCATCTGTAATAAAAAGTTCATTTCGCCAAGAATTGCCCTCAAGCAAAAACAGGTTAGAATCATTTAATTCATCACATTGAATTTGAAACTAGTTTTTCTCTTAAAGATGGTGATGTGGAATCTTTATTCTCTATTGATGAAGATCTATCTAAACAGACCCTTTGCGTCATCCCTTACTATCAAACTCCTAGTGAAACAGACTCTGATTCTAACCTGAAGATCTTTTCCACCTATCCCAACATCTATAAATTTAGACTCCAATATATATATTCTAGCCAAGTCCATTGTTCCCATTTCCCTATAAAAATTTTCACTTCCAAGTTTGCTAAACCAGTTTTTGTTATTGCTCTTATAGATACTGGTGCTAGTGCTTCGATTTTAGATATTAAAGTTCTTCCTGGAGACACGTTTTGTGTCCAGTACTTCAACTTTGCCTCAGGAAATAGTTTTTCTACAAATGTGTAGACTCCACCAGTTACTATTCGATTTTTCCATCATTATTTTATATCCACTAAAATCTTTTCATCCAGCTTTCCAACAAAGACTTGATCATTGTTTTGGACATTAAGACACAAATTTCTAAATTATGAATCATTACTAAAAAAGGGCTTAAGTATAAAGAACAATTCTCTGAATATGTTAATATTCAAAGGCTCTTCTCTATCCAAATGAGTCTCCTAGATCCAATAATGCAAAAGTTGCTATAATCTTGCTCAAAATCCCACTCTGATTTCTCCTGAAAATGTTCTCATCCTTTGTGGAAAAATTCAAAATTTGATGCTTGCCTTCCTTTAAAAAAAAAATTTGAGGATATAAATCCTATCAAGACGAGTCATATGGAAATGAATCCAAAACATCTTGTTTCTATTCAGAAGGAATGCTCATAATTTGTACAGCAAGATCTTATCGAAATTTCAGATTCCCAATGGGCTTGTGAAGCCTTTTATGTTAATAAGCAAGCTGAGTAGAATAGAGGAAAGATGAGATTGGTCAGAAACTACCAACCCCTTAACCTTTTCCTCCAAGATGATAAATTCCCCTTGTCCTCTTGAAATTCCCTTTTTGCTAGACTAACCAAAGCTCACATCTATTCTAAATTTGACTTCAAAGCTAGATTTTGGCAATTGGGCATTCATCCTATAGACAAACCCAAGATAGGGTTCTATATTCCAAACCACCACTTTCAATGGAAAGTCCTCCCTTTTGGTCTCAAAGTTGCCCCTTCCTCCGCATCTTTCAACCAATGTTGCTAGCGCAGTAGTTTACACTAATGACATATTACTTTGCAGTCCAAATGGAGAATCCTATTGCCGAGTCCCTGAGCAGTTTGCAAAAATTGTAAAGGAATATATGTCATGCTTTCTTAAAGAAAAATTATCATTGCCCATACAAAAATCGATTTCCTCATAATACACCTTAATAAAGTTATATACTATTTAGGGCCACACATTACCAATGAATTATTGAAATTTTCAAAAAAATATTTCATGGCAAAGCAAGTTCAGCAATTTCCAGGGATAATTAATTATCTCAAGGATTTCATTCCAAACATTGCAAAATTGTTAATTCCATTGCAACTGATGTTGAAGAAAAACCCTCCGCCTTGGAGAAAGGCCCAAACCATAATTGCACAACTAAAGGTTATGTAGACTCTTTCTCCATTGTAGACACCATCTATAGGGAAAAGAGTCCTTCAGACTGATGCCGTTGACGAATACTAGGCAGCAATACTATATGAAGAAATTAATGGTAAGCGACACCTTTACAGTTACAAAAGCAGCAATTCTCCCAGACTGAAATGCATTATCATTGTGCTTTCAAAGAAATATTGACAGTTAAGAATAGAATAAAGATATTTGAGTTCCATCTTATTAGACATCATTTTCTAGTAGAATTAACTATGGCACCTTTTCCCCATATGACCAATTTCTAGTAGAAACAGATTCATCATTCTCAGCTGCGTCGATAGGCTGAATGGTTCTCGAAGTACTCATTCGAAACCAAATACATTGCAGAAAAAAATGTGCTTGCATACTTTCTCTCCAGACCAAAGGCACCAGCAAAAATCAACAAGTACATTCTAAAGCATTCTTTTCCTCAGACAGAAAAGTATAAAATTGAAAGAATGCTAGGATGGCCAAGTTTGGAATACCCTTAGAGATTATTGATCAAATCCATAATGATAGGCTTATGGAAGATTTTGACAATCCCCAAATCTCTAAAACACTTCGACCGCTCCAAAGGATGCTCAGGAAAAATGCCCCTGTGAGGACACATAGATCTCTTCAGATTGCATGGAGGTTCAATTATTAATCCTTTTGGATTAAATTCCATACATCCATCCATACACTCTTTAGTTTGGAAGGAAGATGATTTCCTTGAAAAACTTTGATGGCTATTATAGTACTTAACCAATAAGTATCTAAAAGCTATCGAGTTTCCTACTAGAAAATTCCTTGTCAAAACCAAACCGATTACACTTGGTTATGACAATGAAAATGAAGGTGACAGAAACCTCTTAACTGTGCTTCAATGGTTTTACCTTTCTGTTTACTAGAAATGCCTCTTCTTAGAACAATTGAGAACTATTCAAGCAGAGCGTGAGATACATACTATTGTATTTTTCCATTGTCCATGGAATTTTGTGCACAGTAATGGCACCATCTCCAATGCTCTAGCCAGGTAGGTACCACAACCTACAAACCTCAGCCACATCTTCAAGTAGCTTGCATTTACAAATCTTTTCCCAATTGCATTAGATCTATTGAGTACAACTATAGAGAGCTCTAGAGAGTTCTATGTCAAGAAAAATCAGACCTTTCCTGAAGAAGCATGGGACTACACAACATTTGTTCCATGGGACCATAAAGGGCCTTCACCTACGGTTTGACATGGACTTGAAGAATTCAATCATGCACAAGCAACTCAGTCATAGGAGTAAGAAACGGTAGACAATGACGATCCCATACAATCTTCTCAAGATCCATGGGGTGGACCCTTCTCTCACAACCCCTATGATTATGGACCTTCATCTTTATCCCTTGACTAGACCCCAACACCATCTCTCATTATGTCCAAACATCAAACTGGCCTCAGCCAGTCATACCTGAAACAACAACCCATAATGCTATCATTCTGGACCCTTCCACTTATGCATCCTCTTCCTCAAGCCAGAATGCATCAACTTGAAGATAGTCCTTCAGCACGTAGACTATGAGATGCTTTGTGGGAACAACAGTTCGCTCACAGCTCAGACAGCTTAGATTATGACTATAATTTTGGATGGAGATAAGATTGTAATAAAGTTATTATAACGTCAGTCACTGTTCACTTTTGTAGCAAATAGTAGCCAGTCCCTGTTCAAAATCATAAGCTTACAATAATTGGGTCACGGACCTTGGGCTGTTGTAATTAAGTCATGGACCCTAGTCGGTTGTGTTGTCTTAGCTTGTCGTGTTGTCCTGTTTTGTCTACTGCTGTCTCAGAATAGTAATGTACTCATTACCTATAAAAGGCCTTGTAATGGTAATGTAAAGGATGACGGAGTCAAGAAGAAAAAATTTCTCCATTTTCTCCATCTCTAAATTCTCTGTCTCTCTAAACACTCCTCCAGCCTGATAGGATCCTCTAAAAAAGCAACTGGACTAGTTAGGAATGTTACCATCTTGGCATCTTTGAGTGTCTCTATGCTATGAACTAAATCTCTAGTAGCTTTGCAGCTAAAAGGTAGTCTTTGAGGGACTTGAACATGAGATTCACCTACTCTAAGATAGCATATTTGTTGCAAGTTGACCTAGTTTTCCCTAGTTCTAAGCATAGATCTTCTCATAAATGTGATCCATGAACTTTAGCCCAATGTGCAATGTAGTCCATGAACTTTTGATATATGTTCAATATAGTTGATGAACTATATGAAAATATTCAATGTAGTCCCAAGTTTTGAATTAATGAAAGTACTACATTGAATATTTTCATATAGTTTAGGGACTACATTCAACTTGTACAAAAAGTTCAGAGACTACATTGAACAAATTAAAAATTCAGGGATCACATTATACATTGGGTTAAAGTTTAAGGACCACATTAAAGAAATTAGAACTTCAGGGACCAAATTACACATTTGGCCAAAGTTCAAGGATTGTTTCTGTCATTTTCCAAAAAATAATCTTCATTTATATTTCAACAAAGTGATTTTGTATGATTTGAAAAACTTCCAAGTGGTTTGAGTTACATAGAAATCAAATTACTTAGATCGCACAATTTTAAAAGTACAAGAAATCGAAAAAAAAGGAAGAGTAAAAATCATTTCAAATAGACCAATTCGATAGTTTGTATGCAATATAGATGGTGCTTAGGAAGAGGGATTCTTAGTTCTAGGCATTCACATGTTGTCTCTCTATGCTCAAATGACTGATTGTGTGATTATTATGATTGACATAAGGCGATTGGCTTTAGTGCATGGGGAATTAAGGATTCATTCATCCAACTGTTTAGACGTCGCAAGATGAAAACGAATCAAATGTTTCTTGACGGAAACAATTGATTGATTAATTTGGTGATGTCTATAAAGTTATAATATTACGAAAATGATATCACTGAAAAGGGAAATAGCGCGTGTGGGAGAGACTAACTGAAATAGAGGTTCTAGAGAGAAGCATTGCAAGACTCGTTGAATCGACTTACCAATTAAAAAAATAGAAGGCACAAATATTTTAGGATTACCGACAATATCATTAATGCACGTCACCGTTTTGGGCGATCTGAGTCGTCAGAGTAACTTAAACAAAATAAATTAAAAAGTCAAGGAATTTAAATGAGTGATTGAAAAGTTGTAGCATTAAATTAAGTACCGCACAAAAGATTTAGAATTTCTATTATACTTTATTCTTATTAGACTAGAGAAGAATTATGTGGAAAGAGAATTATGTAATTTATGTTTTCTTAATCATTAGGAGTTTATGCCCCTATTTAACAAGTTAATTAATTAAGATTAATTAAAGAAATCATGGAAATATTCTAATTATCTTTAATGTCCCCTCACAGTCAAGATGACTAAAAAAAATTCAATTGAAGTGTGAATAAAAGATCCAAATAACCACACGGGTCGATTGTTGAAGCAATTTGATATGCCGAAGAGAGAATCGGTTGATGTGTGCAAGCTATGTGGCAACGAGTTTACGTGCCTACTTAGGGGTTATTGTGTGTTGTCATGACTGCTGTGCTAGCAACGCGACAAAGAACTGTGGCTGTTGTGTAGCCTTCACCACAACTAAATAGGCTAAAGTGGCCGCGGACATGATATATAATGTTGAGGATTGACGTTGAGAGAGATATATTAGTAGTAATTGAAAAACATAATAACACGATAAACGAGTTGTGATATTAATAGTAATTGAAAAGGAGAATAACAAAATAAACAAAGTGTGAGTCATGCATCAATTGCTAGCTCTGATATCAAGATAGGAATATATGCATAAAAGAGAATTGAGTAAGATCTATATATTTTGTGTTTTTCATAATAAATTATACATGGGCCTTTATAGGCCTTATTAGATGACTTCAATAGTCAATTAGGATCAATCAAGAATATACACAATTATAGTAAGATATGGAGAATCTCCTAACTATATGGACAATCACGAAGCATATGAGAAATCAAGGGAAATATTCTAATCATCTTTAAGTTTATATGCTCTTTATATGTATGTGTGTGGGGGCAAGGAGGGAGGGGGGCTCCCTTCATCTATAAGTATAAGCTCTTGGATTAAACATGAAAATAAGTAAGGGTGAGCAGTTCAAGAGAGGGTAGGTTCGAGTGGGTAGGTTCCAAACTTGGAACCGAGAACCTACCCTATCGGAATTGGTTCCTTGTTTTTGAAATCTGGAATATATTCTATAGACTCTACAATCGACCTTGTTAGTCTAATCAAGTGTCAAGATCTACCCAGGAATCGGCTGATTCCATTTTTTTGTTTCATTTTCTTTTTTAGTCCTTGAGAGTGTTGCTCGAGACTTCGATTTTTCAGTTGCACAATGCAAATGCCTCAAAAAAAATCTCAATCTGTCGGAATTGGGGAAATGAAGCTTGAGCATCTTCAATTCTTCTTGTACCTTGGGTTGGTGCTCGCCCCTACTAACAAGCATCGGAGCCAAGTTTTATTCCAATTTATTTCACGTGTGTGGTCCCTATCCCTCAAGCTCCATGTGCAATTTCTAATCAAGCTTGCATGTAAGAGGCGCCGTTAAACATCGAACATCACTTGTTACGAGGTCTATATGCTCTTTAGTGGTCTTAACAAGAACTATGTATAAATGGATTTTATTTATGAGCGCCCTAGAGACACCTATCAAATGCCTATTCAATACCTTGTCCCTCTTGTATGATGCGTAATTAATGGACTTAAAATCAATTTTATTTTGGGTTAATATCATAAAAAATGTAACATCCTGAAATTCAAGCCTTTTAAGGGATGAATGAACGTTAATTTCACCAATGCATTGTTGGTTGATCTCACTCGGAACTGATCACTCCTGAGATACTGACCTTGAGGGGAAAGGCGAATGAGGACAGAACTCGTGCGACTGAAGAACTTGACCGGAAGGCTTGCGTAAGGACGATCCTGTAGTCATGCAGGTCGATTTCAAGGACGACTAGAAGTCGATTCGCGGATAGAAATAGGGGGATGACAGGTGATTCCGTCTACTATTATCGAACCCGCGAACGGCCCTATGTGGATCCTTGATAATCGTGTACTTTGAAATAAGAATTAATCTTTCGCAATTTCATGTAGTCAAGGATGTCCATGTGTCGAGAAGTCTTGAATGTGAATTGGCACGAGTCGGTTATGCGTGAATCCTCAAAGCCGCTTATCAGTCTGAGTAGTACCAAAATGGCATTTGAGCAAAATTGACAAGGCATGAGAATCCAAGATTGGACTTCGAATTTTCGGGAACGTCCGGGACGGACTTTTGGACGATGCTTCTTAGATAGTCAACAATGCCAGATAAGCCGAGTTTTTGGGAAAGGGTTTTCGGACCGAGGAAATGAGCCTACGAAGACGTGGGCCGGGCAAGATCAGTGTGGGCCTCACGCCCAAGGTGGGATAGCTACCATGGAAGGCCCATGGCAAGCAAGTGAACCCGTTGGACCAAACCGACCATTTACCCTTCCAAGCCCGTTGTCTAACCTTGAGCTGATTCGAGCCCAATAAATTCCCGAACTCGTTCCTATTCATTTTCTAGCCCATTTCTTAAGCCCGCCCTTCATTTTTAGTCCAAGGACAGATTGGGAAATGTGCAAGGTGGAAATGACCAAAATGCCCTTGAATATTTTGAAGAAAAATCAAAAGAAGAAAGAGAAGATGATGTCACTTGCTTGGGAGAGTGTAGAAGGCATTGAATGGCATTAATGAGGTCTTCTAGCAGCCCTCACTTCACTCTCTCTCTCTCCCCTCTTTAGCTTACAAATTGTAGCCCCTCTCTCCCCTTGCTTCCCTTGCCTTCCTGCAATTTCAACTTACGACCTTCCATCGAAAATCGAGTTTTTCATGGTATTCCTGTGTGAATCTCAGCTCGTGCGACCCACCGTTGTGTTTAGAAGACAAAAATTGTTTAGATGGCGTCGGTTGTTTGCTGAATGGAGCCGCCGGCTGTCCCGTACGACTGCCGGAAGCCAGCGGGTCGCTGACCACCACTGTTCTGCCTATCTCTGCTTGTTCCGCCTTTTCCTCCGTTTCTCTTCCATTTCGGCCAAACCACCACCCACACCAGCCACCAACAACTCCCTCTTGACCCCTTGGAGCCGCTGGTCACCGGCCACCAGCTCGCCGAAGCTCCGGCCAACCTCCTTTTGCTCTGACCAGCAGCTTCCTCCTACTGCAGTGCTGTATTTTGAAGTTGGGTGTTTGAGCAGAGGCTGTTGTTGTGATTTCAGCCCCGGGATTGCCTTGGAGTGTCGTGGGAGAGGTCCCCGGGTGTCGGGTTCGTCGTCGCCGCCGCGTCCATGTCACCAGCCCACTTAATGGGTGAGTTTAGCCCTAATCCCTATTTAGTACCTAAACTTGCTTAGGATGGGTTAGTTAGTGTTAATGTTGGTTTAGATGGTTTAATTAAGTTGTATTAGCCCTAAGATATGTGGTTAGATAGATGATTAAGATTAGATTAGCTTAATTTTGCTTATTAAGCTTAATTATGCTTAATTATTGTTTAATGGTGGATTATGTGATTTTGTGGATTAATTAAGCATGTTTAGTTTAAATTGCTTGATTAATTATTTTAATTAATGTTTTTTTAAATTCTGAATTTAATGTATTAATTAATTAAAAATATTTTTTAAATTTCGAATTATTAATATTTCTGAAAATTAATTATTTTGGGGAAAATAATTAATTGTGATTATTTATGGGAAATGGCTTTAATTGAGTAATTTTGTGGGAAAATACTATGGTCTAATTTTCTAAAGTCCATAGTATTTATACACTACATTATTAAATGGCATGGGTTTATTAAAGAATGGTTTTATTAAATGAAATTATTTGGGTTGGATTATTAATTATGGGATTGGAAAATAATTATAAGTATTTTGTGGGACTTAAATTATTTTATCGGGACAATCGATTATAGTATTACATGGTTCTTAAATGAGAATAGTTGATTGTCGTAATCGTGAGGACACGTGTTTATTTATTATTGAATATTGAGACATGTGATTGGGTATTGGTAATTATTGATGTATGTGATGATTTTGGAAAAGTATGCAAGTACTATGATGTTGATTGGTTGGAATTGATTGTCAAACTGTGACTTGAATTGCTGATTCTTGAACTTTCGTGAATGATTGGACTATTGTTATTGTATATGACTGCTGGATACTACTGCATGACATTATACGTGTGTTAACTGCAATGGTATGCTATATGAGCATGAGCAATTTGCATTCACGACAGAGCAAAGATATAAATGGATTACTTCATGAGGTGTTGCACGATCACATTAAGAGAGGGAACCTGGAGTTGTTGGAAGACCGCCAATCCTTATGGGGTTGTGTCGTGACCGTTTGGTCGCCTGACTTCGGTCGGTTGCCTGATAGGGAGGGGTTATCTTTGTGGGATTGCGGTAGTGGGCGAGTCCTGGGCCTCTGTCAGTTGCGGGGTTGCGGTAGTGGACGGGTCCTATTCTCCTTCAGGAATGCCGTCTTGGGAGTGAGCCCTTGACGTCGTCGTGCCTCGAGGTAAAGAGGACGAAACTAGCTTGGCTAGGAACTGCCAACCATAAGGTTGTGCCGTGGCCCAGGCGGAGGGGTCATAATAATCGGAGCATGTGTGGGTGTGAAACATGAGAAAGTTGTGTGAGATGCTCTGATTATTAGCGTGCTCTTAATGTTGTGATGATTTGACGCATGAGTTGACAGTCGTGCAGGGTGTGGCAATGGCCAGGTGAGATCGCTTGTGACGCGACTCACATGTGATTGATAAACTGCATCGTCTAACGGCCATGTGCCTTGCTTGCATTGTATGAGAATTGACGTGTAGGGTATGGCAGACCGGGTAAGGTTGCATGTGAACCGAATATTGATTGTTGGTTTGCCTTGTCTATTGTTTGATCTGCTATTTGCTGGTTGTTTGTTGTTGGGTTGAGTGAGGGGTGGTTCTGGAGAGATACCCCGGGTTGAGTTGGCGTACTAACTGGGGCTTAGGGGGAGAATTCGTTAAGATTTTATCTCACTGGTTGTTGTATAATCACTTTCAAGCCTCTAGAATGGTGTACCCGCAGTGGAGAATCCTGCCTCCGCTCCTCCAGTGATTGACCTGACGGAGCTTGAGTCCGATGGGTTCAAGTGACCATGGTGTTGAACCCAATGGTTTTTTGTGTACTGTTGGATTAGCCTAGTTTCTTTTTGGTTTGGCTTGGAGGATGGATCAGCCCCTTTTTGTTGGGCTTGTAAATAAGAAAAACAATCCTCCGTTGGTTAATCCAGTAAATTGAATAATTGAGTAGTTGTTGTTGTTCTTGTTGTTCATCCCTCTATCTCTGTTTGATTGTTTGTTTGTTTAGGGATGGTTCGTCTTCCGCTTGCGCTTAATGAAAGATAAAATGAATGGTCGTCGACGGGTCTTGTGACATCGCTTTCAATTGACCATGGAAATGGGGTTGCCGCGAGCTCGAAAGTCGGGGCGTGACAAAAAACCCCTAAACTGATACATTTATAACAAATTTACCATAAACTAATTTTGTGATGATCAAAAATCCCAAATGAGAATTTACTATCTGTTAGTTTCAATTAAATTTTACCATCAAAATGTTGAGTTGTATGACACATGAAACTTAATGGGTGTATCAATTTGGGGATTTGCCCTCTATTTATCAGAGGTGTATCAGTTAAAAATGTGATATTTATCCAATTTAACAGAAATTAATAGAGGTAAATTTGTCTACACCAGTTTGGGTTTTTTTATGATCAAAAAATTATTTTTTAATAAATTTGCCATAAATGTCCCGGTTTAGGGTTTTTTATGGTAAAAAAAATTAGTTTGAGTTCAATTTATCACAAGCATACCAATTTGAGATTTTTCATTGTATTAATCATAATATTAGATGTATGCAACAATGAAAGAAAAATTGGTGTCCCATATAGACCCATTTATAACTCAATTTTTCCACTTGCCCATTGCATGGAGAACAATCAAGCTTTCGCATGATTATTCAAGAACTGAGAGCATAGTACCTCATTGACTTATTCGAGTGAAAAACATCAAGGGAGAGTACCATAACTATCGTACATAGCTCATTTGAGTATTATCAATTTTTTCTGTTTATATAAGTGCCACATCAGAATAAAATCGATTATTTAAGTGTCATTTTTGACAAATCATCCTATATGGATTTTTAATTAATTTTCCATCTGATGTGGATTTTTTTAATTTTTTAATATTTTCCTCTTCCCTCATCGACAACGAAAGTCTTGTCGCGGCTTACAGGAATTGAGAAAATATTAGGTACCCAAGTTGCATCAACTCAGTAAAATACTAATCCATTCATTGGGCAACACGTGTCACGTTGGGCCCATCTTACATAAATCTTTCTCTTTCCTTTGTTCGTTACTCTCTCTCTCTCTCTCTCTCTCTCTCTCTCTCTCTCTCTCTCTCTCTCTCTCTATATATATATATATATATATGCGCTTATCACTTGCTTTTTCCTCATCTTCTTCATTGCATTTTCCCATGGAGCATCCATTGCCACACACCTGAAGCTCCAATGGCCATGTGTAACATCCTGAAAATCGACCCCATTTTAGGATTTTATAAAAGGGCAATATTAGTCGAAGGCCTGGTCAGTACAAATACTCCGAACTGTGTGTTCGTGGGATAGTGGATTACAAGGAGGCGCCATTAGGAAACGATATGCGTTCGACTCGCAATTTCGATCAGGAACGAACCCTTCGACCATGAGGACTTGGGAGGGAATGATATCCTCTAAATACTAAACTATTAAGGAAATCGAAATAAATTAATTCGGCAGAAGTACGAAGTCGAACTGCGGGTGATTTCCGCACGACTTCGATACGAACTACGAACGACGTTAAACCGAATCATTTTCATCTGGTACTCGGGATTATCAATTGAGCCCCCGGGATCACATGACAACCGAGGGACGTCCCTGACTCGAGAATTGATGTTAACATGGATCAAAGAATGATTGACCATGGGTCAAAAGTGAGGAAAGTCCTAAAAGGGCGCCTGATAATTCAAATTGTACTATAGTCGCAATCGACTCAATTTAGCCTCGATTTTTAATCCGATTTTGGGAACCGACTTCTTAGTGATGTCAGGACTATATATTTGGACGTCGCCTCATTTATTTTGGAATTTTCTGTTGGACACGGAAGTGTCGGAAAAAGGGGAAAATTGGACCGGGTTTCGGGCCCGCGGGTGGGCCGGCGCAAGACCGGCGGCCCAATGGGCCTTGTGCCCATCCATCCCAGGCCAAAGGGGGCCCAAGCTGGCCCATTCTCCTCTCCCTCCTCAGCCCATGGGCTTCTCTCTTTTGGCCTTTTGCTTTTGTGCCCAAGTAGGCTTTGTTTATGCTTTGTTTTTGGTTGTTTTTGATTGGTCTTTCAAGCAAGTGGACTTGCCCACTTGCCTTGGCTTATCCAAGTCTTCAGCAGCCCCTTCTCTCTCCTCTTTCTCCCCCAAAATTTGTGCAGCAGCGAGCCCTCTCTCTCTTTCCCTTTTTCTCTTCCTTTTCTCTTCCATTTCTGCTGTTTCTTGCTGTCCTTGCTATTTTCCAGCCCAAAAACAGCCTTGCCGCCATCACCGAAGCCACCACCACCGTCCAAAGTGTAGTCTTGGAAGTTAGGAAGCCAGATGCACACCCCCGGTCACCCCTGGTCGCCCTGGACCGCCCGTTTCGGCCTTTTCTACACTGCTGGTCAGTTCCGCGTGAACAGTAACCAGCAGTGTTTTTGGCCCGTTTCGGCCATCATTTGTCATCCGTTGTCATCCCCGAGCTTACCTCTCATAGCTCTCGTTCCCCTCTACGTGCTGGTGTTGCCGGATTTCCGATCCAAGTAAGTTAACTTCCTAATCCTTGTTTAGGGGTTAATCTTGCTTAGGGGTTAATTAGTGTATTTGTATATTTGTGATTAATTAAGGTTGATTGGTTAATTAGGTTGGTTAATTAAGGCTGACTAGGGTTAGTTAATTGACCATAGTTAGTAATAAAGTAACTAAGGTTAATTAATTAAAGTAACCATGGTTAGTTTTAAAAGTAACTAAGGTTAAAAGTTAATCATGGTTAGGTTAGATTAACTAGGGTTGAGTTAATTTGTTAACCATGGTTAAGTTTATTTATTTTTATTTATTTATTTAATTTCGGACGAATTTACTGTTCACAAATTACTGTTCACGAGTACTGTTCACTAATTACTGTTCATACAGAAGCAAATTTTGATTTCAAATTGTTGTGTTTTTTTATTATTAAGGCTTATTGAAGTGCAAATTGTTGATCATTCCCAAGAATTAGGGAATGTACGTGATTGTTGATTGGTTGGATTTGGAATTTTGGAATTGTCGAGTGATACCGCATGACATGTTGCGTGGGTTATCTGAAATGGCATGTTGCATGAGCATAAGCGATATTACATTCACGACAGAGCAAAGATATAAATGGATTGCTTGATGATGTGTTGCATGATCACATTAAGAGAGGGAATCCGGCATTGCCGGAAGACCGCCAATCCTTATGGGGTTGTGCCGTGGCCAGTGGGTCGCTTGACTTCGATCAGATGCCTGACAGGGAGGGGTTAACTTTGTGGGACTGCGGTATGGGGGCGAGTCCCGGGCCTTTGTCAGTTGTGGGGCTGCGGTAGTGAGCGGGTCCTATGCTCCTTCGGGAATGCCGTCTTGGGAGTGAGCCCTTGACGTCGCCGTGCCTTGAGGTAAAGAGGACAAAGCTGGTTTAGCTAGGAACCGCCAACCATAAGGTTGTGCCGTGGCCCAGGAGGGGGCGTAATAATCGGAGCATGTGTGAGTGTGAGACATGAGAAAGTTGTGTGAGATGTTCTGATTATTTGCATGCTCTTAATGTCGTGATGAGTTAAATGATAGTTTTTGCAGGTCACGTATGCCAAGGCCAGGTAGGATCGCTTGTGGTTGTGTCTGCTTATTGAACTATCCTATGCTTTTGTTTCTCTTTGCATTGTGCTGACTGTTGGATTAGGTTGTATATTAAACTCCTGAGGCGAGCGAAGTTCCTAACCAAGGCTTAGGACTTTAACTTGCTGAGTTTATCTCAACCCGTCGTGGTTAACCTTTTCAGGCCCTAGATGATGCAGTACCCGAGGATCGAAGAGAGCGATCCCTCCGAGGCCAACGAGTAGGCACTTATACAGTGTTAAGTTAGCTAGGCCGGTTCCTTTTTGAGTAGGCCTTAGCTTGTTGCCTGTAGTAAGGCGTGTATGTATTTGCTGGCGTGATGGCTAACCTTCAGATATATAAAATGGTATTTGTCTTTCATCTGCTACTGTTGTTGCTATCCCTGTTGTTTGGTTTGTGAGTTGTTCATTTCCGTATGTGCTTAATTACAAGATAAAATGAATTAGTCGACGACAATACCTGAGATGTCGTATTTTAAAACCTCAAGTGAGATGGGGTTGCCGCGAGCTCGAGAGTCGGGGCGTGACACCATGGCTTCCGAGAGCTTGAGCTTAAGTGACAACATGGCGACAAGATGTCAAACTCAAGTGGCCATGACTATAAGCTTGACAAATGGCAACCATGGTTGCAACCTTGTATTCAAGCTGCCATGGCTATTAGTAGCTCGAGTTCAAGCTATAGTGTCTCAATCTAGTGGCGATGGATGAGAATTCAAACCTCAAGCCACAATGGCCACAAGCTTCAAGCTCAAGTGGTTGTTGCCATGAGTTAGAGGCTGAGCTTGAGACTCTAGTAGCCAAGGCTACCCCATGCTCCAAGTTCAAGGTTGAGCTCTATAGCCAAAGCAACCATGAGCCTTGGGCTTAGGCTTGAGCCCTAGCCATAGCAGACGCAAAGGAAAAGAAGAAAAGTAAATGCTAAATAGAGAAGATGAGGGACAGAAAAAATGAGAGAAACAATTGCCGGGGGGGGAGAGACTTATACAAGTTAGGCCCAACACGACATTTGACGCATTTTGAATGAACTAGTATTTTGTTGAGTTCGTGCAACTCGGTTACCCAATATTTTCTTGAGGAAAGAGAGAACTGTGGTTTTAGGCTACGCCTATATGAACTAGCTCCTGATCAATTTCGATTTCTGTGTCAAACCCAAACCTATCCTTTTTTCTCTCTTTTATTTTATTTTTTATTTATTTTTTTGGCCTCTTTTAAAACTTTTTTTTACTTTTGTGAAGAAAAGAAAATGAGCAGATTTTTGGCAAATATGAAAAAAAGGAAAGAAAGAAGATGAGCAGATTTTGCGAAATAGGCTTCGGTTTCAGAATTTATTTTCTAAAGGTGCCAAAAGAAAATTGCACATTTGGTTCACATATGGGCTGAGCATGCTTCTACATAATCATATAACTAAATCAGAATCTCTAGCTTGCATAATCGAATAAAATAGGTATGTGTCGCGACCTATCCTTGAGGGGCCGCCATCGGAGAAACAGGTTTAAGGTATTTATTTGTCAATTACAAATGTGGACTCTTCAAGTCCATATCTTGTGGGATGTTGGATTTTTCATTTAAGTTCAAATTAACCCTATCAAGATTTTATGTGAAGAGTCACCGCTAGCCAATTAAGGTCAGTTAGAAACTAATTAAGACACAAGATTGTTGTCTCAATTTCTACAAAACTAGCAATTTCAAATTCGGGGACTTGATTATACAAGCTATATAGTTAGTGCCATTTCGGTACATAATAAACTTGATTATGTTCTCAACTAAAGTGTTTTTAATGTAGTCTTTTCATCAATTTTTAAGACTAATCCGCTAAAGTTGTGTTTAGTTGATCGGATAAAAGTTGGGGTAGGATATGTTTTATCTTATATTGTATTTGGTAGCAATTTATGATAGGATAAGATTGAATATAGATCGGATATAGCCTGGATAACAAAATTTGAGGGGGGTGGGATAGATTCAAATAGGATTTCTATTGCCTATTTTTCATAACCCTACGCTCCACTTACTATTGTCTTCATCACCACACTTTGCGCGCCTTCACCAAAAAAATTTCCTAGCTTCTTTTCCTTCATCGCCTCCCCAGGCGATCGCATTCTTGATGTCAACTATGGTGTCAACAGCTTCATGCGTGCCACCCACTCCCGATTCCTCCTTTGATGACGCCTACTCCATTAAGGCCACCTATCACGCCCCCTACCTCGACGACGTCTACACCGAGGTCCTCCGTGTCCTCAAGCTCGGCGCCATCTACGTCTCCTATGAGTGGGTCACCATTGACAAGTACCATAGTGAAGGCCTTGCCCACATTGACATCATCCAAAGGATAGAGTGCAGTGATGCCCTCCCAAGGCTTTGCAACCATGTTGACATCATGGCTACCGCCAGGTAGGTCGAGTTTGAGGTACTGGAGGAGCGGGACCTGGCAGTGCCCCTGGCCGCATCCCTTCACCTCTTCTCCTCCCTCAAACCCTTCTTTCCCAAGTCATCCTTCGACCGCCTCCTAGTTGATAGCTTCAAAGCTGAGCAAATCTGACAGTAGATCTCTAGTCACAGTTGTTGCTATCGAGCTTGCAGCATGAATGGAGGCGGCTTGAGAAGAACCCGAATGAAGTTTTGAATCTTTTTGGGGGCGGTGGGGCTTTGAAGGGAAAAAGGGAGGGTATTGGAGGAGGTGAGGATGTTGAAGAGACTGAATGTGGTGGCGACGTTGATAATTTGGGCAACATTGATGAATGTGGTAGTGACGTTGATGATGGCGATGTTGAAAATATTTGACTTTAAATCCATAATTCACTAAACAATGGATATGATATGAAGAAATCCCATGATTTCTTATCATATCCTATTCAATCCTATCCTATTTAGAAATCCGAACAACTAAACATAGCCTTAGTGTTTATGTAATGTTTTGTGGTCCTAACTATGCTAAAAAGGAAAAATAACAACCAATGAATTGAAATTCTACTCTTCTAGCTTGGAACTCTAGTTTTAAACAAACACTATGATTGGGAAAAATCCTGAAGTACGCTCTATACTTGCCCATAATGGGATCCTGTGCATTAGAATTTTTGATATCCTTGAGCTTTCTATAGTCTAAGTTCATGGCTTGAAAAGGAAATTGATGGCTAAAAGACAATCCTTATTGAAGGCCAGGAGTGTCACGTATGTGGGATAACATACTTGCCATAAGTATCCGACTCATGTCTATAAATTAGATTATAAGCCCCTCTAAGGTGTCAAAGCCTAGATTTTTTTCAATCATCTTCATTTGTTTGCTACCTAGCTTTTGAAACTAGAAGAATTACTCCCCATTATGGAAACCTCTGACTTAGCATCACCTACCTCCTTTCCAGCTTCTTTTACCTCTATTGTTTCTCTTGTACCTCCTCCAGAATTTCCTAAGTCTACATCTTCCAAGATGGACTACCTATATGAGGTTACTTATCTCTCTGAAGATAGTAAGATTTCTAAAACCTAGCTACCTATGATGAACCCATATATTGCTTTTGCTAAACCACCTTCATTTTCACCCCTTCGATCCATCAAATATCTAATTAAGCATACTCCTTGTATTGTCAAAGAGTATGTTCAATCTTCCAAATTCGACCAACATCCCATTCAAGCCACTTAGCAAGAACAGTTTGTTATCCTCTATATACCTCATAAGTTCCCTCTCCAATGGGCTCAACAGTGCACCCACCTCCATTTTAGAGCTATTAGACTTGCCCTAACATTCCATGGGCGAAGAGGTTTACCTATTGCTGTTCGGATTGCCTTGTTTGACACTCACTTTCTCGACTACCAACATGCCTATATTGGTATCGCCCATACAACAATGAATGCAAGAGCTATTTTTGTGATGCTCTTTTTGAATTTCAACATTGTACTTGCAGACCCCAACCTCCTCATTGTCCTTAAAGTACAACTACAGATTACTAGAGTTCTTCAGACTCCTAGATCCATTGTTGCTACTTTACATTATGATCTAGCGAGTGCAAAACCATGCCATTGATCTCAACCTACCAAATTCGGAAGACGCTCTAGTCATCTCTGTTGACCATGACCATACCTCATGTGTCTATATACCTCGATAAATCCTTCGAGATCAGCATGTCAAACTTCTTCCTAACAGTCCATAGAATCCCAGTTCATCAAGAAGAAAGACTGGATAGTCACTATTAAGTTCAATAAGAAGAAAGAGTATCCATCATCTATTTTCCCTACTATTCTTCATTTCACTCCTTGTCCAACTGATCTAGTTACTAGTGAGACAGACTCCAAAAGAACTCATTCACTCATTCAACTCACTTGGACAACATGAAATGCACAAATAGCAACCTAAGCATCGACTCTAAAAAAGAAAACAATACAGAACCACCGATATTATAAAGCTCTAAGAACTTATTCAATTGGTTTTCAAAATTTTTTGTAAGGATTTTCAAGTTTTATTCAAGACTAAGAGAAGTCTATTTCAAAAGGATTTTCTAAAATTGATTCAAGACTCTAAAAGTATGATGGAACCAATAAGATAATTTATTTGAACATTTTTCATTTTTTTTTAGAATTTTTTATTTTTTATTTTTGAGAATTTTTTTTATTGGTTTTCTATTTTTCTGACTTTGCAAATTTTTAGTTTTGATTTTCTCATTTATTGTTATTTTTATGGTTTTTAATTTTTTAATTTTATATAAGTTTTAATGTTTATTTATTTTAGAAAATGGACTTCGACTAGGTTAAGGAACTCGGCCCGACTCGCTCTCCCGAACCTTAATGGTCCAAGTCGGGTTTTCAGATCCGGTTTGGGTAGGGTAGAATCCAGGCTTACTTCCTTGGGCCCTCAGCTTGACTAGGCTCAACCGTTGAGCCTAGTTAAACTTGTCCAAACCTAAAAATAAAGCCTAGTCGAACCCACCGCCGGCCCACATTAAATTTTATTTTTTATTATGAGTTAATATCGCGAAAAACCCCGAACTAGTACATCTGTGATACATTTTTCTCAAATAACTACAAAAAATTCAAACAATTATACTTATGACAAATTTACCCAAAATTAATTGTTTTGATCGCCAAAAACCTCAAATTGGTATATTTATGACAAATATATCCTCCAAAATTGGATTAATACAATAAAAAAATCACAACACTGATACAATTGTGACAAATAGAGAGTGAAATCTCAAACTAATACATCAATTACATATCATTCAATTCAATAATTTGATAGTAAAATTTAGCGGAAACTAATAGACAATAAATTTGTCATAAGTGTACTAGTTTATTGTAAATTTATCAAACATGTATCGGTTTAAGATTTTTAGTGGTCAAAAAATTAGTTTGGGATAAACTTGTTATATGTGTACCAGTTTAGGATTTTTTACAGTATTAACCCCTTTATTATTTTTGTATTTCACTTTTCTTTTTGTATTTTACTTTTTATTTCTTAATTCTTTTGCAGGTTGTCTCTCGTCTTTTTTTTCATAAGAAATTTTTTTATTTCACATAAAAGAGAAATACATAACTTCAAGATAAAACCAATCTCAAAAAATTACACTTCAGTGCAAATCTGCAAAAACGAAACAACTTAGTATAGCTTGAAGAGACTCGCTTATTCTACAAAAACGGTTATGTCATTATTTCAAAGCATAATCGATGGCCGATAACCAAAACTTGCATCATCATTAGTGATGAGCACAAGTTGAGATTTCCCTCTCTAAATAGTTACACCTTTGCCCAAAGGCAGTGCGCATTCAGCATTCTCAGCACCAACAACCCTAATAGGTTGTTGAAAGAGTACAGATAACACCTTGTAAATCCTAGATCTATAACTAGATCGGGATAGAAAATCACCCCTATCTAAATTGAACTCTAAATCGAGAGAGAATAGTTGCAAAATAGATACTATTTGATTACAAAATCACAATGTGGCAAAGAGTTTCAGAGATTTGCGGAGACAATTGTATGAAGCAAACACCTAAAATCAAAGCGAATGACCCCCCTTTCCCAAACGACATCCGACAACCTTGACTGAAACTTAAATTCAATTTTAAAGATGGTCATCGACGAGCCACCGCCTGTGCTTATCTGAACCCCATCAACGATCACTAATTGACCAGCAGTTTCTACCATCGCCGAAATAATTCTGATGAGGGACTTTTAATCTCAAGAAATCACACAAATGTAATCTAACCCTAAGAAATGATGGGAGCAGTCTCAAACTGCGGGCTTCACCGGCCTTCATTGGCGACAGAGCTTTCCGGCAGAGGAGATGTGCACACACGGCCGACTCGAACTGAAGTCAAAGTGCCATGAAATCATATAAATAACAAAGATAGCATGGAATAAATGACAGTACTACAACAAATAGAGTGTGTAACGAAGCTCCAATGCATCGATTTGTGAAATCAAACTCGATAGTTATTTTAGGCATTTCATCGAGCAATTAGCACGTGATTTAAAATGTAAGTTCTAAAGTAAGATTCAATGCGAATTTTGGCTCGAGTATGATGCATGTGTTGAGGATGTCCCATATCGAATGTGGAAGGGAATGGTGTGAAGCAAAAACTCATCTTTTGAGCTAGCTTTTAGGGTGAGGGGTTGTTGTGCCTCGGACCCAAAGCCATGAGAGAAAGATTGTTCTTGCGACCCCGACCTATGGACGATGTGTAAGGGGGAGATTGTCCTGGATATTCCATATTTGGTGACCTCGAACCACAAGTACAGAATAAAAAAGAGCATGAGGGAGGGGGGATGGGAATTTCCTGGCCGAAGCAAAGAGATCTAATCGGCGACGGCGAAGAGTGTCTGGTTAAGCCTCTTCCTTCGCTGTAGATGAGTCACACTTCCACGCCACCTTTGGCATAGAATTGATGAGGCATGCTTCACGGCTTGAGCTTTGGTCGGAGCTCCAAAATTCGGCGATGAGCTCCGGTGAGAAGCCTTTTTCTGAGAAAACTCTAACTCAAAAACAAGCTGTTCCCCTTCTTCTCCCTCCCTCCCTCTCTCCCTCTCTCTCTCTCTCAAGCAAGCTTTCCGTTTTACTGAAAAAACAGCGTTCTCTCCCTCTCTTTCCCTTTGCTTCTCGGCCGAGCGTCCTCCTTCTGGCAGCACGCCCTCCTTCCCCCAAATATTCTTTTTCTGTCATGCCAACAGAATCACCAGCCAACTCATTCCTTCTAGAAGCCTTGGAGTTGCTTCTGTCACCTGTGGCGCTCATTATGCTTCGCTCACAGACCGCTCGCCCATGTCCTAGTCCCGGTCACTGCTCCACGCTCACAGGCGTGAGGGTGCGTGGGAGAGGAAATAACAAAGGGGCCGGACCTTGCTTTCTTTTTTCTCAGGGGCTCAGATCATGAGCTAAAAGATAGAAAGAACCTTGGGCCCGAAAAGAAATAACATTTGCATCAAGAGAAGGAAACACTGGGCCGTATGATGGGCTTAGTGGGCCGAAAATTCTTCAAAAATGGGTTGAATTGAACCGGCCCACCCGATTTATAATTTTTATCATCATCATAATCTTTTTTATTTATATTATTTATTTAACAAAAATAAAGTGTCAACGGTATAGAATAACTGTTCCATTGGGATAGGATTGAGCACAAATAGGAATGAAATATCCACCAAGTTGGATTTGTCTATATTTATATAAATATATGACAATTATTTCTTTTTAAGGATTGCTACTAAGTTGGACACATAGGGCTATGATTTGCAAGTGATTAATTATTTTCCCTACAAGGGGGACTTTTTCACACTTTCTACTAATTTTATTTCAAATTAATATTTACTATGGATTAATTATATACATAGTTAAAATCAATCCTTTTAACAATTTCACTCCCAATTCATGAGTTAGAGTGAAAGATGAAGTGCCAGTTTAATTCTTGCCATGAGCAAGGCTTGAAAAGAAGAGTTATTTCATTGTCATCTCAAAAGAGAAACAAAGAAGATTCTTGAAATCACATGCCAAAGAGAAATGAAAGCTTGGGTGAGGAATAGGTTTAATCTGGCTATGGTTCCAAACGTGCTTCAATAGAATGAAGATATCTTCCCAATCTTCCAAAAAAGCCAACGATCCTAACAACCCTCTCTTCCGACGGGATATGAAATTCTGTCAGTTTATCTTTCTTTTGCTGTGATCCTGGAATGAACCACCCGTAAGTTTTCTCCGAGGTAAATATTTCCAGGTTGTGGATGATAGATTGACCAGTATTTCCATCTTCGTCCACCCAAACCCTTATCGAATGTGGACGCTCCTTGGGATAATCCAGCAAGACCTGCAAGAATAGCAAAGCGCAACATGCTGTACTTGGGAGAACAGATGAGGGTTCGAAACTTAAACTGTAGACATAGGAAGCCAAAATAAGTGCCTCAGTCTTCGATGGAAAGATACTGTGCTTCATGAAGCTAAGAACGTTATGAAAAGCAACACGTATGCATGAACGACTTACAGATAAACAAAAGACAAATAGGGGAAGAAGAGAGAGAGAGAGATGGATTAACCTCCTCATATTTATCTGTGCTTTTTTTGCCAAGTTTCAATCACAACACGAAGGAACCATTGTTATCGTATCCCATCCCGTGTTCAGAGCCTAACTCGAAGGAACCATTGTTGTTGTATGTAATCCCGATAGCCTTAATTGCTTTGCCGAAACTAATACGAAATCCCCTCACATTAGCATGCACTCCATCATCCCATGGAGTCCCACCTGAGCCTTTAATGGGTGGTCCAATGGTATTGAAAGGACACATGCGCGGCATGAGCTCCACATACACTCCTATAGAACCGAGAGTCTTGTTGTCGGGGTCCCACGTCCCACTAAAGCTAGCGATTCTGCTTCCATTTGATGGATGCCAAAAGTACTTCTGTGTCTTCTTGCCACAGGTCTTAAATCTATTTTTATTACTTTCAAATATGAGTGACTCGATAGCACCATCCTTTTACATGTAACCAGATATCGATGTTAAGCACTCCTGTGGATAATCCAGTAAAATCTATGCAATCTCAAAAGTTTCTCTTAAAATTGGATAAGCGGTGTAAACAAGACCTATTTGTTGAGTTTAATTTCTTGAGCCACGTGATAGGACACATATCAAGATCGTCTCCACCAATGCATAAATGTAAAAGGAAAAAAGACACTAATCGGGGTGGACTGGGCAAGGTCATTTTTAGTGCAGTCACCGTACGTAATTGGGCAACCTTGGTTTCTACTATCATTGTACACAAACTGAATAGAACTGATATTAATGTCGTGCTTTACCACAATTTCCCTCGCACCTCCGCATTCCATGTGATCCCAAGCACTTCCACCTAGGACTCCAAGTGGCCCGATTGATTTAATTGAGTCGAGATGCGAGGGCAGTTCAAAATATGCTCCAATTGCTTCAAGATATTCACCACTCCTCCCGTAAAATCCAACAATTTTGCCACCCATCATGGGAGATGAGAAGTGTATTCCCCCTTCGTGAGCAATAAATTCTAACGTTCTTTTGTTGGTCCCAAACGTGAGAGATGTAATGCCTTGTTCCGTGTAATAGCCGGACATTGAAGTCAAATATTCATCTGGATATAGTGTTTCGAATTGCAACAATAGACATAATCATCAAACTCATGATTTAATTAGTCTCGAAGGAGTCCCCGCTAATGCAGAAAATGGAAGTTTCGTAAGGATTTAATAAAGCGTATGCACGGAAGGGGACGTACCTGACAGCGCTCGATGCCATCAGCTGGAATGCCAAGATGACTCTTCGGGGGCGACGGGCTTCCATTCTTCAGTTGATAGCAGAAAGTGATTGATCGAATGAATCTCTTACTTTGTGCAAATTTAACAGTGAGTTCACTTACATTGGTATAGTCGTCATCCCTATCATCCCAATTTGACACGTCTGAACAACCAAATAACCCCACAGACTCGAAGGGATGGTACTGTTCGACTTTTGCTCCGATAGATTCGAGCTAATCATCAATGGTTCTCCTGAAAAACCTGGTAACTTTCATGGCTGTTGATGGTGAGGAAAAGTGCTTCCCTTCCTCTCTACCAATGGGCCCTAATATTCTTTTGTTGATTCTATTGACACTCAAAAATACCCCTGCCATCACGTGCTGTCATGAAGGCATGAAAAGGGACAATATGCCCTGTTTTGATTGAAGAGACTTAGGATTATCAGCATATTGAAGGGATTTAAAGCTAGGTATCGACAAAAATCCAAATGGATATACTTGAGTCGATGGTAAGACACTCCATTGCCATGTGTCAGGCTATGAGAGTAACAAATTGGACTTGGAATTTAAGTAGAATTGGCGTTAAATTTCAAGCATGAATAATTGCAGCAAGTAAGTCCCGAAAAAAGTAGGAAAGTAGTTATTTACTTGGTAGGCAAGGTACGCAAGTATCATCAACAAGTCAAGAGACAGTTAGCTATGGATAAGACAGTCAAGAGAAGAAGAAAAACATGGGGAAACACAAGAATGTTGCTCAAGGAAAGCAACCGACTAAGTCTAATTATAAATACCACAAGTCACACAATTGAGACCTCGAACATCACAACAACTATCTTTATTTTTATCTTTACTTTATCACGTTATAGTTGTAGTTTTTTTAGATTTCTATCATTGATTAGATTTCGGCATGTATCTCTATCCGGCTTAGCATCGTCAATTAGATTCCAATGTTGTTCCAATAGCTTAGTGTCGTCGATTAAATTTCGGCATTGAATTTTTTATCTAAGAGTATTGCTATCAATTAAATTCTAGCTATTCACCTAAATAAGCCGTGTTGTTGATTAAATTCCAATATAGTTCATGTCAGATCTTAGGGTTATTCATATAGGTAGGGAATAAGAGTTGCATTTGACATTCTCTGTCCATACTTAGCACAGAACTTGGATCCCCTACAATAAAACAAAAACACATCGTTTGGTGAAAGATTTTTCACGGGAATCTAAATTGGTGAAACATCTTTTTGGCACATCTGGTGGGATCTTTGTGTTGAGTTGAGAGAGTGCTATGCCACGAACCCGAAGTCAGGCCAATTTGAATAGTGCTACTGATGAATAGATATCATTGATGGCTGAAGATAACACACACAGAGAGTCATCATCAGCCCGACTTCCTCCAAGGCAGCGCATGGACGAGAGAAGGTCGCTAGATGTCACACTAGTTATGATTGCTACTGCGAGGCAAACAGTTGCGGAGGCTCAAAACAAGTTTGCTGACCATATGGTGAGATAGATGACAAATGTGGTGAGACCCTTATTCATTAATACCTATCATGAGTGTGATCGAGGACAACATAGAACTTCAACAGTGCCAGTTCAATAACAAATAGGGCAAGTCGCTATGACAACCGGGTACATTCCTGTAGCACCTGCTTATCAAGTAACATTGAGTAATGCAGGACATAATGTACCGGTTTGGCCTTCCATTAAGATCTTATAAAGGGGAGAAGTTCTTGCACCTACACAAACTAATGGATCGGTCAATACCAATGTACACACAAATGTTAATCAATATCCTATGATGCATGTTCCACGCGTGACTCGACAGCCCACAGCATTCAAGAATGGCTTAGGAGTTGGGATGACTCCTCAACCAAACTTATTCTTGTACCTAAGATGAATGTGTTACCAATCACAATGGAAGTTCCAGGAGTTGTAATGACTCTAGTTAGGAGGCAAGATTGAATGTAGCAGACGAACATTCACTTGCAGGCAATGATGCCTAATGTATAGCAACAGGTGCCCCTACTTGCTATGCCTAATGTATAACAAGAAGTGCTCCTACTTGCTAGCCAAATGTGCAGCAACAGTAACAAGTTTGATACTTGCTATGCCTAATGTTCAACATCATATGGCAATGCCCAACATCCAACAACAGATGTCGCAGACTCCAATTCCTAATATTCAACCACGGATGAGTATTCATAACCCTCAAATAAATCAAACATCTATGGTTCAGCCACGACAACATCTTTATAGGGCTCAACAATAGTTCTATCAAAATCCTTAGCAGAATGGTAACCTAAAAAAGGGAGTCCATTACTTCTGAAACCCCTTTGTTCGTATCACTCATTGGCCTTGCTTAGTTTCCTCTTGATTATTCCTAGATTGGAGGATTAGTTTACTTTACTTTGACTTTTTTGTCAAAAATAGGTGCTCGGAAAGGTGTGAGTTCTCGTTGCCGTTCGACCCCCCTTTGGCCACGTCTACCATTTCATTAAGTCGAGTTTGCTGTTGTTGAGAAAACTCCTAGTTTTGATGTTAACAAATCGTTTTATGTATGAAAATTATACATCTTTTAGAAAGGAAAGCCACAGGGTGGCATATGCTTTTAAGTCTGCTGGTGGCAGAAGAAAAAGGCATATGGAGTCGCTGAGTCTGTTAGCACCAGACTGAAGATGTGGACGGACGGAGATTCTGAGTCTGACCGTGCCAGATAGAAAACCTAAGCAGACTCAGAACACTAGACTTCAAGATTAGATCACCAACGGTCAAGTATTTCACTTACCTTATTTATATTGATTCTACTGTATCAAACTGATTGGCATGATCAATCAATGGAAAACTTCCAAAGGAGAATGGAGAACTTATGGAAGCCCGGATTCTGATTGTATGGGTGAACGGAATCCAAGAGGATCTAATCTACCTTCAACGGTCAAAAAGACTTGCCTTATAAAGTCTGTCCAAGAAAGGGAAGACTAAAACTCTTAAGGAAAGAGCCAACAGTCGAGTGTGGCTTGGAGAGTATATAAGGATGGGATGAGACCTAGAAGACTAGATAGGATAAACATATTCCAAAGCTTTATTCTATTCTTCATCAGTTGTCCTAAGTGCGTAATTGAGTGATCTGAGTGTATTACCAGAAAGAGTGACTTTGTGAGACATATCATCACCAAGTGCTAACACTCAAGAGTGTGTAATCATTTTTGATCACATAGTGAAATCCAGCCTATTGGCTGATCGCCCGGAGAGTAGACGTAGGCTTGTCTAAAGCTAAACCACTATAAACCGTGTTTGCAATCTTCTCTACTTTCTCTATTTAATTTCGGTTTATAGATTGCAACGTATTTACTTTAATTGCGCGTAAAAATCACTCTACACCTATTCACCCCCCTCTAGGTGTTATTACTAGCTACGTCAGCTGTGAATGCTAGTGATCCTTTTCAATTTATATCCAAGTCACTCACTATCCAGGATAATGGAATAAGACGAGATAGAATTATGGAAACATCTTGTGAGTCAAGAAGTGTCCACAGCCCCATCTCTTGATTATGAATATCACTTTCACGGTAAGCACGAATGCACGAGAAGCAACACTATTCTCCAAAGAAAGAAAGGGTAAACAGCAAGTTCCCTGCCTACCTAAATCGGATCCTTATAGCCTTGGGGCCGTGTCTTGATCTCCTACGTGCAAAATTTGAGGGACTAAGCAAAGCCCCATTAAGCTTACCCTAAAGTAGATTGAAAAGGTCTTGCAAAGGTGGGAACCCCTTTCCGAAGATCCTTCTCTTTCTCTATGAAGATTGATTGCTCGGATGACTTGACCATAGTATAGGTTGAATGTTTCCGTGAGTAGTAAGCAGCGGATCTCCCCTTTTTTTTGTTTGGGAAAGTTGGTGGGCACGTGTGAATTCTTTCAAGGCAAGGGGTGGCGGTCCTTTTTTGGTCATCCTTGCAGCTTTCCTATTTTTGTATTGACGCATGGTGTAGCTTAGGTAGAGACAAGATTCTTTATAGAGACACTATTACCTGTATGGTTGGCCCCACTATATCTTTGATAGGTAATGGTGGTAATATGAGACCAAACATAGATTCTTTTTATCGTATTTACAAATAGAAATTTGAAAAAAAAATGCATTTCATTTACAAGACAAAAAAGAAATTTTCAAAAAGCCTTCACCTCATTTTTTTCCTTAGATGTTGTGTGCAGCTGCCTTCCAACCATCAGAAATCCGCTCTAGTAGGGGCCCTGGTACACTTCCTTACGACTAGCGAAGTCACCTCTCGAGCAGAGGAATGACAGATCTAATATTTTCATAAAGAAGGGTTCCGGAGGAACTACTTTATTGGGATTGGGGAATTGATGTGATTCTTCCTAAATAGCTTGCATTCTCCCGTCGAGAGTCACTTTGAAAGTCTTACCCACTAATCCGCTTTGAGGAGGGAGATTTTGATTACTGTTAATCAGAAGGAAGGTGGATTGACTTTGAAGCTTTAGGAATTTTTTATCCTCGATAAGAGGCCCCATAAATGGTTGAGTGATCAAAGACCAGACCCTTCCGGCATGACTACTTCTCCTAAAGTTTTAATGTGATGTGTGCATGACTAACAGTTGAGTCCTTTCCGAACTGTAGGAGATAGTTGCCTATCATACGGCTAACCATAGCCTCATCACCGCTTTTTTTAGCTCTAGTCTTTTCTCATAGAGGAATGTGATAATTTTTTTGAAAGGACTTGGCTTCTTCTCAAACAAGTAACCCCTTTGCTCCACTATTAACCATTGGAATGGTTATTTTACTAGCCCCGCTTTCTTCTCCAGTGGAAAGAGCTTGTTTGCCAAGTCCGAACTCCCTCTTTCTCATCGATGACGGCTTTGTTTGCTTCTCGTTCACTGAACAACCCCCCTATTGCAACACTTAACTATGCTTCAAAGGAAAGGGTGAACTTCACTGGTTAATCCGACCTTCTTTCCCATGCATTTCTTAGGGCTTTTGGTATGCCACGTGGCAATGCAATCCAATTATGCTACATAACAAGCCCCAAGGTTGCCTCTTATGGCCCATATTCAGAACTAACTAGTGGTTGATCCAGCATTAAGGGAATATGGTCATGAGGTATCTTGCCTACCCAATGTCTATAGGAAGATATATCCAGATTGAATGGATACTGTGCTATACCCTAGGGGATTTAAAATGCTTGAATATACCTTGTTCACTAGAGAAGAAGATCAATCAACATTCGAGCATATTAATCATTTCTTGGCACAATGTGCAAACGCGGCACATGCAGATCATTGGAAACTCAAGTCGTATTCTTTATCTTTATCAAAGACTACTTTTACTTGTTATACGGCATTACCATCGAATTATGTTACTTCATGGGAGTAGATGGAAAGATTGTTCCACATCCAGTTCCAAAGAGCAGTCCCAAACATGTCAATAGCTGACTTGTCGACCATGAAATAGTAAAATAACGAGTCCATCGACCAGTTTATTTCTAGGTTCAAAAGGGCCATAAATAAATGGCTAGTTCCATTGCCTGAGAAAACCTTTGCGGATCTCGCTTTTAATGGATTGAAATTTGAGATTCATGAGAGGATGGTGGGACAACCTTACTCGGATTTCTTCCAGCTATCTACCATAACCACAAAATATGAAAATTTGCTCAAAGAGAAGGACAAGAGACATGGTAGATGAGTAGACATTAATTGGGCTGACTCAGTAGAAACTGATGAGGAGCTAAAACAACTGGAAATGGCAGATGTCGTTGTTGCTAAAATGATCATTGACAAACCCTATATATGTTAAGCTTTAAAGCCGGCTAGGATGAAGTAGAAATCTAACATCATGCTAAAAGCAAAAGAACCTATCTATTACTCCTTCAATGTCGATAAAACTGAGAAAATATTTGATCTTATTGGTTGATAGACAAATAAGGCTAATCAAGGGATAGAATATACTTGCTAAAGATAAGCTAATAGGAAAGAAATATTGCAAATGACATCACTCTTGGAGTCATAATACTAATGATTGCATGGTATTTAAGAGCAATATTCAAGATGCAATCAAGTAAGGAAAAATAAAGTTTGCTAATGACAAGAACAAGGCTCCTATGGAAGTTGACGTTGATCATTCCCTGTTATGACTGGTATGATATATTGGAAAGCTAAGCCCCAAAGATACCAGCAGCCACAAATTTGTGCAAGATGCAAATAGATAATTAGACAAAGACAATACCATCATAGGTTCCGGGATCATCAATTCAGAAAAAAAGTTACTAGTAGAGTATATAGCTAAGGCTCGATTTCTGAGTCCCAAAAGAAATCTTCTTGGAATAAACCAAGCCATTCTAAAAAACATTACCCATATCAGAAGGGAAGACTCCATCAAACTCTGAATTTGAACACTTTCAAGGTTATCCATTGTGTTCAAGATGCAAGCAACTGATTAATCAGTAGAAACTTGATTATAGGGGGTAGTATGATCAATATGACACTGTGGTCATAGCAGAGTGCGACAATCAAATGATCAGAGGGAGCTTTTTCCCCATTGGACAAAGCATTCTAATAAGTATCATGCTCATCAAGAGATTTCAATGTCATTTAAATAGAGATATGAAGAGGGTGATCCCACAATTGGAACCTTAAAAGAACATAGTGGAAAATATGATTATTATGTCAGTTATGCCCCACTTTCCATATACCCTTAAGTAACAAGCCTGTCTAGATGAGGTCTAAGTTCAATGATGAGGATAAAATTTCACTAACGAATAATCACCATCGACGAACTTTGAAGATACCCCATGATCCACCCATCGACAGGTGGTACAAGGTCAACAACTTCCAATCTACAAGGCACAAATTGACACAAACACAGAAGAGAAGGATATAAAGAAAGAAAAAGGTGTATATGCTCCAGAAACAGCTTGATCAGGTGCGTATTACACAAGTCAAGCCCACTTTGGTAGCTGTTCTTGCGCCGAGGAAACCCAAGGCTAGGAATCTAGTATGGAGAAGAAAATTAGATAATGAAGGTGCAACTCCCAATCAAAATGGTAAATTGGACACTGAAGCAGTTGTGCAATCACTAGAACAAAAGAGGAGGCCATTGTCAAGGTCAATCTCACCATTGAGCTCTTATATGGTGCCTTAGGGCTTCCTAAGGAATTATGTGTAATATCCTCTAATACTAAATTATGTGAGGAGATTCTTGCAGATGAGAAGGAAGGAACATAATTTTATTTCAACAATGATGAAGTTATAGAGTTTACGAAACCTCACACACAAAGCTTAAATCATTTAAGGGCATTAAATATTCAATTGTCAGACTTTACTGGGGACGTCTCACACAAGAAAATAGGAAGGAAAGATAATGAGATTATCCCATCAAATATTCAGTTGTCAGACTTTACTGGGGACGTCTCAGACATCAAAGGGATGTTTGTAGTTGATTTGACTATGGGATCTAAGACCTATAGGATTTCTTTTTATGTGATCGATGCTAATGGATCATATAATTTGCTACTTGGAATGGATTGGATTCATGGAAACCAATTCGTTCCATTGACTTTGCATCAAATGTTGGCATTCCGGAATGGTGATAAAATAAAGTATATAAAGGCCAACGTGAGACTGCAAGTGGTTTGTTCACAAATGGTAAAAGGATGCCAGGGGCAATAGAAGACAATATTTGCATTAGCGATCCCCCATTAGTAGATCCCAACAATATCGCGTTTTGCCGTTTTGATAAAGGGATTGTTGAGTGGGTTCCAAAGAGTCAATTGGCGAAGTAATTTGATAACATTGTTTATAGAGAACCTTATATTGTCAAGAGACCTCATTAAGAGGTACTTGGCTTATAGAGTCGAAGTGGCAGAGTAAGACGCGGAGGCTGTCAAATGAATATTGGACTTCGATGACTCACCAATTAAAGATAATGACAAGGTCATTAAAGCTCAAGACCCTTTGAAAGAGAGTAACCTTGGCACAACTACTAATCGATGCCCTATTTATGTAAGTTCCCTCCTTGATAATGAATTCAAGGCTTGATTAGCAGATTTGTCAAAGAAATATAGGGATTGCTTTGCCTAGGATTATCATGAAATGCCTAGACTAGGCAGAGATGTTGTAGAACATCGACTACCAATAAACAAAGGATTTAAATCAAACAACCTCCAAGACGGTTTTCAGTGGAAGTTATACAAAAAGTCAAAGAGGAGATTGAGAGGTTGTTGGTAGCAAGCATTATAAGAACTGCACAGTATGTTGAGTGGCTATTGAATATAGTGCTAGTAAAAAAGAAGAATGGGAAGGTTAAAGTTTGTGTAGATTTTCGTGACTTGAATGCAGCTACAGCTAAGGACGAGTATCAAATGCCTATGGCTGATATGCTTGTTGACTTTGCCTCTAGTAATGAAATTATGTCACTCATGGATGGTGATTCAGACTATAATTAAATATTCATAGCCGAGGAAGATGTCTAGAAAACTGCGTTTAGACGTCCAGGCGCGATTGGTACCTTCGAATGGTTAGTCATGCTATTTAGATTGAAAAATGCAAGTGCCACATACTAGAGGGCAGTGAATTTCATTTTCCATGATATGATTGGAGATTTTATGGAAATCTACATTGATGATGTCATCATCAAAATAGACAGGATAAGTCACATGGATTATTTAGAACAAGCCTTTATTAGGATGTAGAAATTTAAATTAAAGATGAATCCTTTGAAGTGTGTTTTTAAGGTTAAGGTTGGTAATTTTCTAGGATTTTTGGTTAATAAGAGAAGGATCGAAATAGATAAAAATAAGACCGAAGCTATTTTAGAATGGACACTACCAACTACTGAAAAACAAATTTATATGATACTAGGGAAGATAAATTTCTTGGGTAGATTTATTGCTAACCTGTTAAGGAAAATCGAAGAGTTCTCCCCATTATTGAAGCTTAAAAATCAGGAAGAGTTTGTTTGGGAGGACAAGCATCAAGAGGCATTGGACAGGATAAAAGACTACTTAATCAACCCTCCAGTTTTAATGCCACCCAAAAGGGTAGGCCATTGAAGCTGTACCTATTGGCCACTGATACTGCCATTGGATGCATACTAGCATAGGAAAATGACAAGGGCAAAGAACAAGTGATTTATTACTTGAGTCGAATGCTAAATGATGTAGAGACAAGATATACAATTATTGAGAAATTATGCTTGTCACTATATCATGCTTGTACTAAGTTGCATCATTATATGTTGCCAATTACGGTGCATGTAATATGTAAAATAGATGTGATCAAGTATATATTAACTCAACCAATAATAAGGGGTCGAGTTGCCAAGTAGGCATTTGCCCTCTCAGAAATTAACTTGGTCTATGTCCCACTTAAGGCAGTGAAGGGATAAGTGGTGGCAGATTTTATTATAGAATACCCAGGCATCCAAAATCAGAGTAATATGGAAGGTGTCTCCAGGTAGTCCCTTGGACCTTATATTTAAGTGTAGTTGGATCAGCAGGGGCTGGAATTCTAACAATCTCTCCCTAAGGTCATAGGACAAAAATGATATTTGAGCTTGACTTTGCTTGTTCAAATAATCAAGCTGGATACGAGGCATTGATTGTAGGCCTAAATATTTTGGCTAACATGAAGGCATAGTTTATTAAAATTGTGGGTGACTCCTAATTGATTATGAAACAACTATTCGAAGAATACCAATGCCTCAATGGAAATATCATATCTCATTATATATTAGCCAAGAATCTCTTAGATCATTTTGATGATCTTGTACTTGTTCGTGTCAAGAGAAATCAAAATGCGAAGCTGTCACGCCCCGAATCCCGAGCACACGACATCCTCTTCACTTTGGTCAAATGAATGCAACGTCCCAGGACGCGTCGCCAACCATTCTTTTTATCTTGCGATTAAATGTATGCGGAAGCAAATCAACAACACCCAATCAATAAACAGCAGGGATATCAGAAAGACCACAAACAACAGCAGCAATGTCATTTTGATTATTATACTAATTAACCCTAGGAAATTTATAAACAAGCTCCTCAATCGGGCGACTTCCTCTATAATCATCCAAAGATACTAAACATGATTAATCTACTTCCTTCAACCATCGGGCACACCAACCTGCCGCCCTCCACGACATGCTCCAACACTGTCCAATCCATGGCAATATAGATGCCATAACTATGGACCTGAAAATGTTTAACAACGACGTGTGAGATATAATCTCAGTGAGTTATCGCCCTAAGCCCCGGTTAGGACATCAACTCACCTTGGGTTCCTAATAGGCAAATCCTCATAATGATGGCAAATCAATTGCAAAGCGACCCTCGCTTTTACTTAACTATAAATGTGCTCTACTTGGTAAACCAACTAAGGTTCTCAGCCCCAAAGGGGGAAGATTATGGTTTTAATGATAGCGGGGAAGAGAGGAAAAATGGCTAGTCAACAGGAGTGAATGACTGCTGGCTTTTGAGGATCTGGATTTGTCACTTGAGCTTTTCAATTTCTGGTGTCTGGTCTTCCAAGTAATGGCTCGTGGGTGCCAGCTTGGTTTCTAACAAATGAAGCCTTTTATGGAAGTCTTTGAGCATTTTGCAAGATAATGCAGCATTTTGATCTACACGTTCAAGTCATGTAGCAACAGTTCCAAGGAGCTCATTCTGGGCTAAAGCATTCTCGGTTTGCCAATTCAAAACGGTCTCGGCAGCAAAGGGTTGCTTTCGTTATCCTTGTGCATCAAGGCCAGTGGGGTTTGATACCTTGGGTGAGTGCTGATACCTTTGTTGTGGGTCAGAGAACTTTTCCAAGGGAGGAAATTTCCGGATACTACTGGATTCAGGTTCTTTGGTTTCGAGCGGAGGGAAATCATTTGGTGAGAACATACATATGCTGTGTAGAATAGGAAGTGGATTGAGCTTAGGTACACAAGTACCCGGTCTAGGTAGGTTCAAGGGGCAAGAAGGATTCTTTTTTACCCATTTTTGGATCGGCTTATAAAAATGTGAAGTAATCATGGGTTTGGGTGGTGGTTCATCAGTCAAAGGAGTTGACTTACAAGGGGATGGAGATGAGGTTACCTTAGGAGGTTTGGGCGATCCATATGAAACTATGAACTGATATTTGCCACCATCTTCACTAAGAGGTCCAACAGTTGGATCTCCATCAAGATACCGTTGGTATAGTGTATCTTTCTTTTTCTTTTTTCTGGAAGAAGGCCTGTCATCTTCGTCTTCAAATTTTGTGCATGAAAAGCAAGCACAATCAGGATCCCAGAAATAGTGTCCTGTGGGATCTTTGAAGAAGTGGATTGGCTGTCCCTGAGGACCAAAGGAGTGGACAAATTGTTTGTTGTCTGGTTCGGGTGAAACTGGATTAGTAGGACAAGGGGTAAAGTGGAGGATGGTAGGAAAAATAGAGGAAGATTCCTCTTTGGCTTTACTAAACTTGATGGCAACAGTACCATCTTTCTTTCGGGTGAACTAGGGTTCACTAGACTGGACTGGTTTGCAACTTTGATGGAGTTTTTCATAGTTGGTGACCCAACTATTTGGAAGGAGCTTAACAAGCTCATTTCGAGGGATTTGCCTAGGAACATGGATGTAGGAGGTTTGGTCATGGTCAACCGAGATAACAAGAGCATCTTCAGAATTTGGAATGTTGAGATCAATGGCATGATTTTGAACACGATAGATCATTTGGTAGTGTAAGGTGGCACCAATTGATCCAGGAGTCTGAGGGGCTCTGGTGATTTGTAGTTGGACCTTAAGAGCAGTAAGCAGGTTGGGATCTACAAGAGCAATGTTGAAATTTGGGAAGAGTGTAACAAAGACAGTTCCCGCATTCATTGTGGTCTGGATAGTACCAACACAAGCTTGCTGATATTCCAAAAATCTAATGTCTAATAGGGCTATCCTTGCAGTAATAAGTAGGCCCTTCCGGCCATGAAAAGTTAGAGCAAGGTGGATGGCTCCAAAGTGGAGATGAGTGTAGCCTTGTTGAATTCATTAAGATGGAAATTCTGGTGGTATCTGAAGAGTTACAAACTGTTCTTGTTCAGTTGCCTGGATGGGGTGCTGATCAAAGTGTGAAGACTGTACATACTCTTTGACAGTGCGAGGAGTATGTTTAATGAGATGTTTGATAGATCGAAGAGGAGAAAATGAAGGTGGTTTTGCAAATGCGGTATAGGGGTTCATCATGGGGAGCTATGTTTATGAAATCTTACTATTCTTGGTGAGGTAGGCAACCTCATAAAGATAGTCGATCTTTGAGCATGAAGATTTTTGGAGTTCTGGAGGAGGTTAAAGAGAAAGGTTAGAGGTAAGAGAGATAGGAAGAGAAGGGGAGGATGAATCTGATGTTTCCATGGGATGAGAGGTACTCTTCTAGTAACAGAACGTAGTTATGACCAAACTAAAATGATTCAAACAAATCCATGGCTCTGATACCATAAGGTTGCCTATGAAACTAATTCATAAACTAAAGTCGCAAACTCATAGCAAGTATGCTATCCCAAACACGGCTCTCCTGGCCTTAATAGGGACTGCCTGTTAGCCACTAAGTTGCTTCTCAAGTTATGAGCTTAGATCATAGTAATCTCTAGAATATCGAAAATTCTGATGCATAGGATCCCCTAAGGGCAAGTGCAGAGCATACTTCAGGATTTTTCTCAATCACAGTGTTTGTTCAGAACCACGGTTCTGGACTAGAAGAGAATGGGAGTGTTTAGAAGATCATGTTGGAAATAGAGTACACAACACTCTTCTTATTTCACTCTCTAATTTTTACAATGGGGACTCATTGCTCTTATATAGGCAGAGGAGGATACAAGCGACAAGAGCAGGCAGACTGACCATGCTTAGACATAATTATAGGAACAAACTAGCCACTTATGGGCTATACGCAAAGGGAGTCCTAAAGAAATCCCGTGATAAGCTATGAACAGCGATTTTTGCCTGGTACTACAGTAAAAGTAGACTGGATGAACAGTGAACAGTGTACAGTGACCGGTGAACAGTAAAAGTGAACAATGACCGGTACTATAGTGATCTGTAGCGGCTATTTTGGCCACGCTCCGTCTCTAGCATTGTAGTCATAGTCCAAATCATCAGAGCTATGATGAGCTTCTGATGTACTGGAGCTTCCGTCTTTTTCTCTTTTGAATGCACGAATGAGATTCTCGATTTCTTCTGCCAACAAGTCGGGTGGACTGGAGGAGCTAGCACCGAAAGAGCCAGAAAAAGGGGCGTAATTTTGGGTGTCTCCCCAAGGGTCTTGTGAAAGTGGCCCCCCCAAGTGGTCTCCCGATGATGAATTTCCCGAAGATCTGAAATGGTTATTTTGGTACATGTTTAACTTGTACACCATAGCCATTGAGTTCCTCACTGACAAAAATTTGCAGGTCATTAGAAAGACGGAAAATGTCAAGTTCATAACCAGCGATATCTCTTAGATATTTTTGCATGGTATAAACCACTCCAATATTGGAGGGAACTCTTCAAAGTCCAAAATCGTCAAGGACGGCCTGAACTAGAAAGACACACTGTTGTCCTGTTCCACCGACCATGGACATTTTTCCATCCATCTGGATGGGTTTCTGGCAAACCTTCTGCTGCAAGAACTTCAAGCTACAGGCCCCAAGTTTTTCAAGAATTTGCTCGAATTCACCAGACACTTCCACACTCAGTTACCACAAGCAGACTGGCATCACGTGAACTCCAGAGGATCCTATGTCAAGAAAATCGCACCATCCCACCAGAAGCATGGCCATCTGCACAGGTTCCTGTCTCCTGGGACCACCTCGAAGCTTGGGATTCCACGAGAGAGCAAATCCAAGAAGCTCTCCATACATTCCGACAGAACAATCTAGACTCCTCCACCCCCTATGATAAGAAATAATCAGCAATCAATCGACTCATAGGCATCCTTACCCGGTTATGCCATACGCTGTACGGTATAAATTCTCATGCGTGCCATAAACAATGCAACTGGCATTTTAATCACCACAGTGATCAATCACAGGTGAGTCGATTCGCAAGCAATCTTACCTTGCCATTGCCATACCCTGTACAGTACAACCTCACGCATGCCATGGTCAGTGCAAACAACACATGCATGATCAGAACACGTCACAATATATTTCACATGCACCCTTGCATTCACACGTGTTCCGATTATTAACACCTCTTAGGGCTACAACCGAACTCCCACCGGTATTCACTGGCATAGCCAAGCATTGCCCTCCCCCATGAGGCACGGCTACATCAAGGGCTCCCTCCTAAGACAGCATTCCTGAAGGAGTATGGACTTGGCCTCTACCATGACTCCGCATCTGGACTCTCGCTAGGATTTCCGATAAGTCGGACTTCATCCCCCGATCTCCCTCGAGGTGACAAGTTCATTTATGTGACCACACGAGCATATCACAATGATCCATTTTAATCTTACATATTAGCTAATGCAAACATGGTACATGCTCAACATAATAAATCACTGCACATTTTTCATGTAAAAATTGCAGGAAAATAATCGCACGTTGTCACATAATTATTGAAAACCCATCAAACTTTGTATGCCTTACTTTTTAAACATACTTGCCTCATTTAAAATATAAAACTCGACATATACACCCGACACCTCAGGGTTTCCCTTTTATATGTCCATAAAAATCCTTGTAAAAATTACTACTTTGGGTTTCGCATGAGGCAAATATTTTTCAAGGCAATGCAAGCATCAAATAGCATGGCACGTGTAGGAAAACATCACAAGATTCAGGCAAAAAGTACACAAACGTCAAGGCATAATTATCATAGCAATTAGACACTTAACAATTTCAATCATACGATCAATACCCTATTGATCCAAGCAGCAATTCAACATGCCTTAACAATTATGAACGCATTGAATTAAGACTATAATTCGCTTCTGCATGAATAGTACTACATGAATAGTAACTTATGAACAATACTTGTGAACAATAACTATTCAGAATTTAATAAATAATAACATAAATTGTGAATTTCATAAATCAATAAATTATTAAAAGAAAATAATACTTTTTAATAAAATAATGCTAATCAAGGTTAATCCCCTAATCCTTGATTAGTCTAATTAATCTCAATTAATAAGAACTAAGCAAGATTAATGATTTAATCCAAACTAACCCTGATTAACAAACCAAACCCTGCTTCGGCCATGGTTAATTAATCCAACCTTGGTTAATTAACCCAACCATAATCCAACTCTAGTTAATTAACCCAACCTTGGTTAATTAACTAACTATAGTCCACTTTTTGACTAAACTAATAACCACCTATCTTAACCCTAGTTAATCTTAATTAATCCCCTAACCAAGATTAACCATAATTAATCTACCCTAAGCAAGTATAACGGACTAATCGAGGGATTATAACGTAAACTCACTTGGCGACGATTCCGACGACACGAGCACGACGACGGCTGCGAGGGCTACGTATGGCTACGTCCAAAACATCATAGAGGCGCTCTGCAAAAATAGGTCTCGGCGGAGGCAGTTTTCGGTAGAGGTGAGAACCGCGAGGGAGAGAGAGAGCCGCGGCTTGGGTGTCCTCGGACGGGCGGCACTAGAGTGGCACACATCGGCTCCAAATAGTAGCAAGGCGACCAAGATGGCAGGTGAGGGTGGTCTAGTTAGTCAAGGGGGCATCCAAGGGGAAGAAACAAGATGAAAACAAGAGGAAAAGAGAGAAAAATGAGAGAGAAAAGGGAGGGGTGAGGGGCTGCACGCCCAAGAGGAGGAGAGAGGGAGGAGAGAGAGAGGAAAGAGAGAGAAAAGATGAAGACATCCCTCTTCAAGTCTTCTTCAAAAGGCTTCATCCATTTCCCCAAAAATTTCCATCATTTCCTTGACTTTTCTTCCCTTTTGTCCTCTCCCATTTAAATGCAAGTTCTAGAAGAGGCAATTTGGTAAATTCCCAAAGTATAGTATACCATACTATACATGTATACAAGCTAAGATTTTGTACGGGCTTGAATAAAATTGGTTTGGGCTCAAATTGTGGAGAAATGGGCTGGAAAATGCAATTGGGCTCAAAAGCTTAAAGTTGGGCTCATGGGCTTGCTTGGGCCCACTTGGGCTTGGTGGGCTTGGCTTGGCTTGGGGCCCACTCGGCTGAACCTTAATGGGTGCAAGGCCCATCGGGCCTTTGATTGGCCCATCTCCTCTTGGTTCCAATTTTTCGGCCCGTTGAATCCTTTTCCAATAATTTTTGGGCTTATCAATAAATTCGAGAATCAATGAGGCAATGTCCAATATTTTAGTCTTGACATCCTTAAAAGTTCGATACCTGAAACTGGATTGAAATTCGTGGTTAAAATCGATCAATTGTGACTTTAGTACAACCTAACTATCGGGCGGCGTTGGGGGATTCTCGCACGTTTGACCTGTAGTTGATAGCTTTTCAATCCACGATCGTGCCTATTCAAATTAGGGTAATCCTCGATTGTCATGCAATCATGAGAGGTTAATTGCTCATACTGAATACAAAGCCAAAAGGAAATCGATTTAACGTCGTTCGCAGTCAATATCGAAGTCATGCGGAATCACCCACAATCTGACTTCGTATTTTTGCCGAATCGATTTATTTCCATTCACTAATTAGCCTGCAATAGTGTGGTACCGTCCCTCTTTGATCCTTATGGTCGAGCGGCCTATCCCTGATTAAATTCACTAGTCATACGCATATCGATCCTTAATTGCCTTTCCGTCTAGCTAGTTAACTTGTGAAGGGTCAACTCAGAGTAAACGTAACTAACAACGCATTGATAAAATAATCATTTCATATATTCTAAGATGGGTCGAAATTCAGGACATCATAAAAGCCAATGAATTGGCTCAAATGGCATCTGGATATAAAATATCTAAAGAACTAGTGAATCGTATCATTACCCAAGTTAGGACACTACCTTTGATCGACCATAGGGTCATGTTTTGATTCAGGAGACACAGGAAACAAGTCATGATATGGAACCCCAAGATTAGAGAACTCAGTTTGTTGAGCATTTGAAAAATCTAGTGGCCAGTGATAAAAACTTCAAAAGAAAAGTAATCAACTATTTATTAATTGGCGATGATTTATATAGAAAAACTGTAGAGGGTCAACTGTTGAAGTGTTTAGGAAAGCGAGAATCTATGCTAGTAATGGCTAAGGTACATGAAGGAATATGCAGAGTGCACCAAGCTAGAATTCAGATGAAATGGTTATTGCTTCAACGCGGTTGTTTTTGGCCAACCATAACCCAAGATTGCATCAACTATGCTAAGGGATAGACGTGTGCCAAAAGCATGGCCCTATTCAACATGTGCCAGCTTCGGTGATAAAACCCATAATTAAACCTTGGCCATTTAGAGGATGGGCAATGGATATAATTGGGAAGATATATCTTCCTTTGTCTAAAGAACATAGCTTCATTCTGGTTGCTATAGATTGTTTTGCAAAGTGGGTCGAAGGAGCCTCATATAAAAATGTTACCCAAAAGACAGTTAAGAGTTCATTGATGAGCATATTATTCATAGGTTTGGCATTCCAGAATCCATTACTGCACATCAAGGAACATTGTTTACTGGACGTGAGGTGTTGGACTTTATTTAGTCAAGAGGAATTAAAATGGTTCATTCGACACCTTATTATGCTCAAGTGAATGGCTAAGCCGAAGCTTTCAATAAAGTAATTATTGGTCTGATCAAGAAATATTTAGAAGATAAACCAAGGGAGTGGGATTCATTGCTGTCAACAGTATTGTGGGCCTACTGAACCTCTAAGAGGACTGCAACTGGAGTAAGCCCATATATGTTGACATACGGCCAAAAGACCATACTCCATTTTGAAATTACAGTTCAGTCTTTGAGGGTAAGACTTCAAGGATAATTAGCCAAAGACGAATACGATGAACTCATGTATGGCAATATTGATGAATTAGGTGAGAGCAGAGCAGTTGCCTTAGAGAAATTGGTTCTCTAAAAGGACAGAGTCGTGAAAGCTTATAATAAGCATGTAAAAGAAAAACGGTTTGGTATTGGTGAATTGATACGGAAGACCATCTTACCAACAATTATGGATAATGAGAAATTCGGTAAGTGGTGACCAACCTGGGAAGGACCATATGTGGTTACCGAAGTCTTCAATGGCAATGATTATCGACTAATGGAAGTCGAAGGCAAAGAGTTGCCATGTACAATTAATGGAAAATTCTTAAAGAAATACTACTCGACTATGTGAGAGATGTGAGGAGTTGACTAAAATAAAAGAAAATTGACTTTTATTGAAGACGCCACATTGGTACAATCTTAATCATGAAGTCCTAGGTATCTTTTAAAGTCAATAATGAACTGGGCAAGGTGAGACTCAAGAAGCATGTTTTCTTGGATGACTAGATCATTGGCCTGTTCTAAGCCATGCATACCTTCGAACACGGTCTGGCGCTCCCACTCTAAGCGTCTAAGGATGACGACTTGAGTCTCGATAAGCTCGCTGAGTTGATTGATGAGTTTTTTGGTGTCATTGATCCGAGGGATGACTTGGCTCAGCGTATTCTCTTGTACTCCCTTGTCCATCGTGGTTTTGGTTCTCTCCAGTGGGCTCAAATTCGTCTTCAACTCTTCATCTAAGTCTCTTATTTTTTTGACTAAGAAGTCATGGATGACCAGAAACTGGGAGCGCATAATTTCTAGTGAACTTCGAGCATTCACTAATTCATCATAGTTGAATTCCAAATACCCTGTTTCCTCTTGCTTGTACCTATGGGCATCCCTGGCGGATATTCAGGCATTGATGGTAGTCTAGTTGGCCTGGAATGATGCAAGGTCGTGATCAAAGGTGTTCACGAACTCTTCATACCGGTGCAGGAAAGGATGACCATTAGAAACACGGTTAGGCTTGCACTGCTGGGCCAGCCTGCGGATGGCTTCAATAATCTTTGGTTGTTTGGAGATTACAGCCAAAGTCAGCATCAGTTTGGAGAGTAAATCCCTCCACAGAAAGAGAAAGTTGTCATTGGAGGAAGAGGATAAAGAGCAAGAGGAATGCCTTGCCATGTCTTCAAAGTGACTTCGAATGGAAGATAAGAACTGGAAATTTAAGGATTTTGGTGTATGGATGAATGGAAACTAGCCCGTATACATCCTTTTATATAGAGGAGGATAATATGGGGATTGAAAAGTCACCAGTTTCAATTAATCGATGCATAGATTTCTCGGGAAGATTCATTACTTATTGATTACGTCGGAGGGAATCGAAGCATCGTCAATATTGGATATTTATATGAATCAGTTTTATGAAGACGTTCAAAAAGGCACGAGCATTAATCCAAGACTGTTTGCCCATTTGAATGAGGCTGCAAACCCCAAGAGATTATCTCTATTATATTTAAATGGCATAAAACTAAAAAAAGACAAAATTGCCATTTAAGTGCTTTCATATTTACAGGAGAATAGAGTATGCTATGGCTTACTGGTATGAACCAAAATGGCGCCTGATTTTAGAAATAAAGTCAGCTAGACGACTTATAAATTCCTTTTCTCTCCAACAGCATGATGATGGTCAGCAACGTCCTGTGGTAAAGCTTCTCCAGGTCTATAAGAGCTTTTCGGTAGGCTTTAATACTATTCTCATGCTTTTGCACCATCTATTGGCATGTGGCAATTTCTTCTTCAACGATGACCAGCAAATTGGAAAACCCATCGAGTTCAACCTTACATCATTCACTGGCTAAGAGTGCATCGCAGTCAGGACACCGCGTTGGAATTCTTTCTAATTCCCTAGCTAGCTCATCTCTGGAAACCATAGCTTGCTCCACCATCTGCTGGGAATCATGTCTAATTCTGCACCAATTGTTATACGTCTCTTAAAGACGTCGATAGATATGGGTGTCCATATTGTATTCCTTGTCCAGCTGGTGGTATATGGAGATTGTTTTCCAATTGCTTAGAAATAAACCTAATGCCTCATAAGAGAGGAGGTCAAATTCCCTATAATCCTCTCTAAAGTGGTGAATGGAAGGAAGGTAGTTTGGCTCTCCATCTACAATGAGGTTGAGGATGTCATTGGGATCATCAAGCGAAACCGCAAACCTCAAAGTTAGTTTCGTGATTATCTCTTTCCAAGTATCATACAAAAAGCGTCTGGATGGGACAAAACCAAAAGATTGAGAAGAAGAGTTATCTGCCATGGATGCAAGGTGAGATTGAAATGTGGATTCAGGGCATAAGGATTTAAAGATGATAGTGTGTTGATGGATGAGAACAGTCTTATGTGCAACTCTTTATATAGATGGAGCAGTGGGGATTGAAGAGCCGCAGGCCTTAATAGAATCAATAATACAACAGATTTTTTCGGGAAGATTCATTGCTTAAGTTAGAGGAAATTGAGGTGTCGCAAATATTGGATGCAGATGCATGTTGGTTAATCATAAGGGCATGAATGTTTATTAAGGAGTATTTGCCCAATTGAATGAAGCCCATAAATACTGTAAGGATATCTATTATCGAGGACAATCCATTAGCATGAGAAATATCAAATATAAAAGATTAAATTCTCATTCATAAGTCACCACATTTGCAAGGAAATAGAACAATATTTGGTCCATTAATTTAAACCAATATGATTATTAAATCTATAGACAAAATGAGTCTTTCTATGTCTCTATTTTCTTTGGTGGCTTGATGGTAGGTGAGGTGTTTGCCTTCCATGATTGAAAGTGTCCTGGCGTATGTCTCCTCTAAGTCAATAAGGCCCTCTCGACAATCCTTAATCCTATTTTTGAGATTAACCACCAACTGTTCCTAAATGGTGGCCTGCTCGTTGATAACAGGCAAGAGACTGGAAAGTCTTCTAGTCTGGCAAGATTGATTTTATCTTTCTCACTGACTGAGGGGCATTACGGTCAAGACACCGTGCTTAGACTTTGGCCAGTTTCCTGGCCAACTTATCTCTGCGAGTCATGGTTTTCTCCACCATCCGCTAAGTATTGTCCCTGACCTTGCGTCACCCGTTATGCGTCTTTTGAAGACGTCAACAGATGCTGGTGCCCTTTTTATGCTCCTGGTCTAGCTCATGGAAGGCGTTGATGGTCTTCCAGTTCTTAATAAATGAGTCCAGCGCCCCATAAAAGAAGCGCCATAACTCATCGTAGTCCTCCCGCAAAGGAAGAATGGGACACAGGTGGGTAGGCTAGCCATTATAGACGAGATTAATCACGTCCCCAAGGTTTTCGAGGGGCTCAACCAGAAGTGCAAAGGTCATGGCAAGCTTGGCAATCAACCTTTTCCATAGAGTGGAAAAGGCATTCTCAGAAGATGTAGGACTGGAAGAAGAAGAAGAAGAAGAGGAAGGACCCGCCATTCTTGAGAAAAGTGGAGTAGAGCATGCTCTTGATCGAGGAAACTGCAAATAAGCACCTGATGAGTTATTAGTGGAAGTGCTTGGTGAGTTCTCAATTGATGAAGCTATGGATGAGTAAAAGATGCGAGTTTCGATCAAGGTTTATATAATGGAAGAAGGGGAGCTCAAAAGTCGTGATTGAAGTGATAAGGATGAGGTGAACATGCATTAAAGATAGAGTAAGTACATCGTGGCTAGAGTAAGAGTTGAAATAGAAACGTCCCCAGTAATGTGCATTTATTGCTGATTATGATGTCATAGCCATCGATGGAAGGTGGTGCCCACTTAGCCTATTACAAGTATCCCAAAAATCTTTATTATGATAAAGATTACCAGGACACGATGCAGTTCACAGCGTCGATACGAGATCGCCTCATTATGGGATATGCACAAGATACGATGGAGATCATAAGTTGGGGGCATTATGGTTATAGATAAAAGTTTAATAGGCACATGCCATGGGTGAAATCAACCAATAGCATATTAAAGGAAATATGCATCAGACATATTTACAGCGACAATTACCAAGGAAACATTAAAATAGAGATAAAGTGCAGCCTAAATTTTACATAGAGTGCTTTGAAGCCCCTGAACAAAGCTATGGAGCTTTAATTCTTGGTCACAGTTGGCTTCGAAGAGTTTGTCTCTCTAGACACAATCCTTCGAAAGCTCCTTGGTCATAAGTTTGCAAGTATTTTCAAGCTCAGAGATTACTTGGCGTAAATTGAGCAGGACATGAGATGGAATATTGGCATTGCTACGGTAGGCACCAAGAAAATTGAGTGACTATGCCAGTTCCTTCTCCTTGTTATATGATGCTTCCTTGCGTTCCTTGACAGCCTTGATGTACTTCAGATTTGCTTTAAAGGTCTCCAGGATTGAGTCAAGGGAAACAAAGAACTCATTAATATGCAAGTGATGACTTGATCTCATTCTCAACTTCAAGTGACTCACACATGGATTCATAACCTTCTTTTAAAAGATTATAAAGCCTAGTCCATTTGCCATGAATTTCACCATGATCGATTGGAGAGAAAGTTTAATTTGCTGGAGGATTACTGGCTCCAAAAACATGAACACCATTAATGGACAAAACATCCAATGAAGGAGTGCTTTGATGGGGCTGTGACTCCCCATTGGTTCAGCAGAATATTCATTAGATAAAAGTGAACTTTCTATAGGTAATGGAGACTCATTCGAATGATGAAGTTTAGGCATTGCAAATCTTCTAAAAGGATGCAAATCCCTATTGGATATAGAGTGAGTTTTGATATCACCAAGCCCAATTCATAGGGGAAAATAAGACCTCGATAGTCTTCCCACCATTGATTAAAGGCTGTAAAGCTAAGTAGGACCCCAAAGAAGTTAAAAAACTTAAAATTCTTTGTGATGTGCTAGGAAATTTCATTATAATATACAATTGCTGCCTTATTTATAGCCAAAACAGGAGGAAAATTCATATAGTATACTATCGGCATAGGCATACCTTGAGTAAGCCTGAATCGACAAGTGCAATAATGGGGGTTATATGCTTCAAAACTCAATGAAGATGTTCTTGCAAAGGCAAAGTCCAGCATGAGGTCTGTAGGAGTGAGGACGCTCATCCAAAATACAACCATCTCATGCTAAGCTGTTAAAGCATTGCTTGGAAAGTCGAAACTGAACCTGTAAAAAGTGAACTTCTCTAAAGAAAGTAGATAATTCGGGAAGCATTCAAGGACTGAAAACCCTTCAAGAATAGGCAAAAAAGTGTTACAGAATATTGAAAGACCTAATTCATTCTCAGCTGGCATTCTATGTGCCTCATCCCAATGAACTGGATTGGTCTTGTCTTTAGAGAATAATTGAGGAAAATATGCACGCAACCACCCATGCAAAATCCATAAGGGACCAAAAAAGGCTTAGGATGGTTGCTAAACAATGAAGATTGAGCGTCAGTAAGGCCTCTATATAACGCACTGAGTACTATTTAACCGAGGCCCACATCGATACCATTAGAAAGTGCATGAGCTATATCAATGAGCTCTTGGGACACAGAATTAGTGTGTAAACAGAAGATACAACAGCAAAGCCAGTATAATAAGAAGGCTGCATGTTCCTGGGAGGTAATAGGCCCTTCCACCCTAGCAAATCTGTCCATGAACTCATAAAAGGATAACTCAGTGAAAAGAGGGCCATGAAAGTCTAGACAAATAGATAGGCTGTTTTCCACAAAAATCCATAAGTGGTGACAAACCAGTTAAAGACAAAATGTCAAGCAAAGTGATGGTTACTGGGCTAGTTAGTAAAAAGAAACAATGAGTCGATAGTGACCAGAGGCAATAAAGGCTGCTAATGAGCCCATACTTGATTGGGTCAATGACTACACAGCTAAAGGACAACGCTTCCTTAATTTTTGCTACTCCCTATATGTCGGACATTTCTTGCTTCGTCCTTTTTTACCACTTGAAGAACTGCCTATTGAAGGAAGGATATAAATTAAAACGCGAGTTTGGAGATGTCCAAGCATGTATGCATATATGAGACTGATTGATGGGAAGTACTTCCTTATAATGGCATGGAAAATGCTCAGTAAAAGTGTATGGAGGAGGCGTCAACTTGAAATATGGGCCTAAGATAACACATTGGGAGTCAGGGTCGTAATCTATAAATGCAAGAGAAAGTCATCCTTGGGCTTCATAGGGTTAGTGGCTCTCAAAGCGATGAAAATGAATGGTAGCTTGGACGCTGATCGCAGAAGGGTCATGATGGATACTGAAATTGTAAGTGGCTATGTATAGTGCTCAGATATAAATGGGCTCGGCCGAGTAACCATTTTCCTTGAGATAAGGAAGCATACACAAACGTGGGAGCGAGGAATTAGGAGACCACTTTGAAATGGTGCGCATTTCATGCAAAAGTGGAGAATTTTAAAAGGAAAATTCATCTCATTTATTGGTTGGTTTCTTGGGGTACAAGAAAGATTTCATATCATATTGTAGACTAAGTAACCATTTATCAAGGTTACCCATCTGCGAAAGGTGCTCATTCTTAAAGCGTCGATGCTGTGCCTCTCTATCTGGTACACAAGCATGTTCTTTCTTCTTCAGATCTTCAAGCATGGTCACATTGGAACTTAACTTCTTGTCCGCCTCTATTTGTTGCTCGAGCTTGACTTTCATTCTCGCACGAACATCTTCAAGTGCTTTGAGAAAAAGAGTTTATTCTTCATTGAGTTCAGATAAATCATTGACATTCAGAATAAATTTTGCCTTGTCCAAAGTTTGTAATAGTTTACCAACAGTTAATGCGGAAGGTACTTCTGTCTGGATATTAACTGGAGAAGTTGGTGGAGAAGGTATAGTTGAGGTCTCAGCTATAGAAATACAAGGCACCGAGTAAGTTAGCAGACGAAGGTTACCCACCGGACTAGGTGTAACTATTAAAGGAAAGACTCTAAAATAGTGAGATTCTCATAAAGTGTTTGAAGAAGTAGGCAAGTCAAAACACATACCGGGATCAGAAGGCAAGGTGGATGTCAAAATAATGGCTATCTCTTTAGATTGCTCATTATTGCTAGAGGGGGCAATGGAAGTGGCTATGAAGCAAAACATATGGTTATCATTGAGTATAAGAAGAATATCTCTATTGATAGATTATAGTTAAATAAAACTTACAGTAAACAACCAATGCGAGAGGGTTATATTCCTCATGATCTGACAAAATGGGAGAGCAAGTAACAGGATCAGGAAACCCAGTGCTGTCGACAGGATTGTTGAAATTAGAGGAATCAACATTGTCGACGGGAGTGGAAGGCTCCTTTGAAGAATCAACAATAGTCGGATCCTCGAATGTAGATGTCTCCTTTGAAGGAACAGGGATTGACGGAGTATTAATACTCAAAGACTTCTTTAGAAAGGTGAAGACGGTTGAGATAGGTACGTCAGGAAATACCTTAAGCTATTTCCTTGGCAGAATAGGGGATGCCCTCTTCCTTTTCCTTACCCACTGTGCTAATGTTTCACCATCTGAGTATAAAACACAAAATCCTTTGTGAGCAAGGATATAATCAAAGACGAATACCATTATCGGAGATGTCAGAAAAATTGATAGCTTCATAGTCAGACTCTTCAGGCTTAGGAAGGCTTCGTATACTGCTTTCATCAAATGCTACTAAGTCAGTGAGAGAACTAGAAATGATAATTTCCTTACGAGGCTTTAACTTCTCTTTCCATTTAATGCGAGCGACTGTTGTTTCAATCTCATCACTATAAAAGCCTTTATGGGTAAAGGCAACCTACCATGTCGACCATTCCAAGCTCACACTAGAACAAATTGGAATCTTTTCTCCAAGGCTAAAGAAAATTGAGTGTACATGGCCTTGGTGATTGCAGCACAGCAAGTTAAATGGGCTACGGTTTTCCAGGTCATATTTCTTCTTTTTTGTCTAGAGGAAGTCCATTGAGTAAGGAATAGGGATTGGGATAGCTTGGAAAAGGCCAAATTACCTTATGCAGTAGTGAGGGTAGTAGACTTCAAAACCAAGATAGAATCTGCCTTTCAAAAATAACCATAATGGTAGATCTATTGGAGTCAGAGCACGAATCCAAAAATCTTGAGCAGTAATGCTATCATGGTTATAAAGGTAGCCAAATTCTTCATGATTATAAGGGCAAAATTCAATGGTCCTATAATCAACAGCAAGCAGAATCTAGAGATAATAAGCAAAAGGAGCCATGTCTGAAGGAACCTCCTTAGGTAGCTTATTTAACAGTTCGTTACTTAAAGGGGGTCGTCCAAATGTGTCTTCAGAATAATAAGGAAGGTTGTGAGAGCCAAGCGCGAATAGAAGATCGAAATAGTGAGCCATCCATGCTTCCAGAATCAAAAAGGGACCGGAGATGGTGCCTTTCTTTGGCTTTCATAGATGATGAAGCATGAGTAAAACCCCTATATAATGAAGCTAATATAGTCTGAGCAAGGGCAATGCACTTGCCATATGCAAGATTAGTAGCTATTCGAAGATAATCCTTGCTGACCTTGAGAATGGGGCTGAAGAACACATACTTGGATAGCCAATATAATAGAAAGGTGATGCATTCTTGATCATCGACAGGCCTAATTTTCTTGCTAAATCGTTCGAGAAACTTGCTATATGTAAGGACTTCGCTTGGGACGAAAGGGGTTTCAAATTCTGACAATGATTCAGTAGATCGGGCAACCAATTGAAAACCCGCAAGAACATGCATATCAAAGAGAGTAATAGTCATGAGTCCCCAAGGGAAGAAGAAACAGTTGATCGAAGCGGACCAAAAACTTATGGCAAATCTCACTAGTCCTCGAGTTATATCATGTGAATACATGGTAGTTTCAAATGACTTATCAATTCTTGCATGCCTCCAAGTAAGCCGAGTTGCTTCGTCATCTCTTAAACGGAGATACCATTTATGGAAGTCCTTCTCAAATGAGGGAAATCCACGAAAGCGAGAAGAAGGAGAAGACCAAATGTGATGTCCTAAATTTTCAACCTATTATAGATTTGTATGAATGAATATTTCGTCAATGCATTATTAGTTATGTCTCACTCTTAATTGGTCACTAATGGGATACTAACCGAAGGGGAAATGTTACTAAGGATTCAAGTTGCAAGCGATCAAAGAACTTGACCATGAGTGACGATTCGACTATAAGGATTGATGAGAGTTGAACAATCGAATCCTCGCAATTACATGACAACCGAGGTCATCCCTAACTCGAGTTTGCATAAACGTGGCTTAATATTATTTTAACCACGGGTCGAATGCCTGTAGCTCTTAACAACCACCCGTTAGTCTGAGATGCACTAAAAATACAATTGATTGACTTAGCCATGAATTTAATCCAATCTCGCGTCACACCCCGACCCTTAAGCATATGACAACCCCTATTCTCTTACAGTCATTTAAATGCGACGTTCCAAGACATGTTGTTGACTTTTTCTTTATATCTTTTAATTAAAAGCATGCGGAAACGGCTCACAACCACCCAGTTAATTATCATGTAGGGATAGTAGGAAAACTCAAGTAGAAACACATTCAAAAGTGTCGCTTTATTTATTTGCTGATTAACCCTAGGAAGTTTACAAGTACAAGCCCTTACAACGGCATCTTCTTATCAAACCAACGAAACTAACAAAGCCAGGGTTAATTTACTCCCTTCAAATAAGGCTGCAAATTGCAACACGTGTCAGTTCTCCAAACTATGGACTTGAAAATGGTTAATCACAACGTGTGAGATAAACTCAGTAAGTTAAAATTCTAAGCCTTAGTTAGAAAATTCGCTCATCTCAGGTGCAGCCTAACCATGCAACCTGTTAGCAATGGCAAATCAATTGCAAAGCGACCATTGCTTTGTCCTATCAATAACATGTAAAGAGACCTCAACCACATCATACAACATCAGCTATCATATGCAATCACAAACGATCTCACCTTACCTTGGACACGTACCCTACATAATACAATATAATTCATGCCATAGCAAATTCAACAAATAGTTCACATAATCAGAACACACATCAAACTTTTCCATGCATTAGCATCCACACGTGTTTAGATTATTATGACCTCTCGGGCTACGACACAACCTTATGGTTGACGGTCTACTGGTTCAAAAACAAGGCCTTGTTCGCCCATGGGCATAGCTACGTCATGGGCCCCCTCTAGACGGCATTCTCGAATGAGCATTAGTTTAGCCTCAACTGCGACACAACATTTGACCACTGCTAGGCAATTGATCGAAATCGGGCGACCTAAAGGCCACGGTACAACCTGAAGGTTGGTGGTCCTCCGGCAACGCCGAGTATCCCCTTTTATGTGACCATACAGCACAACCGTCAACTATCTCATTTCTTTCTTTTCACTATCGCTAATGCAACCATGGTTTGTGCTCATGTAACATGCTATTGCAATTAATCACACCGATAATGCAATGCAATGCTAATCAATAGTCATGTGAACTTGCATAATTCAACAATTCTTGGTACAACCAACAACATCAATTCAAGCCATAGTTCAATCATCAGTCTCCACCAATCAATGCCATAATATTCATGTGGTACCTAAGATAGTAATCAACAGTAATTATCCCCATAATAAACGACAATTACCGATAACTTGTCCACAAATAAATACTTCACTAACTTGTCACGTGTCTCAAACGGGTTACCGATAATCAACCATGTACTTTAACAATTTACAATAATCATTTATTCTCATAAATAATTGACTACCGCAAAATAATTATAGACTTTAATTATATTCCCAAAAATACTCATTAATATGTGCATAAAATACTTTAGTTAATTATTTCAATAAATAATTAACTCCTACAAAATAGATATAGTTAATTACTATACATAAAATACCTCCTATAAAATAATTAGAGGCCATTTAACATTATCATATATATATATAACTATCAACCTTTAATAAATAAGCAGTAAGTAAGTATAAATATTGCTCAATTTAATCAATTCTCAACAAAATAATCATAACTAATTATTTCTCCAAAATAATTAATTAACCAATAAATAACTAATAATTCGAAATTAATTAATATTATAAATAATTGATTAATTTCCACAAATTAATATAATATTTCCATAAATAAATAATTTCCATAAAATAATATATTTATAATTAATTATTCCCATAAATAATTAATCATAATTAACTAATGCTAATCCTTCACTAACCAATTTAATTAACCATAAACAAGATTAGTAATATAATATAATGCTAATTAATTATAATCCCAGTTAATTAGCAACAAAGCATAACTAAGCTACTATTAGCTTATCATAATCCAACTTAAGCATAATTAAGGCATATAAACCATACTTAAGCATGAACCATCCTCATTAATCATTAATCATACTTAAACTAATTAAGCTATCCCCTACTGCAAGACTATCCTCTAATTAAGGAATTAGCAAAACAAGTCATTGGTTTGCGATTCCGGCGACATGAATGTGACAGCGGTGACAAGGGCTACGCATGCCTATGTCCGGAATGGTGAGATGAGCAGCAATGAAAATGGGTCTCGGCGAGATGGGATGATTTCCATGGGGGGGGCGCCGATGGTTGAGCGGCCATGGCGGATGGTTAGACGGCAGTGACAACAAAGCACGAATGGCAACGGTGGCGTGGCGACATAGATGACACGGTGGATGACCAAACGAATGAGGGAACAAGGGAAACAAAGGAAAAACAAAAGGAAATGAAGAGGAGGGGTTTCAGTGGATGGGGAGAATGACAATGTTGGGGAGAGGGGCTGAATAATGAGGGTACATGAAGAGCAAGGAGTGGAAGAGAGAGAAAAACAAAATACAAATAAAAATAAAAGCTTTCTTGGCAAGTTTCTCTTGCAACTTCTCCTCCAAGCCAAGATTTTCTAGAAGGGGCATTTTAGTCATTTTACCCTTGAAACACAAATTCCCAAATATTTGGCTCCAATTCTCTACCCGTTAATTCATTTCCGGCAATTTTCGGACTTACCGCTAAATTTGAGAATTAATAAGGCATTGTCCAACATTTTAATTCGATGTCCTTGAAAGTTCGATATTCAATATCAGATTGAAATTCGTGATTAAAATTGATCAATCGCAACTTAAATACAACCTAACTATCGAGCAGCGTTTAGGGGTTTCTACGCATTTAACTAGTGGTTGATAACTTTTCAATCCATAATCGTGCCTCTTCAAATCAAGGCGATTATTGATTGTCATGTAATTATGAGGGGTTGATTACTCACCCTGAATATAAGGCCAAAAGGATATCGATTTAACATCGTTCGCAATTAGTATCAAAGTCATGTGAAATCACCCACAATCCGACCTTGTACCTCTACAGAATCGATTTATTTCCATTTGCTAATTGGCTAGTAATAGCGTGGTATCATCCCTCTTTGATCCTTATGGTCTAGTAGCCTATTTCTAATTGAATTCGCTGGTCACATGCGTATCGATCCTTAATTGTCTTTCTGAATAATTAGTTAACTCATGAGTGTCCAACTCAGAATAAATATAACTAACAACGTATTAATGAAATGACCATTTCATATATCCCAAAATGGGTCGAGATTCAGGACGTCACACTCTTCCCTCCTTAAAGAAATTTCATTCTTGAAATTTGCAGAACTTTCGGTATCCTTAAACATATGAGGGTATTGATGCCTCGTTAAATCCTCATTTTTCCCACATCGTTCCCTCTACACCATAATGTTATCCATCACTTCTAGTGTTGCCATATTACTTCCAATCATGTGCATACCATTTTTTGGTTCCAAAAGGCTGCTTACACTCCTAGGTATCACTTGGCTAAAGGCGCCGGTGGTGTCCAAAACTGCTTTCTTTTTCTATTTAAGGCCAAAATCCTTATTTGATCCCAACCTCGAAAGATCCAACATATTTAGGGTTCAGCTTTCCTTTCTTAACTAATCGAGATGTCCTATCATAGGGAACACCCAGGGAAAACATAGTTACCTACTTGAAATTGTAAAGGCTTTAGTCCTTTACCCGCATCACCTTTTTGGGAGCTTTACCCTATCCTTAGCCCATCCCTAATAGTCTTAAGCGCATCCACTAACTACCAAGCAATCTCTGGACTAGTGATCCTCCTTTCTCTGACCTTGTTCTAATAGATTGGATTTCCCCAAGCTTGGCTATACTTTTGTTACACCATTCGGATAAAAATTTTATCCCAAAAGCACTCTCTTCTTGCCGGTGTATAGTTCAGTTCATTTTTGCCCCCTTTGACATCCTAGAAGTTTGCCAAGAGTCGCTCTTTACTCAGGCCCTTTGGCCCCGGTGATCACTCCCCGCCCTTGTCGAATCAATCATTATAGGCATCCTCAAACCACACACCTATTAGGAAGGATTCCTTACTAATATGGACTAATCCATAAATGTATTATTCACTTTGGCCCATCCCATACCAAGCCTCTCGATTTTAATCTCATCTAAGTATCTTAGAGTGCAAAAGCTTTCTCTAGCTCATCAATCCATGAGGTCGTTACCACAGGATCACTTATCAACACTTGAACTATGATTCATCAAATTTCCATCAAATCACAATCTGAATTTCACAAACCATCGATTTTCCTTTTAGCATCCCATTCACTTCCATTGAATATCTAAACCAAGAATATCACTTCTACCGCTTGAAGATTAGTACAAATCAAATGTCATTTATTGTTGTCACGACCTCACCTCGGGTGCACCACCTAGGGTTTGGCTAATGGATTACTAAGCCTAAACTTAGCTTGGACTCTCCGAAGTCCATACCAATTCGCGACTTAGGGTTTAAGTTTTTAATATGCAAATGATTTTTACTTAGGAGTCGCCACTAATCTATTTTTGGTGGGTCGATTAGAAACCAAAGTAAAGTAATGGAAGGATTATTTTACTCCTACGAACCAAAGACTATGGGTTTAGGGACTTGATTATGTTAGATTTCTCTAACGCCCTTTCGGTACATTTTCTCTTTTATTTAAAAAAAAATGATTTGCAGGCAGTTTGTATTGATTTTAATTTACTCCCTAATATGCAATGTGATTATGCGGGTGCGCAATCATTATCTAACACTCAATAAAGCAAAGTGATAAATAAATTGCAAGCACAGGGATGAGATACTCACCTCGAAGCAACGAAAGCATATGCAATATTAGCTTAAAAATCACATCACTTATTTTAGATATGATTTCTAATTAACATGCAATCATTCAACTATTTTTTTTAAGGTTTTAAATTATTTAATGAGGCCTAAAAACTAAGTGCAATGCATGCGATGACATGCAAAAGTGTCTAACTATAATAACATGCAATGTGCAACCTAATACACAAACTATATGTCACGCGACATTAATTATGCAACTATCCTATTATGTCACGCATTCAACTGACCATAAACATACAATGACTAGATGACACACGGGAGATGACCTAATTCTACATGACATGAGCATGACAATTTTTATGTTTTCTTTTTCATAATCAAAATTCGAAATTAACCTATATTTAAACATGCAAACTATCCTAAAAGAAAATATTCTAACAAGAATCACATCCAACTTAACTATATTTTTTTGGGTTTTCTTTTATAAGCAAAATCAATTCGAGCAAAGGCATCAAGAACAGCACGACAACAAATCAGGCAAGATATTATCCATGTCCGTCTAATTCGGGAAATAAATAAAATCGACAAATCGTATCTCGGGCATGAGATCGAATTGGCCAATTTTCAATGCGATTGCAAATCATATTTTGGGCATGAAATCGAACTAACAATCATATGCACATTGTGAAATAAGGAAAATTTCTTAATTCACGAGAGGTCATGAGATCTTTTGGATATGGCAATATTGATCAAATATTCAACTAAGATTGCAATTCCACGAACTAGGCAATAAAATATGAGAAACTTGTATTAATCAGGATTCTCACCTAGCTTTCGATATTGCGTGAATAATGTTTCCAAATCGAGGCGGCAATGCAAAACCGTGGACTTGATGGCAACTGGATCGGCAAGCAGCTTAAACAACAATAGGGCTTAGGTCTCCCCGACGAGAAGTTTCGGAGCGGGTCACATCAAGAACGTCGTGGGGGCCTGCTGCAGATTCACCAAAAGTCCTAGTGCGGATGCTTCGCTCACAAAACAGGATCAGCGGCAAGGGACTCACGAACGTTGGCCGATGGTGCAACTCACAATGGGCGACCGTGCAAGGAAGCAGGTTGGGCTGCGGTGAATCGATGTTGTGTGTCGCGGATATTAGGCACGCGAGAAGACGAGTTGCATGTAAGAAGAGACGAACCCCATGGCTTTGGCCAAGCAATCTTCTGGAGATCCCTTATTGGCTGATCAAGCACTCATCGTTTGACGCCCACTCCCTTGACTCTGCTCTTGATATGGGTGCAAATATATACGCCATTGTACGAACGTACCGTCGAAAAAACTCGGTGCGATGGTGCAAGGTAAAACAGAGAGCTGGGTATCGTAGGAATCGTCTAAAAATTTGTAGGGAACGGCCCGAGCACCGCAGGGTAGATTGACTGGTGTCGATTACGTGGCCGTGAGACGTCAGGAACCTGCAAAGAAAGAGTTAGGCGCAAAGAGCAATGCGGCTGAGCAGGAACGCCGGGGCTGATGACGAGTTAAACTGGAGAATAGCTGTGGGTCGTCCGCGTCGGGCCCCGACAGTTGGAACAGCAGCAGGCCAGCGTCGGGTCAGCGAACTCAGGATAGCAGGGCTCGCCACTGGGGTCTCCTTGGTTCAGCCGAGAGTTGACTTTCTCTCTTCTCTCTCTCTCGGGCTTTCTCTCTTGTTACCACGGAGAAATCCCTTCTTTTGTTCCTAGATTTCGTGGCCGTCTCTCTCCCTTTTCTCTGTGTTTTTTTTGTGTCTCCCCTTCAGTGTGTGTGGCCTCCTTTTTATAGGTGAAAGAACTATATTATTTAAGGAAAGATGATAAATTTGCTCATCGCCTATTTAGTTTTTGTATCTCACGTGCAGTATTTTTTCAATATTTCATTCGACACCTTCCATGAATATTAAAAGAATAATGCGAATATTCTTGGGAACATTTTCATTTTCCCGGGAATATTCTCATATTCCAACTCGTCACCCTTTAACGGGCCTAGCCAAATTCTCTTTTATCATGGGCTTAGTCCAACTTATTAAATTAAAACTTAGAATCATCAATTGGAGCCCATTTGCCACATGTCCAATGCAAATACAATAATAAATGCTCCTAAAACTATATGCTATGCAATTTAATCCTAATATTTTTTGTTTAGGGGTTAAAATTAATCCCTTAATTTTTGTGCATTAAATTAGGAATGATCAATCAAAATTTAGGTGTCAACAGCTACCCCTCTTTGAAGGTGAGCTCGTAGAGGTTGCATTCAAAGATAAATTGAGACCTAAATTTTGACCATGCATATGCAATATAATATTATTTTTTGTGGGAAAATGAATCCCATTTTAAAATGTAATATGATATGATGCATGGAAAAGCTAATGCAAAGTATGAAAAAAAGAAAAGAAAAGAAAAGGCGTACCTGTAGTTACTTACCGATCAATACGGTAGAGCATCTTGAAGTACGTGATAAATTTTTGCTCCACAAGCATATGGCTTTCATTCCAGATTTCTTGAATAGTCTAATGTTTATCGAATTGCCTAGATCTAGATTGAGGCAACCAATTGAATTTAATCAACAGATTCTCAATGTTAGGTGAGACGACCATGGGAACAAGATGTCTCGAAATACCTAGATCAAAACTAAAGTATAACGAGAAAAATCAAAGAACATTCATATCCAGAATGAAATGTTCAATGAAAAGATTCAAGACATTTAGATCCAGACTGAAATGTCAAGAATTGGGAAACTTAACCAATAAACACTCAATGTTAGGTGAAATGAATATTGGATTAAGACAACTTAACCAATAAATGCTTAATGTTAGGTGAGTCAAATATTGGATTGAGATTATTTGAAATACCTAGATCCAGACTAAGGTATAACGAAAGAGATCAAAAAATATTCATATCCAGAATGAAATGTTTAACCAAAAGAGTTTGTGACATTTAGATCCATTACTAAGATGTCAACAATTGATTGAAAGATTTCGGACGAGATATTCAAATCACAGACTCTTGATTTCTAAAAATTGGGGGAGATGCTCAAATTTTGCCTCGAGCACTCGAATTTCATTTAGGGGATGAGTTACTCAAGTTTTGTTTAGAGTACTCAAAGAGATTTAATACTCAACATGGCGACATTTCTAATCTCTGGAGAAAATGTCTCTAAGATGATGAGGAGACTTTCGGCTACAATAGCACACCAGGTCAATAAAGAGGAACTCTAGGCTATGGGAGCACGTCGTGTCGATTAAGAGGGACATCGGGCTACAGAAACATGCCGTGTCGATGAAAAGGACTCTCGGCTACACATGCATGCCAGGTTGATGAGAAGACTTTGGCTACAAAAGCACACCGTTTCGATTAACAGGAACATCAGGCTACAAAAGCACACCATGTCGATATCCTGTAGAAATAAAATCCAAGAATGTTTGGATGAATTTTGAGGCTTTAGAGAGCAACTCGAATGTCAAGCATTATTTAGTCTTCAAGAAGGTATTATCTGTCAGACACGATTAGAGCAAAAACTGATATGCATTCATAAAAAAGGTAGACAATTTGAGCTACTTTAGAATGCACATTTCAAAATTCACTGAGGTTCTCATCAATTCAATCAAAGTTTATGCACAATGATTTTACCATGTTTGCACAACCAAATTGTCACTAGGGAGAAGAGTCTTGCAAAACAACTTTCACTCATGACATGAATTTCTTAAGAATGCTCAATGAGAGACTTTGAGTTAGAAAGTACTTTCACTCACTCTCATTCAGAAGGGCTATTTTATGAGAATCACTCAATCTCACTATCATCATATCGACAAGGGTCCAAGTATTCTTGCAAGCGGTACGACCTTTCCAATCTGAGAGGTCTTTAATAGGGACCTTAATATGGGCTTGGTCAACGGCTTAACAATGGAGACTCTTTGAGTTAAGGTTATTGAAAGAAATAATATTCCACGATCATCTCCGGGTTTACAAGTCAAGAACCCTGAAAAATGAGATAGAAATAATCTTGCTCGCACTTCTTCGAGTAATGCTTAAGACATGTGAACACCTACATTAATTCAAGTGCCCTAATTTGAAGAAACTTTGTAAGGGTTGTAACGTAGGCTAGGTTCACAGGTTGAGAAATGAAAGGATTATCAGGCTCAAAATATGTATAGATAGGTGAGAGTTGGTGAACATCTTGGCATTACCACCAATCTTCATCTTCACCATCAAGGATTGTCTTCAAAATGTGCTCTATTGACCATAAAAGTTTTGCATTTGAGTTCTTTGAGTACCACTCTATTGGGAATACAACTTTTCACAATTGACAATCATCTATCTTGACTCTTTTTCATTTTCTCCTATGGGCATTGGCCTTGCTTTTACCAGGCACACTGCTTTTTCTTGCCCCTCTTTTTTACTTTTATGTCTATGGGCATCGGCCTTGCTTTTACCAGGCACACTACTTTTTCATGCCCCCTAGTTCTATTTTTACCATTGACACACTATCTACAATGCATCAATCTTTCATTTGGACTTCTGAAGGTCTTCACATTCTATTGGCGCTCTAGACCATGCTGTTTCTTGAATGATTACATTTTGCTTGCCCTAGTGTGGGGGATGATCACCAACTGGGTTCAAAGAAATGAATTTGTAGGCTCAAAAGGGCTATACAATGGATATAAGTGTGTAGGATAGAAAAAAAATGCTCTTCGTCATCCTAAGGCACTTGGATTATTGTTTGAGTTCATATGCAATAAGATACCCAAAGATTGATGCAAGTGAGAGCAAGAGAATTTCTATCTATTTTTCTCACCACGTGATGCCAACTTACCTCCAATTTGCCCCTATATGGGATGGTTCTTGACATGGGTAATTTGAAAGAAATCTCCACAAGTGTATGGGGCTCAAAGGGGTTAAGTAATGGATCACTTGCAGTGTTTAGGATAGAGAAATGAATTGCCTCTCATCATTTCGATCGTCGTACCTTTCGCGAGAGAACTCTTTACCTTGTGAATATGGAAATTGCTGCACTCATCTCACAAGTGTATAAGTAAGGGACTGTGTATAGGACATGTTTTGCCTTTCATCATCCTGACACACGTCTCACTTAGCATTCCTAAGAATTGGATGTCATTCATTGAATTGCACATCTTGACAAATCTCCACATGAAATTAGTAAGTTAAGCAAGTAAAATCACCATGCAAATTCTCTTTCCAAAAGAGCTCAACAATTTTAAGCATGAAAAGCTTTGTGACTTCGGAACAAACAATTCAAAAAATGTATTCACAAGCATGAAAAACATGATATTGAGCATTCATTCAAGGAATTGCCTTATAAAGGGACTCTATCAGCAATCGGTGTCCTTGGATTGCCCCTATCTAAAGGGAACGAACACATAAATTGATCAATTGAGAATGGAAATCGATCCTTGATTCGATAAATGCTCAATTCTTGCTTTTGCCCCAGCACAAGAGAATGTGCATGAATAGGATACTATGCAAGCAAATGCAAATTGAACATCCGTTTTGGCTTGGATTGAGATTTCATCTTAATTGGGTCACTACCAGAATCTGTCATCCCCCCGATCCATCACCTACAAGGAAAAGAACGAACTGTCATTTTCAGAATCAATTATATTCAGGGAAGAGATGTACCTCTTTCATCAAAGATGTATGGTCCTCTTTTGACCTGCCCTTCATTTAGCTTTCCGGGATGGATAGTTCCAAGTATCAACTAGATATTCCCCCACATTAACTCTTTGGAGTTGTGCTCTCAACATAATTGGATAACAATCAAGCCAACAGGTCTATCACTACAACTTGATGTGCCTTTTTCAAATGTTCTTTCATCAGGCCAAGAAAATTATGCTCTGAGACATAAAGTAAATGAGTTAGAAAAATAAACAAACCAACTAGAATGCATGTTTTTTTGGAAATGGCTTCAAAAGAAAAAAAAATTCTTTTGAATTTTTCTTTTGGGTGAGAAAACATGATGAAGCCCAACTCTCAGAATTTCTCTGAGGATGATATTTTCTTTTCATTGTTGGATATCGTCACCGGGCTAGTTTGGTGTACCCCATTATGCCCTCAAAACAAAACTTGTAATTTTATTGATATTCATCAATCCAATTACATTTATTGAAATGAAAAGTGTGATAACAAAATGGAATCCTAATGAACAAATCCTAAAAAGCAGGAAAAATTCCCACATAGGAGAGGGTGCAATCGAACATGCCCCTAATAAAATAGGGAAGTCAAGCTACTTAAAACCATGAATCATGTGTGCTTAGTTTTTTCGCCTTTATGGGCCATATGGGGAAGACCCTCCAGGTCAGATATTCTCCCTTCTAGATACGTCACCAATGCTTTCATGGCAGCATCAAATTCAGCTTCTTCAGGAAAATGAGATGGTTCAAGAGTCCTTTTGGCTCTTTTCCTCGGGTCAAAATTTCTCACTGAAGATGACGCATCCATGTCATCATGACACTTTTGCTTCACGAGAGAAACTATAGTAGCATGCAGCTTGTCAACCTGACTTTCAAGGCTTGCAATTTGCTTGCTCATGTCATTAACAACACGGTTCAACACTTCATTTTGATCGGTCATTTTTTTCCTATGGCCATGTATAAACGGTTGATAGTTGATGATCCATAATCACCTAGTCTAAACATCAACTTTTTGAATTGATGGACAATGGATGATTGTTGACGACCCGTAGTCACCTATGAAGAGATGGAAAATGATAAGTATTTGACTTCAGACAAGGTCGATCCATAACTCAGTCCAATTTCCCTAATTCACTTTTCCCTTTCTTTTGAGCCATTTTTCCAATTTTTCTATAAAGTGAAATTTGAAAAAACAGTAATATAGAAAAATTACTTAGGAAAGCAATGACTCATGATATGTTCAAGGAAAGGAAAACATAAGTTGGAATTAAATCCACCAAAAAAATCTTGGTTCTATATGTCCCCTCTTTTGAAAAATTCCGCGATTATGACCATTAAAGGAAAATGACATTGAGTCAACTGCTAACCTAGACTGACTATGAACTAACCAGAAATATGCATTAAATTGCAGGACGAAAAGTTAAAAGACTTACTTCACTAATGACCCTGATGGCATTCACATAGACATGCGCATGGTACGTGGCTCGATTTCTACTCTAGAAAGCTTAACAAAATGGAGCCACAAGGATGATCGGACTAGCCGCGGGCATGCGGACTAAGTCGGGTCCTCATGACTCTGGTTTGGTCGAAGAGCTGACCCGGGTCGTGGGCATACGGACCGAGGTGGGTACTGTTGACAATAGGAAAGAAATTCCAGGATTAAGATGGGCGACTCGTACCGCGGGCATGCGGTCGGAGTGGTATCCATTTCAATACCATCCTAATTAATCCTATGCAGCCTAGGTCCGGCGGCAGGTTGTGTGTGTAAGAGTGTAGTGTAAATGCATAAGCATGCACAACAGTTTATATTCACAACAACACTTCAATAATTCAAAACATTCATTCCCAACTCCAACTTGCAAGACAAGGGGTTAACAATCACTTCACCCCTTATAACTCCCATCTGCAAAAACATTTAACACCTCAAATGGTTATGGACATACTTGGTATCCTTGTTGCCAAACAAATTTTTTTTTTTAACAAAAGAGAAAATTAGCCTAAGTCCACTAAGAGTTTGAACTCAGGTCCCTAGGGGAGTCGCTAAGCTGTCGAGACCTTACCTCGGGGGCACCACCTAGGATTTGGCTAATGGATTACTAAGCCTAAACTTAGCTCGGGCTCTCCCAAGCCCATACCAATTCGTGACTTAGGGTTTAAGTTTTTAATATGCAAATGATTTTTACTTAGGAGTCGCCACTAATTTATTTTTGATGGGTCGATTAGAAACCAAAGTAAAGTAACAGGAGGATTATTTTACTCCTACGAACCAGAGACTATGGGATTGGGGACTTGATTACGTTAGATTTATCTAACGCCCTTTCCATACCTTTTCTCTTTTATTTAAAAATAATAATTTGCAAGCAGTCTGTAATTATTTTAAGTTACTCCATAATATGCAATGTGATCAGGCGGGTGCGCAATCATTATCTAACACTCAATAAAGCAAAATGATAAATAAATTGCAAGCATAGGGAGGAGATACTCACCTCGAAGCAACGAAAACATCTGCAATGTTAGCTTAAAAATCACATCACTAATCCTAGATATGATTTCTAATTAACACGCAATCATTCAACTATTTTTTGTAAGGTTTTAAATTATTTAATGAGGCCTAAAAACTAAGTGCAATGCATGCGATGACGTGCAAAAGTGTCTAACTATAATAACATGCAACGTGCAGCCTAATACACAAACTATATGTCACGCGACATTAATTATGCAACTATCCTATTATGTCACGCATTCAACTAACGCTAAACATGCAATGACTAGATGACACAGGGGAGATGACCTAATTCTACATGACATGAGCATGACAATTTTTATGTTTTCTTTTTCATAATCAAAATTCGAAATTAACCTATATTTAAACATACAAACTATCCTAAAAGAAAATATTCTAACAAGAATCACATCCAACTCAACTATATTTTTTGGGTTTTCTTTTATAAGCAAAATCAATTCGAGCAAAGGCATCAAGAACAGCACGGCAACAAATCAGGCAAGACATTATCCATGTCCGTCTAACTCGGGAAATAAATAAAATCGACAAATCATATATCAGGCATGAGATCGAATTGGCCGATTTTCCGTGCGATTGCGAGTCATATTTCGGGCATGAAATCGGATTAACAATCATATGCACATTGTGAAATAAGGAAAATTTCCTAATTCACGAGAGGTCAAAAGATCTTTTGGATATGGCAAGATTGATCAAATATTCAACTAAGATTGCAATTCCACGAACTAGGCAATAAAATATGAGACTTGTATTAATCAGGATTCTCATCTAGCTTTCGATATTGCATGAATAATGTTTCCAAATCGAGGTGGCAACGCAAAACCGTGGACTTGATGGCAACCGGATGGGCGAGTGGCTTAGACAACAATAGGGCTTAGGTCTCCGCGACGAGAAGTTCCGGAGCGGGTCACGTCAAGAACGTCGTGCGGGCCTGTTGCAGATTCACCAAAAGTCCTAGTGCGGATGCTTCGCTCCCAAAACAGGATCAGCGGCAAGGGACTCACGAACGTTGGCCGACGGTGCAACTCACGATGGGCGACTGTGCAAGGAAGCAGGTTGGGCTGCGGTGAATCGCTGCTGTGTGTCGCGGATATTAGGCACGCGAGAAGACGAGTTGCATGTAAGAAGAGACGAACCCCATGGCTTTGGCCAAGCAATCTTCTGGAGATCCCTTATTGGCTGATCAAGCACTCATCGTTTAACACCCACTCCCTTGACTCTGCTCTTGATATGGGCGCAAATATATACGCCATTGTATGGACGTACCGTCGAAAAAACTCGATGCGATGGTGCAAGGTAAAACCGAGAGCTGGGTATTGTAGGACAGCTCATCAAGATCGGTGGTATGCGTACGATATCGCGGCAACGAAGGATGGCAATAGCAACGTCGTGCAGGGCGATGGGTGCAAAATAGAGAGCAGCTGTGTCATGGGTCATGAGCAGATGAGCGTGGGCAGTGACTCAGGGACGGCACGAGAATAACTTTCGTTGGGGTGCTTGATGAAGCTTACTGGTCCAGAAATCCCGACCAAGGGAGGAGCAACTCACGGTGTGGACTTCTCGATGGAGGTGGTGATAGAGCGACGATTCCAGAACTAGGACCGAAAGAGCACAAATCTCCTCAAATCTCTATTGAATCCCCCTCTCTGCTCTCTCAATTTCTCACGCTCTCCACCGGGGCACCCTCACAATTTCGCTCTCACTTTTGCAGCTGTGTACTCAGTGTCCTTTTCCCCTTGTGTGACCATCCCTTTTTATAGGCAAGACAATACGGTACCTTAAAAAAAAACAAGATAAGGACACGATGATTTGCTTTCTTATTGTGGATGCACTAAAATATATCTTTTTGCTCTTTTCTTATCTTTAACCATGCAGATATATTTTACTTTTTGAACCAGCGACATCCCTTCCTTTTCTTGACCATGCAGATATATTTTACTTTTAAACCAGCCATATCCCTTCCTTATCTTTGACTATGCAGAATCGATCGCCGCAAATACTTGAAAGATTATACTCCTAAAACTATATGTTATGCAGTTCTAATATTTTTTGTTTAGGGGTTAAAATTAATCCCTAAAGTTTTGTGCATTAAATTACGAATGATCAATCAAATTTATGTGTCAACAGCTGCCCCTCTTTGAAGGTGAGCTCACAAAGGTTGTATTCAAAGATAAATTGAGTCCTAAATTTTGACCATGCATATGCAATGTAATGTTATTTTTTTTGGGAAAATGAATCCCATTTTAAATGCAATATGATATGATGCATGGAAAAACTAATGCAAAGAATGAAAAAGAAAGAAGAGAAGAAAAGAAAAGAAAAGAAAAGAGCGTACCTGTAGTTACTTACCAATCAATACGGTAGAGCATCTAGAGGTACGGGATAAATCTTTACTCCACAAGCATCTAGTTTTTATCCCAAATTTCTTGAGGAGTCTGATGTTTATCGAATTGCTTAGATCCAGACTTAGGCAACTGAATGAATTTAATCAACAAACGCTCAATGTCAAGTGAGACGGCCATTGGAACAAGATGTCTCGAAATACTTAGATCCAAACTAGAGTATAACGAGAAAAATCAAAGAACATTTATATTCATAATGAAATGTTCAATGAAAAGATTCGAGACATTTAGATCCAGACTGAAATGTCAAGAATTGAGAAACTTAACCAATAAATACTCAATGTTAGGTGAGATCAATATTGAATTAAGACAACTTGACCAATAGATGCTCAATGTTAGGTGAGTCAAATATTGGATTAAGATGATTCGAAATACCTAGATCCAGACTAAGGTATAACGAAAGAGATCCAAAAAAACATTCATATCCAGAATGAAATGTTTAATGAAAATATTTTATGACATTCAAATCCAAACTAAAATGTCAAAAATTATGAAACTTAACCAATAAACACTCAATGTCAAGTGAGGTGAATATTGGATTAAGACAACTTAACCAATAGATGGTCAATGTTAGGTGAGTCAAATATTGGATTAAAATGATTTGAAATACCGAGATCCAGACTAAGGTATAACGAAAAAAATCTGAACATTCATATCCAAAATGAAGTGTTCGATGAAAATATTTTGTAACATTCAAATCCATACTGAGATGTTAACTAATGATTGAAAGATTTTAGCTAGGGTATCCAAGCATTTTTAATTTATGGGAGGAGTTACCAAATTTTCTTTGGGTACTCAAAGGTATTGGATACTCACCTGAGGTTTCCTTGCTGAGGGCTTGATCGGCTTACCTCAAGGTTGCTTACTAGCAGTGCTTTGGGAATCTTGGAGTATCTAAACACGTCCTAATGCTTCGGAGAGCAAATTGAGCATCACAACCACTCAATTTTCATGAGGACTTTACCTGTCAATCATGGTTAGCAACAACAGGTTTACACATTCATCATCACCAGATATTTCCAATCCATTTGTGGTTCATGTGTCACGATTTTATCAATCATGTATTACCAAATCAGCATTGGCGAGAATTTCTGAAGAACAATCCATTCAGAACGCGAATGTCATCAATGTGTCAAATAAAGGACCTCTTTGGTCTTAAAGAACTTTTCACTCACTCTCACGAAAAGGCTATTTTATCCCAATAATTGATGTGGGGATTTGAGAATCATTTTATTTCACTATCATCATATTAGACAGGGGTCTAAGTACTCTCGCAATCGGTACGACTTTACCAATCTGAAAGGTCTTTAACATGGACCATAATATGGGTTTGGTCAACGGCTTAACAAAGGGGACTCTTTGAGTCACGGCTATTGAAAGAACAATATTCCATGATCATCTCCGGGTTTACAAGTCGAACCCTGCAAAATGAGATTGAAATAATCTTGCTCACACTTCTTCAAACAATGCTTGAGACATGTGAACACCTACATTAATTCAAGTGCCTTAATCTAAAAAAACTTTATAAGGGACATAATGTAGGTTAGGTTCACGGATTGAGAAACGAAAGGATTATCAGACTCAAAATGTGTGTATATGGGTGAGAGTTAGTGATCATCTTGGCATTACCGCCAGTCTTCATCTTCACCATCAAGGATTATCTTCAAAATGTGTTCTATTGATTGTAAAATTTTTGCGTTTGAGTTCTTTGAGTACCACTCCATTGGGAATACAACTTTTCACAATCGATAGTTATCTATCTTGACTCCTTTTCATTTTCTCCTATGGGCATTAGCCTTGCTTTTACCAGGCATACTGCTTTTTCTTGCCCCTCCTTTTTTTTTTTTGACTTTTATGTCTATGGGCATCGGCCTTGCTTTTACCAAGCACACTGCTTTTTCATGTCCCCTAGTTCTATTTTTACCATTGACACACCGTCTACAATGCATCAATCTTTCATTTGGACTTCTGAAAGTCTTCACATTCTGTTGGCACTCTAGACCATGCTGTTTCTTGAACGGTTACTTTTTGCTTGCCCCAGTGTGGAGGATGATCACCGACTAGATTCAAAGAAATGAATTTGTAGGCTCAAAAGGGCTATGCAATGGATATAAGTGTGTAGGATATAGAAAAAAAAATGCTCTTCGTCATCCTAAGGCACTTGGATTATTGTTTAAGTTCATCTGCAATAAGATACCCAAAGATTGATGCAAGTGAGAGCAAGATAATTTCTATCTATTTTTCTCACCACGTGATGCCAACTTACCTCGAGTTTGCCCCAATATGGGGTGGTTCTTGACAGGAATAATTTGAAAGAAATCTCCACAAGTGTATAGGGCTCAAAGAGGTTAAGCAATGGATCATATGCAATGTTTGGGATAGAGAAATAAATTGCCCCTCATCATTTCGGTCGGTGTACCTTTCGCGAGAGAACTCTTTGCCTTGCAAGCATGGAATCTTTCCACTCAACTCACTAGGGATTAGTGTATGGGAAAGTGTTTAGGACAAGGCCTGCCTTTCATCATTCCAATGTATCCCATTTGACACATTCAATTTATTTCGCCGAAAATGATAATTCAACATTTGCAAATAAATGGAGAAACCAACTTGTGATTCATTCATTATGAAAATAACAGAATCAGGGGTAATACTTCTTAACAGAATCATAATTAACTAGACTAGAAAACTCACGACCATCCATTTCTGCAAGGATTAAGGCACCTCCGGGAAGTGCCTTCTTTACCACATAGGGCCACTGTAATTTGGAGCAAATTTGCCCCCAGGATTTGGAAAAATCGACAATAGTTTCCTCAAGACTAGATCAATTTCCTTAAAATATCTCACCGTACCTTCCGGTTAAATGACCTAACTACTCTCTGTTGGTACAACTGACCATGGCAAAGAGCTTTCAGCCTTTTCTCATCAATTAGGTTCAACTGCTCGTACCTTTGCTTCATCCATTCTGCCTCAGATAATTCCACTTGGGATAAGACTCTCAGGGAGGGGATCTCCATTTCGACAGGCAAGACTGCTTCCATGCCATATACTAGAGAGAAAGGGGTTGCCCCAGTAGAAGTACGAATTGACGTCCGATATGCCATTAGTGCGAAAGGTAACCTATCATGCCAATCTCGATAATTCTCAGCTGTCTTTGCCAAGATCTTCTTGATGTTTTTATTGGCTGCTTCAACAGCTCCATTCATTTGCTGGTGGTAAGGAGATGAGTTCAGATGCTTGATCTTAAACTTAGTGAATAGCCCATCCACAAGCTTGTTATTCAAGTTTGTCCCATTGTCAGTGACAATTGCTTTAGGGACCCCATAACAAGAAATTATGTCACACCTGATGAATTTCACAACGTTTCAGGCAGTGACATTAACATACGATGCGGCTTCAATCCACTTAGAGAAATAATCTATCGCCACCAGAGTGAATCAATGCCCATTTGAAGCTTTAGGGTTTATTGGGCCGATCATATCGATGCCCCACATGGAGAAGGGCCACGGCTCGGATAACTAGTGCAACTCAGTTGGAGGGACATTTATCTTATCTCCATGAATTTGGCAACGATGGCAACTTCGAACGTGTTGGATGTAGTCACTCTCTAATGTGAGCCAGTAATATCCCAACCTCATAATTTTCTTGGCTAGCATGTGCCCATTCATATGTGGGCCACAAGCTCCTTCGTGCACTTCTTGCATAATTTGTGTAGCTTCGGCCACGTCTACACATCGCAACAGGACTGAATCATAAGATCTCTTGTATAAATTGTTACCGCTGACAAAGAACTTGGATGCCATCTTCATTATGTATTTTCTATCAGCTGGGGAACTTTGTTCAAGGAATTCCTGTTTCTGAATGTAATTCATGATATCGTAATACCATGGTTTCCCATCATGTTCTTTAGTCACGACCATACAAAAAGCTGGTTTTGCCAAAACCTCTATTTTCAATGGTTCGACTTCTAATCCATCGGTAACTTGCAACATAGATGACAACGTTGCGAGTGCATCTGCAAACTAATTGTGAGATCTTGACAAGTACTCGAAAGAAATTTCATCAAATTCCTTCATCAGCTCTTCTAGATACTCATGATATAGGAGTAATTTAGAGTCCCTGGTCTTCCACTCACCTACTGTTTGGAGTATGATCAATGCAGAGTCTCTAAACACTTTCAATTTAGCCACTCCCATCTCAATTGCGGCTTGGAGCCCAAGAATACAAGCTTCATACTCGGCTATGTTGTTAGTGCATGGAAATATCAACTTTGCAACTACTTGATGGTGTTGTCCATCTGGGGATATCAAAACTGCCCCGGTGCCAGAACCAGACAAGTTTACTACTCCATCAAAGAACATGATCCATGAATCTTCGCTTACGTATAAGATGCGGTCATCCAGGGAACAATCATTACTATTCAAGAGTCCGAGACTTTCGGCCAATATGTCAGCAATCACTCGACCTTTAACTGACTTTTGTGGCATAAACTGAACGTCAAATTCTGAAATCAGAATCTGCCATTTTGCTAGCTTACCCACTAAAGCCGGTTGATCAAGTAAGTACTTGATGAGATTGTTCTCGGTCATGAGAAATATCTGATAATGCAATGTATACTATCATAGCCTATGTAATACCCACACTAATGCAGTGCAAGTCTTCTCGATATCATAATATTTAAGCTCTAAGATAGTGAATTTTTTTGCTCAGGTAATAAATGGCTTGTTCTTTTTTATCGATAGGACTTTCTTGAGCCAACATTACACCCAATGATTCACTATGAATGGTGAGGTAGAGAATCAAAAGATGCCCGGGTAATGGTGGAACAAGAACCGGCGGATTCATCAAGTATTGCTTCAGCTTCTCAAACTCTTCTTGACATTCATCATTCCAGTTGACTTGTACATTTTTTCTCAAGAGCTTAAAGAAAGGTTTGGCAGTCTCAGAAAGTTGGGAAATGAATCGGGCAATGTAATTCAATCTCCCTAAAAGACTTCGAACCTCTTTGGCAGTCGACGGGGGTTGCAACTCGCATATGACCCTAGCTTTAGATGGGTTGATCTCGATGCATTTACTACTCACAATGAACCCAAGTAATTTCCCAGACGTAGCCCCGAACACGCACTTGACAGGATTTAAGCGAAGCTTGAATTCACGAAACCAATCAAATAACCTCTTTAGGGTCTCGACGTGGCTTCTTCCAGGTTGAGTTTTTGCAATCATGTCATCAACGTAAACCTCAATCTCCTTATGCATCATGTCATGGAATAGTGTTACCATGACTCGCTAATAAGTAGCCCCTACATTTTTTAGTCCAAAGGGCATAACCTTATAATGAAAGGTCCCCCAAAGGGTGATAAATGTAGTCTTCTCCTTGTCTTCCTCCTTCATTCTTATTTGATTATACCCGGAAAAACCATCCATGAATGAGAACAGTTCAAATCCAGCAGTGCTATCCACGAGGACATCTATATGTGGTAATGGGAAATCATCCTTCAGGCTAGCCTTGTTCAAGTCTCGATAATTGACACAAATCTGAACTCGATCATCTTTCTTGATCACCAGCACTATATTAGCCACCCATTCAGGGTATTGTGAGACTTCAATGAATCCCACTTTCAAAAGTTTCATTACTTCTTCCTCTATCTTCTTCGAGAGTTCGGGCTTAATTCTTCGCAGCTTTTGCTTCTTAGGGTGCATACCCGGATTAGTAGGCAAAGAATGCTCCACAATGGAAGGATCCAAACCTGGCATATCAGCATACGTCCAAGCAAATATATTTTGATAATCTTTTAGTAGCCAAGTCAGGTGTTCGGCCTCTTCTTCAGGGAGATTTGCCCCTATCTTCACTTCCTTGGCTTCTCCAGCATTGCTCAAATTGATAGTGATGGTTTGGTCAGAGGTACGAGCTTTGATTTTTTCATGATGCTCCCATTCACATTGTACCTCAATGGAGTCCTCATTATGATGGCCATTGTTTACTGCTACAAGATTGTACCTAAAACACAAAGTGGCTAATTTAGAAAGACAAGCAGGGCTAAATGACTTTTTTTTTAGATTTTTTCCGCAAAAGCATCTTTTAGACTTCTTTTGCTAAAACATCTTCTTCTTTTTTTGAAATTTTTTACACGAGAAAGCATGATGAAGCCTAGGCCTTAGAATTCTCCTTGGATTTTTGCTCTCTTTTTAATCGGTTGGATATCATCACCGGGCTGGTTTGGTGTACCCCATCATGCTCTCAAAACAAACTAGTAATTTTATTGAAATTCATCAATCAATTACATCTTATTGAATGGAAAAAGCGGTATTCAAGCCCCAAAAGAAAGCGAAAAAGAAGAAAAGAAAAATCCCTAAATTGTAGTAAAAAAAATTCCTACGCAGAGGAATATGCGAAAATGATAAATGAGTTACTCTTGTAGGCTAGCGCCCGCTCCCTTCGAAGATTCTTCTTCAATGGCACCTATAAGGAGATCATCAAATAGGTTAATGATTCCTTCCAATGCATCATTAGGGTTCTCTTCTCGTGGAGGTATCGAGTCATCCATTCCACCCTACCCATCTGAGACAATGTCACGGGGGTCAATGAAAAACCAGGGGAGCCGAGTACTTCACATAATAATCAAATTTTCCACTCGGCTGGCCCAGGGTATCTATCACCTCTCTACTATCCTATATCATTTTAGCGGGACCAGGGAACGTCTCGCGAATGTGAGGAGGTAGCGAGTTTTCCCTTTTTTGTTCCCGTGAGTTTTGCCTTTGTTGTCTTTGCCCTCCAGAGCTTTCTCCACCTCTTCCATGATACCCTAATCCAGCAAAATGGGACCTCCGAGGGGCTTCAATAAAGCTTCTAATACCTCGACCTCTCTTTCCAAGACCACGGCCAGCAATAAAACCATTTCCAACCATCACTTTTCCTACCATAACAACAATATTTGAGACTTTATGAGTGGGTAGCGAGGAACCTCGAGAAGCATGTATGGTAGACACTAACTCAAATGAGTGGTAACTTGATTCAAGCTCGAAATCTGGCTCGATATAAGGAATAGCGGTTTTATGATAAATCTAGTGGTCTTCCTCACCGTGGATAATGACCAGCTTCCCCTTAATCACAAATTTCATGCTTTGATGGAGACTTGATAGCACAGCCCCAGCTGTATGTATCCAAGGACGACCCAACAAAAAATTAAATGCGGCGGAGATATCCATTATTTGAAGGGGATGTTAAAGACTACTGGTCCTATTTGCACATCAAGGTGGATCTCCCCAATCACTTCCTTTCTAGTCCCATCAAAAGCTCGCACGCAAGTCTTTGTAGCATGTATCTGGGATAGATTTGTCTTGAGGCGGTGAAGAGTGGCCAATGGACATATATTCAGAGTAGATCCATTATCAATAAGCACGTGAGACACAGGGGAAGTTTTGTGTTTAACCGATATGTATAGCGGTTTATTGTGTCATCTCCCTTCAATAGGGAATTCTTCATCAGAGAAAGTGATCAAATCCTTGAGAAGGATTGACCCAACAAATTCTTCGAGTTTGCTAGGCTCAACTGTCTCTGGTACATGAATCTCGCTCAACACCTTCATTAAAGACTTCTGATGTGTGGGAGATATTTGCAAGAGCTCAAGCAAAGAGATTTGAGCAGGCATTTTTTGAATTGATCGACCACGCTATACTCACTTGCTTTGATTATAGTGAGAAATTCTTTAGCCTCTTCATCAGTAATAGGCTTTGCAAGTTGAGTATTGGCTTGAGCATAAACTCGGCTAGACCTAGTAACCAGGTCAACATCCAAGTCATAGGACCAAAGAACTGCCTTATTATCAGCATATTCATAGGGTTGAGGTATCTCAATCACTATCCTTTCGTTGTGCACCGGGACCTTAGTAGATGGTTTCGCATCGATTTCACCCTTACTAGCATTCAGTGCAGCCCATTCTTCCTCCCAATCAATAACGACTTGGGAAATAGTGGAGATTATGCTAGTATAGTCAACATACACAATCATACCAGCCTCCGCCATCATAGCAACCCTTTCTTTCATCAAGGATAGGGGAACCACCTCATGACTCGAGTAGTATCTAGCCTTTACTAGCCCATTATAGACATCAGCAACATGCACTCTCAAATTCTTGACTTGACCAGCATCAAATCTAAATATGGCATTTACCTTGCCTTCGTGCTCAGGCAATGGGTTCCTCTTGACATTCGGTTGGGTGGTGCAGAATGAGAATGCATTAGTGTCCTCTTGAACTTTGTGCTTTAAGGTCATATATTCATCAGTTGAATGTCCCACTTCTCCCATATGATACTCGCATTTTTTGGAGGGGTCGTAGTTAGAGAATTTCTTTGGATTGGGCCACTTCGGTTCATGGGAGAGCAGCCCATTCTTTTGCAAGATGGGCAAGACTTGAGATAGAGGACCAAGAAGTGGAGATAACTGCCTCTTAGTAAATTGTCGTGATGCGGAAGGGCGGCCTCCACCTTGCTGATTCCTAGGGACATGAACGATCGGAGGCTTATTAGAGGTTGGTTGCGCATACGCAACATTTACTTCAGTAGTTGGCTCTTTCTCTTTCTTTGTAGTAAACCTCCTGTTTGGTTCATTAAACCACCCCTCCTTCAACCCCATCTCGATTTGTTCAGCCACAGGGATGAGTTGATTAAAGTTCTCAACATACATGCCAACCATTCGATTGCGGAACTCAAAAGGGAGGGTCTTAACAAATAGCTTCATCAACTCTTTGTCAATGGGCTCAAGAGTGATTTGGGTAGCCAAATTCTGCCATCTTATGGCATACTCCTTAAATGACTCACTCTTCTTCTTTTTCCATCCGCTCGAGACCTTCTTGGGAAGGTGCAATGTCCATGTTGAACTTGTACTGCTTAAGAAATGCATCGACCACCTCACTCCAAGTGTCGAGGAGGTTTATGTTCTTCATGATATACCAAGTGAGTGCGGGCCCGCCCAAGCTCATTTGGAACCACTGAATTATAAGGGGTTCATTTTTAATATGTTGGGTCATCCTCACATGGTACATCTGCAGGTAAGCTTTCGGGCAAGAAATGTCATCATACTTCTCAAATTCTGGCATTTTGAATTTGTTTGGCGTGTTGACCTTCTCATAAACAGACAAATCAATCGGGAGTGAACTTTGCGAACCCTGCAATTGTTTCACTTTCTCTTCAAGCTTCGCAAAGCATTCATCCTACTCTATTTTAAAGACCTTATGAGTTTTGGCCTTTCCTTCCATGACAATGACATCATCTTCTAAGGGGGGTATGTCGTCATCAAATTCATTGGATTGGCCATGATCAACTTTCTGCTTAGGTGCTGTAGTTTCAGGAGGTGTGATTATGGGCCCAAACTTGCTCAAAGCGCCTTAAACTCCGTTGTCATTTGTTGTATTGCAGCGAAGCATTGACTCATTTGATCTTCCATTTCATTAATGAGTTCACGCAACTCAGCTTGCTCAGTCATTCGTGCTTTCGATCTCGTAATAATGGGTGAACGAGATGGCTCCGTTATCACCTAATTTGAAGAAAGAAAAACACATAAGCATCGCATATGGAACATGCTAGTCCATGACAAAAGGTCTAGCCGCTTTTATTCATTAATGGAAGTATTCTACATGAAGTAAAAACTTGAAATGCCCTAAACAAATGAACTAGGAAGAAAAAGAACTCAACTAGACATTAAACTAAAAAAATTAGACTCGGGACATTTCACTTGGCTTGATCAATATACAATTGGGAAACTTCTAGACGCAATTACTTATTCTCCTTCGCAAGATGTGCCGCACGCCTTTTGGTCTCTTCAGCAACTCTTTTGAGGCATCTATTCTCAGCATGGTTTGTGATCTTCTCAGGCACTTCCAATATCTTCGGGTGTAGCTCATTTGGAATCTTGTGCCATTGAATATATTGGGTAGAGACATAATACCTTCTTTCTCTTCCCTTCAACTCCTTCTTTGGCCATATGAGCTTTCATGGGTGGCACATATCTCACATCGATTTGATTGTAAGAACGGAATTCTCATGGTCTTGATTCTCATTAATGAAGTTAACTTGGAGTGGGTTTGCTTGCAAAGCTTGTGGAAGTTCTTGCACAACTTGATATTGACGAGTCACTCTAGTCGGGTAGTACTCCGTTGCTCTAGTAAATCCCAGTAAAGGGACAAGGCCAATATGCCCACATGTAAGCCTCGCCTTACAAACTTGAAACCACTTAGCATGCCATAGGAATCCTTTGGAAGCTGGTTTTTTCATGAAAGCTAGCCATCTAGAATAATGATAATCCGGCGCATGTTTTTGTTTGTTCTCAAATCTCATAATAGGGTGATTAGAGTCGCAAACATCAAATATGGTCATTAAACCACCAAACCCTTTTATATGAGAAAGAAACCAAATTTGTAAAAGTTCAGGAGAAGCATGCAAAAACTTGTCACCACCTTCTTTAAATCGAGTAAGGGAAAGAAAAGTTTCGGTTAAAGTAGTGTTAATGAAATTCTTTCCTTAAATGACCTGCCTAACTAAATTAGCAATTAAAGGATTAATAGCATTCTTGCAGTGAGGGAAAACTATCAACCCAAAGAAGGCTAATAGGAAGACCCTACGCATTTGAAAGGAGTTGCCATTTTCAAAATATTCATTTAAAAAAGTGGGCATGAATTTCGGTGACCTTTCAAAACTTTTCTTATTTCATCTTCTTTAATTCTCAGAAAATCAGACAAGGCCGTGATAGGGTCTATTCCAATAGGTGGACTAGCTAATTCAACTTCCAAAGATTTTCCTATGGCAATACCATATTCTTCCAAGGTAGGAGTGAGCTCATGCTTACCACCAAAGATAAAAGTAGAAGTTTGAGGGCACCAACAATGGGCAAGAGCTTGAGCAAGGCCACCATGAATATTAATGCGTAGTAGAGGAAGGAGTCGACCAATATGTGACTCCACGAACTCACGGCTAGCTTGGTCTAACTTGCCCCACCATGTGTTGAGCTTTTCTTTGGGAGGGAGAATAATTCAAACGCCTGGTATTCCCATTGTATATTGACCAAGACTCGTGACCAACCTAATGTTGTGGACCGACAAAATAATAAATTAAATAAATTGCAAAAGGAGAGTTAAGAGAACTTACTTCACTGATAGATATGTAGCAATCACATAGACATGCGCATGGTACGTGGCTCGATTTCTACTCTAAAAAGCTTAACAAAATGGAGCCACAAGGATGATCGGACTAGCCGTAGGCGTGCGGACTAAGTCAGGTCCTCATGACTCTGGCTTGGTCGAAGAGCCGACCCGAGTCATGAGTATACGAACCGAGGTGGGTACTCTTGACACTAGGAAAGAAATTTCGGAATTGAGATGGGTGACTCATACCGCGGGCATGCGATCGGAGTGGTGTCCATTTTAACACCATCCTAATTAATCCTATGTAGCCTAGCTCCGGCGACAGGTCGTGTGTGCAAGAGTGTAGTGTAAATGCATAAGCATGCACAACAGTTTATATTCACCACAACACTTCAATAATTCAAAACATTCATTCCCAACTCCAACCTACGAGACAAGGGGTTAACATTCACTCCACCTCTTATAAGTCCCATTTGCAAAAACATTTAACACCTCAAATGGTTAGGGACGTACCTAGTATCCTCGCTGCCAAACAATTTTTTTTTTTTTAAAAGAGAAAATTGGCTCAAGTCCCCTAAGAGTTTAAACTCAAGTCCCCAATGGATTCGCCAAGCTATTGCGACCTCACCTCGGGTGCACCACCTAGGGTTTGGCTAATGAATTACTAAGCCTAAACTTAGTTGGGCTCTCCCAAGCCCATACCAATTCGTGACTTAGGGTTTAATTTTTTAGCATGCAAATGATTTTTACTTGGAGTCACCACTAATTTATTTTTTTGTGGGTCAATTAGAAACCCAAGTAAAGTAACAGGAGAATTACTTCACTCCTACAAACCAAAGACTATGGGGTCGAGGACTTGATTACGTTAGATTTCTCTAACGCCCTTTTGGTACTTTTTCTCTTTTATTTGAAAAAATGATTTGCAGGCAGTTTGTATTGATTTTAATTTACTCCCTAATATGCAATGTGATCATGTGGATGCGCAACCATTATCTAACACTCAATAAAGCAAAGCGATAAATAAATTGCAAGCACAAGGAAGAGATACTTACCTCGAAGCAATAAAAGCATCTGCAACGTTAGCTTAAAAATCACATCACTAATCCTAGATATGATTTCTAATTAACATGCAATCATTCAACTATTGAGGCCTAAGAACTAAGTGCAATGCATGCGATGACGTGCAAAAGTTTCTAACTATAATAACATGCAACGTACAATCTAATATGCCAACTATATGTCACGCGACATTAATTATTTAACTTAATCTAATGCCAGAAAATATTTAACGCAACTATCATAATATGTCACGCATTCAAATGATCTTAAACATGCAATGACTAGATGACATGCAATGGATGATATAATTCTACGCAACGCATGCATAATATAGCAATATAATGCGACCTAGACTACATGACATACAAGTGATGAAATTTCAAAAAATAAATAAATTAATTTCCTAGTTCTAGAAATTATTCAATTCAATTTAGGGATTAATCTAGACCGAATCCTAGTTTATATTATCTCTAATTAGATGAACCCTATCCTAACATGCAATCTACGTCAATTAAAACATATTCTACCCAAGAAACAAATAAAATCGACGAATCGTATCTCAAGCATGAGATCGAATTGGCCAATTTTCCGTGCAATCGCGAATCGTATTTCGGATGTGAGATCGGATTGACGATTATGACACGTTAAGAAATTAGGGAATAGTCCCTAATTTAAAGGGCTACTTGAAATTTGGGATAATATAATAGGGAGTCCAATCAAATATATCCACAATATTTCAAGTAAGGAAACTAAATATTCAGAAAAATCAAATTAGAGGAGGTTTTACCTAATCCGAATATTAGCTTCCAAATTCAGCAACTTGTGAACCACGGTCCATGAGCGGTGGATCAGCGGGGGTCGGCAATGCTGGACTCGAGAAGACGAGCTTATAGATGATCTAGGTTAGAATTTCGTCACTTAGGCTCTTCTTGCTCATGGATGATCGAAGTGCACTCCTTCAGGACTTCCTCTCCACCGAAGATCATTGGCACAGCTTCAAGTAATCAATATTGTTCGATGAAGTTCGGCTTGGCTGCTCTTTATTCACCAAATCAGCAGCTTCGTCACCTGGACTGAGGCAATGGCACCTTAGTAGCGTGTCACGGGTAGGGCGTGCCATGGTAACAAGGGTAGCAGACAGTTGCCTGGTGTCATTGGCAGCGGCTCATCAAGATCGGTGGTATGGGTACGATGCTGCGGCAACAAAGGATGGCAATAGCAACGTCATGCAGGGCAATGGGTGCAAAATAGAGAGTAGCTGTGTCACGGGTCACGGGCAAATGAGCACGGGCAGTGACTTAGGGATAGCACGAGAATAGCTTTCGTTGGGGTGCTCGATGAAGCTTGCTGGTCCAGAAATCCCGACCGGGGGAGGAACAACTCACGGTGTGGACTTCTATGGAGGTGGTGATAGAGCGACAATTCCGGAACTAGGACCGAAAGAGCACAAATCTCCACAAATCTTTATTGAATCCCCCTCTCTGCTCTCTCAATTTCTCTAGCTCTCCACCGGGGCACCCTTACAATTTCGCTCACTTTTGCAGCTGTGTACTCAGTGTCCTTTTCCCTTTGTGTGACCGTCTCCTTTTATAGGCAAGATAATACGGTGCCTTCGAAAAAAACATGATAAGGACACGATGATCTGCTTTCTTATTGTGGATGCACTTAAATATATCTTTTTGCTCTTTTCCTATCTTTAACCATGCAAATATATTTTACTTTTTGAACCAGCCACATTCCTTCCTTTTCTTGACCATGCAGATATATTTTACTTTTGAACCAGCCATATCCCTTCCTTATCTTTGACCATGCAGAATCGGCCACCACAAATACTTGAAAGATTATGCTACTAAAATTATATGCTATGCAATTCTAATATTTTTTGTTTAGGGGTTAAAATTAATCCCTAAAGTTTTGTGCATTAAATTACGAGTGATTAATCAAAATTTAGGTGTCAACACTATCGCAGACAACACTTCATCATTTAATAAGGTTTCAAATACTAATAACCACTTCCAACAGTTTTGGTCTCAACCCCAACGACTTAACAAAGTATTTAGCTTTAAATGAGTGCGCAGCTCCCAAACCAATTAACGCAGAAGCTGCATGATTGCATTGGGAGGTTGTACCTATAATCATGGCTTGTGAATCCTTTGCTTCCTTTCTAGTGACAACGTACACATTTTATTGCGCCAAAGGGCAATTAAGATTGTTCTGTGAAGTGTTTCCAGTCAATTGTCCCACTTGTGGCTATTGAGGTTGCATCCTTGTCTATCAATGAGGATAATTCCTTACAATGTGGCATTATTGCCCACATTCAATATATGTTCTAGTCTTAACAAGTATCGCAATACACAAAATCGACCAAGCGCCATTCCCATCTCCAACCAATAGGACTCCATTAGGCGCGATGGTGGCAATAGTAGTGGCAACAGCGGCAACAGCTTAAGTCTGAGCTTGTTGCTCTATCTAAATATCCAAGGCTTCCAATGCCTGTAGGATTTCATCCAATTTAGAATCCCATGATACTCTTCCTTTAGCACTAGCCTATCCTTTAGCTGCCATTCCTCTAGGAGCTCTTGAATCAGGATTGTTCATCTTACAGGATTCTTATAGAAACCATGAACAATCCGCTAATAACAAGAGAATCAAATAAATAAGCACAAGCACGGGGTGTTTTCCTAACCAACTATTCCAAAACCCATCGCACCTTATTACTTTAAGTATTGACCGAGCTCGAATACCAAAACCGACGAGATGTCGTGCCCCAACCCTTGAGTACGTGATAACCCATATTCTCTTATGGTCATTTAAATGCGACGTCCCAAGACACGTCGTCCATCCTTTCTTTCTATCTTTCAATTAAGCACATGTGGAAATCGCTTACAACCACCCAATCAATTATCAAGTAGGGATAGTAGGAAAACTAACCAAAAACACATTCAAAAGTGTTGATTTACTTATTTACTAATTAACTCTAGGAAGTTTACAAGTACAAGCTTTTATAACGGTATCTTCTTATCGAACCAACAAAACCAATAGAGCTAGGGTTAATCTACTCCTTTCAAATACAGTCATGAATCGCAACACGTGTCGGTTCTCCAAACTGTGAACTTGAAAATGTTTAACCACAATGAGTGAGATAAACATAGTAAGTTAAAATCCTAAGCCTCAGTTAGGAAATTTGCTCGCCTTATGTGTAGCATAACTATGCAACCTATTATTGATAGCAGATCAATTGCAAAGCGACCACTGCTTTGTCCTGTCTATAACATATAAAGAGACCTCAATCACAGCATACAACATCAACCATTATATGTAATCACAGGCGATCTCACCTTGTCTGGGCACACGTACCCTGCATGATACAATATAATTCATACCATAGCAACTTCAACAAGCAGTTTACATAATCAAAACACACATCAAACTTTTCCATGCATCAGCATCAACATGTGTTCAGATTATTATGACCCATCGGGCCACGGTACAAACTTCTAGTTGGCAATCTACTGATCCAAAAACTAGGCATCGTCCCCCCCTCTCTATGGGCACAGCTTCGTCATGGGCCCCCCAGATGGCATTCTTGAAGGAGCATTGGTTTCCTCTACTGTGACATAACATCTGACTACTGCTAGGCAACCGACCGAAATCGGGTGACTCAAAGGTCATGGCACAATCTGAAAGTTGGTGATCTTCATGAAGCACTGGGTATCCTCTTTTATGTGATCATGCAGCACAACCATCAACCATCTCATTTCCTTTTTTTTCATTGTCACCAATGCAATCATGGCTTGTGCTCATGTAACATGCTATTATAATTAATCACACGTATAATGCAATGCAATGCTAATCAATGGTCACATGAGCTTGCATAATTCAACAATTCTAGATACAGCCAACAACATCAGTTCAAGCCATAGTTCAATAATCAGTCTCAACCAACCAATGCCATAATATTTACGTGGTGCCCAAGATAGTAATCAATAGTAACTATCCCCATAATAAACGACAATTACTGATAACTTGTCTACAAATAAATACTTCACTAACCCATCACGTGTCTCAAACAATTACCGATAATCAACCACGTACTTTAACAATTAACAATAATCAATTATTCCCATAAATAATTGACTACCGCAAAATAATAATAGACTTTAATTATATTCCCAAAAATACTCATTAATATTTGCATAAAATACTTTAGTTAATTATTTCAATAAATAATTAACTCTTACAAAATAGATATAATTAACTACTATACATAAAATACTTCCTTTTAAATAATTAGAGGCCATTTAACATTATATATATATATATATATATAACTATCAACCTTTAATAAATAAGCAATAAGTAAATAAGTATAAATATTGCTCAATTTAATCAATTCTCAACAAATAATTCCAAATTAATTAATATTATAAATAATTAATTAATTTTCATAAAATAATATAATTATAATTAATTATTCCCATATATAATTAATCATAATTAAATAATACTAATCCTTCATTTAGTAATATAATATAATATGATGCTAATTAATCATAATCCATTTTAGTTATTAACAAAACATAACTAAGCTACTATTAGCTTATCATAACCCAACTTAAGCATAATTAAGGCATATAAACCATACTTAAGTATGAACCATCTTCATTAACCACTAATCATACTTAAACTAATTAAACTACCTCCTAACGTAAGATTATACCCTAATTAAGGGATTAGGAAAACAACTCATCGTTTTGCAATTTCGACGACATGAACGCATCAGTGGCGGCAAGGGCTACACGTGGCTATGTCCGAAATGCCAAGATGAGTGGCGACAAAAATGGGTTTCAGCGAGATGGGGTGGTTTGCGTGAGGGGGCGCCGATGGTTGAGCGGCCACGCTGGACAGCTAGACGGCAAGAACAATGGAGCATGGATGGCAACGGTGGCGCGGCAACACGGACAGCACGGTGGATGACCAAACAGATGAGGGAACAAAGGAAAAACAAAAGGAAATGAAGAGGAATGGTTTCGGTGGATGGGGGGAATGACCGTGGGGGAGAGAGAGAGAGAAGTGGCATGGGGGAGGGGCTGAATAATGAGGGAACGTGAGGAGCAAGGCGGGGAAGAGAGAGAAAAACAAAATACAAATAAAAATAAAAGCTTTCTTGGCAAGTTTCTCTTGCAACTTCTCCTCCAAGCCAAGACTTTCTAGAATGGGCATTTTAGTCATTTTACCCTTGAAATACAAATTCCCAAATATTCAGCTCCAATTCTCTACTTGCTAATCTAATTCCGGCAATTTTCGAACTTACCTCTAAATTTGAGAACTAATGAGGCATTGTCTAACATTTTAGTTCGATGTCCTTGAAAGTTCGATATTCAATATCGGATTGAAATTTGTGGTTAAAATCAATTAATCGTGACTTTAGTACTACTTAACTATCGGGCGGCGTTTAGGGGTTTCCACACATTTGACCCATGATTGATACATTTTCAATCCACGATCATACATCTTCAAATCAGGGCGATCCTCAATTGTCATGTAATCATGAGGGGTTTATTGCTCACCCAGAGTACAAGGCCAAATGGAAATCAGTTTAACGTCATTCGCAGTTAGTATCAAAGTTGTGCAGAATCACTTGCAAGCACCTGCAGGATTTCCCCCATTCTCACATTTGCCGTTGCCAAAGATCCACCTGTGGCTAACCTCCTTCTAGTTCCTCTCATCATTGTGGCACCAGGACTTCTGCATATCGATCACTAGTCAGTATGTGATCGAACATCCCCATGTAGCTAATAAAAAACAGAATGTTACTGATACCCTATGAGTAACCGAGGTTACTTGTTTTGAGCAAAACAATAAGCACAAATAGGTAGCAGACATTCTGCCGTGCCTAAACGTCCTATCCATTCTAGTTAACAACGCAGCTTATCACTCTAGGTAAACCTATGCTCTGATACCAAATGTAACAAGCCGTGGTCGTTCTAGGCACGCCACTATCTATTGCACGCGGAAGTCTAGCATCAAAAGTAAATAACGGATCATTACAAGCAACTTCCCCTGTTTGAGCTATCCTGACCTTATAGAAGGTCAGCATTTAAAACATGTTTAATTAAGTCTATATAAACTTTAATTATCGAAGCTATGGTCCATGTCGCTTCTATTAAAACTGAACCACCTATCTCAAGGGATACAACAATAAGCACCTCATCAAATAAAAACTTCAAGCCACATCAAAAGAAACAAGGAAAGACAGGAACAAAGTTATAGGCGCCAGCTTCCTCCTTTTCACTAGCCATTCATAAGTTCCACTTACAAGGGGAAGTTCTTAGTTTTCAACATGCATCGTAACGTTTACAAGACCACAAAAGAACATGCGCAAAACAAAATCTAGAAAGAGGCCAAAACGGTGTCTAAACCTCCTCTACCCAAGCTTCCCTACAGGCCTCTCAAAAACTAGTAGCTGTGGCCCTTCTCCACATGAAACTTCCTGACACCTAACTCCAATCAACCTCGCAGCTCACTAATCCAGGGGTCCAACCACCTCACCATTTACATTCAAAAACCAAGAAAAAAAAAAACGCATAGAAAACCAATTAAGATGTCCATCATCTATCCAAAGTGTACAAATATATCAAGTAAAGACTAAGCTGGTCTCCTCATCAGTAATGTCATAGAAGAAACCCTTGAGGAGAGCAAGTGCCCCGTATGTAGCTATAGGTGGCACGTTCATCTTAATGATTCGAAAATAGAAAGGGGTGAGCAACTTTGCCCAGTAAAGTAAAACAAGTAGGTTTTAAACCACAAAATCCACAAGCAATAAGTACAAAGCAACATCATCCGCTACAAGCAAAACACACATATGACAATGGTATTGAAACATCGACCAAGTATGCAAGACTAACACTCATTCATGGCAAGCATGCAAAGACACAAACAACTCAAGCTAACTTATCATGCAACCGCACTTCTCATGTACATTGACTCGCACACAACCATGATTCGCACACGAACTCACACACCAAGTAAAATTAGCTTTTATGTGATTTCATGACCCACCCTTGAGACAATTATCCACCGGACACTAGCCAGTCCGCTCAAGTCACTTCCGATCCCAGACCAAACTTCCATGAAATCCTTTCCACAAGCATCTCACTCCGAGGTATCTCGACATCATCTCGCAAGGCATCTTAGAACACACAGCATGGGCATCTCAACTCTGAGGCATCCCGCTATCACCTCACTAGGGCATCCAAGAACACACAGCATAGGCATCCCACTCCTTAGGACATCACTGGTTTCTCATAACTGATGGACATCTTTTATTATAGTTCATTCATGCATTTCACACGTGCACTCATCCATTTTATCATATTGTGCTAGCATGCAAACATAGCAAGCCTCATTCACAAACATGACATTTGAAACTCCTATGGTTTACATCATTTCTGCCTGCGTAGCATTCGCATGAACACACTTCTTCCATGAGCATGACATTATCACATATGCATAGGAGATGCTCAAACAATCACGTAACAGCATAGCATAAGGTTTCACACAAATCATCAGTAGCCATAGAAACATTTACTCACAAAATTCGGAACAGGGCAGTACACAAGCAGACTTGCGCAACCAAAAACATCGAGGTCAAAAACATAGTAACTTACCTCGAAAGTTTATGAAAATTTAGTATGCTGTAATGAAGACCTTAACATGGGCTGGTTGTGTGCCATAAAAGACAGGAATAAACTTAAGGGTGTTGGGCTTATTGTTGCACTTGAGGACCTCGACCAACTTGTTTAGGCACCACCAAGAGTTGGCTGTAAGAATTATTGTGGCCCATGTGATATAATTTATTATGGTTTAATAATTATAGAAATGCTATAAAATAAATATTGGCTAGGAGAAGTTACGACTCTAATAAAATGAAAGGGTACAATCCTTATAGGAAAGTTACTGCTCTTCCAAAGAGATGCGGCCCTTATGGAAGTTAAAAGGCATTTTGATAGAAAGCACATGTTGATAAAACATATAAATAGAGGCCGGTCCTCTTTCCACCCATAACAACAACAAAACAGAAAAAATGTACATTGTATTCCATCCTCCATCGATAGAATACGTTAAACAAAATGTGGGTTAAAGGAGAGAAATCAAATTTCTTCATTTGGTTTGAATTCTTCGGTTTTCCGCCACAATTATCTTCAAGGTTAATGCTATGTATAAATGTATGTCTTCTTCTATCTTATTATGAAAATCGTGAAGATCAAAGATCCCACTTTTTTTTTTTAATTTCCGTATTATAGAATTACGTTTATCTACTAACAGTTAGTATTAGAGCAATGGTTTAAGATCTCATGATTTTTCAATTTATTAAAATATTATAATTTATGAATGAAGATTTGTCGAACGATTCATTTTCTTGTTATTTGCTGTTGTTGAAATGTTTTCGGAGGGTTTTCTGTAAGACGAAATCCGAATGGTGGAAGTTTTTGCGGAGAACATGACAAAAATGGAGGAATCGACGAACAGGGATGAAGGGGGAAGAAGGTGTGTGGAATACACATGCTAGACGCGCCCCACGCTCCTGCTGGACGTTAGGCACACGAAGTCCACGCACCACGTACCACAAGCGCACTAGAGGGCCTGGCGTGTGGGATTCACGCGCCCGCATGGCAATAAAGGCACATGCTGCCTTCGCCCCTTATCTATGATTTTGTCCTTCATGCACTGTATAATTACAATTATGCCCTCCTTGATGGTTAATTACGTTTCTGCCATTGCTATTTATTTACCATTTTGCCTTGGATGTTATTTTTATGGTTTTTCCCCTGTGGAATTATGATTTTTCAATTTTGCCCTTATGCTTTAATTACGATTTTGCCATTGCGTGCTATTTGGTAAATATTTGTACTTCACAATATTAAAAATTCATATTATGAATGGTTTGTTAGTCACCAAAGTGGTCAAACCTTAAAGTCTTTTGAATTTTTTTGATATTGTAAATTGTTTTATTCAACTACCCATGATTAATTGATGCTATTAATGAAATGATGTGTCACATATTCTTATTGGTGCCATGGGTATATTGAAGTTCATTTATTATAAGAACTAAGGGATTAACCTAGAGGTTAATTATTTTCTTATAATTCATGAGCATGATAGTTGGTAATTAATATATCTTGTTAAATTTGTTTGTATATCCAAAGATAGCAAATAAATTTTAATGAGAGATATTTATAATTACCAAATAAAAGTTATATATTTGTATATCATAGGATCGCCCAAAGGAGAACTATGATGTACATGTATTGTTTAATTCGAATATGATTAGGTGATATTCTCAAAGCATTAATGTATGAGTATTTTCTTGCATATTTGCAGTATCTATACCTGTTTCACTTCATTCACACGCTTCGTCTATTCCCTTATTTAATGAGATGAATTTTTCTGATTGGAGTGAATAAGTCTAGTTTCACCTAGGTGTCTTAGACCTTGATTTAGCACTTCAAGTTGAGAAACTAGTTGTGATTATTGATGGGAGTAGCAATGATGAAAAGTGTTTCCATAAAGCTTGGAAAAGATTGAACAAACTAAGCTTAATGTTCATGCGAATGACAATTGCAAACAACTTGAAGACTACTCTTCCCAAGATTGACAGTTGTCGCGACTTATATTTTCCGTCCCGAGGGAAAAAGAAATCTATAAATATGTTTAGGGGTATTATCTAAAAAATGAGTCTAGGACCCTTAGTTAGATGTGGGCTCTCCTAAGCCCATACCCTGCGTGACATTGGGTATTCATAAAAAATCTTCTAATGAAGAGTCGCCACTAGCCTATTGAAGTCGGCTAGAAACTAAGCGAGGCATGAGAGTGTACCTCACTTTCTGCGCAACTAGAGAATCTAAGGTCGGGGATTTGATTACACTAATTAATCAATTAGTGCCATTTCGGTACCTAATCTTGTTCATTTCAAAAAGACTTTTTTCAGGCAGTTTGGATTGATTTTAGAATTATCCACTAACATGTGAGGTGATCATGCGGGTGCACAACTATCAAAATAACAATCAGCAACTAAAAAAATATTAAATGAATTGCAAAAAATAAATACCTAGCATTAAGAGATAAATAAATGACAATCCTAATTAAACTAAGGGGAAACCATAATCATCGCATCGTGAGCGTGCAATCAAGGGCAATAGTATTCGAGGATAATTAAGACCTTAAGATAAAGTCATGAGGACTTGTTCAATTTTAAACACAATCTTAGGACGATGATTTCCCCACACCTTTTAAGAGAAAATGTCCAATAATTATTTTAAAGTTTTTTCCGGAACTTTAAAACAAACTTGGAATTTTTGGGATTTTTTTGGAATTTTTATATTTTAATATTTTCGATTTTTTAAATATATTATTTATTTATTTATTTATTTTCGAAAATTTTTATAAATTTTCAGGTTTTTGAATTCTCCATGAATTTTTTGAAATTTCAAATTTTTTATGATTGTTTAAATATTTTAAATATTTTTTGTATTTTCCGAAATAAAAAATGAGCTTTTAAGATTTTTGATATTTTAAGGCTTTTCTGGATTTTCTAATTTTCTTTGGAATTTTGGAATATTTCGATTTTTTTGTATTTTTAATGTATTTTTCAAAATTTTCAAATTCTTTTAATATTTTCATGATTTTTCTGAATTTAAAGACTTTTTATTAATTTTTAAGGATTTTTTTGAGTTTTTCTAAGGTTTTTATGTTTTTAGAAATTTTTAATAGTTTTTTTAATAATATTATATTCGGGTAACGGGTTTGGACCGATTAACCCGATCCACACTGATTACCCGACCCGGCTACTTGGATCCAACCTGATCGAACTAAAAAATGAATTTGAACCAATTTTTATTTTTAAAATTTTTAATGTTTTAATTTTTTAATATTTTTTGTCCTTTTCTTATTTTGTCTTTTCTGCTGCAGATGTCTTCCTCCCCATGCATGTCTTCAACCTCCCGACGCCTTCTCGCTTGCAACTTCTTTCTTTCTTTCTTTTTTTTTATTAGACCAGCAACCCTCGATGCAACCAACACTCCGGCCGGTGATCGCCACCCACCGGTCATCCACTCTAGCCGGCGTTAATCGCCTCCGACCATGAAATCCAGCGACCGTTTTCGTCGCGAAAAAAAACCTCATCGAGATAACACACGAATATTTAACATAAACCATAGATAAACACAGCGTAAACGACGAAGAATAACATGATTTGACAAGGATAACAGCAGGCACTAGTCAATTTTGAGTTAAAAACAAAAAATGTATTCCGGCTCTCTTTGGAGCATTTCTTCAAACACTCGGCATGTCTGCGTAAAACAAAGGGTTTCCGACTCGAACCGAACTCAGACCGAACCTAAGCTTCTAACTAGATATAGTAGCATGCAGAGGACCTTAATGGAGGCATGATAGGGGTCGAGGCTCGCACGAACTGGTCAGTGCGAGCTCCAGCCCAACGCCTTATAAAAGCAAGGTATTCTGGTGGAAGAAAAAGGGAACCAACCTAGTTCGAAGGAGAAACCCTGAGGCGGACGGCGGCTGACAAATAGACTCCGGCGATGGTCGACCTCGTTTCTGAGCTTTCCTTCTCTATGGTTCGCTCTTTCTTGCCTGCAACTTCCCTCTCTCTCTCGCCCAGATTTCTTTCTATTTTCCCCCTTTTCTCTCTCATTCCCTTGGTTTTTTGCCTTACCGACCTAGCCCCTTGACCCGCAGATCGCGCCGGAGCTGCCTCCCCATCTCCTCTGCCGCTTTGACTTGCCATTCATTTTTTATTCTTCTTCTGCAAAAGACCGTTCTGCATGAGAGTGAAGAAGTGAAGAAGGGACAGGTCAAGCCGAGAAGGAAGGAAGAAAAAAAGAAAAACGGGCCAAGCCCGTGCGAGGAAAGGGAAAGGACCGTGTGGGGGCCAGGCGGGCCCAGCCCTAGCCCGGCCTCTTTCCTTCCTTCCCCCTTTTTTCTTTATTTTGAAATTGTCTTCAATTTTATTTAATTAATTTTTTGTAAATTTCTTTTTGATAAATTTTAAAACTAGTGATGCAAGTGTTCCTAATGTCTATATGCGATGCAATTTTAGTGAATTTTTTTTTTGTTAATGGGTTAAAAATTAATCCCTAATTTTCCAATGCAATTAATAAAAAATTAAATGAATCGCCCAAAATTTAGGTGTTAACAACAGTACTAAGGAATTTATGAAATTTATGAAAGAGCATTCTCAAACTGTTAATAAGTCACTTACTGGTACATTGATGAGCACATTGACCACCATGAAATAAGATAGTTCACATACCATGCTTGAGCATGTACTTGAGATGACGAACTTGGCAACAAAGTTAAGGACTTTGGGAATGAACGTGGATGAGTACTTTTTAGTACAGTTCTTACTTAATTCCTTGGCTCATGAGTAATATGGGTCATTTCAGATGAATTACAATACTATAAAGGATAAGTGGAATGTAAATGAATTAGCCAATATACTTGTTCAAGAGGAAACAAGGATAAAGAATCAAAAGGCTCATTATGTTCATCTCTTAAGCCATCAAGAAGCTAAAAGGATTCCAAAAGGAAAGGTGGAAAAAGCAAAAAGAAAGGATTTCACGTCCTGAATTACTCTTCAAAGGCTTCTCAAATACAAAAGAAGGAACACAATCTTATTAAGTGTCACTTTTGTAACAAAATTGGACACTTGAAGAAAGATTGTCTGAAACATCAAGCTTGGTTCGAAAAGAAAGGTAAGCTTTGTGCTTTAGTATGTTTTGAATCAAACTTTACTAAAGTTTCTCATAATACTTGGTGGATTGATTCTGGTGCCACCCCTTATGTGTCAAATATGATGCAAGGATTTCTTACGATCCAAACCATAAAACCAAATGAAAGTTATGTGATCATGGGAAACAGAAACAAAGCTCCAATTGATGGCATTAGCACTTAGTTTGGTCTTAGATACTGAGCATTATTTGGATTTGTTTTGAACCCTTTATGCACCTACATTTTTTTGCAATTTAGTTTCAGTCCCAAAACTTGATGTAGCGAGATTTTCTTGTAAGTTTGGTTCTTGATCTTTTAGTTTATTTAAGAGTGATACTCTTATTAGAACTGGAACTTTATTGGATGGTCTTTATAAGTTTAGACTTGATAATGCTTTTGTTGATACCTTAATGACCTTGCATCATAATGTTGGCACTAAACGAGGCTTAGTGGATGAGAATTTTGCTTACTTGTGGCATAAACATTTGGGTCATATGTCCAAAGAAAGAATGCAAAGATTAGTGAAGAATGAAATTCTTCCGAATTTGGATTTCACTGGCCTTAGAGTGTGTATTGATTGTATTAAAGGTAAACAAACAAAATACACTAAGAAAGATGCTACAAGAAGCATAGAATTTCTTGAAATTATACACACCGATATATGTGGTCCTTTTGATGTTCCGTCTTTTGGTAAGGAAAACTATTTCATCACCTTTGTTGATGTTTTTTCATGTTATGGTTACATTTATCTATTGCATGATAAGTCTCAATCAGTAAATGCACTTGAGGTGTATATTAAAGAGGTTGAGAGGCAATTAGATAAAAAAGTGAAAACAGTAAGGTCGGATAGAGGTGGTGAATATTATGGAAAGTATAATGAATCGGGCCAATGTCTAGGTCCATTTGCTAAATTTCTTGAAAGACATGGCATTTATGCTCAATACATAATGCCAGGTACACCACAACAAAATGGAGTAACAAAAATTAATCGTACTGTAATGAAAATAGTTAGAAGTATGACGAGTCATTCATCTTTGCCCTTGTCTTTGTGGATGTATACTTTAAAGGCTTCTATGTATTTATTAAATAGGATTCCTAGTAAGGCAGTTCCAAATACTCCCTTTGAATTGTGGACAGGAAGAAAACCTAGTTTATGACACCTGCATGTTTGAGATTGTCTAGCAGAAGTAAGAATTTACAATCCACATGAAAAGAAATTGGATTAAAAAATGACCAGTGGTTATTTCATTGATTATGCATATAAATCCAAAGGGTATAAATTTTACTGTCCTAATTATAGTACGAGAATTGTTGAATCTAAAAATGTTAGGTTCATTGAAAATGGTGACATCAATGGGAGTGAAAGAATGCATGACTTTTGCATTCAAGAAGTAAGGGTTGAAATTCATATTCCCAAAGCTTCTAAAGTTGTTGTTTCTGATATGATAGTTCAACCCAACAATAATCGAGAACAAGAAATTAATGATCAAATGCTCCATAATGAAGATGTCCATATTGAACCTACAGTAATTGAGCCACGAGAAATAGCATTAAGAAGATCTCAAAGAAAAATGAGGTTGGCTATTTCTGACGATTATGTGATTTATCTACAAGAGTTAAAAATTGACTTAGGAATTGGAAATGATCCAGGTTCATTTTCCTAAGCCATGGAATGTAATGATTCTAATAAATGGTTTAATGCCATGGATGAAGAGTTAAAATCTATGTATCAAAATCAAGTTTGGGATCTTGTTGAATTGCCTAAAGGATGTAAGAAGGTCGGGTGTAAATGGGTCTTTAAGACCAAACGCGACTTAAAAGGCAATATCGAACGATATAAGGCCGGACTTGTTGCTAAAGGTTTTACTCAAAATGAAGGCATTGACAATAAGGAGACATTTTCGCCAATCTATAAGAAAAACTCACTTAAAATCACTATGGTTTTGGTGGCTCGTTACGATTTAGAATTACACTGAATGGATGTAAAAATCACCTTTCTTAATGGGAATTTAGAGAAAGAAGTTTATATGGAACAACTCGAGAGTTTTTCAATTAAAGGAAAGGAACACATAGTGTATAAATTAAAGAAGTCAATATATAGACTTAAACAAGCTTCCCGATAATGGTATCTTAAGTTTAATGATACCATAACTTCATTTGGATTTAAGGAAAACATTGTTGATTGTTGTATATATGAAAGTTAGTGGGAGCAAGTTTATTTTTCTAGTTTTGTATGTTGATAACATTTTGCATGCTGCTAATGGTCTTGGTTTGTTACTTGAAACCAAGAAATTTCTCTCTAAGAATTTTGAAATGAATGATATAGGAGAGGCAACATATATGATAGGAATGGAAATATTCCATGATAGATCACAATGATTGTTAAGATTGTCTCAGAAAGCCTATATTGAGAAAATTTTAGAGAGATTCAATATGGATAAATGCTCAGCAGGAATAGTTCCAATTAAAAAATGTGACAAATTTAGCTTTATGTAATGTCTGAAAAGTGAATTGGAACAAGAACAAATGAAAAATATTCCTTATGCATTTGTTGTTGGGAGTTTAATGTATGATCAAACTTGCGTCAGACCAGACATCAGTTTTGCTGTCGGAATGCTAGGCAAGTATCAAATTAATCCTGGAATGGATTATTAGAAAGTTGCAAAGAAAATTCTCAGATATTTGCAAGGAATGAAGAATCATATGTTCACTTATAAAAGATCTCATCATCTTGAAGTGATTGGAAATTCAAATTCAGACTTAGTCGGATGTGCCAATATAAGGAAATTAACATTTGGTTACTTGTTTCTTTTGGCTGGAGGGGCAATTTCATGGAAAAGTGCAGAGTAGTAAGTTATTACTGCATCTATTATGGAGGCTGAATTTGTGGCATGCTTTGAGGTAATTATTCATGGATTATGGCTAGGGAATTTTATTTCAAGGCTTGTGATTGTCAATAGTATTACTATGCCACTAAAAATTCATTATGAAAACTCTGCAGCAATTTTCTTCTCTAAGAATGACAAGTATTCTAAGGGTGCTAAGTCCATATAAATCAAATACTTGTCCGTTAAAGAAGAAGTTCGGAAATAGTGTCAATTGAGTACATTAGCACTAATCTTATGATAGTAGATCCCTTAACAAAAGGACTGCCCCCCAAAACATTTAATGAACATGTTGAAAGGATGGGTATTATTAGACGTCATTAATGTTTGTATTATGATTGTATTAAGTTTATGTGTTTAACAGTTTGAGCTCATTTATGTATTTTTGATATTTCCTATTTTTAATTTAATATACATTATGGAAATAGATGAATGTTAAATAGGATAGTCTCTAATAGAGACATTATAGTTGGACTATTACTGTACTTCTCATTTATGGATCATATTAAGGAAAGAACTATAATTATAGTACATAGAAGGGATTATGTCGATTTATGACATACAACCATTATGACTCGCATTAGTTTTCTTTACTTAATAGTGATTATTATGTGATTTCCCAATTTAATGAAGATTATAGCGTAATGTTATTGTGCACATTATGATCTTTATTAAACCATGAAAGGAATGTCATATGTAGGGGTGAGCATAGTCCGGGTTGGGCTGGTCCACCCCCTGACCCTAAGACCAACCCGCACAATGTTGGTCCTCAATTTTTGGGACCAAGGACCGACCCTATTGAGCCTAGGACAGAGGATTGGACCGACCCAATGGGTTCGGTCCAGTTCCAGGGTTAACCATGGACCAACAAATAATTTTTTTAAATTTTTTTTAAAAAAGTCAAACCTACTATTTCAAATTACATATCCATAGATATTGCGATTTTAACTAAACTATAAATACCGATACATATTCAACAAATTTAAGATAATACAATAATAAAAATTTCACACTTATTAAAAGCAAGAAACAAAAAACGATTAATATTGCTCATAGAGCCACAAGGCGAGCGTTGCTCACGAATGAAAATGATTTCTAATTAAAGCTTTATTTCCTTTTGATTTACTTAGCAACAAGCGAGGTTAGCGAAGAGAGGTGAGCAACGTAAATGTCGAGCGACAAGCGGGATGAGCACAGCAAGCAGGGTGAGCATTGAGTGGTGAGCGACTAGAGGTGAGCGGGGTGAGTGCCAAGTGGCATGCGGGGTAAGATTGCTCACGAGTGAAGTTATTTCTTTCGATTTTACTTAGTAAATTGAATACTAGGAGGATAAAGAAGAAAGAAGAGAACAAGAATACTAGAGGAGGATGCCATTTGAATTAGGATTTACCATTTAGAACAAATAAAAAAATATTATATATATAATATATAAGGTTAGGGTTGGTCCGGGTTGGACCAACCCGAAACTCCTAAGACCGATGACCAACCCACATAATACTGGTCCAAAGATCCAAGGACCAAGGACCAACCCAGTCAACTTGGGAACCGGACCAGGACCGGCAGGGTTGGGCCGTTCTAGGGTCGGTCTAGGGTTGACCCTAGATTGATGCTCACCTCTAGTCATATGGGCCAAGTGGGAGAATATAAGAATTATTGTGGCTCGCATGATATTATTTATTATGGTTTAATAATTATTGAAATGCCATAAAATAAATATTGGGTATGAGAAGTTACAACTCTAATAAAATGAAAGGGTATAATCCTCATAGGAAAGTTATTCTTTTTCCAAAGAGGTGCGACTCTTATAGAAGTTAAAATGTGCTTTGTTGGAAGGCACCTATTAATAGAATGTATAAATAGAGTTCAATTCTCTCTCCACCCATAATAACAACAAAACATAGAGAAACGTACATTGTATTCCATCTTCCATCAATAGAATATGTTAAAGCAAAGGTGGGCTCAAGGAGAAAAATAGGATTTCTTCATTTCGTTCGAATTCTTTGGTTTTCCGCCACAATTATTTTTAAAGAAAAGGCTATGGATAAATGTATGTCATCATCTGTCTTATTGTGAAAATCATGAAGGTCAAAGATCTGCTAGTATTATTTTTTTTTGGAATTTTCGCATTATAGAATTACGTTTATCCACTAACATCAGCATAATTCTTAGAGAGCACGATGAGGGCAACCCTCGCATCGCAGATCACTGGGAAGATCTTGTCCTCGGTCTTCTTCCCAGCGTGCTCTGGTTCATCGTCGTAGAAGTAGCTAAACCCCTCCTGGTTCAGCCAAATGATGAGGTATTTTATGAAGTCTTTCCTCGCGTCCTTGCCTCTGAAACTCACAAAAAAGTCTTGCTTCCGTTGAAACCCATGTCTTCTGCTTGAGTGCTTATCTCCTTTATCATACAATAATTTACCAGGGAAAAAAAAATGTTCAGTGGGATGCAATTCTTTCACTAAAAAATGCCAGTTGACTTAATCAGAGACTTGTTCATGATTGGTTTTGCTTTATCCGGAGTCTACAACTTGGATTTACTCGACAAATTTGATCAATTCTCACTAATTTTTTTTTTTTTTGGTGTAACAGTTCTCATGACATTTGTCGAAGAAAATGGATTGGATGGCAGGAGCAGAATCCCTTTCTCTCCGAAGATTCTACGTTCTGGTTTGACTGGCAGGAACCATGTCTCTTTCTCTTAAGATCAATGGTCAACTTCGTCCCATGCGTAACCAAATATTGAACAGAGATATGTATACTAAAAGTCCTTAAATTTATCATTAAAGTGCAATATCACAAAAATATAATTGAGCCCTAAAATTTATAAAAAATATAATTAATTCCTAAAACTTATCAAATTAGTGCAATTAGTCCTTTCATTAAATCCATCCAACTTGGCTAACAAATATACTGACGTGACTTTTTAAAAATATTTTCTTTCCTACATATGCGATAACGAGACTAAATTTTTTTTTTTTTTTGGTCCAAATTTGATTTTTCTGTTAATTTTATTTAAATTAAATAAAAAATAAGCTAATTTAAAAAATAAAATAAAAGAAAAAGAGGAGGAGAGTTGGAAACCGGTGGTGAGGGTTTTGTAGCCCTTGCCGTTGTTGCCCCACTATCGCTGGAAAGGGTTGACGATGTTGGGGGATGTCGCTGGGGCTTAGCCACCCTTGCCAATAGTAGGTGACAGCTGTCGCTGACAGCTGACTCTTGTTAAGGTGACCCTCGCTAGATTTGGTTGAGGGCCACAACCTTTGCCTAGATCTAGGCAAGGGTCATTAACACTTGGTCGAGGCCCGACGACCCTCGCTAGCTATTCTCCCAGCTGATTTAGGTTATTTCTCATTTAATTTAAATAAAATACTTGTAAAAAATTAGATTTGGACTAAAATAATGTCGGGAGAAAATATTTTTAAAAAGTCATGTTAGTATGTTTCATTGGTCAAATTGGACGGAGTTAACGAAATGATTTTTTTGTGAAAAATTAAACAACTTGATTACACTAATTTAATAAATTTTAAAACTTAATTATACTTTTATAATTTTTAAAATTTAATTATATTTTCGTAATAATTTTTGAAATTTTTAATGTAACTGTTAAAGTATTTGCACGTGGACCGACATCACTGAAATAGAGCTGCAAATTGATGTTGACAGTTCTCGGTTGACTTCCAGTTCCACGCATCCATTGGGGTCTGGTGGACATTTTCAACGCCATTTAATTTTTCTCTCTAGTTGTTCTTTTTCTTTCGAATTTGAGAGTAGAATTAAATGCGGCTCATCGGTATTCTTTATGGACTGTAATTTGTTAGGGAGCTAATGGTCCTGATATGCGGTGCGAGATGCTCATATCGTTTTTTAGATGTTCTAATAAAAACGTACTGGCACAAACAGAAAACGTGAGTAAATTTGAAATATAGAGACAATTAATGGTAACAGAATCTAATTTCAAAAAGAATCGCTAGATTATTATACCCGCCAGCAGAGAGAGAAAATAACGCAAACAAGTTACGTTTTCTTTTAAGGATTACAGAAAAATTTGTCTGGATTTGAATTTATCGGACTTAATCTATCCCAAGGTTTGATTTTGTGAATCTTTTATTTAAGTCCCTCGTGAGACTGAACGGCTGGGTTCAGCTCCACATGCATTCACCAATAAAAATCTATAGCCTTGTAAATAGAAAAATAGCTACATCATACATGCGCTTATTGCCACCCAACTTTTTTCGTGCGCAATTCTTAGATAGGCTACTCTAAACGTAAAACTTGATATGTAGTATATATAGATGAAAAAGAAAAAGAAATACCAGATGTAAGTAAGGCGGTGTTCCAGAGCATAAGCGGAATTAGTTCGGGCTTGAAACTATCACAAACCAAACCAAAGGCTTGCAAGCCCCCATCGCTGGTTGGCTAGGGTTGCCGGCCCCTGCTCAGGGCCTAGCGACCCCGACCGATCTCGATCGCCCTCCCCCATTATCATTGCCCTTCCTGACACTAGCAAGGCAACGGCGAGGGCTTGCACAGCCCTCGCTAAACAAGTCTGCAATCCTTTTTAATTTATTTTTTAATTTAATTTAATTAATATTTATATTAAAAGTCAAATCCGAGGTAAAACAACGTCGTTTTGGCTCTTTTTTGCTAACTCAGCTTTCCGGCAAGTCAAGTAGGTGATTTATATTATTAAGAATAAGCCATGTCAGATTTCCAATACTTTTTGCCAGACTTGGCATTTAAATGTCCTAATTTTCAATAAAAATGATACTTAAGTATGCCTTTCGGAACTTTTAGCACTTAAGTAACCCACTGTGTCAAGTTTTGGTACTTGCGCTATATTTTTGCCGATTGATTACATATACTGACATGATCGAATAATAAATAAATAGACTAAAGAAAAAAAATTAGACACCACACTTACGTGATTTGGTCAATGTAACCTGCGTCCACTAGGAGAATAGCAAACAATTTTACTATAGATCAAGTGATATGGTGGAGATTGCAATCACTCAAGTCACTCAACTGATCGAGTCACTCAAACACTTCAAGCTCCAAATTGCACACAATAACGCACATATTATTTAACCCTCATAATTCCTCACAAAGCAATCTCTTATTTTCACGAAGGAATACACAATCTTACAATATTGGCTTGAGCACTCAAAAGCTCATCTCCTATTATTTCAAAGTGTAGTTCACAAAGAAGTTGCCTCTTGGATGTTCTTAACAAAGAAGATCCACTTCTTATATAGACAAAAATTAGATCCAAAATAGATCCCTTTTCAGGAAACCTACTTAAATTAGGTATCAACTCCAACTTGGAAACTTATCCAAATTAGGAGAGTTTCTTTTTGAATCAAACTCTAGACATATTTTAAGAATCTCCATGTTGGCTCGGCATTTGAGCTAAATCACAATTGCTTTGTTAAAAATTCGAACTTCATTGTTACTCTCCTATGTCCTCTCATGAGCTCAACCGCCACACATATCTTCCAAGTCCAACCGAACTTGAACTTCTTTATAATCGTGGATGTCATTATAACACCAACTCTACTTGCACCTTTAGCTACTCTACTAGGATTTTCAGACACCACATCCTCAACCACAAATAAAACAACACTATCATTGCATCTATATATGTCAAGAGATCGACCACACATCTTGTCAAACTCAGAAGCTACATATACTGTTGACTCTACAGGCTTCGCCTTGCTACAAATACCGTCTATGTCAATTACCAAACGTTCTCTGATTGAATGGAGATTTGATCCAAATTGTCCATAAAACCCGACGATCCTACCACCAATTGCATCCGATGATGGTATACAAAATTTCTTACCCTTTTCCTTGCTAAACAGTACATAGGTGCATCTAGTGGTATGTATTTTCAAAGATTGGAACAAGTTATATGGAGAACCTCCACTTTCTCTTATGTAACCTGATATGGAAATCAAACGCTCCTTGGGATAATCTAGGTTGACCTACACAATTAGCTAATTAAAACTCCTTTTAACATTCACATGCCAACAACACTATAGAAATATATGATGATTCGTTCAATGAGTGCCGAACACCCCAAGTATCAAAACTTGGCACAGAAAACACTTAAGTACCAAAATCAAAGAAAAATAGATCACCTAAGTGTCAATGGCAAGAAATTCCGGCCAAATTACCTACATGGCATTTTCTGACGACTTATTTTCCTGAGGTGGTAATTATTAAAAAAAAAAATACATGTGGACTAGGGAACAATGTCGCGCCATCCCCGCTAGCAAGGCCCATGCTAAACGACGTCGTTTTGTCATGGGTGATAAATGACATTGTTTAGCATATTGTCCCAAAGAAGTTGTCTCACGGTCGCCTTCTCTCACACTCACCGTTTTCGCTGAGGCTCCGTCACCACTCACTACTCACTCACGGTCCTTCACCGAACACCTTCGTCACTTGCCATCATATGCTTGCCTAGGTTTTTCCTCTTCTCTCCCTATGGCTAGCAAATTAGGGCTCGAATGAGAAAATTGGGGCTCAGTCGAAAATGCATGGGTTGAATGGGAAATTAGGGCTCAAAGGGCGATTAAATGGGATGTACTATTGTGATGCGCAATTTAGGGCTCGGATATGGTAGTTGAGCAATTGAAGGGGTTAGATTGGAAAATTAGGGCTCAAATGGAAAATCTAGGGCTCAGCCGGTGCTAACACTTAATTTTTAGTCGAAATAAGAAAATCGAAAGTAGGGTTTCCAATCGCAACGGAGCCCTTTTTTGAAAAAAAAATGTCATTTCTCAAGTCTGCTTGTTGGCTTAGTTTTAATAGGCAATTACCTATTTATTTTACACAAAAATCGGAAAAGTTAAACGTTTTACTTTCAAGTTGACTTTTAGTCAACCTTTTGACCAAAAATTAACCTCGGATCCAATTGTGGCTTTTTGCACAAAAAGATCCCTTTCAAGTTTAATTTTACTTTGGAAGTGAAAATTTTATAAAAATTTATAGATTTGACCACAAAATTAAACTCATAGTAAAAAGGCTACTAGGGTTTGATTATTGATTAAATTTTTGATAAAAAATCGAATAACGTAAAAATCACAAAATCATCACATTTTAGCTTTAATTTGATTTTGGCATCGAAAATTTACAAAAATCAATTAAGAACCTTATTTTCTAAATTTTTTGGTTTTAGGTTTGAAATCGACCAAAAACAAAATTATTTTCATTCTAATCATAATTAGGCTTAGATTCTTTTGCAACATTTGATCCAAAGACAATTACTCATTCACTTGTTTAATCAATTTCAAGATCGGGTAAGTCGAATGTAAATTGACATTTTTGTCTCTAATTAGGGGTCTGAATCAATTCAACATGATTTGCAAGCAAACACTTCCATTTTACTCAATTTTGTGAGTTAAGTTCAAATTCGGGTGAATTTTGGGAAATTCATTTGGGAACTTCTCGATTTGGGGAATTTAGCTCATTTGGCTTTAGGAAATTAGGATAGTTGAGCTTCAATTCATGAAATTCAAGTTGATCTATTCAAAACTAAAGTTTAATTTGATGAATTGAGGTTTAATTTTGACATTGACCGTCAATTTAATTTTCACATAAAAGTCATGCCATCCATTCAAGGTCAAATTGAGTGCAATAAGTCCCTCTAGGCATAGGCAATTAAGTCAAAAGGTGTCTTACAATTTTAATTGAATCCAATTTCAATTAATTTGTAAATTGTGGCAAACAATTAGGTGAAATTGCTTGTTTAAGCCTAAAAAGTCCAATTAGGTGCACCCATGGCATAAGTCCAACATTTTTCAAATAATTTAGGTAATTAAGCCAATACAACGATGTGTGAAGCATGCATTGAGTGCTAGCTTTGATATCAAGATAGGAATATATGCATAAAAGAGAATTGAGTAAGATCTATATATTTAGTGTTTTTCATAATAAATTATACATGTCAATTTGGATCAATCAAGAATATGCACGATTATAGGAAGATATGGAGAATCTCCTAGCTATATGGACAATCACGAAGTATATGGGAAATCAAGGGAAATATTCTAATCATCCTTAAGTTTGTATGTTCTTTATAAGTATGTTGGGGGGGGAGGGCGCGAGCAGCAGGTCTCCCTTCATCTATAAGTATAAGCTCTTGAATTAAACATGAAAATAGGTAAGGGTTAGTGGTTTAAGAGCGTGTAGGTTCTAAACTTGGAACCTAAAACCTTCCCTGTCGGAATTTGTTCCTAGTTTTTGCAACTTGGAATCTATTCTATAGACTCTGCAATCGACCTTGTTGGTCTAGTCAAGTTTCAAGATCTACCTAGGAATAGGCTGATTCCATTTTTTTGTTTCATTTTTTTTATTCCTTGAGAGTGTTGCTTGAGACTTCGATTTTTCATTTGCACAATGCAAATGCCTCTGAAAAATCTCTATATCTGTTGGAATCGGGGAAATGAAGCTCGAGCATCTTCAATTTTTCTTGTACCTTGGATCGGTGCTTACCCCTACTAACAAGCATCGGAGCCAAGTTTTATTCCAATTTATTTCACGTGTACAGTCCCCATCCCTCAAGATCCATGTGCAATTTCTAACCAGGCCTGCATGTAAGAGGCGCTGTTAAACATCGAACATCACTTGTTATGACGTTTATATGCTCTCTAGCAATCTTAAGAAGAACTATGTATAAATAAATTTTATTTATGAGCGCCCTAGGGACACTGTCAAATGCCCATTAAACGAATTACTAAAATTTTCAATACCTTGTCCCTCTTGTATGATGCGTAATATATGCACTTAAAATCAATTTTATGTTGGGTTAATACGAGGAAAAAACCTCAAACTGATACACTTATGACAAATTTACCATAAACTAATTTTGTGACCACCAAATATCCCAAACGGGTATACTTGTGATAAATTTACTATTCATTAGTTTCTATTAAATTTTATCATCAAATTGTTGAGTTGTATAACACGACACCTGACGAGGTGCATTAGTTTAGGGATTTACCTTCTATTTGTCATAGGTATACTAGTTTATGGTGTGATGTTTATCCAATTTAACAGAAACTGATAGAGGGTAAACTTGTCGTAAATGTACCAGTTTAGGGTTTTTGATAATAAAAAAAAATTAGTTTTAGTAAATTTGTCATGAGTGTCCTAGTTTAGGGTTTTTTATGATAAAATTATTTTGGGTTAAATTTGTCACAAGCGTACCAATTTGAGATTTTTCGTGATATTAACCATAATATTAAATGTATGCAACAATGAAAGAAAAATTGGTCTCCCATATAGACCCATTTATAACTCAATTTTTCCACTTGCCTACTACACGAGGAACAATCAAGCTTTTGCAAGATTATTCAAGAGCCAAGAGCATAATACCTTGTTGACTTATTCAAGTGAAAAACGCTAAGGGATAATAAGAGTGCCATAACTATCGTATAGAGCTCATTTGAGTATTATAACTTTTTTTTTGCTCATATAAATGCCACATCGGAATAAAATCGATCATTTAAGGGTCATTTTTCAACAAATCATCCTACATGGATTTTTAATTAATTTTCCATCTGATGTGGCTTTCTTAATTTTTTTAAATTTTTAATATTTTCCTCTTATCTTTCAATGTTGGCAAGGGTCACTAATGACTCTCATTGGCTGCAAAAGTCTCGTCACAGCTTATAGGAACTGAGAAAATATTGTGTACCCAAGTTGCACCAACTTAGCAAATGAGAATCCATTCATTGGGCAACACGCATCACGTCAGGCCCACCTTACATAAATCTTCCTCTTTCCTTTGTTTGATGCTACTCTCTCTCTCTCTCTCTCTATATATATATATATATGCTTATCACTTTCTTTTTCCTCATCTTTTTCATTGCATTTTCCCATGGAGTGTCCATAGCCACACGCCCTAAGCTCCAACGACCATGGCTTCTAAGAGCTTGAGCTCCAGTGACAACACGGCGGCAAGATGTCAAAACTCAAGTGGCCATGGCTATAAGCTCGAGAAATGACAACCATGGTCGCGACCTCATGCTCAAGCTACCATGACTACCAGTAGCTCAAGTTCAAGTTAGAGTGTCTCAATCTAGTAATGATGGATGAGAGTTCAAACCTTAGGCCACCATGGCCACGAGCTCAAAGCTCAAGTGGTCGTTACTAGGAGTTTGAGGCCAAGCTTGAAACTCGAGTAGCTAAGGCTACCCCACACTCCAAGTTTAGTGTCACGATCCGACTCTCGAGTCCACGACAACCCCTGTTCTCTTGTGGTCATTTGATTTGCGACTCTCCAGGATTCATCGCCGACCGTTATTTTTATCTTTTAATTAAACGCATGCGGAAGCGAATCACAATCTCCGGTCAACTATAAACGCGGGGATAGTAGGAAAACCCAACAATAACACATTCCAAAGTACTGCTTTATTTATCTACTGATTAATCCTAGGAAGTTTACAAGCACAAGCCCTTACCACGGGCATCTTCCTATCGAACCAATGAAACCAACAAGTCGGAGTTAATCTACTCCCTTCAAAAACGGCCACGAGCCGTAACACGCGTCGATCCTCCATCCTATGGACTTGAAAATGGTTATTCAATAACCAGTGAGATAAATCTCAGTAAGTCAAAATCCTAAGCCTCGGTTAAGAGACCTACTCGCCTCAAGTGCGCCCTGACGTGCAATGTCTCTATCACCAACAATTCAACAACAGAGTAACACCCAATCGACTATTAACAGACGCACGATTAGACCAAGGCTCGTATGCAATTATTAACAGTTAACAATCGCAATCACAGGCACCCTTACCTCGATTTTGCCACATGCAACCTGCATGATACAGTTTATTATATGCTCATCTCAATGCAGCAATTATATCAAACAATCAGAACACCTTTCAAATTGTCTCATGCATCATGCACTTACTCGTGTTCCATTTATTAACACCGTGGGGGAATTTCCTTCCAACACACAAGTTGGTAGTCAACCGGCATAACCGGGCATCGTCCCACTACATTGGGCCCGGCTACGTCTGGCCCCCAGACGGCATTCCCGAAGGAGCATTGATCCGGCCTCTACCGCGACCCGCATCCGGACCGCACCTGGGCATTCCGATAATACGGACTTCGTCAACCACAAATCCCCCACTGGGTGACGGGCTCTTACGTGACCACGCAAGCACACCAATTAATCATGCTCATTTTATTATCTTTTAGGACAGTCAATGCAGACATGATTCGTGCTTGTACGTATCAATTCATCGCAAACTCTACATGTAATGCGATAATATTTCATACGTAGTCACACGAATACAAATGCCTTTCACACGTAGTCACACGAATATGTTGAATATAATCAACCCTAATTCACAATCGTAGTCCATAAATTTACTCCACCGAGTATCTATTAAACAATATCATCAAAGGCAGCATATATACATGTATTCGATATATAATCCACATGGGAAAAGTACGAACAATAATCCACTCGATATATAATCCACGTGAGGAAAGTACAAACAATAATCCACCGAAATTAATCAATATTAACACCATTAATTAATAACGTACTTTCCAAAAATAATACTTTATTCCAAAAATATTCCATTAATAATTATTCAACAAAAAATATTCAACATCCAAGAATAATATTATCCAACAATCAATATTCAACATCCAAGAATAATTAATCATCCACCATTAATTAATTAATTATTCTCCAAAAAAATTAATTAATTATTACCCAAAAATAATAACCATCAATTTCGAAATTCATAATAAATTAATTAATTCCGAAAATAATAAATAATAATTCCGAATTTAATAAATTATTATTATTTTATTCCAAAAATAATAATATTTATTAATATTATCCATGATTACCGGTCTAACCCAAATATGGTTAATTAACCCAACCAAGATTACTTTAATCTAACCGCGCTTAACCAACTATAGTTACTCTAACCGCAATTAATTTATTCTAACCACGATTAACACTAAACATGCTTAATCAAATAATAATAAAACACTAATCATCCATCATTCAAAAGCACTAATCAAGCTTAATATTAAACTAATCACCCTAAGGGAGTTTAGCACCCTAAACAAGGTTTAGAAAATCAACTCACGCGTTTAGCGATTCCGAGGACACGAGCGCGACGACGGCAACGAGGGGAACGCCCGGGAACTTCCGACGCGTCTAGACGAGGTGGCCCGAGACCGGATCTCGGCGGCCGAGGGCGGCTGTCCACGTGACAAAGGGCTGCGAAACGGAGGAACCGGCGGCACGGGGTCGGGCGATGGGCGGCCGGCGACTCCGAACTAGCGGTTAACGGCTCCGGCGAGGCGGCGGCGACTCCGGCGAAGGGAAAACGTAACGAGAGAGGAAAATGGAGCGTGCAAAGGCGGCTGGTTTGGGGGTGGCAACCTGCTGGGTGGCTCAGTCTGGGCAAACGACGGTGGCTAGGGGCGGAGGGATGACGGCGAGGTGGCGGAGGTCGGGCGGTCTTGGGTCGGCTCGATCGAACCGAACCAAGGGTGAGAAAGAGAGAGAGCGGCGAGAAGGAAACGGCGGGCGGTGGCTCGCGGCGGTCGGCCGTCTGGCGGCGGCGGCGTTGCGAATGGCGGCGGCGCGCCAGTTTGGAGCAAGGCAGGCGGCACCGTCGGACGAGAGGAAGAGGAGAGGAGCGGTGCGGTGGGCGGAGTCGGCTCGGCTGGCCAAAGCGGCGGACGGCGACTCACCCGGCGGCCGGGCGAAGAGTAGGGGTGGTGGCGGTCGGCGATGGCGGCGGCGGCCGAGGCCGGCGTCGACCGGCGAGAGAAAAAGAAGAAAGGAAGAAGAAAGAAGTTCTTTGGGAAGGGGTCGAACGTCTTTGCGCGCAGCTGCGCGGAAAGAGAGAGAGAGAGAGAGAGAGAGAGAGAGAGAGAGAGAGACCCACATGGGTGTGTCAGGCAAGTGGGGGAAAAAGAAGAAATAGATAAGGGAGAAGACTAGTCAAGGGGGGAAAAGAGATAAGATAAGGGCAAGTGGGTGTCGACGGGGGAAGGAAACATGAGGGGAAGAGAAAGAAAAGAGGGAGGAGAGAGAAACATGCGAGAGGAAGTTGGGGGGAAAAAGAAAAAAAAGACAAAAGAAAGTGAACAACACAAAAATCTAAACAAGCACCTGGAGAGGGGTATTTTGATCTTTTTATCCCTGAAGCACAAATTCCTAAATATTTGGCTCCAAAACTCGGCCCGCTGAATCCTTTTTCCAATAATTCGGGCTCACCAATAAATCCGAGAATCAATGAGACAATGTCTAATATTTAGTCTCGACATCCTTAAAAATTTGATACCCAATACCGGATTGAAATTCGTGGTTAACAGCGATCAATCGCAACTTTAGTACGACCTAACTTTCGGACGGCGTTCAGGGGTTCTCGCGCGCTTGACACGTGGTTGATAGCTTTTCAATCCATGATCGTGCATTCAAATCAGGGCGATTCTCGGTTGTCATGTAATCACGAGAGGTTAATTGCTCACACTGAGTACATGGCCAAAAAGAAATCGGTTTAACGTCATTCGCAATTAATATCGAAATCGTGCGGAATCACCCGCAATCCGACCTTGTACTTTTGCCGAATCGATTTATTTCCGTTCGCTAATTAGCCTGCAACAGTGTAGTATTATTCCTCTTTGATCCTTATGGTCGAACGGCCTATCCCTGATTAAATTCGCTAGTCGTACACGTATCGATCCTCAATTGCCTTGCCGAACAGTTAGTTAACTCGTGAGCGGCCAACTCAGACTAAACGTAACTAACAATGCATTGATAAAATAACCATTTCACATATCCCGAAATGGATCGAAATTCAGGATGTTACAACTCTTCCCTCCTTATAAAAATTTCGTCCTCGAAATTTGCTGAACTTCCAATATCCTTAAACAAATGAGGGTATTAATGTCTCATTGCATCCTCACTTCTCCAAGTCGTTCCTTCCGTACTCTGATATACCAAATTACTTCCAATTCCTTTTTGGTTCCCAAAGGCTATGCATTATCTGAATCTGTCAAAAGCAACTTTGCTACACCTCTCAGTTTCGAATTCTCAGTTGGACTTGTAGAGCTTTATCCCGCATACCACTGCACTATAGTATTGGTAGTGTCCAAATCGATGTATCCCTCTTATCGACGACACCTCAAGGGAAACGCAACATTGAACTTAGCAATCCAACAATCTTAGTCTTGTCTGTATTGCTTTTCTGACGTTAGCCTGCCCCTGACATCTTAACCACATCCACTGACTGCCAACAATCTCTGGACCAGAGATCATCCTTTCTCTGATGTTATTCCAATAGACTGGAGTTCCACAAACTTGACCATACTTCTGTTATGCCACGCTAATAAATTTTATTCCACAAGCATTCTCTTTTTGCCAGTCTCTGGTTCAGTTCATTTCTGCCCCTTTCGACATCCAAGAAGCCTGCCAGGAGTCGCTCCTTGCTCAGGCACTCCGGCCCCGATGACCACTCCCCGCCCTCGTCAGATCAGTCGTCCTGGGCATCTACGAACTACACCACTTCTAACCAAAGTCCCTTTTAAACATGCTTTATCTTATAGAGGTATTATCCGCTTTGGCCTGTCCCATACCAAGCCTCACGATTTTAACCTCGTCAACCTCCCAGTACAAAACTTTCTCCAGCTCATCAACCAATGAGCTCGTTTCCACAGGGTCACTTATCGACACTTGAAATCTGATCCACTGAATTTCCATCAAATCGCTATCTGAATTTCACAAGCTACAAATTTTCCTTTCAACATTCTTTTCACGTCCATTGAATAACCAAACCAAGAATATCACCTCAACCATTTGAAGAAATCCTCACTAATACCTCGAGAAGAAATTATCGATAATGCTATTTTACCATTTATCTGCCTAGCAACAAGGGATAATTAATTCTTAATCCACCGAAGACAAAAATCTATTCCTCAAATCCCAATTTTAATTATCACCCGAAATAATCCACATTGGGTAAATTCATATCTTAATCGAGTCTAAGACTTCCGAACAATAAATGATCCACCATAAATTTTATCAAAGATTATTGCCATTTAATAAATCATCTCTTATGATCCCATACCTACAACTCCTCAAATCATCAAGATAAAACTTATCTGACTTCCATTAAATCCAATGACCTCAATTGTCGTGACGCGTAAGCAGCCAATCTTTCTTGTTGCCTTACCACGTAGTTAAATCCCTTATACGACACCTCACTGTAAATCTCGTATTCTCTAATACTAGACTAAATCCTCAAAATCAGTGCAATAATCAGCTTATACTTAAGCTCTTAAACATTATGGGCACACTTATTCATCCATTCAAATTCTTATGTCCTTCGTAAACTTTCGTATCAGAGGCGTAGTTACCGTAGAGAACATTTCTACGAATCATCTGTAATAATCTGTCTGACTTAGAAAATTCCGAACCTCTATCATTGTCATAAGTCTTGGTCACATCATGACTGCCCTGATTTTAGCAGATCCAAAAGAATTTCTTTCGTCCAAAATCACTCAACCCCCAAAAGCAACGCGAGTAAATCCAAACTCGCACATATTAAACTTGGCATAATGTTTATGCTCTTGAATGGTCTATAGAACCACCCTCAAGTGTTGTTCGTGTTCTTGTAAATTCCTCGAATATTTCCAATATATCGTTCACGAGCACAATTACGAATTAATCCAAATGCGCCTTAATCACTCAATCCATCGAATCCATAAAAACAACAAGCGTATTAGTTAATCCCACCGATAGTACAGTAATCTCGTAGTGACCAAATCACACACGGTGTGTCATCTTCAGTATATTATCCTTTTTAATCCTCAATTACGGATAGCCCGTCCTTGGTCTATCTTGGAACATATCGAAACTCCTTGAAGTGAGTCAAACAAGTCATCTATTCTTGGCAATTGATACTTGTTATGACCGTCCCTTGGTTACACTGTCGATAATCAATGCATAGGTGCAACAATCCATACTTGATTCCTTAATTAACAATTTAACCTCAATCGTCTAATAAATGAGTTACTTTCAACGACAAATTTCAAAGGAATCGAGGGTCCTCCTTGATTCCAGTAAACTCAAAACTAACCCCACCTAATGGGTTAAACTGGATTACCTTCCATTAGCAATCCATGGTAACTCGATACTTAATAAGCCAATCCCTTCCAACCATCACATAGTAATCGTACATTGCCAACACAATCAAATCGATCAATTCCTTTTTGATCGCTAATGACCATCGTACAATCTGAATAATCCTACCGCATACAACCTCATCCTTTAACTGGGTCAACCTGTTAAGAACATCTTCCAAAGATTTCAGTCTTAGCCTCACCAACTTAACAAAGTATTCTGCTGAAAACAAATGCGTGGCTTCCAAACCACTTAACGCATAAGTGACATAATCACATTGGGAAGTTGTACCGATAGTCACAGCCTTCGAATCCAACACTCGGCATTCCAATTATATTCCGATTTTTCCCAATGCCATTCCTCTTATCATTAGCTTTTTCCCAAGCCCATGATTATCCATATAAGGTGCAAACCATTACACATGCAGCTACTCATTCTGCCACGTCCTTTCAATTAGTCGGGCTCTCTTGTACCATCCATCATAGTCCTTTAGGTTCAAGGGCACCAACTGATCCTTAATTTCCAATTTCAAACCATCTCCGACCTTCTAACTCGATCTATCAGATTCCCAATCATTCTTTGTACAAACTTTGAGAACTCTGCAAACTTAACCTCCTATTGCACAACTAACAAGCGATTCTGACAAAGTTGCAGGAATTCAGTTACCTTATGCTCTCGTGTGCACTCAGAAAGGTATTCTCTGCTGAACATTTCGATGAAAACACTCCACTTGAGAACCGTACCTTTGGGCAAAACCCTTCCATGGGTTACTTCCCACTACATGCTAACGTTACCAAGCAATTGATACTTTGTCAGGGTTGTCTTATCTTCCTTCGAGCATTCCCGCAATGCTAACACTTACTTCAATTCCTTGATCCAGAAGATTGCGACCTCAAGATTACTCATCCTAGCAGACTTAGATGACTCAAACTCCAAGAATGGTTCAACCAACTTAAACATCGACCGATCATCAATCCCCTTTCCAACCAATGGAACTTACAAGGCGAGACAGCAACAACAGTAGCAACAACAGCTTAAGTCTAAACTCACTGTACTATCTCAATACCCAAGGTTTCCAATGCCTGTAGGATTTCATCAAATCTAGGATCCCCTAATGCTCTCCCTTTAGCACTAGCCCATCCTTCGACTGCCTTACTACAAGAACTCTCAAATCAGGATCGTTCGTCTAATAAAATTATCACAGAAATCTTATTTCCAACTCCACAAGGAATTAGAAATCAAGAACGACCCGCTTAAAGCCAAAGAATCAAATAAACAAACACAAGCATGAGGTGTTTTCCTAACTAACTATCCTAAAACTCATCGCACCTTATCACTCCATACATTGACCAGGCTCTGATACCAAAATCGACGGGGATGTCGTGACCTGACTCTCGAGTCCACGACAACCCCTGTTCTCTTGCGGTCATTTGATTTGCGACTCTCCAGGATTCATCGCCGACCGTTATTTTTATCTTTTAATTAAACGCATGCGGAAGCGAATCACAATCTCCGGTCAACTATAAAAGCAGGGATAACAGGAAAACCCAACAATAACACATTCCAAAGTACTGCTTTATTTATCTACTGATTAATCCTAGGAAGTTTACAAGCACAAGCCCTTACCACGGGCATCTTCCTATCGAACCAATGAAACCAACAAGTCAGGGTTAATCTACTCCCTTCAAAAACGGCCACGAGCCGTAACACGCGTCGATCCTCCATCCTATGGACCTAAAAATGGTTATTCAATAACCAGTGAGATAAATCTCAGTAAGTCAAAATCCTAAGCCTCGGTTAGGAGACCTACTCGCCTCGAGTGCGCCCTGACGTGCAATGTCTCTATCGCCAACAATTCAACAATAGAGTAACACCCAATCGACTATTAACAGACGCACGATTAGACCAATGCTCATATGCAATTATTAACAGTTAACAATCGCAATCACAGGCACCCTTACCTCGATTTTGCCACACGCAACCTGTATATTACAGTTTATTATATGCTCATCTCAATGCAGCAATTATATCAAACAATCAGAACACCTTTCAAATTGTCTCATGCATCATGCACTTACTCGTGTTCCATTTATTAACATCGTGGGGGAATTTCCTTCCAACACACAAGTTGGTAGTCAACCGGCATAACCGGGCATCATCCCACTACATTGGGCATGGCTACGTCTAGCCCCCAGATGGTATTCCCGAAGGAGCATTGATCCGGCCTCTACCGTGACCCGCATCCGGACCCCGCCCGGGCATTCCGATAATACGGACCTCATCAACCACAGATCCCCCACTGGGTGACGGGCTCTTACGTGATCACGCAAGCACACAAATTAATCATGCTCATTTTATTATCTTTCAGGACAGCCGATGCAGACATGATTCGTGCTTGTACGTATCAATTCATCGCAAACTCTACATGTAATGCGATAATATTTCACACGTAGTCACGCGAATACAAATGCCTTTCACACGTAGTCACACGAATATGCTGAATATAATCAACCCTAATTCACAATCGTAGTCCATAAATTTACTCCACCGAGTATATATTAAACAATATACTCAAAGGCAGCATATATACATGTATTCGATATATAATCCACATGGGAAAAGTACGAACAATAATCCACTCGATATATAATCCACGTGAGGAAAGTACAAACAATAATCCATCGAAATTAATCAATATTAACACCATTAATTAATAACGTACTTTCCAAAAATAATACTTTATTCCAAAAATATTCCATTAATAATTATTCAACAAAAAATATTCAACATCCAAGAATAATATTATCCAACAATCAATATTCAACATCCAAAAATAATTAATCATCCACCACTAATTAATTAATTATTCTTCAAAAACAATTAATTAATTATTACCCAAAAATAATAACCATCAATTTCGAAATTCATAATAAATTAATTAATTCCGAAAATAATAAATAATAATTCCGAATTTAATAAATTATTATTGTTTTATTCCAAAAATAATAATATTTATTAATATTATCCATGATTACCGGTCTAACCCAAATATGGTTAATTAACCCAACCAAGATTACTTTAATCTAACCGTGATTAACCAACTATAGTTACTCTAACCGCAATTAATTTATTCTAACCATGATTAACACTAAACAGGCTTAATCAAATAATAATAAAACACTAATCATCCATCATTCAAAAGCACTAATCAAGCTTAATATTAAACTAATCACCCTAAGGGAGTTTAGCACTCTAAAACAGGTTTAGAAAATCAACTCACGCGTTTAGTGATTCCGACGACACGAGCGCGACGACGGAGACGAGGGGAATGAACTTCCGATGCGTCTAGACGAGGTGGCCCGAGACCGGATCTCGGCGGCTGTCCACGTGACAAAGGGCTACGAAACGGAGGAACCGGCGGCACGGGGCTGGCTGATGGGCGGCCCGGCGACTCCGGACGACGGCCAGCAGCTCCGACGAGGTAGGCGGCGACTCCGGCGAAGGGGAAAACAGAACTGAGAGAGGGAAAATGGAGGCGTGCAGCAGCTGGTTCGGGGGTGGCAACCGGCTAGGGTGGCTCCGGTGCTGGGCAAACGGCGGTGGCTAGGGCGGAGGGACGACGGCGAGGTGGCGGAGGTCGGGCAGTGCTAGGTCGGCTCGATTCAAACCAGAACCGAGGGTGAGAAAGAGAGAGAGCAGCGACGAAAAGCAGCAGGGCGGTGGCTCGTGGCGGCGGTCCGGCGTCTGGCAAGGCGGCCGGCGTTGCAACGACGGCAGCACGACCAGATTTGGAGCAGGACAGCAGCACCGTCGAATAGAGGAAGAGGAGAGGAGCGGTGCAGCTGGGCAGGTCCGGCTCGGCTCAAAGCCGGCGGACGGCGACTCACCGGCGACCGGGCGAAGAGCAGGGGCAGTGGCGGTCGGCGATGGCGGCAGCAGCAGCAAGCCGGCGTCGACCAGCAGAGAAGAAGAAGAAAGGAAGAAGAAGAAGCTGCTGGGAAGGGGTCGAACGTGCTGCGCAAGCTGCGCGGAAGAGAGAGAGAGAGAGAGAGAGAGAGAGAGACCCACATGGGTGTGTCGGGCAAGTGGGGGAAAAAGAAGAAAGAGATAAGGGAGAAGACTAGTCAAGGGGGGAAAAGATATAAGATAGGGGCAAGTGGGTGTCGACGGGGGAAGGAAACGTGAGGGGGAAGAGAAAGAAAAGAGGGAGGAGAGAGAAACGTGCGGAGGAAGTTGGGGGAGGAAAAAGAAGAAAAAGACAAAAGAAAGTGAATAACACAAAAATCTAAACAAGCACCTGGAGGGGGTTATTTTGATCTTTTTACCCCCGAAGATAAATTAGAAATATTTGGCCCAAAAAAACTTCACCAATAATCCTTTTTCCAATAATTCGCCACCAATAAATCCGAGAATCAATGAGACAATGCAATATTTAGTCTCGACATCCTTAAAAATTTGATACCCAATCGGATTGAAATTCGTGATTAACATCGATCAATCGCGACTTTAGTACGACCTAACTTTCGGGCGGCGTTCAGGGGTTCTCGCACGCTTGACCCGTGGTTGATAGCTTTTCAATCCACGATCGTGCATTCAAATCAGGGCGATCCTCGATTGTCATGTAATCACGAGAGGTTAATTGCTCACACTGAGTACATGGCCAAAAAGAAATCGGTTTAACGTCATTCGCAATTAATATCGAAATCGTGCGGAATCACCCGCAATCCGACCTCGTACTTTTGCCGAATCGATTTATTTCCGTTTGCTAATTAGCCTGCAACAGTGTAGTATTATTCCCCTTTGATCCTTATGGTCGAGCGGCTTATCCCTGATTAAATTCACTAGTCGTACGCGTATCAATCCTCAATTGCCTTGTCGAACAGTTAGTTAACTCGTGAGCGGCCAACTCAGAGTAAACATAACTAATAGTGCATTGATAAAATAACCATTTCACATATCCCGAAATGGATCGAAATTCAGGATATTACATTTAGGGTCGAGCTCCATGGTTCAAAGCAATCGGAGCCTTAGGCTTGGGCTTGAGCTCTAGCCATAGCAGATACAAGATGAAAGAAGAAAAGTAAATGTTAAACAAAGAAAATGAGGGACAAAAAAAATGAGGAAAAAGCAAGTGCGGGGAGGGAGGGAGGGAGGGAGGGAGGGAGGGAGAGAGAGATTTATGCAAGTTAGGCCCAACACGACATTTGACGCATTTTGAATGGATTAGTATTTTGCTAAGTTCGTGCAAGAGATTTATGCAAGTTAGGCCCAACACGACAGTTGACGCATTCTGAATGGATTAGTATTTTGCTGAGTTCGAGCAACTTGGGTACCCAATATTTTCTTGAGGGAAGAGAGAACTATGGTTAGTTAGGCTATGCCTATATAACTATCACTTGCTCCTGATCAATTTCGATTTCTAGGTCGAACCCAAACCTATCCTTTTTTCTCTCTTTTTATTTTTTATTTGCCCTCTTTTAAAACTCTTTTACTTAGTGAAGAAAAGAAAACGAGCAGATTTTTGGCAAATATGGAAAAAGAAGAAGAAGAAGAAGATGAGTAGATTATGCGAAATAGGCTTCGGTTTAAGAATTTATTTTCTAAAGGTGCCAAAAGAAAATTACACATTTGGTTCACATATGATCTGAGCATTCTTCTACATAATCATAGAACTAAATCGGAATCTCTAGCTTGCAGAATCGAATAAAATAGGTATGTGTCACCACCTATCCTCGAGGGGCTATCATCGGAGAAACAAGTTTAAGGTATTTATTTGTCAATTACAAATGCGGACTCTTTCAAGTCCATACCTCACGAGATGGTGGATTTTTCATTTAAGTTTGGATTAACCCAATCAAGATTTTATGTGATGAGTCACCACTAGCCAATTAAAGTCACTTAGAAACCAATTAAAACACGAGAGTGTCGTCTCAATTTATACAAAACTAGAGATTGCAAATTCGGGGACTAGATTATAAAAGCTATATAGTTAGTGCCATTTCGATACCTAAACTTGATTATATTCTTAACTAAAGTATATTTCATGTGGTCTTCTCATCAATTTTTAAGACTAATCCGGTAAAGTTGCATTTGGTCGACCGGATAAAAGCTAGGGTAGGACATGTTTTATCCTATCTTGTATTTAGTAGTGTTCTATGATAGGATAATGTCGGATATAGATCAGATATAGCTTGGATAAAAAAATCCGAGGGGGTGGGATAGATTTGGATAGGATTTCTATTGCCCATTTTTCTAGGAACCTTACGCTCCACTCGTTGTCGTCTTCATCCCCGCACCTTGTGCACCTTCATCAAAAAAATTTCTCAGCTTCTTTTCCTTCACTGCCTCCTCCGATGATCACATCCTCGACATCGGCTGTAGAGTCAACGGCTCCATGCGCTATCGCTGCCCACTCCCGGCACCTCCTTAGACAGTGCTCACTCCATGGAGGCCACCTACCACGCCCCCTACCTCGACAACATTTACGCCAAAGTCCTCCGAGTCCTCAAGCCCGACGCCCTCTATGTCTCCTACGAGTGGGTCACCACCGACAAGTACCATGGCGAAAAGCCCACCCACGTCGACATCATCCAAGGGATGGAGCGCGGCAATGCCTTCCCAAGGCTTTGCAGCTATGCTGACATCGCGGCCACCTTCAAGTTGGTTGGGTTCGAGGTGCTAGAGGAGTGGGACCTAGCAGCACCCCCCGCCACATTCCTTCACCTCTTGTCCTCCCTCAAACCCTTCTCCCCAAGTCACCCTTCAATCGCCTCTCAGTCGATAGCTTCAACGTCAAGCAAATCTGGTAGCAAATTGATCTCCAGTCCCAGCCATTGCTGTCAAGTTTGCAGCATGAATTGAGGCGGCTCAAGAAGAACCCGGATGAATTATCAAATCTTTTTGGGGGCGGCGAGGCTTCGGAGGGGAAAAGGGAGGGCCTTGGAGGAGGCGGGGATGTTGAAGAGAGCGAATGTGGTAGCAACGTTGATGATTTGGGCGACGTTAATGTGACGGCGACGTTGATGAAGGCGACGTTGAAAATATTCGACTTTAAATACATAGTTCACCAAATAGTGGATACGATACGAAGAAATCCTAGATGACCAAATATAGCCTAAGTATTTATGTAATGTTTTGTAGTCTTAACCATGCTACAAAGGAAAATCAACAACCAATGAATTGAAATTCTACTCTTCTAGTTCGAAACTCTGGTTTTGAACAAATACTATGATTAGGAAAAATCATGGAGTATGCTCTGCACTTACTCGTAATGGGATCTTGTGCATTAGAATTTTCAATATCATCAAGCTTCCTACAATCTAAGTTCATGGCTTGAGAAGGAACTTGATGGTTAAAAGACAGTCCTTATTAAGGCCAGTAATGCCGTGTATGTGGGATAGCATACTTACTCTATGTATCCTACTCTTGTCTATGAATTAGATTATAAGCCCCTCTATGGTGTCAGAGCTTGGATTTTTTTTAATCATCTTTGTTTGTTTGTAACCTAGTTTTTGAAACTAGAAGAGTTACTCCTCATTATGGAACCCTCTAACTCAACATCACCTAACTCCCTTCCAGCTTCTTTTACCTCTGTTGTTTCTCTTGCACCTCCTCTAGAACTTCATAAGTCTACATTTTTTCAAGATAGACTACCTCTATGAGGTTGCTTATCTTTCTGGAGATAGTAAGATTTCTAAAGCCCAGCCACCTATGATGAACCCATTTATTGCTTTTGCCAAACGACCTTCATTTTCACCCCTTCGATCCATCAAACATCTAATTAAGCATACTCCTTGTAGTGTCAAAGAGTATGTTCCCTCTCCAATGAGCTCGGCAATGATACACCCACCTCTATTTTGGAGTCATTAGACTTGCCCTAAAATTCATGGGCGAAGAGGTTTACCTGTTGCTGTTCGAATTGCCTTGCTTTTGACACTCGCTTTCTCGACTACCAACATGGTTGTGTTGGTACCGTCCATACAACAATGAATGCAGAAACTGTTTTTGTGACGCTCTTTCTAAATTTCAACATTGCATTTGCAAACCCCAATCTCCTCACCGCCCTTACAATACAGCTACAGATTACCATAGCTTCTCAGACTCTAGGATCCATTGCTGCTACTTTACACAATCAAATGATCTAGTGAGTGCAAAACCATGCCATAGATCTCAACCTACTAAATTCGAAAGACGCTCTAGTCATCTTTGTTGACCATGACCAAACCTCCTGTGCTTATGTACCTTGACAAATCCTTTGGGATTAGCCTGTCAAACTTCTTCTGAATAGTCCATAGAACCCTAGTTCATCAAGAAAAAAGACGAGGCAGTCACTATTAAGTTCAATAAGGAGAAAGAGGATTGGCCCTCTATTTTTCCTATTATTCTTCATTTCACTCCCTATCCAACCAATCCAGTTACTAGTGAGATAGACTCCAAAAAACTCATTCACTCATTCAACTCACATGGACAACTTGAAATGCACAAGCAGCGACCTAAGCATCGACTTTAAAAAAGAAAACAATATAGAGCAACCAATATTGTAAAGCTCTAAGAACTCATTCAGTTGGTTTTCAAAAAAAAATTTAAGGATTTTCAATTTTTATTCAAGACTAAGAAGAGTCTATTTCGAAAGAATTTCTAAAATTGATTCAAGCCCCTAAAAGTCTGATGGAATCAATTAAGATAATTTACTTGAACATTTTTTTTTTCAAATTTTTTATTTTTTTGGGAATTTTTATTTTTAATTATTTTTAGATTTTTTATTGGTTTTCTGTTTTCTGACTTTGCAAATTCTTATTTCGGATTTTCTCACTTATTGTTATTTTTATAATTTATAATTTTTTTAATTTTTTATAACTTTTAATTTTTTATATTTTTATTCATAAAATGGACTTCGGACTAGGTCAGGGAACTCGACTTGACTCGCTCTCCCGGACCCTAATGGTCCGAGTTGGGTTTTCGGATCTGATCCGGGTAGGGCAGAATCCAGGCTTACTTCTTTGGGCCCTTGGTTTGACTAGGCTCAACCAATGAGCCCAATCAAACCTGTCCAAAAGCTCCAAAGAACAAAGCCCAACGGAAGCCACCGTCGGCCCACATCAATAGTCAGCCCAGTCCTTAAATCTAAACCAAACCCAAACGAACTTTGCCTACATAGTCAGCCCTGCTTTTATTAACACTCTAGCCCATACTTTTTCTTTTTTTTATTATGGATTAGTATTGCAAAAAACTCCAAACTAGTACACTTGTAATAAATTTACCCCAAATAAAGACAAAAAATCCAAACAGGTACACTTGTGACAAATTTACTCCAAACTAATTTTTTTGATAGCTAAAAACCTCAAACCGATACATTTGCGATAAATATACCTTTCATTAAATTGAGTTAATATGATAAAAAATCACAAAACTTGTATAATTGTGACAAATGGAGAGAAAAATCCCAAACTAATACATCAATTATGTATCATCCAATTCAATAATTTGATAATAAAATTTAATGGAAACTAATAGAAGATAAATTTGCCATAAGTGCACCAGTTTAGGGTAAATTTATCAAATGTGTATCAATTTAAGATTTTTTATGGTCAAAAAATTAGTTTGGGATAAACTTGTCACATGTGTACCAGTTAATGATTTTTGCAGTATTAATCCTTTTATTATTTTTGTATTTCACTTTTCTTTTTCTATTTTATTTTTATTTCTTATTTTTCTATAGGTCGTCTCTTGCTTTTCATTAGAAGAAAATTTTTTATTTCACATAAAAAGAGAAATGCGTAACTTCAAGACAAAACCAATCCCAAAAAATTACATTCCAGTGCAAATTCGAAAAATGAAGCAACTTAGTATAGCTTGTAGAGATTCGTTTATTACACAAAAATGAATATGTTATTATTTCAAAGCATAATCGATGGCCAATCATTGAAACTCACATTAGTGATGAACACATGTTAAGATTTTCCTCTTTGATAGTTACTTCTTTGCCAAAAGGCAATGTGCTTTTTAGCGTTCTTAACACCAGCAGCACCAATAGGTTGAAAAAATATAGAGAACACCTTGTAAATCCTAGATCTATAGCTAGATTGGGATAGAAAAGCACCCCCAATCTAATTTGAACTCTAATCGAGAGAGAATAGCTGCAAAATAAATACCAGTTGATTACAAAATCATAACGCGACAGAGTTTCGAAGATTTGCAGAGACAACTGTATGGAGCAAACACCTAAAATTAAAGCACATGACCCCCTTTCCCGAGCGACATCTGACGAGCTTGACTAAAACTTAAATTCAATTTTAAAGATGGTCACCGACCAGCCGCTGCCTATGCTTATTTGAACACCATCAATGATCTCTAATTGATCGGCAGTTTCCACCATCGCCGAAATAATTCCGGTGAGGGACTTTCAAGCTCAAAAAATCACATAATCCAAATATAATCTAATTCTAAGAAATGATTGGAGCGGTCTCAAACTGTGAGCTTCGCCAGCGACGAAGAGCTTTCCGGCGAAGGAGGTGCACACACGGCCGACTCAAACCGAAATCAAAGTGCCACGAAATCATACAAAGAACAAAGATAGCATGGAATCAGTGACAATACTACAACAAATAGAGTATATAACGAAGCTCCACTGCATCGTTTTTGCGAAATCAAACTCAGTAATTATTTTAGGCATTTCATCGAGCAATTAGCGTGTGATTCAAAATGTATGTTCTAAAGTAAGATTCAATGCGATTTTTGGCTTGAATATGATGTATGTATTGAGGATGTCCCACATCGATTGTGGAAGAAAATGGTGTGAGGCAAAACCTCACCCTTTGAGCTAGCTTTTAGGGTGAGGGGTTGCTGTGCCTCCGACTCAAAGCCATAAGAGGAAGATTGTTGTCGCGCCCCCAACCTATGACCAATGTGTGAGAGGGAGATTGTCGAGGATATTTCATGTTCGGTGACCTCAAACCACAAGTACAGAACAAAACAGAGCATGAGTGGGGAAAATGGGAATTTCCTGGCCAAAGCAAAGAGATCTAATCGGCAACGGCGAAGAGTGTCTGGCTAGGCCTCTTCCTTTGCTATAGATGAATCACACTTCCATGCGACCTTTGGCATAGAATTGATGAGGCATGATTCTACGGCGTAAGCTTTGGTCGAAGCTCTAAGAGGCATGATTCTACGGCGTAAGCTTTGGTCGAAGCTCTAAAATTCGACGATGAGCTCCGCTGAAAAGCCTTTTTATGAGAAAACTCTTACTCAAAAACAAGTTGTTCTCCTTTTTCTCTCTTTCCTCTTTGGGTGCGTTTGGTATGGCATTTAGAAAGCCCCTTGAGAAAAATTTTGGGTGTTGGCAACCCATCCCCAAAGGGCTTTCAAGTGAAAGTTAGCATTTTGAATACTAAAAGCTCAAGGCAAGTCCCCCCGCTTTGAGCTTTCAGCATTCCGAGTAATGAAAAATTATCGTTTGCCTATTTGCCCTTAAAATATTATTGAAAACCCACTTTTGCCCTTCTTAAAAAGGTGAAACCCTAATTCCTTTGAAACTTCACGTTCTCTCTCCCTTGCGACATCAAATTCTGGGAAAATTTCAAAAAAGGGCCTCAAGTCCCTTCAATTTTTCAAATAAGGGTCCGAAGTTGACTTTGTTTCAAATAAGGGCCTGAAGTGTTGTTATTTTTTCAAATAAGGGTCTGAAGTAAATCTTATTTCAAATAAGGGCCTAAAGTGGTTATATCTGTTTCAAATAAGGGCCTAACTTTCCGGTAATTAAGGGTATTTTCGTCATTTACTATTTTTTCTTTTTTTTTCTTTTCTTTTTTTTGATCATCTTCTTCTCCGTCACCGGTGGCCGGCCGGCCACCGGTGAAGTGCACACCGGCGGGCGAGGGCTACCCTCGCCGCCGTGGGTCGGCCGGCGAGGGACGGCCTCGCGCCCTGTGGGAGGCCGCCCCGTGGCCGTCCGCGAGGTCGGCCTCGCCGCGCCCAACGAGGGCCGACCTCGCCGCGGTTGGCGAGGGCCCGACCTCGCCGAGATCGCGGCGGGGTCGCCCGCGGCCGACGCAGGGCCCGACCTCGCCAGATCTGGCGAGTTCGCCTCGTCCGCGGCTGGCGAGGCCGACCCCGCGGATCCGCGGGGTCGCCCTCGTCCGCGGCAGCGAGGCCGACCACGCCGGACTGGCGAGGTCGCCCTCGTCCGCGGCCGGCGAGGTGGCCTCCTCGGGCGAGGGACCGGGCCTTGGGCCGCGAGGGTGGCCGCTGCCGGATCGGGCAAGGGCGACCCTCGCCCAGCCCTCTGTGGGCGTCGCCGGTGGCCGGTCGGCCACCGGCGATGATGAAGAAGATGAAACCAAAAAAAAAGAAAGAAAAAAGAAAAGAAAAGTGGCAAATGACAAAAATGCCCATGATCAGTCCGAAAATTTAACCGGCCGGTGACCGGCAAGATCAAGCCCTCATTTGAAACAATTATGGCCACTTCAGGCCCTTATTTGAGACAAGGTCAACTTCGGGCCCTTATTTGAGAAATTGAGAGGACTTGGGGCCCTTTTTTGGAATTTTCCCTCAAATTCTGCTCCTCTTCCGCGCTCTCTCCTACGCGATGACTGCCGTTGCTCTTCCGACGCTACGCTCTACTACTCCTTGCTTGATTGCGCCGGCAACAACCTCGGCTCCTCTTCCGACGCGACGATTGCTGAAAGAGAAGGTGGTGTTGGGTTTCTCCATCTTCTCAGATTCTCTGTCCTTCTGCCAAGTTCGCTGTAATTCCAAAGCTTGATCTCGCGACAGCGAAAGACATCGCTTCGGTGCGAGGAAGAGGAGGACGAGGACTTGATTCACCACGAGTTCGAGCTCGATAGAATTTTCGATCCCGCGGATCCGAGATAAGAACGCCCTTCTTCTCCGAAACGAAGGTAATCTGCGGAATCGCCACTTTGCAGCTCTTAGCCTCTTTCTTCTCAAGGTTGAATTCTCGCGTCGGCGAATGAGTCTTTGGGTCTTGATTTTCGCGCCAATGCCGCCCTATCGGTTGCATGTTTGCTTTGTTTGATTGGTTCTCCGGGTATTCGTAATTGTTCGGGAAGGGAAGAGTCAATTTCGCTCCGCCTCGCTATTGGGAGAGTTTCATTAGTCCCCCAGTAAGATGCTAGTGCAAATACGATAACTCTCTCGATCAAGTTTGAGATATCTGTTCATGTCCTGTGTATTGAAAGATCACTCTCGGTTCGGTTCAAGTTGGAGGCAAATTTATGATTAGCAAAGAAGCAACGGCTTGTAGCATATGTGGCTATCGGCGAGGATGAGTGAACTGCTCATAGTTTTCAAGTTTTTGGTTCCCTTATCCGACTTGTGATTCTTGTATAAGATAGAAGGAAACCAAGTTAGAAGCATTTTGGAGCAAACTAGCCATTCCCCTTCTTCTCGCCGAGGAGTCCTTCTTCTCTCTTGCGTGCTTTGAACTTTAATTGGTGTTGATCACCATTTATTATGTCAACTAACAGTGATGTGTAGATGATCTGGAAACTTTGTTTGTTGTTATGAAGATGAAAGGCATAGTTGGGGAGGACTCAGTATGCCATTCTCACTTCTTACATCCCGTCCCCGTCCGTGAATGCATTTCGACCGATGTAAAAGAAAGTGTATTACGTGGGAGTCATTTGGATATGTGAGTTGATGGGAAGAGTATTATTCGTGCACTCAATTAACTTTCTAGTTGGACTCCATGAGCTTCTTGATTATTAAACACATGTGCTGCCCAAAATATAGAAGGATTCATGATAAAAAGATTATCGCTTTGCACTTGCCATCCTCAATATCAAAGTATAAAGACTAGATTCCCTGTCGGTCATCAACACAACATTGATGCTGTTAAGTCTGTTCAACTTGAAATGAAATTCTTTAAGAAGATCCCATCGATGATGTTTAGGGAATGAATAGTGAAGGCATGCCTGTGCTTCTCTATATTTCGGTGATTTTGTTGGATGACGTCTAACTGTAATTTGAAGGATAGAGTCTGCAGATAGATAGTTTTGCTCATGCACATGCCATATTGGCTGAGAATTCATTTGTAATGATGGCTGATGATGACTACCTAAGTTTTACAGTGGACCTTTCTTTTATTGTCTATGTCATCTTAAAGGTACCTAACAAAATGGGAGATAAGAAAACGAAAGCGCGTGGAATGTATATGGCAGAATCAATGCACTTCTTTGTTGGATTTTTGTGTCACTTCCCATATGCCATGTATTATGCTGTCTTGCTTTCTCTTTTTTTCTGCCCCGCGTGGTCATTTTATGGATCAACCTGTTGACTTTACTTACTTGAGCGGGATCAAAGACAGGATCGAAGATCTTGCATGACATGGCTGCTTCGCAAAAACTCTTCTGTTGGAAATTGTTCCTTAAATGGAGAATGGACTGTTGTTGGACGACGGCATGGCAAACAAAGAAGATATGTCCCAAGGATCAAACTGCCGAAGTAAGAGAAGCATGGACTCCAGCAGATGCCAACATTTTTTTCACCAATGTGCGTGACGCATAGGTGCTATTTGTGTAACCCGATTAATATTGTTGATTAGCATTGTGAAAAACCATGTGCTAGGAGAAACAGATTGGCTTTGTCGTTAAGTATCCGCGTGTGAAATGGAATTCAACGAATTTTCCCAAAAAAGAAGAAGCAATGTGACTCAATTATGAGGTGAGTTGCCATTTATCTTTTCCCAATTCTCGTTTACTTCATAAAGAGCATTAGCATTTTGAATTAAGTAGTCTTAATTTTCTTGTTTCCTTTTGTCGGTTGCCAACATTTATGTACTTATAGCTGGCGAAAGAATTCAATTATACAAATCCCATAAGGTAGCCGACTTGCACAAATTGAAAGTTCAAGATGCTGGTGATAAAAGCAACAAAATTGAAGGCACATACCATATAAGTATTTCGTCTTGCCCTAGAGACGATCTAGAGTTTGATATTCCGACCTATCTTGATGACCATTGCTATCAAGAAAATTCGAGCCAAGTTGCGATCTCTCTCCAATCACCCCCATACATTCTTTTCTAGAAAGGAGTTGCAAAAATTGGCTATTATATCTCGGGACCTTTTAGTTCCACGGTTGGCCAACATGGGCTAATGAACCAACCTCACACAGTTCCATCGACAAATTGTGAATCTTTCGACACTATGACGACAAAAGTTTAGAAAATTCGAAAACAAGTCCTTAAATCAAACAGTTATGAATTTAGGAAATAGTTAAGTTAAGGATGTTTGTAATTTTTAAGGATAATGAGTTTTTTTCCTTGAAGCATATGTTATCACGTTTATTATAATGAAAGTATTCTTCTTATAATTAAGAAAGAGAGTACATGAATTTTTTTCATTCAATATTTTTAGCAAAAAGAAGATTTTATTTTTTATTAAATTGTTTGCACAACATCTTTAACATTGTTATCAAATATAAATTTAAAAAAATCCACATTTTTTTAAATTTTAAACAAGTAAAAATTAAAAAGCTTACATTAATCAGCAAATAGGCTTTTCGAAGCAGAATTTACCAAACAGTCTTTGCATTTACCCCAAAGCCTTTTAGGCTAAACTACTTTGCATTTCGCCAATGGGCTTTTTAAATGTTGAACCAAATGCACCCAGCTCTCTCTCTCGCAAACTCTCCGTTTTTCTAGAAAATGAGCGTTCTCTCCCTCTCTTTCCCTCAAGCAAGCTCTCCGTTTTTTCTAGAAAATCAGCGTTCTCTCCCTCTCTTTCCCTTTGCTTCTCGGCCGCGCGTCCTCCTTCTGCCAGCACGCCCCCAAATATTCCTTTTCTGTCATGCTAACAGAATCCCCAGTAGGGGTGTCCAAAAAACCCACCCAACCCAATCTTAACACAACGCCAACATCACCCAAACATGAAACAAGTATGGTACATATTTCGAGTCATAATACTATTCGAATAATAGTTATAAATACAAGCGGAATAGATATTTTGGGTTGGGTTAGGGTCCAAACATTGTTCCACCCAAAGGCTTCAACCCAAACACTTGCCCAAACCTTGGGAAACATTTTGGAACTCTGGAGCCTGTCTTCGCCTTCTCCTCCTCATCGACTCTGGCACCGTCGACGGCTCTTCCTCCTTGTTGAATCTCCTTGGTCTCTTCTTGTCCCTTGTGCCGGTAGCTCCTCCCCAATCGCCACTCGCTTCTCTCCTCCACCTCTTCTCTCCAAGTAAGAGGCCGCGATAGATTACTCCCTTTTTTGGGTTTTTCTGACGTTTTCTCCGGATTGTTTGGTGCTTTGGGGAGAGAGAGGGCTGATGAATCGTTGCTTGACCTGTGTGTTTGACAAAGCTGTCTGAATCTAGGTATTGATGAGAGCAGAAAGATTGTGTCTTTGGAGTGTCGACGGGAATTGTCATAGTCATTGCTTTAGTGGGCCTCCTCTCCTTTGCCACCTCATCCCGTTCGCCAAGCTCCTGGACTGCTACGGCCTTTCCAAGTCGGCGCGCAACACACACTGCGTCCACTCTAGGAGCGTCAAGACCTAGTTCTCCGCCGAGGTTTTTATCCAGAATCGGCTCATCGACTTTTGCACAAGATGCGGGTGCATTGTTGATGCCCGCAGGGTGTTCGATAGAATGCCCGACAAGAATACCTTCACATGGAACACCATCTTAGGCAGGTTGATCAGATCGGGGTCTCCTACGATGCGGAAAGGATATTTTAAATTTATAATTTTTTTTTTTACATAAAGCAAAAAAGATACAAAAAAAATTTACAAATTAAAAAAAAAAAACCCGAAAAATGACCCGACCCAAACCGACCCACTTTGGTTTTGCGCTTTTGGCTTATGTGTTTCGCGTCGGTCGGAGGTCGAAACAAAGAACCCTTACGCTTCGGGTTGGGTTGGGTAACATCAAAACTCATCCCAACCCGACCGACTGACACCCCTGCCAGCCAACTTATTTCTTCTAGAAGCCTTGGAGTTGCTTCCGTCACCTTTCGCGCTCATCTTGCTTCGCTCACAGACTGCTCACCCATGTCCGAGTCACGGTCACTGCTCCACGCTCATAGGCGCGAGCGTGCGGGAAATAACAAAGGGGCCGGACCCTCCTTTCTTTTCTTTTTTTTCTCAGGGGCTCAAATCATGAGCTAAAAGTTAGAAAGAACCTTGGGCCCGAAAAGAAATAATATTTGGTCAAGAGAAGGAAACACTAGGCCGGATGATGGGCTTAGTAGGCCGAAAATTCTTCCAAAAATGGGTTGACTTGAACCGGCCCACCCGATTTTTAATTTTTATCATCATCATCATTATCATCATCTTTTTTTCATATATATTTATTATTTATTATTTATTTAACAAAAATAAAGTGTCAACGGTATAGAATAATTGTTCCATTGGGATAGGATTAAGCACGAATAGGAATGAAATATCCACCAAGTTGGATTTGGCTATATCTATGTAAATATATGACAATACTTTCTTTTTTAAGGTTGCTACTAAGTTGGACACATAGGGCTATGATTTGCAAGTGATTAATTATTTTCCTTCCAAGGGGGACTTTCTTGTACTTTCCACTAATTTTATTTCAAATTAATATTTGCAATGGATTAATTATATATATAGTTAAAATCAATCCTTTTAACAATTTCACTCCCAATTCATGAGCTAGCGTGAAAGATGAAGTGCCGGTTTTTTGCATTTCCCCATTTCTAAATGCCAAACGCACCCTGAGAGCAAGGTTTGAAAAGAAGAGTAATTTCATCGTCATCTCAAAAGAGAAACAAAGAAGATGATTATTGAAATCACATGCCAAAGAGAAATGAAAGCTTGGGGGAGGGATGGGTTTAATCTGGGTACGGCTCCAAACGCGCTTCAATAGAATGAAGATATCTTCCCACCCTTCCAAGAAAGCCAACGATCTTGCCAACCCTCTCTTCCGACGGGATACGAAATGGCATCAGTTTATCTCGCTTTTGCCGTGATTTCGGAATGAAACACCCGTAAGTTTTATCCGAGGTATATATTTTCAGGTCGTGGATGATAGATTGACCAGTATTTCCATCTTCGTCCACCCAAACCTTTATCGAAAGTAGACGCTCTTTGGGATAATCCAGCAAGACCTGCAAGAATAGCAAAGCGAAACATGCTGCGCTTGTGAGAGCAGATGAAGGTTCAAAACTTAAACTGTAGATGTAGGAAGCCAAAATAAGTGCCCCAGTCTTCGATGGAAAGATACAATGCTTCATGAAGCTAAGAACGTTATGAAAAGCAACACGTATGCATGAACGACTTACAGATAAACAAAAGACAAATAGGGGAAGGGCAGAGAGAGAGAGAGAGAACGAGAGAGATGGATTAACCTCCACGTATTTATCTCTGCTTTTTTCACCAGGTTTCAATCCCAACACGAAGGAACCATTGTTATCGTATCCCATCCCGTGTTCAGAGCCCGACATGAAGGAACCATTGTTATCGTATGCAATCCCGATAGCCTTAATTGCTTTGCCGAAACTGATACGAAATCCCCTCACATTAGTATGCACTCCATCATCCCATGGAATCCCACCTGAGCCTTTAGTTGGTGGTCCAACGGTTTTGAAAGGATACATGCGCGGTACGAGCTCCACATACACTTCTATAGAAGTAAGAGTGTTGTTATCAGGGTCCCACGCTCCATTAAAGCTAGTGATTTTGCTTCCAATCGATGGATACCAAAAGCACTTCTTTGTCTTCTTGCCACAGGTCTTATATATTTTTTTATTGCTTTCAAATGTGAGTGACTGGATAGCACCGTCATTTCGCAGGGAACCAGATATCGATGTTAAGTACTCCCGTGGATAATCCAATGAAACCTGCACAATCTCACAAATTTCTTTTAAAATTGGACGAGCAGTGTAAACAAAACCTATTTGTTGAGTTTAATCTACCGAACCATGTGACAAGACACATATCAAGATCGTCTCCATCAATGAGATAAATGTAAAAGGATAAAAGATGCTAACCAGGGTGGGCTGGGCATCATCCATACTTGGGTGACATCGGTTTCCCCTACTGTCGTACACAAATTGAATGGAATTGATATTAATGTCGTGATTTACCACGATTTGCCTCACATCTTTGCATTCCCTGTGATCCCAAGCACTTCCACCTGGGACTCCAAATGGCCCGATTGATTTAATTGAGTCGAGATGCGAGGACAGTTCAAAATATGCTCCAATTGCTTCAAGATACTCACCACTTCTCCCATAAAATCCAACAATTTTGCCACCCATTATGGGAGATGAGAAGTGTATTCCCTCTTCGTAAGCAATAAATTCTAACGTTCTTTTATTGGTCCCAAACTTGAGAGATGTAATGCCTTGTTCCGTGTAATACCCCGACATTGAAGTCAGAGTCTCACCTTCACGTAGTGTTCGGCTCTGCAATAATGGACATAATCATCAAACGCGTGATTTAATTAGTCTCGAAGGAGTCTCCCGCTAATGGAGGAAATGGAAGTTTCGTAAGGATTTAATAAAGCATATGCACGGAAGGGGACGTACCTCTGGAGGCTTGATGCCATCAGAAATGCCAAGATGTTCCTTCAGTGGCGATGGGCTTCCATTCTTCAGTTCATAGCAGAAACTGATTGATCGAATGAATCTCTCAGCAAATCCAACAGTGAGTTCTCTTACATTGGTATAGTTGTCATCCCTATCATCCCAATTTGACACGTCTGAACAACCAAATAACCCCACCGACTCGAAGGTATGGTATTGTTTGACTTTTGCTCCGATAGATTCAAGATAATCATCAATGGTTCTCCCGAAAAACTCGGTAACTTTTACAGCTTTTGATGGTGAGGAAAAGTGCTTCCCTTCCTCTCTACCAATGGGCCCTAATATTCTTTTATTGGTTTGAAACGTGAGCGACTTGATTACAATGCGACCATCATGTGTATTTTCGAAATATCCAGAAAAAGAAGTAATGCACTCGTACGGGGTTTCCAATTTAACCTGCAAAAAGGCCACAAAAGCACATATTCGACATGAGTGACAATATGTTGCATCATTCGATATAAAATGTGATTTGGATTATAAAATAAGTTACATATGCTAAGATTAGTATAAATCGTGTCTCTAATCAATTTGGTGGCACATTTTATTTTGTGAACTGTTTATTTTGTCTTTGCCTAACTTTGATAAAGTGAAGTTATTACTTAATGAAAAATTATTAAAAAAGTTCCAAATCTATTGCAATTTTTCCGATTTAGTCTTAAATCTTTTTTTTCCGATTCAATCCTAAATTTTTTACAATTATGCCGATTTAGTTTATTCGACCAATTTTGACTGGCCGGTGCTAATTGCTTAGCCAATGCCGATGTGATAATTTTTTAATAATTTTTAATAATATTTTTCTTTTTTTTTATTTTTTCCTTTTCTTTTTTTTCTTTTCTTCCTCCATTTGCCTTTTTTTTTTCCCCATAATGGTTGGCGAGGCTCCGGCAAAACTTGTCGGCCATTGGGCAAGAGCCTTGCCACCGACGACGATCACAGCCCTCACCCAGATTTGGGCAAGGCTTGGGAGCCGTGGTCGAGGTGGCTTCACCCGGATTTGGGTGAGGCTGGCCTCGCCATGGCCTTGCCGGTGGCCATGGCCTTGCCAGACAAGTTGAGGACTCTGCTCAACCCATCGAAGACAATCCAAGCACCCACTTTCTTTTTCTCTTCTTCTTCATGCTTCAAATTCAAGTCTCCCCACAGCAAAATGTCGAAGATGGAATGCTGACCACTCTGGAGGAGAAGATGAACAGCCAACAGCACACCCCCCCCCACTTCACACGTCTCTCGAGGTCTCCTCTTCCCTCCCCCAAAAAAAGAAAAAGAAAAACGAAAACCAACTTTATATTTCCCCAGATCTGCATTTCTCTCTCCGCTCAATCCATTGAAGATGCTTAGGAGTCAGCATTGAGGGAGATGAGGAAGGCGAGGTCACTTTTACCCATGGCTAGCAAGGCCATGGTGAGGCTGGCCTCGCCCAGATCTAGGCGAGGTTGGGCGAGGGTTGTGACTATCGCCAGTGGTAGGGCCCTCGCCCAGTGGCCGGTGAGCCTCATTGGTCATTATGGGGAAAAAAAGCAAAAGGAGAAAGAAGAAGAAAAAAAAAAAAAAAAAAAAAAAAATTATTAAAAAATTCAAAAAAAAATAAAAATTTATTAAAAAATTTGCATTTTAGCATTGGCCAGATAATGAAAATTTGGCCGGATTCGAGGACTAAACACCGCGAAATGTTTAAACTACAATCGGCACAATTATAAAATGTTTAGGACTGAATCGACGTAATTGTAAAATGTTTAGGATTGAATCAGAAAAATTACAATAAATTTATGACTTTTTTGATAATTTTCTCTATTACTTAACAATCATGCAAATCCTCATCTGTCTCTTCTCTGGTTTGAACTTTTCATGTGCAATTATTAAGAATCTCAGAGTTCATAGAGTCCGTCTTTGTCTAATGTTTTGATAAGCTTTTTTTCTTTTTTGGGGTCAGAGCTATTATAAGCTAGAAAAATGAATTTACGACCATTCAAGTAGAAACGGAATAAAGAGAAAAACAGAGAGTCTAGATACAACCTTGAAAGTATTCATCCTGCCATTTCCACCGTAAGTAGGTCTGGAGCTGGTGTTGTCGTTGACTTTAAATTTAATCTTACTAATGTAGTGTTCATAGCGAACAGAAATCCCATTTATATCACCAGAATCCCATGATTTTTCACCTGCGCCTCCAAAAGGCCCAAAAACTTCATCGGAGTAATCAATGGGAGTATGAGCAATCCGCTTATAAATAGCTTCGATGGACTCGAGATGGGAGTCATTGCAAGTCCCGCGAAATCCGACGATTTTGTGGCCAGTGTATGGAAATGAAAGTTTTCCCCCTTCCTCATCTGTTCCGATCAGTTTATGTTTCCCTCTATTAGTATGGAACATCAACGACTGAAGAATGGTGCGCTCGGAATCTTCTTTAGTGCAGCCCGACATGTAGGTCAAGTACTCCCCCCCTAGATAGTCGAGCTTAATCTGAGGAAAAAAGGAAATCAAAATTTGAGAGGAGGTGAGGAATGCAAGATAAAAATTCGAAAGATGATATTGAACATATGAAAAAAATATCTTTAAGGATATTTATGTTTCGTGGAAAATGAATAATTTAGAAAATATTTTCCTAAAAATAATTGATTGTCTTGCTTACAAAAGTGAAAAAACGAAAATATATTTATATGAAAATATTAGATATAAATTATGTCAAAAGAAAATGTTTTCAAATCAGTCAAATAATAATGTTTGACCTTTTTTTGGGTGCTGGGATGTCTCATTTGTTCTGATTTTTCTTCTTTTAACTCTTTTTGCCATCTACTTCCCGATAGCTTTAACGAGATCATCTCAGCAATACAATCCAAAAATTTAGAAAGAGGAGAAAAAAAAAAAAAGGAATACTAATGACTTACTGTACGCGTAGATGTTTCGCCTCCTTTGGTGCCACGTGTGACAGTTTCTTGGGTACTTCCATTCCGGACGTATTCAACTGTGATAAACTTGATTCCTCCTGAATCGACGCCCACCTCAACTTCCCTCACGCCCTCATGTCCCTCGTCCTTCCAGGGATCCGTATTGTGTCGTCCCACAACTTTACAGGGATATTCTTTAAAAATTTCCCTAAATTTTGGCACATAGGAATAAACATGTTCAGGGTTTTCCAGCAACTCGGCAGATGATGGCCAGGGTTTTTCTTGCAGCGTGTTCAAGCAGGAACCCCATTCTGTAAGGGCCGATGGATGACCTCCTGCATAATGAGCTAGATATCTAGACGACAACTCGTAACCTTCTTTGGGTTCTTCCATCTTGAAGGCATGGCGGCAAAAGAGTCGAAATGCTTCGTCCCGAGTTAGTCCTTCGATATTGTACCTGTCATCTACTTGGAGATCCTTCAGCAAATGTTGATCTCTTGTCGTGATCAAGATTCTACTCCCATCGTGAAACGACCGTTTCCCTTCGATGCCCAATTTTCCCATTTGTTCTTTCTCTGTAATACCATCAAGAACAAGAAATATCTTCGTCGATCTCAAGATATGCTTTATCTTTGTAATGTAGCCGGCAGGGTTAGTAGACGACGGCGGTTCATTCGTCCTGAGGTTTTGGAGAAAATTCTCCAGCAGTCTGACAAAATGAGTGTCCTCCGTTTTTCCAATTTCATGGAGAAAAATACAACAATTAAATTCGTCAAGTATGCCATTGCGAATTGCTTTGGCCACCATTGTCTTGCCTATTCCTTCCGTACCACTTATGCCTATCATGCGCACATCCTCATCCTCCTGGCTGATTTTTAGCAAGGGAATCACATCAAGTGCCAAACGGTATGCTCCAATTACATTTTCCTCAGGTTCAAGAAACCGCGATGGAGTAATCTTCTTGTGTAAGGCCTGGACTATTGCATCAAGGAGGTCTGGTTCAATCCTGGTGATAAATGTTAGTACAAAAGTTATGTGAGCAATCTGTATGAGAAAATAAAGGTACACATGATACCCCAAGAGACAACATACAACAAACGTTGTACTCAAATTTCTGAGGTGAATGAATAGAAGAAACCGAGGTTGACTAGATCACCATAGACATTGGCATGCGTAACAAAAAAATGGTGATTAACTAAGCTCTACTTTTGATGGTAACCTCATCCTACGGCAGAGGACGGTGCATCTAGTTTTTGTTTTTGTTTTCCTCGATCGTCTTGCGTTGCATGGTCCCATCCATATGAAGAAACAGCACATTTATGACTAGGCCATTAAAACAGTAATATAAAGTAAAAAAAGAATGCTTTGTCCATACTTTTCCCAAATTTATAAGATGTTATCATGTTTTTAAGTATGAAACTCAATATTCGGCGCAAAAAAGTTGTGAAAAAAGCTCAAAAGGAAATTTAGTCGACCCTGTTATCCATTTTTTGGATTGAATTTATTCAAAGCAGTTACTTGTTTGCATTTGTCTCCCATTATAGTTTTCATTTTTGCTCCCCAACTCCCAACAGTGCATGCCACAAACTTGGATAATATTTAAAACGCCCTTTTTACCTGAGTGTACTTAACGTTTTACATGAAAAATATCAAAAGTATCTTCACATTTCAATCTCCTATCAATTTATATCTTGAGTAATTGTAAATTAACATCCCAATTACATCTAATATTTGGTCTCATTTACGAATTTGTAATTTTCTTTTCAAATTTACCTCTTTCGTAATTTCAAATTCACCCCGTTAATTCCTTTGCGTTTCATTCTTGCAAACAATATTTTCCAAAACCCTACCTCTTCCACCTAGCCACTGCTCAGCCCCTCCTCTCTCGGCGTCTTTAAAGCACGTTGTACCGTCGACACAAACCACCACCGCACCTGAGCCACGATATGTCAAGCTGAGTCGGCAAATCTAAGTTGCTCGACGCAGACCATGACCGGGACTAGAGAGAGAGAGAGAGAGCACACAGGGCTCAGTCAGGATCGGTGGCAGCATGGCGTCGATCGAAGTCAGTGGTGGGAGCCCGCGGCGGAGAGAGAGCAAGGGTGAGAGAAAGCCCGAGCAAAGGTGAGAAAGGAGGGAGAACGGGGGAATGGTTCAAGATTTGAAGGAGTTAAAGAGGGTAGATAAGAACTTTCAGGTAAGTCCAAAGAGACTTCTACTAATTCTATACCCCTGAAAAAAACAATTCTGTCGAATATACAAAAATTCCATCTACAAAGTAGGCACACCAAAGATGTAACATCAAATAAAGAAAAATCACAGATTGTGGCACTAAAGCTTCGACATGGAGTAACCAATCCCAGGTACATACCTGAAGTCATCTCTTTTGAACCCCGAAAAGCTCTTAACCTCTTGTAGGGCTTTTTTCCATTTTTCCTGCTGATCTTTTTTCTCTTTCTTACAAAACCTTTCGAAAGCTTGCCCAAATTTGCTTTCGCTGGTCAATTCCTTAACATGGGCCGGTTCCACGCCATAAAAGACGGGAATAACCACAAGGGTGTTGGGCTTACTGTTGCACTTGAGGATCTCGACCAACTCCTCCAGGCACCACCAGGAGCCGGCATAATTCTTAGAGAGCACGATGAGGGCAATCCTCGCGTCGTGAATCGCTAGGAAGATGTCCTGAATCTTCTTCCCATAGTTCTCTCGTGCATCGTCGTAGAAGTAGCTAAACCCCTTCTGGTTCAGCCAAATGAGGAGGTACTGTATGAAGTCTTTCCTCACGTCCTCGCCTCTGAAACTCACAAAAACGTCATACTTCCGTTGAGGAAAAGAAGAAGAAGAAGAAGACATGGTTGTTGCGTTGTTATGTGGTGTAGAAACTTTGAGAGGCCGCATGTGTATTTGGTTAGAAAGACATTAAGAGGAAACCCATGTCTTCTTATGCTTGAGTGCTTATCTCCTTGTCGTACAATAGTTTACCAGGGAAAAACAATGTTCAGTGGGATGCAATTCTTTCACCAAAAATGCCAGTTGACTTAATCAGAGACTTGTTCATGGTTGGTTTTACTTTATCTGAAGTCTGCAACTTGGAATTACTCGACAAATTTTATCAGTTCTCACAAACTTTTTTTTTTTTTTTTTTTTGGGTGTAACAGTTCTCACTGACATTTGTTTAAAAAAATGGATGAATGGTAGGAGCAGAATCTTTTCTCCCGGAAGATTCTACGTTCTGGATTGAATGGTAGATTTTACGTTCTGGATTGAATGGTAGGAGCTGAGTCTTTTTCTCTCCGAAGATCAATGATCAACTTTGTAGCATGCAGAACCAAATATGGAATAAAGATACGTGTAATCAAAGTTTTTAAACTTGTTATAGTCACGAAAGTGTAATTGAAGTCTAAAATTTATAAACAGCGCATTTAATTCCTAAATTTTGTTAAATCAATACAATTACGTTCTTCCATTAACTCAGTCCAACTTGACTAACAGATTGGCTAATAAAAAACGTTAACATGACTTTTAAAAAATATTTTCTCTCCATGGCGATAACGAGGCTAAAATAACACCATTTTAATTAAAATTTGATTTTTCTATAAAGTTTATTTAAATTTAATAAAAAACTAAATTTAAAAAAAAAAAAAAAAAAAAAAAGAGGAGGAGAGTTGGAAACCAGTGGCGAGAGTTTTGCACCTGTGCTATCGCTACCCCACTATTGTCGGGAAGGGTGGGTGATGTTGGGAATGTGACACATAAATTTTTTTTTTTAGTCATTTAGTGCATGAAAATAATTAGGGATTGAATTGAATCCCTAAACAAAAATATCACTTGCATTATTCACATATATTCACATATACATGGATCATCATACATGACCTAGTCGCATGACCCACCATGGATTGATTTAAACAAGAACTCCCTTTGTCGCACAATGCCTTCACGGACAAGCAAGCGTAAGATCGTCTCTTACAGATGTCGATCAATAATTCAAGGCAATCACGATCGGCAAATCCAGAATATCCACGGGTGGAAAGGAAACAAATGTGATGGATGGAAATCAAGACCATAGAATTGATTTTCTTGATATTCACTTTCCACTAACCTCTATGTGGCATCTTCAAAGTTTTATATTTCGAGCAAGAATCAAAGGAGATGCAAAAGAGCGGGCAAGAATATGAAGCTCATTGGGAGGAATCAATGGAATATTGGCAAGAGATTAATACTCATGGAATGAGTTGGCCGATGATGAATGAATGTTGGGCACTTTCAAGGTACTATGAGTATAAGCGGAAAAGGCAATCAGAAGATTGCTAGGAGAGTCGAGATTTGGAGCACTAATTAACGGTGACAAATCAGGACTAAGATTTGGCAATTCCCACCAAAGGTGCAGGGGTTCAGACTTTCCAATAATAAATGGAAGTTTTTTTTCGGCTATAAAAGGGGGCCTTGCCGAGCCATTGCAGGGCGGCAAGGAAGAGTGAGAGAGAATGCAGGGCTGAGAAAATTTCCCAGAAGTGATTAATCCGTCCCTTTTTCCTCTCAGCATGGCCCTTCTCTGGTGGTCTCTCTCCTCAGCAATCTAATTCTGGCGGTGCTCCAGAAAAGGCGTCCCCGCCCAGTAGCCTTCAGGAGGCCCTTGACATTCCACAGCACTAGCTGGCTTTTCCTGGGCATCCCTCCAGCAGGTCGAACCACCACACTAAATGATGAGTCGTTGCTGAACATTCGCAAGTAGTTGCCTTCGCGTGGCTGAATCATCGTGCAACTAAGTCGTGTCATCCCAACCTTTTCAGAAGACGTCACGGATCTGAAGTCAGTCCTTCGTCGACGCTCCTCGCTCTTTGGGCTCATCACTGTATCTGGCCGAGCTCTTCAAGGCATCTTCGACATTATCACCCTCACGTCACGTTCATTGCTAGAGAGACCCGTCCTCTTGACGTCCGTGTTCATCTTGCCTCATGGACTTTGACAACAATACAGTGGTGAAAGGGTGAATTCGTGAAGAGGAGGAAGGACCTGCGGAGGATTCACATCTCCATCTCAATCTCTTCTCTCGACAACACTCAGGTAGTCATCGCAAGATAAAAGCTACACCTGTTCACGTTTGTCAGTCACCATGCGCACTTTTGCAAGGAGAAAGAGAATGGGAGACTTGCGGGGAAGTTCTTCGAACAGAAAAGCGTAGTATTATCCATTGATTCCTTCACCATCACCGATGACCTCCTATATCATCTTCACGGGGCAGACAATCTCGGGGAAAGAGATAGAGAGTGCGCTCCAGTCTTGGCCACTTCAGACAATCTCGGGGAGAGAGAGAGCGCGCGCGCTCGAGTCTTGGGCATTTCAACTTGCGACTTTGGTGAAGTTACAGTTCTCCGTTCGCAGCCATTTAGCTCCGGCGAAGTTCTCTGCTGGCCACCCGATAAACACGGATCTATCTGCAGCAACAGACGATTTAGCACTGATTTTGGTGTCCTGCCAATTTCTTGCCACGTCTTCTTCGACTCGCTCAGTATTCGGCAGTCTCCAACATCTGTTGTTGCCCCCAGCTTACCAGCTGTCTTCCTCTTGTGTATCCAACAGGCCCGCCCTTTGCTACTGCCCAGGCGCCTCGGTCTCACCACCGTCCCTGCTTGCCGTCTGAAACCCATCTCCAACTTGCTGACTCTGTGGTAGGCTACCCAACGCATCATATCAGACCACAACTTCATGAGTTCTAGCTTCCTCGAGGAAACTCCATCACCGGCTTGCATTGTTCAAACCACTACTATAGCGGTCCTTACGCTGTGATCCCTCTTCATTTGTCTCGTCCAGGTAAGTGTAGTTATGTTCAACTATCCATAATAGACTAGTTTTATTATATATTCTTAAATGCATGTTATTTGGTATTGGAACTTTAGATTATTCTGGTTGTTTAGGTGCATTGACAAAGGCATATTGGCTTTTGGACCCTTAGACATTAAGGATTAACCCTGTATTGTCTTGCATGATCCAATTTGACACGTTATATTAATAATGGGCTAAAGTACTGATTTGTTAAAACTTGATACAAATGGACACTTAACCAAAGGGTTAAAGTACTTAAGTGTTAAAACTTGATACAAGTGAACACTTAGCCAAAACTTTCAAAATGTACATTCGACGACTGGTCCCAGAAATTCAACATGGCATTTTTTAATAATATAAATCGTTGACGTGGCTCGTCGGAAAGCTGAGTAACAACGTCGTTTTGGCCCGAATTAGATTTTTAATATAAAAATCAATTAAATTCACTTATAAAAAAAAAAAAAAAAAAAAAAAGGAGGAGAGGGAGAATAGCATAGGCAGGAGGGGCCTCTCCCGCTTGTGGCCATCGCCCTAACCCCTGTTAGGGGTGTCAACGGGTCGGGCCGGGTCGGGTTTTGATGTTACCCGACCCGACGCCAATCGTAAAGGGTCATGCTCTGACCCGACCTAACCCGACCCAAAACGCATTAGACCCAAACCTTCGGATTGGGTCGGGTCATGTCGAGTCGGGCCGGGCGAAACACGACCATTTACAAGTTTGGTTTTAATTTCTTATTTAGCTCAAAAACTCTAGAGAGTTGAGAGTCAAAACGTACAATACTTCTTTTCTTTTGTTTATTTTGTCCTACTTTATCATTTTCTCTCAATGGATGAGGACCAAAACGCACGGACGGATGCACGGTGTCAAAAAGGCTTGCGCGCGACCCGTTTTGACCCGACCCGACCCGACCCGACCCTAAATTTAGGGTATTTTCGGGTCAGGTCCGAGTATGGAGCCGGTATCAAAAAATACCCTAAGTTTCAGGTCGGGTCGGGTCGGCTCGGGTCTTTTTGACACCCCTATCGCCTGTGGGTGATCTAGCTTTTTCTTTTTCTGTTTTTTTCCTGGTTTTTCTTCGTCGTCTTGTGTTGCGCCACACGCAGAAGCGACACCTTTCTGATTTAAGGCCATAAAAACAGTAAAAATGAGTGTCCCCGTTTCTACTATGTGATCATGATTTTAAGTCTGAAAATCCGAAATTCGGCCCGAAAAAGGTATGAAATCTCAACAATGCAAACTACAAACTTAGGGAAATTTAATCAGGCCTTTCACTTTGACTATACGGGGAAATTATCTAAAACTTTATGACATCTCAATGTCATGTCAATTTTCACCTTGAGTATTACAACCCTACAATTAGCATCCCAATTACATCTAATCCTATATACGAATTTGTCATTTTCCTTTTAATTTTGTCCCTCCCAAATTCATCAACAATAAAAACTCACTTGCCCAAAACCCTAACCCATCCGCCCACCCAATGCTCAGGCCCTCCCCTTGACAACCGCCGCACCATCACCGCCCACCACAAGCCGTCCAGCTCTGCCCGGGTCAGATCTGAGTTGAGCTCGATGCCAATCATGGCCAAGAAGAGGGAGATGCCGAGAGCATTGTGAGAAAGAAAGATGCAAAGAGGGTTCAGTCGTAATCCTTCAAAAGATGGCAATAAGAATTTTCAAGAAAATCGAATAAGACTTCTACTTATTCCATTGCAATACCTTGTCACTCAAATGACATGTTATCTAGTTAAGTGCTTGTTGGTGATGTTTTTCACCTCTTTTGTACAGTTCTTTGATCAATTATCTATATACTTACCTTACCAAAAAAAAAAAAAGACTTCTACTTATTCCATTCCATCGATTACACAAATTCCATCTACAAAGCAGACAAACCAAAGAAATGACATGGAAAAAAGGAAAAATCACGGATGGCGATACTAAGCTTTGACGTGGAGTAAGAATCACAGGTACTTACCCATTGGCGTCGTTCTGCAAATGGAAGCCGAAAATATGCTTAGCCTTTAGAGCATTTTTCCATATTGTTATCTGCGCTTCATTTTTCTGGATCAGAAACAACCTCTCGAAACCTTGTGAGAACTCGGTTCTGCTCGTCAACTTCGAAACATCGGCCATGTCCACGCCATGAAAGATGGGAACAACCACGTGGCCTTGGTTCTTGAGCTGCCTTCTGCACTCGAGGATCTCTACCAGCTCATTCAGGCACCACTTGGAGTCAGCATAGTTTGGGGAGAACACGACGAGGGCGAACCTTGCATGCCTGATCGCTCTGAAGAGCTTGTCCTTGATCTCCTTCCTAGCGTCCTTTCTGTGTTCATCGCTGAAGTAGTTAATCCCCGCATGGTTCAGCTCGTGGAAGAGGTATGATATGAAGTTCTTCCTAACGTCCTTGCCTCTGAAACTTACGAAGATGTCGTGCTTCCATTGATGAGAACACATGGATCCTGTCATGTTGATCCGTGGTGTAGAAACTTTGATCCAGAGGCCATTTGTATTTATTTTAAAAAGACATTAAGCGAAGAATTCTTCACGACGACTTCGAGGGAATTATCTCTCTCTCTCTCTCTCTTCTGAAAATAATTAATTCAACTTGAACGTGTGTGTCTCCTTGTTGTTCAATAATTTTACATTGGCGGATGCATCTCCTTCGCCAGAAAATATTGGCTGTATTTAATACACCACGGAGGAAATGCAATTTTTTTTTTGGTCGAAAAACGTAGTATATGCATTAAAGTACATAGAAATCAACACTTGGCAAATCGGGCCCATCTGTCAGAAAATTTTTATCTTTCTCTGCTCTCTCTCTTGTGCCGGACTTGTCGTACCCAACGTAAAACCTGTTGCTTCGCCGATGACGCGCGAGTATCGATCGCCAACGTTGAACGCCAGGTCAAGCTCGTCTTCGGGCATGAAGATCGACCACAGCAGCTTCTGGATCGACCGCGAGATTCGGGAATGCTTCTTCGCGTTGTCGAGGTTGCCGGTTGCGGCTGCAGAGGACTATGGGGAAGGCGGCGCGGTCGGGGAGGTGAGGCATGGCTAGGGTGCGAGCGGAGATGGCGGAGTTGAGCTTGAAGAACTTGAGCTCGAAGGAGAGATGAATTGAAGAAGGCTTGTCATATAAGCGATGGTTTTTCTGACAGTGGGCCCTATCAACCACGTGAAAATTTATTTATGGTTTAATACATATTCTATGTGTGGTATATTTAATGCACCTAATATTTTCCCGTTCAAACATGGTTGCTTCGAGGGAATTGGGCGTCTGCAACTTGGATGTGTTTGGTGTCTGCAAGAGAAAATAATTTTGACTGGCAGAAGCAATCTCTCTCTCTCTCTCTCTCTCTCTCTCTCTCTCTCTCTCTCTCGCCTACTAGTAGCAGTACTACAACCTACATACTAGTTCGGCACGTTGTCCGTTCAACTTAGTAAAATGCAGAATCAAATATAGAATATTTGCTCGAAAATTGACAGAACTGAAACCAGTGCCGCAAAAAGATGTTCAAGACAGTTGACAGTTGACTTTCAGGAAGGCGTCGTATGGGTTTGGTGGACGACTAAACGCCCTCTAAGATCTCTTTTAGTTCTTTCTAGTCCTTAGATACTAGAGGAATGCAACGGGAACCGTTTGAATCAGGACCGAACTAGGTCGTATTGGACCAAACTTGTCGGTTCTAAGTAGTCTTAGAGGGCATCAGTCCGGTCCCAAATTCCCATTTTTGGAACTAGTGGTCGGTTGGTCCGATTCCCAGTTCTAAAGTGGGAACTAGACCGACCAGGCTGATAAGACAAGACCGATCATTTTTATTTTTATTTTTAAAATTTTGAACAATTTTCTAAATTTACTTGACAAAAAAAAAAAAAAACAACCCTCTAAGTTCTGTCATTACTTTACTTTCTTAATTTTCTTTCTCTTCCTCTTGGTAACCCTAACCTGAGCAAAACCAAGACAGAAGTGTTAATTGAAATTTTGTTGATTTTGGGTTCTTTTTTTTTGCTTCTCTAATAATACATGTTTAAATTAAGAAATGTATATTTTTGAAAGCCCACATGGACGTATATATTTTTTTCAATGTAATAATAATAAATGATTCGGTTCATTGAAACCGGACCGGACCGGTTGGTCCCCGGTTCCAGGACCAGTCGGTCCCACCCACAGTCTCAAAAATTGAGAACCGATCATTTCGGTCCGGTTCTAGATTCTTGGACAGGACTGGAAACCGATCACCCCCTATTACGTATCTAATATTTTCTCTTCTCTTTTGTTATATCGTTTTTGTTTCAATTCAAGAGCAGAATGGGATGCGGCTCATTGGCTACCATACATTTTTTTTTTCTATATGGAATATAATTTATTAGGGAGCTAATGGTCCCGGCATATGGTGCCTGACGCTCAAATTTTTGTAAATGTTCTCTTAAAACCTTAATGACATTTATCAAAAAAAAAAATGTGAGTGAATATCAATACATAAAGTATAGGGATAACTGTAATAAAAATCTTAAAATTTATTACAAAAGTGCAATTGAATTTGAAAATCTTAAAAAAATGAAATTAAGTTCTAAAACTCATCAAATTGGTACAATCAAGTAATTTTATTAACTCCTTCTAATTTGGTTGCATGGCATTGACGTGGTTAAAACAACGTTGCTTTGGTCTAAATCTAATTTTTAATATAATTTTTATTTAAGTTACATTTTTAAAAAAAAAGGCAAACTTAACAGGAAAAAAAAAAAAACATCGCTAGCCCGACACTAGTGAGGGGATGGCCAGTGACCGCAGGTCAGGTCTGAACGAGGGTCACACTCCTCCTCAAGATCAGTCAAGGGTCGTCGAAGTGGTGGGGTTTTCCTTCTTCTTTTTGTGTTTTTTAGTTTGCTTATTTTTAATATAATTTTAGTGATAAATCATATCTTTAGCAAAATTCAAACCCTTGTTTAGGCCCATATCGTCATAGTAGAATTCATGATGCATTCGGTTTATTTTAGCGTTATATAGGTCTTGGAACATGTTATCTTGAATAAAAATGCAAAGTGACCCAAAAAAATATCTTAAAAGAGAGAGAAGAGATAAAAGTGGCATTTAATAAAAAATTACGCTTTTAGGATTGTTCCGTTTCATATGTAGAGACATTTCATGATAGGGTTGCATCTAATGTTAGATATTAGAAAATATAAAAATTGGATTAATTAGGGTTAGTTTAATTCGTTACTTTAGCATTGCATTTTTTTTCATCAAATATAGCACCACTTAATAATAAACTTCGGTGGCATGCATCCTTTCTCTAGGAACATGGGCACGTCTAGTCTGGAGATAGCTCGTGAGATCTTGTGCGGGGCTTAATAATAAAAATTTTATTTGCTTTTGACGGGATTTTTATTTTCCTGTACTTTATTCATTAATTTAGTTCTGTTTATGTACTATTTTGATTGTAGGTTGTTTATCTTTATCAATTGCTTAAGCCCTATGTAATCACCTTTCACATGTTAAAAGTGTACGATTATGAAATTAATGAAGACCACGAGTAAAATCATAAAAAGAAAAAGTACCAAAAGGGTGTTAAATTAATTTGACATAATCAAGTTTTCAAACTTGTGAAGTTCTGATTGGAACCTCCACTCCTTACTCAACTTTCCAAAATCTATAATAAGTTAATGGCAGCTCTCAAAAGAAAAAACAAATTTTCACAATGAATTGAATCAACTTGCATCGTTATCGTTAGGTTTTGAGAGAGTTTATGCCAAATGCAACCGTCACATCATGAAAGGAATCGTCCGTGTTCACTTGGCAATATATTAACTTGACTGAAGGTCGCACGCTTAACGTGTCCCGCCTCGAGAGGGTCAGGAAAATGCCAGATGTAGATCTAGAGGAGTCCAAGAACAGAGATAAAATTATTGGGGCTTGAAGATGAGACGAACCAAACCAAGGGGTGCTCTATGTGTGACATCCACTTCTCCAAAATCATGGGGCAATATGGCAAAGACCGTCAAGCGATATGACAATGGCCAATTACATTTACTGGCATGTTCTAAGGATGATGTGCACTTCAAAGCAAGCACACCTGCAAGTATACCCAACGCACACAAGCGCAAGCACACATGATCAGCTCTCAATAATAGTGTCCTATATGCACACTGAGCGAATCAAGAAGGGTTCCAGACCTTTCATGAAAACTGACAATCTTTCTACTGGTTGAAGAAACTGAAAAGCACTTCCCTTTCTCGATGCTGCCAAATGGTCCATAAGTTCTTTCGCTTGCTCTGAAATGTGAGGAAACGAATCACACATGTCCAAAATCATCTCTTTTGTAACCAGAATACGAAGTAGAATACTCTCCGGGATAATCAAGTTTAATCTGCGAATATCGAAAGGCAGACATCTTGGTCACAAGCTCCTCACTGTAGAATAGCAAGAATCTCCACAAACATAACCCCACTGATTAAATTAGTTAGACTAACAAGGTACAAGACCAGAACAGAACATTTCAGGGCACAAAGCGCTGGCCTTGTGCATGAATTTTTACCAATGAGACAACTTTGTTTTCATACTTAAAAGCAATGGAGTCAATCACCGATCCCACAACTATGTTTATTTCTCTCACTTCTGTGTGGATACCGTCATCCAGGGGCTGCTGCCTCGACCTCCAAAATTCTCGATGGATTTAACGGAACCAGAACAAGAAATTGGTTCTGAGTGAACTCCTATTGAACCTGATCTTCCATAAAAGCAAATTATCTTGCTACATATCAATGGACAGAAAAAGAGCCTTCATTTTTCCTCACCGAACGGTCCGTGCCTTTTTGTGTTAGTTCGGAATGTCAGCTGCGACTGACAGCCGAGCCAAAATCATGTCTGATCGGGGACTGAGGTTCAATATTCGGGTGCGTAGTCCATGTCACCCTACAAAGGTTGAAATTGTTGGCTGGGCTCGCTACTTGTGGGGCCCAGCAGACATTAAAAAAAAGAAAAAAGGTAAAAAAGTCACAAGCAAAACAGAAAAAAAGAGTTGAGTGCTGCTTTGTGCTTGAGTGGAGCCCTAGAGTGAGGAGAGAGAAAAATCCAAGGGTGAGCAAAAGCAACCTATCAAATCGAAACCGTCCGAACCGCACCAAATTGCTCCGGACGATTCCCGATTTTATAAAATTGGAATAGAGGGCTCTTGATTATAAAAGAAATAACTTGAAATCTTAATTATTAGGGATTTGACGAAAAAACGAGTAAGGTATGCTTTGGTTAGGCGCATGGCTCGACTTTTCTTTACAACCCTTCTGACGGTCTTTGTGTTTTCATTTGATGCGGGACGACTCTCGGTTTGTCTCTCTTGTGGTGTCCAGTCTTCCATGTAAATGCCTTCGCGTATTTCTACCACGTTTCGAAGACCAAATGGACTCGCCATCTTTGTCATACTCTATGGCGATGTAGTTGACAGCACTTTCTAAGAGTATCTTTATTGTCTTCACGCCATCATATTTTCCATCCCAAGGTTGTCTGCCTTGGCCTTAAATGGTCCAGTAGACTTGGACAGAGATTATATGTTGGTTCTAAGCACTCCAATAGATTCCAAAAAGGGGAAAATATCCAAAAAGTCTTAAATTTATTTGCAATTTGGCCAATTTAATTCTAAATCTTTCAATTTTGTCAATTAAATCATACACCTTTTATTATAATATTTAAATAATAAATTACATCTTCATTTAATAGTTTAGATTTTTTAAAATAGTTAGAAATGGTTCTACCAAATCTTACATGATATCAAAGTTGAAAATCTTGAGTTCAAATCTTTTTAGGTCTCATTTACCTCTTAAATTAAATATTTTCACACTTAATACTAGGTAAGAAGATCATGCTAAACATGGGGGAGTATTAGAATATTTAATTAATAAATCACATATTGCTTTTAAAACAGTTAGCAATGATCCCACCAAATATTGTACAATTTTCATGTTTTGCCAATTAAGTCCATCCTACCAATATATTTAATTAATAAATCACATATTGCTTTTAAAACAATTGGCAATGATCTCACCAAATATCATACTTTTCATGTTTTGCCAATTAAGTCAATTCAGCCAATTTTAGCTAAAAATCTTTGATATGGATGCTAACCGTAGGATGTGACATAATTGATACTAATGTGAACAATATGTTTAACTCTTTTCTTTTATTGCTTTTATTCTTTTTCTTTTTACTTTTTCTTCCAAGCTTGATGAGGACCCTCGTCAATCACTAGTGAGGGTTGCCCAACCCTCGTCCACCGTTAGCGAAGGTTGCGGCCCTCACCCAAGGGCCGACAAGGGTTACCTACCCTTGCCTGTAGTTGGTGAGGGTCGCTAGGCCTCGTTTGTGGTCAACAAGGGTCGGTCAAAAACCCTCGCCAAACTTTGGTAGGAAAAAGAAAAAAGAAAATGTAGAAAGAAAAAGGTAAAAAAAGAAAAGAAAAGAAAAAACAAAAATGATTAAAAAATTGTTTATATCAGCACTGGTCGTCCTACGTTACATAAGTAGTGTCCACATTAGCACTTTCCATTTAGAATTAGCTAGATTAACTCAATCAATAAAACGCAAAAATGTGTAAAACTTAATTGATAAAATTAAAAGATTTAAAATGGAATTGGCTAAAATATAATAGGCTCTTTTCAAATGGTTTTTCCATTCCAAATAAGTAATAGAACTTCCGTCATATCCAATAATCTTTCCTTCAATTGCTAGAAATGATGAATACCTCCCCTTTTCAACACCCAAGGGTTCATATGCTCTTTTATTGCTCAGAAATGCGGGTAAATCGATAACAATGCAACCAAAATCACTAGCAATATAGCCTGAAACTAAAGTTAGATACTCAATGTGTTCGAGTAGAGCTCAATGCGTGCTCCTACAGGATCAAGAAAAGTATCACATCTCCCCAAAACTCCAACAATTTTCCTAACTTCTAATGGCAAGGAAAAGTACTTCCCTTCTTATCTACCATTCGATTTCACATTCTTTTGCTAGTTTGAAATGTGAGCGAGTTGATTTGATGGAGACCTCTATATGAATTGATATATCCAAAAAAAGAAGTTGCATACTCATCTGGGTATACCAATATAATCGACAAAGAGACCCCAAAGACACATTCGAGGAAATTAACAAAAAAAAATTTAGACCTATTGCGATCGTGTTAATTCAGTTCAAATCTTTTAATTATACCAATTGAGTAATGAAACTTTTCACATTTTGCCAATTATGTTAACTAAGGCAATTTTAACTACAAATTGCTAATGTGAACTTTAACTATTTTACATGACGCAATCAACGCTAATATAAACATTTTTAATAATATTTTGAATTTTTTATAATTTTTATCCTTTTCTATTTTTTCCCTAGACTTAGGGCTATCCGGCGAACACCATGGCCCTCTATTGAGATGTGGAAGCGTGACTATAATAAACACTCTCTTAATATTAGACGAACACTTAGTTACACCACATACACAAACATATAATGAACTTTCACATTTACACTCATCACTCTTACGCCTCCTTAGACACACCCCTCTCTCACTTCTCACAAATGGAGGCCTACTCACATATATCCTCACATTGCTCTTCTCTCTATCCTCACATTGGCTCATGGCGCCGGAGTGGGGAGGGTAGTTGATGATCCACCTAGCCGGCCTCTACATATCTAGGGGTATTTCCATTTACGGAACCGCTCGCGGAAAACCACTCTATAGGGCTAGTTAGGACTACGTTCCTTATTTTAACGTGCAAGTAGCCGCACAACTCACAACCCTTGTTGGCCATGTATATTTTTCTTCCCCATGAGCCAAGAAAAGAACAATGCTGAGTGACCTACTCCTAGATTTTTCCCTTTTAAATCTTTTAAGAACTTGCTCAAATCCGTGCCGTTCTCTCTATGTCACTTCTACAATTGGCAGGGGATGTGCCTATTTATAGTTGTTTTTCACTTATATAATTTTATACCAATGGTGAAAAAATAGTCAACGTGTTCTCTATCTAATCCCCACTCTCCTTCACTATTACCGAGTCACTTGATCAAGAATTGTTTCTTGGATTCTTCTAAGTACTAACGTGGGCTCTTTTCCACCTCTATTTCCAACTACTTCAAAATGTTTCTAAAGATTATTCTAGATAACTTTAGTAAAATTGATCATAATTTAACATCCTTGCCATGCCCTCGCCTAGATTTGAGCAAGGGGTTGTGCCCCTTGCTCAAAGCCAAAGGATTGTGATGCTCTCACTCAGTATTGGTGAGGGTTTCTTGGCCCTCACCAAGTCTTTTACCAGGGCTGCCATGGCCTCGCCTAGCTAAATTTGGGCAAGGGGCCGCGTGCCCTTACCTTGGCTAGTGAGGGTTGTGACACCCTTGCTCAATGCTAGCGGGGTTTTCCCGGCCCTTGCTTGTGGCTAGTGAGGTTGATGGCCTTAAATTTAGGGAAATAAATGAAAAAAAGTGAAGAAAAGATAACAAAAAATAAAAAATTATAGAAAAATAAAAAAATTCTATAATATTATTTAAAAAACCCACGTCAATGCCCACCATACTACATAATATAGCCACGCATCTATGTCATTTATTTTTGACCAAAATCGACCCAATAGACTCAATTGGCAAAACGTGAGTAGTGCTTATAACACAATTAGCACAATTAAAAGGTTTAGTACTAAATTTGCATAAATGCATAAGTTTAGAACCTTTTTTGGTAATTTTTTCCAATTGAAATGGTGAGCATAAGTATGTTCATTTCCATAAGAGGAATTTTTACCATATCGGATAAGTCTCGTCATTGATAAAAGAGGAGTTTTAGGGTCAAAGAAATGAGTGCGTCAAACTTTGCGAAAGCAATTTTATGACGTTCGTTCGGTGATACAACGAGAGCAATTTTGACATACCGATGAAGGGGACTTCTTACATCGTGATCTGGTCCATCATAATCAGCATAATACCTCGCAATAATTTGATTTAAGAAGGCCGTCTGGCCATATTGGTTAGCAACTGCCTGTAGGAGAGAGCCTAACAAATGAAGAATGGTCATAAATTTTTTTACCTTAGATGAACAACCCTTCTCAATGAAAAAAATGAAGAACATATAGTCAAACAGAATAAATCACGACTTCAGAAGACGAAATTCCACGATCTGTGGGACATAGTTTCACATTTTTGACATTTGAATTTTTGTCGATAGATGAAGTACGTGTATTTTGTAAATAATTAAAAGAAAAAGGAAAAAGCAAAGGCCTATTATATATATGGACTACGGCCCAGGTCCATCACCAGCCTGTGAAGCCCATTCTGCGCTATCCAGTTCATTTAGATTAAGCCCATCAGACCTCGGCCCACTAAGCCAGATCATTCAAGCCCGGTTGGCCCAGGTCCATGGCCAACCGCCGTCTTTGGCTGCTTCCCGACGCCAAGCTGTGGTGCTTCCGTTACGTTCTGTCTTTCGGACGCCATTGCTAATGTCGTTGGAGGCGCGGTTCTTCTCCTCCATCGCTTGCTCTGAACCTGGAGTTTTCTCTGAAGTAGACATGCACATCTTCTTCTTCTTCTCGATTTGACCTTTGCAGAATCGAAGCCGATCTTTGACTCTTCCTCGCTCAAGGATTTCGACGATCGAATCTTCATGTCGATGGTTTCAGCAAACCTTGTACTGTCGGTTCTTCTGATTGAGGAAGAAGCTGAGAGAATATCCTAGAGCTCCAATCATAGAAAGAACTGAATAAGAAATGAGAGCAGCTTCGAGTCGAGTCTGGCCAAACTCGGGCTCCAAATTCCAGCTCTGCCTTACTTGATCACTGCAACAGATTCATGGCTGAGTCCTCTCTATTTCCTTAGTTTGCGATTTCAACTCAATTAAGCACTGATTTTTTCATCATCAGCAAAATAAACTTTTCCAAATTTTCTAGTAACAAAATTGTGCATTAATTCTTTGCATGAAGTAGAGTGAAACAACGTACCTGATTCAAGAATCCATGACTCAATTGGACTATCAATGCTCAAAATTAAGGCATTACTATTTTGTGTCTCTTCAAAAGTAATATTCACGGATTTCTCTTCCTCTTAATTTTGGTCTCAATATTGAATTTTCTTCTTTAAAGCTCTACAATCTCGTTTCAGATGTTCATTCTTTTCGCAATTCTAGCAAATTATTTCACCACGAGATCTCGATTTGCTTCTCCCTCTGAACTTTGATCTACCATGGTACTGGTTTCGCCCCCGTTGATTGCTTCTCCCTCTGCCTTCAATATTTAAGGAAGTACTTGAAAATTCACCCTATTCTCTTCTACAAATATCCTCACTAAGAATCAAATCATGGATTGCTTGAAGTTTCAACTTTTATTATCAAACAAACTGTTCACTGTAGTCACAGTTGCACTTTACCTTTTAGCTAGAGAAGATAATAAAATTAAGTCATTTACCTCGTCATCAAATTTGATATCCACCAAACTCAACTGAGTTGTGATCACATTGAATTCGTTTATGTGATATGTCACAAAAGCACCCCCGTCCATCTTCAAATTGAAAAGACAACGTATCAAATGTACCTTGTTTGATACAGAAGGCTTCTCGTACATGTCAGACAATGCCACTATCATATCCACCGTTGTCGCCTCATTGGCAATGTTGAAAATAACGTTCCATGTCAATGTAAGACGAATTAAACCTAGAGCTTGTCAATTTAACAATTCCTACTCTGCTTGCTTCATAGATTCCAGTTTCCCTCTAGACAGAGGTTGATGCGAGTTCTTTTGATACAGCATATTCTTGATCTGCATTTTCTAGAAACCAAAGTTCTTGCCATCGAACTGATTGATCTTCACCTTTCCTTCATCCATATTTGCTCCCACTATTTCGCCAAAACCAGGCTCTAATACCAGTTGTTGGGAACGCAAATATAGGAAAAAAAATAGTAGAGAAGATAATAAGGCAAGCAAGAATTTTTACGTGAAAAACCCTTCAAGAAGGGAAAAATCACTCTGTCACACTAAGAAATTTCTTCACTATCAATATTAACATTACTAGCTTTGGGTTACAAGCTTCAACATTCCAACTATAAAAGAAATTGCCTAACTTATAGTAGAAGTCTAGGGCATACATAATTGAGATAGAAATTACATATATGCCATTAGAAGTAATAAAAACTCTATCATTTGATTTAACATTTCAGAATGGGTGACCTATAAGAAAGTACCTACCCACAATATTTTTTTTTTCTTCAGGATGGGTGATATACTGGGAAATGTAATATTTTTCTTTATCAAACTTCACAACTCCATCAGGTGAGGGACCTCGTCTAGGTGAGGTCAGTGAGGGCCTCCTAGCGCTCACTAACTTTCGTCTGGCCCTTGCCAAAGGTCGGCAAGGACGTCTTAGCCCTCACCTTCATCGGTAGTCGGCGACCTCCGCTGGCCATGACAGAGATTGGCGGAGGAAAATAAGGAAGAAAGGAAAAAATAAAAGGAAAAAAAAAGAAGGGAAAAATTAATAAATTTTTTTTTCAAAAAAAAATTGATTGTTAAATAAAAATGCCCACTTCAGCACTAGGCATGTCATACAAGATAATCAATACCCATGTCAACAATTTCCAATATATATTGGCCAAATGGATTCAATTGATATCAATATGAAAAAATTTAGTGCTAAATTAATTCAATTGAAAAGTTTAAAACTAAATTGATATTAATGTAATGTGTTTAGGATTTTTTTGGTACTTTTCCCTATTTTCAGGTCGTGGATAATAGTTTGTGGGATGTTTCCTTTTCCGTTCATCCAACCCGACATCAAAAATAGATGCTTTCGGGATAATCTAGAGGGAGCTAAAGGATAGCAAAGCGAAAAATGTTTTTACTTGTGAAACATAAGAAGGATCGAGATATTATATGCCAAAAGAAATGTCTCAGTCTTTGATGAAAAATTATTGTGCTACATGAAGCCTAGAACCCTTTGGAAAGCGATACGTAGACCTGGACGACTCCCACACAGACAGAAGACTAGAGACGAGAGATGAGAAATGGACTAACGTAGCTGCCATATGGGACCCCTTTTGCGTCGTCCCAGGCTTTTGCGCCATGACCAGAGAATTCGACTATAGAACCATTGTTATCGTACTCAAAAGTGACGCCGCAAATTACGTGCCCTGCGAAACTGATGCCAATCCTCCTCACATTAGTATGCACTCCATCATCCCACGGAGCACCATCAGAGCCTCCAAAAGGTCCACTGGTTTTAAAAGGGTACAGGTGCACTATGGGCTCCACATATACTCCGATGAATCGAGATTTGAACCAGATCTTCCATAAAAGCTTATGATTTTGCTTCCGGTGGATGGATACCAAAGGTATTTCCTCGTCTCCTTGCCAAAAGGACCATGTCTTCCTGTATTACCGTGAAATGTGAGCGACCGAATAATAGGGTTCGTGACCAACCTCTTCCTTTTATCCAGAGATCGATGTCAACTTCCTATTTAAAAAATTACCCAGCCCACAATTTCTTGGCCCGGCATCTCAATCTGTAACATCTGGCCCTATTACACTAAGCCCACACATCAGCCCAGCTGACTCCCCAGCCTCTTAGCCAATGAATTAACCCATATTCTTTTTATCCCTTTTTTATTATTTTTTTACTTTCCTTCTCCACTGCATCGTCTTCTTGCCCGAGCCTTTCCGAGAGGACTCCCCTTCTCGGTGCCTCACCGGAACAAACCCTCCTCCGACCAACGACGCCTACCAACCTTTTCTCCGTTCACCAACATGAACACCTTTACCAGTCGCTAACCCGGCCATCACCCGGTCGCCGGCTGCCCTTCTCCGAGCATTGCCGAAAAAATACACATTGCAAAACGGAAGCCATTCGGCCCATTCCAACAAATCTAACGTATATAATAATACCGAGACAAAAAGAAAGGACTGACATTGGCGGCCTCTAACCGGGGGCTTCTCTGGCGAGGGATTTTCTGGTAAAAGAGCTTCATCCATGGCCGAATCAAGCGATATACCACAAAACCGAAGAGAAACCCAGATTCAATGATAATGCAACAACATTAAAGCAAACTGAGCGGAAAGTAAATATTTTTAAGCATCAATTTTATGAAGTACAATTCGGTGCTTCTTTCAAGGATTTTGTCTCAAAATCCTGACTTGATGAGACCACAATGTCCCTCACCACTCCTTCATGTGAGGATGGCAACGCACGTTTTTTTTCTTGGCCTGGAAGAAGGACTCTTAACTCTATTTATAAAGTTTCTAGCCAAGCCCTCTTATAACGGGCTGGTCCAATTTGACCCACATAAGCCAATCTCATATTGAGCTACTCATCTTAACAAACCAATTTTGTACAATTGTAAATTACAATTTCAATTTATATAGTCCACGTCAAGAAAACCCTTACACTAAACCCAGCATATTAAGCTCTAAATCGACATTATTTGCAACAAATCAGTTTGGATTTTGTACGATTTGCCCAAAATCTCGTCTGTTTCGATTCAACCTTCTCAAACGCAATAAGCGGGGGAGAAGGAGAAGCAGAGTGTTTCTTGAGGTTAACTTGCCGTGACGAATGATGATGGGCGACGCTTCCAACGAAGGCCAAGGGCGATTCAGGTGAACCACCGGCAAGCGGGAAGTAATTTTCGCACTGTCTCTCTCGGTCTCTCACTTACCTTCGGTTTTTTCCCTCTCTCCGACCGCCCGTGCTGTCCCTCGGCCCCTCTCCTTTTAAGTCTGGGCGGCAGGCGTGCATGGCCCCTGCCACCGCCAGTTGTCCTGCCGGCTTGGCCCCCGATCGCTAGCCTTGGTCGTCGCAACAGCTCTAACCCTGTACATAGTGTGCAAGGCGTGAGGCAAAAAAACGTAAGAAGATGCCACGCTGGAGGAAGAAAAGAGAAAATGGACCGAGCCCGAGTAGGGGAAGGAAAAGGAAAAGAAGGATGGAGGCTGGCCCGGCCTGACCTGATTTTGCTTTTCTTCTTTTTTTAATGATAATAAATTAATAAAATTTTCTTTTAAATTAATTCTATTACTATTGATGCACAATGCTCATAATGCCTATATGTTATGCAATTTAAAGAAAATCGGTTTATTTAGGGAGTTAAATATTAATCCATAATTTTTTATATAATTAATAAATGATTAAATGAGTATTCAAAATTTAAATGTCAACGTATTTATGACATGTTTCTAGTGATAAAATTTCTTGAAAACCTCCCATATCGGAGGCATCAATAGCCAAGCATATTCATCAAAACTTTGCAAAATATATATCCAATAGATCCACTAACCATCTACACACCTCGGCAATATTGACAGATTATTTTCACTATGCTTTCGTGGAGTCGATTACCCAGCATGTTCGTGCCCAAAGATGCCAATTGCAATGAGGATTCGACTGATGTCATTAGGCGATGAAACAAACGGTGCAATGGATGGGAAAAAGTGGAGCGAGAAAGGCTAAGAACCGTCGCTAGAAAATGAAATAACAGCGCTTTTAGTATTTAAATGGACTGAAAAGCACGAGAAAAAGGTTTGCGAGCGCTGCTTTTGATGAAAGGGGAAGGAGGGGAGGAGATTGTGGAGCAGAATTTATGTACTAAAATAAATGCCGAGTAAAAGTCATCGTCTCTCTCTCTCTCTCTCTGCCCCCTTTCCCAATCAGACCCTGTAATATTTTCCCGGTGAAGACAGGGGCACGTGATGCTGTGGCCCACCAATCAAGAAAAAACACAATGATGGTGTAGAGTGGGTGGGGGGCTTCTCTCTTTTTCAGTTGAAATGACAATGCATGCATGCCATCGCCGGGGCATAAAGGGGGTGAGTTTGGCTTGTTTGGTTGCGATTGATTGCTTTTGTTTTGGTGCGAGGAAAGAAAGATGGAAGAGAAGCGCTTTACTTATCGGGGTTCGGGATGTCGACATAACGTTTTGCTGGTTAAATCAAACTTAGGATTGTCGAAAATACATTAATATTCATATAAATGTCCTGTACATATATAATATAGTAAGAAGAGTATTTTGACGGTCAAAATTTTTTGACGATCAATTGTGTAACATACATGATGTCTGGATATTCTTCCTCTTTCAAATTAAAGCATTTCATATATTGTTCGTGAATGATTTAATGGCTATCGATATTTTGGTACATAGCAATTCTATGTTGATTTTCATCCTAACCTTTAAATCTCTAAAAACTGAGAATAGAAGTAGAATGTAAGGACAACCTAGCCACACATCTTCTGTTAATAAAGGTATATGTTGACACTCTATTTGTTTTATTGAAAATAAATGATTTGAAAAATATTTTCTTAAGAATGATCGTTTATATCATAAAATAATCATTCTGCAATAAATTTTTGTATCATTAACAACAAATTATGTCTCAACATTTTTGTGCACAATTAAGATATTTTTTGTTTGTATATTTTTATATTTGGTATGAGTGATCATTTTCAGAAAAATATTTCTTAACTCATTAATTTTTTGTGAAAAAAATGGAGCTGATTAATATAAGAGTGATGAATGAATCAATGAGCAAATGGATTTGACAAATGCCTGGTGGTGCCTCTATGCCAATCACGGAGAGACCCACTAACGTCGGACTCATTGAATGCCGAGTTCATCTTTGCGCCCAAAGTCTCTCTCTCTCTTCCTCTGAATAAAAATTGCAAAAATTGCAAATGATTATGTAAATAAGTGGATAACATTCGTGTTAATCAATAAGAGTGTCACATGTGATTTAGCATACTAATCTTGTGGACCATTCTCAGTATACTTAGTAGTATTAAATATTCTTTTCTTTAATTCTACATTCTTTCATTAAGTTTCGCTTTCACAATACTTTTAGATTACTTTTACATAAAGTTTTTTTTTTTTAGATTCTTAATTCCTAATTGGCTTAACATGAAATACAGAGTATTAGACCTAGACTTATCACCTAGAGGGGAGCTAAATAAGTAAATATGCAGAAATAAAAATAATCGAATTCAATATTACAATAGGACAACGTCCGGCGACAAATTTGTGTAATGGTCAAATCTTATCAGTGTATAATAATCCATCACAAGAAAGAAATAAGAGTTTAAGGAATAGAAAAGTGCATGCAACAATTATAATGATTTAGCTTATGATAAGCCTATGTCTACTTTTCCGTGCTAATAGCCTATTAGCTGGATTTTACTAATGCATTAATCAGAGGTTATAACTTATAAGTGTACTCTACTCGAGTATGTGTGATTGTATCTTCACACTTATCAACAGCCTCTAAGAGATTACCAATATAGCTCAAAAAGATAAATATGTAGGGTCGAAGCTATCTTGAACTTTGGAATTTTTAGACTTCAATTCTTATTCTTCCTTCGACATCATGAACTCTGCATTGTGTCCTCAATTTCGGTATGAGTTTTTCTAAATTAGATTAAATATAGAATGTTTAATATGTCGGGGCACATGTGAATCTTTAGATTTGTTGAGTGAATTTGGGTCGGAAAATTTTCAATGCTATCCCACCATTGGTTTGATAAGTCTACTTTTTACTGATATGGAACTTAAAATTTGGATTGGGCAGGCTTTTGTTTGAAAATGAGAAGTTTATCTTTGATTCTATAGTAAGTTGGATTTATTTGAGCACCAAAGTCAGTCCCCATATGATTCAAGTACGATGGTCACCATCCGAAACCTGATAATAATCGAAGCATGTAACTCCACAACAGAGTAGCATGTTTAATTTTTATTTTTTTATAAAATGTTCTATCAATGCTTCTTCTTTTTTTCTGTCTATCACTCTTTTGTTAACACCAGGAAAAAAAATGTAAGAGGTTCTGGACCGCCAAGTCAGCATGATTTCGGAGCACTCATGAAGCGCTACGTGGCGCCTGGATCCACCTTCATCTCCTTCAAACTTTTACATCCTCTCTCTCTTCATTAATTGCTGATTTTCTTCTTTCTCCAGTCGCACGAAGAATCCCCCCCTCTTCTGTCTTCTCTCTCTTCTGCATCTTCCGAGCAAAAGAAGAAGCCCGCCCTCCTTTTTCAAAACACTCTCCTTCTCTCTCTCTCTCTCTCTCTCCGAAGAGCCCGGCCGGTCGCCTCCCGAGCTCAGACCCGCCGCTTCCGGCATGTCGCCTCCGCCTCCGCTGTCGCCATCAGGACCCACTCTCTCTCCTCTCACTTCAGTTTTTTCTGGTCGAAATTCTTCAATTTAGGCAGGCTGTACATTGCCTTTTTTTTTTTTTTTTTTTAATCAGGCATTATCACTGTTTTTCTGGTGTTTGTTTTGCTTTGCTTCATGCTCTCATGTTGTGAATAACTAAAACCTCTCGCTTGGACCCACTTCATCACATCGGCTAAAATTGAATGGCCCAAATTACTTAGCTCATAATGGATTCAAACCTATGAATCTCGAGCAGTCTGAAGCGAATCCAAGCAAATTTTTTCATGTTGGAGCTGTACTTTCAATTCAAGAAATCCACCAGTAGATATACAATCAGTATTCAACACAATACCTCCCCTCCCCCCAAAAAAAAGCAAAAAAACTCGCGAACTCACTATCTGTACAAGCAAAAAGAAAGAAAAGAAGAAAAAGTCCCAGCTAAAGCTAAAAACCATTGATGGCGGGGAGCTACTCTGAGGGAGCAACGCGCGGTACTTCTACAGAGGAATAATGGACATGGGCATTTCCGAACACCCGAGGCAAAGAGAAACAGCCTCCCCCTCCTCCACTCATCGTCCTCTCCTTCTCACGATCGCCTGAGACCGCGGCCGTCTTGTCCTTCATCTTCTCCTTATAAAGCCTCCACATCACATCCGCCTCCGCGAGGCTCGTGCCCGGCTGAGAAACCCCCGCGCCCGACATTTTCCTTCCTTTCCGAACTTAAGGAGCTTTCTCCCAAGGATTGCAGCGGGTCTCGATGAGCGATGGAGGGGATGTGCAATCGTTTGGGGGAGGGGGAGGGGGGTGTGGTTGTTATAATCAGAGAGGGAGAGAGATGGTGGGTGTGAGTGTTGGGTTGGGAGCGCGAGATGGTGACTCCAATTTTGCCTCTTGCTGGCGCTTTGCTTGTTCTGGACATAAGAAGGAGGGCGGAGGCAGAGGCAGAGGCGACGTGCCGGAGGCGAATATGAGCTCGGGATGCGACCGGCGGGGGCTCTTAGGGGCGAGAGAGCGGGTGGTTCCTGGAGGTGACGTGCCAGAGGTATCGGATCTGAGCTCAGGATGCATCGGCAGAGGCTTGGGAGCGACAGAGTGGGAATGGCTCCTGAAGGCGACAGCGGAGGCGGCGGGTATAAGCTCGGGAAGCGATCAACGGGGCCCTTGGGAGAGAGAGTATTTTGCAAAAAAGGAAAAGAGAGCGAGCTTCTTCTTTTTTCTTGGAAGATGTTGAAGACAGGAGAGAGATTTGTCTTTTTATTGAAAAGAGAGTGGGGAGAGCTTCGCGCGAATAGAGGAAGGAGAAGACTAGCAATTAATGAAGAGAGGTTTTGAAGGAGGTATAGCCGCTTGCGCTTCATGAGTAGTCCGAGACCACGCACGGTCCGAAACTACCTAATATTTTCTCCGTAGACGGAGAAGCACACTCCCCACGTCACTCATCTCTGCTTCTCTCTCTCTCTCTCTCTCTCTCTCTCTGCTAGGCATCCAGTCCGGCGACCTAGTGTAGAGTTCCCGCAACGATGGCATTGCTCTCAGCTCTCACGATGGAGATCGCGATCCCAGTCTGCGCCGTCATTGGGATCGCGTTCTCCCTGGTGCAGTGGCGCTGCAGGTTGTGCTATAGCGACGACGAAGGGCAAGACACAGCCCAGCTGAGAGCTGCTCGACACAAGTATGCTGAGATAAAGAATACCATTTCTGAAGGTGACTTTATACGGATCCTTTAGCTTCACAACTTGCCTGCTTTATGGAACTTTTCCTTTTTGCTGCACTCGGGATTGATAGCCATACATTCTCAAACATTTCAGATCTCGCGATAGTAAAATTCTAGGTCCCCTTTTTCAATAAAGCTCGTAATCTTTTAGCACATGCTCGTTGTCCGAGAGAGGAAAAGAAAAAGACGAAGACACAGAATGAAGTGCATTTGATCTGGGTTGCGAGTCTTTCTTTTTCTGGGCATAAGGGAGGCTGTAGTTCAACCCCCTTCTTTCTGTGTCTCACTCACAATTTCATTAACAGATTTTTTTGGGTCAGTCTCGCACCTGCCTGAGCAACAACAACAAATTCGAGTCTTGTAATCTGATGATAGCTCAGCGCAACCATGAGCTTTTTCTTGTGCTTGTGGGGCGAGACATCATTAGGGTTTGTCCCAGCTGCTAGAGCTTTGAGCGACGTATCTGAGCACAGTAGTACAATATTTAATCATTGAGATCTCTTCTCAGGAAGATGGTTGGAATGATGGTGGTCTTGGTCGTGTTCTTGGGCAGAGGGTTAACTGGGGTAGCTCTTGTCCTTTTGGCTTCTGCCATTCATCTTATTTTATCAACAAGTTCGCGCTTTGTTTGGACTAGGTAAAATGCACGTGCTGTGCATGTGACGGGAATATTTTTGTCTCTTTACTCACCAACTTAACTGCAGGTTCCTACGGGACTGGAAGGCATTTTATTTTATTGCATTGCACCACCAGAGAATGTTCATGATATAGCATAGCTGTTTTAGAAATATATTTGATAAATGTCTGGGGATAAATTACGGATAATTACTCGTCTTAAAAGATTCATTGATTTATTAGCTCAAGAATTGGTTTGAGCAAGTCAAACTTGGTGTTGCATTTGGGCGTATGTACATCTATGAGCTGGATTATATTTGATGACAGCTTAAGGGTGCGCTTGTGTCGTTGAAAAGAATTTCTGTGAAAAAGATTTTCTAAACTTTTCAATGTTTGGAACAATCAAAATAATGAATCAGTTCAAAAAAATTTTCAATTAAAGAAAGTACTTATTCTTAAATCAAGGAAAAGATTTCTCCTTCCTAATAAGAGGAGTTATTCCATGTCACACTGCGGCAAAGAACTTCAACCAAGCTTAGAGCTTCGATGAAGCTCTCTCTCTCTCATTTGCTTCCAGAATTTCTTCTCTATTGACAAATTGACAAGTCATGTTTTCATCTATAATGAAGTAATATGTTTAATCTATCATTTATGTCAAGTCACCTAGCCCGGTCACTCGGCTCCTGTGCTCGAGCCATAGGCATTTGGGCTGGAGTCCATTGAGGTCAGGCCCATGTCTCAAATTCCCGCCCTCGGGTTTGTAGTGGTTGAGCCCAAGAAACCCCAGCTCCTCCAATTGGGCCCACAGTAGCTGGGCCCAAGTCCCCATAAGTCAAGGGCTTGTCCCCAATGCTCAAGTCAGGGTCCTTGAAATTGAGTCTAGATTCCTGACCCTCGAAACCTAGCCCAAGACCTTGGCATTATGCTTGTGTCTTTGCCAGTCGCACCCAAGTCCCCAGTACCCACGAGTCCGAGCCCAAGTACCACAATGCTGGGCCCGAGGCCTAATCTCAAGGCCTGGCTTTATGAGAAAAAAAATTAGTCGTTTACAATTTATTTAAGTATTGAAGTTATGAAATTTGATTTAGTAAAATTATATTTAAAATTTGGTGATAAAGCAGCAAATGCAGCCCTTATATCACACAACTATTGCATGTTTTTCTTCAGAAAATAAAAACAATAATTTTTAGTTCATTTCAAATTTCAGTTGAACATTGAAAAATATTATTATTTTCTAGAAAAATGACTTATTTGAGCATTATTTTAGAAATATCAAATTATCCGTGAAACAAATGGTGCCTAGGTTTAATTTCTTTCTTCCATCTGATTTGTGTTAGTTATTGGAAGCTTGGTGTATGCAACTAATGACACAATGTCAAATTAATTTGGGATAGTAATTTTTATATATAATTGGCTTTAGTAGAAGCATATTGTAATAGAAAGGTGAATTGCTAAGGGTGCACAACCTTCAATTCTACAGTGTATCTTGACTTTGTCTGTGAATGTGTTTCGGGTTTTATCGTTATACGTTGTGATTTGATGCAGAATATTTCTCATTTTCGTGAGATTGTCAGCCTTGATTTATCATACTTGTGATGAAACGATAATTCTATAGGGTTAGTTAAGAATATATAGGTAAAAAACTGTGCTTATATTTCTCTAAGGTTCTCTTTTGTGTTACATTCTTGCTTCTCCTAACTAATGTTCTTATATATAACAATGTTTCATACCTATTGCTCATCATTTTGATTTAAATAATCTTTGGAACTAGAGCATTATCAGTTATATTGAGAAATTGATTTTTTTTTAATTTCTTTTATTTTTTTCCCATCATTTTTCCCCGGTAACTGTTCACCCTTCTCCTCTTCTAGTTCTAACATCTAAGTTCAGTTCTAACTTTAGTTCTGATGTTTTTCCATACTCTTGGTTTTATTTCTAGCTCTGACCTACCATTTACTATTGTAGTCATAATCTGTTTTTACTTTCTTCTTTGTTTGTGATGCTTTAATTTAATGTTTAAGATGTATTTACAATAATATTCTGGGTCTGGGACTATGTTCTGAATATTCAGTTCTTTCTATTTCATTAATCATTTTGCAGAATTAGGTACTTTCATTCTTTCGTCCCTTTCCCCATCTTGCCCTACTCATTATGTTCTCGTCACCCTTCCGACTGTTGGTTTAACACTTACACTGTCCACCTTGCCAAAGGTGAATCGTAACATAAACCATATCATCTTTTGAGTTACTCTTTTGGAGGCGCTGTAGGTTAGGCTTTCTTATTTCTCAAAACTAGGTTCAACAAAACTAGGCAACGGATAACGTAACTGGATTTAACTGAGTTATACCTTATTTCGTCACTCATAGTGTAGAATGTCAAGAATCAGATTTGTTGCTTTATTTGCTTGATAGAGAGGGCTCAATTATCGTTTGTGATTGTAACAGGTGTGAGATCCTTTCTGTTAACGGAGTACCGGTATGCTGGAGTTTTCGTGGTTGCTTTTGCGATACTAATCTTCCTCTTACTTGGCTCTGTCGAGAGGTTCACCACCCAAAGCCGGCCTTGCACATCTAATCATTCAAAAACGTGCAAGCCTGCACTTGTCACTGCCGTTTTCAGTACAGTTTCATTCCTACTTGGTGCTTTCACATCAGTCCTCTTTGGTTCCCTTGGCACGAAAATTGCTATGTATGCTAACGCAAGGAATGCCTTGGAAGAGACAAACATCGCTGAAATAACTTGCAGGTCTTGTGCAGTTATGGGATTTCTTCTTGCTTCCATCGATCTTCTTGTGCTCTATCTTGCAATCAATTTGTTCAAGTTGTACTATGGCAATGACTGGGAAGGTCTTTTTGAGGCTATTACCGGTTATGTTCTTGGTGGATCTTTCATGGCTCTCTTTGGAAGAGCCAGTGGTGGAATTTATGCCAAGGCTGCTGATGTTTGTGTTCATCTGGTTAGAGAGATTGAGCAAAATAGCCCACAAACTGAACGAAACCCAGCTGTATGTACTCTCTTACTGTAGCTTTATTTATTATGTACATCATTCACTTTTAGTCATAAATAGGGTTGACCTTAATCATTCAGGTGATTTCTAATTATGTTGGTGATATTGTTGGAGAAATTGCTGGTATGGGACCTGATTTATTTGGCTCTTACGCTGAATCATCCTGCGCTGCCCTTGTTCTTGCTTCCATCTCTTCTTTCGGAATTGAACACAACTTCACTGCTATGTGTTATCCCCTGCTTATCAGCTCTATGGGTATTCTCATTTCATTAATCACAACTGTCTGGGGGGAAATCAAGCCTGCATCGAAGATGGAGAAATATATTATTTCCACAATTCTAATGACTGTCGGAATTGTCGTTGTTAGCTTGATTGCTCTTCCCTCATCATTCACAATTTACAACATTGGGTTGCCGAAAGTTGTGAAGAACTGGTAAACTCTTTGATGGTACTTTTTACCTTCTGATCCTAAATGCTGCTTTATTCTAATGTTGATCATGGGACATGCTTTCATGTCAGCGGGCTTTTCGGGATTAAGTCCACACGTTGAGCGTATGTAGTCGCTAACTATGGATATGATCTTGCAGGCAGCTGTCCTTGTGTGTTGGCGTTGGTCTTTGGGCAGGGCATATTAGTGGGTTTGTCAATAAAAATTACACCAACATTTACTTCAGGTATTAAATTTGCTAAATTAAATGAATGATATAAATCTTTACAACTGTTGATGGTCAATGTACTGACCAAGTAACGATTCTCATCTCTGCAGCTGTCTCCAAGATGATGCTGCCCACAATTTTCACAGCGGTTTCCAAGCTGCTCCCCAGAACGTTAATGTTGCCCTTGGCTCTGTCAGTATCCCATTTTTTGCCGCCGTTAGCATTTTCGTGAGTTACCGTTTTGCTGGCACGTATGGCATTGCTGTGGCTGCCCTTGGGATGCTAAGTCCCATTGCCACTCAGTTGGCCATAGATGCTTCCGGTCCCATCGGCGACAATGCTGAAGGTATTGCTATGATGGCTAGCATTGGAGCCCCTGAAGATGCTGACAATACTACAGCTGCCATTGGAAAGGTACAGGCAATCCTTGTACATAAATATAATATCGACACTGTCCTGTTGTCCTTTTAGTAGCTTAGTTTGATGAAATCCATAACATAGCAGAGGAAAGGGTATCTCTGCGGAGTAACTTTTCATGAGATTACATTCATGTCATCCAAAATCTGTGCACATTGTCCAATAATCTTCTTTTTCACCATAAATGACTAAATATTACGTCAGTTATGCAAATCATTTTGGGTTCTTGCTGGAGTGGCATGATGTTTGGCTAAAATCGCCTGTCTTTCCCTTGGGTGCTGCCTTTCATCTATCGTTCTCAATTAGCCCTAATGACAAATTTTTCTTTCCTGTTGTTTAAATCTAATGTTGGATGGACATTTTTTCGTTTCTTATATGGTATGTAGGGATTCGCCATTGAATCAGCTGCCCTGGTGTCTATTGCTCTGTTGGGTGCATTTGTGAATCGTCCGGGAATGTCGTCTTCTGTTGATGTCCTGACACCGAAGGTCATCGTCGGTTTGATCATGGGCAGCTGGCTTCCTTACTGTTTCTCTGCTATGACCATGGGAAGTGTGGGACGTGCAGGATTCAAGATGGCTCTGGAGGTCCGTGAGCAGTTGTTACAGTTTGGGCCAGAGCACATTGGGGTTCATGAAAAACCTAACTATGCTAGATGCTTCGAAATTGCAACTGAGGCATCTTTCAGGGGGACGATCGGACCTTGTGCTCTTGTCATGCTTACACCACTTATCATTGTCACCGCCTTCAGTGTGGAGATGCTGTCTGGTCTTTTGGCTGGCTCTCTCGGTTCCGTTGTTCAGGTAATCTTTACCAAAGCAATCAATGTCTTATCTATTTTGGTAGTTTGCGTTGCTCAAGGTTTGTCTCTGTTGAGAATCACCACCTCTCTCATCCCTTTCCAGATCTCTCTCTTGGCCTTGATAATTCCATAATAATTTGGTCTTTCTTTGTCCAAGCAAGTAGTAGTGTAATAATAACTTGCCAGTGATATTTGTATTGGAATTGTCTGGAGGAATATGAAAGTCGGTTAGTTGACCGACTTTGCACCCTATAAATAGGAGTGATTGCTCCCTTGTGGAGAGTGTCGTGTCGTCGAGGGGGGGCGTGAGCAGAGAGTATGGCGCAGGAAAATAGTGGTCCCCATCGTGTAGGCACAGGAGTCTACAAAAGGGACCGTGTGTATAGAAGCAGGAGCGAGTCCCAAATGTGAGTGAAGTGACAGACCTGCAAGTGTGTGCACTTGTAATAAATATCTTATAGTAAAGGTATTTTGCTATTTAGCAAAATGGCAGGTGCCGGATTTTCTCAACAAAAGTAATATCAGAGCTTTGGCTATGAAGTTCAACAATTTCTCGATAGAATGCTTGTTAAATTGGGTTAAGATATTATAGTTTCTTCATTGTTGGACAAAATTTAATTAGGTTGATGAACTGTTAAGTAATGGTCTTGTCGTCATATCTACGACAGTGCGGGAGCTTTGCATCGGTTGTCTCATTTGATTGTAGTATTTTCCTGATGAATATTATTCAGTGGGCTTGGTTTCGAACAGATTGCGATGTCGGCATCCAAAACTGATGGAACATGGATCCAAGCGAAAGAGGACATTAAAGTACGCAGCTGCTTCAAGTGCTCGACTGCTAGTTTTTGTCGATTATACTGTGTCTGGTGGTTCAGTGACCTGCTAAGAAAACTTGTCTGGCTCAACAGATTTGTTTTCCTTAATATCTTGAATTTGCTTTCAGGCTGGTGCTTTGGAGTATGCGAAGAAACATTGCCGAGGAGAACCGACGCTTCTCAGAATTGCCGAAAGTGGAAAGACCATTGGCGATCCACGGAAGGACACTTCAGGCCCACCACTCCACATCCTCATCCAGCTAATGGCAGTGGAGTCGCTCGTGCTCGCTCCCTTCTTTGCTACTCACGGTGGCCTGCTCTTCAAGTTTCTCTGAGGAAGGGAACGGACGACTTCCCTTCTGTAGCAGCAGCAGCAGCAGCGGCATTGTCATCCACTCCATTTGTACTCTAGCATTTATTTCCGTATTGTTTGCACGAGCTGATACAAGCGCTCTAGCTTCTCCCCTGCTTCGGACGATTCGAGCAAAAACTTTTGAATAAGGTTTTGGATTATCCCAAATTACTCGGCAAGAATGAAAGGGGTGGGCTGGGCCATTCAAAGTAGAAGTACGACATCATGACAATAATGAGTCGAAAGCTGCTTGAACACTTAGGTGCTAAAGCCTGTATATAGTGCTCCATCTTCGCTAACTCACCTCGCGTAAAGGTGAAGTAAGATTCAACAAGAACCGTGCATCAATCCAAAGTACACGAATCCCACTTTAAATATGGATCAACTGGATACACGAGCCGAAAAGGCCGAGACCATAAAGAAGAGCATCGACCATGGAGGCAGGACTAAAGTGACGCCGTTGCGAATATTCCAGTCAACGGATCATGCAGATCCATATGATGGGATAATGTTGTAAATTATCTGGTTGGATTAAGATGCCTTTCTTTCTTTATTTATTTTTGAGAACTTTTACTCCCACAATCAATCTATAATGTTGTTATTTCTTCAATTAAAGTTTTTACTCACTCTGACTTCTAAGAAATTGGACAAAAACTAACTGCTAAATAAAGGAGTACTAACATGTTTCACAAGCATATTTTATGTCAAACTTCAATCCAAAGTAACAAAAGTAACTATAGCAACTATAGTTTCTTCAATTTATGTTGAGACAATAAATTGATAAAACATGTGGATCAGGTGTGCCGGCCTTTTCGATGGAAATCATCCTATCTCTTTTCTTCGCTTTTGTGTTTTTTGTGCGTAATTTTAATATCGGAGTTAAGGCATCCTAAAGAAAATATGGTAGATAAATGTACGCTCTTCCAAGTTTCAAGCCACTTGGCAATAGAAGAAAACTAATTAGCCATAAAGGCAATCTATGATTAGCTGTAATCAATTACATGCGTGATGGTCTTGCGGTTTCCGTCATTAATTAATTCTTTTTCCACCACTTATTTTTTGGTCAGATTTTTATCCACCACTTTAAAAGAGCATTCATAGCAATTCGTAATCTTTTTTTTTTTTTTGTTTATTCATTGTTTTGAAAGTTGCAGTGCCCGTCATCATGGACAAATCCCAAGGCCAAGTGAATTTTTCACTGCATTGTGTTTTTCTCACCACAACTTGCCTCAATTGCAGAAGATAGCAGAACAAGAATCGCACTATTAATGTCTCCTCAAAATGTCAAGTTATCTACGAAACAAACGGAGCCTAAATTTAATGTGTCTCTTCGGTACATGACTTCTCAAACTCTATTAATTGATTTGAACTATTCTTCATTTTGAGAAAAGCAGAAACAACACTAACAACACATTCGGAAGCAAATGCCACATGCCTCTCCATGTTACTGGAAAACCAACACTTATGGACCAGTTCTCCGGTAAAAAGGAGGCACCAACACATAGACAATCGCCTATGATGCCAAAGAAGACTAGTGGAAGAACAAGGAATCAGATGGTCCCTCCTCAGCGAGAATCAGATCATTGCAGCTCAAGCTGTCAAAGCCCATACATCAGCAGGACCCCCTATGAACCAGCACGAGTAGCAGCAACAGTGAGGCCTATTCAGAAACCGACTTCTCTATCGGACCCAGAAGAACATCGGATGAGAACAGCTCTTAGTACTCTGTCTCAACGTGCAATGTTCAGGTGGGTCCCCCATGTAAACTGGACCGAAAGGAGAAGGTCCATGTCAAGGGAGTTGGTCCGCTGAGAAGAATGAAGTGCAAATTGGGCCTCATAGTTGTTGGAGCTGTGTCTCAATGCTGCTGTTGATGTGCTGTCATTTTAGTTGATGTGCTGTCATTTTTGTTTGTCTTTGACTCAGTCAAGTTATTTGTTAGGCAGTTGGTTTGTTAGCTATTTTCTAGGAAGTGGAATAAGTTTGTGTGCAGTTACGTGTTTGCACGTTTGTGTGCGGTTCCAAAGTGGGTCTTATTTAGTTTTGTACAAGACAGTTTTTTTTAATGCCGAATGATGTTCATGCTCTGTTTTCTCCATCTCTCTTTGTGCAAAAGAGAAGTTTTGCTGCTGTAATTTTTCTCAGCCATAACAGTGGTATCAGAGTTTCTGTGGGATCTTAAGGGACTGTGAAGTGAGGGTAAGTGAGTCAAAACTGCTTCCAATCCGCAAAGAAAAAGCGATGGAGGCGGGATCGAGTGGATTCTCCGCAATGGCTGCTCCGGTTTTTCTTGAGAAAATTATCAAGCTTGGGCTGTCAAGATGACAGCATTCTTGGAGGGTCATGATCTATGGGAGGCTGTGGAGAATGATTATGAGGTTACTCCACTTCCAAACAATCCGGCCTTGAATCGATATAAAGCACCATAAAGAGAGAATCACGAGGAAAGCCAAGGCAAAGTCTTGCACGTATCTTTTTGTCTCACCCCTATCTTCACAAGGATCATGAGATGTGATTCTCCGCAAAGGCAATATGGGATTTTTTGAAGGATGAATACGAGGGAGATGAAAAGATAAGGAGCATGAAGGTGCTGAATCTCTTGAGGGAGTTTGAGAGACAGCAAATGAAGGATTCGAGTCGGTGAAGGAATATTCGATAGGCTGATTGAAATAGCCGAAAAAATCAGAATCTTAGGGACCGACTTGAAGGATGAAAGGCTGGTTCGAAGATCTTGGTGTCTCTTCCGAAAAAGTTTGAAGCCACTATAGCTTCTCTCGGAAAATACAAGAGACTTGGGCGACATAAAGCTTGCGAGAATTATTAAATGCCCTGCAAGCACGGGAGTATAGAAGATTGATGAGAAGAGAAGAGCACAGAGGGTGCATTGCAAGCTAAAGTGAAGTCCAATGATGGAGGCAAATGGAAGAAATGGAATCAGTTCAAAGGAAATGCGGGTGACTCCAAGTTTGTAGCAAAAGAGGGGAGTTCTAGTGGGTCTCAGCGGATGGACGAAGAACAAGAAGCCTTGTCGACACCGTGGTGGAACTAATCATCATTCCTTTAGATGCTTTGGAGAAAGCCTGATGCTAAGTGCGAAGATGTCACAAGGTTGGTCACATGGAAGCGATCTCGCAAAGAGAATAATTACCGCAAGCAAGAGAAGCACGAGATAGCGGTGAATGAAACCGAGGAAGAACACTTGTTTGTAGCTTCCTTTTCTGGCTCCTTTGTTGAGAATGATGCATGGCTGGTGGATAGTGGTTGTACCAATCATATGACTGGCAATTTGAAGCTGTTTAGGAGTCTAGACAGGTCAGTCAGGTCCAAAGTCAAAATCGGCAATGGACAGTATATTGAAGTGCAAGGGAAGGGTACAGTGGCTATTGAAGGAAATCAGGAGGTGAAGCTGATCAGTGATGTTCTCTTTGTGCCAAAAGTTGACCAGAATTTGTTAAGTGTTGGTCAATTAGTTGAGAAGGGCTATAAGGTGAAGTTTGAAGGGAATGAATGCCTTATTGATAATGCGAGATAGCAAAGAAGTGCTGAGAATGCCAATGAGAGACAAGAGCTTCATGTTCAAGCCACAAGAGATGCAACAAATAGCTTTAAAGTGCAAAGAAGAAAACGCGAGCTTTGGCATAAAAGGCTTGGGCATGTTCATAGGAAGAACATGTTGTTTATGCGGAAAGAATAGCTTCGCGAGATGATTTGCCAAGTTTGGAGGAGGAATTTCCACAGTGCAGAACTTGTCTTCTTGGCAAGCAAACCAGATTTCCTTTCAAAGAAGGAGGCTGGAGAGCATGTGAGAAGCTGCAATTAGTCCACACGACTTATGTGGACCTATGTCTCGAGTCATCTCTCAATGGTAGCAGGTATTTCATTACTTTCACGATGACATGACTAGGATGAGTTGGATTTATTTTCTGCAAGCCAAATCGGAAGTTGCTGATGTGTTTGTAAAGTTTAAAGCCTTAGTTGAGAATCGAGTGGGAAGAAAGTTAAAATGCTTAGGTCGACAATGGTTAGAGTATACTTGCTCACAAGTTTAAGTTAAATTGTGAGCAAGCGGGCATTGTGCAGCAATTCACTACCCCTTATTCACCTCAACGAGAATGGGGTCGGTGAGAGAAAAATAGAAGCATTATGGAGATGGCCGGATGTATGATGCAAGAGAAGATGTTACCCAAGAAGTTACGGGCGAGGGCTACTATTGCGGTGTTCCTATTGAACAGATTGCCCACAAAGGCCTTAGAGAGATCAACACCTTTCGAAGTCGGTATGGTGTTAAACCTTCTATGAAGAATTTAAAGGTTTTTGGGTGTTTGTGTTACACTCATGTTCCTCGGGTTAAGAGGGATAAGCTGGATAAAAAGGCCGAACTTGGTGTCTTCATTGGGTATAGTCTCCAATCAAAAGCTTACAGGATTTTTCAGCCTATGACTGAAAAGGTGATTGTGAGCAGAGATGTTGTTTTTCTAGAAGAAGATGAGTGGAATTGGAAGGAAGAAAAGAATGCAGGACAACAACAATATGCAAAACATCAACCTGCAACAATTGTAGAGGTTGATGAAGTTATGGATGGATTGGAAGATAGTATGGATAATCTGCACAAGAGAGCACAAGGTCACTTGCTTTGAAATCTATGAAAGAAGCAATGTGGCGGTGCTTGAACCATCTAACTTTGTGGAAGTTAAGGAGGATCAAAGGTGGATTGCAGCAATGCAGGAGGAGTTTGCAATGATTCAAAAAAACCACACATGGGAGCTTGTTGACGGACCGTCGATAAGAATGTGATTGGGGTTAAGTGGGTGTTCGAACAAAACTTAATCCCGATGGTTCTCAATAAACACAAAGCTAGGCTAGTTGTGAAAGGCTATGCTCAAATATGGGGAGTAGACTATTCTGAAACATTTGCTCCATTGCAAGGCTTGATACAATCAGCTACTATTAGCCATTGTAGCGAGAGAAGGGGTGGCCTATATTTCGGTTAGATGTCAAGTCTGCATTTCGAATGGAGAGCTCGCGGAGGAGATTTTTGTTGAACAACCCGAAGGCTTCAGGTATCAAAGGGCAAAGAAGAAGGTATACGGGCGAGGAAAGCTCTATATGGATGAAGCGAGGCTCCAAGAGCTTGGTATGGGAAGATAGATCGATATTTGCGGGATTTTGGCTTTGTAAGAAGCTTGAGTGAGTTCACTCTTTACGTCAAGAGGGTGAATCACAGTGTTGTAATTCTGTCACTCTGTGTAGATGATTTATTGGTGACAGGGAATGATGTGGAACTGATAGAGAGGGTGAAGCAAGGGCTGTTTGCAGTTTTTGAAATGTCAGACTTAGGAAAGATGACTTATTTCTTGGGTTTGGAGATCTTTATTTGTCAAAAAAAATACATGAAGGAAATTCTGAAGAAGTTTCAGATGGAAGATTGTAAAAGTGTAAGCACTCCTATGACTGCTAAGGAGAAGCTGCGAGGAAGAATGATGGAACGGATGCGAGATGCTTCTATGTATAGAAGCTTGATTGGATGTCTCATGTATCTTACGGCAACCGGACCCGGACATTCTACTTGCTGTAAGTGTTCTATCCCGAGTTCATGAGTAGTCCTAGTCGGTTGCATTTGGTTGCTGCAAAAAGGGTCTTGAGATACCTCAAAGGAACATTGTTCTTTGGTGTGAAGTTTAGGAGATGTCGAAGTTTATGTTGCGGGGCTTTTCTGATAGTGACTGGGCTGGCTCAGTGGATGACATGAAAAGTACATCTAGGTATTGCTTCACTCTTGGTTTTGCCTGTTTCTCTTGGTGTTCCAAAAAGCAAGAGATTGTAGCTCAGTCCACTGTAGAGGCTGAGTTTATAGCAGCTACTGCAGCTACAAATCAGGCTTTGTGGCTGAAGAAGATAATGAAGGATCTATGGTTTAATTCTGGTGATTGCATTGAAGTTAATGTAGACAATCAGGCTGCATTAGCAATATCACAGAATCCAGTTTTCCATGGCAAAACCAAGCATTTTAAAGTAAAAGTCTTCTTTCTACGTGAAGTACAACAAAGTGGTGAAGTTAAGTTGGTCTATTGTAGATCTGAAGATCAGCTTGCGGACATGTTCACAAAGCCACTTTGCAAGCTGGAAGATTTGAGTTGTTAAGAGAGAAAATAGGAGTTTGCAGCAGAATCGATCCAAGAAGGAGTTTGTTGGAGCTGTGTCTCAATGCTTCTGTTGATGTGCTGTCATTTTTGTTTGTCTTTGACTCAATCAAGTTATTTGTTAGGCAGTTGGTTTGTTAGCTATTTTCTAGGAAGTGGAATAAGTTTGTGTGCAGTTACGTGTTGCACGTTTGTGTGCAGTTCAAAGTGGGTCTTATTTAGTTTTGTACAAGACAGTTTTTTTTAATGCCGAATGATGTTCATGCTCTGTTTTCTCCATCTCTCTCTGTGCAAAAGAGAAGTTTTGCTGCTGTAATTTTTCTCAACCATAACAATAGTCTACCACCACCATCGAGGAGTTTCCGACAACTAGGATAATAAATTGCAGAGACGCTCCACAACTTCCCTGCGGAAGCAAATGCATGACACGTTCCATACGAGAAGCGAGAGAGATTTGAATGAAGTTACAAAGTCGGGTAAACGCCAAGTTGGCCTTTTTCATGCTCTCGTAAAGGGATTTTTGAGGCATCTACAACACGCTAAGAATTCAAAGGCATCAAGAGGGAACAATATAAGAGTCCACAAGAAGAAAAAATGGCGTTGGTGTCCAAAGTTGATGCATCGCGGCAGGATGAAGACACAGTTGCCTAATAAAAGGCCACATATGAAAGCTCTCAAAATGCATTAATCGCCAATCAAAATTAATAAGTTGCGCCATGATAAATAGTCTATGTAATTTGATAATCTCTCTTTTTTGCTCACTTCTTCAAAATTTTTTAATTTTATTAAATGCATGATATATGTTGTAAATTTGGACCTCATTCATAGTATTATCCTCAAATGTATGGGAGATTAGTCTTCTTATTAATTAGTAACTTGATTCAAGGTCTCTGATAGCAATTAGTTCACACAACGTAGAACTTTCACATAGAAGAATCACACTTATTGATCAAACTTACATATTAAAGTCACTCTCCCTCAAATCCAAACTTACCATGTAGAACGGTTACATGTTCAATGATTATATGTTCCGGTTATTTATATCAAATAGCTTCATAAGCTATTTGTTCCGGTTATGTAAAATCGTAAATTTTTCCACACATTCAGCCATAGGTGTTTGAAAGACATTTCCTTTTTCATAAATCCAAAGAAATATTTGGTTGCAGCCAATATAGGTAATCTATATGTATTTTGCGATATCAGCACAACTGTCATGTACACATTGTCCTTCTTAATCGCTACCCTTACTTACCCTCCATTTTGTCTTACCAACTCAAGCTGGGAAAAGTGTCAAAAAATTCTTAAACATTTTGCATTTGCACCAATTTAGTCTTAAATCTTTTATTGGTGCCAATTTAATTATAAACATTTTGATTCGGTGCCAATTTAGTCTTAAATCTTTAATTGATGCTAATTTAGTCATAAACCTTTTGACTTGGTGTCAATTTGGTCATCCTGGCTAATTTTTGGTCGGATTTTGTTGATTTGGAAGTCGGTCAACTAACATGGTATAGCTAGTGCTGATGTTAACAACTTTTAATAATATTTTAATATTTGCTGATTTATTTATTTATTTCCTTTCCTTTTTTACTTGCTTTGTGATTGGTCTGAGACCATGCTGACTTGGCGGTTCAAGACCACCTAATATTTTCTCATTGGAATGCAAATGCTGTTGCTTTGAGGGTGTGTCCACAAATCTGAAGTTCACAACATTTTTTTAGTGTTTGGACGCACATAACTTGGCACAAGATGTCTGACGACATCAAACGAAGAAAAACAAGAAAGTCCAAAAAGTTAACAAAAGCAGGCAAACAAAGTCAACACGATAAATGCATATAAAAGACAAGTGTAGCAATCCGTGGAGAACTACTCGATGACCTTTGTAGGCATTTTTTGTCTTCATGCTTCACTAGCTCTTCTTCGTTAAATGCTTGCAGCTTCCTTTGAAGAACGTTGAAGAACACCAACAACCGAATCGGGAAATCAGCAACCGCGTGCTCACGAATCGGGAGTTATTTCATCGTCATCTAAAAAAGCATAAAGAGGAAGATTCTTGCAAAGCACGAGCCAAAGAGAGAGGAAAAGAAAAAAGAGCTTGCGGGAGGGAGGAGGTCTAATCATCATATGGTTTGAAACGCGCTCCAATAGAATTAAGACATGTGTGGGCCTTTCCCACAAAGCCAATGATCCTCCTGTCTGTATCTGATTTCTTCGGGATAGAAAAATAGTTTGACCCTTCGAGCTCTTCTCGTTTTTTATCGGCTAACCCTTTTGACCCTGGCTTTCCTCTCGCTGCGTACGTCAAGGCAACCCTCTTCTCATGCGAGGTATATATTGTCAGGTCGTGGATGATAGTTTGACCAGCTTCTTTGCGCCAATAACCCGTTATCCAAGTTAGGCGCTCCTCGGGAAAATCCAGCATGACCTGCAAGAGTAGCAAAGCGAAACATGTAGTTGTACTTGTGAGAACAGATGAAGGTCTAGACCTTAAACTCATAGGATGCCAAAAGAAGTGCCTCCAGTCTTCGATCAAAAGAAACCCGCGCTCCATGAAGCTCCCAACATTATTGAAAAGCAACATGTATACATGAAAGAGACGAAAGAGAAAAAGGACAGAGAGACAGAGAGGGGGATTGAAACAATGGACTAACCCAATCGCCTGAAGATGCATCTCCGCCACGTCGAGAGCCTTCGACCAGGGAACCATTGTTATCGTACATAAAAGTGATGGACTCAATTTTTTTGCTTTCTTCGCTGTCCACGATGTCAGTCACACGATATCCTGTCACATTAGAGTGCTCTCCATCGTCCCAATCGGTCCCGCCAGAGCCTTCGAAGGGTTTATAAACCTGGAAAGAATGCGGCTGTATCGGCTCCGCATACACTCCTATGGAGTCGAGAGTCTTGCCCCATGTTCCATAAAAGCCGATGATTTTAGTCCCGTTCGATGGATACCAAAAGTACTCCCCCTCCTTCATGCCATAGGGACCATGCCTTTTTTTATTGCTGTGAAATGTGAGCGACCGGATAGAACCATCCTCTCGCGTGTAACCAGAGATTGATATCAAGTACTCCTTTGGATATTCCAATATAATCTGTGCAATCCCAAAAGTATCTCTTGAAGTTGGACAAGTGGTGTAAGCAAGACCTATTTGTCGAGTTTAATTTACTAAATTACATGACTGGACACTACTTGGCCAATGAGATAAATCTAAAAGGAAAAGAAGAAGAAGATACTAACCCCTTTTTCATAGCAGGAGAATTCTCCAGTGTAGTCACCGTGAATAACCGTGCGACCGTTTCTACTACCATCGTCATACACAATCTTAATGTAATGGATATCTTCTGCGACAGCTATGCAAACTTTCTTCACACCTTTGAATATCCCATCGTCCCAAGCATTTCCACGTCCAAATGGCCCGATTGATTTAACTGGGTGGAGATCCAGGGTGGGTTTAAAATATGCTCCAATTCCATGAAGATGATCGTCACTCCACCCATAAAATCCAACAATCTTGCAGCCTGTTGCCGGAGATGAGAAATGGGTTCCCTTTCCATCACCAATAATTATGGTGTTTTTTTTGTTAGTCAGAAACGTGAGAGATGTAATGCCGTCGTAGGTACAATACCCGGATACTGAAGACAGGTACTCATCTCCACCATTTATAATAAACTGCAATGATAGACATATATTATTATCATGCTCGTTTTTTAATAAGTCTCCCAAGAGTCCCCTGCTAACGCATGCAATGCAAGTTTCCTATGGATTTTACAAAGCATATATATGTAAGGGGACATACCTCCTCGTGCCGTTCTGCATGGCTACCATGTTCTCTCCACTTCGACCGTACTCCATTCACCTCTTCATACTGAAACTTGATCGATCGGATGCATTGATTTCCACTTGAATCAAGTCCAACCCTGATTCCCTTTACATTGGAATGGCCATCGCCATCATCCCATTTTGACCCTCTTCTACTCCCGAATAACCCCACAGGACAGAACTCCTCAGGAGGTAGCTCGACCCGTGCTCCAATAGATGTGAGAAAATCATCCCCTTTTTTGCTCCCGAAAAACTCGATAACTTTCCCAGCGCCTGACGGTAATGGTACGGAAAAGTACTCCTCTGTGTCCTCTTCCGCCTCTTCCTTCTTTTTCCCCTTTTCCTTCCTTTTCCGCTTTTTCTCCTCTTCCGCCTCTTCCTTCTTTTCCATCTTTTCCCCCTGTTCCTTCTTATCCTGCCTTTTATCCTCTTCCTTCCTATTAATAGGCCCCAATCTTCTTTTATTGGTTTCAAATGTGAGGGAGATGATTTGAATGCCACCATTATTTGCCTCTTTGAAATATCCAGAAAAAGAAATTATGCACTCTTCCTCTATCAATTTAACCTGCGTACAGGTCACGATAAGAAATATTTGACGTGAGTGACTTTATATTGCATTATTCATGAGCAAAATAAGTTGGTAGATCTCTTTTGATTAGGTACAACCTTGTAGGTCCTATACCCGTCCTTTTCACCATGTTGCTCTTCGGTCTTGGTGTTTCCACTTACGTCATATTTAATGGACTTAATGAAGTCTTTGTACTCAACATAAATCCCATTTATTTTATCAGAATGCCAAGATCGTTCGCCGCTGCCTCCAAAAGGCCCGAAAACCTTATGGGAATATAGAGACCGGATCTCGTTGACAAGGCGCTCGACTATTATTTTAATGAGCTCTGACTCAACGCTGATGTAAAGTGTTAGCACAAAAAGTTTCATGAGCAATATTTATGACAAAATGAACATAAACACACACATTATACCCCAAGCGATGACATACAACAAACATTTTACGCAAATTTCTATGTGGGTATGTGAAACATGAATAGAAAAAAGATCGAGCTTGACTAAATCCCCATAAGCATTGGCATGTGTAACAAAGAAATGGTGATTAACTATTGCTCTAGTTTCAATAGTAAACTCATCCTGCGGCCGAGGGGAAGTGCAAATTGTTGGTTTTCAAAACACAAGATTAGAATTCCTATTGGAGTGAAAAGTTAAGATGATATATATTTTTTATATTATTCCTATTGTACATCTAAAATCTTGAAATTAACACGTAAAGCCACATCGTGTTTTTCATAATATTTCAAAAAAAGGTAATACGAAACTTCAGGAAAGTTGTTCCGTTCTCTTAAGAAAACCAATTCTGTCGATCACCCAAAGATTCCGTTTATAAAGCGGATGCACCAAAGGAATAACAGCGAAAAGAAAAATCACAGATTGCGATACTAGGCTTCCACAAGGAGTAAGAATCGCAGGTACGTACCCATCGGCGTCTTTCTTCAACTCGTAACCCGAAATCCCATCAACCTTTGCTAGGGCACGCCTCCATTCTTTCTTCTTCTCATCTTTCTTCTTCCCACGCAAGCTGGCGAGAGCTTGCTTGAATTCGTCTTTTGCCGCAGACTGTAGAACCTTGGCCGGGTCCATGCCATGAAAGATTGGAATAACCACGAGACTGGGATACTTGGAATCCCCTCTGCGAAGGAGGATCTTGACCAGCTCTTCCAGGCACTGACTGGAGTTGGCATAGTTCGCGGAGAACACGACGAGGGCGAACCTCGCCTGGCGGATCGCTTCGAGGAGGCCAGGGCCCTTCTGGTGGTGGGAGTCTCTGTAGCCAATCCCCGCCTGCTTCAGCTGTTTGAAGAGGGTCGATGTGAAGCGCTCCAGCTCCAACGCGTTGTCTTCGAAACTCACGAATACGTCCGGCGTCCACTGACGAGAATAAGAAGACGACATGTGTTCTCTCTTTGTGGTGCGTGGTATAGAAACTTTGATTGAGAGGCCTTATGTGTATTTGGGCCCATATACTGCCCGATGCATCTAACGAGATCACCTCAGCTATACAATCCAAAAATTTAGAAAGAGAAAAACAAAAAAAATGGTATACTAATGACTTCCTGTACGCTTAGAGGTTTCGCCTCCTTTGGTGCCATGGGTGACTTTTTTTTTCTTTGGGAACGTCTCCTCTTGTATTAAACTGTGATAAACTTGATTTTCCGCACGCCTGTGTATCCCTTGCCCTCCCAAGTGTTTGTTCTACGATTGCCCCCACGTGGTCCGACAACTTTGCGAGGATATCCTTTAAAAGTTCGCCCAAAGTCTTGTATAATGGACTTAATATGATCAGGCCTTTTCAGCAACTTGTCAAAGGATTTCTGCCAGTCATCTTTTGACTGCCCGTTTAGGAAGGGACCCCATATTTCAAGGGCCAGTGGATGACCTCCTGCATAATGAGCTAGATATCTAGATAACTCCTCGTGACCTTCTTCGGGTTCTTCTCTCTTGAAGACATGGCAACAAAAGAGTCGAAATGCTTCGTCACGATTCAATCCCTCAACATTGTACCTGTCATCTACATTGAGATCCTTTAGCAAATCTGGATCTCTTGCCGTGATCAAGATTCTAATGTGGAAATTCTCAATATAAACAATTAATTAATTAATAATAAATCAAATCCATATATGAATGTGAAACACTATAAAAGACATGAACAGTGGAATTGGATCGTACTTATTTGAGGTATTATTTAACTTGAAGAGATATAGATCAGTTTGATCAACAATCTCTTGGAATGTTGGATCTTTTTCTCCATGACCTATTTCAGTATAACAACTTTCAATGGGATTAAAGCGACTGATAGGTATAACCTATCTTTTTGTAAACGATAGAAAGGACCTAGCAAACCCTAATAACTAATATGTTAATTGGGCCCATCTCATTACGGATTTCAATTAAATATAATTACCTACACTTTACTGCTCAATTAGACATGTTATTGATAGATGCTAAAATCCAATTCAATTTGATACACAAGTTTCGCTTAATTTAATGAAAGATATTAGGTGGTGGATAGACTCAAATGGATGGCTCCGAACTTATTTAAATTGCACTAAATTTGCGGTGAATAAAATTCTTGGCCAAGCCCATGAACAATATAAGAGCTGGAATTTTCATTGGACAATGCCGAGTTGGAAAACATTGGTTTATTAAAAGCAAACTTGGGATGAGCTCAATTAATTTGGACAATATCATGATTTAAATTGAATAAATTGATTTGACATTATCACATGTCATAAGACATATTAAAATATTTTCTTTGAACCGGTTAATGATCAATGTCAGAAGTCAACGCAGGTCAATGGTCGGTCGGTCAACACCGATCAATGGGCAGCATGATGATGTGGTGAGCTGACATGAGCTTGAATGGTAGATGCTCGGCAAATGAAGAGCGCATGCCGATGTTGTCATTGACGGAGGGATGGCGAGGGTGGATGCAGGTTGCACGTGCGGGCACGTGTGTTGGCGAACGACATGCGGTCGCCGGGGTCCGTGTTGTTGACTTGTTGGTCGAATGATACTGGCGGCAAAGTCTATTTTCCGAAACAAGCACGTGAAGGCGTCAGAATGGCACTCAAAAGCAGCGAACGTGGTGGATTCGAGACACAGGCGTCGTGTGAGGTGGCGTACCACGGCTATTTGTGACGAAATTCTATGGTCTGGTTCTTTAGAGGGGGCGGCGAGTCTAACAGTGGTGTTTATTTTCCGAAACAATCTACAGAATTATATCGGAAATCCATGAAAGGCCGTGGATTGGCGGAGAAGCACAGCAGTGTGGCTAGCGTTGCTATGAGCACCATGGCACAATGCAGCCAATGTGACTGGTCTTGTTACAAAACAGATTCAAAGGGCATTTCCTTAAATAAGAATAAAGTTTTGATATGATTGAAAAAAAGAGAGAAATGCAATATTCTATACCTTATCAAATGAAGAATGCATAAGTATATTAATGGGCTTTACATGAGGTCTATGAATATACTTATGAAAAGGAAAAAGAGAAAAGAAAAGAGTCTTAGATACACATTGAAAGTACTCTCCTTACCATTTCCACCATAAGTTTCCGATTTGGAGCTGGTGCCATTAGTGATGTCGAAAGTAATGGACCCGATGAAGTCTGCGTAATGAACATCAATCCTCTTTAATTGCTCCGATGGATTCGAGACAAGGGCCATTGCAACTTCAATGAACTCCGACAATTTTGCCACCGGTGTATGGAAATGAAAAATGCCTCCCTTTATTAGCTGTTTCAATCAGTCCATGATCCTCTCTACTAGTATGTGTTATCAGTTACTAAAGAATGGTAAGTTCAAAAACTTCTTTAGTGTTAATTTGAGAAGAAAACGACGATATAAATTAAAGAATTTAAGAGCAAATATCTACTTTAACAATGAAGAGAGAGATTACCAGAAAAAAGAAAAAGAAAAAAGAAAGCATCGAGGACATAAAAAAAAAGGAATTTGTCAAGGTATGTCAAAGCTTACCATATAGGTTTTGTCTCTGCCACTTGCACCATGTGTGAATGGACCGACCGGACATCCATGTTTGTCATATAAAATAGAGATGGACTTAATTGCCGAATCAAAGCCTATCATGATTTGCTTCGCATCCGTGTATTTTCTATCGCCCCAAATGTCCATACCACTATGATCACCATAGGATCCCATGACATCAAATGGATACGAGTGAGAAACAGGCCCGAATATGCTCCGATTGAGTGGAGACAGCTGCTACATTTCCCATAAAACCCAATAATTTTTCCATCTGCATGTGAGAACCCGTGAATCATTTCAAACCACAACTTCCACGCCTCACCCACCCATCCGATGTTGCAGAACCCGTGAATCAATGTAGCGTACACGACCCTATCTGGAAAGTACCCCCTATCCTTTTGATCACCGAAAATCCGATAAGCCTCGAGCTGCCTCCCATTCTTGCAGAGTCCATTAATGATTTCTTGATACGTGAACATATCCGGAGCACGGTCCTTGGCGATCATCGAGTGGAGTATTTGGGACACCTTCGCATAATTCGCCTGCCTACAAAACCTAGATATCAACCTAACGGAAGTTGCGCATTGAGGGATCAATCCGCTTTCAATCCCTTGCCAAAGCAACTCATAACTTCTCAAAAGATTTCCACCTTCGCAAAAGGCTTGAATCAGGTGCCCAACGGTCTCGGCATTTGCCTCGCCTGCAACACCAAAATTTCATCATCTCCTCATAGAACTCCAACACGAGATTGGTCCTCCAAGCCTTCAGACAGCATTGATTTCAACACCGAATTCCGCATCTGGATCGATGGGCAAGCCCCCGAGTCCTCCCGATTTAAAAAAACCCATCGATCGCGTCCTCGAGCACTCCACCCTCGCAAGCACAGCGCACTTAGCACTTCGACGAATCCGCCCCAAGCGAGAACCCCGGGGTCCGAAACAGTGACTTCGCGGCATTGGGCAACTTTGGCCGCGACGAGGGCATCGAATGGCAACTCGCACGAACCCGAGTAGGGCGGGGCATTGAGGCGCGAGATGGGCCCAGTGAAAGAAGCACAGAGAAAGGAAGGCGTTTTTTTTCTGCTGCCTGAACAGCTCGAGGAAGAAGCCAGGGTCCGAGAAACCGGAGGAGGGGAATTCGGAAATCAGGGTCACCTCCCCACCTGGGTCTCGTGCACGTGATCTTGCAGACCTCCTCGGTGATCTCCGAGAGCGAGTGGGTCTTGTCTTGGCTGTTGCCGCCGTCGACGGCACCGACACTGAGGCGTTTGATGTGACCGTGAGAGCTAGGGTTTCGCCTAAAGCCGCGGTGGTCACGAGGAGGAAAGATTGGGAGAGATGAGCGAGCTCCAGCGATAGGGGTATCGATAAAATGACACTGTTTAATTTCTGTTTCTAATAATTACCTATATAATAGAAAATTAACTAACTTACATAATCATATTTTTATTCTTCTTCTGTTTCGGGAAATAAAAAAAATAGAAAAATACACTAATTACCAAATAGTCCTAAGATCATATATTTTCTTTCAAAAGTTCCTCTTCAAATGAAAGCATGGTGAGCCTCTTCTAAAAGTGAAAGCAGGCCTGTCGCAGAAAACGTGGCTCAAGCTGAGGAGCATCTCAAGTTTAATTGGCCAAGAAAAAAAAACCTTTGAAAAAGAGTATTCTATGATGTAAGAAAAAAATCAAAAACTTAAGAATCCAAACCCACACAATGAGAAATAATCCCAAAAATGAAGGAAAAGAAAAACAAAAAATCGCACTTTTCTTCACAAACTGAAGAGAAAGGATAAAAAATGAGACGCTAAACACAAATACTCGTCATTCATGCTTTTCTCGCATCATAAGGTATAGTTTCCTAAAGTTATTATGAAATATTAATTAAGAAGTTATAAAGTAAATAGATAAAAAGGAACTGGGGGATCGCTTTTTTTTTGGCTTTACATAACACATGATTTTTCAATGTTAAATTGAATGAAACATTGCAACGCAAAGCAACTACTTATGATTATTTTACAGAAATGCTATTGAAACAATAAGCACTGATAATGACAATGCTATGACAGCCTAATTATATGGTTCCAAACGTGCTCCGATTGAATCGAGATGTGATCTAGACTATCCATAAAACCCGATGATCCTGCCAGTGGTAGCATTCGATGGTATACAAAATTTCTTGCCCTTTCCTTGCCAAACGGTCCATAGATGCATCGAGTTGAGTGTATTTTTAGAGATTGGATAATGGTAGGTAGAGAACCTCCAGTTTCCCTTATGTAACCTGATATAGAAATCAAAGATAATCTAGCTTGACCTACACAAGTAGCCAATACAAACTCCCTTTAACTTTCACTTGCCAACAACATTATTGAAATCTGTGATGGTTTATTAACTATCAAAATTAATACATTAGGTGGTCATACCTTTTCTTTTTTACTCGACTTTTACTTTTTTGCTTTTTCTTATCAATGGAATTTTAGTGTGGACAACAAAATCTTCTTACCACTTTAGTATTTCTCTCATAATTTTATAACACCTGTTTTCAAGATTTATTATGTTCACTATCAATGTAAATAACATTTTAAACATCCATCATTGGATGGGTGACATATATATTTAGAAATAATTGCAATGACCAAATTCATCCACATATCATCATAAACTTAAAATTCACAAATAGTTCTCCTATTCCTTTTGATGACTCATTTTATTAAAATAATTTATTTTCAATATTACATAATTTTTGCGATGAATTTTTTTATATTATATATTTTTGATATATGAGCTGGATATAAGATTGACCATTTAATTTTTTTTATTTCTCAAACATGATTAAAATAGGTATTTATCTGTCAAATATTGGCCCCATGTTAGTTTGATAATCTAATTTATTATTTTTAAATACAAGTCAATATGAGATAGATATCCTAAATTGTTGAACTCTTTCAAAACCTCATTATAGACAATTATTTTTGAACATATAAGAATTGGTGATGTAGGTTTAGAGATTTGTTAGGGATAGGAATTTGCTAAAGTGACAATGAAAAACAAACTGCTGGAAAAAGTTCATGTTTGAAATTACTAACTCCTCTAATTGTAAATCCGAGAACTCACCTCATGTTTGTCTCCATGATCACCACCATGTTTAGAGCATTGAACTGAGGAACCATTATAATCGTATTCAACTTTGATAGACTCAATTACAGATCCAACCACAATCTCAATTCCTCTCACTTCAGTATGTACTCCATCATCCCAAGGATCTCCACCTTGACCTCCAATCGGTCCAAGCGACTTGAAAGGGTACAAATGTGATATTGGTTCTACATATGCTCCAATAGAATCGAGATCTGAATCGGATCTTCCATAAAAGCCAATGATTTTGCTTCCGGTCGATGGATACCCAAAGTACCTTCCTATTTCCTTGCTAAAGGGACCATATCTTCCTTTATTGCTATAAAATGTGAGTGAGTGAACAATGATGGGTTTGTAGTTCTCTCACTTGTAGCCAGAAGTTGATATCAAGTACTCTCGTGGATAATCCAATCGAACCTGCACACAATTTCTCTCTCATAAAGTTTGGCTTGGTAGAAATAAAGTGATCAATTTAACAAGACAATGAAAATAGTGAAGATACACAACTTTCATATAAAACTATACAGACTTCATATGGGACTTGCGATAAACCCATACGAGGGGCCAGTGACTAAGGTACCCTCAAGGAACTCAAAACAGTCTTGATCGTCACCAATCAGTCAAATATATGAACAAAGCAACTGATGGTGTACTTAGCGAGAAAAGTGAAGAGGAAAAAGCTAACCTTGGTGACTTTGGCCTTGCCATTTTTGGTGTCAGCACCACGTGTACCGGAGCAAACCGGTTCACCATTCTTGTCATAACAAAAGAAAATGTAATGGATGATGTCGTCGTGCATGATCTCAATCTCCCTCACACCACTGAACTTGACATCATCCTAAGCATTCCCACCTAGGCCTCCAAATGGTCCAATTGATTTGATCGGGTAAAGATGAGAAATTGGCTCAAAATATGCTCCAATTGCATCAAGATGGTCGCCGCTTCTTTCATAAAATCCAATTATTTTGCCACCCATTGTAGGCGATGAGAAGTAGACTCCCTTTTCATCGCCAAATGGTCCAATTGTTCATTTGTTACTTTGAAAGGTGAACGAGCGAATGACGGTGGGACAAGAAATACAACTTCTTATGTAGCCCGATATCGAAGTTAGATACTCATCCAAATCATATAGATCAATCTGCATAGATTAGTGGGGCACGACTATATCAAACTCATGATCAATAACATGCAAAATTTCTATGAGAAATATTAATGAGGACTTACTACATGGATCTCGCCTTGAGCTGTGCCACCATGCCTTTCACATAACCATAGATCTTTATCCTCCTCTTCGTATTGAAATGTGATTGACTCGATGATTGGTTCTCTACTTAGTTTGAATACAATTATGATTTTTCTCACGTTAGCATGGTGGTTGCCGTCATCCCAAGGTGAACCACCTGAACACCCAAATAACCCCACTAATTTGAAGGGATACAGCTTGTTCGAGGAAAGCTCGATGTGTGCTCCTATAGAATCAAGTAAATCACCACTTCTCCCAAAAAATCCGACAAGTTTCCTAGCTTCTGATGGCAAGGAAAAGTACTTCCCTTCCTCTTTCCCAATCGGTCCCCATATTCTTTTGTTGGTTCAAAATGTGAGCGAGTTGATTAAACTGAGATTGTCATTTGAATTGATATATCCAGAAAAAGAAGTTATGTACTCATCAGGGTATACCAATTTAACCTGCAAACAGGCCACAAAAACGCATATTCGACATGAGTGACTATATGTTGCACCATTTCATGAGCAAAATAAATTGTAGATTTTTTTTGAGATATGATTCTGATCTATAAAATAAGTTATATATGCTAAGATTTCTGTAAGTTATGTTTCTAATGCATCTAATTTTGTAAATTGAAAAGTAACTTTTTGTTTATGGCTAGGTTGGTCTTTGCCTAATCTTAATAGAGTGAATTTATTATTTTTTTCCAATTGGTTTTCTAACAAACATGCTGATCCTCATTTATCTCGGGTATGAACTATTCAAGTAATTTCCGAAGATTAAGAAGGTTTGAAATTCCATAATCGACCAATGTTATAATAAACTAGAAAGGTTATGTTATTACATTCAAGTAGGAAAGGAGAAAGAGAAAAAGAAAGAGTCTAGATACAACCTCAGAAGTATTCTCCCCGCCATTTCCACCATGCCTAATTGACCATATGGAACCATTGGTGTCGATGTAATCAAAAGCGATAGAATTAATGACCGATCCATACTGAATAGCAATTTTGCTTATATGCACATATTGTCCATCATCCCAGGAATCTCCACCCACACCTCCAAAAGGCCATAAAACCTTAATGGGATATGTACGAGGAATCGGCTCATAATAAGTTCCAATGGACTCAAGACGAGGGCCATCACACCTCCCATGAAACCCAATAATTTTGCCACCAGTGTATGGAAATGAAAAATACCTTCCTTCTGCGGTTCCAAATGGCATATAGCACTTTACATTAGTATGGATGGTTAATGAACGAAGGATGGTGATTCCACAAACTTCTCTAGTGTAGCCTGAGATGGAAGTCAAATACTCACTTGGATAGTCAAGCTTAATCTCAGTGGAAAAAAAATCAAAATTCGAGAAAAGGTGAGGAAAGCAAGAAATAAATTCAATTGAAGGACGATTGTTATGTTCGCTTCTTGGTTTTTTGACACCTCGATTCTTCTTATCTTTCATTTAACTCTTTTTGGCCTTATCTATTTCCTAATAGCTTAAATGACGGAGAGGGGAGGGGGAGAGTTACTTACCCTATATGTTTTGCCTCCTCTTTTTGTGCCATGCATGAAGGGACCAACTGGACGTCCATACTTGTCGTATAAAATAGATATAAAATTGATTGTTGAATCGAAACGTACAACGATTTCCCTCACATCTGTTTATCTCCCATCATCCCCAAATGTTCTCACCTTTGTCACCCCCACATGGTCCAAAAGCTTCAAAAGGATATGCACGAGAAATTGGCCCCAAGTGTGCTCCAATTGAATCAAGATGACTGCCACATTTTCCATGAAGCCCAATAATTCTTCCGCCATTAATTTGTGGAAAATGAAAAGATTGCCCTTCTTCATAGCCAAATGGCCCATATTCCTTTATGTTGGTATGGAATTTGAGAGATTGAATAACAATAGAAATATGGTAGTCTCTTATATGGCCCAAGATCGAAGCCAAGTATTCATTTGGTAATCAAATTTGATCTGTAACAAGTGCAAGAATTTGTGTTAAGTGTCATTGTTCTCTTATAGACACACACATGCAACCTAATTTTCGTACTTTTTTCGGTCAATCTAGGTGGACTTCTTTTCAACAATACTATTTGAGAGTTTATACTAATTATATGATGGGCTATTGCTTCTTTGTGTCATACGATAATGATGTGTATTATTTAAGCACATGATTACTTCTATCCATCTCTTAATCATGATGATTCAAATGCAAAAGATTTATCCAATGAAACTTTTAAAAGTAACAATATACCGACCGTAAAAATTTTACCATCAGGATATCTGCCGTGCTCAAAAGAACGTACCAAACACCCCTCTTGATCATAATCGATGATGATGGAATCGATAACCGACATAATGAGGACACTGATTTGTCTTATGCCAGTGTATGTTCCATCATCATAAGCACCACCACCATGACCTCCGTATGGCCCAACAGATTGCAATGGCAGAGAGGGTGAACTAGAAACTCCGTCAACGCAATCAAGATAAGGGCTTCTCACCAACTGGTCCAATAGTTTATGCCAGTGATCTTTAGATATATCGCTAAGGTAGGAACCTAATCTTTTAAGGGCCAATGGATGACCCCCTGCATAATGAATTAGACTTTTAGACAGCTCTTCATAACCTTGTTTAGGTTCTTCTCTATCGAAGGCGTGATGACAAAAGAGTTGAAGTGCTTCGTTCGGACTCAATCCTTTGACAATGTACTTGTCATCGACCTTGAGAACTTTCAGCAAATTTGGATCCCTTGCTGTGATCAATATTCTACTTCCCGGGTGAAACGATTTTCGCTCTCCCGTGCCAAAATACTCCATTTGTTTTTTGTCAGTAACACCATCAAGGAGAAGAAGTATCTTTTTACAATGCATACTACTTTTTATCTCGTTGATGTTGGTGTGAATGTCGTCATAAAACTTCAGTCCTTTCACCTTCATGAGGTTTTGCAGTAACTTCTTTTGCAGGCCGAGAAGATCCCGATTCCCTTCTCCAATTTCTTCGAGAAAGACAAAACATTCGAATTCAGCAAGAATGCCATCACAAGCCACTGCAGCCACCGTTGTCTTACCTATTCCTTCTGTACCACATATGCCTATCATGCGCACATCCTCCTCTGTACCATTTCTGATCAAGGGAATCACATCTTCTGCTAAATGAGCTACTCCGATTGCATTTTTCGTATGATAGAGAGACCGTGTTTGACGTATCTTCTCGGCAAGTTACTTGACAATCTTTTCAGTGAGTTTTGCCTCATTGCTGACGTTAAATGTTGGTACCAAATTTATATCAGCAATATGTACGAGAAAATAGACATACAAATATACCCAAAAGACAAAATACGATGAACATTGTACTCAAATTTCTATGGTATGTGAAGAAAAGAAATCGAGCTTGACTGAATTACCGGAGACATTGGCATTTGTAATGAAGAAATGGTGATTTACTAAGGTCAACTTTCGATATAACCTCATCCTACGGCAGATAAGAGTAAGTCCAGCTTCTTCTTCTTTTTCTCCGGTTTTTCTTGTTCGTCTTGCGTTGCGCCGTTCGACGCATACGAAGAAGTGACAGACCATAAAAACAGAAAAAAATAGAGTAACCCCGTTTCTACTATGTTATCATGATTTTAAGCCTGAAAATCCAAAATTTGGCCCAAAAAAAAGGTAAGAAAACTCAACAACGCAAACTACAAATTTGGAGAAATTTAATCCGGCTTTTCATTTCGACTTTATGGGGAAATTATCTAAAACATTATCACATCTCAATATCATGTCAATTTGCACCTTGAATTTTACAATCCTACAATTGGCATCCCAACTACATTTAACATCTAATCCTATTTACGAATTTGCCATTTTCCTTTCAATTTTGTCCCTCCCACCATTTCAAATTCATCAACAATGAAACGCACTTGCCCAAAACCCTAACCCATCGGCCCACAGCTCAGGCCCTCCCCTTGATAACCGCCATGCCATCACTGCCAACCACGACCCATCCAGCTCTGCCAGGGTCAGATCTGATGCGAGCTCGACGCCGACCATGGCTGAGAAGAGGGAGATGCCGAGAGCATTGTGAGAAAGAGAGATGTAAAGAGGGTTCAGTCGTAATCTTTCAAAAGATGGCAATAAGAATTTTCAGGAAAGTCGAGCAAATTCCATTCCCTTAAGAAAACCAATTCCGTCGATTATACACAAATTCCTTCCGCAAAGCAGACAAACCAAAGAAATAACATCAAAAAAGGAAAAATTAACAGATGGAGATGCTAAGCTTCGACAGGGAGTAAGAATCACAGGTGCTTACCCATTGGCGTCGTTCTGCAGATGGAAGCCGGAAATATGCTTTGCCTCTATTAGAGCATTTTCCCATGTCGTTATCTGCGCACCATTTTTCTGGATCTTGCACAACTTTTCAAAACCTTGCGAGAACTCGGTTCCGCTCGTCAGCCGCGTCCACGCCGTGAAAGATGGGAACAACCACGTGGCCCTGGTTCTTGAGCTGCCTTCTGCACTCGAGGATCTCTACCAGCTCATTCAGGCACCACTTGGAGTCAGCATAGTTTGGGGAGAACACGACGAGGGCGAACCTCGCATGCCAGATCGCTCTGAAGAGCTTGTCCTTGATCTCCTCCCCAGTGTCTTCTCTGTCTCCATCACTGAAATAGTTAATCCCCGCATAGTACAGTTCGTGGAAGAGGTGTGATATGAAGTTATTCCGAACGTCCTTGCCTCTGAAGCTCACGAAGACGTCATGCTTCCATTGATGAGAAGACATGGATCCTGTATTGTTGATATTTGGTGTAGAAACTTTGATCGAGAGGCCATTTGTATCTGCGTTAAAAAGACATTAAGCGGAGACTTCTTCATGACGACTTCGAGGAAATTCTCTCTCTCTCTCTCTCCTGAAAATAATCAAATTCAACTTGAGCGGGCGGGTCTCGTCGTCGTTCAATAATTTTACCATTGGTTGGTGGGATGCGTTTTCATTGACCCAAAAAGTCAGCTAACTTGGTTCAAGACTCGCACATGGCGAGAAGATATTGGCTACCTCTTGTGTCACTCGGCACAACGCAAAAGAAGGGTTGAGATCTCGACACGTGTCTCATATGGGCCCAATGTCAGATTCTTTTTCTCTTCTCGAGAAAACTAAAGGGTCTTAGGTGGTCCGGACCGCCAAGTCAGCGTGGTCTCCGACCACTCGAGAAACGCCACGTGGAGATACGGGGGCCCGCTGCAAAAGTAGGCTTCTTCCCTCTCTCCTCTCCTTAGCCTTCTTTCCTCTCTCTCTCCCTAGCCTGCACGCTACCCCTGCCTCCGCTCTGCCTCTCTCCTCTCTCCTCTGCAATGCATTGACTCTTTCCTTCTAAGATCAAAACAAAGATAAGGAAACTGCTCCGGCGTCTGCCACACTCGTTGCTGCTTCGTTCGTTAAGCAGGTGGTGTTCGTCAAGCGGCCATTCCCCCGCCGTCGCCGACAAAGCACGTTAAGGCCGCCCCTGCACGTTAAGTCCATCGGATGAGCCATCGTGCCCTTCTCCGACCGACAAGCCACGGCGCCGCCCCTACGGCTCCGCCGTCGCCGATTCGCTCACCCCGGCTGTGCCCTCTCTCTCTCTCTCCTGCGGAGTTACGACCGAGAACTAGAAGGATCCTTTTGCGGCAGAGCTTAGTTGTTATCTCGTTGATGTTGCTGTTAAGATCAAACATTTCTAGACCTTGTACCTTAAGAACATCGTGGAGAAGTCTCTTCTGAAGAAGTAAAAGCGTATCTTGGTTGGCAGCTCCGACATTTTCGAGTAAGCTAACACCTTCAAATTCCCTAAATTCCCTAAATACACGATCGCAAACAACTTTGGCCACCGTTGTCTTACCAATTCCTTTTATTCCCCATAATCCAACCACACAGACACCTTCCTCTGACCCAATTTCCAGCAAAGAAATCACGTCCTCTACAAAGGAATCTACCCTCATATCATTTTTGACAAAATAGGGGGAGATTGATCTAGGACTGATCCTGAAGAGATGTCCTACGATTTGCTCAATGAAGCTTGATTGATCCCTGTAGTTACATGGGAAGAACAAGTCCGATATGAGTAACTACATCATAGAGAGGCTATCAGCAGATGTGCGGTAAACCCACGAACTAAACTCAATCAACAGCATATTTCAAATCGACCACTCATATGAGTTTTTTGGGAGTGAACTTGTTAGATACATTACCCATTAGCATCATTATTCAAGTGCCATCCGAACAAATTCCCAGTTTCTTTAAGTACATCCCTCCACTTCTGCACCAGCAAAATGTCGGTGTGGGTGGCCAAACACCTTCTGAAACCAACCCCGAATCGCCCGCTCTGTTTCCGAACGTCCCCTGGCTCTACATCATAGAATATGGGCAGAACCACGTGACCCTGATGATCTCTGAACCTCCTGTTGCACTCCAGGATTTCCACCAGCTCGTTCAAGCACCACCGAGAGTCGGCGTAGTCGGTGGTGAACACAACGAGGGCAACCTTGGAGTGGCAAATCGCGTCGAGCAGCTTGGGCTCGATGAAAATCCCGGTCTCCACTTTGTCATTGTCCCTGAAATAGTAGATCCCCGCCTGATTCAGAGCATGGAAGAGGTGGGCCGCGAAGGTTTTCCTTATGTCCTCGCCTCTGAAGCTCACAAACACATCATACTTCCATTAGTGGATAGAAGCAGAAGAGGAAATGCATCGCTCCATCTCTTCGGTTCCCATGTGAGAGACTGCAAAAAAGGCTGCAACTATTCCGCGCAGGTAAAGTCTATCTGTAAAGAGGAGGCGCAAGTTGCGAACGAGAGCGCCGTCAGGATAGACTGCTTATTCAATTGAATGTTCAGACAAGTTGCGAGTGGAATTGGTTTGGTTCAAAGAACTGAAGAAGCAACTTGCTCGCTTAAGGACAAATTGGTTTGAATTCGTCAAATCAGAAAGAGCTTTGTCTCCGGTGACAGAGACATGTCTGACTGAAGATGCGGACATGTATTTGAAGCTTCATAGCACATGCGTTGGTAGAAGAAGATGCTTCGAAACAGTCAAATATGTGGAGACGTAAGTGGAATCATTGTCCATGGCTGCGTTCAAATGTTAATCTTTTCTATTTCATCGAGAACTTCCAATTGGGTGTTCTTGTGTTTCTTTCCGGAAAGCGAAGACGTGAGAGGCGGAGACAAGATGAGAAATGATTAGTTGATTGATGATAGACGCCCATCTGTTTCGACTGTTTGGACAGTTGGAGCTTGTCGAGGGAACAAAAGAACAGCGACGTTCTATGGTTTTTGTAAGAGTATTTCTACGGACTAGTCCCGAATTCAATATGGACCGCCATTGTTGGAAAAGAGAGAGAGAGAGAGAGAGAGGAAAAAGTGGTCTGTCCGACCTGTTTTGTAAAACCCATCGACATCAAGATTGTTTTCGATCAACAAAAGTCATGATTTCGGTGAAGAAAAATATTCACACGTCTTTACGAAGTGCGAGTCGCGTTCGATTAAATATTTTATTAACAATAACTCAAATGAAATTTGCTCGACTTGGGTATATATTATGATTTTGGTGGAATATTACAAACCACGGTACTAAAGATTTAACGGCCACTAAAGATAAATTACGCTCTCCAAATAAATTTATGAGATGGCAATTACATGGGCTAAAGGAAAATTGCGATCCATCATATAATTTACCAACAATAGAAAAAGAAACTTACCATCCACTTGGGCAAATTACTATTTCTTATGGAATTTTAACAAATCGCAGGACCTATGGAACTTACACGATAAAAGGGATATTGCGTCTCGTGAAGAAATATTACGAAATGATATATAATGATCAAATGACTTTTAGTGATGAAAATTACGAATGCCATAGGATAATAACGATTAATCAAGTAGGATCGCTCCTATTTTTCTCCTATGGGACTGTAAAAGGACCAGACCAGAAACATGACCTTTCGGCCCTTATTGATTATTTAAGCTTTAACATTTTGGTCCAACTTATAAGATACATCAACATAAGTAGATTCTAATTTATTACTCAACTTATCCAGCCTCAATTCTTACAAAAATGTAATGACATGTGAAGACATACTAAGAGATATTGAAACTATTTTGGTAACATTGTTAATCTGATGAATAAATTATTAAGAAGAAATTAGTACTTAAACTGGTTATCTTTTGTATGAGACCTAAAATATTGATATTTGTTTGCCTGGACTTATTGGCTACCACGCACTTCTATTTAAACTTTTATCATTAAAACTTAAATTAATATAAGCTACGAAAAAAGTTATTATACATAATTCTACATATCAATATCTGAATAATTGATAGATTTTGAGTGAAACAAAAGTCAAAGCGTGAGTTCTGCAATATTAAAATAAAAAAAAATCGAAGGTTAAAAATAGAAGTCACTGTACCAAAAAATTGAATGTGGTTAATAATTTCCATAGTGTAGAAAGGGAGTTATTAATGTTGGTTATTAACTGTCTTTTTTACAAAATGAAGTGACGTTTGGAGGAGGATCTAGTGTACTTGCACATGGTTTGCAAGGTTTGCTTAGAATTTACCAAAACTCCTTCTTTACGTAAACACATTCAACTTATATGAATATATAATATCTTTTCAATGCTAAAGCAATAACTGTAACCATGAAATTTAAACAATTGAAAAATATATTATGCAAAATCAACACGTATCATTTATAATACGATCAAATGTTGTATGTTCGATTGTCTCATACATAAATTCATTTTACATTTATCAAATATCTTATAGGTCATATTTCACCAACATGAATTTATTATGACCTATTTTTTCTTTTTAATTTGACACCACTATTTTGTCATTTTTAATCAATCGCCATTCTTAAGTAAAATTAACTCTAACATTCTTTACTATGTTTTGCATATGGTTGAACCAAAGTAATTTTGTGTTATAATATTGATTTATGCTGATAATTATCTATATTTTCTCACATAACATGATGTGTATAGTATAATCAATTATACTATAGTCGATTCTTTTTCCTATACTTGATACATTGTTTCACATGGCATCGGTTTTGTTTTGCTACAAATTCCATTACAATTCCAAAATAAAATTTTCTCTAACTTGTATTTTTTTACACATAAAATGCCGTGCCAAATTCGTATTTATTTTTCTTTCTATCAAATAAAATGTCATGCCTAATAAGTCAATTTTGCTTTTTACAAGCATAATTATTTTCTTGTTCTCATGGAGCTTACTTTGACGACTTATTACTATATATAAGTGATACTTACGATTTAATTTTTCTAGAATTTTTTTCTATTGAAGTTTTCTTGAGAGAAAAGAAAAGATTTCTCCTGATCACACGATTGTAGTACCTAATTTTTTTTCTAAGTATATAAAACATTTTGAGATCTGTTCCTATCCCATGATTTCTCTCTAATGGAGGAATTTGATTATACTAGTTTGATAAGATTTAGACTTGGTTGCACCTTTTAAAAGCTTTAGTGCTCGATTATACTTTGCAACAAGTTTTAGGATTATTAGCGCATTTGTCTAAGAAAAAAATTAAGGAAGGAAATTTAAATGATCAAAAAAGCAACTTCAATTGTTCAGTACATTTTATCAAATGTCTCTGAAGAGACAATTGTTTAGTACAATTGAATGGCTTTGATTTCCCTCAAAGTTGCTTCCACACCCTTTACATTATCATTCTGCATAATGCATGCGGGTCAAGAATGTTAAAGTCACAAGTCGAGAAGCAAAAATGATAGATGACAATGACTAGAACATAATCCAGTGATGATTGAGATAATGATGCATAATCTGGAAAATAGTACATTATCTTGCCTATTTCAACATCATATCAATGTATATTAGATAACAAATGAAAAATGACTAGGGATGATCGGTTCCTGGTTTAGTTCGGTTCCAACCGGGAGGACAAAAAAAAATTTCCCATTTTTAAGAAATTTAAGAAATTTATTTTAAATAGAAAATTGTCAGTCCGGTCCGTCGGTCTGGTCCTGTCCGGTTCCCCTCGGAACCGGGAACCGGACCGAAAATCACCGGTTCCATTTTTATGGAACCGGGAACCGGACCGATGCTCCCAAGAACCGGACCAAACCCGTCGGTCCGGTCCGGTCTAGGCCGTTCTCGATTCGGGCGGTCCGATGTGCTCACCCCTAAAAATGACAATCTATGTGCTCTTATATTGCATAAAACAGACGATCGAAATTTTTTTTTTACAATTGATCAAGGATATCATTTATAAAAATGATTTAATGAAAAGACTTTCATCAGCAACAAAAATATTTAGAAAAAGATTATTATTGATAAGAAAAATTCATTGACTAATTTTTACAAGCAATACAAATAATTATTTTCATGAATATATATTTCAAATCATTAATTTGCTGTGAAATAAACGCAGAATGACTAGATTTGGTCCTACCAACCAAAATCTATTTGCAAAAAGTCCATGGATGGAGAACAATTGATTCACTCACCCCATCTCTCCACAAGAAAATATTTACTACTTAGTAACCACTGTGTTTGGCAATGATTCTATTTTTGACAATGATTTCTGATTAAAAATGATTTTTTTTATTCTACTCCCAAGAACAATTTTGAGTATTTAAGGTGCTTGATAAACTGTTTAAAATTTTTATTCCGTGAATAGAAATGCGTTTGGTAAAATTCTTTTGATATTTTGATTCTTTTAATTTTTATTACTTTTTATTATAATTTTCTTTTTTCTTTTTCTTTTTCTCCCCTTCTTCCTCTTGGCCGCTATTCCTGGGCCGTCGCGAGCGAGGTTTGGCAAGCTCGTTGGAGCGGTGATGGGGCGACGATGGGGTCGGGGGAGGAAGAGGAAGAAGAAGAAGAAAGGGAAGGGAAAAAAAAGAGAAGAGAGAAAAGAGAGAAAAAACTGATTTTCAAAATTGTTCCCGAGAGCAATAACCAACTTTTTTTTTACTTCTTGATTCTACTTCAAATCTATTTACCGGAACAAATTTTTTCCCGAAAATAAGAAATTTACCAAACACATTTCTATTCCAAATATGTTTCTGGGAACAAAAGAACAGAATCAATTGTTCCCGAGAGTATTATCAAACAGGCCCTAAATCATCCCACGTGGCTATATGAATTGAAGTGGCTCATTGAAATGTTGACACGTGTCTTTTAAATTGGACCAATTGAAAAATAGGAAAGTCTAAAATGGGGGTTTTTTTTTTTCTCTCCATTGACTACCGTCTCAAAAAGGACTAAGGAGATAGAATAATTAATGCTCAAATTTAAGTTGCTGCTTAAACCTCTCTCTCCACTTTTCAATTTTCTAGCATTTTTCCCCCTCCTCCTTCATTGACAAAAGGAGTTGACAAAAGGAATTGAACTCTCTCTCTCTCTCTACCACCTCCCCTTCCCCCAAAGCCCTTGCCAAATGCTACCACTTCTCATATCCGCTTTTGGCACGTCACCTCCCCCAAGAGCCCTGCTCGGTCCCAAGCCCCCTTCACCTCCACTACCGCCTCTGGAGCCTCATCGCATCGATCTCCTGGGAACCCAATCTAGACTGTTTGACAAAAATCTTTTTAAAATGAACAAAATTAAATACAAAAAAGACATTAATTATTTAATTGGGGTAATCCAATTCCCGACCCTAAATTCTTTGGTTGCATAAGAAGTGAGATACACTTCCACGCCTCACTTGATTTTTAATTGATCTCAATAGACTAGCGACAACTCCTCTTTAAAAAACTTTTACATGAACATCCTAATATCGCACGAGGTATATGCTTAATCACACCTAATCATGGCCGTAGACCTATCCTTTAGGCAATATCCCTAAACTTATGTTTTTCTTTTCATCTAGACAGAAAAAGGTAGGCCATGACAATAAAAACTTGCTTCCTGTCAATGGTGTCATACCTAAGTTACAAAGTTAGTTGATGAAGATTTGATTAACTACAATAATTGCTTTGACACACTTTTTTATTAGAAGATACAACATACTGACCTATTCACAGCCCTAGATTTCTGAGAATGTCCGTGATGATAAGTGCTTACATATAAATTCAAACATTGATTGCAGAGCGCACATAAAGGCGAAGTTTAGCTTCTCAAGATTCAAAATGTGCTCCAAGTGAATCAACCTGTAATTCAGACCTCCCATAAAATCCAATGATCTTTCTACCTGTTGATGGAAAATAAAAGTACTTCCCGATCTCCTCACCAAATGGCCCATAAGTTCTTTCGTTACTTTGAAATGTGAAGGAGCGAACAACAATATGCCCGCAAAAACATCCAAAGTGCCCAGAAAATGAAGTCAAGTACTCCCGAGGATAATCAAGTTTAATCTGCAAAATTAGAAAGACAAACATATTTAATCCCAAGCCCCAACTGTAGAACCTTGAAAATCAACATAAACAGAACACTCCGGTTGATAAATTGTACTTGGTTAAACAAAAAAAGTAAAAGCAAAATAGATAATTCCGCTGCATCTAGAGTATAAGATCTACTTTGGTCCGTCACGGTTATCAAATCAATCGTCCGTAAAATGAAAGGCAATTGCTTAAAAAATGCTTAAGGTTACTAAAATTTAGGAAAATTGATCTCAGACTTAAAAGTCATTAAGTAAAAATACTTTTTAATATTCTTTTTCTTTCTTTTTTCAGTGGTAGTAATTTTCTGAATGTATTGAGCGCTTTAATCGTCAATGGAACTGAGGATGGAAAACCAAAGAGAAGTCCCTGTTCTGTGATGATATTTACACCATGCCCTAACAATGACTTTCTCAACGGATAATTTGGAAGAAGTACACCTCAAGTGCCAAAAGTTAACATGGATGGACACATAAGTACTAAAATTTCCAAAACGTAAAATTAAGTGCCACTTTTTCTTTTTTTAAATAGAACATCTAAGTATCAACTCTGGCGAAACTTGCCAGATATCCGACGTGTCAGTATTTTATTAATGAAACCTGTCACGTAGCTTGCCGAAAATCTGATGTGGCTCATCGGAAATCCGACGTGACTCGCTGTTGGCATCTAAGTGTTCATTTTTCCTCCGATTTTGACATTTAAAGGGTAACTGTCAAGTGCTGACACTTAAGATGTCCACCTTAGGATAGTTCTCATTCCAGATCATTTGCCAATCTAAACTCAAAATCTACGGACTGTTCTCATATCTGACTTTCACCTCTAAGCTCTATTTAGAATAACACTCATGTGCATAAACGCGACCTCCAAATCACTTAAAACCAAACCCTAGCAACAACGCAGAAGTTGGGCGTTCATAAGATTAAGTAAATGTCTAAAGGGCCATACCTCGAATGTTAGATGACATCCCTCTCCACCATGTTTAGGGCCCTGAACCACAGACCCATTTTTGTCATACTCAACAGTAATGGAGTCGATTGCTGATCCAACATTTAAAATTATTTTTCTCACACCCGTGCTATCTCCATCGTCCCATGGACAGCCACCTTGTCCTCCAAATAGCCCAATGGATTTCAAGAGATGAAGATCAGAAATTGGTTCAGAGTAGACTCCTATAGCATCAAGTTGGACGCCAGACCTTCCGTGAAAGCCAATTATCTTGCTGCATGTCAATGCACAGCTAAAGAAGCTTCCTTCTTCCTTACCAAAGGGTCCATGCCTTCTTATATTGCTTTCAAATGTGAGTGATTGAATAACAGAATTATCATGTTTGATATAACCTGACACTGAGGTCAATAACTCATGAGGGTAGTCCAAGTTAACCTGCAGAATTCGCAATCTAATTGTATTACTGATCTATATCAAAGATGATGGATAGACTGCAGTAGCCTAGGCAAACATCGCATCCACCAACGACCTCGAAGTTTAATTCTAAGACCCAAGAATTTCTTAAAACTAATGTATGGATGGACTACTATTCTTGCATCATACTTTTAGGGTAAACAATTGAAGAAGATAAACCATTGGGTTCTTTGGCACACTTTGCCGGTTCACTACCTTTGGCATTAGAATAACTTATCGTGCTAGGTCACTCTTATGGAGTTTATCTCGCATAATGCTTATCAACTGACCTTTGTGTAATGTACAAAACTTATCATTCAGTACATTTATGTGGTTTCCATTTCCCTCTTAGAAGCTTTCCACAACCCATACTTTATCATTGTACATCATGTATACAGGTTACTATCACTCGCAATTAAATTTCATAAGGGTTGTCAAGTTTATTAGAAAACTAATACTCGATCTAATGATGGTGTAGGGTGGTGGTAGGTGCCTAAGACCTTCATCGTACCTTACTGCACCGCATAAAAACATTCCTTCTAAAGTAGCTATTAATATCAATAAGAAAAACTCTATTATAGTCATTCAGTACATTTAGTGTGCTCTATGAATAGAGGAATACATAAAGTGAATATAGTAAATAAAAAATTGTTCGTTTGCAAATTTCCTAAAAAGATAATCATAGGTTCTTCTTTTAATCGGAACAATAGTGTTGTTGTGCTTGTTACTAAACTTACCGAAGATATGAAATATAACCAAGGTATATCTTTTATTTTCTTAGAGGTTGGATCAATCATCAGAAGAAGGATTAGGCAAAAAATTAGGATACATTCTGGAAAATAATATTCCCAATTGAAGAGAAGCAAATGAAAGGCTTTCACAAAAGTTCTCGTAGGAGGTTTATGCAAGCGCATGAGAGAGAGAGGATCAACCGTAAAAAGAATAGAAAATATGCAATAACTCACCATATGGGTATCTCCGTTGCCATTGTGACCATGTGTAGAGGACCAAATAGCCTTGCCATTATAGTCATACTCAAAGGAGATGCAGCTGACAACATCTCCGAACATCATCTTTATTTTCTTTACACCATTAAATTTTCCATCGTCCCAATGGTGTCCACCTTGGCCCCCAAATGGTCCAATAAACTTGATCGGATATAGATAAGAGATTGGCTCGAAATATGCTCCAAGAGATTCAAGATGGGAACTAGAACTCCCATAAAATCCAATGATCTTTCCCCCAGTAGCTGGAAATGAAAATTTCCTTCCGGTTTCAATGCCAAATGGTCCGTATGTTCTTTTATTGCTTTGAAACATGAGTGAATGGATGATAGTAGAGCCACAATCACTTGTAATATAGCCTGAAACTGAAGTTAGATACTCAATTGACCAGTCCAGATTTATCTGTAACAATCATTAGAATGTGAGGAATAGTCAATGCAAAAACTTCAAAAACAAAAACATTATGCGTGATGGTAACTAACATGACACCAACTTCTACATAGTTATGTATACGGGCATGAGCAGAAAAAAGAAGAAGATGATCTTGCCTAATTTACTTACTATCATGTCATATATCTCGTACAAAATACAGATACCCTTTGAGTTGCACATGAGAAATCATCAATAATACTGTGTAATTTCGAGATTAACTCATCACTTGAGTTTCATAAAATAACTCATTAGAATAAAGATATATGAGAGAGATAGTTAATTATTCTAATAAGTCATTATGGAAACAACTCACGTACACGAAGCAACATTCACAGGCACAGAAATCACAAATTTTCAAAAACAAATAAAAATTGTGATAGAATAATTTTTCAATTTTATTATGTCATACATCCCGCTGTTATATTTTCAGATGAGTTATAATTATGGTGGTTCGACTTGGCCACGTTTCAAACATTAGCGACTAATGATTTCTATCTACGCAGTATGTCTTCAGCACATGCCATTATGAGCTTGCATGAGTCAGAAAGAAAAAGATTAGTTTTTATCTAACACCAAGATCAACAGTTCATCATTCGAATGGCACCAGTACCTTGTTCGTTGTGCCTCCACCACTTGTACCATGTGCAAAAGAACGACCTTGCTCATAAGTTATAGTAATCGACTCAATTGCAGAACCAGAAACAACATCAATTTGCCTAACGTCTGTATGCTTGCCGTCATCCCACCGGTCTTCATAATTACTATTTCCAAATGGGCCTACAACTTCAAAGGGATATGCACGAGAGATCGGTAAAACATATGCACCGATGGAATCAAGACAACAGCCACACTTCCCAAAAAATCCAATGATCTTCCCAGCAAACGGTGGATAACTGAAAAAATTCCCTCTCTCATTGCCAAAGGGACCGATTGTTCTCCTATTGCTGTGGAAGGTAAGTGACTGAACGACGACACATCCACAATCGCCTTTAATGTAGCCTGACACTGAAGTTAAGAACTCATCTGGATAATCTAATTCTACCTGCAGGCAGCAGCAGAAATCTAGTATCCGTCACCTTCATTAAGAAATGAACACTCCAAAAACTAAGGACTCTTGATACTTTTGAGGACTTTAAAAGTACATCAAGAGGATATTGCATAAGCGCTTGCAATCCTTCTCTCCAGATAGAAAATCAATTTGTTAGTATCACTAAACTCATATTACAATCATTCAACTCCATCTTAAGACCCTGATTTTGCATTAACAGATGGAGTTCATGACACTCTATGTTGGGAACATCAAAGGAAAATCAAAATCTTTGATAAATCCAACATCAAGACAAGTACATAAATTCAACAAAATTCCTTCCTTCCTTTTTCTTCTTTTTTTTTTTCCAACAAACGTGGAGAATTTAGGAGATCATGAAGCATTATGGACCAACCCCGTTGAATCCTTTTAAGCAATTTCCCTTTGATATAGACTCTTATTTTCTAATGACCAAACAGAACCTCATATTTTGATGGGGAGTAGCATAAGTAGACATAAATATTTATATATAGGCAAAGGTCCACCATGTCTTGGCATAAATATTTACAAATATATGGCATAGCATACCATAACAATGGACTTACCGTGCATATTTTGCCTTCTGCAGGTCCACCGTGTCTTGGCGAGCGGACCAAACACCCATTCTGATCATACTCAATATAAAAGGACTCAATCACTGATGTTACAACTACACTTATTTTTGTAACATCGGTGTTTGTTTTGTCATCATAACAACACCCACCACAACCTCCATATGGCCCTACGGATTGAAAGGGAAGGACAGAGGAGAATGGTTCTAAAGGTAATCCAACTGAGTCGAGATGAGGTTCTCTCGCCAACTTCTCTAATATCTCATGCCACTGATTTTTTTTCTTCTTAGAGAGGAAGCAACCAAATCTTTTAAGAGCTATTGGAAGTCCACCAGTGTAGTGGATAAGACTTGTTGACAAATCTCCATAGCCCTCTTCAGGATGGTCTTTGCAGAAGGCATGGCGACTGAAGAGTTGGAGTGATTCTTTATGAGTCAACCCTGGGAGCATGTACTTGTTATCTACTTTGAGATCTTCCAGCAACTGCTCATCTCTTGTGGTTATCAAAATTCTACTCCCATATTGGAACCATTCTCGATCTTCAGCTCCGAAATACTCAATTTGGTCTGTCTTAATGATGTTATCGAGAACTAAAAGGATCCTTTTCCGACAGAGCTTAGTTTTTATCTCATCGATGTTGCTGTTAAGATCATACATTTCTAGACCTTGAACCTTCAGAACACTGTGGAGAAGTCTCTTCTGAAGAAGTAAAAGAGTATCTTGGTTTGCATCTCCGACATTTTCAAGTAAGCTAACACCTTCAAATTCCCTACAAAGACGATCGCAGACAACTTTGGCCACCGTTGTCTTACCAATTCCTTTGATTCCCCATATTCCAACCACACGGACATCATCCTCCGATCCAATTTCAAGCAACGATATCACATCCTCTACGAAGGAATCTACCCCTATAGCATTTTTGACAAAATAGGGGGAGATTGGTCTAGGATTGATCCTGAGGAGATGCCCTACGATTTGCTCGATGAAGTTTGACTGATCCCTGTAGTTACATGGGGAGAACATCCAATATGAGCAACTATAGCATAAAGAGGCTATCAGCAGATGGGCGGTAAACCCATGAACTAAACTCAATCAACAGCAGATTTCATATCGCACACTAATATGAGCTTTTTCGGAAGGAAGCTTAGTGAATGCATTACCCATTAGCATCATTATTCAAGTGCCATCCTGACAAATTCCCAGCTTCTTCAAGCGCATCCCTCCACTTCTGCACCAGCAAATCGTCCGTGTGGGTGGCCAAACACCTTCTGAAACCATCCCCGAATTGCCCGCTCTGTCTCCGAACGTCCCCTGGCTCAACATCGTAGAAAATGGGAAGAACCACGTGACCCTGTTGATCTCTGAACCTCCTGTGGCACTCCAGGATCTCCACCAGCTCGTTCAAGCACCACCACGAGTCGGCGTAGTTAGTGGTGAACACAACGAGGGCAACCCCAGAGCGGCGAATCGCGTCGAGCAGCTTCGGCCCGATGAAAATCCCGGTCTCCACTTTGTCATTGTCCCTGAAATAGCAGATCCCCGCCTGCCTCAGCGCGCGGAAGAGGTGGGCCGCAAAGGTTTTCCTTATGTCCTCCCCTCTGAAGCTCACGAACACGTCGTACTTCCATTGATGGGTCGAAGCAGAAGACGAAATGCGTCGCTCGACTCCTTCCGTTTCCATGGGGGACAGTCCGTGATTGAGGGAGAGACTGCGAAAAACCTCCAAACTTTCTGTTGCAGGCGACGCGTAGAAATGAGAGAGAGAGAAGGGACAAGAAATCAAAGCTCCGTTGAATGTCCGGAGCAGGTGGGCAGGGAGGCTTCATTTGTTCAAAGTTCATTGAAGAGGACTTGGTCGCTCGAAAGATACGTCTGAATCCTCAGACCAGACCACGAACCCGTCTCCCTCAAAAGCTCGACGCGTCATCTACGCAACGGAGAAAACTTCACGTGGGGCCGGTTCCCAACTTTCTTCTTATTCAAACTTTTGCCTCCCCTCTTCGTCTGCGTAGACGGAGAATTCTTCTCTTTTCCTTCGTCAGTAAATGGGTTGCCTTGTTAGTTTGCTTTTGCCTTATTTAATAGTGAATCCTTTCCATGTATGCTCGATCGTTTGAAGAAGATTCGTCGCAACATGCTCTCCTGTTTTGACCGTATTTATATGCCCAAATCTTTGACGAGAGGTAATCAGGTGCACGCAAATTTAGCTCATATTCTCGAGAAAAATATTTATCATATCTCCAATAACCCGTTCCTTAAATTTGCGCTCTTCCTTCTTCTTCATTTTTACTGTGGCCCCACAATCACCTCTATTGTTGGTTAGCTGAATCTGTAAACCATTGACTTTTAAAATATTATAAGACTCCACTATTCTTTTTAATCATGTATAATTGGTGAAATTTCAATCCAGATTAGCTTTGTGGAAGGCCAAATATCGACTTGAACTACTGATCATCCCCATTAAGCGTGGCTCTTGTCGTAGCAGCATCACTACCCCCTCAAAATTAAGGCTAAGTGGAAGCGAATTCCGAATTCTTTTCAGCATTTTTGTATATAAGTCCCAAAAATCAAGCTAAGTGATTCCATCCGGTTTAGAGGTACTTCCCAACATTGGACAGGGAAGCTACTACTTTCTGTAGAGTCCTCACATTGACAAAAGGAAAAGGGAACATAAAAGGAGGAAAAAAATTAAAAATTAAAAGACGGGCTAGAACTGTTTTTTCATCAAACATGGAGCACTTGCAAACACAGCACCAGCAGATGATGAAGCAGATAAACAAGAAGTTTCGGCACATTATATATCTCGATGCTTGCATCTGTTGTCCATAGTCCTCTCTCCTCCACCATAATATCCCTCGCGGCCGACGTCGGAACCCCAAAACTCAGCGCCACTACTGAAATATCCAGCCTCCTCCTTGCAGCCCTGTTCTGCTTCAAAATCGTCGGAGACGTACCCGAGCCGGAAATCGGGATCGAGCTTAGGAGTAGAAGACAAAGAAGGGTTCGAGAGGCCAATCGGCGGTTTCTGGAGCCGGAGCCGGAGCCGGAAAGGCAATGAGAAGGCGGAAAGGTGAAGAAGAAAGACAAAGGGAGAGGAACAGAGGATGGAGATGGAGGCCTTGTTGCGAAAGAGGGGTCGTGTGTGAAAGAGGATCTCATCTCCACAGAGAGGAGAGAGAAGATAATGCATTAATTGTTATTTGTGTCGGTCCTTTATTCAGTTTGTAGGAGAGGAGAAAATATTCAGTGGTTAGCAAGTACCACGTCATCATCCTACGTGGCGCGCATAATCCTATGTGGTTCCATACAAATATCGACACGTGGCGTGTGAGTTGGACCGATTAAAAATAGGAAATATCATTTTCGGAGCCTTTCTTTTTCTCTCTCCTCTGTTGGCACAGAAAAAGTCTGACGAGCAATAAATGCTCGAATTCCCGCTTAAGGAAACTCTCTCACCTCATTTCAATTTCGAAGGGCTTTGGAGAACGGCGAAGACGCTTCTCTCTTTTCTCCGGCACGCCCCTCCCCCTCCCCTAAAGCCCCCGCAGGTCGTTGCTGCTGCTGCTAAGATGTGCGTCGCCTCCCCAAAAAGCCTCGCTCGGTCACAGTTGCTGGGTCCTAAGCCCCCTTCGCCTCCACTGTCGTCTCTGGAGCCTCATCGGTCGTCTGACTTCTCTCTCGCGCGCACGCTTGCGCCGGTCTCTTGGGAACCCTAGCGACGTCTATTATGGCCGCACCATCTCTCTTGGCCTCGGCAACTTCTCGGCCTTGGTCGGATTGGTCCCTCCGACGAGCTCATCATCTTCAGCCTGATGCTCCGTCGTGAACGCGAATAGGCCGGTAATGCGGAGTTTCTTGCGGCAGTTAACAGGATGGGCAACGACGGTCCGTTGAAGGGTTCGGAGGTAGTCGTCGATGATCGGAAAACCGACATGATTCGAAACGTCGGGCCTCAGAAGATGCAGGTCCTTCTTCTTTTGTAAGAAAAAGCTATTTTTTTTGGGGGGGCTGATTGTTTGATGTGCGGAATTTATCAACCCTAAAATTACTGGACAAGTTGTAGTCAAATATTGTGGTGAAACTGCGAGGAAACTGATGAAAGTCTCTCGATCATCTGGTAAGGTTCGTCTTGATGTGTATGTGCTCTGAGTTTTTGTTTGATTCTTTTGGAATGGCCTCTACTGATAGTGAGAATTCGTGGACTCCTATTTTACTGTGATGGCGTCATCAATCTAGCTACATTTCATTTTTTCGCGATCTTGGGTTTTGTTTCGATTCTCTTCACGGTGCTTTGTTTTTGGAAATGTAGTTGGAAGCTGTGCTCTGATGAGTTGATGATTAATGTGAAAGCAACATTAAGACGGGCGATCAAGTTCTTTCTGCAGCTTCTTTCTTCGTTTTCTTTGATTTTGATCTTCGATTTGCGTTTCTGCACCTTTGCTGAGCGTAAATGGCTGCCAAGGCCTGCAAAAATTAAGATGAGTGAATGGTGAATTGAGTCGAGATTGCTTATTTGATTATCAGGAATGGAGAAGGGAGTAGGTCCTTAGGGATTGGGTTTGTGTTCAATGGGTGATGTTTAGAGAACCATGACACAAAATGACAATACTTAAGAAACTCTTGTGTTCCAATTTATTTATTATCTGAAGATTATGAAGTTTTGAAGTTATCTTCAATTTGAAGTACACTTGCATTGAAAAGATGATTAGATCTTTCATTGGGTTCGTCCTAAAGACAGATTTTTTTCGTAAGAAGAGGAAATTTCCAATTTGTTCTCTCAATTTGGTATTTCAGTGGCAACGGAATATTGAAGGAGTGGTGAAGTCATGTAGAATCGAACTGTTGTATGGACAATAATTAAGCTTAATTCGCATTGAGTGAAGTCCTTGATCTTAAGGTTATGCGTGTAATATTAGCATGCTCTTCAACATCAGTTAATTTCTGTATTTAAAGGAATTTGGTTTTCAAATTCAGAATCTTGTTTGTACTCCCTGATGGTCGAATGAGCTAATGTCTTGACTGTGGGCATTAATGGTTGAAGCTAGCTAAATTTATGTATTTAACATTTCGAGTACCGTTGGCTAACGGCTTCGTTTGGGTGTTCTTCCTCAATGAAGCTACAGAAAACCCAGGAACATCGTGTCGGGGAGGATTCTCTAAAAATGAAGATTTGTCTTCGTTGAGTTCACTGCACCTAGAGTCCCTGCAGAATTCAGCTAGAAGAACATGTCAACTATGTATGCCGACAAAGGGGAAAGTAGTGCTTACCATGAAGCATGGCCCACTCGACATCGAGCTCTGGCCAGAAGAAGCACCCAAGGCTGTGAGGAACTTCAATCAGCTCTGATTCGAAGGCCACTACAATGGCACCATCTTTCACCACATAATCAAGGACTTCCTTGTTCAAGGTGGTGATCCTACCGGCTCCAGCACAGGTTCCCCCGTCTCCCCCTCTCTCTCAAAATGGAATTATAGAGATTTTGAGCAAAACCAGACGGTTTAGTCTCTTAGCATAGAGGGTTTTGTTGATAGTTCTTGTTGCTCGTGATGGCTGATGTGTTATTGTCATTCTATTGCATTAGTTCATGTGACACTAGAGATTGCCTTAGTTCTTGCTCCAACTTAATGTATTCTCTCTTTTCTGGGGTGGGGGGAGAAAAAAAGATGAACTTTTGGCTGGGTTTTGCACAAATAAAAGAGAGATTATGCTCCAAAAATGGTTTTGTACAATAAGCTACCTCTTTGGAACCTTCAGGAGCCACATACTGATGAAAATGATATCCTACTAGCTGCTTTGAAAATTCATGGTCTATGTACCTCTCATGATATCATTATCTGGGAATTTTTTTTTTTGGGTGTTTCTTCTGCATCATTGTTGCTGTTAGAGGATTTGATAAGCCATTCTCATGCTCATTGAAGCCGAAAGATTCTTGTGAAGGTGAAAAGATGGCTGATGAGGATAGAGATCTTATTGAAATCTTGGAAGAACACAACCCAGTTGATATGGCTAAATATATCAATTATGTCAGCGCGCCATAGGCTGGTGCCATTGCAACTTTTTCCAGAATGACTCATGACACATTTGAGCGCAAAACATTTTTGGAGCTCCAGTACGAAGCGTACGTGGCAATGGCTGTACGGCGCATCAAGTTTGCATGTCAATCAGCTAGATCATCCTGGAATCTCATGTCCATCGCAATTGCCCACTACCCCTGTCCCAGTTGGAGAAATAAATGATGGCACCCTGGATGCTTGTAACTTTCTAATTAATGAGATAAAGGCATCTATCCCCATACGGAAGAAACAGGTATACACCAATGGAGAGGTCTGGAAGGAGAATAAGGAGTTTTTGGAAAGGAAGTTAGCTTGAGGAAGGTGCTCGGGACAAATATAGGTGCTGTAGGAAAAGATTAGAAAGCAAGACCAACAGGCATGGCTGTTGTGGTGCTAAAGTCAAGATAGATGATGGCAGCTGTAATGGAGAGAGGACAGAGGCTTAGTGAAAGAAGATTGTGATTTGATTTTGCTGCTTTTAGAATTTTCCTTCATCTAGTGCAGACCTTTATATATTAGAAGGATTGTGATGTATATATCTGAGGATGTAATAATAATCATCCGAGAAATATATTTTAGCTTCGTCAAATCTGTTAGTGATTTTGCTGAGAAACATGTGGAATACAATGGGATAAAGAGAGCTTTCATTCTTTATTTTTTTATGAAGACAGTGCTCGAACATATTTAAAGGAATGCATAATTTCTCATCCAAGACAGTATTCATTTGTCTCTCTCTCACCAACTAATGTTCTTTCCCTCACCAGTTCTTAGTTCTGGGAGTAGTGTAGACTATCATCTGTAGAAGGCAGAAACTATGATCTTTGAAGAACTATGATCCATGAACTTGATTTGCCATGATCACATGAGCATGGAGACTACTAAGAAATTAAAGTCAACTTGGGAGACTACATCTCTATCGTCCAAGGCTAATTCATGTTGAAATTGATAAACAAATCAAGGTATGTCTAAAATTTGATGACCAAATCTACATTTCTTCATTCCTACTTTCCTATTTTCCCCTAGTTCAAATTTTGAAAAGAACAGAAGGGAAAAACAAGAGGCGATATGCTATTTCCACAAGCTGAGTGAAATATCAACAAGAAGTCAGTTACAGCAAATCCACATTCATCAGTCATTTCTCATACGGGAATCACTAACAAAAACCCCAAAGAAACCTAAGATCATAAAAGCCACATGGTCTCCCAAAAAGACAACAAGGAAACTTTCTATCTACAACTGTAGGCAGCCCCGACCGGTGTCCTGCAGAATGAAATCTGGCCCTAGCAGCGAACCGTACGTCTCGCGGTTCTTCAGCTGATAGGCTTTTGGCTGGAGTTAAAAGAGCCACATTGCCTCACTTGGGACTCAAAAATTTCCTATAAGCAGCTTTCGGCTTAAATTCCACAGCCCTAGAGTGAAGGCCAACAAGAAACTTTGAACACTCCCTGTCCACAAAAATAAAGCACCTCACGATCAATGATAAACAGACATATCACTATCCCAATTCATGAGATGGAAAATGAGTGTGACCATGATATGAACTCACATTAGCTGATTTGCAGAATACCTGGTATGGTGCTTCAAGGTTTTGGCCCAAAATGGGTGTTTCCCAAGGGTGCACCAGGCTGCATAAACTGCCGATGCAGCGATCATACAGGGGCAATAGAGAATTATTGTGGAATAGTGCATTAAACCCAACTCAGCCAGGAATAACACCATGTTCTCCATATGCTTTAGCAAAAAAAAAATTAAGGGTCAATTCAACGAAATAACAATGTATTAATACACTAATCTAGGACAGGGTTTTTACCTCCTCATCAAATGGAATAGAGCCTTTAATGTATCTGATTAGAAAGACATGGTGTGGGAACCGTTAGATACCATTGCAGCTTTCCAATATTGATTTCTCCATGACCAGCTCTTGTTCTCTAACATAAGCGTTGTCTGATATGAATACAAAGTCATTGACATGCAAAAAAACCAAATTAAAAACTCCCTCAGAGTAAACTTCATGGTGAAGCAAATCAGGATGAGTTAGGGAAAAAGGCAAGGACCTCTGGTGCCCAAATCTCTTCATACTTAGAGCTTATCAGGATGAGAACCCCCTTCTTTGAGTATCTTTTTGACGGCAACTTTAAGTTTCTCTTCTTCACTGGAGCTTATCACAACAAAAGACTTGGCACTCCTCTTAACCAACCTTGCAATATCCCAATCTCCTTACAACAAGATGGAGCCAAATCTTGACTGTTTATCATTAGGCTTAGCAAGGTAAATGAATTTCAGAGCACAGCTTCCAACTACATTTCCAAAAACAAAGCACCGTGAAGAGAATCGAAACAAAACCCAAGATCGCGAAAAAATGAAATGTAGCAAGATTCATGACGCCATCACAGTATAATAGGAGTCCATGACTTCTCACCATCAGTAGAGGCCATTCCAGAAGAATTAAACAAAAACTCAGAGCGCACACACATCAAGACGAACCTCACCAGATGATCGAGAGACTTTCATCAGTTTCCTCGCAGTTTCACCACAATATTTGACTACAACTTGTCCAGTAATTTTAGGGTTAATAAATTCCGCACATCAAACAATCAGCCCCCCAAAAAAATAGCTTTTTCTTACAAAAGAAGAAGGACCTGCATCTTCTGAGGCCCGACGTTTCGAATCGTGTCGGTTTTCCGATCATCGACGACTACCTCCGAACCCTTCAACGGACCGTCGTTGCCCATCCTGTAACTGCCGCAAGAAACTCCGCATTACCGGCCTATTCGCGTTCACGACGGAGCATCAGGCTGAAGATGACGAGCTCGTCGGAGGGACCAATCCGACCAAGGCCGAGAAGTTGCCGAGGCCAAGAGAGATGGTGCGGCCATAATAGACGTCGCTAGGGTTCCCAAGAGACCGGCGCAAGCGTGTGCGCGAGAGAGAAGTCAGACGACCGATGAGGCTCCGGAGACGACAGTGGAGGCGAAGGGGGCTCGGGACCCAGCAACTGTGACCGAGCGAGGCTTTTGGGGGAGGCGACGCACATCTCAGCAGCAGCAGCAACGACCTGCGGGGGCTTTAAGGGAGGGAAGGGGGAGGCGGAGGCGGAGGCGGTGGGGCGTGCCGGAGAAAAGAGAGAAGCGTCTTCGCGGTTCTCCAAAGCCCTTCGAAATTGAAATGAGGAGAGAGAGTTTTCTTAAGCGGGAATTCGAGCATTTATTGCTCGTCAGACTTTTTCTGTGCCAACAGAGGAGAGAGAAAAAGAAAGGCACGAAAATGATATTTTCTATTTTTCAATCGGTCCAACTCACACGCCACGTGTCGATATTTGTATGGAACCACATAGGATTATGCGCGCCACGTAGGACGATGACGTGGTACTTGCTAACCACTGAATATTTTCTCGTAGGAGAGGGAAAAGAGGGCTTCGGATTCAATTTTTTAATTCCACAAGTGGAGTGGAGCACGTACGCCACAGTGACATGTGTGTGCCTACTAAGAGATGTTTCGTTGTGGTAACAACGTTAATCTGATGAGGAAATTGGTACTTAAAGTGGTTATCTTTTATATAAACCTAAAGGTGATATTTGTCTGTCCGGACCTATTGGTTACTGTGCACTTCTATTTATAACTTTATCTTTAAAACTTAAATAAATTTCACTTACAAAAAATTTATGATACATAATTGTATGTATTAAAATCTGAATATTTGAAAGGTTGTTAGTAAAACAAATGTCAAAAAGCATGAGTTCCAAAATGTTAAAAAAATTGAAGGTTAAAATTAGAAGTCACTGTATAAAGAGTGTAATTATAAGTTTTCCTTTGCGAAAGTAAATTAGAATATGGCGTAGGAAGGGAGTTATTAATGCTGGTTATTAACTGCATTTATTACAAAATGAAGTCAAGTTTGTAGATGGAACTGGTGTACTTGCACATGCTTTGCAAGGTTCTATAATTTTTTTCAAAATTTACCAAAACTCCTTTTCTACTTATACACATTCAACTTATATCAACATATAATTTCCTTTCAATGATATAGCAGTAACCGTAACGATAAAATTTAAACAATCAAAGAATATAAAATGCAGAATCAATATGCATCATTTATTATACAATAAAGGTTGTAGGTTCCATTTTCTTATATATAATTTTACTTTACACTTACAAAATATCCTACATGTCCTATTTTACTAACATGAATTTATAATGCCCTATTTATCTTTTTAATTTGACACCACTATTTTGTCATTTATGAGCAATCATCATTCTCTAATTAAGCAAAATTAACTCTAACATTGTATTTTACTACATTTTGCATATGCTTGAACCAGAATAATTTAATGTAATAATATTGATTCATACTGATAATTATCTATATTGTCCCACATGCAGAATTTGGTATACTATATTCATACTATAATTTATTCTTTTTCCTATACTTGATATATCGTTTATCATAGGATCGGTTCTTTTTTGCTAAAAATTCTATGCAATCCCAAATCAATTTTTCCCTAACACATGATTGGAGTACATATTCTTTACTTCGTACATAAAATATCATGAGATAATAAATATTCATATATGGATTGAGATTTTATGAGATTTTTCTCTATAATAAGAATTTGGAAAAGAAAAGTAACCTTTTCATTATATTAAATGCATTTGATGTTTAAAAGTCATATTTACTATAATATATTAGATTAGATTAAAATTGATTAGATTGAGCGAGGGAGAACTGATAATCCCATCTTGATAATTACCTTTTTAAAACAGAGAAAATATATGCTGCAGCCATGTATTCTTATTATTGTCGTGCTGGATAGATTGTTCCTAAAATTTATTAGGGACTCCCCATTTTTTAATAGGTCGAGTCGCTTTCTTTCCCTAGTTTACAAATCATGAAATTTAATGTCAAACTCCACGAATAGTTTACAAATCATTGACATAGTCTTGTGCTACTAACCATTAATTTATGAGATCTAACTAAAATATAATATGAGAAATAGCGTAATGATGATGTTGAGAGTCTTGTGCTGTGGACCATTAATTTATGAGATCTAACTAAAATATAACATGAGAAATAGCGTAATGGTGATGTTGAGAGTCTTCAGACTAGCTGATGAATATATCATTTTATATAAATGCTTTGTGGATGACACATCAAACTGATCTATTGACATCACTAGACCTATGAGAATGTCAATGTGGTACACATTTACATGTAAACTCAAATATCGATTGCACATGCACATAAAGGTAGAGCTTGGCCCGTCCAGGCTCAAAGTGTGCTCCAAGACCATCAAAATAGATTCCACACCTCCCATGAAACTGACGATCTTTTTACTAGTTGATGAAAAAGAGAAGTACTCCTCGTCTTCTACACCAATTGGCCCAAAAGTTCTTTCATTGCTATGAAATTTGAGGGACCGAATGATAGTATATCCGTAATAATCTCCAGATTAACTAGAAAATGAAATCAAATACTCTCGAGGAAATTGAGTTTAATCTGCAAAATTAGAAAGACAAACATATTTAATCCCAACCCCCAACTGTAGAATCTTGAAAATCAGCATAAACAGAACACTCCTGGTTGATAAGTTGTATTTTCTAAGACCAACAATGTAAAGCTTAACAGAAAATGCCGCTGCATCTGGAGTGTAAGACCTATTTTGGTCTGCAACAATTATTGAATCATTGTCGTTAAAATGAATATCAAATGCTTCAAGAATGCTTTGGCAACGCTTTGAGAACAGTTCGCTAAAATTAAGGGAAATTGCTATCGGACTTAAAAGTTCTATAGTAAACAAACCTTTAATATGTTGTTTTTGTAAGCAGTAGTCTTTTGAATGTATTGAGTGCTTTCACTGTAAATGGAACCGACGAGTGCCGGAAAACCAAAGGAAAGTCCCATTCCAGATCATTTGTCAATCTAAAGTGAAAGTCTACGGGCTGATCACATATCTTACTCTTACTCTATGCTCTACATAATATACTTTCACACTCATGTATGTATACGTGACCTCCAAACCACTCGAACCAAACCATAGCAGCAACGTAGAAGTTGTATGTTTATGAGATTAAGTACATGTCTGAAGGCCATACCTTGAGTGTTATGTGTCCTCCATCTGTGCCACGTTTGAAGCTCATAATAAAACCATTCTTGTCATACGCCACAGTCATGGAGTCAATAGCTAATCCCCCTCTTACAATTATTTTTCTCACACCCGTGCTATCTCTATCATCCCAAGGACTGCCACCTCGACCTCCAAATGGCCCAATGGATCTCAAGAAACGAAGTGCAAAAATTGGTTCAAAGTAGATTTCTAGTGCATCAAGCTAGACATCAGACCTTCCATGAAAGCCAATTATCTTGCTGCATGTCAATGCACAGCTAAAGAAGCTTCCTTCTTCGTTACCAAAGGTTCCGTGCCTTCTTATATTGATTTCAAACGTGAGTGATTGAATAACAGAACAGTTATGTCTAATATTACCTGATGCTGAGGTCAAGAACTCATGAGGGTAATCCAAGTTAACCTGCAAAATTAACAAGTATTTATTGCATTTAACTGTCACATTGATCCATATCAAAACTGATATATAGATTATAGTGGCCAAATAAAACTCTGCATCCACGTAAAACCTAGAAGTTGATCCTAGACCTGAGAATTTCTAAAGACTACTATTCTTACATCATACTTAAAGGGTCAAAATACAATGACAGATCATTAGGTTCTTTGGAGCGCTTTGTTGATTTGCTTCATTTAGCATTAAAAAAAAATTATCATTCTAGGTTACTCACATGGAGCCCATCTTGCATAAAGCATATTAATTGACCAAAAACTTGTCATAGTGGGTTGCTCTCATAGAGTCCATCTTGCATAAAGCATATTTGAGTTGTGAAACTTTTAAAAAATATAATCAAGTATTAAAACTTATCAAATTAGTATATCAAGTTTTGAAATTCGAACTCGTGACCATGGCCTTTCAAGCTTTGTCGAGCCTGGCCCTGTTTGCTCGAGCTTCTTTAAGCTGCTCGAGTTTCATTGAATTTGGCCATGGCAGCTCCGCCTTCTAGGCTTTTTCAAACTTAAGCCCATGGCTAATCGAGCTTCAACGAGCTCAGCCATGACCGCTCGAGCTTCTTTGAGCTCACGGCCATAATGGCTTGAGCATCGTCCATCTTTGGCCATGGTCTTTCAAGCCTTGTTGAACTCTGCGGCCATGGCCTCTCAAACCTCGTTGAGCTCAGAAAACATATTTCGATTTTATGAAATTTTTTGCGTGTTTTTATATTGAAACTCGGCAGATCTTCTGCATTGTCCCAGGGATCATGTTGTCTTTTGCTTATCTCTCTATCATAACAATTGGAAGTGTTCAATTTTTTATGGCAATAAATTCATTTGATCGTTTCCTATCAACATGCATTTATATGCTTGGGTTATTTCAATGGATATTTATGTGTTTTTCGATTCTAAATGGGGTAGTTTTCAACTTTAGCCTTCAAAGTACGATGTATTTTGGCTACTGCGAATTTGATGAAAAGAAATTTCCAAAGGACTATCCGATCTTCTTTTCTTTTTCATTTTTTGAATTTTATAAATCTTTTGATGGCCTTGTTTTTAAATTTTCAGGTTTCTTTCTAATGTGGCACTTTGTGGCTGCCCCTATGTCTTAAGATAATAATAATAAAAACTTGATTGTACTTAGCAACAATCTTTAGGATTTCTGATGTACTTACATAAAAAAAAAATTCAAGGAACGAAATTTATATAATCAAAAAGACAAGTTCAATTGCCCATTACATTTGAATGGCTTTAGTTTCCCTCTAAGATGCTTTCCACACCCCATACATTATCGTTGTACATCATGTACAGGGGTCACTATCACTCATAACTCTACTTTTATGAAAAAAAAATTAATTTTCTTAGGAAAACTAATACTTGATATGGTAATTGCACATAATAAGAGAGAGAGAATCAAAGGTGGTATGAATGGAGAATATTCAATGAATTGACTGTATGGATATTTCCATTTTTGTGACCATAGGCAAAGGACCAAATAGATTCGTCATTACCGTCATACTCAAAGGAGATGCAGTTTACATCATCTTTCAGCATCATCTTTATTTTCCTTATGCCATTGAATTTTCCATCATCCCAAGAGTGTCTACCATGGCCTCCAAATGGTCCAACACACTTGATCGGGTGTAGATGAGAGATTGGTTCCAAATATGCTCCTAGAGATTCAAGATGGGAACCAGAACTCCCATAAAACCCAATAATCTTTCCACCAGTTGCTGGAAATGAAAACTTTCTTCCAATTTCAGTGCTGAATGGTCCATATGTTCTTTTATTGCCTTGGAATGTGAGTGAATTGATGATAGTAGAACCCAAATCATTCACAACATATCCTGAAACCAAAGTTAGAAATTCAGTCAGCCAGTCCAGATTTATCTCTACCAAACATATAGATAGTAAAGAAATGTTAATGCAACAAGTTGAGAAGCAAAAGCATGGTAGATGACAACAACTACTGTGTGATGCTCTTGATGAATTGAGATGATGATTCATGATCTAAAAATAGTAGATTATCTTGCCTACTTCAATGTCATATTAACTATAATAGATGAAGTAAGGAAAACAACAACTTGGGGTGCATTAGAAAAACTCATCGTTCAAACAACTACGCCCAGAGAGAATAACTAGATGTTGCCCTACCAACCAAAATCATTCTGCAGAAAGTCCATAGATGGAGAACAGTTGATTCACTCTCCCTTATTAACCGTTTTAAAAGACAAGAACGTTCAACTTTATGATGAATTTTTTTAACAAATCCTTTTCCAATAGAAACTTGATTCCTATTGATGTTGTCATGCCTAAGTTCCAAGGTTAACAGTTTGTCACTTTCACCCAGACACCATCTTCAGCAATGGCATGATAAGCATCATTGAATATAAGGCATAATGTTTATCAAACACCGAGTTCCTACTAGAGTAGTGTACCATATTTCTTTCGCTGCCATTGCTGGTACCATGTCTGAAAGAACGACCCTCCTCATAGGTAAAACTAATAGATTCAATTGCAGAACCAGAGACTACAACAATTTGTCTGACATTTGCATGCTTGCCATCATCCCAGCGGTTTTTCCCATTTCCAAATGGCCCTACGACTTTGAAGGGGTATGGACAGGGCCAAAATGAGCTCCAATGGAATCCAGAAAAGAGCCACACCTTCCATGGAAACCAATGATCTTCCCATCAACTCGTGGAAGCCTGGAATACTTCCCATATGCCCTTTTATTGCTGTGGAAGGTAAGAGAGTTGATGACACGACAAAAATCTTCTCTGATGTGGCCTGACACCGAAGTCAAATATTCAATTGGATAATCTAAAGGTAGCTGCAACAATTGCAGAAGAGCAAAGTGAGTATCGATCACCCTTGAAGAAAGGAAAATTCTATGCTCTCTAAATGCATTCTTTAGGTTAACTTTCCCATAACAAAAGATATCTAATTTTTGGGACGACTGGAGTGCTAGTTAGAGATTTTGGCACGTATGCTTGTATTTTTTCTCTTAATTTAGAGCACTGTTTTCCTTTTTCACTAGTCTGTGCCATAATTAAATGGCATTCTTGATGCTCTATATAAACAATGACAAGCACTAAGTAATCTCTGATTAACTGTAACATCAGAGTATGTAGACGCTAGTGCAATTTCTTTTTCTTTTTGGCACCATGAAAAAAAAAAATCTTACCAAGGTACAACAAAACCATCAACATTTTGGGAGACGATCAAGCATTGTGGAAGTACCCAGTTGATATGTTTCAAGCAAATTAGACTTTTATGACTCCGTGAAAACATTTTTTCTCAACCTCCATTCTATAAGCGAACAGCAGATGATATTTTCATGGGAAATAGCATAACTAGACGTAGATTTCGCAAATCAACAAAGCGAACCATAACGAATGGACTCACCTCCCATGTGTGGCCTCCCAAAGATCCACCATGTCTTGGCGAGTGCACCAAACACCAATTCTTATCATAGTCAATTGTAATGGAGTCAATCACTGTTCCTACAACGGCTGTAATTTTTCTTATGTCACTGTATGTTTGATCATCAAAAGAATCTCCACCATGGCCTCCGAATAGCCCTACAGAAGGATGAAGAGAGGAGAATGGATCAAAAGGTAATCCAATTGAATCAAGATGAGGATCCCTTACCAACTTCTCCAATATCTCATGCCACTGATTTTTCCTACTAGAAAGAAAGGAACCAAATTTCCTAAGAAACACTGGCAGACCGCCTGCATAGTGGACAAGACTCTTGAACAATTCCTCATAGCCTTCTTTAGGCTGGTCTTCTCAGAAGGTGTGGAGACTTATGAGTTGGAGCGATTCTTTAGAACCCAGTCCAGGGAGCATGTACCTATCATCTCATCTTTCAGAAGCCATTCTTCTATTGTAGTAATCAAGATTCTACTCCCAAATTTGAACCATTCTCAATCTGCAGCGCCAAAATACTCAACTCGGTGCTTCTCGGTAATGTTATCAAGAACTAGAAGGATCCTTTCCTGATAGAGCTTCGTTTTTATCTCGTTGATGTTGCTGTTAAGATCATACATTTCTAGACCTTGTACCTTCAGAACATCGTGAAGAAGTCTCTTCTGAAGAAATAAAAGAGTATCATGGTTCGCAACTCCGACATTTTCGAGAAAGCTAACCCCGTCAAATTCCCTAGAAACCTGATGGTAGACAGCATTGGCCACCGTTGTCTTACCAATTCCTTTCATTCCCCATATTTCAACCACATGGACATCATCCTCTGACCCTATCTCCTGCAATGATATCACATTGTCTACACAGGATTCTACCCCAATAGTATAGTGGGAGCTTGTTGGGGAAATAATCTTCAGGAGACATCCTACAATTTGCACGATAAAATCCGCTTGATCCCTGCAGTTGTATGGGAAGAACAAGTTCAAATACGGCAAACCTAGCCCGGAGAGGCCATCAACACATAAGCAAGAAACACATGAACTAAATTCAACCAGCAGCAGAGATCAAATTGAGCACCAATATGAGCTTTTGCAGTGAGCGAACTAATCAATCAAGCACGACTGATATGACTAAAAAGAAGATAAGTTTCTTGCGGAAGATGGGGCATTACCCATTAGCATCATTATTCAAATGCAATCCCGATATATTCCCAGCTTCTTTAAGCCAATCTCTCCACTTCTGCACCAGCAAATTGTCCGTGTTGGTGGCCAAGCACCTTCCGAAACTAGCCCCAAATCGACCGCTCTGTTTCCGAGCATCACGTGGCTCAACATCATAGTAAATGGGCAGAACCACGTGACCCTGATGATTTCTGAACCTTCTGTGGAACTCCAGGATCTCCACCAGCTCGTTCAAGCACCATCTCGAGTCCGCATAGTTGGTGGTGGACACAACGAGAGAAATCCTAGAACGGTGAATCGCGTCAAGCACCTTGGACTCGATGAAATTCCCCAAGACTCAGCGCCACTACCGAAATATCCAGCCTCCTCCTTGCAGCCCTGTTCTGCTTCAAAATCGTCGGAGACGTCCCCGAGCCGGAAATCAGGATCGAGCTTAAGACTAAAAGACAAAGAAGGGTTCGAAAGGCCAGTCGGCGATTTTTGGAACTGGAGCTAGAAAGGCGACGAGAAGGCGGAAAGGCGAAGAAGGAGGACGAAGGGAGAGGAAGAGAGGACGGAGATGGAGGCCTTGTTGTGACAGAGAGAGAAAGAGGAAAGAGAGGGCCTGCAGTGCAGTAAATTCGGACTGTGGATAGGGATAGACACGTGTCCATCGCTGAACGGTGAGCTGCATAGTCCTACGTAAATTATTCCACTCACCCAATATTTTGTTAGGATCGTGAGTGAAGGAGGATCTCATCTCGGTAAAGAGGAAAGAGAAGGCAATGCATTAATTATTACTTATGTCAGTCCTTTATTCAGAGGGCTCAAATTCAAATTTTTAATTCCAAGAGTGAAGTGGAGCACGTATGGCACAGTGACGTGTGTACCTACTAAGAGATATTTCGTTGTATGTACAAAGTAATTAGTAACAATGTTAATCTGATGAGTTAATTATTATTTAAAGTGGTTATCTTTTATATAAACCTAAAAGTGATATTTATTTGCCCGGACTTATTGGCTACTGCGCACTTCTATTTGTAACTTTATCTTTAAAAACTTAAATAAATTTGACTTACAAAGTTCTTTCATTGCTATGAAATTTGAGGGACCAAATGATAGTATACCCGTAATAATCTCCAAAGTAATCAGAAAATCAAGTACTTTCGAAGATAATCGAGTTTAATCCGCAAAATTAGAAAGACAAACATATTTAATCCCAACCCCCAACTATAGAATCTTGAAAATCAGCATAAACAGAACACCAAGGTAGGAACCGAACCTTTTGAAGGCCAATGGATGACCTCCTTCATAATGAATTCCCCTTTTCTAATCCTCACAACCTTGTGTAAATTCTGTCTCGACGGTATGTTGACGAAACTTCTAGTGCAAGGACTCGGTTATTATGTCAATGAGCTGCACCACATTGCTGATGTTAAATGTTAGTACATAAATTATATGAGCAATGTGTATGAGGAAATGAACATGCACATTATATCCCAAGAGACAACATACGACAAACCTTGTACTAAAATTTCTACGGTATAAGAATAGAGCTTGACTAAATCACCGTAGGCATTGGCATGTGCAACGAGGATATGGTGATCAACTACGCTCTACTTTCCATAGCAACCTCATCCTACGGCAGAGAGGAGAGTGTGCCTACTTTGTTTTTTGTGGTCTTTCTCGATCGTTTTGTGCTGCACCGTGCCATGCATACGAAGAAAGAGCACTGAGGCCTCATAAGTAAAGAGTTCTTCGTCAATACTTTTCCCCAGTTCTCCTATGTTTTCATGTTTTTAAGTATGAAATTGCAAAATTTGGCCCAAAAAGAGTATGCAACCTCAAAATTTAGCGGAAGAAAGATAGTTGACTCTGTTATACATTTTCTGGATTGAACTAATTCGAACAGAGGATCTATTTGTTTGCATTTGTCTCAGTTTATTGTTTCCGTTTTTGTTCCCGAATTCTCAACAATGCCCACTATAAACTTGGGGAATATTTGATATGGCCTTTTGCTTTGACTTTGTTTTCTTTTTACGGGGAAAGTATCACAAAGCATCCTCACGTTTCAATATCATATTAATATACATCTTGAATTTTGCAAACCCAAAAAGAGCATTCCAATTGCAACTAACATTTGAACCTGCATGCGAAATTGTCTTTTTTTCCTTCTAGTTTTGTCCCTTCCATCGTTACAAATTCACTCACTGTAAAAACTCACTTACCAAAAATTCTAACACATTTATCGCTCACTGCTCAGCCCCTCCCCTCCAAGCGTTGCCAACGCCTGGTGTACCCACCACCAACCACCACCGTAGCTAAGCCACGGCCTGTCGAGCTCAACGCCAACTGTGGCCGAGAAGAGGGAGATACATAGAACATAATATGAGAGAGAGAGAGAGATGCGCAGAGGGCTCAGCATGGGTCAGTGGCGGTGTGACGTCGGTTGGTGTCGGTGGTGTGAGCCCTCAGCGGAAATAGCAGGGGTGAGAAAAAGACGAGGAAGGGGGAACGGCTTAAGGGTTGGACTAGTTTGAACATATATTGGTCTTTTTGGATACGAGAATCATGTATGGGAGAACATTTTGTAAATTTTCAAAATTCAGGATACAAACTGAGATAAGAATGAAAAGTGGAGATGATTTTTGAAAAGACGATGCTATTTTCATCCTCTAAATGACTCGATCCAACTTTATTTGTACTGAAAAGACAAGTTCGCCCAAATCTGATAAGGTGAGCTTGTCTAGCCATCAATGAGGATCGACCTCACAAGGCTCGACCTTGTGGCCTTGTGGGGGATTGACAACTGACTAAAGAAAGAAGAAGAAAATGAAAAGAAAAAAAAGAAAAGATTTGATTTTGAAGTTATTCTCAAGAACAAAAGAAGTAACTTTTTTGTATTATTGATTATGTTCCAAATTTATTATTAAAAATAAATAAAAATTACCAAATGAATTTTAATTCTTTTTTTTTCTTTCGAAAAACGAAAGAATAAATCCGACATTATTTGGCCAATTACCAAATAAAGCCTAAGCTTCAACATGGAGTAAGAACCACAGGCCTTAACCATTGGCGTCGTTCTGCAAATCGAAACCCCAAATATGCTTAACCTTTGCTAGGGCACGCTCCCGTTTTTGTATCTGTTCATTGTCTATCGCTTTCCTACACAACCTCTTGAAACCCCGCCCAAATTTTCTTCCGCTAGTCAACTTCGACAGTTCGGATGCGTCCACACCATGAAAAAACACAGGAATAACCACGGGGCCCTGTTTCCTGCGCTTCCTTATGCGTTTGAGGATCTGGACCAGCTCGTTCAGGCACCACTTGGATTCCGCATAGTTCACGGAGAGCAAGACGAGGGCGAACCTCGCGTAGCGGATGGCTCTGAAGAGCTTGAAGCTGATCTCTTCCCCGACGTTATCTTTGTCATTGTCGCTGGAGTAGTGAAACCCATCCCGTTTCTGCCGGTGGAAGAGGTGCGACATGTACTTCCTCCTCACGTCATGGCCTCTGAATCTCACGAATACGTCGTAATTCCATGGATGAGAATAAGAGGAAGGAGGAGGCATGGTTTTCGTCCTGTCGATATGTGGTGTGTTGAAGAAATCACTGTCCCTCTCTCTCTCTCTCTCTCTAGATATTTATTCATCCTTCCTCAAGTCTTCCTTTTCCTTTTCCTTTACCTTTTCATTGTCCTTTTTTTCTTTTCTTCCTTTTCTCTCTTTCCCTTCGTGAAAGTGAAACCGTGCTCCTTTTTCCTTTACAAAGAGAACCCACTTGACTTTTAAGTCCATTTTGACTAGGGGTGATCATGGTCCGGGTTGGGCCGGGCCATCCCTTAACCATAGGACCAACCCGCACAGTATTAATCCTCAAATTTTAGGACTGAGGACCGGCCCTATTGAGCTTGGGACCAAGGACCGAACCGACCTAATGGGTTTAGTCCGATTCCAGGGTCAACCTAGGACCAACTAATAATTTTTTTTGTTTCATTTTTTGCATTCTTCTCTATTTTCTTTTCCTTTGCGTCAAGCCAGAGGAGGTCCTCTCTACGTTTTTCCAAAAAAAAACCCGCAAAACTCTCCCCCTCAAGCTCCTCTTTCTCTTTTGTTTTTCTTTCCCCTTTTGTTCCCCTCTCTCCTTTGCTTTGCTGACCTAACCCCCTCGATTTTCTGCCGCCTCTGATCCCTCTACCTCTGATCTGGACCTCAGTTTTTTAGTCTTCTTCTGCAGGTGATGTTCTGTGCGGGCATAAAGAAGGGAGGAAGAAGAAAATGGAAAAGAGAAAGGGGCCAGCCCAATGCCGTGAGTCTTGTGGTCAACACTATTGAATCCATCTGATTTTTTTTTCTTTTTGATTAAAAAAATTATAAATAATATTTTAGATATATATATATATATATATATATATCGGGGTTGGTCCGGTTTGGACCAACCCTAAACTCCTAGACCGAGGACCAACTCCCGCACAAAGTCTTTGGTCTCGAAATCCAGACCAGGGACCGACCTGGGCCCCCTAAGAACGGACGGGACCGGCGGGGTTGGGCCAATCCGGGGTCAACCCCGACCGATGCTCACCCCTAATTTTGACCAAGTAAACGAAGAAAAAACTCCAACCAAAAAAAAAAAATGAAGAAAAAACCAACATCACAATCAACTCTCAATAAAAGTGTGAATCATAATCATTCTATTTTCGAAAATAATTTTTTATTTTGATTTTATTCTCAAAAATAATTTTTGAGCATTTTAAAACGTTTGATAACTTTCCACAATTTTTATTCTTAGAATAGAAATGCGTTTAATATGACTTTTAAACATTTTTGTTTCTTTTAATTTTGCAATACTATTATTATATTTTCCTTTTTCCTTTTCTCTTCTTGTTCCTCCTTCTTTGTGGCCGGTCGTCGATGCTAGTGATGGCCAGCAACCAGCGATCGACTAGGTGAGGTTCAACAAGTTCGCTGGAGGTTCGCTTGGCCAATGCAAACCTTGGCCTTGCAGATTTGGACGAGACTCGGCCTCACCTAGGCGACATGAGGCGGAGCCTTGCTAGTGGTTAGGCGAGGATACTATCAGCAAGGCTAGGCCTCACCCAGATCTGCCAAATTGAGGCTCGCGGTGACCAAGCGAGGCTCTAGCAAGCTCACCAAACCTCGCCTAGTTGCTCGCCGGCCACTACTAGTGCTAGTGCCAATTGTCATACCCCAACTTTTAAGCTTGCAACAACCCCTATTCACTTTGGTTAAAGGAATGCGATGTCTTTAAGATGCGTCATCGACCATTCTTTTTATCTTTCAATTATATGCAAGCGGAAACAAATTAATATCACCCAGTCAAATACATAACAACATGAATAGTAGGAAGATCAATCACAATTGCAGCAAACCAACCATTTTATTTATTTACTAGATTGACCTAAGGAGGAACGTTTAATTACTAGCCCTATAAACAGACATGGTTCCTTACTTAGCCGTAAAAAAGATACCAAAGTTGGGGTTGATATACTCCCTCAAAAGCTTGAGCCTAACGCATCCCTTAAAGACTGTCAAAATATAGAGATGAATCGGAGTCAGGCTTCGTTAGGTCGTAGTCGGAGGGATACTAGTAAGCTGCTAATGGGGCAGGGTCAAGATCCTCAATTTCCCATCCGTAGTGTCCACCTCCGTAGGATTTAAAAACCTCATTCTCAGGGCCCCTATTAGGCAAGCCATCTAAACCTCGTAGAGGGCTAAACAGGTCTTCGCCTTTTCTGATGAACCATGCCAAAAACCTATAGGGAACCCACATCCTTGACCCCTCATCCACCTAGATGGTGGACACATATTTCTCATACAAGTGCACTCGCCCAAGGAATCTATAGGCCGTGACAATGGTCTCCTAATTCTCGGGGACCCCAAACCACACTGGATGGTGCACCATCCTAGGGACTTGAAAATGTTTAACAATGATGAATGAGATATTTATATATCTTGGTGAGTTACAGTCTTAAGCTTCGATTATGATACTAACTTGTCTCGATGTATCTAAACATACAATCACATCTCGATGGTAGATCAATTGCAAAGCGACTCCCACTTTACCTTAACTAACGACGTGATGCATTCAGTAAATCTCATAATGAACAATCAGCAGTCAATCGACTCGCAAGTAACCTTACATTGCCATTACCATACCCTGCACATTATAAATGTTCGTGCATGCCATAAACCATGCAACCAGCGTTCTAATAATCACAATAATCAATCACAATTGAGTTGACTCATTCACAATCTTACCTAACTATTGTCATACCATGTACAGTATAAACTCACACATACCATAGTCAGTACAAACATGTACATGCATAATTAGAATACATAACAACATGTTTCTTATGCACTCTGCATTCATGTGTGTTCCGATTATACCCTCACTAGAGCCACAACCGAATTTCCACCGATATCTTTTGGCTTAGCTAGGAATTGTCCCACTTGATCGGGCACGGCTACGTTTGGAACTCCTGCCCAGACTGCATTTTCGAAGGAGCACAAGCCCAGTCTCTATCGCGATCTATATTCGGACTTCCGCTAGGTATTCTGATAAATCGAACTTCGTCCCCCAAACTCCCACTGGGGTAACGGGTTATTTATGTAGCCACACGAACACACCACATCATTTAATTTCAATTCACATGCATTAGTCAATACAAACGTGGTACATGCTTAACATAATAAATCACTGCATATTTTTCACGTAAAATTGCACGAAAATAATTTTATGTTGTTACATATTTATTGAAAACCCTTCAAACTTTGCATGCCTTACTTTTTAAATATACTAGTGTCATTTAAATTATAAAACTTGACATATACACTCGACACCTCGATATTCTTGTGTCTTACTCAACTTTCTAAGATCCATAATAGGTTTACGGCAACTCCCAAAAGAAAGAATAAATTTTCATAATTGACAGAATCCACTCATGTGACCATCGTTAGAGCTTGGAAGAGCTCGAGCCAAATGCGAGCGCCACCCCATAAGAGGAATTGTCTATATTTACTTGGCAATCTGTTGACTTGAGGTCGCACACTTGATATGTCCTGCCTCGAGAGGGTTTGGGACAATGCGAAATGTAGATTAGGAGGGGCTCAAGAACAAAAATAGAATTAGCTGGGGCTTGAAGATGCGACGAGTACGACATCTACTTCTCCAAAATTATGGGGCAATATGGGAAAGACTGTCAAGCAATATGACAACGACCGATTACATATGCCGGCGTATTCTAAGAATGAATGATGATGTACACTTGAAAGCAAGCACATCTGCAGGTATACCCGACACGTACAAGTACAGACACACGTTGTCAGCTCTCAATAATAGTGTCCTATATGCGCACCAAGCGAGTCAAGATGGTTTCCAGACCTTCCATGAAATCTGACGATCTTTCCACCGATTGAAGGAAATGAAAAGTACTTCCCTTTCTTGATACCAAATGGTCTATAAATTCTTTCATTGCTCTGAAATGTGAGGGAACGTATCACAACATATCCAAAATCATCTCTTACGTAACCAGAATAGGAAGTCAAATACTCTCTGGGGTAATCAACCTCAATCCACAAAAATTGAAAGGGAGACATTTTAATCCGAAGCTCTTCACTGTAGAAATCCCTACAAACAGAACCAACCCCATTGATTAAACAAGTTAGGCTAACAAGGCACAAGACTCGAATAGAAGATTTCAGTGCGTCCAATCTTGTGCATGAGTTTTCAACATCGAGACAACTTTGTCATTCGAGTTAACTTTAAGTTGCACAATCCCAGGACGGTATGATATGAGACCATATGTGGTCATTTGATATCCTTCTTGCCCTCTCTGCATCACAAGTCCCATGTGAATGTCCATAATATGACTTTTAAACCGCTTATGACCTCAATAGCACCTAAATTTAACTGATATTACACTTGACAATATAAGAACAAGTCATTGAAAGATGGTCATACCTTGTAAGTCTTGTCTCCTCCATTTCCACCATGTTTAGGGCTCTGGATTGTAGACCCATTGCTTTCATACTGGAAAGTAATGGAGTCAATCACCGATGCGGCGACTGTGTTTATTTCTCTCACGTCTGTGTGAATGCCATCATCCCGAGGGCTGCCGCCTGGACCTCCAAAAGGCTCGATTGATTTGAAGGAACCAGAGCAAGAAATTGGTTCTGAGTGAACTCCTATTGAGTCTAGATGGGCACCTGATCTTCCATAAAAGCCAATTACCTTGCTGCATATCAATGGACGGCAAAAGAACCTTCCTTTTTCCTCACCAAATGGTCCGTACATCCTCGTATTAGTTTGAAATGTCAGCGATCGAACGACAACAGAGCCAAAATCGTGTCTGATATAACGCGAGACTGAGGTTAAGTATTCATGTGGGTAGTCCAAATCAACCTACAAAGTTTGCAATTAATATGCTTAAATAAGATAGGAAATCAAGTCTGACGGAGGAAACGAAAACTAGTAAATGCCAAAACTGATCATATTTAACATAAGCTTCCCATTTCTTTTCTCTTTCAAGTTTTTCCTTCTATATTCAATCGTTGCAGCAAAGATGCCGATATGCAGAGACTTTAAAGTCAATGAACTTTCTTTTGTGATAGCAAAGTAAAAGCAAGGATTGGTAAGAAAGGTATTCCTAATCCAAAAACTAGATAAACTCACCATATGAACTTCGCCTTTGCCGCTTCTACCATGTGTGGAAGACCAAATGGACTCACCATCTTTATCATACTAAATGGTGATGTAGCTGACAACGCTTTCCAACGGTATCGTTATTTTCTTCTCGCCATTATACTTTCCATCATCCCAAGGCTGTCCACCTTGGCCACCAAATGGCCCGATAGACTTAATTGGATGGAGATGAGATATCGGTTCTAAGTAGGCTCCAATAGATTCCAAATAGGTACTAGAACTTCCATAAAATCCAATGATCTTCCCCCCAGTGGCTGGAAATGAAAAATACCTTCCCTTTTCAGTGCCGAATGGTCCACATGTCCTTTTGTTGCTTTGAAATGTGAGTGAATTGATGACAGTAGAGCCAAAATCACTCGTAATAAAACCCGAAACTGAAGTTATATACTCACTTAACCAGTCTAGATTTATCTACAACAGGCATTAGGATGTAGGGGAATAGTTGATGCAACGAATTGTTAAGCAAAAACATTATGCAATAACGGTAACTAGCACTTGATAGCAACTTCTGGTTAGTTAAGCAAATGTGCATGAGCTGATAAAAATAGTTGATCTTGCCTACTTCGCTTTCACGTCATATACCTCGCACAGAAAGCAGATACCTGTCCAGCTGAGTTGCATAGATGTCATTTGTACTCTTGTGTGATTTCGAGATTGACTCATCTTTTTGATTTTAGAAAAATAACTCATTATTCGAATAAAGACATCCAAGAGAGATGGTTATTCCAATAAGTCATTGTGGAAACAACTCATAATCTCCAAAACCAAATAAATTGTGATGGGCATTTTTCTTTTCAATTTTATTATTTTGTACGTCTCACTGTAAGATGAGTGAAGAGTTATGGGGGTCGAACTGTCCATCTTTTAGACATTAAAGACATGTCTTTAGCAAATGCCATAATAAGCTGCATGAATCAGAAATAAAGAGCATCTTTGATCTAACACCAAGAACAACAGTTCACTGTAATAGCACCAGTACCTCATTTGTTGTGCCTCCACCACTTGTACCGTGTGCATAAGAACGACCTTGCTCATAAGTGATAGTGATCGATTCAATTGCAGATCCAGAAACAACTTCAATTTGTCTAACATCTGTATGCTTGCTGTCATCCCACAGGCCTTCACAATTACTATTTCCAAATGGGCCAACCACTTCGAAGGGATTTGACGAGAGATGGGTCCAAAATATGCTCCAGTGGAATCAAGAGAACAGCCACACCTCCCAAAGAATCCGATAATCTTCCCAGCAACCGGTGGGAAACTGAAAAATTTCCCTCTCATTGCCAAATGGACCATATGTTCTCTTATTGCTGTGGAAGATAAGTGATTGAATGATGACAGGACTTGAATCTTCTTTAATGTAGCCTGACACTGAAGTTAAGAACTCATTTGGATAATCTAAGTTTACCTGCGGGCAGAAACACAAATCTAGTATTTATCACCTTCATCAAGAAATGGACACTCCAAAAAATAAGGACTCTAATACTTTGGAGGACTTAAAAAGCGCTTGAAGGGGATATTTCTTGGGTACTCGTATTCCTTCTCTTTTTCTCACTAAATTACCATCGAAGTCATTCAACTCCATCTTAAAACCCTGATTGTTCGCATAAACAGATGGAATTCGCAGTACTCTATATTGAAGACATCAGAGTGTACTGTAGTAAGAGGGGTTATGAACCCTGTTGACCATCCCCATGGGGGTGCTGAAGGCAGAGCCCAAGCACAAACGAAAATTTTTCATAAATTCAACAACAAGACAAGTATATAAAACCAACAAAACTCATTTCCTTTTTCCATAAATGTCCAGATTTTGGGAGATCATGAAGCATTGCGGGACTACCCGTCGAATCCTTAAGCAGTTTACCTTTATCGATTCTTATTTTCTAATGACCAAAAAATAGCTCATATTTTGATGACGAGTAACATAAGTAGACAAAAAGATTTATTAATAGGCAAAGCCTGCAGTGCACATATCTGAAAAGCCCAAGTACATGCGATAGCGTACGATAATAATGGACTCACCGTGCATATTTTTCCTTCCGAAGGTCCATCATGTCTTGGCGAGCGGACCAAGCACCCATTCTGATCATACTCTATAGTAAAGGACTTGATCACTGATCTCACAACAACGACAGTTATTTTTCTAACATCAGTGTATGTTTTATCATCATAAGAACTCCCACTATGACCGCCATATGGCCCTACTGATAGAAAGGGAAGAACAGAGGAGAATGGTTGTAAAGGTAATCTAACTGAGTCAAGATGGGGGTCTCTCACCAACTTCTCCAATATCTCATGCCACTGATTTTTTCCCTTCTTAGAAAGAAAGGAACCAAATCTTTTAAGAGCTATTGGAAGTCCACCCGTGTAGTGGACAAGCATCTCTGACAACTGTGCATAGCCTTCTTTTGGGTGGTCTTTGCGGAAGGCATGGCGACTCAAGAGTTCGAGCGATTCTTTATGAGTCAATCCTGGGAGCATGTACTTGTTATCTTCTTTGGGATCTTCCAGCAACTGCTCATCTCTTGTAGTCATCAAGTTCTCCTCCCATGTTGGAGCCATTCTTGATCTCCAGCACCAAAATACTCAATCTGGTCCTTCTTAGTGATGTTATTGAGAACTAGAAGGATCCTTTTGCAGCAGAGCTTAGTTTTTATCTCGTTGATATTGCTGTTAAGATAGACATTTCTAGACCTTGTACCTTAAGAACATCGTGGAGAAGTCTCTTCTGAAGAAGTAAAACCGTATCTTGATTGGCAGCTCCGACATTTTCGAGTAAGCTAACACCTTCAAATTCCCTAAAAACACGATCACAAACAACTTTGGCCACCGTTGTCTTACCAATTCCTTTCATTCCCCATATTCCAACCACACAGACACCATCCTCTGACCCAATTTCCAGCAACGATATCACGTCCTCTACAAAGGAATCTACCCCAATAGCATTTTTGACAAAATAGGGGGAGATTGATCTAGGACTGATCCTGAAGAGATGTCCTACGATTTGCTCGATGAAGGTTGATTGATCCCTGTAGTTACGTGGGAAGAACAAGTCCAATATGAGTAACTACATCATAGAGAGGCTATCGGCAGATGCGCGGTAAACCCATGAACTAAACTCGATCAACAGCATATTTCAAATTGACCACTAATATGAGTTTTTCGGGAGTGAACTTATTAAATGCATTACCCATTAGCATCATTATTCAAGTGCCATCGTGACAAATTGCCAGTTTCTTTAAGTGCATCCCTCCACTTCTGCACCAGCAAAATTGTTTTCGTAGAATAAAGTTTGCTCCTGACTAGGGTATATATTATGATTTTGGTGACAAATTGCCAGTGTCTGTCCGATCTTTTCGTAGAACCTATTTGTGATCAAACTTGTTTTCGATTAAGAAAAGTCATAATTGGTTACGAAGTGCAAGTCACGATAAATATTTTACTAATAATAATACAAATAAAGTTTGCTCCTGACTAGGGTATATATTATGATTTTGGTGGAATATTACAAACCACGGGACTAAAGATTTTATGGCCTCTAAAGATATCACGCCCTCTAAATAAATTTACGAGATGGGAATTACATAAGCCAACGGAAAATTACGATCCATTAGATAATTTACTAACAAATAGAGAAAGAAACTTACAATACACTTGGCAAATTACTATTTCCTATGGAATTTTAATAAATCACAGGACCTGTGGAACTTATTGACAATAAATGGGAAATCGCGTCTTGCAAAGAAAAATTACAAAATGATATATAGCGATTAAATGAGTTTTAGTGAGGAAAATTACGAATGCCACTGGATAATTACAATTGATCAAGTAGGATCGCTCCTGTTTTTCTCCTATGGGACTGTAAGAGGACCGGAAACATGACCTTTTGGCCCTCATTGATAATTTAAGCGTTCACGTTTCAGTCCAACTTACAAGATGCCTCAACTTAAACAGAGTCTAATTCATTACTCAACTTATCCTACCTCAATTCTTACAAAAATGTAGTCACATGTGAATACATATTAAGAGATATTGAAACTATTTAGTAACATTATTAATCTGAAGAATAAATTATTGAGAAGAAATTACTACTTAGGTTTCATTTGTTTCGTGGAAAATGTAATCTTTTTGGAAAATATTTTATAGGAAACCATTTTCGAGGAAAATGTAATTATTTTCTAAGAAAATATAATTATTTTCTAGTATTCAGCTAAAATCGGAAAAATGAAGCATCCGTTGTTCAATAAGGAAAATCTCTTCCTTCATACACTCTTTTTAAATAATTTTTTTTTTATTTTATATTTTAAATCGATTTTTAATTATTTTATTTTAAAAAAATCGATTTTAATTTTAATTTTAATTTTTGTCTTCTTCTTCATTTGGAGCAATCGGCCACAAGCAAGCCGGAGCCTTGCCATAGGTTGGCGAGGCTCCAACTTGCCAGATCTTGGTGAGGCTGAGCTCGCCTGACATTAATGAGCTTGGGCCTCACCAAATTTGGCGACTTGGGTGGGGCTTGAGCCTCGCTTGAGGTTAGTGGAGGCTAGTAAGGCCTGAGTTCGTCGGCATTGGGTGAGCTTGGCTTTGCCATAGGTTGGTAAGGCTTGACCTAGCCGGGATTTGAGAGTTGAAGCCTTGCCGACCCATGGCGAGGCTCCGGTTGCTGCGGCCGATTGCCAATTGCTGTTGTGGTTGGCAACCAGCCGAATGAATAAGAAGATGGAAAAAAAGAGAAAAGGAAAAAAAAAAAAAAAAGATTAAAAAATAATTAAATTATTGATTTTTTAAAAGAAGGAAAAAAAATTGTTTAGTAAAAGAAAGTCAAGTAAAAGAAGGTGGAAAAATGTTTTCCTCTTTTCAAAAGTGGAAAACATTTTCCCTAACCAATTTTTTCCTTTATTTTTTTTCATGAAATAAACGAATATCGGAAAATCAGAAAAATATTTTTCTTGAAGTTATTTTCCATGAAATAAACGGATCCTTAAACTGGTTATCTTTTGTATGAGACCTAAAATATTGATATTTATTTGCCTGGACTTATCGGCTACTACACACTTCTAATTATAACTTTTATCATTAAAACTTAAATTAATTTAAGCTAAAAATTATTATTATACATAATTATACATATCAATATTTGAATATTTGAAAGGTTTTGAGTGAAACAAAAGTCAAAGCATGAGTTCTGCAATAATAATAAAAAAAAGAAGGTTAAAAATAGAAGTCATTGTATATAAAATATTGAATGTGGTTAGTAAGTTTTCATAGTGTAGAAAGGGAGTTATTAATGTTGGTTAATAATTGCTCTTATTACAAAATGAAGTGACGTTTTTAGATGGATCTAGTGTACTTGCACATGGTTTGAAAGGTTCTATATTTCAAAGTTTGGTGAAAATTTACCAAAACTCCTCTACACAAACACATTCAACTTATATGAGTATGTAATATCTTTTCAATGCTACCGCGATGACTGTAAACATGAAATTTAAACAATTGCAAAATATATTATGCAAAATCAACATGTATCATTTATGAAACGATCAAATGCCGTAGGTTCGATTGTCTCATATGTAAATTCATTTTACACTTATCAAATATCTTATATGTACTACTTTACTAACATGAATTTATCATGCCCTATTTTTCTTTTTAATTTGACACCACTATTTTGTCATTTTTAATCAATCATCATTCTTTAATTAAGTAAAATTAACTCTAACACTGTATTTTACTACATTTTGTATATTCTTGAACCAAAGTAATTTTTATGTTATAATATTGATTCATGCTAATAATTATCTATATTTTCTCACATAACATAATGTGTATAGTATAATCAATTATACTATAATCAATTCTTTTTCCTATACTTTTTTTTTGTCAGGCTTTTTCCTATACTCGATATATCGTTTAATGCAATGTCGGCTTTGTTTTGCTACAAATTCCATTACAATCCCGTTTTCTTTCTACCACAAAAATGTCGGCCTAATAAGTCAATTTTACTTATGAGAAAATTTTCTCAAGAAAGACGGGTTTCTTTTTCTTATTTTTCTCTTAGAGAAAAGAAAAGATTTCTCCCTATCACGGTATTGTGGTATATATTGTTTTACTACATATAGAAAAATCATGAGATTTTTCCTATCACGTGATCTTTCATTAATGAAGAGACTTGATTGTACTAATTTAATAAAATTTAGATTTGATTGCATTTTTTAAAAGCTCCAAAATTGGATTGTACTTTGCAACAAGTGTTAGGATTACCGGTTCACTTATATAAGAAAAACAACTTCAATCTTCCAGTAAATTCGAATGGCTTTAATCTCCCTCAAAATGTTTTCCACACCCCGTACGCTGTCCTTGTACATTATGCATACGGGTCAAGAAATGTTAATGCAACAAGTCGAGAAGCAAAAATGAGAGATGACAATGCTTTAGTGCATGATCCACTCTCTTGATGATTGAGACGATAGTGCGTGATCTGGAAAACAGTAGATTATCTTGCCTATTTCAGCATCACATCAACATATTAGATGAAATAAGAAAAATGGCAACCTGCAAATCTTTATTTTGTGGTAAATTGATGATTTGAAAAATATTTTCCTAAAATTGATCAAGAGTATTACTTACAAAAATAAATTAATGAAAAGATTTTCATCATCAATGAAAATATTTAAAAATAAATTATTATTGATAATGAAAACCCGTCAACTAATTTTTATAAGTGATATAAATAATTATTTTTATAAACATGTCTTTCAAATAATTAATTTGCCACGACACAAATGCACTAAGGTTGCAGATGGTATATCTTGGGCTAGTCCTTGTTAATGCTCTTTTATCAGGAAAAAAACTCATCGTTGGAACAACTATGCCCAGAAAGAATAACTAGATTTGGTTCCACCGACCAAAATCCACCTGCAGAAAGTCCAAAGATGGAGAAGAACACATCATTCACTCTCCCTTATCCACCGTTTTAAAATGCAAAACTTAAAAAGTGTTCGATTTATGTTGAATTTTTTAAAGAAATCCTTTTTCTATAAAAACTTGCTTCCTATCGATGGTATCATTCCTAAGCTACAAGGTTAGTTGATGAAGATTTGATTCAATGGAATAAATGCTTTGACACACTTTTTTCTTAGAGGATACATCAAATAGACCTATTCACTTCCCTAGATTTCTGAGGATGTCCAAGATGATACATATAAATGTAAACTCAAACATCAACTGCAAGGTGCACATAACGTTGGAGCTTAACATGTCAAGGCTCAAAATGTGCTCCAAGTGAATCAAGATATGATCCAGACCTTCCAAGAAAACCAATGATCTTTTTACCAATTGATGGAAAATGAAAGTACTTCCCGACCTCCTCACCAATTGGCCCAAAAGTTCTTTCATTGCTTTGAAATGTGAGGGAGCGAACAATCATATACCCGAAAAAAGATCCAATGTGATCAGAAAATGAAGTCAAGTACTCTCGAGAATAATCGAGTTTAATCTGCAAAATTAGAAAGACAAACATATTTAATCTCAACCCCCAACTTTAGAATCTTAAAAACAACATAAATAGAACACTTTGGTTGATAAGTTATATTTGGCTAAACAAACAATGTAAAAGCTAAATAGATAATTCCGGATGCATCTAAAGCGTAAGACCTATTTTGATTTGCCACAGTTATCAAATCATTCATCTGTAAAACGAAAGGTAATTGCTTCAAGAAAAAAATGCTTTGGCAACTCTTTGAGAACGGTTACTAAAATTTAGGAAAGTTATTCTCAGACTTAAAAGTCATCAAGTATAAAACCTTTTAATATTCTTTTTTTCCTCTTTCGGAGGCTGTACATTTCTGAAGGTATTGAGCGACTTCATCGTAAATGGAACCAAGGAAGGCTGGAAAAGTTTTCCAGGAAAACCAAAGAGAGGTCACTTTTCTGTGATGATATTCAATGATGCCCCGACGACAATGACTTTCTCGGAGTTTCTCATTCCAGATCATTTACCAATCTACACTCAAAATCTACAGACTGTTCTTATATCTCACTTTCACCTTTACCTTCTATTTATAAAATACTATCACATTTGTGCATAAACGTGACCTCCAAACCACTTAAACACAAAACCTTGAAGCAACATAGAAGTTGCCCGTTCATAAGATTCAATAAATGTCTAAAGGCCATACCTCGAGTGTCAGATGCCCTCCATCTTCACCATGTTTAGGGCCCTGAACCACAGACCCGTTCTTGTCGTACTCAACAGTAATGGAGTCAATAGCTGATCCACCTTTTACAATTATTTTTCTCACAACCGTGCTGTCTCCATCGTCCCATGGAATGCCACCTTGTCCTCCAAATGGCCCAATGGATTTCAAGAGATGAAGATTAGAAATTGGTTCAAAGTAGACTCCTAGTGCATCCACTTGACTGCCAGACCTTCCGTGAAAGCCAATTATCTTGCTGCATGCCAATGCACAGCTAAAGAACCTTCCTTCTTCCTTACCAAAGGGTCCATGCCTTCTTATATTGCTTTCGAACGTGAGTGATTGAATAACAGAATTATCATGTTTGATATAACCCGACATTGAGGTCAAGAACTCATGAGGGTAGTCCAAGTTAACCTGCAGAATTAGCAATTAATTGTCATATTGATCTATGTCAATGATGATACATTGCAGTGGCCTAAGCAAACACCTCATCCATGAACGACCTAGAAGTTTTAGACTTAGACCCAAGAATTTCTTAAAGCTAATGTATGGATGGACTACTATTTTAGGGTCAACAATCGAAGATGATAGACCACTGGGTTCTCTAGCACACTTTGCCGATTCGCTTTCTTTAGTATTAGAAAAACTTATCGAACAAGGTCACTTTCATGGAGTCCATCTCGCACAAAGCATATTAGTGGACCTTTATGCAATGTACAAAACAAAATTACAGGAAGAAATTTAAATGATCAAAAGACGATTTCAATCATTCAGTACATTTGGATGGTTTTCATTTCCCTCTAAGAAACTGTCAACAACCCCATACTTTATCGTTGTCCATCATGTATACAGGTTACTATCACTCACAATTTACTTTGATAAAGGTTCTCAAGTTTATTAGAAAACTAATACTCGATCTAATGGTGGCGTAGGGCAGTGGTAGGTGCCTACGACCTTTACCGTACCTTACCAAACCATATAAAAACATTCTTTCAAAAGTAGCTATTATAGTCATTTTAATACATTCAATGTGCTTTATAGATAGAGAAATACATAAAGTGAACGTAATAAATAAGAAATTGAAAAATTTCATTGAAATTGTTCGTTTGCAAATTTCTTAAAAGGATAATCATAAATTCGTCCTTCCATCGGAACAATAAAACTGTTATGCTTGTTGCTAAACTTATAGAAGAGATGAAACGTAGTGAAGGTATATCTATTTTTTTCTTCAAAGGTTGGATAGGGAGGATTAGGCAAAAATTAGGATATATTCTAGGAAAATAAAACTTCCAATTGAAGACGAGTAAATGAAGGGCTTTCGCAAAAGTTCTCCTAGAATCGATAAGGAGGTTTGGGTAGGCGCACGCGTGAGACAAGGGGAACCATAATATGAATGGAAAATATGCAATGAACTTACCATATGGATATCTCCGTTACCACTGTGACCATGGATAGAGGACCAAATAGATTCGCCCTTATCATCATACTCAAAGGAGATGCAGATGACAGCATCTTCCAACATCATCTTTATTTTCTTTACACCATTAAATTGTCCATCGTCCCAATGGAGTCCACCTTGGCCTCCGAATGGTCCAATAAACTCGATTGGATATAGATGAGAGATTGGTTTGAAATATGCTCCAAGAGATTCAAGATGAGAACTGGAACTCCCAAAAAGTCCAATGATCTTTCCCCCTGTAGCTGGAAATGAAAACTTCCTTCCAGTTTTAGTGCCAAATGGTCCATATGTTCTTTTATTGCTTTGAAATGTGAGTGAATGGATGATGGTAGAGCCAAAATCACTCATAATATAGCCCGAAATTGAAGTTAGATACTCACTTAACTTGTCTAGATTTATCTGTAACAATCATTTGAATGAAAGGAATAGTTAATGCAACAACTTGAAAAACAAAAACATTATGCATGATAATAACTAGTACGTGACACAAGCTTCTAGGTAAATGTGCATGAGCCGAAAAATATAAAATAGACTATCACATCATATATATGATATAAAAGCATATATTCTTTGAGTTGCACACGAGATATCATTGGTGATATCGTGTAATTTCGAGATTAAGTCATGACTTGAGTTTCGTTAGAATGAAGATATCCGAGAGGGACGGTAAATTATTCCAACAAATCATTATGGAAACAACTCATGTACGCAAAACAACATTCACAGGCACAGAAATCACCGATTTTCAAAAACAAATAAATCGTCTTCGAATAATTTTTCAATTTTGTTATGTTATACATCTTGCTGTCATATTTCGTGGAGGAGTTATAATTATGGTGGTTCAACTTGGCCATGTTTTAAACATTAGCGACTAATGATTTCTATCTACGCATTACGTCTTCAGCAAATGCCATTATGAGCTGCACTAATCAGAAATAAAAAGAGTAGGTTTCGTCTAAGACTAAGATCAACAATTCATTACTCGAATGGCACCAGTACCTTGTTCGTTGTGCCCCCACCCCTTCTACCGTGTGCAAAAGAACGACCTTGCTCGTAGGTAATAGTTATCGACTCAATTGCAGAGCCAGAAACAACATCAATTTGTCTAACGTCTGTATGCTTGCCGTCATCCCATCGGTCTTCATAATTACTATTTCCAAATGGGCCTACAACTTCGAAGGGATATGCACGAGAGATCGGTAAAAGATATGCTCCAATGGAATTAAGACAATTGCCACACCTCCCAAAGAATCCGATGATCTTCCCAGCAACCGGTGGGAAACTGAAAAATTTCCCGATCTCATTGCCAAATGGACCATATGTTCTCCTATTGCAGTGGAAGGTAAGTGATTGAATGACGACAAATCTGGGATCGTCCATAATGTGGCCCGACACTGAAGTCAAGAATTCGTTTGGATAATCTAATTTTACCTGCAGGCAGCAGCACAAATCTTGCATCCATCACCTTCAAGAAATGAACATTACCAAAACTAAGGATATTGGATACTTTTGAGGACTTAAAAAGTACTTCAAGAGGATATTGCATGAGCACTGAGAAAATCAATTTGTTAGTCTCACTAAACTCATTCAACTCCATCTTAAAGCCCTGATTTTTGCATAAACAGATGGAGTTCATGACACTATGTTGGGAACATCAAAGCAAAATCAAAATCCTTGATAAATCTAACATCAAGACAAGTATATAGAACCAACACAAATCTTTCTTTTTCTTTTTTAACAATCGCCAAGAATTTGGGAGATCATGAAGCATTGTGGACCAACCCCGTTGAATCCTTTTAAGCAATTTACCTTCAATGTAGACTCTTATTTTTCTAATGACCAAACAGTACATCATGTTTTGATGTGGAGTATAGTCATTAGTAGACATAAATATTTATATATAGGCAAAGGTCCACCACGTTTTGGCAAAAATATTTACAAATAGCCATAGCATACCATAACAATGGACTCACCGTGCATATTTTGCCTTCCGTAGGTCCACCATGACTTGGCGAGCGGACCAAACACCCATTCTGATCATACTCAACAGAAAAGGAGATAATCCCTGCCATTACAACTACAGTTATTTTTCTAACAGCAGTGTATGTTTTATCGTCATAAGGACTCCCACCATGACCTCCATATGGCCCTACTGATTGAAAGGGAAGAACAGAGGAGGATGGTTCTAAAGGCAATCCAACTGAGTCAAGATGAGGGTCTCTCCCCAACTTCTCCAATATCTCATGCCACTGATTTTTTCTCTTCTTAGAAAGGAAGGAACCAAATCTTTTAAGAGCTGTTGGAAGTCCACCCGTGTAGTGGACAAGCCTCTCTGACAACTCTTCATAGCCTTCTTTAGGGTGGTCTTTGCTGAAGGCATGGTGACTAAAGAGTTGGAGAGATTCTTTATGAGTCAATCCTGGAAGCATGTGCTTGTTACCTACTTTGATATCTTCCAGCAACTGCTCATCTCTTGTAGTTATCAAAATTCTACTCCCATGTTGGAACCAATCTTGATCTCCGGCTCCAAAATACTCAATTTGGTCCTTCTTGGTGATGTTATCGAGGACTAGAAGGATCCTTTTATGGCAGAGCTTAGCTTTTATCTCGTTGATGTTGCTGTGAAGATCATACGTTTCTAGACCTTGTACCTTCAGAACATCGTACAGAAGTCTCTTTTGAAGAAGTAAAAGCGCATCTTGGTTGGCATCTCCGACATTTTTGAGCAAGCTAACACCTTCGAATTCCCTAATAACACGATCGCAGACGACTTTGGCCACCGTTGTTTTGCCAATTCCTTTTATACCCCATATTCCAATCACATGGACATCATCCTCTGACCAAATTTGCAGCGACGATATCACATCCTTTACAAAGGAATCTACCCCAATAGCATTTTTGACAAAATAGGGGGAGATTGCTCTAGGACTAACCGTGAGGAGATGTCTCACGATTCTCTCGATGAAGTTTGATTGATCCCTGTAGTTACATGGGAAGAAAAAGTCCAATATGAGTAACTATAGCATAGAGGGTCTATCAGCAGATAAGCGGTAAACCCGAGAACTAGACTCAATCAACAGCATTTTTCAAATCGACCACTAATATGAGCATTTTCAGGAGTGAACTTATTAAATACAGTACCCATTAGCATCATTATTCAAGTGCCATCCGGACAAATGCCCAGCTTCTTTAAGCGCATCCCTCCACTTCTGCACCAGCAAATAATCGGTGTGCTTGGCCAAACACCTTCCGAAAGCATCCCCGAATTGCCTGCTCTGTCTACGAACGTCCCCTGGCTCGACGTCATAGAAAATGGGCAGAACCACGTGACCCTGATGATCTCTGAACCTCCTGTTGCACTCCATGATCTCCACCAGCTCGTTCAAGCACCACCACGAATCGGCGTAATTGGTGGTGAACACGACAAGGGCAACCCTAGAATTGCGAATCGCGTCAAGCAGCTTGGGCTCGATGACAATCCCAGTCTCCACTTTGTCATTGTCCCAGAAATAGTAGATCCCTGCCTGCCTCAGCGCATGGAAAAGGTGGGCCGCGAAGGTTTTCCTTATGTCCTTGCCTCTGAAGCTCACAAACACGTCATACTTCCATTGATGGATCGAAGTAGAAGACGAAATGCGTGGCTCGATTTCTTCAGTTCCCATGGGGACAGTGCGTGATTGAGTGAGATCATGGGAAATAGGCTGAAACCTTTTCTCGCAGGTATAGGGTATATACGAGAGAGAGAGAAAAATGCAAGTGGTGAATGAGAAGGGACGAAGAATCAAAGCTTCGCCTCAGGACACGCTCTGCTTCTCCAGTTGAATCCTCGCACAAGCAGGCGAGCGAGACTCGATTTGTTGAAAGGACTGAAGAAGACTTGGTCGCTCGACGACGATTAGGTCTGAATCTCAAACAACCACATCCATGAATCGAACTCTTTAAAAAGCTTCTAAGTTTTATATCTTTCTTTTCTAACAAAATAAAAATACCTCTATATCTTACATTTCAAAATTCAAAAAAAGAATGATTAGATTTGAACTGTCAAACAAACCACATCCAAGAATTGAAGTCCTCGATCTGACAGAGAAATGCTTGGAATCGAAAACGTACGGGTTTAAAGCTTCAGGACCTGCGCCTTAATTGGTGGAAAAGGATTCTTCATATCAGCGGACGTAAATGCAATCTGCACGGCTGCGTTTCTTTTTGTGATCACTTGCTCTTTTCTCAGTGGAGAGCTTGTTCTTTTCTCAGAAATTCTCTTTGGAATCACTTGTCCTTTTCTCAGTGGAGAAATGAGAAAACGATGAGCATCGAGATAATTCTCGAGGACTAATGAGTCTCCTGTCGCCCGGTAGGCCCAACTGTCATGGCATATAACCTAATTTCACGTAAAATTTTATAAAATAAAAAAAAATCCATCACATATATCTTGACATCTGCCGAGTTATTAGTAGAAGAGAAACTAGGGTAGAAGATGAACAAGGATCTGTAGATGAAAGAGGAAACCACTAACGTTTTCTTTTATGGGATCTGTTTATGGTATGGAAAAACTCTAATGGTTCTATGTCTCTGATATAGTCGAAGAAGTCTGCAAGCTCTGTGAATGTTTGTATGATATCATAAAATACTTCGAAGGTTAGTGTTATGGTGTAAAGGAAATTTACTAAATAAAGAAATGAGATATAAAAGAAGATTAAGCTAAGCAAAATCACGAACATTAAAGATAATATGTAAAGCGAAGAATATGTAAAGTATGAAGAGCGTATATGCAAAAACACCAAGGTATGAAGAAACCGACCATATAGGTGGTAAATGGAGATAATATAGAAGTATGGGTTACAGAACTGAAGATATTGTAAATTACAAGTGCATAAACTAAAGAAAGTAAAGTACTGGTGCAAGAATTGAATCAACTGCAGTAAAAATGAAGAACAGTTTCAGATCTGGGGCGGTAATCCACTCTCCTTTACTGAACTGTTATGAAAAGATATGCAGATCTTCCGACTATGTATGAGTCAGGATCTGGTATGGAGAAACTATGGTATGATTTCGAAAACTTACTTCAAAACCAGAGGAATACTTCCGGGTGAAGAGGGTTTTCGAGGGTTTCTGGTATGAAAGAGTGAGGTTCTGTGGAGAGGGTTTCGAGGGTTTCGAAGAGCTCTTTGAAGGGTTACACAAAATTGCCTCCCCTTTTTCTGTGCATGGGTGTGTTTCTTTTATAGTGCACGTGCTACAGTGTTTTCACTATTTAAACAGTAGTAAGTGCACAGTAAAAGTGTGAATAGTGAAAGTGAACAGTAAAAATGAACAGTAAATGGACAGCGTCATGAGTATGTATGAACAGTGAAAACAGTATTTGGTGCTGTTTGTCTTCTGTTTTATGGGGATGCCAAATGGTATGTTGAAGTTGCTTCATAGCTTCCTTCCTGGCTGTCTGAAGAGTTTTGTGCTATGCTTTCAATTTGGCCAACATGGTGTAGTTGACTAATTATGGCATAGCATTCTTCTTTTGTGCTGGGCCGCAGCAAGGGTTGCCATGATTTGTGATTTTTCCCGGAGATATGCAGTTTGGTTTGATGATTTTTGGGGTTGGTTGGTGTTCAACCATTTTCGAACCATAGATTCTCGTTCCCCCATTCTTGGAACCCGAACTTATCCCACCATTTTGTTTTATGCTTTGTCGGATGAGTATGTGTATTTGTTCGTTGTGAGAATATGCAAATTCCCGGCCAAAGTGACCCATGATATTCTGAATATGGCAAAATAATGAAGTAAACATGGGAATCTGATGTCATGTTGGGATGGATGAAATTCTTTTTTGAATAGTTCCCATCCTGGAATGAGTGTTGGATGGAGAATTTGTTCAGTTGGGCCAAAATATGCCCACCAGTTGATGAACCAGTTGGGGAGATTTTGTCTGGTAAATTTATCTTTGAAGTATACAAGCCATGTATGTTTCATTTGGTTGTTCTGTCTATAGAAGGTGTTCCACCGTGCTTGCTGGTAGTCCCAAGATGAGTATGAAACACAGTATGGTAGGCTTTGTGTGATTCTGGCGTTGAATTTTTTGAGTGTATGGGGTTCGTCTGTCCATTCATTAGGATGTATGATCCTAAGAATCTGGATAGTAGAGTAAAGGATATGGTTGCTGTCATTTTTATCACAGAAATGGTTGAATTTGGCGGACTCAGTTTCAACCAGAATCTGTTCATAAAATGCCAATGGTTTGCTCATTTCATACGGTTTGAAATACCATCCTTTTGGAAATATGTTTTTTGCAAATTGATTAGGGTTTTTGTCATAAAATCCATCTTCAACTGTTAGTATTAATGCATATTTTTCTTTTTGAAAAAATTGGGACCTCGTTTGTTGAGAGGTCATTGGTTGGGAAGTTTCTGCTGATCTGATGACCACTTCATTAAGCAGATTTTTCTGCTTCATGAGTTGATATTCTGCCTGTCTCTGGGTTGCCAATGGTGATGGGTTCTCAGTCATTACTATGGGTTTTTGTGTATGTGGTGGTTGGTTGAGGAGTTTGTCTTTTATTTGGCTATAGAGGTAATGGGCCTGAATTGCATCCATATTTTCTTTTGAGTATACCGAGGCAAGTGCTGCGAAATTTATGGATGCTTTGAGATATCGATATGGGTTGGCTATCCGGGAGCTGGTGATGGTAGTATGTTTTTTCGGTTGAAGACCCGATTCTTCTACGGCTTGTGCCCAAGATTTGGGGGCTATGGGTTTTGTATTGATACGATGATTCATCGGCTATGGTTTTGCCTTTGTCTTTTTCTTGGATCGTGGCATGGTTGTATCCCCCGTAAAAATTCTCGTGTAAGGAAATCGGGCAGCAATTTGATGAACCATTTATAAATTGTATGTCAAAATCAAAAACAGAAAGAATGGCCTGCCATCTTGCAAAGATTTGTTTTGATGCAATATTTAAAACATCTTTTTGTAAAACATCTTTAGCAGATTTGCAATCTATTCTTAACAAGAATTTTTGGTTTAAAAGATCTCCTTGGAATTTGGAAATGGAAAGAACTATAGCAAGTATTTCTTTCTTGATAGTGGAGTAATTTTGTTGGGTTGGATTCCAATGTTTGGATATGAATTGTACTATTGATTCCCTGTCATTATGAGTTTGTTTGAGTATTCCTCCATATCCTATTTCAAAGCATCGGTTTCAACTATTTTAAAAGCATTTGGATTAGCTAAATGGAGAATTGGTATGGTTTTGATATGTGTTTTGATGGTCCTAATTATATTGGTATGAATATCTGTCCATGGTGGAGGATTCTTTTGTAATCTTTGATGTAAAGGTTTACAAATAATACTAATATTGGGAAAGAAATCGAGGACGTAATTGAGACTTCCTAGAAATCTTTGTAATTGGGTTTTATCTTTAATTTCATCTGGAAATTTATCAGCAAACGAAATTGATCTTTCTATAGGGAATATTGTTCCTAAATGGATATTATGTCCTAAAAATCTTATTTTAGTCTGAAATAAAGAAACTTTAGAGGGGGAAATTGCTAGACCGCTTTTTACCATGATTTTTATGAATGTCGAAATATGCTTAAAATGTTGTTCTATTCCTGAAGAAAAAATCAGGACATCATCAATGTATGTTATAATAAACTCTGAATAGGGATTGAAAATATCGTTCATGATTCTTTGGAATTCTCGAAGGGGCATTTTTCAGGCCGAAAGGCATTACATTCCATTCGTATTGACCAAAAGGGACAAGTAAAAAGCAGTTTTATATTTGTCTTGTTCCTTAATTTGTATTTGCCAAAATCCTGATTTCATATCAAATTTGGAAAAGATTTTTGCTTTACAGAGTCTGTTTAATAGGTCTTTTTTATTGGGAATTGGGTATCTTATCCACCTGAGGGCTGTGTTAAGAGGTTTATAATTTATAACAAGTCGTGGGACTCCTCTTTCTAGTTCTGCATTTTTGTTAACATAGAAAGCAGAACAACTCCATGGTGACTGGCTTTTTCTTATGAGTTTTTTTTTTCTAAGAGGTCTTTAATTTCTTTTTGACAAAAGTTTAGGACTTCATGATTCATCCGAGTGGGGCGAGCTTTTGTTGGTATATCGCTTTCAACAAATCCTTGTTCATAAGGGAGTGAAATGATATGTTGTTTTCTTTCCCAGAAAGCGTTGGGTAAGGTGGAACATATGGTTTGTTCTATTTGGTTTTGAAGTGAATTTATTTTTTCTTTAATTTTTGGTTTTGTAAGATTTCCTTCTAGTCTTTTGAATTCTAAATCTTCTTTTAAAAATTCAAGTTGTGTCTCCTTATCTTTAATGAGAGAATTGATTTCTGATATAGATTTTTCTTGTAAAGAATTTAAGACCCGATTTTGAGGTTTGGTGATGAAATTGAATCTTATTTTCTTATTAAGAAAGTTGGTTTCAATTCCTTCATTATCAACAGTGAAAGGTTGGATTAATTGGATGAAGGGAGTTCCTAGAATAACTTCCTGTCTCATATTCTTAACAAGGAGGAAGGAAGTTTTGTAAGAAATATGGTTTTGTATTACTAGGGCTTCTGGTAACTTATAGTTGATATTAAGTTTATCTCCGTAAGCTGATTTCAAAGTTTCGAGGTTTTATCAAAATATTTTGTTGGGACAAGGCCTTCTTTAATGCAATTGAGGTCCGCTCCAAGTATCAAAGAGAGCAGTTGTTTTAATCATATACTCATTATTAATTTTTATTGAAATATTTATTATCCATTTTCTGGATGTAATTTCTGTTAATAGCATTAGAAAACCTGGGTTTGTTGTTTCTCTTTCGGATAAACCACAGGTATTGGTTTCTTCAGTTCACTAGTTTCTTCAGTTCACTAGTCCTAGATTTTGAAATGGCTAATTGGATTCTATATATGTCATTGGACATATTCTTTTGAGCATTTTTTAAAGCTTGAATTTCTACCTTTTGTGCTTTAATTTCATTCTGGAGGTCATTTATATTGATAGGTCTAGTTTGACTTTTATTTCTACTAAGGATATCTTTGAGATTGTAAGAGGAATTTCCTTTGGAAACTATATTCATGGAAGAATTGAGTCGGTCAAGGTAGATTTGTCTATCTTCTGGGTTTTCTATTTGGTCGGCCGTGCTAAGGAGAAATTCTTCTTCTTTAGTGAGCATGTTTAGTTGTGGAGAAGTATCTTTATAGTCGAATCGGATGACGTGTCTAATTCATTATATATATATATATATATATATATATATATATATATATATATTCCCATTGCATGAAAAAATTAGGGATCAAAGTTAATCCTTATACAAAAATATTTATATTGTATTTTTTTATCAGAAAATTTTCTATTTCTACTCTAATTATTTAGAATTTTGACATGCTTCCTTACAAGGCATAAGAGTCAAAATTCACTCATGAAATTAAATCGTCATCACCCTAACTCCCAAAAAAAGTGGGGATTCGAAAATCCACATTTTCATTTCCATGTGAAAAGTATAGCTACTGGGACAAACTCCAGTAATTTTACATTTTGTATCCTTTATTGTATTTCTTTGCATTTATAGGTATTAAAAGTAGGGCAGCACTATTTTCAACCCCTAAATGACTATATCCACTCTTGTTTGTATTGAAAAGACAAAACTACCCTGATTGCAATTTAGAGTGATGACCCACTCTTTCCTTTTTCTATTTTTTTATTTTTCTATATATGATAGCTAGCATAATTGGATTTTTCACATTTTTTTAGTGTATTAAAGAAAAGTGCCTTCTCAAATATTTATGTAACGTTTTACATACTCTGTGTAAAATCTGTTGAGAAAACATTCCCTAAAGAGATTTTGAAGATTGACAAAACTTATTCATTGAAATAAACTTGGTTTTTTATGATAAGTATTTTTCAGGTGAAAAATCTGATAAAATGTTATCAAATCTTATCTATCAAAATTATGGTCAAAGCAAAATCATTTCTTTCCATATTTGTTATGACTAATGTCTAGGAAATAATGGATATTCTCGTACAATGGCTAGTGGATATTGATTGGATCACTTACCTTATATAAGACGTTCCAAAAAGAAAGTTTTCCCTAATAACACGATTGCAAACGACTTTGGCCACTGTTGTTTTGCCAATTCCTTTTATACCCCATATTCCAATCACATGGACATCATCCTCTCACCAAATTTGCAGCGACGATATCACGTCCTTTACAAAGGAATCTACCCCAATAGCATTTTTGACAAAATAGGGGGAGATTGCTCTAGGACTGACCGTGAGGAGATGCCTACGATTTGCTCGATGAAGTTTGATTGATCCCTGTAGTTACATGGGGATAACAAGTACAATATGAGCAACTATAGTATAGAGAGGCTGTCAGCAGATGGGCGGTAAACCCATGAACTAAACTCAATCAACAACATATTTCAAATCGACTACTAATATGAGCTTTTTCACGAGTGAACTTATTAAATACAGTACCCATTAGCATCATTATTCAAGAGCCATCCTGACAAATTCCCAGCTTCTTTAAGCGCATCCCTCCACTTCTGCACCAGCAAATCGTCCATGTGGGTGGCCAAACACCTTCTCAAACCATCCCCGAATTGCCTGCTCTGTTTACGAACGTCCCGTGGCTCGACATCATAGAAAATGGGCAGAACCACGTGACCCTGATGATCTCTGAACCTCCTGTTGCACTCCAGGATCTCCACCAGCTCGTTCAAGCACCACAACGATTCGGCGTAATTGGTGGTGAACACGACAAGGGCAACCCTAGAATTGCCAATCGCGTCAAGCAGCTTGCGCTCGATGACAATCCCAGTCTCCACTTTCTCATTGTCCCAGAAATAGTAGATCCCCGCCTGCCTCAGCGCATGGAAGAGGTGGGCCGCGAAGGTTTTCCTTACGTCCTTGCCTCTAAAGCTCACGAACACGTCATACTTCCATTGATGGATCGAAGTAGAAGACGAAATGCGTGGCTCGATTTCTTCGGTTCCCATGGGGACTGCGTGATTGAGTGAGAGAATGGGAAATAGGCCGAAACCTTTTCTCGCAGGCAAAGGTATGTATGTGTGTGTGTGAGAGAGAGAGAGAGAGAGAGAGCGCGCAAGTGGTGAATGAGAAGGGACGAAGAATGAAACCTTCACCGTATGAAAGCTTCGCCGTCAGGCGAGCAGACGAGCGAGACTTGATTTGTTCAAATAACTGAAGAACACTTGGTGGCTTGAGGACGATTAGGTTTGAATCGCCAAACAAACCACATTCATGAATCGAACTCTCTTGAAAGCTTGAGCTTGGTCTACGTGACAGACAAGTCTGGAATCGCAAACATACGGGTTTGAGGCTTCAGGACCCGCGCGTTAATTGTTGGAAGAAGATTCATCGTATCATTGGACGTAAATGACTGCACGGCTGCATGTACATATTAATTTTATTATTTCATCGAAAACTTCTTTTCGAAACGTCATGCCCTTTTGTCATTAGAGAAAACGAAGAGCATTGAGATAGTTTTTAAGGACTAATGAGTCTCCCGTCACCCAGCATCCTCCAGTGTGACATCATATAACCTAAATTCACAAACAATTTATGAAAAATGTTACGTTATACATCACTCGTTGCGTGAGAAAGTTAGGGATCGAACTCAACCGTCATACAAATATATTGATATTGTATAGTTGTACATTTTGTATCCTTTATCATATTTCTTTGCGTTTATAGGCAACAATAGTATTTAGGACTAATTTATTTGCATCAAGCATGTCGTGGTGGCAAATTGGATATTATCTTCGACCGGTGGAGGGTCTACGCGCTAGACAAGTTTGAATTCAAATCACCACAAACTAGAAATGGGATTGTGATCCGGCCTTTGAAGAGCTTCCATGACAGGCCCCAGTATCAATGCAAGATGGGGAATTCGAGGGGGGTGGATTAGCCTCCAAAGGCACAGAGAAATCCCGGGTACTCTGTTTCTCTCGCCAGGCGTGGAAAGAGATTGGGAAATTCCAAACGAGCGAGTCTGGTGTAGAAAAAGTAGGGACTGCCACTGTTAAGCCATTGTCGAATTCACGTGCGGAATAAAGAATTCGAGCAGGCCCATCCATTACGTCCCTTTGAATTGGATCGAGCTTCATTGGTCGCCGCGTTCATCGCCGTGTGATTCGAGGAACAATTCGTTGGGGGATGTGTGCGGGGGGACAGTGGACGACTGTCGGGCGGTGATTCCGGGAGTTCAAGCGTGGACTCCGAGAGGTACCAATGGTAAATTGAGATAAGGCAAATTACTGCATCACCCCATTCGACCTGAGCGTAGTATGTACCATTAAAACTCAATAGCCAAGTGAAATGATTCTGCCATGTAAAATGATTTGACGAGCCACATGAATTGCCGTCCTTGTGTGACGGGCCGACAGTACCTTGAGCTGAAATAGCTTGTGCGGTGCCTGCTAAGCAGTTGACTCCGGGTCAACCTTGTTTATTCTCTAGTTGTTTCGAAGAACAATATGGCAAATACTTTCCTCCTTGTATTAGATCGTATTAGATCCAATTTAGCTAATCCAAAAAATGAAAAAAGATATGCCTCAACTATAGAAGTTAGGTGTAAAATTGAAGATTCACCCCATAGACTGCCCATCAGTTGCAAGCCAATTGGAAGGCCTTGCTTATCATACCCAATCTGTGAAATTCACAACAAAAGTAACGGGATGAACTAGATATGAATGTACTCGAGTTGATGAATGGAATAACTTAATGCGAAAGGTGAAGTTGGAAGACTAATGCCATTTGTTCTTCAGCTGGCTCAATGAGCTATAGCTAGATATCTTGGCATGACGTTACATGTCAGCAGTCTGAAGTGACAGTTTTCGTGCAGATGAAGACAAGAATTCCAGACACAAAAATCACATGAAATTGCGTGCACAAACCCGGTGTCACTCACAGGGACAGAAATGGCAGGGAGACCTAGAAGATTTACTGCATGATAAATCGCATGAGGGAACCTGAAACAATGACAGTGTGCATGAACTACATGACAATTGTCGCTTAGGAAGAATGTCTCATTGAATATTTGAAAACTTATTGCAATTAAAGCAAGCATGCGCACGAAATTTATGGTTTCAATGCAATTTGTGCGAAAAGATGGTTACTATCAAACCGGGGATCAATAATGCAACTGACAAACCTGTAACCTGCATATCCATTTCCCCATATTCAAGGGCACTAGGAGGTATTTTAGGTGCAGTCATTCTGTAATAAATAATTTTGTGTCAATTGAAAATCTACAAGAATTAGGCTAACATTGAAGGGCTGAAAACTCATAATTTGATTAGTGTGATTCTGAATAGGTCTGCTAGGCCATTGAAGCGGAGATCACAAATTTAAATCCAATTATGCGTAACACCGGTTTGCTCCTTCTCAAACTTGGATGCGATTGAAAACACAAAAACTATGCTTAGATTAGGCTTGCCGAGTCCAACTACAAATTATCAAGCATTGAAACTGTATTTTCGAAGAAAAACACCAAGTTGAGCTAGTCACACTATGACCTACTCAGTGGTCTGCATCACTGTGACATCAACTTTCTTGAAGATCTCCATATGATGGCACATATTCTTCTCCTGAAATCAGGTATCTGCACCAACACCCTGTCTAAGAATACCATAAGAAAGAGCTGAATGAGATTGCGAATGTGTTTTCAAATGACCATTTGAAAGACATACTTAAACCGGATAAACTAGGTTCAACGGTTGCAGCAGCTTCAGCTATGATATAGCTAATCTAAAAACCAGACATGAATAAGTGCAGGTATTCAGACTTCTGCCTAGTTCAAGACAGTGGGAGGCATGATATATTTACATGTACACCTATCAAAATGGGTTCACAACTCATTTATGGACCTATGTTTAAATGGGTCGTCAATGAGTTGGGCTTTATTTTACAGATCACTCATAATGAGTTTAAAAAATAATGGGACTAAAATACATGGGTCTAGTCTAAACCCAATTACAACCCATTTTAGGACGAACCTAGCTTCGCCTCCCTCTCTCCCTCTCAAAAGTCTCCCTCGTCTCGCTCGCATGGGGACGCCATCGTATGTGGCTGCTGCTACCGTCAAATCTCTCTCGATGTCCAACTTCTGCTCACGCCCACAAAACCCCAGCCACCACACCTTTCTAGCTTGATTGGCCGTCGAAACTAAGATGGGTCTCACTCCCGGAGAAATTGTCAAGGCTTCTAGTGTTGACAATTTCTCCGGGAAATCTAGAAGCGACCTACAAAAAATAAGAGGACAGAAAGTCCTCATTGAAGGCCAAGCAACAAGACTTCAAGAAGGTTAGCGTCAAGAACAGCGAATGGCCAGGTCGTCGAAGATCTGCGGTGCCGCTGATGTGGGTGATGTCGTTGTGGCTTGGAAAGCAAAGCAAAGGCGAGGACGTGCTCGTGGCAGCAACATGGAGTCACACGAATGGGCCAACGTCTCTCTGGCTTGGCTTCAGGAGCTAGTTGATGGCAGAGGTAACTCAGGGAAGCAACGGCAGCGGCTCGTCGGATCTGATGAAGAGAGTAGGAGGAGGCGGCGGCGGTGGCAGTTGGCCTTATATGAGAGGACTAGGGTTGTCAAAAAAAGAAAATATAAAAATATCATAAAAATTAGAATAAATTTTAAAAAAGTGCTCGAAGTGCTCTCATTTTCTCAAATAAAAGCCCAAAGTTGACATTGTTTCATATGAGTGCGTCAAATGCCATGACCCTTTCAAATAAGGGCCTAAAGTAAATATTGTTTTAAATAAGAGCATGAAGTGGTTATATTTATTTCAAATAAGGACTTGACTTTTCAACAATCAAGAACATTTTCATCATTTATCTTTTCTTTTCTTTTTCTTTATTTTTTCTTTTTTTGGTTTTTTGTCATTCTTTGCTTGTGGCAGGCCCGCCATCAGAGAGCCCGTAGCTAGCAAGGGCTTGGTCACCCTTGCCTGCCACTGGTTAGGGAAAGCGAGGGCATACAAGCCCTCATCGACAGTGAGCAAGGCCACCCTCACTAGATGTGGCAAGGGTTGGCCCGCCTAGGGTCGGCCAGGGTCGACAAAGGCTTGACGACCATCGTCAACCCTAAGCCAACCCTCGTTAGCGGCTGGTGAGGGCTATTGATGAAGGTGGCCGAGCCCTTGTCGACCTTTGCCAATGGCGTCCGATGGCAGAAAAGAAAAAAAAGGACAAAAAATTGGACAAAAACGCATTTGATTGGTCGGAAAATATAGCTAGCCAGCCATTAGTGAGGTCAGACCCTTATTTGAAAAACAAGTATGCCACTTTAAGTCCTTATTTGAAACAACCATGGCCATTTTAGGCTTTTTTAATGAAACAAGGTCAACTTCATACTATTATTTGAAAAAATGATGGCACTTCATGCCATTTTTTGAAATTTTCCCTAACAATTAAAAAAAAATTGTTAAAATTGTCCATTAGATTTGTTTTTCTTGAAAGTATTTTAACAATTCAATCTTTTAAAATAATAATAATAAGTTTTCCTAATGGCTCAGCTAATACTTTTTAGGGCTTAGCCTGAGCTCTCCTAAGCCCATCAATTTAGAACTTAAGATCCGAATTTTTAACTTGCACTTCCATTTCATTTACAAGAGTTGCCACTAGTTATTTGGAGCAAGTTGATTAGAAATACAAGTAAAATATTGAGAGAAATATTTTACTCCTACGCAACCAAAGAAACTAGGATTGGAGACTCGATTAAACTAGTTAGGGTGTGTTTAACAACGATTCTACTCTTGGGAACAATTTCTGATTAGAAATGATTTTTTTTTATTTTGCTACTAAGAACAATTTCTGAGTATTTAAGATGTTTGATAAACTGTTTAAAATTTTTATTCCGTAAATAAAAATGCGTTTGGTAAAAATTCTTGATCTTTTGATTCTTTTAGTTTTTGATAATTTTTGTTATAATTTTCTTTTTTTCTTTTTTTCTTTTTCTTTTTCTCTTTTCTCCCCTACTTCCTCTTGGTCGCCGGAACCTCGCTTGGCCACTGACGAGGCTCGAGCTCGCCAAGGCCGTGCGAGCTCAAGCCTCGCCGAGTTGGGCGAGCCTCGCTAGTGGCCAGGCGAGGCTCCGGCGAGCTCGTCGATGGCGGCCCAGAGGCGGGGATGGGGTGGGAAGAGAAAGAGGAAGAAGAATAAGAAAGGGAAGGGAAAAAAAGAAAAGAGAGAAAAGAAAGAGAGGAAAAAATTGATTCTCAAATTGTTCCCGGGAGCGAGAAGAACTTTTTTTACTTCTTGATTCTACTCAAATCTATTTCACGAAACAAATTTGTTCTCGGGAACAAAAAAATTACCAAACGAATTTCTGTTCCAAATCTATTCCCGGAAACAAAAGAACAGAACTAATTGTTCCCGAGAGTGTTAACAAACAGGGTCCCTTAATCACCAATGCCCTTCTAGTACCTAATGTTGTTTAACCTTCCAGTTTGAATTTTTTAAAGATTTTTCATGCATTTGCCGAGAAAAGTTTTTTTTTTTTTGGCTTTTTTTATATTTCTGAAAATATAACATATTTTTGGATTTTTTTAAATTAAAATAATTATATAATATTATAATAATAAAGCCCGACCTGACCCGGGTCGGGTCTTCGGGGTCCGACCCAGGTCAGGACCGGCCGGCGCGGCCCAGGCTCCCGGCGCCCTTAGGCTCCTTGGCTGGGCTAAGACCTGAAAAAAAAAAAAAAAAATTAGTCAAAGCTCATATGCTAAGCAAAACATGTCCAGCCTAAGAGAACAGGATAAAGCCCAACAGGCCTTCTTCATCTCAGCCCTAAACCCAAATCCCTGGAGGCTCTGTTGGATCTTGCATCCGGGTCGGATTGTGACCGGCATCTCCTTCGCGCCCTTGTTCCCCGCAGCGCCGACAACAATGGCCACAGCGAGAGACACCACGCGTCTCGGCTAGTCGCATGCCTTGCTCCGACGTTGCTTCGGTAGGCCGAGTACTCGTCTCGCCGAGATCGCAGCGGAGGTGCCGTCGCGAGACCAGCCGCCATGACGAATCGGCGAGAAGCAACAAGGCCGACGGTAGGCTTGACAAATGAGGCTCGGCGAAGACCAAAGTGACGAGCAGGTGGCTTCCTCGGTGGCTGAACAGCAAAAGTGTCGGGGTGCAGGCCCAGCGGGTCGCTCTCCTTCTCGGATCTCGTTCGGACATTTCAATGAACAGGTGAGGTGTGCTACTGGAAAGAGGGGTTCTCGGCTCGAACGGGATCGGTGCCGGCGTGAGGAACCTTGACATGTGAATCAGAACATGCGCAGCGGTGTAATGAGGGAGGGCCAGCGGCCGAAGCTTGCGTATGCCGGTTGACTGCGAGCTCCAGCTCGGCACGCCTAAAAGCAGGGCATGGGGTTTTGGGAGCTCACCGTTTGGCCAGGCCACGGCGACTGAAGGGAATCTCGTCGGAGGAAGTTCGTCGCTGTGGACGGCCGTCTCCCTCTCTGACTCTCTCCGACTTCACTTTTTCTCTCAAATCTCTCTCCCAGATCTCGTTCCCCTCTTGGACTTCTTTCCTCCTCTCTTTTTTTCCTTTTCTGGTCTTTTCCTTATTTGTCTTCATCCCATTTTGATTTTTTTTCCTTGTCTCTTCTTCTGCTCATGTCAGACCAAGAAAACATCCTATTTTTTAATACTCCATTTACTGCCCAGGCTCGCTGTTGCCTTCTTTCACCCTCTTTTCATATTTTATTCTTTTTTTTATTATTCTATTTTTCTCTGAGTCTCTCGGGTCTCTCATTCCTCGCTGCATATTACCAGACTAGAAGAAAGTATACCTCCCAGTCTTTTCACCCTATGACCGGCCAAGAGACAAAAGAGATTTATTTTATAATATTTCTGCCTTTCCTTTCTTCTGCTTTCATTCTTTCCCAGAACCAGGGCTAGCCACCGATCCCTTCCCCCTTTTTTTCATTCCCTTTTACTCTTCATCTATCTCTCCTTGCATCTCTCAGGTTTCTCGTTCCCTTTGCACGAAATAAGCCAAACACTACCGCCCTCACAGTCTTCGATGGACTGTATGTTAAAACGCTAAAACAAGACGTAAAATAAAATTTGAAAACTAGACAATAATGAACAAGTAAGACTCGATTTCAGCAAACGGTGTGCACTTAGTGTAGGCAAGAAGGAAAAGAACAAATCTCAACCACAACAAAGGACACGAATGAGTATATGTTTTCGGCATGCATTTCGTCGAGCGGGTGGCGTGCGTCATCAGAAGAATGAACAAAAAGCTTGACGGGGTCTTACCCGACGGTAGTAAAGTTCATCATAGTTGAGGTCGGGGGTCACACGTAACGGGCGACGGTGGCCCGATCCGACGAGCCCGAGCCAGGGCACAAAACGAGAGCAGAACAAGGGTGGTCGGCAAAGGGTCCCTTACGCGAATCGCGGCATCGGACGGCAAACGAGCTTGAAGGTCAAGCTGCGTCCGTCCGCCTCGCGCACCTCCGAGTCGAGATCCTCAGGGAGCCGACCTCTATTTCAGCTTGCTCTCACTCGAATCTCACTTGACTCTCTTCTGTTTTTTTTTTTTTTTTTCTTATCCCTCTCCCTTTTTTCTCCAAAAAGCTCCTCTTCTCAAATCTCTCTCCCTCTCTCCTCTTCGCCGCCTCTCCTTCAACCGAGCTCATGGCCATCCTTTTATAGGCGAGGAGCCCGGTCGACGAAGGTACTTCGACCGGCGGTCCTCGGCGCGCTAGCCGGGCTCTCCCTCGGCCGAACCGGCATCCCATCCCCTCTTCTCCGCCAAAGCCATCTCAGCATTGAAGGAGTCCGCCAAGACGTCCCCTCCGCCCGGGTGTCGCGCCGGATCTCGCGCTGCTTGGCGCCTGCGAGACCTTTCCTGCGTCGCCGATTTACTCCGATCTAATGCCGTAGGTCATCCTTCGCGCGTCAATGTTCTTCCGCGCGAGAGCCGTAGTGCCGAGGAAGAAGGAAGGAGCAAGGGAGGAGGAGGAAGCAGAAGAGGAGGGGGGGCCAGCCCCCGGGGCCGCCTCAAGCTCCTCAGCGCATTGAATACGCCTGCCCCAGAAGTCCTCTCCGTCGCCGGCTACCCTGGTCTGCGTCGGTATGCTGTCCCCTCGCGTGTCTTCAGCGTCTGCACGTTGCCATCTTCTGCCCCCTCCTCTTTGTCGCTCGCGTGAAGCGCAGCAAGGAGGAAGAGGGAATAAGACTGGGTTGGGCCGAAGGAAAGAAAACGAAAGGGGCCGGGCCCTGGGCCTATGCGGATAAGGAGAAAGAAAGAAGACGCCCAGCCCCTCCTTGGGCCTCTCTTTTCTTTTCTTTTTGGTTTTTTTTAAATAATAATAATAAACCTGAAAATATGGTAAAATAAAGATTAGAAAATAAACTTAACATATGCAAATGATATTAATACCAAGGTGATGCGAAAATATTTTTTGTTAGGGCCAAATTAGTCCCTAATTTTCTAGGCAATTTAAGTTTAAATATTTAGTCAAAATTTAGATGTCAACAAACATGATTCTAGGTAAAACTTGAAACCTGAGAACTGCATTGATGGAAATCTATAGGTTCCAAGTTCCAAGATATGTAGGATAAATTTTAGGTTCTAATATATTGGGAACTTATTTTGATGAACATAGGTTGATAGGACCTAAAACCTATAACTTCAAATCTAGAACAAGTTTTTGTATTTTTCTTAATTTATGTCTTCACACAATTTGGAGGTATTCCATAGTGTTTATTGATAATTATATAATCTGGAATTACTAATCTATATTTTCATTTTATGATTGGAAATTTTATTTCCGTAGACCATGAGATCAATAAAAACTCTAATTGCTTTTTTGATACAATTATGCTTAATCAATCACTTCTTTCAAGATAATGATTTTATGTAATACAAGAGCATACGGTGCATTAAACACCATAAAATTTCTTTAATATTATTTGACAAGTGCATATGGACACTTGTTCTTAAGCAATTGATAATAAAATCTCTATTCATTTTTATTCTTGCATTTATTTTCATTTTACTTAAGTAAAGGTGGAAAAACCTATTAGTTCCGGGTTTCGATAAGTAGGTTCCAGGTTTCAAAAAATGAGGAATCTGTATTTGAGGTTAGGTTGTAGGTTCCAAATGAAACTTATAAGGAACCGGGAACCATTCACTTTTACTTTTCGACCCTCAATTCTTAATTAGATCCCTGGAAAAAAGAATTGCCATATCTTACAAAAATATAGTGAAAAGTGGGTATGTACTAAGGCTGTGTTTATTCCGTAAAAAACTCAATAATAAAGAAAAATACTTTCCAGAAAAGTATTTTCCCAAAATACGGTTAGTTTTTCTTTGGTTGGTGATATATAATTGAAAACGTTTTCTGGTGTTTAAATCTCATTGGAAAATGATTTCAATCTCATGACTTATTTTTTTTTTTTAAATTCAAATTTTTAAAATTTTTTTGTTTTACAAAATTCGAATTTTAATTTTGTTTTTTGTTTTTTCCTTCTTATTCTCCGTCGCTCCTTTGCTTCCTTGCACGCCATCCTCTTTTGCTTCCTTTGGCAACTCGTCCCCGACTGACTCGTGAGGCCATGAGCTTTGCCTGATCTATCGGGCTCAAAGATTGCCGACCATCCTTGTGGATGGCGATGGACCGAGAAGAAGTAAAAAGAAAAAAAAAAAAGATCAAAATAAAATAAAAAATCTAATTTTTTAAAATAAAATATTAAAATTCTAATTTTGTAAACTATAAAGCACCCAAATCTAAATTTTGGTATATTAAAAAAACGTTCTTTGATTCTTTTGAAGAGGAAATATTTTTTTTTTAAATTTAAGCTTTGGTAGGAAAACATTTTAAATTGACTAGGAGAACATTTTCTATTAACTAATTTTCCCAAATGAATCAAACTCTATAAAATATTTTCCACGAAACAAACACACTATAATTGTTGCATATAGAAACTATTTAGTAACATTATTAATGTGATGAAGAAGTTCTTTAGAAGAAATTACTAATTAAACTGGTTATCTTTTGTATGAGACCTAAAATTGATAGTTGTTTGCCTAGACTTATCAGCAGGGTATGGATCTCAGGAGTGCCAAAACTTGGCACGGAGGGACACTTAAGTGCCAAAAGTTACAAACGGTACACTTAAATGCCAAAATCGAAGCAAAATGGATCACTTAAATGCCAACGGCAAGAAAATCCGGTCAAATTGCCATATGTCCATTTTCTAGCTACTTCATTTGTTGACGGAGCATTTTTTTCAAAATAAAAAATTCCACGTGGCAATTTTAATAAAAAAAAATTGTCCACGTCAGATTTAAAAAAAATTAAAATTGATTTTATTAATAAAAAAAACACATAAGGGGATCAATGAGGGCTGTGCAGCCCTCGCCGATTTCCACTCCCCCTTTTTTTTTTTTAAATTTATCAATTTTATAATAATTTATTTTTTAAATTTTTTTAATATTATTTAATTAATAATTTTTAAAATCCATGTCAGCGCAAAAACGACGTCGTTTTGTGCTGATTTTTTGTTGTTTCAATTTTCGGCGAGCCACGTAGGCAAAAAAATTAATAAAAAATTACCACGTAGGATTTTCGGTAGAGTTCCGGCGACTAGACACTTAAGTGATCTATTTTTTTTTAAAAGTAGTACTTAAGTGTACCGTTTGTAAGTTTTGGCACTTAAGTGTCTCTCCATGCCAAGTTTTGACACTCCCGCTGTACTTATGCCACTTATCAGCTATTCGATCTTCCATTTATAACTTTATCTTTAAAACTTCAACAAAGTTGAGTTACAAAACAGGTTATTTTACATAATTCTACATATCAATATCTAAATATTTGAAAGGTTTTCAAAGAAACATAAGTCAACGAATGAGTTCTGCAATTTAAAAAAAAAAATTAAAGGTTAAAAAAAGAAGTGACTGTATAAAGAATGTGGTTATAAATTTTAATATGCCAAAGTAAATTTTTTTGGTTGATTCTACTCTACTCCTACCTAATACTTACACTTTTGCCTTACCTTCATGCAGTGCGTGATAGTCGAAACCCATTCTTGAAATTAAATCGTCCCCAACTCAAACTCTCCTAAAAATATAGGAATTTGAACCCCTACATCCTCCTTCTTATGTGAGAAAGGTGGTCATTAGGATAAATCTGCAAAAGTAAATTAGAATATAGTGTGGAAATGGAGTTATTAATGTTGGTTATTAACTGCCTTTATTACAAAATGAAGTCACGTTTGTAGATTGAACTAGTGTAATTGCACATGCTTTGCAAGGTTCTATATTTCAAAATTTGTTGAAAATTTACCAAAACTCCTTCTCTACTTAAACACGTTCAACTTATATGAACATATTATTTTCTTTCAATGTTACAGCAATGACCATAACCATGAATTTTTAAACAATCAAAGAATCTAATATGGAAAATCAATATGTATCATTTATTATACGATCAAATGTTATAGGTTAGATTGTCTCATATATAAATTCACTTTACACTTTTTATGAGCAATCATCTTTTTCTAATCAAGTAAAATTAACTCTATCATTGTATTCTACTACATTTGTATATGCTTGAACCAGAATAAATTAATGTTATACTATTGATTCATGCTGATAATTATCTATATTGTCTCACATACATAATGGTATATAATATAATTGATTCTTTTTCCTATACTTGATATATCTTTTCACATAGCGTCGGTTTTGTTTTGCTACAAATTCTATTACAATCCCAAAATCAGTTTTTCTCTATTTTTTTATTTACTTTTACAGCATAAAATGCCGTGCCTAATAAGTCCATTTACTAATGTTTACAAGCATAATTATTTTCTCATTCTCGTGGAGTTTACTTTTACAACTCCTTACTAGATATAAATGATACTTATGATTTGATTTTTCCAAAATGTTTTTCTCTTAAAGTTTTCTTGTGACTAAAGAAGAAATTTCTCCCTATCACATGATTGGACTACATATTCTTTAATAGGCACATAAAATATCATGAGATAATAAATGTTTATCCATGGATTGAGATTTTGCGAGATTTTCCTCTACAATAAGAATCTGAAAAGAAAAATAACTTTTTCATTAGATTAAATGCATTTGATTTTTTTTGTCAAAAATTCATTTGATGCTTAAAAGTCATATTTGCTGTAATATATTAGATTAGATTAAATTAGATCAGATTGAGCGAGTGGGAACGCATAATTCCATCCTCACAATTACCTTTTTAAAAGAGAGAGGTTATATGCTGCAGCCATGTGTTCTCATTATTGTCATGTTGAATAGATTGTTGCTAAAATTTATCAGGGATTCCCTTTTTTTTTTTTTTTTTAAAGAGGTGGAGTCGCTTTCTTTTACTAGTAGCAAAAAACCTCGGAAATGATTTACTTAGCAAAACATATTCTATAGTTATAATGATTATAACCATGAAATTTAATGTTAAACTCCACGATTAGTTCACAAATCATTGACATAATTTTGTTCTATGTACCAATTATGAGATCTAACTAAAAAATTAACATGAGAAATGGCCTAATAGTGACGTCGAGAGTCTTGAGACTAGTTGATGAACATATCATTTTATATAAATGCTTTGTGGAGGACACATCAAACTGACCTATCCACGTCATTGGACTTTTGAGAATGTTGGTGCAGTACACATTTACATGTAAACTCAAATATTGATTGCACGGTACACATAAAGGTAGAGCTTAGCCTATCAAGGCTCAAAGTGTGCTCCAAGTGCATCAAGATAGATCCCACACCTCCCGTGAAACCCGACAATCTTTTTACCAGTTGATGAAAAAGAGAAATACTTCCCGTCTTCTACACCGATTGGCCCAAAAGTTCTTTCATTGCTATGAAATTTGAGGGACCGAATGATAGTATATCCGAAATAATCTCCAAAGTAACCAGAAAATGAAGTCAAGTATTCTCGAGGATAATTGAGTTTAATCTGCAAAATTAGAAAGACAAACATACTTAATTTCAACCCCCAACTGCAGAATCTTGAAAATCAGCACAAACAGAACACTCCAATTGATAAGTTGTATTTTCTAAGACAAATAATGTAATGCTAAATAGATAATGCCGCTGCATCTGGAGTGGTCTGCAACAATTATCGAATCATTGTCGGTAAAATGAATATCAATTTCTTCAAGAATGCTTTGGCAACGGGTCGAGAACAGTTCACTAAAATAAGGGAAATTGCTATCGGACTTAAAAAGTTCGAGAGTAAACAAACCTTTAATATGTTATTTTTGTAGGCAGTAGTCTTTTGAATGTATTGAGTGCTTTCACAGTAAATGGAACCGACGAATGCCGGAATACCAAAGAAAAGTGCCTCTGTGATGATATTACATGATGCCCATACAATGACTTTCTCAGAGGTTGATTCTCATTCTAGATCATTGGTCAATCTAAACTCAAAATCTACAGGCTGATCTCATATCATACTTTTACCTCTATGCTCTACTTAATACATTTTCCCACTCACGTACATATACGTGAACTCCAAATCACTTGAACCAAACCATAGCAGCAACATAGAAGTTGTACAGTAATGAGATTAAAAGTACATGTCTGAAGACCATACCTTGAGTGTTATATGTCCTCCATCTGCGCCACGTTTGAAACTCATAACAGAACCATTCTTGTCGTACTCAACTGTAATGGAGTCAATAGCTAATCCACCTTTTATAATTATTTTTCTCACACCGGTGCTATCTCCATCATCCCAAGGACTGCCACCTTGACCTCCAAATGGCCCAATGGATCTCAAGAAACGAAGATCAGAAATTGGTTCAAAGTAGACTCCTAGTGCATCAAGCTGGATGTCAGACCTTCCATAAAAGCCAATTATCTTGCTGCAAGTCAATGCACAGCTAAAGAAGCTTCCTTCTTCCTTACCAAAGGGTCCATGCCTTCTTATATTGCTTTCAAACGTGAGTGATCGAATAACGGAACAGTTTTGTTTGATATAACCTGATACTGAGGTCAAGAACTCTCGAGGGTAATCCAAGTTGACCTGCAGAATTAACAAGTATTTATTGCATTTAATTGTCACATTGATCCATATCAAAGATGATAGATAGATTCTAGTAGCCAAAGAAACTCTGCATCCATGTACAACCTTGAAGTCGATGCTAGACTTGAGAATTTCTATGACTACTATTCTTACATCATACTTAAAGGGTCAAAAATAAGACGATATATCATTAGGTTCTTTGGAGTGCTTTGCTAATTCGCTTCATTTAGCATTAAAAGAAAAAAAAAAAAAAAGCATACCAGGTTATTGACATGGAGTCCATTTTGCATATCAATTGACCAAAAACTTATTGTACCGGGTTGCTCTCTTAGAGTCCATATCATATGAAGTATATTTGAGTTCTAAAATTTTTAAAAATTGCAATAAAATTCTAAAACTTGTCAAATTAGTACAATTAAATTTTTAAATTTGGGCTTGTGGCCATGGCCTTTTAAGCTTGGTCAAGCCTGGCCAAGGCTGCTCGAGCTTCTTTAAGCTGCTTGAATTTAATCGAGTTCAGCCATGGCAGCTCCAGCTTCCAGGCGTCTTCAAACTTAAGCCCATGACTAATTGAGCTTCGACAAGCTCAGCCATGACCGCTTGTGCTTCTTTGAGGTCACAGCCATAACGGCTCGAGCTGCGTCAAGCTAGGGCATGGTCTTTCAAGCCTTGTTGAACTCTGCGGCCATGACCTCTTAAACATCGTCGGGCTCAGAAACCAAATTTCGAATTTATGGAATTTTTTGCGTGTTTTTCTATTGAAACATGGCAGATCTTCTGCATTGTGCTAGGGATCATGTTGTCTTTTACTTATGTCTCTATCATAACTATGGGAAGTGTTCAATTTTTTTTTATGGCAATAAATTCATTGGATCGTTTCCCATTAACAGGCATTTATATGCTTAGGTTATTTCAATGTATATTGATGTGTTTTTCGATTTTAAATTGGGTAGTTTTCAACTTTATCCTTCAAAGCATGATTTCTTTTGGCTACTGTGAATTTGATAAAAAGATAGTTCCAAAGGACTCTCTGGCCCTCTTTTCTTTTCATTTTTGAAATTTTTTTTAATCTTTTGATGGCTTTGTTTTTAAATTTTCAAGTTTTTCTTTTCTAATGTGGCACTTTGTGGTTGCCAAATGTCTTAAGAAAGTAATAAAAAATACTTTAGCATTTTAAAACTTGATTGCACTTAGCAACAATTTTTAGGATTTCTAATACTCTTATCTAAAAAATTTGAGGAAAGAAATTTATATACTCAAAAAGACAACTTCAATTGTTCAGTACAATTGAATGGTTTTGATTTCCTTCTAAGATGCTTTCCACACCCAAAACATTAACATTTTACAATATGTACACGGGTCACTATCACTCATAACTTTACTTTGATAAAACTTTTCAAGTTTATAAGAAGAAACTAATACTTGATGTAGTAGTTGCACATAAATGAGTGAGAGAGAGAATCAAAGATGGTATGAATGGAGAATATTTAATGAACTGACCATATGGATATTTCCATTTTCGTGACCATGGGCAGAGGACCAAATAGATTCGCCATTATCATCATACTCGAAGGAGATGCAGTTGATATCGTCTTCTAGCATCATCTTTATTTTCTTTACGCCATTTAATTTTCCATCATCCCAAGAGTGTCCACCTTGGCCTCCAAATGGTCCAACGCACTTGATCGGGTGTAGATGAGAGATTGGTTCCAAATATGCTCCTAGAGATTCAAGATGGGAACCAGAACTCCCATAAAACCCAATAATCTTTCCACCAGTTGCTGGAAATGAAAACTTCCTTCCAATTTCAGTGCCGAATGGTCCATATGTTCTTTTATTGCTTTGGAATGTGAGTGAATTGATGATAGTAGAACCCAAATCATTCATGATATATCCCGAAACCGAAGTTAGAAATTCAGTCAGCCAGTCCAGATGTATCTGTACCAAACATATAGAAGGTAAAGAAAATGTTAATGCTACAAGTTGAGAAGCAAAAACATGGTAGACGACAACAACTAGTGTGTGATGCTCTTGATGATTGAGATGATGATTCGTGATCTGGAAAATAGTAGATTATCTTGCCTACTTCGATATCATATTAACTATAATAGATGTAATAAGGATAACAGCAACCTGGGTGCGTTAGAAAAACCCATTGTTCGAACAACTACGCCCAGAGAGAATAACTAGATGTTGCCCTACCAACCAAAATCATTCTGCAGAAAGTCCATAGATGGAGAACAGTTGATTCACTCTCCCATATTAACCGTTTTAAAATACAAATTTAAAAAAAAAATGTTCAACTTTATGATGAATTTTTTTAACAAATCTTTTTCCAATAGAAACTCAATTCCTGTTGATGGTGTCATACCTAAGTTCCAAGGTTAACAGTTTATCACTTTCACCCAGACACCACCTTCAGCAATGGCATGATAAGCATCATTGAAAATAAGGGGTAATGTTTATCAAACATTGAGTTCCTACTAGAGTAGTGTACCATATTTTTTTCGCCGCCATCGCCTGTACCATGTCTGAAAGAATGACCCTCCTCATAGGTAAAACTAATAGATTCAATTGCAGAACCATAGACTACAACAATTTGTCTGACATCTGCATGCCTGCCATCATCCCAACGGTTTTTCCCCTTTCCAAATGGCCCTACGACTTCGAAGGGGTATGGAGGAGAGACAGGGCCAAAATGAGCTCCAATGGAATCCAGAAAAGAGCCACACCTTCCATGGAAACCAATGATCTTTCCATCAACTTGTGGAAACCTGAAAAACTTCCCATTCTCATTGCCAACTGGCCCATATGCCCTCTTATTGCTGTGGAAGGTAAGAGAGTTGATGACATGACGAGAATCTTCTCTAATGTAGCCTGACACTGAAGTCAAGTATTCAATTGGATAATCTAAAGGTACCTGCAACAATTGCAGAAGAACAAAGTGGGTATCGATCACCCTTGAAGAAGGGAAAATAATATGCTCTCTAGATGCATTATTTAGGTTAAGTTTTCCCAAAACAAAAGATATCTAATTATTGGGAAGACTGGAGGACTAGTTAGAGGCTCTGTCGCGTATACTTCTACTCCCTTATTTTGGAGCACAGTTTGCCTTTTTTACTAGTCTGTACCATAATTTAGTGGCATTCCTGATGCTCTATATTGACACTGACAAGCACTGGAGTAATCTCTGATTAACTGTAACATTAGAGTAGGTAGATAACGCTAGTGCAATTTTTTTCTTTCTGGCACCCTGAAAGAAAATATCTTAGCAAGGTACAACAAAACCATCAACATATTGGGAGACGATCAAGCATCGTGAAAGTACGCAGCTGATGTGTTTCAAGCAAATTAATATTTTGACTCCGTGGCAACACTTTTTCTCAACCTCCATTCCATGAACGAACAGCAGAGACATAAATATCCCAAATCAACAAAGCGAACCATAATTAATGGACTCACCTCCCATGCGTGGCCTCCCAAAGATCCACCATGTCTTGGCGAGCGCACCAAACACCCATTCTGATCATAGTCAATAGTAATGGAGTCGATCACTGTTCCTATGATGACTGTTATTTTTCTTATGTCACTGTATGTTTGATCATCAAAAGAATCTCCACCATGGCCTCCAAATGGCCCTACAGAGGGACGAAGAGAGGAGAATGGATCTAGAGGTAATCCAATTGAATCAAGATAAGGATCCCTTACCAACTTCTCCAATATCTCATGCCACTGATTTTTCCTACTAGAAAGAAAGGAACCGAATTTCTTAAGAAACACTGGCAGACCACCTGCATAGTGGACAAGACTCTTGAACAACTCCTCATATCCTTCTTTAGGCTGGTCTTCGCCAAAGGTGTGGAGACTCAAGAGTCGGAGCGATTCTTTAGAACCCAGTCCAGGGAGCATGTACCTATCATCCACTTTGAGATCTTTCAGAAGCCATTCTTCTCTTGTAGTTATCAAGATTCTACTCCCAAATTTGAACCATTCTCGATCTCCAGCGCCAAAATACTCAACTTGGTGCTTCTCAGTAATGTTATCAAGAACTAGAAGGATCCTTTTTTGACAGAGCTTAGTTTTTATCTCGTTGACGTTGCTGTTAAGGTCATACATTTCTAGACCTTGTACCTTCAGAACATCGTGGAGAAGTCTCTTCTGAAGAAGTAAAAGAGCATCAGGGTTCACAACTCCGGCATTTTCGAGAAAGCTAACCCCATCAAATTCCCTAAAAACACGATGGCAGACAGCTTTGGCCACCGTTGTCTTACCAATTCCTTTCATTCCCCATATTCCAACCACGCGGACATCATCCTCTGACCCAATCTCCAACAATGATATCACGTCATCTACAAAGGAATCTACCCCAATAGCATAGGGGGAGCTTGTTCGGGGAATAATCTTCAAGAGACATCCTACAATTTGCTCGATGAAATCCGCTTGATCCCTGCAGTTGTATGGGAAGAACAAGTTCAAATATGACAAACTATAGCCTGGAGAGACCATCAACACAAGCAAGAAACACATGAACTAGAATCAGCAGCAGAGTTCAAAATCGAGCACCAATATGAGCTTTTGTGGTGAGTGAACTAATCAATCAAGCATGACTGATATGACTAAAAAGAAGATAAGTTTCTTGCGGAAGATGGTACATTACCCATTAGCATCATTATTCAAATGCAATCCCGATATATTCCCAGCTTCTTTAAGCGAATCTCTCCACTTTTGCACCAGCAAATAGTCCGTGTGGGTGGCCAAACATCTTCTGAAACCATCCCCGAATTGACCGCTCTGTTTCCAAACATCGTGTGGCTCGACATCGTAGAAAATGGGCAGAACCATGTGACCCTGATGATTTCTGAACCTCCTGTGGCACTCCAGGATCTCCACCAGCTCGTTCAAGCACCATCTCGAGTCTGCATAGTTGGTGGTGAACACGACGAGAGAAATCCTAGAATGGCAAATTGCGTCGAGCACCTTGGACTCGATGAAATTCCCGGTCTCCACTTTGTCGTTGTCCTTGAAGTAGTAGATTCCTGCCTGCTGCAGTGCACGGAAGAGGTGGGCTGCGAAGTTCTTCCTTATGTCCTCACCTCTGAAGCTCACGAACACATCGTACTTCCATCGATGAACCGTAGAGGAAGAAGATGGAACTAGTCCCTTGATGTCTTCGATTCCCATGGGGATGATCCGTGATGGAGTGAGAGACTGCGAACAACCTCAAAACTTCTCGTCACAGGCGAAGCGTATAAATGAGGGGGATAAGGCGCAAGCGATGAATGAGAAGGGACGAGAAATCAAAGCTTTGTCAACGGTAAACGCTCTGCTTCTTCATTTGAATGAATGGCCGGGGCAGATGGGGAGGGAGACTTCTCATTTGTTCAAAGTTATTGAAGAGGACTTGGTCGTTCGAAAAATTAGGTATGAATCGTCAAACCAGACCATGAACCGATCTCCCTCTAAAGCTTGGGCTCGGTCTACGCACAGGAACATGTCTGGAATCGCATTCATGGATCTGAAGCTTCAGAACTATGCGCCTAGATTGGTGGAAAGGCGATTCTACGAAAAATTCAGACATTCATTTGCTGACGTAAAAGCAATCTACGTGGATGCAAGTAAATACTAAGTTGAAAGGAAATAAATTTCCCAGATCGATTAGTTTCTTTCTCTATCGTACGAATGAATTTCCTCTACATAAATCAGTTGATTTCAAATATAAGTTCAAACTTGGTGTCAGTAAGTTTGAAGCTCTCAAATTTTCTGAAAATAGTAACTCTTAAATGTAGTCGTTGACTTTTCATACGAAAAGAAGAGAAAGTTTCAATATATTTTAGAAAGTCAAAGTTTTCACATTAATTAATAATATTCATTGCGTAAAAGAAAGATAAAAGTTGGTCTTTTTGACCCATTAATAAGTTCCATAATAAAAAACCGATAAACTATTGAAACACTAGGTACTTATGAAATGATCTTATGAATGTTGGAACAAGAACTCAAAAGGTTAGTAATTTCATATCATATTTGCTTACTTTAACATGTTGATAAGCTATGCCAATAAATGCTGGTAAATTATGATTACAGCAAATAATTCATGGACATAATCTTGTTCCATGTGCCATGTAAATTACGTGATCTACATAAAAATACGACATGATAGTGTAATGTTAGGCCATTTGCAACTTTCGTACGACGCTCACTTTGGTGTTAAAATTTTATTTTCTCTCACTCAAGTGCCACAGGTTTGAAAAAAATGTTCACTTGAGTGCCACTTCCCATTTGTCCACTAGAAAAGTTTATGTGGCTGCCGGAAAGCTGACATGGCCGCCGGTGAACAATATTTTAATATTTTTTGATTTTTTGTTCTCTTTTTCTAGGTCTGGCGAGGGCCATTGTTGACCCTCGTTGGCCACCAAACCCTCGCCGTCGGCCACGAAGGCCCTAGGTGAGGCCGTCGCGGCTTTGCCCAAAGCCTTTGTGGCCAGATTTGGGTGAGGGCCGCCTGGCCCTCGTTGTAGCCGCCGTAGGTGAGCCCATTGGGTCCTCGCCGACCGCTAGCGAGGTTGCGACGACCCTCGCCAACTTTGGGAGGTGGGTCATGAGGGTTGCCCAAAGCTAGCGAGGGCTGTTGTGGCCTCGCCAGCGGTCAGCGAGGACTTGATGGCCTCTCCCGTGGCGGCTACAACGAGGGTTAGGCGGCCCTCTCCCATATCTGGCCCGCAAAAACCCTTGGCAAGGCTGCAATGGCCCTCGCCAACCACGGGGAGGCCGCAACGGCCTCACCCAAGGCCTTCGCGGCCAACAATGAGGGTTCTACAACCAACGAGGGTCAACAATGGCCCTAGTCGGCCCTAAAAAAAAGCAAACAAAATTCAAAATATTGTTCACTGTTGACCACATTAGCTTTCCGACGGCCACGTCAGCTTTTCCGATGGACAAATCGGAAGTGACACTCAAGCGAATATTTTTTCAAACTTGTGGCACTTAAGTGAATGAAAAAAAAAAAGTTTTGGCACCAAATTGAGCATCATACGAAAGTTGTGGCATTCCTAGTGTTCTTCTGCCAACACCTTTAGACTTTTGAGAAGATCTGTGATAGTACACATTCACACATAAACTTGAACATCGACTGCACGGCGCACATTAAGGTAGAGCTCAGCATGTCAAGTCTAAAAATGTACTGAGTGAATCAAGGCTAACTCTACGACCAAAAAAAAATAAAAATCAAGACTAACTCCAAACCTCCCATGGAACTCTGCAACCTTTTTATTAGATGATGGAAAAGAAAAGTACTAGCTGTCTTCTACACCAAATGGCCCGAAATTTCTTTTGTTGCTCCAAAATGCGAGGAAGCGGACTATAGCATACCTGAAAAAATCTCCATAACACCCAGACAATGAAGTCAAGTACTCCTCAAGGATAATTGCATTTAACCTGCAAAATCAAAAAGACAAACATGTTTAATCCCATACCCCGGCTGTAGAATCTTGAAAATCTGCGTAAACAGAATGCGCAGGTTGATAAGTTGTATTATGTTAGACCACTAATCATCCTCAACAAGTTAAATCCAAACCTTAACAGCAACCCAGAAGTTGCGTGTTTATAAAATATGATCATCTTTTCAGGAAATTTCCAAAAGAATAATTTCAAAAAAAAAAAATCAGTTTCTTATATACGCTGTTCAACTCTATATATTTCTCTATCCTTAATGTCTATGGAATGTATAGAATTGGTTATAAGAGAGTTTTTTTTATTATTCGTTGCTACATTAGGAGGAATGGTTTTATGTGGTGCAGAAGGTTTTGGGGAAGGTTTTGGGGACCTACGAGCTGCCACCGCCCCGTGCCACCATTCTATCAAGTATTAGTTTTCTAATAAACTTCAATTGTTTTTATCAAAGTAAATTATGAGTGATAGGAACCTGTACGCATAATGTTCAACAATAAAGTCTGGGTTGTGGGAAGCATCTTCGAGGGAAATGAAAGCCATCCAAGTGTGCCGAATGATCGAAAATGTCTTTTGATTATTTAGATTTCTTTATGCATTACATGACACAAGGTCAATTAGTATGCCTTCCACGACATGGACTCCATGAGAAAACAATTAATATACCTACTACGATAAGTTTTTGCAAATGCTAAATGAAGTGCGGCAGAGAACCTAACCATCCATTTTATCTTCGATTGTTGACCCTAAAATTCCGAAGTAAGAGTAGCTGTCCATCCATACATTCAATTTAGAAATTCTTGGGTCTAGGATCAACTTAGAGGTTGTCCGTGGATGCCGTGTTTGCTCGAGCCATTGGTAAGTTCTAGAAATAAATATCAGTAATTTATTGTAACAGTTGTACTTTTGATAATTTCTTATTATACTTGTTGAAAATTTCCTATAATGGGCTTATATTAATTAATCAATTTTCTATCTTAAATAATCGGATTAATGGATATTTCAATATATGTTAAACTCTTAAGTGATCTTATTGAATTGAGTTTTAGCATATATTAATAACGGCATAATTGAGTAGCAAAGTGTAAGCAATTGTATTGAATTGAATCCCGTAATGAAATGGGCCCAATTAACACACTATTTATTAGAATTTGCTAGGTCCCCTCTCTAACCTATAAAATGATATGTTATACCTATTAGTCACTTGAATCCCATCAAAAGCTACTATATTAAAATATGTCATAGAGAGGAAGATCTGAAATTTTAATAGATTGTTGATTACGGTTAGTCTGATTTGTTTTTCATCGTAAGGCTTTGGCTCAAACATGTACGTTTTTAATTCCGCTGTATGTATCGATTTTGGTGTTTTACAAAACTTTTCCTTGCAGACGAAGAGTATATACGATAGAGAAGGTGCGAGTTGGTTAAAAAAAGAAGGGGCGAGAAATGAAAGCTTCGCCATCAGGACACGTTCTGCTTCTTCAATGGAATTTTCGGAGAAGCTGAAAAGTGAGCTTTCATTTGTTCAAAGCGCTGAAGAAGACTTGGTCGCTCGAGGATATTTAGGTTTGAATCTGTCAAGAACCTGACCATGAATTAATTTTTCTTAATTGAAGCTTCAGCTTATGCGCGTTGGTTAGCGGAAGAAGATTCTTCGAATTAGTTGATGTTTCTAGCCGTAGTTAAGTATGCATGACTGCATGTAATTTCACAACTATATCAAATTGTTCTCAATTTATCACCCATTGATGTCTGTCCCTCTCTCTGTATATGTCTATAAAAAAATCCACTACATGTCTAGTAACTTTTTAAACTTAAAAGTAAGTTTCATTAGTTAGTTTTTAGGTTTTAACCGTGGTAACTAACTTCCAGACAGGTTAGTAAGTTGCAAGGAGGTAAATTTATCTATCAGTACCTTCTCTATTGTAGAAATAAATTTCTTTTATATTGGTTGGTAATTTTGCCAATGTGTCCTCTAACTTTCCAAGGTCAAAACAAAGCTCAAACTTATCGGCTAACAACTTTGGAACTTTCAAATTATCAGAAAATAGCTTAAAAGTCGTCATTGACTTTTCATTAAGACAGAGCACATTTGAATTTTTTTTTTGGCAAAAATGTTTTAGTAAATTTTAGAAAGTTGAAGTTTTCACGTTAGTTGGTAACATTCTTTACAAGAAAGGAAGATGATGACACCTTTTGAATGTGATTAGGGACATTTCGTGTAAAAGTTTGATCCTTTAACACACTGGTAAGTTTCCACAAATAAACACTAGTAAACTATTCAAACATTGCTACTTTTGCAACAATCTCGTAAATGTTGGTAGATGGACTGAAAAATGTTAGTAATTTCATATTATGTTTGGTTTGTAAGCTATGCAAATATATTCAGATGAATTACTGGAACAATTTACAATTTTGAAACAATTGAATAAATGTCGATATCTGCATCGAACAAGACTTAGTTATAACATATAAAAGAGATAAGTTAAGCTCCACAAATGAATGTTGTTAGTGAACATTTAGTTACCAAGGCATTTGATTAGTTATCGACTTTTTCAATCATTTGCCAGCACGGTAGAACATTCTTTAATTTCCCTCGCCAAACACTAGCAATCTGCTCAAGAATGTTGAGCACTGACTTAAGTTGCCATGATAACAATTAACTGCTATAACGACCCACTCAGGAATATCAGTACAGGTCTACAATACAAGCACGCTTCATCTTCAGAAACACACTGCAATTAGTTCTTTCAGACGCCAAGCGATATATATTCCTGCCGAAGGAGAAAAATGCTTCACTGAGCATGATGTAGGAAACATTGCAAGAGAACCAGTTCATTCACACAATCAGAAAAGGCAAAGATTCAGGAGATGGCCGCCTATAGCAGAAGAACGGACAAACAGTGACGGTATATCCTCCAATGGGAGCATGCATTTAAATGGCAAATCTAACTCCCGTAGGTATTTGGTACATTAGCCTGCGCGAGGACATAATAATAAAGAAAGCACACTTCTCAAAAACTCATACGTATATTTAAGGACTTACGTAGTGTGCCAGCTATTTGCTAATTCAACATGCAGGGAAATTTCGGGTTGTTATTTTTGCGGTTCTTTATTCCAAGGATGTTTTTGGATGTTGGGATAGAAATTCATCAGAATAAGCAATTTCTTCAATGATTATGCAGACAGAAAAATGAAAATGAATAAAACAAAACCAAGCAATTAGGGTAATTACCTGTTGGAAATTGCACGGAGTGGCTATCGCATCAAACTTCTTGTCAAAGGTGTATCCTAACGTTCAACAGATTAAGTAACCTCCATATTTGCTGAATAACTAGATTTAACGCTTAATCATAACACTTGGCATATCAGGTACATTTTCAAGCGCTGTACAAGTGCACATCCTATAATGTCCAACAATTTCAGAGACTTAAAAGCACATCAAGACCCTGAATCTATATCTTTCTCACAAATGTGATTTTCTCCATTTTGTAACCTCTGCAGCTTTACAAGATTAGGTAGTTTTTCAATTTCTTGGCACCAAGAAATGTTCAGTAACTCCAGTGATTCTTTCTCTTCAAGCCCTTCAATCTCATGTAGACTTCTGCAACTTTCAAGATACATGAGCTTCAGCTTTCCATCGAGAAGAATGAGAACTTTATTATTCCCCAATCACTGCTCAATCTATTTGATCCCCACATCAACACTTGCAAAATTGGAGTGATCACCAATTAAGATGTTGGAGCAGTAAGCTCTGCAAATATTCAAGACCCTTGTGTTGCAGCAATGGCTCTCAGATGTCTTTGACAAGAATATGGTACTCAAATGGTTCAAGAAGTTGGTTGTAGACAACCTTGGCAACAATAGTCTTACCTCATTGGTGGCGGTTGTAGAGGCAATAGCAGCATAGCACTGCTGGATTGACTAGCTAGTGGTGGTAGTTAAAGCAGTGATACAATGTGCAAATGTTATAGTCACACTTTACAAGAGTGACATGCCATAGTATTCGATTAGTACTTTACAATAACACCTATATCTTTTCCAGATACATACTAGCAAACCAAGCATGCATTCACAAGGCCAGAAGATAGAAATCCACAGCATCGCAAGTCACGCAAACTCACAAGTCAACAAATTACCCATCAGCCATGTTCTTTGGTTCCCGTCCTCTCAATGCTCCATACACATTAAGAGCATCCCTCCATCTTTGAATGGACTTACGGTTGTAGTGCTTCTCATGCCAAGATAAGGCTTTGGAATGCCAAAATCATGGAGCGTAACAGAAGAATGAAAATATCACATTTTTCCTTTCTTCCCTACATCTAACCATTGGCACCAGCTCCTAGAGGCACCATCTACTAGATGTATAATCTTTACTCTTTAGATAAAATTAGTATGAAGAACTTTGAGTTCTAAAGACCAGGGCCGATCTCTTCTCCTACGCAGAGCTTCCTCACTGTCTCTGAAGACCCTGACATCAGCATCTATAAGGCTATCAAAGAGAAATTCAGCGAAGCACTTGTCAGTATCTGATACCCCAAAGCTCAAGAAAACCTCATATCATATTTTGGCATAGCAGCAACAGACAAATTGCTATTTACTTGGAAAAGCGAGACAGGCAAGTAGCTATTGACTCGTGGCACATTTTTGCGAACAGATCATTTGCACACTTCTTCTCTTGCAGAAGTCATTCAAGAAAAAAACGGACAAAAGACAACAGAAATTATCATTGCAATACAGGCAATCCACAAGGAACGAGAAAACAAGAAGTCACCACCAAAGTACATAGCTTTGAAGCACCAATAGATTTAGACCTCGCAGGTCAATTGGCAAATTACAGAGTGAGAGTACCACTGAGGATGACAGAGTCAAGGAGGTGGAGATCTTCTTTGCCTGGTTCTATAATTGCTTTAGTTCAATGTTAGCTATAATTCCAACACAGCCAAACTGGGGATCTCTCCTTTGAGCATCTGTCTGGTCTTCTTCATGTTGATTGAGTTGTCGGGCCGATAATCAAGTCGTGACATGAAGCAGAGGTCAAATGCTTTACTTATTAGCTGCTCAAATCAAACCTCCCAGGGACTAAGGGGATCATTAAACATTTGACCAGTTCCAATTGATTCACTCTGCTTCATATTCAATACCCATCAAACGCCACTGGCATAGAACCCAATCAAAATATCAAAATTTATTGCCAAATTTAATTACAGTTCGTTTGACAAATGACCATTGCCAATCGACAGAATTCAACGAATGAAATTCCATGGAAAAGGAAGGGAAAGTGAGAGCAAAGTAGAGAAAACACAAATCACACGAACTCGGGTTGCCATGATAATTCAGTATAAACATGTACAATCAATTGATCAAAAGGACATCGTTTACTACCAGTCAGCACTCACTACTCAGCTCCTCCCATCCGAAACAACAAGAAAGAAAATGCAAAGCGAATGAGCACTTACCCCAAACAAAACCGTAACCCCCAGACACATTCACTTGTTCTCGCCCAAGCCCATCAATCTCTTCAAACTAGGAAAAAACGCCGACTCGTTCGAAAAAGACGGCTTCTTTTCTTGCCGCAGGTGCTCTTCCACCATCTCCACGACGGACCTCGCGGACAGAGGATGGAAATCAGCGCTCCAGTTCGACACGAACTCCGACGCCAAATCCCTCCTCTCGCCGTCCTCCATCCTCCACCTCCTCCTCAACTCTTCCTCCCTCAGGGAGAAGTAGCCGCAGAGCTCGGAGAACAGGAGGGTCCGGCCCTTCCTCAAGGCCTCGTCTTTCTGCTTCTTTTGGGCGTGCGCCCTCGCCACCTCCTCCGCCAAGGCGGAGGCGATCTCGGCGTCGCCGGTCCCCTCCTTGCGCCGGCACGACACGGAGACGGGAAGGGACTTGCGGGTGTCGAAGCGGAGGGGGTGAAGGCGGGATTTTGGGGGTCGTGGCGGGGCGTTCAGGGAAGAGCGAGGATTCTTAGTGCCATTGGAGGGTCGACTGTTTCGGAGAGAACGAGGATTTGAACGGAGGATGACGGTCGGGAAGTGAAAATTGACTGATTGCGGTTCTAGCATTTTAGGGACTGCATCCATGATTGCAACTCGTGGTGATGGCTTTGCGTTAAAATGGTGGCGATTCTCACTATTTCGTCGTGGGTTTGTTCTCTCGGATCGAATGCATATTATCTGTTCGCTGAAATGCCAGAACCACACTAGTATAAACATAGTCTTAGATTTGACCGAAATCATCTTTTCCGCCTCATTGACAATTATAAATCCATTGCCTTCACAGTTTGTCTCTGAGGATATCGATTTTTATATGCATTCGAAGCTTATGACTTATGCGTTTGACTGTGAAATTAGCTAGGAATACTTTCGTGGTAAACTGAAAATACTTTGTTGACTTCTGCTGATGCCTTCATTAGGAATAGATTGAAGTGAAGGATTATATATCCCTTGCACGAGGAAATGAATTACTACAATAATGGTGGTGCATGCTAGTTCATTTTGAAATTTTACTTTGTTCGTATCTGCTGGGGAATGGTCGCTGGTGAGAATAGAACTGGATTTGCTGATTTTTTTTTTTTTTTACTGGATCTTTCAATAATGGAACGAGAAGGAGTGCAGAGTGTATATGCTGTATGTCTGAAAACGAAGAAGATGGGGGTTGATCTTGAATTGCTCAGATGAAACTGTTCTACCTTCAATTAGATTTCACTTTGCTCAGATGGTGTCCGGGGAAGCATAGCAGAGTGTACACGCTTAGTTTAAAAGAGAAGAAGAAGAGTTGAGGTGGTTTTTGGGTCTAGAAGGAAAAAGAAGAACGAAAGAGTATGGATGGAAACTTGCAGAGCAAGCGTGCATGGGCGTTTCTGGACTTAGGGACCGAACAAGAAAATAAATAATAAATTAATAACAAAAATCAGCAAATAAAATGATAAAAAGATGCAAAAATAAAAATGATAGAAAAATTAAGGTTTAATAATATTGTGAAAATCCCTAAATTGGTACAACCACAACTAATCTGTTGACCATCAAAAACTTCAAATTGATGCATATGTAGAAAATTTACACAAAAATAATTTTTTAATTACTAAAAATCCTAAATTGGTATATTTGTGACAAATTTACCATCCATTAGTTTCGTTAAATTGGATTAATACGCCCAAAAAATCATAAACTGGTAATTGGTGTATTCATTAATTGCCATGTGTCATCAAACTCATTAATTCAATAGTAATATTTAATAAAAACTAATGAATGATAAATTTATCACAGGTATACTATTAAAGAGTTTCTAGTTGTCAAAAAATTAGTTTTGGGTAAATTTGTCATATGTGTACCAACTTGAGGTTTTTTGTAATATTAAATCAAAAAATGAAAGGCCTTAATAAAATAGTTATAATTTAGGATTAGAATTGATTGAACCTCATTTAGTTAAGGGAAAATTCCAAATAAAGATCTGAAGTGTCCTCGTTTTCTTAAATGAGAGCCTGAAGTGACTATATCAATCTCAAAGATGGCATAAACTCATCGGTTGGTGAAGGGTAATTTCATCTTCTAAATTTTTTAAAATTTTTCCTTTTTTCTTTTTGTGAAAAAACTAAAACTTTAAGGAAAAAAATACAAGTAAGAGGGCTCCATCTTACTTGTAGCCATTGCCCCATTGTCGATGGGCGATGGTGATGGGTGGCAGGGCCCAAGGGTTGACAACCCTTGCTGACCAGAGGCGAGGGCTCATGGGCCCTCACTAGAAACGTGAGAGGGTGGTGATCGTCTCCTAGATTTGTGTGAGGGTCACCCACCCTTGCCCTGATAAAAGTGAGGGTTGTTGGCCCTCATGCAAGCCTAGTGGCCCTCACCCAATGCCACTATGCTAAGTTTGAGGTTTTTCATTATATCAATTCAAAAATGAAAAGCCTTAATAAGATAGTTAAGGTTTAGGATTATAATTGATTAAATCTCATTTAGTTATAGGAAAATCCCATAAGGGCCTCAAGTGTCTTTATTTTCTTAAATAAGAATTTAAAGTATATGTTGTATAAAAAAAAAAAAAAAAAAGGGACTCAAAGTGCTATTGTTTTCTCAAATAACAGCCAAAGTGGCTATATTAGTATCAAAGAAAGGCTTGAACTCACCGGCTAGTGCATAGTAATTTCATCTTCTAAAATTTTTAATTTTTTTTCCTTTTTTTTTTTTTTTCATAAAAAAAAACTTAAATAAAAGAAAAATATAGGCAAGAGGTCTTGCTTGTGTTTTTGCTTTTTTTTTTTTTTTTTTAGATTAGATTTATTTTGTTTAAGTTTAACTTGTGTTTGGACGAAATATCTTTGATCGGTTGGAATTTTTTGCTAGTTAGCAAGGCAAGACATTTATTCGAAACAACCATAATTACTTTAGACCATTGTTTGAGCCCTTATTTGAAATAAAGTCAGCTTCAAACCCTTATTTGAAAAAATGAGAGCACTTTTGACTCTTATTTGGAATTTTATCTTTAGTTTAGGAAGTCACACTTCATTTTTCCTTTAGGATAAAAATGAGTTCTATATAGTTCTCTTTAGAGGAAATAAATCAGGAGAATAAAATAGAAATGAATAACAAGATCAAAATAATAAAAAGAAAAAAAAAAAATCTTATTCTCATTTACATTAGGATCACCTTTAGTGATGATTTTTTTAGTTAAGTATGTCTCTCTAGTTTAGAATTAGAATTATAATTAAACTTTTGATTGGATTCGATTTGAGTGCATGAGTTGCTATCCCGAGCTTAAGAAACAAGGCCATGTAAATATTTTACCTGACATTATATTGGGTTAATTTACCGCAATTTATCTTTTACTCGCCATTTATTGCTACTCTTGATGTGTTTTTTGTGATTTCTCATATTGTGTTTTGTGTTGTGATTTGTTTTTCTTAGTTGGAGAAGTAGGTTACACATTAGGATCATAATAAACATAAAAATATATGCACTTAGTAAATAAAAAATCAAATTTAGGTACCAAAATGGTACTAATTGAATAATTAGTGTAATCAAATCATTGTACTATCAAATTCGCTACCAAAAGGGTATTAATTGGTTGCATTCTTTTCTCTCTTCTAGTTATCCAACTTTGAAAACTTTGATTTTATTTTTTCTGCTGGTTAGTGAGAGATTTTCATTTCCATTATTTGATCTTTATTTTTGTATTTTCATTATTTGATTGAGCTGTAATGTATTAGGAAAAAATTTGGTCAACAAAAGGCTGACTACGATCGCACTTACATCTATTAAAAAGTAATGGAGTTCCAACTTGTGATTTTCTTCTTTTCAATTTTATTTTCATATTATGTTAATTAGTTGGAGATTGTATTTGCTTTATCTGGTTAATCGATAGTTCATTAGACAGAATTTGATGAGTTATTTTGTTTTTGCAAGAAGAAGGTGATTGACGATAAAGCATGAAACTTCATGAGATATGATCAAAGCCTAAGTTATTCTATCATCACATTATCCAAAACCATAACTGAAAAATTACTACAATTTACGGATAATTATAATATTCTTATGTCTAATAATAGTTAGAACACAATTTTGCATTCTAATTAATTGTATTGTGGTTCGAAGAAACTCCAACAAATGAACAAAATCTGGAGGGAAACTAAGGCTTGGTGCTTTTGGAGGAAAAATTAGGGGTTGGTTTTGAAGGGAAAAAAATTGAGGTTCAATGCCAAAGGAGGGAATATCGCAAAGGATAATGTGAGAAATTTTTTGTTTTTGGTGAGTGTGATGTTGTTTAACGACAAAATCAATCATTATTTATTTGATTTGGTGCAATTGTGGAGACCTCATGTGAAGTTATCATCCTTTCTGTATTGTGATCCCCAAACCTTCTTCTTCTTCTTTTGATGTCTTGGGTGCAAAATCAGCATTGTGAGAATGGCTGCTGCAAAAAAGAAAACATATGGGACCAGAACACCATATTGATTACTTGTAGTTCTAGTTTTAGTTAGAAAGAGTACAAGGATTGTGAATAAAAAAGAAGTCCATCAAAAGGAAAAAAGAACTAAAGGGATTGTTGGGATTGGTTGATGGAAGGGTGTTCGCTATGGTTTTGTTGTTGGGGTTGCTACATTTTTTTTTAAGGGGAAGGGATACTCAAATTGACTAATGTAATTATCTAGTTTTTGATTGGTTTTGGTATGCTTTATATGTTGAATGATTGATTGATGGATATTAATGTAAAGAAGCACTTGAATGAAAAAGGCCATGGTGTTTTTGTCCATGCTTTTGGATTCTAGTTTTTGTCTTGCTTTTGGCCAATGCTACATACGATTGTTCTATTTTGCCTAGATTTGACTTGTCTTATGCTGAACTTATTCGAATAAGTGTTGGTACAATCTTGTGCTTGGCATAGTCTTATGTTGTTTATGTTGTTGGTGTAAGCACAAGACTGTTTTTTTTTTTGGTCGAAAATACGTAGACTTCATTAATTAGTAGAAAGATGGGTTACATCCGCGCATAAAACATCTAATAAACTCGGAGGGGGGGGGGGTATTTGACCCAGTTGTCCGGTAGCATTTTGTTCCGTTGGGCTTTTGCTACCCAATCGGCAACTCGATTTTCATTTCTCTTACAAAATGATATTTTGATGGGCCCAATTTGGTGTAGGAGACTATGGGCTTCGCTGATGATTCCATGCGCGGTCCAACTCAGTTGACTAGCAGGGGAGTTCTATCTAGCAGACTAATCTACAGAGCAGTTTTCCCAACTTGTCCAATCTACAGGAGCACTTATCACTTGTACTAGCTCTAGCTGGTCTGATTCAAGCTCGTAGTCGCACGTTCTTCTTTCTGCACTAGCTTCGAGCTCCATCCACCTTAGGGTTTCAAGAAGGGCCAAGGCTTCGGCTTGAATCGGCGACTCCACCTGGACGGTCCGAGCAAATCCGACGAGTAGGGTACCGGCGTGGTCTCGGCATACTCCAGCTACAGTAGCTTCGCCCATTTCACTGAGGTAAGATCCATCCACATTCCACTTGAGTACTCCGCGTGCTGGGGGTTTCCATGTTTCCAGTGTGTTTGTTCACTGAACTTTGCCGCTGTTTCTGCAAGAGACCCATTTGTTGATGCTGGCATGTGTGGCCATAGCCGAGTGAATGGTGTAAGTTGGGTTTGGCTTCTGTCCGCAGAAGATGTAATCGTTTCTACCCCTCCAGATCAGCCTTAGAAGCTGGGTATGAAGCTCCATAGAGATTGTTGCATGTCTAAAATTGTCGATCCACTCTTCGATTCTTGTGATGAGCGGCTGATTTATGTAGATCTGTATGGCAGGGTGTTCCCAAACCGATTTTTTCCAGGGGCAAAGGAGGAATATATGCTCACTTGTTTCGGATTGTCTATGGCACAATTCACACTAGTCTTCAGGCATGATATTCCTTCGCCTGAGGTTAACTCGTGTAGGGAATGCATTATGACAAAGTTGCCATAGGAAGTGTTTAAATTTAGGCTGTGTTTAGGACTGCCATATACGTTGCCAGAGTGTATGGGGTGTTTGATAGGAGGAAGAGGCTGCTCCTTGTATGATGTGAGGTTTTGTTGCTTGCTGACAGTGGTATGCGCTCTTGACTGTGAATGTGCCTAGTTTAGTTGGTGTCCAAATTATGTGGTCTTCTAGCCTTGTTCGACTTAGGGGGATTGAGAGGATTTATGTTGCTGTCTCCATATCAAATAAATCCCATATAATCTGCTCCTTCCACTGTTTTTGTTCCTCGTCAATCAATTCGGACACCCTTTCTGGATCCTCCTTGTTTGCTGGGCCTTCTATTACTCCTTTAGGTAACCATCGGTCCTCTCAGATTTTTACTTTCTCACCATTACCAATAATCCACCTAAGAGAAGGGAGAATAGTGTCTCTCCCTTTTAGCACACTTTGCCATCCCCAAGAGGGATTACTGCCTTTTGTTGCTTTGAGTATATGTCCATGTGAATAGTAAAGGCCTCTAAGAACCTTGCACCATAGGTGCTTAGGTTGCTGAATTAGCCACCAAGCCTATTTGCCAAGCATAGCGTCATTGAATGTGACTAAATCTCTGAAACCCAGCCCCCTTTCGCTTTTCTTTCCTTCAGTATCTCCCAACTCCTCCAGTGGACTCATCTATGTTGTTCGTTTGTTTTCCACCAGAAGTCAGCAATTTTTCTTTTAATGGCTCGACAAATGGATAATGGAATTTTGAAAACTGACATGACATATTATGGTATTGCTTGTACCACCGCTTTGATCAATACTTCTTTTCCCGCCTTAGCTATAAGCTTCTCTTTCTAGCCCTCTAACTTAGTATTTATGCGAGCTAGTATCCATGTAAACATCTCCTTCTTGGACTTACCCCAATCCGATGGAATGCCCAGGTATTTCCCTATTTTCTCAATATCTAAAACTCTCATCTCAACTGCCAAACTTTGCTTCAGGGTCAGTGGGCAATTTTTGCTGAAAAAAATTCCTGACTTGTTAAGATTAATAGCTTGTCTGGATGCAAAACGGTACTGGTTTAGGACAGCAGCAACATTCTAGCATTCAGAAATTTTTCCATCCATGAGAAGGATTAAGTCATCCGTGAACTTTAAGTGGGATAAGGTAGGACACGCCCTGTTTAGCTGAATTCCTTTAATACTTCCATCCTCGACCGCTTTATGCAACAAGTGAGATAGGACATTTGCAACTAAGATGAAAAGGTAGGGGGATAGTGGGTCACCTTGACAAATGCCTCTAGATGGTTTAAAAAATGGTAGTAACTGACCATTAATTTTTACACTATAGGAGACTGTAGATACGCACTGCATCACCAATGAAACCCATGTAGTACTGAATCCCATTTTCAACATACTAGCCTCTAAGAAATCCCATTCAACTCGATCATAGGCCTTTCTCATATCAAGTTTGAGGATTGCTGCAAACTTCCTTTTTCTTTTTCTTTTTCTTTTTCTCAGCTGATGTAGTACTTCTTACACAAGCAATATGTTATTCTATATCAATCTTCCTTGGACAAAAGCACTCTGTTCCATGGTAATCAACTTGGGTAGTAATGGTTTTAGTCTATTTGCCATCACTTTTGAAATTATTTTGTAGGCAAAATTACACAAGTTGATTGGGCGAAATTGATCCAGCTTTTCTAGAATCTGGTCCTTTGGGACGAGGGTTATTATAGTTTTGTTCGGTTCTGGGTTTAGGCGACCAGTCCTCCAAAATCTGGTAATTTTTGTATAGAGTTCTGGGCTAATGTCCTTCCAATGATGCTGGAAAAATTGCCCATTCAGTCCGTCAGGCCCAGGGGCTTTTAGAGCTCCCAATTGGAAAGTAGCTTGTTGTATTTCCTCAAGTGTGACCTCACCCATTAGAGCCTGGTTCATCTCCTCTGTCAGTATGCTTGGTAGCTGATCAAGCACTGGTTGAAAATTTCGGTCCCCCACTGAAGTGTAGAGTTCTTTGAAAAAATCCAAGACATTTGTCTAATTTGGTTCGGGTCTCTTGTCCACTCTTCATTGGAGTTTTTTAGCATAGAAATTCTATTCATTTACCTTCATTGCACCGTAGTTGCGTGGAAGAATTTAGTATTCCTATCCCCCCACTTTAGCCACTGAATATGGGACCTCATCCCCCAATAAATTTCCTCCTGACGCCATAATCTTTCAATTTCACTTTTTAGCCCCTCCACTCTATCCTTGTCGTAATTCATTGCTGGACAGTTTGTTAACTGCTGTAGTTCTCCTTTTAGGTGCTGAATTTTATTGTGTGCATTGGAGAATTTTTTTTCTTACTCCATGAGTGTAGATGTTGTGTGATCTGTTTGAGTCTGCTACTCAGGCCATCCATCTTGTTGGTTTGCTCAGTCCATGAGTCTATCATTAGTTGTTCATATTCCTCATCTTCAAGGCAAAATGCTTCGAATTTAAACACCTTTTGTTTTTGCATGAGGTGGGGGTTTAAATCCAATAATAAAGGATTGTGGTCTGAGCCAATAGCAGGTAGAGCGTAAACCTCCGCTATCGGGAACTCCACCCTCCAATCTACATTACAAAGCACTCAATCTAGTCATTCCTTAACATATTCATCCCATTCTCTATTGTTTGCCCAAGCGAAGGCACATCCTTTGTTGTCTACACTCATTAGCCCACAGGAATCCAGAAAATCTTGGAATGCTTTCATTCTGTAATTTTCAGCCATCTTTTTACCCACTTTCTCCCACACATACAGCACATCATTAAAATCTCCAATGCACACCCAGGGTTCATCGGTGGGGGTACAGGTGGATGAAATATCAGCCCATAATCTTAACCTTTCCTGGAAATCAGTAGGGGCATGGATCAAGGAGATTCTCTTTGTGTGTTGCGTCTCCCCATTGGTACAAGTTAGGTGTATACAATGCATGGAGCTCGAGTGTACATTAATTAGTACCTGGTCTATCCAGAAAACAGCTAAACCCCTAGCAATGCCTCTTGGATTGATTATGAAGCTGTGTTGGAATTGTAGTTTGTGTTGTAGTCTCTTACACACCTCCTCCTTATTCTTTGTTTTCATTAGAAATAAAACAGTGGGTCTCTCTTGAGCCACAAAGGCTTGAATCACTTGGAATGTCAGGGGGGAGCCCAACCCCTGACAATTCCAGCTTAGTAGCTTCATTTGTGATTTGGTGGCTTATTAGGGCTAGCCACCAAAGCCCAACTTCGTGGTTCCTAATTTTAGGTCTCATACAAAAGATAACCAGTTTAATTGGTAATTTCTTCTAAAGAACTTCTTCATCACATTAATAATGTTACTAAATAGTTTCTATATACAACGATTATAGTGCGTTTGTTTTATGGAAAATATTTTCTAGAGTTTGATTCACTCGGGAAAATTAGTTAATAGAAAATGTTCTCCTAGTCAATTGAAAACGTTTTCCTATCAATGAGCTTTTGTGGTGAGTGAACTAATTAATCAAGCATGACTGATACGACTAAAAAGAAGATAGGTTTCTTGCGGAAGACGGTACATTACCCATTAGCATCATTATTCAAATGCAATCCCGATATATTCCCAGCTTCTTTAAGCGAATCTCTCCACTTCTGCACGAGCAAATAGTCCGTGTGGGTGGCCAAACATCTTCTGAAACCATCCCCAAATTGACCGCTCTGTTTCCGAACATCGCGTGGCTCAACATCGTAGAAAATGGGCAGAACCATGTGACCCTGATGATTTCTGAACCTCCTGTGGTACTCCAGGATCTCCACCAGCTCGTTCAAGCACCATCTCGAGTCTGCGTAGTTGGTGGTGAACACAACGAGAGAAATCCTAGAATGGCGAATTGCGTCGAGCACCTTGGACTCGATGAAATTCCCGGTCTCCATTTTGTCGTTGTCCTTGAAGTAGTAGATTCCCGCCTGCTGCAGTGCATGGAAGAGGTGGGCTGCGAAGTTCTTCCTTATGTCCTCACCTCTGAAGCTCACAAACACATCATACTTCCATCGATGAACCGTAGAGGAAGAAGATGGAACTAGTCCCTTGATGTCTTCGATTCCCATGAGGATAATCCGCGATGGAGTGAGAGACTGCGAACAGCCTCCAATCTTCTCGTCACAGGCGAAGCGTATAAATGAGGGGGAGAAGGCGCAAGCGATGAATGAGAAGGGACGAGAAATCAAAGCTTTGCCAACGGTAAACGCTCTGCTTCTTCATTTGAATGAATGGCCGGGGCAGGTGGGGAGGGAGACTTCTCATTTGTTCAAAGTTATTAAAGAGGACTTGGTCGTCCGAAAGATTAGGTATGAATCGTCAAACCAGACCATGAACCGATCTCCCTCTAAAGCTTGAGCTCGGTCTACACACAGGGACATGTCTGGAATCGCATTCATGGATCTGAAGCTTCAGAACCATGCGCCTAGATTGGTGGAAAGGCGATTCTACGAAAAATTCAGACATTCATTTGCTGACGTAAAAGCAATCTACGTGGATGCAAGTAAATACTAAGTTGAAAGGAAATAAATTTCCCAGATCGATTAGTTTCTTTCTCTATCGTACGAATGAATTTCCTCTACATTAATCGGTTGATTTCAAATATAAGTTCAAACTTGGTGTCAGTAAGTTTGAAGCTCTCAAATTATCTGAAAATAGTAACTCTTAAATGTAGTCGTTAACTTTTCATACAAAAGGAAGAGAAAGTTTCAATATATTTTAGAAAGTCGAAGTTTTCACATTAATTAATAATATTCATTGCGTAAAAGAAAGATGAAAGTAACTTTTGTGTGTAATTAGTGACATTCCATTTAAAAGTTGGTCTTTTTGACCCATTAATAAGTTCCATAATAAAAAACCGATAAACTATTGAAACACTAGGTACTTTTGAAATGATTTTATGAATGTTGGAACAAGAACTCAAAAGGTTAGTAATTTCATATCATATTTGCTTACTTTAACATGTTGATAAGCTATGCCAATAAATGCTGGTAAATTATGATTACAACTTATAATTCATGGACATAATCTTGTTTCATGTGCCATGTAAATTATGTGATCTTCATAAAAATAAGACATGATAGTGTAATGTTAGGCCGTTTGCAACTTTCGTACGACGCTCACTTTGGTACCAAAACTATTTTTTCGCTCACCTAAGTGCCACAAGTTTGAAAAAACGTTAACTTGAATGAGACTTCCGATTTGTCCACCGAAAAGCCGACATGGCTGCCGAAAAGCCGACATGGCCACTAGTGAACAATATTTTAATATTTTAATTAATTTTATTGATTTTATTTTTATTTTTTTGCTCTTTTTTTATAGGGCTGGCAAGGGCCACCGTTGACCCTTGCCAGCAATCGAACCCTCGCCGTCGGTCACGAAGGCCCTAAGTGAGGCTGGCAAGGCCTTTACGACGAGATCTGGGCGAGCGATGCCTGGCCCTTACTGTAGCTGCCGCAAGTGAGGTTATCAAGTCATTGCCGACCGCTGGCGAGGTTGCGACGGCTCTCGCCAACTCTGGGAGGTGGGTCGTGAGGGCTGCCTAGAGCTGACGAGGGCCATCGTGGCCTCGCCAGCGGTCGGCGAGGACCCAATAGCCTCACCTGTGGCTACTACAGTGAGGGCCAAGTGGTCATTGCCCAGATCTAGCCCACAAAGGCCTTGGGCAAGGCCGCAACGGCCCTTGCCAACTGCAATGGAGACCGCGATAGCCTCACCCAAGGCATTTGTGGCTGACAGTGAGGATTGCTGCAGCTGACAAGGGTCAACGGTGGCCCTCGCCGACCCTAAAAAAAAAAAGCAAACAAAAATTAAAAATATTAAAATATTGTTCATCGGCAGCCACGTCAACTTTCGACAGCTACATCAATTTTTTCGGCAGCCAAATTGGAAGTGACACTCAAGTGAATTTTTTTCAAACTTGTGACATTTAAGTGAACGAAAAAAAAAAAATTAGCATCAAAGTGAGCGTCGTACGAAAGTTGTGGCACTTTTAGTATTCTTCTGCCAATACTTTTAGACTTTTGAGAAGATCGGTGATAGTACACATTCACATATAAACTCAAACATCGACTGCATAGCGCACATTAAGGTAGAGCTCAGCATCTCAAGTCTAAAAATGTACTTTGAGTGAATCAAGACAAACTCCAAACCTCCCATGGAACCTGGCAACCTTATTATTAGATGATAGAAAAGAAAAGTACTTGCCGTCTTCTACACCAAATGGCCCGAAATTTCTTTTGTTGCTCCAAAATGCGAGGAAGCGGACTATAGCATACCTGAAAAAATCTCCATAACACCCAGACAATGAAGTCAAGTACTCCTCAAGGATAATTGCATTTAATCTGCAAAATCAAAAAGATAAACATGTTTCATCCCATACCCCGACTGTAGAATCTTGAAAATCCGTGTAAACAGAATGCGCAGGTTGATAAGTTGTATTATGTTAGACCACTAATCATCCTCAACAAGTTAAATCCAAACCTTAGCAGCAACCCAGAAGTTGCGTGTTTATAAGCTATGATAATCTTTTCAGGAAATTTCCAAAAGAATAATTTCAAAAAAAAAAAATCAGTTTCTTATATACGCTGTTTAACTCTATATATTTCTCTATCCTATGGAATGAATAGAATTGGTTATAAGAGAGTTCCTTTTTTTATTCGTAGCTACATTAGGAGGAATGGTTTTATGTGGTGCAGAAGGTTTTGGGGAAGGTTTTAGGGTCACTACCAACTCCCACGTCATAGTTCGGAGAAGCCGACCAGCGGAGGTTTCATTTGTTTAAAGGACTGAAGAAGAAGACTAGTTCGCTCGAGGACAGTGTAGGTTTGAATTTGTCAAGAACCAGACCAGGAATAAGAAAAACGTCAACAACATTGGTCGGTAACATTGCCATGTCTTCTCTGACTTTTAGAGGTCAAAAGTAAGTTCTTACTCATCGGTAATAAGTTATAGGATAGCTTGATGGAAAAATTCCAAATATGAACTTGATGTACACTCATTTTCTTAAATGATTGTTTGAAGTAGATCTTATATTAACTAAAATGCTTGAAGTGGCCATGCGATCTCAAATAAGGGTATGACATCATCAGTCATCGGTCAACTTAATATTCTGGCCAATTGAGAATATTTTTGTCAAAAGACCATTTTTATTTTAATTATTTTTTTCTTTTCTATGTTCCATTTTATTTTCTTTTTCTTACCAACCGCAAGCAAGGGGACCCTCTCCCAAATGTGGCAAGCGCGGCATCACTTAGGGTGAGGATCACCTCGCCAGGCAAGGCCATTCCTTTGCCGATCATTGGCGAGGTGACTCTTGCCCAAGTAACCTTACCTGAGGCTGACAAGGGCAGCCTTCACTCATGGCTTTTGAGGTGGCCTCGTCCAAGGCGAGGGTGGCCCTTATCAGCCCAACCCTATCCAAGCATTGTCGATGGCTAGACCCGGTCACTAGTGAAGAAAAAGAGCAAATCAGAAAAATAAAAAAATAAAAAGGAAAAAGGAAAAAAGAAAGAAAGAATTCAAAAAAGGTAAAGAATGAAAATGTCATTGGCTAATTGGAAAGGCATGCTCTTCTTTAAAATTAGCATAGCCACCTGAGGCCCTTAGTTGAAATAAATTTTACTTCAAGCCTCTATTTGGAAATTTCCCTATACTAGATCGAATATTGCTTCAAAAAACTAAACTAATCGAATGAAGTTTACATTCCATGCCCTAACTCCTCTCTTTAGTACGTCGTTTGCTTCTTTACCTTGCCACAAACTACTGTGCTTTCCTGATTTTTTGTAATTCTCCACTCATCCAACTTCCCTAACCTGGTCTGAGCTAATCATGCATCCACAAATCGTTACCATCACCAACTATTACGAAGACAAGAGTAGAAGCACTCCAACCACACCATCTGGACAAAAATCACAATCTCCTAATTGTGAATGGCAATGCTTCTATCCATAATGAAAAGGCATATTATGTCCAGAAATATCTGTTGCTACTAATGTTCTAATGCGACATAACTTATCTTCGCTCTTCTAGGACTTCTTTATCTGTTATTCTTCTCTACTTATTCAATGCGTCTTCCTGTACCCTCCTGCTTTTAACAGATAAAAAAGACCCAATAGCCTTGAGAGCTAGTGGAAGACCTCCGGTTGTTGCTACATAATGTGGGACAGGCTTGTATCGTCAGTTTCAGGTGCTTCAAATCGAAATGTGAGTTTGCAGAAAAGAAATGCTTGATCTAAATGCATTTTATTGACTTCATAGATCTCTCCAACTTGAGATAAGTTTAGAACGTCTTTGTTCCTAGTTTCAACCGTGATCCTCCTTCCTGAGGCAAAATTTTGCTGCCAATACAACCAGCTGATTTCTGCAATCACATCATCGATATGAATCAGAACTCTTCTATTCCCAAATCTCTGTTCAAGCTTTTTGATCCCCTCGTTCATGCTTGCAAATGATTGCAATCATCATTTAGGATGTTAGAGACCTGTAACTCTGCAAATACTCAAGACCCTTGTGTTGCAGTGATGTCTTTTCTCTTAAAATGTCTTGGAAAAAGCTATGGCACTCAAATGGTTCAACAAGTTGGTTGTACACAACCTTGGCAACAATAGTCTTACCTGAATTGGCGGTGGTGGTAGAGGCAACAGCAATATAGTACCGCTAGATTGGCTAGCCAGCACTGGTGAGTAGAGCAGCGGCAAACCACCCGCAATATGATGTACAAATGTTTTAGTCATACTTCATAAGAGTGACATGCCACAGTATTTGATTAGTAATTTGCAATGACAATTATCTCTTTTCCCAAGACATATACTAGCAAACTAAGCATGCATTCACAAGGCCAAAATTAGAGATCCACAACATACAAAGTCACGCAAACTCATGAGTTAACAAATTATCCATCACCCTTGTTCTTCGGTTCCCATCCTTTCAATGCTCCATCCACATTGAAAGCATCCCTCAATCCTTGAATGGTCTCACAGTTGTAGTGCTTCTCATGCCAAGAGAAGGCTTTTGCATAAGGTATAGATTGTTGCCGAACTCATGGGGCATAATAGAAGATCGAAAAGATCACATGTTTCCTTTCTTCCCTACATTTAACCATTTGCGCCAGCTCCTTGAGGCACCACTCACAAGAAGCATAATCTTTACTCTTTAGAGAAAATTGGCATGAAGATCCTCGAGTTCTTGATGGCTTCTAAAGATCAGGGCCAATCTCCTCCTACACTGAGCTTCTTCACTGTCTTTGAAGGCCCTGAGATCAGCATCTATAAGACTATCATAAAGAAATTCAGTGCAGCCCTTGTCAGTCTCTGATCACCTGAAGATCAAGAAAACCTCATTATCATATCCCGGTGTAGCAGAGACAGATGGATTCCTATTTACTTGGACAAGCGAGACAGGCAGGTTGCCATTGGCTTGTGACACATCCAATTTGGCATTTTTACGAAGAGATTGTGCGTTTCTTTTCCTGCAGATGTAGTTCAAGAAATAAAACGGAGAAGATGACGGAAATTTCCATCGCAACACAGGCAATCCACGTTGACCAAGATAACAAGAGGTCGCCATTGAAATACAATCTTGAGGTCACTTTGCAATAGATTTAGACCCAGCCGCCCAAATGGCCAATTACAGAGTGAAAGTACGACTGAAGATGACAGGGTCAAGGAGGTGGAGACCTTCTTTGCCTGGTTCCATATGCTTTAGGATGATTCATTTTGCTTCATATTTAATACCCATCAAACGCTTTAAGCATAGAACCCAATCAAAGAAGAAAATCATTGCAAAATTTAGGTATGGTTCGTTTGACCAGCGACACCATTGCCAATCAGCAGAATTCAACAGAGAACTCCGGGACACGGGAAAAAGAAGGGGAAGCAAGAGCAAAGCAGAGAAAACACAAATTAACGGAACTCAATTGGCCCTCATAGTTCTGTATAAACATGTACAATCAACTAATCAGAAGGACACCGTGCACTATACTTACCACTCACCACTTTATTCTTCCCATCCAGAAAAAGAACAGAGAAATTGCAAAGCAAATAGAAATTTACGCTCTACAAAACTATAACCCCAAGATACATTCACTTTGTTGGAAAGATAAAAGGACCACTAGCTAGTAGAGTCAAATTTAGTAAGAGATTTGGCTCAAATCGATAAAGAATGAGATAACAAATGTATTTGCTCTTTCAATAGATTTTTATGTTTATCCCCTGAGATGTGTTCTATTTTATTTAGGGATAATGAAATCCCCAAGGTGATAAGCAAAATTGGGTTTTCCCATCGTGGATGTAAGCTTCCAAGGGTCTTTTCCTTGGTTGACTCAATCACGTGAAATTCTTTTATCATTCTTTGTGTGTGATTACAAAGAAAACATGAATCAAAGCTAAGTTCAAGCATGGTGCCAATGCTGTTGAAGTCGATATTTGCTGCTTCATTCTAGTTCTGATTCAAATAAGCTCTTGATCACCTCCTTTTTTTTTCTTGTTATAGTGGCTAGTTCTTCAATCACCAAAGATGTCGGTCTATCTAGCTCAAATGAGATGAGCAATAGATTGACATCTTCTTCTTCTTTATTTATTTATTTTTTTTGTTAATGCAAAAAACTATTTGCCTCAGTCTCGGACAGTTATGATTGCCCTTAGAGGACGATGCAACTTAGGCCATGTGAATGGTTCAATCAAAGCCCCATGGTCAATTGATCCAAAATATGCCGAATAGCAATCTACTAATAAGTTGGTCATGTCATGGATCTTTAACTCCATGGATTCACCGATTTATGAAATTTTTACTTACTCTAAAACAGCGCAATCTCTATAGAAGTTTCTTAAAGACACGTATGGTCATGAAGATAATGCCTCTCAAATTTTCAAATTGCAACAGGAAATTGCTCATACCAACTAAGCTCCCAATTAACCATTCACCAAGCATCTTGGAACTCTGAAAAAGAAATGGGATGAAATTTGTCAGTAGCATCCCCCTCTGATTCTATGACTACATACTCTCAAAGGGAAGAGCAAGATCAGGTTTTTCAATTATTGGCCAGCATTTGGCCTGAATATGAGGATGTCAAAAAACAAATCCTTATGAGTCCCACTCTATCATCTTTCACTAATGTTTGTGCCATTATCCAATATAAAGAAACTTGACCGGGTGTTATGAATCCAAACTCAAAGTCAAGGGGAGTAACAATGGAGAGTTCGGATGATACTATTAATTCCAATTCTAATCAACAAAGAGCTCAAACTTATGGGTAGTAATAAATCTAGTGGTGTAAAAGGAAAAGACAAGATCGAAATTCCAAGCTTTACTGCACTAGTTGCAACAAGGATGGTCACACTCAAGATTGTTGTTGGGAGTTACATCCTCATATTAAAAGTGAAGATTAATTGATTGACATATTTACTAAAGCATTTTCCACCAAAGTTTTCCAGCAAGTGATGACCAAGTCCACCTCTAATGACATTTTTGCCCAGTTTGGAGGGGGAGTGTTTGAAAGATAAGGACAATTAGTCAATAAAGTCCAACTTTAGAATAAGATTTGGCTCAAATGAATAGAAAAGGAAATAACAACTGTATTTGGCTTTTCAATGGATATTCATATTTATCCCATAGAGATATATCCTATCTAATTTAAAGATAATGAAAACTCAAAGTTGCCCTGTAAGAAGACAATCTTAAAATGGATATTCATGTTTATCCTTAGGAAGGTTCATGCACACCTCTTTTTCAAGGTTGCCTTATAAGAAGGAGTGATTAACATCCATTTGAAAAAGTGACATGACAAATCTAACAGTATTCATATCCCCTGATATAAAAATATGGAATTATAAATTCAAATATTTTCATGCTTTGATTGCATTCCCAATTAAATATGTAGGTAAAAATATTAAATTAAATATGAGGGGGAGTAATATAATATTTAAATATTAAAGTCACGGTTTCATTTAAAGTTAATAGCAGCGATTCTATAAGCATAATTATTCTCTCCCAAACCTATCAATCTCTTCAAACTAGGAAAAAAGGTCAAATCTGTAGAAGAAGATAACTTGTTATTTAGCCATCCTCCACAACAGAGCCCGCGGACAGAGGTTGGAAATCGACGCTCCAGTTCGACACGAACTTCTTCGCCAAATCCCTCCTCTCCCCTTCCCCCTTCCTTCATCCTCTCCCACTTCGTCTTTGACTCGTGCTCTCTCAGCAAGAAGTAGCCGCAGTGACCGGAGAAGATGGCCCCGCTCTTCCTCAAGGCCTCGTCTTTCTGCTTCTTCTGGGCATGCACTCTCGAGACTTCCTCGGCCAAAGCGTATGCGATCTCAGCGTCCACGATCTCCTTGCCCGTAGCCGGGGATGTGGAAACAGAAGGGGTAAAGGCGGGATTTTTCGGGGTCGTGGGAGTGCATATATAGGGGGAAGAGGGTGGATTCTTAACGCCATTGGAGGTCGACTGTTTCGGAGACGGAGAGAATGAGAATTTGAATTGAGCAAGGTCGGTAGGGAGGGAGGGAGGTGTTGTGGATGTGGATGTGGAAATTAGTAATCAGTTCTGTTTGCTATAAATTCTATTGCAAGCCCAAAACCAAATTTTTCTCTAATCACTAATTATTTTCTTTTCTGCCACATAAAATGCCATGCCTGAAAAGTCAATTTTACTTATGTTTATAAGCATAAAATTTTTTTTCTCATTGTCATGGAGTATATTTTTACAACTTATCACTTCAAATATTATTGGATATAAATGATAATATGACTATATTGATTTTTTCAGCATATTCTTCTCCTGAGGTTCTCTTGGAAAAAATGAAAAGCTATATCTCTATCACATAATTATTGTAAATAGTTTGTTTACTGCATATATAAAATATCATAATATATTTTACATTTGTATTTGGATTGGAATTTTAAGAGATTTTCCTTTAAACTTTTACTTTTTTGGAAAATGTTATTTTCTTTTTCAAATGAATTTTTAAGACCCTTTCCAACAAAAAAGTAAAGGTTTAAAGTCCCATTTTTAATGTTCAAAAGTAACATGTGCTACAATATAAAATATCACATTGGATTGTACGAGTGGGAACGGATAATCCCAACCTCATAACTAAAAGAAATTATGCTGGAGCCATGTATTCTTCTTATTGTTGTCGTGTTGAACATATTGTTTCCAGAATTTATTTGGGATTTACATTTTTAAGAGGTGGAGTCCCTTTCTTATCATAAAGTATTAGATAAGAAAGAATATAAGATATTATTAACTTTTTGCGTTGTTAGCATCTGTGTTACAACTAAGGTAAGTGAAGCTAGAAATAATAGCCCTGCTTGATACAAACACCAAAGACAATCGAACTAAATTGATGTTAAATAGTATGATTAGTTTACAAATTATAATCTTGTTCATATTGTATGTACCAGGTATATTATATTGTAAGATCTACATTAGATATATCATAGTGGTGATTTTGAGACTAGCTAATGAAGGTACGATTCTATATAAATGCTTTAACATGCTATTCTTAACACATTGGAACAGGTTCCTCATTTTCATAAAGTTGGCGTTGACACCTAAATTTTGCCTCTCTTTTTTAAGATTAGTAGCATTAAAAATTAGGGATTAATCCTTTTTTAAAAAATTATTAAAAAAATAATTATAAAATCCATTATAAAAAAATAATTGGGGGTCCGGGTCAGGGCTGGGCAGGCCCAGCCCCTTTTTTTTCTTCTTTTCCCTCCCGCACGGGCTCGGCCCATTCTTCTTCTTTCCTTTTTTTCTTCCTCGGCCCGCCCCACTTCTACTCTTCCTTCTCCCTGTTCTCCCTCGCGCAGAAACGTGCACCCGCAAGTAAAAATAAAATAAAAATGGACGCAAGTCAGAGGAGAAAGGCAGAAGCAGCAAAAAGGCAGGGCAGAGGGCAGGAGCGAAAGGGGAAAGCAGAGAGCAGCAGCAAGAGAGGGGACTCGAAAAGAGAACGAGAGAGCAGAGGGAGGAACGAAAAGAGAGAGCGAGAAAGGCAGAACAGGAGGTCCTGAACGGCGGAGCGTCCGAGAAGGCCATCGTGTTCACGGCGGTGAAGCCGCAGCTGGTGGTGGAGGCCCCCAAGGCCGGCGACGCCATCGAGTTGTACAAGTCCGTGTTTGGTGCCGAGGAGCTCGGCGGCACCCTTCACCCAAGCGCAAGGCCGACCAGGAACTCTCCCTCGTCCTCTTCGCTCAGCTCGCGCTCGCCGGCACCACCATTCTCGTCTCGTACTGTACGGACGATTCTGCTGCCCCTGTGAAGACCTGAACAGAAAGAAAAAGGAGAGAGACCGAGAGAGAGAGGGCGAGTTGAGAGAGCGATACGAGCGACCGAGAGCGGCTCAGCCACGCACGGGCCTGTCCGACGACCTTCCCGGCGACGTCCTCGAGCTGACCAGGTAGGTTCGTCTCCTTCCTTGCTCCGTTTTAGGCGCACTGGGCCAGAGCTCGCGGCCGTCCGGCTCGCGCCAGCTCCGGCCCTCGTCACCCTTGCATTTCGTCCCTACATTCATTGAATGTCGTGTTCGAGACCCTAATAAGGCATTTTAGAGGCTCGGCTGAGCCGGAAACCTTTAAATCCGGTAGCGCACCCCAACTGTTCGGCGAAATGCCCCACCGAGCGGCCGACTCTACCCCTTAACCGGAACCCCCTTTTAGTCTTTTCTGCCCCGCTAGGAATTATGTCGTCGTCATGCACCGTTCCCGGCGTTTTCCCAGCTCTTCGATAGGTCATCCCGCGCCGTTTGGGCGGGGCGAGACGTGCGTATCTCGCCGGAGTCAACCCGGCCATTCTCGGAATGCCGGCCAACCGGCGGCCGGCGGCGCTCGGCGTCGGTCGAACGGAACGACCGACGCTAGGCGATGGCATGGCGAATCCCTTAGGACCGGTCAAGACTCGTGGTGGCGTCGGCGTCGGTCCGACGAAGAAGCTGCAGGAGCTTCGGGCGTCTGCAGCGTCGGGGAAGAAGACCAGAAGAAAACAGGAGGAGAAGAAGACCAGAAAAGAATTAAAAGAAACAAAAAATAAAGAAAAAAAAACCAGAAAAGGCTAAAAAACATTAAAAAAAAACAAGGAGATGGGCTTCGCCGCGGGCCCGCTTCAGTTTGGCTGAACTTGTCACGGGCCGGGTTTTTTAGCTGGGCTAGGAAAATAGAAATCAAATTAGGCTTTTTTTAGAAAATAAAGAATTGTCCGTGGGCCTTCCTCGTGGATTTAGGGACGGCCCGTTTCCTTTAGCCCAACCCGGACCAGCAGGGTCCGAATCGGGTCAGCAGGGCCGGGTTTCCTGATCCGGTCCGAATTATCCTTTTTTATATATTAAAAAAATCAAAAAATTCAGAAAATATTAAAAATATTAAAAATCGAAATTTCAGAAAATTCATGGAAAATTCAGAAATTTGAAAATTTATAAAAAATTTCGAAAAAAATATTTTTTTAAATTCGAAAATATTAAAATATTAGAAATTCCAAAAAATAAAAATCTCAAAAATTCCAAGTTTGTTTTAGAGTTCTCTAAAAAGCTTTAAAATAATTCTTGGACAATTTTTTCTTAAAAGATGTGGAAAAATCATCGACCTAAAACTGTGCTTAAAATTGAATAAACTCTTATGACTTCACTTTATGATCTTAATTATCCTTAAATATAATTTCCCTTGATTACACGCTTATGATGCGATGTTTATGGTTTCCCCTTAGTTTAATTAAAATTGTCATTTATTTTATTTTTCTCTTAATGCTAGGTGTTTATCTTCTCTTGTAATTTATTTAAAATTTTCTTTAATTGCCGATTGTTATTTTGATAATTTGCGCACTCGCATGATCACCTTATATGTTAGTGGTTAAGTGTAAAATCAATCCAAACTACCTAACAAAAGTCTTTTTGAAATGAACAAGATTACATACCGAAAAATGTCACTAATTGATCAATTAGTGTAATCAAGTTCCCGATCCTAAATTCTCTAGTTGCATTGAAAGTAAGACACACTCTCATGCCTCACTTAGTTTCTATCGACTCCAATAGGCTAATGACGACTCATCATTAGAAGATTTTCATGAACACCAAATGTCACGCGAGGTATGGGATTGGAAGAGCTCATGTCTAATGAGGGTCCTAGACTCATTCTTTAAATAATACCCCTAAACCTATTATACATTCATCATCGAATATCATGGAATACTGCAAGATCGCATTAAGATATAGATTAAGAAAAACACACCAACCTAAAACCTAAAACTTATCTATCAAAATAAATTCCCCAATTTTTGAAATTCCGGAACCTACTTTATATACCTTAAAACCTAGAATCAGACAAGTTTCATAAGTCCAGTCCTCATGTTCTAGGTTTTACCCTAGAGTCATGCTTAGTTTTACTTGTGATATACATAGGGTGCGTTTGGTTCAGCATTTGGAGAAAGTCTTTGGGCAAATGCAAATGCCTTTAGGCTAAAGGTGTTTGGAGAAATACAAATATTGTTTGGTAAAATGTAACTGAAATATGCTTTGGAAAGCAACTTTGGGGGAATGCTATTTGGCAAATACTAATATTTGGAAAAGCCATTTGGTGTGACCAATTTAAGTTTTTTTTTATTAACTTTTCTTAATGATTATAAAAGATAATGACTTTAACATTAATATTTTTGCATTGAGAGCAATGTAAAAAAGACATTAACAAATTTATAAATTAAAAAATATATCAAAGTGGAACTTCTCAATAAAAGAAGAGTAATTTCATTAAAATAAACATAATTGCATATGTCTTGATAAAAGAAACAATTTATCCTTATATATTACAAACTTACTCAACTATTTGTCAAACTCATAGCTATTTCATCACGTAAACTTGCCATATCAAGAGATGGATTTTCATTTGAAGTGCTTGTCCCCTCATTTATAGCATCATTATCAACTAAATATCCATACTCAATATCCAAATCCGCTTCTTCAAAATCCGTATCAGTCACAACATTTCTTCGTATATAATTGTGTAATGCCATCGTCGCTATGACAATTTGCACTTGTTTTTCATATGGATAACTTGGCATGTCAGTTAGAATCTTCCATTTCTTTTTTAATACGCCAAATGCTCGCTCAATTTCTGAGCGTAGTGAGGAGTGGGCGCGATTGAACACTTCTCGATATCCCGTAGGTGGAGGGCCTTGTCGAAATTCCGATAAATGATATCTAACTTCTCTATATGGCCCTAAATAACCCGTGGGATTTGGATATCCAGCATCCACTAGATAATATTTACCTAGACAAATATAATGTAAATTTAATTAATATATGTCATAGAAAAAAGTGAAAGAGAAAGAAAATAAAGCCTGTCCAAAGTAACTAGTCATATCTATTGAGTGCTAATTAAATGTCACGTATCACTCACATTTAATTAAGCATTAAATGTGTAAATTCTCTAATTAGCGACAATGCTATCTAGCTACAACTAAGCATTATATACATATATATAAAGACGAACCTGGAGGAGGATGGGGAAATTGTGCACCACGTCTTCCTATGGCGTCGTAGAAAATACGAGTATCATGAGCTTGTCCCTTCCAACCGGCACACACATAGACAAATTCCATGTTAAAATTACATACAGCTAGCACGTTTTGAGTAGACATTCCTTTTCGACCAATGAAACGAATTTTATCGTGCGTAGGTACCACTGCTGGAATATGTGTACCATCCATAGCACCAATGCAATCCTAAAACAAATAACACAAATATTACTTGAATTATATATAGTTTTTAGTTTTTTTTATAAAATCGTAACATACCTTAAAATATGGATATAATCGTCGATCTTTCTTGATCTTGTTTGGAACTTCAACATATTGTCGATCGGTTGGTTGGATCAAATCTTGTCCCATCTCACATACTTTATCTAAAACTAAGCTAAAGTGCCTACTTATGGTTTCCCCGGAGCGCTGAAAATGCTCTTGTGCTAACCTATTTCCTATACCATGTCCTAACATATAAAGAAACATACCAACCATTTCTACAACATCAGTGTTCCTAGATCCTTTAAGATCATATCGTGTTACTAGGTCACGTGTTAAATTATTAAATACAACTCTATGCATTCTAAACACATTATAACACCTTATCAGATTAGCATCTTCATCCATCAATTCTCTTAGCCATGCATAACATGTATATGATGAAGTCATGGAAGGTTGTTTGCAAATGTACATTGCTTGATAAGCAATTGAAGCTTGAGTGACTACAAGAATATCCTAGAATTCATTTTCCTCCTGTTCATGGTCATCCATAACTACCTAACATAACAAAATATAGAGTCAGAGAAAGAAAAATCATGAACAATCAATCATCCATCAAGAGAAGAAACCATGAACAATCTTGATCATCCATCAAGAGAAATAATAATATCAACCATCACATAACTCGATCACATATACATAACACCAAATGTAAATAGTCCTTACATAATGCAAATAAAAATCCCACATGAAAATAAAGTAACATAACAAAAAGTTTAAATAAAGTACTGTAACATCCTAGCTATGGCCAAGCTCTTCCATCTCAAGTTTGAGATACTTGACTCTTAGTGCATCACTATTCAAGCTCATAAAAACCTGCCTATTGTCTATCTTTTCCTTAAAATGTTTGATGGTAAAAAAATACAACTTTTCATCTTGTGCAATCTCAGGTATGGTATCCAACATATGTATGAGGTCCTTGTAAGGACCAAATCCTTCATTTGCTTGAGATGCAACAACAGCAATACTCCTACTTTTGACAGCAGAGCAAAGCCTATTGATTTGTGTTCCAAGCAGTTGTGATGGAGTCATTTTCTTTTCTTTTTTTCCTCAAGCTTGCCTCATTGAAGTTTGTGATGCTCTTTTATGGGTTTGAGTTTGAATTGGTTCATCAGTATTTTCACCCACAAAGGCCTCTGTATTCTCATCAGTAAAACCTACACCATCAATGGTATCAAGTTGTGTAGCCTCAACATTCTCATCGACACATAATCCTTGTGTAGGATTCCATGTTACACCTTTGGTCGCAACCGTATTCCGGAACATTTTATCTAACAATACCTCAAGATCTGGAGGTATGCCTCTTGTTCTAAAAATCTTTACCTTAGGATTGACCTGTTATAATAGAACAATTTAGTAAGTTGTATAATTGAAAATGAATTTAACATAGAAATAAAAGAAGAAGATATAAAAACCTGAATTTTACTCTCCCACCATTCATCACTCGTATCGATGGTTTTCTTCCTTGGATCCCATCCTAATCCAATTTCACTTAAAACCAATGTCCTCCATCTTTTCCATTCTTCCTTAAAATTGTCCCACTTACTCTTCATTTGAGTTTTATCATATTTTTTGCCTCTCAATTCCTCGAACTTATTAATTAAGACTGTCCATCCATCCCTCTTGTTGGTTGCAGGACGGTTGCCTTTTTCAATTTGTTCAACGCATAACTTACAAAATGTTTCCACATCTTTAGCGGACCAATATGCCTTTTCCTTTGAAGAACTTGCCAGCTTCAAATAGCATGAAAATAAAAAATAAAAAAATTGGACCAGCAATTTCCAATTGACCAACAAATCAAACAACATGGATGAAACAATGCAACATGGGCACAAAGATAGAGCACAAGAACAAAACAAATAGCAAAAGACAAATAGAACAAAATATGTGCACATAATAATGGGCACAAGCAAAGATCATAGAGCACTTTCATTAAACATAATAATTGCTATAAGCATAGACATGAATACAAGCATAGAGCAACTGAAAAGATTGGAAAAGATTTTGTAAATGCATGTAAAAGCATTTCAAATTATCTTTAATGACTAGGACATATATAATTCTTTACCTATTTGTAAACAAAATTTTACATTCATAATGTAAGGTGCTATTGCATTCCAGTACCATAGTGCGAAGAGGTAGACCTTAAAAAGTAAGACTTACCGCAAGGTTTCAAGTTCCAAATTGAATAAGAGTGATGGAGTTAACTTTGCAAATTGGCTCTGCAATATCAAATCAAGAGTTGCAACTCAGAATGCTAAAGAAGTAACTCTTCTGCCTAAACACTACCCACTAAAGATGATACCAACACAAAGGAGAGACACACTACTGTTGCATTGCCTGTACAAGCTTTTCACAATGCACATGCTACATGTTTGTGCAGCAAACACCGCAAAGCCACACAAAACAAATTGCAATTGTTCGTCAATGGAAATGGAATTAGCAAGTCACCCAGGAAAAATCTAGCAACTCACCCAGAAAGAATGTAATTTGGTTAGTATGAAAAAATAATGCTTCAGTCACAATTTATTGAGAATGGAAACTCATAATCAAGCAAAGTACAAACTTTGATGTCATAGAGGCAAAGGCTGCATAATTTGAGCTTTTCCCTAACACTTACAATCCACTGATCTTCTGCATTTCCAAAGACAGTCATAATCGTACTCAGATAGGAAATTTTTAAACTGCAGATTTCATATGTTGCTATAAAAGGATTCCAGATTTTGGATAACAAAACAGTAGTGATAGAATAACAATCTTTGGAATAATGTATGTTAAACAATTGATTGTGAAATTATGAAAACAATCACAAGAGACAAATCATGCCTATTTAGCTTTTTTGCAAATAGACTTTAGAAGCCTGTTTAGGCCATGTCCAGCAATTATAATATGGAGAAAGTCGAAGGGATTTTGACTTTCATTTATCTTCTTGTCAATGCAAATTGATAAAGTTATGTTCTTCAAATAGGTCAAACCAACTGAGAATACCATAATTGTCATGAGTAGTATGAAGAGCGTGCAATTGACGAACTATAGAGTTTGGATAGACCTGATGTGAAATCAGCCGAAACTGAAAATTGTTAAACTCGTGCCAATACCGATTCACGAAGTTCAAGAATGATAAATGAATAAAAATTCTTGAGTCCCAAGTCTATGAGCAAGCAAGATCCGAAAGCGAATATGAGGACTGGTATTTTTTTCCCCAGTGGAGACAGGAATGATACATCTCCTCCAATTCTTGAAAGCGGCTAGATTTAGTTTCTAGTTCCTTCAACTCACCGCTAACTTCCTTATACTGTTATCTATTTCTTGTATTGCAACTTCAAGCTTCCGCTCTTCTTCTTCAATCTTAAAAAGAAAGGTATAGGGCATTAGTATTGATCTCAAGTGCAGAAAACTCAATTAACAGTATACACGCATATATGCATCAATGATGAACCGAGTTCTTGGAAGGAAAGGCAAAAAGGGAGGGAAGACTGAACCAAGTGTCGAATATATGTCAAACGATAGGAGAAAAATTAATAAACTAAACTGCAAATATTACCCCTTACAAGTATCATATAATGAGATTAATACTCTAAGCTGCCAAATTATCCATCAAAAGATAAAATGCCAAGGTTTAAATATCATTCCTGCAAGTGGCGAAAGACTTTACCACTCTAACATCGCAAATTCATTCACCCACCAATTCGATACCCATCACAAGCGACGCCTAAACCCCCGACCAAAATACACAATTAGCTAGCGCTAGATTGAAACTTCGCTTCTCAAGTAGTAAATGCCACATAGAGATTCAACTCGGGCAGAGGTGTGTATGTGTAAAATACCAACTCGAGCGGAGGCGTGGAGAGTGCGAGCTGCGGCGTCGAGAGCGTGAGCAGAGTCAAGAGCCCAAGCGGCGTCCAGATCACGAGCGTGAGCGGTGGCATCGAGAGTGCGAGCGGCGTCGAGAGCTCGAGCGGTGTCCAGATCACGAGCGCGAGCGGCGTCCAGATTGCAAGCGTCGAGAGCACGAGCGACGTCCAAATCGCGAGCGACGTCTAGATCGCGAGCGTGAGCGGCGTCTAAATCACGAGCGCGAGTGGTGTCCACAATCGAGAGCACATAAAAGTGAGGTTTCAGTGCTTTTTGAGAGGAGACGGCGAGTTGGGGGGAGGGGGCGATGGGCAACAGGAGACATGTAAGAGAGAGGTCTTTTAGGGTTTGTTTTTAAACATGGGTAAAATTGGAAAAAAACTTTGCAAACGAGGGCAAAATTGGAAATTTCGACATTTTTATTAAATCAAGGAAGTTGCATCCCGAAAATACAAGTTCCCAATGCACCTTTGACCTTGCATTCAGCCAAAGGCCCTTCTCAAGCTTTGGAGATGCAATTACAACTCCCCAAAACCCTCTAAAATGTTGAACCAAACACCCTAGCATTTTCCCAAGGGGCTTTGGGGGCTGAAAGCCCCTTGGGAAAGCTGAACCAAATGGTCCCATATTCATGTAAAGTCAAACGTCAGCGTTGGTAGAGCTTAACATGTCAAGGCTCAAAATGTGCTCCAAGTGCATGAAGCCAAACTCCACACCTCCCATGAAACCCAATAATCTTTTTACCAATTGAAGGAAAAGAAAAGTACTTCCCGTCTTCTACACCAATTGGCCCAAAAGTTCTTTCATTGCTCTGAAATTTGAGGGAGCGAATGGTAGTATTCCCGCAATAATCTCCAAAATAACCAGAAAATGAAGTCAAGTACTCTCGAGGACAATCAAGTGTAATCTGCAAAATCAGAAAGGCAAAGCTATTTAATCCTAACCTCCCAACTGTAGAATCTTGAAAATCAACATAAACAGAACACTCCAATTGAGAAGTTGATTTTGTTAGACAAACAATGTAAAGCTAAATAGAGAATGCTGCTGCTGCATCTAGACCATCCAACCTAGTTTGGTCCGCAACAATTATCGAATCCCAGTCTGTAAAATGAATATCAATTACTTCAAGAATGCTTTGGCAACTGTTTGAGAACAGATTACTAAAATAAGGAAATATTGTTATCAGACTTAAAGATAAAAAATAAAAATAAAAATACCCTTCTTGATATGTTATTTTTGCAGGCAGTAGAAAAGTCCCTATTCCATGATGATATTACATCATGCCCATACAATGACTTTCTCAGAGGTTGATTCTCATTCAAGATCATTTTGTCAATGTAAACTTAACATCCAACGACTGTTCTCGTATCTTATTTTTACCCCCACGCCCTACTTAATTTATTTCACGCTTATGTATATAATCGTAACTTCCAAACCACTTAAAATCAAACCTTAGCAGCAACAAAGAAAGTTGCACGTTTATGAGTTAAAAGTATAATTTTTGAAGGCCATACCTCGAGTGTTAAATGTCCTCCATCTCCACCATGCTTAAGGTGTTGAACAGACCCACTCTCGTCATACTCAACAGTAATGGAGTCAATAGTTGATCCACCTTTTACAATTATTCGTCTCACCCCCTTCCTTTCTCCATCATCCCAAGGACTGCTACATTGACCTCCAAATGGCCCGATGGATTTCAAGAGACGAAGATCAGAAATTGGTTCAGAGTAAACTCCTAGTGCATCAAGCAAAACGCCAGACCTTCCGTGAAAGCCAATGATCTTGCTGCATGTCAACGCACAGTTGAAGAACCTTCCTTCTTCCCTACCAAAGGGTCCGTACCTTCTTATATTGCTTCCGAACGTAAGCGATTGGATAACAGGATTATCATGTCCAATATAACCTGATATTGAGGTCAAAAACTCACGAGGGTAGTCCAAGTTGACCTGCAAAATTAACAAGCATCTACCAATTGAGCTGTCACATTGATCTATGTCAAAGATGATAGACCACAGTGGCCTAGGCAAACTCCGCATCCACGTACAACCTACAAGTTGATCCTAGACCCAAGAATCTCTAAATTTAATATATGGACTACTATTCTTACATCATAATTTTAGAGTCAATAATCAAAGATAATAGATCATTACATTCTTTGCCTCAATTTCCTTATTTGCTCCCTTTTGTTAAAACTAAACTTAATTGTAGTAGTTGCTCTCATGGAGTCCATTCGTGCAAAGTATACTATTTGAACTTTGTGTGAAGTATAAATAAACACTAAATGAAAAAATTTAAAGAATCAAAAGACATTTTCAATCATTCATACATTCGGATGGCTTTCATTTCCCTGTAACATGCTTCACACAACCCATTCTTAATTATTGATCATTTGTATACAGGTTCCTATCACTCATACTTTACTTTGATAAAAACAATTCAAGTTTATTAGAAAACTAGTACTTGATAGAATGGTGGCACAGGGCGGTGGTAGCTGGTAGTTGCCTAAGACCTTTGCCAAAACCTTACTGCACCGCATCAAACCATTCCTCCTAAAGTAGCTACGAATAAAATAAACTCTGCTATGGCCAGATTTATACATTCAATATACTCCAAACCAAGTATAGTGGAACATACAGAGTTGAACAAAGTAAATAAGAATTGAAAGATTTCTTTGAAATTGTTCGTTTGGAAATTTTCTAAAATGATAATTATAGGTTCTTATGTTCGTCATATCAATAGGGATATTATGCTAGTTACTAAACTTGTTGAAGAGATGAAATATAACCAAAGTAAATATTCTTTACCAAAGGTTGAATTGATCATAAGAAGAAGAATCAAAACAAAAATTAAGATTTATTTTAACAAAATAAAACTTTCATGGAAGAGAAGCAAATGAAAGGCGTTAATAAAAATTCAAGGTAATTACAAGTCAGTCCTAAATTTATTGCAGTGTTAGTTTAATCATAAACTTTCTAATTTTGCTAATATAGTCATATGTGTGAATTCTAGTGTAGTTCTTCTAACCAATTATAGCCTAAAACTGTTAAAGTGGAATCTAGTTATCACTAGTCATTTTACAGGGCACACTAACTTGGGCAACTTTACTTAAACTAACATTCTACATCAGCCACCACATCAGTATTTCCCGACATCAATTGGCTGGAGGAAGTACATTGGAATGTCCCACAAATGTTTAGGACGGCCGGAAGAAGTACATTTGAATGTCCCACAAATGTTTAGGACTACATCAGTAAAATTGAAAATTGATAAGTATAGAACTATATCGGCATCAATACGCAAGGATTAAGGTTAAATTGATAACTTTCCCAAAAAATTGCCACAGAATCGAGAGAGAGAAAGAGAGAGAATCAACGGTAATATGAATGAAAAAACAATGAACTGACCATATGGATATCTCCCTTGCCACTATGACCATGTGTAGAGGACCATATAGATTTGCCTTTATCATCATACTCAAAGGAAATGCAGTTGACAATGTTTTCCAACATCATCTTTATTTTCTTTACACCATTATGTTTTCCATCGTCCCAATTGTGTCCACCTTGGCTTCCAAATGGTCCACTACACTTGATCGGATAGAGATGAGAGATTGGTTCAAAATATGCTCCAAGAGATTCAAGATGGGAACCAGAACTCCCATAAAATCCAATGATCTTTCCACCAGTTGCTGGAAATGAAAACTTCCTTCCCCTTTTAGTGCCGAATGGTCCGTATGTTCTTTTATTGCTGTGAAATGTGAGCGAATGGATGATAGTAGAGCCAAAATCACTTGCAATATAGCCCGAAACCGAAGTTAGACATTCAGTCAACCAGTCCAGATTTATCTGTGACAACCATATTATTAAGGGTAAAGAAAAGTTAATGCAACAAATTGAGAAACAAAACCATGATAGATGATAATGACTAGCGTAGGATCCACTTTCTTGACGATTGAGATGATGATGCATGATCTGGAAAATAGTAGCTTACCTTGCCTACTTCAACATAATATTAACATATATTAGTTGAAAAAAGTAAAAAGATAGCCTGCATACGTTTATTTTGCAGAAAATCAAAGATTTGAAAGACAATTTCTTAAGACAGATCCATTGTTGCTTAGACAGCTGAATTAATGAAAAATATATTGATCATTATGAAAATGTTTAGGGATAAAGTGTTGTTGATAAAGGAAATGTTTTTCATTGACTAACTTTTAAATGATGGAAATGTAAATTGTTTTCCAAATCATTGATTTTCCATGAAACAAATGCACTAGTGTTGCCCATAGAGCATAACTAGATGTTTGAACAATTGATTTGCTCCCCCTTGTCAACTGTTTTAAAAAAACAAAAATTACAAAAGGTGTTCAAATATATGTTGAATTTATTTTACAAATCTTTGTCCTTTAAAAACTTGCCTCCTGTCGGTGGTGTCGTACCTAAGTTACAAGGCTAAAAGTTATCAGCTTCAGCAATGGCATGAGAAGCTGGATTGTTGAAGATAGAAAGGGTTATGTTTATCTGACAGTAAGTTCCTACTAGAGTAGTGTACCGTATTTATTTTGCCACCATCACTTGCTCCGTGTCCAAAAGAACGACCCTCCTCATAGGTAATAATAATAGATTCAATTGCAGAACCAGAGACTACAACAATTTGTCTCACATCTGTATGCTTGCCATCATCCCAGCGGTTTTCCCCATTTCCAAACGGCCCTACAACTTCAAATGGATATGGATGAGAGACAGGTCCATAATAAGCTCCAATGGAATCCAGCCGCATGCCACACCTTCCATGAAAACCAATAATCTTTCCAGCAACTTGTGGAAACCTGAAAGGCTCCCCTTTCTCAGGACCATATGGCCCATATGACCTCTTATTGCTGTGGAAGGTAAGAGAGTTGATGATGCGATAAGTACCTTCCTTTATGTAGCCGGACACTGAATTCAAGTATTCATTTGGATAATCTAAAATGAACTGCAACAATTGCAGGAGGGAAGTGAGTATCAATTACCCTTGAAGAACAAAAATATTCTATGCTCTCTAGATGCATTCTTTAGGTTAAGTTTTCTGAAAACAAAAGATGTTTAATTCCTGGAAGGACTGGAGATTTAGTTAGATTCTATGTAGACGTTTACTTGTATTCTTTCTCTTATCATGCAGCACAGTTTTGCATTTTTCACTGATCTTATATCCTGACCATTCAACTCCATCTAGAACCCCCAACGCTTTGCTCCACAGGCAAATGACATTCTTCATGATGACAAGCACTGAACCAATCTCGGATTAAATGTAACATCAGTGTAAGTAGATGATGCTAGTGCAATTACCTTCCTTCTTTATTTTTGGCACCCTAAAGACAGATATTAGAAAAGTGCAACAAAAACATCTAGATATTGGGAGCTGATCAAGCATCATGATGTACCCAGTTGATTTGTTTCGACCAAATCCATCTTCCATGACTCAGTGACACCACTTTTTTTCTCAACATCCAATCCATAAAAGAACACGATATTTTCATGGGGAATAGCATAACTATATGAAAATATTGCAAATCAACAAAGCGAACTGTAAGCTAAAGGACTCACCACCGATGCTCGGCCTCTCAAAGATTTACCATGTCTTGGCGAGGACACCAAACACCCATTCAGATCATAGGCAATAGTAATGAAGTCGATCACTGAGCTAAAATTGATTGTTATTTTTCTTATGTCATTGTAGGATCGATCATCATAAGAACCTCCACCATTGCCTCCAAATGGCCCCACAGAGGCATGAACAGAGGAGGATGGATCTAAAGGTATTCCAATTGGATCAAGATGAGGATCTCTTACCAACTTCTCCGATATCTCTTGCCACTGATTTTTCCTACTAGAAAGAAAGGAACCAAAACTCTTAAGAACCTTTGGAAGACCACCTGCATAGTGGACAAGACTCTTGGACAACTCTTCATCGCCTTCTTTAGGTTGGTCTTTGCAGAAGGCATGGCGACTCATGAGTTGGAGTGATTCTTTAGAACCCAGTCCAGGGAGCAAGTACTTATCATCTACTTTGAGATCTTCCAGAAGCTGTTCTTCTCTTGTAGTTATCAAAATTCTACTCCCATGTTGGAACCATCCTCGATCCCTAGCGCCAAAATACTCAATTTGGTCCTTCATAGTGATGTCATCAAGAACTAGAAGGATCCTTTTTCGATGGAGTATATTTTTTATATCATTGACATTGGTGTTAAAATCATAAATTTCTAGATGTTGTACCTGCAGAACATCATGGAGAAGTCTCTTCTGAAGAAGTAAAACAGTACCTGGGTCTGCATCTCCAATATTTTCAAGTAAGCTAACACCACCTTCAAATTCCCTATAAAGGCGATCGCAAACGACTTTGGCCACGGTTGTCTTACCAATTCCTTTTATTCCCCATATTCCAACAACACGGACATCATCCTCTGACCCAATTTTCAACATTGATATCACATCGTCTACAAAGGAATCTACTCCAACAGCATAGGGGAAGCTTGTTCTGGGAATAATATTCAAGAGACGTCCTACAATTTGCTCGATGAAGTACGATTGATCCCTGTAGTTGTATGTGAAGAACAAGTTCAAATATGACTAACTATAGCCCGGAGAGGCCATCAACATAAAAGCAAGAAACACATGAATTAAATTCAATCAGCAGTAGAGTTCAAATCGAGTACCAACGTGAGTTTTCACGGTGATTAACTGATACCACTAAGAAGAAGACAAGTTTCTTGCGGAAGACGGTGCATTACCCATTGGCATCATTATTCAAATGCAACCCCGATATGTTCCCAGCTTCTTTAAGCGAATCCCTCCATTTCTGCGCCAGCACATCGTCAGTCTGGGTGGCCAAACACCTTCCGAAACCATCCCCGAATGGCCCGCTCTGTTTCCGAATGTCCCCTGGCTCAACATCGTAGAAAATGGGCAGAACCACGTGACCCTTTCCGAACTTCCTGTGGCACTCCAGGATCTCCCCCAGCTCGTTCAAGCACCATCTCGAGTCCGCGTAGTTGGCGGTGAACACGAGGAGAGCAACCCTAGCATGGCGAATCGCGTCGAGCAGCTTGGACTCGATGAAATTCCCGGTCTCCACTTTGTCATTGTCCTTGAAGTAGTAGATCCCCGCCCGCTTCAGCTCACGGAAGAGGTGGGATGCGAAGGTCTTCCTTATGTCCTCGCCTCTGAAGCTCACGAACACGTCGTGCTTCCACCAATGAACCGAAGAGGAAGAAGATGGAATGCTTCCCTCGATGTCTTCGATACCCATGAGGACGACGTGTGACGGAGTGAGAGAGGCTGCGAGAATGCTCGAAACTTTTCCTCGTAGGCAAAGCGCATGTTCAAGAGAGCAGCCGCCAGTTGCGAATGAGAAGGGTCGAAAGCTCAAAGCTTCGCTACCGCTTCACGCACTGCGTCTTCAATGGGGTGTCGGGACCAGCCGGCAAGGGAGACTTCATGGATTCAATGAACAGAGGAGGACTTACTCGCTCAAACCATGAGGTTGACCCATGTCTCTGTCTTATCCTTTTCTACATGGAGAAAAGCGAAGAGCATCGAAAAAAGCGTTTTTTTTTTGTTCGGAAAACATCTTTCGTTACTAATTTAGAGGTTGACTACGATCATATCCAAACTCATAACATAAAATCAACGTAGAAATTGCAGGGGCCAAATGCCATCTAAGTGGGCCTTGGCTGCCTAATCCGCTGACTAATTCGTGATTCTAGGCTCATGTAAACTTGACAATCCTTCACAATTGACTGACATGAGCATTCCTTGTGTGAGCTCGAGTCTCACTAGCCTCAAGCGAGGCTCCACCTTACTAAATTTGGTGAGGTCGAGTTCGCTCGAGGCTATAGCAGAAGAACGGACAAACAGTGACGGTATATCCTCCAATGGGAGCATGGATTTAAATGGCAAATCTGACTCCCGTGGGTATTTGGTACATTAGCCTGCGCGAGGACATAAGAATAAAGAAAGCACACTTCTCAAAAACTCGGACATATATTTAAGGACTTATATAGTGTGCCTGCTATTTGCTAACTCAACATGCTGGGAAATTTCGGGTTGTTATTTTTTGCGGTTCTTTATTCCAAGAATGTTTTTGGATGTTGGGATAGAAATTCATCAGAATAAGCAATTTCTTCAATGATTATGCAGACAGAAAAATGAAAATGAATAAAACAAAACCAAGCAATTAGGGTAATTACCTGTTGGAAATTGCACGGAGTGGCTATCGCATCAAACTTCTTGTCAAAGGTGTATCGAAACGTTCAACAGATTAAGTAACCTCCATCTTTGCTAAATAACTAGATTTAACCCTTAACCATAACACTTGGCATATCAGGTACATTTTCAAGCGCTGTACAAGTGCACATCCTATAATGTCCAACAATTTCAGAGACTTAAAAGTACATCAAGACCCTGAATCTATATCTTTCTCACAAATGTGATTTTCTTCATTTCGTAACCTCTGCAGCTTTACAAGATTAGGTAGTTTTTCAATTTCTTGGCACCGAGAAATGTTCAGTAACTCCAATGATTCTTTCTCTTCAAGCCCTTCAATCTCATGTAGACTTCTACAACTTTCAAGATACATGAGCTTCAGCTTTCCATCGAGAAGAATGAGAACTTTATTATTCCCCAATCACTGCTCAATCTCTTTGATCCCCTCATCAACAGTTGCAAAATCGGAGTGATCACCAATTAAGATGTTGGAGCAGTAAGCTCTGCAAATATTCAAGACCCTTGTGTTGCAGCAATGGCTCTCAGATGTCTTTGACAAGAATATGGTGCTCAAATGGTTCAACAAGTTGGTTGTAGACAACCTTGGCAACAATCGTCTTACCTCATTGGTGGCGGTGGTAGAGGCAATAACAGCATAGCACTGCTGGATTGACTAGCTAGTGGTGGTAGTTAAAGCAGTGATACAATGTGCAAATGTTATAGTCACACTTTACAAGAGTGACATGCCATAGTATTCGATTAGTACTTTACAATAACACTTATATCTTTTCCAGATACATACTAGCAAACCAAGCATGCATTCACAAGGCCAAAAGATAGAAATCCACAGCATCGCAAGTCATGCAAACTCACGAGTCAACAAATTACCCATCAGCCATGTTCTTTGGTTCCCATCCTCTCAATGCTCCATACAAATTAAGAGAATCCCTCCATCTTTGAATGGACTTACGGTTGTAGTGCTTCTCATGCCAAGGTAAGGCTTTGGAATGCCAAACTCATGGAGCGTAACAGAAGAATGAAAATATCACATGTTTCCTTTCTTCCCTTCATCTAACCATTGGCACCAGCTCCTAGCGGCAACATCTACTAGATGTATAATCTTTACTCTTTAGATAAAATTAGTATGAAGAACTTTGAGTTCTAAAGACCAGGGCTGATCTCTTCTCCTACGCGGAGCTTCCTCACTGTCTTTGAATGCCCTGACATTGGCATCTATAAGGCTACCATAGAGAAATTCAGCAAAGCACTTGTCAGTACCAGATACCCTAAAACTCAAGAAAACCTCATATCATATTTTGGCATAGCAGCAACAGACATATTGCTATTTACTTGGAAAAGCGAGACAGGCAAGTAGCTATTGACTCATGGCACATTTTTGCGAACAGATCTTTGCGCACTTCTTCTCTTGCATAAGTCATTCAAGAAAAAAACGGACAAAAGACAACAGAAATTATCATCGCAAAACAGGCAATCCACAAGGACTGAGAAAACAATAAGTCACCACCAAAGTACATAGCTTTGAAGCACCAATAGATTTAGACCCTGCAGGCCAATTGGCAAATTACAGAGTGAGAGTACCACTGAGGATGACAGAGTCAAGAAGGTGGAGATCTTCTTTGCCTGGTTCTATAATTGCTTTAGTTCAATGTTAGCTTTAATTCCACAACAGCCAAACTGGGGATCTCTCCTTTGAGCATCTGTCTGGTCGTTCCCACAAGTCTTCTTCAGGTTGATTGAGTTGTCCGGCCAATGATCAAGTCGTGACATGAAGCAGAGGTCAAATGCTTTACTTATTAGCTGCTCAAATCAAACCTCCCAGGGACTAAGGGGATCATCAAACATTTGACCAGTTCCAATTGATTCACTCTGCTTCATATTCAATACCCATCAAACGCCACTGGCATAGAACCCAATCAAAATATCAAAATTTATTGCCAAATTTAATTACAGTTTGTTTGACCAATGACCATTGCCAATCGACAGAATTCAACGAACGAAATTCCATGGAAAAGGAAGGGAAAGTGAGAGCAAAGCAGAGACAACACAAATCAAACGAACTCAAGTTGCCATGATAATTCGGTATAAACATGTACAATCAACTGATCAAAAGCACATTCTGCACTACAATCACCACTCACTACTTTACTACTTTGCTCTTCCCATCCGAGAAAAAAAGGAAGAAATTACAAAACGAATAGAAACTTACGCTCAACAAAACTATAACGCCCAAGACACATTCACTTGTTCTCACCCAAGCCCATCAATCTCTTCAAACTAGGAAAAAACGCCGACTCGTTCGGAAAAGACGGCTTCTTTTCTTGCCGCAGATGCTCTTCCACCATCTCCACGACGGACCTCGCGGACAGAGGATGGAAATCAGCGCTCCAATTCGACACGAACTCCGACGCCAAATCCCTCCTCTCGCCGTCCTCCATCCTCTCCCACCTCCTCCTCAACTCGTCCTCCCTCAGGGAGAAGTAGCCGCAGAGCTCGGAGAACAGGAGGGTCCGGCCCTTCCTCAAGGCCTCGTCTTTCTGCTTCTTCTGGGCGTGCGCCCTCGCCACCTCCTCCGCCAAGGCGGACGCGATCTCAGCGTCGCCGGTCCCCTCCTTGCGCCGGCACGACACGGAGACGGGAAGGGTCTTGCGGGTGTCGATGCGGAGGGGGTGAAGGCGGGATTTTGGGGGTCGTGGCGGGGCGTTCAGGGGAAGAGCGAGGATTCTTAGTGCCATTGGAGGGTCGACTGTTTCGGAGAGAACGAGGATTTGAACGGAGGATGACGGTCGGGAAGTGAAAATTGACTGATTGCGGTTCTAGGGTTCTCCTCAAAAAAAAAAAAAAAAAAAAGATTTCTAATGAAATTAATTTCACATTCACGTATAATTTTCATATTCTGACCAAAGTTATTAAAAAACAATATATGGCTTTCATATGGCATACCAATTGTTTGTCTTATATGAAAGTCTACTCATGTGAATGAATTTGAATCATATTAAAATTCTTAATTTTCTTCATTGAGAAATGAGAACGTTTAAGCTGCGAAATTGAAATTACTAGCTCTAAAATCTTTAAGAACATTTTAGAGAATCGGTACCCACTTACCATCATTTTTATTATTTTGATGTTATTAGTGAATTTTAGTGAAGGGAAAAACGTTCTGCCATTAAACATTAGTGATGGTAATACAATAATTGATGTACTAACAATAAAAAATAAGAGTCTTTTCCATCCTGGCTAATACCATGAGGCATGAAATTAAGTATAAAACTAAATAATATAGGATAACAATTTAGTCGCGCTTCACTAATTAGCTAATTTTGACTCTTCACATTTTAAATAAAACAAAGTATTGTTTAAATTTCCAAAAATTGCAAAAAAGAAACATTTGAAATAATTTTGAGTGGCAGTTTTTCAAATGCTCCCTTTTAATTACCCAATGAAAATGCTGATTATGTAAAATTTATCAAAAAGTAAAACACTAAAATAGAAGACCCGTAATCTTAGTGTGCTACTCTTGCAAGGATCGAAATCCAAATAAATCAAGTCCATTAGAACCGTTGATTAGATGAATACCACACAAATCTAATTGCTACAATCGCATTGGCCATCAACCGAGTCCAGCTAAGATTCACTCCAATAATGGATTGTAATAAATTAGTACACTATAACTGTTTAACCGTCGAACCGACCCATTAACACCCCAGGAACTAACTTACAAGATAGTATCATATCAATCCGTCCAAGAACCTTTCACATTGCACCAAATCAACTCACCACGAATGAACATTGAACGAAAGAATAGACTATGCTCATCTATTTCTTAATTTAAATGTTGTCTTTACACAATGATCGTATTCGAGAGACCAACCTGGATGTCCCCCTTTTTCATCCCACCTCCCCACTAAATCAAGAGAGAGAATAGCTCACCTACAAGGAAGAACAAACTTCAGATCTATGATCCATAAGCTTCAAAAAAATGACCACCATGGTTAAGGCAAGCACACCGGCAACAATCAAGACCCTTGAATTCGGATTCCTAACATGTTGTGATTGAAGGGCCTCGATGGTTGACTGGTAAAGCTTGTCGCTGGTTGTGAAGTGATGCTTCACTTTAAACTCATCAGTTCAAAGTTCGTCGCAAGCCATGGAGCAACTGTAAGTCTACCAGCAAACCAATTGAGAATTTCAAAGATTTGAGTCAGTTTCACATGATTACGTGTGAAACCCTCCTCAAAATTTAACCGCCTAGCTTCATCACCATCTTCAACCATCACCATTGAACAATGCATCCTCGTCTGTCACCATCTCTCCAAGCCAAGACGGATTAATTGGGACAAAATATCGACCCATGTATCGGGCACGCCAGGTAGGCACCAGTGCATGCAATCTTGGCCCCAAACAGCCACTGCGTCCTTCTTTCCCAACCAAATTGCTGGGTGGGCATCAGCTCTAAATTCACTCAAATGTGTCAAATCCAGCAACTGAATATCCGCTCCTCGCAGCGTGCCTTCAATCAGATTATTCAGCAGTCTTGCTTCTTTATTCACCCCATTGTTGCTGGGATCAAACCACATATCAAGCTGTCTAGTTGTTAGTAATTAATCCCAAGTAAAAATCTGATCACATTATTGCGATATGTAGAGAAGTCTCAAAGTAGCTCAATAAAGAGATACAGCCAGAGGCAGAGCAAGCACAAATTTATGGAAAGTATTCACTTAAATCTGTTATTTGATATGCAAGAAATCTTTATGTATGGTACTTGATCAGCTAACATGCTGTAACAGGAGCACGAGAGAGCAATGAAGCACAAATAGTGCAAGATTCTATTCGTACCTGAGAATCCAGGAGTGGCTCATTGAACAGGCAACTGCCATTCTGATTCCAGTCTCCACCGTGAAAATGCCTTGGTGACTGTAACCGCCAGAACTTGAGGGTCTTGTTGGGGATTTTCCTTTGTATATGCAAAACCATATTCTCAAGAACAACTTTAAGCCCATCCAACATCTTGAGGGGTGGGAAGATGGGGCGTCCAGCCTGATAGAAGACAAGAGGTGTCTCTTCCGGGAACTTATCAGAACCCCACCTATCAAAAGAAAAAGGGTTCCATATAAGAAATGTTCAGGGAAAGGCTTATACAGGCAAGAACAAGCGACTAATATCAACAGTTCTGAAAGAGGCTATTAGAGAAATGGCAGCATTTCAGATTCATGAGAACCACAGTGAATAGATTGGTTGACACTTTTGATTATTTTCCAGCCTATGTTATCCCAGTTTGCTTCTTCAGAAAACCACCAATGGGAATTATAATGCTGATACTTAACTTTTCTCATAAAAACTTCTTTCACTTATTTCCTTACTCTAGTCTTCTTCAGATACCATATTCACTTATCTCAGCACTGATCCAACCTGACAATAAGGCTATCTCAGCACTCACATAGTTCTATTGAGTCCATAAAACTAAAAATAAATATGGCAGAATGGGAATACACCAGTTGATCCAACCTGACAAAGCCAAAGATAGCATAAATGGTTACCCTACATATCAGGACACAAAAGAAATGACATGAACTAGCTTAGAAATGAGGAGATAATGGTTTTTGCGGCAGACAGAATGTTAAGCCTAAGCAGAGTAATCATGTATCACCTACACAGACTAAAGGTTCTAGATATTTAAGGGCTAAGCCCACACGTTTCATTATAGACATGATATTAATGCAGGGAAAGAAATGAAAGCATTAAGACACCAAGGATACAAAAGCATCAAAAAGATTGATCTTAGTGAACAAAACTAAGCGACAAAGGGAAATTACCAGTGACCAGTATTGAAAACAAGGACATCATAGAAGTCATTGATGTGGGCCCAATCATCAGCAGGAATGTCTACATCTACTCGATAAAAACCTTTTGATCCATGTTCTTCAGCCAGAGCCGGCTCTTTTGGCTGCCACCTTCAATCAATCAGTTATAAGCATGTGAGATTGCAAGTACAATGTTTTATAAGCAAACTTTGCTGATTGATTTAAAAGAAAATAAGCAACATTGATATTTTCTACACTAGGTGATCAATTGAAACTAACACTTCTAGCGCCAGCTATCAAAAAGCAAGAGGCCTTTATAGCATAATTGCACATAGTTTAGTTACAATAGTTTAGTTACAATCAGCATCAATTAGCAACTCTTCCAGATTACGGCATTGTGATCTGCTGGTTTATGCTGGTCCATCGATCGCATACCCCTCGGGCTTTTCTAGCACATTCTCACAACATTGTTGACAACTACATCTAAGACAAAGTCAGAAGCTCTCTCTCAAAATCTTCTTTTAAAAAAAAAAACAAACTCTGTCCATAGGAATAAGGTGCAGGGACACCACGTAGTAACCAGATTCCATTCACAAAAATTGATAAAATTTCTGATGGAGAGAAGCTTGTCTGACAAAAACACAAGCAACTGGGGATGACTAAACTTGTGAACTTTGTTAATTAATTAAATATGCAACAGACGTGAACATTCATCAATAACCGTCTATTACTTGAAAACATTCATTCCATAGAATATCAAAACAATAGCCACATCAATCATTCAAGATCATCCCTTCAACAATACCACGACATGAACAAAAAACAAAACCACTGATCAGTAAAGGTCTTACTCGTATTTAGCCAACAGCACCGCTCTGTGATAAGCAACCGTGACATTAAACTTAGGAAAATGAGCTCCTCTCCAAGCCCCTTTCCTCTTCCACTTCTTGGCACCCGCATCAGCCGCTCTCAGTATACAAAGGACCGAAACCAAGAAATTCTCATTCAAAGAGTCCCCCACGAACCCAATGTTCCTGTTCCTCATCAGACCCAGGAACCGAACCGGGTCGATCCGGTCCAAGCTGCAATCTTTGGGGACCCATCTCCAAGAATTGATCGTGACCATGTTTTCTCTCTGGTTCCTCAAGCAGTTCCAGGCGTTCCGGTGGAACGGGCACGTCTCGTCGTACATGGGCTTCCGGGTTTCCGGGTCGAGGACCCATCGGCCGTCGAAGAGGTTGCAGGATTGGGAGATCCTCTCTTTGCGGGGAGGGGAGGAGGAGGGGAGGCAGGGGAAGTGAGGAAAGTGGAGAAGAGGAAGAGGATGATTAGGGTTAGGAAGACGGCATACGGGAAGAGCGAAGAAGGGGACTTGAGAGACGGCGCTTCCCTTTTCTTGGCAGCATCCGGAGAAGGCATATCAGTCAGATCTCTCCTTGAATTCCCGTCAGATCATTGAGAGAGAGAGAGAGAGAGAGAGAGAGAGAGCTGTACAATGGCAAGTAGGAGAAGATCCAATTGCTAGGACCTTCATATAACAGTTATGTGACAGTTATATAGTAACATCCTCACAAGTCCAAGGGTGCCAGGAGGTCGGTTTGATGTATCCTCCAAAAATAAAGAGTATAGAAAGCATTTATGTAGGGAATCATATCTTCACAACTACTTTCACCATTACCATCATGCTATATTTTTTATTATAATTTTTGCAGGATCACATAATTTACGCAGCACATGAAAAATAAGTAAATTATAAATTTAAAAAGAAGAAGAAGAAGCTGGTTAAAGGTTATACTACCGTTGCCCACCATTGCCAGCCCTTCTTGGCGGTAGTGGGGCGGAGCTATCAATGGTGGGTCTCGAGCCACGGTTGACTTCTTTTGTCTCTCTTATTTTTTGAAAAAAAAATATTTATTTTAATCATTTTTAGAATAAAAAATTATATTTAGATCAAAATGATGTTGTTTTAAACTTATCCTTCTTTCTTTAATGTTAGGACCATGTAGGAGAGAGAAATAATAAAAAGTCACGTTAGTATTTTTTATTAGCAAAATTGGATAGAGTTAACGAAAAAACTTGATTACACTAATTTAACAAGTTTTATGACTTGATTATGCTTTTTGTAATTTTTATGATTCAATTGTACATTCGCAACAAATTCTATAACTTTTAGTGCATTTATCCCTTAATTTTAAGTTGCTAATATGGTCTTAAGTGGTTTGAAAGGTCATGTTATGGAAATTCACATGGGATTCTGTTGCAAGAGTGCAAGAAGTGGTTCAAGTAGATCTTTGGAGGCGAAAATGTGGGTGAATTTTAAGTTCAGGCTAACATGGTATCCCCTAAAATGTTTTGTTTTTCGACCAAAAAAAAAAAAATGTTCTGTTCGGGTCTTTTTGCCTTGTTAGTCTAACTTGGTTAATCAATGGGGTTGGTTCTGTTTGCAGGGATTTTTACTATTCTACAGTGGAGAGCTTGTGATTAAAATGTCTCCTTTCCAATTTTGCAGATAAAACTTGATTACCCCATACAGTATTTGACTTCATATTTTGGTTACCTACTAGATGTTGGAGCTGTTGTTATTCGTCCCCTCACGCTTCAGAGCAACAAAAGAACTTACGGGCCATTTGGTATTGAGCAACAAAAGAACTTGTGAGGCATATAATGAAGCCATTATGAAGAAATTCCAAGAATTACGAAGGAAACTTTGAGCTTATTTTGATTATGAGTTGGGAATGGGAATTAAACTTTATGAGATCAAATCTCCTGTTATTCTTTAGTAGCTTAGTGGTAGAGCAATCGATTGTTTATTAGAGCGTGAATAATAATATTTTTGATCAGAAATTGATTTTTGGAAGAAAATTAGATTATTTTATTTTTATTCTTAGATGAGTTTCTAAGCAAAAAAATGTGTTTAATAATAACACAAAATTTCTATTCTCGGAATAAAAATTTATTTAATAATGAAAAAAATTTCACTTTCTCAAGTGGCGATGGCAAGGGGAGGGGGCGACGACCAACAGTTGCGAAGCAACGACCAATGGCGGTTGGTGGTCGTGGGTCAATAAGAAACTCCTCCGGGTGAGAAATAAAAAAGAAAGAAATAATTTCTAATTTATATTCTAGAGATAGAAAAGTAAAAAAAAATTGTTTCTAATTTTTATTTCAAACCCATTTTTAAAATAAAAATCGTTCTAGAAATAAAAAAATAAAATTATTTTATTAAATAGATTTCTATTTTAAAAACAAGTTTAGAATAGAAAAATAATTCTGATAAAAAATAAAATAATTACCATGCGTAGCCTTATTGAGAAGTCGTAGGTTCGAATTCTATTTGGCGAAATTTGATTCATTTCAAATTAAATCCATTTAGAATTAAAGAATTCAAAATGAAATGGTTTGATTTAGTCATTAAAGTTCCGTTCATCTTAAGAAAAGCGAATTTTTCGGTATTCATTTCACGAAAAAAAAATTTATCGAGAAAAAAATTTCTTCTAAAATGATGAAAAATATTATTCACCTCGCGAGCATGAGCCCTTGGCTCGCCAATCTAGCAAGGACCGAGGTTAGCAAGCTCGAGACTCGCCCAATGGGCGATGGACTCCTCCATTTGGTGGATGCGGTTGAGCTTTTTTGCGGAGGGGGCGGAGGCGGGTGGTGGTGGCCCAAGTGGAATACCGGCGCTTGGAGAGGACGCTGGTCTTGATGACGTCCTTAGAGGGCAGAAATAAGAAGATGCGGTGGATCACGATGTCGCCAGGGCTCGAAGGAGGAGGAGGAGGAGGTCGGTTTCGACCGGTCGCAAGAGCATCTGCAGCGGATGACGCCGTGGACGGAGGTCTCCGCCATGGAATTGAAAATCCTAGGGAGGGTTTCTGCGATTTTGCCTCGACTTTTCCGGAGAGTTCACTTCTTCTCTCTCCTTTTTTACGCTGCCACTGTGACCAAGAAAGACCTTTTGACTAGTCTAATTTTTTTTTTCTCTTTTTTTTTTTTTTTGGGTCCATTTTTCTTACTTCCTTTTTCAATTTTTCATCACAATTTTCTCCCGGAGCAAAGCAAGCAATGGCCAATTGATTATAATAGAAAATTATCATTATTATATAGTGAGAAAAAAATAAAATTTTCTAATCATGTTAAGTGGTGCACATCCAAATAGTGAAGTCTGAAATATATTTTCCTTATCAGATATCAAAAAATATTTTTTAAGACTTTTTCAGATTTTAATTCAATACCAAAAAATATTATTTTTTATTTTTTAAAATATTTATTTTTAAAAATTATTCATTTTTAACGAAATGAAGATGATGAACTTTTCATTTCCTTTCAAATGGTGAAAAGCTCGCCAGATTTCATGAAGGCGTGGAAATCATGGGGGATCACATACACATACCATTATTGAGAACTGATTGTAATACTGTTTTTTTTCTTCGCTGACTCGGTCAAAAAGGGACTTGAAAGGAAAGTGGGTTATCTTTGTAAGGAAAGAGGAGCGCAGCTTCACGGGCGGAAAGAGAGAAGAAAAGGAAGAAAGGACAGATAAAAGTAAAGGAAGAGGAAGGGAAGGCTGGACTAGTGAGGAAGGATGAATACAAATCGAGAGAGAGAGGGGAGAGAGGGGCAGTGATTTCTTCAGCACAATACATATCGACAAGACAAAAACCATGTCTCCGTTTTCTTCTTCTTCTGCTTCTTCTCATCGATGGAAACACGAGGTATTCGTGAGTTTCAGAGGCCGGGATTTGAGGAAGACGTTCATAGCGCACCTCTTCGGAGCCCTGAAACGGTATAAGGTTCGCCACTTCAGGGACGATGACAAAGATGACATTGGGGAAATGATCGGGGTCAAGCTCTCCAGAGCGATCCGCTCCGCGAGGTTCGCCCTCGTCGTGTTCTCCGAGAACTATGCGGAATCCAAGTGGTGCCTGAACGAGCTGGTCCAGATCCTCAAGTGCAGAAGGAAGCTCAAGAAACAGGGCCGCGTGGTTATTCCTGTATTTTTTCGTGGCGTGGAAGCAACCGATCTTTCGAACTGGACTAGCGAAAGAAAATTTGGGCAGGGTTTTAAGAGGTTGTGTAGGAAAACGAGTAACAAGAGACAGATTCGAAGATGGAAGCGGGCCCTAGCAGAGGCTAAGGCAGATTTCGGGTTTCCATTTGCAGAACGACGCCAATGGGTACGTACCTGTCCCTGTCCTTCTTACTCCATGTCGAAGTTTAGTATCGCCATCTGTGGTTTGTTAATTCCTTTTCTTTTTTATTGTTTCTTTGTTTTGTCTACTGCTTTGTAGATGGAATTTGTGTGTAATCGACAGAATTCATTAAGGGAGCGGAACAAGTAGAAGCCTTTTTCGACTTTCCTGAAAAATTTATTGCCATTTTTGAAAAATTATGAAAAGAAGGAAAAAATTTTATATGTAAAATAAGGATAACTCCAAAAATCATCCCGGCTTTTCGTTCTAATATCAGTTTTTTTTTTTTTTTTGGTAAGGTACGTTCTAATATCAGTTTGCATCCTGAATTTTGAAAATTTGCAATTTGTACTCCCAAACAGAATCCTCGTATCCAAAAGAGCAATCTATGCTCAAACTCATCCAAACCTTAAAGCATTCCCCCTTCCTCCTCTTTTCGGCCACGGTTGGTGTTGAGCTCGACAGGCTGTGGCTCAGCTACGGTGGCGGCTGGTGGCAAGTAGCGATGGCACAGCAGGCATTGGCGATGCCGGGAGGGGAGGGGCTGAGCAGCGAGTGATGGATGTGTTAGGATTTTGTGTGAGTGAGTTTTTACATGAGTGAATTTATAACGGTGGAAGGGAAAAAATTGGAAGGAAAAAAAGAAGAAGACAATTTTGTTAGTAGGACCAAATGTTGGTGGTTTGTTTCGTAAAATGTTTTTCCAAGAAAATGATTAGTTTTCCTTTACTAGTTGATGTGTAATCAAATATCTTTTTCTGATGTTTGCATCTCATTGAAAAATTATTTCAATTTCATAACTTCATTTCAGAAAAAAATTTGATTTTATAATTTTTTATTTTTTATTTCGATTTTTAGTTATTTTTATTTTTAAATTACTTTTCTTTTTTCTTTTCTTTCTTCTTTTCTTCTTTTCTTCTTTTTCTTTTTTCCTTCTTGTTCTTCATTACTCCTCTACTTCCTCGCACGCCATCCTTGTCTACTTGCTCTGTCGCTATCTATTGGCGATGGTCGCAACCAAGCTTTGCTTTGCCAGCACGTTTGAGCCGAAAGCTCACATGGATTTAGCGAGGCAAGCTATGAGCTCATCAACCTCGACCGAGCTTGAGTAGGTGAGAGTGGGCTTGCCTAGATTGGCCAAGCCTCGAGCTTGCCGGCCTGTGTCTTGACCGGTCATCATCGATGGTGGAAGAAGGGAGAAGGAGGAAGAAAAAGAAACAAAAGAAACAAAAGCACCTAGAAGCAACCAGAATGCTCTTTTTGGGTTTGCAAAACTTGAGGTGTAAATTAATATGATGTTGAAATATGAAGATGCTTTGTGATAATTTTCCATAGAAAAAAGAAAAAGAAAAGTCAGAGCAAAAGGCCGTATCCAATATTCCCCAAGTTTGTAGTGGGCATTGTTGAGAATTTGGGAACAAAAATGAAAACTATAAACTGAGGCAAATGCAAACAAGATAGATCCTCTTTTCGAATTAGTTCAATCCAAAAAATGTATAGTAGGGTCAACTATCTTTCTTCAGCAAAATTTTGAGGTTTCATACCCTTTTTGGGCCAAATTTTGCGGTTTCATACTTAAAACATGACAACATAGGAGAACTAGGGAAAAGTATTGTCAAAATAACTTATTTTGCTTAATATTTGCTGCTTGGACTTTGCTAATATAATAGTCTTTAGACTACTATTAGAGTAATTGAGATACAAATTTTCAAATGAGTGAACCCTATAATGATTTTTAATTATTTTAATTAATTTTTTAGTTCAAAACAAATTGTTATCTCATAGTAGATTAAAGATAATCATAAAAGCATTTCTCTTATTGTTTTTGAGGCCTTTTAGTGTTGCTTCTTCGAATGCATGGTACGGTGCAACGCAAAACGATAGAGAAAGGCCATGAAAAACAAAGTAGGCGCACCCTCCTCTGCCGCAGGATGAGGTTGCTATGGAAAGTAGAGCTTAGTTGATCGCCATTTCTTCGTTGCGCATGCCAATGCCTGTGGTGATTTAGTCAAGCCCGATATACAGTAGAAATTTGAGTGCAAGTCTTATCTATGTTGTCTCTAGGGATATAATGTGCATGTTTATTTCCTCATACACATCGCTCGTATAATGTTTTGTACTGACATTTAACAACAGCAATGAAGCGCAGCTCATTAAAAAAATAATCAAGTCCTTACGCAAGAAGTCTGGTCGACATGCCATCGAGGCAGAACCTACACAAGGTCGTGAGGAGGGGTATGAAAGGGGAGCACAAGGTCGTGAGGAGGGGTATGAAAAGGGAGCATACGCTGGTGGAAGGCAAATTGCTGTCCATGTTAACCCGGGTATCAACTCCATCACCATCGATTATGATCAAGACGGGTCTTTGCTGGGTTCATACACTGGTGGAAGGCAAATTACTGTCCGTCTTAACCCGGGTATCAAATCCATCACCATCGATTTTAATCAAGACGGGTCCTTGCTGTGTTCTTTGGTGCAACGCAGACATCCTGACTGTAAAAACATTCCGGTCAGTACCATGTTACTCGTAAAAGTTTCATTGGGCTAAAAGTTCCTTGCATCTGGATCATCATAGTTAAGAGATGGATGGAAGTATGCGTGCTTCAATCACGAATAAGCATATGAGTAAGAAGCAATACCCCATCATATGATCAACATACACAATATAGTATTGTTGAAAAGAAGTTCATGTAGAGGGAACAATAGATCAAAAGGACGGAAAAGAGTATGAAAAATTTAAGTTTCATCCATGAATCAAAGTACTTCTTAATCTTGAAAGAGAATGGTAGACATTTACAAAAGTTCTTGCAATTCTTGCAGGTCGAACTCGATTATCCAAATGAACACCTGGCTTCAATCACAAGCCAAATTAGAGACTTGCGAACTCAATCTCTCCAACTCGACACCCGCAGAAAGACATATGGAGCGTTTGGCTTTGAAGAAGGGCAATCTTTTCATTTTCCACAGGTCAGTGGCGGAGGAATTACTGGGCTTCATGATGGCAGCCATCTTGATCCAATTGGAGCGCACTTTGGGGATGATTATTGTACAGCCATTTCGAACAATGAAATACATACATCTCACGTCAAGGTTTTCGAGGCTTTTGGAAGCGCTGGTGAAACATCCTGGGATCTTGTTGACAAAGAGGGGATTGCTATTGGCTCCGCAGACTTCATTGGGTCCATTACTTTTGAAGTCAATGACGCCACCGGCTTCGAACCGCAAAGCATCTATGGTACAAATGGCGGGGGGATACTTTCGAGGTTGTGTCTAGACTCTTCCTTTTTCTCCCTTTTCCGTTTCTACTCAAATGTCATAAGTTTATTTTTCTAGCTTATTATAAAATTAGTCGATTACGGCATGATGGACCAGTGCTCATGAAAAGCTCATACCAGAGCTACGTGAGGATCGGTACGATTGTTAGAAAACCAATCGGAACAATTAGTGACTTCACTTTATTAAAATTAGGCTTAGGCAAAGACAAACCCAGCCACAAACAAAAAATAAGTCAACTTTCAATTTACAAATTGAAATGTGCTACCAAATTGATTAAAAATGTAATTTACACAAATCTTATCATATGTATTTTATTGTATAAATCCGAGCTGTATTTCAATAGAGATTTACCAATTCATTTGCTCATTGAATGATGCAATATATAGTCACTGACGTCAAATATGTCCTTTTGTGGCCTATTTGTAGGTTAAATCAAAACACGGAAAACATGTATCTTTTTTTTTCTCGATATTTCAAAACGTATGACAGTCACGCTCCAATCAACTCATTCATATTCCAAGCCAACAATGAAACGTCAGGACCCATCGGTCAAGACGAAGGGGAGTACTTTTTCTTAATATCAGAAGCTGGCAAAGTTATCAAGATTTTCTGGATAACTGATGATTTTCTCCCTATCGGAGTCAGGCTTTACTTTAACAAGCTCTATCCTTTCAAGTATATGGGATTATTTGGGTGGCCAAGTGAGTCAGAGTGGAATGATGGCAATCAGCACAACACTAAGACGAAAATCATTGCTGAACTCAATTTAAGTGGAAAGCGATTGCTTCGATCACTCGCATTTCAGTATGAAGAGAAGAATAAAGAATTGTGGCAATTGAAGAGACAGGGTGGCATTGATGACGTTAGGTTCCATACAGTAATAGTAAGAACCAAGACCTTCATGGTATGTCCCGTACATACATATACTTTGTAAAAACCTTACGAAACTGGCATTGCCCTTATTGGCAGGAGACTCTTTCGCAACTTGAATGATGAGTTTGATGATTATGTCTATTATTGCAGATCCAAATATCTTCTCCAAAAGAGTATTTGACTTCAATATCTGGGTATCCTTTTGCATCTTCCAAAGAACCAATGGCAGGTATCGGATCTCTCACTTTTCAAACCAACAAGAGAATGATCGAACCTATTGGTGATGAAGAGGGAAGGTATTTCTCATCTCCTGCAACTGGTGGCAAAATTGGTGGATTTTGCGGGCGGAGTGAAGAACATTGTGAAGTGATTGGAACATATTTTGAACCTATCTCGCATCTCAACCCAATTGAATCAATTGAGCCATTTGTAGGCTCAAGTGGAGAAACTTGGGATCATGGGAAATTCAAAGGTGTGAGGGAAATTGAGGTACAGCATGACATTAATATCCATTACATTAAGTTTGTGTATGATGGCGGTAACCAAAGTTACCAAGTTACGTACAAAGGCTGCACCAAAGGAGACTACCCCAAGGTCACCACGGTTAGCGTCTTTTTCCCTTTTACATTTATCTGACCAGTCAAGATGATCTTGATATGTGTTTTGTCATGTGATTTAGTAAACTGCACTCAACAAATAGGTCTGTGTTTTGTTACATGATTTAATAAACTAAACTCAACAAATAGATCTTGTTTACATCGCTCATCCAATTTTAACATATGCTTTTGAGATTGTTCAGGTTATATTGGATTATCCACAAGAGTACTTGACATCGATGTTTGGTTATACGCGAGATGGTGCTATCCAATCGCTCACATTTTATAGTAATAAAGGAAGATACGGTCCCTTTGGCAAGGAGACGGGGAAGTACTTTTGGTATCCATTGAATGGAAGTAGAATCACTGGCTTTTATGGAACACGGGACCCTGAAAACGAGACTCTCAAATCCATAGGACTATATGTGGAGCCCATACCGAACATGCATCCTTTCAAAACCGTTGGACCCATTGGAGGCTCTGGTGGGACTGAATGGGGCGATGGAGTGCATACTGATGCAAGGGGATTTCGTATGAGTTTCGACAAAGCAATTAAGGCTATCGGGATTGCATACGACAACAATGGTTCCTTCATGTCAGGCTCTGAACACGGGAATGGATACGATAACAATGGTTCCTCCGTGTCGGGCTTGGAACCCGGCGAAAGATGCAAAGGTAACTACAAGGAGGTTAATCCGAATCTCAATCTCTCTCTCTCTCTCTCTCTCTCTCTATTTGTCTTTTCGCTATCTGTGAGTCTTTCATGCATGTGTTGCTTTTCATAACGTTCTTAGTTTCATGAAGCACAGTATCTTTCCATCGAAGACGGAGACACTTATTATGGCTTCTTATATCTAGAGTTTAAGTTTCGAATCTTCATCTGTTCTCACGAGTACAACATGTTTCGCTTTGCTATTCTTGCAGTTCTTGCTGGATCATGTTCAATTTACCATCCACGACCTGAAAATATTTTCCAAAAGCCTATTACGGGCTGTTCATTCCGGAATTCCAGCAAAAGCGACATAAACTGACGTGATTTCATATCCCGTCACAACAGAACGATGGCTGGATTGTTGGCTTTTTCGGAAGGGCGGAAAGATATCTAAATTCTATTGGAGCACGTTTGGAATCATACTCAGATTAAACCCATCCCTCTCCCAGCTTTCATTTCTCTTTGGCATGTGATTTCAAGAATCTTCTTCTTTGTTTCTCTATTGAGATGACGATGAAATAACTTCCAATTCGGGAGCACGTTGATTGTTGGTTTCCAGATTCGGTTGTTGGTGTTCTTCAATGTTCTTCAGAGAAAGCTGCAAGCGTTTAATGTAGAAGAGCTACTGAAGCGTGAAGATAAAGAAAGCCAACAAAGGTCACTGAAGAGTTCTTCCTGGATTGCTACACTCGTCTTCAAATGCATTTATCGTATTGCTTTTGTTTGTGTGCTCTTGTTAACTTTGTAGACTTTCTTGTTTTTCTTCATTTGAGGTTGTGAGACATTTGTGCTAAGTTGCGTGCGTCCATCCACTATAAAATGTTGTGAACTTCAGATTTGTGGATGCACGTGCACCCTCGAAGCAACATCATTTGCATTCCAATATTTGTGCTCTTGTTCGAAATTTTGAAAGTTATCATTATTTTTCTCGTTACAACAGTTGCGCTTAATTTGATGAGTAACTATGAGATGCTTTTGATGAATAACTATTCACAGAGGCACAATTGAGGTTATGCTTGGATGGGAAAACTAGTTGTAAAATAGAGGAAAATGAGAAACTTCTCAACCAGGACATAAACCTTGGATTTTGGATAGATCTGAGAATTAAAAAAGCACTACATCTTTCACCTTGGCTCATGAATTGGGAGTGAAATTGTTTAAATGATTAATTTTAACTATATATATAATTAATCCATTGCGAATACTAATTTGAGATAAAAAAGAATGAAGAGTGTAAGAAAGTACCCCTTGTAAGGAGAATAATTCCTCTGTTGCAACTCATAATCCTATGTGTCAACCTTAGTAGCAATCCCTAAAAAAGACACAATTGCTATATATTTGTATAGATACAGATTTCACAAACCCAACTTGGTGGATATTTCATTCTTATTCGTGCTCATTTCTATTTCAATGGAACCGTTATTCCACCCCTATTTTATTTGATTTCGCAAGCTAAATGGCCCAATTTAGTTATGTGGTTGTGCAGAAGAATGCCCAGACTATATGTGAACCAAATGTGTAAATTTTTCTTTGGGAAAATTCCACCGAAAAACTCAAAATGCCCTATTTTTTTAAATAGAAGTTTGAAATGGATATTATTTCAAATAAAGATATGAAATAGCTATATTTGTTTCAAATAAGAGTATGAAGTAACCATGATTGTTTCAAATAAGGACTTGACCTTATTGGTCACTGGCAAGCTAAATTTTTCAGCCTATTAATGACGTTTTCATCCACATCTTTTCTTTTCTTTCTCTTTTTTTCTTTTTTTCTTTGCCAACGTTGGCCGGCGAGGGCTTGGTGGCCTTGGCCGGCAAGGGCTCGCTGACCCTGGTTGGCCACGGGAAAGGGCCGGCAAGGGCCTAGTAGTGATGAGCTGTCTAATCAAGGTGCCGTTGGCTGCCTCCGAGGATCGCTCTAGGGGCTAGCCATGCTCCTTTCTCATCTTTCCAAGGACCGGTCTGGGATGGTTGGAGCGGTACACAGTGATGCCATTTTGCTCATCAGCCGCCTCCAACCTCAACAATGAAAGATTGCTGGGTGAGGATACTGAAATTGTTCTGTTAGCCGTACGTTGCAATGTGATATTCTTGACATATGGAATAATACTCATTAATCAGTTTTAGCAGAACAGAAATTAAATGGAAAACAGAGAGAAGAGGCGAGATTGAAATGTCTGAGTTAGGTGAGAAAAGGGTTGTGCTCCTTAAGTCACGGCCGTTTCCTGGGAATGCATAGCTTACCTACCTGCACTCAACAAGTGCTCCCTAAAGTTAGGAATCCGATGATCCTAAGCCGGACATCTAAAACATTCAATTTATTTTCCCCTGCGAATTGTCTCTTTTTTTCTCATTTAAGTTCGGGGAGAATATGTTTTTGTTTCGTCCATCAAAGTTTAATTTCTATCTCACTTTTTTCAAGTACGAAACACTCCAAGTGTCAAAACTTACCATAGAGACCACTTAAATGCCAAAAGTTTGGAAAGTTATACTTAAGTATCAAATTTAGAGAAAAATAGATCATTTAAATGCCAACGGCGAGAAATTCCTACTAAAATTCTAACGTGACATTTTTCCGATGTGTTAAGCTCAAAACGATGTCATTTTGACAACGACATATCTTTTAATATGAATATAAATAAATAAAAATAAAGAGAGAGAGAGAGAGATCCATAGCAAGCTTTAGCGAGGGCTTGCACAACCCTCACTACTGCTACCCCAACGTCACCATTAAAGGCCGGCGCTAGCAGGGCGAGGGTCGACCGAGGTCGTTGGGCTCTAACCAATGGCCGACAATCCAGGCCAATCGACGGCAAGGGCCTATAAGTCCTCGCCCATATCTGGGTTGAGGGTTGCCCTAGTGGAAGACTGCCCTTAGCCCGATTGGGTGAGGGTTGCGACCTTCTTCCAAATCTGGGCAAGGGCTTACAAGCTCTCGCCGTCGATCGACCAATGTTGCCAACCACTAGCCAGGGCTTAGTGCCCAGTTGACCGTTACCTAGCTAGTGCTGGCCCTTCTGGTGATGGTGGGGCGATGACAATGAGGCTATGCAAGCCCTCGCCAAAGGTTGTTATAGATTTTTTTAATTTAGTTTTTAATTTAATTTAATTTAATTAATATTTATATTAAAATTCAAATCAAAGACAAAACAATGTCATTTTGGCTTTCCTTTGCTAACTCAGCTTTTCCGGCGAGCCACGTAGATGACTTATATTATTAAAAATAAGACATATAAGATTTCTAGCATCTTTTGTTGAATTTGGCACTCAAATGTAACTATTTTTCAAAAAAAGTAGCACTTAAATGTACCTTTCAAAACTTTTGGCACTAAGTGTTCTCCGTGTCAAGTTTTGGCATTTAGGTTTTACTTCTGTCCACTTTTTTCGAAAACTGTGGAGCACTAAGAGAATGGGGAGTATACTCCAATTTTTCTCAGGATATCTCCAAGTGTTCTTATCTTCTTTACAGATAGAAATGTTGAATATGTGACTAGGGAGTCAAATAGAGCCCGAAAGAATCGAACTTGAGACCTTTTAGCTGATAGGATGTGATGATTTGTGTGACCAATGCTAATTATTCAAAAGGTTGAGACTATTAGATAAATGCATGGTTTAATATTTAAATATTTTAACTACATGTAAGTGATACCTACGAATCTCCGCTTTTTGATAAATAAATAAAAAAAATCTTCCATCATCTTGTATAACTCAACTAAACAAGCAAAGAAGTATTTTAAGTGCATTTTTATGAATATGCTTTTTAGGTTTAAATATGCCCAGTGATAATATTGTCTATATGTCTCATTAATCTCCTCAAAAGTTTTTTTTTTTTTTTTTTTGGGAAAATTGTCCAAAAAATCTAAACATATTACACTTTTGTCAATGAGCACTAAATCTTTCCACTTTTTGTCAATTGAATCCATCTAGATAATTTTAAATAGAATTCACTAAGTAGTTACGGCTAGTGCTAATGTGGACAAAAATTATTAATTTATTAATAATTTTTTAAAAAATTTGAACTATTTCTATATTTTAATTTTTTTCTTTTCCTTTTCTTATTTTTTCTTCCCTCTTCTTCTTTTTCCGATCACCCAACCTCCAACAAGGTCACCCTTGCCAAATCCAATGAGGTTGAACCTCATTAGAGGCCAACGAGGGTCAAGCTCACCGGTCTCTGGTGAAGAATGACCTCTTTGGCCTTGGACAAGGGTGAGCCTCGCTCGTGGCTGGCAAGGTTGCCCCTTCTTGCTTTGGGTGAGGGCGAGGGCCTCGCACTCGCTTGTCTCTGACGAGGGCGACCCTTGCTAGCTTCTAAAATTAAAGTAAATATATCAGTTATACTATTAAACCCATACCATGCGCACAAATAAATATATATTCAATATAAGCCCTAAAACCTGCAATTCTAATAGAGTTTAAAAGGGAAATGGAAAAGGAGAAACATCACAAACGAACTTCCTTTTTTTGGTCGAAGACAAGGAAACGTTTACTTAGCAATAAAAATATAAAAATAAATTGTTCTGCGTTGTAGCATTATTTATGTACCGCCATCAAACTAAGAGCTTACTTTCTGTTTGAGGAATCCCATATTAATAATTTGATGCCTCGAAGCGAATGGCTTCTTCAATATGGGGCTTGGGCAGTGGACACGCAGGTCGCTTTTCAGGCATAACACATAAGTAAGGCAAATTCAATGTTGCTATACCATTTTAGAAATATAATACTGGATAAAATGAGATGATTAATTTTTTTTCTAATTATTATAAGGAACATGTTTAACTGATGTTAAGGTAAGTGAAAGGAAATGGAGCGCTGCGACGATGTGACTCTACCTCGGAATCTACCAAACTTTATTATTATTTATTTATAGATATATGTATGATAAATTCGTAAGCAATATAGTAAGCCAGAAGGAGTGAACTATAAAATATGAGGAAAGAACTAACTGTGCCAACGCATGTGGGTCCCGGAGAGATATCCTTTATGAACAAGGTTTGGAACTTCAAGAAGATTCTACTGTTTAGATTTTCCACATGAGGACGCTAGTGGTCTAATGTCAATCATTTTTCCCCTTTAATATTGATAAAATAAGAACATAGGATAACATTACCTGTCTGATGGAACAAGAGAATAGAGATTAATAGCGAATCTTCATATCGTAACCAAGCTTTTGAAAAGCCAACACCTAGCCACAAAAGTATACAGATAACTAAGTTCTTTCCGAATCGACATTAAAATAGAGATGTCTCTGCTAAATCAGGAGCAATTGAGTCACTGCAAAGATACTCCCCACGTGCTTGAACACCCAAACAATCAGAAGGAGAGAACCATCCGCAACAGGAGCTAAGCCGGCTTCAGCTTGTCTTCAGAACATCATAGAATGATGCAGGCCTCTTCTTAGATCCACAGAGTTCCTGAAAGCAAGAGAAAAATAGGCAAGTGATAGCATTCGTCTCTCAAATTACTTGAAGAATTAGCGCTCGAGATGAAAAAAGTTATACCTCAACTACAGAGGCCAGGCGCAAAATTGAAGCTTCACCCCATGGACGGCCCATCAGTTGCAAACCAATTGGAAGGCCTTGCTTATCATACCCGATCTGTGATATTCACAACAAAAGTGATGGGATGAGCTACATATGACTGCACTAGAGTTGATGAATAAAATGACTTAGTGCAGTAGCAAAGAATGCCGTTGGAAGGCTAATGCAATTTGTTCTTCAGCTGGCTCAATGAGCTATAGCTCAATTTCTTTGCGTGATGTTAGCTGTCAGCTGTCTATAAGTGACAGTTTTTGTGCAAATGAAGAAAAGAATTCCAGATGCAAAAATCACATGAAATTGCAAACACAAAACCCAGTGCCACTCACCGGGACAGAAATGGCAGGGAGACCTAGAAGATTTGCAGCAATGACGAATCGCATAAGGTAACCTGAAATAAAGAGAGTGCATAAGCTACTCAAGAATTGTCCCTTGTCAAGAATGTCTAATTGAGTATCAGTGAAAAATGTCACATTGAGTATCTGGAACTTGTTATTGCAATTAAAGCAAGATGTACACAAAACTTATGGTTTCAATGCAATTTGTGCGAAAGGACGGTTACTATCAAACTGGAGATTAATAACGCAACTGACAAACCTGTAACCTGCAAATTCGTTTCCCCATATTTAAGGGCACTAGGAGGTATTTTAGGCGCTGTCATTCTGTAATAAACAATATTTTTGTCAGTTGAAAATCTATGAGAAGAATTAAGCTAACGTTGAAGGACTGAAAACCCAAAATTTGATTATTGTGATTCCGATTCAGTCTGCCAGGCCATGGAAGCAGAGATTACATTTTTAAATCCAATTATGCATACTACCGGCAAGGGAAAAAACAATGCTTAATTCACATCATCAAGCATTGAAATTGTGTCCTCAAATGGAAACACCAAGTTGAGCTAATCACAATATGACATACCCAGTAGTCGGCGTCACTATGATATCAACTTTCTTGAAGATCTCCATATGATGGTACATTAGTCTTCTCCTGAAATCAGTTATCGGCATCACCACCATGTCTAAGAATAATTTAAGAAAGAACTGAATGAGATTGTGATTACATTTTCAAATGACCACATCAAAGACATATACCTATACTGAATAAACTAGGTTCAATGGTTGCAGCAGCTTCAGTTATGATATAGCTAATCTAAAAACTGAACATGAATAAGTATAGGTATTCAGACTTCTGCCTAGTTGAAGACAGTGGGAGGACATGAAATATTTACATGATGGGTGCAAGTATCTCATGCCAAGAATAACATGCAATTCCTCTCTCTCTCTCTCTCTCTTTTTTTTTCTTTTTTGGCTCACCTAAGACATTGGGCAGCAACATAATCTGATGCAGTGAATGACCGGAACAGTGCCATGCTAGTCCGCGAATCATAATTCAACTCTGTACCTTTCCTGAGAAAAGTGAGAATAGGATATTCAGTCTCAAAATGAAATATTGATTACAGAAAATGAACATAACCTTCATGTCCATTGATAGGCAAACAGATTATGATGCTATTGCAGGTACATCATAGCGGCAGACTTACCCATTCTCACAGTCAGGATTCAATCCATTTAACATCGCAGATCCAATTGAAACTAGATGAGCAGTGCGCATCTCATGGAGCTCAGGTATAACAATCTCTACCACCTTGTACACATATAAGTCAAATTAGGAACTCAGCAATCCATATGAACGAAAAGACAGAATAATGCCTCGTGCAGTGAACTCGACAAGAGAACCAACTCATTAGCAAAAATAGAGATAGTGAGTGAGGAACACGAAACAAATATGGAGAGAATAAATTTACTTTAAGCTTTAGATACATACAACTCTAGGGAATAATCATGTAACTTTGGAAGGCCTATGCAATTGAAGCAGAACTTACTTCACAGCCATGGGTCTTGGAGAGCTGATTCAGAATATCCTCACATTTGTCGGAGATGTCAGTTGAATGGACATCATTGAACCACTGCAAACATTAATTTGTTCATGTAATTGGAAAGGGGGAAAAGAAAAAAAAAGGAAACATTCTAACATATAGGAATCTGCTATTACTGGAGTATATTTTCCAAGACGTAACGAGCCCACGGCATTTAAACTTTCAAGAGATGGAAAATTTGGCAAGCAAGGGGTGACTGCAAGAGATGGCACAAATTAGTAGTATTATGACAATTATCATACAAAAAAGTTTAGTCTGATCACAACCTACATAAAAAGAAGCCTTGACAGTAAGAGATCAATCGAGTTAGTAGCAACATGTACTTCAAAGTGCATGTCATAAATCAGGCATAGCTGCAATTTTTGCTAATGAAGATGATACACTTACAGGTTTTAAAATGTTTCTGTCTATAGGATTGGATCCCAAGATTGCAGCATACCTGATGTAGCATTGCCAAGATGATAATTATACGATAAATAAGAGAAATTAAAGAAGTAACTGAAGTTAAACAGTAAGGACATCAAGAAAATAGCTGAAAACTCAAGCCATGAACATGATATTGTTACAGAGATCTCTGTGTGATTGTTGCTTCTACTAAGGTAAATGAGTCCTACTGTTATGCCTAAGGACTACATCATATGGTCCTTTTGGCAGTTCATACTGTGGAGAGCTATGAATAATGGCAAGTGTGACCTGCTGGAGGTTGCCAGGCAGTCTCATAAAGAAGCAAAAGTAACTCTGAAGACATTCAGATCTTCAATTATAAGGACTTAATATGATTGCATGGGACAGAAGTCACTTTAGCTTTTTAAATTCCAAAGAATCCAAATTAATCCTTTACCGTTCCTTTCTTTGCAGTTTGAACTGTTACCGCACAGTCAGAGAGAAATCACATGCTTCCCAAGTCAAATAAGTTATTAACCTGTCTTTGTTTATGCACTGTTATCTGAAAGTTGAAATATAAAACTTGCATGCTAACCTGTTCCAACCTATGGTACAACAATTTGAATCCTACGACAATGGAAATAGGAGGAAACAATGATCCCTAATGTTGGGATCTGAACTTAAAATTTTTCCCTGAGTAAACTCATTCCCTAATAAGTCAAGACAAGCGGCAAAGAATAAGTGCCATCACCAATAAATCAATGATCATTTCAATGCCTACAGCCACAAAAATTGTTGATTTCCACATTAAGGTTATAAACATTAAATCTTTATTGAGCTGAGGGAGTAGTGCGTAACATCCAGCTAACAAGTACAGAATACTTACACTAGAGTGACATCTTCCACCGATGATGCAATTGGTCCAATAATTTCCACAGTGCCGGACTCACATAGTGAACTGCAAAGAATGGCAGAACTCTTCTAGCAAACACAATATCAACATGATTCACACTTTTGTGTACTGAACCCTATAGTAGGTCCCTAACATTCATAAAAGGAAAAAAAATTCAAAATCTAACCCTCTAAGACTTGTTCGCCCATATGTTGTTTTCAGTCCGACTACTCCGCAAAGGGAAGAAGGTATTCGAATTGAACCTGTCTTGTTAGGTGAAGTCAGTGTCAGCATATAATACATGGTAAGCACAAGCCAAACAGTAGGACACTAGTACAACCAATTCCAGAAGCAACAATTGCTGCTGGTCCAGAGGAAGATCCACCAGTGTACCTTTCGGGGGCATGAGGGTTCCTTGTTGTTCTGCAGATACATAACCAATGAATTTTACGTTAAAGTTTGCAAACAAAAACCATACAATGAAGTGTGCACAGATTGAGAAATGGACATGTGCCAATTCATATATATGAAAGAGGGAGGGTAACCGAATGAGATAAGCCAAATTGAGTGGTGAGTCTATCATTTGTTTTGATGAAAAGATGAGAAGGATAAACCATTTCAAGATCATTTTTGCACAAGAAAAAAGGAGAGAAGTGAGAAGGCAGATACATTCTCGTGAGAAGAAAATTACTATAATCCCTAGGATGAGCAGTATTATCATTGACCAATATTGTGGAAAGTGGAAATGAATTCACTTTTTATTCAAATATCATTGTATGTGACATATGCAAACAATGCAGGTATTATTAACTTGTGGTTACATGGACTGATAGGAAAAGTAGATGAAATGGCTTTAAGCATGACAAGGTCAACAAAAGCAGTCTCAAAGCACTTCAGAATTCCTTTAGAAAAAGTCACCTGTAAAAGAAACTTCCACTGGAAGATTGACTCACATCGAGAACATGCATTGACTACACCTCTATATTTGATGTAGTGATCCATGTAAATAATTCTGATGAAAGATGAGGGACAATTTCTATGGAATGTCAATTCTGACAAGTTCCTGATACATCAGCAACATGCCAGCGCAGCAATTGGTTAAATGAATCTGCTGATTTATAGAATATCAGCTGCATGTTAAAATGCTATTTAAGCTTTCTTGCTCCCAAGCCTCATTTTTAGCTTGTGAATTACATGATTTCCACGTAATAAAACTCACCCATAATTTGGATTGTTTCCAGTTGTACCCATGCCTAACTCATGCATATTTGCTTTCCCCACGAAGATCACACCACAGCTGCGTAATCGAGAAACACAAACTGCATCTTCATTATTCGAATTAGTTTCATCCTTCCAAGTTGTTGCACCTGCCAAAGAAATTGTCATATATATAAACAGACTAAAGAGATGAACATCTTTTGAGAAACGACAAAGATGTCAACCAATTTTTACCCTTCATTATATGGGGGTGGCAACCTATGTCATCCTTAATTGCCATGAAAATCCCATCCAAGATTGATAATGGCTTCCCTGCATCAGAAATGCCATTAATTTAAGCCTCCTCCACAGCATCTAATGGCAGTGCACTGCACACCAAGCAGGAACCATACTTTGAAGGTGCAAAATCAACCATTTCAATGACTTAAGCTCATGTTCCAGTAGATTGCCTACCTTCCTCAAACCTCCTTGTGGAAGCAGCAGCTTGTTTCCTGACTTCCTCAGCGTCAAAAGAAACCAATAAAGGAGCTGGAGGTTTCTTATGGCTAAACTCCTCAATGACTGTAATAACCCGCTCTGCCACCTAATAATTGACAGTAAGACTTCATGTCTTGCTTTAGCTGATAATAGAGAGACTCCTACGTATTGATATGGACTTACCATGGATGGGGTTACAAGTTTAGAACGATAGCCATACGCATAATCCCGTATTTTCCAATAGCGAAATTCACTGAGATCCTCAATCCAGGAGTTGGCAGGATCATAGTCCGGAAGACATTTCAATGCTAATTCTACTCGGTCTTCAGGATTTCCATCTTCATCCAATAAGATGGTACCAGGCTCCGGATCTAGACAGTAATAGCTTCATCATAACATATATTTCTTATGGGAAGGATGCACTCTACTTGAATCTATTCTGAGTAGCATGTTAATCTGCTAATGCCCAGTGGGCCCTCTTCTTACTCTCCCTATACATTGCATTTGCCTGCAATGAATGCAATGCAAAGCATGCATAGGCTGAAAATAATAGGGGAAGAAAAGCAGGGGAGAGCAAGAAATTATTTCAGAAATTGCCTCTTTTTAAACTAAAATGGCTTCCCGAAATAGTCAGAAAAGTGATGTGAAGAGAGAGAAAGAAAGGAATACTCCAGTAAAAGTAAAAAGCATGCCAAGTACGAATTTCCTCTAGTTTGTCAATTAAAGAAAAATCAGAAAATTTATGGTTTGTTCAGCAGCGAGAAACATTTTCACTAAGATATCCCAAGTTCAGTTAAATAGATTGGTTCCGACCTGTTTTCTGTTAATACACAAGAAAACCACTAAAGCTAACTAGTCAAGGGGGAAAACCTTGAGGAGGAAATTCAGGTTTATACATTGGAGGCTCTGGTATCACAGTACACCTAAGAAACTGCCAATCACAAGAAAAGCCCAGTCACATTCAACCATCCAGCATTAAAGAAAGGAAATTTGCTTGAAGAATGCAGTATGCAAGAGGAAACAAAACCGCACCTCAACCATTCGATTCTTTTTCTGCAAGTAAGAGATAATAGCAGGGCCAATTAGTGGTGCCTCAAGTATCTTGACAAACAGCCTGAACGTGAGACCAGTTAGATGTGGAGCTGCAAGCAAGCCAGAAAGACTCAACCCAAGTCAGAATCTTGGCAAAAGTCATTTTTCACATGACCCAAAAACTCAAATGTCTATTTGTAGAAATTGCGAGCAAATCATCAACACTAGAAAGGAAAATGTAGTAGGATCTGGAACTGACCGTCAATAACTTCAGGCTCATACTTGACGGTAGACAAGTCGAGCTCCTCGGCCGGTATCATTACACGCTTCTTGCCCATGTTGAAGTAATTCTACCAGCAAAAAAAAAGGAAAGACCGAACTACTGTAAAATGTTAGTAAACTCCGGATCCTGTTGTAGTCATAGGAACATATGATCAATCATAGCTTCATACTCTACTAATCAGTTTAATGAAAAAACAAACTAATACGAGAATTATCGACTAGACAACCAACTCGCAAACTGGTAACAGCGGAAAAGACGGACAAAATGAAGCCAACGGTGGACACAAAGTGCTCGTCAGTCAAACAAGCAAATGATCGAACACCCATTACACACGATCGTTCGCGATCAGTTCTCCAGCAAGACAGGCGTCCCTCGCGGACCAAAATCACACACGATCGTAATGCACGCTCGACATACCTTGAAAGAAGAAATCACCCAAAAGGCGCAGAGAAATCCCGGGTTGCTCTGCTTCTCTCGCCAGCTGTGGAAAGAGATTGAGAAATTCCACCAACGGGGAGTCTGGAGTAGAAATGGACGGGGTCAGAGAGAGAGAGAGAGAGATAGAGATGGCGTCCGGCGTAGGCTTTGGTTCACCGTATTAAATTCTTGTTTCGGTGGACTTCACATCCAAACAAAAAAGAGGGGACTGCGACTGTGAAGCCAATGTCGAAATCACCGCGCGGAATCAAAAGAATCCGAGCCGTCCCGTCCACTGCGGCCCTTCGAATTGGTTCGAGCGTCATTGCTGCTCGCCGCACTCAAAGCCATGTGATTCGAGAGGAACAATTCATTGGCCGGTGCGTGCGGACGACCGCCCGGCAGTGATTCCGCGAGTTCAAGCGTTGACTCCGGGCGCTACGTATGGCAAATTGAGGATAGACGAATCACAGCTTCACCAACCATTAACACCCCGTTGACCCGAGCATAATGCCTCCTATAAAAATCGATGCCTAGGTGAAAATGGTACGACCCGCGCACTTGTTTTTTTTCGTATAAATGGATTGGATGAGCAACGTGAATCATCATGCTTGCCTCCGCCGATAAGGGCAGGAAATCCAATGTCAAAGAATTGGTATAATATACAGATGTTAATTTTAATTACTCTATATTTCAATGACTCAACTCAAGATGGATTTAATTGAATGCGTTAATGAGCTCGCATTAAAATTCCTTCTTGATGATCTCTCTAAGTGAAAATATCATACTTTTCCAACGTCTTACACGTCTTATCAAAAGCTACCCCATTATAAAGATCATTACTCAGCTTTGTCGAGAGTTATTACCATTATAAAAACCACCTATTATAAAGATTGACATTGGGCTATTTTGAGAGCTGCTCCCATTATAAGGACTACACTTTGGCTCGGCTCCATCGAGAGCTACCCCTATCATAAAGATCCGTACTCGGCTTTATCGAGGTCTCCTGATTTTTTGGGGTCGAAGGACTCCTCAGTCCCGCCTCTTTATTGTCACTTTGTTTATCACATTAAGCAGTGATGGGCTCATCCTTCGAGCATACATCTAATTTAAGCGCAGGCGGCTGCCTCCGATGACCGGTTCTGGATGGCTGGGGAGGCATCCGGTGACGCCATCCTGCTCGTCAACCATCTCCAATCTCAAAAATAAAAGATTGCTCGGCGAGGATACTGAATTTTCATTTTTTGGTTAGCCGTACATTGCCATGTTACATTCTTAACTGATGGAATGCCAGTCATTTTCGGTTCTAGCGAAACGGAAAGTTAAAACGTAAAACGGAGAGAAGAGACAAAATCTGTAGCTCTGGGTTAGGTGAGAAGACGGGCGGTGCTCATTAAGTTAAGGGCGTTCCCTGCCAATTCATAGCTCATCTACCTCCGCTCAACAAGGGCCAACTAAAGTCAGGAATCGGATGAACCATAGCAGGACATCTTAAAGATTCAATTTTTCCCCCGAGTACATTTCCTCTTTTTCTCTTTTCATTTAAGTTCAGGAAAAATCTGCCGGTTTACTTTGAATCTCTTTTTTCTTTTTCTTTTTTCTGAAAATTGTCGGGTGCTTGAGAATAGAGAGTATACTCTGAATTTTCTTGTGATATCTCAAGTCATGCGAAAGGAGGGGAGAAGTCCTTGAAGTATATTCCAATGCAAAAACTCCTATTTGAATGACTTCCTACATCTAGTTCCTTTGTTCTTATTTTACTTCATTTGTTGAACTCTCTAGTCTTTTCGCTTGCCTATATTCCGTCCGGAAATGTTCAGAAATTGTCGTTCAAAGGAAATCAGAGTGCTGGCCCTGATGTTCTTGTCTTTGTTACAGATTAATCCTCCAATCGTGTTATACATGCTCTGTTATATCTAGTACAACGTACATAATGCTTTGATAAGTGAAGCCACTTGATTGCTACAAAGAGTACGACATGGTTATTTAAAGCCTACAACTAATGGTCACAAATGATTATTAATTTTAAAAAGACAGCATGCTAATCCTATCTTTAAAACAAATAATTTTCTTATTCTATTTGCGGTTAGAAGAAGTTACATCAACATTTATACATGAGAAATTATAAAACTCCTAAAATAGCGATACTAAACATCACCACAGTTACCTATTGTCTAATAATACTTATCTAAAAGATGTTATATATCCAAAAATATCACCACTGAAAAGTTACATGTCGATGCCATTGGCTTCATCCTAGGTTTTCATCAGTAACTGATATTTGCTATTGATAACTTCCTTAGCAAGTAGAGATGCCAACTATTCCTTTAATCAATTATGTATGTTATTCACCACACTCTATTATTATCAACTAAGTCTGTCACTTGTCCTATCATTACTGTCTACCATTGCTGCCTGGAAATAGTATCGTTTTCGATTTACAGATCAAATATCTCACAATTAATACCAGGAAACGAGAATTATCTAACCACTTTAGCAGTAAACATATAACTAAATGACGGTGAAACCGTGGACTCAATAATGGATCAACATTTTGAGGGAAAAGTCGCTGTCCGTAACCGATTCGTATATTAATTAGGCTTTTGAAAAGGCAACATTTAGCCACAAAAGTAGACAGATGAAGTGCTTTCGAATTGACATTGGAACAGAGAAGTGTCTGCTAAAACAGGAGCAATAAAGTCACCGCAAAGATCTCCCAGCTTGCTTGAAAACCCAACCAAATGAGCGGCAAACAAACATCAGCAACAGGAGCTAAGCTGCATTCAGCTTGTCTTCAGAACATCGTAGAATGATACAGGCCTCTTCTTAGATCCACAGAGTTCCTGAAAGCAAGAGAAAGATAGGCAAACGATAGCATTAATCTCTCGAATTACTTAAAAAGAACGCACGCGAAATGAAAAAAGATATACCTCAACCACAGAAGCCAGGCGTAAAATTGAAGCTTCACCCCATGGACGGCCCATCAGTTGCAAGCCAATTGGAAGGCCTTGTTTATCATAGCCGATCTGTAAATTCGCAACAAAAGTGATGGGGTGAGCTAGATATGATTGTACTAGAGTTGATGATGAATGGAATGACTTCATGCAGTTGCAAAAGGTGAAGTTGGAAGGCTAATGCCATTTGTTCTTCAGCTGGCTCAATGAGCTATAGCTAAATTTCTTGGCATGATGTTAGCTGTCAGCAGACTAAAGTGAGTTTTTGTGCAAATGAAGAAAAGAATTCCAGACACAAAAATCACATAAAATTGCGTACGCAAACACAGCGTCACTCACAGGGACAGAGATAGCAGGGAAACCTAGAAGATTTGCTGCAACAATAAATCGCATGAGGGAACCTGAAACAAAGAGTGTGTATAAACTACACGAGAATTGTCCCTTGGGAAGAATATCACATTGAATATCTGAAAACTTGTTATTGCAATTAAAGTGAGCATTTGCACGAAACTTAAGGTTTCAAAGCAATTTGTGTGAAAAGATGGTTACTATCAAACCGGAGATCGATAATGCAACTGACAAACCTGTAACCTTCATATCCGTTTCCCCATATTTAAGGGCACTAGGAGGTATTTTAGGTGCTGTCATTCTGTAATAAACAATTCTGTGTCAGTTGAAAATCTACGAGTAGAATTAGGCTAACATTGAATGGCTGAAAACTCAAAATTTGAATAGTGTGATTATGATTAGGTCTGTCAGGCGATTGAAGCAGAGATCACAAATTTAAATCCAATTAGGCATGCTACCAGTTTGCTCCTTCTCAAGCTTGGACGCGTTTGAAAAGACAAACTATGCTTAGATCAGGCTTGCCAGGTCCGATTACATATTAAGCATTGAAACTGTATCATCGAGGGGAAACACAAAGTCAAGCTAGTCACACTATGACCTACCCAGTAGTCGGCGTCACTATGACATCAACTTTCTTGAAGATCTCCATATGATAGTACATCATTCTTCTCCTGAAACCAGGTATTGACATCACCACCACGTCTAAGAATATTATAAGAAAGAACCGAATGAGATTGCGAATGCATTTTCAAATGACCACATGGAAGACATATACCAAGACTTAATAAACCAGGTTCAACGGTTTCATTAGCTTCAGCTATGATATGGCTAATCTAAAAACTAGACATGAATAAGTACAGGTATTCAGACTTCTGCCTAGTTGAAGACAGTTGGGGGACATGATATATTTACATGATAGGTGCAAGTATCTCATGTTTTTTTTTTGGGGGCGCTCACCTAAGACACTGGGCAGCAACATAATCTGATGCAGTGAATGACCGGAATAGTGCCATGTTAGTCCTCGAATCGTAATTCAACTCTGTACCTTTCCTGAGAAAAGAGAACGTGATATTCAGTCCCAAAAAGAATGAACTTCACCTTGAAATATTCCCTACTCAGTTGTGTCCATTGATGCTATTTCATAGGTTAATTAGAGTGGCAGACTTACCCATCCTCACAGTCAGGATTCAATGAAGTTAAAATCTCGGACCCAACTGAAACGAGATGAGCAGTGCTCATCTCATGCAGCTCAGGTATAACAATCTCTTCCACCTTGCATGCATATAAGTCAAATTAGGAACTCGGCAATTTATATGAATAAAAAGACAGAATTATGCCTTGTGCAGCGAACTTGACAAGAGAACCAACTCATTAGTGGAAAAAAGACAAATATGGAGAGACTAAAGTTACTCTTAAGCTTTAGAGACACGCCACTCTTATGGAATAATTATGTTAACTTCAGAAGGCCTATTCAACTGAAGCAGAACTTACTTCACAGCCATGGGCCTTGGATAGCTGATTCAGAATATCCTCACATTTGTCGGAGATATCAGTTGAATGAACATCATTGAACCACTGCAACCATTAATTTGTTCATGTAATTTGAAAAAGGAAAAAGAGAAAAATAAAAGGAAATATGAGGAAGCCTAATAATGTATAGGGATCTGCCCTTACTGGACTATATTTTCCAAGACGCAATGACCCCATGGCACTCAAACTTTCAAGAGATGGAAAATTTGGCAAGCAAGGCGGTGACTGTGAGAACTAGCACAGGTTAGTAGTATTATGACAATTATCATGCACAAGCAGTTAGTCTTCTCACAACCAACGTAAGAAGAAGACTTGACAGCAAGAAATAAATCAAATTAGTAGCATTAACATGTACTTATTTAAAGTGCATGTTGTAAATCAGGCACAGCTGCATTCTTTGGTTAATGAAGATAATAGACTTACAGGTTTCAGAGTATTTTTGTCCATAGGACAGGATCCCAGGATTGCAGCATACCTGATATAGCATTGCCAAGATGAGAATTATATGATATATACGAGAAATTAAAGATGTGATTGAAGTTAAACAATAAGGATGTCAAGAGAACAGCTAGAAATCAAGCCTCAAACATGATATTGTTACAGAGATCTGTGTGTGATTTTTGCTTCTACTAAGGCAGATAAGCCACCTAAGGAATACATCACATGATCCTTTTGGTGGTTGAGAATGAGTGAGAACTTTAAATGATGGCAAGTGGTACCTGCTGGAGAACACTGGGTGAAGTCTCATAAAGAAGCAAAAATAACTGTGAAGACATTCAGATCTTCAATTATGAGGACTTAATACGATTACATGAGATAGAATTCACTTTAGCTTTTTAAATCCCAATGGATCCAAATTTTCCATTACCATTCCTTTCTTCACAGTTTGAGCTGTTAATGCAAAGTCAGAGAGAAATCACATGCTAGCCTAGTCAAATAAACTCTTTAACATGTCTTTATTTCTTCAGCGTTATCTGAAAGTTAAAAGCTAAACTTGCACGCTAACCTGTTCCGACCTATGAAACAATCTGAATCCTATGACAATGGATATAGGAAGAATTGTGATTCAAACTCAAAGTGTTCCCTAAACAAACTCATCTCCTAATAAGTCGAGACAAGCAGCAAAGAATAAGTGACAACACTAAAAACTTGATGATCATTCAATGCCTGTAACCACAAAAATTGTTTGACTTTCATATTGAGGTTATAAATATTAAACCTCCGTTGAGCTGAGGGAGTAGTGCCTCACATCCAGCTAACAAGTACAGAATACTTACACTAGGGCGACATCTTCCACCGATGATGCAATGGGTCCAATAACTTCCACAGTCCCAGAATCAGATAGTGAACTGCAAAGATTGGCAGAACTCTTCTAACAAACACAATTTCACCATGATTCACACTTTTGTGTACTGAAGCCTACACTAGGTCCCTAGCATTCACAGAAGGAAAAAGTTTGAAATCTAACCCTCTAACATCAGTTCGCCCATATGTTGTTTTCAGTCCAACTACTCCACAAAGGGAAGAAGGTATTCGAATTGAACCTGTCTTTTTATGTGAAGTCAGTGTCAGCATATAATACATGGAAAGCACAAGCCAAACGGTAGGACACTAGTACAACCTCCGCCATCTGTCCCAAGTGCAGCGGAGCAAATTCCAGAAGCAACAATTGCTGCTGGTCCGGAGGAAGATCCACCAGTGTACCTTTCTGGGGCATGAGGGTTCCTTGTTGTTCTGCAGATACATAATGAACAAATTTTATGACAAAAGTTTGCAAACAAAAACCATCTAATGCAGTGTGTACGGATCGAGAACTGACATGTGCCAATTCATATAGATGTAAGGAGGGTAACTGAATGAGATAAGTCAAATTGAGTGGTGGATATACCATTTGTTTTGATGACTAAAACACAAGAAAGACAAACCATTTCAAGATCATTTTGCACAAGAAAGGAGGAGAGGAGGGAGAGGAAGACATATTCTTACAAGAAGAAAAATACTGTCATCCCTAGGATGAGCAGCATTATCACTCGCCAATTATGTGGAACGTGAAAGTAAATTCTTTTTCCTTCAATTTTTTAGTAAAATGAAACAGCGTTAAGCATGACAAGGTCAACATAAGCTGTCTCGAAGCACTTCAGAATTCCGCCAGAAAAAGTCACCTTTAAGAGAAAGTTCCACGGGAAGATTGATTCACATCAAGAACAAAATATTGACAACACCATTTTACATTCAATATAGTGATCTATGAAAATAATTCTGATGAAAGATGAGGGACAATTTCTATGGAATGTCAATTTTGACAAGTTCATGATGATACATCAGCAACATGCCAGCACAGCAATTGGTGAAATGTATCTGCTGATCCGTAGAACATCAACCGCACGTTATAATGCTCTTTAAACTTTCTTGCTCCCATGCCTCGTACTTGGCTTTTCAATTACAAGATTTCCACATAATAAAACTCACCCATAATTTGGATTGTTTCCAGTTGTACCCATGCCCAACTCGTGCATATTTGCTTTGCCCACAAAGATCACACCACAGTTGCGTAATCGAGAAACACAAACTGCATCTTCATTATTCGAATTAGTTTCATCCATCCAAGTTGTTGCACCTGTCAATAGAAATTGTCATATATACACACAGACTAAAGAGATGGCGTACATTTTTTGAGAAACGATAAAGACGTCAACCAATTTTTACCCTTCATTATATAGGGGTGGCAACCTATGTCATCCTTAATTGCCATGAAAATCCCATCCAAAATTGATAATGGCTTCCCTGCATCAGAAATGCCTTAGGTTTATCAAGCCAAGCCCCCACTGCACCGACTAATGGCAGTGCACTGCGCACCCAGGAGGAACGGTACTTTGAAGGTGCGAAAACAACCATTTCAATGACTTAAGCTCACGTTCCAGTAGATTGCCCTACCTTCCTCAAACCTCTTTGTGGAAGCAACAGCTTGTTTCCTGACTTCGTCAGCGTCAAAAGAAACTAGTAAAGGAGCTGGAGGTTTCTTATGGCTAAACTCCTCGATGACTGTAATAATCCGCTCTGCCACCTAATAATTGACAGTAATACTTCGTGTCTTGCTCAAGCTGATAATAAGGAGACTCCTCATAGGTACAGATATGGACTTACCATGGATGGGGTTACAAGTTTAGAGCGAAAAGCGTACGCATAATCCCGTATTTTCCAGTAGTGAAATTGACCAAGATTCCCATTCCAGGATTTGGCAGGGTCATAGTCCGGAAGACATTTCAATGCTAATTCTACTCGGTCTTCAGGCTTTCCATCCTCATCCAATAAGATGGTACCGGGCTCTGGATCTAGACATTAATAGCTTCATCATAGCATATATTTGTTATGGGAAGGATGCACTCTACTTGAATCTATTCTAAGTCGCATGTTAATCTGCTAATGCCCGGAGTGCCCTCTCCTTACTCTCTCTATACAATGCATTTGCCTGCAACGAATGCATTGCAAAGCATGCATAGGCTGAAAATAATAGGGGAAAGAAAAGCAGGGGAGAGCAAGAAATGACTTCAGAAAATGCCTCTTTTAAACTTATAATGGCCATTGGGTTTCTGAAATAGTCAGAAAAGTGATGGGAAGAGAGAAAGAAAAGAATACCCAGGTAAAAGTAGAGAGCATGCCATAAATTAGAATGAACTTCCTCTAGTTTCCAGATTAAAGAAAACTGGAATAAATGTACCTGAAGTTTTAAAACCTATCACAAAAGCATAGTTTAGTCCAAAAACTAACAAAAAATGCAATTAAATCTTAAAATTTGTCCAATTGATACAATCGGGTCATTCCACTCCATTCAACTTGATTAACAGAAAATATTAATGTGTTTTTTTTTTTGGTTATTTTCTCTATCTTATGTGGTGATACCATGGCAAAAACGATATTGTTTTGACCCAAATTTGAATTTTAATATAAATTTTATTTAAAGTACATTAAAAATAACAAATTTAGAGAGACAGGAACTTGGAGCTCTTGCCGCCCTTTCCCTACCATCACCCTGGAAGGATCGATAATGGTGGGTGATAGCCAGCGACCTTCACCGACTACAGGTGATGGCCAACAACTCTCGCTCGATCAAGAGAGAGTCGCAACCCTCGCCTCGATTTCAGTGAGGTCTTGCAAGCCTCGCCTGGGTCGCCGCCATCCCCCACCATCGCTGGTGGTAGGGCAGCAAGCCATCGTTGTCTATTCTCAGCTTCCTTTTCTAAAAAATTGTGTTTTTAATTTAATTTAAATAAAATTTGCATTGAAAAATAGATTTTGACCAAAAGGACATCGTTTTTAGTCTTATCTTTCGTATTTTAGTTACATCATCATCACGTAAGAAATAGAGAAAATATTAAATTAAAGAAAAAAAGCCATGTCAACATTTTTCATTAGCCAAGTTGAACGAAGTTAATAGAAAGACTCGATTATGACAAGTTCTAGGATTTGATTATACTTTTTATAAGTTTTAAAAATCAATTACACTTTTGTAACCCATTTTAAGACTTTCAATACACCTATCCAAGAAAAATTCAGCAAACTCACGATATGTTCAGCAGCGAAGAACATTTTGACTGAGCTATCCCAAAAATTTAGTTTACTAGGTTGGTTCCCACCGGTTTTATGTTAACACACCAGACAGCCACCAGAGGTAACTGGTTAAGGGGAAAAACCTTGAGGAGGATATTCAGGTATAAACATTGGGGGCTCTGGTATCACGGTACTCCTAAGAAGCTGCCAATTACAAGAAAAGCCCAGTCACATTCGATCGTCCAGCATTAAAGCAAGAAAATCTGCTCGAAGAATGCAGCATGCAAGACGAAACAAAACCGCACCTCAACCATTCCGTTCTTTTTCTTCAGGTTAGAGATAATAGCAGGGCCGATTAGCGGTGCCTCGAGTATCTTGACAAAAAGCCTGAACGTGAGACCGGTTATATGCGGAGCTGCAAGTCAACCAAAAGGGCTCACCCAATTCAGGATCTTGGCCAACTCATTTTTCACGTGATTAAAAAAACTCGCAATGTTGATTTGCAGAAACTGCTAGGAAAAGCTTCAAAACTTTAAAGGAAAATGTAGTGGGATATGGGACGGACCGTCAATAACTTCTGGCTCATATTTGACAGTAGACAAGTCGAGTTCCTCGGCTGGTAGCATTACACGCTTCTTGCCCATGTTGAAGAAATTCTACCAGGGAAAGACGGAACGACTATAAAATATTAGGGTTGAATTTTAGTAAAGTAATCACATAAAAGAACACAAAAATTACGAAGTTCAGCAATGTGCCTTGTTCTTAGACAAAACTCTCAACTCTCTTATTTTTTGTCATGAGAGTTATGCTGTCATTATTCTGCAATTTATACAAGGGTTGCTACAACAAAGGAAGCAAGCAAACACGAAAAACAAAAAACTCCAAAAAATAGGAAAAAAATCAATATGCAGATTTGCCGATAATCTCTCCTTTCTTTGAGTAGGAAAACTATATTTGTCTATAATCTCTTATTTCCTCAAATAGGAGCGCAAATCCTGCAAATATCGCCAATAGTTAGTAACCACCGGATCTCGGGGTAGTCATAGGAACATAGGATCAATCATAGCTTCATACTCTGTTACTCTGTTTAATGAAAGAGAAAAACCAATCGAGACATGAATTCTCGACCAGACAACCAACTTGTAAACTGGTAAGTGGTTACCGCAAAGAAGACGGACAAAAATGAAGTCGACAGTGGAGACAGAGTGCTCGTCAGTCAAACAAGCAAACGATCAAACAGCCATCACACACAAGTTCACGACTAGTTCTCCAGCAAGAAAGACATTCCTCGCAAACCAGAGTCACGCATGGTCGAAAAGCTCGCCTCACATACCTTGAAAGAAGAAATCACTCAAAGGCACAGAGAAATCACAGGTACTCTGTTTCTCTCGCCAGATGTGGAAAGAGTTCCACAACAAGCTAGTCTGGTGTAGAAATGGACGAGGTCACAGAAAGAGAGAGAGAGAGAGAGAGAGAGAGAGAGAGAGAGGATGCGGAGTCTTCGCGATAGCGATGGCGCTAGGCGTTTGGCCTTCGATCACCGTATTAAATTCTTGTTTAGGGGGGCCTTCACGTCCGAACAAACAGAGGGGACTGCAACTGTGACGTCCACGTTGAAATTGCCGGCCGAATCAAGAATTTGAGCGGTCTCGTCCGTTGCGTCCCTTTGAATTCGACGGAGCTTCGTTGTTCTCAATCATTGCTATGTGATTCGAGGAACGATTCATTGGGGGTTGTGGAGTGATGGTGGACGAAAGACAAGCTGCCGTATCACCAACCATTAACCCCGTTGACCCGAGGCGTAATCTCTCCCGTTATATTCAATGCCCAAGTGAAAATGATACGACAAGCGCCCTTGTTTTTATCATATAAAATGATTCGATGAGCCCCATGAATCATCATGCTTACCTCAATGTCCATTATCGAAGTCCCAGGTGAACAACAGCACGAGGATCGAGCAGCTACTCTCATTGTAAAGACACACATTCGGCTTTACCGAGGTCTCCTGATTCTTTGGATCGAAGTACTCCTCAAACCCGCCTCTTAAACTTTGCTTATCTTATTAAGCAGTGATGAGCTCGTAATCATTGAGCATATGTCTAATATGGGCACCAGCGGCTATCTCCAAGGATCGCTCTAAGAGGCTAGCCATGCTCTTTTCTCGGTACTTTCTGACGACCGGTTCAGGATGATTGGAACGGTACCCGCTGATGCCATTTTCTCATCGACCGCCTCCAACCTCAAGAATGAAAGACTGCTTGGTGAGGATACTGAAATTCTTCTGTTAGCCGTGCATTGCGATGCAATATTCTTGGCATATGGAACAATACTCATTAATCAGTTTTAGCAAAACAGAAATTGAAAGGAAAACAGAGAGAAGAGACGAGATTGAAGTTCTGAGCTAGGTGAGATGAGGGTTGTGCTCATTAAGTCAAGGGCGTTTCCTGCAAATGCATAGCCATCTACCTACACTCAACAAGTGCTCCCTAAAGTTAGGAATCGGATGAACCTAAGCAGGACATCAAAAACATTCAATTTATTTTCCCTGTGAATTACCTCTCGAACTCAGGAGCTTCAAGCCTTGACACTGGTAAAAATTTGTAGGACCACTATTAATTATTCTAAAAGATGAAATTGTTAGATGAAGGCTTAATTTAATATTTAAATATTTTAATAACTACATGTAAGTGATACTTGAAAATCTTCTCTCATCTTGTGTAACATAAATAAACAAGCAAGGTATATTCTAAGTCCATTTTTGGATATGCATTTTAGGTTTAAATATGTGTCATTTCTAATATTGTCTCTATGTCTCATTAATCTCCCCCGAAAGATTTTTCGAGCTGTAATAGGGGGGTTAACATGGAGACCAGTGACAAACTAATACTAACTCTGGTATATAATACGTATTAGTATTCGTATCTGCACGCCGGGTTCCTTTACAAAGAGATGATTAAGTGAATTTCAATAAATATTTTTACTAAAAAACTATCAAAGTTACACTCATTAGTACGCGAATTTTGATATCCAATTTCATTCACTGCCAATATTCTTGGCATGAATTGCGCAAAAATATATCTGGCCCAGAAAACTAATTCTTTTCATTCGATCATTTTTTTGGTTTTGGGGCGCGACCTGATAAGAGTTAAATTATTAATTATAGAAAAGACGTTCACATTATCACGCAATGAACTTTCCACCATACGTCAAAATGTCAAGGGTCTAAGGCATAATTTGGCTTCCGGCATCCAGGGACTTCTTGGTAAGATGATTATCTATTAAAGAAAAGCACCACTTTCCATGGAGATATGGATCTGATTGCGTTCAATCGAAAGATCCACAACATCTCTATTAAAAAGCTATTCTACTTACAAAATCGATTCTCATAAAGCTTGAGAGCAAGATACAAATATCTATTCATCATTATAACTCCAAAAAAATTAAAGTAAATACATCAATTATATTGTTAAATCCATGCCATGTGCACATAAAAAGTTATATTCAATGTAAGCCCTAAAATTTGCAATTCTATGAGAATTTAAAAGGGAATTGAAAAAGGAGAAACATGACAAATGAATGTTTACGCAATAAATAATATAAACATAAGTTGTTTTTTTTTTTTTTTTTGATAAAGGTAAGTAATATAAAATCAGAACCAACTTTACAAGGGGATGAGACTCGAGCATCAACACACACTTAGCGGGACGACAAGTCACTGGAGTGGAGGGGATGTCAAGTACACCTTAAAAGCCCAACAGCTACACATAAACGAATTTACAAAAACCAAAACGGAGGGGTCCTTCTCTGTCACGTCTCCTCACAAAAAATTTGAGGGTCAAATCCTCAGCAATGCTATAGTCTTCTATCACGGGAGAAAGCTACAAAGGATATAAACATAAATTGTTCCACACTATAGCAATCGCATATGGGCCGCCATCAAACTAAGAGTTTACTTTTGGTTTGAGGAATCCCGTATTAATAATATGATGCCTAGAAGCAAATCGTTTTTCAATACAGTATCCCTGAATAGTAAAAACGTAAGTCATTTTTCCAATCATAACACATAAGTAAGGAAAATTCAATGTTGCTATATTGTTCTAGAAACATAATATTAGATAAAGCGTGATGATTAATTTTTTTTTTATTAATATAAAGGGATGCATTTACTTAATGTTAAGGTAAGTGAGAGGTAATGGAGCGTCAAGATGATGTCGCTCGACCTCGGAATTCCAGTCTACCAAACATTATTATTTATTTATAGTTACATATATATATGATAAATACGTCAGCAATATAGGTCTATTTGTAATCCATTATATTTTTCTATTTTTTTGTTCTTTTGTTCATTGGAATAGAAAAAGAACATAAATGTGTTTGGTAACGCTAACTAATTTTTCTATTCCCGGGAATAAAAAGTTGTTCCTGGGAATAAATTTAGAGTAGAAATGATAAATAGAAAAAAGTAACTTCTTATTCTTGAGAACAATTTCTAGAAACTATTTCTTTGGGACTACTCACCGCCTATAGCAAGCCGCCACCCGCCTACTGCCGCCCATCACCGCCCACCGCCTATCGCTGCCACTGTCGATCACCGGCCGCTAGTCGTTGCTGTCAAATGCTAATCGTTGCCACCTATCGCTGGCCTCCCCCACCTGCTCGCCACCGGTCAACCGCCAATCACCGGCCTCCCGCCATCATCCTTCGCCCTGCGGGCGGCGACCGGCGGAGCAGCGAGGGGTGGCGGCGGCGCGACGGCGAGGCGAGGGCGGCGGCGGCGGTGAGGGCAACAATGGTGGTGGTAGGGTGCGCAATTAGGGGCGGCGGCCCTTGCCCACCGGCCGTCGGTCGTCGGTCGCCGACTGCCACCCCTGGTCGCCGCCGCATCCCTGCAGCCGGTCGCCGCCCCCACCCGTCGATCTCCGCCACTGTCAAGGAAGAAAGAAATAAAAAAAATTTGGTGATACCAAATATATTTCTATTCTTTTTCTATTCCAAGAATAATAAATTTTTATAATTACTAAATGTCTTATTTTACTCAAAAATTATTTTAGAGAGTAGAAATAGAAAATAATTATTTCTAAAAAAAAACTGTTCGCAAAAGTAGAAATGTTACCAAATGCACCATTGCAAGCGATAAGAAGTGAATAACGAAACATGTTGGGTGAAAAGAAAAACCTAAACTAAAAGTGCTGATGCATGTGGGTCCTGGAGAAAAAGTGCTACCCTTTGGGAACAAGGCTTTGAACTTCGACAGGAAGGTCCAAAAAGACTTTGTCATTTATATTTTCCACATGAGGACATTAGTGGTCTGATCTCAATCATTTTTCCCCTTCAATATTAATAAAATAAGATCATAGGATAAGATTCCTTGTCTGATGCAACAAAGGCATCCACAAAAAATTCCAGAAACTTTGATATATCAAATATACGTTCATGCATGCATGTTAGGATGTGTGAGCTCCGTTAGTATCCCCATTAAATTAATCCCCTCAGTAAAGGTAAAGGGTTCACAAACTTCGTGAATATGTAGCCATGACAATTCGTGCTTACTAATCTTAATTATCTAGAGAGAAATTGCAAAATCCTATGATAAAAAATGATACTTACCTAATAAAAGAAGACAATCAAAAAAGTGGTGAAGACTTGATACCAAGTATGAAATCCTATTTTGATTTGAGAAATAATTGAGTAATAGTCTTTTATCTACCATAGGCTCTACTCATTCAAATTTTTATATTTTTGGTCAAATATTCGTTCAAGAATTTGTGAGCCTAAAGATTGTTATGCCTTTTGATTTAGGGGTTGAGAAAAAGATTCATGCATGACGAGAGAGAGATAGAGAGAGGAGGCTGATTATACTTTGCCATGTCGTATGAACGCTCTTGATCATGCATTTGGGGTCCAGCAATCAGCTTCCTGAAGTATGCTAAAAATTATTCTAACATAGGACGAGGGGTCCAATCATCACTGACAGTGTGCTTTTGCACTTCTCAAGCAAGGCAGACACCATCACTTGTCAAGGAAGGCGAACATTAAAAAAGAATAAAAGAAAAAGGTGTACAAGGCGATGTCAGTCAATGAGTCAAGGGCCATTTCCCCCTATAAATTCCCCGCACTTGGCCAGTGTTAATCCTACCGCTCTCCAAATCCACCCACAAAAATCTCTGTCCTTTGTTGTTCTTCTTCTCCTCCTTGCTTGCACTAGGTGGGTATCCAAATGGAAGACACAATCTCAGAAGTCATGAGCTTACTCCCTCCAGGTTTCAGATTTCATGCCACCGATGAGGAGCTTCTGCTTCTTTACTTGAAGCCCAAGATTCTAGGAGAGCCTGAAGAGCCCTACTACAACATAATCCCAGAGATCGACATATGCGAATCGGAACCATGGCAATTGCCCGACATGTTCGATCGCACGTTCAATAGGAAGGAGCTGTTCTTCTATTGCCGTGTGAAGCGCAAGTACATGAACAGCAGGCGCTCTGACCGCACGACCAGAGCCGGTTACTGGAAAGTGACCGGCAAGGAACGCACCATCGTGAGCGAGGACTCCGACAAGCCGATAGGAATCAAGAAGACGTTGGTGTTCTATGAAGGCCGCGTTCCTCATGGCAAAAGGACCAACTGGGTCATGCATGAGTATCACCTAAATTCGAAGTGTTTGGGCGGTAATCACGTCGAAGGCGAGGTAATGATTTTGGCTCTTATTCATTTCCACGGTTCGATTGGTTATAAATAAGATTCGAGACATGCTTTTTAGTAATGGGTTGTTTATCTATTACTGATGTTGCTGATGCATATATTTGCAGATGCTGCCTTATGTGGCATGTCGGATCAAGAACAAGAAAGACAAGAAACTGACGATGGGCCACGCTCCAACAATCAGCCCTGAAGGCTATTCGAGCAGCCCTCTCACGTGCACTAGCAGTGTATCGGACCCCCCTGTGAATCAAGAAGGGGACTTGCCGAGCTTCTGCAACACCCCCAACAATGAAGTTGCTGATACCCAAGGAGCTGCTGATACTCAACCCCCGAGGTAAGATACACATGTTTTACTCTGTAGAACTTATCTAGGATTGGATTTAGTCCCAAGTCCTACAGAGCATCTGAAAGTGGCAGAGACTCATTGGCTTTCTATGGCCAAAATACCAATGATTTCATGATCACATAAGCAACATCTGGGGAACTATGTTTATTTCATACTTCAAGATTGTTTCTGTAACAAAAAAAAAAAAAAGGAAATATACTTGAGATGGGTTGTTTGATGTAATCTACATGTTTTAAATGCAGATGTCAATGGAAGAGATGATGAATTTGCTCTCTCCAGTTGAGTCACTGGACGACCCTTTACCAGACTACAACAACGCTCCAACCTTTCAGCCACAGGCAGGAGCAGGAGCAGGAGCAGAAGGAGGATCCCCGTTCTTCTTTGATTTCTCATATGACAACATCGGAAATGAGTTCGACTATGGAAGCATGCTATCTCCATGCGGCAACTCCAGCTGGGCTGCGGCAATGTATGAAGACTTCTCTACTGCAGCGTACCGCAATGGCGGAGCATGATTTGGAAAGAGTGTGCGCGTTTTCTTATTTCTGATGTATCAAGTATTGCGAGTGTGACTTCTGGAGTGAAGTGAAACACATGTTGTTTCATAAATTGTGCGTGTCCTGGTTTCAGAGTCGGTGCTTTTTCTCTGCTTTCGGGTTGTGTTATCGGCTGATTGCGATGTAATATACTTTAATAAATAGTGTTATGTTATTCAGGGTACTTCCCTAATTTTAATGCTCCCAAATTGGTGGATGTGAAGTTGGATTGTCTGATGGTTAATGTAATTGGCAGAACGATTAGTGCTGTGGAAGTGGTAGTGCGACAGGTGGGACCATTCAAAAAAAGCCAATAAAGGAGGAAAGTGAAATCTTTTGACTTTGGTGGGATTAGAAAATTTAACTTCATCCAAGCCTTCCAAGGGAAGGTCTGGAAAGTTGCGCGACAAGTGTGAACGCAGACTCTGGTAGGATAGAATGTGAACACCAAGACCTTCCAAAGGAAGGCCTTTGAAACTTCCTCCGCAAGTGTGAATATTTCATACATGGAAAGGCCAATGATGTACTCGAAATTTCCCACTCAATTAACTATGGCCACGACGGCGCCAAGGCAGCCTGCGAAAGCCTAGCACTTTTATGGGTTGAGCTTAACACGTTTCATGATAATGACTAGTTGTATCAACTTTTGTTACGACATTTTGATTTTTTTTTATGATTTTTTTAAATAATTCTAAATATAATTAATTAATGGAAAAACCATGAAAGTGTAGATAGTAACAAAATTTTCCTGCATCATGTATTTTTCCATAGGAAGTCAATGGTTAGGAATAATTATGCAAAAAATAAAAATAAATAGACACAAAAGATAGTACTTAAGACTCAGATTTGGACAAATATATCTCATAAAAAAAAACAGCCTAATAACTAAAAACACCATGCCGAGCAAATGCAAACGAATGCACCTTAACACTGAAGACTCATACAAATACAACACAAAAGAAACGTATAAATCTCAATGGCCCCTTGCAGTAAAGGCAGCGGAGCTCCCCTCACTAGATTTCAAGTTTAATATCGTCGCACGTACCATGCAGATGGCCTTCTTCTCGCTGTTGGAAAGGTTTATGATATTGAACTTCTTCCAAACATCGGACCTTGCCAGAAAATATTCCTTGGAATTGGCAAACCATATGGGAAATGGGTTGAGCGTTGCTGCTGATTTGCATCCGTTTCGAATTTGAAGACCAGAAATATTGTATATACAAATTGGAATTTTTTGAGAAGTTATAAAAGAGTGATGATGAGTATGGAGAAGTGGATGAGTGAAAATGAAAGGAGTTGGTTGTGGCTAAACGGTGATGGACAATGTGACCAATTGTGTATTTTACCAACTTAAAGGGAAATCAAAGTTGTGTCCTTAGCCTCATGACGCATTAACACAATGTTAATATTTGTAATGAAAAGAGAATTCACAATAAAAATTTGTCACCGATTTGTAATAAACAAATTACCAATTGATGATATCAATTAACTTGATATTACAATAGTAGAAGAAGATGACACCAATAACCATAAGTTGAGGATAATGATAATTTTCATTGGTCATATATTTACACAAAAATAGCCCCAAATTTTTATTCATTTTTTATTTACTATATAAATACCTAGATATTCTATACTCTTAAATTTTTATATAGTTGCATGCAATACAAAGTAATAGTAAATGTATAAGATCAAAATTGATATTATATAGACGTGATCATTGAGTTATTGAATTTGATAGAGCATGCTCACTTTTATTTTAAATCGGGTCCTAAAATTTCTTTATTCGGAATATTAATCCAATAATCACTATTAAAAAAATAAAAATGATGCTGCCTACATCTTGTTAATCACGTTAGCACCGTCTTTCCCGAAAAAGGAAAAAAAACCTATATAAATCTTTGTGGGAGCAAATGGGAGAAGAACACCATTGGCGGGGATGCGCGTCAAAAGCAGCCCATTAGATTAAAGACTTCATCTTTTTGCTCGCATCTTTTTCTTGTTCGAGATTCGTTACGACCCAATACGATCCCTGAATCACTCGTCAATCTTACTTGGGATTTTGTTTATGTCGACGCGATTTCTGCCCGAAATCACAAGTAATGATTGAAGAGTCCTTCATGGGTCGTATTCTCCAAAGATCCAAATCGATTCTTTCTTTGCCTGCGTCTCGGTGGGAGTTGCAGCAGTTGCAGGTAAAGGTCGACTTCGATCTTTCTCTGCTTCTCTAGGAGGGTTTCTGTTTCGTGTTCTTGTGTTGATACCTCCGAGGCTGAATTGGATCTAATTTACACATTGCCATATGTTCCGAAAATCCAAAGAAGATTGTAAATTTTACTTGGAGCAGATGAAACTTGAGATGTTATATCAACCTAAATCATCAATCAGCATTTCTCATATTTTGCTGCTTTTTTCCCCAGCCCTGCCCAGAAAGATAAGTCAAACCATGCTTTTGGAAATGCCGCTTTTTTTTTTTTTTAATTATTTTTGGACCTCTTGATTTGTTTTTTAAAGGAAAGAGAAACTATGAAAGTATGTTGGGGTTTTGATAATCTTGAACTTCGCTTGAGATAGCTACAATTGATCTGTGGTTCCTATGAAACATTCCTTTAGATGCAACTGTTCCTGGATGGCTCTTGATGACTGAAATTTTTATCCTTTTCAAAATGGTTTTCAACTCTATTGCGCCTTTATGTTCGGAAATTGTGATACTGAGCACGACCCAGGAGGTTGTAATCGTCTCTTCTCTTCCCATGCCACCTTCTCTCTCCCTCTTACATATTTGGGAGGCAGATGAAACAATTTTTGTTGCTTAAAATCCTTCTTGGAAATTGACATGCTTTGAGTTGTTTACTATCAGAGATTCATGCCTGCTCTATGGTGAATCTGCAGGCACATTGCCTTCTCTATGATGCATAAAGCGAACATTGAAATGAAGGGGGAAAAGATTGGATGGGTGATGTAATAATTCACCATGAAGACAATTCAGGCATCTCTCTACACTTCAGTGTGAGACTTTTATAGTTTTAGCTCTCGTATAATTATTTGTCCCCTGATTGCAGCATTCATTTAAAGAAATGAGGGAATCACTTCCCTAAGTGCAGCAACTGGCCAGCCTCCTTTTATTTTGCAAGATGGCTTTTTTGGAAAAGGTTAGCATGACGATGACTTTGGTGATGAAATATTTCATCACATAGGGACACTGTTTTAAACACCCAAAACCATCGGAAGTTTGAACTGAAGCTGATTGGTTTGAATGCAGCTTCATCACAGTTTGCACTCTTTCTGTGGACGCGATCCTATTTTAGATGTTAAGTTTAATGGAGCATTCTGGTTTAAATTATCTGTATGCTATGGAGTAACTAGTGGTTTTACCATATAAAAAAAGCAAATTGTTGAGACGATGTTTGCTTATTCTCGAGTTATGGTGAACTAAAAAAGATAAGAAAGTATGACTTATCGAATGTAGGATTATGCCTAGTTTGTTTTGTGGTTTTGTCCTTTGTTCATGTTTGGAAATTACACTAATCTGTATCAGGGTGCTTATGTGTTGATTTGCAGGAATGCTTCGTCACGGGCATATATATTTTAGTCCTGAAAGAGCTCCTACTATGCAGTAAACAATTCAAAAGAATAAGAATTGAGCATGGATAACGAGCAATTTTGATTACTTCAGTCCTGAAAATTTTACTGGAACTCCTAAAAGATAAATACTCTCCCTAGTGGAAGTTTGTCTGGAACTAACGTGTGAGGGAGCTCAAGATGACTTGCTTTTAGCTGTAAACCTTGAGGGAATGACTTTTCACTAGGTAGCTTCATGGTAGGGTCAGAAGAAGTAAACTTTCCAATGAAGTTTTGAAACTTGGAGAACAAGTCTGCAATTTTTCAGTTGAGAACAGATTTTTCAGGGTTGGAAGGAAAGTAAACTTTCCGAAGAAGTTTCGAAACTTGGAGAACAAGTCTGAAAATTTTCAGTTTAGAACAGTTTTTTTTTTCCTCCTTTCAGCAATCCCTAATGTCTTTACAATGACATTTTTGTTTGTATGCAAATACTTTCGAGGCTTGTGATGGACTTTTATGTGTCTTTTTTCTTTTTCTTTTGCTAAACTGTGGACATTTTATTTGTTAATATGAGTAAAACAAGTAGAGAAAAATTAAGAGTTTTCTGCTCCCTCTCTCCGCCCTTTACCCCCCACAGTCCTTGTTAATCTTGGGCGGAGGTTAAGACGTGGGATCCACCAAACAGTTAAACTTCCTTCTAAGGTTAGACCCAGTGGAAAGCAGGGGTTATAGCTCATCATCTCTATTATAAATAAGCATGGATATGGCTCCGGCATGAAGTAATTCTGAAGCAAGTTATTATTGCTCCCTTCAAATTTCCTTCTTTTCCCTTATAGTTAGCATTTTAGTTTGTTTTATATTTTGAGATGGAAAATGCGGATATTTCATTAATCGATCTGCCGGTGGGATTCCGATTCTGGCCAACAGAGGAGGAACTTGTCAATCATTACTTGAAGTTGAAGATACTCGGCGACAAAAAGGTCGAGCAGATAATTCCAGAGGTTGATGTCCATCAATTGCCACCGTGGGATTTACCCAGAAAGATAAATGGTAAGACACCATCAAAACTGTCCTGTTTATCCTCCCAAAATTGTGATAAGTTCATGGTTGGTCAATGCTATTCCCTGTTGGGATTCTTTGTTTGCTTCTGTAGTTTGAAGGTTTTTTACTGCGGAATTATGCAGAATTATCAAGTATGAACTCCAATGGTGATGGATGGTTTTCTTCTGTCGTCTGCAAAATAGATATCCTCAAAGTAAACGGACTAGAAGGACAAATGATCATGGCTCTTGGAAGCCAACTGGCGAAACTCGCGAAATCAGGACACGAGACAAAAAGAACATATTAGGTTTGAAGAAAATTTTGGTTTTCAAAAAACATCAAAGTCCCAAAAATGCCCAGACAAAATGGGTACTTCATGAATATCACAAAAATGCTGATCTTATGGACAATGTCCTTAATGAACAGGTACTCAATCTTCTTGCTATGAATGATTGATGTTGATAAATGAATGTTCTCCATTCCATGAGCTTTCATTTAAGAGGCCTTCTTATTTTATTTTCTTGTTTGACTTAGTTTTCTGGAGTTGAGACTGAGCATCTTACTTTTAGTTGCTCTGACCTGTGCTTGTTTGCTCTGAGATGAACTAAACTCTTACTTAAACTTCTACGATTGGATTTCAACTAACACAATCTTAGCTAGTAAAAATCCCTGACCTTTTCTTTTTTTTCTCCTTTTTTTGGGGGCCAAATCTTGCTGTTGCTATAGCACCCTTCACTTTATTTTTGAAGCTGATGAAGGAGTCTCTTTCTGAAGGGAGTCTTATGAGTAGAATGGAGTGTTACCAAAGTTGTTATTTTGACTGATATTTTATTCTTTGAGGTCGTTTCTTCTTTTTCTTTTGGGATTAAATCACAAAGCACTTCAGAAATCAGTGATTAGACTTGAACAAATTATTAACTTGTCTTGTCTCTCTATATCAGAATGACTTTGTTCTGTACCACTTGAAGCAAAACCTTGATAACCAGGGTAAGAAAAACTCAAAGACCAAGATGACCAACACAAGTATCTCCATTATGCCTCAAGAAAGCAACAGAAGTAGCTGTCACACACCAGAAGAAGTCAATGAAACAAGTTTCTCTATTACACCTCAAGAAGGCAGCAGAAGTATCTGTAACATGCCCGATGAAGTCAACAAACAAGTTTCTCTATTATGCCTCAAGAAGGCAGCAGAAGTATCTGTAACATGCCCGATGAAGTCAATGAAACAAGTTTCTCTATTATGCCTCAAGAAGGCAGCAAAAGTATCTGTAACATGCCCGATGAAGTCAACGAAACAAGTTTCTCTATTATGCCTCAAGAAGGTAGCGGAAGTATCTGTAACATGCCCGATGAAGTAAACGAAACAATTTTCTCTATTTTGCCTCAAGAAGGCAGCAGAAGTATCTGTAACATGCCCGATGAAGTCAACGAAACAAGTTTCTCTATTATGCCTCAAGAAGGCAGCGGAAGTATCTGTAACATGCCCGATGAAGTCAACAAAACAAGTTTCTCTATTTTGCCTCAAGAAGGCAGCAGAAGTATCTGTAACATGCCCGATGAAGTCAACAAAACAAGTTTCTCTATTATGCCTCAAGAAGGCAGCAGAAGTATCTACAACACCTACACATTGGTAACTGCCGAAAGTATAGTACCTGGAGAGATTCCAAAGGTCAGAAGAAACCTTAACATGGCGCCTGTTAAAGATCATTATGGCATGTTAAGAAACTGACGTTTCATTTTGTTTTTGTTGTGATTATAGGAATATTTAAAAGAAAATGTACAGCAACTACCTATGCCAATTCTCTCACCAGACGGCAACTCATCAGGATGTGATTTCTCTGCAACTCCACAGCCACCCACAGCGACCGGGGAGCAATTGACTAATGATCCATCATATCAGGATTTGGAGTCTTATTTTGCTAATGGCAAACACCTCAAAGAGATATTTGGGATGTTGAACTCGCATGGCTATTTCTAGCACGACCACTCTTCCGAAGAAAGCATTATATAAGCTTTATTTTGGCTAGGTAATTGGTGTACATCCGCTGGCTTGGATGCACACTCTTCAAGTGCTGATAAGTAGTGTGCCCGCGCTGAGTCGCGGGGAAAATAAAAATTGTTTTCCTTGTGGAAAATAATGGTGTACGTGGATCAAACGCGAACATTGATGTATGTTATTTGCTTAATGAGTTTTTTTGAGTTATTTGTTATAGCAGTACGTGAAATTTCTAATGCCGAAATTGCCAAAAATATACAAACCGTTGTTCAGCTTTGTTCCCGTTGATTGTTTCACATTAACATTGTTTACAAAAACGAGGTGTATTGATTTAGTATTGGATTCATGCCCATTCAGGTTGACTGATGCTTTGATGGGATTGGATTCATCCCTTTTAATTTTTTCACCCTCTCGCGCTGTTTGTGTGTCATACAAAAAAAAAAAAGGATGGAAAAGGAAAAGTGAGTGGCGTTACCACCCAATTATGAAATATTGACAGTTGAAAGAACGGTCTCGGACCTGGAAAGATGAAAAGTGACTTCGTGTTGTCCGAGCATTAACAGACACAGATAACGAGAACCTAGTAGTTCAGTTAATCACAAGTAATCAGGCAATTGCAAAATGGAAATTCAATTCTGGTCACTCGAACGCTTGCACTTAGACAAAGTTGTCAATCTCAGCTATCTTGTTAACATTCCTCTTTCTGACGCTTTACAAAAAATTATCTTCTCAATTGGGAGGCCGAAGGAGGCGGAGTGGTGGTTCTTGTCCCGTCCTAGGTCCAAGGCTCGAAATTGTAGCAAGTATGACCGACAAACTCCGTCCGGTCATTGGAAAACGATTGGTCAAGAGAAGAATATCATGCCAAACTCCGTCCGTACCAACCTGATTTGTGGTCTGCTTAAAGTGTCAAAACTCATTCAAATGGAACTGATAACCCATTGTCGATTAACAGAACGTTATGGAAGCCTTGACGGATTCAGGTACAGAGGCCTTATGCCCACCGGTGAACCCGAACCTCTCCTCTAATTGACATCTCGTGGACATGGCAGCTCCATCTGACATCCATATTACAAACGACAATCAATTTGATCGGCTAAAATATGTGATAGATAGGATTGAGAAGGATAGATATATCGACGAGTTCTTAGAAACTATTAATTGTAATGTAGATGAATTTGCCAAGAGAACAGTGGATCAAAACCTGAGATCATAGGGAAAATTTGAAAAACAATGAGAAAATTTAATAAAAATTGCAAAAATCATTTGTGTTAGCATCAATTGTATCCTGTAGGATGGTTGTCATTGACTAAATCGTGACATTAACAGTTTCCAGATAAAATTGACTAGAATAATTGTATTGACAAATTGTTATATGATTTAGAGCTAATTGACAAATTATCAAATAATTATGACTAAATAAGTAAAATTAAAAAAATTGTATTGAATTAGCTATCATATAATAAGTTTAGGACTTTTTAGACAATTATAATATGAAGTCTCGAAGCAAATTGTTTCTACAATACATTACCCTAGATAGTGGACACTCAAGTTGTTTTTCCAAGAATAACGCATAAGGCAAATTCGTTGTTGCTATATTGTTCTAGAAACATTATATTGAGATGATTAATTTTTTTGTAGTTATTATAAAGGAACTCCTCTAATTAATGTTAAGAGAAGTGAGAGGTAAGAAAGAGCGGAGATGATGTGACTCTACCGCTGAATTCCATTCCACCAAACCTTATATTATATTTTAATTAAGTATTAGAATTTGTGAAAGGTATAGATAGTGAGGGAAAAGGAGCGAATAATGAAACATGTAAAGGGGGGAAAAACCTAGCTGAAAGTACCATCGCATGTGGGTCCAGGGAAAAAAGTGCAACCCTTGGGGAGCAAGGCTTAGAACTTCCACAAGAAGGTCCATAAAGGTCCTTGTCATTTATATTTTCCATATGAGGACACAAATGGTCTAGTCTCCATCATTAAAGTGTGCCACATTGTTTTTCCCCATCAATATCAATGAAATAAGACCATAGGATAAGATTCCTTATTTGATTGGACGAGAGCATCCACATGACATTCCAAAAACTTGTATATATTATACCTTAAAATCAAGTATATTTTAAAGGGCACTAACTTGATGATCCTATAACTGGTAAATATTGATACTTACTAATCTTGATTATCTTCAATTATGAGAGACAAATCCCAAGATCTTGCAGTAAAAAATGCTGCTTAAATAAATGATCAACTAGTGGTGAACATTTAATGCCAAGTATAAAAACCCTAGTTTTGATATACCCTTCTCAAGCAAGCGAGACTACTTGTGGAGGAAGGCGAACACAGAAAAGGAAAAGGAAAAGGTATACAAAGTAACGCCAGTTAATGAGTCAATGCACGATTCCACCCTCCAAAATCCGCGCACTTGGCCAAAGTTAATCCTACCGCTCTGCAAACCCACACACAAAATATGTGTCCTTCGGTCTTCTTCTTCTCTCTGCTTGCACGAGTCGGAGATCCAAATGGAAGACACGATCTCAGAAGTCATGAGATTACTCCCTCCACGGTTCAGATTTTATGCCACTGACGAGGAGCTTCTGCTTCTTTACTTGAAGCCCAAGAATCTTGGATTAGCCGGCCAGCTCTACTACAACATAATTCTGGAGATCGATGTATGCGAATTCGAACCCTGGCAATTGCCTGATATGTTTGATCACATGTTTAGCAGGAGGTAGCTGTTTTTCTATTGCCACATGAAGCGCAATTGCTTGAACAGCAGGCGCTCCAACCGGACGACCAGAGCAGGTTGCTGGAAAGTGACCGGCAAGGAGCGTGCCATCATGACCGAGGACACCAACGAGCTGATAGGAATCAAGAAGACACTGGTGTTCTGCGAAGGCCGAGTGCCTAATGTCAAAAGGACCAACCAGGTCATGTATGAGTATCACCTAAATTCCAAGTGTTTGGGTGATAATCATGACGAAGGCGAGGTAAAAATTTGGCTCTCATTCATTTGCAAAACGGGATTGGTTATAAATAACATTTGAGACATGCTTTTCAGTAATGGCTTGTTTTTCTATTACTGATGTTGCTCTCGCATATATATGCAGATGCTGCCTTACGTGGTATGTCGGATTAAGAAAAAAAAAGACATGAAGACGATGATGCATCACGCTCCAACAATCAACCCTGAAGGCTGTTCAAGTTGCCCTTACACATGCAATAGCAATGTATTAGATCCCCTGGGAATCAAGAAGGGGACTTGCCGAAGCTTCTGCAACACCCCCAAGGTGAGAGACGTTTTATTTTGTAGAACTTATTTAGGATTGTATATAGTCCCATGTCTTTAGAGCGTGTCAAAATCACAGATTCATTGGTTTTCTATGACCAAAATACTAATGATTGCATTATCACATAAGCAACATCATTTTCATTTCTTACTTCAAGAAGATTGTTTCTGTAACCAAAAAAAAAAAAAAAAAAATGAAATATGCGTAAGATGGGTTGTTTAATATAATCTTCATATTTTGAATTCAGATGTCAGTGACAGAGTTAATGGAATCGCTCACACTGGATGTCTGTGGATTAGACCACAACAACGCTCTGATCTATCAGCCAAAGGCAGCTGTTTTTGCCCAGCCAGAGATGAGAGACACATGTTTTATGTCGTAAAACTTATTTAGGATTGGATTTAGTCCCAAGTCCTACAGAGCATATCAAAGTCGCAAACACACACTCATTGGTTTTCTACGGCCAAATTACTAATGATTGAACCATCATATACGGGGCATCTGTGAAGACTCTTTTTATTTCATACCTTCAAGATTATCTCTACAACATAAAAAGAAAAATACTTATGTAATATAATATACATCTTTTGAATGTGAATGTCACTAAAAGAGTCAATGAATTCGCTCCCTCAATTGGAGACACCGGATGAATGTGCATTAGACTACATCAGCTCACCAACTTATCAACCACAGGCAGGAGCAGAGGAAGGATTGTCATTCTTTGACTTCGTTTTGGGCTGGGGCGATGTCTGAGGACTTCTCTACTACAACGTACGATAATGGTCGGTCATGATTTGGAAGGGGTGCGTGTGTAAAGTGGGTTTTTAATTGTGATGTATTTAGTATTATGAGTGTGGCTTCTGGAGTGACGTGAAACTTATGTAGTTACATAATTTGATTTCAGGTTGTATTTGCTGCTAATTTAGGTGCTTTATTTATATAAACAGCGTTATGTTTCTCAAGGCATTTCCATAATTTTTATCCTCATTGATGATGGTCCCAAATTGGTGGACATGCAGTTGGACCGTCAAATGATTGGTGTGATTGGCAGAATGATTAACAAATGCTGTGGAATCTAGAAGTGGGAGTGGGACAGGTCGAATCAATCAGAAAAAGGTAAAGAAAGAAAGTGTAATCTTTTGATTTTTGTGGGACAGAAAATTAACTTTCTCCAAGCCTTACGAAGGAAGGCCGGAAACTTGCTCAACAAGAGTGAATATTTTCCAGGACTTCCAAAGCAAGGCCTTTGAAACTTCCTCAACAAGTGAGGATATTTCATCCATGGAAACCTATGGGAGTATCAAAATTTCCCATGATTAGAAATGGCCATCACCATATTAGGGCATCCTGTGAAGACCTAACACTTTCATGCGTCGTGCTGGACATGACTTGTGATGATCATTGGTTGTGCCAACCAATGTTTTGATTTCTTTTTATATGTCTTTTTAGCTAATTAAAAATGTAATTAATTAAGAAAAAAAGAAAGTATCAATAGTAATAAGTTTTTCCTACATCATGTTTTCATAGGAAGTCAACAAGTAGGGATAATTATGCAAAAAAAAAGAAGACAATAATTAAGACTCAAAATGCACGCCTTGCACCCCTTATTCCAAGTTATATATTTTTCTTCCCTAATGACAAGGGAATACTCCCGTGTTTTACGTTTCAGAGTTCAAACAATACTTAGACAAATCTCATAAAAAAAATTACAACCTAATTTGAGACGGCCCAAAACGTTATGTGAGACATATATCCTTTCCGAATATAACTCATAATTATATTTAGCATGTGGGATTATAATTAAAATTTTCATAACATCTCTTACAAGAAATCGTATGAGTTTTAATTAATATACATATGTTTCTTTATATTAACACCACAACTTTTGTTTTTGAACATTAACACCACTAGTTACCAACACATATAATACATTACAAAAGTTCTAGGAGCAAGTCACCTAAAACTATCATGCCACTCCACCAAAAACTTGTCTATACGAAAGTCAAGTTATTCTCTATGGATCGACAACTGAAATCTTGTAATGACGGAGGGTAACCTATCCTGGAAAATTAAAAAATAAGGGGTGAGCCGAAACCCATTAAATGAAATATCTAAGTCTAAGGTAGGAAATCATGTCACCACTCGGTTACCTAAAACCATCATGCCACTCCTCCACCAAAAAATTGCCTATACAAAAGTCAAGTTATTCTTTATGTATTGACCACCAAAAACTTGCAATGGTGGAGGATAATCTATCCTACAAAATTAAAAAAAATAAGGGATAAGTCGAAGCCCATTAAATGAAATATCTAGGGCTAAGGTAGGAGATCATCTTACCACTAAAATCGGTACCAACAAATAACATGAGTTTAAGGCAATATAAAATAATCATATAGGACAAATGCATAAGCAATAACTCTATTTTTACTTCATTAATAACATTGCATAAAATTATTCACTTAAATGCAAATGCATATTATAACATATTATGATGCGTGATTACTACTACTTAATTCATTAATAGACATGTGTGAATATATGCACATATACGATCACGATACTCATTATTGGCATTTTATTTCATCCTAACTCCCAACTGAGCATCCCAACAAAAGAGGCATCTCAACTTCAAAGTATCCTAACACATGGGGCTTCTTAACTCTCAAGTCATCTCGAACTCTCCTTGGGACATTTTAACTGCAAGGAATCATTGCCACTAACATGTGAGCAGCGAAAATAATTTTTTATAGCACTTTTCATATTTAATCACATAGTAAAAATGTATATGATACCTCATAATTATGTGATCACATTTGTATCAACAACAAAATCAACACTCATTTTAATAATTGACATTCAGTACACAACATCTTTTCATACATATAATTACCTTATCCTTTTAATAATCACATAATAATCACATGCTTACTTCATTTTATTTCTTATGTAAGGAATAATGACATAATCAAAAAATTGGCAAATGGGGCATACTTGGCAAGTATGCATACTCGACAAGTGACTATACTCAACAAATGGATATAAGCAACAAGGCTACTATGTGTGGTCGTCTGGATTTTTAATCAAGATAAGACTGGATATGATATGATATAGCAAAATCTGATATCCTATCTAGAGATTTTCATATATCTTATCCACCATTTAGTAATTACAATAATAAAATCTAATATATTCACATCATATCATATATAATTCGGTATAAACAGCATATTAATAGAAATGAACAAATTTTACAAATGAAGATGGTAAAAATCTCATGGGAAACTTTTATCTACTTTATTTTTATTTTTTATTTTATTTTTTTACTCTCTTTCTTAATTAATTTCTTTTTTTGTTTCTTTCTTCCCCTTCCATCATTCTAATAAAAATTTTCTTAAAAAGAAAACTATACTAATATACCTAAAATACTAAAACACCTAAAATATGTAATAAATATACATTTCTATATTGAATTATATTATAAGATAGAATTAAATCAAATATATAAATAAAAATAAGATTAAATTAAAAAACCAAATTGTTGTTTATTGTTATTTTGAATTTCTTATATTAGAATTTACATATTATTTATATTGAAATATAATTTTAGATTTGTTAACTTAAGAAGTTTGTTATTTGAGAAAAATAACTTTTTTAATTATAGAATTAGAAATCCTATTCACCTTTATTTCACTTCTCCTATTAAATAATTTTATCTAGCTTGCATTCTCTTATATCCAACTTTATCCCGTCTTAAATATGCATTAAACACATGATAGATAAATTTTACCATATCTAGATTTTCTTTTGACCACTAAATATAGTTTAGGTGGTTACGCTCAATGAGTGGCTATAAGTGGCAAGTGATTATACTCAACTAGTAGATATAAACGATAAGCAGTTATACTCAATAGATGAATATAAATAATAAATGGTTATATTCGACAAGTAGATATAGTTAAGCGGCAACATAACCACTTAGCAAATTCCTTTCACTTAAAATATTCATATTTTTCTCACTTATGTACCTTAAATGTATATACCACAATTCAACTCCCAAATAAATGCATTTTGTCTTTGTGACAAAATCCGTGACTATCTCATGTTAAAGCTTATACAAGCCATTATGCTTGATTCCTTTCATTATCACCAAATACCTAAAATAACTTTCAAAACACCACATTCTAAAATAAACCGAATTCAAGGCACTCATGGAAATGAGATTATTCTTCAACTCTAAAATGTGCATTACTCCAATCAAGGTCCACACTATACCATCATGTATTCTAATTCTGACATTGTCAATACTCATAATATGGCACTTAGTGTCGTTTCCCTATTACACTTTACTACTAGCCATACATTCATAAGTTGTAAACAAGTTCTTTTTTGATATCACATGAAATGAATAACCATAAGCCATTATACATATGTTAAATGATAATTTTTTAGTGACAAACAAGATATAATCAAAACTATCTGAATTACAATTAGCTACAGCGACAAAGTCATCAATAGATTTAACTCTAATTCCTTTACAATTCTTGTCCTTCAACTTAAGAAAATCCTTTTTTGGATATCCCATCTTGCTACAACTCTAACAGACAATACCACTAGTCCTAAACTAACTACATTTGTTCAAATTCACATTAACACGAGTACTAATTCTTCCTCCACCTTAACCTACTAAAGCAAGAGGCATAAGTTCATTAAATTATCTTCTAAGATGTCTTCATTTAGAAACAAATCGCAAACCTCATCAAACTTCAAGCTTCTTCACTTTAAGAAATTACTAATAACAGTAACAGTAGTATTGAAACTATTTAAAAAATGAGGATAATAGTATCAAAGCTTGTACCTCATCTTTAAAGTCAATCTCAATCAAACTTAACTGACTAACAACCATATTGAATTCATTAATGTTTAGCATCCAACATAGCATTATTGATAAATGCATCAAGTAGACCTTATTGATAAATACAACGTTGCAAGTCAACGTCATTTGAATAACATTCAAAAATATATTTATCCAGTAATTCCCAATTAACTGGTTCTACTAAATTTGGTTTTCCCTAAATATGGGTAAGGGAAAAATTTTCATAAAGGTAATCATCAACATACATCTTCCAAAAATAAAATCATTTCCATCAATTATGTCAATTTTCACTTTTCTTTCTTCCAAAAATAAAATTATTCCCATTAAATATGTCAATTTTCACTTTTCTTACTTTTATTTCCATCAATTCGCTTCAAATCAATCAATCTAGGCTCAGATACCAATTTCTGCAAAAACAAACAATCAAATAATAAAATAAATAGAACAAGAAAATAAGTCAAACATCAAATTTATGTGTTTTTGTCAATAAGACCCTAAGTCTACAAAAAGAGTAGCCAAAAATTCCTCTATATATAAAACAATACAATAAATATTACAATCACGCATGAGTCACTTAAACAATCAAATGTTTTGCAACCCCCAATTCTCCAGCTAAATAATACTTTCGGATTGCTTAATAGTATAATTCGCAAGAAATGACGTATTGGGTACTTTTCATGAAAAGTATTCACTTCTTATATAGACAATAACTATAATCAAAACAAGGAACCTACTCAAATTAGGTAATCACTTAGATAGGAAACATAATTAAATTAGGAACTTAACATATATTTTAAGCAATGAAAAACTAAGGCATATCGCCAAGATAAACATCCTTGATAAAATGATTGTATGTTAAAGAAAAGTACCACTCTCGAGATATGAATATGATTGCATTCACTCGGAAAACCTACAACATCTCCAATCAAAACTATTCTAATTACAATATATGATTCTCATAAAACTTGAGAGCAAGACCACGTCATAAAATGGTTTTAAATATCTATTCATATTTATAACTCTAAAAAGATAAAATTTAATATAGTAGTTAAATTATGAAATCAATGTCATGTGCACATACAAAGTTATGTATAGTATAAGTACTAAAACCCGAAATTCTATGAGAATTTAAAAGAGAAATGCAAAAGGAGAAACATGACAAATAAAAGTTTACTTATCAATAAAAATAAATATATGAATTGTTCCATGCTGTAGTAATCACATTTGTGTTGCCATCAAACATAAAGCTTAGTTTCTATTTGAGAAATCTTATATTAATATGAGGTAAAATTGTCCAAAAAAATCTTACATCTATCATGCGACAACCAATTCAATTTAAAAATCTTACAATTTTGCCAATTTAATCATAAATCTTTTAAGATATTTGCCAATTTTGTTTTTCTAGCTAATTTTGATCAAAACCGCTAACATGAATGCCTATCGTCCTATATGGCACAATCAACACTAACGTGAGGCATTTTCACAATTTTAAAAAAATTCTAAAATTTTGTGTTTTTTTCTATTTTTCCTTAATCATACTTCCAACCAGCCATAAGTGCGGATGTAGAGGCCATCATGTCCACAACGGCATCGCCTGGTCTAGGCAAGGGGGTTTCAGTCTCCATTGGTCAATATTCAAGGGCCATGACCCCCTCACCTGCTAAAAATCCAATTAAGGAAAAATAGAAAAAGAAAAGTAGAAAAAAATGAAAAGCATTCAAAAAATTTAATAAAAATATAAAAATCATTTACGTCAGTAACAACCATGCCAAGTTGGATGGTCAACACTAACTAGATCGTCAAGTCAACAATTTCCAACTAAAATTAGATGGAAGAAGTATATTAACAAATTGTTAAAAGTTGTAGGACTAAATTAGTAAATCATCAAAAGGTTAAGACGAAACTAGTAAATTTGAAATATTTAAAACTGATTTACTGTGGTCCTTGGGTTTTTTGGACAATTATCCCATTAATATGAAGCCTTGAAGAAAATTGTTTCTCCAATACAGTACCTTGGAGAGTGGACACGCAAGTTGTTTTTCCAAAAATAACACATAAGGCAAATTTGATGTTGCTATATTGTTCTAAAAACATTATATTAAGTGAAATGAGATGATAATTTTTTTTTCTAATTATTATAAAGGAATATGTCTAATTAATGTTAAGAGAAGTGAGAAGTAAGAAAGGGCCAAGAGGATGTGACTCCACCACAGAATTCCATTCTATCGTGTTGGAAAATGTAAAAGAGAAGAAGAAGAAGACGTATTAAGGGAATAATATGTAACATTGCTCGTTGTAACCAGAAAATTAATTCAAAAAAAATGATAATAAAATAAATAAGAATTGGAGGTGAGATATGGTTAACTGAATTTCCTTAAGATAATTAGTTCATGTCAATGGTACTAAGTAGCTTCATGAATTTCACCTCTCAAGATATAACACTTCGAACTTATTGATATTAGCACTATACAAAAGAGACTCTATTGAACACTTCTTGAAGCCGACACACTTAGAGAAACTTGAATAGAGGAAATGTGGATGCTTTTCGCTTCTTTTTGGAATGAAGATTTTGAAATCTATTTACAGAGTTTTTGAATTCATGTACGGAAGTAGTGCATGAATCCTGAAATAAATATATATAAGAATTTATGAAATACATGAATTAAATAGATAAAAATCCAAGAGATACATGAATAAAAAATTAAGTAGACACATAAATCCAAGAGACATATGAACTCGAGAATTACACTAATTAATGAGATATTAACTCACCGTAAATACAACATACCAAAAGTTATTATTATTTATAAATATATGTATTAGAAGTAAAGAATATGGTAAACGAAAAGGAGTGAATAATGAAACATGTGGGGGAAAATAATCTAACTGAAAGTGCCATCGCGTGTGGGTGCGGGAAGAATGTGCAACCCTTTGGGAACAAGGCTTAGAATTTCAACAAGAAAGTCCAAAAGGTTTTTGTCATTTATAAATTTATAATTTCCTTAATGATCTAGTCTCCATCTCTAAAGTGAGCAACATTGTTCATTCCCGACTAATAAAGATGAAACTCGGGCCGTAGGATAAGATTCCTCGTTTGATGAAACAAGAGCATCAACATAATTCCAGAAACTTTTATATTTATATAGTCATGCATGCATGTTAGGATGTTGGTATTCTGTTGATGTTCCGATTGGATTAATCCTCACTCTAAAAGGTTCGCAAAACTTTGTGATTATACTGTAGTGGATGTCAATGCTTACTAATCTTGATTATTATTAATTATAAGTGACAAATCACAAAATTTACAATAAAAAAAATGCTCCGCTGATGCAAAATGTAGATGCCTAGTTTTGATTTATGGGTTGGAAAGGTAGACTCGTACATGCTGCGGAGAGAGAGAAGGCATGTCGTGTGAACGTCGTTGATCATGCATGGGGTCCGGCACTCACCTTCATAAAGCATTCTAAAAAACTATTAAAACATAGGACGAGGGGTCCATTCATCACTGAAACGTCTTTTTGCACTTCTCAAGCAAGCCAGACAACTTCACTTGTCAAGGAAGGCGAACATAAAAAAGATAAAAGGAAAAGGTATACACGGTGATGTCAGTAAATGAGTCAAGGCAATTCAACTCTATAAATTCCGCACTTTGGCAATGTTAATCCTACCGCCCTTCAAATCCACACGCAAAAATCTCTGTCCTTTGGTCTTCTTCTTCTCCTCCTCCTCTCTGCTTGCACGAGGTGGGCATCCAAATGGAAGACACGATCTCAGAAGTCATGAGCTTACTCCCCCCAGGATTCAGATTCCATGCCAATGATGAAGAGCTTTTGCGTCGATACCTGAAGCCCAAGATTCTCGGACAACCTGATGAACCCTACTACAACATAATCCCAGAGATCGACATATGCAAGTTCGAACCGTGGGAGTTGCTGGACATTTTCGGTCATATGTTCAACAGTAAAGAACTGTTTTTCTATTGCTGTGTGAAGCGCAAGTATGTGAACAGCAAGCGCGCCAACCGGACTACAGTAGCTGGTTACTGGAAAGTGACTGGCAAGGACCGCCGCATCATGAGTGAGGACAACCAGCTGATAGGAATCAAAAAGACATTGGTGTTCTACGAAGGCCGCGTGCCTGAAGGCAAAAGGACCAATTGGGTCATGCACGAGTATCTCCTAAATTCCAAGCTTTTGGGCAATAATCACGAAGAAGGCGAGGTAACATTTTAGCTCTCATTCATTGGCACAACATGATTGGTAATAAATAACATTCGAGACATGCCTTTTAGTAACGGGTTTTTTCTCTATTGCGGATGTTGCTTATGCATGCAGATGCTACCTTATGTAGCATGTCGGATCAAGAAAAAGAAAGACAAGAAACTGATGATGGATCACTCTCAAACAATCAACCCTGAAGGCTGTTCAAGCAGTCTTTACATATGCACTAGCAATGTATCAGGCCCTGCTGTGAATCAAGAAGGGGATTTGCCAAGTTTATGCAACATCCCCAATGAAGTTGCATATAACCAAGGAGATGTCGATGCTCAACCCCAGGTGAGAGACACATGTTTTATGCTGTAGAACTTAATTAGAATCGGATTTAGTCCCAAGTCCTGCAGAGCATTACAATGTCACAGAGACTCATTGGTTTTCTATGGGCAATATTCTTATGATTGCCATATCACATAAGCAACATCTGTGGGATTATGTTATTTCATGCCTCAAGATTGTTTCTGTAACAAAAAAAGGGAATGATACTCTTTTGTTTGGGTAGGATGGGAAATTTACTTAAGATGGATTGTTTTATATAATCTACGTGGTTTGAATGCAGATATCACAGGAAGAGTTCATGGATTTGCCAGCTCCATGTCAGCCACTAGATAACTATCTGTCAAACTATGACAACGCTCCAATGAATCAGTCACAAGCAGGAGCAGAGGAAGAATGGTTGTCCTTTCTGAATTTCCCAGTTAACAACAATGGGGATGAGTTTGTCTCAGGACACAGACAATTTCGTGAATGAGGACTTCTCTTCTAGGACGTTTGGCAATGATTGGAGCAATGTCTGAGGACTTCTCTACTGGAACGTTTGACGATGATAAATCGTGATTTGGAAGGAGTGTGCGTGAGTGTGTGGGCTTTTACCTTGTGATGTATTCAGTATTGCGAGTGTGGCTTTTTGAGTGAAGGAAACATATGGAGTTTAATAATTTGTGCTCGGCAAGTTTGAGAGACGTGCTTCTTCTTGTATTTCAGGTTGTGATTTCTGTCAAGATGTAGTATACTTCAATAAATATTGTTATGTTATTCAGGGTATCACCCTTAGTTTTATCCTCATGAATGGTGATCCCAACTTGGTGGACTGAAGTTGGACTGTCAAATGATTGATGCAATTGGCAGAACGATTGATGAATGTTGTGGAATCTGGCTAGAAGCGGGGATTGGACAGATCGGATCAATCAGAAAATGGCCAAAAGAGAAAGAATAAAAACCTTATTGGCTTTGGCAGGATAGAATCCAACTTTTCCCAAGACTTCCAAAGGAAGGCCTTAGCGAGTGCGAATATTTCGTCTTTTGACTTTGGTAGGATAGAATCAAACTCCAAGACTTCCAAAGGAAAGCCTTAAACTTCCTCAACAAGTGCGAATATTTCCATCTTTTAAGGTTTAGAATTCATGGTTCGGGATAGAATCCAACTCCAAGACTGTTTAAAGAAAGCCTCGTAAATTTACTTAACAAGTGTGAATATATTTGTACATCACAGGTCCAATTATTCGTTGAATTGTTCGACCGTTAGAAATGGCCATGGCCATGCCTAGGCGACTTGTGAAGGCCCAACTCTTTTATGTGCAGTGATAATAATTGCTCTTGCCGACTCACATGCCAAATCTGAGCATAACACGCCCAAGTCAGGTTTTTAATAGATTAAAGAAAAAAATAAAGAAACTCTAATATAATTAATTTTTTAAGTAGTCCCAAGTAGGAATAATTTTGCAAAAGAACAAAACACAGCACATAAAATTCAAACTTAGACGGATACATATCCTCCTAAAAAAATTACAACCTAACAATCAAAACACCGTACTGAAGAAATTGACAGAAACGCATTTTTCAACCACCAAAATACAAACAAATGCACATACGTAACGCTCAAATAACATGGCCCTTTGCAATAAAGGTGACGAAGCTCCTGGGCTTGGCCATTTTAGCTGACAGAAATACATTTTTTATAGTGTGACTGAACAGACAATAGATCGCTAAACTTAGGAAAAACTTTATTCTCAAATTTTTATTTGTTATGTAATTCCCATATATGTTCTACTCTTAAAAATTTTCTATAATGGTATGTAATACGAATTAATAGTAAATGTATGATATCAAATTCAATATTATGTTGACATGATCATTGGCATGTAACACAAGTTGCACCAACGCATTGGTAACTGCCAAAAGCATAGTACCTGGAGAGATTCTGAAGGTCAGAGAAATCTAAAAATGGTGCCTGTTAAAGATCATTATGGCATGTTAAGAAACTAATGTTTCATTTTATTTTTGTTGCGATAATAGGAATCTTTAAAAGAGAATGTACAGCAACCACTAACGCCAATTCTCTCACCAGACTGCAACTCATCAGGATGTGATTTCTCTGCAACTCCACAGCCACCCACAGCGACAGGGGAGCAATTGATTAATGATCCGTCATATCAAGATTTGGAGTCTTATTTTGCTGATAACAAACGCCTCGAAGAGATATTTTGGATGTTGAACTCGTGTGGCTGGTTATAGCACGACCATTCTTCCGAAGAAAGCATTATATAAGCTTTTTTCGGCTAGGTTATGGTGTGCATCCGCTGGCTTGGATGCACACTCTTCAACTGATGATAACGAGTGTGCCCATGCTGTGTCGCCGGAAAAAATATTTTCCTTGTGGAAAACAATGTACATGGATCAAAGGCGTTCATTGATGTACATCATTTGCTTAATGAGTTTTGCTTATAAGTTGTAAGATGAATTATTTGTTATAGCACTACGTGAAATTCTTAATGCTGAATTTGCCAAAAAATTTACAAACAGTTGTTTGCCGTTCTCCTAGTTGGTTGTTTCCCATAAACATTGTTTGTATAAACGAGGTGTATGGATTTAGAATTGGATTCGCGCCCTTTCGGTTTGACTGTTGTTGTGATGGGATTGGATTCATCCCTGTTAACTTTTTCACCCTCTCGCTCTGTTTGCGTGAAATATTGACAGTTACAAGAGCGGTCTCGGACCTACAAAAATGTAAAATGACTTCGGGTGGTCCGAGCATTAACAGATACAGATAACAAGAGGAATTAGTAGTTCAGTTAATTAGATGTAATCAGACAATTGCAAAATGGAAATTCAATTTCTGGTTACTCGAACGCTTGCACGTAGACATTGTTGTCAAATCTGCTGTCTTGTCAAATTCCTCTAATTTTCCCTTAACAAAAAGTTCTCTTCTGAAGAAAGGGGAGGGCTTCATCTGGAACACCATCTATGAAACTGAAACTTTCTTATTAAAAGTCACGTTACTTCAAATTCAACTATTAAGGTGCCTTTGATAATATTTTTATTTTTAAAAATAATTCGAAATTAATTTTTATTTCAATTCCCTGCACAAATTTATGAGTAGAAGAACATATTTAGTAATTACACAAAATTTCTATTCTCCGAATAAATAAATAAAATAGAAATGCATTTCGTACAATCCTACAATTACTATTCCTAATTTATTTTATATTTCATGTTTGAATCAAATTGGACTTTTGTAATGATTTAATTAATCAAGATATTCTAAAATGGCCTAAGAAAACCCAACATAATAGTTATTCAAAGATGGATGGCTAAAAATGACAATAGAGAGTCCCACTAATTTATAATTTACAATATGAGGGGTTGATAGTAAATCTTTAGACATTATAAGAAGAATAGCAAAAGTTGCTTGGAGTGATTAGGCTCTTGCGACCTAGCATTGTCTCTAAATAAAAACAACATTTAAAAATCCAGATAGTAAAGCCCTAAAAGCTTATTTACCTTTGAATCCAATTTTCATCAAAAAGATTTTTCACATTTTTTATGGTAAATTAATTCTAAACTAGAATTAACACTAAAATTTTGCAAAAATACTCAAAATCTAATTTCTAAATTTTTTCCTAAATTTCTGAATTTTTTTATTTTTTATTCCTAAAAAAGGGACTTGGATAGGGTCACGAACAAATCTTGTTTTGATTGTGTGAAGATGACAGTAGTTTATGTTAAGCTTGTCTTTATAAAATGATTTTACTTCTCTTATTGTTCCAGGAAATTAAAAAGTAATTTTTTTCTATTTGTTGTTTTCATTTCAAATCTATTCCCCAATCACTAATATGTTCCATGAAATAGAAAAATTAGCTAATGTTATCAAATAAATTTATGTTCGATTTATGTTTTGAAGAATAAAAGAATAGAAAAATGGAGAAATGAAACGTTACTAAACAAGAAAATTGAGTTTGAGAGTGAAATTATCAAGACTCAAGAATGTCCTGCCTCATTCCCGTTCATATTTTCTATAAACATGGGGATTGTTTTCTGCCTGTAGGATACAGGTCTCACCGTACTGATGAGGAGATGATCAATTAATACTTGAGACGAAAATTCTTAGATATGAAGATGGACCCCTGCATTATTCCAGAGATCCTTTTGTGCACAAATTCGACCCATGGGATTTACCCCGTATATTTAGAAGTAAACGTGACATTCTCTTCAACTTACTCTATTGTTTGTGGGTGATGAAATCTTGCTGTTTTTAGCATGGTGATCCTGTTTCTTTTATTTCTTTCTTTCTTTTGTCTTTTTTAACTTTAACTCTCAATTCACTCTCAGACTTTTACCTATCTCTTTACGAAGTGTAGGAGTCAATGGTAACCTTGTTTTGTGGGATAAATTATATTTGAAGGTCACGATTGCTTTGTTTTCTAACTTTGAAATGACTTGTATACTATTGTCTAGTGCGATGGCAAAAAAGAAATGATCATTCAAAAACAATTTGATGGCTTCTCCTAGTTGGCATTAATTTTCAACACTGCGCTCGCTCAACTGTGAGGTCGAAGGAGGCGGAGTGGTGGTTCTTATCTCGTCTTTTGTTGAAGACTCGAAATAGTCGTATGACCGACAAACTCCGTCCGGTCTTTGGAAAACAATCGATCAAGAGAATAAGATCAATGCCAAAGGTACTAAAAAGTTGATTGGGACTATGAGGAATTAAGTTTTCATAGAAAATGAGGCTTCAAAGCGCCAAAGAGACAGTATGGGTAATGCATGAGTATCGCCTTAATGGCTGCAATTTCGCGGCCAACTTTCCTGACCAGGTACCCTATATTACGTCATTCTCTTTCAACTGAAAGTTGAACGGTGAAATGCTCATGATGCTGGCTTCTATGGCTTTTGCTGGAGCTTCAGTAACATCTGGTAGTGAGCTTGGATCGTATCGATGGGGAGATTGTGTGGGAAATGAAAGGCCTTTTAGTTCAGATTCTTGTCTGCTGAGGTAACATCTGGACCTGGTGCACCTGTTTAAATTTATACCTCACAAGCCCTTCTAATTGTTGAATCGTCAAAGGCAATATTGATTTGTAGGGATAAAAACTATGAAGGTAAAACACTCGTAACTCACGTAAAAAAGAGAATGAGGTAGATAGACTTTTGTTTAATTCATGGAAATTCACCTTAATGAAAAACAATTACAAGACTCCCCCTATATAGACTTATTATATGACCTTTGCTCTTCCTAATAATACCACTAATGTATTGGGAAAGTAAATCTTCTGAAACTCACAAACCCAACATCACCATATATGATTATATCTCACAATATCTCATCAAATCTCAAGAAACAATAATTCCATCTAGAAATATGAAAGGACTCATTAAAAACAACACAACAATTATAACTCTTTTCCAATGCAAGTACCAAACAGTCTTTAGTATCAAATCTAGAATCTTTGTGTCAAAGGTATTGACATCAACAACTTGATCATCTCTATGCCTAAGTATTTAGCTCCGATGAATTTGATTTAATTTCAAATAGTAATTGATAAGATGGGAAGATCCAACTCCTAAATGATTGCTTTTTTGACAAAAAAGAGAAGAAGGGAAAATTCCAACAAAGACCCAAAGTGCCCATATTTTCTCAAATAAGGGCTTAAAATGCCATCACTTTTTCAAATAATGGCTTAAAGTGAATCTTGTATCAAATAAGAGCTTGAAGTGGTTCTATATGTTTCAAATAAGGGCTTGACTTTCTAGCGATTAAAGGTATTTTCATCATTTATCATTTTCTTTTTTTTTTTCCTTTTTTATGGTCCTTCTTCTTCCTCTTCGTCGATGGCCAACCAGCCACTAGCGATACCCACAGAAGACTAAGCGAGGGTCGCCCTCGCGAGGGTCGCCCTCGCCCGATCTAGCAAGGGCCACCCTCACCTATGGCTGGCAAGGGGCGGCCTCACCTAGGTGTGGCCAATTGCCCTCACTAGCTACGGACGAGGGCTTGCAACCCCTTGTCAACCATTGGTGAGGGTTGACCTTGCTTGTGCCTAGGCAGGTGAGGCAAGAATCGTCGAGCCCAAGGGTCATCAGGCCCTTGCTGGCCACGGGCCGTCAAGCCCTCACCCACAGCCAGCGAGGATTGTCGGCCCCAAGTGAGGCTGACCCTTGCCAAATTTGGTGAGGGGGCCTTGCCCGTGATCAACGAAGGCTTGCAGGCCCTCACCAGCAGCCGACGAGGGTCGTCAAACCCTCGCTGGCCTCATGCTTGGTCGCGAGGGGCGGCCTCCCCAGGTGAAGCCGCCCCTCACCTATGGCCGGCGAGGGTGGCCCTCGCCCAACCGTCTTGTGGGCGTCGCCAGTGGTCGATTAGCCATCGGCGAAGAGGATGAAGAAAACTAGAAAAAAGAGAAGAAAAAGGAAAGAAAAAAGAAGAAGATTCGGATGAAAAAACCCTTGACCAGTCGGAAATTTAGCCGACTGGTGAGGCCTTTATTTAAAATAATCGTGGCCACTTTAGGCCCTCATTTTAAACAACCAAGGCTATTTCAAGCCCTTATTTAAAACAATGTCAACTTTAGGCCATTATTTGAGAAAATGAAAATATTTGGGCCCTTTTTTATAATTTTCCCCCAAAACATGTTTGCTTTTAGGCTAGAATTGGCCATTCTACGGTTACCACAGCCGGCTGCTTTCTATTTGTTTCAACATTTCGCAACATTCTCTACCCACCCTTTGTCCGTCTTCCAATGCACAAACTTGCCGATCTGTACTGGAATGGCTACGCTTTCTTGGCATATGATTTCCCGTAATTCAGCTAACATTTCCTACTGTCTCTTGGGAACGTTCAGCAGAAATTCGTGCTTTGCCACCTTATAAACAAACGAGATGAGCTCATCAATGCTTCGACCACTATTGAAGCTGGATCGATGTCATCGTTCATGATCTTGGACAATGACAAAGCGCGGAGTAATATTCCAGCGGTCCAGTACTAACAGACCCTGTGGTCTGCTTTAAGTGTAAAAACTCATTCAGATGGAGCTAATAACCCATCGTCGATTAACAGAACGTTATGGAAGCCGTGATATATCCACGTGTAGAGGCCCTACGCCCAACGGTGAACCCGAACCCCTCCTCGGATCCATCTAACTGGCTAATTTTTGTGGTAGATAGGATTGAGAATGATGGATCTATGGATAAGTTTGTAGATGCTATTAATTGTAACGAAGATGAAATTGGCCGAGAGACAGTGGAACATATCTTGAGACTATAGGAAAAAATGAAAAAAACATTCAGAAAATTTAATGAAAAATCACAAAAATCATTTACGTCAGCATTGATTGTACCATGTTAACAATTTCCAACTAAAATTTACTAAAATGACTATATTGACAAATTATTAAAAGATTTAGAACTAAATTGGTAAATTATCAAAGTTTAAGACAAAATGTGTAAAATTAATAGGTTTGAGATTAAATTAATCATATAATAGGCTTAGGTATTTTAGAAAATTATAATATTAAGTTTTGAAGCAAATCGTTTCCTCAATATATTACCCTTGATCAGTGGACCCACAAGTTGTTTTTGCAAGAATAACACATAAGTCAAATTTGATGCTGCTATGCTATATTGTTCTAAAAACATTATATTAAATGAGATGAGATGAGATGATTAAAAAAAATCTAGTTAATATAAAGAAACTAATTAATGTTAAGAGAAGTGAGACATAAGAAAGCGTGGAGATTAAGTGACTCTACCGCGGAATTCCATTCTATCAAACTTTATTATATTTCTTAATTATGTAATAGAAATTCGTGAACAATATAGTAAGTGAAAAGGAGTGAATATTGAAATATGTAAGGAGGAAAAACCTAACTGAAAGTGCCATTGCATGTGGGTCCATGGAAAAAAATGCAACCCTTGGGGAAAAGGCATAGAACTTCAACAAGAAGGTTCAAAAGGGTCTTTGTTATTTATATTTTCCATATGAGGACACTGATGGTCTAGTCTCAACCATTAAAGTGTGCCACATTGTTTTTCCCCTTCAATTAATGAAAAAAGATCATAGGATAAGATTCCATATTTGATGGGACGAGAGCATCCATATGAAATTCCAAGAACTTTTATATCATACTTTAAAATCAAGTATATTTTAAAGGATGCACTAACTTGATGATCCTATAGCAATTAATTTTTTTTTCTTGGTAAAGTAAGCTTGTATAATTTCCAACCAAAAAGTTATACAACACAAGTGAAACTCGGCACCCACTTACACTCACCACAACCATTTGTCAAGTGAGTGGAATGATAGCAAGTTCAGAAGCAAAAAAAAACAAGCATTACACGGCAAAACCTAAATTACAGCACAATCACCGAACAGCAAGATGTCATACTGCTATAGGAGTTAATTTTGATACTTACAAAAAGCTATAGCAGTTAGGTTTGATACTTACAAATTTTGATTATCTTCAATTATGAGAGACAAATCAGGAGATCTCACATTAAAAAATGCTGCTTATCAAATAAAAAAAATGATCAACTGCTGGTGAAGACTTGATGCCAAGTATGAGAACAGTAGCTTTGAGTAACCCTTCTCAAGGAAGCGAGGCAACTTTTGGAGGAAGGCGAACACAAAAAAAGAAAAAGGAAAGGGTATCCAAAGTAATGTCAGTCAATGAGCCAAGGCACGATTCCACCCTATAAAGTCCGCGCACTTGGCCAAAGTTAATCCTACCGCTCTCCGAACCCACACGCATATTTTCTGTCCTTCGGTCCTGTTCTTCGACTTTATGCTTGCACGAGTCGAGGATCCAAATGGAAGACACGATCTCAGAAGTCATGAGATTACTCCCTCCACAATTCAGATTCCATGCCACTGATGAGGAGCTTCTGCTTCTTTACTTGAAGCCCAAGATTCTTGGACAACCCGGCCAGCTCTACTACAACATAATTCCAGAGATTGATGTATGCGAATTCGAACCCTGGCAATTGCCCGATATGTTTGATCACGTGTTCAGCAGGAGGGAGCTGTTTTTCTATTGCCGTGTGAAGCGCAATTACTTGAACAGCAGGCGGAGTGCCCGTTCAACCGGAGCTGGTTACTGGAAATTGACTGGCAAGGCACGCGCCATCATGAGCGAGGACACCAACGAGCAGATAGGAATCAAGAATACGCTGGTGTTCTTGGAAGGTCGAGGGCCTAATGTCAAAAGGACCAACTGGGTCATGTATGAGTACCACCTAAATTCCGAGCATTTGGGTGATAATCACAACGAAGGCGAGGTGACATTTTTGCTCTTGTTCATTAGCACTACGCAATTGGTTATGAATAACATTTGAGACTTGCTTTTTAGTAATGAGTTGTTTCTCTATTACCAATGTTGCTCATGCATATATATGCAGATGTTGCCTTACGTGGTATGTCGGATCAAGAACCAAAAAACCAAGCCAATGATGGTCCACGCTCCAACAATCAACCTCGAAGACTATTCAAGCAGCCCTTACACATGCAATAGCAATGTATTAGACCCCCCTGGGGATCAAGAAGGGGACTTGCCCAGCATCTGCAACACCCCCAACCATGAAGTTGCTCATAACCAAGAAGCGCTTGATGCTCATCCCAAGGTGAGAGACGTTTTATATTGTAGAACTTATTTAGGATTGTATTTAGTCTAAGTCCTATAGAGCATATCAGAGTCACAGAGATTCATTGGTTTTGTATGGCCAAAATACCAATGCTTGCATAACCATAAGCAACATCATTTTCATTTCTTACTTCAAGATTGTTTCTGTAACAAAAAACAGAAAAGAATATACAAAAGATGGGTTGTTTTGCATTATCTACATATTTTGAATGCAGATGTCAGTGGGAGAGTTAATGGAGTCGCTTTCACTGGATGACTGTAAGTTAGACTCCAACAACTCTCCAACCTATCAGCCATAGGCAGCTACATATGCTCAACCAGAGGTGAGAGACACTGGTTTTCTATCGCCAAATTCACAAATGATTGCACCATCACATACGGCACATCTGTGAGATTATTTTCATTTCATACCTTCAAGATTATTTCAGTAACATAAAAAGAAAAATATTTAAAATGGGTTGTTTGATATAATATGCATGTTTTAAATGCAGATGTCACTAAAAGAGTTCATGAATTCCTTCCCTCTATTGAAGACACCAGATGACTATATATCAAACCACTTCAGCTCTCCAACTTATCAACCACAGGCAGGAGCAGGGGAAGGAGTGCGTGTGAATGTGTGGGTTTTTACTTTGGATGTATATAGTATTGTGAGTGTGTGGCTTCTGGAGTGAAGTGAAACCTATGTAGTTTCATAATTTGATTTCAGGTTGTATTTTATGCTATTTAAAGTGTAATATTTATATAAAAAGCTTTGCATTATTCAGGGCATTTTCCTAACTTTTATCCTCACCGATGATGATCAAAGTATTGATATAATTGGCAGAAAGATTAACAAATGCTGTGGAATTTGGAGGTGGGAGCGGGACAGGTCAAATCAATCAGAAAAAGCCAAGAAAGAAAGAAAGAAAGTGAAATCTTTTGACTTTGGTAGGACAGAAAATAAACTTTTCTCGAAGCCTTCCGAAGGAAGGCCTTGAAACTTGGGCAACAAGTCAATATTTTCCAAGACTTCCAAAGCAAGGCCTTTGAAACTTCCTCAGCAAGTGTGGATATTTCATCCAAATGGAAAGCCTATTGATGGTATTAAAATTTCCCGTGATTAGAGATGGCCACGACCGTGCTAGGGCATCTCGTGAAGGCCGACCATGACCTGTGATAATGACTGATTGTGCCAATCCACGTTGCAACATTTTGATTTCTTTTCCTCTACTTTTATAACAAATTAAAATTAAAATTAATTAGTGAAAAAAATTCCAAATAAAAATCTCAAATGCCCCCATTTTCTCAAATAAATGCTTAAAATAGATCTTATTTTAAATAAGGGTCTAAAGTGCCAATATCAATCTCAAAGAAGGGCCTGAACTCATCAGTTATAAAATACAATTTGGTCTTTTTAAATTGGGAAAAGGACACCAAAAACCCCAAACTATGCCCCTTGGGATAATTTTACCCTGAACTTTTTTTTTTGTCATAAAAAACCTCAAACTATGCCATTTGAGACAATTTTACCCTGAACTTTTTTTGTGCCATAAAAAATCTCAAACTATGTCACTTGGGACAATTTTACCCCGAACTTTTTTTGTGGCACGAACTATGCTACTTGGAACACATTTACCCTAGACTTTTTAACTGAAGGGCATTTTCATCTTTTCCTTCTTCTTTTTAATTTTTTTTTCTTCTTCCCCACCAGCAGAGAGGGAGCTAGCGCCGGCAACAACCACCCTCGCCGACGGCGGCGTCCGGGAGGGTGTCCCTCGCTGGGGAGGGTCGCTCCCGACCGGGCGACCCTCGCCTGAGTCGAGTGAGGGTGGCCCTCGCCGGGAGACCAGGGCGAGGGCCACCCCGACCGGATCCGGCGAGGGCGACCCTCGCCAGGTCGGGGGCGACCCTCCCGGCATGGGTGGCCCTCACCCTCCCCTACCGGTCCAACAAAGGGTAAGAGGAAATAAAATAAAATAAAAAAGACAAAAATGCCCTTTAGTTAAAAAGTTTGGGGTAAATGTGTCCTAAGTGTCATAGTTTAAGGTTTTTTGTGGCACAAGAAAAAGTTCAGGGTAAAATTGTCTCAAGTAGCATAGTTTAGAATTTTTAATGGTACAAAAAAAAGTTTATGAAAAAATTGTCCCAATAGACATAGTTTGGGATTTTTTATGATACAAAAAAAAGTTTAAGGTAAAATTGTCCCAATGGGCATAGTTCAAGGTTTTTGGTGGCATTTTCCCTTTTAAATTTTTAAATTTTTTCCTTTTTTTTTTTTTTTCCTTTTTTTTTCATAAAAAGAAAAAAATTAAAGAAAAAGGAAAAACACATGCGGGAGGGCCATTTCCTCTTTTTTATATTTTTATATTATATTATTTTTTATCTAATTTAATTTAAATTTAAAATTTATTTGGAGGAAAATATTTCTGATCCGTTGGAATATTTTGCCTACGAAACTAAACCCTTATTTAAAATAACCATAACCACTTCATGAACTTATTTGAGAAAATAAGGGCATTTTGAACCCTTATTTGGAATTTTCTCTTAATTAATGAAAAAATAAAGAAAATATCAATAATAATAAATCTTTCCTACATCATTTTTTTCATGAGAAGTCAACAAGTAGGGATAATTATATTTAAAAAAAAAAAAAGACAGTAAATAAGATTCAAACTTAGACAAATACATCTAAAAAAATTACAACCAAATATGAGATGCCCGACAATGTCAACATGACATGTATCATTTACAAGTATTACTCATAGTGAAAGAATAATTGAGATTTTTACAAATTCCTTACCAGAAATCGCACTAATTTACTTTAATATACATATGCTTATTTATACTAACAACATTAGTTACCAACACATACAATACATTACAAAAAGTCCTAGGAAAGGTCAAGTCACCTAAAACCATCATACCACTTCTCTACCAAAAACTTGCCTGTAAAAAAGTCAAGTACCCTATCCATCGACAAGCCATTGCCGTCAAAACTAGGGGGTCCATCGAAACCCCTAGGTGGTCCAACAAACTTTCCGTCAATCCATACGATGGAACTACCTTTAGTATATATTATTGTCAATTCACATATAAGAACATCATGGTATTCACATTCAAAACACATAGGTACTCCAAATTGCAGTAATGGAGAGCGATTCATCCTACAAAATTGAGAAAATGAGGGGTGAGCCAAAATCATTAAATGAAATCTCTAAATCTAAAGTAGGAGATCATCTTACTACTCAATTTGATACTAACAAACAATGTGAGTTCAAAACAATACAAATTAATCTTGTATGACAAATGTACAAGCAATAGCTCTATCTTTACTTCATTAGCAATATTGCATAAAATTATTCACTTAAATACAAGCAGATGGCATAAGCCCCTTAGTTCAATAATAGACATTTGTGAATATATGCACATCCACAAACATAATATTCATTATTGGCATTTCATTTCGTCTTGACTCTTGGGGCATCCCAACACACACAGCATCTTAACTCTGAGGTATCTTGATACATGAGGCATCTCGACTCTCGAAGCATCCTAAACACTTTATGGGGCATCTCAACTCGAGGCATTATCATCACTAATATGTGAGTGATGGAAATAATTATCATAATACTTTCCATATTTAATCACCTAGTAACCATGTATATAATAATATCATAATCATGTGATCACCCTTGTATCAACAATCAAATCAACACTCATTTCAATAATCAAAATCCAATACACAACATCTTTTCATGCACATCATTACCTTACTCTTTTAATAATCATGTAATCATAACATGATCTCTCTTTTTTTTCATTTCTCATGCAAAGATAATGACATATTTTGAAAATCAGCAAATGGAGCATATTCAGCAAGTTGGTATACTCAATAAGTGATTATACTTGATAAATACTCAACAAATGGATATAAGCAATAAGTGGTTATACTCAACAGGTGGATATAAATAGTAAGTGTTTATACTCAACATGTAGATATAACTAGTAAGTGATTATATCAAATAGGTAGATATAGCAGTTGAATAATATATGATACATATTTGTCTAGTAATTCCCAATCAGCTTATTCCACTAAATCTAGTTTTCCCTAAACATGCGTGAGTGTAAATTCTTGAACAAAGGCAATTATCAATCTACATCTTCCGAAAACAAAATCATTCCATCAAATCTATCAATTTTCAATTTTCCTTCTTTTATCACCATGCATTCACTTCAACTCAATCAAGTTTGGCTCAAACATCAATTGTTACGGAAACAAGCGACCAAATAATAAAATAAATAGAAAAAGAAAATAAATTAGATATTAGATTTACGTGATTTGGTTAATGTGACCTACATTTACAAAAAGAGCATCACAAAATTCCTTCATAGATAAAGCAATATAACAAGTATTACAAACACACTTGAGTCATTTGAACATTCAAAGTATTTCCAAGCCGAATAACATTGTCAAATTGCTTCAAAATGTAACTTGCGAGAAATTACCTATTAGATATTTTTCATGTAATATATCCACTTCTTATACAAACAATAATTTTATACAAAACAAGGTACCTACTCAAATTAAGTAATCACTCAAATAGGAAATCTACTCAAATTGAAAAATCTACTTTGAATTAAGAACTTGACACATATATTCAACAATACACAACTAAGGCATATTGTCAAGGCAAACATCCTTGATAAAATGACAATAGTTTAAAGAAAAGTACCTCTCTGTATAGAGATATGAATTCGATTGCATTCGATAAAAAAAAAAAAAAAAACCCACAAATCTCTAATTAAAGCTATTCTACTTACACGATTGATTCTCATAAAATTCGAGAGCAAGATTGCATCGTAAAATTGTTTTTAAGATATATATTCATAATTATAACTTTGAAATAATTAAATTTAATATAGCAATTAAATTATTAAATCAGTGACATGCACATATGAAGTTATATTCTGTATAAGTCCGAAAACCTACAATTCCATGAGAAGTTAAACGGGAAATGGGAAAGGGAAACATGAGAAAGGAAAGTTTACATAGCAATAAAAATAAATATATAAATTGTTCCACGATGTAGGAATTGCATATGTGCTGCATCAAACGTAGAGTTTAGTTTCTATTTGAGGAATATCATATTAATACAAAGAAAATTTGTCTAAAAAATCTTAAACTTATTATAGACGATTTTTGTAATTTAAAAAATCTGAATTTTTATGTTTTTTCTTTTTTTCTTTTTTTATATTTACAAATAGCCAAGAGCAATGATGTAGAGGCCCTCGCCTAGTTTGAGCAAGGGGGTCACGATCCTTGCTAGCCAACAAGCGAAGGCCACAACCCCTTCACCTTTAGAAATACAAATAAGGAAAAATAGAAAAAAAAATGAAAAAGGTAAAAATGAAAAAGAAATAGGTGCACTAGAAATCTTAAAACTTGTTACGAAAATAAAATTAAGTCCTAAAACTTGTCACGAAAGTGTAATCGAGTCATAAAACTGTCAAAAAATGTGCAATAAAATCTTAAAACTTCTCACAAAAGTGCAATTGAATCTTAAAAATTTCAAAAAATGTTATCAACAAAAGGATTTGATTTGACTAATTTGACAATTTTTAGAACTTGTTGCAATTTTTAAAAGTTTTAGGACTCAATTGCACTTTTATAATAAGTTTTAGGATCTAATTACACTTTTAAAAATTTTAGAACTAAATTGCACTTTCTTGATAAGTTTTGAGATTTCCAAAGCACTTATCCCAATTAAAATATTCAGAAAAATTTACAAAAAATTGTAAAAATCATTTAAGTCATTACCGATCATGTCATGTTGGATGGACTACTAGATTGTCACATCAACAATTTCCAACTAAAATTAGTTGGAAGAAATATATTGACAAGTTGTTAAGTTGTTAAAAATTTAGGACTAAATTGGTTTCAAAATATTACGACAAAATGGGAAAAATTGAAAAGTTTGAAATTAAATTGATCACCGTACAATATGTTTAGACTTTTTGAGTAATTATCCAATTAATATGAAGCCTCGAAACAAATCATTTGTCCAATACAGTACCCTAGACAATGGACACGCAAGTTGTTTTTCCAAATATAAGACCAAAGGCAAATTTGATGTGGCCATATTGTTCTAGTAACATTGTATCAAGTGAAGTGAGATGATTGATTTTTTTCTAATTATTATAAAGGAACGTATCTAATTAAAGTTAAGAGAAGTGAAAATTAAGAAAGGACCGAGAGGATGTGACCTCACCGCATATTCCATTCTACCAAACTTTATAATTATTTATACATATATATATTAGAAACTCGTAAACAATATAGTAAACGAAAAGGAGTGAATAATGAAACATGTGGGGGAAAAGAAATTTAACTGAAAGTGCCATCGCATGTGGTCCAGGAAGAAAGTGCAACCCTTTGGGATTAAGGCTTAGAATTTCAATAAGAAAGTCCAAAAGATTTTTGTTATCTATAAATTCCTTACGAGGATGGACCTAAACAAGCCCTTAAAAAAGCTTAAGAGAGAAGAAACAAACGGAAGATATGTCCTAAGATAAGAGATTCGTAATGTCACCCTCCGTATTCCCTCTCAATCAAAAGAAAAAATTGACTAGAATTTATAAGGCTTTTTGATAGGGATGGTATATTTCACGTAAAATTTCGATTTTGGCTATCACCAGATAAGGTGGTACACTAGCCACTCACGTTGGGGTGAAAAATGGTGGGTAAAAAATCCACTGCTTGATAGGCTGCCCTATGGGCATGTCTTGTAACTGACAACCTGTCCTACGGGTGCCCTTGCGTGCGGGTCCAGGAAGAAAGTGCAACCCTTTGTGAACAAGGCTTAGAATTTCAACAAGAAAGTCCAAAAAGGTTTTTGTTATTTATAATTTGCTTATGCACTAATGGTCTAATCTCCATCACTAAAGTGTGCAATATTCTTCTTCCCCAACAAATTTAATATGAAACAAGATGAAGCTTGGACTGTAGGATAAGATTCCCCGTTTGATGAAAAAAGAGCATCCACATTACTCCAGAAACTTCCATATTTCATACCTTAAAATCCAATATATGTTCATGCATATATGTTTGGATGACGGAAATCCGTTGCTATTCCGCTTGGATTAATTCCCACTCTAAAAGATATTTAAAAATGACACTTACTAGTCTTGATTATTATTAATTATTAGTGACAAATCACAACATTTTACAATAAAAAAATGCTCTGCCGATGCAAAATATAGATGCCTAGTTTTGATTTATGGTTGAAAAGATAGACTCATGCCAGCCGACAGAGAGGAAGCTGACTAGACTTTGGCTCGTCGTATGAACGTTGTTGATCATGCATGGAATTCGGCACTCAACCTCGTAAAGCATTCTAAAAAACTATTCAAACATAGGACGAGGGGTCAATTTATCACTGAACAGTGGGGTTTTGCCCTTCTCAAGCAAGCGAGACATCTTCACTTGCCAAGGAAGGCGAACATAAAAAAAAGAAAAGGAAAAGGTATATAAGGTGACGTCAGTCAATGAGTCGAGGCCCTACAAATTCCCCGCACTTGGCCAATGTCAATCCTACCGCTCTTCAAATCCACCCATAAAATCTCTGTCCTTTGGTCTTGTCCTTATTCTCTCTGCTTGCGCGACGTGGGTATCCAAATGGAAAACCCGATCTCAGAAGCCATGAGCTTACTCCCTCCAGGATTCAGATTCCACGCCACTGATGAAGAGCTTCTGCTTCTGTACTTGAAGGCCAAGATTCTCGGACAACCTGATGAAGGCTACCACAACATAATCCCAGAGATCGACGCATGCAAGTTTGAACCTTGGGAGTTGCTGGGCATTTTCGGTCACATGTTCAACAGTAAGGAACTGCTTTTCTATTGCTGCGTGAAGTGCAAGTACTTGAACAGCAAGCGTGCCAACCGGACTACAGTAGCCGGTTACTGGAAAGTGACTGGCAAGGAACGCCGCATCATGAGCGAGGACACCAACCAGCTGATAGGAATCAAGAAGACATTGGTGTTCTACCAGGGCCGCGTGCCTGCAGGCAAAAGGACCAATTGGGTCATGCATGAGTATCACCTAAATTCCAAGCTTTTGGGCAATAATCATGAAGAAGGCGAGGTAACATTTTGGCTCTCATTCATTTTCACAACAAGATTTGTTATAAATAACATCCGAGATATGCTTTTTAGTGACGGGTTGTTTCCCTATTGCTGATGTTGCTCATGCATGCAGATGCTACCTTATGTGGCATGTCGGATCAAGAAAAAGAAAGACAAGAAACTGATGATGGATCACGCTCCAACAATCAGCCCTGAAGACTATTCAAGCAGTCCTTACACATGGACTAGCAATGTATCAGGCCTCCCTGTGATTCAAGAAGGGGACTTGCCAAACTTATGCAACACCCCCAATGTAGTTGCAGATAACCAAGGAGCTGTTGATGCTCAACCCCAGGTGAGAGACACATGTTTTATGCTGTAGAACTTAATTAGAATCGGATTTAGTCCCAAGTCCCATAGAGCATTACAAGGTCACAGAGACTCATTGGCTTTCTATGGCCAATATACTTATGATTGCCATATCACATAAACAACATCTTGGGATTATGTTCATTTCATACTTCAAGATCGTTTCTGTAACCCAAAAAAAAGGAGACGTAATCTTTTTTTTTTGGTAGGATGGGAAATATACTTAAGATGGATTGTTTTATATAATCTACGTGGTTTGAATCAGATATCACTGGAGGAGTTCATGGATTTGCTAGCTCCATCTCAGCCACTGGATAACCATCTGTCACGCTACGACAACGCTCCAACAAATCAGTCACAGGCAGGAGCAGAGGAAGAATGGATGTCCTATCTGAATTCCCCAGTTAACGACAATGGGGATGAGTTTGTCTCTGGACATTTACAATTTCGTGAATGAGAACTTCTCTTCTAGGACGTTTGGCAATGATTGGAGCAATGTCTGAGGACTTCTCTACTGCAACGTTTGACGATGATTGATCATGATTTGGAAGGAGTGTGCGTTGAGTGTGTGGGCTTTTACTTGTGATGTATTTAGTATTGCGAGTGTGGCTTTTGGAGTGAAGGAAACATATTTAGTTTAAATCATTTGTGCTTGTCAAGTTTGAGAGACGTGCTTCTTCTTGTATTTCAGGTTGTGTTTTCTGCTAATTAACATGTAGTATACTTCGATAAATGTTGTTATGTTATTCAGGGTATCTCCCTTAGTTTTATCCTCATGGACGGTGATCCAAAATTGGTGGACTGAAGTTAGACTGTCAAACGATTGATGTAATTGGCAGAACGATTACTGAATGCTGTGGAATCTGGCTAGAAGTGGGAATTGGACAGGTCGGATCAATCAGAAAAAGGCCAAAAAAGAAAGAACTAAAACTCCATTGGCCTTGGCGGGACAGAATCTAACTTTTCCCTAGACTTCCAAAGGAAGGTCTTGATACTTGCTGAACAAGTGCGAATATTTCATCTTTTGACATTAGTAGGATAGAATCAAACTCCAAGAATTCCAAAGGAAGGCATTAAACTTCCTCGACAAGTGCGAATATCTCATCTTTAGGGTTTAGGATAGAATCCAACTCGAAAACTCTCAAAGAAAGCCCTGGAAATTTGCTTAACAAGTGTGAATATATTTGTACATCACAAATCTAATGATTCTTTAAAATGTTCGACCATTAGAAATGGCCATGGTCATGCCTAGGCGACCTGTGAAGCCCAACTCTTTTATGTGCCATGACAATGACAATAATTGCTCTTGCTGGCCCACATGCCAAATCAGAACATAATATGCCCTGGCTAGGTTTTTAATAGATTGAAAAAAATAAAGAAATTCTCATATAATTATTTTTATAAGTAGTCCCAAAGTAATAATTGTGCAAAAGTACAAAACACAGTACATAAAATTCAAACTTAGATAGATATATCTCCTAAAATAAATTACAACCCAACAATCAAAAACACTGTACCAAAGAAACTGACAAAGATGCATTTTTTAATCACATAAATACAAATAGATGCATATATGTAACGCTCAAACTCAAACAAATACAATTTTAAAGAAAAAATGAATCTCAATTGCCCTTTATAGTAAAGGTGACAGATCTCTCCAGCTTGGTCATTTTATTTTATATCTCTTCAAGTGACTTGTCATGCCACTAAATTTTAAGGATAATTTTCGCAGCATATACTGTGCAAACAATTTTCTTCTCGCTATTAGGGAGCTCTATGATGTTAACATCTTCCAAATATTGGATCATCACCAAGGAAAATTCTTTGCAATTGACTAGCCATTTGAGAAGTGGGTTGGGTGTTCCCACTAGCTTAGGTCCATTGCGAATTGAAAGGCTGAAAATATTGTATTTAAAAATGGGGACTTTTTATTTGAGAAGTTAAAAGTTAGGAAAAATAGACGAGAGGGAAAATGAGAGGAGGAGGAGCATGAGGAGTCGAATGAAGTTAAGTGTGACTGTTCGGCCATAATTTTTTTTAAGGGAAAAAAATTCCTCTTCATTTTTCATTTACTATGTAATTCTCATGCATAATCATCATCTACTCTTAAAGATTTCTATAATTGCATGCAATACAAACTAATAGTAGATGTATAAGATCAAAGTAAATATTATGTTGACATGATCATTGAGTTATTCAATTTCATAAAGTTTGCTCATGTCTAATTTGAATCCAACCATGCAAATTTTTTATTAAAAATATTGATTCGAAGATTACTATTAAAAATTAAGAATGATACTATCTAAAATCTTGTTAATCACGTTACCATTATTGTTTTCTAAAAAGGAAAAAAAAAACTATAAATCTTTGGGAAGGCAATGCGGAGAAGAACAGCAGTGGGGAGATGCGCGTCAGAAGCAGCCCGCAGGATCAAAGACTTGATCTTTTTGCTTGCATCTCTTGCTTGTGCGAGATTCGTCACGACCCAACGTGATCCCTGAATCACTCGTCAATCTTACTTGGGATTTTGTTTATGTCGGCGCCATTTCTTCTGGAAATCACAAGTAATGATTGACGAGTCCTTCATGGGTCTTATTCTCCAAAGATCCAAGTCGATTCTTTCTTTGCCTGCGCCTCGGTGGGAGTTGCAGCAGTTGCAGGTGAAAGTCGACTTCGATCTTTCTCGTTCTGGGCTTGCGCAATTTTCGCATTCGCGTGGAGTGAGCTTTCCAGTTCTCTGCTTGTCTAGTCTAGGAGGGTTTCTGTTTAGCGTTCTTGCGTCGGTACCTTCGAGGCTGAATTGGATCTAACTTACACATTGCTATATGTTCCGAAAAACCAAAGAAGATTGCAAATTTTACCTGGGGCAGATGCAACTTGAGGTGTGATATCAAGCCCGAATTATCAATCCATTTTCCTCATTTTTCTGCTTTATTTTCCCAGCCCTGTCCAGAATGATAAGTCAAACCATGCGTCTGGAAATGCTGCCTTTTTCTTTTTTTTCATTTTTGGACCTCTTGATTTGTTTTAAAGAAAGAGAAACTGTAAATGTATGTTGGGCTTTTGATAGTCTTGAAGTTCGCTTGAGATAGCCACAACTGATCTGTGGTTCCTATGCAACAATTGCTTTAGATGCAACTGTTGCCCGATCGCTCTTGGTGACTGAAATTTTGTTTTCCTTTTCAAAATGTTTTCGACTCTTTCATGTCTTTATGTTCGGAAATTAGGATATTGAGCACGATCCCAGTAGGTTGTGACTGTCTCTTCTCTTTCCACTCCACCTTCCCTATCCCTCTTATAGATTTGGGAGGCAGTTGACACAATTCTTGTTGCTTTATATCCTTCTTGGAAAATTGACATCTGAGTTGTTTGCTATCAGAGATTTATGCCTGCCCTATGTTGAATCCGCAGGTACATTGCTGTGTCTAGTTGCATAAAGTGAACATTTAAATGAAGGTGGAATTGGATCGTAATGTATTAATTCACCATGAAGGCGATTCAGGCATCTCTCAACACTTTGGTGCGAGACTTTTATAGTTTTAGCTCTCGTGTAATTATTTTTCCCCTGATTGCAGATTTGTTTAGAGAAAAGAGGGAATCACTTCCCCAACTGTAGCCACTGGCCAGCTTCCTTCATTTGCTTCACAAGATGACTTTTTTAGAAATGGTTAGCATGACAGTGCCTTTAATAATGAATATATTTCATCACATAGCAACACTTCCCTAAATACCCAAACTGTCAAACCATCGGAAGTTTGAAATGTAGCTGATTGGTTTAAATGCAGCTTCTGCATAGTTTGCACCCTCTCCATCAACGCAATCCTATTTTAGATGTATAATTTAATGGATCATGCTGATGTTAATGATCTGTATGCTTTGGAGTAACTAGTGGCTTTAGCATTTAAAAAAGAATTGTTGAGTCGGTGTGTGAGTACTCTCATGTCGTAGTGCACTTTGGAAGATAGGAAAGATATTATCTTAGTTTGTTTTGTGGCTTTGTCCTTTGTTATTGTTTGAAAATTACGCTAATCTGTATCAGGGTTATTATGTGTTGATTTGTAGGAGTGCTTCTTCAAGGGCATATATATTTTAAGCCTGAAACATAGGGAGCTTTTATTATGCAGTTGACAATTCAAAAGGATAAGAACTGAGCATAAACAACAATCAACTTCGGTCCTGATAAAAATCTTACTAGAACTCCTAAAAGATAGAGACGATCCTCCGTGGAAGTTTGACTGGAATTAATTCATGAGGGAGCTGAAGACGACTTGCTTTTAGCTATAGACCTTGAGGAAATGACTTTGACTAGGTAGTATCATGCATGGTAGGGTTGGAAGAAGTAACCTTTCCAAAGAAGTTTTGAAACTTGGAGAACAAGTTTGCAATTTTTCAGTTGAGAACAGTTTTTTTTGGGTCGGAAGAAGAAGTAAATTTTCCGAAGAAGTTTTGAAACTTGGAGAGCAAGTCTGAAATATTTCTTTTCAGAACAGTTTTTTAGGGTCGGAAGAAGAAGTAAACTTTCCAAAGAAGTTTTGAAACTTGAAGAGCAAGTCTGAAAATTTTCAGTTTAGAACAGTTTTTCCTCCTTTCAGCCCTTATGTCTTTACCATAACCATTTTGTTTGTATGCAAATGCTTTCAAGGCTTGTGATGGACTTTTCCTGTGTCTTCTTCTTTTGGCTAAGCTATGAACATTTAATTTGTTAATATGAGTCATAACAAGTAGGAAAAAAAAAAAATTAAGAGTTTTCATTTCCCTCCTTCTGCCCTTTACTACCACAGTCCTTGTTGGTCTTGAGGGGAGATTAACAATCATGAAGAATGTCACATCCAGATTGCTATGACTGATAGAGCACAAGGATATGAAAATTGAAAAATAGAAGTGTCTTATGGAACTCTCCTATGTATATGTATGGGGTCTTTCTATGGACCTCCAACCATGACTGATTTTGCTTTGGAAGTTATGACCCAATACTAACAGTTGTAACTGTAGTTATTGCACAAAATGAGGAAATTGCCACAATATTGAGAAGGTTATTATCATGGATTACCATTTTGTATCATTTTGCATGGGACTAGAGACGTGCTCATTTGAATGACTTGAGAGAAAAAGCAGCTATTCCCTGATATGCACGGTCACAGGGCAGAGTCGGCAGACAGAGGTTAAGATGTGGGATCCACCGAACAGTCAAAAAACTTCCTCTAAGTTTAGACCCAATGGAAAGAAGGAGTTTTAGCTCATAGCATCTCTATTATAAATAAGCATGGTCTGAACCAAGTTGGTATAGCTCTCTTCAAATATCCTTCTCTTTCCCCTGTAGTTGGCATTTTTGTTCATATTATGTTTTTGAGATGGAAAGTGCAGAAATTTCATTAGTCGATCTGCCAGTGGGATTTCGATTCAGACCAACAGAGGAGGAACTTGTCAATCATTACTTGAAGTTGAAGATACTCAGCAACAAAAAGGTCGAGCAGATAATTCCCAAGGTTGATGTCCATCATTTGCCACCTTGGGATTTACCCAGCAAGATAAATGGTAAGACACTATCAAAACTGTCCTGTTCATCCTTACATAAATGTGATAAGTTCATTGTTGGTCCATGCTATTCCCTTCTGGGATTCTGTGTCCACTGGTTTGCTTCTGTAGTTTGAAGATTTTCTACTGTGGAATTATGCAGAATTAGCAAGTATAAACTCCGATGGTGATGGATGGTTCTTCTTCTGTCATCTGCAAAATAGATACCCTCAAAGTAAACGGACTAGAAGGACAAATGATCATGGCTCTTGAAAGCCAACTGGCAAAACTCACAAAATCAGGACACGAGAAAAAAGAACATATTAGGTTTGAAGAAAATTTTGGTTTTCAAAAATGTCAAAGTCCCAAAAATGCCCAGACAAAATGGGTACTTCATTAATATCACATAGATGCTGATCTTATGGACAACGCCCTTAATGACCAGGTACTCAATCTTCTTGCTATGAATGGTTGACGTTGATAAATGAACGTTCTCCATTCCTTGAGCTTTCATTTAAGAGGCCTTCTTATTTTATTTTCTCGTCTGACTTAATTTTCTGGAGTTGAGACTGAGCATCTTACTTTTAGTTGCTCTGACTTGTGCTTGTTTGCCCTGAGATGAACTAAACTCTTACTTAAACTTATATCGATTGGATTTCAACTAACACAATCTTAGAGAGTAAAAATCTCTGACCTTTTTTTTTTCTACTTTCTTCTTTTTTTGGGCCAAATGTTGCAATATCGATTGGATTTCAACGAACACAATCTTAGAGAGTAAAAATCTCTGACCTTTTTTTTTTCTACTTTCTTCTTTTTTAGGACCAAATGTTGCTGTTGCTATAGCACCTTTCACTCTATTTTGAAGCTGATCAGGGAGTCTCTTTCTGAAAGGAGTCTTATGAGTTGAATGGAGTGTTGCCAAAGTTGTTATTTTGACTGATATTTAATTCTTTGAGGTTGTTTCTTCTTTTTCTTTTGAGATTAAATCACGAAGTACTTTAAGAGATCAGTGATTAGACTTGAACAAATTGTTAACTTGTCTTTCTATATCAGAGTGACTTCATTCTTACCACTTGAAGCAAAACCTTGATAACCAGGGTAAGAAAAATTCAAAGACCAAGAAGACCAATGAAGGTATCTTCATTATGCCTCAAGAAGGCAACAGAAGTAGCTGTCGCACACCCGATGAAGTCAACAAACCAAGTTTCTTTATTATGCCTCAAGAAGGCTGCAGAAGTATCTGTAACACACCCAATCAAGTCAACAACACAAATTGTGCCAACGCATTGGTAACTGCCAAAATCATAGTACCTGGAGAGATTCCGAAGATCAGAAGAAACCTTAAAATGGTGCCTGTAAAAGATCATTATTGCCTGTTAAGAAACTAATGTTTCATTTCGTTTCTGTTGTGACAATAGGAATCTTTAAAAGAAAATGTACAGCAACCACCAATGCCAATTCTCTTGCAAGACTGCAACTCATGGGGATGTGATTTCTTTGCAACTCCACAGCCACCCACACTGACCAGGGAGCAATTGACTAATGATCTGTTCTACTGGGATTTGGAGTCTTATTTTGCTGATAACAAACACCTCAGAGATATTTGGGATGTTGAACTCGTATAGCTAGTTCTAGCACGACCACTCTTCTGAAGAAAGCATTATATAAGCATTTTTTGCTAGGTAATTGGTGTGCATCCGCTGGCTTGGACGCACACTCTTCAAGTGCTGATAAAGAGTGTGCCCATGCTGTGTTGTGGGAAAAAAAATATTTCCTTTTGGAAAACAATGTACACGGATCAAATGTGTTCATTGATGTAAATTATTTGCTTAATGAGTTTTTTATAAGCTGTATAATGAGTTATTTGTTATAGCAGTACATGAAATTCCTAACACTGAATTTGTCAAAAAAAATGTACAAACGATTGTTTGGCTTTCTCCCGGTTAGTTGTCTCCCATACACATTGTTTGTATAGTCGAGGTGTATGGATTTAGTATTGGATTCATTTCCATTTGATTACTGTTGTTGTGATGTGATTGGACTTGCCCCTTTTAATTATTTCACCCTCGCCATGTTTGTGTCATACAGAAATAACAGGACGGAAAAGGAAAAGTGAGTGGCATTACCATCCAATTATGATATATTAACAGTTGCAAGAACACTCTAGGATCTGAAAATGGAAGATGACTTCTTGCGGTCCGAGCTTAACAGATACAAATAACGAGAAAGAAGTTCAGTTAATCACATGTAATCAAGCCATTGCAAAATGGAAATTCAATGCTGGCCACTCGACAGCTTGCACGAAGACAAAGTTGTCAATCTCAGCTATATTGTCAAAATGCCTCTATTTTTGACTTCACAAAAAGTTCCCTTCCGAAGTAAGGGAAGGGCTGCATGAAGACACTGATCAGAAAGGGTCAAGTCAATGCTTTTGGTATAGCTTCTGGACGCACCATCTATAAAGCTCAAACTAGTGTTTTAAAAGTCACTCTGCTTCAAATTCAGCTACCAAGTCACTAAAAATTGAGTTTGAGAGTAATGTTGTCAAGACGCAAGAATGTCTTTCGTCATTCCCGTTCATAATTTCTATGAACAAATGCATAATTTTCTGCCTGTAGGATACAGGTTTCACCCTTCCAAGGAGGAATTCGTCGATTATTACTTGAGACGACAAATTCTCAGATATAAAGATGACCTCTGTAGTATTCCAGAAACCCCTTGTATGCACAAATTCGTTCATTGGGATTTACCCCGCCTATTCAGAGATAAACGTGACATTCTCTTCAGGGTACTAATGGATGAAGAAATCTAGGTGTTTTTAGCATGATGACCCTGTTTGGTGGGATAAAAACTATGTTTGGAGGTCGAGATTGCTTTGTTTTCTAACTTTGAAATAGCCTGTGCACTAATGTCTAGTGCGATGGGGAAAAGAAAAGCTCATTCGATAACAATTTGATGGCTTCTCCTAGTTGGCATTAATTTTTCAACACTGCTCCAACCTAAGCTCACTGACCTCCATGTACCTGTAGCACGCTCAATTGTGAGGTCGAAGGAGGCGGAGTGGTGGTTCTTGTTAGGTCTTTCGTTCAAGACTGGAAATAGCAAGAAGTATGACCGACAAACTCTGTCCGGTCATTGGAAAACAACCTGTCAAAAGAAGGAGATCATTGCCAAAGGTACTGACGAGTTGATTGGGACTGAGAAATTTAGTTTGCATAGAAAACGAGGGTTCAAGTGCCGAAGAGACAGTATGGGTAATGCATGAGTATCGCCTAAATGACTGCAACTTTGGGGCCAACTTTCTTGACCAGGTACCCAATATTACATCATTCTCTTTTCAACTGAAAGTTAAACAGTGAAATGCTTAGAATGCTCGCTTCTATGGCTTTTGATGGAACTTCATAAAAATCAGGTACTGAGCTTGTGTTGTTTTGATAGGGGGATTGCGTGGGAAATGAAAGGCCTTTTAGTTCAGATTCTCGTTCGCTTAGGTTACATCTGGACCCTGGTACACCTGTTTGAATTTATGCCTCATAAGCTCTTGTAGTTGATAAGATGAGAAGATTTGGCGCCTAAATAATTGCTTTTAAGTTAGAATTGGCCATTATTTGATTACCACAGCCAGCTGTTTTTTATTTGTTCTGATATTTCACGACATTCTTTACCCATCTTTGTCCATCTTCCACTTCACAAATTTGCCAATGTGTACTGGAATAGCTACGCTTCTTGGCATGTGAGCAAACATTTCCTATTGTCTCTTGGAATGTTCAGCAGAAATTTGTGCTTTGCCGCCTTATAAACAAACGAGATGAGATCAATGCTTCAACTTCTGTGGAAGCTGGATCAATGTCATCATTCATAAATTTGGACAGTAACAAAGCATGGAGTTACATTCCAGAGGTCAGAACTAACATGTCTTGTGGTCTGCTTTAAGTGTGAAACTCATTCAAATGGAACTGATAACCCATGTCTACTGTTGATTAACAGAACATTATGGAAGCCATGATTAATCCACGCGCAAAGGCCTTACACCCACCAGTGAACCCAAACCTCTCCTCTAATCCACATCTTGTTGACATGGGGGCTTCTTCTAACATCCATACTAAAAATGATAATCAATCTGACCCACTAAAATATGTGGTTGATATTGTTGAGAAGGATGGACCTATCGATGAGTTATTATATGTCATTAAATGTAACAGAGATGAAATTTGCTGACAAAGCAGTGGAACAGAACCTGACACAGATTATGGACGGGTAAACTTTCTTTTGGGTCTTTTTTGGCATTATGTAGCTTTTAAATAATGTGGATTCAACAGATAGTATCTTCTGACTTACTTTGATAGTGTTCTTGACATACATTGTAGCATCATGTTAGACAGTATGCAGAGTGTCTAACTGGGAATTTGCTTTCTTTTCTTGCAAGAAATGCACATTGTTCTCTGAGTATCTGGATCATTGGATTGTCAGGTGATGAGAACTCTGACATTCAATTTGATATTGACTTCTGTATCACCATTGTCCTACTAGGGGTGGTCGTTGCCTGTGGACAGACCTATTGAGCAAGGGGAGCATGCTGACAGGCTGAGACATCCTACCGTAAGACCTCCAGGCAACATGCCTGGGGAAGAAACAGGTGTTCATGCTCAAGACAATTCACAGGAACAAAATTTTCCCCCTATTTTCATGATTCAATCAATCGGATATGATCCTGAGATCAACTGCTTGACACATGATCCTGTACCAACCCGAGCTTCTAGAGGTCGAGACAGAGTCCCAACAACAAAATAAACCCTCTGGCAAACTGGTATCCAAGGGCAAGATGACACCATCAGAGAAGCCGGTTTTGCTTTGTCATAAACCTATTCTTAAACGGGTCTAAAAGCATTCCACTTCTGAAGCAAAACCTGCACGACTCTCCTGTGCCAGTGAGATTTCACCACCAATCTCAGTCCTTCCATGCAAATGCATGTCTCCACCTGCCCACAATCATGTAGGTTTTCTCCCACAGGCAGAATTCACTGATAAACATAGTAAATATCACCATATCCCAAAAGTTCCGAATCCCATAGATGTGGATCAGTTCAGTAAAAGCTATCTTAAATTGGCAAACTGAGAACGCCCTTGCCCAAAACAAAATTCTCAAGTCTATCCACTCAAGATTTCAACATTCCAAACTAAACTGGACCAGTCTATTCACTCGAAGATTTCAACAGTTGAAAATAAACTTGACCATGTTGACCGAAAGGTCGATAAGACAGCAGTGGCAATTCAGGAGTCTCCCTGCAGAAGCTACTCAACTATATAAAATAAGCACAATTGAGCAGCTGCACTGGTATGGCAGGATACAATCTTCACGGTGAGATTTGATTATATGTGCCTGCCTAGACTTCCGCTTTTCCTTGATATGCTTGACGCCTCCTTTTAGTGGCTCATTCTTAATCAAGGATCTCACATGAAGAGATAAACATTGTATTTGCAGGAAAGGGAAGGTGAAAAGGACAAAGCTGCTGCTAACATTTCCTAGAATTTCTTCTATATGAGAGAGCTTAAAGCATGCTTGGAACTTACTCAAGGAATAGAACAAGTTGCAAATCAGAATTATCTGGTGTCACAGCGAGCAGTGCAGAGAGTCCTAGCGTGTTGCGTGATAAGGGCTTGGAAGGTTCCGTTTCAAGTACAACTTCAAAGGGAAACAAACGTCACGAATCATAATCCTTCCAAACTGAAGCCAAGCCAATCCCAAAAGTAAGACCCTTAAGCAAAGCCAGATAGTTCACTTCAGTTTCATTTTTGTTTCGACATCGACTGGATTGTTCCAAAGTTTGTGACCTTGATGGATTAATGCTATCTCTCTTGGTAATTTATCAAATCATTGTTCTTGTCTGAGTTCAATAGCCAGCACTTTCATATCAGGTGGATTGGTTAATGTATGTTTGCAACCAGATTCAGGAACCATTACTTGTATGTACTTGTGTGCTGAACTCCAACATAAAAGAAAACGTGACACTGCTATCATTGTGCTGCAGAAAAGGGATGTGATTTGCTTATTTCATGTGCCAAAGTTTCTGTTTTCTTGCTTGGCTAATGGCTGTACTCCTTTCAGGAAACGGTATGATATAATATTTGCCTGTTAATTCTTGCCCTCACCTCTGATGGTAAGCATGTGAACTTTTCCCACTTAATAGGTCGGATCAGAGATGATTCTACAAATCTTTTAATTTACCAACATGATCAAGAAAGTCATCAACGAAATAATCAGAGTCCGTAACGCAAAATCGCTATCTTATTTCCAAAAGTACCATCATCTCCTCAAAAATACCAATCACATGCAAAGAAACTGCGAACCCAGCTCATCGATTTGTAGAAGTTTTGAGAAATGCACCTATTAATCGGAGCTCATTTAACACTGCAGTCCATGTCTGAACCAAACACACCTAAAGTACTAGATACTAAAAGATGGAGCAAAATATTAGCTGCTAAGTAGACTGATTCAAAGGAAAGGTTCCTTTGTAACAAAAAGAGAAAAGAACAACTAATAAAATTCATAAACAAATAGAACGACTACTCGCTCGCGTGTTTCACAGTTAAACCTTGCAGCAATAAATGAGCATGGTTGAACATGTGATGATTGTCTGACTAACTTATGGAGGGGCCAAAGTAGTAAAGATTGCCGTGGGAAATGGTGCGAGGAAAAAAGAACGGTGCTGGTCTAAGTCAAGAACGGACCACAACACCCGTTATCAAGTGTCGCGATGAAATGCATTGTAAGTGAGCACCTAAACAGATCTTATCCTATCATTACAGAGATTCTCATTCACTAGTCTCGATACGTCTTCCGAAACCTGATAAACAATTGTTCTCCTGCAATATATTCTTAAGAAGAAAAGGAGGGGCAGTTCAGCTGGGCCCTCAAAGCCCATACGCGGCTCAAACACGTCTTCATCATTCTTGTCTTGGACTTCATCTGAATTCACTTGAGTTTCTGCACTTTCTTTCGATTCCATATTCCATTGATTCACCTTGTACAGTTGCAAGTCTAAAATGGAAGAACCTTCAAACGTGGCATCGACCTGTGGAAGAGTGTGTGTGAGAGAGAGAGAGAGAGAGAGAGAACCGCTTACTTTCTAAGAATCGATAACACGAAAGCACTTTCGATACGTTTCGACTTCTCATAATCATGAACGTACTGTAAAGCCTCAACTGTAGAGTCATCATTCATGGTTTGAACCCCATATCTCTAATCACTCACATCCCTTCAATTTGGGCTTTTCCCCCATGATAATGACGGTGTGATGGGTCGGTTGTTTAGCATCCTCTTAACCTTAATGGTCCTCGCATTAATCTCGGGAGACCGACGAATCACATACTAAGTCTCTTCGCGACGAAGAGACCTAACAACCCCATATTTTTTTATTACCTCATTCAGTGACAGCACTGCATAAAAAGGTTAAACAAGATCTAGCATAGATAGATGGTTGACAATTTCACTTGCCATAAAAAATTGAAGAAGAAGAAGGAAGCCAGACCCAATTCATAAATAAGATAATGACATAAATAATTCATAAACTTTAACCCAATATGCAATATAATCTCTAAATCTTTAATTTGTTCAATATAGTTCCTAAACTTTTAGAATATATGTTCAATTTAGCCCATAACTTATATAAAAATATTTAATATTAACATTCCATTAATTCAAGTTCAAGGACAATACTCAATATTTTCATGTAATTCAATCATTAAATTAGTCCAGAGATCGCGTTGCACGTTGGGTTAAAATTTAGAAGTTATATTACACATTGAATTAAAGTTGATAAATCATTTGCATGATTTTTCACCTTTAAAAATCAAGTTGGTCACACACGACCTACTACTAGTTTCACATGTGCTTGGCCCTTGAAGGAAGGGGCATCACCGTCTGAGCGGCTGAGATTGCTAGCTAGAGCTAGGTCAGGTAGAGCATGTCCTCCATAAATAACTCGATGACAACGATGGAAACATCTGTGTGATCGCCTGTAATTGGTACGAAGCCAGCTAGATCCTCCTCAGTCCCTGTACAACCTCTCCTCACTTGCGGTCCTTCGAAGTCAATAGCTTTATAGTACTTAACTAGTGTTCGACTGAGCTCTTCTACCCTATCTCCAACCATATTCTTACAATAAAATATAATAAAATAAAAGGAAGAAGGTTGTAATAATCATTATAGATAGAGAATATGCACTATTGCTAGTCAAGTCTGTATCTTGAGGGAAAAGCAATCTGGTGGGCCTGTATTATCGCCAAGGCTGAAGAAATATTATCAGGGTTTGGTTGATCACTGTCAAGTAGAGAAAATGCACAAAATTTCTGTGGATCGACCAATTTATTAAATCAGATTTTTTTCCTTGTACGTGACTATAAGATTTCGGACCAGTTTGGTGTTGCCGTGGAAGCAACGAGGATCTATAATGCATGTATAAAACCATTTGGCGAATGAAACAAGGCGACAATAGTTGAATATTCTCAGATATAAGTCAAGTTGGCCATCATTCTTGTCTTTGTATGGATATTGAAGTGAAGCAATAATGTTCATAAAGCTTGAAGATACAAACAGAGAGGAAAATCCCATCAACGGTTCTTGTCTCGCCTGGACCGTGAAATTTCATCGGCAAACGAGATGACGATGTTATGTTGTTGTCACTCGATTGATGTTGCTGCTAGATTGATTGTCAAATATTGCTGCAATCAATCAAAGCCAAGAAAGGATGATTGGAGTAATTTCTTTTGCATATGATTTTTTTCCCTAGTCCAAGCGATTGAACATGTGAAACCCTAATCAGTTCTAGCAGTACCATACATGGACTCGTTGCTGTTGTCCTCGCCAATTTTTTTTTTGTTCCTTTGGTCGAAAAATTTTTAAATCATGTAGGACCATTCTAAATATTTGTCATATTCACTAAAACATTCAAGATAAGTCATCATATTTTAATTGAAACATTCAGAAAATAAACCCTATAGTTGAAAATTACTGGCATGTTTGAAAATTTTCTATTGTGGAGTTACAGATCATGCACTTACATAGCTCATGATTTTGTTCATGGACGGTATGTCGTGGAAAAGTGAACTTCGCTTTTTTGTGCTTTTCTCGTTATCCCATGTCGTTTGAAAACTTTCATTGTGTTTACGTTATTAATGGATTCATCTTAATAACTCAGTAGTTGTAAGGAAAATCGTGTTGAGATCTTGTGCAGAAATTTAAGATAAACCGAGTGTAAAGTGAGATTTCTCTCTAAACCAAATTTTTATTTCTGTCTATATTAAATTTTAAGAAATAGCAGCGTCATATCTTTCGCAGTATCTGAAAAGCCAAAGTTATTCTTTATAGACAACGCCTGCATGCATCAGACATCTGTCCATCTTTTGAGCAAATTCTCAGAAATTATGGCAAGGACGCAATGTTAGAATTTTTGCAAAGAGAAGGACTTCTTAGGACCAATAGGCACTTACTTGGAATTTGTCCTATGCAATCAATGGCTATTGTCCAGACGCGATGATTAAGACTTCTTCTTTGCGTCGATTTTAGGACGCACGCTCCAATCTCTTGGAATATCAAGGTTGTGTCATCTGTCCTTTGTCCTTTTTCCTTAGGCAATAGGCATACATGTGTTTAATATGCAAACATGTAAAAAATTCATATTTTCATTCATGTTGGTAAAAATAATTTGTTCACAAAAAGTGTTCCCCAATAACCCAGATTTTTTCTTTTAATGAAAATGGACTTATGGAATAATTAATTGCAATGTGCTGCTTGCGGCGAAATTTACGGCTCTAGCTTTTCCACCTAAAATCTATAGTCCCTCAAATTATAACTTTCATTGATTAAAAAAAAAGGAAATTATAATTGTAACATTCAACTTTCTTTATTAAGGAGAAGAGAAGCAAGATGATGATTGGTTCGAGGGAGAATTTTGAAACTAGTGAAGAGAAGATCGAAATTAAAAGTGAGAACATACCAATAATGTTAGGAACACGCATAAGAGACCCAATATCTTTACTTATGGAGATTTCGAAAGAAAAAAATAAAAGAGTCCAAATTTGAATCCATCAACATATTCAATTAACTCATATTTACTCAAAACTTAAAGCAATAATAAGCTATGAGAACTCCACTTTATATGATAAAGGACTTATTCTAACAAAACTCACATAAGAATCTCAATAATCTCCCCATTACATGTGAGCTTCATATCAAGTCTACTCTCCCTTAATTTATTAGGGGTGAGCATGACTTGAGTTTGGCCAATTTAGCACATAATCTAAGGATTAATCCGCATAGTATTAATCCTCAATTTTTAGAATAGGGGACCAACCCTATTAAGCTTGAGACCGAGGATTGAACCGGCCCTATGGGTCCAATCTAATTCCAGAGTTAGCCCGAAACCAATTGATTTTTTTTTTTTTTTGTACTTCCTTGAATGGATTGACATACTTTTTCAAATTACATATCCATTAACCATACAACATTGAGTAACTAAACTATTAACATAAGTATATATCAAATATAAATCTAAAATAAGGTAACAATATAAATCTCCATTTGCGATTATTGAGATGTGCTCATGAGGCAAGCCAAGAGAAGCAAGCGATTTCACTAGCTAAGTTGTGCTCATGAGGCAAGTAGCAAGCGAGGCTAAGGTGAATGAAGAGGGTTGCTATGTTTTTTATAGTCAAATTTGGGCTAGATTTCTATTTTCTAGTTTACACGACAAAACTACATAAGAAAAAACATAGGCAGATACACAAGGATTTAGAGTAGATAGAAATAATATATGCATACACACACATAATATATGTTATAATATATACAAAATTAATTCGAGTTGGATCAATCATAAAGTTTCCAATACTGAGGACCAACCCAAACAATGCAAGATTCAGAGGTTCAAGGGCTTTAGATTGACACAATCTCCTAGGAAACCAAATCAGGACCGGCTAATAAAGTTGCAACCATTAAAAATCCTATCCCCTATTTAGAACTCCTGACTCGCACACTCGGTTGCAAATCATCCGGATTCTTATTCCCTTTGTTATGCTATTAAAGCTAGAAGCCCTTAGATCGACGCATCTAGGTCGAGCTGGTCCAAGACTAGGGTTGACCTTGAATTAATGCTCATCTCTATAATTCATGTATACAACGGAGCAATTAATTAATCATATTTGGCCATTGTTCATTGAATTTAGTTTTTGACTGAATATGTATTGAGTTGAAATGTTGACGAGCTCATATTCGAACTCACTCTTCATGATCTATTTAGATAAAAGTATCGGATTCTCGCTGGTCGCTCCTAATGAATCATACTTGCAAAAAAAAAAAAGAAGAGAAAAAACGAAAATGCCTCGGAGCTGCGCTTTCTTTTTATTTATAATTTAAGTGCTTATAACGGTGGACCCCACTGGGGCCAGAGTTGGGAGAAATTTCTGGTCTCCTGCCCAAATATGACTGGGTCAACCGGAAACTCGGCATCGCCGGTTGCGTTCACACGGGGGAGAGGAGAAACTCACGGCACGAGAGGGCAAAGATTCTCCAGACCTCTCCCGTTAGTCCAAATTCCCAGTCAGCCCACCTCTTTCTCTCTCTCTCTCTCTCTCTCTTGGGGAAGGGTCCCACCACTCGCCCCAAAAGTCACGGCAGATCCTTTCATGATGAATGAATCGTGCCTCCACCGTCCGATGCATCTCAAGAATTCATCCCGCAACAGCGTTGTCTGACTTGGGGTTTACCCACGAAATTTGGTGAACTCACCATGTGGGATCGACACGTGGACCCACCACGTTTTACCGTCTACGTTCGGTTTATTGAATATGCCAACATGCGTAACATGAGGATTCGCTTCTTGTTAATTTCGATATGCGAAAGATGGAAATTCATTTGAGGAGGGCGTCTAACAACGGATCTCTCTCAAGCGTCTTATCATGTCCTGTGCCCATTGAAAATTGCTCTCGATGATAAGGAAAAAAATCTCATACATCAATTCTTATAATAGCCTAAGTCACAATCTTATTTGACCTCACGGTTCTTGAATCTTCGAATCTCGATGCATTTGAGGTAGTGTTGTGCATGATGATTTTTATAATATATAACCGATTATATTTTGGCTTTACTAAGATAATAATCTATGAAGAATAATAACTTTTTATAAGTTACAAATTTTTAAAGCAATAAATTTCACATTAATTTATTATTATTTATTATTATTTTTACCGGAGGTTAAATTCTATCAGCCAGATTTTATTTTTTTGGGCGCCGCATATGTTTTAATTACGCTTGCCATGCCAGTCATTTTCGATGGGAAAATTTGGTCAGTTGCCTGCTCTGACCTTGCTTCCTACGCTCCTCCCTCCCCCAGCCCAACACCCCCCGGTCATCGATTCGGCCACGTGTCCCGAACCCACTTCGGTGGCGAGGACGCACCCATGAACCGTCACCGTCGTTTTATCATTGCCCCGAAATAAAAAGGCAAAAATAAAAAATTTCAGACAAGAGTTAAAAAAAGACAGATCTTCTTCTTCTTCTTCTTCTTCTTCTTCTTCTGCTCATCTCTCTCTCTCTCTCTCTCTCTCTCTCTTCAGAGCCCAAAAGCAAGGATGGAAGCATATCCGGCGTACACGACGTACCCGGACTCCGGCAACTCCTCGCCGCGATCCCGCGAGATCGACTTCGACGCCACCCCGTGGGACGACCAGCAGCAGCAGCCCCCTGGCGGAGGCGGCGCCAGTTACAAGGCCAAGTTCATGTGCAGCTACGGCGGCAAGATCCACCCCCGGCCCCACGACAACCAGCTCTCCTACATCGGCGGCGAGACCAAGATCCTCTCCGTCGACCGCCACATCAAGCTCTCCTCCTTCCTCTCCAAGCTCTCTACCCTCTGCGACCTCCCCGACGGCGTCTCCTTCAAGTACCAGCTCCCCGGCGAGGACCTCGACGCCCTCATCTCCGTCACCACCGACGACGACCTCGAGCACATGATGCACGAGTACGACCGCCTCTACCGCGCCTGCTCCCGGCCCGCCCGCATGCGCCTCTTCCTCTTCCCCTTCGCCGTCAACAGCCCCCACCACCCCCCGTCCGCCGCCGCCGCCACCTTTGGCTCCGCCGACTCCAAGTCCGATCGGGAGCGCTTCGTCGAGGCCCTCAACTCGGGCCCTTCCGTCCAGGAGCCCGCCAAGCCCCCGCCCGGTAATGTCCCGCCCAGTAATGTCGATTTCCTCTTCGGGTTGGAGAAAGGTGTGGTCGCCGGCGCTCCGCCGGCCGTCGTGGCGGCGGTTGCGGACCCGGTGGTTGCGGCGGCTGTCCAGGAGGGTCGCGTCGGGATTCCCCGAGATGAGCGGGTCGTGGCGCCGGATCACGGGGTGAACCCGCTCGAGATACAGCGGCAGCTACAGGAGCTGCAGAGGCTACAAATCAGCTGCGGCGGAGGTCAGGGGCAAGAAGCCGCCATGTACAGAAGGAAGAGCGACGAAAACATGGGGAATGCCGGTGGTTATGGAGCTGATAATTACTACTTGCAAAAGCTGGCACAGGAGAAAACGCAGCAGATGACAATTCCGGCGGGTGTGCCGCCGCCTGCGACGGCTCCTCAAGGGTATTGGCAGGCGGAGAAGCAGCCATCGGGTGGTTTCACAGCGGCGATGACGGGTCCGCCGGAGCAGCCGATGTACATGATCCCTGCTCCAGGAACCATTTACCACGCTCCACCGCAGATGATGCGGCAGGTGGCGCCGGGTCAAGGGTACTACACCGTCCCGCAAAGGGTTTCTCCTGACGTTTACCGGGATCAGCCCGTGTACAACGTCGTCCACCCGCCATCCCAAGCGCCGCCGCTGTCGGCAGCAGCCCCGCCTGCTCTTCCGCCACACACCCAGTTCCCCAGGGTCGCTGGGATCAACCCAGAAGGGGTTGGCGTTGGAGCCATGAGGCACAGTGGCGGCGGCGGCGGCGGCGGCCCGGACACCATGGCCTATACGCAGTTGCCTTACGACAGCGCCGGGAGGCAGGTGTTCTACACGGCGGCCGGAGGGATGGTGGTGCCACCCCCGCAATATCAGGGAATGGCAGCGGTGAGCGCCGACATGAGGCAGGGTGGTGGTGCCGTGTTGAATCAGGACGGTAAGGTGGTTGCTGCAAAAGTTTCACAAGGTTCACTGTGATTCTCATGGAAAGGTATAATCATGTCATATGGTATGTAAGAAAGAACCTGTAGTAAGTTATGCATAGTTATAAGAGCTATTGATGTCTTCTTCATATTATGATATTGTGAAATTTTCCTGGGTTTTTGTACGCGTTGGTTGAGTGCAGAGATCAGAAGGAGTTCTTACGCTGTTGATAATAGTCTGTAATCTCTCTATCTTCGCTGCTTTCTTCTTACTAATTTCTGAATTCTGATTCAGTTTGAAGTTTTTGGACTTTAATGAGATTCTTGTTAACTACAAAAATCTGGTGGAAGCAGCTCAGCTTAGCTTAGATCTCAAATCTACCTGAGCATGATGCCCTTAAAACCTGCCTCTGAGTTTGTGCCTGTCAGGAACCCGTTTCACCTTTTCCTGTGAGCAGATTCCACACCCAACCCAAGAAAACGCACAAAGAGCATAAAAAAGATTTTGGGCGTTTTAGATGAATCAGCTAACACAGACCTGGAATTAAGCACCAACCCCATGATTAACCCAACTTGTGATTTAATTTTATCAGAGGTGGGGAAAAGTCAAATGGATTGGATAGCTTTCAGAAAGAGAAAAAACAACCTAGTATTCTGCTTGTGGAGACCAAGTGGGATGCAATAATGCATGTGCAAGACGAAAGACTCCTTAAGGGATCATGGATGGCTGATTATTACCAAATTTGAGGACCTAATTTTTCCAATCCTGGTCCCACCACTTGCTCAATTCTTAATTCTCTCTCTCTCTTCCCTGGCGATATTTTCAATTGTTTAAATGTTATTGCCAAATAGTTGCACTGCCATGTTACATCTTTAGGTGCCTCAAAGTACCCAACTTCCCAAGTATGGTGTAGGTGGCGGCTGCTGCTGACAATGGGCCTCGTCAGGTTTCTGGTGAATGATTTTGCATTTCTCCAGTGAAAAGATCAGCAACATTATTGCCAAAAACCAAAAGGTCAGATAAGGAAATAGATGAGTCACGTTGCTTCTATGAAGAATTAACGAAGAGAGACAAAAGACTTTAAATAGGTTGGTTGATGTATTTTTAGTATTGACCTGTTATGCATCTATGGACCCTCTACTAGATGGGTATCGAACAATGAATGGGAAGATTAGATTAGAGTCCTAGCAGGCACAAAAGTCAAAAAGGTCGTCTCTTCTCTCTCTCTCTCTCTCTCTCTCTCTCTCTTAGCAGCAGATGAAACTTTATGCTGATGTTAACCGGATCTAATAAGGCGGAGCAACAGAAGAGAAGAAGTTTCTAGTCTATGAACAGGGGCACTGAGTTTATCATTTTTGAAACAAAGCTTCAGCTTTCCTCCTGATAAAAAAGAAAAGCTCGCGCTTTCCATAAAGAGCCGTACAGGAAATAATCAAGGTTATCGCCCTTGTTGGTCATTTAGCAAATTAATAAGAGTGTCCCTTTCGAGCCTACGTCTGATCTCTACCGAAAAGCCACGCAAGAGACAGAAACCTCCCTCTCGGAAATCTGCCATGTTGATCCTCACTTCCCAGATGATCAAAATCTTTTCTTTAATCTCCTGCTCCGAACAAACGAACAAAGAGAGCGCGCAGATAAATTTACGTTATCTTCTTCCCCCGGCGTTTGTTGGCACTTGATGCTGTCTGCAGTTGACGGGTGTGCAGCGGATTGGGCAGCAGTTGCATTCACCAAAAGGAGATTCAACCCCATGAAAAGGGAAGGCTTCAGCACCATGTTTTTTGGCAGCTCAAATATTCCCCACCCATCTCCACGTGTTGCCATCATTTTCATTGGTTTTGCGCTCTTATCGCCTCCATTGGATCCCACCACCTTCATCCAATACCGAAGAAAACAAAAACAAAGGAGGAGGAAAAAGAAAGACGACAGCATGAGGGATGGGAGTCTTTTTCTTTAGGGCGTTGAGCCATCAAATTAATTTAATGAGCTTCCTCAGTGGTCGCTGTTTCGCTTACATGCTTCGCAGGCGGCGTGGCGCCCTTTTATGGGGGGTTAGTTCGCCTGGATTGACTATGCCACGATCGCCATCGCTACATAAAATATTGCAGGGAACTTTGCCTGTCGAACATTCATTCGAAGTAATTGATCAGACATCGATTGACCAAAATACCTTCAAAGATCAAGTATTTTTAAGTAGGTTTTATCCACAAGATATATTTATATCTGAATACGCCTGGCTGAGTGATTCCAAGATGGGAAATATCTTTTTACTTGTCGATCAGGGTACTCTGCTAGCTGTTGGCACAATCTGTCGACAAGGAATGAAAAAGAAAGACTTGCTTCATCGTTTGGGTCAAGAAAAGCTGCTTTCTTGCTTCCTTTTTCTTAGTTCTACACTCTTGTCACTGTCTGCAGCTGAAGAAGCTGTTGATGGGCTTCTTTCTCAGCCTTTTCATTGAATGCATGGGCCAGCTTGGCCCCTTTTCCATTTGCATCCGCCAGTGACACGATCGCTCGGTGCATGGAGCGGTGGGATTAAGAAAGGTACTGATCGACAGACGGACGGATAGGCGAAGGACTCGTGTACAATCATGCCCGCCACTTCACTTCAACCACGACCGACCCATTTCAGTATGCACTACGACTAGATTACACTCCGGCCAGGACTTCGGTTTCGCAACCTTCGATTGGCTCATCTCCGTCCCCATAGTTGCAAAGCACTGCACTTGATAATTACCCTCGCCGACCCAAGAAAAGAAACCGACAATCATTACAGGTCGGCAGTATTGTGGATCACTCTGGATGCCTCCTGTCCTGACAAACTCCTCAAGCTTCTGGTCGAGTTCAGCATATATTAGAACGGAGCTGTTGACGTTTCGAGAGACCCAAGTTTCGCCAACGCTCGCGAGGATGAGGGACATCAAATACGCTTATCCATATCCTGCTTCAGGTCTCGCCAGTCTCCATCGCCTACGTTGCTAGTTTCGCGCTTTCGTAAATTGTTTTCTCAGCACTCTCAGAAATTATTCTCAAATTTCTTTAGCCGTCAGTCAATGAGTAATGGTTATACATCGTGGTTGGTGCGCAGGAGGAGTGTATGGTGGACCGCCAGTGATGGCGCCACCTCCGTATGTTTATGGGGCTTATCCGCCGCCAAGGACCGATACCAGGTTCCTAGATGCATGGTAAACTAAAAATCGGCCATGCAATTTTCTTTAAGTTGTCTATATATTGTTCCTTCTATTTACTTATTATTGTTAAACGACATTCGGAATATAGTCTTGCAGCATTATGCTGTTGTTGCCTGCTGGATACTTGCTGCTGGCCTTGGAACCCCTTCCTCTTCATGTAAGCAGCCAGCAAATACGCAAGCGGTGAAGAACAAGTCCTTTCCTCGGTTGAAGACCCCCAGTAGTTTTATTTCCTTTCCTTTGTCTAGACCTCCTTGTAAAATAGCTATCCTCGTGGAAAATCACTGTCCTTTTCTTCTTTTCCAATGAAAGCGAGTTCCCAGACAATTTCATGTGACTTTGGGTATTGTCACTATCAATCGCATCAGCAAGCAGGACATAAACAAGTTTGAATCATAGTGACATTGAATTTCTTTTCTACACGTAAAATTACGTCTTCATCGCGTTGAAATCCACCATTATTTATCAGCAGTATAAGTTGAAAACAGCCACGAAAACATATGCTTTTTCAGCAATGACAAAAAGAAGAGAACTCTGCTGCTACGTCCATTTTGCCCGTCCTGCAGATCCTTAAGATGACCAAAACCCCAACAGCAAAACTTGACACTCATCAAGGAAGTTACGAGGACTGAAAGTGGTAATGCCGTATGCTGTTCCGATGGCTCGGAAAAGCTCGGAAAACAGGCGTTCAAATTACAATCCTGCAGAAGTGAACCTGGAGATGCATTGAATACACGAATGAGCATATGACTATAATCTCACCCTAACGTATTTTAATTAATCAGTTGGAAGACAACAAAATGAAATTCGTGCTAACGACCTCGTACAAAATTTGGCAACCAAAAGGTTCCAACCTTGATAGGACTCAGAAAAGTTTAGTGCACAGAAATCGATTCCTTAAGTAAACTTCAAAACCAACCACCACTGGACTGCAGTCAGCCGCTGCAACAACTTCTCAAATACTCTCTTGGGAGCGATGAGGCTCGAGGACATACGAGTGTCGCAGCAAGCCATGAGGCTCGAGGACATAAGAGTGTCGCTGCCAAAAATCTGATGCCCATAGTGATTAAACAACCGAAACTCGTGTGTGCTATATGTTAGCATCAAGAACGGGCCTGGCCAGTGACAGATTCTTTCTCCAGGTATCTGCTATGAACTGATTGTATAAATACCTGCAAATGCCATTGGTTACCGTTCTATCTTTCTGAAATTTGTGAACAGCTCACCGAGTTGAGATTCACAGGCAGCTTGAGCCTCAGGGGCTAGATCCTTTAGAAAAGGCTTTGTTAGGTTAAGGGTCGACACGATTTGGAAGACCCTGCTACAAAACTTGCGAACGTCAGCACGCCTCGACTGTTTCTTGGGCATGTTCTTTACCATCTCCCCTATCAAGTGACCAAGCTTCTTTAGATGGCTTTTCACTAATTTCTTCGACCTCTCCTGCTGGTGTTCATCTGCATTAGGAGGCACAATTGACTGCAAGATTTCGTGTATCAGATCAAGGGCCTCTACTCGTCGAAAGTCTGATTTCGCAGAGCTACACTTCTCAAGAAGGAAGCCGAGAAGATGCTGCCCTATCCATGGCCTTCTTCTGAATATTTCTTTCAGGAATTCAGATTTTATCTGTGACTTTTTGCTATCAAAGAAACCGACCATAACACCACGGAAAATATCCAGGACCTTCTGCAGCTCAGATTCTTGAAAGTTTCTTCCATCTATTATTTTTAATATCCAATATGTTGAATTCTGTGCAAGGGAAGTAATCATTTTGTGTCGATTCCGCGAGGCAGATGGCTTCTTGGATGGGTTACCAGCAGATTTTCTCTTAAAAGGTTTTGAGGCCAATTTCAAGTTCCTTTCCAACAAAGACTCAAGAGAAGAAAGCTGTATGGCTTTCACCTTTCGGATGATCCTTAGCTTTGAAAATTTTCTTTTGCAAAATTCCCCATATACGTTGGCCAAGCTGATCACTACCTTCCACATTATGAAGATTGACAAATGCTTGAGCCAGATTTGAGTACACCATTAGAACTTGAGGTTTACCTGCACAGCCCAGACAATCGATAGTTACATAAGTTAATAAAACCATTCGTTAAAGAGAATGATGACTTTTGATATCAATGATAAAAGTCCAATCTTCTTGTCAACTTTTCTAACATTTCACCTCAATAAGTTGGGGTAAGGGATGTCCCTGCTATAAATAACAGCATTAAGGAAAACGTTCTGAGTGATTCATATTTTTTCTCATGTATGCATGTATGTATCCATTAAATAACGATGAAATTCACCACCTCATATGATTCATCTCTTGAACCATGAGAAAACTCCTGTTTCCATCAAAAGCACATGCTGAAAATGCTGATAGCAAAAGGTTGCCTAAAGCTCTCATCTAGAGGACTAACTAAATTATTTTCAAACCTATAGAGGATAGCAGTATCCTTAAATCTACCAGGAAAATATAGAAAAGAACCTTGCTCTTCTGCAGAAACAACATTAACAATACATATTCTGATATCTGTCTTTCTAGTTTGTGTACATTACCTGCATTTTCATGAAGATACATCTCCAGCAAGGACAGAACACGCAGTTTGAAGAGAACAAGTTGGGAATGAGCAGTTTCACCCCCACCATGACTTTTTCTCTCCTTGAAAATCTGAGCAAGATAAGTATCCATGCGGAACATTGCATCGTCATCCATTCCTCCATCAGACTCCTCAGAATCTTCTGGAATTTCTCTACCACTTTCCAAATCTCCAACCACTGTCTCAGAGTCATCAGTCTCAGCCGTTTCACCCATCTCAGCTTCATCAACTTCCTCATCTTCCTCAATATCAAGAAAGTCTTCATCCTCATCATCTTCATCATCTTCATCCTCACTCTCTGCGTTCCGATGTCTGGCTGGCTTTATATCTTTCTTTATGACCCGGAGCATCCGCCGCAACCCATCATCAGTGACATCAGCACAGAATTGTTTGAAAACCTAAAAATGATATAAGAGAGCAAATAAGAAGCAAGAACTTATATGTACCATCGCTGACAGCTATCATTAACTTAGCAACATGAATGCTTTTCTGGCAATTATGCACACTTCAAATCTTTTCCAATCCAATAAAGATTTTAAAAACTAAATCAGAGGAAAAGAGAGAAAAAGTCATTCCTCAACTTTCTCTTACCCTGCATTGCACATTACAATACACGGGTGGATTTCTGAGGTTTCTCAATTGACCCCTACAAGTTTTGGCAATCCCCTAGGTACCATGCATATTATTTAAATAGAGGAGCACACTCAGAAGCACACAAGTCTGTTTTCCTGGTTTGCCCCCAGCAGAATACGCAAGTGAGGGTCTTTTTAAAAGCACAAGATGCCAAATGTAAAACTCTATAAATATGTGGCTCAAAGCATAGATCTTGAAACAAGATGATGCAAATTGCGATTAAAGGAAAAGCTAAGAACTATTTCTAGATTTCCGTGGGAAAATTAACAGGATGATTTGATGAGATGTCCGGGATAGATACCTGGGGTAATGTATAACACCATAGAAGCATACAAAAGAACAAATAATGAACAGCTGGTATCCACAAAGTAAGTCCTCCCCAACTGACTCTAGGGACTTCAAAGGGAGAACCAAGAAACAGGATAAGAAAATTAACCAACAAAAATCTACGAATAGATCGCCCACCTGCTCTATTGCAGCCCTCATTGGTGCTGATGATTGAGGTAGCAAAGAAAGCAGTGTATCAACAAGCACATCCAGCAACTCAGGTGCTCCATCACCACCACTCATTTCATCTTCTCCGGATGATTCAAGCAGATCAGAACTAGAAAAGGCCTTCTTACAGCAAATAACAAGTTCTGATGCGGCTTCTGCATATTCTTCAGGCCGAAGAAGCACTTGAAGAAGTAGTTGGATAAGCAAGTACCTCAATGCATGCAATTTATGTTGTACAACAGGATCTGATCCACGGCTCCTTTCCTGCCAAGACCAAAGCATTCAAAGGATCTGCAATATGAGTACCAATTGGACGAACCGACAAAGGATATAACTGAATTTCACTACACAAATAACAGCTAATTTGATATCAAATTGCATGAAGAATCTCTCATAGAGCATGTGCGGCGTTGATAGGAGATATAGCGAAACTCTAAGTCAGACTATAACATCTTTTGAACAATGTTAAAATCAGATTGATTCGAGAAAAGTTCAGTACCTCTCTAGAAAGCCTAGTTTCCGTTGCCTGCAGCTTTTTGAATGCCTTCTCGTCATCATCACTTAAAGTCCGGAAGAGTGAAACAGAAGGAATGTTACGTAGGGTGCAAAGGAACCGAACAAAGTAAGAGCCTAGATCACTTGGCTCAGCAGCATTCACTGAAGCTTGTGAGCCATCCCCTTTTTGGGCAGATGCCAGCAACAACTGAAGCTGCTCAATACACATTCTGCAGAGAGCAGTTGAAGTAGCTGCTTTTGGCCATCTGAACTTCTCTTGCAACTCAAAAGATGTCACTTCAGAGCCAAGAGATGCAGTAAAAAGGCCTTGAACAGCTAGAAACTTTAGAATTTCTATCTGCACCCGAAACTTTGCTTCGGAATCCAGTTTCAAGTACTTCAATATACCAGGTACAGATTCAACAATCCAAATCTTCAAGGAATCTGTGTTGCCAACAGCAGAAATAGAATCTTTATCCTCATTTGATCCAATCTCTGAGTTGTCATCAGTTGTTTGACTCTGATCTGAGGGTTCCTCGGAAGCAGGACCATCATCCACAAACATATTTGTTAAGCTCTGAATAAACAGCATGCAACCAGATTCGGTTTGGAACTCAGCCAAAAGATTTCTGACTGTCTTCGTCTGAGTAATTATATCAAATTTCCCATTGCTATGCTTCTGCAGAGCCACAATAACGGCAACTCTCCGGACATCGTCATACCTAACCCAGTCAGAGAGTTCCTTAAGGAAATGCTGTGCAACCTTGTACAGCCACGAGTCTCTCGTTGAAAGTATATCCATCAAACCCTGGACAATCTTGTATGACAAAACAAGTGGGATAAAAGATGCAGGCATCCTTGGGAAGAGAAGAAGGAGGACATCAAATGCCAAATGTTTACGATCATGTGATGACAACATAAGGGATCCTTCAATCACAGCTTCAATAAAGCATTGCAGGTTCTTTGCAGTGTCTTCATCAGAAGCACTGGATTTGCGGCCCTTTTTCTGCTTCTTTAAGGAGCCTGAGAAAGCTGCCGCATCTTCATCCTGCAAAACCGCATCAGGCAAAAGAAGTTTCACCAGCACAGGCCACACACCATGAACACGAGGTTGGCAAAATGTAGATTCCTGCAAGATTGAGCACAGAAAGAATCTAAAAGGATCAATAATGATGATTTGTGTTATTCCTGTATATTTTCCAAGGACAAATTATACATCTGAAAATTACCTTGAAGCAATTACTTAGATGAGACAAATGTTCTGAAGTAAAAAATTTGCTGGCACTGAATGGATTTGGCAGAAGCTTTCCATATACTGGGTTATCACCAGAAATTCTTTCATGAATTTTCAGCGCTAGAAGCAATGCATCAGGATTTCCACTTTCAGCAGCCCCTGCAAACCATTCATGAATGCCTGGAGCTCCAACAACATGACTGATCACAGCCTCAGAAGGTAACTGTACAACAACAGTTTGGCAATTAAAACATGAGAGGAAATAGGTGAGGCTAAGGCAACACATTCCATTTCTACCTCAAGGAAATTAATCCAAAATTGATAAGAAATACGTGAACCATGTGTGACACCTTGTTCTCACTTCTCGACTGAACAAAACCCTTCATGCAGCACATGCGGTTTCTTGTCCACTCCCACAAAAAGAGCAGATCAAAAATACCCCAAGCAATAAAACATAATAACAACCCCTTAAGCTGCACAGGCTCAGGGGCATTACTTCAATGCATGGACAAAAAATGCATAGAGAGTCTTAACAAATGCCCAGTGATTAAGAAGGGGTTCTAGGGGGCAAGGTCTGTCAGCAAAGTAACTAGTGAAGATGAAAACAGTCCAAAAACCAAGGCCTAATTTTCCCAAAAAGAGCCATTTCCTAGCTATCTAGTATATATTATCACAAGATAATGGAAACAATCAACAGCGAAAGAATTATATTCAGCTCTCCAAATATTTTATCTACTTAAAAGCAGCCAAGCCCAATATGCCAAACTTAACATCATGTCATGTAGAGTGACTGCAGTTCCAAAGTAGTTAGTAGCCTAGTATACCTGTCCAATGGTACATCAGTAATGTAAAAGATCTGAGAATGCCAGAGGGAAAAAAGCACATAAGCATGCCAGTGCAGACATTCATCGCCAACAATGGATACATGATTTTTCAGAAAGTGCTGATTGAAATCAATTTGCTTTACACAGTGATGTTTAGATTGACAACAATTCATCAATAGTGTAAGAACAAATGGTTCCAAACAATCTATAACCTATAAGAATCTTGAGTAACTCAATAGCTTGAAATACCTTTTCGACCAAGTCCAGAAGAACACTGACAGATGGTTCTTGCAGATACCGCTTCTTGGCTGAGAGCGAAATAAGAAGACCAGTGAATTCTCTGATGTATGGAGTACTTTTGTCAGAAAGCCACTCCTTGACTAGTCTCCCAGAGCGAGCTAGGGCCCCATAAGCAAATAAACGGCCCAAAAGGCAATCCCTCACTTCCTGCAGCATGAATGAAGGATGTTACATTTTAATGAAAGGAACATTAAATCCATCTAAAACAATAAAAAGGACAAAGTGCTACCTGACCCTTCATTGATGAAGAAACTTCTAATAAGTCAACAGAAAGTTTCAATAAGGATTCCACACGAATGGTAGGAACAGCACTGACTAAGAGAGTCAAACCCAAGGAAAAGCCCTGTCTTGCGCACTGCATTAACAAACCAAAATCACGTAAAGGATAATAATCAGTATTATAGTCATCAAAACATCAAACTGACAAATAATAAATGAGTTAAAAAAATTTTTGCCCTGCGTCGCTTTGGAAAAACAACACGACTGCAAACTTCATTTATAGATTTCAAGTAGACACTCAATAATTCTAATTCCGTGCAAAGCATACCTATTCAAACAGACAGAATAGTTAAGACACAAAGTAAAGGCGTTTTGCAAATGGATACATGAGGAACTACTCGATAAAAAGTAGAAAAAAAATCAACTCCAACCTCTCTGGACGAAGAAACTCCGCGAATGAGCCTCCGCACAGCATATTTCACGGAAGGCGCGCAGTCCTTCAATCCATCATCCTTTTCAGCTTCCAACTTTGCTCCGACATCAACCAGCTCCTTCTCCTCAAGCCTATCGTACGCCTTCTGAACCGCCCGCAGCTCCGTCACCAGCGTCTCCACCGCCGCCTCTCGAACAGACGCGTCGGCGGACGCCAAATCCCCGAAAACACTAATGTGAAACTCGGGCAGCGGATTGCCGCTCGTGGAAACCGAAGCCGCCGCGGCACCACCACCACCTTCTTCACCAGCTCCTTTCTCCGGGGCCGCTTCCTTCGGCCTCGGCTCCCGGTCATCCAGAACGGCGTGGTGCCGCTCCTTGTCGAGCGCCTTCCGCTTCTTCCTCCTCTCCATCGGCTTCACCGAGCTCGGCAATGCGGCCGCGGAGGGTGGCGAATCGTCGCTCCCTTTAAGCTTCTTCTTCTTCGACGGCTCGGCCACGGCGGCGGTGGCGTCGCCATTGGCTTCCTCCGCCCGATCGATTACTACTTCCTCGGCACTGCTCGAGCTTCGCTTGGTGCCCATCGGAGATCAACAATCTGCGGAGGAGGAGGAGAAGAAGAAGAAGAAGAAAGCTAGATGGATAGATTCCGATCCCTTTGAGCTGGTGCTGAGTTTTTCTTTAGAGGGTTCTTGAGAGGTTTCGTTTTAGGGTTTTAGGGAACATTGAATTTGAAGGAGGCTGCAAATTCTTGGGAGAAGCGGGGGGGCGTGTGGGTGGATTATTTGGGTCCGAACAATTTCGGGTCCGCCACCGGCCCATGACTTCTGGATCGGGATTTTGGGCCGGACTTGATTTCTGAAAGTCCGGTCCGTTACTCGGAACCGTCCAGTCCATCCTACAATTCTAGGCCATGCCAGAATTCTTTGTTGGTTTTGGTCAGAGGCACACCAGGATTTTTGCACATTTGAATGAAAACTGAAGAGATGACGATGTCTTCTTGACTGCTTGATGAGATTTATCTGTCGTGGATTATACGCTTCCACGTACATATTTTGCAGTTATACAAAAATATTCATATTTTTCAATGTGTAAATTAAATTAGAGCTAAACTAGATTAGGTTGAAAATTAACGATACTTAACTTGGAAGAAACTCTTGATAAAATAAATTCAAATTAGTGAATTAATGTATATGTGACACTAACCTAAACCTGTACCCTGTTTAGAGTAATCTGCACAAAGTCAATATGACCAACGTCAACCCTTTTGGGCACCTTTTATCAAGGTTCTGTGATTAACGGGATTAATCTTTGAGAATGCCAATCCAATCACGCAAGAAAAGTCCAAAAAAAGCATCCAAGGTTTCTAACCAGAGTGATTTGCCGCGTCTTGCCCAGCGAAAAAGAGAGAAACTGCTTCCTTCTCATATGCCTAATGCCGTCAAATTCGTATTCAAATTAGTAACTTCTTGAAGAATGATTGGGTGACCACCCACTCCATTCTAAAAAGCAACAGGATCGAGATTCTAAATTTAGGCAAATTTAACCATCTCGGATTTGGATACATCAGCCGATGAGCCGCTGACCAGATGAGACAGCCCGATTCAACTGTCGTCTTTTTGTTTTCTCGCGATTTCACCACCACGCACGGCCAAACCCCACATCTGCCGGCACAGCCCACCACACTCGCAGTCAGCTAGTTGCAACTTGCAAGCACCTCAGCACTCATCGATGCTTTGGGCTCTCCCATCGGCTGGGAGCAGGAGAGAGAAAGAGAGAGAGGTAGGAGTGGTCTGTCGTGTACAATCCTCCCAACGATGAGTCTGCTCTGATTTAAAGGGTAACTCTATCCTAAGGATAAAAATAAGGCCAATCCTAGGCAATACACGAGATGCGACCAAAACTTAAAACAGAACCTGTACCGAAGGGCACTTGCCCAGGCGACCAAAACAAACTGCTGCAGAAGCATAGGTACTATTTAACTAAATCATGGATCCCCCTCACGATCCGTGCAAATAACAGAATTGAACACAGCCAGTGACAGACAAGCAATTCATCTTTCACCCCACAAGCCTCGGAACCAAAAAGGCCGACCATTAACCCTAAACAACGAAAGTTTGCCCAATAGCTTGAACATGTGAAGGCTTAAACCCACCAAAAGGTCCAAAACCCTCAGATCTACACATGCATAGAATAGAATGGTTTGCCACATAAGCAAATACAACAGTTAATGGGAATCGAATGACTTTCACTTTCTGCAGAACAATGAAGTGCGGATATGGTGGTTATTTCCAAATGTCACCAGTCCAAAATTTCCTAAGCTTTCCTCCAACATTTAAATACAATACCTCAATAGAAAATCACTTCTTTAAAAGGGTAAGGAAATTAAGTCCAAAAAAGAGATTTCACTTCTTGACCTCCTCGTATTCAGCCTCGGGAGCTTGCTCACCACCCTGAGAACCTCCCGCTGCAGATCCACCATCTGAACCACCACCGGTCATGTGCTGTCCAATCTTAGAGACAGCCTTGTTGGCAGTATCGAGCTTCGACTTGATTTCGTCAATGTTATCGGCGCCCATAGCTTTCCTCAAATCTGCAACCGCATCCTCAATCTCCTTTGCAACTTCGGCGGGGATTTTCTCCCTATACTCATTCAAGCTCTTCTCTATGCTGTAGATGGTGGTATCCGCACTGTTCCTGATGTCAATAAGAGCTTTTCTCTCCTGATCACGTTGAGCATGCAACTCTGCTTCCCTAACCATCTTCTCAATCTCATCTTCTGACAGGCCACCCGATGAACGGATGGTGATTTGCTGTTCTTTCCCAGTGGTTTTGTCTTTAGCAGAAACAGTCACAATACCATTGGCATCAATATCAAATGTGACTTCAATCTGGGGCATGCCTCTAGGAGCAGGTGGGATGCCCATGAGCTCAAATTCTCCAAGAGGCTTGTTGTCTGATGCCATTTCACGTTCACCTTGAAGAACCTTGATACCAACTTGCGTCTGGTTGTCTGCTGCCGTGGAGAAGACCTGCAAGAACATAAAGACAAAACTTCAATACAATATTTATTACACTAATAAAAGAAAATGTCAATCACAACCCTTCACAGTAAAACCAAACAACAACCATTCTTCTTCTCAAACTGCCCAAAAGAGAAAATACTGCAACTCAAGGCACTCTGGACTATATGCTTATGAGCTTTGACTCTTTGAAATCTAACCTGACTTTTTTTGGTGGGAATAGTCGTATTCCTGTTTATGAGCCTTGTGAAGATACCACCCAATGTCTCAATACCAAGTGACAAAGGAGTCACGTCTAGAAGAAGCAACTCTTTAACATCGCCGCGAAGAATACCGCCTTGGATTGCTGCTCCCAATGCAACAGCTTCATCAGGATTGACTCCTTTGCTTGGGCTCTTTCCAAAAATTTCAGAAACAATCTCTTGTACTTTGGGAACACGAGTCATTCCACCAACTAGAAGAACTTCATCAACCTCTTTGGTGGATATGCCAGCATCCTTCAAACAATTTTTACAAGGGTTCCTTGTTCTTTCGATCAGGTGGTTCACCAAACTCTCAAACTTTGATCTAGTGAGAGTGATATTCAAATGCTTAGCACCAGAAGCATCAGCTGTGATAAACGGCAAGTTAATTTCCGTCTGAGATGTTGATGAAAGCTCAATTTTAGCTTTCTCCGCCGCCTCCCGGAGCCTTTGCAAGGCCAGTCTATCCTTGGCAAGATCTATTCCTTCAGTTCTCTTGAACTCACTAACCAAGAAGTCCAGCAATGCATTGTCAAAATCTTCTCCACCCAAGAATGTGTCGCCATTGGTAGCTTTTACCTACCAAAAAGAATGAAAGTTTCACCACAATCCCCTAGCTTATAAAGGCAAATTCAAAAGTACCAACCATGTCAAAACCACACATACCTCAAAAACTCCATTGGATATCTCCAAAATGGAAACATCAAAGGTTCCACCCCCAAGATCAAAAACAGCTATGAGCCCCTCCTTGTTGTTCATTCCATAAGAAAGTGCAGCTGCAGTTGGCTCATTTATAATTCTCTGCACATCAAGACCTGAAATTCTTCCAGCATCTTTGGTTGCCTGTCTCTGGGCATCATTGAAGTAAGCTGGAACTGTGACAACAGCTTTCGACACTGTCTTCCCCAAATAAGCCTCAGCTGTTTCTTTCATCTTTGTCAGAACAAAAGCACCAATCTGACTTGGGGAATACTGTTGTCCATTTGCTTCCACCCACGCATCTCCATTGGGAGCCTTCACTATCTTGAACGGAACCATCTTCATTTCTTTCTGGGTCTGGGCATCATCAAAACGCCTTCCAATCAACCTTTTGGTACCGAAAACAGTGTTTGCTGGATTGGTGACAGCTTGACGTTTGGCCGGAGTTCCTACAAGCAGCTCTCCTTTCTGGTTGAAAGCAACTACCGATGGTGTTGTCCTTGCACCTTCAGCATTTTCAATCACCTTGGGATTCTGTAGGAGAGTAAAACAGTTTTAATAATCCGAATATTGAACAAAGATATCCAGAAAAGAAGAAAGATCATAGTTTATCAACAGCAAACTAATTATCATCCTCAGCACTTCTGGCTCTTACCTTTCCCTCCATGACTGCAACACACGAGTTGGTTGTACCCAAGTCAATGCCAATGACATCACTCCCTGCTGGCTTTGAACTACAATGACCGAAAAACAGGATGAGTTAGTTTCTTACTTGCTCCACAGCTCCAATGAGAAACAGCAATGTATCTGTACCTGAATGCTCTGCACACACTTGCCCAGTTCTGACCTGTATGGCAGCCAGTCCATGATGATTTGGCATGGCCAGTCAACTGCAAAAAGAGAGGCCATGAGTGATTATCATAATAATTGTTAAAGAATCACCAAATCATGTGCATTTAAGATTCACCATGCCAGACCAGGACCACCCAAGACACTAGGTAGAAAGAGCTCACTACAAGGAACATATGCATATTCCAGTCGTTTTCTGTTCATGATTTGCATCACTGGAGTGCAACTTTGCCGCACAACCCCATGCACAATGGAATGTTTTTAATGATGACATAATTATAGAGTTTCTAGCCCAATATGATTATAAATAAATGGATCAAGGATCACGATAACTGGGAACATGTACCATTCAAAGATTTCTAATCAATCCAAGATAAGGAAATTACAGATAATCGTCTGTGCAGACCAACTCGAGACAAACAAACCATTCCACCAACAGAAAAATATAAAAACAATAACTTCTAAACAAGACGGCCTTGAGTTCCTTCAGTTAGCTGAAAGCTCCCTTACTATCATCTGTGTGCTGCTATGCAGGCGCATAAGGATTTATTCATGCAAGCGCATAAGGATTTATTAATGCAATCGCAAGCATGATAAAAATCATCATCTTTAAGTCAAAATTGTTACCCAAATTCACAGATTCAAACACCATTGGCAAAGATCATCCCACGAAAATCTCCATGCATCACCATCAGAAAAACAGAAAGTAGAAGCCAAAAAGAGCTGACCCAGAGATATAACCACAGCAAGATGAAAGAACCATCCCCAGACGCTCAAGCTAACTTGACCCATCAAGAACCACGCTCAAAGAGCAACAACCATGAAAAAGAAAGAAAGAAATAGCAAACGAAGAAACGAAAATCTATTCCCAAAAAGCTAATCACATCGACACTGAGACGAAGCAGAAATGCAAACGCTTTCAATCTCAGCTCAGCAAGCCCCCACCCGAAATCGAAGTCAACAGCACGCAATTTACCAAAAACAAAATAAAATGAAAGATAGAAAAAGATAGAAAGAGAGAGAGAGCCGAGGTGCGGAAGCGAAGAGGAGAAGGGAGACGTACGGATCTGTAGGCAGAGAAAGAAGCGGAAGCAACGTCGCGACGCCGCAGGGAGCGAAGAAGAGCCACGGTGGCCATCCCCGTCTCTCGTATCTCTCTCTCTCTCTCTCTCTCTCTCAAGAAAGCCGAAAAAACGGAGAAATGGAGGGGGAAGCTTCTTCGTGGGCGGAGCTGGCTCCTCTCTGCTAGGGTTTAGGGTTTAATGGCGGAGGAAGGCAGGGAGCAGTGGCCCCCCTTTTTATTCGCCAGCCCGATGGGGGCGAGAAATGGGGATCGAGCGGAAGGTTCTAGACGACCCCCCGTGTGCTCGCACGCTCGCTCGCCCGTCGCCGTTCATCTTGACCGATCCAGGAGGATGCGCATCCGACGGCCCCGATCGATTCCCGGATCGATGCGGCTATGCGAGGGCGGGGGTACCCGATTAAAACCCCCCCGATTGGACGACGGCGGGCGGGGGGTCGTTTTGGGCAATTGCGTGGTCGGTTTGGCCTCCACGACGCTGTTTTTCTGGCTTGGCCAACAAGTTCGCCAACTTATGACCCCCAAAAAAAAAAAAAAAAGGTTCGCCAACTTTTTCTGTTTCTTCTAAACCTTCTCGTGTATATCTAATTTAATCAATTTGAGAGAAAATTAAACAAAAAAAAAACTAGAGAGAACTTTATAGTTACAATGCCCTAAAAAAAATCTCCAATTTTGCCTTTTCTCTCATAAAAAACCTTCAAACTTCAAGCCTAGTCACAATTCTACCGTAATCTTTTTGTCCTATAAAAAAACTTAACTTTAGGTCGAGTCTCAATTTACTATAAACTTTTTTTCCATCTCACAAAAGTCCATCAACTTTATGCCCAATATTAATTTTGCCTCAAACTTTTTTTTGTTTCATAAAAAAATTTCAATTTCAATTTTACTTTAATGATCACCAATTGCTTCCACTAACCCCCATCAAATTATTGGCCATCCTATTTATTCTCATATGGAAAGGAGAGGTGTTGAGTTCGAATTTCCAAATTTTCAAGAGACAAGAGGTGGGGTCCATGGGGACATATAGTTTCTATGTGGGTTTTGATCTCTCATAATTTGTAAAAAGGTAAAACAAAAATTTGAGAATTAAAATATAACCAAAAAAGAAAAACTCCATTAAAATCACTGTTAGGGATTTTGCACTCAGTCTTCAATCTATCATGTTTTGAAATGTTCCATTTCTCACAAGCAAAGAGCTTGTGCTCAGGATGATCAAACAACTCATGCTTGGGAGATTTTCATCTATTGGTTGTCAATGAGAATTTTTGGACCAAGGATTAATATGAGTAGATTTATGATTTAAGTTAAAGTTTTTGGTTTTTTATGAGGCTGTAAAAATTTTAGGTTAAGATCAAGACTAGGCAATAAAATTAGGATAAAATCTAAAGTTGTGGGTTTTCATAGTACAAAAAAGTTTATGATAAAATTGGGATATGATCTAAAATTAAGCGTCGAGAGATTGATTAAAAACGATGATTCGAGGGACATGGGGAACTCAACAACCACATGGCATAGTTATTGAGAAAGGGCGATCTGCGACAAAGGTTATGGGTGACCAATTACCTCAAAATTAGCTATGTGTTGCACATAAGCAAAGAAAATGCCTAGGTTAGAGATGTCAAGTGAAAGCACTAATAGGAAGTGACGGTTAGGTACTTTGATGGCTTTAGAAGTTGTAATCACTCGTGGATAAAATTAAGGTGCAAATAACAAACCCGGAATCTCAAAAAAATATGCAATTGTAACCGTGACTAAGGTGCTAACTACTTATGAGTGATTGTAATTAGGGGGTTATAACTAACCACTTACTATAATCATAAGAGGTCTCTCACTCTCTCTCTAGCTAATTCCATGATAGTTTTAATTAATGTGTTAGCTATTTATCTTTTCTTCTTCCACGCAAATTTACCATTTCCAGTACTTTTTACTTTCGTAGTTTGATTTCCTGTCCCGAATCATCAGAGAACCCATTTCATAAACAAAACAAAATTAAATTCCTTTCGGTGAAAGATTTTCACTTTCCGGGTGAAAATCGCTTTCCGAGTGAAACAGGATCTTATATATCGGATGCTTACGAGGGATGAATGTAAAGACTTCAACAGGGGTCCTGATGAATGAGAAATTAGGTAAGAATCAGATTAGTTTGAATCCGTACGAGAAAGACAACTACATTCTGTAATTTCTATTAGCACCACATTCGAGTTCAACTTCTGCAAAGTTGGCCAACTTAGCTCGACACCATGCAATGAGCAAGCAAAGTTTCTCTTCAAACCCGATACCATATTCTCGTCTTCACGGCAATTCAAATTTCGAATAAACAAAAGCAACAGCTTTTCCAGTCAAAGAGCATCTGGCTCAAACATGACATTCGATACAAATCTTTTTTTTTTTCTTCCCAATGGCCCGGTGATACACCCCAATTTCCTCACTGAAAAGAAGTGTAAGTATATTTGTGGGAAAAAGGAGACACTATACAATCTATCAACAAGGATACAACCAATAGGTCAGGTTTCCCTACAAGAAACGGGGGAAACTCAATTAATGAAATGGCTCAATAGACCTAAAACTTCACTAAAAGGGTGTAGAGAACAACCAAGGAGGGGCTAAAGCATAATCGTCTGTGTTGTTTGTACAATGTTCAAGAACCCATCTGAGGAAAACTGATGAGCGAAATGATAGAACAGAAAAACCGGTAATTGGAAACAGAGAGAGGAAAACTTATTGCCAAGTATAGAGGATATGTACCACCCCAAATATAGCAGCGCCGCTCACACTTCCTTTCATATTCTCAAATAACCTCCTCTTTCGTCATGCCTGAGGTTCTCTTGAGAAACGACTTCCTGTTGAGAGACCAACTTCTCTGCATGACCCTCTTCCTCTGCCATTCAGTCAAGCGTTTATACAAAGCAGGGAAAACGAAGCAGAGAAGCGCTAGAAATAGCAATCCGACACAAATCAACATCACATTGCGGAACCCGTCCTTAAGTGCCGGGTCCTTTTGCTCCGTCCATGGAACTCCTCCCACGTTCATGCCAAAAACTGTGATAAGAAAAAAAGGGGTTATAAAAATGTGAAAATCTCCTCCTTAAGGTTGATGATCCAAATACTTCACATGATGAAAGCAAACTTCACACCAAAATCCTTGTATAGTGCTTTTACCTCCGGTGATGATTGATAGGGGAAGGAATATTATGGAAAGGAATGATAGATAATATAGCTTCCTATTTATCTGCTCAGCCTGCCAGCTATCTAAACTAGCTTGGATAGCTGTCACCCGGTTTGCTATGAATCCCACATTCTCCTTTAGTCTTCTTAGACGTCCAATTAATTCTTCAAGAGAGCTGATATCTTCGCTGGCAAACCATGGTTTCGATGAACATTTTTCTTTCACACGGGGGAATACCTGCTCACCATGGGCTATCACCTAGGAAAAATCATGTATTCCGATCAGAAAAACTGAATCATATTCTCCTTACCGGCCAAGAGATTGTCAGGTTAAGTTTTAATTGGCCCTAAATGAGATAATTTCATTTAAGTTTGTATTTGGAATTTCAGTGACCTTTCCTGATATTCATTTCCACAGAGCCCTTCCTTTCCTATTTTGAAATTTACTTCTGAGGAATAATTACGGAGTATTGGCTTGGCTCCGTGAAAGACTAGATAATGGCCTTCCATTTCCAGCAACAATAGGAATTCCCCGTCTGGTTTCAAGATGTTAAGACATACATCTGAAAGGAAGATGGAAGTACCTGTAAGAGCCGCTGCAAATCAAGATGCATTTTTGGAAATCTCCTATTATCCAGCATTTGTTTCTTCAAAGCAGAACCACCTGTGAACAAGTAAATAGAATGAGGTATCTTAAATTAAGTGGAAGATTCAAATTATGTACAGTATAAACCAGCTCCAGAACTGAAAAATACAGCAGCAAATCATCTAAAGAGAGCATCTTGAAAAGACGTTCCCAATATTTCTTCTCTCAACATCAAAATGTTCATGACCAAATGGAAAACTTGTGGACAAACTAGGAGTAGAGGCACCGTCTGCCTTGATCTAGCTTTCTTGACAATTCCACCACAGCAGCTCAAACTTTAACACTCAAAACAAGTTAAGATAATTACATACTGTTACAATGTTGCATTCGTTAATTATCCATTTCATAAGGTTTCCCATGATAGCAAAAGATGTTAGCATTTACATGCAGTTAGATAAGTGAGCAATTGCAGATACTAGAAGTCACTTTAAATGTGAGAATTCCTTATATAGAGAGCGTTGCATCTTTTACAACTTCAGAAAGAATGTGGTTCTACAGACAGAACTATGCACATAAATTTTGATCATAGCCCCACAAAATTGAATCAATTCAGTTAATAGACTTTACCGATCAGCAAAGATGTGAGAAGATGATTCGCATAGATTAATCATCTCATCTCTAACTTGATTTTAGTAAGATAAAACTGAAGTTATTAAACAACTTCAGGCATGCAGCTAGAGGAAAACAGCCACCAAACTGCAGACCTTAACTTCATGCATGCATCTACTAATCCACATTTTTGCAACCTTTTTGAAGTCCATGTTCAAATGTCTCAAATGTCCCTAATACTCACAGTGACCGAGATACGTTTCACTGTAATATTTTATGGCTACCAGATCTATGCTGCATACCACTATGAGATATATGTCAAAGCTATATGAATTAAAGGAAGCAAGACAATTAGAGACTTGTGGTAGCACATGAAGCAACCACTGCCACCATCAAGCCTACTATTTGGTATGGGAAGAACAAAATGAACCCTAAATGCAACCGAGAAAGCAGCTTGATTTCAAGAGAGATGAATCATCAACAAAGACTTTATTCTCTAAGTGAAACTTACCTTTATCCAATTCAAGCTCCACTGAATCCAGGTCTATCTCGAGTTTAGTTACAACATCTTGCACGTGATCCACATGTGTATCCAGAATGTGAACAAGAAGATTCGAGACGGATTTTGGCACTGGGTTATCAGCCTCCTCAGAGTGATTCATCGTCAACAAGAACTCGAGGACATGCTCCTTTATCACAATCCCACTCCCTTCCTTCTGCTCATCTCTAGTGAAAGAGGGATTTTCTATGCTAGGAATTTCCGATAGAAGAGATTCACCCATCCTCGAGAACCCCAAACGGGGCACACGTCCTAGAGACACAGTAATAACCGAGTTCTCTGTAACCCTAGCAGCAATTCTGAATGTATAGTTGCTAGATGGTGGACCAGGTGAGTTAATCCTAAAAACAAGTGCCCCATCAACGTGTCCGCAAAATGGTCCATTACTCACCAGCGATAGAATGTCTTGCAGTTTCAAAGGTGGGCAAAGAACATCAATGAGATACTGAGCGGATTGTGACAGCTTCTGGTTTCCTTTCGGGAGTTCCACATGGTACCAGCAAAATTCATTGCCATTTCCTTCAGCTAGATCCCACTCCTTGTTATAAAACCTGCCCTGCCCATCAAATATATAGGCCCTTTGCCTAACGGCCCCAGGATAGTGGGTTCTGTAGAGGGGGGTGGTTTCTCTAAGAGGAGTATCTACGGAAGTCTCTCGATCCATTTCTTCTGCATCCCTAAAATTGATTGCTTCCCCTCTCGCTACTTCCATTATCAATATTGCTAATCTCTAAATAGCCAATCAAAATGTTCAACCATGCAGCGTGCACACCTAAATCCGGTCCAGAGTCTAATATTCCTGCAAATTGCAAGAGGCAGATCAGACACTATTCCATCGTCCCAATATCGCCGGAACCGAAATAGAAAGAAAAGAGAAACAGGTCCCTAATTACAAAAGACCATGCAAATTCGAAAACTCCAAATCGAACCCATCAGTCAACTCTCGAAAAGAATCAAGAAACATTCAGCAATCAGGCCAAATGCAATTCAGGAAACACAGAAACGAAGCCGGAACGCACGGAAACCTTCGAAACCCATTGAATTTGTACCCAGAGAACGAGAAAAGGGAAGGTGAAACAGAGGACGAAACAACAATTGCATTTACCTCGTCGAAAGGCGAGGCCTTCACAAAATGGGCAGCGTCAAATATCACCGGGAACCCCTCATCGAGCATCAGGAACCGATTCCAAACCCAAAAGGAGAAGAACACATCCGACAAAAGATGGCAACACGCTATAGCCCACCAAAACCCGAATTAAGAACAATATAAATCACGAAGGGGTGGGAGGGGCGATGGGGGAAAGCGAAAAGAAAACAGAATGTGTCGGAGAAAACCAAGATAAAAAGCCGGAGCTAGCTACAACCCAGAAGACAATGTCGCAGGAAATGGGAAGTTTCGAAGAAACATCCTTTCCCAGAGGGAACTCGTTGACCGTTTACCAAGGAGGCATTGAAATGCTGCAAGTTGATGATGTAATTTCTTTATCATAAAGAATCGAAGATTCGTTGAGCACCGATATCGTGCGAGTTCGTTTCAGAGGGGGTAACCAAATCAGGAACCGCCGCTACCTGTCACGTCCTCGTCTGATGAATAGTTAATGAACATTTTGCTTCTTCTCCGGTCCGGTCTCTGCTTAGGTAGGCGATGAGTGGGGTTTTCCATCAAAGTCTCTTCTTTTCTTTTCTGCCATGAAATCTGTAGAGCACGGGGTGTGCGGATGGAAGGATTTCGACTATTTTCACGTTCAGTTCAGGCAATGACGCCTGCAGTTTCCTTTTAATGGAAAAATTACCCCAAAAAAGTTGTAAACCTATCATAAACGTTTTTTTTTGTCAATTCAATATTCAAAATATTGCAATTGTACCAATTCGATTCATCTGATCAATTTTGTCCAATTGATTCTCATGTGTATACATAATTTGATAATTCCCTCACGTCTCAATTTAAATTTAATATATCTCATATTAAGATTACGAGAGATCAATTTTTTTTAAAGATACTTCAAATATGTAAATTATTTTGTTTATCTTGACTCAGTTGAGGGCATATTAAGAGTGGTTTTTGAATTTTTATAATTAGATTTTTATGTCGGAGAAAATAAAGTGGCCTCATCGTCGTCATAAACAATTATCATGTCCAATCTAAAAGGTCAACGCCTGTCATTTATCTAAGGATTTATTACCTCAATTGGTAATCATGACACGTAATAACCCCTCAAGCTCGGCCCGTTTGGCCCGTTCCCAAAATGCCCATCACGAACATAATGTCAGTGAGCTAATGGGAGATAATTACAAGATAGGCCCAACACATCCTTTTGACCCAAAAGGATGTGTTGGGCCTATCTTAAGCGAGTATTTCGAAACACTGACAACACAATTCAATACGTACATATACGTGTATATACATTTGTACATAGATCCCGCGTCATTTTCTGTGGATGCGAAGAGATTGTTTAATAGCTTTTAAAGGGGAAAGGATTTCAAAAAATCTCGAGAAAATAGTTCACTCATCTAACTTCGGCCAGGGATTTTAGTATAGCTATCTCATGCGATGCCGCATCCTCACGACAGAAGGATGTAAGTGGAAAACTACTAGAAAAGTACACGAGTCTTCCTTTCACGACTTAAGAAAGAGGAAATGACGCCAATGATTCATAAAATTTGGTCTAATATGTAACGTTGTTTATGGACTTTTAATATGTTTAAAGTGGTCTTTGAATTATTAGTAAATGTTTAATCTAGTCTTAAACTATAAGGAGATGTTTAATGTCATCTTTCCATTAATGCAAATTTATGGAATTTGCTGCCGTGACTTCTAATCATGTTAAGTTTGAATGATGGTAAAAAAAAAGAGTCACAAGTGAATTATCTAAGTAAGATATTCACCTCAAATCATGGTATAATAATTCATGTCATTAGATAATGTTGAACATGTTGACGCCCTAATTTTTTTTTTATTGTCATTTCCAAAGTAGATGGGTATGTTAATTTTACCCATCAATTTTAAGAGCCAAATTCAGTGTATATTAATTCATGTCATCAAATAAAGCTTGATTTGTCATTTAAGCAAATGGAATGACTACATTTCGTATTTAGCGATAATTTATGAATCACATCAAATAAATTAAAAGTATAGAGATGGCATTACATATTAAGTCATTGTGCTTTGCAAAAAAAGTCAATAATTGATTGAATGCTTTTGAGTTTGTATGGGTGCGCTATAGTCCTTTTCAATCGATATGAGTTCTCCCAATTCGCGTAATGAATGTGTTGTGATCCGACAAAACATATGTCAATTTAGCAAAAAAAAAAAAGGGAAAAAATAAAAAACAAAGGGGGTAGATATCTTTTTTTTAAGTGGGGGAGGCCAAAGTTCGCGGACCATTCATGTCATTTCCTTTAAACAAACAATAGGCGTACCCATTACACTTTGTCAAAAGAAGTCGATAATTCATTGAATGCATTCGAATACTCACGCTACATAGTCTCTTTCAATCGATATAGGTTCTCCTATTTCACGGAAAGGATGTGCCGTGGTCCGACTGAGCAGATGGCGATCTAGCAAAAAAGGCCAAAGTAAGAGGAAAAAAACCTTTTTTTTCCAAGTGGGGCAGCTCTCATCAATGCGTCATCAACATCTCACGAGATGGGCTAAATGTGAAGAGACGACTTTTCACCCTTGCAATGACAAAAAGCCAATGGCTCTTTCAAAATCTTCAAAATCTGTCCCTTTCGATGATGAGTGAAAAAAAGAGAGAAACTATCATCGGACTTGGAATTTGATTTTCACCGCACTTATGGACTCGGGTCGTCGGGTCATCGATGTGCGTTGGACTCTAGCGGAGATGGAGAGAGAGGTCGAACACGAACGGCTCCGACTTAACCACGCATATGAACCGCATTTGTACTTCCTTTTCTTCTTCTTTTTTAACCATAAATCTCTGCATTTATCGTGAGGAAAAATTCAGAATAAATAAGGATTCGAAGTACTATCATTTTCTCAAATAAATGTTTGAAAGTGTCATGTCAGTTTTAAAAAATGGCCTAAATCAACGGCTGGAAGGATATTTTCGTCAATTGCTTTTTTTAATTTTTTGTATTAGATGAAAAGACAAAATAAAAAATGGAAGAGGAAGGCAAAATGGCCAGGACTCTACAGGCTCTTGCCACCATTATTCCACCATCGCTAGGAAGGTTGGGGATGGCCAACCAAGGGTTGACAAAGGTCTATCCTCGCCCAAATTTGAGAAAGGGTCGTGACTCTCCCTCGGATCAAGTGAGCGTCATCAGCTCTCGCCTAGATCTAACCAAAGGCCAACACTACCTATGTCGGCCCCTCGTTTGATCTGGGTTAGGGCTTGCCTATAGTCATTGATCGAGGCTCGCCAACCCTTGCCAACCCTTGGCTAGGCAATTCCCCACCATTGTTGGCCCTTTTTGGTGGTGGTAGGGTGGCGGCGACACCCTCGCCTAATTTGCTTCTTATATTTAAAATTAAATGATAAAGGACAAAAGTACTTTTGATTGGCCGGAGAGTCAAGTCCTATCATGACCGCTTTAGAATCATTATTAAAACAAATTTCACGTAAAAAAATGATGGTACTTCAAATTCTTATCCGAAATATTTCCTTTATCTTGGATTATCATGTGAAATAAAAATAAATAAATAAATAAATAAATACAAAAGAAAAGAACCCGTTGGATCCATCTTGCTGGTCAAGTCCAGCTGAGGGAGACCCCCGTACTTAACGGAAGTCAACGGTCGGCATCCTATGAAAAATACAAAGTACAGTGCAGATATAGCCAGCAGAAGTAACCAAGGTGGGACGGCATTCATGCTCTCTTGGCAACGTGGAGATACATCGAACACGAACTATTAAAATCGATAATCGATATCAAAATCCATCTTGGAAATTCTTACTAATTCTTGTTCCAAAAAAAAAAAAACACAAAAGAAATTGAAAAAATCTCTCGAAGCTCGAAAATGACATCCGTGATTTCTTATCGCACCATCATGTACGATTCCACCGTGCACAATGCTTCTTATCGCTTGACTATTCGACAACTAATCATCTTCTCAAGATAATGAGTTAGATCCGATTATTATGATTTAATTGTGAGCTTTATATATGTTAAAAAAGAATACATGAGTTTATTTAAAAGTTTTATTAGATGACCATCGAAAGTATAATCTAAGATGATGTGCACAATCGAAAAGAAATTATGCACGTGCCATATTTAGAGATATGAAATATTAACATAATTATCAAATTATTTACTATAAAAAATTATCCTTGAGAGAAAGGAAAATTCCTAAAAAGGGCCCAAAGTGCCCTTAATTTCTCAAATAAAAGCTCAAAGTTGACATTGTTTCAAATAAGGGCCTCAAGTGACCATAATTGTTTCAAATGAGGGCTTGACCTTGTCGGTCACCAGTCGGCTAAATTTTTCAACCGATCATGGACACTTTTGTTGTTTGCCACTTTTTTTTTTCTTTCCTCGTTGGATTTGGCAAGGGCCACTCTCACCGGCCATAGGTGAGGGACGGGCGAGGCCGTCTCTCGCCTTGAGGAGGTCACCTCGCAGCCATCCGTGAGGTCGGCCCTCACTGGTTGCGGCGAGGCCGACTTGGCTAGATCTGGTGAGGGTCGGCCACCCTTGCTGGCCCCAGGCAACGCCCATAGAGGGTTGTGGCCTAAGGGAGGTTGCCCTTGTGGCCGTCCACGAGGTTGGCCCTTGCCGGCTGCGGCGAGGCCGACTTGGCCAGATTTGGCGAGGTTGGCCCTCGTCGGCCACGTATGAGGGCAACCTTGCTAGATCTGGCAAGTTGGCCCTCGTCGGCTGTGGGTGACCTTGCTAGATTTGGCGAGGTTCTCCCTTGTTGGCCATGGGCGAGGCCAACCTCGCGGACGGTCGCGAGGGGTGGCCTCCCCCAAGGCAAGGGTCGCCTCGCCGGTGGCCGGTGAGGGTGGCCCTCGCCTAACCGTGTGTGTGCTTTATTGATGATCGACTGGCCACTGGTGATGGAGAAGAAGATGACTAGAAAAAAGGAAAGAAAAAAAATAGTAAATGACGAAAATACTCTTAATCATCGGAAAATCATGCCCTTATTTAAAATAGATATAACCATTTTAGGCTCTCTTTTGAAACAATATTCACTTCATACCCTTATTTGAAAAAGTGATAACATTTCAGGCCTTTATTTGAAACAAAGTCAACTTCGGACTTTTATTAGAGAAATTGAGAGTATTTGGGCCCTTTTTTGGAATTTTACGAGAGAATTTCTGTTTCTCTAACGTCCTTTTTCTCGATTAGCTGGATGTGCAAGTGAATGTTCCATCAGACTGCCTTCTCCAGCATAACCCCCACTCAATCATTCAACATTTACACTCACGAAAAATAAAATAAAATATTAGAAATGTTTATATGTATGTATGAAGTGAATCTTGGAATCTTTACTCACAACAAGTGAAAGTACGAGAGACCATGCATTAAATGATTAAAGTATAAAACCAGACCCTACTACTAAGCTTCATTCCCACCCACCATCCTCTCACTCCCAAAGCAAGACTTTGCTGCAGCCACCCGCAATCATCATGGGCACACTGGAGCAACCACCACTGCCGCTATCCGCCGTCGACGAGGAGGACCTCTCGCCCATCGAGGAGGTCCGCCTCACCGTGACCAACACCGACGACCCGACCTTGCCCGTCTGGACCTTCCGCATGTGGTTCCTGGGCCTCCTCTCCTGCGCTCTCCTCTCTTTCCTCAACCAGTTCTTCGCCTACCGGACCGAGCCCCTCGTCATCACCCAGATCACCGTCCAGGTCGCCACCCTCCCCATCGGCCGCTTCATGGCCGCCGCCCTCCCCGGGGCCAAGTTCCGGATCCCCGGGTTCGGGCCCCGGCTCTTCTCGCTCAACCCGGGACCCTTCAACATGAAGGAACACGTGCTCATCTCCATATTCGCCAATGCCGGAAGCGCGTTCGGATCCGGGTCGGCTTACGGGGTCGGGATAGTCAACATCATCAAGGCGTTTTATCACCGGAAAATTTCCTTCTTCGCCGGGTGGCTTCTCATCATCACGACGCAGGTAAAGTCTATTCATTCATTCTTCGTTCGTTATTTTCCCAAAATTCAATTAGTAAATCTTCTGTTGACTACTCGAGCCGTAATCGTTCGATATTCTGGCCTCTCTTTCTCGCCTTTTGCAAGAAAGTCGTTGAGACAAGAAAGGCGTTGGACAATTTAGCTTATGACTGTCACATGATTTCTGTGCGCACTGTCGGGTGAAGATTCAAACATGTGAACATGTCCCGAGGATCCCGCAGTATCTGTTGGTTCTTCGGACACTGTCGCGATCCTCGTCCTGCGACTTGTTAAACGGCACAGCAATCTTGAACGCACTAGCGTTAAATCGTGTAACTTAGATGTAGATAAACTCATGAAGTGGAGCTGGAGATGGGTGGTGAACCCTGTTAATGGTGGGTTTGGATATATGCAGGTGTTGGGATACGGATGGGCAGGGCTGCTGAGGAAGTACGTGGTGGAACCGGCTCACATGTGGTGGCCTGCTACCCTCGTCCAAGTCTCCTTGTTCCGGTAAATTACCACTCTTTTGCCTCCCCTTCCTTTGCTTGCTTGTCAGAATTCACGTGAAGACAGAAGGAGATATAAGTGGTGGAGAGTGAATAATCTATGGAGATAGTAATAATGGCAAGATAGCATAGACAGAGACAGCTCGACACAGCACCCGCACACAGCCCAACATAGGTCACCATAATCCCAAGGCACTGAATCGACCGGGGAGCTCAGAATCTCTTTTTTCTCGCCCACAATTCAAAAGCCATACCATGGGAACGCGAGTGTGGTTACCGGGAGAAGCTGCCTGCTATCTGTGACTTCGTAGGTCGTCTGCTTCCATAAGTCTAGACGTTAAAGTCGAGGACGACTTTTGCTTAAATCCTCTGACCTGTCACTGCGACTTGGATGCGTGGCTCACATGCAGTATATGACCAGCTCCTCTCTCTCTCTCTCTCTCTCCCTCTCTCTCGGGGGCTAAAATTTGGGGATATGCCGTGCCAGCCAGCAACATGGGCCATAAGCTTTCGGAGGTCGTATGAAATCCGTAATGAGTACTCCGACGACTTTGAAGTCAACTGGATTGAGTAAACCTCATCTCTCTCTCTCTCTCCCTCTCTCTGCCTAGTGATAGCTTTTAATAGGCACCCGGGACCCAGAAAACCGTGTCACTTAGTGTGGAAATTGAGGCAATACGAGTATAGCCCTCAGTAATATCTCACTGGCTACTCACACACCACACAAGATGATTCAGGAAAAAAATGCAATAGAGCCAAGAGCTTCTCAATCGAAACTACAGACACAAGAAGATTCATAAGGACCCCATCCATTTGCTGTTTCTACTTCTTGCTGCTTCGGGTCCCTTGAAATTGGGAGGAACAACGCGCACCAGTTGGCGCCCACCATTTTAACAATAATGATGCTTGCAATTACCCTGTGTTCCGAGGACAGACCCGAAATGTCTTAGCCATGAAACTAATGGAAATACAGATTGTCACATCCTCTCTCTTTCATCTCCTGCTTTAGGATCAGATAAAAGCGCAAATCCTTTCTAACTGAGAACTGAGTTGCACATTGTGGCATGCAGGGGGTCGAAACTCGCGGCAGAGACAACCAAAGCTTTGCTCTTGCATTGGACATCTTTATAAACAACAAACTATCACTTATCTTCAGGATCTAAATAGTTTCAAAGGATTCCCAATACAAATATGGAAAGTTGATCGCCTAGTCCTTTGTTATTGTCAATCGACGGACGGACGCATTCACAAAATAATATGATCTTTCATGACTGTCCCAAAATATCCAGACTGTGCATTTCATGTAGATAATAAATGCTCGACCTGAAGTGGATCATTCTTTTCAAATTGATGCAGGGCTTTACATGAGAGGGACGAACAGCGCATGTCACGGGCCAAATTCTTCCTCATTGCACTGATCTGCAGCTTCACATGGTATGCAGTCCCTGGATACCTCTTTTCCACGCTCACGAATATTTCATGGGTCTGCTGGGCATTCTCCAAGTCAGTCACCGCCCAACAGATCGGTTCAGGTATGCGAGGCCTTGGACTTGGAGCCTTGACGCTCGACTGGACAGCAGTGGCATCCTTCCTGTTCAGCCCCTTAATCTGCCCCTTTTTTGCCATAGTTAATGTTTTCGTGGGATACGCATTAATAATCTATGTTGTAATCCCCATAGCCTATTGGGGGTTTAACGTATATAGTGCAAATAGATTCCCAATTTTCTCCTCGCACTTGTTCACGGCTCAAGGTCAAACGTACAATATAACGGCAATCGTAAATGACAAGTTCGAGTTGGACATCCCAAAGTATGAGGAGCAAGGTCGAATTCATTTAAGCATGTTCTTTGCTCTCACATATGGCTTTGGTTTTGCCACCATTGCATCAACACTGACTCACGTGGCCTTCTTCTACGGCAGGTACTATCTTCTCACCTTAATACGTTCATATAGACAAATTTATCTTGAGTAGTTGATAAGGACATCAAGCAGCATGCAGAAAGAAAACCGGGGCAAGATTGTAAAGGTCTTAAAATGGAACCTTGGAAGAATTTGAACTTACAGTTTCAAATAACTTTTCTGTGAATCAAGGATATCCTCAAAGTTATAACACAGAGATGCAACAATTAGATACTGAAGAATGGCTTTATTTTTCCTGTTAAGTACTTGATTTTATTGAATTCATGATACATATGGTCACTTATGTAAAATTACATTAAAACAGGGAAATCTATGATCGCTATCGTGCTTCTCACCAAGGGAAGGCAGATATCCACACAAAATTGATGAGGAGATACAAAGACATACCCTCATGGTGGTTTCACTTGTTGCTTGTTGCAAGTCTGGCGGTATCTCTTGCTCTATGCATCTTCCTGAATGATCAGGTCCAAATGCCATGGTGGGGGCTTCTCTTTGGTAGCGTCCTTGCATTTGTATTCACTCTTCCCATTAGTATCATCACTGCCACAACAAATCAGGTATGAACCGAGAGTTATATAATATTTATGCTTCACTTCATTTCCATGTAAGAAGATATATTATAATCAACAATGATCTCTTTCTATCTACAGACACCGGGATTAAATATAATTACAGAATACATAATGGGCATCATATTGCCAGGAAGACCTATAGCAAATGTTTGCTTCAAAACATATGGATACATCAGCATGGCTCAGGCTGTTTCCTTTCTCCAAGATTTTAAGCTGGGACACTACATGAAGATACCTCCAAGATCGATGTTCTTAGTTCAGGTAATTTTTACTGCTCCTAACCATTTGATACCATTTATCAAATATGCCAAAAGTAAGCCAACCAAACTCAATACAAATCTGCCGACTTATCTAGTGCTACTGATGTGGACAACCTATAAATAACTGCTGACTACCAGTAACATATTTTTGTTCATAAGTTTCAGGTATCACATTTATAAAATTAAATTGGAGGAAAATAACCAGAGAAGCAAATCGGTTAAAGTCCTTGCCGCATCAAAACTATTAATTTGCTAATCAAACCTGATGAAAAAGTGTGAGTAAACCGTTATAGGAGAGTATTAACTTGAGAACTCATTCATGATATTTACGATTTACATTACTATAGTTAGAGATCCCTCATCTGTGGGATAACTCTTTTCACTGTTCCAGGAAGACGATTTTGAGTGAAGAACTGTCGAAAACAAAACACAAAACTTTCTATGTCCAAAGATTTAAGCTAGCCTGTGCATTTTCCAACAGAACTAAGATGAAGCAGTTGCATTTTCGAACAAGCATGTCCCTTATGGCTCGATCATATATCATCCTAAGCAAGATCAACATCCTAGGCACTTGCAAGAAAGAAATACTCACAAAAATCATAGATATGAGAAAAACTTAGGGAATAGTTCAGATATCCTGGAATGACGATTACTGATGCTTGCAATCAAATCTTAGTAGACTTTATTGTCAAATATCCTCCCTCTTGTTGCTACTTATTAAATAAGTATCTGTGGCATCTAGTTATTCCGAAATGACCTTAGTACTGTATCCTTGTGTCCTCACAGTTCATAGGTACAATTCTTGCTGGAACCATCAACATTGCAGTGGCATGGTGGCTGCTGAACTCGGTAACCAACATATGCCAAGATGATCTCCTTCCACCAGATAGTCCCTGGACGTGTCCCGGTGACCGGGTTTTCTTTGATGCATCTGTTATATGGGGGTTGGTTGGACCTCGACGGATCTTTGGAAAACTCGGTAACTATCGAGAAATGAACTGGTTTTTCCTCGGAGGTGCAATAGGACCTATCATAGTATGGCTACTACACAAGGCGTTTCCCAAGCAATCTTGGATTCCTCTCATTAATCTTCCAGTCTTACTAGGGGCAACAGGAATGATGCCACCAGCTACACCGTTAAACTACAATGCCTGGGTTCTAGTAGGAACAATATTCAATTTCTTCATCTTCCGATACCGAAAGCAGTGGTGGCAGAGATACAACTATGTTCTCTCAGCAGCCCTGGATGCGGGAACAGCTTTCATGGCCGTGCTTTTATACTTTTCGTTGAGCATGGAGAATAAAAGTATAACCTGGTGGGGAACAAATGGAGAACACTGTGAACTAGCAACATGTCCAACAGCCAAAGGCATTCAGGTTGATGGTTGCCCAGTCAACTGATGCATGAAGCTCTTTCTAGATGTATAGCTTGCAGAAAAGAAAAATTAGCCTCGATCAGTGTGGTTCTACACGAATTGTTCGGACTATTCCAATCACTGGTCAGTCCTAGGCGTTTCAGCAATTCTGTTTTCTTTCACTGGTGTTGATTTAGTGATTGTGATTTATCAAGATAGTATTCTGTTACTTGTAAGAAATGACATTATATTATGTAGTAAGCAATGTACTCTTGTCAGTCTCTTGATATCAAATTACTTCTTCTCAAATCTTGAACTCAACAATCCGATCCAATTAAGGCTGTCTTAAGAAAGATTTGGTTTTGATTCACGTCACAATGTTCAAACTGACTTGAAGTCCAAAGAGGATGTGTTGGATATACTTAACCAGTATTTTAAAATATAAGTAGCATGCTTTGATATGTATATATAGGCTAAATGCACGTAGGTATGTACATATATTCCCGTTACATATGCATTTCTGTGGATTCTATAGATATTTTACTAACTTATAAAGGGGAAAAAGATTTTGGAATAATACTGTAAAAAAAAATTCATTCATCCTACTTCGATTAGGGATTTTATTAAAGTCATCTCATGTGATGCGATGCTCTTGAATATAATAGTAATCGCAAGAGAGATGTAACTGATAAATTGCCAGAAAATTATAAGGGTCGTTTCTTTCGCAACTTAATGATCGATACACAGGACAAACACGTAATAACTGAAAACTTGAATAGGTGCACTATAGATGAATTCTTCCATTTTGGGCTGTTAAACATATGTCAATTTAGCAAAAGGGAACAAAATAAGAATAAAAACAAAAATATCTTTTTCAGGTGGGGAACTCTCATCTCTGCATCATCAGCATTATAGAATGGCAAAGAGAGAATATTTCCAAGAGCATTCAGCCTCATATCATCGAGATGGTTAACGTAAGAAGTTGACTTTGACAAGTTGGCCGTGAGATAGAGACAAAAAATGGAATCTCCCCCATCTCTTTGAATGGCGATGCTTCATGAAAAATAATGCTAAGGATTGACTTTATAATTTAGGGAGATTAGGAATTATATGTATTAATGAGCGATGAAAATAAAGTAAATTTCAGATCCCATCTCTAGCTAGGCACAGCAAATTCATCTTTTGTTTCTAGAAAAGGAAATACAATCATTAGAAAGTCGCATCCCAAAAAGTTAAGCTAACAAATGAGGCTACATCACATAAATATAAAGAGTATATAAGTCCCTTAAGAAAGTGATGCATGATATTTTAACATCTTCTTTTATGATAAAGGTTGGATTAGGAACGATACATGGAACTCAACGAATGGGAAGTCGTGCACCCATGAAATGAACCTTGGGCATAACTTGACTCTAATGACATGTTTATAAATCCAACCCGAAGGCCTTAGCTAATATACTTCAACAACAATCAAGGAGCAAAAATAGGCAGAGAAACACATTGTTTTCTACCATTCAAACACATATATTATCACAATATGTAATATTATAACATGAGGGCCAGATCATCGCCATGTTGGCCTTTCTTTTCTTTTTTCTTTTTAAAAAGAAAAGTCAAGCAAGAAATAAAATTTTATTAAAAATGCCAGCAGGACAGATTGCTGGAATTTGTTGTTGAAGGCACATAGGTAATTGTATTTTCTTCAAATGTGACACCAAAGTGATTCAGCTATACAATAGTTGTAACACTCCTAATGTTACTTTCCTCTTATTTACGTTATATGTTTTTGCATAAATACTTCTCACTGCAGCGATATGCATGATTCCACACTCTCGTATCCCAAAACATCCTTATATGATATAGCCTCATTCTCGCACTCAAGTAGCTTATGTCATAATATCATCGTCTGCCGCATTTCAGGCAAAGATGTCTGCAAGTTTTCTTTGAGGTAAATTTGCTTCATTGAGGAATTCGCCCATTATTTTGACAAGATTCTTGGACTAGTGTGGTGTTCTATAATCATTTTGATTTTGCTAAAATAATGTTCCGTTCATTGTTAAAAAATAAAACAAAAAGAAGATATGTCATGTGGGTACGAACAGCCAATTAGCTCTTTTAGCCTCTTCATGTCGAAAAGAAAATTAAGTAGCATGAAAGATCAATTACTGCTCCTTGTATCTTGAGTTAAAATCCCACTTAAGGCCGTCTTGAGAGAGATATGGTTTCGATCCACTAATTGTTATTGGAAAGATTCCCTGAGGAAAAAATAGAAATGTTTCTTGTGTTACCCGTACTATGTGGGAGGATTGACATAAATTTATAAAATCATTTGATCTGAATACTACATAAAGAACGTAAGCTAAATGACGGAATAGGAAGATCTAAGATGTAGAAGATCATTTCTTTCTATCATATTATTGGATCTTATAGAATACTATAATGCTAATTCGAGTTTACTCATTCCATTTAATATTATACCACAGTATTTGATTTGCCAAAATACATCATTATTGTAAACTCTTTGATATGTAGAGTGCAAGTGCTTCGAATCACTGCTATTTGACTTGGACCTGTTCTAAAAAAGTCAAGGCATTTAACCCAATTTATATTTAATGGTGCATCTCAATAGAAACGTCCATGCCTGTTCATGGTTCCTTTTATTTAGGGTACTCCCGATAACAAATCTAATGGAGCCGGCCGTAATACAAGAAGAACCATTACCTCAAGGCATGGAAGGGGGAGGTCATAAGTGTCTATATCATAAAATCAATGTTTGACAAAATGAACATGACATATATGGAAGAATCATAAGCATAGGAAATTTCACTCTCGATAAAGATATGGATTGCAGATATGGTCGGTGATCATATTAGATATAAGGCAAGGTCAAATGAAAATTTCGAATTTAAATCTTTACTCAAAATGTTTTTGGAGAACATGTGCTTCAAATTTTGAATTCTCAATCGCTAGGTTTCTTTATTCTTCTATATAATATATAGAACTTTGATTTGAAATTATTGAGATAATCGTTATGTAATTTTATAAATCTCCCGTGTCTCAATATTTAGATTTTACTAGATCTCATTGTACGATTATGTGAAATCAAATTTTAAGATGGTTTTGGATACGTTTCTCTTGACTCGATCAAGAGCATGCAGAGAGTGCTTTTTAGCTTTTTATAATTTGAGTTTTATGTTGGAGAAAACAAGGGGCCTCATCCTCGACATGTCGATAATCATGTTCATTTGGTTATCATGACATATAACAATCCAATTGATTGGATAAAATAATAGGTCTCGCTTTTCATACCCCCATCCGACCTCTTAATCTCGACTCATCGACCCACACCCAAACTGGCATGTCCGATGCTTATCAGCTGAATGTATGCAGTCCCATCCTTTAGGAAAGGACCTGTCTAGGTCCAAGTTTCTTTTTTTATAAGTCTTTTAAGAATCTGTTTAAGTTCAACATATTATGAGTATTAATATAATTACTATATTTATCGAGACATGGCAGCTGTCTCTATCATTTGCCATTACTGCAGCGACAAACAACTTCAAACCTCTCCTTTCGATGAGGAAAAGAGAAACATCACTATGATTTTTGTCCAATTCGTTTTTTCTTGATTTTCCCTTCACTTGTCTCGTGCTTTTAATTCAAGCTGAGCTGGAGAGGAAAACCACGAACGGCTCGGATTCAACCACGCATGGGAATCACATTTTATATTTTTGATATATTTACAGTAAAATATCGGCATTTATCTTGGATTTAATGTATAAATGGTAAAAAAGAAAAATTAATTACTGTCGGTCCGGCTGCTCGAAGTCGAGCCCCTCGACTTCAGGGAAGTCAACGGTCGGCCACCTCGGACAAAATTAGTGCAGGAGAGTTAGAATAAATTATCAAAGTACGTGGAAATGGGAGCGATACATGAACTATGGATTCGATAATTCATATGCGAATCGATCTCGAGATGTTGATTCTCGCATGACTTGAATGAAGAAAGAAAATATGAGTTCATTTAAAATATCGATCTATCATATGCTTAATCAAAAGGAGATATGCATGCACAATTTTTTAGAAAAATTATCAAATTTGCATAATTTTTCTTGAGAGAAATTTATAATTATCTCTAACGTCCTTTTCTTTGATTGGGTTGGATTAGCAGCATATAATTTTGTGTTTTTCAAATTTCTTTAATTACATGAACTATGAATTCAATAATCCACATGCGAATCGATCTTGAGAATTATGCTGATTCTCGCATGGCTAGAAAACATATATGTTGAAGAATGAACACATGAGTTCATTTAAAGTATCGATTAAGATGTGCACAGTCAAAAAGAGATATGCACGCGCAACCTTTATAAGAATGATCAAACTTATCTACTTATTCTCGAGAGAAATCTCTAATTATCTCTAATGTTATTTTCTTTGATTCAATCGCATTTGCGGCGGATGACGTATTTTTCCAAATTTCTTTAATCACATGAGCTATGAACTTGATAATCCATATGCGAATCGAATATCGAAAATTGTTCTGATTCTCGCTTGACTTGAAAATATATATGTTGATATATATGTTGAAGAAAAAAAATACATGAGTTCATTTAAAGTATCAATCAAGATGCGCACAATAAAAAAGAGAGATGCCCGTGTATCTTTAAAAGAATGATAAAACTTATTTATTTATTCTCGAGAGAAATCCCTAATTATCCCTGCCGTTGTTTTCTTTGAATTGCTGGATTCGCGGCCGATAATTTGTGTTTTTTCAAATTTCTTTCATCTGCAGTACAGGTATTGGCCTGCCATATATCAATATACATATATATTCCCTACAAGTGGATACTCCTCTGGACTCCATTCTCAAGCATAGTCACGCTCAATCATTCAAGATTATATATATAATCTTATCTACCTTTGAACACCAAAAGTCAAAGGACGAAAAACCATGCATTAAAGTATAAAAGCAGACCTCCACGAGACCTTGAGCTCCATCACCCCCCCGCCTTCCTCTCACTCTCAAAGCAGACTTGCTGCCGCCCGCGAGCATGGACACACTGGAGCAACCGCCGCCACCCACCACTGCCACCGCCACCGCCACCGCCAAACCATTCGAACTCTACAGTGCCATCGACGAGGAGGACCTCTCGCCCATCGAGCAGGTCCGCCTCACCGTGACCAACACCGACGACCCGACCTTGCCTGTCTGGACCTTCCGCATGTGGTTCCTGGGCCTCCTCTCCTGCGCCCTCCTCTCTTTCCTCAACCAGTTCTTCTCCTACCGGACCGAGCCCCTCGCCATCACCCAGGTCACAGTCCAGGTCGCCACCCTCCCCATCGGCCGCTTCATGGCCGCCGTGCTGCCCGAGGCCAAGTTCCGGATCCCAGGGTTTGGCACCCGGCTCTTCTCGCTCAACCCGGGACCTTTCAACATGAAGGAGCACGTGCTCATCTCCATATTCGCCAATACCGGGAGCTCCTTGGCTTATGGCATTAATATTGTGACCATCATCAAGGCGTTTTATCGCCGGAGCATTTCGTTCTTTGCCGGGTGGCTCCTCATCATCACGACGCAGGCAATGTCCATTCATTCATTCACTTTTTTCCATATTCAATCAAGGATTAATATTGTGAAAAACCTAAAACCGATAAACCCATGACAAATCTACCTCAAATTAAAAAAAAAAAACCAAAATTAATACGTTTGTGACAAATTTACCATAAACTAATTTTTTTAATTGTCAAAAATCCCAAATTGGCATATTGTGACAAATAAATCTTGTGTCAAATTGAACTAAAGTCATAAAAAAAACCATAGAATTGGTACAATTGCGACAAAAAAAATCAAACTAATACACCAAAAAAATTTAACGGAAATTAGTAGAGGCTAATTTTATCACTAGTCATGAGTGCATTAGTTTATGGTAAATTTATCAAAATGTACCGGTTTAGGTTTTTTTTATCAAAAAATAGTTTGGAGTAAATTTGTCATATTCATGATATTGAGCCTTCAATCAATGAATCACTACTCAAGTTGTAATTGTTCGATTACCAGGTAGCTCTTTCTCGCCTTTTGCAACAAAGTAGTCGAGACAAGAAAAACCGTTGGACTTGTTGGACGATTTAGCTTATGACCGTCATATATGTTGCAAGTTGATGTATTGTGTATTTTGGTAACTATTTTGTTTTCAAGAACAATTTCTATTTATAAATAATCTTTATTTTATTTTATTCCCTAAACGAATTTTTGAACATTGGAAAGTATTTGGTGGCTGTTTAAAATTTCTTTTCTTGGATTAAAATGCATAGAATATAGCTCTCAAATTCTTTTAGGACTTAGAATTTCTTTTAATTTTTTTAATGAATTTATTACATTTTTCTTTTCTTTTTTCTCTTTTTTCTTTCTCTTGCCGGTTGTCCACCGAGGGTTGGTGAGGCTTCGACGAGGTCACCGGCCATTGTCGTGGCTAGCAATCAGCAAGGGAAAGAAGAAGAGAAGGAAAAAGAAAAAAAGAAAAAAAAAAGAAAGAAAAAAAAAAAAAAAGGAAATAGTTTTGGTTTAATCCTAGAGTTGCTATCATAAAAAAAAAAACTTTTTTTATTCAGTTCCAAATTTGTTCTTGAGAACTCTTGGAAACATAAATTTTTTTATCAAATGGATTTTCTTTTCTGAAGAATAAAAGAATAGAATTAGATACCGTTTGACATGTTACCAAACATGCTTTGGCTATATTGATTTCTTTGCGGACCTTGAAGTGAAGATTCAAACAACAAAACATATCTCGAGGAACCTTTCGTATCTGATGGTTCCTTTTGAACGACACGGCAGTGGAAGACTAGGGTCGATTGCGAAACTTAGATGTAGAGAATCAAGATAGTAAGTTATGAAGTGGAGCTGGAGATGGGTGGTGAACCCTGATAACGATTGGATTTTGGATGCATGCAGGTTTTGGGATACGGATGGGCAGGGCTGCTGAGGAGGTACGTGGTGGAACCTGCTCACATGTGGTGGCCTGCTACCCTCGTTCAAGTCTCCTTGTTCCGGTAAATTATTACTCTTTCGCCTCCTCTCGTTCGCTTGCTCATGAGAATTCACGTGAAAACAGAAAGAGATAGGACTGGCGGGAGTTAGTATTCTATGGAAATGCTAATGGTAAGATAGCCTAGATAGAGACGACAGACGCAACTTACAGAAGTTACTATACCCACGAGGCATTGAATCGACCGGAGCTTAAACTCTCTTTTTTCTCCCCCACAATTCAAAACCAACGCGCATGCTGTTACCGGGTATAACTTGGCACGTGGCACTTGGGACACATAACCGTTAAAACTTGCAATGGCAAGAATTTTCGATTAAATAACTGACGTGACTTTTTTCGGTGAGAATTTTAAATAATGTGATATTTCTTTAAAAAAAAATTTATCCACGTCAATTGGGTGAATGATCTCATGCCCTCCATTTGGTACTTTAGTGATCACTTTATACAAAACTTGACATTAACTATTCACTTATAACCACGAGTGGCATGGATTACCCACACCACGCCACGTTTTTTTTTAGTCAGTTATGTCACACCACTTAAATGATCCTATTTTAATCACAATTGGCACTTAATGAATAGGGAGGACAACATCATTTTAAATAAGGATTATTAAGAATAAAATAATGTCATATTGGATTTTCGGTGAGTTCAGTGTTCAATTTTTTATTTAAAAAAGTGACACTTAAATATATAAGTTAGGACACTTAAGTTTTCCTATTTTTGCCTTGCTTATTGAAACTCAATAGAGTAAGGAGTGAGAAAGAAAATAGATTTTAAGTTGGGTGTTCAACTTTTGTTAAGAATTTCAATTTGACTTGGTTAACCGAATCAAACTAAATAATAATTATTTTTCAGTTATTTGAACCGAAATTGAACTGAATCGAATCGAACTGAAATTGCACAAAATTTTGATTTGGTTTAATTTTGGTTAGATTTTTCGATTCGGTTCTAACACTCCGAACAAGTATAGCCCCCAGTAATATCTCACAATGTATTGACACCCACACAAAAAGATTAAGGGAAAACTACAATAAAGCCAATAGCTTCTCAATCAAAATTACATACATAAAAAGATTCCTAAGGACCTATTTGCAATTTTTACTTCTTACTACAAATGAGTGGTTTCAGATTTCATATAGATTCCATGTAAAACTTGAAATATATTTGTTAGAATGAGTTCTTTATTTTTTGGAATCTAAAACTTACCATGCATATGTTGGAGTCTACTTTGCGTATTCTAGAATTTGGAACCTAACTTTTCAAAGTTTTAAATTTTACGTAGGTTTCATTTGTATAATAATTGAGTGATTACAATAAATCATTATCTTTAATGGTCACTACTTGGTGCTATAGTTTACATACCACAACTTATATTTAGACACACGAAAAGTATAAAACATTAACAAATTAAAAGTTTTAGTTATAAAGTGGAATCTCAGACTAGTGTTTCCATATTACATAGTTATCATCGGATGTTATGGAATACCGTAAGATCACGCAAAGATATAGACTAAGGAAATCACAAAACTAATGGCCTTCGTATTTGTACCCACAAGAAATCTTTTGGTTCCACATATTTAAAACTCGTAACCTACCGATCGAAATAAGTTTTCTAATTTTTGGAACTTGAAATTTATCCTACATATCTTAGAGCCTGGAATCAGACAAGTTCTCACTAGTCTCATTCTTCGGTTCTGGGTTTTTTTTCTAAAAGCATGTCCACCCTTACTTCTTGTTGCTTCTGGTCCCTTAAAATTGGGAGGAACTGCATGCACCAGTCAGCTCCCACCATTAATCCTATGATGATGCTCGCAAGTACCCTGTGTTTTGAGAACAAACCCGAACTGTTTTTAGCCACGAAACTCATGGAAATTCAAATTGCAAAATCCGCTCTCTTTTTCTGACCCCCTCCAAAAAAAAACATCCGCTCTCTTTCATCCCCTGCTTTAGGATATGATAAAAGAGCAAATCCTTCGTATTTGAGAAGTGAGTCGCGTATTGTAGCACGCACGCAGGGGGTCGCCACTCCGTGCATAGACGACCGAAGCCTTTGCTTTTGCATTGGACATCTTTATAAACAGCAAACTATCATTTATCTCCAGGATCTAAATAGTTTCAGAGGATTCACTATACAAATATGGAAAGCTGATCGACTGTCCTTCATTATTGTCAATCGAAGGGGGCATTCACAAAATAATATGATCTTTCACGACTGTCCCAAATATCCAGTGTGCACTTCATGTAGATACCAAGTGCTTGACCTGAAGTAGATCATTCTTTTCAAATTGATGCAGGGCTTTACATGAGAAGGACCAACAGCGCATGTCGCGGGCAAAATTCTTCCTCATTGCACTGATCTGCAGCTTCATATGGTATGCAGTCCCTGGATACCTCTTTACCACGCTCACAAGTATATCATGGGTATGCTGGGCATTCTCCAACTCAGTCACCGCCCAGCAGCTCGGTTCAGGGATGCGAGGCCTTGGATTGGGAGCCTTGACGCTCGATTGGACAGCAGTGGCATCCTTCCTGTCCAGCCCTTTAATGAACCCCTTTTTTGCCATCGTTAATGTTTTCGTGGGATACACATTGATGATCTATGTTGTAATCCCCATAGCCTATTGGGGGTTAAACGTATATAGTGCAAATAGATTCCCCATTTTCTCCTCGAACTTGTTCACAGCACAAGGTCAAAGGTACAATATAACAGCAATTGTAAACGACAAGTTCGAGTTGGACATCCCAAAGTATGAGGAGCAAGGTCGAATTCATTTAAGTGTTTTCTTTGCTCTCACCTATGGCTTTGGTTTTGCCGCCATTGCAGCAACAGTAACTCACGTGGCCTTCTTCTACGGCAGGTACTATCTTCTCACCTCAATACCTTCATTTAGACAAATTTATCTTGAATAGTTGATAAGGACATCCAGCAGCATGCGGAAAGAAAACCAGGGCAAGATTGTAAAGGTCTTAAAATGGAACCTCGGAAGAATTTGAACTTACGGCTTCAAATAACTTTTCTGTGAACCAAGGGTTTCCTTATTGTAATGACAAAGAGGTGCAACAACTAGACACTGAAGAATGGCTTTATTTTTCCTGTTAAGTACTTTATTTTTTTGAATTCATGAGACATACAGACACAGATGTAAAATTACATTATAACAGGGAAATCTATGAGCGCTATTGTGCTTCTCACGGAGGGAAGGCAGATATCCATACAAAATTGATGAGGAGATACAAAGACATACCCTCATGGTGGTTTTACTTGTTGCTCGTTGCAAGTCTGGTGGTATCTCTTGCTCTATGCATCTTCCTGAATGATCAGGTCCAAATGCCATGGTGGGGGCTTCTCTTTGCTTGTGCCCTTGCATTTGCATTCACCCTTCCCATTAGTATCATCACTGCCACAACAAATCAGGTATGATTCAAGAGTTATATAACATTTATGCTTCACTTAATTTCCATGTAAGAAGACATTATATACTCAACAATGATCTGTTTCCATCTACAGACACCGGGATTAAATGTAATCACAGAATACATAATGGGCATCATATTGCCAGGAAGACCTATAGCAAATGTTTGCTTCAAAACATATGGATACATCAGCATGGTTCAGGCTGTTTCCTTTCTCCAAGATTTTAAGCTGGGACACTACATGAAGATACCGCCAAGATCGATGTTCTTAGTTCAGGTACTTTTTACTGCTCCTAACCATTTGATACCGTTTATCAACTATGCCAAAAGTAAGCCAACCAAACTCAATACAGATCCACCGACTTATCTAGTGCCACTGTTGTGGAAAACCTATAAATAACTGATGCTCTGGCATCAGCCATATCAACATCCTAGGCACTTGCAAAAAACCAATACTCACAAATATCATAGATGTGAAGGGCATAGTTTGGATCTCCTGAAATGACAATTACTAATGCTAGCAATGAAATCTTAGTAAACTTTATTGACAAGTATCCTCCCTCTTGTTGCTACTTATTAAATAAGTATGCATGGCATCTAGTAATTATGAAACGACCTCAGTACTCTATCCTTGTGGACTCACAGTTCATAGGTACAATTCTTGCTGGAACCATCAACATTGCAGTGGCATGGTGGCTGCTGAGCTCTGTTCCCAACATATGCCAAGATGATCTCCTTCCACCGAATAGTCCCTGGACGTGTCCAAGTGACCGGGTTTTCTATGATGCATCTGTTATATGGGGGTTGGTTGGACCTAGACGGATCTTTGGAACGCTCGGTAACTATCGAGAAATGAACTGGTTTTTCGTTGGAGGTGCAATGGGACCTATCATGGTATGGCTACTACACAAGGCGTTTCCCAAGCAATCTTGGATTCCTCTCATTAATCTTCCAGTCTTATTAGGGGCAACAGCAATGATGCCACCGGCTACACCATTAAACTACAATGCCTGGGTTCTAGTAGGAACGATATTCAATTTCTTCATCTTCCGATACCGAAAGCAGTGGTGGCAGAGATACAACTATGTTCTCTCAGCAGCCCTGGATGCGGGAACGGCATTTATGGGCGTGCTTTTATACTTTTCGGTGAGCATGGAGAATAAAAGCATAACTTGGTGGGGAACAAATGGAGAACAGTGTGAACTAGCAGCGTGTCCAACAGCCAAAGGCATACAGGTTGATGGTTGCCCATTCAACTGATGCATGAAGGTCTTTCTAGATGTATAACTTACAGAAAGAAATAATTAGTCTTCATCAGTGTGGCTCTACATGAGTTGTCCAGACTCTCCAATCACTGGTCAGTTCTAGGCGTTTCAACAATTCGGTTTTCTTTTACTGGTGTAGATTTAATGATTGTGATATATCAAGATAGTATTCTGTTACTTGTAAGAAATAAGATTGTATTATGTGGTAATGAGTCGTCAAGAACCCCTTATTAGTCTCTTGATATCAAATTACTTCTTGAATCTTGAACTCAATAATTCAATCCAATTAAAGACGTCTTAAGAAAGATTTGGTTTTGATCCACCTACCTTGCAATCTTCAAACTAACTTGAAGTCCAAAGAAGATGTGTTGGATATACTTAACTAGTATTTTGAAACACTCGTTAGCATGGTTTGATACATGTGTATAGGTCAAATGCACATAGGTATGTACACATTTTTGTGGGTGTCATAGATATTTTACTTTAAAAAAGGGGAAAAAGATTTTGAAATAGTATTGGGAAAAATAATTTATTCAACCTACTCCAGTCAGGGATTTTATTAAAGTTATCTCTTGCGATGTCATACCTCTTGAATTCATTAATAATCACACATGAGATGTAACTAATAATTTGCTAGAAAAGTAAAAGGGTCATTTCTTTTATCACTTAATGAACTATAAATCATGGGATGCACTTGAAAACTTGAATAGGTGCACCATAGATGAATTCTTCAATTTTGGGCTCTTAAACATGTGTCAATTTAACGAAAGGGAACAAAATGAGAATAAAAGCAAAGATATCTTCCTCCTTGGTTGGTGGTGCGGGGGAGGGCCCAGACGATAAGGGCGGTGGGGGAAGAAGATGGCTCTCGTGGTGGTAAGGGACAAAGGGGTTCACCTCACCGTGAAGTGCGTTGTGACGGAGAAGCAGACATCCATGGGTCCCTCACCGTCCCTTCGTTCGCCCATCAAGGGCATGACCCAGTGAGTGAAGATTCAAAAAATAAAATTACGTTTTAAAATCTATTTTCAAGAATAGAAAAATAATTCTATCTAAAAATAAATTAATTATCATGCGTCCTTAAAAATGGAATCTCTAGCTCTTTAGATGGTGATGCTTTGTGAAAAGAACACTAAGGACCGGCTTTATATTATAGGGAAATGAGGAATTATATATATCAACAAGCGATGAAAATAAAGTAAATTTTTATCCATCCCTAGCTAGAATTGTCGACTCATCTCCCAAAATGTCCATCTCTCAGAAGAGAACACAATCGTTAGAAAGTCCCGCCTCAAAAAGTTAAACTAAGAAATAGAGATAGATGACATCAATATAAAAAGCTTATATAAACCTCTTAAATAAGCGATGTGTGATATCTTAATACCCTATTTCATGTATATGCCGGATTAGGAACGATGTGTAGAGCTCAATGAATGGGAAGTCCAGCACATGAAATAAACCAGGGCATAGCTTGAATCTAATGCCATGATTGTAAATCCAACCCGGAAGTCTAGGCTAATATGCTTCAACAACAATCTAGGAGCAAAGGAAGGCAGGGAAACACATTATTTTCTACTGTTCAAACGTGTATATATTATCATAATATATAATAACCGCATCATTCTAATATACGATTGCAAAGATGACACATACACCCTTTGAGAGAGTTGAAAAGGAGAGGACTTACTATTCCTAGTCCATACGATTACGATGGAGTGGATTCCTCTCTTTTTTATTTTTATTCCATTTTTTCTTGATTTTTTTGGTTCGAGCTGCTTATCATCAACCAAAAAGAAGATCACGAACTCTCTCATATTGTCATGGCTTTCGCCGTTCATACGAATTGTCACTTCGTCCCTCTGAAATTTTTGCGAACGTTTGATCAAGTCTTCAGCTTAGGTCATTATCATCTGCCTCTGCCTTGGAAAATTTCCGTTTTTACTAAGTTTCGCAAGGAAGTTTTCTGTTTTGAATTTCAACATTGACAGAGAGCGAAGATAAGTTTTAAGATAGTGGCCTTTCTTTTCTTTTTAATAAAAAATGTCAAGTAAGAAATAAAACTTTATTAAAAATGCCAGAACGACGAATTGTCGGAATTTGTTGTTGAAGGCACATGGATGATCATTTTTTCTCCGATGTGACATAGAAGTGGTCTAACTATACGAAAATTATAACATTTTTAATGTTACTTTCCCCTCGTTTACATCATCAGTATTTGCACAATGCTTTTATTACAGCCATACACATAGCCTCATCCTCTCGCTTTAAGTTAGCTTATGTCGTGGGATCACTGTCTGTCGCATTTCGAAGGTGAGAGAGACGTGGTTTCCTGGAGCATACGTTAGAACTAATACCAAATTGAATCATGCAGAATTTCCCTCGTCTGATTCCCCGGAACTGGCGCCAAGAACTTGTGTATCGGTGTCAAGACTCTTGGATTTTTCAGTTTTCTTTAGTTGCATTGAATGAACGGGACTCCTCGCATGCGCCGCCCATTGGCCCGCTACATAAAACTTTTTTTTTTTGGCTCCATTCTAATTTTTCCACAAGTGAATAATAGCCCTTTCGGACTCCCCCTTACTTCAGCAATACACCCCCCGTTCAATCTTTCAATTTCCACATCTTACAAGAAAGAACTGAACGTACATGCAGTGCACCTAGGAATCGTTCCAATATCCTCCTTCCTCTCCCACTCGAGCGCACCCTTCTGCCGCCCACAGTCATGGGCACGCTGGAGCTCCAGCCACCACCCGCCACCACCAAGCTATCCGAACTCGACGGTGCCGTCGATGAGGACGACCTCTCGCCCATCGAGGAGGTCCGCCTCACCGTGACCAACACCGACGACCCGACCTTGCCTGTCTGGACCTTCCGCATGTGGTTCTTGGGCCTCCTCTTTTGTGCCCTCCTCTCTTTCCTCAACCAGTTCTTCGCCTACAGGACGGAGCCCCTCATCATCACCCAGATCACCGTCCAGGTTGCCGCGCTCCCCATCGGCCGCTTCATGGCCGTGGTGCTGCCCGAGGCCAAGTTCCGGATCCCCGGGTTCGGGTCCCAGCTCTTCTCGCTCAACCCCGGCCCGTTCAACATGAAGGAGCACGTACTCATCTCCATATTCGCCAATGCCGGGAGTGCATTTGGATCCGGGGCGCCTTACGGCATCGGGATTGTGACCATCATCAAGGCGTTTTATCGCCGGAGCATATCTTTCTTTGCCGGGTGGCTTCTCATCATCACGACGCAGGTCAGTTTACTCATTTTTTTTTATATATATTTTCTTTCGAATTTCAATAGATAAAACCTACCATCGACTGCTTGACTCGTAATTGTTCAATCTTCGGGTTTTGCAAGGAAGTAGCTGAGAAAAGAGTAGCTTATGAACATCATAAACGTTGCAACTTGATGCTTACTTTCATGGGCAGTATTAATTTCTTGCGGTTCAATGAATACACCAGCAATTATAAATTACATTGATCGGTTCGTTAGACAAAGATCACTCCTGCAGAATCATCAGATTCAACGCGAGTTTCCATTTTGTCCAGTGAATCGAATGAATCAAATGTAAATTGCGTCGTGAAATAAAGATTGATTTGCGTCCTGTACTTTGCAGGCGAAGTTACAGTGCTTCACTCGTTATCATTTTTGTTTTGATTTTGCTTTTTCCATAACGCTCTGAATCATTCTTGCCCATTTTGAAGTGAAGATTCATAATATCTGAACATATCACGAGGAATCCGCAGTATCTGTTGGAAATTGTCGCAATCCTCATACTGGAAATTGTTAGACGGCACAGCAATCTTGAACGCTAGGGTAAATTGTGAAACTTAGATGTAGAGAAACGAGGTAATAACCCGTGAAGTAAAGCTTGAGATGGATGGTGAACCCTGTTAATGGTGGATTTGGATATGCAGGTATTGGGATACGGATGGGCAGGGCTGCTGAGGAAATACGTGGTGGAACCAGCTCACATGTGGTGGCCTGCTACCCTCGTCCAAGTCTCCTTGTTCCGGTAAATTACCACTCTTTTGCCTCCCCTTCCTTGCTTGCTTGTCAGAATTCACGTGACAGGAGAAGGAGATACAACCGGTACGAGTGAGTATATTCTATGGAGATGATGCTAATGGCAAGATGGCATAGACAGACACGGACCCAACATAAGTTACTATACCGAACAACGCATTGAACCGACCGGAGCTCAAACTCTTCCTTATTTTTCTAACCCACAATTCAAAGGTCACTCGAGTCCCAAAACCATACCATGGAAACGCACATCTTGTCACTGCTAAAAGATGCCCACGTTTTGAGACTTTGGATTAGGGCTTGTCGGGATGCCTACTTGCTTTAAACTAGGTGTCAAAGTTGAGGATGACTTGCTGGGGCCGCCTTAGGATGACTGCTTTGTCTTCTTCTCGATTCCTCTGTCTTGTCACTGCAACTTGAATGTGTGGGCCACTTGTGCAGTTCGACCAGCTCCTCTCTCTCTCTCGGGTCGTGCCCAAAATAGTGAAATGGGCCATGCCATTGCCATCAACATGGACCATAAGCTTACGGAGGTCACAAGAAATCCGTAATGCTTATTCCAACAACTTAATAAAGTTCAACTGGAATGATTAAACCCCAACTCTCTCTAGTGACGGTTCTAGATAAACACTAGGGACCCGAAAAACCATGTCACTTAGTGTGGAAATCCAGGCAATAAAAGTTCAGCACTCAATGATATCTCACAATGTGTTCACACCCCACAGAAAAAGATTCAGAAAAATCTACTTTGTACAGAACGATAAAGCCAAGAGCTCCTCTCAATCAAACTACAGTCACCACTAAGCCCACCTCAGCCTCTAAAGAACCCATTTGCTCTTTCTACTGCAGGCTGCTTCTGGTCCCTTGAAATTGGGATGAACAACATGCACCAGTTAGCCCCCACCATTTAAACAATAACGATGCTCGCAAGTACCCTGTGTTCCCTTGAAATAAAAGAAAAGAAAAAAGAAAACTACCCTGTGTTCCAAGGACAATCTCGAATTGTCTTAGCCACAAAACTAATGAAAATACAGATATTAACATCCGCTCTCTTTCATCCCCTGCTTTAAGATCAGATAAAAGTGCAAATCCTTCCACTTGCGTGGTGTCGTACGCAGGGGGTCTCAACTTGCTACAGAAATATCTGAAGCCTTCGCTCTTGCATTGGACATCTTTATAAACAACTAATTGTCATTTATCTTCAGGATTTGAATAGTTTCAGAGGATATACTATACAAATACGAAAGTTAATCGCCTTATCCTTCATTATTGTCAATCGATGTGACGCATTCACAAAATAATATGACAATTTCACAACTCACCCAAAATATCCACAGTTTGCTCATCATGTAGAGAATTAGTGCATGACCTGAAGTAGGCCATTCTATTCAAATTGATGCAGGGCTTTACACGAGAGGGACGAACAACGCATGTCGCGGGCAAAATTCTTCCTCATTGCACTGATCTGCAGCTTCACATGGTATGCTGTCCCTGGATACCTTTTTACAACGCTCACCAATATATCATGGGTCTGCTGGGCATTCTCCAACTCAGTCACTGCCCAGCAGATTGGCTCAGGGATGCGAGGCCTTGGACTCGGAGCCTTGACGCTCGACTGGACAGTGGTGGCATCCTTTCTGTTCAGCCCTCTAATCTGCCCCTTCTTTGCCATAGTAAACATTTTTGTGGGATATGCAGTAATAATATATGTTGTAATGCCCATAGCCTACTGGGGGTTTAACCTGTATGGTGCGAATAGATTCCCTATATTTTCCTCCCACTTGTTCACGGCGCGAGGTCAAAGGTACGATATAACGGCAATTGTAAACGACAAGTTCGAATTGGACATCCCAAAGTACGAGGAGCAAGGCCGGATTCATTTAAGCATGTTCTTTGCTCTCTCCTATGGCTTTGGTTTTGCCACCATTGCATCAACACTAACTCATGTGACCTTCTTCTATGGCAGGTACTATCTTTTCATCCTGATATGTTCATTTAGACTTTCTCTCTTGAGTACTTGATTAGGACATCAAGCAGAATACAGAAAGAAAATACCAGGGCAATATTGTAAAGGTCTGAAAATGGGACCTTGAAATTAACTGAATTTACAGTGTCAAATAACTTTTCTGCAAACTAAGGTGATCCTTGCAGTTATAACACAGAGATGTACCAACTAGATAATGAAAATTCTAAAGAATCAGAACAGTTTTTTTTTTCCGGTAAAGTACTTGATTTTCTTGATTCATGAGACATATGGACAGTGATGTACAATTACATTCAACAGAGAGATCTATGAGCGCTATCGTGATTCTCACAAAGGGAAGGCAGATATCCATACAAAATTGATGAGGCGATACAAAGACATACCCTCATGGTGGTTTCACTTGTCGCTTGTTGCAAGTCTGGTGGTATCTCTTGCTCTATGCATCTTCCTGAATGATCAGGTCCAAATGCCATGGTGGGGGCTTCTCTTTGGTAGCGCCCTTGCATTTGTATTCACCCTTCCCATTAGTATCATCACTGCCACGACAAATCAGGTATGAATCAAGAGTTATGGCACATTTATTCGTAACTTTTTTTTTTTGGTCAACCATTTCTTGTTGACTAAACTTCTATGTAAAAAGATGTATCATACTCAACAGCAGTCTTTCTCTATCTACAGACACCAGGACTAAATATAATCACAGAATACATAATGGGCATCATATTGCCAGGAAGACCTATAGCAAATGTTTGCTTTAAAACATATGGATACATCAGCATGGCTCAGGCTGTTTCCTTTCTCCAAGATTTTAAGCTGGGACACTACATGAAGATACCCCCAAGATCGATGTTCTTAGTTCAGGTACTTTTTACCGCTCCTAGCCATTTGATACAATTTATCATCTATGTCAAAAGTAAGCCAACCAAACTTAATATAGATCCACTGACTTATCTAGTGCTACTGATGCGGACAACCTACAAATAATTACTAATTTCCAGTAACAAATTTTTTAACAAATGAATTTCAAGTGTCATATCTATAGTAAGTTAAATTGGATGAAAATAGCCAGGGAAGCACATCTTTCTTACTTCTTCAAAACTAATATTTTTTTCATCTAACCTGATAAAAAGGTGAGATTGAACAATGATAGGAGAGTATTAACTTGAGAACTCTCATTCATGGTATTTACCAATTTATGCCACTACAGTTAAAGCTCCCCCATTTTTGGGATAACTCTTTTTACTGTTCTAGGAAGATGATCTTGAGTGTAGATCTGCAAATACAAAACACAACTTTCTATGTTCAAGGATTTAAGCTAGCCTTTCCCTTTTTGAGCAGAATTAAGATGAAGCAGTTGGCATTTTAGAACAAGCATGTTGCCTGTGGCAGCACCGTATATCATTTTTCAAATCAAGATCAACATCCTGTGCACTTGCAAAAAAGAAATAATCACAAAGCTCATACATGTGAATAACACTCAGGGCATAGTTTGGATCTCCTGAAATGACATTTACAAAAGCTAGCAATCAAATCTTACTAGACTTTCAAGGGTGTGACAAGATTGTCAAGTATCCTCCCTCTTGTTGCTATTTATCAAATAAGTATGTGTGGCATCTAATTATTCTGAAACTACCTTGGTATTCTATTCTTGTGTCTTCACAGTTCATAGGTACAATTCTTGCTGGAACCATCAACATTGCAGTGGCATGGTGGCTGCTAAACTCTGTGACCAACATATGCCAAGATGATCTCCTTCCACTAGATAGTCCCTGGACGTGTCCAGGTGACCGAGTTTTCTTCGATGCATCTGTCATATGGGGGTTGGTTGGACCTAGAAGGATCTTTGGAACACTTGGAAACTATCGAGCCATGAATTGGTTTTTCCTTGGAGGTGCAATAGGACCTATTATAGTATGGCTACTACACAAGATGTTCCCCAAGCAATCTTGGATTCCTCTTATTAATCTTCCAGTCTTATTAGGGGCAACAGCAATGATGCCAGCAGCTACACCATTAAACTACAATGCCTGGATTCTAGTAGGAACAATATTCAATTTCTTCATCTTCCGGTATCGAAAGCAGTGGTGGCAGAGATACAACTATGTTCTCTCAGCAGCCCTGGATGCTGGAGTGGCATTCATGGCCGTGCTTTTATACTTTGCGGTCGGCATGGAGAATAAACGTATAACTTGGTGGGGAACAAAAGGAGAGCATTGTGAATTAGCAGTATGTCCAACAGCCAAAGGCATACAGGTTGATGTTTGCCCAGTCAACTAATGCATGGAGCTCTTCCTAGATGCAGTAACTTATAGAAAAAATTTAGTCATAATCAGTGTGGTCATATATGAGTTGTACAAAATATTCCAATTACCACATATTTTTACGCGTTTCACCTGATATAGCTGAAACTTGTGAGTTTTATGACTTTCAGCTGACTAGAGCACCAGGCATCATCCAGGAGACATTGACCACAAAAATACAAAACCACCTGTCACACTTAATCTCTTACTATAGCATAGATTTCCAGATTTCACAAAAACCCAAATGAGACATATTTATTGTGCACATACTCTCTCTCATTTAAGATCGCACTCATGTACATGTACTTACTAATGATAGGTATATAAAAGTTATTGATGTTACATACCCTCAAAACAATATATTATGTAGAAAAAACTCGATCAGCAAAGATAAACAGAGGAATCCAGATGTAGCTTGATATGACATTGCAATAGGCAAGTTCTTGTACCAGAAAGTCAAAAATTTTGTTGATATAGACTGAAGTTAATCAATTTATGAAGAAATGAGCTTTTATGAGAGAGTATATAAAGATGGACAAAAAAAACTCAGTCTAGCTCTTCTGGCAGTGAGCAAATGGATACTTTATAACATGAAATGGAACAAAAAAGAAGACACACACGAAAGGAGATTTCATTCTAATGGCAAATAAAGATACAAGGAAATTCAAGGGCAAGTAGATACTTTACCAATATGTACTCAGGGTGAATTCACTGAAAGCCAGTGATTATACTCATCCATCCTTATGATAAAGGAACTAGAAGCAGGGGTGCCGCCTCCACCATATGCCTGCATTTATTTTGTGTAAGCGACATGGAGTCGGTTCTTCTGTATGCAAGCTCAACAAAGTCAAACGGCAAAGAAAATTTACACTGCTAAAATGGACCTTTGCGACTTCTGAAGTATCAGTTGCATCATCAGTGCTTCTCAAACTCATCTTCAGGTTATTCCGCTGCATGTACACCACTGCTCCAATAGGCCTATGCACTCATAATACACACCCAGGAAAGTTAAGTTGGTTCAGCATTAACTTGACAATTTTAATCTTTACAACCATCGACAATGGAAAAAACATATTAAGTAGAAGACTAAACTGGAGTAACGGGTCACACAGCACCCCCTTGGCCTCAGGTTTTCTTTATTTTCTTTTATTTTATTTTAATAAAAAGACCTTATTTGGAGTCAATTGGGGGCGCTTAGGACCGAACAACGCAACAAATAAGAATAATCAAAATTGACAAGAATTTATATGTTTTGAACCCATGGTGCACTGCATGTTGCACTGCATGAACTGCTTTCATAACTTCAGACTTTACAATGACAAGACACAAAGCTGTGAAACACAAAATTGCCAGTTCACCTCAAGCCCGATGCCACACTTTTTACACTTAATTGCTTGCCAATTTCATCACTTAAATCAGAAATCCCATCAGCCCTGATTCCCTGCATTGTAAGATAGACAAAGCATCTCGTAGAAATTGGAACAGTTGCATATAATCAATAAATTAAAGAAAAGCTATAAGCTATGCAAGGACAGAGAGTTGCACACCACATAATAGGGCATTGACAGCACAGACATCTAATTGAATGCAACAACGAGATAAGAAAACAGTATAACAAGGGTCTTATGAACCATATATCTTGAAACCTAAAGGAGTGGAATAGTAAATTGACAAGATAATGGCTTCAAGGGGCATCGCTTAGGAGCAGCTTGACTCTGAACACTTACAGTATGTGGGTTTTGCTTCATATGAGTGAAAAATTATCAAGAAACAGTGATAAACAATGACAAAATAAGTGCAATGATAAGAGGGACAAAACTAAAGCCTTGAATCTTCATACCAGACATTCCCCATAAAGCCCCCTGCCTAATCGAACTTTAAAAACTTTCTCCAGAAATTTAGATGCAGAGTTCTGTCTAGCAGTGGTATAAGCATTTCCTTTAGCAATCAAATCCACCGCACTTATGTCCAATAACTGCAAGGGAAATTCAAATGATCCAAAACTAGATACATATTAGAGGATAAAACTAGAAAGCAACAGAATTCACTAAAATGCAACCGAAGTTGGAGGGTCAGTCTTGCACTGGAGTCTTTTACTCTATTCATTCTCTTAGAGAAAAATAAAACACAATGAAGACATAAAACAGAATAAGTACCTGTTCGTACATTAATGGATTAGTGATGCAATTTAACTTTGAGCGCCTCTCACTCAATCCGATATTAAAAGCCTTGATGTCTGGTAAGGTCCAACGGCGAAGATCCCCATCTTCAATGTACTTAAGTATCATCTCCATGCGCTCTTGATCCTGGGGATCTAAAAGACCTGGCCCCTCCTTTCGCAGAGTAATATTTTGTTCAGAACAAGCAATTCTTTCTTTAGAGAGTGCATGAATTGAAGCATCAAGCACGTGTAGAGTAGTTTCTCAGCTTACATTAGTAGATCTGTTTTCTGCAAGTTGAGCAGAAAAGTACTCATAGACAGCAGTTACACTGCTCTTCTCAGTACTAAAATGGATGACAAGGTTATCAGGGCAATCCTCTTTGGCAGAAGTATGTGAAAAAGCTGACTTTCTGTGCTCAAATGCAATTATCCTGAAAACACAGAAGAATGTTAACCACACATTCACAACCACAGATGGTTGAGAAAAGAAGGAAGACAGTAAAGCTAAGAACGTGATACGAAAATGTCAACATAAAGGTACACGAATTGATAGTAAACGCAATGCTGAATTACTTGCAGAGAGATTGCTGTGCAAGCTTCGCTGCAAATCCTTTTGGGCCAAGAAAGTCAAGAAGATAACATTTTTCCAGTCCGGCAATATGCAAATCCTCAATCCTGTAGCAAAGATACAATTACTCCACCCGGTTTCCATGAGTGAACGGAAAGGCAGTCAATGCAAGAAAATTTCTTGCTATCTCCTAATCAGGAAAAAATCGAAATCTTAACAACATAATCCCGTCAAGTTGTTCAACTTTTGTTGCACGCAGGGGCACACTTTTCTGGCTTCCTCCGAGGAAAAAATAACAAACAAACAAGTTCATCACAAGGCACAACCAATAAGTGCGAGAAGAATTAGAACATCGATCAGAATCCAAACAACGTATGAATCCGACGATGTTTACTCCTTCGAAGCCCACCATCCCAAAATTCCCAGTAACATTTAAGCTCAAGAACATCACAAGAAACCCAAATAAACAGAGGAACCGCCCATTTCAAGAGACAAAAGGAAGAACGACCCAAAGAAAGAACCGCAAATCACCTTAAGGGTTCAACAGAAGAGAAAGGCAAGATAAGGCAAGGCACGTGGAGGCGAGAATGGAAGAGGCGAGCGAAGAGAGCGGAGAATGCACCCGAAAACGACGGGTAATTGTAGAGCGCGAGGTTCGGGACCCGCTCGTCGCGGGCTCTGGCTATGGCTTCCAAAGCAGCGTCCGATCTGAAGCACCGCGAAAAGCGAGGACGAAGATAAACCAAAGATGACCCAGCTCTGCGACTGTTCATTTTGAGAGTTTGCAGACCGAAAGATCGAAACTTTCTCGATCGCTCCTGCTCTCTTGCTGGCCTGAGTAGTAGCGGGATTCGGAGGCGGAGGAGGAGCAACGAACCAGGGGGACAAGACAGGCAGCAGAGGTTTTACGACCCGACCCGTTCCGCAGGACTGAGCCGGGAAGCGGGTTGGGCCCTTTGGAGAAGCCCCGGCCTTGCGTTTGTTGAGTTCTATTTTATTTTTAGTTGCATTAGGTAATTTAGCTAAAAACATGATTTAGCGTGTAACGATGTTTTTTTCTTAAAATTCACGTGTTAGGATGGGCGCCATAAGAAATTCATGATAAATGTGTATATGCATTTTTGACCAGCGGAGGAATAACTTTTGTTTCGGTACAATGGGCATTCGGTCAATTGCCTTTTCTTTTGTGTATACATTTGAAAATAACTCTCTCTCTCTCTCTCGCTATGATTTTGTGAAGGGTATAAACGGACTTTCTTGAATATGTTTATCAAGGGTTGATTCATTTTTTCCAGAAGTAGTATCATCATCCCTTTTGAATAAGTACTGCAGTCTTATTGGACTTTAAAAAATAGAACGAAGACTAATATCAACAAATTATCTAAAGAGCAACTGGAATTCCACATCTACTTTGATGTACATTTCCATATTTATGGACTAAACAGGTTATAATAAAACCTACTGGTTATTTTTTTTCTCATTTTGAGAATGTATTATATAAAAAGACTCAAGTAAGTGTTTTCACAACAATAATTAAAGTAATGAGTATAATGCATATTTATTTGTGGCTTGAATTTTTGTTATGTGCCTCACATGAACTAGAATTCTCTCATATCAAGTTTCTCATCAAGTTCCATAAGTGTTCGCAGATAAAGTGAAATAGCGTGATGCTAATGGATCCATTCCTTAAGGTCCATCATTGAAAAGGGAACTTGAATTTCGATTCAAGATGCGTCAAATGCTCCTATTAAGCCATATGTCGGAAAAATGATTTACCATAAAGTATCCATGTAGATACATTAGCGAATCAGAGTCATGTAATTAAAGTCGCCATGTAAATTTAATTACAGGACTACGGAAAATAAAGTATCCATGAAAGTTTATAGTCGAAATGAAGGGCACACTGAGCCAACCCTAGTGATCATCTCCTTTAATCATACTACGCTCACCCGCTCACCTTTACTTGCGACTCCGATTGCAATTTTATATCTTTTATCGTGAGAGAAAAAAATTAGTTATGCATCAAGAATTCTCAAAACCTCTAGGGTTAGTGTCTGTGTCCCAAAAATAGATAATTGAAAACTGAATCTTCAGATTCATTTAACTTGGAATAAAATTATTCGTGCAAGTTCTCATTTGGGGTAATCATCTGTTTACAAGCAATTAGGATATAAATCAATACATTGAATCTTAATATAAAACTCCCGCAAAAATCTTAGGTTTTGTCTGGTTGTTGAAGTTAAATTAAAGATGTGCTTACTCACATCGAAACTTGCAGCAATCGGTGCTTTAAACTTGAGGGAGCACAGACGGCTAATCATCATCTAGAGTCGTGAAGTCGCCTGGTTGAGGTAGTCGTAACCTGTCAAAAAAGGATGTTCGATTTGATGTCTTCTTTTACACATATCAACAGATGTTAAGGTGTAAAAAGTGTCCTGGGCTTGTCATTGTTGGACGCGTAAAGGAGAGAATAACTCACGCTAATTCTGTGGTCACCGGAGCAGCCGCGCTCCTATTTTGACGTGGGGGCCTTCTTGAAGGGGAAGGAATCGGTATATTTGTATCATCTATGGTGTTAATGCCATATGATACATGATATTTATTGGCCTCACTAGTAGAACCCCCTTCCCTGTAGATCTGACACTGAAAAATATTTAGGTGATCACTATAAAAAAATATAGTGAAAATATTTGAAAATATTCACTAATACTGCCAGTGTGATTCATCCTTTCAAGACAAGCTTAATTTATGGTTTCACTCCACATCATGAAACATTCTGCTTAGGGCAAAGATCAGCAAAATGTCGGTACCCACCTCCGTCAACTTTGTGCAAGTATTCTCATCATTTGAAGCAAATATCTTCATTTATAAGATGAGAACCTGGTTATGTAACAACATTCGAAACAATATCAAAGAAGGTCCGTATGCGTGCCCGAGTTGCGTGTGTCTGCACACACACAATCAACACCTTCACTAGGAATTCTGCATTTTCATTGTCAATAAGATTTACCTTCTCTTGCAGCTCTATATTTTCTTGATGAATGAGGTTTCTCTGCAGTAAATTAATCCATTATTAGCTAACTCATGGTTGAACTAGGAGAAAGAATAATTGTGTGATCTATAGACAAAGTAAAACCTTTCGATGGAGTTCATTAATTTGATCCGTCATTATCTGTTCCTGAATCATATTATAACATGAGATTGTTCAAATGTACATATATAATCTGTCATTTAACCACAATTGGGATGATAACACTATGTTCAAATGTACCTTTTGAAGGTGGATAGTCGATAAACTCATTTCTAATCGGTTCTCCAAATTCTGTATATCCTTCACACTCAAGCTAGAGAGGTCTTCACCCATCAGTTGCCTGCAAGTACTCAAATAGCCTCCATATGTGTAATTGCTCATACTATAACTCTTGATCAAAGAAGATGGTTTGCATTTATACATCATCCACATCATAACATAGGCCATGCCATATAAGTTTCCATGGTTTAAACTAAAAAACCAAACTGGAGTATGGGTTTCCTGTAATATAATAACCAAACCAAACAAATCAAAAACTTAAGTACCGTAGACTCATCTTCACTTCGACAGATATATCAAGGATAATTAAGGGTGATTTATACACAATCAAGAATATATGGAGAATCTCATGGTTATCTTTAACACCATTGAAGATAGCCCCACTCAAGTCGATCAACCTGAGTGAAGCTTCAAGTAAAGCCATATAAATTGGCAATTGACCTGAGTGAATTTGATTCTAGGGAAGAAGTTGAAGAGGGGTTGACGATTCGGATTTATATCCGAAGGATCACAGCCACTAAGAAAAACATTTGACTTTTCTATTGATAGTAGACAGGCAGGAACACAACAAGAAGGGATATAAGCGAGCGAAGACAGGCCAAGGAAAGGATTGAAGGATTTGTACCAATGCTTAGTGTTGCAATGGCGAAAGATTTGGTCACATCTTGAAAGTTTCGCCAACCAAGAGGCATTTATGTATTTATTTCTCCAAAGAAAAGTCAATTATTTGAAACAATATCTTAGTGCTCTATAAAATTGATAAGAAGTGTTGAAAGGCGATCAAAGTGTATAAGGCAACCCAACTCAGTTCAGTGGCTTGCCGAGCATTGTTTCTCTTTGGTTGCGCTTCACCTGTGCCGTCACAGTTTTGAAACTCATCAAACTGTTTTGAATTAGCATGAGACCGTGGATAACAATCCAGACGAGAGACATATTTGATGCCTAAAATTCCCATGCTGGCTCTTGTACCGGTGAAGGCTGCCCCACTCAAGTCCGTTACTAGTGCGATATCGTCCTCTCTAATCAAGACTCAACCATGCTTCCATGATTTTACAATGTGTTGTACTGATTTGAGATATGTGAGACTTATCTATTTGCAACAGCTCATACTTGAGCGATATAGAGTCGGAGATATATCTAATGCCTAATAATTGATGAGTTAAAACCAAAAATATGTGCACGGCAACTGAGAAGTAATAGAACTTGAAAAAAGAAAAAAACAATTTTTAGGCTTTCAGAAAAGTCTCCAATTAAAAGCATACTGAAGTATGTTACCGAGTCATAAGTGTGGATCAGATATTACTATCATTATCAGATGGAGAGAAGAGTAGTGAACATTTGAGAGAATTGAAGTGGGTGACAAAAGCACCAACAAATTAGAGTGGTAGAGATTAAGCTGACGAGAGTATGAACATAAAGGTGAGCACTACAGTCTTAGAAGAGAATTTTATCTAGGCTTATATTAAAGAGAAAATTTCCAAGAAATATAAAAATGTGACTGCAAAAAACATTTTTCCCTAACCATGGTATAACTTAGAGCAAAAATTTGCTAACTACCTGGATGGAATCTATTAATTAAGATAAACTAATTGGTTCTTGAAAACCAAAATATTATCATGTACCTTAATTAGGCAGACTACGTAGTTCTTGACAAGAATTAAGATTTTGCACTTACCCAAATGCCTCTCGACTTAAATTCATTCACTCCTTTCTACTTGACATACATAATTGGTGTTTGACCATCGGGATACTAGCATTCAAACTATTGTAGGTAGCTCTTGGGTTGTAACACCGATGTACCTGTGGTACTCTTGCAGACCTTGAAGTTTACAATTCAAGTTTGCTATCTCTTCTTCTAAAACCTGCAAACGGTATTTAGAAGAAATTCGCAGATAATTAATTTAACATCAGTAGGTGTTCTCCTATGATAATGTGGAAGGCTAGGTTGTTTATGTGACGTACCTTGGCATCAACAGGCGGCTGATCCAATTCTGGATGGGCTTCCCGCTTCAGATTGTGGTAGCGTTCAATGATGGAGTCCATGCTGAACACAAACAAGAGTCACTCCAAGAGACCAATTCCATTATTATTAATGTAATCAAGAATGAGAGAGACAGTATTTGATGCTCTTGAGGCATATAAAAGATTTGAACGAATGTTCAGATTCAACTGGCAAACAGATGAAGGAATGAATGATCAGTATAGTAAGTTTGAAGGAAACTGAACTTATGAAGCTTTAGCGACACAAGAGAAGAGATGACAAAGAAACTCAAAAAGTTAGATAGTGATGCTCAACTCTAGAACTAAGTCTAAGTCGAAGCAGCGTTGTTATCTCATAAATCATTCCCGACATGGAAAAAATAGTTGTGCCAAAGGAGCTGCTAAAGCTGCAAGAAGAAGAACCGCACTCGCCCCTGTCATGGTTCGTGTGTGCTCGTGTGGTTGCGCTGGTGCGCATGTGATAGGAAGAGAGAGGGAGACATCGCGAGTCAAATCTATAGATGTACACTGACCCTGAGCTCGAGTACTCATAGAGCTGTCCAGTGCAGGAGAAGATGATGGTTCCGACCTCGGTGTCCCAGAGTTGCGATAGATCCTTGGCCTCCTTCATCAGCAAGTTCCTCCTCTTGGCGAACGTGATGTGCTCGCTGCTGCTCGACTGCGGATTCATCTCCGTATTGGGAATCTTTCCTCCTCCGTCGTCACTCAAATACCACTCAGCGATTAACTTCCTCAATGGAAAACCTGATTCAGGAAGCGCGAATTCATAGTTAAAGAACATGGGGGAAAAAATGAAACTCCAAGGAGACATGTTTACGGAGAAGAAATCATCAACGGAAATAAAAAAAAAACAAAAAGAAAAGAAAGAGAGGAATTAAAAGTACAGAGTCTTACATCTGCAGAGAGGACAGCGTCCATTAGAGAGGCGATTTTGAGATTGAAATCTGAGTGGTTTTCTCACGGTCAGGACAAGAAAAAACCTAAATCGAAGTAGGACTCTGTCAAATTTCCAAGTAGAAACTGAAAACCGCCTCAGAGGTTTTTTATTGCTTCTGTTTTTGTGGGGGTGGGGTGGATCTCTTGGTCGTGCCTACTCGCGTGAGTACGGCTCACGAATCGCATTCGCCCATCACTTGGTAAAAAGCAGTTGAGTCTACTTAATCAGAACGGCACATTATCAATTAAGGATGATTAGTTTTATATATGGAATCTGAAACCTTCGTACTACAATCGGTTTCTAATTTTTGAAATCCAAAACTTACCATATTTGTCTTAAAACCGACCCTAAACCCACTTTTCCTTTTTCCCAATCCGGTAGGGTCTACCCAAAAACCTAATTTTCTTTTGTTCATTTTTTTTTTGTTTTGCTTCATTCTTTGTAGCAAATGATATGAACAACAAAGCAATTCAAAGTTAAAAGATTGAATGAAGGTGAGAGAGCAAAGGCTAGTTAGGAACGAACAAGAGTTACGAGGCTTGAACCAGTGAGGGTGAGCCGCAAGCAAGCGAGGAGGAGGGTGAGTTGTGAGTGAGGGAGAGCTGTGAGGTGTTTGAGTTTAGTTGGAGAGAGTAGAGAAAAAGAGAGAAATATAGATTAAGACACCAAGAGAAAAAAAGGTTTTTAGACTTTATGAAACCTATTCCTAATTCGTTCATGTTGGTCCGGTTCCCAAGTTGTTCTTCACTTGGAATCAAGAACCGAATCGGTTTTCAAAGCGATCCAGTTTGATTCTTGAATAGATTCGATTTGGTTGCACATCCCTATCATCAATTGGGACACATTTGCACATTCTTTTCCCTAAAAGTCAATTTAACATTTGATTAGGGTCGACTTGGACTTGAAATCGTGTTTTAGTATTTGATATGTAGGAAATAGACACCTTGTAAATTTTTACCGATGTATATCTAATAGATATATCTATAATAATTATTAATGGACGTGCAAATTTCTGAAGTGCCAAAACTTGGCACTGGAGAATACTTAAAAGTCAAAAGTTTGGAAATGTACACTTAAGTGCTAGGATCAGAGCAAAAATGATCAATTAAGTATCAACGGCAAGAAAATCCGGCCAAAATGCTAACGTGGCACTTTTCCATCAAGTTGAAGTTGAAAACGGCGTCATTTTGGGCACTAACATGGCCAAATAAGCCTAAAACGATGTCGTTTTGAGCGCTATGGTTAGATCAGCCCAAAGCGATGCCGTTTTAATTTTACTTAATTTTTTGTATAAATATTAATTAAATAATATTAAAAATTAAAAATAAAAGATTAAAAAAAAAGGAGTAGCAACACAGGTGGGGGAGCCTCCCCCCCCCCCCTGTGGCCGAGAGGATTGCCGATGCCTGGGCAAGGGTCGACGACCCTCGCTAGACGCCGAGAGAGGGTGGCGACCCTCTCCCCAATTTGGGCGAGGGTCACCGGCCCTCACCTAGGGGTGACCCTCGCCTAGGCCAAGGCAAGGGCAGGCGACCCTTGCCCAAATCGGGGCAGAGGGTCGTCGCCCTCTCCCAATGTTTGGTGAGGGTTGCCAACCTGTGCCTAGGTGTTGGCGACCCTTGTAGTCCATCGTCACCGCCCCACTAATGATGGGGTGGTGGCCATAGGTGGGGGAGGCCCCCGCTTGTGCTGCTACTCCCTTTTTTTTAAAAAAATTTCGTTTTAAATATTATTTAATTAGTATTTATATTAAAATTAAACTTAGGCTAAAATGGCGTTGTTTTGGTGAAGATAAGCAAACGTGGAATTCCGGCAACACATGTAGATGTTAGAAATTATTAAAATAAGTTATGTTGGATTTCTAGTAGTCTTCGTCGGAGTTGATACTTAAGTTATCTAATTTTTAAAAAAGTAGCACTTAACTGTACTTTTAATAATTTTTGACACTTAAGTATTCTCTCATGTCATGTTTTGGTACTTGGGATATTCTTTTCCCATTATTAATGTAATATAATATAAGCTAATGTATATTAGTAAGTATAATATAATCATGGCACTCACTTGGGCTCAACTTAAAGCTAATGGGTCGATCTTTTCTTTAAGATTTAAGAGCATATTAGGTTTTTCACAGGCGTAGTATAATGTCCAGCCATAAGATATCTTTCGGATTATTCAACTTTTAGATGGAAAATTTTGAGTCCCTGAGATCTTTCGACTAATCACTCATTATAAAAGAAACATCGAAAAAGATAAAATGACGATAAAGACATTACAAGTAAATCTGAAAAGTTTCAAACTGTAGCATCTCATATTTCGCATAATGTATCATGATCAAGATATAATTTAACTCAATCATGTTCTTAAACTGAGAAAATTTGAGTTCATGATATAAACCATCTTATAACTTAATTTGAATTGAATAATTTGTTTGTTCATACCAACTGCGTATGTTGATTAAAATTCCCAATTAGGCTTCATGACATAACTCATTTTCTTTTTGCTAGTTTTCGTATACAAATTATAGGGTTTTTTTTTTCACTCCTAATTGGAGGAAATTTACTTAATTAGCAAACCATAAATATGAACATCATTTACATACAAAATTTAACTAAAAATAAATGTGGGTCATATCTACGGTTGTAACTCATTTATTAGACGCCTAACTCAATGAACTATCCGTCAACCAAGCATGCAGGAAAGTATACAAGCTTCCTCATTTTAATATCATGTTACAAAATTAAAATGAATTTCTACTGGACAAAAGCAAACTGATGTGAAGGGCATCACGGGTTTGGTTTTGTTGGAAGTACCTTAGGAGTAAAATTCTAAATGTAATAGGTCATTTTGACGGAGGGCACCCTTAAAATTGCGTACAAAAGTGTCTCGTCAAGATGCGCGAAAGCTGGTTCGGCGCCACCCAAGAAAAGGAAAATTTCTTACATGCGAAGACTCTGAGTGAGACAAAAAGGTTAGAGTGCGAGCTATTGGAAATAGGACAGAGGAGAGAAAATTTAGCATACATAGAAATAGAACATGGGACATTTGGTTGAAGAAAAGAAAGATGACTAAAATTTTTTTTTTTTTTTTTGGTAAAGTTAAGTATTATAAAGAAAAATTAAAAGTCACCCATACAACTATATAGGGAGGTGAGACTTGCACCAACCCACACTCAACGGGACAACATGTCGCCATTTGGAGTGGGGGGGGCCAGTTCAAAACAAAGAAAAGCAAAAGTGAGAAGCCAAGGTTTGCAAGGCTACTCTCACTCACATTCCTACACAAAAATATTTGGGTCTAGCCCCCTTCACACGCAATGTCCTATTCCTTGGGTTATCCGCAACCATCTTGAGGGAGGTAGCTTTATCCTTGACCGCTTTGGTGAGATACTGTTTCATGGCCGGCATAGAGAGATTGGATGACCGGAATGTTATATCATTTCTAGTCTTCCAAATCACATAGCAAAGAGCTCCGAAGGAGAGTTTGGCGATGTCCACATAGAAACCACTACCTGAGAGAGTGTTGCTTACCCAACTAATATTCTCCATCCAAGATCGATTAGTCCAGGTGAGATTGCATTTTGTAGCCCAAAAATTAGCAAGCAAGTTGGAGACGTGACATTCAAAAAATAGATGGTTAATAGAATCGGCCCGGTATTGCACAAAGTGCACGGTGTACCGAGGGAAGTCTACCATGGGCCATTAAGGAAGCCCGAGTTGGGAGGCGATTCCGAGATATCAGCCAAAGGAGAAATTGGTGACGAGGAATTATCGCCTTATCCCACACAAATGAAGCCCACGAGACCGGCGCCGCTTTCCTTCGTATGACCGACCGTGCGGATGCCGTAGAAAATGTACTGAGGATGCATCAACCAAGTGAACTTGTCACTCGTTTGATTTAGTGGAGGGATAGGGATTTGCCATAAGCGAATCTCATTTAAGATGATTTGGCCATCCACGGAGAATAGATCTCGCAACCTTTGCATGCCTAGTAAGGAGAGATTGGCTTATATAGCCATTATCAAAGATCGAATTTATAGGGCCCAAGTCTAGCCATGGGTCAAACCGAGCGAAATAGATGTCTTGTTACCTATTTTCCACTTGAAGAAAATTATACTTTCCTCCCTTAATGCAAGAAGCTTCCTCCATGTCCATGAGCAACGGGTTGGGGAATGGGTAGTCCAAAAGTGCTTCCTTTTAAGGTAATTCGCATGTATCCACTTGCACCATAGGGATTCCTTGTCGGTGAAGAGGATCCATATGTGCTTGATCATTGCTTTGCTTTATTGCTATCGCGGATTTTCCGGATCCCAAGCCCTCCCTCTTGTTTTGGGGTGCATACATCATCCCATGATACTTTTGCCCCACCCGCCCGAGTCCGGGTCCTTTCCATAGGAATTGCCGACAAATTTGTTCAATCCGGTCAACGATAGATGAGGGAATCCAAAAGATGGAAGCCCAATATGCTTGTATGGCATGTAGTACGATTTGATAAGTTGTAACCTACCCGCAAATGATAAAAAACGATGAGTCCAAGATTGGACACGAGTCGTAAAAAACGGAACCGGTGCATTACGATCGCCTTACTTAGACATGCGGTGATGATTGGAACACCCGGTAGCGCACCGGAAGAGACCCTCTTTTGAAATTCAAGATTTGGAGGAGCTGGGTCCCGATTGTCTCGCAACACCCGAGAGAAATACCTCACTTTTGTTGTCATTAGGAATTAATCCACTCCATTGGGAGAAAGTATTCATCCTCTTTAATACAAGTCACCGATGATGGTTTGCCATTACTAAATATGAACACATCATCTGCGAAGAAAAGATGTGAGAGGCGGGGAGGCTTGCACCTCCACAGTACCGAAACTCGGGCCGGTTGGATTAGGCCTCCAAGATGCCCGAAAAAGTACTTCCATGGCTAGGGTAAATAGATAAGGAGAGATTGGGTCCCCTTGTCTAAGACCCCGCCACTACCGAAAAACCATGGAGTTCACCATTAATGGAAATAGAAAATTTTGGTGTCCGGACGCATACCATAACAAGCTGTATGAAGCGAGCAGAAACCCAAATGCTGTGAGAGTTGTGTCCGGAAATCCCAGTCAAGTGTGTCATAAGCTTTCCGGAAGTCCACCTTAATAGCGCACTTTGATGAGTGAGTGTCCAAGTGAAATCCGCTAAAAAGCTCTTGAGCCGAAGAATATTGTCGATGTGCGTCGCCTTTAACAAAAGCCGTCGAGCGGGATTTATAATGTCGGGGAGCACTACCGATATACGATTAGCTGAGAATCTTGGAAATGCATTTGTAAATGGTATTACAACATGCAATGGGCCGAAAGTCATTAACTGAAGATGCATTTGGAATTTTAGGGACTAGTGTAAGAATGGTACAATTCGTCTCTCGTAATAATCTACCCGTGTTGAAGAAGTCTAGGACTGCCTCTATGACGGAAGGACCCACCGTTCCCCAATTTCTTTTGAAGAAATCAGAATTGTATCCATCCGGCCCGGGCTTTATTGCACTTGCCAATGAGAACAAAGTCTGCCTTGATTTCCCGAGCATTTATAGGCTCGGCTATTGAACTAACCTAGACTTCGATAGTGTGTGCTGCAAGACTTCCTTAACCTCCCTTGTAGAAGGCCTCATCACCGAGTCTTTTCGAGTTAGAAGGTCCCGAAAATAAGAGACAAAAGCCCCTTGTATTTCCTCCGGTTCAGTGATCCTATTACCCGCACCATCCTGGATTGAAATGATCCGGTTGCGCAAGTGATGATGGTTTACCGAGTGATGGAAAAATCTTGTGTTTTGGTCGCCTTCCTTCAGCCATCGGATTCTAGATTTCTGTTTGAAAAAAGACTCTTCCATAGATCGGAGCTCATAAAACTCACAAGCTTTGGCCCTTTCACTCTCGACCAACAAGACGTTTTGTGGATCCTGCATGAGCGCCTCTTGGATAGTGAGAAGAGTCCGCTGCAGCAGCAATAGCTCGCATGGAAATGTCGAAAAACACTTCCTTATTGAGTAACTTTAACCTGCATTTAAGAAGTTTAAGTTTGATGTACAGCTTGTACATTGGATTGCCTATAGTCGACTCTCCCACACCGGGAGACTATGGTATTGAACTCCGAGTGAGACATCCAAATTGAAAAATTTGAAAGGCTTTCTCGAGGCCGGGGGCTGGGACTCGACCAGCATTGGGGAGTGGTCTGAGATGCCGGGAGGAAGGAAGACCGCCTGCGAGTATGAGTATTCCAAGCTCCATTTGTTGTTAACCAACACTCGGTCAATTTTCCGTTGTTTGCGTTGAGCACCCGAAGAGGTCGACCATGTGTATCGCATCCCCACATATCGAAGGTCATCTAGTTCACTGGCAAATGCATTCATTGAATTCATCAAAAGAAGGGAGCCATATCTCCGAACCCCCACCCCGTCGATGAGTCACGTAGCGCATTGAAATCTCCGGCAACAATCCAAGGATTATCCAAGAGGTTAGAGCTTAGCCGGATAAGATCATTCCATAGGGGTCTTCTAGTAACATATGTATGTTCACCATATACAAACGGTAAAGGATAGAGCCGGTATGCAAAATTTTCAGCGATCCATGTATGATTTGGCTAGAGATAAATAAGCTTGTAAATTCCACTAAATATGGGTTCCAGCCTACCCCGGATACGGCCTCTATCGGTGTACATATAATTGTTAATCCATTTCCAACCTATACATAAAGTAGCCGAGATGGAATCAAAACGATGAGGCGGGACCTTTGTTTCCAGCCCGGTCAAGACAGCAAATATTGTTTTCGCGCACAAAATGCCTCACTTCAGATTGTCTGACTGGGTCTACTAAACCCCGAGAATTCCAAAAGCCTATATTCATATATACATAGGAGTACGATAGCCCTCACTTGCGTTTTACCACTCGCCGCTTGCTAGCCAATGGTTTTGGAAGAGGGGGTTTGGTCTGTGTTTGGGCCTTTCCCTTGCCCGCAACACGCGGTTCTAGTGGCTGCGGTGGAGTCGGCGGCATCCATGGATGGAAGAACAACAGCAAGAGCATGAGTAGATGCTTTGCAAGAGAGACATCCCCTACTTGTTTCTCTTCCCTAAGCTGGTGCTAGAATTATCATCGTCGTCGTCTAAGTCATCCGCAAGAGAAAGAGGTTTGAGACGGGTTTATAAAGGGGTCAGCCAGCTTTTTGACGGCCTCATCAAAACGAATGGCCTTCTTTGGAGCCCTTTGATCTTGAGGAATGGAGTGAGGATTGCGTTCAGGTCTGGCATTTTGATTCCGCTCCTTCTTTGCTGCTCTTCGGTAGGAATATGGTTGGATTTCCACCTGACCAGAGTGCTGGGACGTCCTCAATGTGTCGAGTCTTCATCTACGGTTCTTTGAGGTGTCTCCTTGGGGATAGTTCAATGAGGGAGGGATTTGCCCTCTCGTATTGGGGTTGTCCTTTGCGGCTCGCCATTTGTATAGCAAGCTTCGAGGGGCCTTTTCCGCTTGGTTCTTTGTGCGACTGCCAGCGGTGGGGTTCTTTGAAAGGGGTTGGAAGACGGGCGAGGTTTCGGGAGCTTCTACCATCTCGGGGTAGAGTGTCTATTCCTATTGTATGCGGTTGAGTGTTATGCAGATCAAGTGTAAGGGCTGCTGTTGTAGCAGCTGGAGTTGAAATGTAATGCTGTGCTGTTTCCGCTTGTTTGCTGTACAAAACAGCAGCTGAATTTGCTGCTATAGAGCTGGATGACGGGCTAGAGATTGTTGGAGTTGTTACCATCTGAGGTAGAGGTTCTATTCCGCCGTAGCTGGCTGAAAGTTGTGCAAACTAGTGTTTTGAGCTGCTTGTTACAGCAGCTGGATTCGATCGGTTGAGCTGCATAGCGATAGTTTGCATAGCTATTACCACTGGTACAGATAGGGGAGGTGGGCCGATAACTCCGGAGGTGATGTTTGCTGATTGGAGAATCTGATCAGCATTTGTTGAAGCTGTTATTCCAGCTGTTGGAGTGCCATTCGGGTGTTGTAATGGTCTGCTTTCCGCTTGCATTGATGTGTCTCCTGTTGTGTTGCATCGATGGCCAAAGGTGCCACATTTTTTGCAGCTGATCGGCCTCCATTCGTACTCAACTTCCACCCTACGAGTTACTCCACTAAACTCCACAATGACATGATCCTTTCTAGTGTCAGCTGCAGCCAACTCCACACACACACGGGCATAAGATAACATTCTCAACTGTTCGTGTTCTCGATCAACATAAAGAGGATTACCAATCACACTTGCGATGCCACTAATGCCCCTAGAAGACCAAAGCGTGAAAGGGATGTTCCTAAGTCTAATCCATACAGAACTTTGGAGTGGTTGTTTTTCTTCAACTCCGAGTAAAGGATGCCATTGTTGCGAATCAATGGCACACGGGCGATGGTGACAGACCATTGTCTAGGAGCCGCCTTCTAAACTCAAAGATCGGGAACTCGAAAAAAAGAAGAAGCCCCTATCATCAGCTTTAACTTCCATCAAGCTTGGTCCCCATGCATTCTTTAAGGCAGTTTCAACTAGTCTAAATGGCAATTTCTTGCCAATGAGGTACCCCACAACACATTTAGCCCACATAGGGTCCACACCACCAAGTGCTTCTGCATAAAAAACAACCCTCTCTTCCTTTTCTCTGGTGATTGGGGCCACGTACCTGAGGTCATAGCCTCTCATTGCAGTCCTGGCAACATTCGCCCAGGATCGAGGAGCCGCATTCTCCTTCTCAATCTGCTTTGGTATGGAATGGCCATTGTGGTTCAATTGAACAGCATCATCGGAGGGGGGAGGACCATTCCTACCATTATCTAGACGCCCGCTACTTCCAAAGACCTTGGGCAGCCTCCCGCATATGTCTAGCCCGCACGGAACGCCCTCAACCCATTCTAAAGCTGCCCTTCCCCTGTTCTTGCCGAGGCGGCCACGAGACGGGGGCGGTGAGCCGAGGGCCTGCTGCGGCTTCGATGGCGGCGATACTCCGCCTCGGCGGGGTTCGTTCCATCACTCTACGACTACCCCAAACTTCTATTCAGCAAAAATCAGACCATCTCCACAGCCCATTCAAACCTAGGTCATCTACCGGTGGAGCGATTTGGGCGTACCTGGTCAAAATGCGACGGTGGGTTTGAAGCCCCAAGTCAAGGTTCTTTCCTCTGGAGATGGCTGCCGCCGGAGGCCGGAGCCAGCCAAGCCGGGCGTTCGAAGATCCGGTGAAAACAGGGCACAAACGAAGTAGAGAGCAGGTGAACAGTGTTCGGGCTTCTAGTGCTTCGTGTTCATACTATTAAAGAACATTATCACATGACCACGTTCCCACCTTCTTTGTCTGGAAATTAAATAAGCAATAATCCATGTGCGTTCACATTTGGATTGCTAGCAAGTCTAAGGATAGAATATGGGACTTCGAGCTGTGCTTCATGATAGTGAGTGCTCTAATTAAGTTTTAGAGTGCCTCTTGACCTGCATGCTTTGTCATGGCTCATTAGTCATTCTCCTTATCAAAAAAATCCTAAACGTTATATGGGCTGAAAAAAAGCACCGGGAGCATGGAATTCTAGAATTGATGCTTATTTCAAGGCAAATGACTTCTCTCAATATCCATACGAGCAAGCACTTTATTTGAAGTGAGAAAAATATGATCTATTGGTCTGTTTATATGTAGATGACCTTGTTTTTACATGAAGTAATCTTGCAATGACTATTGCTTTTAAGGCATCCATGATAAAGGAATTTGAAATGGCTGATAATGGTCTCATGAATTATTTTCTTGGCATAGAAGTAAAGTAAAGTACAAATGAAGTTTTAATATCTCAAAAAAGATATGCAGAAAACACTTGAAATATTCAATATGAAGAATTGTACACCAGTCAATACACCAATGGAGTGCGGAGCTAAGCTTTCAAAGTTTGATGATGGTGTTAATGTAGATTAAACGTACTATGGAAGCTTGAGAGGAAGCTAGAGATATTTGACATGTATTATACCTGGTATCATGGATAGTGTTGGAATTATGAGTTGGTACATGGAGAAACCTAAGTCATCTCATCTTAAAGTTGCAAAAAGGATACTTCCCTACTTCAATGGAACTGTTGCTTATGGCTTACACTCCTATTAGTCTAAATTCTTCCAACTTAAAGCTTGTTTAGATAGTGATTATGGTGGAGATATTGATGATTGAAAAAGTATAACGGGCTTTGTATTTTTCTTGTGTGCACTATTTTCATGTGGTCATTAAAGAAGCAATTCAGTGTTACTCTTTCAACCTATGAAACTGAATATGTAGCAGCATCTTCATGTATTTGTCATGCAATATGGCTAAGAAGACTACTTAAAAAAGTTCATATGGAGCATAAGAAAGCAATATAAATTTTTGTTGATAATATTTATGCTATTGCTTTGAAGAAAAATCCACTTTTTCATCAATGAAGCAAATATATCGATGTTCGATATCACTTCACTTGAGAACAAGTGAGGGAGGAGGAGATTGAAGTTTCGCATGTCAAGATGGGATATCAAGGAATATATATTTTTACTAAATCTCTCAAGATTTATTAATGAGGAATGTTAATAATCAAACCAAATTCATAAATGTCAGACATGCATCTTGATTATTTGTGTTTCTATATCTAGTCAATGCTTTGTATTTGCATTTTGATTGTCCGTGTTTCTATGTCTAGTTTAATATTTGGTAAGTTCCGAGGAATCTATCTACTTGGAATGTTAGATATATTTATAAGTCTTAAGAGTAAGTCATGTAACAAGCTTATATGAAGGCAAGTCTTGTGATCATTTCTGATAAGGTAAAGAAAAGAAAAGAAGAAAAAAAAAGCCTATTTGTCTCATTCTCTTCTTGATTAGAGTTGAGCCGTGTGAATTGTGAGTGTTTCACCTTTAAATTATTCAATCATCACAAATTACGAGACTCTTCATGCTATACAATGTGACATCATATATGGGCTTCATTTAATAGCCACACTGTTCACAGGTCTCTTTGAACTCATTGGGGGATTTTATGCTAACAGTTTTTTAACCTCATGAGGGCTTGTAAGCAGGATTTTGTCTCGTGGATGAGTGTTCTTTCTGATGCACTCGGTTCTTACATATGAAAAAGCTACATCGTTTGATGAATAGAAGTCGATGCTTGATGAAATGTACTCTACTCCATAGAAATAGATTTCCAATCTTTTATGAATTTGCAAAAAAATATTTTTTAACTTTTAAATTTTCAGAGATATTCATTATTGGTTACCAATACAAATCTCAACACTCCTACAATTGGGCTTATTTGTGGGATAAAGCTTCCCTAGATAAGAAAAACACATGATGAACCTCTCGAGGTTGAGAATTAGTGGAAAAGGAGTATATTTTAGATGTCGGGATATAAATTTTAGTCCCGAGCGATGCACGGTTTTAAGCATAATGTGGTTTGAAACTGTTTTTTGGTGTCACATGTACAGCAAACTCTTGAATAAGACAAATAAAAATATTGCACTTATAGGGGGCAAAGGAGTTGTCAAAATGGGTTGCAATACGGACATGTATGACTTCTATTTCTCGTCTTTTCCCAACGTCTTTAATTTTCTTGTTCTTGTCTATTGCTTCTTATTATTATTACTGAGGAGGAGAAATTAACAGCGAGACGCTGGCTGATCTTGTTTGGCGAACTAAAAAGCCGTCTCAAACTCTATAATTCAACGTTGTCTCTAGCAATCCTCAGAAATGTCTATGTGGAAGTCATTATCGCACATTTTACTCTATTGGACAGCATATTCCACGAAATCGTTAGTATACCAAGTCAAAATGTGATGACCAAGAACTTACCAAATTAATTTGTACTATACGGTGGACTAGAAAAGTACATACCTAATGACTAAGTTCTTGGCAATATTGCGATGTAGCCCAAGGTAGGCTACTCGAATAATAAAATCGGGAGAGTGACGAAAATTATCACAAAATTGAGCAGAAAATTTCAATTCTGTACTAGCTCGGGAAAAATGGGCATAACTTTGTCAATTCAGATTGAGATGGCCTGATTCCAAAGCCAAAAGAACAAAGATTCGACAATCTACAATTTTGTGTTCTTTGTTTTTAGAGAAAAGCACTGTAGAGCTTTCGATTTTGAAGAGAAGTGGGCGAAAAGGAATCGGATAGAATGAAGAAAATGATAGGAATTTCAATGGTTGCTCTTCTAGATCTCCAAGGAAGTTCAAATGGCATCGATTCTTTGAGATCAATGGCTGCAACTCTTTGAGGATGTAGACTTTCAAAGCTTTGACTTTTCAAGGATGGAGGGAAAACTCTTCTAGGTTTTCATAAGGTTTGAACTCTTCAAGGTTCAAGAGAATTGCACTAATCAAATTTTCATTAATCAAATTTGGTCCATCTATTTTGCAAAGACTCGATGACCTTTTATAGTAAAACAAAAGAAGAATAAAAGGCTAGACTCAAACCTAGAAACTAATAGTCATTAATATACATAGAAACTAAGAGCATTAAGTGTAGAATATTTCCAATGCTTATGGTTATCCAAAGTGTCTTTATGCAAGCTTTGAAGCATGGGAAATGACAAAGTCAAAGATAACGCCTTATCGATGAGGAACTTTTCGATGAGAGTGTCGTCGATCTTGAATATGTACCGACCTTCTTGGTTGAGCAAGCCAGTCTTGATTATGGACTGCATCATATTGGATTTGAGAATGCGACGAAACTTTATGGTCTCCGGTTATTTTTGGAGTTGTGTCACCACTGTAGTCTAACTATGGATCTATATCACCTAGATCTCAAAAGTATATATTAACTCAAACTATAAATTACATAGGATCTCGAAGAATAATATTTACTCGAGTTTTTGCTTTGCTCAATGTAACATCTTGGGGTTATTAATTTTTTGTGATCATTAAGTGAATTATGTGAATACCTGATAGCGAGTGGTTAATCTAGATAAACAAAATTATTCTTTAGGAGTGATAATATGAAGTAAAGTATTTAAAACCTTTTTGTCAATTTATACGATATATAAAAACTTATCTAAATGACTTGATAATTTTGTTGTTGTAAATTGAACGCCAACGAGATATTGCATTTATTAGGTGATCTACCCAATGGACGTATTGATGTTCTTTAGGTCAAAGTTCATTATTTTAAGGAAATCAACAAATGGAGTTTGCGAAAATGTTGGTGTACTATATTGAATGACAATTACATTTTTTTTTTCATTCAACCTTGAACTGTATGTACGTTTGTATCTATTTATGTATGTATGCATCATCTTACAAGATGGTGAGTGCATACACTGGAATCTGCTCAACAATAGAACACATGAACGAATAGTTACTTCCAAGCTGAAAATGAGCTAGCACTAAAGGTATGGAAACAACAGGTAGTATCTTGACGAAGTACTTTACCTTTGTCGTGTCATGCTTGATCCGCTTCTACCTAAACGAGCAAAAGTTGTTGTCAAGACATTTGTAAGTGTTCGCACTAATTTGGTATACCCATTTTTGTAGCCCTAGCATTATTCATCCTTTATTTGCCGTCTTGTTTATGCGTTGAAGGACTTTCTCTTAGGATGATGCTTGAGACAATTGTCCGTAAGAAAACTTCAAAGGGTATCTCCCAAGTGTCTAATGGTAAGTGCAGTCTCTGTGAAAAACAGACAGCTCTTGCAGTTGAAGTCTTAAAGAATTTGCATTTTCGTCTTCACTTAAAGATAGATGAAGCGATCTAAATGAGTAGACAGAAAAGGTAACGAACATAGTTGCAAGAAGGCAGGAAACCTTTGAGCTTTATTCATTACAGTAACGCAAGAAATTGCATTATCATGCTGCTGAAATGGATAGAACACCTCCATTTGTTTGTTATGAAAATAAAAGGGACATACAGGGAAATATCATTTGGACGTCATGGCGAATTTCCATTTCAGAAAAGAAATGACCCAAATTTGTTCAACAAGCTCAAACATAGACAATACAAAGATAGCTATAGCAGGAGCCCATTCCTCAACGGTGTTGGGGCAGAGATCAGAAGCAAGCGTCCAAGAGACAGCAGCAACAAAGAGCGGCCAAACTGCAAATTCGCAGCAAAAAAGAAAGAGTATGACACATCACACAAGCAGCATCTTAAATTGGCTTGTCAAAATCTGATCAATTCGTTGCATCATAGTCACTAATCTAACTAAACCAATGTTTTCTTCTTCTGATTACTGTCGACCCTCAACAAACTGGATATGAACACGGGGAATTCATTTCAAGAATTGACTAGAGGAAGGGGGAGAGAGGGCTACCAGCCTTCCAAGAAACCGACTCTTTGTTGCTCTTGGCGGGGGGGAGAAGGCTGGACGACTGGAGGGGGCGGCGCATATGCTGGCAGGGGATATTGCTGAGAATAACCTGGCGGTGGATATGCAGCGGGTGGTGGATAAGCATCCTTTGGATATGGTTCGGGCGGATATGCTCCACTCCCACCTGGAAAACTCAGTAACAAATGGAACCATAACTCAAGTTAGCCCTAATTTGAAGTTCGTCTTACCAAAGTCAGGTCAAAACACTTAAAACGAAAGATCTTCCAACTTCAATCAAATTTTGACTGCTGGGAGCGTCAAGAATACCTCAACACTTAGAATCAGGAGGTCAGTGCACTCATTTTGCGGAGTAATCAAAATCAAGAAACGGGAAACAGAACAGCGAAAGATCAAGAGAAGGATGAAGATAAGAACCGGATGGAGGCGGTGGTCCACTGTAATAACTCATCGCGAGAGCTCGGTAAGATCAAGACCTTGCCTTCTCTTCTGCTCGTAGAAAGCCTGCAAAACCTTGACGGATATCTGGGTACAACGAAATGGAGAGAGAGAGATCAGCTCCTTTTTCCCGACTTTTTTGGGCCTTTTTGAAATACTTTTCTAAGTCTACTGATCAAACAGAAGAGAAAGGAGGGAAAAGAGGAAAGAGATGAGACCGCAATTAAATAAAAAGGGAGAGATAATTAACGGTCCCGTAATATGTGCTGCTGATAATAATAATAATACATGGTTAGGTTTCTTACTTATGCCACACGGTTAGCTTTCTTTTTTTTTTTTTTTTTTGGGTTCAACACACAGTAAGTTGAATTGCATGAAATTAACTTGGTTATGATATTAGGTTAAAAGAGTGATTGGTGATCACTTTTTTTACCATGATGGGTGATTTTTTGATACATATAAGATTTTGCACTATAATTGTCGATCTTTATAAATATTTTGAATATGTAGTTTTATCACACAATGATATGCTATCTGTAGTCATATTATTGAAGGTGCTTTGGCTGATTCAATTTGAATTGATCAAAACATTATATTTAAATGGTTTTTGCTAACATAATAATTTTTGGGCTATTGTGAGAGTAATAACATGTTGTGAATTATAAATTTTTGAAGGAGTGGACTTCACAACAATTTCTAATTATTTGTTATTTATATTTTTATAAGTCAAAACAAGTTGTTAATATTATAGTAGATTAATGACGGTCACATAAGTAATTTTTTATAATTTGAATTACTCAATTTGAGTTTATTAGAGAAATTGTTTTAACTTGATTCAAGTTATACTTGGAATCACTCATATAAGATCTGAGCAGTGACCAAATAAGACATAGTTCCAACCAACCCTAATTTGCGTCCATAACAACAGAGTTTTTGGATTACTAGAGTTGAGCGTTTGACGAATTGGCGAGCTCCAACTTGAGCTAGTTCAACCCAACAAGATCAGGTTGAACTATAGCAACCTATATAGGTAGTCGATTCGAACACTTGAGTAATTTGACGTGTGAGATCGACCCCTCTTCCGCATTCAGGTGAAATCGGGGCTTTGCCTCAGCGGGGATTCGAACTCGCACCAGTGGTCGAAGCAGCACCCAACGGGTCTTGTTCTCAAAAGAATTTCAAAACAAATGTGAACTATAGTAAATTGCTTGGATAAAATGTGAAAAAGAGTCACGTAGACGGGACTACAAGTTTCAGCTGTCAGCGAATCTTGCTTAACTTTGTTCATGAAATATAATCATGCAATCAGGACTATAAGCTCTATGTACTTGAGCTTACATCATGCATTGAAACTTTAAGAGCGTGGGGGTTCATGTATGAGTTGTTATTGCACACGTATATAATTATATGAAAATGTAGATGTGATTTCTACATTCCTACCTTATTATATTATAAACTGGGCCAGCTCATCTCAATAGATTCATAAAAAAAAGTTGACTTATATACATAGTTTGGTTCAAAATTTCTTTGAGCAGGAATCACTAAGTCGACACACAATTATTTAAAATATTAGCTCTTTCTCACAAGGTTTGTAGGCTTCCATGATCATCTTTGTCAGTATCCACAAATCGTGGCCCAAGATGGTAGAGTTGATTATCGTCTAATGTTTCTCATTGGCAGATACTAAAGGACAAAATGAAAATCATCACCACCTCAAACTTGAAATCATAATTATTTTAGATGATAATCTCAATACGTCAGTCATGACATCTTGAAGCGTATAAATAATATTATCTATTTAAAACCCTTAATTGAGCTGGAATTGTAATTTTCTTAAGTGGTCATTGTGTCCAACACTATTCATAATCATGACTAAGTCTATACTTATAGGTTAAGATAAGCTAATTCACCAACTTCAAATTTTGTCAATATGCATTCTTCCATGTGAGTTTTATTTATTTATTTTATCGATGTGAGCTTAGAACTTACTTTGGTCTCAAAAAGTTATTTCAACAAATCTAGAGTTCACTCTCCTACCTCTATGCATGCATTACACATGCCTTATTCTATCGATCCAACGATATGAATTCGCATCTGAGCCCTACAGAAGAACATGAGTAAAGGGCCTACATGAGCTTAGAGGAATGAATCATTATGAGATTAATCATGCAGGTCTAGAAAGGTAACCCATAACTTAATCAGAACACTCTCAATCAAGTTGAAAATCGATATAAATCTAAGACAGGAGGTCATATTCCCAAGTACGTCCATATGACTTTGTAAGATTATATTAGACGAAAAATTATTCAACGATTCTGTTGTACCATATTGCTACGAACATGCACGACTTGAACTCCCATAGTTTATCCTTTGACTTGTCGACAATCCAGATGTGAACGCACATGATCTACACCTTATTTAATTTGGCGTGGGCATGGTCATGTGATAATGTTCTTTAATGGTGTGAACGCAAATGATGTCAGTCATTTTTTCTTTTCTTCAATCCAAATGGTCCATACTCTATTCCTATTTATGCTTAATATACTCTCCTAATTGCTGTTTCCAACGGCTCCGACTTTAACCTTTTTGCAGGCAAGAAATGTTCATTTTATTTTTAACATTCATACGATGTTGGGACCAGATTTCACACACCTAAAAATTTTTTTACCTTTTCCAGCGATTTTAAGAGCACGCTCCCTCACATTGACAGAATACATTGAAGATTTTACTCCCGATGCTCCCTTTAAAATTTGAATCCAAAACCTAAAGGAGAGAAACAAGCTCACTTACCGTTTATTCAAAAGCAGACATATAATGGATAAATTAGTTTCAAGGCTATATCATCCGTACAACTTTTGCTTACTTCATACCAATGTTTGAAAACCGTAATGGAGGCCATACTAGATAGGCCACAGGTACACAGTAGACTGTTTAATAGGAAAAACTAGATGATTGATAGAATAAGTGTTACATAATATAGTGTGTTATTCAGTCATCAATCACATAGAATTCGACATGTCATCGGTATGCACTTCAACCGGTTTAATCGGAGAAATTGAGCAGTTAGTGAAACCAAGTAACATATGTTAGAGTGCATTATGTGGCCACTAGTCACGCGTAGCAAGGTTAGTCAAGTGTTTGGCTTTTTGCACATTATTTTAATACAAAAGGTGAGAAATGGTGTGAACTACAAGTTTGTTAAATATAATTTAAACGAATCACGTAGCCCACTTGATTGGAAGAGTACATGTATCCTTCAAAAGTCAGTGGACTGAATGGCCATTTTTGCAACCAAAATCTCTCTTTTACAACAAATGGAAATTAAGATCAAGACTGATTAAATCCGAAGAAGTTTGATTGGTTCGGTCGGTTCTTGACCAAGAAATCGGAGGTCTAACTGGCCGAACCGGCTGGTCTAATCCGCTTCTAAAAACATTGCTTCGGACCTCATAAAAAAGAATAAAAAAAGGAAAGAAAAAAAAAGCACTAACTCCAAGACAGTGGCTCTACTGGATTAGGGAGTGGCTCGAGCATGGGACTCCTCGCTGCGAGCTCAATTCTTCTGTCTAGGAAGCGTGTTGAGATGCACATATTAATTGTGTAGAAAAGTCCCATAATTGTGGGGCGAAGCACAAATCACACTATTGATAGAAAAAAAAATTGTAAAATTGTCCAATGAGATTACATGTAGTCATCTTGATGAGCAAAGAATAAGTCAAGTTGACATTTTCATGATAATGATGTTAGTGGTACGATGTAATACGTGGGAAGCAAGGATATAATTATGAGCTTCGGTCATCTGCTGCATAGACTAAATGACAATATGATTGAAATTGTTAAAAGGGTAAGAGATCTAAAGTTAAAGTTGTTGACTGACAAAATCTTATTGTGCATACCTAGTAGATGTCGCAAGAGGTTAGCAAAATGGAGTGCTCGATGTACATACTGGTTTCTCTTACTAGGGATAAGATGACATGACTATTCAGGCTTTTCTATGGTCCTTGACCTGTATTTTTATCCTCTTGAAAACTTAATTACTAAGTCAAAAACTAAAAATGGCTGACTCCAATGTAAGTTGGAAAAAATTACAAAGATGATGAAAATATTACCATCGCAAATACCATTTTTGTTTACCAACCAAGAATGTAACAAGATCAACTACATCATATTCGATGAAGTAACGAGCTCAATTATTTGGCAGTGGTGTGCAAGAATAGCTCAATTGGCAAATTATAAAAATATTTAGGATTGAACTGATAAGATTGAAAAATTTATGACTAAATTAATACAAGTGCAATTGATTTAAGACTTTTTTTGTACTTTCTTAAAAAGATGCCCTTGACATCAGTTTACTTTAATTATGTAAACTTCCATTTTTAATTTCAACATAACATTAAAATGGGGAAATTTTGATATTTTCTACATCCTCAGTTGGAGGATATATTCATTCAGTCAGGCGTCTGAATAATGAGTTATAATGACAGACATCACTCACATTTATATTTAGTTAAATATGGATGTAAGTGATATCCATATTTTTATAACTTGCTAATTAGCAAATTGCTTCCTCCAATTAAGAATGGAGAAAAACAGGGGGCCTGCAATGTTTACCAGAAAACTAGCTAAAAGGAGATTAGTTATATATCATGAACCCCTAGTTGGGGATATTAATCAGCATATGCAGTTGGTCTGAATAAACTTATTATTCAACTCAAACTAAATTCTCCGGTGGTTTATATCGTGAATTGAGATTTTCTCAATTTAAGGAGCATGAAATGAGTTAAATTATCCTATGATGATACTAATACTATATCCGAAATAATATATCTTAGAGTTTTGAAACATTTTAGAGTGACTTGCATGTCTTTGTCATCCTCTTTTCTTGTTAGATGCTTCTTTGATAATAAGTGAGGCTGCGAGATCTTAAGAACTCAAAGCTTTTCCATCTAAGAGCTGAATAAGCGGAACAAGTATCTCATGGATAGACACTAGATTGTATCATATTACATGAGTGAGAAATCTAAACAATGCGATCACTACTACTAATTTGTTTGTGAAATTCAATGAAAGAATTTGACTTGTTAATTTTAAGTTGAGCTCAAGTGAGCGCCCTAATTATATTATATTCGCTAATTGAGATTAGATTAGATTAAATTACATTAGGAATAGTTAAATAAATATTTGCTTGAAACGAAATTGGAAAATATGATAAGTGTTCTCTAAAGAAGGCGAAGGTGCCAATTTCCTACATACGTGGCCCACTTGTGATGGTAACTTGTAAGCTCAAATACTAAAACGTCATTTTTCAAGTCTATTCGGTCATAATTAGATGATAAATTGTCGGGGTTCGGGGAAAAAAGGAGGATGGCCCAAATCGATCGTATGTCGTTTCCTGGTAATTAAGTTGACTCTACCGGGTTTTACCAAGTGGTGTGCGAGTGCCATTTGCGAACCGGACTCGCGCAAGTAGGCACGACCAAGAGCCCCACCCCACAGAACACAGAAGTAGTAGAAAAACCACTTGGAGGTTTCTTGAAATCTGACAAGTCCTACTTCGATTTAGGTTCTCTCTTTGTCTTGACTCTGAGAAAACCACTCAGATTTCAATCTCAAAATCGCCTCTGCTTATGAACTCTGCACTCTCTGCAGAGGTAAGACTCTGTACTTTAAACTCCTCTCTTCTTCTTTTCTTTACTGTCTTTTTTGAATTCCATTGATTATTTGTTCTCCTTAAGCATGTCTCCTTGGATTTTCATTTTTCTTCCCTATGTTCTTCAACTATAATATCGCGATTCCTGAATCAGGTTTTCCACTAAGGAAGATAATCGCTGAGGGGTATTGAGTGTCGTCGGAGGGACAAGGCAGGGTCTATCGAGGAAGGAGGGATTTTCATTTTTCTTCCCTATGTTCTTCAAATATAATATCGCGATTCCTGAATCAGGTTTTCCACTAAGGAAGATAATCGCCAAGGGGTATTGAGTGTCGTTGGAGGGACAAGGCAGGGTCTATCGAGGAAGGAGGAGGAGGAGGAGGAGGAAAGATTCCCAGTATGGAATTGAATTGGCATTCGAGCAGCAGCGAGTACATCGCCACGTTCGCCAAGAAGAGGAACTCGCTGATGAAGAAGGCCAAGGATCTATCGCAAATCTGTGACGCTGAGATCGGAATCATCATCTTCTCCTGCACTGGACAGCTCTACGAGTACTCGAGCCCAAGGTCAGCGGTACATCAATAGATTCGACACGCAATGTCTCCCTCTCTTTCCCTCGCACATGCGCCCCCTCGCACTCACACGTGCACACATGAATTATGATACGTGTAGATGTGCTTATTCTTCTTGCAGCTTTTGCAGCTACTTTGGCGCAACCTTTTCATCCATGTCGGGATTGATTTCTGAGTTTACCGGGCCGCTTTGACTTAGACCTAGTTTTAGAGTTGAGCATTACTATCGAATTGACTTTTTAAGTTCTTTGTTATCTCTTCTATTGTGTCACTAAAGCTTCATATGTTCAGTTTCGTTGAAACTTACAAGACTAATTATTCATTCCTTCAACCGTTTGCCAGTTGAATTTGAACATTTTCCTAAATTTCCCTTTTCCTTATTCTCCTATGAATCAACCAAGTAAGCATCCGTCTAAAGTCCAGAATTCTTATATATGCCTCAAGAGCATCAGATACCGTCTTCATTCTTGATTACATCCATCATAATTATATAGATCTCTCGGAGTGACTCTTGTTTTTATTCAGCATGGACTCGGTCATTGAACGCTACAACAATCTGAAGCGGAAGGCCCAACCGGAATTAGATCAGCCACCTGTTGATGCCAAGGCACGTCACATAAACAACCTAGCCTTCAACATTATCATAGGAGAACACCCGCTAATGTTATATTAATTATCTGGGAATTTCCTCTTAATACCGTTTGTAGGTTTTAGAAGAAGAGATAGCGAACTTGAATCGTCAACTCCAAGGTCTGCAAGAGTACCACAGGTACATCAGCGTCACAACCCAAGAGCTTCCTACAATAGTGTGAATGCCAGTATCCTGATAGTCAAAAGCCAATTGTGCATCTTTGAAGTAAGAAGGAGTGAATCAATTAAAGTCGAGAGCCATTTGGATAAGTGCAAAATCTTTATTTATGACAAGTTACTTTGCCTAATTAAGGCACACTTTTAGTATTTTGATTCTCAAGAACCAATTAGTTTACCTTAATTTATAGCTCATATCCAGATAGGAATCTAGGATGATAGCATAATATTAGCAAATTTTTGCTCTAAGTTATACCATGATTAGGAAAATTGCTTTTGGCAGTCTCGTTATTCTATTTCTTGGAACATTTCCCTTTAATACGAGCCTAAATTAAAATTCTCTTCCAAGACTATAGAGTTCACATTTACATCAACTTAATCTCTACCACTCTGTTTAGTTGGTGCTTTTGTCACCCACTTCAATTCTCTCAATTCACTATTCTTCTCTGTAGCCTTACATGTACTGATAATAGCAATACCTAATCCATACTTATGACTCAGTAACATACTTCAGCTTGCTTTTAATTGGAGACTTTACTTAAAGCTTCAATTGTCCTTTTCCTTTTTCAAGTTCTATCACTTCTCAGTTGCCATGCACATATTTTTAGTTTTGACTCATCAATTTGTAGGCATTAGATATATCTCTGACCCCATATTGCTCGCGTATGAGCTGTTGTGCTAGCAGAAAAGTCTCACAAATCTCAAATTAGTGCAATACATTGTAAAATCATGCAAGCGTGGGGGAGTCTCAACCAGAGAGGACAATATCACACTAGCAATGGACTTGAGTGGGGCAGCCTCCAGGGGTGTTAGAGCTAGGATGGGAATGTTAGGTATCAACTGTGTCTCTCATACCCCATGACCACTTTTGGGTTGTTATCGGCGGTCTCACACTAATGTGTTTCAAAACCGTGATGGCAAAGGGGAGTCGAACCAAAAGCAAACAATCTTAGGCAAATGACTGAATTGAGTTGGGTTGCCTCTTAGACTTTGATAACTTTTTAACGCTCCTAATCAATTCTATTGAGCACTGAAATATGGTTTCAAACAATTGGCTTTTCTTTGGAGAAATTAATTACATATATGGTTTTTGGTTAGTGAATTTCGAGATGAGACCAAATCTTTCGCCATTGCAACACTAAGCTTCGATACAAACCCTTCAATCCTTTCCTTGGCCTGTCGTCGTTTGCATATATGCCCTTCTTGTTGTGTTCCTGCTTTTGTACTTTCAATAGAAAAGTAAAATGTTTTTCTTAGTAGCTGTGATCAACATAAATTGGAATCGTCAACCCTCTTCACCTTCTTCCCTAGAATCAGCTTCATTCTGGTGGATCGCCAGTTTATATGGCTCTATTTGAAGCTTCACTCAGGTTGATTGACCTGAGTGGGGCTCTCTTCACTGGCGTTTGAGATAATTATGAGATTCCCCATACCTTTCTTGATAGTGCATATATTTCCCTTGATTGTGTATATATCCATGACTTACCTGTCGAAGCCAAGATAAGTCTACCGTACTTAAGTTTCTTAATTGTTTGGTTTTGTTATTATATTACAAGAAACCCATACTCAAGTTTGGTTTTTTCAGTTTAAACCAGATAGAAGACACAGTCTTCTATGGAAACATAGATAGCAAGGGTCATATTATGATGTGCATGATGGGAAAATGCAAACCATCTTCTTTGACCAAGGGTTATAGTATGAACAGTTACACATAAGGAGACTATTTGAGTACTTGCAGGCAACTGATGGGGGAAGACCTCTCTGGCTTGAGTGTGAAAAATATACAGAATTTGGAGAACCAATTGGAAATGAGTTTATCGACTATCCGCCTTCAAAAGGTACATTTGGACATATTATTATCACCCCATTCATGGTTAAACAACGAATTATATATGTACATCTGAATGATCTCATCTTACACTATGATTCAGGAACATATTATGACGGATCAAATTAATGAGCTCCATCACAAGGTTTTACTTCAGCTACAAATCACGATTATTCTTTCTCCTAGTTCAACCGTAAGTTAGCTAATACTGGATAAATTTACTGCAGAGAAACCTCATTCATCAAGAAAATATAGAGCTGCAAGAGAAGGTAAATCTCATAGACAAAGAAAATGCAGAATTTCTGGAGAAGGTGTTGATTATGTACGTGCGGAAGCACACAACTCTGGCGCGCAGACTGATTTTCTCTGATATTGTTTCGAATGTTGTTACATTTTACCGGGTTCTCATCTTATAAATGAATGTATTTGTTTCAAATGATGAGAATACTTACATAACTTTGACAGTGTGTACCGACATTTTGCTGATCTTTTTCCTAACCAAAATGTTTCATGATGTAGAATGAACTAAAATTAAGCCTATCTTGACAGGGATGAATCATGCTAGCAGTATTAGTGAATTTTATAAATTAGGTTTTCACTATATTTTTTCTAGTGATCGCCTTAACATTTTTTAGTGTCAGATCTTCAGGGAAGGGAGCTCTAATAGTGAGGCAAACCAATATCATGTATCATATGGCAACACTGGAAACGATATAGATATATCGATTCCTTCCCCTTCGAGAAGACCCCAATGTCGAAATAGGAGCTCGACTCCTCCGGTGACCACAGAATTTGCGTGAGTTGTTCTCTCTTTTACACCTCCAACATTGACAAGCCCTGAACACTGTTTAAACCTTACATTTGTCAATATTCCTAAGAAGACATCAAATTGAAAATCCTTTTGACAGGTTACGACTACCTCAATTAGGCGACTTCAAGACTCTAGATGAGGATGGTTAGCTGTCTGTGCTCCCTCAAGTTTAAAGCACTGATTGCCGCAAGTTTTGATGTGAGCAAGCAGATTTTTGATTTCACTTCAACAACTAGATAAAAACTAAGGTTTTCGCAGGAGAATCGTACTAAGATTCACTGTATTGATTTAAGTTCTAATTGCTTGTATACAGATGATTGCCCTGAATGGGAATCTGAGTTAATAATTTTATTCCAAGGTTGATGGATCTAAAGATACAGTTTCCAACTATCTATCTTTCGGAACGCTGACGCTAACTCTAGAGATTTTGAGAATTCTTGATACAAATAGTTTATCACTTGTAATAAAAAAAATTGCACTCAGAGTCAAAAGTAAAGGTGACCGAGTGAGCCTACTATGATTATGAGGAGATGGTCACTAGGGTTGACTCAGTTGCTTTCATTTCAAGTATAAACTTTGATCGAGCGATTTGTTTCTTTTCTTTTCTCCCCCTTTTCAGAGCAACGGACATTGATCATAGTTTTTTGATTTCCACAATTGTACAGTTAAATTTTGTTGGTAACTTCTATAGGATGACTTGGATTCGCTGGTATATTACATCGTTATTTTCTAATAAATCACCGATCCAATACCTTACTTACTTGCAGTATTTAATCACTCTTCAATTTTGTAAGATGGACCTTAAGAATGGATCTATTGGCATCCAACTATTTCACTTTATACGAGAACATTTGTGGAATTTAGTGAGGAACTTCATCGTCTTTGAAGATGTGAGCCATACTAATAGATCAAAATTTGTCTAACCACACATGACGTTTTATTACCCTTATTATATTTATTGATACGCTAACCTATTGTTTTTATGTAATACATTCTCTCACTGAGAAATAGCATAATTCGTAGGTTTGCTATAACTTGGTCAATAAACATATATAGAAACTTACATCCTCAGCATTTTCTTAAATACATGAAAAAATTGAGATTGTGAGTTAGGAGATTTTGTGAGACAACTACTGACTGTTCTAAAAGCTTGATAGATGAAGACGTGGCTTAATATTTAATTATTCTAATACTCTCCTTCATGCTTAGCCTGGTCTTTTGTTTAGTATTAAAAGTGAAAATTTAAATAGGAAGGCAAATAGGACTTGGAAGATTCGAATTCAAAACCTTCAACTCTGATATCACGTGAAATTTTGTGGGATCACTGCTAACTGTTTCAAAACCTTAAACTTGTAGATAAATACATGATTTAATATTTAATTACTCTAACATGGACCGTTAGATTATTATTAATTTTCATATATGGATCACAAACAATTTATTGAACATGCTTGTTTGCTAGTCTACCCAACTGCCTATTTTTGTTGTTTGTATTTTTTGGTGACACACTTGGCGGAAAAAAATAAGGCGTCAATATTATGCAGTAAAAATTTAGGTGTCAGCAATTACGCATCAACATGATCACCCCATCACATGTTAGGGGTTTACAATTAAAATCAACCAATATTGCTTGCAATAAAAGGTACCAAAGTGACTTTAGTTAACATGATCAAGTAACCATATTCATAAAATCTCTGGTTCACATAAGTAAGACGTTCTCTCGCATTTTACTCGGGTTTCTAATCGATTTCTAATAAATTAGTGGCAACTCCTAAATGAATTAAATTGAATGTTTTAATTTTTAAATTAAATCCCTAAATTTGCAATTGGTATGGGCTTAGGAGATCTCGTGCCAAGTGTTTGTTTAGTAATCCATTAACTTTCCCTTCGTGGTTTGCCTCTAGGAAGGTCGCAATATTCTTCTACTATGGTTTTCAAAATATTGGTATGAAGTAAGCAAAAGTTGTATGGATGATCCGGCCATGAAACTAATTTAATCAAGATATTCTGCTTGGGAATAAATGGTTAGTGAGTTTGTTTTTCTCTTTTTGGTCTTGAGTCCGAGTTTTATTAGGAGTATTTCAGGGCTGAGATCTTCGATGTATTTAATTAATGTGGGGAAGTGTGCTCCTAAGATCGCCCGAAAAAGGTGGTTTTCCTGAGGCGTGCAAACTCTACTCCCAACATAATTTCTAAATGCTAAGAAACGAAAACATTTCTTACACGCAAAGGTCGTGACCGAGACAAAAAAGGTTAGATTCTCAGCTGTTGGAAACAGGAAACCGGGTAGAAAATCTTAGCATAAATAGGAATTAAATATGGAACATCTGGGTTGAAGGAAAAAAAAATGACTGAAGCCATTTGCTTTCACACTATAAAGAAAAATATCACATGACCATGTCGACAACGAATTAAATAAGGAGTAACTTATGTGCGTTCACATTTGGATTGCCCACAAGTCAAAGGGTAAACTATGGGACTTCGAGCTGCGCATATTCATACAATTTGGTACGAGAGGATTCTATTTACAACTTTTCGTCTAATATAATCTTTTTTCTCGTAAGGACATACTTGGGAATATAACTAGCAGTCTCAGATTTATATTTGATGGCAACTTGATTGCGAGAATTCTAATTAAGTTGTGGGGGGTACTTTTCTAGACCTCCATGCTTATGCCTCATTATTCATTCCTCTATGCTCGTGTAGGGCCTTTCACCATGGACTCATCTTCCTCTGTGTGCGTCAGATACATATGCATGTCGTTGGATCGATAGAAGTACGTAGGTAGTAGTGAGAACTTTAGATTTGTTGAAATGACTTTTTGAGATGAAAGTGAGTTCGCAAGCTCACATGGAAGAATGCATATTGACAAAATTTTGAAGTTGGTGGATTAGCCTTTCTTAACCGTAAAAGTATTATAGACTTAGTCATGATTATGAATAGTGTTGGGCATAGGGATCCCTTTAAAAAATTATAATTCCAACTCATTTATCAATGGACGCTAATGTCTATGCGCTGTTAGGTATCATGACTGACGTATTGAGATTATCACATAAAGTAATCGTGATTTCAAGTGGACGATAATGATGGTTTCCATTTTATCATATAGTATTCGCCAATGAGAAACAATATATTAAAATCGACTCTATTAGCTTGAGCCGCGATTCGTGGATCTTGTCAAAGATGATCATGAAAGCATACAAACTCGTAAGCGAGAAAGAGCTAATTTTCAAATAGTTGTGTGTCTACCGATAAAAAAAGAAGAAGTTATGTGTCGGTTCAGTGATTCCTGCTCAAGAAACTTTGAACTGGACCAAATGATGTATATAAGTTAGTGAAACACATGAGATGAGCGGACACAGGTTTATAATCTAATAAATAGAAATGCTAAGCCACATCTACAATTTCATTTAATGTTATACATGTGCAATGACGAGATCTACAAGAACCAGCATGCTCTTTTAGTTTCAATGCATAGTGTGAACTTACATGTACATTGAGCCTTTAGTCCCGACAACATAATTATCTTTTATGAACAAAGTTAAGCAAGCTTCATGAACAGCTGAAGCTTAAAGCCTTACTACGTGATTATTCATATGTTTTGTCCAAACAGTTTACTGCACTTTGCATTTGTTTGCAAATTCTTTTGAGAACGAAACCCAGCAGGGTGTTGCCTGAGGCAACGCGCGATGTCATCAGAATGTGGAAGAGGGGTGGACCTCACGCTATCATGATGGATTACCTGTCATAACCGATGCAAACGAGGAATGTGCAGTTCCCCTCACTATTATAATATAACAACAACAAAAATAATTTCTTTGACAACTTTTTTAAATAGTGTTTGGTGATGAACTTGTTTTAGTACCTCATCGTATTCAGTTGATTTTCTAACTGTGTTTGCCTGCGTGATTGGATTCTTTGGGAAAATTGCCACTAAAAATGCCATAATTTTTGTTGGACAATCAATTTAGTTATAAAAACTTTTTTCCAGATTACTTAAATTCTAAATTGGATAAAAAGAGATTATTTAAGTGTCTCCGGTGACAAATTCCAAAAATTTTGAATCAAACGTGGCTTTGGTATTAAAAAAACAAGTCTAACGTGGATAATGAGATGACAATTCTATACATAGAGGACGCTACACTAGACAAATCTCTCTCTCTCTCTATTCGCACTCCATCGCTCACTTGTCTGCACATTGTCTCTCTTACTCACTCACTAGTGTTATCCTCTCTTATTCATTCACTCAATCGGCATAGGAAAAAATTGGTACTCAGCTCGGTAGTCAACCTTGCTAGCTGCCCCATGCCTAGATTTGGCAAGGGTGAGGGTTGCCCCCCCCTAGGTGAAGCACCGTAGCACCAATGAGGGCCTCGACACCCTCGCCTATAGTTGGCTACTGCTGAGACCAGCCACATATGAAAAGGAAAAGATAAGTAAAAATAGAGTAGAAAAAAATGAAAAGGGAAAAAATCTCGGAAATTTTTTAAAGATTGCAAAAATCATCCATGTCGGTGTTGGCCATCCAGATAAGATTGTCAATGTTCATGTCAATAATTTTCAACCAAAATTGGCCGGAATGATTATATTGAAAATTGGTTAAAATGTTTAGAATTAAATTGGCTAAATAAAAAAAATTAATGATTGAATGGTTACTGTGTAATATGTTTAGAACTTTTTAGACAATTTTCTCATTATTAAAGGAGTCTACATAATATATCTTAAATTTTTTGGTGGGGGAAATGAAATAAAATTCTATTTCGTTAGTGAATAGAAACTTTTCAAATGCGGTGTTAGGTGATGACACGTGCGATCTTTGATATCCCGCTTCTTGACTTTTTTTTTTTTTTGCACCGTCAATTTAACTAATATATACTCTAGGTAATGCATATAGGCTGATAAATTTGCTTCAGCACAAAAGATTTCTCCGAAGGATCACATATTTATGGTACATTACTTAAATAATATAATCATCGCTGAGAATATTTTAGCGGCATGATGGAAAAATAAGTGTCACGACAGACAACGATACCTCCCATATTTGCAGCAACTCCTCAATACTAAAAATCAGGATGCTTATAGGTGGCAGCATTGCAGCTAACAAGTGCAATTCCTTAATGTTTCCGCACTCAGGAACAACAGAGGCGCTTTTATTGAGTTTAGGGTGCAATTATTTTGTGAAAAATAAGTGATTTGGAAATTTTTTTTTAAAGAAATGGTTACACAAATAACAATTATCATTTCTTAATGTTAATATTTACATTTTTCTGTGGTTTTTATAGTGGTCTTGTATGTACATACTCTGGCACCAAATGACTTAATTTTTCACGTAAACTACCTATATAGGTCACTCTAACTCAACACGATCTTGTTGGGTTGAACTCTTAATGTGATTCAAGTTAGAGCTTGCCAATAACTTCAAAAGCTGAACTCTAGTAATCTTATAACTTCTATTTTGTTACAAATTCATGGTAAATTGGGATGGTGCTTTAGCTAGTTCGTACTTAAATCTTCTTTTAGCTGCTGAGAAAATGTCAATAATATTCTTAAATTGAATTATTCAAATATAATGTGTTGATTAACTCTTACTGAACCAACCTTGGTTAATTTTTATGATATTTTTATTTTATTTTATTTTATGAAACTACATACAAAAAGTGTTAAAAAGACTTGACAGTTGGTGCAAAATATGATTACCAATCACTCTTTTAACCTATTCATCTCAAGCAAGTTAATTTCGTGCAATCCAACCTAACCATGTATTGAAACAACCCCCAGAAAAAAAAAAAAAAAAAAAAAAGAAGGAAAGAAAAAAACCTAATCATTGTGGCAACGGTAAGAAACCTAACTGTGTATTATTATTATTATTAGCACATATTTCATTGCGGTTTCATCTCTCAAACCTCTCTTCCGCTCCTTCCTTTTCGATTTAATTAGGAAAATTATGCACGTATTTCGAAAAGGCCAGAAAATTGAAAGGGGGGGGGAGTGGGAGTAGATCTCTCTCTCCATTCCTTTGTACCCAGATCACCGACAAGGTTTTGCAGGTTTTCTACGAGCAGAAGAGAAGGAAAGTTCTTGGTTTTATCAAGCTCACGATGAGTTATTACATTGGACCACCGCCTCCATCCGGATCTCAAGATCTTTCGTTTTTTTTTTTTTTTTTTTTGCTATTTTCTATTCCTTGATTTTGAATACCCGGCAAAATGAATGTATGCATCTCCTGATTTTTACTTGTCGAGGTATTCTTGATGCTCAAAAGTAAAAAGATTTGATTCAAGAGGGCGGATCTTTCGTCTTTTTTGACCTGATTTCAGTAAGATGAACTTCAATTTAGGGCTAACTTGGGTTTATGGTTCCATTTGTTATAGAGTTTTCGAGGGGGGAGTGTAGCATATCCAAGCGAACTATATCATCCACCACCCGCTGCATATCCACCGCCGGGTCACTCTCGGCAATATTCCCCGCGGGCATATGCTCTGCTGCCACCGGTTGTCCAGCCTCTCCCTCTCCCCAGGACCAAAAAAGAGCCGGTTCTTGGAAGGCTGGTAGCCCTCTCTCTCCCTTCCTCTAATCTATTCTCGAAACGAATCCCCCGTGTTCATATCTAGTTTGTTCAGGGTCAACAGCAATCAGAAGAAGAAAAACATTGGTTTAGTTAGACTTAGTAAACTATGATGCAACGATATGATCAATTATTGACAAGTCAATTTAAGATGCCGCTTATGTTGTGTGTCCTACTCTTTCCTTTCTGCTGCTAATTTGCAGTTTGGCCGCTCTTTCTTGCTGCTGTCTCTTGGACGCTTGCTTCTCATCTCTGCCCCCAACACTGTTATGGAATGGGCTCCAGCTGGTTATCTTTGCCAAAGTCCATTTGGCTATTTCTTTTCTATTTTTTCGCAAAAGTATTCCTTCCTTGATAATGAACTTTGACCTCAAAATATCAATTTGTCCGTAGGACAGGCCACCCGATACTGACAATATCTTATTGAATTTGTATCTATCAATAGAGAAAAACAATGAGATATTAGGTCATCTAGATAAGATTTTATATATCATACAGACTGGTAAGAGAATTTAAATACGTTATTTTGTATAGTCACCCTTAGACAAATTTTTTTTTATCAAAATCGACCGCTCTTTGTCACATGTTCACACAATTCACTCATTGACCCCAAAAATTAATAAACTCATTACGTTACATTGAACTAAGCAAGAACTTGAATAAATTGTTCTTCGAGATCGATGGTGGTATTGGAATTTGAGTTCATATATACTTCTAAAATCTAGGTGATATAGATTCCTAGTTAGACTAAAATCGTGACGTGATTCCAAAAATGAAAGGAGATCAAGGAACTCACTCACATTCTTGAGCACAATAAACTCAAAAACCTAGTCATTAATTATGTACTTTCCTAGTCCATCGCAGAATACAAAAAGGTTAGATTCTCATCTGTTGCACACAGGAAACCGAGTAGAATATCTAAGCATAAATAGGAATAAAAATATGGAACATCTGGGTTGAAGAAAAGAAAAATGACTGACGGCATTTGCTTTCACACCATAAAGAAAAAATCACATGACCATGTCGACAACAAATTAAATAAGGAGCAATTTATGTGCGTTCACATTTGGATTGCCCACAAGTCAAAGGATAAACTATGGGAGTTCGAGCTGCGCATGTTGATACAATTTGGTACGAGAGGATTCTTTATAAACTTTTCGTCTAATATAATCTTTTTTGTCGTAAGCACGTACTTGGGAATATAACCAGCAGTCTCAGATTTATGTTTGATGGCAACTTGATTGTGAGTGTTCTGATTAGGTTGTGGGGGTACCTTTCTAGACCTCCATGCTTAATGCCTCATTATTCATTCCTCTATGCTCGTATAGGCCCTTTCATTATGGACTCATCTTCCTCTGTGTGCGTCAGATACAAATGCATGTCGTTGGATCGATAGAAGTACTTAGGTAGAAGTGAGAACTCTAGATTTGTTGAAATGGCTTTTTGAGACGAAAGTGAGTTCTCAAGCTCACATGGAAGAATGCATATTGACAAATTTTGAAGTTGGTGGATTAGCATTTCTTAACCGAAAAGTATTATAGATTTAGTCATGATTATGAATAGTATTGGGCACATGGATCCCTTTAAAAAATTATAATTCATGCTCATTTATCAATGGACGCTAATGTCTATGTGTTGTCAGGTATCATGACTAACGTATTGGGATTACCACATAAAATAATTGTGATTCCAAGTGGGTGATAATAATGATTTTTATTTTATCATATAGTACTAGAATTGACTCTATCAACTTGAACCGCAATTTGTGGATCCTATCAAAGAAGATCATGAAAGCCTACAAACTCGTAAGCGAGAAAGAGCTAATTTTAAATAGTTGTGTGTCTACTGATTAAAAAAAAGTTGTCTATTGATTCGGTGATCCCTACTCAAGAAACTTTGAACCAGACTAAATAATAATGTTATACATGTGCAATGACGATATCTACAAGAACCAGCACGCTTTTTTAGTTTCAATGCATAATGTGAACTTACATGTACATAGCACTTATAGTCCCGACAACATAATTCTTAAATTGAATTATTCAAATATAATGTGTTGATTAACTCTTATTGAACTTCTCAACTTGTGATCGTGGTACCCGGTCACTCCATTGACATGTTGTCTAATCGAGTGCCTGTTGGTGCCATGTTTCACTCGTAATGTACACTTTGTTGGTCTTTATATTATTACCTTACCTTACCCAAAAAAAAAAAAAACTCTTATTGAACTAACCTTGGTTAATTCTTATGATATTTTTATTTCATAAAACTACAGACAAAAAGTGTTATAAAGATTTGACAGTTGGTACGACATGTGGTTACCAATAGCTCTTTTAACCTATCCATCTCAAGCAAGCAAGTTAATTTCGTGCAATCCAACCTAATCACATATTAAAACCACACCCCCCCCCCAAAAAAAAAAAAAAGAGGAAAGAAAAAGCCTAACTATGTGGCAACAGTAAGAAACCTAACTGTATTATTATTATTATTATTATTATTATTATTATTAGCAGAACATATTTCATTGCGGTTTCATCTCTCAAACGTCTCTTAACGCTCCTTCTTTTTCGATTTAATTAGGAAAGTTAAATACGTATTTCGAAAAGGCCAAAAAATTAAGGAGGGGAAGCAGATCTCTCTCTCCATTCCTTTGTGCCCAGATCACCGTCAAGGTTTTGCAGGTTTTCTACGAGCAGAAGAGAAGGCAAGTTCTTGGTCTTATCAAGCTCTCACGATGAGTTATTACACTGAACCACCGCCTCCATCCGGTTCCCATCTTCGTCCATCTCATGATCTTTCGTTTTTCTTTTTCTCTGTTTTCCATTTCTTGATTTTGAATACTCCGCAAAATGAATGTATGCATCTCCTGATTTTTACTTGTTGAGGCATTCTTTTTTTTTTTTGTGGTAAATGTAAGTATTATATATAAAATTTCCAATAGACAATTATACAAGGGGTGAGGCTCGGCATCACTCCTACTCATCGGGACAACATGTCATAGGAGTGGGAGGAGGGGGCCGAGAACACAAGGACAATGAAGATACTACAAGAAAAACAAAACAAGGGCAGTGTACCACCCTTCGCTAATAAAAAATATTAGGGTCTAATCTCCAACTTCGCTGCAGTCTCCTATTCCTCGGATTGTCGACTACCGAATTAAAAGAGAGAGTTTTATCTTTGATCGCCTTGGTAAGATGCTGCTTCATAGAAGGCACATATAGGTTAGAGGATCTGACTATAATGTTATTCCTAGTTTTCCAAATTACATAGCAGAGAGCACCGAAGGAGAACTTGGTGATGTCAACATAGAAATCCCTTCCTGAGAGAGTGTTGGTAACCCATCGAGGCATTCTTGATGCTCACAAAGTAAAAAGATTTGATTGAAGAGGGCAGATCTTTCGTCTTTTAGCGCTTTGACCTGACTTTAGTGAGATGAACTTCAATTTAGGGCTAACTTGGGTTTATGGTTCCATTCGTCATAGAGTTTTCCAGGGGGAGGAGTGTAGCATATCCACGTGAATCATATCATCCACCACCCGCTGCATATCCATCGCCGGGTTACTCTCGGCAATATTCCCTGCGGGCATATGCATTTCTGCCACCGGTTTTCCAGCCTCTGCCCCTCTCCAAGACCAACAAAGACCCTGTTCTTGGAAGGCTGGTAGCCCTCTCTCTCTCCCTTCCTCTAATCTATTCTTGAAACGAATCCCCCGTGTTCATCTAGTTTGTTCAGGGTCAACAGAAATCAGAAGAAGAAAAACATCGGTTTAGTTAGACTTAGTAAACTATGATGCAACGATATGATCGGGTATTGACAAGCCAATTTAAGATGCCGCTTATGTTGTGTGGCCTAATCTTTCCTCTCTGCTGCTAATTTGCAGTTTGGCTGCTCTTTCTTGCTGCTGTCTCTCGGACGCTTGCTTCTGATCTCAGCCCCAACACCGTTGTGGAATGGGCTGCAGCTAGTTATGTTTTGCCAAAGTCCATTTGGCTATTTCTTTTTCTTTTGTTGCCAAAGTAGTCCTTCCTCGATAATGAACTTTGACCTTAAAATATCAATTTGTCCATAGAGCAGGCCACCCAATATTGACAATATCTTGTTGAATTTGAATCTATGGTAGAGCAAAACGACAAAATATTAGGTCATCTATATAAGATTTTATATATCATACAGACTGGCAAGAGAATTTAAATATTTCACTTCGTATCATCACTCTTAGGCAAAATTTTTTATCAAGATTGACCACTCTTTGTTAGGTGGTCACACAATTCACTCATTGACCCCAAAATTTAAAAACTCACTACATTACATTGAACTAAGCAAGAACTTGAATAAATTATTCCTCGAGATCAATAGTGGTATTGGAATTTGAGTTCATATATACTTCCAAGATCTAGGTGATATAAATTTACAGTTAGACTAAAATCGTGACATGATTTCAAAAATGAAAGGAGATAAATGAACTCTCATCACATTCTTGAACTCAATCACCTCAAAAACCTAGTCATTAAGTATGTACTTTCTAGTCCATCGCACAATACAAATCAATCTGGTAAGTTCTTGGTCGCACATTTTGAGTTGGTATCCTAAAGACTTAATCAAATGTGCCGTTCAATAGAGTAAAATGCTTTGGAGGGTGTTTATACGTCAGGACACTGTATAACTACTTCCACATAGACATTTCTGAAGATCGTTAGAGATGATGTTGAATTATAGAGTTTGAGACAGCTTTTGGTTCGCCAACCAAGATCAATCTGCGTCTAACTCCTTTTAATTTCTCTTCTCCTCAACAGTAATAATGAACAAGAGAATCAATGGGGCTAGGAAATGAAAAGAAATGGAAGCCACATATGTCCATCTTGTGTTAACAGTCGTTTAACTGTGCAATGCTCGGGGCTAAAGCTTGTATCTCGACATCTGAAAGATAGTCAGATTAAACGACTGTTAACACAAGATCCCCCAATTAGTACAAAGAGACGTGTGAACACTGTTGCTTAAATTAAATTTCCCCAACTTGTGAGGCCTCTGTCTAATGTCACATTGCATAGCATGGTGAATCTCATGGCTCGTAAAACTAAGATAGGCAGTGTCCAAAGGCTCCTGGCCCTGTCAGTAGACCAAGACACCAATACAGAACCAGACTCGGTGACGAGCAGCCAAATATGACGCAAAATGCAAGCAATATTCCAATGAGAAAAGATCTTTTAGCCCCAGTCCACCCACTTTTTGAGGAAGACATGCTGTTTTTCATGCAACTCTTGAACCTCTAGTAATGGTGGCATTTCCTTTATGAACTTACTTTCAATCCCCTTGATGAATGAAAACATTACACCAATTTGCAATACCCTGCAAAACAGAGGGTACAAGCTGCAATCTACCGGCAAAAGACAAATGCTGAAGAATCCAGCACCTCACCTTCTGCAGTATTTTTCCATCAAAGGCTTGCAATAGTTGCCTTTCAGCTTGCTTGGAGTTTAGAGGAACTCCTAGATATTTAACAGGAAGATTGGCCATGCTTAAATCCAGACATATCCAAGATAGCTGTAAGTTGCTCACCAAATATTCCTGCTGTATAAATCTCAGTCTGCATGGGATTTAGCTTAAGGCTAGACATGTGGTAAAACTCCTCAAAAAGCAACAAAATCTCTCTAATTCCTTCAGGCTTGTGATCCAAGAAGCTAACAAGATCATCGACATAACATAATAATAGCAAACCATCCAATTTCTGCAAATTGAAATGTTTTTCTAAGAATGAAGTAGATCAAATTATAGATAAATTTATCTTTAACACTTAAAATACATTTGCATGTTTTGAAGCCAATGATTGAATACATATCTAAAAGGTGAAGATATGGACATGGTCATGAGAGAATTATATCTAACCCTGACCAAGAAAACCTAATAAGCGTTTGCTTCGAGGTCTAAAAGAGCCAAATTCCATTCCATCTCTTCTTTTACTCTTGTTTTTTATGTCCCTTGTTCCTCTTTCTCTCAGGTCAGAATTGATGGGCATATAATTTGTTAAAAATGTCTTCTTGAAGAAAGAAGATTTTTACTGAGGTCCACAGCAGCATCGCAAGCTGTTTGGGTAGCTAAAATTGTCATACACTCGCATTGGCATTGTCCAGAAATCTGGAAGTCAAGTGCATCAAGTGGTCTTCATATAAAATAGCAAACAGAAAAGGTGAGGACTTGTAAGATCTCCATCTATCATTGGTAAAGTGTAATTAAGATCAAACAGAACGTGACCTTGGCAATGCACCTAACCTTTAAGCATCAAAAGCAGTCCCCAGGTATCCCCTTGAAGATGAATAATCTATTTGCTAAAACATAGAAGACGAATCCTCATATGTGCATGGTAGCCACTTGGATCATCGTTCAATCTGTTGACCGTTTCAAATTTTCACATAGAAAATGAAGAAAGTTGTACGGTCAATTGTTAGGTTCATTTATCGAGGTCTTGCGGGGGCAGATTAAGTGCTAGCGTTTTATGGTTTACAAAGAAATTAGAAAAATTAGTGGCAGTTCTGTGATTTCACCAAAGGGTGATCCCAAAATTTCAAGAATGAACCTATATAATTTCTCTTCCTCACCCGTAGCTAGTACCTACTCCAAGACGATCGCACACTTTTCCTTGCTCTGCTCATTTGTGTGTGTGAGAGAGAGAGAGAGAGAGAGACAGAGAATGGCTGGATATGGCTATGGTGGGCAATATGGAGCTGGGGGTGGTTACCCACCGCCAGCTCAGCCGTACGGGAATCCATTCGCGGCACTGACGCCATCGTCCTTTCCGTCGGGCACCGATCCAAACATGGTCGCTTGCTTCCAGATGGCGGACCAAGACGGAAGCGGCCTGGTTGACGATAGAGAGTTGCAGAGAGCTCTTTCGTCTTACAACCAAGGCTTCAGCATCCGCACTGTTCGCCTTCTCATGTACCTCTTCACTCGCTCAAACACCAGAAGGATTAATTGGCCTCTCTCTCTCTCTCTCCCCAACTTCGAAAGACCCTAATTTTGTACCTAAGTTGTCACACATTGAATGATGCTTTATTCGAGGAGCCAGATCCATGGTCAAATTGCCATGAAATTAGTAAATTAGTTACAGTGAATATGCCCAGTAATGAAACTATTGAGTTAATTATGTAGCACTTAGCTATAACTTCCCACAATGATCAGAGAGCCAGTAGCTCTGCACAAAAATCTAAAGTTATAACCTCCCGTTTATTTGGGTTTCTCTTTTTTAAGTGTGCGACAAGTTTAACTCAGTTTTGCATTGAAATGCTTAATATTTTCCAGGGCCAAGGAGTTCACAGGACTGTTTAACTGTATTCAACTGTGGAAGGTGAGAGCCCTAATCTCTCATAATCTTTGATCAGATCTTCTCATCTGTAATTATAATAAACGAACAATTGTTCAGGGCACATTTGAGAGATTTGACAGAGACATGAGCGGGAAAATAGATGGGCCAGAGCTGAGAGAGTCACTCTTGAGCATGGGGTTTTTGGTGCCACCAGTAGTGGTTGACTTGCTGGTCACTAAGTATGACAAATATGGAGATGGAAGCCGGGCAATTGAATATGATAACTTCATCGAGTATGCTCCCTCCTATATCTTTGTTAAATATGTACGTTCCATTTCGATCAGGAATAATTAAAGATTTACTTTCTTTTCCATGGTTCTGTTCCATCCAGGTGCAGCCTCATCGTCAAGGTAATTTCCAATACAGAAATGACATACCTAAGTCCGTGACATATATACGATTAGTATACTAACGTCTTCCTTAATCTCTACTATTAGGGTCTAAGCGAGAGATTCAAGGAGAGAGACACGATGCTTTCGGGTTCAGCAACATTCACTTACGAGGCCTTCATGCTCGCCGTCTTGCCCTTCCTCGTTGCATAGAGATCAGTGTGTTTGGAACCTGGCATATTTGAGAGTTATGATCGAGAGTTGTTGCCAGTGTGATCTTCAGATTTCCTTTTCTTTCGATACTTTCGTCGCTATTTCTGGCAATAAGGTAAATTGCAATGGCTCCAATGGAGTTAGCTCCAATTTGCGAGTGTAACTGAGGTTGACGTGGGGCATACTTTTTTGTCATGCAGTTGATTTCAATATTATTCGGGATATAATATATGTATGTGTCTAAATATTATGCGTTGCAAATGAACTGCCTCTAGTGTGTCTTAACGCAAAATTAAGGACATCCATTCCTAACTATCATTCAAAAAGAAATCAACCCAGCCCAAGTTCTTTGGTTGTGACAAGACTAATACGTTTAAAGTTCTTTACAGTACCTTATCTCTACTTAATTTGTTAGCGGGTTCTTATTCTTAAACTTAAATAACCCAAACGAATTACCAAGTTCAGAATCCGCCTCGTGGCCTGATTGCCTCTCTCTGAAACCCTAGGTCAGGAGTTTAGAATTTGGTAATGAGAGATAAGATGGTATTGCAATTCCACTAAATTCAATATTTCATATATGCAATGACATTCCAAGATCACATTTACGATGTGTGTAATGACACCGTACTTGAATATTTACCCATTTTACAATTAAGTATATAAACTTATTTCCATTCAATGTAGTCTGCCTCAATTTGAGGCCTTCACTAAAATTGCAAACAAAAAATGCTAATATGTACACTAACGCCATTAAATAATCATCAATTCCCTGCATTGGCATCTAATATGGCCTCTCGAGATGATGTAATGTTAGCAAAGACATATCGGACAACTATGATCGTCTAAGCCAGCAAGCCCTCTTTCTCCTCATCATCCAACACTTAAATGAAGATGACGATTTGTTTAAATAAGCAAGCCACATCAGCAATTGTACTTAACTTATACTGAATAAGCGAGCTTCAACAACAATATCACATGATATGGTAATTTTATTAACTGATGTTGACACCTAAATTTTAATAACACATTTAGATATTCATTGCATAGAAAATTAGAGATTGATCATATACACTAACAAAAAAAATTAGTTAAATTGCATATAAATATTATGTTGGAGTTAATGGACTAAAGGGGGTCCGAGTTTATTGGAATTATTTGAACTAAATCCGGGACGCAAATTTCAATTGAGCTCGTTAAAGATAAATAAGATTGCATATGCGTGGCACATGAGGAATTATAAAATTGGGAAGATCGCTTTATTTGATTGGATTAGGAGGAGATAAAAGATTTTATCATTAGAATTACATGCAATATATCTGATTGATGCAAACTAGGAAAGGTAGGGGTGTCTTGTTTTTAAAAAAAATTCTGGAATTAAGTTTCAGAAAGGAGGTTGGCAATATACAATAAAAAAGAAAAAGGACACAAGAGAGCACACATATAACAAAGGAAAAAGAAAAAAAACATACACATACAAGCTCTCTCTCCTACGGCCCCCTGGAAAATTCCAACTTAGAAGTTGAGATGTCTACATATCCAAGAATAGTTTTCCAACGAGAAAGTTACCAAAAAAAGTCATATATCTATTATATTTGTGCCAATTGAGTCTCAAACTTTTTTTTTGGTCAATTGAGTCAAAAACATTTTGCATTTATACCACCCACTTGGGTGGCGTTGCTGATTCGCGCTCTTTTCCTCTTGCAAAAGGTCGAGAGTTCGAATCCCAACTTCGTCATAGGGTGACTTACCTGGTTGCATGTGTGTAGTAGCTAGCACGTGCGGCCCCCAGGGTTTACTCCCCTAGCTGTTAGCGGGGTGCGGGGTTCCCTGGGTCATAAAAAAAATATTTTGCATTTATGGTAGTTTGGTTTATCTAGTCAATTTTAGTTGGCTAGCACTAATGTTGACAATTTTTAATATTATTTTTCCTTATTTTTTCTTTTCTTTCAATTTCTTTTTTTTCCCTTCTTCCTTTCCTTCCTCTATCTAGTCGCTAGACCTTGGTGATCGGCGAGAGGCTAGGGCTGGCAAGATTAGCCTTGCCATGGTTGGGCAAGGCAAGCCCTCTCCATGATTGGGTGAGGTCGACCTTGCCATCGCTGGCTAGGTTGACCCTCGCTAGATTTGGTGAGGCCTCACCTTGCCCAATGATGGCAAGGTCAGCTTTGCCAATGGCTTGCTAGGGTGACCTTGTCGACCATCACCTTTGGCTCATTACAGTGGTTAGGCGACTAGTTGAAGGAAGAAGGAAGGGAAGAAGGGAAAAAAAGAAGAAAGAGAAAGAAAACAAGAAAAAGAGAAAATAAAAAAATTCAAAAAAATTAAAATATTATTAAAGATTGTTCATGCTAGTGTTGGTTATATCATGTTAGCACGGATTAGTTAAAATTTAAATTGGTAATTTTGATACAAATGAAAAAGTGTTAGACTCGATTGGTAAAAAAAAAATTATGATTAAATTGACATAATTACAATACACTTAATGTATTTTGACACTTCTCATAATACCAGCCGGCGAATTTGCGGAAGTGGCAAATGCCGTCCCTTATTTTAATTGATCATATTATGGACACACAAAGTATGAAGAATTCACTTGGCTTGTGCTTTATAATTGAAACATAAAAAATAAAAGAAGTCTGAAAATCGCGAGTCGGTACGAGAATAATTAATTAAGTACTGCATTGTCCCATCATACAAAGAATCTAAATGGAAGAAAAACGAGGCAAAATATGTATTGGCGGATCCACATGGTTCGTTCTGCTTAGGGGCAAGTAAATAATCATGCGTTCACACTCGCAAAACCAGAAGCAGGACCCATCGTATTTGAAACCCTTGATCCTCGGTCCCCCATAACTTTTCGTGTTCACACGTGATTTTGAGTTAAATAATATGGGACATGTGTGACAGCCTGAGGCCAAAGTAGCGATGATTTAGGGTTTCTCTAGCATTTGCGACGTTTATGAGCTATTCATATGTACATCACTATCTAGACCTGTCAAATGGGTGGATCGGATTGGGTTTAGGTTGAGTCGAAAATGATTCGACTCATATCGACCCATTTAACCTATTTTGATCCATATTCATGTAATATAGATTTAGTGATCCATATCCGACCCAACACATATCCGACCTAACCTGTATTGCTAAAAACTATTATTATTCATTCACTCTAAGCTTTATGTTAAATGAATAAAACTTCAAATCAAATTAAAAAAATATAAAAAAAATAGTAAATAAAATAAAAAATGTAAAAAACCTATAAATTGAAATATTTTTAAAGATTTTCACAAATTAAATATATTTTTGTAAAAAACCTATAAATTGAGACGAGGTGGAGGTGAGCGGCGGAGTGTCGCGGTCACTAGTAGGTTACTACCATTCACCGAGCTTGATGTTGACTCAAATAAAAAAAAACATGTTTTACAGTTGGGTTAAAAATGGATTAAAAATGGGTCGAAAATTACTTATACATTCTATAGTTTGGTTGAAAATGAGTTGAAAATGGGTCACACATTCTGACCCATTAAGATAAAACATGACTCACAAAATGGGTCAATGACCCATCTTGACGCTCCTAGTTTTTCCTAATAACTCACTTAACTCATATTTGACTCATATTTAACTTTCACTTGACTCATGTTTGACTCATGTTTAACTCATTTAACTAAAAGTGAGTCATAATATGGATTTATGACCCATTTTGACACATCTATCACTATCTTTCTTGCATTTCTTTATTGCTATTGTTGTCTTAGTCCGAAATAATACCATCAAGATGTTGATTCCGATAATTCAAAACCTTTATCCATAAACCGTTTGAGGTCTTATATGGATTGATTATGAATTCATTCTGATAAATACTCTACTACGTCCTTTGGAAGAAGCAGACGCTTAAACATATTCATTTTTGTAATTCTCCTACTAAGTAAGGTGAAAACGATGATAGTCATAAGTCCAGTCATGATACATCCAAAGTCTTCATTTGATGATTTGTAACTTTACTAATCAGCTCACTTCACTTTCTGCATTCCGAGGTTTTCATACCTTATAAATCCGCACGAAGGTTGCATTTCACTGAATCACCCAACGTCACAAGATGACCCTTATGTACTCTAATCGAAGAAAAAAAATTGGGTCACGGGTTGCAAATGCACCCGGTGGATAATATAATGCTCGTTTTTTGGTCTCACTCATCACAACAGTATAAACGATATATAGCATCTACTATATAGTAGTCCCATTTATTAAGCAAGTACATATGGAAGAACAAATTCCACACAATAGTTCGTTTCAATAGATATGAGTTCAAGATTATAGCTGATTTTAAGGTTAAATGTGTGCAAAAGGCATACGCCGTTTGAGAAAACGTAATTTCACACCATATGGATCCACTTTTATTAGCCAGTACACCGTCGAAGGACTTTATTTGTTGAGAAGCACGACCGACATTCCTTGACGGCCATGAAAATCTGGCATCAAATGCAACGAACGATGAAGTGATCTTGCAGTTTGCAATCAATAATTTTTGTGCCTTATAATGGAATAAAGAATAACAAGTAATATGAATTGTATCCATTTTTCTTTTTCTCGTAATATGCAAGGCAAAGCAAAATACTTACTGCTATGTACCGGCGGTTTCATGCGCAGCCAAAAGATAGGGCTTTGGTCGCAAGCTTAGTTGGAGATGGATGCGTTCAGGTATCGCATCTTTGTCCGGCATTGCTTGATCGCTAACCTTTCTCATTTCCATACTCGAACTAGTTTCTGCAGAAAACTAAGACAGAGGAACCAATTCGAAGTATTCTTAAGTTAGGAAAACCATCGAGTCCAAGGTTCAAGTATTACAGGGAAACAACATGATTCTGATATGGGGAAACCCTATCTTAGGAGTTTGAAAGTCTTCTTCAAATAAATACTTCTTATTGTTTGTAGAAGCATGATATCCCTATCAATGGAAGCCCTTGTGTGAAGCATGTGAGTTCGCAGTTTTCTTTCCATAAAGACAACGCCACTCATGGGGTGATTGGTTTTCTTTCCAAAAATACTTCTAATTGTTTGTGAACACGTGCAGTGTTCATGGAGATTGAACCCCGAACCTAATTAAACACCGCTTATGGGATAATTGAATTTTCTTTTTCGATCTTGCTCATCTTTCCGATATACATATTTGTCTAGTGCTCACGGTGATTGAATCCCAGACCTGGTCCCCCTTCCCCCTAAACCCTTCACCAACAAAGTCGCATGCCTGTTGGCAGGGTGATTGGATTTGCATGGACAGAAACGACGTGCTCTAAAAGTACCTAATAGTCTCTCTTTATCGAGATAGAGATCCCATGTGGGAAAACCTTTTTTGCATCCGTATACACCTCATCCTTTGATCATAGGGCCATGCGAGATCTATATTGACTTGTCTATTTTGTGAGAATTAATTCAAATATTAACCTTTATTTTGCCCCATGTGCAAGGTAAACAATTCCTTAATTGATCTATGGGCTTTCAGGAAAATGCACGTACCTCCCCCTTAATTTCTCTATGATCTCCACTTATGACTCTCAACTTCTTCTGCAATTCCACATTTTCTTGTTCATTGTCATCAACCTGCAACCCCGCATTAAATCAATTATCTACAAGGATGAAGCAATTCTAATTTAGGATAACATGAGAGAGAGAGAGAGAGAGAGAGAGAGAGAGATGATATTTTTTTCGAAGTGAAACCTTTCTCTTTAGCTCCCTCATATCTTCCTTGAAAGTCTGGTCCTATGTAGATGAACAATAACAAATTATCGTAATCACATTACACAAAAGCATGCCGAGGATAAATTAAATAAAACGAATCAGGATATTTCTTGCACAACAAATGACAGGATCTTCGCATATATTACCTTCCTCGAGCGGACATTCTTCAAACCCATCTCTAACACATTTTCCAAGTTTTTTAAGTCCTCCAAACTCAGTTTCGAAAGGTCTTCTCCCGTCAGTTGCCTGTGTACTTGAGGATAGTCAAATTAGCTGCAGATGCTCAATTTTTTGACGCAATATTCAGGAAACATGGTAATCGCATGCATTGTTCTTGGGCCGAGAACCTCTGAAACAGTTTCAGGAGCAAGCTTGATTTTTCGCACGTGACTTTTGGATTACCAATAGAAGAGTGAACACTTGTTTGGATTTATATGTTCAGACGTGATCCGTATGATACTAATCATTACCTCATTTCTCCGTGATCAACAGACTAAAACAACTAAAACAATAATTCTAATCCCATGAGCCTCCGGTTAGGAAAAGGTCATATTTGTTAACTGCACGCACGTTCACTAATAGTTACTTAAGACTTCAACTCTAGACAACATTGATAATGGCATCCATTCGTGCATTTACAATGTCTTTCATCTCCTTTGGGTTATCATTATACTTCAAAGTAAATTTGGGGGACAAAAAATAACATTTAAGATAGTTTTTCAACATTTAGAATAAAGCTTACCCAGGTGTAGACAAGAATTTCTACCCGAGGTTGCCTTACTATGATTTCCCTCACTTTAGAGTGATTCTAGTTACATTGAACTCTCACGTGCAAGTTGCATTGGAAATAATACATGAAATTTAACAACCATGGTGGACACACATGCAAAATAAACTGGGATAGAACCCAACTTTGATACCATGTTAGAAAATCAAAACTTAAAAGTATAAGTCAATAGGTAAAAAAAAACCACATATATGTAAAGATTATACAGAACCCAAAATCAAATGAGATGGGATATTAAGAAATAAATATTTAACTACTTGTAGTATTAGCGAACTTTAGCTTGTATAGATTATTGAAAATTCTGACTATATGAGGGTCATTTCCAAGTTCAATTAATCCTTGGTTCGATGGAAAATGCAACTTGTAATCAAGTAAACAGAAGATGCACCTGTTGTAATTCTGCAGACATTTCAGCCGTTGCATCGAGCTCTCTGTCTCCTTTTTCAAAGCCTAATGGATTAAAATTAATGCACACAATTAGACTCGTGCAAATGATTATTAGTTTTTCATGCGGTACATTAATCTTTAATAACTCTCTAACCCTTTAAACTCACATTTTTACTCTAAATAGTACAAATCTAGCTCTCTTCCTTTTGCTTGAATGTCTATGATACAAAAATTGGAGGAGCTAGTAGAAAAGAAAGAGACTTTTAAACAATATAAGTATAAAATCACACAATTTATGCATTTGTCTACTAGTTTAAGCCTTTAGATAATGAGGAAGGAGTTAGTATCGAAGTCGAGTTCTAATACTTTCTGCTTCCTTTCTTGGAACAGATTATCTTGTTCATCTTATTTTCCATTCTTCAATTTCAAGTAAATCCTCGTTCTGTTTGCACTAAGTGGGAATGCTTTAAGATTAACATTTCCTATATGTAAGCTTCATCCTGCCTTATGTACTTGCATCATGCTCTACCTAAATGTCCCATAGAATTTTTCACATGATATTGGAGATAGAGGTCATAGATATAGTTATTGAATATCAAAGTCGCACAACTCTGATAATACTTTCACAAGAGAAGCTCTCAAGGAAGGAGATGAATACAATACTTTTCTTGCTGAAATGTCTTTTCATTTACCATACGATTAAACCGACTACAAGACTCGTTTTTATATGTAGGCTTAAAACACGACTCTTGACATACCTTAAACATATGAAAAGACATGTGTAAATAAATAGTAATAAGGGCACTTTAATATGTGTGCCGAAACGACTTTCATCGGAAACAGAATAGTCTTTCGACCAAAAACACGAAGAGTCATGAGAGATAGGCGGTGATATCTTCAATAGTCAAATATATAGAGACTGTCATCAATTTACATCCCTTATCATAACTAACTTATAGTGATTTAACCTTCGGCCAAGTCCCAACATGCACATCCCTGGAAAAACTGAGTGAAATCATGCCTCCATTAATTACCTTAATCTTTTAGAAGGATTTACAATGATCTCACAATGAATACGAAAATCATACATGTCTCACGATAAGCTGTTTTAACATCTGGAGATGTAATATAAGATGTTTTCGCAAATTTAGGTCAGATAATTGTTTGGGTCTTCTCCATCATTAACTAGCATTTCTTCCTCGTTCAAGAAATTCCATGGGCAAGCTTTTAGCGTGACTTAAAGTTGAACCTCCAATTCGGTCAAGCAAATGAGAGCACAAAAGAAATAATTAGCCATCGCTAGTAAGAGACAACATGTGAGATTTCACTAGGTGTTTGGCATTTACCTGGATCTCCGCAGCAGTCATACATTGTTGCTGGTTGTCTCGCTTCATTTTGTTATAACGCTCGATAACTGAATCAACGCTAAAGAGAAAACACAAGAACAATTTCAAATGCTGCATGAGAATTCAAGAACAGATTTCTTGCAGGATGTCAAGTTAATAAATTGGACGAGGCACATCCTTCTTGTATAGACTCGTTTGTACTATCCAGTCATTTGCAATCCCCCCGCATCTATATTGGATCGTAAGCAAACAGATTCTGAGCAATGAAAGACTAGACATCGAGCTTGAAGAAATTTTACTTCTGTGACAATTTTCCAGAAGAATTGTTCTTTTTCTTCTCAAATTCTAAGTTTTATGACAAAATGAAAATTCCCTCAGTTTCGCCAGCACTTTCAAGTGGTCCAAGGTAAATTGAGATTCGCAACTAGTCGATGAAACTCAATTTTTTGCAATACTTTTCCCCCATATATTATTATAATAGAGAATTACGTAAAATGATCTGGCTTTGTTTCTCAAGAAAACAGATGAATCTTGTTGAAATGATTGAACGGGCTAAAAAATCAAAATATTTTTAAGCTCGAGATTCAACTGTTTTGATCTCCATCTCGACTAGAGGATGCAATTAATTTGACTGAAAAGGGAAGTATGAACCACCAACGGATTTCATCTGTCCAATTTTTCCTACCAAAATTGTTACATCTTTTCTTCTCTCTTTATCGGGCACCAAGAAAAGTTTGTTTGTTGATGGGGAGGGGGAGAGAGAGAGAGAGAGAGAGAGAGAGCTGACCTGGTGCTTCCGTAGTCATAAAGCTTACCAGTGCAGGAGAAGATGATGACACCAATCTCAGCGTCGCAAAGAATGGAGAGCTCCTTTGCCTTCTTCAGTAGCCCAGTCCTTCTCTTGAAGAAAGTCACTTGCCTGCTCTTCGTGCTAGTAATCCTTCGGATCGCGATCTTCCCCTTCACCATCTTCGCTTCTCACCAATTGTAAACAGATCTTTCCAGATCAGAAGGGATGACGGTTCTTTTTCCAGAAAAGATCAGAAAAAGTGATGAAAAGCTGGCTGAAATGAAAGATGATGACCAAGAACAGCGTTTCAATGATGCCCTTGCGATATATGACCTTCAAGAAACAGAAGAAGACAACGTGACTTCCAATTCTTGGTTAGGTCTTAAATGGAGGCGTTCCTTTTGATGGGAGATTGAAAGAAAGTCGTCGGTCGCCTTGAAAATGGCCTCTTCAAGGTGCTGTTCTTCGTAGTTAAGGCTGCGATTTGATGGGGGTCCCCGATGAAGGGGAGTGGAGGAATTAAAGGGAAAGTAAATTATTATAATGTTTGCGAGTGTTTTTTTAATGAGACTGTATTAGGTATCACAAAGCCCATTGTTTTGAGGCTTTTGCATGAGCATGATATTAGGTGAGGTTTATACTTCTCATTGACATCATGGTACGGAAGTCTCTGTAGCCCGAGTGCTATAATCTTGAATAAGCATCTTGGATTTCATGTAAGATAAAGCACATCAGTATACAATATTACTTCATCTAAGAGAAAGTGAAACAAAATGTTGTAGTGCTAGAGAAAATTGACACACAAATGTATAGTGTATATTTTTTACCAAGGCAATGAATGTAAAAAAGTTTGAATGGTGTATTAGTGAGGTGCCAAACACCCCAAGTGTTGCGCAAGGGAACACTTGAGTGCTAAAAGTTCTGAAAGATATACTTAAGTGCAAAAATCGGAGAAAAATATATCATTTAAGTGCCAATGACAAGTAATTTTGGCTAAATTGCCTATGTGGCATTTTCGTTAACCCTTCTCAACAATGGTGGGGCGGTGGCAGCAGTAATGGCCTCCATAGCCCTTGCCGAAGCTGTCTTCTTTGGGGCCAAACTGACGTCTTTTTGCACTATCATTATTGAGTCAGTTTTCCAGCGAGCCACGTAGACTACTTATATTATTAAAATAAGTCACGTCGGATTTCTAGGTACCCTAGCTGAAATTGTCACTTAAATGTTGTAAATTTTTTTAATAAAAAAAAGCCACTTAAATGTATCTTTTGAAATTTTTGATACCTAAGTGCCATTCTATGCCCAATTTTGGCACTTGCGCTATATACTTCTGTCTATATAAGTGTATTGGGTCTTAAAAAACACGTGGAGTATTAGGCTTCGTTCGTTTCACGGAAAATAACTTCCAGGAAAACGTTTTCCGGATTTTCCGACATTCGTTTCACGGAAAATAAATTCATTGGGGAAAACATTTTCCATGAAGGAAAAAAAATCTTCTAAAGTGAGGGAAAATGTTTTCCACTTTTGAAAAGTGGAAAAATTTTCCACATTCACTTTCTCTTATCTTACACTCTCCATTGGTTCTCACTTCTTTCTTTTATTTTTAGATTTTTTTATTTTTTTCATAAATTCGAATTTTTTGTTATTTTTTAATAAAATCGATTTTTTATTTTTTATTTTTCTTTATTTTTCTGTCTTTCCTTTTGTTGTTTTTCTTTTTCGGCCGGTTGTTGGCCACGGCAACGATTGGTGACTGACGACGGGCGAGCCGAGCTCACCAGATCGGCAACGCCCGAGCGACATAAGACGGAAACTTATTTCCAAATTTACCCCTTTTTAAAATAAAAAATTGTAATCCTCTCTTCCCTCGCTTCACGAACCCAGTGCCCTCGTACTTGCCTCTCTTTGCTCCCTTCAAAACGATCGAATCCCTCCTTTTTTAAAGTAGAACAAAGTCAATCACTTGCCCTAATTGGTCGATCTCCCTCACTCAGCTTTTGCATGGCGTTGCGCTTCTTCTTCCTCCTGGTAGTTCAACTACTTTCCGAATTGAAGCTGCATAAATGTCGATCTGCGAGGCTCGAGCCTCATTGCCTTGAGCTCACCTTGCAAGTGAGCTGATCATGCGAGCTCGCCAAAGGTAGGTGAGCCTCGAGCCTTGCTAGCAAGGTGAGCTTGAGGCATGGTCGGCGACCGGCCAAGGAAGGAGAGAACACAAAATAAAGAAAAAAAATAATTTAATAATCTATTTTTAAAAATAATAAATAACGATTTTAAAAAATAAAATAATAAAAATTATTGAAAAAGAGTTTATAAAAGAAAATATTTTCCCAAGCGAACAACGGAAAATATTTTCCACTTCAAAATCAAGTTTTACCCGAACACCAGAAAATAATTACGTTTTCCTGGAAAATAACTTCTTGGAAAATATTTTCTAGAAAAGTAACATTTTTCGTGAAACGAACGGAGCCTTAATCAAATGAGAGAATGTTGGGGTATGGTTCATACTCTCCATGAGAGTCCTGCTCAAATTTTTGTCTTCATCACCATAGCGTATAACAGAAAGATGCGGGGGTGCTAATTATAGTTGAATCATCTACTAGATGTAGCCCTAAATTCGAGAATGAATCGGGATAAATTCTTATGTCTCCAATTCTATTTCTTGCTTTTACTATTTATTTTCTTGTGATTATGCGACAAATCCTGATAGATGAAACCATTACCATGGGAAAAAAAAAACATTAGAATGGGGCAAAGAGAGATGAAGAGAGGTGTCTGTTTATATGCGAACTAAGATCCACTTACCCCATACACCTCTTTTCAGTATTTGATTCATACAATTAATTATGAAAAAGCATTAAGTTTGGGCATCTTTTGAAATTTGAACATTTGATGGACTTGTAGCTGGACTAACATATGTTCTATTCTCAATGGATATATACTTAATCCAATAAAACAACTTGTGCAGGGCATAATATGGCCATTGGATAAAGTATATATTAAATTTGGTACAGTGATTTTAACAGTTGTGTGGCTTTTATATGTTCCCAAAAGGGAAAGCCGAATGATTAGTTGATCCTACTCGGGGGAGATGCGAACTTGGTTCTGCAATTCACAATCTTCTACTGTATATGGTCAAAGCATTATTTAGTAATCTTGCAATTCTCAAGTCATGGATAAAATATATTTCTTCAATTAAAGCAATATGTTCTAGCCAAAAAGAAGAAGAAAAGCCACGGTATTCTCGATACATGAAATTCGAAAGAATATATACTGATTTGAATCTTTCTTGCGACCGTACTTCAGCTTTATAGAGATCTACTCTAAATTGGATTTTAGATAACCATGAAAAGCATACGAAAAATGAAATATATCTGAGTTAAGATTTTTGTGTTGACGGCACAATTAGAGGTTGTAAAAATACGTCAATATCTTTAATTCTTGATTCAATATATACACTTAAAGTTCAGTCATTCAATGCATCTAGGATCAGGACGCATGAGCCTATCCCTTTGGGATTCCTAGTTCAAACATAGAACCGCCTATCTTTTGATGTCTCTAGAACTTGTAGCATGCATTATTTTTACTAGGGGTGAGCACTAGTCCCAAGTTGAATTGGAAACCGAACGAAACTGGTAAGTTTTGGGCAATTCTCATGGGAATCAGTCCAATTTCCAATTCAAAAGTTTGGAATTGGGAAAAACTAGTTGAGTTTCCAATTCCTAAGGAGGAACTAGACCGAACGAGCCCAAAATATTATCTTCTTTTTTTTATGCAACAAAGGGCAAACCCACACTTAGGTATATATTATACATTCATCTAACAATTTTAAATTTTAGAACAATGGCATAGTTTTAACAAAATCTCACAATGTTATAGAGCAGCAAAGGACAACCGTTTTGGACTTATTATGATCGTCATGATACTTGACTATCATAACTCAACAAATCAAATTAAATTGAATCTTTCGAAAAGTCAATACATGTGCTTGAACAACGAATTGTAATAAAAGATGGATGATATAAAAATGACGAAGTAGGTACAGACCACGACAGGAAACAATTTTGAAATCCATCTCTAGCGTCCAATAATATCGATTTATTTCTAGGCAGTAGACTTATGCGATCAGTTATAGTTGAGAGAGTCCATCCAATGATGACAAAGATTATTGGACCATTTCCAAGGAAAAGAAACTAAATACTCTTAATTAGTAGAAAGCAAAAAAGTATTGGTCAACTTGAGCCCTTGATGTAAGCTTCATAAGAATTGAAGGAGTACCCAGCACAACTACATTAAACAAACACAAATGAGAGACAGAAAGCAAAAAATGAAAAAGAGCATTTTGCACTTATTAAATCGCGCATCTAAGTGAAACTATTATAAAGTGACCTTATAAACTATAGCATAGGAAAGGTACTTCTAAAAGAATGTCCATGCATGTGGTAGCACCACTTCCTAGCGAGCATCAAATTGGTGGTTACACCATAGAATAAATAACATCATTAGGATTTGGCTTGTTCATAGATATGGCGGGTCACTCATCACCAAATTGTTCCAACCTGAATGCTATAGAACCTCTTAGCAATCATTCAAGGAGGACAACATGATTGCTAGGATTATCAAAGAAATTCAAGTCACAATGATAGATGGTTAGTATAAAATATCAAGTGCGAACACATTGTGGAATATTTCGTCTGTCATCATGCATTAATTGATAAAACAGCGGATCCTTGGAATTTCCACTGCGTACCGTATCAAATGTGAATGCTAATATTTCAACGTGAGTTATCTCTGTGTCCTTTGGTTCATCCATTCATTTATCAGCGCATTATTCTAGATGTGCTTGGTTAGTATTTAATTAAATACGCGGCATTTCGATATCCGTCCTGTCCATGTCTTATGTGCTTTACCCATGATCCGCTCGAGCGAGCACAAAGAACAAGAACGTGCTAAGTGCTTTGAATATTATATTGGTAATAGTAGTTAACTAATTATGTCCGAGTTTAATTGGGGAAAATTAAAGGGTTGTCTAAGTTGTGACAAAATTCTTGGGGACTTCATTGCGGCGTATGTCAATAAGGCCACGTCAATGATAGACATTGGGCCACGGTGTAGTAAGCCGGCCCAGAGTATCAACTTAGTAAACTGCAATGTTTTCTTCAGCACGTTAACGGACTAAATGCTAAACGAAACCCGGGAAAATTGAGTGATCTGATTGGTGGTCGCGCCGGATTCACGTGGTTCCTTGGTTAGGGAATTTGGAGCGGTCATGGAAATATCTGATTAAATTTTACGAAATGTTGCTTTGATAGTTTCTTCTCTCTCCAGAGGCTCGCTTTCTCCTTGACGTTGACTAACATAATCACCTAGAGAGGGTAAATAGATAATTTTAATAAATCTTGACGAAATATTACAAAATTAAAGAGCCCAGCTTGATATAAAAGTGATCGGGTAAAACAAAAGGTTGATATAAATATATACTAGTTAAATCAAGTAGTGCAGTGCAAAGTTTCTTTTGGATATTAAATGGATATGATTAGAGAAATAGAGAATAATGCACAAGAACTTGTAGTGGTTTGGCTTGGTCTAAGTTTATGTCCACTTTCTCAAACTAACAGTTTATTGGTTGGATTAAATTAGTCCATCATTGAGAAGTTATAGTAATAGGTGCTACTTATATTCAAGGACTTCTCCTTGGGCTAGGTGTTGCTTATATCCAAGCACTTAGGTCTTACTATCTCACACCTAAGTTCAAACTATAGTTCTGTCAACACTTTTCAAAAGATTACCATATTAAGCTCGTAGAAGATAATTGAAAAAGGATGCAAAACTCTATTGAAATTTGGAATTATGAATTCTCGATATTTCTCTTTGTCACCTTGGTCTTCTTTTATACTCCTTTCATCCAAGCTTCTCGTTAGACAATTTTCAAGATCAATTTCCAATCTAGCTATTGGACAATTATAGAGAAGATAGGGTAGCTATTGAGGTTGATAAATAAGAATTCTCATAGATTTGGTCAATCATACAATTAAATCTTAGTTCCCAAAATGAATGTGCTTCCACTACAGAAAGAGTCTTGCCTTCGAGATGATTGACAATCAATCAAGGTATCTCATGTGATTGAATATTTTCATGAAAATAATCTTTAAGATTGATGGAAAATCAAAATCCTCTACATTAGTAATCCATACTAGATCACAAGTTGTTAAGGAATGAGATAAAATATTTCAAAATAATAATCTTGAAGTTCCTGATAATACTACCATGCAAGTTATATAAGTGCTTTGCTTATATCCAACTTTCCAATACACTATTGATATCCAATTAATATGCTGCTAATATCTACTTAATACAATCCATGTAGTAGATATATCTGGCTCCCTCGATATATTCAACTATTTATCTCTAGAAAAATGCCATTCCTATCTAGGCTAAAAGGAAACCATAATCAACATGTTGAAAGTGCACAATCAAGTAATAATCAAGATTGAAATGTGCAAACATCGATTTTAAGAACATTCAAACCCTATTGGCAAAAAAGCTCTAAGGGTTTGTTAAATTTTGAACACAATTTTTTTTATCAAGGATTTTCACACATTTTAAGAGAAAGCTACCCAAAATTATTTTTTAAGCTTTTTATTAATTTTTATAAAAATAAGTATTTTTTAAAAACAATTTTTTATCAAATAGGGACCCACGTCGGATCTCCGGATCCGGTCGGGGTCTCAGGGTCCAGGGACCCAGTCGCATTGGGCTTAGCACATGAGCCTAGTCCGGCCAACCCCAAACCCCTTAAACCCTAAATGAGCTTAGCCTGTCCACTATCCTATTTAAGCCCAGACCAAACCCAAACCCATTAAGCGTAACGAAACCCAAACACATTAAATCCACCATGACTAATCAGCCTAGCCCACGAATCAACTCCCCTAGCCTAAAAATGAGCCAGCCCACGCACAGCAAGCCCGGTCTGACTAGATCTGCAAACCAGGACCGACCCGGCCCCGGCCTGACCAACCCAGTTTGCGGTCTCCCTCCTAACAGCGCTGCGACAGAAACGACTGAGGTGAGTGGCGTCGCTTGCCTTAGTCCGGTTGAGGGCACACCCAAAGCGGCACCCTAGTTGTCCCAGGCTGAGGGCTCGGCCTCCGCCTGGCCGGCTGAGACTTGGCTCGGCCTCCTCACACCCGAAGCTCTGGTAAATGACCACTTTCCTGGTCAAAACGATAATTAGAGTAATCAAATGGCATGCCTAATTATACAAATTTTGATCTTTTGGTATGCCTCATAAGCATTAGAATTCTCTGAAGACCATGAAGTTCTTCATTAAGTTCTGTAAGAGTTCTCATATAAAGTGAATAATGTGATATGAATAGATCCATTTTTTAAAGTCCATCTTACAAAATTGAGGTATTAAATGTTCCTACTAAACGTGATATCGATGAATGATTTATCAGAAAATAACCATGTAATATATGGTGAGGAGTCATCTGATAGAAATTACCAACAAAATTTTACCATAGGCTTACGGAAATGAAAATAAAAAAACCTATGATCAATGTGCGGTACTCCCAAAAAGGACGGAAAAGAACCAAACTGCTCAATCAAAGTTTATCACTGAAATGAAGGCAACCAAGTCAAACCCTAGTGACCATCTCCTTACAATCATAGTAGGCTCACTCGCTCACCTTTACTTTCTACTCCAAGTGCATCTTGATTTTTCAAATTACGAGTGATAAACTAATTGTGCCTAAAACCTCTACATTCCATCCTTGAAGTTGCAGCTATTTAAGGCGGTAAAGGACATGGCGCTGGCCTTCAATAGGGTTGAAGACAACCCTAGGAATAGAAGGATGCAGCGGAGTTGGGGATAGATCCACGTATTTTTGATGTTGTACTGACCTTTGGCCTTCATGTTTTGATTGTCTCCTTTGTACTATTGTACTATCGACCGTGGTACCTTGTCATTCCATGGACATGCTTTGTCTAGTTGAGTGCCTACCGTCTGCCTCGTTTCACATTTGTTGTAAATCTGATAGTCGTTATTATATATACTTACCTTACCAAAAAAAATAAAATAATTGTGCCTAAAAAATTCTCAAAATCTCCAGGGTTAGTATTTGTGATGGTTGGAAACTGGATCTTCATACTCATTAGCCTTGGAATAAAATTATAAGCCCAGATTCTTTTTCAGGGCAATCATCTGTTTACAATTAATTAGGACATAAAATCAATACAGTGAATCTTAGTATAAATCTCCCGTAAAAACCTTAGGTTTTGTCTGGCCGTTGAAGTGAAATTAAAGATCTGCTTGCTCTCATCAAAACTTGCAGCAATCAGTGCTTTAAACTTGAGGGAGCACTGAGGCTAATCATTATCATCTAGAGTCGTGAAGTCGCCTGGTTGAGGTAATCGTAACCTGTCAAAAAGATTTTTGATTTAATGTCTTCTTGAAGAATATCGACAAAGGTAAGGTGTAAAAAGTATTCAGGGCTTGTCAATGTTGGAAGTGTAAAGGAGTGAACTACTCACGCCAATTCTGTGGTCACCGGTGGAGTCGCACTCCTATTTCGACGTGAGGGCCGTCTTGAAGGGGAAGGAATTGGTATATCTGTATCATCTCTGGTGTTAATGCCATATGATGCACGATGTATGTTTGCCTCACTACTAGAACTCCCTTCCCTGTGGATCTGACGCTGAAAAATGTTAAGGTGATCACTAGAAAAAATATAATAAAACATAATTCATGATGTTCACTAATACTGCTTCGACCAAGAAAAAATATTTACTAATACTGCTAGTATGATTCATCCTGTCAAGATAGGCTTAATCTATAGTTCACTCCACATCAAGAAACATATTGCTTATGGCAAAGACCAGCAAATGTCGGCATGCACTGTCAACTTTATGTAAGTTTTCTCATCATTTAAAACAAATATGCTCGTTTATAAGATGAGAAGCCAGTAATGTAACAACATTCAAAACAATATCAGAGAAATTCCGTCTGTGTGCCCCAGTTGTGTGCTTCTGCACATACATAATCGACACCTTCTCCAGGAATTCTCCATTTTCTTTGTCACTAAGATTTACCTTCTCTTGCAGCTCTATATTTTCTTGATGAATGAGGTTTCTCTGCAGTAAATTAATCCAGTATTAGCTAACTTACGGTTGAACTAGGAGAAAGAATAATCGTCATCTATAGCCGAAGTAAGACCTTGCGATGGAGCTCATTAATTTGATCTGTCATAATCTGCTCCTGAATCACAGTACAACATGAGGTGATTACATATATATTGGTGGTTTAACCATAAATGAGATGATAATAATATGTCCAAATGTACTTTTTGAAGGCGGATAGTCGATAAGCTCATTTCTAATTGGTTCTCCAAATTCTGTATGTCCTTCACACTCAAGCCAGAGAGGTCTTCACCCATCAGTTGCCTGCAAGTACACAGATAGCGTCCATATGTGTAACTGCTCGTACTATTAACTCTTGCATTTAGACATCGTTTTCATCATAATATGAGGCATACTATCTATGGAAACAAAACCAAACTTGAGTATGGGTTTCCAGTAATATAATAACAAAACCAAACAAATGAGAAACTTAAGTACTGTAGACTTATCTTGGCTCCAACAGATAAGTCAAGGATATACACAATCAAGAGATATATAAGCACAATCAAGAAAGGTATGGAGAATCTCATAATTATCTCTAACACCAGTGAAGATAGCCCCCCTCAAGTAGGTCGATCTGAGTGAAACTTCAAATAAAGCCATATATACTGGCGATAAACCTCAGTGAGGCTGATTCTAGGGAAGAAGGTCCAGTGGGTTGAAGATTTGGATTTATGTCCAAAGGATCCCAGCTACTAAGAAAACATTTTACTTTGCTATTGATAGTAGACAGGCAGGAACACGACAAGAAGGGCATTTGTGCAAATGAAGACAGGCCTGGGAAGGATTGAAGGATTTGCATCAGAGATTGATGTTGCAATGACGAAAGGTTTGGTCACATCTCGAAAATTCGCCAACCAAGAAGCATATATGCAGTTAATTTCCCCAAAGAAATGTCAATTGTTTGAAACTATATTTGAGTGCTCTATAAAAATGATAAGGAGTTTCAGAAAGTGATCAGAATTTATAAGGCAACCCAACTTAGTTCGGTCGCTTGCCTAACATTGTTTGCTTTTGGTTTTGAAAGGAGTCAAACTAATTTGAAGTAGTGTGAGACCGTGGATGACTACCCAGACACGGGCAATGGGATATGAGAAACATATTTGATGCCTAACATTCCCATCCTGGCTCTAATACCCTTGAAGGCAGCCCCACTCAAGTCCATTGCTAGTGCAATATCATCCTCTCTGGTCAAGACTCACCCACGCTTGCATGATTTTACAATGTGTTGTACTAATTTGAGATTTGCGAGACTTATCTCCTAGCACAATGGCTCGTGCGAATGACGTCAAGTCAAAGATACATCTAATGCCTATAAATTGATAAGTTAAAACCAAACATATGTGCATGGCAATTGAGAAGTGATAGAACGTGAAAAAAATACGACTTTTGAGGCTTTAAGTAAAGTCTCCAATTAAAAGCTGCTGAAGCACGGTACTGAGTCATAAGTATGGATCAGGTATTACTATTATGAGTCCAGGTAAGCCTAGAGAGAAGAATAATGAACATTGAAGAGAACTGAAGTGGGAGACAAAAGCACCAACAAATTAGAGTGGTAGATGAGAGTATGACCATAAATGTGAGCACCGTAGCCTTAAAAGAGAATCTTACCTAGGCTTGTATTAAAGAGAAATGTTCCAAGAAATATAATAACGTGACTGCAAAAAACATTTTTCCCTAACCATGGTATAACTATGAGCAAAATTTTGCTAACTTTATGCTATCATCCTAGCTTCCTATCTGGATAGAAGCTATTAATTAAACTAAACTAATTGGTTCTTGAAAATCAAAACACTAAAATGTACCTTAATTAGGCAGACTAAGTAGTTCATGACAAGAATTAAGACTTTGCACTTATCCAAATGCCTCTCGACTTTAATTTATTTGCTCCGTTCTACTATACAGATACATATTTGGTGTTTATCCATCAGGATACTAGCATTCGCACTATTGTAGGAAGCTGTCATTGTGACGCTGATGTACCTGTGGTACTCTTGCAGACCTTGGAGTTGACGATTCAAGTTTGCTATCTCTTCTTCTAAAACCTGGAAACAGTAATTAGAGGAATTCCCAGATAACTAATTTAACATCAATGTGTGCTCTCCTATGATAGTGTTGAAGGCTAGGTTCTTTATGTGACATACCTTGGCATCAACTGCTGGCTCATCCAATTCCGGTTGGGCCTCCCGCTTCAGATTGTTGTAGCGTTCGATGACTGAGTCCATGCTGAACACAAACAAGAGTCACTCCAAGAGATCTATACCATAACGATTGATGTAATTAAGAATGATAGACGGTATTTGATGCTCTTTAGGCATATAGAAGATTTGTGGACTTTAGACGATTTCTATTCATAGGAGAAGAAGGAAAAGGAAAATTTGGGAAAATGTTGAAATTCAACTTGCAAACAGTTGAAGCAATGAATAATCATTTTAGTAAGTTTGACCTGAACTGAACATATGAAGCTTCAGTGACACAAGAGAAGAGATAACAAAGAAACTCAAAAAGTTGATCCGATGGTGATGCTCAACTCTAAAACTAGGTCTAAGTCGAAGCTTGTCATCTCAGAAATCAATCCCGACATGGAAGATTGCGCTAGAGTAGCTGCTGAAGCTGCAAGAAGAAGAAGCACATGCACACGTATCATGGTTCGTGTGTGCACGTGTGGGTGTGCGGTCGCGCATGTGCGAGGAAGAGAGAGGGAGACAACGCGAGTCGAATCTATTGATGCACACTGACCTCGTGCTTGAGTACTCATAGAGCTGTCCAGTGCAGGAGAAGATGATGATTCCGACCTCGGCGTCGCAGAGATGCGATAGATCCTTGGCCTTCTTCATCAGGGAGTTCCTCCTCTTGGCGAACGTGATGTGCTCGCTGCTGCTCGATTGCGGATTCATCTCCGTACTGGGAATCTTTCCTCCTCCTCCTTCCTCGATAGACCTCCCCTTCTCTTGCGGCGTCACTCAATACCTCTCGCGGTTATCTTCCTTCAGCAAAAACCCAATTCAGGAAGCGCGATTTTATCGTCGAAGAACGTAGGGAAGAAAAGTGAAAGTCCAAGGAGACATGTTCAAGGAGACGAAATCATCAACGGAATTCAAAAAGGACAAAAAAGCAAAGAAAAAGAGAGAAGTTAAAAGTGCAGTCTTACCTCTGCAAAGAGTACAGTGTTCATCAGAGAGGCGATTCTGAGATTGAAATCTGGGCAGTTTTCTCAGAGTCAAGACAAGAGAAAACCAAAATCGAAGTAGGACTCGTCAGATTTTCAACGTAGAAACTCAAAAGCGCCTTAGCGGTTTTTCTATTACTTCTGTTTCGGGGGCGTGGGGGAGGGGGGGATCGGTGCTCTTGGTCGTGCCTACTCGCGCGAGTACGGTTCGGCGAATCGCACCCGAACTCCACTTGGTAAAACAAGGTCGAGTCAGGTTAATTACCAGAAAACGACATCAACCAAATTACTAGAAAACAACATCCGATCGATTTGGACACATTCCTTTTCCTAATCATCTGATTAAGACCGACTAGACTTGAAAAACGACGTTTTAGTATTTGAGCTCATAAGTAATCATCACAAAGTGGGCGACATATGTAGGTGATTGGCACAATCACCATCTTTAGAGAACATATATCATCTTTTCCAATTTTGTTTCTAGTAAAAAGTTATGCAATTAGTCCTAATGTAGTATAATGTAGTCTAATGTGAATTAGTGAATATAATATAGTTATGGTGCTCACCTTAGTTCAACTTAAGAGTAATGAGTATATTTTTTCGTTGAGTTTTATGAAAAAATTAGTAATAGTGATTGAATTGTTTAGATTTCTCACCCATGTAATATGATATAATCTAGTGTTTATTTGTGCGATACTTGTTCGAATTATTCAGCTCTTTGGTGGAAAAGTTTTGAATTTTGAGTATCTCGCATCTCGCATCAGGTTGGTTATTATTAAAGAAACATCTAAAAACAAAAGAGATGATATAGACATGCAAGTCCTTTTAAAAAGTTTCAAAACCATAGGATGTACTATTTCTGATACGGTGTAAATATCATGGGATAATTTAACTCAGTTCATACTCCTCAAATTGAGAAATCTTAGTTCATGATATAAACCATTGAAGAACTTAGTTTGAGCTGAATAATAAGTTTACTCATACCAACTGCAAATGTTGATTAAAAACTCCAACTAGGGCTTCATGATATGTAACTCGTCTCCTTTTGGCTAGTTTTATGGTAAACATTGCAAGCCCCATGTTTTTCTCCATTTTTAATTGGAGGAAGTAGTTTTCTAATAGTCAAGTTATAAAATTATGGATATCACTTACGTCCATATTTTAACTAAATATAAATGTGGGTAATGTCCAGCTTTGTAAACTCATCAATCAGATGCCTAATTGAATGAATATATCCTCCAACCAAGGATGCAAAAAATATAAAAGTTTCCTCATTTTAATGTTGCATTCAATTAAAATTGAAGTATTCTAATGCTAGTTATCAATAAAATAGTTATAAAGCTAGTTTTAAGCAAGCCAATCTAAGTTTGACTTTCTTTTTATGCCACTGGGATTCTGGGAGAGGACATCTTTTTTTTTTTTCATAGTTTATTTATGAGTCTGGTGAATATAGTAGTTCAAATCAAATTTATCACTTTTGAGAGTTTTGGTAATGTCATAGCAATTTGCATGGCTGGAGCCAATAATGTCTTTGTAACTTTTTGGACTATTTTTCCCGAGCTTAGAACTACTAATTTGGTTGGAATTGCTGAAGATGTTCATAGGTTGAGAGAGTAGTATTGTCAGAAATTTCTGAATCTTCTAACAAGGGAGGTGGTTCAAGATATTGACAGACTTTTCGAGCTCTTATCGCAATACAAAGCCGTTCATATTATAAATCCACTTATAATTGGATAGATAGTAAATTGATGGTCATATTTACAACGAATTGAATCGAACATCTAGGTTTAGGGTCATCTTCTTTGCCAACTTTTTTTTTTTGGTCGAATTCTTTGCCAACTCTTGACTCGCTCTTTTTTTTGGGTGGTAATTCTATATGCAGTGCCTTAGATGAATTGACATCCAAAATGCTTAACTTTCATAACTTGAGATAAGAACTCAGCCCTTGTGCTGGCCTTTACAGACGAGAAGCTAGAGCTGCCCTTAGAAAGCTAAGGACGGCTAACCAAAGGTAGATCTTAGTAAGCATACGATCGGCGACAAGATACAAACCGTAACTAATTTCTCATAAAGACAGAACTTTAAGCCTTTTCAGGGACGTCTTTCTGCCGCCAGAAGTACTGTTTTGCCTGTCACCCGAGGTTTTGATACTTCTTCATATAATAGAAACTAAAAAGAAAGAGAATTTTTTTGATCTTCATGGGAACGGAGCAGAATTTACACTTGCGCACCACTGCATACTAGACGGGCCGTTCACTTTATCAAATATAAGATAGTCGGACTTTTTACATTCTTGGCTAGTAAAAAAAAGCGGTATTTGAGATGGTTTTTTCTCGATATCATTGTCATTTTTTCGGGCATGTGTTAGTGTTAGCAATTTTTGTTGATGAGTTAGTAATTGACTTTTCAAGAAGATCACAAATTACTGATCAAGGACCATAGAAAAGCCTGTATAGTCATATCATCTTAACCGTAGTAAAAGAACCCGGTATATACATCGAGCACACCATTTTGCTAACCTATTGCGACATCTAAAAGGTATGCACAATGGGATTTTGTCAGACCATGTTTAACTTTGGATCTCTAACCTATTTAACAATTTTAGTCTTGCTGTCATTTAGTTTATGCAGCAGATGACCGAAGCTCATAATTGTATCCTTGCTTCCCAGGTAATACATTGTAATAACTGATCTATTAACATGAAAATGTCGGCTTGACTTGTTCTTTGTTCATCAGGATGACTACACGTAATTCCATTGGAGAATTTTACAATCTCTTTTGTTATCAATAGAGTGATCTGCGCTTTGCCAGACGATTGTGGACCTTTTCTATACAACTAGCACGCACATCTCAATACATTCCGTGGACAGAGTGAATTGAGCTCGTAACGTGGAGTTCCAAGCTCGAGCTCATCTATAATCTAGCGGAGCCAACGTCTAAGGGTTAATGCTTTTTTGTTTCCTTCCTCTTCTTTTATTTTTCTTTATGAAGTCCGAAGCAATGTTTTTAGAAGTGCATTGGATTGGCCGATTCAGCCAGTTAGATCTCCGGTTCCGTTCATGCTCTTGTACCAATGGAATCAAAACCGGTGAAGAACGGGCCAAACCGGTCAGACTGTTTCGATTTAATCAGTCTAGAACCTATTTTCCAGATGTTGTAATTTTGGTTGCAAAAATGGCAATTCAATCCACTGACAATTTGAAGGATAGATCTAATCCTCCAACCAACTAGGCTACGTGATTTGTTTAAACTATATTTAACAACCTGTTCACACCATTTCTCACCTTTTTTTTTTTGGTAAGGTAAGCTAGTATATTAATAAGAACCGACTGTACATCCTATAGGATGATGGCACCTATTACACTCGAATAACCAAGGTTACTGAGTGGAGAGGTGCCAGAATCCAGGCAAATCTACATTAGGACCTACACAAAGGAGCCACACAAGATATTAATCATAAAAGACAGAGGCTTCAAAACCCCAAGTTCTTTGTAGCCTTCTGTTCACCATGTTGTCTTGAATCTTCGGCCCCGCAGCCACTTTATCCCCGACAGATTTGATTATACGTTGCTTCAAAGAAGGAAGGGACGCCACTTTGCCCCGAAATAAGGCGTCATTACGAGAGCTCCATATTATGTAACAAAGGGCTCCAAAAGAGAAACTAAGTATCTCTTTCTGGAAACCTTTGCCAGTCAAGTTACTACAAGCCCACTCAAGGGTATTGGTCCATGGTCCTCCAGGCCAGGCCAAATTACACTTCCCCGCCCAAAATACAACAATGTCATGCGTCAAAATACAACCAAAAAACAAATGATCAATAGAGTCTGGTCTACTCTTACAAAAAGGACAAACGGCATCAACAATCCTGCCAATAGATAGTAAGAGCACTTGAGTTGGGAGGCGATGCTTAGTAATCAACCAAAGCAAGAATTGGTGCCTAGGCATCATGGCTTTGCTCCACACTAAAGAAGACCACCTTACTCTCTTGGACCGACTTCTAGTCCCATCCCAAGCTGAAGCCATAGAAAACTCACCCGAGGGATGCGGTAACCAAATAAGCATGTCTGGCCTATCGTTGAGAGTAGGCATCGGCCATGGCCAGCTATGTAGTTGTTGGAAAATGGCGTATCCCGCTGGAGAGAAAGATCCGAAACCAAAGCTTCCCTAAGAAGGCCGGATCGAGAGATGTCAGAATTGGAGAAGAATCGATTTAACGGACCTCGGGGGTGCCATGGATCAAGCCAGAGTGAGACAGAGTCTCCATTGCCAACCTTCCATCTCACAAAGGGAAGGAAGGTAGATCTCAACTCAAGAATTTTCCTCCAGGCCCAGGAACAGCAAGAAGGTGTGGAGGTAGTCCAAAAAGTTTTTGTTTTTAAAAAAATTGGCATGGATCCATTTACACCAGAGGGATTCCTTGTCCGTAAACAAAATCCAAATATGTTTCATCATGGCAGCTCTATTATTATCTCGAAGCTTCCTTACCCCAAGTCCTCCTTCAGCTTTCGGCAAGCACACATGATCCCAGGCTACCTTCGCTCCACCAGCGCCTAGTGAAGGGCCTTTCCATAGGAATTGCCGACATATTTGCTCAATTTTCTTTAGGACCGAGCTTGGTAAAATAAAGATACTAGCCCAGTAAACTTGAATAGCATGAAGGACCGACCGTATAAGAACTAGCCTTCCAGCAAAGGACAAAAAGCCAAACACTTAACTAATATAGCTATGCGTGATTGGTGGATGCATTGATATATATACGCTTATGTCTCTAATTGATCAATTTTTTCAATTAAACCAGTTGAACTGATTGAACAATTTATTGATGACCAGTCAAGTCTTGCATGACTGGGGAATGGTGATTGAATAATGCACTATATTATATATTACTTATTCCACCTGTTGTTTAGTTTTCCAATTAAACCGCCTGGACTAGATAAACTGTGTATTGATGGCCTTTCTAGTAGGGCCTCCATTACTGCTTTCAAATATTGGCATGGCGTAAGCAAAAGTTATATGGATGATATTTTTTTTTCCATGATATATATATATATATATATATATATATATATATATATATATATTTTTTGGTAAGATAAGCATGTATTCTAACCAATCAACTATACAAAACAGATGAAACTAATTTTTTTGCAAACTTATCCATGATATGTTTGTTTTTGAAAAATTGATTAATGATTTTGTTACTCTTCTTTCAGTTCTAATTTCAAATTTTGTTGGGAGCATTTTAAAAGTAAAATCTTTAAGTCATTTGATCAATGTTTAATGTGTTCTTAAGATCATCTGAAAAGGTGATTTCATCGAGCCATGCGAAATCTGGTCTCAACATCAGCTGAATGTTAAAAATAAAAATGATGGGACGTCTCTTGCCTGCAAAGGTTTGAGCGAGACAAAAAGGTTAGGGTCCGAGCTGTTGGAAACAGGAAATAGGAGAGAGAATTAAGCATAAATAGGAAAAGAGTATGGAACATTTGGCTTGACGAAAAGCAAAATGACTGACATCATTTGCGTTCACACCATTAAAGAACATTATCACATGACCTTGTCCCCACCTCCTATGTTTCGAAATTAAATAAGGAGTAAATTATGTGCGTTCACATTTGGATTGCCAACAAGTCAAAGGATTAACTATGGGAGTTCGTGCTATGCATGTTCAGACAATATAGCATGACAGGATTCTTTAAACAACTTTTGGTCTAATTTAATCTTTTCTTTTGTCTAATAAGGACGTACTTGGGAATATAACCAGCTGTCTTGGATTTAGATTCGATTTCAAGTTGATGGCGAGGGTTCTGATTGAATCGTGGGGTGCCTTTCTAGGCCTCCATTCATCATGATTCATCATGATTCATTCCTCTAAGCTCATGTAGGCCCTTTCACCACGGACTCATCGTCTTCTGTGTGGGTCAGGTACGACTGCATATCGTTGGATCGATCGAAAAAAGGCATGTGTAATGCATGCGCTGAGTTAGTAGTGTGAACTCTAGATTTGTTGATATAACTTTTTGGGACAAAAGTAAGTCCTCAGTTCACATGGAAAAATGCATATTGACAAAATTTTGGAATGGGTGAATTAGTTTTTCTTAACCTGTAAGTACCGGATCAGTCATGATTATGAGTAGTGTTGGGCACAGTGATTCCTTAAAAAATTGTAATTCCAGCTCAATTATAGGCTTTGAATGAACGATAATAACTATGTGTTTTTGGACATCAAGATTAACGCATCGAGATTATCACATAATATTATTGTGATTCCAAGTAGGAAGGGATGATGATTTTCGTTTTTGTCCTTTAGTATTCACCAATAAGAAGCAATGGGCTAGAATCGACTTTGTCAGCTTGGGCCACAATTTGTGGATACTGACAAAGTTGATCACGAAAGCCAATTAACTTGTAAGTGAGAAAGAGTTAATTTGTAAATAATTGCATGTCAGTTTAGTGATTCTCATTCAAAAAGAAAAAAAACTTTGAACCAAACTAAGTAATGTATGTAAATCAATTTTCTTTGGTGAATCTCTGACGATGAGCTAACGCAATTTATAAAATAATAAAGTAGAGATGCCTAAATCACATCTACATTCTCGTATAATTGATATACATGCGCGATAACACACATACAAGAACCAGCACTCTCTTGTAGTTTCAATGCATTATGCGAACTTACATGGACATAGAGCTTGGAGTCCTGATTACGTGGTTATATTTCATGAAGCAAGTTAAGCAAGCTTCATCATCAGCTGAAACTTAATGTCCTGACTACGTGATTTTTTTTAACATGTTATCCAAACAATATACTGCAGTCTGCATTTGTTTTCAAATTCCTTTGAGAACAAAACCCATCGGGGCGTTCCAACAGTTGGATAGGTACAGCTTCGGCCGCTGGTGCGAGTTCGAATTCCACGAGAGGCAATGCCCCGATCTCACCTGAATGTGGAAGAAGGGTCGACCTCACGCGCCAAATGACTTAAGTTTTTGAGTTAATTACCTACATAGGTTGCTCTAGTTCACCTTCATCTTGTTGGGTTGAACTAGTTCAGGTTGGAGCTCGCCACTACTTATAATCTCTCAACTCCAGTAATCCAAAAACTCTATCTCGTGATGGACGCAAATTAGGGTTGGTTGGGACTGTGTCTTATCTGGTTAGTATTCAAATCTTATCTAAGTTACAAAGAAAGTGTCCCAAGTATAACTTGAATTTGAGGTAAAAACAATGTCTTTAATATTCTCAAAATGAGTAATTCAAAGATGATGCTTTGATCAACCCGAGCTGACTTAACCATGTGTAGTTTTTGTGAAGAAAGCACATTTCATAATACTACTATGGATAGTAGATCATCGTGTCATAAAGCTACATACACAAAGTATTTATAAAGATTGGTAGGTACCGCAAAAAATCTAATATATATCAAATAATCACTTATTGCTGTAAAAAGTGTAGTTACTAATCACTCTTTTAACCTAATCATTACAAGCAAGTTAGTTTCGTGCAATTCAACCTAACTGTGGATTTAAAAAAACAATTTACCGCATGGCATCAGTAAGAAGCCTAACCAGGTAACGGTAACGATGATAATAATAATAATAATAATAATAACAATAATACCAGTGAGTATTTTCATTGTGGTTTCATCTCTTTCCTCTCTCTCCCCTCCTTTCTCTTCTATTTAACTACTAGACTTACACGTATTTAAAAATTGCCAAAAAAGTAAGGGGGGAATGAGCTGATCACTCTTTATTCCGTTGTACCCAGATCTCCGTCAAGATTTTGCAGGTTTTCTACGAGCAGAAGGGAAGGCAAGGTTTTGGTCTTATCAAACTCTTAAGATGAGTTTTTGCAATGGACCGCTGCCTCCATTGGGTTCTCATCTTCATCAATCTCTCGATCTTTCATTGTTCTGTTATTCCATTTCTTGATAGTGAATACTCCGCAAAATGAGTGCACGCATCTCCTAAGTTTAAGTGTCGAGGTAATCTTGATGCTTACAGCAGTCAAAGTTTTGATTGAAGACGGCAGATCTTTCGTTGTTTTAGTGCTTTGACCTGACTTTGGTAAGATGAACTTCAGATTAGGGCTAACTTGGGTTTATGGTTCTAAAAAGTTAATGAGTTTTTCCCGGTGGGAGTGAAGCATATCCGCCCGAACCATATCCAAAGGATGCTTATCAACGCCGGATTGCCCTGCCAGCATATGCGCATACGCGTCCAGTCATCCAACCTCCTACCCCACACCAAGACCAACAAAGAATCGGTTTCTTAGAGTAATAATTAGCCCTCTCTCTCCCTTCTTGTAGTCAACTCTTGAAATGAATTCCCCGTGTTCATATCTAGTTTGTTCAGGGTCAACAGTAATCAGAAGAAGAAAAACACCCGCTTAGTAAGAAGCGAACTATGATGCAATAATACGATCAGATATTGACAAGCCAATCTAAGATGCCGCTTATGTGATGTGTCCTACTCTTCCTTTTTTGCTGCGAATTTACAGTTTGGCTGCTCTTTGTTGCTGCTGTCTCTTGGACCATTGCTTCTGATCTCTGCTCCAACACCATTGAGGAATGGACTCCAGCTAGCTATCTTTATTCTGTCTATGTTTGAACTTGTGGTGAGGTACTCCATCAAAATAATACCAGTATTGTCCAACCAGCTAGTGCTAGCTGATTTTCAGCTTAACCTTGGTAGTAAATTATTAGTTCATGTGTTCTACCTTTGAGCAAATTACAGTGTATACGCTCACATGTAAGATCATGCATACATACATAGATATATAGAATCACATAGACATACAGTACGAGATTAAATGAATGAAAATGCAATTGCCATTCAGTATTGTACACTGGCATTTTTGTCAAACTCCACTTGGTAATTTCTCTTAAATTTTTCACCAAATCAGTCTTCATGATAAAATAATGAACTTTAACCTCGAGAACATCAATTCTTCCATAGAGCGGGCCACCTAATAAAGACAATATCTTATTGACTTTGAATCTATTAAAAGGGTAAAACAATGAAATGTCAGGTCATCCGTATAAGTTTTTATATATCATATAGACTAACAAAAGATTTTAAATACTTTACTTAATGTTATTACTCCTTAGAATAAATTTTATCAAGATCGATTGCTCTTTGTCACATGTTCACAAAATTCACTCAATGACCATAAAAATTAATAACCTCATGATGTTACATCGAGCAAAGCAAAAACTTGAATAAACTGTTCCTTGAGATCAATACTAGCGTAATTTGAAATTTGAATTAATATATACTTCTAAGATTTAGGTGATACAGATTCATAGTTAGACTTGCATAACTCGAAAAAAAAGAGATGAAAGGAGATCGATGATGTCTCCTCAACTCAATTGTCTCAAAAACTTAGTCTTCAAAAAGTACCGGTACTAATCAATTTGTTAAGTCCGAGGTCGCAAACTTTGACTTGGAATACTAGAGATTCCATGGAATGTGCTGTCCAATAGAATAAAATGCTTTGGAGGGTGCTTATATCATCATAATTAGTACTCTGTATAATTACTTCCACGTAGACATTTCTGAAGATCGTTAGAGACGATGTTGGATTTTAGAGTTTGGGACTGCTTTCTGGTTTGCTAACCAAGATCAACCATCGTCTATCTCCTCTCAATTTATCTTCTACTCAATAGTAATAAGGAGAAGTAAAAGACATGAACAAAGAAAATTAACATGTTGTCCCGTAGAGTGATTGATGGTGCCGTGGGTCTCTCTTCTGTACAGAATCTCTTGGTTGAAAGCTTAATATACTTACCTTACCAAAAAAAAAACAAAGGAAATTAACGAGGCTGGGAAATGAAGAGCAATAGAAGACATATATGTCCATATGAACCGTTTGGCCAATTCTTTTGGCCCATATGACTACTTTACTCAAGAGTGTACTATTTATGTAACCTCAAAAGATAGTTTCAAACAGAATTATGCTCAAAACCGTGCAACTCTCGGGGCTTAAGCTTGTATCTTGACATCTAAAAGATTCTCAAATTACAATGTCGTTAACACAAAATTCCCCAGTCAGTACAAAGAGACCATAATAACAAGAATCAAAAGAAGTAGCTCAAATGGCATTCGAATATAAAATATGAAAATAATTGGCCAAAACTGTAAAAACAGAAATCAAGATGTTGCCATCGATCTAGAATAGGGTTATGATGGTCAACATTAACAATGTTTTGGCTAGAGATCAAGAAGATCGGACACGACCATTTATGGAATATTTAAAGAATTCTAGCTAGTCAAAGGACAACAGATTCAAAAGGAAAGCATTAAAATATGTCTTGCTTGATGGTGATTTATATAAACATGCTGGCACCTAAATTTTGATGATCTATCCAATCATTCATTTGCATAGAAAATTAGAGATCAATCTCGGCTCCTTAAAAAAATATTAATTAAATTGAATATAGATAGTATGAGAATTTTAATTAAGTCTGTATAATTGCATTGGAGTTAATGAACTTAAGTGAGGGAGGTTTTAAGCTTAATTGAATTAATTGGGCTAAGCTTAAGGTTAAATTTGGCCAAGCCCTTTAATCCTACCTATTGGCCGAAATTTATGCATAGGAGGATTCCAAGTTTAGTTTATTAATTAAAGTCAAGCTTGGGGAGCAATAAAACTTGATATAATCAATTTAAATCACAAGAGATAATAGGAGAGTTTCCTACTATTAAAGATAGGGTATATCTCTTAGGTTGTGTTTAGCCATCAGGATAAAATTTAGAATATGATAAAATTTATCATATCATACATTTCATGCCTGTTCAAGACAAGATAAAGTTAGATTTATGTGGATATAGACCGAATAAAATTATTTCATGGGGGAGGTGGGATAAAAGTGGATAGGATTTCTAATTTCATAATAGAAAACTTATTTTTCTCAACAACAAACTTTTAAATTAACAAATCTATAATTATTATATTTCAATATAAAAAAATTTGAATTCTAATATAAAAAATTCAAAATAACAAAAAATAAAAATTTGATTCTTTATTTTAATCTTATTTTTATTTATATATTCAAATTTAATTCTATCTTATAATACAAATTCAATATAAAATATATATCTATTACATATTTTAGATGTTTTTAATATTTTAGGTATGTTAGTATAATTTTCTATTTAATAAAATGTTATTAGAGAATGATGGAAAGGAAAGAAATTAATTAAAAAAGAGAGTAAAATAAAATAAAATAAATAAAAATAGAGTATATAATAGAGTGCTACAAGAGATCTTTACCATCTCTATAGTAAAATTTATAATTCATTTTATTAGTATGCCGTTTATATTAACCAATATATATGATATGATATGAACATAACCGACTTTATTACTGTAATCACCAAAAAGTGGATAGGATATAGCAAAATCTCCTAAATTTCATATCATATCCTATCCAATCCTATCATGATTAGAAATTTGGATGACCAAACGTAGTCTTAGAGTCTAATATAGCAAAGTAAGAAACAATTGGCACAACCTTAGTGGCACCATTTCCACATGAGAATGAAAAGGTGTGGGGTCCATATCCCTTCATTTTTAAGGGAGTTAGGGTAGGGACAATTTAACTTCAGGTGTGAGTTTGACTCACATGCCCTGCAAGAAGGCAAAATAGAAGTTTGAAAGTAAAAAGAAGTAGAGTAGAACTGATAAAAAAAAAGGAAAGTAAGAAATTGTGCTCTTAAAAGAAAACCGTAACTCATATCATATATAAAGAGAGGTTCACAAAATTAGGGTTGTGGAGAGGCAATTGAGGCTGGGAGTTGAAACAAAAAATAAACATACATGCACAAACTCTCTCTCTTGAGACCCCCTAGAAAAAATCTAGCATGTACTTTCACGAAATCAATGATTATAAATTCGTTAATCGATGGATCAAGCTCAAATTTTGTGGAGAGTATAGTAAGGCAATATTCTTGAGTTTGTTTGGTGGGATTTGATTAGAAAATATATAGAAGTATATTTTGGAAGGAGAAAACCAAACTAGTCAATTTGGCTTGGTGGGATTACCATGTTATGCATGCTCTTGCTGTTTTTTGGGCGGGCAAGTGCAATTTGGCTTGGCCGGGAGGATCATGAAGTAATACCATGGATTGGGCCAATAACAACTTATATGGTAAAGGCTTCCAGAAGGAAATATCCAGGTTTTCTTTTACTGCTCTTTGTTATGTTATATGGAAATCTCGTAATGATGCCTTATTTCGGGGTAAAGTGGTCTCCATTCCCTCAATGAAGCATTATATCTTCAAGGCTGTCAAGGACATGGTGTTGTCTAGACCATTGGTTCAAGACAATATGGTGAATAGGCATCTTCAAAGAATGTGGGATTGAGTACCTCCATTTTTTATGTTTAAGGCTTTGTGTAATTTGCCTAGTTGTTGGCTTGATTTGCTTCTTTTAGTGTTCTTGGATTGCGGCACCTTTCCACTCAGTAGGCTAGCCTAAGCTGAGTGTAAATGGGTGCTGTTATCCCTAGTTTGTACAGTTGTTAGTTGGCTTTATACAAGTTTACTTTACCAAAAAAAAAAAAAAAAAAAAAAACCAAACTAGTCATACTTGTGGATCAATAGTAGGTAGCTCAACACACGGTGTTGTAAAAACAGAGAAAATGTGTCTGTTCTAAGTCAGAATCCGATTTCATTTTAAGGCGACCTCACGACACCTAGTTCTCAACTTCACTAGAGTAATTGAGCATCAGAGATCTAGAGATTATCTTCTAATGTTCATGGTCCCTGTTGTTGTTCCCGCATCATGTAGTTCCTCATTAGATATCACCACCATCTCCTCATTAGATATTGCCATTGTGAATCTTCCTCACAACCCCCTCACTATCAGTTGTTGTTTGAGTTAGTAATCAAATTCAAGTAATTTCCTAAGTTATGTTTGATTCAAATATTTAATTGCCTAAATTGTGGTTATTCAATTTTAAAACTATTTGGTGTGAAATTTTAGGTATACCTAATTTTCTTATCGTGCATTTAATGGAGAATTTGATCTTTAAGACCTAAGTTTCCCAATTACTTTCATTTCCTAATTTGGGTTGAGGGATTTATGAATTACATAGCTCTCTTATATAGCATGTTGCTAATTTGGTAAATTTTCCTATTATGCAAAATATAAGAAATTGCATGGCATATTAGGATAAATTGCATTAAGAATTGCATATTTAGGAGCCATGAAGTTATCAAGAAATTACCTAACTTAGAATAGGATTTAATTTAAATTATTTCCAAGTTTAAATTATATCTACAAATTTTAGTTAGCTTCCTATTTTAGCCTTAAAAGAAAATCATAAAAAATAACATGTATATATCATATAGAAATAGTGCCACATCATTGCATGCCATGTCATCATTGCCACGTCATTGCATGCTATGTCATTTAGTGATTGCATGTTTAGGCTCATATAAATTAAATTACATGCCACACTAAATTAGTTCATAATGTTTGGCCGACTTGGCTTATTTTAATAATATAAATTGCTGATGTGGCTCATTGGAAACTAAATTGCAAAATGTCAATGTCATTACTTAAATTGGGATTTTTAAAATTATTAATAAAATAATATTAAATAATTAAAAAAATATATTATTATAAAATTGATTAATTAAAAAATAAAAAATGTTGTTGCGGTCGGTTAGCGAACGGAAATAAATCAATTCGGCAAAAATACGAGGTCGGATTGCGGGTGATTCCACACGATTTCGATATTAATTGCGAACGACGTTAAACCGATTTCCTTTGGCCTGGTACTCAGTGTGAGTAATTAACTTCTCGTGATTACATGACAATCGAGGATCGCCCTGATTTGAATGCACGATCGTGGATTGAAAAGCTATCAACCACGGGTCAAACGCGCGAGAACCCCTAAACGCCGCCCGAAAGTTAGGTCGTACTAAAGTTGCGATTGATCGATGTTAACCACGAATTTCAATCCCAGGTATCGGGTATCGAATTTTTAAGGATGCCAAGACTAAATATTGGACGTTGTCTCATTGATTCTCGGATTTATCGGTAGTTCCGAATTATTGGAAAAGAATTAGATGCTATTTTGGATATAGAAATTTGGGAGTTTGTCTTGGCATAAAACAGCCTAATTGCCCTTTTTAAAAGCTTGTTTAGGACTTGTCTTGTGCTCCTTTCTTTTGTCTTTTCTTCCCCCCAACTTCTCCTGCACGTTTCCCTTTCTCTCTCCCCCTTTTTCTTTCTCTTCCCCCTCACGTTTCTTTCCTTGGTCGACAATCCCCTTGTCCCCATCTTATCTCACTTTTTCCCCTTTGACTTGTCAACTCTCTCTCTCTCCTCTTTCCTTCCTCTGCACGTTCGAAGCCCCTCCTTCCCAGCAGCTTCTTCTTCTTCTTCCTCCTCTCTTCAAGCCGACGCTGGCTTGCTGCTGCTGCATTTCCTGCTGCTGCTGCTGCATTTTCTTGCTGCTGCCACCCATCACCACCGCAGCACCGCCGTCCAGCCAACTCGCCGCTGGTCCGCCGGTCTCGTCGTCCGCCGACCCCGCGAGCTAGCTGCACCGCTCCCCCTCCTCCTCTGTCCAAGTCTGCTGCTGTTCCTGCTGTTTCTGCTTGCTGTTTGCTGCTGTCTGCTGCTGTTTCTTGCTGTTTCTGCCGCTGGAAGTTGCTGCCGTTGCTGCTGGTTGCTGCTGGCCGCTGTTCAGGACACAGCCAGCCGCTGTCCAGCATCGCCAGCCGCTGTTCGGCTGCTGTTCAGCACAAAACAGCTTCATCGGAAGCTGTTTTGTTGGAAAACGACCACCGGTTGTCGCCCGTCGTTGTCCCCGAGCGAGCTGCTCGTTCCCCTCAAAGCCGCCGTCGCGCTCGTGTGGTTGGAATCGCTAAACGCGTGAGTTGATTTTCTAAACCTTGCTTAGGGTGCTAAACTCCCTTAGGGTGATTAGTTTAATGTTAAGCATGATTAATGTTGATGATTGGTGTTTGATTATTATTGAGTAAGCTTGTTTAGTGTTAATCGCGGTTAGAATAAATTAACTGCGGTCAGATTAAATGTAGTGGGTTAATCGCGGTTAGATTAAAGTAATCTTGGTTGGATTAACTAATCGAGTCGGGTTAATTAACCATAGTTTTAGACCGTTAACCATGGTTAGTATTAATAAATATTATTATTATTTTTGGGACAAAATAATAATTATTTATTAATTTCGGAATTATTATTTATTATTTTCGGAATTAATTAATTTATTATTAATTTCGAAATTGGTTGTTATTATTTTTGGGTATTAATTAATTAATTAATTATATTTGGAGATGGATTAATTAATTAGTGGTGGATGATTAATTATTCTTGGATGTTGAATATTGATTGTTGGATAATATTATTAATGGAATATTTTTGGAGTAAATTATTATTTTTGGAAAGTACATTATTTATTAATTGTGCTATTATCGATTAATTTCGATGGATTATTGTTTGTACTTTCCTCACGTGGATTATATATCGATGGATTACTAGTTGTACTTTCCTCACGTGAATTATATGGTGAATACATGTATATATGCTGCCTTTGATGATATTGTTTAATATATATACTCGGTGGAGTAAATTCATGGAATGCGATTGTGAATTAGGGTTGAGTATATTCAGCATATTCGTGTGACTACGTGTGAAAGGCATTTGGATTCGTGTGACCGCGTGTGATCTATTATCGCATTACATGTAGAGTTTGCGATGAATTAATGTGTACAAGCACGAATCATGTCTGCATTGGCTGCATTACAAGATAATGAAATGAGCATGATTAATTGATGTGCTTGCGTGGTCACGTAAGAGCCCGTCACCCAGTGGGGGATCTGTGGTGGACGAAGTCCGTATTATCGAATGCCCGGGCGCCGGATGCGGGTCGCGGTAGAGGCCGGACCTATGCTCTTTGTGAATGCCGTGGGCGCCAGGGTTGTTGCCGTGCTCAATGTAGTGGGACGATGCCCGGTTAGGCCGGTAGACTGCCAACTTGTGTGTTGGAAGGAAATTCCCCCAAAGTGTTGTTAATAAATGGAAAATGAGAAAGTGCATGGTGTATGAGACAATTGAAAGGTGCTCTGATTGTTTATTATAATTGCTGCATCGAGGTGAGCATATGATAAACTGTATCATGCAGGTTGCGTGCAGCAAAAGCGAGGTAAGGATGCCTGTGATTGCGATTGTTAAATGTTAATAATTGCATATGAGCCTTGGTCTAATCGCACGTCTGTTAATGGTCGATTGGGTATTATTCTGTTGTTGAATTGTTGGCGATAGAGACATTGCACGTCAGGGCGCACTCGAGGCGAGTAGGTCTCCTAACCGAGGCTTAGGATTTTGACTTACTGAGATTTATCTCACTGGTTATTGAATAACCATTTTCAGGTCCATAGGATGGAGGATCGACGCGTGTTATGGCTCGTTGCCGTTTTCGAAGGGAGTAGATTAACCCCGACTTGTTGGTTTCTTTGGCTCGTTAGGAAGATGCCCGTGGTAAGGGCTTGTACTTGTAAACTTCCTAGGGTTAATCAGTAGATAAATAAAGCGGTACTTTTGAATGTGTTCTTGTTGGGTTTTCCTGCTATCCCTGCTTTTATAATTGATCGGGGATTGTGATTCGCTTCAGCATGTGTTTAATTAAAAGATAAAAATAATGGTCGGCGACAGATCCTGGAGAGTCGCAAATCAAATGACCGCAAGAGAACAGGGGTTGTCGCGGACTCGAGGATCGGGTCGTGACATCCCCGTCCCTCGCCGCCGCTGTCGTTGTCACCCCACCATCATCGAGAAGGGCCGGCGATGGTAGGTGAGGGTCGGTCGGGGTCCCTAAGCCCTAGCTAGCCCTCACTGCCACTGCCGTCGTCGCCCCACCATCGTCGAGAAGGGCCGGTGACGGTGGGCGAGGGTCGGTCGGGGTTGCCGAGCCTTGATCAGTGGCCGACGACCCCGGCTGACCTGCGGTGAGGGCTTTGCGGGCCCTTGCTCAGGCCCTGGCCCAGTCGGGCCAAGGTTGCTAGCCATCCGGTGAGGGTTGTGCAGCCTCGCTGCCACGGCAGTCGTCGCCCCACCATCGCTGGGAAGGGCTGGTGACGGTGGGCGAGGGTCGGCCGGGGTCGCCGACCATTGGCCAGGGCCCGGCGACCCCAGTTGGCCCTCGCCCACCATCACCGGCCCTTCCCGGTGATGGTGGAGTGGCGGCGACGACATGCAACGGCGGCTCGCCGATCCCCCTTCCTCTCCTTTTTTTTTTTAATAAAATTGATTTAAAAAAAATTAGTCTAACTTGGACAATTTTTTTTTTTGTTAAAATTGCCATGTAGATTTTTTATTGAAAAAAAATACTTTGTCAACAAATGAAATTGCTAGAAAATGGACACGTGGCAGTTTGACTAGAATTTTTCGCTATTGGCACTTAACTGATCATTTTTCTCCAATTTTGGCACTTAAGTGTACATTTTGTAACTTTTGGCACTTAAGTGTTTCCCTATGCCAAGTTTTAGCACTCCGGGGTTCCTTATGTCAAATCATGTCAAGGACATGTATGCATTTTCTAGTTTTTATCTTGTAGAATATTCGATGCATTGCAAGTAATGGGCTTTTGCTTGCTTGAGGTATTTATGTTCTTGCCTATGTCTAGCAATTTATTTTGGTACTTTGATTTTTGGTTGTTGAATATCTATTTGAGTCTTTGCATGATCATCTCTCGCTTGTTAGTGGCTTAAGTTAAAATTGGCAAAGATTGCCTGCAAAATATTTTTGAAAAAAACAGAATAAGTAACGAAAGGGCATTAAATTTTTTCTAGTGTAATCAATTCCTTGTATTCATAATCTCTCATTTGAAGAAGTAGAGTGCTTTCCTACACTTTCCTTACTTGTTTAATTGACCTACCAATAATTGATTAGTGGTGACTCTTGAAAAAATTGATTTGCATGTTATGCTAATTATATTTAAAACCTAAAAGTTGCGGTTAGTATGGGCTTGGGGAAGAGTTCGCACTAAGGCTTTGACTTAGTAATCCTTTAGTGTTCCCTTTGGTGGTTTACCTTTGGGAAGGTCACAATAGTTTGGCGACTTTACTAGGGACTCAACTATTAGGTTGCATTTGGTAGTTAAGATAAAATTCAAGATATGATAAAATTTATTCTATTATGTGTTTGGTGCCTATTCAAGACATAATAAATTCAAATATAAGGAGAATATAGGCCAGATAAAATTATCTCGTGAATGAGGTGAGATAAAGGTATATAGGATTTTAAAAATCTATTACAGGAATTTTTTTTCTCGAATAAAAAACTTCTTAATTAACAAGATTAAAATTATATTTCAATATAAATAATATTTGAATTCTAATATAAGAAATTTAAAATAACAAAAAGAATACCAATTTAGTTTTTTTAATTTAATCTAGTTTTTATTTATATAATCGTATTTAATTATATATTGTAATATTAATTCATATATAGATATAAATTAATATTTATATTATTACATTATTTGAGGTATTTTAGTACTTTAGGTATATTAGTATAGTTTACTACTTGATAAAATTTTACTAGAGAATGATGGAAGGGAAAGAAAGAAATAAAAAAGAACTTAATTAAAAAAAGAGAGGAAAATAAAATAAAATAAAGCAAATAAATATAAAGTAGGTAAGAGTGTCACTAGAGATTTTTTTTTGTAAAATTTTTGGTTTATTTATACAAATATGCCATTTATATAAATAATATACAAATATGATAATATATATGTTATGATGTGAATATATCATATGTTATTATATATATCATATGTTATTATTGCAATCACCAAAAATTTGATAAGATATAGCAAAATCCCTATATTTCATATTATATCCTAACTAGTGCTATCCTAATTAAAAATTTAGATAATCAAATGTAGCTTTAGTGGACTTAGGTATGAACTTTCTCTTTTAAAAAATGTTTTTGTATGGCAGGTTGGAGACAAAGTACATCCCAATATTAAGTGTTAAATATTTTTGTAGTTGGGAGTTATAAGGGAATTAGTCTTTGCTAACCTTTTTTTGCAAAGTGATTATGAGAATGAATGTTTTAATTTGAAATTGAAGTGGTGCTTTTTGAAAAATTATTGTGCATGCCTCAACTGCTTTAACACCATGCTTTTGCACATACACCCTGCTGTCAGACTTGAACCATAATTAAAAAAATATCTAGGATGGTGTTGAGAAGGAGATGACCTTAACTATGAGACCACGAAATAAAGGTTGCCCTTCTCAACCCCAAACTTTCTTTCTTTGTGTCAAAAGTGTTTACCTTTATTCATGAGACTATGTGGCTAGAGGATAACCCTTTGATTGAGTGCGAGTTAAGAGAACCCAACCTTAGTAGTGAGACTGTCAAGTCATCCTCTTGGCCGTATTTGTTAAGCCTTTTAGTTTAGGCAACAAACTTCAAATGATTCATGTGCATATCTATGCCTTGTTATACTGTCACTAACCCATTCTCTCATGATTTTCATTTTTGTAATTTAATTATTTTCTTATGCTTAAATATCCTAAATATCTCTAACATTCCCCTCAAATGCAAGGTGAGTTCAAATAAATCAACTTGAGTTTGAAAAGTAATCTGAACAATGTCACAAAATTTTCAATTTTTTTTGGGTAGAGGTAAGTATTATAAATGATTTTCAACCAAACAAATATACAAGGGTGATACTCGGCACCAACTTACACTCAACGAGACAACATGTCACTTTAGTGGGGGGGGCAAGTTCACTAAAGAAACCAAACGATACTACAATAACATAACAAGAGTAGTAGAACCACCCCTCGCTCAAAAAAAAAGCTAACAAAAAATATTAGGGTCTAACTCCCAACTACACTGCAATCTCCTATTTCTCGGGTTGTTGGCTACCGAATTGAAGGAGAGAGCTTTATCTTTGACAGCCTTGTTAAGATGTTTCATTGAAGGCATATACAGGTTGGAGGACCGGAATGTGATGTCATTCTTAGTCTTCCAAATCACATAACAGAGTGCGCCGAAGGAAAACCTGTCGATGTCAACATAAAAGCCACTTCCTAAGAGAATATCGGCAACCCACTGAAAATTTTCCACCCATGATTAGTTACTCTAAGGGAGATTACATTTAGCAGCCCAAAAAGAAGCGAGGGAGTTGGACACATGACAATCAAAAAAGAGGTGATCAATAGAGTTTGGCCTAGTGTTACATAAGGCACATTGAACCATAGGGAGGCTATTGAAAGACATGAGAAAGACCTAGGTAGGGAGATGGTTCCAAGATATCAGCCAAATGAGGAATTGATATCGATGAGCCATTGCCTTGCTCTAAACAAAGGAAGCCCATGGGATTAGCGCTGCCTTCTCTTGGATGACTAACCACATAGAAGTAGTACAGAAATTACCAGATGGATGCATAAACCAAGAGAAAGCGTCTCTCATGGGGTTTAATGGAGGAATCGGAACCTACCATGAAAGTATGTCATGTAATACGACCTGACCCTCCGGTGAAAAAAGGTCCACTACCTTGGCATGCCGAGGAAGAGCCGATTGGTAGATATAAGCATCATCAAAAACCAAACTTAAGGGGCCTATGTCCAACCATGGATCAAACCACAATGAAATGGTTTGTCCATCACCAATCCTCCAGTTGAAGAAACCTATGACATCCCTCCTCAACGCAAGTAGTTTTCTCCAAGCCCACGAGCAAAAGGTTGGGGGGAGGTAGTCCGGAAATTCTTCCTTTTGAAGTGGATGGCATGTATCCACTTGCACCATAAAGATTCCTTGTCAGAGAAGAGGATCCAATTGTTGTGAGATAAGTAAGCTAGAAAAATGAGCTTAGTGGATCTGAGGTGGGGCGGTGCGTGTGATAGCTCCAAGCTTCGTTGATGAGATTTCAATGTTGTTCATTTGGCAACAATGAGTTGGGTGGTGGTGTCAATTTCTCAAAATGAGAAGTGAAAAGCTGAGAATTGGAGGTCAACAACATGTGTCCTTTGTGATTAACTTTGCTATTGGAGTTGAGCAACATGCATCCTTTGGGGTCTATTTTGTTGTCGAAACAATAATTGAATAAACACAGTCAATACAGTTAGCATGGCTACAACTAGCAAAATAAGCCAAGATTTGCTAGGCAAAGTTACCATGCAAAGACACATATTTGAGGCATTGAAAAATACCTTCTTGAAAAAGAAAAGCTCAAAACATCACCGACCACCTTGGCGTTCACTCAAATGGGAATGAGGCACTCAGATGAAAGTGGTAGGATGGATTTATTTTGCTACCAGGGCATGGGTGCACCAAGTGCTAAGTGCACCCTAATTGGTGCACTAGGGTTGTCTAAGGAAAATAGGCTTTGAAACTAAGTTAAGAATAATGCAAAATTGATAAATTTTAGTATATTTTGATATATGTGAAAAAGAGTACATAGGTTTATTTATAGGTTATATTATATGACTATTTAAGAAAATCAAATTAGATATACATAATAAAAATAAAGATAAAAAATTAAAGAAAATATCCTAAATATTTTTAATCCTACTATTAGCTTTAATGATAAGAGACTTTGTTCTTTTTTTTTTAGGTTTAGATATTAATTTTGTCAAGAGCACTTCAAAAATAAAATCTTGAATACACCAAACTAATATGAAGGACTAAGCTTTCAAGAATACCGAAAAGGGGGAAACGTACCAAAAAGTGCTAAATTTATTACGTTGGTACAAATTCAATCTTAAACTTTTCAATTGGACCAATTGAATCATAAATCTTTTCATATTGGTACAATTCAATCTCATTCGACCAATTTAGGCAGATAATTGCTAACATGGACGCTGACTGGCCACGTGGTTATAATATTTTTTTTTTGAATTTGTTGAATTTCACAAATAATTTTTTTGATTTTTTTTTCCCCTCTTCCCCCTTTCTCTTCCTCCTCTTTTTGGTGGCCATTGCTGGCCACCATCCATCGACCATAGCCACAATCAGCGAGGGCACAATCGCCGCCTATAGGCAAGGTTTGACCTCACCTAGTTGGGGATGAGTGCCAACCGTCCAAGCGAGGGCCCCCTCATTAGATTTGGAAAGGTCAAGCAAGGCCAACCCTCGCTCAAGTCGAAGTGGCCTCATAGTGCCTTGTTGGGCCTTGCCTGGACCAACCATTGCCTAGGTGAGGCTCGTTGAGCCTCCCTATCGCCCAAGCGAGGCCAACCCTCACTCAAGTGAGGCACGGCAAGGGTGCTCCGGCCTAGGCGAGGGTCGGCCTTGTTTGACCTCGCCAAATCTAGTGAGGGGGGCCTTGCTTGGCTGTGCATGGATGGTTGGCGCTTGCCCCTGGCTAGGTGCGGCTAACCCTTGCTTGTGACCAACGAGTGCGACTTCGCCCAAGTGAGACCAACCCTTGTCAGCCATGGCTGATGGTCGGCGAGTGGTGATGGCCACCGGAAAGAGGAGGAAGAGAGGGGGAAGGGAAAACAATTCAATTTTTTTTTTAAAATTCACTAAATTCAAAAACATGTTTAAATATTATTAAAAATATCTATATCAACGTCAATTGCGTCATGTCGGCCGGTTGGTATCCATGTCAGCAATTTTCAACATTAATTGGTCAGATTGAATTAAATTGGTACCAATGTGAAAATATTTATGATTCAATTGGTCTAGTTGAAAAGTTTAGAATCAAAACAATACAAATGTAATATGTTTGACTTTTTTTGTATTTTTCCCCTGAAAACGCGGTCTTGTCAAGGTGCGCAAAAGGTTGTCCTGCCATCACCCGAGTTGTTAACATTTCTTACCTCTGAATGGTGAGAGTGAGACAGAAAGGTTAGAGTCCGAGCTGTTGGAAACAGTTAAAAAGGAGATAGAATTCAGAATAGATGGTAATAGAATATGGAGCATTGGGGTTGAAGAAAAGAAAAAATGACTGAAATTATTTGCGTTCACACTTGGAAAGAAAGAACATGATCACATGGCCATGTTCACACCTTCTGTGTTTCGAAGTTAAATAAGGAGTAAATTATGTGCGTTCACAATTGGTTTGCCAACGAGTCAAAGGATAAAATACGGGAGTTCAAGCTGTGCATGTTCATAGTAATATGGGTACAAGGATTCTTCAAAAATATTTTTGTTTAATAATATATTACAAAGTCATAAGGGTGTACCTTTAACTAGCTGTCTTAGATTTATATTCGATATCAACTTGATTGCGAGTGTTCTGATTGAAATTGTGGGTCACCTTCTACACCTGCATGCATAATGACTCGTTATAAATTGTAAAATTATTTTCACTCCTCTAAACTCATGAAGGCCCTTTACTTATCTTCTTCTTTGTGGGTCAGATACGAATTCATATTGTTGGATCGATGGAAAAGGCAGGTGCGATGCACGCACTGGGGGAAGTAGTGTGAACGCTAGATTTGTTAGAATAACTTATTGAGACAAAAGGAAGGTAGTGGGGTTAGTAGTGTGAACTCCAGATTTGTTGAAATAACTTTTTGAGACAAAAGTAACTTCTAAGCTCTCATGGAATAATGCATATTGACAACAATTTGAAGTTGGTGACTATGACCAGAGCTGGGCCCAATAATCTCTTAAAAAATCATAATTTCACCTTGATTGAAGGTTTTAAATAGACAATAATGTTTATACGCTTCAGGTGTCATAACAGACGCATTCACATTATCACCTAAAGTAACCATGATATTATGTAAGAATGTAGTGATTATTTTTCATTGTTTCTTTATTATAAACAATGCACTAGAATAAACTCTATTGGCCTAAGCCATGATTCGTGAATAGTGAGTACGATGATTGTGAAAGTCCACATGCGTGTAAGAGAGAGAGATGATTTTCAATTAATTGTGTGTCAGCTCAACAGTTCCTACTCAAACAAAATTCGAATTAAACTAAGTAATGTATATAAGTTAATTTTGTTTGGAGAATCTCACGAGGTGAGCTGACATGATTTATGATATAACAAGGTAGAAATGCATTAACCACATCTATAATGATATTCATGTCAACACATACAAGAACTTGCACGCCTTGTAGTATCAACGCATAATATAAATGTACATGTACATATAACTTATAGTCCTGACTACGTGATTATACTTCATGAACAAAGTTCAGCAAGCCTCATGAAACACCAAAACTTATGGTCCTGACTACATGATTATTTGTCACATTTTATCCAAACAATTTACTCAAGTTTGCATTTGTTTTTGAAATATTTTGAGAATGAGACCCGACGGGTTGTTGTCTCTGTGGTTGGATGCTGCTTCGGCCGTACAACCGATGCGAGTTCGAATTCTCCTTAAGGAAATGCCCCAATCCACGACTATGAAAATTATTTGGCTCTGGCTAGTCAATGATCAAATCAGCAAAACCTTGCCCTTATTTTACAAAGAGATGTGTGCCTACCATAATGGCCAGATGACTCCTAACTGCCTAAGATTTTGATTTACAAGCATACTCATTGCAGCTCGAGAGGGACCAGAATGACTGTTGAAATATCATGCAAATGTCCTAACAAAATTGGAAAGTTCAAAACTAAATTGCTATATGTACAATAATTTTAGGACTAATTAGGTAATTATACCACATTGATTGGGGTTCGTAAACATTGTTGATAAATTTTTAATGAGAAATTGGTGCCATTTCTTGAGCATGTTATCTTCATATGGGCCGATAAAATAAAATTCTCTACAACTTTTAAAAATAGACTTTGCTGATTAGCTAGTTATAGTATCCCAGAGTATCCAGTTGACTTTGTAACCACGTTTTCGTACGTGGCTGGATTCTTCTACTCAATTTCAAAGCCTGTAGTCATTATTTGAGAGAATCTACATAGTTCATTATCTTAATTTTTTGCTGGGAAAATGAAATTCATTAAAAATTATCTAAAAAGTCTTAAATTTATAATAATTATGTCAATTCAATCCTAATATTTTTTTTTTTTTTTGCCAATTTAGTCTTAAACCTTTTGCATGTATACCAATTTAGTTCATCTAACCAATTTTGATCGGCCGGCATTGGTGTGGACTTTTTTAATAATATTTTAAATATTTTATAATTTTTTTCTTATCTTTAATTATTTTGCCTCCACTTAGGGCCAGTGAGGGTCACTGGTTGACCCTCACCAGCCACTAGCAAGGGCGTGCAACCCCATATTTGGGAGAGGGAAAAAAATAAAGAAAATAATATATATATATATATAAAATATAAAATTTTCTAAATTTATTAAAATATTATTTTAGAAAAATCCACATCAACATTGACAATGCCACGTCATTGCAAGTTAGCAAAAATTGGTTGAATGTGCTGAACTGACACAGATGCAAAAAGTTTAAGACTGAATTATAAAAAAAAGTTTAGAATTAAATTGACGTGATTGTAGTAAATTTAGAATTTTTCTTTATAATTCTCCCCTTTTTGCAGTGCATAAATTAAATACTCCATTACCGTCCATAATTATTTAGCGGGATGATGGAAAAATCGTGGTCATTTCACTAAGCGATACTCCTCTATTTGGAGCAACTTCTCTGGTTTACAATTATACACTTTGTTTTTTTTTTTTTGGTCGAAAATTATACACTTATTTTATAAAAAGGCCAAAAGAGCAAGGGGGAAAGAAAGGCCGATCGCCCTCTCCTTTTCGTTGTACCTAGATCTCCGTCGAGATTTTGCAGGTTTTGCAAGAGCAGTAGAGAAGGCAAGGTCTCGGTCTCATCAAACCGTCACGATGAGTTATTACAATCAACCGCCGCCTCCATCCGGTTCTCGTCTTCATCCATCTCTTGTTCTTTCCTTTTTTTCTGTTTCCCATTTCTTTTCTTTTTTTTTGGTATAGGCTGTTTCCCATTTCTTGATTCTGAATACTCCGCAAAATGAGTTCTTGCATCTCCTGGTTCTAAATGTCGAGGCATCTTTCATTTTCACAGTACCAAGATTGATTGGAAATGGCATATTTTTAGTTTTTTTTTTTCAAGAGCTTTAACCTGACTTTGGGAAGATGAACTTCAGATTAGGGCTAACTTGGGCTTATGGTTTTCCTTGTGAAAGTAGCATATCCGCCAGGACCATATCCGAAGGATGCTTATCCACCGCCCGCTGCATATCCACCGCCGGGTTACGCTCAGCAATATCCCCCTCCGGCCTATGCCCCACCGCCTCCAGTCGTCCAGCCTCCACCTCCTCCCCAACAAGACCAACAAAGAGTCGGTTTCTTGGAAGGCTGGTTAGCCCTCTCTCTCTCTCTCCAATCAATTCTTGAAATAATTTCCCAGTGTTGTTTATTCAGGGTCAAAAGTAATCTGAAGAAGAAAAACAGCCGTTTAGTTAGAATTAGTGAACTATGATGAAATCGATATGATCAGATTTTGGAAAGCCAATTTTAAACACCACTTTGTGTAATGTTCCTTCTCTTCCATTGCGAATTTGCAGTTTGGCCGCTCTTTGTTGCTGCTGTCTCTTGGACGCTTGCTTCTGATCTCTGCTCCAACATCTGCGGAATGGGCTTCTGCTAGCTATCTTTGTTCTGTCTGTGTTCGAGCTTGTTAAATAATTTTGGGTCATTTCTTTTCTGGAAAGGAAACTCCCCATGATGTCGAATTGATTACTTCGTAAATGTCCATTTTATTGTCATACTGAATCATTTGAGTTGTTCTATTCAATTCAGCATCATAATATTGTTATTTTCTGCATTATCTGTAATGAACGAAGCTAAAAAATTTCCTTTCTTCTTGCAACTTCTTTCATTATGTTTTCTGTTCACTCGTTATAGTATTAGCTATCTCTAATTGAAGAAAAAAATGCAAAATTAAAAAGAAAAAAACTTTGACGGGAAGAGCTGTATGTAATTCCAAATGGCTGCATTTGTCATCAGATAAACTTGAGAGCTAACAATTGTAGTTTTCTTATGGGCAAGCGTCTCCAGAATCATCTTAAGAGAAAGTTGTTCATCGTGAAAGACAAGATGGCAATTAGAGGATGGATGCTGCAAGACCTACAAAAACCAGCTTACAAGATTAGTCTAAACACTTCAGATATCTTCGTAGCAATTTTGGCTCATTAATAATAAAACCAGCTGTGTCCATACAGTTAGTGCCTTAGCTGATTTTCAGTTCAAATCTGGAAGTAAATCCTTTGTTTACATGTTCTACCTTTGAGCAAATTACAATGTATACACTCAGCAATCGTGTAAGATCACGCCTACATACATATGTACATACATACATATGTACGTACTGTACAAGATCAAATGAAAGAAAATGTAATTTCTATTAAATATAGTACAATGGCATTTCTTTTATATTTGTTGCCAAAGTAGTCTTTCCTGTTAAAAAAATAGTGAGCTCTGACCTCGAGAACATCAATTTGTCCATTGGGTAGGCCACCTAATAAAAATAATATTTTATTGACCTTGAATCTATCAAAGAAGCAAACAACAAATTGTTAGGTCATCCCGATAAGTTTTCATATATCATATAGACTGGTAAGAGAATTTAAATACTTCACTTCATATTATCACTCCTAAAATAAATTTTATTAGGATCTATCATTTTTGTCACATGTTCACATAATTCACTCGTTGACCACAACTCTCGCACCCTTGCTTTCTTCGGGCGAATGAAAACTGGGGACCAATAATTTGCAATACTCTGCAAAACAGAGGGTACAAGTTGCAGTGTACCTTCAAAAGACAAAATCTTAGGAACCCAGCTACTTTTTCTTCTTTTGGTCAAAAGAAACCCAGCTACTCCAGCTACTGCAGTATTTTATCCATGAAAGGCTTGCAATCCTTTTCTGTCAGCTTGCTAAGAGTTAAAGGAACTGCCAGGTATTTAACAGGGAGTTGGCCGTGCCTAAATACAGACATAACCAAGAATGCTGCAAGATGGTCGCCAAATATTCCTGCTGTATATATCTCAGTCTTCATGGGATCTAGCTTGAGGCTAGACATGTGATGAAGATCCTCAAAAAGCAATGAGATCTCTCTACTTCCCTCAGGTTTGCCATCCAAGAAGATAACAAGATCGTTGACAGAACATTATAATAGCAAACCATGCATTTTCTGCAAATTGCAATGTATATCTAAGAAGAAAGTAGATTGAATTCTAGACGAATTTATCTTTAACAACCAAAAAACATATTCTTCTTTTGAAGCCAGTGATTGAATGCATATCTAAAAGGTGAAGTTGTGGATATGGTCTGAGAGAATTATATCTTTCGCTGATCAAGGAAAACTTAGTAGAGTTTGCTCCGTCGTCTGAAAGGGCCAAAATCCATTTTATCACTTCTTTTACTCTCAGTTTTTTTCGTCCTTTTTCTATCTCTATTAGTTCAAAATTAATGGGCATATAATTTATTAAACTGTCAGAAGATTTTATTGAGGTCCAGAGCAGCATCGCAAGCTATATGTTGTAGTTAAAAATTGTCATACGTACTCGGGTAGGCATTGTCCTAACCTCTGGAAGTCAGCCGCATGACAATGTATGGATATTAGAAATACATAAAAAAGATAGCAAACGAAAAAGGTTATGTCTCCTATGATCTCCATCTATGATTAGTAACGTGTTATTAGGGTCAGACAAAACGTGCCCTTGGCAAAGCATCTAACCTTGAAACATTAAAATCAGTCCACAGGATTTGCCTCGAAAAAGATTAATCTATTTGCTAAAACATAAAAGACGAATTCATGGACGTGCATGATCACCACTTGGATCATCGTCCGGCAAATTTGGTGACTGTTTCTAATTGTCATATCGAAAATCGAGTTGTGTTAACGCATTTTCCGAGGTGATGAGGGGTAGGTTTAGTGCTAGGGTTTCCTAGTCTTCCAAGAAATTTGAAAAATTAGTGGCAGTTTTGTGATTCTACCAAATTGTGATCCCAAAATTTCAAGAATGAACCTATATAATTTGTTTTCCTCACCCCTACATAGAACCTGCAATCACCCACTAGTTCTTCTTCTTCTTCTTCTGCTGATTTGAATAGCTTCTGTCTTTTTGTGTGCGAGGGAGAATGGCTGAATACGGCTATGGTGGGCCATATGGATCTGGTAGTGGGTACCCACCGCCAGCTCAGCCGTACGGGAACCTGTTCGCGGCGCTGACGCCGTCGTCCTTTCCGCCGGGCACCGATCCGATCCGAACCTGGTTGCGTGCTTCCAATTGGCGGACCAGGACGGAAGCGGCCTGGTTGACGATAGAGAGTTGCAGAGAGCCCTTTCTTCTTACAACCAAGGCTTCAGCCTCCGCACCGTTCGCCTTCTCATGTACCTCTTCACTCACACGAACACCAGAAGAATTGGTTGGCCTCCCTCCCTCCCTCCCTCCCTCTCTCTCTCTCTCTCTCTCTCTCTCTCTCTCTCCAAGTTGGAAAAAACCCTAGTTTTGTATCTAGTTTGTCACTTGTAGAATCATGCTAAAGCGGCGAGGGAGAAGCATGGTTGGAAATTTCATGAAATTTGTAGAGTAAATGCTTAACAATTCGCAGGGCCGAGGGAATTCACAGGACTATTTCACTGTCTTCAAATGTGGAGGGTAAGAGCCATAATCTTTTTTCTCATAATCTTTGATTAGATATCTCCTCTGTAATTATAATCAAGGGACGATTGTTCAGGGCACATTTGATAGATTTGACAGAGATAGGAGTGGGAAAATTGACGGGCCAGAGCTGAGAGAGGCGCTCTTAAGCATGGGGTTTGCGGTGCCACCTGTGGTGGTTGACTTGCTGGTCACTAAGTACGACAAATATGGCGATGGAAGCCGGGCAATTGAATATGATAACTTCATCGAGTACGTTCCCTCCTTTGCATCTTTTTTAAGTTATCCTGAGTAATTACTTAACGTTTCTTCCATATATATGTGCCATTTCTAAATAATAAATTTAGGGTTACTAAACATTTTCTTTCTTTTACATGGTTTTATCTCATGCAGGTGCTGCCTCATAGTCAAGGTAACTTCCTAGCTTATTAAATTACAAATTATTGAAATAGTACTCCTTTTTTCACTAAGTAGTTCCAAGGGTCACACCTCTCCATTTAAAAGCAATTATCCTATCTATGCCATATAAAAATGAATGATTGATTGGGAAGTATGGCCACTGCGCTAGTGGCCTGGATTATTATATAATAAAAATGTTTGTAAATTTTGGTATATACTTTAGTTTATTTGTCTTTTTTGGCTAAAATTCAACAAGTGGACGATTCACAAATAGTTTGATTTCCTTTTCAACTGGCTTTGGTGGATGGGGGTATATCACAATACAGAAATGATATAAACTAAGTCCATGAATTTTAATACAATTAGTATGTTGACGTCTTCCTTGGATCTCTATGTTTCAGGGATTAACCGAGAAATTCAAGGAGAGAGACACCATGCTTTCTGGTTCAGCAACATTCACTTACGAGTCCTTCATGCTCACTGTCTTGCCCTTCCTCATTGCATAGAGACTAGCGTGTTTGCGATTCGGATCATATGTGCTTGAGAGTGTGACGGATGATGAGAGTTGTTGCTGTTGTTTGCTTTTTAATTTCCGGCAATAAGGTGCAATGCACTTACTCCAATGGAGTTAGCTGCAATTTGCGGTGTAATTTCTGAGGCTGATATTTGGGAAACTTTTCGATGTTATTCGTGATCTTATATATGGATGTGTTTATACCAAAAAATAGTTAACTCTTTGAAATCGACGTATACCGGAGTTTGATCGGTTCATTAGTTTTACTGAAGATGACTCGAATATGGAGAGGATCGATGGTGTGGCTTTTGGCAACTATATGGCATGGTTATATGACACGGTATCAACAAGACAAGCATTATGCTTCAGTGACAAAGGCTATAGGCAGCCAACTATTATGAAATAGGCTAAAAATGTGGACACCGAGAAATAAGAGGCACAATGGCCACCCTTTCCACATGGAAGGGGGAGGTGAGGGGCAAAAGTCTGAGAGTGAAAGTTAGAATATGACCGACCAAAAAAAAGAAAAGAAGGAATAGGTGTCGACTAAAGATGTGGAATGAAGACACCAATGTAAACGATTTTTAAATCTTATCGGTTTAAGAAGTCATAACTGCTTCTAGATAAGGCTGGTGTTGTGACCTTTCCAAAGGTGAAAGACCAAAAAAAAAGCTAATAGATTACTTAGCCTAAAGATTTTGCACAAACTCTCTCAAACCCATACAAATCGCAACTTAGTATTCAATGTAATCAATTTAATATGCAAATCAATTAATTCAAGAGTCGCCACTAATCAATTATTAGAAGGTCAATTAGACAATTGAGTAAAGTGTGAGAAAGCACATTACTTTTGTGTACTAGAGATTCATGGATATGGAAATTTGGTTACGCTAGATAAATCTAATACATTTTCGGTACTTTTCCTTTTTTTTTTCTTTAGCCAATAGTCTTGATTAATTTTAATCCTAAACTACTAACATGCAATAGATAATCTTGTGGGTACACAATCAATAATATAAAATTCAATAAATCAAAGCAATAGATAAGTTGCTAGAAGAAAAAGGGTTACCTCAATGTAAAGCAAAGCACAACCTCATTATGATTACACCCCCGATATCTGCAAGATTTTCATTACAAAGATGCATGTCTAACCTAAACATGTTTCTAAAAGCAATATCAACCGATTCCATTTGCTTGTTTTTTAGGATAATTAGACTAGATGCAATCTTAGCCGTGAATTATGTCTATGTGATACTAATTTAACATGGCATGTAATATGTTCTCTATGTGGCCTAATTCTAACAACGGGAAAAATAAATATGAACTATTCCAACATGGTATGCAACTTAATTATAAGACTCTAAACATGTAATCACTAAATGACGTTGCATGATGACATGTCAAGATGATGTGGCACATGTGGATGAAATAGCATATGACATGGCAATATGAGGCAATTTATTCTATATGGCAAGCTTATGCTATATATTTATTTTTGTGATTTTTATCTTTTAATAGTAATCTATCCTAACATAAAATTAGTTAATCTATTTTAGAAATAAAATAAAATAAAGAAAATCCTATTCTAGATTAGAAAATTTCTTCTAAAATATCATGTTATCCTAAATATACAATTCTAAGATAGTAAATAAACATAAATGCAATCAAATATAATATGCAATGCTTTTATTTTTATTTTTAATAGGGTATTTTATTAAAAAAAAACACAAAGCAATATAAAAACATATAAACCATATGATTTGCCATGACTCAAGACGGAAAGCCAAAAAAGTAAAAAAAATCTTATTCGATATCTGGTGACTTGGTATTCTTAATTATTATAACTCTCAATACGACAAGCTTCCTAAGCAAATAATGTCTAATCATATCATAGCAAATCAAATTAGAATTAATATATACCATAAACTAGGGAAAAAAATTTGAATCGAATTTAATCCAAAGAGATTGGCATAAGTACAGCGGGAGTGCCAAAACTTGGCACGGAAGGACACTTAAGTGTCAAAAGTTACAAACGGTACACTTAAGTACCACTTTTCAAAAAAAATAGATTACTTAAGTGCCAAGTCATCGAAACCCTACCGAAAATTTTACGTGGTAATTTTTTTATTAATTTTCTTGCCTACATGGCTTGCCAAGACACTAACTCGATGAAAAATTAGCCAAAATGACGTCATTTTAGCTTGATGTGGATTTATAAAAATTTATTAATTAAATAATATTAAAAATATTATTATAAAATCAATTTTATTTTAAAAAATAAGAAGAAGAAGAAAGAAGAAGGGGATCGGTGAGGGCTGTGTAGCCCTCGTTGCTACCGCCCCACCCTCGTCGGGAAGGGTCGGCACCAGTGGGGAGGGTCGGCCGAGGTCGTCGAGCCTCGGCCGGTGGTGGCAACCCTGGCCGGCCCACAGCGGCGAGGGCCCAGCCCTCGCCCGTTTTAGGGGCAAGGGTTGCGACCTTCCCCCAGATCCGGTGAGGGTCGCTGGCCCTCGCCCCCATTGGGCCAAGGCCACCGACCGCCCAGACCCCGCCGGATCTAGGGCGGTCTGGGCGGCCGGTGGGGCAAGGGCCTACGGGCGCAGGCCGGTTGGGGTCGCCAGCCAATGGCCAGGGCCCGACGACCCCGGCTGACCCTTGCCCACCGTCGCCGACCCTTCTCGATGAGGGTGGGGCAGCGACGGCGGCGGCAGCGAGGGCTGCATAACCCTCACTGATCCCCTTCTTCTCTCTGTTTTTTTAATAAAATCGATTTTAATTTTTTCAAAATCTGACATAGACAATTTTTTTATTAAAATTGCCACGTGGATTTTTTATTTAAAAAAAAATGCTTCGTCAGCAAATGAAGTCACTGGAAAATGGACACGTGGCAATTTGGCCAAATTTTTTCGCCGTTGGCACTTAAGTGATCCATTTTGCTCCGATTTTAGCACTTAAGTGTACTATTTGTAACTTTTGACACTTAAGTGTCCCTCCATGTCAAGTTTTGGCACTCCTGAGGTCCATACCTCCAAAGAGATTACCTAGTTCAGGTTACTGCTTTCAGGAGGGTGGCGACAGTGAGGCGTCGTGAACCAGTGAGGAAGTATGACCGAGACTACATTGGCGCTTGGTGAGTGACCGGTATTGAAAGTTGGTGGTCTAGCAGCTATTCTAACACCGTGAGGTCAAGCCAATGCACCGAGAACCTGCACATGAAAAAAAAATCAACACACCACTTCAACTAGACAGGGCAGAGTCAACAGCTTTGGAGGAAGCGTCGGGAGGGGACTGCTGGTTGCCAGTGACGATAGTGAGCTGTCGTGGTCACTGGAGATCATGGCTGAACATAAACGCCGGGGCCAGTGACAAGCTGGACTGGTGAGGCGAAGGTCCTCGGCTGTGTTGCAACAAAGGAGAAGTGGGGATGGTCTGGATGCTCACGGAACTACTTCACTGGAGAAGGGTGCGACTCGGCTGGTTTGCTGGTGCGTCAGCTGTGGTGTTGGGTCGGCGTCAGGAAGCGATGGAAGCAGCAGCGATCGTGCAATATGGACGGTGATTGTGATTGTGAGCTCACAGTAAACAACCCGGGGGATAACACTGTGCTATCCACCTTTTTTCCACTCCTTTTTGACCCACGAACGAGACTCTCTCTCTCGGACACATTTTCTCCTATTCTTTTCTTTTTCTCTGCTTCCACTAATTCACTTTTCCCCACTTTGATGAAAGAGATGAAGACGAATTCTCTCTGCCTGTGAAAGCGCGCCGCCCACCCCCAACCCCCTTCGGATGAAGACAAGTTCTCCCTCTGCTGGTATGCCCACGATGGTCATTCAAGAAAAGGGGAATCGCTCAATCCGTCCAGGATTTCAAAGGGAAAAGGCTCCACTTTCAAACTTGGTAGAGCTCCCTCCATGATCAGAGTATCTTTTCCTGATTAATTGCTGAATTTTTTTCTTTTAAGAACAATTTTAAATCGGATAAGTTGGGTCTATAATATTATTGGTAACTAAGGGCCTACATGGTAACTTGCTAAATAGTGATAATTTCTGTTCCTTTGTTCCCGAGAATAGATTTGGAATAGAAATCCGTTTGTTAAAATTTTTGTTCCTGAGAACAGATTTGGAACATAATCAAGAATAAAAAAAACTTGATTCTTGTTCTCGAGAACAACTTCAAGAATCAATTTTTTTTCCCTTTCTTTTATCTTTCTCTTTCCTTTTCTTCTTTCTCCCTCGGCCAACTATCGCCCCATCATCGCCCACTGTCACCGGCGTCGGCCACTACCAACGAGTGGTTGGGCGAGGTCCAGCAGCTCACCGGAGGCTCGCTTGGCCACCAACAAACCTCGCCCAGGCGGCGCGAGCCTCACTAGCCCACCGCTTGGGCGACGTTGGCTTGGCTGGGCGACACTAGCCCACCACTTGGGCAGAGTCAGCTTAGCTGGGCAACACTGGCCTGGCAGTGGGCCGGCAAGGCTCGCCTAGCCAAATCCTCGCCAAATTTTGCCGAGACCGACTCGCCCAACTCACGGCGAGGCTGGGCATCGCCGACCCTCGTTTAGCCGGTTGTTGACCACCGAGGAGGGCGTCAGCCCTTGTCTGGCCAGTCGCTGGCGATCTATTAAGAAAAAATAAGGTGAAAATGGAAATGAAAAAGAAAAAGAAAAATGTATTTAAATCATTAAAAAATTACAATAAATTATTTTGGACTAGAAATTTTCAGGTTTTATCAAACGCATTTTTACCCCGGGAATAAAAATTTTGGACAGTTACCAAACACTTTCAAATGCTTAGAAATTGTTCCCAAGAGCATAATAAAAAAGAATCATTTCTTAGAAGAAACTGTTCTCGGGAACAGAATCTTTATCATGCGCACCCTAATTGCAACGCTATGGAATGCATAATGCCTGATGAAATTTTGATATTTTTATATAGGAATTTGGGTAGAGATTTCCCAATGAGATGAATAATTAAATGGGATAGCCAAAGTGTCAACAACTAGCATGTGAATAATTTAGAATCTCATAAGTATAGTTGTAGAGCAGTAACAGCATGGAAGTGGTTATATTAGTGGGCTATAAAACCGGTAGCGTGGAATAATGTAAGGAGATCATCATCATCGTGCACGCAATTTCCCAGATGTCTTTCAAGTTATTTCTAGTGCTGCACCTTTCATCTTGTTTTCGAAATGCCATACGATTTTCCCATTCGAAATAAACACAGAATCCTTTTTCATCCAAAAAACTAAAATCAAACTTTTGGTGAAAGATTGTGCACTGTTTAGTCGTAACCGTCACACAAAAAGACATCAATCCGGTCCAATTTCTTTGGCTGTTTTGGTTGTTGACAAGACTAATCGAAGAACTTTAAATTCATCATTAGAGAGATGCTACTTAATTTGTTAGCGTGCTCTTACTTTTAAGACTTAAATCACTCATGAAATGTTCTCAGACACATGACTTAACCAAGTTCAGTGAACAACAATCTTGAGTGACCTTTTCTTAAACCCCAGGAATTCGAAAGATGGTATAGAGAGGGAAGAGGGAGAGATTTGCTGTTCCACTAGATTCCATAGTTCATATATGCATTGATGTTTCAAGAGCACATTTACAATATGATAATCACACCCCAAATATTTGAGCTCTTGCCCATTTCACAATCGAGTATCTAAACCTTTTTTCTTTTCTTTTTTGCATTCAATCGGGTATTTCAACTTTTCAAATTAGGCTCAATGCGAGGTGAAAGCTGAATGCCAACCTGTACACTCCTCCTCTCTTTTCATCACTCAACACCTAAATAAAGATGACAAAGTTTTCATTGCATATGCAGTCGTATAGGCCATTGTACTTATTTGGTATTGAGGAGGCGAGTCATGCAGCAATATTGCGTGACATGATAATTCTTTTTAATGGATGTCTCGTATTAAGCCAAATTTGAAAAGTTGTGGTAATAAAAACTATCGAATAGACAAATGTTTTAGGTACTTATGATGTCATTATCTATTTAAGAAAGGAATGACAAGCTCTCCTCTCTAGACCTTTTAAAAAAATTTAAGTTTTTGCTAAAAATATTACGTTTCTAAATTTTATGTATGGTTTCGCCTCCCGTCGTTAGAATCCAATAGTTTTTTTTTTTGGATAAGGTAAGCTTGTATATAAATAGAAACACCAATGTACAACTTAGAGGATAATGGCACCTATTTACACTCAAATAACAAAAGCTACTGAGTGGAAAGGTGCTAGAATCCGAGCAAATCTACAATTGGAGCTACAAAGGAAGCCACAAAAGATATTAATCATAAAAAACAGAGGATTCAAATCCCTAAGTTCTTCGTAGCCTTCTATTAACTATATTGTCTTGAACCTTCGGCCCTGCAGCCACTTTGTCTCTGACAGATTTGATAATACGATGCTTCGTAGAAGGAAGGGACACCACTTTTCCCCGAAATAAGGCATCATTTCGAGCACTCCATATAATATAACATAGTGCTCCAAAAGAAAACCTAAGTATCTCTTTTTGGAAACCTCGGCCAGTCAAATTCCTACAAGCCCACTCAAGTGTATTGTTCCATGATCCTCCAGGCTAGGCCAAATTACACTTCCCTGCCTAAAAAACAGCCATCTCATGCGTTAATATACAACCAAAAAACAAATGATCAACAGAGTCCGGCCTACTCTTACAGAAAGGACAAACGGCACCAACAATCCTGCCAATAGATAATAAGAGCACTTGTGTTGGGAGACGGTGCCTGGTAATCAACCATAGCAAAAATTGGTGCCTCAGCACCATGGCTTTGCTCCACACGAAAGAAGACCAATTTACTCTCACAGATCGACTCCTAATAGTATCCCAAGCCGAAGTCAAAGAAAACTCACCCGAGGGGTGCAGTAACCAAGTAAGCATGTCCGGCCTATCATTGAGAATAGGAATCGGATATGGCCAACTTTGTATTTGTTGAAGGACGGCAGTTCCAGCCAGAGAGAAAAGATCCGACACCGAAGCTTCCCTAGTAAGGCTGAATCGATAGATGTAAGAGTTGGAGAAGAAATGATTTAACGGACCACGAGGGTGCCAAGGATCAAACCAAAGCGAGACATTGCCTCCATTGCCAACCCGCCATCTCAAAAGAGGTAGGAATGTAGATCTCAACTGAAGAATTTTCCTCTAGGCCTAGGAACAGTAAGTAGGTGTGGAGGTAGTCCAAAATGGATGGGTAGGCAACTATAGTTTATATTGTCATGAAAGTGTTCTCTAGAAAGTCCAGAATAGATGGGTAGGCAACTGTAGCATGAGAAATAGAAAAGCGTACATATTGAGCCAAATTATGGCAAGTGTGAAACTCATAGACCTAAATCTTCTGCAACTTAAATTCATTTATCACATTGGTCATAGAAGAATAGTGTTTTTGTAGAATAACTTTTACTTTTATTTTTTTTCAATATTGTGCTTACACATGACGCTTTTTAAATTCAAAACACTCGAAAACTTTCAAACTTCAAACATAGATTGATGTATAAAATTTTTAAAATCTTTTGAAATTCGAATAATAGATAGAACTTTGGCTAGAAACCGTGAAAAATACATTTTGCTCATAAAAAGTCCAAACGAACATTGAAAATAGATATAATAAATTAGGGTAGAAGAACACTAGAAGTACCATAATTTTTGTATAGCACTTACTTTAGTACCAAAACTTTTATTTCGCTCACTTAAATATCACAAGTTTGAAAAAACGTTCATTTAAATGACACTTCTGATTTGCCCGTCGGAAAAGCTGATGTGACTATCGAAAAGCTGACGTGACCACCGAGGGGACAATATTTTAATATTTTATTGACTTTTTTTTTTTTTGCTTTTTTTTAGGGCTGACAAGGGCCACCATTGACCCTCGTCAGCACCCTTGTCAGCCGTGGAACCCTTGCCTAGATTGGGTGAAGGCCACCTTGATGTCGGCCACAAAGGCCTTAGGCGAGGCTGTCGCGGCCTTACCCAAGGCCTTTGCGACTAGATCTAGGCAAGGGTTGCCTGGCCCTCATTGTAGCCATTGCGAGTAAGGTTGTTGGGTCGTTGCCGATTGTAAGGGAGGCCGTGACGGTCCTCACTTGCGGCTATGACGAGGACTTGGCAGCCTCACCCACAATGAATACGGCGAGGGCTAGGTGGCCCTCGCCCAGATCTGGCGGCAAAGGCCTTGGGCAAAGTTGTGACCACCCTCACCAGCCGTAGCCCTTGCCCAATCTAGGCAAGGGTTCTACGGCCCGACAAGGGTTAATAGTGGCCATCACTGACCCTAGAAAAAAATATTCAAAAAAATCAAGAAAATTAATACAAATATTAAAATATTGTCCACTAGTGGCCACGTCAGCTTTTCTAGTAGGCAAATCGGAAGTAACACTCAAATGAACATTTTTTCAAACTTGTAGCTCATAAGTGAGTGAAAAAAAAAAGTTTTGGCATCAAAGTGATCACCGTACGAAAATTGTAGCACTCCTAGGCCCTGCATGGTAATGCTCCCGGGAACACTTGTTTCTGTTCTTTTGTTCTCGGAAACAAATTTTTTGTTCCTGGGAACATAAACGCGTTTGGTAAATTTTTTGTTCCCAAGAACAAATTTGGTCCCCGGAACAAGTTTGGAGTAGAAATCAGAAACAAGAAAAAGTCGTTTCTTGTTCCCGGGAACAATTTTAAGAAACACTTTTTTTTTCCTTTCTTTTTTTTCTTTTTTCTTTCTCTTTCCTTTTCTTCTTCTTCTTCCTCTTCCTCCTCCCACCCCTTAGCCACCCCATCGCCACCGCCGACGAGCCGCCGGGCGAGGTTCGGCGAGCTCGCAGCCGCCTCACCGGGCCGGGCGAGGTCCGGCAAGCTTGCCGGAGCCTCGCCCGGCCATCGGCCTCACAGATCTAGGTGAGGTTGAGCCTCGCCCAGGCAACGCGAGGCCGGGCGAGCCTCACTCGGACACCGGCGAGCCTCGCCTCACCCAGATTTGGGGAGGTGAGCCTCGCTGGTGGCAGCCAACAAAAAGAATGGAGAAAAAAAAGAAAAAGAAAAAAAGAAAATTAAAAGAATCAAAAGATTGGAAATTTTTACCAAATGTATTTCTGTTCCCGAAATAAAAATTTTGAATAGTTATCAGACACCCTCAAATGCTCAGAAACTGTTCCTAGGAACAGAAACAAGAAAAAACATTTATGAGTAGAAATTGTTCCTGGGAACATAAATGTTGCCATGCGGAGCCCTAGTGTTCTTTTGCCAATAAATTAGTATGTTTAACATTTCATAGAGTGCTTTATTAGGTAGGTTAAGTAAGAAAGCGCAATGAATTGCGAATCTTTTGTTCTTGACTAGTGAGGGGAAAGAAAAACTAAGCTATGTTACTAATATCACATTGAACAAAGTACATCTAAGTCAAATGCAATTTATACAGCTTGAACTTTGTGCAGTTGTATCACACAAGTTTTTGATGCACTAAGAATATTTAACTCTCTTATTCCCAAGCATATGAAGGTATGCTATAAATAGTTTTGATGGTATCGCTAATCATAGTCGTCGTAGAGCACAAGAGTTGCGGTTGATCCTCAAAAGACTGGGACTGTATTTAGGTAATACTATATAATTTACAATAGTGAATTTTATTATTTAATGGGAAAATGAATTGCAGTAATTATCCATATATATAATTTATTGAAGCTGAAAAAAGATATGCAGAAATAAGTATCCATCCGTATATAATAAGCTCTTCTTTCCGTGCCTCTAGATCTGAGATACATAGTAAAGATGCCCATTGGAACAACTGTTCATTGATTCCAAAATCTTTTAGATATAGAGATCTCCACACGATGATGAGGTATCCGAGCAAGTGACCACCAACGACAACCGCGGAAGATTTTGCAGAAGTGGCAGATGCTGTCCCTTATTTTAAATTGATCATATGTAATCGAAACATGGGAAATAAAAACTCAAGTCTGAAAATCATGGCTGGGTAAGAGAATAATTAATTATGGATTGCATTGTCCCATGATGAAAAGATTCTGTCTGGTTCGTAATCGGCACATGAAAATGGAAGACGAGGGAGGCAAAAAGAGATTTAGGCAGATAACCATTGCACGTTCTGCTTAGGGCGAAGTAAACAATTATGCGTTCACACTCTAAACCAGGGGCAGGATTGATTGTGTTTGCAACTCCTAGATCCTCGGTCCTAAAAAGTTACATCCTGAAATTTTTGCGTTCACACCTGATTTTCAATTAAATAATATCAGGCCAAGCTGTGATGATTTAGGGTTTCTCCAGCACATATGGCGTTTATATTTATGAGCAATTTACACGGATATCATTATCTTTCCTGCATTTCCATCATTCTACAGTGTTGTCTGGTCTAAAAATAATACCATTCCGCGCACTCATTTTGTATTCCAAAGGTCTTATGTATGATAATTTTTTTGAATTGATTACCCGCTAGTTTCTCTCTTTTATTTGACGAGCTTTCAAGCTTACCTTGACCTTTGGATCAACATAGAATAAAAAAAAGGCTATAAACCCTAGTTTCATTTGAAAGAGGCACTGATTCTCCTAATAAGTACAGTAAAAACAATGGCAGTTAGAGATTTTTTTTTTTTGGTAAGGTAAGTATATATAATAACGATCGAAATTATATAACAATTGTAAGACGAGGCACTAGCGGGCACTCAGCTAAACAACTTGTCTTAGGAGTGGTCGGGTACCCTGGTCACAAGTGGAAAGCATGTATAGAAAATCACATCAAAGGACTACAAAGACCTAAATAGACCTACAATTGGGCTGTGGACAGCTCGACATAAAAAATATGGGGGTTTATCCCCCAACACCTCTGCATCCTTCTATTCCTAGGGTTGTCTTCCACCCTTTTGAAGGTCAGCGCCTTGTCCTTAACCGCCTTGATTAGCTGCGCTTTCATGGATGGAATAGGGTGGTTAGAGATCTGTTCATGATACATCCAAAATTTTCACTTCATTTTATGTAACTTTCCAAATGAGCTCACTTCACTTCCTGCCTTCCAAGGACCTCATAAATTCGCACTAAGGTTGCATTCCATTGTATTGCCCAACCTCATAAGTCGATACATTGACGCTTAATTACAACTCTCATCGAAGAAAGATATCAGGTGCACAGGTTGCAAATGCACCTGGTGGATACCACGACCCATGGCATATAATGTATAATAGTCACATTTATTGACCAAGTACATATGGGAGAACAAATTCAACATAGTAGTTCGTTTCAATTGACATGGGTGTAAGACTATAGCTGATTCTAAGGTTAAATGTATGCAAAAGGTATATGTCGTCTGAGAAAATGTAATTCTACACCACATTGATCCACTTTTATTTGAAAGTACACCGTCTTCGGAATTCGTCTGTAGAGAAGTACACCCAACATTCCTCGACGGCCATGACAATCTGCCATCAAATGCAACGAACAATGAATTGATCCTGTAGTTTGCAGTCAATAATATTTGTAGTTCATAATGGAATAGAGAGTAACGTGGAATACGTTCGGGCATGTTTTTTGGCAAAGTAGAATCCTTACCGCTATCCACTTGCAGTTTTTTGTGCGTCCAAAAGATAGGGCTTTGGCTGCAGGCTTAGCTGGAGGAGGATACGTTCAGGCATGTCATCTTTAAACGGTATTGCCGGATCACCAATCTTGCTCGTATCTTTACTCGAACTACTTTCGGCAGAAAACTGGGATGGAGGAACCGATTGGAAATATTGATAAGTTGGGAAAACTATTGAGTCCGAATGTTCGATAATTATAAGAAAGCAACATGGTGAAACCCTATCTCAGGAGTTTCAAAGTCTTTTCTTGAGGGAAAAAAAAAAACTTCTAGGTGTTTGTAGAAGCATGAGGTCCTTAGCCATCCAAAACAATAGTTCAGGCATTGTCCTTGATTTTGACCAGGGTAAAAAAAAGAGATTTCGTAGGCAATGGGTTTTCAGGAAAAAAAGTACGTACCTCCCCCTGTGATTCTCTATGATCTCGACTTCCGACTCTCAACTTCTTCCGCAACTCTACATTTTCTTGTTCAACGTCATCAACCTGCAACCCCTCAAGAAATCAATTATCTCCAGGGAGAGAGAGAGAGAGAGAGAGAGAGAGAGAGATATTTTTTCCATGTTAAACCTTTCTCTTTAGCTCCCGCATTTCTTCCACGAAACTCTGGTCCTGTGAAGATCAACGATAAGAATTTATCATAATATGAGAATAAAAAAGAATGCGGAGAATAAATCAAATTAAACGAATCAGGATCTTTACTTAATCAACGATAGGATCATCATGTATATTACCTTCCTCGAGCGGACATTTTTCAAACCCATTTCTAAGACATTTTCCAAATTTTTCAAGTCTTCCAAACTCAGTTTAGAAAGCTCTTCTCCCATCAGTCGCCTGTGTGCTCAATCACGATCAAATTAATTGCAAATGATCAATTTATTGGCAAAACATTCATGAAACACACAAATGACATGCATTATTCTTGTGCCAAGGACCTCAGGTTTTACTAGCAAACTTGATTTATTTCCTTTGTACATGATATTTCGGATTACCTATCTAAGAGTGAACACTTGTTTCAATATATATATATATATGAGAAAACAAGTATATTTTCCTGCATAAGTAAATCCTCACCCTTATAATACTAATATCTTCACCTCATTTCTACACAATCAGTGATATCAACAGACTAAACAAGAACTCTAATAAAATGATCCTCTAGTTTGGAAAATGTCATATTTGTTAACTGCATGTTCGGTAGTGGTTACCTCAAATCTAGCCAACATTATCAATGAAAACCCATTTACAATATCTGTCATCAAGTTTGGTTTTTCCTTATACTTCAAAGTAAATATGGGGGACAAAAAAAAAAGATGGTTTGTTGATGCCAATATAAAGCTTAGCTAAGTATAGACGAGATTTTCTGTCATAGGTCATCTTACTTTGATTTCCTTCACTTCCAAGTGTGATCCGAAGTTACATATTGAACTACTTGTAGCTACAGTATCAGTTAAGTTCAGCTTGCATAGCTTATTGAAAACTTTGACTATATGCCGGTCATTTCCAGGTGAATTAATCCGCATTTAAAAGGAAAAAGCAACGTGACCAAGTAATTAAAAATGGGGTAAAAAGCAAAAGCTGTACCTGTTGCATTCCTGCATGCACCTTAGCTGTTGCACCAAGCTCTCAGCCTCCTTTTTCAAAAACTAGTGGAGTAAAATCAGTGCACAGAGTTAGACTCATGCAATTAACTATGACTTCTACAGATGAATGCTGCATCAAACTTAAATTACTCTCTAGTCCTTAGAACTCACATTCTTACTCTGAATAGTACTAATCTAGCTCTCTCCCTTTTGTTTGCAAATCTGTAACATAAAAGTTGTTGGAGCTCATAAAAAAGAGAGGGACTTTTATCTCATTTAAATATAAAATCACATGATTTACAAATTTATCTACTAGTTAAAGCTTTAAATATTGAGAGAAGGGCACAAAATTTCACTAGTATTGGAGTCAAGCTTGAAAACTATTTTCCCCCTTTTAAGGCATAGTTGAACCTCCATTGCAGTTGAGCAAAAGAGAGCTTTAGTTAGTAGGTGTCAAATGAAGTAAAAACAAAAGAAATAATCAGCTATCGCTAGTTTAGAGAGTACATGCTTGTTTTTACTTGGTCTTTGGCATTTACCTGGATCTCCTCGGTAGTAATTACTTGTTGCTGGTTATCTTGCTTCATTTTGTTATAGCGTTCAATAACTGAACTCATGCTACAAAGAGCAAACAAAGGACATTTTCAAATGCTGCCTGAGAATGCAAGAACAGATTTCATGCAGATTGTAAAGTTAATGAAAAATCCATCAGGCACATGGTTCTTGTCAAGATTTGTTCATATTATCTAGTTATTGCAATACCTGTATCCAAATGAGATCTTCTGAGAAATTAAAATAGTCAGCTATGACAGACTAGACATCGAGCTTGAAGAAAAATTACTTTCGTGACAATTTTGCAGAAGATTTGTCTTTTTCCTTTCTCGCAAAATTAGTATGGAATTATATAACAACTTCTAAGTTTTAAGACAAAATGAAAAATCCCCCGGTTTAGATAGCACTAAAAATTAGTCTGAGATAAATTGAGAATTGAAACTAATTGATGAATTCACCTTTCAAAACACATTTCCCCATATTTTATTATAACGGAGTATTACTGGAGATAATCGAGCTCTGTTTCTCATAAAAACAAATGAATCTCGTTGAAATGATTGAACATATAAGTGAGTCTGTATTTTCAACCACGAGATCAAACTTCTTTGATCTCGATCTCGAATAGAGGGTCCAATTAATTGGACTAAAGAGGGAAATATGGATCATCAATGGATTTCATATGTCCATTTTTTTCTGCCAAAATTATTGCATCTTTTCTTTTCTTTTTACTGGGCACCAAAGAGAATTTATGCGACGATGGGAAGAGAGAGCTTACCTGCTGCTTGCGTATTCGTAAAGCTTGCCGGTGCAAGAGAAGATGATTACACCAATTTCTGCGTCGCAAAGAATGGAGAGCTCCTTTGCCTTCTTCATCAGCCCAGTCCTTCTCTTGAAGAAAGTCACTTGCCGGCTCTTCGAGCAATTAATCTTTCGGATCGCAATCTTCCCCTTCACCATCTTTGCTCCTCACCACTTGGAAACGGAACTTTCTAAATCAGAAGGGACGACGGTTCCTTTTTCCAAGAAAAAGATGAGTGAAGAAAAAACGACGAGAGAAACTCGCTGAGATGAACGATGATGACGAGAAACAGCGTTTTGCCGAAAACCCTTGCGATTTATTACCTTCAAGAAACAGGAGACAGTAGGACTTACCGGTTCTTGGTTAGGTCTCAAATGGAGGCGTTCCTTGTGATGGGGGATTGAAGAAAGTCGTCGGTCGTCTTGAAGATGGCCTCTTCAAAGTGCAGTTCTTCGCAGGTAAGGCTGCGATTTGAGGGGGGTTACAAGGAGGGATAAAAAGAAAAAGAAAACAAAGGCAAAGTAAATTATTCTAATGTTCGTCAGTTCCTTTTTAATGAGATGGGATTAGGTGTCCCAAAGCCCATTGTTTTTTAGGCTTTTGCATGAAGAGCAGATCAGTAAGATGTTGCAGAGGGAGAGATAAAGAGAGCTCTCAGTTTTAATTTGTACAAAGGTCCTCTTTCCCTAATGTAAGAATGTTGTCTTTTAACAATTATTTTTAGCATTTGATTATTTAAATAAATATGAAAAATACCATTAGCTCTGGACATTTTCCTAGTTCAAAAAATAAAAAATGAAAGAGAAAGAAAATTGAAATGAAAAGGCACAAGGTAATATAAATGTGGAGATTGGGGTGTTGTGTTAGTAAATCGGATACAGTGGTTTTTAAACTTTTGTGGGGCTTTTACTAGCCCCGAAAAGCGAAAGCCAAATGATGAGTTGGTTCTACTTGGGGGAGGTGTGAACTCGGTTCTGCAAGAAGACATTTCTTGCTCTGCTCCGTTCGCTCACAATCTTGTACTGTATTTGGTCAAAGCATTATTTAGTAATCTTGTACTTCTCCAATGATGGATTAGCTATGCTTCTTTAATTAACTGCAAATGAAGTAGAACTAATCGATTTTTATTATTATTTTGCCACCAGACCTAATCAATTGCTAACGATAGCTTCAACACATGAAAATCGAAAAGATATATACTGATTTAGATCTTTTGTTCGACCACACTTCAGCTTCATTGAGTTATACTCAAAATTTGATATTAGATAATCATAAAAAAGCATATAGAAAATGAGATATCCAAGTTACGTAGCTTTACGTTGACAACACAAATTGTTGAGAGGTATCTTCAATTCTTGATTCAACAAACACACTTATGTTTTAGAGTCATTGAGTGCATTTAGGATCAGGACGAATGAGGCATTGGGTCGTTGTTTAATCGGTAGATCCACCTGAATCCAATTAATTGGATATTTGATCGTTTATTGATGCAAGATGAGCGGAAATCTATACTTTCCTTTTAGAGTTCTGGATTCAAACATAGGAACACTTTGTTTTTGGCGTCTCTAGAACTTCTAGCATGTGTTCTTTTCTTTCCTATTTAGGGTTTTGCTTCTTTTTGGAGGGTTTTAAGAAAGTAGGATGGGGTTTCCAACTTGTTAGGCTCATTACTCAAAACGGACACTAAGATAATTAGAAGAGTCCTAATCTAAGTTGACTTGTGAACTCATCCGGGCCACTTCCCCGCCAGATAACATCTTGCCACCTTCACCATACAACACTCTTCATGAAAAACTCCATCCCTCTAGCTTATCGTCTACGAGAGCAAAGTATCAACCTTTACAAACTACATGTTATGTGTAACACTATATATGAGTCAACATCATGAATTGTGTCAAAAACTCGTGTGTTTTTTTTTTTTTGGTAAGGGTAAATATTATAGAAACTTTCCAACCATACAACTATACAAAGGGGGTGAGACTTGACCCCAACCCACACTCAACAGACAACAGTCACTGGATTGGGGGGGCCAAGTTCACAAAAGAAATAGCAAATACAAAGAGGGGTCAACATCAGCAGAAGCTAACCTCGCTCCACATCCTATACAAAGATATTAGGATCTAAACCCCAGCTATGCTACACTCTCCTATTTCTCAAGTTGTTAGCTACCGACTTGTAGAAAATGGCTTTGTCCTTGACCGACTTGGTAATGTACTGTTTCATAGTAGGCATACATAGATTGGAGGACCGGAATATTATGTCATTCCTGGTCTTCCAGATCACATAGCAGAGAGCTCCAAATGAGAATTTGACGATGTCAACATAGAATCCATTTCCTGATAAAGTGTTGCTTACCCAACTAACGTTTTCCACCCAACGTCGATTACTCCAGGGGAGATTGCACTTTGCAGCCCAAAAAGTAGCAAGTGAGTTGGACACATGACAGTCAAAAGAGAGGTGGTTGATAGAATCAGGCCTAATATTACAAAAAGCACAGTGCACTTCAGGCAGTCTGCCCTAGGTCATAAGGAAAACCTGGGTTGGGAGCCGGTTCTGGGATACCAGCCAAAGGAGGAATTGGTGACGAGGAGCTAACGCATTGTTCCATACAAAAGAAGCCCATGAGACAGGTGTCGCTGTCCGGCGAATGGCTGACCAGGCAGACACCGTAGAGAAAGTGCCAGACGGATGCATCAACCAGGTGAACTCATCACTTAGTTGATTTAATAGAGGGATTGGGATTTGCCACATCCGTATCTCATTCAAAATGACTTGTCCATCAAGAAAGAAAAGGTCTACAACCTTTGAAAGCCTATCAAGGGTAGAAAGGTATATATAGCTATTATCAAAAATCGAATTTATGGGCCCCAAGTCCAACCATGGATCAAACCAGAGCGAGGTAGTCAATCCATTTCCAATCTTCCACTTGAAAAAATTTATACTTTCCCCCCTTAAAGCAAGCAATTTCCTCCAGGTCCATGAACAGACGGAGGGAGGGGAGGTAGTCCAAAAATGCTCCCTTTTCAAATGATTAGTATGAACCCACTTACACCATAAGGATTCCTTATTAGTGAAGAGGATCCAGAGATGCTTGATCATGGCTGCTTTATTGCTATCACGGATTTTCCGGATCCCTATACGTCATCCCAGGATACTTTTGCTCCCCCGACCCCAAGGCTGGGACCTTTCCATAGAAATTGCCGACAGATTTGTTCAATTCTATCACCAACTGATGCTGGGAGCCAGAAAATGGAAGCCCAATATGCTTGTATAGCATGCAAGACTGATTTTATAAGCTGTAGTCTACCCGCAAAGGATAAAAAGCGATGGGTCCAGGACTGGACTCTAATCATGAGAAGATATACCAGGGCATTGCAGTCCGCCTTGCTCAAGCGTGAGGTGATGATTGGAACTCCCAGTAGCGAACCGGTAAGGAACCCCTTCTAAAATTGAGGATATGCAACAAACGGGTTTTGGTTGCCTTCGTGCCGCCCGATAGAAATACCTCACTCTTACTCTGATTAGGAATCAACCCACTCCATTGGGAAAAAATATTCAGCCCTTCCTTCATACAGGACACTGATTCTGGTTTACCTTCACTGAAGATGAAGACATCATCCGCAAAGAAAAGGTGAGAGAGCCGGGGTAACTTGCATCTCCAATAGAATCTGCACTCAGGCTAGTTTGTTTGAATATCCAGGATGCCTGAAAGCACTTCCATGGCTAGGGTAAACAGATAAGGAGATACTGGATCCCCTTGTCTCAGACCTCGGCCGCTATTAAAGAAACCTTGAAGTTCACCATTGATGGAAATAGAAAATTTAGGGGTGCGAACACAAACCATAACTCGCTGTATGAATCGTACCGGAAACCCAAAAGCAGTAAGAGTGGCCTCCAGGAAATCCCAATCAAGCGTGTCATATGCTTTCCGAAAATCAACCTTGATTGCGCACTTTGAAGAGTGGGTGTTCAGGTGGTATCCACTGAAAAGTTCTTGAGCCAGGAGAATATTATCAGTAATGTGTCTTCCTTTGACAAAGGCCGACTGGGCGGGGCTTAACTTACTCATAATGTATATTGTGAACACCAATTATAACTTAACTTACTCATAATGTATACAGTAGCATAAGTATCTGCAATCATGAAGAGTGATCGAAATGAGAACTTATATTCTGTGCTGCTCCGGCAGACATGATGTTCATGATGCCTACCCCTACTATAAATATGCAGTATTGCTCAGTAAAATTTAATTCTCCATTCTATTGTATTCAATAAATATGTTGGATCAAATATATATATACACTTCATCCAGTACTGCTCAATGAAATTTGATTCTCCATTCTGCTGTACTCTTTAATATGTTGGATCAAAGCATATATATGATATAGATACACACACATGTATGCATGTCTAAAGTTGCCGTTCCTAGATAAAGGTTTTTCCACATTTGGTTTGACGTAAAATAAAAGAAATAGGAGAGTTGGGTGCTGTCTTTGTCTCCTGAGTGGCAAGGCACTTTTGGCAAGAACATGAGAGGAAGACTCCATATCCTAAGTATAAAGTGTGGTTATTGGAGCCATATTAAGACAGGAGGCAAAATTATCCCCGGCTAGATAGAACCTGCAAGCATTATCTTATAATAAATTTCTGCTCCATCTTCAGATGAACCTCGTTGTTATCAAATGGGATAATAAGTTTCTGACCCCCCTTTTTTCCCTAGACGGTGGTCCATTAGTTCCTTATTTGTCTCTATTGTTATCTCATACCTAAAATTAGTCATTAGTGCACTCCCTTTGTGCCATCATTAGGCCTTTCATGTCATCTTACTTTATTTTTTCTATTTACATCTTGATATAAAAAAATCAAAACACCTCTCAAGTCACCTTTAATCACATACTGAATTTTTTTCAAGTGAAATCTGCTTTCAACGTTTTTTTTTACCTACCAAACCACAAAAAAGAAGGAAAAATCTTTCAAAATTTATTCATTGTGAATGATAACCCCGCCTACTTTAAACTCAAAATGTGATTCTTAACTTTAAACAATACAACAACAAATATTTTCAACTTTTACTCCCGTTGATAACTTTTTATTTCGAGAACCACATGTGAAAAAAAGAGAGGGAAATTTATGTATAATGTGGTAGGATTCAGCGCACAACAAAAAAAAAGTAGAGAATAAAAGTGAGAAAAATAAATCGAAATACAAAGTTTTTATCCTGATTCACCCTTAAATTAGAGTTACATCTCACAAAGGATTCCACTATAATTAGCATCCCGCACATCTCTCTTAGATCCTTCAATTATAAGCGAAAACTAATATACATACACAGTAGTTATTCATGAGCCCAAACCTAAACTACTAAAAACATATAAGCTCAAACTATGAAGGCTTTTTGGTGGCTCGAGGGTGCTGCATGACCTCCGTCGGGATGGTCCTCGAATCCCTACTTGCTCATGTGGGAGCAGGACAACTGTGTCTTTCCGTCAATAAGGAGTATGAACCACGACTCAACATAAATGTTCTATTTTGATTTTTTTTTAAATGGAATTTGAAATTGTTATCACAAACTTAATGGGTCTCCACATGCTTCCACCACAACTTATAGGATGCTTTATTTATTACGCATCAAGAATTATTGAGATTCCCGACCAAACAAAAAGAAACAACAATAATGAGATTCATGGTAGATTTATTTTGCCTCTTTTTCTTGGTTGAGGTCCATTTAGTTTAGATATAAAATATTGGAATTTGCTATCTTATGGAACATGAAAGCAGTTAAAAGTAAAAGGCAGATACTTCCCCCAATTCTGGATGTGCAAAACATTGTCTTTAACTTGTGCAAACAGAAAAGAATTTGGCACCGGCAAAGTTTTCAATCAAAACTTTCATCTAAAGACAACTTACGAGGTTGACGTCTTAAAAACTCCATGTATTAGGTCAGACGGGATTATTCTGACGAAGGTGAGAACAAACCAAATTTATAAATGTTTTAATTCAGAGGCTTCGACCAAGGTAAATATACCTATGCATATCCTTCGTTTGCATTGAGAGTTAAATGTGGAAAGTTTTGAAGAACCTTGAAGTATTCCGGTTCTTCTTTTGCCTTCCAAATATGTAACTGTGTAATATATATTGATAAGGGACGAGTCTAATGTTTTGTACAAAAAAAAAGTGATGTTTTTTTCCCGTATTGATAAATTTCTGAAAGAATTGGTAAATGTCAAAAAAAAAAAAAACATGGGTACAAGGGAATTATCGGTAACCTGAGATAGGTTGGTAACTTATTTTGACAAAATTTAAGCCACTCTAGTTTAGGTTGCTATTTCATACAAGAATTAGTGCATCTTAAAAAACTAGTAAGTTTTGCAAATTGTAGAAAGGTTGGTAATTTTATAAAATTGTTGAAAAGTTACTAACAAGTTATCTAAAAAAATCACATGTCATTTTTTTGTCATACCAACAACTATCTGACACTCATCAATACTTATTAAAATTAATCAATATAGAAAAGTCTTCATATTTTAGGCTTTGTTTGTTTTATGGAACATGATTAATCTTAAAAAATATTCTTTTAAAAATGATTGCTTGTATCATTTGAAATAATTTGTTAATGAAAAATGCATTATCATTGACAACATTTCATGTCTAAACATTTTGTGAGTGATGGTAATATTTTTTAGTTATTCATTTTTATAAGCGATACAGTCGATCATTTTTACGAAAATGTTTTCTTAAATATTCATTTTTTGAGAAACAAACTGTTATGCACTGAAAAATTATGCGAATGCTCTTTTAAAATCTGCTAACTCTATTATGCAGTATGAATATTTTGAACCTTCAACTCGCCAATGTGAAATTTGATTGAAGTAAAAGGTTGGGTCTAGTAATGGTCAATCATCTAATGATCAAATGACTTGTTGTCTAACTGAGTGTCGGCTGGTGCCTTGCCTCACAGTTGCTGTATATCTTTAGTCGTTAATTCAATTACTTACCTTACCAAAAAAAAATCATCTAATGATCAAATGGGCTTATCTACTCACCGGATCACGTAATACTTATTAGAACATCATTGAACGTAATGAATTTGTTAACTCCAGAATTTCATCAAGGATTGGGCATAACATTGCATAGAATAGTTATGCTATCATTCTTCACCAAATTGTTTTTAATCTAATGATTTACTCGACCTATGAAGATCAATCCTTCATTTCTTTTTCCATTTTTAGGTCCACACCAAGATATTGTAATCACTCCGTTTTACGACAGTGAACTTTCGTTTCACTCGAGAAGAGAAAAAGTGCAGGGGAGATTATATTCAGAACCTGCATATCTTTCTGGTACTGAAGGAGTAGTTGATGAAACCAAATTGTACAAACATATTCAAGTCAAATTCGAGCAGACACTTTTGAGTCGGGAACACAAGACTGGCATGCGCAGTTCCCCGGTCAGCTTGCGCTTTTGATATTGTCGGGAATATAATATACTGTGTTCACACTCAGGATTCAATTTTAATATCTCATGGCTGATTCGTGTTCACACTTGGGAATTCAATTCTTTTTTTTTTTAAATCTTTGAAAGATCTTTCATATGATTCAGGTAAGTCGAGGAAATGCTCATCTTGTTCTGCATCGCGGATGAACCCTAGCTTTGCAAGAAACTCACAAAGATTTTTACTGGGAGACAATACTGCGATTATCATATGTTTCCATGAGGTTCATATTGAGATGATATCTCAAATAAAGACATGTCATCTCAGATATAATCAAATGTCTCACTTTTTTCTGGGTTTGAAGATAAATTCATCATATTAGACATATGTTGTTGTCCATTATTGCCTATTTACTCAAAGGAATGATGTTGTGGTTTTAAGCGGTTGAATGATTTTCAGTTTTGTTGGATCCCACTTTATCCGACTAAGTCTCTGATTTGTTAGTTCCCCATCCAAGATATCATTCATTACTTTCTTTGCGATTGACAGACGAGCATAGACAAGTGCAAATATTTTTAGCTGCCCGCTTTTTTCTTTTTCTTTTTTTGGTAAGGTAAGTATATTAAGCTTTCAACCAAAAGATCTTGTACAGAAAAGAGGTCCACGGCACCTGCAATCACTCTTCGGGACAACATGTCTCCAGAGTGAGGGGGTACCGTGAACGCACGGGAAGGGAAAATTACAACTTCACAAAGGAGCCTAGGTGGCCCTACATAAGCCTCGCCGTCACCTGAACTAAAAATACATTGGTCTATCTCCCAACTCCTCTGCATTCTTCTATTACATGGGTTATCCTCCACTCGCTTAAAAGCTATGGCTTTTTCCTTGACCGCCTTACAAAAGTATTGTTTCAAGGCCGGGAGATACAGAGTGTGTGCTCTGAAGAGGATATTATTTCTAGTCTTCCAGATTATATAGCATAGAGCACCAAAGGAGAATCGAGCAATCTCCTTAGAGAACCCACTACCTGATAGTGAGTTGATAGCCCAAAGAAGATTGTCTGTCCATGAAGAGTTATACCAAGGAAGATTGCATTTAGAAGCCCAAAACAAGGCTAGAGAGTTGGAGGTACCACAGTCAAAAAATAAATGGTCAACCGAGTCGGGTTGAGTATTACAAAAGGCGCATACCACATTTGAGATCCTCCCATAAGACATAAGGAGTACCTGGGTTGGCAGACGGTTCTTGACAATCAGCCAAAGACAAAATTGGTAGCGAGGGATAATGGCCTTGTTCCATATGAAGGCTGCCCATTGCACCAAGTGGGATCTTTTGCGAATAGCAGCCCATGCCGATGCCATCGTGAATTTACACGAGGGGTCCTCATTCCGGTGAAAGAGTCCTCGGCCTTGGGCTGGGGGGGACCATAATTTGCCAAGATATAAGCTCTTGTCGAAACGATCGACCCAAAGGGGTGTATAAGCTTGCCACTTTAGCTTGCCTATTGAGATCCGAATGATATATGAAAGAGTCCGTGACGAGCGAAGAGAGCGGGCCTATATCGAGCCAAGGATCAAACCAAAGCGAAGTGGTCAAGCCATCCCCTATCTTCCACTTGAAAAGGGGGAGGGATTCACCTCTCAGGGCAAGGATTTTCCTCCAAGCCCAGGAGCACTTGGTAGGAGGATTAGAAGTCCAGAACTCCTTATTTTTGAGATGTATGGCGTGAATCCATTTGCACCCGAGGGACTCTTTATCGAAAGAGGTTCCATATGTGTTTCATCATGGCAGCTTTATTACTGTCGCGAATCCTGCGGATACCTAAGCCCCCTTCTTGTTTGGGGAGGCAAACATCCTCCCACGACACTTTTGAGCCTCCCGGGCCCATGGCCGGCCCCTTCCATAAGAACTGTCTACAGATTTGCTCTATTCTGTATACTACTGAAGAAGGCAGCCAGAAGATGGATGCCCAATATATATGGATTGCGTGCAGGACTGATTTAACTAGCTGTAGTCTTCCCGCAAAAGATAGAAAGCGATGTGTCCATGATTGGACTCTAGCAGTTAGGAGACATACCAGGGCGTGGCAATCCACTTTTTTCAGCCTCAAGGTAATGATGGGTACACCCAAATAGCGAACCGGAAATGTACCCGAGTCTAAAGCCAAACATTTGTAATATTTGATCTCTAACCTCCAAGTGAGCCCCTGAGATAAAGACTTCACTTTTGTTGGCATTCGGTGTCAATCCGCTCCAAGCGAGAACATGTCAAGCCCATCCTTGATGCATGAGATAGAGTCTAGTCTCGCTTTCTTGAACAAAAAAACATCATCGCAAAGAAGAGATGAGATAGGCGAGACGCCCTACATCTCCAATAGTAGCAGTATTCTGGTCGCCGAGTGTGGAAGTTTATAATCCCTGTGAATACCTCCATGGCCAAGGTGAAGAGATAAGGGGAGATGGGGTCGCCTTGTCTCAAACCCCACCCACTAGCAAAAAAAACCATGAAGTTTGCCATTCATGGCAATAGAGAACATCGGAGTGCGAACACATGTCATTATTAGATGTGTGAAGTGATTTGGAAACCCAAATGCCCGAAGGGTTGTTTCCAAGAAGTCCCAGTTTAGAGTGTCATAAGCCTTCTTGAAGTCAACTTTAACGGCACATTTCGGAACATACGACTCGGTATGGAACCCACAAAATAGCTCTTGAGCAAGGAGAATATTGTCAGTAATTCGCCTCCCTTTTACAAATGCAGTTTGAGCTGGACTGATGATATCCGAGAGGACAGTCGCCATACATTTCGAAAGAAGCTTAGAGATGCACTTGTATATGGAATTACAACATGCAATAGGCCGGTAATCTGACACTGAGGTGGCATTGGGGATTTTAGGAATCAAAGCAATAATAGTATTATTGATTTCCTTTAGCATGCATCCAGAATCAAGGAAATCCAAGACCGCATCAGTTACTGAGGGACCCACTATGTCCCAATTCTTTTTAAAAAAATCCGCATTATACCCGTCGGGGCCCGGGCTTTATTCCCAGCAATGGAGAACATGGCATCATAGACCTCTGATGGAAGGAAAGGTTGGGATAGGAAAGTAACCTGGTCCTCATTGAGTGGAGTCTGTATGACCTCTGTGATCTCCTGAACGGATGGTCTCATAGGCACCTCAACCGGGGCTAGGATCTCCTGGAAGTATGAGACAAATACCCGTTGGACATCCCCCATGTTAGTGATCAAGAGACCATAATTATCCAAGACAGATATGATCCTATTACGTAGGTGCCGATGGGTGACTGATTGGTGAAAAAATTTGGTGTTCAGGTCTCCCTCCTTGAGCCACCTAATTCTTGACTTTTGCCTGAAAAGCGATTCCTCATGGGATCTGAGCTTATAGTAGTTCTTGATATGAAAGTGCTCTAAGTCCACCAGTTCCCTATTAAAAGGGTCTAGGAGCAGGGCTTCATGAGAAGAGATAAGAGCCTCGCAGCTTCCGGATGCTCTCGCAGAATATCTCGAAAAGGCTTCTCTATTGAGAGTCTTAAGGCGGCCCTTAAGGAGCTTGAGACGACCATAGAGCCTGAACATGGGTGAACCCCTTAAGTGTGTTTGCCAAACCTGGGAAACAATCGAAGAGAAGTCTGGATGTGTCATCCACATATTGAAAAACTTGAATGGCGAGCGCCGGGGGTTGGGTGCAAGAATCCTCACTACCATTGGCGTGTGGTCCGATATGCCTCGGGGCAAGGAATGACGCTTCGAATAGGAGAATATGGTACACCAGGAATTGTTGACAAGAACACGATCTATTTTCCGTTGTTTCCTGTTAACTCCTGAGGAAGACGACCAGGTGAACCGGAAGCCCACGTACCTTAGATCAAATAGTTCTGCTTGTTCTAAACATTCCTTGAGCTCATCAAAAGCAGGGATCCAAATGTCAGGGCTACCCATGCGATCCGAGGAGTCCAGGATTGCATTGAAGTCGCCTGCCACCATCCATGGATTGTCCTTAAGTGAGGAACTTAACCGAATCAAATCATTCCGGGGGTCTCCCGGCAACAAAAGAATGCTCCCCATACACTACTGAGAGGAATATATTAGTCCCGGAAGACAATATTATAAGAGATACATGGATAATCTGGCTAGACATATAGAGAACATTTACATCTACCAAAAGTGGGTTCCATCCAACCCAAATGCGGCCACGGGCAGCATAATCATTATTAGCAATCCAAACCCATCCAGGAAACAGACCAGAGGAGATAGTTGTAAATCTGGGAGGAGGTACTTTGGTCTCAATCAATCCAACGCAGCAAATATGGTTGGATTTTACAAAATTTCTGACTTCAGCCTGCCTAACCGGGTCTATTAGACCTCGTGTATTCCAAAAACCAAAATTCATATATAATATCTATACCATAGAGAACCCGGAGACCTACCTCCGCTTTGGGCGCCCACGCCGTCCTGTCGATACATGGCTGTTCGTGGGGGACAATGACTTGGAAACTAAGCTGCCACGAGGCTCAATCTGGGGTTTTGGAGGCTGATCTGTAACTGAGCCTGTCCCATGGGAGGGCCCTATGTCATCATCCAAGTCATCCTCTGACGAAAAGGAGGCTGACATGTATGGGTCCAGCATTCCTTTCGCAGCCGAGGGTTGGGTGGGAGCAGCTCCTGTGATGGCCCTTTTCGTGGTGTTTTTGGCCAGCGTGGAGAGCTGCCCGCTTTTTTGGTTCCGTAGAAAACTCAAACCAAAGAAATCAACTTCAATGGACATATTTTTATTAAAAAGTGATTACTCTCAATAAGTTTTATCGTGCACGCATATCACAGAGCAATGACAGATATAGGGAATGGTGGTGACCTCATTTCGCTATTTAAAAAAATTTGACCTTGAGGAGTACATTCATAAGAACAGAACTCAAAAGGAATTGACGAGGGCCCACGCAAGCAATGAAGCATGTGATTGACCCTTATATACATGGTTTCAAACACTCATATAGAGGCACATTATGCTACTTGTAAGCTTCTAACTGATATTTTTATTAAAATTGGGATTATATGGGTTGTTAGTGCCTAGCCTTGAGATGTGGATCATCCAAGGCACATTAGCACAACGTACGTTCCCTATTCGAACTGGGTTTGAACCAAACCTCTTCTCAAGAGGATAGATGGGGCCATTCAGGTGACATATGATGCAAACCTAACTGTCTATTCACTTGTGGAATTCAACTAGTTTGGGGAATACCACCGATGACTTCTCTTTTCTCAAGAATCTATACATAATTTATTAGCAAATGACAACTATCTCTCTCGGATACAATGCCCAAATTATTATGCCTTTCTTGCATATTGGAAATATCTAACAAGGATTTTCTTTAAAGACAGCTGTTTACACCCTTAGGTATCCTCTACCTATCCACTTGTGACGATTTCAGATAGAGAAACCCTTTCGGTGAAGTTTTTCGAGCTTTTTTTGAGAGCATGATATGGATTACTTATGCGTTGTGGTGCTTGGTAATCGAACGTTTACTCAGGGCATTTTCTCTACCTGTTCTTGCCTTTAAAAAGCAATGGTACCTTTGTCTTTTGAGTCTCGACTAACTTAGCCTCCTCTATTCCTCAGGACCAACAAGGGTAATACGAGAATATTTACCAGTTGTCCATCTACTATGAACTTTGGCCTAAAGAAATTTTGTCGCGGACTACTTATCCCAACTGTCTCAATCCACCTAACCCCTTCGTCTAAGTTCAATGTCCATCTTGGGTGGGACCACTCCTTACCAAAAAACACTAGGTGATGACAATAAATTCATCTCTAAGAAATAATGGAGTGACAATTAAAACTCATCGTATATGCATCTAGATTAGATTATAAATCAAAACGAATGCAATGCAACGAGAAGTGCATTAGTTTGACACGAAGATTCGCCCCAAGCCTGCGCATCAAGCTGTATTTGACAATTCATCAATCAATTTTCATACAATCGATAAGAATGAGTGAGGTTAGTATAAAAAAACTCCTCAGGAGCTTCTTCAAGCAGCGCAACATCACGGCAGAGAATCATCTACAACATGGTCTTCCTCAACATGCATGCATCGAGCCAGTTTTATTCCTTAGTGCAGTGCAACCTGTCGAAAGACACGACCTGTAAATGGTCATTTTAATGCGCGATGAGGAGTTGAAATTTGTTGTATTGCTGAACATACCTTAGCTGCATGTCAATCTGTGCTGCTTCATTTACTTCAGAGCGTGAATGACTTGAATGCAAACAATGATACAAAGTTGTGCCGATCGGCCAAAGTGTGTGGGACTTCCGTACTTATAATTTCGCTGGACTCACTTGTATTCGATGCCTATGGTGCGAATCACAATATGATGTTATTGTCTTTTGTTCGAGATATAAAAACGATTTTACCCTTATTGATTTAATCCCACTTAAAGCCAACAAGATTGAAGAAAAAGATCATAATGAATAATATTCACTATTTTCCCATTAAACTCCAAAACACTTGCGGTCAGGGTTGAGAAATTAGTACTCTATGCCCATGATAGCGAGAGATTCTTAGATTCTTTTTATATATTTTGCAACATTCCCTGTCACCCAAGTCAACCGCTACATGGAAACATTATGGGAAGAACAAGAAAATTTACAATACTTGAAATACAATGATTGATTTGAGTAGATCGGCGCATCATGCTCCGGAAGGACCTAAAATTTCCCTATTCTTAAAAAAAGAAAAAGTTATTTATGTATCAAGAAATAGTCAGAACCACATAAATTTACGGATCTGTGGATCTGGGAAACTTCTATGACTTATGGAGGTTTTGGAAGTAGTATAATACGTCGTATAATGTATAGACAAGGTCGTACAATATTTCGAAGGTTAGGGTTATGGTGTATAAGAAATTTACTAAGTAAAGGAATGAAATATAGAAGAAGATTAAGCTAAGCAAAATCACGAACATTAAATATAATATGTAAAGCAAAGAATATGTAAAGTATGATAAGCAGTATTATGCAAGAACAACAGGGTATGAAGAAACCGACCATTTAGGTGGTGAATGAAGATAATATAGAAATATGGGTTACAGATATAAAGAAACTGTAAATTACAAGTACATAAACTAAAGAAAGTAAAGTACAAGTGTAGGAACTGAATCAACTGCAGAAGTGAAACTTCAGACCAGTTTCAGATCTGGGGCGGTAATCCACTCTCCGTCATTGAACTGATATGATATGTAAAGACAGATCTACCGACTATGGGTGAGTCAGGATCTGGTATGAAGAAACTATGATATGATTTCGAAAACTTACTCAAAACCTGAGGGATACTTCCTAGTGAAGAGGGTTTTCGAGGGTTTTTGGGTATGGGAGAGTGAGGTTCTATGGAGAGGGTTTCGAGGGTTTCGAAAGAGCTCTCTGAAGTGGTCCACCAAAATGCCTGCCTCTTTCCTATGCATGTGATTTCCTTTTATAGTGCTCGTGCTACAGTGTTTTTCCTATTTTAAACAGTAGTAAGTGCACAGTAAAAGTGTGAACAGTTAAGTGAACAATATCTTCAGTATTAATGAACAGTAAAACAGTAGTTGGGGCTTCTGTCTTCTGTTTATGGGGACGCCAAGTGGTATGTTGAAGTTACTTCGTTGCTTCCTTCTTGGCTTTCTGAGGAATCTTTGGCAATTTGATCATCTTGGTAAAGCTGACCAATTATGGCATAACATTCTTCTTTAGTACCAGCAGCAGCAAGAGTTGACATTATTTGTGATTTTTCTTGGAGATATGCAGTTTGGTTCGATGATTTTTTTGGTTGGTTGAAATCCAACCATTTTCGAACCATACTCTTGGTTCCCCATTCTTGGAATTTGAATTTGTCCCACCATTTTGTTTTGTGCTGGCGTATGAGTAGGGTATGTGTCAGTGGGAGAGTATGCAAATTCCCAGGCGGTTACCCATGATATTCTGAATATGGCAAAATAATGGAGTAGGCATGGGAATCTTATGTCATGTTAGGATGGGTGGAATTCTTTTTTGAAAAGTTGCCATCCTGATATAAGATTGGGGTGGATTATTTTCTCAGTTGGTCCGAAATATGCCCACCACTAGCTAAACCAATTTGGGAGATTTTGTCTGGTGAATTTGTCTTTGAAGTATACTAGCCAAGTATACTTCATTTGGTTATTCTGTCTATAGAAAACGTTCCACCATGCTTGTTGGTAGTCCCAATATGAGTATGTGATGCAATATGGTAGGCTTTGTGTGAGCCTGGTATTGAATTTTTTGAGTGTATGAGGTTCTTCAGTCCATTCATTTGGATGTATAATTCTGATAATCATGATAGTGGAGTAGAGAATATGGTTGTTGTCATTTTTATCACAAAAATGGTTGAATTTTGCTGATTCAGTTTCAACCAGGATTTGTTCATAAAAAGGTAAAGGTTTATTCATATCATATGATTTAAAGTACCATCCTTCTGGAAATATGTTTTTGCAAATTGGTTTGGGTTTTTATCATAGAAACCATCCTCAACGGTGAGGATTAAAGCATGTTTTTCTTTTGGAAGGAATTGGGACCTCGTTTGGGAGGTTATTGTTTGGGAGGTTTCAACTGGTCTGATAACCACTTCATTGAGAATGTTTTTCTGTGCTAGTAATTGGTATTTCGCTATCCTTGGGTGAGGGGTTGTCACTCATTGCTATAGCCCTGGAAGTTTGGGCTTCTGTTTCCTGTTTTTGGGTTAGGATATTTTGGAGTGTTTCTTTTGGCAAGACTTTGGCTAAGTCTATGATTTGGAGCATTTCTGTGAGATTTATGGTTTTTGATGTACTTGGTATTGGTTGGCTATCTGGTTGGCTGTGGTAATATGTCCGTTCAGGTAAGAGACCTGATTCTTCAACTGTTTGTGCCCAAGATTTCTTGGGTAATATGGGGTTTTTGGTGATTCTTGTATTGGAAGAAGATGTCTGGTCATTTATGATCTCGGCTTTGTCTTTTTTCTTAGCGCGTGGCATGGTTGTTGCTGTTCTGGTTGTATCCCCTGTAAAAATTCTCTTGTAAGAAAATCAGGCAAGGAGTTTGAAGAACCATTAATGAATTGTATGTCAAAATAGAAAACGAAAAGGATTGCCTGCCATCTTGCAAAGATTTGTTTTGATGCAATGTTTAAAACGTCCTTTTGTAAGACATCTTTTGCTGATTTGCAATCAATTCTTAAGAGAAATTTTTGGTTTAAAAGATCACTTTGGAATTTAGATATAGCAAGAACAATAGCAAGAATTTCCTTTTTTATGGTAGAGTAGTTTTGTTGAGTAGGATTCCAATGTTTGGATATGAACTGTACTATGGATTCCTTATTATTGAAGGTTTGTTTGAGAATTCCTCCGTATCCTATTTCTGAGGCATCTGTTTCGACTATTTTAAAGGCTGTTGGGTTAGCTAAATAAAGCAATGGTATATGTTTAATGTGGGCTTTTATGGTTCTGACTGTATTGGTATGGATGTTTGTCCATGGCTAGGGATTCTTTTGTGGAGAGGTTTACAAATGATGTTAATATTGGGGAAAAAAATCTAAGACATAGTTAAGGCTTCCTAAGAAACGTTGTAATTGGGTCTTATCTTTGATTTTATCAGGAAATTTATCAGTGAAAGAGATTGACCTGTCTATAGGGAAGATGGTCCCTGAATGGATGTTATGTCCTAAGAACCTTATTTTGGTCTAGAATAGTGAGACCTTAGTGGGAGAAATTGCTAAACCATTTTTTATTATTAATTTTACGAATATGGATATGTGCTTAAAATGTTGTTCTATTCCGGATGAGAATATGAGTACATCATCAATATATGTTATGATGAATTCTGAATAAGGGTTGAAGATATCATTCATTATTTTTTGGAATTCTGACGGGGCATTTTTTAATCCGAAAGGCATTACATTCCATTCATATTGGCCAAATGGGACTGTAAATGCAGTTTTATATCTGTCTTTTTCATTGATTTGTATTTGCCAAAATCCGGATTTCATATCAAATTTGGAGAAGATCTTAACTTTTCATAGTCTATTTAATAGGTCTTTTTTGTTAGGGATTGGGTATCTAATCCATCTAAGGGATGTATTAAGGGGTTTGTAGTTGATTACTAATCTTGGTACACCTCTTTCTAATTCGGCATTTTTATTAACGTAAAAAGCATAGCAACTCCAGGGTGACTGACTTTTTCGTATGAGTTTTTTATTTATGAGGTCATGTATTTCTTTTTGGTAAAATTTTAAAACTTCTTGATTCATCTGAGTAGGATGGGCTTTTGTAGGTATTTCTGATTCAGCAAATCCTTGTTCATAAGGAAGTTCTATAATATGCTTTTTCCTTTCCCAAAAGGCATTAGTGAGAGTAGAGCATATGGTTTTTTCTATTTGGTTTTGTAAAGTTTGTATTTTTTCTTGGATGGCTATTTTTTGGAGGTTTTCTTCTAATCTTTTAAATTCCAAATCCTCTTTTAAAAACTCTAGGTGTGTTTCTTTGTTTTTTATAAGACAATTTATTTCTAATATTGATTGTTCTTGTAAGAAGTTCAAAGTTCGTTTTTGGGATTTGGTTATAAAATCGAACCTTATTTTATTTTTTAAATACTGTGTTTTAATTCCTTCATTATTTACAGTGAAGGGTTGGATCAATTGTATGAAAGGAGTTCCTAAAATTACCTGCTGTCTCATATTTTTGACTAGGAGAAAAGAGGTTTTGTAAGAAACGTGTTCTTTTATTATGAAAGCTTCTTGTAATTTATTTTGATATTAAGCTTATCTCCTGAGGCTGATGTTAATGTTTCGGAAGTCTTAGCGAAGTATTTTGTTGGGATTAGGCCTTATTTAATGCAGTTAAGATCAGCTCCTGTATCGAACAGTGTTGTTGTTTCAATTATGTATTGGTTATTAATTTTTATGGAGATATCAATTATCCATTTTTGGGATGTTATTTCAGTTAAGAGTATTAAATAGCCTGGGTCTGTCCGAGTATTTGGGTCCTTTCTTTCTGGGTATATGACAGTGTTAGTTCCTTTAAGGGTTTCTTTTTTGGATTGAGAAAGGTTTAGCTGGATTCTGTAGATGTCGCTGGACATTTTTAACTGAGCATTTTTCAAGGCTTGTATTTCTATTTTTTGTGCTTTAATTTCATTTTGGAGATCATTGATATTTATTGGTCTATTAAGATTTTTGTTTCTACTAAGGATATCTTTGAGGTTATAGGAGGAACTACTTTTAGAAACTATATTCATGGAAGAATGCAGTCGATCTAAGTATTCCTGTTTATCTACAGGATCTTCTATTTGATCAGCTGTGCTAAGAAGGAAGGCTTCTTCTATGGTAAGCATATTTATTTGAGGAGAGGTGTCTTCGTAGTTAGAGTTAGAGGATGTTTCTAGTTCATTAACTTGTAATCCATCTACTATTGATTCATAAGAGGAAGAGCTTTCGTCTGTCTGGGCAAATATGTCTTTTAATTGGTATAGGGTGTTTTCGTCTAGACAAAGTTCTTCAATTTTTTTGTTTACACGGCAGTATTTGGCAGTATGACCTTTGTTGCCACATGAATAACATTTGATATCTCTATAATTCTTTTTCCCGTTACTATGGTGGTTTTTTTGTTTCTGATTTTCTTTGTAATCTCTGAATTTTTTGTTTATCTGTTTATCAGAATGATCGGGTTGATGTTTTCTATGGTAGGATCTATGGTGATTATGTTTTCTTTCTTTGGAGCAGTCGCCTTTGCATTTAGATTTTGTTTTGTCATCATAAAAGGGGTCATATTGGGCACAGAAGTCACCTAGCGTCTTATTACCTAGTTTTTTCTCTTTCTTTATTTGTTTTTGTAATTTGATGGCATTACACATTTGTGTGCCTTGTCTATAAATATGGGAGACTATTTCTCCATAGGAGAGATGGTCATAGGGAATCTGGCCATTATTATCTTCTCTTATTTTATCACGGACTTGGTTTCTTATGAGTTTTGGAAAGAAAGGTTGGTTACAGTCTGGTCTAATGAGGACACGATGAAGAAATAAATATTTGTATTCACGGAATGTTCCTAAAGATTTACATCTCATATTAGAAAGGAGTTCTTCATTTCTATCTCTAATATGGGACGGGTCACCTGTGAAGTATTGGGAAATAGAATATATTAAGGTATTAACAGCGTCAGGGAGAGAGTGGCCTTTATCATCAAAAATAATTTGGCCAAAATCATCTCTATTGTAGGCATGTAGGATTTGTATTTTTTGTTCTTCTGTGAAGTAATTATCCCACCATCCTTTTAATTGTCCGGTGAAACCAGCTAATAAAACATTAGCGACAGCTTGATCAGAAACATCTTGTTGGGTTTTGTAGGCATTGGCTAACATTATCATATTGTTCAGAACGTTAAGTAAGTTGGATTCTGCTATACCATCAATATTCCATTCATAGATAGCATCAGGGGAGTACTTATGTTGTATTTTTTGAGAAGATAGTTCCTCTAATGCTATACCAGGGGGGGTTGCCCTATTATGGTATAATTTTTGGGGTTGTTTCCAATTAAAATTATTGACTTCGTTGATGTTTTCCTCCTCCGTTTCACTATCTATTTTGTCAAGAGTGCTAATACTAGGTTTGGATTTGTCTAAGGTGTCTCTGACTGTTAATCCTTGGATTATTGGTGTCTCTATTATGGGTTTTGATTCTTCTTTTTCTATTAGCTGTCTTTGTTGTTTTACTGTTTTTTTGAATTCGGGGCTAAACCTCCTAGGTAGTTCAAATGTTTTGAATAAAGGTTGTTTTACGGGTTCTATTTTAGAATTTGTTGGGTTGCCATGCTATATGGATGATTCAATTCTTACTAATTGTCTTCCTATGGTTGACAGGTGTTGGTTAGTATAGTTGTTATGTTCTATTATCTTGGGAATATTAATAGATTCTTCCATTTTGTCAGCAATTTTGAAAGGGGCTACTGTGATCTGACTTTCTCCTACTTGTATAGTTATTTTCCTAAGTGGTGGATGTAAAGATTCGACAATATCATCGTTTTCTAGTTTCCATTTGTAATGATGTTCAAGTACCATTATTTGTTTTGGTTGAAGGAAGTGTTCTTCGAACCAGTTGAAGAAGAATATGCGAGTTTGATATTTGTTTATGAAGTCATAGTATTGTTTTTTTATCTGTATAGTAGAATTAGTAAATGTTTCAAAAAAACCATTCTCTAATGATTTTATTATTTGGTGACATGAATTCTTGATTAAGGTAGGTCCTATTTGGCTCAAATTCTTTTTCTAAGACATTTAGCTCACTGTCGATTTGCGAATAGGTGGGAGAGTCTGCCCTTTGTATGATGGGTTCAATCTCATTTTGTTGGTAAACGGGTCTGGTTATTCCTGATCTATTTTCTAAACCACTAATTTCCTGCTCAGGGGGTGCTGTGGGAGTTTGTCGAAGTATTGGTGGATTCTAAGGAGTATTACTGGTGCTCGGGGTAGTTTTATGGGAAGTATTAGGTGGTATGGTAATTATTCTAGGTAGGTTGGTATATTGATCAATGGTTGCTCTTGATGAGGCTGTATGGAACGAGGGGTTTGATCTTAAATCAAAAGATTTTCTTGGAAATTGGATAGTAACTCTTCCTTCTGGATGTTGTACTATATTTGTGGGTTCAGAGTTTTGGACAATTTGTTGGGGAACCTTGTTTTCTAATTCCCATTGGTCTGGTAAGGTTACTTCATCCCAATTTATGGATCTAGGTATCGTAGTATTAGCTTTGGAAATATCAGTCTGAAGGAAAATGGTTTCTCCTTTTGGGCTTTTTTTAAAAGCATTTTCCCCAAAGGCAAAAGCCATGGCTTTATATTGTACTCTATAAACAATAGCTAAAGGAATAGAGCCTTTGGCTACATTATAGTTATGGATTTTTACCTGTAAGGTGAGGGATTTGAAAACATTACGATCTTTGAGTGATATTGTGAAATTAGGGTAACAGTTAAAGTGTATGGGTCCTTTGCACGGTCTAGTTTCTATAGTTCCTAATATGGATTTTTCATAGTCTAAGAGACGAGAATCTCTTAAAACTAAAAGAAGGGCTGTGTTTAGTCCCTCTTTTGTAAGAGGTTTTGCCCCTACTTGGACTAAACCTATGTGGAGATAATTGTATTTTTGTCTATGTGTCTTAATGGAATTTGGATCAAGGAGGTATACCTCTTGATAAGAGTCTGAAAGTTGAATGTCTCTTTCTTCAGTGGCTATGATATAGTCAGATTTTCTGAAAAGGTTTCTGAATTTGGATTGTTTATAAATATCTTTAAGCTGGACTTTGGGTATCCCAATTATCAATGGATCTATTGAAATCTTCTATTTTTATTTCTTCTCTATGAATAGGATCTAGATCTGGGTCCCTAACAAAAAGAGAATCAAAGGAAGACATGGATATTGTATCTAGGTTCATACTTAACGGATCGGAACTTACTTCTTCTATATGCGGACCGGTACTAACTCTTCGTATCCCCACAAAGGGGCCTTTACCAAACACCAAAGGATTTACTGTCTCCCTAGGACTTATGACTTGGATAAGTTTGGTCGAAACGTGAAGAGTCCCAACGAATGGGTCTCGGTCTACCTCTAAGAAGAATCCCAACGAATGGGTACTCGATCTACCGCTGGGTATGGACCTATATACTCGATCTATGTTTTTCCCACTGGCTCTGATACCATAAGGGGTTAGGATCGTTGGATCTATTAGTAGAAGAGAAACTGTGATAGAAGATGGTGACGGATCTGTGGATCTGGGAAACTTCTATGACTTGTGGAGGTTTTGGAAGTAGTATAATACGTCGTATAATGTATAGACAAGGTCGTACAATATTTCGAAGGTTAGGGTTATGGTGTATAAGAAATTTACTAAGTAAAGGAATGAAATATAGAAGAAGATTAAGCTAAGCAAAATCACAAACATTAAATATAATATGTAAAGCAAAGAATATGTAAAGTATGATGAGCAGTATTATGCAAGAACACTAGGGTATGAAGAAACCGACCATATAGGTGGTGAATGAAGATAATATAGAAGTATGGGTTACATATATATATTGTGAGGTGCTTCTCTGAGTAAATACATGTACTGCGGTGCTACTTGGAGAAGTCAACGGAAACTTAGTAGGTAAAGGTAAATAATAACACACACTTTGTAGGTACAATTTTTACCAAAAAGATTCAATTGGAAGTAATTACATATACTAAGACCCATATCCTCGATATTCAACTTTTCTTTTCTCTTTTATTATTTTCTACAAACTCTAAATAAAAAAAATTCAAAAAAATTAAAAGAAAATTAACATTAGAAAGCTTCATTATTGTTGTAAGATTTTATAGAATCACCGCCAATTGTTCTAAAAACTTAAGCCATTACATGAAGGTATGATTTATTAATTAAATTTTACAACACTCCTCCTCACGCTTAATTTGGTTTTTTGCCAAATACTAAGCATGAAAATTTAATTGGGAATGCAAATGGGGTTTGAAAAAATTCTAACTTATAACCTCCACTCTAATACCATGTGAGATTTTATGAGACCACGACCAACTGTTCTAAAAACTTAAGCTATTAGATGAATGCGTGGTTTAATATTTAAAAATTCCAATAATTGCTACACCTAAGTAAGTAAAAAGATGAATAATAACATTTTCTAGGCTTCTAGCCACATTTTCGTCAAAATGATTCAATTGAAAGTAATTACTATGCTAAGACAAAAAGCATATGGTACAAAGTTTAAACTAAAACATTTGAATCATAACTCAATTACATCAAACTGAAAAAATTAAAATCATTTAAACAAATTGTGAAAAAATAGTTCTAAGAAATTTAAACTTTGGCACTGACTGAGGTTTAACTCAAATTAATTTGAAATACAGATTTTAGTATACTAGAGAAGTGGAACTATAAGCAATGGCAGATATGATTTGTAATCCCTAAAACAGAATAGGTCTCCACGGATTATGGAGGAACTGCTAAAGATGCAAGATTAGAGAGAGAGAGTTGGCATATTCATGGAGCCTCCCGGTGCAAGAGAAAGATGATGACTCCGACGATGGGGAGCTCCTTGGCCTTCTTAAGCAGCCCATTTCTTTACTTTGGGAAGGTGCCGCAACTTTCGCGAATCGTCAGGGGAAAGTTAATGGATTACTAAACGAAAATGAAGGTTTCTCTAGCAAGACAATCACCCACATTTAGTTTGGACTCTCCCAAGCAAGTCCTACTAATCACAACATGGTACTTAAATTAATATGCAATTTACCTTACCTTTTTAGAGTCGCACTAATCGATTATGGATCGACTAGATAAGATACATGAGTATATTTTACTTTTGTGAATGAGAAATTCATTAAATTTGGGAAAATGAGTAGCATAAATGGACAGCAAACAAGTTCGTGATTTCCCACGTTACTGTCCTCTCTATGGCATCTCGTCCAAGTGCGATTGGTCTTCTTTTATAATGGCCACAAAAGCCTCTCCCTCCTAGCAATCTTTTGGGTTCCCTATACGGCCTTGCAAAATTCATGCACGATTTCATGGCCAGGCTCAATTAGCACCCCCCACCCTTCCACAAATGCTTGAATTCTTCCCTTTAATTGATTTCTTTCTTTAATTTTGCCTCTTTCTCTCTCTCTCTCTCTCTCTGTCTCATCGATTTTGCCTCTGAATTACCGCCCTTTTCTTTATCTTGAGCAGTGAACTCCTTATTCATTGGAAAGGACTTCCACTAATTGTCATTTCTTTCCTGACTTTGCAATTTCAAATCTTCTCATTTCGTCTTCTCCGAGAATATCTCCCTTCCTTTCTTGCCCTTCGTACACATCTGTGATTTGGGTAGTTTCAGGAAAGATGATTTCTTCCGATAACTACCACCAGCTTTTCATCACCAAGTTCGTGCATTAATGGAAAAAGGAAAGGGATCTCGGTTTTGTATGATGCAAAATCATGTCAGACCATATTGCAGGGCTGAAAAAATCGATGCATGAGATTTCAAGCCCCCCTCGCATGTCGCATTGGTTCGTGAAGTAACTATGAATGCAAATACTATGAGATATGTGATTGAATTCAATCGCTAATTTTTCATACGATAAATGATTAGGTGTAAAATTCAAAAATTTTATGTCAATAGATAGTGCCTTGCCTGATTGCGAAGCTATCTGTCTTTTGGATAACAATCTTTCCTCTCCCCTTATTGATCTGCACACCCTCTCTAGCTAGTCTCTACTAAATTTTCTCCCTTGTTTACGTGATCATATATCAACGCGATACCTGACAAGAGGGAGCTCAGCAGTTAGCAGATTCACAGATCTACTCCAATATTTCTTAGAGATCTCACGTAAATTACCTCGGACGACAGGCAAAGAATCATCCGCAGCTTGCTGCTGAGCAATAAAGAAAGCAAGGTATCAGAGGGGTTCCCTTCCAGTGCTTTTGATCTGATGAACTAATGAACCATTAGAGAACAGAAAGGACAACTCATTTTCAACACTAGAAAAAACGCCATCTCTTTTCAGTACAGCTTTTTTAGAATTCATATACCCATTAAAAATAACGTGCACATGACTTTGTAAAACCTCGTATGAAGGAAATAATTATAATATAGTGGAACTAGTTGCAACCATTTTGGACTTATTATGATCATCGTGGTGTCTTGCTATCATAACTTGACAAATCAAATTAAATCGAATAATAGAAAAGGTCAATCACGAATTTTAATAAAAGGTATATGATATAAAAATGATTTACTAGGTACAGATCACATCAAGAAATAGTTAAAAATACCATTGCTAGTATCCAATAACATCGATTCTCGCAGATGGTAAAGTAAATCTATAGATTGAGTTATAACAGAGAGAATCCATGAATGATGACAAAGTTATTGCACTGTTTTCATGGAAAAAAACTAAACAATGTTAATTAATGGAAAGGAAGGAAAAATTGTTCACCTTGCTCTTGTTGTAAGCTCCAGAAGAACCAAAGTAGTACCCACCACAACAACATTAAACAAATACAAATGAGAGACAGAAAGCTAAAAACAGCAAAGCATTTCGTATTTATTTAATTGGGAACCTACATAAGTTTAATAACATCTTAGAAGGTGGCCTCATAAGGTATAGTATAAGAAAGAGACTTAATAAAATGTGCCGCATGCTGTACCACCACTTGCTTGGGAGCACCAAATTAGAGTTTACGTGGCGATATCAATAAGATCGCTCGTGGATAAAATTTTCCAATCAACATACTTATAGAACCTCTACTAAATTATTCAAGGAGGACAATGTGATTGCTACAAATGTATGAAGAAATCCAAGTTGCGAATAGGAAATCAAGCGTGAAACACATTTGGTACAATATTTCATTAGTCATGCATTAATCATTAAAACAATACCGATGTGAATGCTAGTTACCCCACGGGAGTTAACTCTATGTCCTTTTTTTTTTGCTCGGTCCTACTCCACTTTTACTCTAACTCTCACTGTTAAACTTTTGTCATATCTCCTTGCAAGATGTGAGAGTCAAAATCCACACTTGAAACTAAATCATCCCCACCATAATCTCTTGAGAATGTGGAAATTTGAACCTCCCACCTCCCTATTCTCATGTGAAAAGAATGGTCATTAGGGCAAACCCTAGTGATTAACTCTGGGGAAAAGTGTTAGAAAAGTCCAAACCTATTGCATTTGTGCCAATTTAGTACTAAACATTTTAATGGTGTCAATTTAGTTCTAAATCTTTTGACTTAATACAAATTCAATCCTAAACATTTTCATGGTGCCAATTTAGTCATAAATCTTTTGAATTAATGTCAATTTAGTTTTAAACATTTTAACTTTCTGTCAATTCAATTCTTTTGGCCAATTTTGGCAAAGTAATGAATTGGCATCACTTCAAGATATTTATTACTAATTTGGCACTAGTTCAAAAGATTTAATACTAAATTGGCATCATTAAAAGGTTTATGACTGAATTAACACCAAGTCAAAAGATTTAAGACAAAATTGGCATCAAGTGAAAATATTTAGAGTTAAATTGATACAATTAAAAGGTTTGTGACTAATTTGGTACAAACACAATAGATTTAGGACTTTTCTAACACTTTTCCCATTAACCCCGTGTCCATCCATTCGTTCATTTATTTATCAATGCGTTTCTCTTCTTCTTCTTTTGGTCATAATCAGTGCATTACTTAACATATGCTTAATTAGCCTTAATTAGATTCTTGGCATTTCCATTCCTGTCCTGTCCATGTTTATGTGTCATGGATATATGCTAACCAATCCCGGGAAAATTGACTGATCTGATTGGGGGTAGCACCGAATTCGTGTAGTTCCTTGGGCAGGGAATCACAACTGTCACGGAAATATCTGATTAAATTAAATAAAATGCAACCCTCCATAAAGAGAAATGTCCCTGTGATGTTTTCTTATGTCTCCAGAGGCTTGCTTTCTCCACATGACCACTCTTCACTATAAGAGCGTACAGCTTCTCCCCAGTCGACGAAAGCGGGGCAGGCCATCGAGCTTCGTCTTCTTCTTTGCATATGAAGTGGAGGGTATGTTTCAGTGCCGAGGAGGTCGCTGAAATGGCCTCGCTTCACCAAGGGTAAGGGCGCATGAACCTGACCACCTTGTTCCTGCCATCTGTCATCGACATTTACCTTCCTCCAGGATTTGTTTCCTGATTATCTACGGGTTTCCTTCTTTTTCATCTTCTCCTCTGTTTCTATTAGGAAGAAAACGGGTCGTTAATGAGTATGAGAAGATCGGAAATCGATCTTGTTTATCGCGTCTCTAGTTTTTGGTTCCACCATCTGACCTCGTTCTGTTCGGTGGTGACTTTTGCTGTTGATTTCTCGCGTCCGACAAGTATACTTATCCCAGTTACAGAGCAGTTGAATGGAGAAGTCAATCTAATTTCTTGTTCGTGATTATCATGAGTCTATTGTTTGATTCGTGAAGCCCATGCTACTCCGAGCGCAAATCTTAATTCTGAAAAGCCATATCTTGTTCTTGATCGTTTTCTGTACTTATTTTCAAGAGTAAGCAAATTGCAGTTCTCAAATGAAATAATTAGCCAGGAATAATAATATCTGCTTGTTTCTATAATCAGATCCTGTTCCCGTGATTCAATCCTGTTCTTAATGGGTAACAATTCTTTGTTAAGCTGTTACACCAGAGTTTGTTCTCCATTTTCTTCCTTTGCGATCTGTTTTTCCATGTTATGCAGTGACTAACATGGTGTTTCAACCACCCCAATTTGATCAAAATTATCAATCTCATTCAATGGGGCAAGTTTTGATCATTGATGTTGTTACTGTCAGGTTGAACTGCTTGGAGGCCATCTCGTGGAGATGGAGTATGACATAAATTGGCAAAGCTAATGCATGCCTGATAGAGCAGAGCCTTTTTGCTAGCTCTATTGAAATGTAAGTATGATAAAACATATCAGTTCCCGTCGGACAGAGGGGTCTCCACCATAGGTATCCCTCGTCTGCGAAAATGTAATTCTACACCATATGGATCCACTTTTAATAGTAAGTGCACCACCGTTGGAATTCATTTTTTGAGAAGCATATCCAACAATCCTCGACGGCCATAACAATCTGCCATCAAATGCAACAAACAATGAATAATCTGGCAGTTTGCAATCAGCAATTTTAGTAGTTGATAATGGAGTAAAGGGTAACATGGAATATGAATTGAATCCATATGAAAAAACCAATATCTTTTCTCAAAACCTACTAGGCAAAGCAAAAGACTAACCACTATCCACTCGCAGTTTTTTGCGCATCCAAAAGATAGGGCTTTGGTTGCAAGCTCAATTGGAGAAGGAGACATTCAGGACCGTCATCTTTATCTGGTATTGCTTGTGCACTCATCTTGCTCATTTCTTTCCCAGAACTAGTTTCTGCAGAAAACTGAGACAGAGGAACCAATTTGAAGTATTGATAAGTTGGGAAAAGTATTGAGTCCAAATGTTCAACAATCGCAATAAGACAGCATAATCCTACATGGCGAAACCCTATTTTAGGAGTTTTAAAGTCTTTCCTAGTGAAAAAAAACTTACTGCTGCTTGGAGAAGCATGACGTCCCTATTCATCCAAACCAATCCCTTTGTATGAAGTTCATGAATACGCAATTTTCTTTCTGAAAGGATAAAACTACTTATGCAGTGATTGGTTTGCATGGATAGAAATGTTGCACTCTAGCAGTACCTAACGGAAAATTTTCTGGACCCAGGTACACCCCACCCTTTGATCAACTGGCTACGTGGAAACTCATATGATCACGATTATCATGCCTCGAGTCTAGGCAAGTCCTTATAGGAGCGACTTGTCTATTTTGTGACAAATTGTTCGGACGTGGTCCTCTATTTTGACCAATACGCACGATATATGTTTAAGAAAAAAGAAGGGAAATTTCGCAGTGAAGTTAAAATTCCTTGATTGGTCTGTGGGGCCTCAAGGAAAAAGTTATGTACCTCGCCCTCTGATTCTCTTTCATCTTGACCTACGACTTTCGACTTCTTACGCAGTTCTACATTTTCTTGTTCGACGTCGTCAAGCTGTAACCCCTCAAGAAATCAGTCACGTACAGGGATGAAGCAATTCTAATCTACTAGTACACAGAGAGAGTAGTTTTTCCATATCATACACGTCATACCTTTCTCTTTAGTTCCCTCGTTTCTTCCATGAAACTCTGGTCCTATGTAGATGAACATTAAGAAATTATTGTAATGGGAGAACATAAATCAGGATCTTTCTTGCATAGTAAGTGATAAGAGTCTTCATGTGTATTACCTTCCTCGAGCGGACATTCTTCAAACCCATTTCTAAGACATTTTCCAAATTTTTCAAATCTTCCAAACTTAGTTTGGAAAGCTCTTCTCCCATCAGTCGCCTGTGTGCTCAATCGCAGTCAAATTCATCGCAAATGCTCAACTTTTTTTTTTTTTTTGCAAACATTCATGAATGCTCTAATAACATGCATTATTCTTTCGCCAAGGACCTCAAGTTTCACTAGCAAACTCGATTTCTTTCCTTCGTAGATGACCTTTCCCATTACCAATCCAACAATAAAAATCATCACCCTTGGATAGCTTCTTGAAAATTCTGTCTATATGCCGGTCATTTCCAAGTTGAATTAATCCTCAGTTAGATGGAAAACGCAACTCGCAACCAAGTAATTGACGATGGGGTAAAGCAAAAGATGTACCTGTTGCATTCCTGCAAACACTTCAGCTGCTGCATCATGCTCTCCGCCTCCTTTCTCAAAAACTAATGGAGTAAAATTATTGCACCCAATTAGACTCATGCAAATAATACGATCTTTACATCTGGACGCTCCAATAAAATTTTATTACTCGCTAGTCCTTACAACTCACATTCTTACTCTGAATAGTACTAATCTAGCTCTCTCCGTTTTGTTTCGGAATTAGTAACATAAAAATTGGCAGAGCTAGTAGGGAAAAGCATTTAAATATAAAATCATGCTATCTACACTCTATCTACTAATTTAAGATTTTAGATTTTGAGAGAGGAACACAAAATTTCACTAGTATCGGAGTCAAGTTCTAGCATAGATTAGGTTGTTCATCTTATTTTCCATTCTTCAACTTTAAGAACAAATCCTCATTCCATTTGCACTAAACGGTGGAGTGGTAAGATTAACATCTCATTTCTCATTTATAACCTCCGTCCTACCTTATATATTTGCACTATGCTCTACCTCTGCATTGATTATAAGTTTTTAGATGGAGCAGTGCCCCATAGAATTTTTCACATGGTATTAGAAATGGAGGAAATATATCGATTACCATCATTAATTAGAACTAATTTTCAGTGCTGAAATCTTTTGCCAAGTTGCGACATGCAGATGCCTAGAATATTTGACTCAGATCATGCCTCCATCAATTACCGTAAACATTTAGAAGAATCAACGGTAATCTCACAATGAATTAAAAGACCATACACGTCTCATGATACGATATTTTAAAGCTTTGGATATATAATATAACTTTTATTTGCAAATTTAATTCAACAAATTGTTCGGTTCCTCTCCATCATTAATTTGAATTTCTTTTTTATTCATGAATTTCCATGTGCAAATTGAACTCCAATGGGGTTAAGCAAAAGAGAGCTTTAGTTTGTCCTGTCAAATGAAGTGTCAACAGAAGAAATAATTAGCTATTACTATGTTAGAAAGCACATGTGCATTACCTGGATCTCCGCAGAAGTAATAGATTGCTGCTGGTTATCTTGCTTCATGTTATTATAACGTTCGATAACTGAATTCATGCTACAAAGAGGGAAAAAAAAAAACTGAACATTTTTAAATGCTGCATCAAAATTCAAAAACAGATTCCATGAAGATTGTGAAGTTAATAAAAAAATAATCCACGAGGCATATTGTTCTTGTCTAGACTTTTTCGTACTATCTGGTTATTTCAGTCCCCACATCTAATATTAGATTGTAAGCAAACGGATTCTGAGCAACTGAGATAGTCAGCTGTGAAAGACTAGATATCGAGCTTGAAGAAAAATTACTTCCTTGACAATTTTTTAGAAGATTTTTTTTTTTCACAAAATTTGTTTGGAATGATACGAGAACTTTTAAGTTCTAAGACAAAATGAAAAATCCCCCAGTTTAGCTAGCACTAATAATTGGTCCAAGGTAAATTGAAAATTGGAACTAATCGATGAAGTCCAACTTTTGCAGTACATTCTCCAATAATTTATTACAACAGAGTATTATTGAAGATAACTCAATCATGGATACAAATGAATGTCAGTCAAATGATTGAACAAATGAGAGAGTCCATGTATTTCCAATGGGAATCAATGGCAGTCATACCAAATAAAACTCTACACTTCCACATCGGCGATTTCTGGGAAATTGTCAAAATATTTCGAACTAAATTAACAAAATTGAAATATTCATCACTAACTTGGCCGCCATACAATATATTTAGGCCTTTTTGGGCAATTTTCCCTATTTTCAATCATGAGATCTAACTTTTTTTATTTTGATCTCAACTAAGGCTACAATTAACTGGACGGAAAAGGGCAATAATAGACCACCAATGCATTTCATATGCCCAATTTCTTTTACCACGATTATCACATCTTTCTTCTCTTTTTATTTTGCACAAGAAAGATCTATTTGTTGATGGAGAGAGAGCTTTACCTGGTGCTTGCGTAGTCATAAAGCTTGCCAGTGCAAGAGAAGATGATGACACCAATTTCTGCGTCGCAAAGGATGGAGAGCTCCTTTGCCTTCTTCAGTAGCCCAGTCCTTCTCTTGAAGAAAGTCACTTGCCTGCTCTTCGAGCAATTAATCTTTCGGATCGCAATCTTCCCCTTCACCATCTTCGCTTCTCACCACTTGGAAGCAAATCTTTCTAGATCAGAAGGGACGGCGGTTCCCTTTTCCAAGAAAAAGATGAGGGAAAAAAAACGATGAAAGAAACTCGCTGAAATGAACGATGATGACCAAAAGCAGCGTTTTGCCGAAAACCCTTGTGATTCTTAACCTTCAAGAAACAGAAGAAGACAAAAGAGAAAGATCTGTATGACTTACAAGTTCTTGGTTAGGTCTTAAATGAAGGGCTTCCTTGTGATGGTAGATTGAAGAAAGTCGTCGGTCGTCTTGAAGATGTTCTCACAAAGTGCAGTTCTTTTTAGGTAAGGCTGCGATTTGAAGGGGGTTCCAATGAGGGGAAAAAAGAAGAAAGGCAAAGTATACTATTCTAATGCTTGTGAGTTTTCTTTAATGAGATGGGATTAGGTATCGCAAAGCCCGTGTTTTAAGGCTTATGCATGAGGATCGAACCATTGAGATGGTGCAGACAGAAGTAGAGAGAGGTGTGTGCTCTTATGTGAACAATGATCCACTTAAGCTTTGGCCAGAAAAACTAAAAAAGATCCACGAACGCTGTAAGAATATTCTCTTTGACACCTCTTCTCAGCGTTTAATTCATATACATAAATATGAAAAAAGGATATATAAGTGTGCCATACATCATAAGGCCATCGGAAAAGGTGTAGAATAATTGGGCACAATGACTTTTAAGTGTCGTGCGGCTTTATTAGTCCTAAAAAGGGAAAGCCGAATGATTCGCTGGTTCTACTTAGGGGAGGTGTCAACTTGGTCCTGCAAGAAGACATTACTTATGCTCTGCACCATATCTTCTCAATCTTTTACAATATTTGGCGAAAGCATTATAAATTTTTATCTTGTACTTTTTGCTGAGAGCGTGATCTGACTCTCTCTCTCTCTCTCTCTCTCTCTCTCTCTCTCTCTATATATATCTGTGTGTTGCATCATACAAATTCGATTCTCCATGTTGTCCACAAATCTTCATTTGGCTATGAAGGCATATATTAAGGTGTTGTAAGTTGCCTTTCCTAGACAAAGGCTTTTCCACATTTGATTTGGATAATAATATAAACGAAATGGGAGAGTTGGGTGCTGTCTTAAGTCTCCTGAGTGGCAAGACCCATTGAGCTAGATAACCCTGCCAGATTCACAGTGCATATCTGCTCTACATCTTCTCAGATGGAACTTGTTGGTAATGATGGTTTAATAAGTTTCTGTCCCATTTTCACTACAGGATGGTCCATTGGTTCCTTATTTCAAATAAGTTATTTGTCTCTCTTAATATCTCTTTCGTAGCGAAGCCCATGGTTCTGAGGCTTTTGCGTGAGGATCAAACCATTCAGATGGTGCACAGAGAGACAAAGAGAGGTGTCTGTTTTATTAAGTGAACATAAAGATTCACTTACCATTTCGCCAGACAAGGAAAAAGATCCTCGAACCTTGGCGTAAGAATCTTGTCTTTGACACCTGTTTTTGGCTTCTGATTGAAACAGATGTGAAAAAAGCATTCACTTTAAGGCATTTTTTTGGTGTAAATATGTGAATATAATTAATCAAATAAGGTACAAAAGCTTAGGGAAATCCCCTAGCATTTCAAAGAGACTATTTATGCAAGAAGATGGAGGAAGAAACCTCCATACAGCAACCATTAAGACATTTGCCTGAAATGCCTACATTGTTGGTATAGTGACGTCTTACCTCTTACAACCTTTCAAATCCTAGCCAACAAAAGATAAGGCTCAATCGATTTGTTTTTAAATTGTTTGTAATTGCATTCCATCCAAATGCAATAGATACTCGCTAAGAAAAATAATTTAAGGAGTCTCACCTCCAAGTTTTTGCTTTTGGTGGCCCTAGGGGTGATCGGTTCCCGGTCCGGTCCGGTTCCAAGGTGGAACCGGGAACCGGACCGGGAGGACCGGTTCCCAAATTCTAGGACCATGGACCGGACCGGCCGATCCTGGAACCGGGAACCGGACCGACCGACCGGTCCGGTCCGGTCCAATGAAACCGGTAATTTTCTTTTTCGGTAAAAAAATTGTTAATATTACAGTACATTCTCAAAGACAATCCACTTCGTTTATACACCGCTTTATTAATTTGTCCTTTTAATCTGTATATAATTGTATTTTCTTAAAACTCTAAAGAATTTTCTTCTTCTTTTTTTGAATTCTTGAGAAACTTTAAAATATTTATATTAAAAACTATCAGTCCGGTCCGGTCCGGTCCGGTCGGTCCGGTTCCCACCTTGGAACCGGGAACCAAACCGACTAGCTACCGGTTCCAAAAATGGGAACCGGGAACCGGACCGTCGGCTATGGGAACCACCCAAAACCGGCCGGTCCGGTCCGGTTTGGGCGGTTCCCAGGTTGGGCGGTTCCCGTTGCACACCCCTAGGTGGCCCTAATCATCCATTGAAGTTCTAAAGTCCAACCTCTTGCAAAACGCCAAATTCCAAATATTGCACCACAAAGAATAAATGGTTTTTATTTTTTATACCAATCATACAAAAGTTACACTTAGTATTTACTAAAAATAACCACCGTGATATGACTACTACTGTCAGTAGTCTATCTCTACAGACAAGTTAACCGATAAAATTATGCTTGTCAATGCGACTTATACACACTCTAGGCATTTTTTGATAAAGAACGTTTGATGGACGTAGCGGGATTACTTTCCCTTCATATATTATGCTCTCAATGGATATTTACTCAATCAAAATATATATATATATATTGTGGAATACATAATGTGGCCATGGGAAAAAGAATGTGTGTATGTATATATATATATACATACACACATTCTTTAAATATATATATGGATACAATGACTTCAACAGCTGCGTGACTTTTATCAATCCCAAGAAGGGTAAGCCATATGATTAGCTGATCCAACTTGGGGGAGGTGTGAACTTGGTTCTGCAAGAAGACAATGCTCGTTCACTGCACCAGATGTACCCGGTCTGAAAGCTTTATTTATTAATATTGCACTTTCTCAAATCAAAGATTAAATATATTTCTTCCATTAATTGCAAATAAAGTACAGCTAATCAAAGTGTTTTTTTTCCAAGAAAGATATAACCGATAGGTAGTGATATTTTTAATGCATGAAAATAGAAAGAATACATACTGGTTTTGATTTTTCTGTGAACGCACTTCAGCATTATAGAGTTCTATCCTGCATTTGATGTTAGATAATCATGAAAGGCATATAATAAATGAGATGTTCAAGCTATGTAGCACGAATTTATAAAAACAAGGTTATAAAATTAATCTTCACTTCTTGATTCAATATATACACTTATAAATAGAAGTCATTTGAGTGCCTCTAGGAGAAAGATGCATGAGGTATCAGGCTGTTGTTTAATCGGCAAAGCCACATGAGTCCAGTTAGTCGGATGTTTGATCATTTAATTGATTCAGAGTGAGAGGAAATCTAACTTTTCCTTTTGTAATTCCTGATTCAAACATAGAAACACTTTACTTTTGTCCTCTCCAGAACGTCTAGCATGTGTTGTTTTCTCTTTCCTATTTAGGGTTTTGCTTCTTTTTGGGGATGTTTTAGGAATTAGGATAGAGTTTCCAAATTACTTGTCTCGCTGCTCAAAACGGACACTAAGATCAACAAAAGAGTTCTGACATAATTTGATTTGTGAACTTGCCTTCGCCACTTCTCCACCGGACAACATTTTGCCACCTTCACTATTTTACACTCCCCATTTAAAAACTCATGACTCTAACCTGATGTCTACGAGGACAAAGCATTTACTTTTGCAAGTTGTTAGGTGTAAAAAGTCCTGCGTCGGGACAAAAATTCAAATGATGTGACCGCTAAATATAATTAAACTCATTCACAGACACATTCAGTGGCGCCGATATGAAAAGTGATCGTGAGGAGAACCGGTAATCATCTATTACTTCAGCGGACATGACGTGCATGAGGCTAACCCACCACTTTCCATCGCGTGCATCGAATAAAAATACAAAGGGATTGCTTTACGCATATATGATTATTTCGTTCAATACCATTAAGTTAAATTCTATTCTCCATTCTGCTCTATTCTATAAATATTTTGGAAATCAAACCATACATATAATATAGATCCCCACACACAGATGGATCTCTTAAGTTGCCTTTCCCAGATAAAGGCCTTTCCATATTTTGTTAAAGAATTCAAACGAAATCGGGGAGTTGGGTGCTGTCTTAGTCTTCTGAGTGGCAAGACACTTTTGGCAGAACGTGAGAGGAAGACCGCAAATCTTAAGTACAAAGTGTGGTTATGGGCAGCTATACTAGGAGAGGAGGTAAAATCATCCCTGGCTAGATAAAACCTGCAAGTATTATTTTACCATTATTATTAAATGTTATAGTAATTTTGTGTGGTCTATTGGTTCCTTATTGTATCTATAATATCTCATTCATATCATTAGCGCACTGACTTTGTGCCACCATTAGGGTTTTTGTGTCATCTTACATGTTTCCCACCAGATGATGGCAACTGGTCGATTTGGGTGGGGCCTGTTTGGCATCAAAAGAGCTGGTCAATATTTCGGTCGACATCTTCAAATAAAAAAGTTTAAATCATTAAAACCCCCTTAGTCACGTATTGAAAATTGTCTTTCAGTGAAAACTGTTTTCGACTTTTTTTCCTTTTACCTACCAAACCACACAAACGGTTCAAAATTTGTTCTTTAATGAGAACCCGATCTACCTTGAATTCAAAATGTGCTTCTTGACTTTAGGACAACACAAACACAAATACTTTCAGTCTTGATTCATGTTAAAAATTTATTTTTTCGAGAACCATGTATTTTCCAAAAAAAACTATAAGTATATATAATAGTCCATTTTCATTTTCGAAAAGCAAAAATTGAAAATATTATCAAAAGCTAAATGGGTCACAATATGTTTCGATCACAACTTATTTGATCATTTATTTATGAAATGTCAAGAAATAGAGAGATTCATGGTAGATTTCTTTTGCCTCTTTTTTTCTCGATTGAGGTCCGTTTAATCCTCTCTCTTTTGTCAGTACTACTTTACTTCTACTTTAAAGCTTGGACTTTTGTCCAGCCTCCTTTTAAGGCGTGAGAGTCGAAACCTACTCATGAAACTAAATCATCTCCACCATAACCCTCTTGAAAGATGGGGGGTCACTAGGACAAACCTTAGTGGTTAGATCTGTTTAGTTTAATTATAGAATATTGGAATGAACTATCTTATGGAAAAGGAAAGAACTTATGTTCCATTTATTTAGCAAAAAATGAACAATCTGGAAATTTTTTTCCTAAAAACGATCATTTGTATTACTTGCAAAAATTAATGAACAAAAAATATTTCAATCATCCATGAAATGTTTATTTTATCTATGATGTGATCCCATGTTTTTAAGGATATATTTTTTAAAATAAAACTTATTCGTTGACATTGACCCATATTTTTCACTTTTGAGGAATGGCTATCCATTGTACAGTTCCACGCTCATACCTCTTCGGTCACAACTGCCCATTTGGAAACCACCTTAATGGAAGGTAGTTTATAGAGATTAATCATTTTATAAGGGCATCACAAGGTCTAATGAAAACCCTCTCATTTAAAAATATATCATCAAAACGCGAGGGGATTGGGTTAGTTGAGTGTATCCATAATCATGTCAAATTGTTGTCAAATTTCCATGGATTTCTTACGAACGCAAACTCAAATAATGGCAAGAGATCAATTTAATTTTTATCCTATTTTTTGCATATGATTCTAATTTAGCTTGAATTTTGTTCCTCCTAATTAAATCGCTCGTTTATTGTCTAATAGTTTAAATATAAATTATTGTCGATGACAAAAACATTTTTAATTGACTAATTATTTTAAGTGAGATAAATTATTATTTTAAAATATATATTTTTTATAAATTGTTTAATTTCTGCGAAACAAACAGGCCTTAATAAATGACATACACTCCGCCTAATACTAGATGCGCAATATTGCCTTTAGCTTGTGCAAACACATCAGAATCTGGCAGTGGCAAAGTTTCCAATCACAACTTTAATTTAAAAAAAAGTTACGAGTTTGAGGTCCTAAAAACTCTATGTATTAGGTTAGACGAGATTATTCAGTTGAAGGTAAGAACAAACTAAGCTTATAAATGTTTTAATTTAGATTTATATCCTTCATTTGCATTGAGAGTCAAGTGTTGAAGGTTTTCCAGAACCTTGAAGCATTCTGATTATTTGTTTTCCTTTAAAACCTCGCTTGGGTGATAAGTAGCAGTTTAATATATATGACAAAGGGACAAGTCTACTGTTTTGTACCAAAAAACTGATGTTTTAGATTTCAATAAGAATTGATTACTGTCATAGAAGTGTGGGTAGAAGAAAATCACCTGTTATCCAAGTTCGGTGGGTAATATATTTTGACAAAATTTACTAAACTGTTCTAATTTAGGTTGGTAATTCCATATAAAAATTAGCACATTCGAAATATTAGTAAGTTTTGCAAATAAAAAATTGGAATTTCATAAAAATTTGTAAATTTGCAAATTATGAAAAAATTTCTATAAAACTGTAGATGATTATTTACAAGTTACCTAGAAAAAATCATCGGTCATTACTTTTTATGGACAGTTTTTTGACGCTTCCCAATGCTTGTTCAAATTTATCAATATAGAAAAAAGTTTATATTTTTTTGACTTGTGACCTAATGAACTTATCTACTCATCGGATCATGTGACACTCGTTAGTACATCAGTGAACGTGATGAATTAATTAAATCCAGAATTTCGAGGATTGCGCATAAAACTTCATGTTAGAAAAGAATGCTATCGAATCTTCAGCAAATTGTTTTTCATCTAATGATTTACTTGATCTATGCGGATCAATCCTTCATTTTTTTTCAGTTTTGGGTCTATACCTAGGCATTGTAATCACTCCTTTTATCTCAATGAACTTTCGTTTCACTCGAGAATTAAAAAGTGCCGAAGAAATTATATTCAGCACCTGCATATCTTTCTGCTACTTCGAAGAATTAATTGATGAAACCAGTCGAGCTCTGGCAGACACTTTTGACAGTCCGTACAATATTGTAGATCATCAAGAACACAAAACTGGTATATACGACTCCCCAGTCATTTTGTGCCCCGGATACAGTAGGGATTATTATATATTGTGTTCACACTCAGGACTTGATTATAATATTTCACAGCCGATTCGTGTTCCCACTTGGTTTACTCGATTCGTATGGCTTCTGCATCGTGGATGAACCCTAACCTTGCAAGAAAATCCCTTTCTAAAATGTGGCAACTATCGTCAAGTTTTAGGCCATGGGAACTTGTGCTTTAAAAAATACAAAGTATTTCTTACGCATATTTACCTAAAGAAAAATCTTGTTGCAGACTTATTATCCCCTTCTCCTAAATCCAATGTCCGTCTCTGTCATGATGAACCGATGGGATCACACTTTCCTACAAGAAGAAACTCGTTCATGACAATACGTCAATCTCTAAGATATGATGGAGCGGCATCTTAAGCTCATTGTAATTTGCATCTAGATTAGATTATTAATCATCACGAATCCAATGCAACGAGAAGCACTATATTTTGACATGAAACTGCTCGCACCAAGCTTTGCAACAAGCTTTATTTGATGATTGATCAACATAGTGGATTGGATCCACTTCATACAATTGATAAGAATGAGTAAGGTCTATACGAAAAAGTCACACATGAGCTTCTACAAAGGCCCAACCTTTCTATTTTTTTTTTTTTTGGTAAGGTAAGTATATATAATAACGACCAACAATGTACAACAAACGTGAGGCATGGCACCAGCAGGCACTCAGCTAGACAATAAGTCATTGGAGTGATAGGGTACCACGGTCATAAATGAGAGCAAACCATGTACAACAAAAACAGGAGGGCGCTAAAAGGTCCCAAACATTCTAGGATTAAGCCCAAGCCAGTTCCACATCAAAAATACTGGGGTCTATTCCCCAACCCCGCTGCATTCTCCTATTCTTAGGGTTGTCTTCCATCCTTTTGAAAGCCATAACCTTATCTTTTACCACCTTAGAAAGTTGCATCTTTAAGGATGGCGTGTAGAGATTTCGGCCACGGAAGATAATTTCATTCCTGATTTTCCAAATGATATAACAAAGTGCTCCATAAGAGAACCAAGCTATCTCTTGGTAGAACCATTTTCCAGAAATGACCTTATTTACCCAAAGGAGGTTGTCAGGCCAAACAGTATTGATCCGAGGAATGTTGCAGTTAGCGGCCCAAAAGTTGGCAAAAGAGTTGGGGACGTAGCATTCAAAAAAAAGGTGATTGACTGAGTCAAGCCTAGACTGACAAAAGGCACATATTGTGGAAGGAATTCTTCCATAGAGCATGAGGAGTACCTGCATTGGAAGATGATTTTTGGATATGAGCCACATGAGGAATTGGTGTCTAGGGGCAAGAGCTTTATCCCATACAAAAGTGGCCCATTGAACCGGGTTGGATTTACGGCCAACCTTTCTATTTTTTTTATTTTTTTTTGTAAGGTAAGTATATATATATATATATATATATATATATATATATATATATATATAAAACGACCAGAGAATACAACAATTGTGAATCGAGGCACCAGCAGGCACTCAACTAGACAACACGTCCTTGGAGTGACAGGGTACCCCGTTCACCTGAGAATACAAAAGTACAAAGGAAACAAACCTACATATAGGCCAAGGGTAGTACAACATCAAAAATACGTGGATCTATACCCCAACTCCGCTGCATCCTTCTATTCGGAGGGTTGTCTTCAACCCTATTGAAGGCCAGCGCCTTATCCTTTACCGCCTTGAGTAGCTGCAACTTCAAGGATGGAATGTAGAGGTTTTGGCCACGGAAGATAATATCATTCCTGGTTTTCCAAATGATATAACATAGCACTCCAAAAGAGAATCGGGCTATCTCCCGATAGAACCCCTTACCTGAGAGAACATTGCTAACCCAAAGGAGATTGTCCAGCCAAGCTGAATTGATCTAAGGGATATTACATTTAGCGGCCCAAAAGTTGGCTAGGGTGTTGGGGACACCACACTCAAAAAATAGATGGTTGATTGAGTCAAGTCTTGTCTTGCAGAAAGCACATACCGTAGAAGGTATTCTACCATATGACATTAGGAGTACCTGTGTTGGAAGGCGATATTTGGAGGTGAGCCAAAGGAGGAATTGGTGTCTAGGGGCGAGAGCCTTATCCCAGACAAAAGAAGACCAGCACACCGGGTTGGCCTTGTAGCGGATAGTAGCCCAAGCAGAGGACATCGAGAATTTACCTGAGCATTCCTCCACCCAAATGAAAGTGTCTTGGCCTTGTGATAGTGGAGGCACCAGGATTTGCCACCCTAACAAATCTTGCATAAGTTGGTGCCCATCTGGAGTATGTAGATCCTTTACCTTGGCTTGTCGAGGAAGGTCTGACTGATTAATATAGGAGTTCGAGAAAAGCAAGTTAAGAGGGCCAATTTCTAGCCAAGGATCATACCATAGCGATGTATGCTCGCCATCACCTATCTTCCATCGAAAGTACGGCTGGAAAATATCTCTGAGTGCAAGAATCTTCCTCCAGGCCCACGAACAAAGAGTGGGCCACACGAAGCCGGAGGAAGATTCTTGCACTCAGAGATATTTTCCAGCCGTAGTCCTTGAGCCACTTGTTGTCCACAACCGGCCACACCAGCATCAGCTATAGCAAGAGACGGGCCTACCTGCTCTATTCTCCTCCTCCCATCAGCCATATTATCAACCAAGACATCTACATTCCTGTTGCTATCATTCGCACCAACTCGTCTATCTCCTACCGAGCCCGAGACAGGGGCGCTCTCAATACGGGACCAGTCACGCGAGAAGGGGCGACCAATCGGAGCCCTACTCCGGCTCCGGTTGCGTCCTCCTCGCTGTTCAGACCAAGTTACAGGAGCTAATGGAGCCTTTTCCATGTCGCAAACAGGGGAAACAGAACTTCGGCCCTAACGAACAGAGCAACCCTAGCAATCCATAAGCTGAATCGAAGAGGATGGACCTTACCAGAGCCGAAATCGAAGGGGGTTCTAGAGGACTACGGTGGAACAGCTCCTATTTCAACAATCAGCTTCAGTCGTCGCCGAGAACCGCCACACGAAGCCGGAGTCCGAGTGTGAGCTACAGTGGCTCAAGGACGACGGGCAGAGAGAGAGAGGGGTGAACAGTGAGTCATTCCGTTTGGTCGTAGATCATACTTCAGCTTTATAGAGGTCTACTCTAAATTTGGTGTTAGATAATCATGAAAAGCATATAAAATTGACATATTTAAATTCATGAGAGGTTATAAAAATACGTCAATATCATCAGTTCATGATTCAATATGTATAATTACAGTTACAATTCAGAGTCATGGAGTGCTTCTAGGATGAAAACACATGAGCCTTTGCTTTTGAGGTCAAGTATTGAGACACTTTGCTTCTGGCGTCCCTAGAACTTCAAGCATGCGTTATTTCTCTTTCCTATATGGGTTTTTGCTTCTTCTTCTTCTTCTTCTTTTTTGGGGGGGGGGTGTTTTAGGCGAGTAGGATGAAGTTTCCGAATTATTTGTCTCACTGCTCGAAGCGGACACTAAGATCAACAAAAGAGTCCTAATACAGTTTGACCTCGGAACTTACCTTCGCCTCTTCTCCACCAGATTTCTGTTGGCCACCTTCACTATACAAACACTCCACATGGAAATTCTCAATCCCTCTAGGTTGTTGTCTGTTAGAACAAAAAATTTACTTTCATAAGCTATTCGTTAGCTGTCATAATAATTATTACATTATTACCGTGAATCGTGACAGGATATAATAGCCAATTACATCTTAATATATATATATATATATATATATATTTATATATGGTGTGATTGATATTTGAAATCCTGAAAACTTATCAAAAAGAGAATCAGTAATCGCATACCACTTCAATAGATATGACGCGCATGACTCTTACGCACCACTTTCCAAATTGATGATTGTCATGCATGCATTGGGTGATTAATTCATCATATACCGTCCAGTTATATTGTAATTTGCCTTTCCTAGTTATAGACTTTTTGACGTTTGGTTTGGAGTAGTTTAAGCAAAGTAGGAGAGTTGGGTGCTATCTTTGTCTCCTGAGTGGCAAGACGCTTTTGGGAAGAACGTGAGAGTAAGATTCCAAAATGTAATTATTGGCAGCTATATTAAGAGAGGAGCAAGATCATCCCGGCCTAGATAAAGCCTGCGACTATTATTTTAGGATTGATTTCTGCTCCATCTGAAGTTTGTGACCCATTTTTCACTAAAGGATGCTCTCGATTGGTTCCTTCTTTGTCTCCAGTGATGTCTCATTCCTAACATTAGTTATCGGTGCACTCACTTTGTGCCATCATTAGCCCTTTTGTTATCTTACTTTGGGTGGGGCCTGTTTGGCATCAAAAGAATTGACATCTTCAAATAAAGAATTAAACACCTCTCAAGTCACCTTTAGTCACACATCGAAAATTGTTTTCAAGTGAAAACTTTTTCCCACTTTTTCTCTTTTACCTACCAAGCCACACACACACACAAAATGAAAAAATGTGCTTCTTAACTTTAAAACAATACAACCACAAATATTTTGTAACTTAATGCGTGTCAAAAGTTCTTTTCTTCGAGAACTAGGTATTTTTGGATAAACAAAGTAATATATCTAAGAGTTTATTCTCATTTTTTATAAATGAAAATTGAAGATATGATCACGAACTAAATGGGTCTCTAAATGTTTTACTCACAAACTTAATTCGATAGTTTATCTAGTACACATCGAAAGATAGTGAGAATCATGGAAGATTTCTTTTAGTCTTCTTTTTTCGGTTGAGGTCCATCTATTTTAAATATAAAATACTGGAATGAGCCATCTTATGGAAAATGAAACAACGTAGTAAAAAAAGGCATATCCTTCCAAACAGATAAGAATCTAGCACCGGCAGACTTCCCAAACAAAACTTTCATTTTAAGACAACTTATGAGGTTGAGGTCCTATGAACTCTATGTATTAGGTCAGATGAGATAATTTTGTCGTTGAAGGTAAGAACAAACTGAGTTTAGAAATGTTTTAACCGATATGCTTCAACGATTAGTATGTCTATTTATATTCTTCATTTGCATCAAGATTTATTTATTTTTGTCGTAAATCGCATCGAGAATCAAACGTTGAAAGTTCTGAAGAACCTTGAAGTATTCCCAATCCTCGTTTTTCTTCCAAAACCTCACTCGGATAATATGTAACACTTTAATATATATATATATATATATGAAGGGACGATACTACTCTTCCATACCAAAAAAACTGATGTTTTTTCATGCTAGTAGATTTTTGAAAGAGTTGGTAAGCGTAAAAGAAAGGTGTTGATAAAAGAAAATTAAGGATTACTTTTTGAAAATTTGTTTCCAACTTATCAACATGGTTATCAAATTGCCAACCCCATTTGATAGTTTACGAATCATCAAATTTTCTTATTTATTACCAACTTTTGTTTGTGTTTCTTAGCGATAGCTTAACTATACCAACTCTTATACAAATTTATAGTCTTTATTTGAATAACTTACCAACTTTTTTCTGATTCAGTCGCCACTAGTTTTGGCTTGCTAACTCTGTTTTAGTTACTTAGTGACATTTATTTGCTTTTTTTTTAATTCATCAACTTTTATTATGGTTACCAACCTTTATTTGGCTTCTGTTTTTTTTTTTTTAATTTACTATCTTTGAGTTATTGACTTTTATTTCTGATAGAAAACACTTCTCTTATCTTTTAGCAACTTTTATTTACCTTTCGTAAAATGCCTTAAATTCTAACTATTATATATGAAATTACCAACTTTTATTGGAGAGAATCACCAATTTTTCATAGAAAATTCTGTAAACTAAGAAAACCAAACAACGTCGGTAACTAACTCAAATTAGAGTTGGTGACCTAAAATCAATCGATAACTTAATTAAAAAATTATTGATAAATCGTACTAAAGCTGGTAAATTTAAGCTATAATTAAGAAAGCTAAATAAATGTTGGTAATTAAAGAAAATAAACATGGTAAGTCACCCAAATTAGAGTTGGTAATTCATAACTATAGTTGGACCTTAATCGGTGAAAAAGTCGGTAACTCAGTCTAATTAACATCGATAGCTTTTCAAAAGAGTGGCTTTGCTAAGAAATGCAAATGAAAGGTTGTAAACGTTGGCCAGTTACAGTGAAAACATAATGGTTGGTTCTGTGATTATCATACGTTTCCACTAAGTTGATATTGAGATGATATATTAAATAAAAAGATGTCATCTTAGATATAATCGAATGTCTCACTTTTTTCTGAGTTTGAAGATAAATTTATCATATCAAAGTTATACATATGTTGTTATCCATTATTGCCTATTTCCTCAGGGTAATCAAGTTATGTATTTAAACCGTCGAATGATTTTCAATTTTAGGGATGCCAATTTATCCTTTTAGCTCTCTGATTTGTTAGTTCCATCAAAGACATAGATAGGACGTTCATTACTTCTTTGCCATAGACCAGCATAGGCATGTGCACATTTATAGCTGCTGGTTCTTTTGGTTACTTAGAAAACTCCAATCAAAATATCATGTAGACGCTAAATTGGACCTCTCTTTTTAAAATGCGGTGACTCTCAATAAGTTTTATCGTGCATGCGTTTCATAGATCAATGACAGATCCACATGATGTTGGTGAGTGCAATTCACTAGGCCATTGGAACTTTTGCTATGACAACAAATGAGCCCGTAGAGCACGCAAGAATGAAATTCAAAGGATATAAGGGGGCCAGTACAAGTGGTTGAGCATGTGGTTTATAACCTTACAAACAAAGTTACCAAATAGCCACGTAGAGGCACATTATAGTCTTATATGCATCGAACTTTTATTAAAAATGGGAAACATAAGGGTCGTGGAGATGTAAATCATCCAAGGCACATTAGCAATGCCTACTTCTCTTGTTCTGATCAAGTGTTACACCAAACCTATCCTGAAGAGGATAGATGGGGCAATTGAGATGGGATCCATGTAGATCAACTTTCTATTCACTCTTAAGATCCAAGTGATTAGAGGGAGCAAGCGGGGACCATCATGGCTCCTCTCTTCTCGAAAATCACTATAACCCTTATTAGTGTATGAATAGCTATCTCTCTCCAAGACCATCATCAAATCATTGCACCATGTGCAGGTCGAAACTTACCCAACAAGGAATTTTGCTATCATAGAACCATAGTAGTAACAGCTTCCATTCACCGGGGCCTCAATTGTTGGCTCCCCTATCATTAGGTCACTAATTTTCTTGACCTCAAGCCACTAGGCAAGTGTTAGCTCCCAAACATGTCTTACAATTTTGCAGAGACTTATGTTATTGGCAAGCAATTGCCTAGTCGTGGTCACTGCGACCTCCTTTGTGAGGGGTACTCCTTCTCTTGAAGTTAGGAGGCTATTTTGCCAAGTTCTTTAAAGAGAGTTGTCTTGTAACCATAAGTAGTCTCTACCTACCTACTTGTGTTGATTTTAGGTACAAGTGCCCTCTTGTTGAAGGTCATTCAAGCTTTTCCTAGGAGTATGACTTGGGTTACTTCAATGCCATGGCACTTGATACTTGAGCATTGACTTGAGATGTGTTCTCTACCCTTTCTTACCCTAAAATGGTGGGGGCACATTCCATCCTTAAATAGACAATCATCTTTCGCGTGACCTAGACTCCTCTATCCTTCAAGATCATGGTAGCACGAAAATATTCACCTGTTGACCATCGACTGTATTGCCTACAGAAATTCTTTCACAAATTTCTTATCTTCACCGCCTCAATCTACCTAGCCCCTTCTCCTAAATCCACATCCGTCTCCGTCATAACAAGCGGGTGGGATCACACTTCGCTAAAAAAACTCGGTGATGACAATAAGTTAATCAATGAGTTATAATGAAGCAACTTCTCAAGCTCACTTATATGCATCTACATTGGATCGTTAATCATGACGAATTCAATGCAATGAGAAGCTCTATAGTTCAACATGAGACCGTTTGCTCCAACCTTTGCATCGAGATGTATTTGATAATTAATCAACATATTGTAGTAGATACACTTACGCACAATTGATAAGAATGAGTAAGGTTAGTATAAAAAAGTTACTCAGTAGCTTCTACAAGCAGCGCGCAACATCAATGCAGAAAATTATCGACAATGTGGTCTAGAATGTGCACAGTACTTCCTCGACATGCACGTATCGAGCCAGTTTATTCCTTAATGCAGTCCCAACCTGCCGAAAGACATGACATGTAAATGGGCATTTTCCCTAAAATTTGGTTTGAGCTGCGTGTGAGAAGTTATAATGTATTGTTATACTGATCATACCTTAGCTCCATCGCAATCTGTGCCGCTTCATTTACTTCAGCGCGTGAACGACTTGAATGCAAATGATGCTGCAAGTGTAAGTCGCGTCGTTTGGCGAAAGCGTGGGGAACTTCCCGACTTGTAACTTCTCTCGAATCACTCACATTCGATGCCTACGATGCGAATCATAAACTGATACTGTTGTCTTTTGTTGGAGACGTAAACAGGATGTTAGGGAAGAGTTACTACATAACAAAAGAGAGAGAATACCTTTTTATTGAGATCTCCTATTTCTTCATTCAAAGCCTGATACTGTGGTGGGGGCAAAATTCAGAAATGTTAGGGCAGCGTTACCACATAAGAAAAGAAAGTTTTTACATAAAGTAAAACAAAAGTTATCACACAAAGTTCAACCCGAAACAGTAGCATCATATATCAACTACATCTTACTAACAATATTAAAAGCTTTTAACAAATTAGGCAAAAGAATACTAAAAGTGCCAAAAGTTTTCGCAAGATCACTTAAACACTAAATTAGAGACAAAACGATCATTTAAGTGCCACCGGCAAAAAATTCCAACAAAAAATAATATGTGACTTTTATAATTAAAAATGTTATATGAGTTGGCATATTATCTAAAAAATCTAGTTCACGTGCTTGGCACTAAAGTGATACATTTTTACAATGATTGGCATTGAAGTAATCACTTTAAACAAAAATTTGGCACCCAAACAATCATTATTTACAACTTTTAGTGTCCTCCTCCCAACAAATTATAAACAAACAATGCTAAGAAACTGTACTTTGGCACTGAACTTGTCTTAACTCAATAGAAAGACCATATTCATGTTAAATCAGAAATTCTAACTGAGGTGGTTGATACAGAAAACAGATATGGACAATGCAATGAGATTTATTTTTATTTTCTTGCAACAGGCGAAGAAGTGGAACAAAAATTTAATCTAATGTGGAAGAGGAAGAACTTAGAAATTTTTGGTGTACGAAAAATTTTTAAGCAAGTAGAAGGAACAATTGAAGTTGATAAGGAAAGGAATACGAGGTTAAGTTGTGGGGACACACCTTAAGTACCTCTTTCCTATGTTATCGTCGACTAACAGTATATATCGCCATCCAAAATAGATGAACTTCTTGGACATTGATTAGGAATAAGTAGTGAGTGAACAAATGTTTCTTTCATGCAAAAATTGAATGAATGATCAAGGCAGGAACACAATAATCGATTCGTGTTATGAACAAGCTAGCTTATGATGAAATTTCAACATACGGATACATGCCTTCCTCGTTCGGACAGCCTTCAAGCTCATCTCCAATTGCTTTTCCAGATTTTGCAAGTTTTCGAAGCTTAGGGAGGACAGATCTTCGCCCATCAGATGCCTGCACATTTATATAACAAGGATATGTCATTGTGCCGACATATTTCTCACGTCCTGTTAATCTGATTTTGGGACTCTATAGCAATATCTTTCCAGGTATTTATTAACCGAAGTCGCAGAAAGCACAGGAAATTTGGGCAATCTATCTAAGAGCCAAAAGGGCGGTTTACTTATATGTGTTACTGCTAAATAACTTATCACTTTTCTGGTTAGGTATTACTTGTGTGGTCTTACAATGTAAGGAAGCGCACAAACTATCGGACCTAGTTTCAAACCAAAACCAAGTCCGTTTCATTAAAATTTGGAATCACCTGCGGTTATCTTGCATGTCGAGGAGTTGCTGCTTTAAATCTACGACCTCCCTTTGCCAAAGCTAGCATAATGATCAGAAACCGTTAAGTTAAGCCTCCATATTGACGCATCAAGTCAAGCAATCATCCTTCTTTAAAAAACTGGGTAACTATACATATACCACATATGTAAGTATATAGAATTATGGGGAGCATTGGTTCACTGAGTTTGATAACTGGTGAGATCTGGTTCCTGTGCAACACAGTTTCTCTTGTGCAGGGAAGAGAGCATGAGTACGTTTTCCATGGCTAGATCCCACAGAATTCACAGGTTCACCTATATAACTTTTCAAAGCAAACCTTAAGAGAACAAGGTCGGACCATGGCTTTGGAACATAGAGAAGGAATGTGGCCATGATACACAAAATTACCTGGAGTTCTTTGACAGGATTCTTCTCTCCATGATGATCTTCTTTGGATTTAGTGTAGCGGTCGATTGTGGACCTCATGCTGATTCGGTCGGATATAATTTGAAAGACACATGTTAGCAGATATGAAATGATTTGCAATCCTCACAACAGAATTGGGCTCCACAGATAATTGAATAACTGCTAAAAGAAATGACGCTGTGTGATTAGAGAGAGAGAGAGACCTGGAGCTGGCGAATTCATGGAGCTTGCTGGTGCAAGAGAAGATCATGACACCGACCTCAGCGTCGCAAAGAATGGAGAGCTCCTTGGCCTTCTTGAGCAGCCCAGTTCTTCTCTTTGAGAAGGTCACTTGCCTGCTCACCGAGCTGTCTATCTTTTGGATCACAATCTTTCCTCTCCCCATATTGACCTGCACACCCTCCCTAGCTAGTCTTCACTAAAATTTCTCTCTTTCTTCAAGTGATCATATATCAACACGATAGAACACCAGAGCGAGCTTAGCAGTCAGCAGATACACAGATCTACTCCAATATTTCTCAGAGATCTCAGGCAAATCACCTTGGACGAAAGAAAAAGAATCACCTGCTGCTTGCTGATGAGCAACCAAGAGAGCAAGGTATCAAAGGGGTTCACCCCAAATGCTTTTGATCTGATGAACTAATCGACCATTAGAGATCAGAGAGAAGGAAAACTCAGATTCCAGACAAGAAAGAAAAGCAAAGTCTCTTGTACAGCTTTTTGATTCATTAGCCCTTGAAAAATGGTGCACATGACTTGGTAAAACCTCGTACGAAGGAATCAATTATATTATAGAGTAGCCAATCACAACCCTTTTGGATTTATTCTGACTATCGTGATATCTCGTTATCATTGCTTGACAAATCAAATTTAATTAAATCATGGGGAAAAACAATCACGAATTTTAATAAAATAATATTATTATGGTGTGAGAATTACTTAGTAGGTACAAATCACGACAAGAAACAACAATTATAATGTCCATCTTTAACATCCAACAATATCATAGATTAGACAGCAAATTAAATTTATATCTGAATTATAATTGAGAGAAATGTATTGAATGATTACAAAGATTATTGCACCATCTCCAGAAAAGATTGATCCACTGGAGCCCTTGCTGTTGGCTTCAGGAAGCAAAAAAAATAACAGGGCACGTCGCGTCTATGTAATTGGGCATCCAAATCAAATTAATAGCCACTTAAAAAGTGGCCTTATAAGATTATAATCTAGGAAAGAGACTCCTAATAAAAAAATATGCAGGCATGTTGTATCACTACTTGCTTGTGAGCACCAAATTAAAGTTGACATGATTGGGCCGGTAACATCATTAGGGTTTTGCTTGTTCATATAAATGTCATGAGTCAATCAACAGTCATCAGTATTTTATTTTTTTCCCAATCTGCATACCTACATAACCTCTAGCAATCATTTAAGGAGGACAACATAATCACTAGAGTTTTTCATAGAATTTGAGTCTTGTTAATACAAGGTTTGTGTAAACAATGAAAATCAATTTGAATGCATTGTAAAATATTTCGTTAATCATGCACTAATCGATAAAAATAATCCATTTGACGACAGATTTTGCATAACGCAGCTGTACCAATGTGAATGCGAAATCTTTGATGGGCGGTTAAACCCACTCCCCCCCTCCTTACATTTATTCATTGGTTCACTATTTTTGCACGTGCTTGATTAGCCTCGATTAGGGCACATAATTGACTTTTCCTTTGTGGACTTATTCGTCGCATACATCAATTAGGCCACGTCGATGACAGAAATTGGGCCATGATGTATTGACCCGGCCCACAATACTTGGGCCCATTAACGGGCCACGCTAATCCAACCCCCTTGGAAAATCGATTGATCCGATTGGTGGGTCGCACCGAACTCACGTGGTCCCTATGGCAGGTAATCGGAGCCGGTCCGAGGAGTCTCTGGCTTAAAATATACTGTGAAATTGTCGCCCTGATATTTTATTCTCTCTCCTCTCCGGGACGCTCGTGTTCTCCACACGATCCCTCCTCGCCATCGAAGCGTACGGCTTTCTCCACTTCCGATGGAGGCGGAGCCGGCGGCGGTCCGGCCGCTTCTGCCTCCGCATCGAAGCGGACGGTTGTGGGTTTCGGCGCCCGAGGAGAGCCGATGGAGTGGGCCCCTGCTCGCCGATGGTGAGAGCTGCATGGACCCGGTACGTCTTGTTTCCCGCGATCGCTCGTCGATTCGTCTTCCTTCATCGTCTTCTTCTCCATTTCTTTCGTTGACATGGGTTACGAAGGAAACGGGTCGTTGATGAGTACGAGGGGAGATCGGGAGATCAGGTGCCATTTCGCTGCCTGACGATTGATGAGCCGATGCATTGGTCCGAGGAATTCGAGGTTTCGGGTCTGAAAATGGCGTCCTGGGTGCAGCAGCTGTTTCTTTGAGAGTGCTCACGTCCATCTCCCTCCGTATTCATGAACTGCTTGCCAAATTAAGAATTCCTGGAATTCCTTTGCATGGACAGAAAAGCTCTGGACTCTACATTTACTGACGTAGCTTCTCCATTTCGGTCACCATCTCTCGTCTTTGGCTCCGCCATCGGACCGAGGTCAAGTTCTTGGTGACTTTTGCTGGTGAGTCTCGCGTCGGACAATTATGCTATTCACAATTACGTGGCAGTCGAATGGAGGTGTCATTCTCATTTCTTGTTTGCGATTTTCTTCGATCTGCGGTTTGATTCGCAACGCCCGTGCTGATCCGAGCGCCTTTATTTGGTTATAAATAGGTTTGAGGCACCAAATGAGTCGATAAGTTGAGCTCTAGTTCTTAGTCCTCTTTGTAGCTGAACTCATCTTTTTTTCTGTTCGGCATTGTACTTTCTTAGGGTGCTTCTTCTAATTGCCTCTCTCGTCCACACTCTTCCTCTGTCTTTCCTTGCGTTGGATCAGTTTTGAGATTGCTCGAGAATTTTTAGCCCTGTTTGAGAGCTTCGAGGACTGTCAAAAAAGAGTCTTGATTCTGAAAAGCCATATCATATCCTTGGTCGTTTTCTGTCCTTATGTTTCATGAGCAGCCAAATGTCGGAACACAGACCGCAAATTGCAATTCTCAAGTTAAAGAATTTATCCAGGAATAACAATATCTGCTTGTTTCCGTAATCTAATCCTGTTTCCGTAATTTAATCCTGTTCTTTCTGGGGTGACTTTGCTTTCAATAATGAATGAAAATTATTCTTTTTACTTTGGCTGTTACTCCAAGTTTGTTCTGCATTTGCGTCCTTTGTGATGTTTTTTCCCATGTTATGGAGTACCTAACATGGTGTTTCAGCCAACTCAATTAGATCAAAATCCCAATTTCATTCAGTGGGATAAGGCTTGTTCATTAATGTTGTTACAGTCAGGTTGAACTGCTGGGAAGCTGTCTTGGTGGAGATGGAGTATGGAGGAACTACATTAGCGGGCAAAGCTGATGCCTCCATGACAGAGCAGGGCCTTTTTGCCAGCTCTATTGAAATGTAAGTATGATAGAATATGTCAGTTCCTGTCGGTTGTATTGATATCTCATTCATTCAACAATAGTTACAATACTAGACTAAAGTAAGAACGAGATCAGTTCATCCTCGAAATTTAGTGATGGATGAAAAGGTTACTGTCGACTGTAATATTGAAATTCTTATTATTGCCAATTAGCAGCATGCCCTTGGGACTTTCATCACTTCAACATGAATTCCATTCTCAGTTCCTGTCATGATCCTATATTGTGTCTCTTTGCCAGGTCTGATAATATCTAAAACCAATGGATGTGTTTTTCTGTTTGCTGTAGGGTCCATCTTTCTGTTCACCATAGGAGGACTCGCTACAATAGTTTTGGCAAATTCTAGGTTAGAAATTGCTCTACATGATACATATTATGCAGTTGCACATTGCCATCATGTAATTTCCATGGGAGCTGTTTTGCTTTATTTGCAGGATTTCACTATTGGGTGGGTAAAATCTCTGGTCAACCATTCCCAGAAACTTTAGGCCAATTCCATTATTGGATAATCTTTTTCAGTGGTGACAATCCTCTAGATGTAGCATTTATGTATCTCCTCGTTCTTAATTCTGGATTGGGGGATGCATCAACATGAGAGATGACTTATATAATTTCTTTAAATCCTCTATATTTTGCCTTCATTGATAAACATGCTTCTTGCAATTCTTATATCTCAAATGGTCTGATGATGTGCTGATAGGTGCCTTATGCACCCTCACATGGAGTCTGCTGTTTGCTCCCGGAGACAAGGTACATGCTTTGGTAATGCTTTAGAAATAGTTGAACTGTTTTTGCACTTGCTATTTTTTTACTATTGTTTCCTATGGCAGCTTTAATAGGAAATCTGTAAATTGATTTGCAATTTATTGTGGCGCGGTGGTTTACATTTCTTCTTTGAAAAGATCTCCTGAATTCACAATGGATTTTCACTGTGGTTTCCTTTTATTGGCTTGTTTTACTTACTATGTCAAAGTTGTGAACAATATTATGCGAATGTATGCACCTTCTCTGGTGACAGAGGAAGTTTCTTCTGCTTATAGAAAAGGGCAGCCCAGTGGATGAAGCTCCCACTATGCACAGTGTCTGGGGAGTGGTCAGACCACTTTGGGTCTAACATGCATAGCCTTACCTGGCAATTTTTGCAAAAGGCTGTTTCTGCGACCCAAATCCCTGACCTCCAGGTCACACGGTGACAACTTTAACGTTTTCACCAAGGCTCTGTGTCATTTCTCCTAAATCAGTTTTGTTGCTCAGTATTCAAATGTATCAAAAAAATAGGTAGAACAACAGCATATTCTACCAGAAACATCCATTCATAGATCCCGACAAGCTTGAGATGAGTAGGAAATGCAATGAAAAAGTTGCCTCTTTTATTTTGCAAATATAATCATACATAGCGGTGATCCATTCAGAGCAATCTGAAATCATGGGACATCCTAAAATTACACCATGCCTCAAGGCACATCCACTAGACTGTCTTTCGGAGTCAAATACTATATCACACTCACAGAAGCTTGACCGTTTCTGCTCTGCTAACTGATGGTGATGAATGTCTCTCTAGCACCCTTAGCCACAAACTGATGCTATTGTAGTTGCAATCTGAATTCAAAAGTAAATAGTAAGAGATCATTTTTATGGAACGCTATGGTTATAAAAATTAATGTTGCGCCTTTTGAAGTTGAGGTTACCCCAATTTTGTTGCTTTCGCTGGTTTTTCACTATTTTCAGGCCTCGGTTGGCTTAACTGGAGATTCATGGGTGAATGTAAGTCATACGCATCACTTGTATTGTATGATATGTGGCAACTGTTTGCTTGAGTCACATCACTTGCCCCATAAACCTGACACCAAAGGCTCATTTTTATTTTAGGCAAAATATAGCTTAAATAATGCATAGTTCGACTTATTTTACACTTGTACTGAGCCACAGCTCAGTGATCAAGATATGCCCAGAGGTTTTATTTGGCTGTATCTCGAATAGTTTATGGATGAAATTAGGTGTTCATAATTTTTTTTTTTTTTTATGGATAAGATTGTTGGAGTGAATTATGTTAGAATTTCCCTTCATGGTATTATTATATAAGATAGAAAAGTTCTATGTTGTCTCATAGTACCTTGTACTGTAGTTCTGTGTTTTCTTGGCCAGTAAGATCCACCTTCTTATGCAGCTCTCTATTTTCCTGATGCATGAGAGCTCCCTGAAAGGAATTGAATTAGTGCTACTTGATGTGAAATCGGTGGAAAAGGGTTTTTGGGGAGGAGATTTCAAACTTTTGTAAAAACCTTTCTGTTAAGCTCTCTTATTTCATCGATCAGGATTTGATCCTGCATGGGAAAAAAATACAACTATGTAAGTATGTATACATGTGCAGAATTCAATGGACATAGAGCCAATGAGGGGTCGAGCAGGGATGCACAAAAAGGCAATTGGTCACACCTTTTTTGCACGAATACCCTTCAAGCTCATTTCCAATTGGTTTTCCAAATTCTGTAGTTCTTTCACATTGAGACCAGATAGTTCTTGTCCCATTAATTGCCTGCACGTATGGAATGAAGAAAACAAGTCCACATTGTTGACTCTTGGTGGGATTCTCAGACTCAGATTGATTGAAGTACCCTTGAACTTATCCAATAATTACCATAAGTTTAGTTGAGGCATCATCTACTTAGCAATCTCTTAGATCACACTGCTCATTTTACATCTTGTGATATCGGTGCAAGTGACAAACTTATTTGTGTCATATCCTCATTTCAGCAAGAGATGAATTCTCAGGAATGGGGCATTATCCATCTATAGTTTGCACTCTTCCATTTTAATTGTCAACCTGTGTTAGTCTTCTTAGCACAGTAAAAAATTGTTCACACAAGTCTTTTGCCAGGCTCCTGTTATTCTAGCAAGACCACTACATCAAATACTTTTTTGGCTGCTCTCATTTCTGTGCCACTTCAAAAGTTCGCCCAGGCATATGAGATGTTATACCTGTTACATTCCTGCAAATGCTGCAGTTGTTGCCTCAGTCGTGCTGCCTCCATTTGCCAGAACTAGTGAAAAGAAAAACAAGATCATTCTCCTTGGTGTGATACAAATGATAACTGGAGCATCTAGATTTAGTCATATAAAACTTCATCTCTATCGTATGAATAGAACACTTAGATCATAGAACCCTTACTAATGCATTGAGGGCACATGACTTTGACTGTAACTAGCACAATGATGTAGAGTAACTCATATAAAAAAGACAACACATTAATGGGACATGATGATGAGTTGCTAGAAGATCAAGACTCATCAGCTAGATGGAGAAATAGTTCTTCTCATACTTTCACTAAGAAAGCCAACCAGAATAAGTTGAGTGTTACCTTGACTTCTGAAGCTGGATTGAGAAGTTGATATTGTTCCTCTTTTAGCTTTTTGTAACGTTCAACTACAGTAGTCATGCTGTCAAGAACAAAAAAACAGTAAAGTAACATAAGACTCGCTGAAAATTATGATGTGCTGTTATATTGTTGCTACAGCTACAGACAAACCATAAGAATGCAACATTATAAAGCTGAAGTATTTCTGGAGTGTTATGTGGCCTACCAAAATCTTCAGCCAAGATTTGATTATTTATTGGAATTCCTAGTTTCATGTCAAAATCCAAATTCCTCATCTGTTCATCTACTTAATCCATGTTTTTGTCCACAGCTGTTAGCAATGATATCTTCTGCAGCTTTACATTTTCCTTTGGCTAGGTTCATGGGAGAGTTTGAAAGCTGAATGCAATGTCAAAGGAGACATGGGATCAAGCAGCAGAACAATTTCTATTGCCAAAGGTCCTAATGAAGAACAAACTTGGCCAAACTTTTGATGTCATATCCAATTCATAAAAGATTTTGCTTTACATGTTACAATAACGACTAATTACTGATTGACTTGGTTTAGTCAGGCTATTAGACTGCAAATATGTTGGTCACTCGAGTCATGTTACCCGCATGACATCCCATTTATGTAATAAGACCTTATATCGTGAATATGTTTACTATTTACGGATCAGTTGATTTCTGTTATGAGGTAAACAACTAAACTAATATTTGGCGACTAAATTCTCATCCGCCTGCTCAATGTTATGTCTAAGGTCGAGCAAACAAGTGAGCGGCTTCTCAGTCTCTTGCTTAGAGAGGCATATTAAAGTACCACACTAGCTGCCTACTCGGCTAGAAAATATCAGCTTCTACAGGAATTATGTTGAACTGTGATCAAGTCCCACCCCAGGGAAGGGGTAGTGTTGGTCTCTAAGGATGACCATGCCACATGATGCTCCATAGAAACCACCATGGGCAACCCCTTGCCTAATGCAAAGTTGACTGGATCTCCATGAACGATGAATATGAATATGACCCACTCATTATACGGTTCGATAATCGTCACATTTGCTCGGTAAAATGTGAGGAATTACTGATTAAAACAATAAAATAGATCTGTGATTTTAAAAAAAATCAACTTCCACAATCGAGGAATGTAGTGGACAGTACCGGTTGAGGATCGTCCTTATGGAACAACTGAAGTTGTAAAAAATATCCATAAGCACTTCAGGATCAACCCTTATAACCATTTCATCTTCCACATGCTTCTTGAGTATAAGTTCATCTAACACTTCTTTATAGCGCTACTTCAGCCTTTTGAAAGCAGAAAACACATGCTTCAAATCACCACCAAGGAAGGACTTAGTTGGAGTCTATCTTTAACTGATTATCAGAGCTATGATGCATATGAAACTTACCCTATCCAACAATCAATCAAGAGAAGACCTTGTGTGTACAAAGCATGCATGATAAAGCAAGACTTATTTTCTAACGTAAGAGGTTGTCGAATCTGCAAGCTTTTTTCCAGATTTACTGACCATTCTATTCCATTTAGGAATCAAATGCTTTATGTTGTTTAATGCAAACTAGGGTCAGGTTATTAAGACGTTAAAGGCATATGTTTCCTCACATGGATCTGTTATCCTTCTCGCAAAATCGTAAGTAGCTCTAGGGTTCAATTCCTTACAATGAGTGGACAACATCACTTGATAAGACACAAATTTATAGAGCTGAAATATGATGCTATCGAACCCGACTACCTCAGAATCTTAATGTTTTAAAAAATGAAAATCATATTAAAATATTTTTTGTAATTAAATAAAATGGACATGAAGAATTGACATAAAGGCAATAACAATACATGAGTTGGTGGTACAGTGTTTTGTGTTCTAAAAACTTGAAGAGATTATCCAACTAGTCATTAATCTATTGTACGTATGTCAATCAAGTCCTAAACTCTTCAATTCTTTTCAATTTAGTCATAAACCTTTGTGCAAAATTCTAGTATAACCATGCAGGTCAATTTTCATTGAAAATTATTGATGTCAATGGCCAATGATGATTGAAGTCAATAATTTCTAGCGAAAATTGACCTGCATGATTATATTAGAATTTTGCACAAAGGTTGATAACTAAATTGGCAAAAGAATTTTAACTCTAAATTGGCATTTGTACAATAGGTTGAGGATTGAATAGGTTATTTTCTACATAAAACTTTGGTGCAAAATCTTAATATATCTTTGCCGATTATTATAATTAGTAAGTGATGTTAACAAATCTGAAGCTAAACCAGTTATTTAACTTCCATCCATTCAAAAGCATAAAACTAATTCAATTTGAATTCATTTATCATTGTACTATGCAATAGAAAACAAAAAACTGGTAAATGTGAGTCCTACACGCCCAAACATCCCTCTCCAATACCAGTAGGGCAGTAGAACCTCGTTGGATGCTTGATGCTATAAGTTATTCTATCATAAGTTATTTAATGAATGTTATGCATCTTTGGGAGGGTTGAACAAACTCTAAAGAGAGTAGAAGTTACATCTTTTATCAGTGGTTTAGCATGAAGAAATTCATTGAGAATATAAGACAGATGAAAATGGAGAAGCAGTCAGGATATGACCATATGTCGAGAGAAGAGTGGAACGTCTTGGCATTTCAAAGCAATAGACCTATCTTCTTCCTAAAGTCATCTGAATGAAATCTTGAAAATGAAGAATAATTTATAAGAATGGATCAATGAAATAGCAAAAGGATATTTAACAAGGCTATTAAAAAGATGAAGGGAAAAGCAGTCGAATTTATGACCCTATGTGAATAGAAGAGCAAAAGGTTTTGGCATTTGAAAGAGATAGGGATATTCCCGTTGGAAAGTTCTATGAAGAAAATAAAGAGAGGTGAAGATGGGAAAAATTGCGCAATCAGCACAAATCCTATTAAACAGAAACCAATCGTTTTTTATACATTTGATTGAATTAATGTTGTCTTAGACATTTGAGCGACATAACAATCAAATCCTCTTGGTTAAATCTCACCTGATTTATTTGACGTGGTAGTCTAGTCATCGCAGACCTTCCAACGTGTAACAGCAACTACCTGACGTGAACTGATTTTTAACGAAACAATGCTGTTTTTCTTGGATAAATGGTGTCGTTTCTTGGAGCTCTCCGACTGAAGGAACCATTAAACTAAATGTTAATGCAGCCACTTACTATAGTTCTTCTGGCCAAATTGTGTTGGTGGGTATTGCAGTTATAACTCGAGATGCTAATGGGGAACTAGAAGATGCCTTGGGCAAAGTGTTTCTCCGGGCTCGATCATTCAAGCTGAGGGCAAGACTGGAATAGGGGTTTCTCGAGGTTCGAGCATGAGGGATTGATTTGGTGATTTAGAGGCCAATCTCAGGCTATTATGCAAGATGAACAAATGACGCAGTTTATCTAACAACAAATGGCGTTTTTTGATTGAAAAGCAAAATATGTCATGCCATCCTTGCCACATGAATGACAATTGGTGATGACTAGATTGCCTTAATTAGATGAATCAGGCAAAATTTAGTTGGGAGGACTTGATTGCACTTTCTCTCAAAGATTTAGCACTGTATTAGTGCAATTAAAAAGGTTTAAAACTCAATTGGTTTCTATACAATAAGTTGGAACTTATTGTGCAATTTTCCCTAGAAAATGTTAAGAGATTTAAGAATTCCATTCTCGATAAAAAGATTGAATCTTCATGTCACAAAATGAAGTTATGACATTAAGGAGTCATTGAGCATATGTTCAAGGAAGAAGCACGAATCAATTTAATTTTCTATATGGAAAGATCAATATGGTAAAAAGGGGGAGGATTTTTTCAGGAAGCTAAGAGGATCAACATGAGGATTTGTCCACAGTTTTGCACAGATATAGATTGAACATATGTGTCACCCTAGATGTCGGGTTTTTGAGAAGAGAGGTATATAAAATGTTGTAGTGTGCATATAAACAACTATGATCATGTATGACAGAAGTTGCGACCTCCTAAAGTGACTTGATTTCCTGACGGCAGTAAGAAGATATCAAGGTTGTGCTTCAATAAGCAAGATAGGTAACTATTGCTTCAATGAATATTTCTTTGGAATTTGAACGTTTTCTCCTTATATAAAGGTCATGCTTTTATCTGTATGATAGATAATTCTTGCTTCTATCAAAGGTGTTCTCAGAATTTTTGTCATTTCTTGGCATTATGGAATAATTTATGTTTTATGTTTCAATAAATAGTCATCTTTGAAGCGTACCTTAAATTCTAAGTACCTTGCCTTCTTAAACATTATAGATAATCTAAATCTGATGAGGATTTAATGGTGTTGATTACATGTCAACATCCAAAAAATAGTCCAACAGATTATCTAGATTAGAGAAGGCTCGCACTAACAAAATGTGTGAAGTACACGCTTATGAAACAGGTTAAAAGTAAATGATAATAATTATAATGACATATATGGTAATCATTTTTGAAAAGAAAACAATTGGCGTCAAATAGAATAAAGTTTAATATTATCTTAGTATACTGTCTTGCAAGTAACAAAGATTTATGCTAGTAACAAGGTAAAAGTTTAAAAGTGAGTTGAGAGTTAGAATATAAAAAACAAAACAAAAGAGAATTGTGAATAAAACTTATGCCTAAAAGTTTCATTCTCTCTGTTAGATATGTAAGTAAAGATATGAGAGTTGAAAAATATATCATAGGAAGAACAATAATATGATTTTAAATTATTATTATTTGAGTATACTATCTTGCAAGTAACAAAGATTTATGCTGAAAACAGAGCAAAAGTTTAAAAGTGAATTGAACTTTAGAGTAGGATAAAAAAAAAAAGGGAATCGTGAATACAAGTTATGCCTAAAAAGTTTCATTTTCTATGAGATATATAAGTAAAGATTTGAGATAGTTGGAAAATATATCATAGGAAGAACAATAATATGATTTTAAATGATTATTTTCTCTTTGGTAATGTGATGTATTGCAGTATTGGACCAATTTATATGCTTCTAAGACAAATCTCTATCTTTAATTGAAGGCATGCCATCATCCATACGCAAAGTAAGGAAGTCGATCAAGAAACAAACCCTTTATACATACTCAAATCAGTCTTTTGTATCCAAGAAGAAAGATCGAAACATAATGGTCTCCTCTTACTTCCATAGTGCAGTAAAACAATCAGTGAGCCAAGGGATTAATCGCAGGTGATGATACTGAAGAAAACTTTGTCTTACCAAAACTGCTTACCATGTACACAATTGATGCAATCTAAGGCAAATCATGCAAAGGTAAACGATACATATTACTTTGGTTTTAGCCATGAATGACATGTCTTTTGAAGGGATACCGAAGGAAGACAGTCTTTTTATGCCAATTGCACCGAAGTGGTCCCTTGATTTTTCTTCTCATGAAAATAAATAAATAGATAAATATACATGAAAACAGGCAATGATAATTGGCACCATCTTTGCTAGCCAAGCCTTTTGAAAAATTCTCGAGCAAAGAAGCAAGCAACAGAAGAAGGGATGATGTAAAAATGTAAAAATGCAAAAATAGAATGAATGTTATCAGGCATATGCAGGTGAAATCAACTGAATTTGCACAATGCAATTACATCGCTGCCGATAATTAATCTGAAAAGTCCAACTATAAACGCGAATTCATCAGCTGAACTATACTAGGGGAGAAGAAAGGCGGGTAAAGAAAACAAAGATACGAGGGCCAAAACAAGAAAAGAAAGTATGTACAACGAAAGTAGAGAAAGAGAGAGAGAGAGAGAGAGAGAGAGAGAGAGAGAGAGAGAGAGGGAAGTGATGATATCTAACCTAGTGCTTGCATATTCATAGAGCTTGCCAGTGCTGGAGAAGATAATGAGCCCGACCTCGGCGTCACACAGAATCGAGAGTTCTCTCGCTTTCTTGAGCAACCCATTTCTCCGCTTCGAGAACGTCACTTGACGGCTTGTCGTGTTGTCAATCCTCCTTATCACAATCTTCCCTCTCCCCATCTTGATTACCAGCACCCACCTCTCGAATCCCCGCAACAATAGCTCTAGGGTTTCCCTTATCGCTCGAATTCCCTGTCAAATCGATGAGTAGGGTAAAAAGCAAAAGGAAAGAAGCTTTTCCGTCACCTATAATACCCTCGAGAGATCAAGAAAGCATATGGGGCAATAAACCACCACTGCAAGTGTGAAGCGAAAACGGAAAGAATATTCAAGATCGAAAGATGCAGTTGATTCTCGAGAAACTCGCGCCGCGACAAAGCAGGAAGCGCAAGAGAATTCGAAGCAACAGCAAGAACAAGCTAAAGAAAGCTTACTCGTTTGGAGGTGAATGCTGGACAGTATCAGCGACGGCAATTGAAAGCATCTTCTTGAAATAGTTACGGGGGATTTATAAATAAATAAAGCGGAGAGAGAGAGAGAGAGAGAGAGAGAGAGAGAGAGAGAGAGAGAGAGTGTTTTCAATTCTGGGTCAAGAAAAACCGCTAATTTGCAAGAAACATGGAGCGGCTATCTGCTCGTAAAACCGCCTATTGAGTTTTCAAGGGTTTTCAGCAAAGACCCACTCGCGCGATTGCCCAATTCCTCGGCTACTCGCTCTGCCGAGGCAGTGACAAGTCTAGCCTCCGAGACAGGATCAGGGTGTTGTCCGAGCTCGGACTAAGAGATCCCTGTCCACAAATGTCGGGAGCCAGACGGCGAGTATCTGAAAGCTGTACTCGAGCGAGTGGAACCCCGATCACTGGGGACGTGGAAATAGGAAAGTCTTTGGTTGATGTTTTCGACGGGGACCGACATCTTTTTAGGCAGAACTAATAGATCGCCGACACGTCATTGATCGAGAAACCAATGGCTGCCCCCTAATATTCCTCCCCGCTTTCTTTTTCGCGTTGGTGCCTTGCCCTACCTTCTTCTCCTCTCATGACAAATGTCACCCAGATTTGGCGAGCGCATTTCACCAATCACCACTTAGAAAATCGACTAATCTTTCTCCTCGTGCAGTTGGGCTTTTGGAAATCGTTTGAGAAAGCTCCCTCTGTTGAGAGAAACGGAAACATTGTAATTACTTTTGCCGTTTCCTCATAAATTATGTTTGCGTGTGAGTTTTGACTACAAGGATTTGGTAGCTCGGACCCATCACTGTACCAATCGCCAAACTCATCGTAAAAAATCTTTGTCAGGAGACAATACTTTATATGGCTATTTTGATCTAACCTGACAGTAAAGCCTGACCATCTTAACCAAACAGGAATCAATATAGCACTTTGACAGGCTCAAAGAGGGTTTGGTAGCTCGAACCCATTGCCATACCAATCACTAAACCTGTCATAAAAAAGCTTTGTCATAAGCCAATACTTTCTATGACTGTTTTGATCTAACCTGGCAATACTGCAATTATAAGGTGATAGGTGGACCATCTTGAACAAATGGGAATTGATATAGCACTTTGACCGGCTCAAATAGCCAATTTTATAATTAGAGGGAAAAAAAAAGTGGTAATAATTTGCCTTTAGTTATTAAAAACGGTAAGGGCTCTAAAGATATTACTAATCACAAGAATATTCTTATCTTGTGGAGCACAGCCTTTTCGGAAAGTATTTTATGTATAGCTTAGTTTTAAGGACATTGCCCTAGTAATATGCATCTGAATTGAATTTGCATTTGAAATCTTTTGAACCCTCTATAACATTGGCTAGTTTGTACATCACTAAAAAATGATGAATTCGAAGTACGAAATTCTTAATCCTCGACTTCAAATGAAGAGTTTCTAGATTATTAATGAAACCGCTAAAGAATCCACCATAAAAAAAAAAAAACTACACTAGGTGCCGCAAGTAGGGCGTGCTTTAACTAGTGAAGTTTTCCCCAAAAGAGGCAATTAAATATGCTTTTCACGACAATGAGTTCGGCCTTGATCAACTCAAAGAGGCATCCCACTTAATATTGAAGAGTAATAAACCCAACCAAAGCCGATGATTCTCACAATAGAAAATGGCTCTTGCGTTAGGAACCGTCTTCTCACAACTAGAAAGTTTTTACTAAATCAAGAAGATAGGCTGAGAAAGCTGCATGCTTTGGATTTTTGCAAGTATATGGGGGGGGATAAAGAAGAATGTATTGTGCAACTAAAAACCCTAGTTTTAGCACTAATCGTTGCTTTCCTATTGTTAGCAAGTTTGGTGGGAGGTTGCAACCGTCAACCATCAAGTCCACCCAAAGTGAAATCAAGAAAACATGTCGCCAATCTTTATTACCACTTGATAGTGTAAACCTCGTCACTTGCTAAAAAACTAGATTTAAAGATAGAATGGACTCTCCCCACTTGCTATTGGAATGCATAAGCAAATCATACATATGATATCAACTCCCCAGATTGTTGGGAAAGTCCATATGTTGGGTCATATGATTCAATTTGCCAATTAAGGAAAGTCCTAGATTTGAACATTGCAAGCAGGATTCCAACTTAACCATCCACGCTTATAAGCGGATCAAAGGAATAAAGATCTTTACTATGGGAAAACAGAATTAACTAGCTAATGAAAGGAAAGAAAGAATATAATAAAAAAAATTATTTAAAAGTGGTCCACCACTGAAATCACATAATTTACGTTTGGTTGGGTTTTGGCTATATTTATTGTACAATCTTAATTAATTTTTTTCATAATTTATATAGAATTTCTGCAGTTTTATTAGGTAAGGACTTACAAATCAAGAGCTTAAAAGTAAACAAAATTGTGACGTCAAATACCCCATGAAAGCTGCTAAATATGGTATAGCTCTAGTTCGAAATATACGAATCATGGATGTTGTTTAGACTATTAGGATTTGTGATAAACACCCTGGCCTTGCTAAATTCTGTAGAAGTAATTAATGTTGTTAACGAAGAACAACGCAGGAGATATCAGATCGAGGTCCTTCTTTTAGGACACGGTTATGTATTAATGGTGCTTCTTATTTAGAATGTTTATCTCGAGGTTCCGAGGATGAGCTCCCATTCTTGCCTCGATCTTGTAAGTACATAACTACATTTTGGTTAACTTATTCATCTATCCTTTTGCCCCAAAAGGAAAACTACTAACCTAGCCTCATGAGCTAGTGAGGAATGGAAATGTTTTCATGACACTAACCCTAGGACACCTGAACTTTTCACAGCTCAAAAGAGAATTCTCGGGTATCCTAAAAAATTTACCTAATTTAAATAACAAAAACAAAAAAGGGTGCATACAAATGTATTCGTGGTGCAAACCGACACATATCATCAGCCCCCCCGTTTCTCTGACAAGGGTTACCTAGAAAGCAAATTCTATTCTAAATCCCAGAATAGAATAAAAGCAAGCCGCGAGCGAAGTGCAAAAATTATCATAAAATCTGCTATTTTTACGTAATGCCTTACGCACTTCGTCACGCAGCTTATCTCAATAAGGGAACACTTTTACAATAAAGCACGACAATGCAAGCGAGCTCAGCTCTCTTGCATTAAACTATGTGTATCACTCTACTTTTTTTAGTGCAATTGTACCGTCTCACACTCCACAAATCGTTATTCTATTTGGGAATTGGCGTTGAAAATAAGTTGTGATTGGCGGAAACCATGTGAACGAGATTCTGCAGATAACTAGAGGGATACGATATTTATTCTGCGACAATGGTGGACAATTTAATAAGCAAAACCTAGGATTTTGGGAACATACAAAAAAAACCCTCCTAAGATTTGTGAATATTTATTAGCTTGCAAGAACCTTGGACCCAAGTGCTAATTGGCCATGTGTCAATCATCAAGAAATCATGCGACCTCATGGACCAAGCAAAAGTACAAAAGCGACTTGCTTTGATTGTATAGTTTATTGGAGGATCATTATCTCAACAGTAGCTAGACAAATATTCAATTCTTTTCCAAGTCATGCCATCAATATCAAACCTTGGCTGTTTAGATTATCAGAAGCAGTGGGACATGACCCTTGAATATATTGCTTCTCGAGTATGTGATTCTAGTGGGACTTTTATTTGGTACATTGACGATGTAAGTCGACAAGCATGGTGAAGATATAGAAATACGTGTGCAGTTTTTAATTTTGGTTAATTACTTCTTTTCGTATATATCGGTAGTGCTTTTACTGAAAGTGCTGCTTTTTTGAAATTCTATTTGGATCTCCAATCGAGGTAAAGACAAAGCATCGTGGGTGTTCCATACCATTTGTTGACTCGTCTTTGTTGACCTTCACTAGATTGGTCAAATTTACAACCTTGAATGTATCAATTCTTGGCACCATAAAAGATCTAGGCAGGAATGATCCGCTGTCTAGGGCCTATAATAAAATCCTAGTTTAACTCATAGTGATCTGAAAAAGAGCAATTCACACACTTTCTTGCAAATCCGTCGTTGTTGGATTGACCTAAGTCTTCCATTTTTCCTACTGCCAAATTAGGCATCGCCTTTGATGTCTAAGTCTAACAGCAAGGATGGTCTGCTTTTCACTACATACGAGGAGTTATGAACTTGATAAACTCAAGTAGACCCCTCGTCTTTTTGTTACGCTTGGGATTAGTATGTAGAGAGACTACGAAATTTGTGGTCAATATCAAGATTTATAAACTTTACAGAATGTAAGGTACATCAACGGTCACATACTCGCCACTCACTTTAAGTCTCTTTGCTTTCTCCATTTTCTGAAACCAGGGAACTTCTAAACAAGAACCTGAAAAGGTATCGTACTCAAGTCATCGAAGCAGCTTTCTCTATCGTGACCCCAACATCTAAAAAGATGCATACGACATGGATCAATAGGTCGTGCTTTTCCCACTTAGAGATTCTCATCCTGAATTTACGACATCAGAGTTCGAAGTTTCAGAAGTTATCATGGCAAGTGGGGTTCGACGTCGTTAAGTACGAGGATTATTCATGAGGATAGATTAAAAATCTTATTTTGAAGACGCCTGCGCAAGCTGTAAAGGGTCTTTCTTGAGTGATGTTTCCCATTATAAATTTTTCCCCTCGTGAATCTCAGCAGCTTTCATCACGCCGAGCCGTACTCATTTCCTCATTTCTTAAATTGAGGCTGCCCTTCTCTCTCTCTCTCTCTCTCTCTCTCTCTCTCTCTCTCTCGCATGCGTCAAGCTGGTACTTTCTATTCCTATGTAAGAAATTTTGTACTTTGTGACCACTCAAAACTCTTTCACCTTTTGCGAAAATTCCCAATGAAGCATGCATGTATAGTTACAAGTGAAAACCCCCTTTTCTTCCCCTCTCAAATCTCATAATTTCTCATGCCTCTCACTTGGACATATCTCTCTATGAATCGATCTCGATATTATAAATTCGTGGGTACATCGCACAGATCTCACAGGCTTAAATAGCGTGGAATACGCATTTTCTAGCTAAACATCAAATCTGATGAATACTCGGGCATTTTCAAATAATAAATTACCTGTCAGTAGAACTTTATCACATCATGATATGATGGATACAAGAGAGAAAATCAATAAAAATAAGGAAATTTTTTTCATTAGGAAGGAGTGGTGCACCAAAGAAAATCTTTGGACTTTCAATCTCTCAAGTGGGCATTGAGCGTTAGGTTATTTTATCCTATTGTTCATTATTCTCTAAGGATAGGTAGATGTCAGTTGTTCCGCTGTTACATCTCCTCATTTTTTTTTCCTCCCCCAATGAGCTGTTACCATACCTTAACCTCAGCTTTCTGGGATCCTCTCGTGAGAAAACTCTGCAACATCTTTCTCTGTTCCTGAAGAGGCCATAAACTTCAGAGCAGGTGTCTGTCCACCTGCACCAAATAATGCCACTCTGCTCTGATACACTTGTACTTGCCAATGACAATATATGAGCAGCATGCTTTGTACGTCGTTCGAGGAGAGAAAAAACGGTTTGGTTTTATGATTTTTTATCGTATCTTTATCTTTCCAATCCGAGGCATATTCGGCCAGCACAGTGCTTCATTGGCAGATGTATTTTGGGGGATCGCTTCTATTTCGAGGTAGATCTTCTCATATGACTTTGCAGAGAGCATGGACTAATAGTTTGATTTTCCTTTATGTCTTGTTCCTTTAACAGGATCTCCATGCTCACGTGAGTCGTCGTCTAAAGATCAGACCTTCCTCAGTTTTAGGTGGGCTTTCTAAGATCATCTATTCTCTAGCCCATAATTCAGAGGATAAGCCTATGAAAATGAATTGTTGCCCAACAACATTGATCTGGCCGAATATAAGCCCAATTCGGTCCAATGACGCCGGAGTTCGTAGTTCCATTTAACCTAGGAAACTTGTCTTAATAACTTAACTTACGAGAGTAACCTTGAGATACTTACGCGATGTTGCCTATAGAATGAATAGTTCATTCTATATAATACATATAGAAAGAATCTTCTCGATGAATTCGACTCTTCCGTATGCCCCATGTAATACTCTCCCCAATAAGAAAAAACGACATGTCCTTTTTTTCCTATGTCTTCCCCCTCGCAGTATCTTGCCGGCTTCTATATTAGATTCTCTTGTTTTCATCGAACGCACATTTGATTAAAGCTCATGTCTTTATCTAAAACTTCTCCTTTTAACTGACCAAGTGAAGTTAACCTTACACAACTCCTTTTCGAGCCACTAAATGAAGGTTACAGTCTCCGATCCGAGATGGGCAAATGTATGTTTTATCTCGCCCTCCCTAGTCACATTCGGCCTCTTCACTGCTCTCGCAAGTCCCTTGGTTACTTCACCGATCAACTTCACCGACTTCAGCAGTGAGAGCACCTCAAACATGATGTCGTTAAAAGGAAAGGCCACTACAGTTGATGGTTTCTTAGACCTGACCAATGGCACTGGCGAATTCTATGCATATGATGGTGTAGGTCGCCCGTCGTTAGTCGAGTCGATCCAACTCTATGACAACCAAGGCAACCTTGCCAGCTTCACCGCCCATTTCTCCTTCGTCATCGACTCACTCAACCGGACTAAGTATGCTGATGGCCTGGCGTTTTTCCACGCACCCAACGGATCCTCCCTAGCGCCCAATGTCACCAATCTTTATCTACCCGAGCTTACCGCAGGCAGCAATGTAGGGTTGATGAGCCGGGAAGAGCAAAAAAGCCAAAGTGCGGGTTCTTTCGTCGCGGTGGAATTCAATACCTTCTTGAACGTTTGGGATCCAGAATACAACCATGTAGGTATCGATGTCAACTTTCTCAAATCTGTTGCTCAAGTGAAGAGGAAAAAGTGGGATTTTAGAAGGGTACAAAACAGAGCTTGGATTACGTACGACTCCAGCGTGAACAACTTAGAGGTCAAATTCATGAATTTTGGCGATAACGGCACGATCGAAATTGGCACCCTTAATTATGCAGTGAATTTGAGCCAAACCCTAACTGAGTGGGTCAATTTTGGCTTCTCAGCTAGCACCGGAGGCTACATGGAGTTCCATAAAATCCTCTCATGGGATTTCACCACAGATTTGCCACAGACAAGCCTAGAAGTCCCCTTGAATAAACCAGGCACTCTTGCGTCAAGTAAGGAAAGAAGGAACGGTGCTTTATATTTTGGTTGTGTACTGGTGCAAGAGCTTTGGTTGCTACTTTACTCATCGTTTGGCTAGTCCTGAGTTGGAAAAAAAGAGTAAGAGAAGAAGGTGACGACGATGTTGTCGAGGTAGGGATCTCTATGGATCGTGACTTTGGAAAGAGAACAGGACCTAGGAAATTATCTTATGATGAATTGGCTCTTGCAACAAACAATTTCGATAAGAAAGGGAAGCTAGGAAAGGGAGGATTTTGGGGTGTTTACAAAAGTCATTTCAAGGAATCAAATTCCGACTTAGTGGTTAAGAGGGTTTTGAAGGGATCAAAGCAAGGGACTAAGGACAAACGACCAACTCTCGATGGAGTACTGTTCATCCCCTTCTCTCTCTGCGCCCTCACCCTGAGTTACTGTAGCTCCGCTTCTAGATCTGGTTCGGGAGGCCTCTCCCGGCGCCGATTGCAGCCGTTTCTCTGCAGAGGAGCAGCTCTCGTGCAAGACATCAGTTTCCCCTTCCTCTGCTGCTCGGGTAAGGGCTGATTCGTGCAATTTAACCATGCTGAGTTAGGGTTGCTCTGTTTCAAGTTAGATTGAAAGCTCTGTCTCCCCCCCTCCATTGATGGAAAATGAGATGTTAGTTCATAAGAATAAGACTGACCTGCGTGGAGGTCGGCTCCGGCTGGTCGAAACCCATCTAGAGACCTTGGCCGAAATGGCAAAGCCCCTGCAGTTGGCGAGGTAGGCGTAGGGCAGCAAGCTGATTTAGTTAGGAAGTCAGGCGGGATTAGCTCGGCTGGAAGACCGTATGATGCTGTTATTGCAGGCAATACTTCTGTCTTGGCAGGGAATGAGGAGTTGGCTGATCATACGGGTGCTGAATTTGGAACACGCCCCCCTCCATTGCTGCAACAAGCTGTGAAACCGTCTTCAGCAATCCGCTCGTGGGCGAATGTAGCTAGAGCAGCTGTCCAAGGTTACTCTCTCTCCTATTATAAGCCAAACTCAGGCATTGATAATGCTGTAAATTGCTATGATGAGGACTTAGATGCTGCTGATCCATTCTGGAAAGAGTGCCTTGTTGGATACTTTGTCGGGAAAAAACTCCCGTTCAAGTTAGTCAAGTCAGCCCTTAAATATATGTGGGGACATAGACTAGTGGAGGTGAAAGCCAATGACCAAGGGTTTTATTTCTTTCATATCCCGGATTCGGAGTTTAGAAGGAAAATTGTGGAAGGGGGTCTCGTTGACGGTGGCAAGAGTGCCTCTCGTTCTCCAACAAAGGGGAACCTTTGCTAGAGCTGAAGAAAGGCGAGCACTCTTCGGTTCCGGTCTGGATTCGATTGAAAAACTTACCATATGAATTGTGGTCAGCCAGGGGACTAAGCAAAGTCGCAAGTATCCTAGGTAAACCTCTATATGTCGACCAACGTACGGAGCAACTGAAGATGATCTCCTTTGCGAGAGTTTGTGTTGAACTTGAGGCCTCCAAAGCCTGTTATGACACCATTGAGGTTTTTATAAATGGGGTTGTTCGAGTGGTGGATGTGGAGTATGAATGGAAGCCTATATCTTGCCATTCATGTGGAGTGTTTGGTCACAAGTGTCCGGCCTCTAATCCTGGTAGCAACCAATCTGTTCAAGAGAACCAACCTGGGGGCCGGTCCTCTCAAAATGCTGAGGAAGTTCTTGGACAGCAACCCGAGCGGAGCTCTTCCAGGCCTGAGAAAGGAGCCGAACCAGCCCACACGGAGGAGTGGCAATTGATAAGCAGGAGAGCGGGCAAAGAGGTGCCAACGAAGCCATCTCCAAGCCGGCCATCAGCATATTGTCGGGCAAGTCTACAGCAGGATTCTGCTGGTTTACAGGTGTCTCCTCCAGCCGGTCATAACCCAGAACCTGTCCTCACCTCAGCTGAAGATTCTGATTCTGATCTTGACCATACACTTAACCAATCTTTGCCGTCTTCAGTTGGCACTGACCAGGTAATGTTGGAGGTGGATCTGACTACTGTTTTGAGTCATGAAGTCCTGGTGGACAGCGATAGAACCGACATCCCTTTAACCGCCCCGCCGCCAAAGATCCGGAACCCTCGGCGCTTCCTTTGCAGCTGGCCGCCCCCCGTTTCTGATCTTGCTTTGCAGGTTCCGGACTTGTTGGTCGACACTAATCCTCCAACTCAGGAAGGTGCTGACCAGAGACATGAACCAGCAGACAAGAAGGAGCCATCTTCGGGTTCCCCATCTGCAAAGGCTAAGCCTACCACCAGCAAACGGCGCCCAAAACGAAGGTGAACCCGGGCCTTCTTTGATCCTAGGAGATGTTTTTTGGTTGTTGGAATATTAGGGGTCTCATGAACCCCATTAAACAAGCGGAAGTCAGAATTTTCGTGCAACGTAACAAGATTTGCTGCGTTGGTATTTTGGAAACTAAAGTCTCTGCTGACAATTTTGGTATTATCTCCTCTGGCTTGCTGCCTGGTTGGACGTGGTTGGCCAATTATGAGCACTCTCCTCGGGGGCGCATATGGGTAGGTTGGAACCCGCTCCTTGTGGACTTCAAGCTGCTTTTTGAGACTAGTCAGATAATTCATGGGGATTTAAAAATTTTAAATTCAGATACTATCATCACTTTTTCCCTGGTGTATGGAGAACATACATTTGTCTCCCGTAGACCACTTTGGTTAGACATTATTAGATTGAGCTATGGTCTCAAGGACTGCCCCTGGATTATTGCTGGTGACTTTAATGCCATCCGGGATCCCTCGGATCGGGTAGGGAGCCCTGATATCTGGATCCCCGCCTTTGATGACTTTAAGGAATGCTTGGATCAGGCTGAACTAGTAGACTTACGTTATCTTGGTTTCCGCTTCACCTGGTCTACATCCTCAGGTGCTTCTAGGAAGCAAAGGAAAATAGATCGTGTTCTGGTAAATAATTGCTGGTGTATGACTTATTCATTTTCAGAAGCCTCTTTTCTGGCCCCGGGCATTTCTGATCATTCTCCGATGGTAGTGAAAGTCTTGCCAACCACTCATCGGCGGATACCATTCAAATTTTACAACTTGTGGATGAGTCATCCGTCTTTCCCTATGCTTGTGACGCAGGCTTGGGACTCTCAAGTTCTAGGCTCTCCTATGTTCAAATTATACGGCCGTCTTAAGCTTTTGAAGGTCCTCTTGAAAAGTTTAAACAGAGAGGCTTACTCGGACATCTCCATGAGAGTTGCTACAGCTAAAAGGACCTTGTCAGCTACTCAAGAAGCTCTCCTCCTTGATCCCCAGAATAGCCTCCCCCCGGCGGTTGAGGAGCGCAACCAAATCGAAGAGTACTACGAGCTCCGGTCCCTTGAAGAGTCTTTCTTTAGACAAAAGTCAAGAATTCGCTGGTTAGAGGAAGGAGATCATAATACCAAGTTCTTTCACCACTCGGTGAATCATCGGCACCTCCGCAATCGAATCCTTTCAGTCTCGGATAGTTCTGAGCAAATGGTGACTAACCGGGTAGAAGTTCAAAGGGTATTTGTCTCCTTCTTCCAAGACCTTCTAGCCCCGGCTGCTACGTCCTTAAGACCATCTAGCCAGGAGATAATGGATGTTATACACTCCCCCTCGAGGCAAGATCAGGTCACTTCTCTCTCCCTCCCTTTCAATGCATCGGATATCCGTGACGCTATGTTTTCTATAGCTGGGAACAAAGCCCCGGGTCCAGATGGATATAATGCAGATTTTTTCAAGAAGAACTAGGATAAGGTGGGATCCGCGGTCACCGAAGCTGTCATGGACTTTCTTCAGACAGGTTGCATGCTTAAAGAAGTTAACAACACCATCATTGCCTTGGTGCCTAAAGTCCCCAATGCATCATCGGTCTCCGATTACAGACCTATTGCATGCTGCAATACAATCTACAAATGTATTGCAAAGACTCTTTCTTCTAGAATTGCAGCAGTTCTCCCTGATATCATTAGTCCGGCTCAAACTGCGTTTGTAAATGGAAGGCGGATTACTGACAATATCCTTTTGGCTCAAGAACTCTTTAGTGGGTTTCATAAAAAGCCCCATATTCCGAAATGTGCCATCAAGGTAGATTTCAGGAAAGCCTACGACACATTGGATTGGGACTTCCTCGAAAACACCCTTGTAGCATTTGGATTCCCACACCATTTTACAAAACTGATCATGGTATGTGTCCGCACCCTTAAGTTTTCCATTTCCATTAATGGTGAACTACATGGTTTTTTTCCTAGCGGAAGAGGTTTACGACAAGGAGACCCTTTGTCCCCATACTTATTTACCCTGGCAATGGAGGTCTTTACAGGTATCATTGAAGCTCACACCCGACTCCCGGATTTTCGATTCTATTGGCGATGCAAGGCCACAAGGCTATCTCATCTATTCTTTGCAGATGATGTGCTTATATTTAGCCAAGCAAGTCTTGCTTCCATATCTTGTATCAAAGACGGGCTCTCCTTATTTTCCTCTTGGAGTGGCCTGGTTCCAAATGCCAACAAGAGCGAAGTATTCATTTTTGGTGGCTCGGATATTGACAAGGACTACATTTTGCAAGCTCTGGGCTTCACGTTGGGCTCCTTTCCAGTCCGCTATTTGGGTGTGCCTATCATCACCTCTCGGCTGAACAAAGTGGATTGTAACACCTTAGTCGCCATCTCACCGCTAGAGTCCAATCCTGGACCCACCGTTTTCTCTCGTTTGCGGGCCGACTCCAACTCATTAAATCGGTTCTATATGCTATTCAAGCTTATTGGTCCTCCATCTTCGGCTTCCAGGCCTCGGTAGTGGACAAGATAGAACAAATTTGTAGGCAATTCCTTTGAGGGGTCCAATCATGGGACCGGGAGGCGCGAAAGTGTCTTGGGCGGATGTATGCCTCCCCACTCCTGAAGACGGACTTGGCTTGAGGAGAATACGTGACAGCAATAAAGCAGCCATGGCCAAACATATCTGGCTGCTATTCACCGACAAAGAATCTCTATGGTGCAAATGGATCCACGCAACTTACCTCAAAAGACAAAATTTTTGGATATCGCCTACTCCAACGCTCTGCTCTTGGAACTGGCGAAAAATCCTTGCGCTCAGAGACTTATTTCGTCCACACTTTAGATGGAAGATAGGAAATGGAGAACACACGTCTCTATGATTTGACCCATGGCTAGAATGTGGCCCCCTCAACATGCTCTTTTCTGATGAGTATATCCACTAGTCGACCTTCCCAGCACAAGCAAAGGTCGTGGGGATATATACTCTCCGAATGGGAGCCATCTAATCCAAGATCTCGTTGCTGTGGCAAATCTTAGTTCCTCCAAGATCTCAAGGCCGGACATATTCTCGTTGGTTGGAGGACTCCTCCGGGTATTCTCGATGGCTTCAGCTTGGGCCTCCATACGCCGGAAATCTAATCTCGGTCCCCCGGACCTCCTTCGTGCAGGATAAGGCTCTCGCCCCTAGACACCAATTTCTTATGTGGCTTATATCCAAAAATCGTCTTCCTACGCAGTACTTCTCATGCTATATGGCAGAATTCCTTCCACGGTATGTGCCTTCTGTCATTCTAGGCCCGACTCGTCAACCACCTGTTTTTGAATGCTTTGCGTCCCCATTCTCTTGCCAATTTCTGGGCCGCTAAATGTAATATCCCTTGGATCAATAAAACTTGGCCTGAAAACCTCCTCTGGGTTAGCAATGCCATCTCTGGCCAAGGGTTCTACCAAGTGATAGCTCGGTTTTCATTTGGAGCTCTCTGTTATATCATTTGGAAAACCAGGAATGAAATTATATTCCGAGGCCGAAACCTCTACACTCCATCCTTGAAGTTGCAACTGGCCAAGGCGGTAAAAGACAAGGCTTTGACCTTCAAAAGAGTGGAAGATAATCTAAGGAATAGGAGGATGCAGCGGGGTTGGGGAATTGACCCCCGTATTTTTGACGTGGATCTCGATTGAGCCTAGGTCTTTTAGCTCTCCCCTTCCAAATTCTGGCCATTCTCCTGTTGTACCTTTAGCTCTCATTTGTGACCGAGGTACCCTGTCACTCCAAAGACTTACTGTCTAGAGGAGTGCCTGATGGTGCCTCGCCTTTGTCTGTTGTACATTGTTGGTCAATCTATATATACTTACCTTACCAAAAAAAAAAGCAAGGGACTAAGGAGTACGTGTCAGAAGTGAAGATCATCAGCCAATTGAGGAACCGAAATCTGGTGCAACTCCTCGGATGGTGTCGCAAGCGGGGGGAATTGCTGCTCGTCTACGATTTCATGCCAAACGGGAGCCTGGACCGCCACCTCTTCGAAGGGGGTGACACTTTGCCGTGGGAGAAGAGGTACCAAATCGTTCAGGGCCTTGCCTCGGCATTGCTCTACTTGCACGAGTTCGGCATCATTGCATGCTGCACCGGGACATCAAGTCGAGCAACATTCTACTGGACTCTGAGTTCAATACCAAGCTTGGGGATTTCGGGCTCGCTAGGCTTGTGGACCATAGCAAAGGTTCGCAAACCACAGTTTTAGCAGGGACAAGATGATACATGGCCCCCGAAAGCCTTATTTCCAGCAAAGCATATAAGGAATCAGACATATACAGCTCTGAGGTGGTTGTTCTGGAAATAGCACGCGGAAGAAGGCCGGTTGAATAGCAAGTGGAAGAGAACCACCAGCCATTGGTTGAGTGGGTTTGGGATCTCTACGGATATGGGAAGATTCACGAAGAGGTGATCCGAGATTAGCAGGGGAATATCAAAAGCAACAAATGGAGTGTTCGATTATTATTGGGCTTTGGTGTGCTCATCCGGACTCAACACTCCCTCATCCATGAGGCAAGTGATCAACGTGCTGGATTTAGAAGTGGCAATGCCGATTCAAAAACACCCCCCCAAAAGATGCTAGTTCTGAGATACATCACTCCATCGCCACATTTCACTGCCTCAATGCTTGTGTCGCCTAACATCGCCACTGATTGCAATGGTTCAAGCAAAAAGCAAAGCTCAAGCATTCCATGCATGACTATTTCCTCAAAGGATATTCCTTCCTCTGTAGCATCTTCACCATCACATGCCCCCTTGACTGCCATTAGTTAGTGCAGTTTTGTACGTCTGTTTTTGCTCTCTTGATTGATCCCAAACAAATCAATCGTTAACAATAGAATTCCACATATTTGAATGAAGTATTCTTAGGTATGTTGCTCCATCGCTAGATATTCACTGCCTTGACGTCTGTGTCACCTTATACCACCATTGGTTCCAATGGTTCAGGCAAAAAATGAGAGCTCAGGCATTCCATACATGACTATCTCCTCCAAAAACACCACTTCCTGTCCTCTCTTTCATAAACCCTTAGAGCGCTTGCTTGTAACAAACGATGCAGGCACACATCATCTGTGCAGTTATTTTACTCAGATTAATCATGCGGTACTCTTCTTTGCTAGTATCGACAGAAAAGGTGTTTTTAGTGTTTCCTCAACTAAGAATTCATACTCAGCTAATTTTGTCCATCTTCTTTTTGTCATCCCGCATGTTCATTTGCAATTAGCTCAAAAAAGACATCAACTCTTAGGATAATTATCATCAACATTCCAGACTTCGACCAGGAATGCCAATCTGATCCCTTCAAAAGTGCAAAATGTGAAGAAAGAGAGAAACAAACCAGAAGTAGTCTGAGAAGAAGTTGGATGAAGTGAGGAATGGACGATCGTCATCAGTAACCAGTCAGGACATGCTTCAAATAGCGCATCAGCTACACAACCTGGACTTCATTAGCAGTCCTACGTTGTCTTGTCTTGGAGAGAGATGTATATGTCAGGTTCATGTTACTTTCAATCCACCCTTGATAGACTCATCAATTGCCAAGCGGAGACAATACAGTGCCTCTATACCTCTCGTTGTTGGCAGGTGACATGGAGCTCTCGCTTTCTAAAAAAGACTGTAATTTGGGCCAAACTTATTGACTAATCACTATCAAATTTATTTGACCGAATCGGCTGAACTTCGTTGTCTTTTAAGGGAATTGTTTATCCAATGAGTTGGAAGTGGTCCTCTCATTTCACTTGTTAAACTACACTGAGAATACTATGCCATAGAGAAGTGAACAAGAAAATTTCATCAGGTGGCCCCTCTTGTTTATTAAAAGAGATACAGACCTTAGCACAATAATGGCAAGTTGTTGTCATCTTTATGATTGATACTGATGTACTGTTGTTATTACAAGGGTTATTGCTTATGGCAAATCCCGCCTCACTCTCCTTCGAATTCGCTGATTCAATTTGAGTACTCAGAACATATAACTACTAGGTTTCGTTACTCTCGAAGACGGATACATCGACCTCACCCCATAACTATGTCTAGTCATATAACACACGGTAATATTGGCGGCCACACATACAGCGACTCATTGCATCTGTACAATAGTGCATCGGGTCATTTCCCCAATTTTAGCATCCACTTCTCCTTCATCAATGAAACTAGAAATGAGACTCATTACCGCCATGGGCCGATTGTTCAAGATTGAGATCGTGCGGCGACTTAGGCTTTCTTGAATTGCTTAGGATCATTGGGCTCTTAAGCCAAGCTTTATTCGATCGATCGATCGATCACTCAAGCTCACCCGGATCGTAGAGAGAAAAAGTTTTAGAGAGAGAAGCTCTAAGAGAAAATGGAACTTTGATTGAGAAATGGTTAGATGGATACAATAAGGGAGGGCACCCCTTCTTATACTAATGATCTTGGATTACAACCATTGATCACTATATAATTTGACAAACGAGATCATACCTCCCCACCTACCAACTATCAACATTTAAGCCAAGAAACCTCTAGACTTCGGCACAATTACCGTATAGCCCATCCCTGAGAACGTTCCGGAAGCTTTTGAAGAATCCCAAGGGCAAATTGGGCATCCTTCCTCATTCATGCACAATCCATTAGTTACAAAAACCTCAGATTTGTGATATTCTCCCCTACTCATTCGAGGGATGTTCTCAACACTCACAGCACAGGGAGAGGTCTTCTTAGCATGAGCTCTCCTCTTCCTATTCCACTTGGTCTTGGGCTTCTCGGTTGATCGAATGCACAATTCCTTCTTCGACTCGGTCACGGCACACACCAAGTACTCCACCTCAAGGAAGAGAACTTGAATTAGAATGTCATGAGTTGGAGTGGGAGGGTCCAACCCTACCTTCGGCTCTAACAAGGGTTATAGCTTTGTTTGTGACTCGATCATGCACTTGGTTGCCTTCAAGCTCTTGTCGAGAAGATGAATCACGGCGATGGTCTTAGCATTCATCTTCTCTTTGATCATCGGCACCATGGACGGATATTTAGGATCGAGAGTCGTGATGCACTTGGTTCCCGTGTCAATCATGGCCTACGCTTGATCAAAGAATTGCATGCTGAGAATGAGATCGTAGTCATCAAGCGGGATTACTTCGAAGGAGACTTTGCCTTTCCACCTACCAATTCGGACATCCACTTCCGAAGTTGTGCCTACACCTATGAGGCTTTCCGAATTAATGGTCTTGAAAACTACCTCCCATTCAGCATCACACTCAATCTCAATGTCTTTGCCACCTCGGTAGACATGAACACATTTGAGAGACCAATATCAACCAAGGCGTAAAGGATTGTGCCACACACCTCAACTTCTACAAAGTACATTTCCGTTTTCTCTTCTTCTTGGGCGAGTGGTATGGAGTTGACGAGCTTCATGCCTCTGAGTTCGACTTGCTGCTTCTCTTCTTTGGGTTCCTCCTCTTCTTCTATGGCAAGGATGGCATTGACCTTGGATTTCTTTGGAAACTTTTGCATCCATTGGGGACCATTGCAAATGAAGCAAGGAGATGGTGGGGGTTGATTGAACTTACTCGTGGTTAAGTCCGCTTGGGGTCGATTCCTTTGGATGGCCAACTTGGACGATCCTTCTCCTCATGACTTGACTGGGCAGCCTTGATCTTTAGGGCCATGGGGAGCGTTTCCACCTTCATCCTCAAAGGATCAATCTAAACTCCAATCCCTTGCTCGGTTCTTTCCAATCCCTTGCTAAGTTCTTGTTGGGTTGGCCTTGGTGAGATTGATGAGAGATTTGGCCACGATTAAGGCCCTTGAGAGTCTTCTCACGTCCCAATGCATGAGCTCGAGTTGTGCCCACGACTTGAGTCCATTTATGAACACTCCCAAAGCCTCCACCTTTCTAAGATTGTGGATTTGGAATTTGAAGTCAGTGAATTCCTTTCGCGTATTCTCGAACTAAGCCTCTTTGCTCTAAGCGATGGAGCTTGCTATGAGCTTCTTGTTGAGCAAACTCGAGGAAGAAGCACTCTCGAAATTCCTTCACAAAGTCATCCCATGTTTCCACGAGGTTGGCATTGCACTTGGTCTTATTGCACTTATTGCACCACCAAAGCATTGTTGTGTTCGTGAGGAACATAGAACTGATTCGTACCTTTATACCCTCATCTTGGATGTTGATGGCTTTAAAGTATTGCTCCATGCTCCACACAAAATTGTGCACCTCTTTCACGGATCAATTGCCTTTAAACTCTTTTGGTTTCGATACCTCTAACTGGGGCACCCCTGAGTGGACACTGCTCCGTTCACGATGCTCAACTTGCATAGGGCGAGCTCGGTCTTGAGCTCTTGGATCTCTGCCTTCATGGCTTTGACCTCGTCTCTTTGAGGATTCTCCTCTTCAAGCACTTGGACTCGCTCCCTCAAGACGTCAAGCAATGATTCAAGGACATTGCCCCTAATTTGTAGAAGAGCTGTAGCATCATTGATGGACATCACCCCTAATTTGTAGAAGAGCTGTAGCATCATTGATGGCGTCCGTGACATCCTTACGGAGTGTGGTCTCAATCTCCATGATGCGGTCTCAAACTTCATCAAGTCTGACCATGAGTTCGACCACGGTGCTCCATATCTTCGCAAACTTCTCATCGATTGCAGCCACGGCTTCCAGCAAGGCTTCTCTTCTTTTGCTTCAACCGTGAGTCTCCTTGACTTGAACGGCCTCTCCATCCATAACAGCTTTTTGGCTTGACATTCTCTCGACTAATTGGTGCTCCTCGATCTCTTGGAACAAATCTCTCTTCTTGCCCTCATACCACTTGCAATGGGTTGATCGTTCGGGATTGAGACTGTACGATAACTTAGGTTTTCTTGGATCGTTTGGGATCGTTGGACACCTGAGCCAAACCTTCTTTGGATCAATCAATCACTCAAGCTTGCCCAAATCATAGAGAGAGAAAGTTTTAGAGAGAAGCTCTAAAAGAAAATGGAACTTTGATTCAAAATGACTAGATAGATACAATGAGAGGGAGGGCGCCCCTTCTTATACCAGTGGCCCTCAAGTTACAACATTGATTACTATTCAATCTGGTAGATGAGATTGTATCTCTCCACCTATCAATTGCCAGCATTTAAGCCAAGATAACTTTAGACTTTGGCACAATTACCGTATTGCCCGTCCCTGAGAACATTTTGGAATCTCTTGGAGAAGTGAATTGGGCATCCTTCCTCGTTCATGCACGATATGTTGGTCACAGAAACCTTGAACCCGTGACATTACACTGAAGGAATAACCTTCTTTCTTGCTCCAATGGTTCTCGTATCCCTGACCATGACGTCACATGGGCCGGCAATCTTGGGCCAGCAATCTCGGGTTCACAAGCACCGGCTCTTTTGTGGCCGTGGAGTTCCACACTTTCATCAACCCGCAATTCGCGCATGTAGGCATCGATGTCAATCGGTTAAATTCTAGTGCTATGACTGAATGGGATCACCCAATAAGCCAAGGCCGTGAAGCTGAAGCTTGGATTTCTTATGATTCGAGGGCTTGCTTTTTGAGCGTCAATTTCACAAATTTCAAGGATGGAGACGCGAATAATTTCGGCAACGTTAGTCTTCCTGTCAAGCTGAGCCAAGTTATGCTCAAGCGGGTCGCCGTCGGCTTCACGGCCACCACCAGGGATTACACCGAGTTGCACTAGATCCTGTCATGGCAATTCTCCACAAATAGTGACGACTTACAAGTCCCTGGATTCTCGAACGAGAGAAATTGGAAACCTCGAGTTTTTGTACTACGGTTGGGCATTGTCACGAGTATCGCGGGCAGCAGTCTTGGCATTGTCTGGTTTCTTTCAAGGAGGAAACAACTTAGAAATGAAGGATATGTAGAAATTTCTCTACATAAATAACTAATTAATCAAGAATAATTAGACCCATATATGATTGTAAAATACCAAAACTTATATGTACAGCGGAATTAAACACATACTTATTTGAGCCATGGCCTCACTTAACTGAAAACGGATCAACCTGATATGATCAGTGATCTGTTGGTATGCCGGTTCTTCCTCTTGATGATCTATTTCGGTTTAGCAGCTTTTAATGGGATTTTGCGACTGATAGGTATAACCTACCATTTTATAGGCTAGAGAGGGGACTTAACAAACCCTAATCAACAGCGTGTCAACTGGCCCCTCCCATTACGGGCTTCAGTTAAACACAATTGCTTACATTTTGCTGCTCAACTAGGTCCATAATAGATGCCAAAACCCAATTCAATAAGATCACTTGAGGGTTTAAAATATATTGGAATATCCATTAACCCGATTATACAAAATAGAAAATTAATTAATTAATGTAAGCCCATTATCGGAAAATTTCCAACAGGATACACAAGATTGATAATGACTTTAAAAATAGAGCAGGGCCTAGGAAATTTTCTTATCGTGAGTAGTCTCGTGCCACAAACAACTTTGATAAGAAAGGGAAGCTCGGAGAAAGCCAGTTTGATAATGTTTACAAGGGTCACTTGAGGGAATCAAACTCCTATTTGGCGGCCAAGCAAATCTAAAAGAACTCTAAGCAAGGGATCAAGGAGTACACATCCGAGGTGAAGATCATTCGCCAACTGAGGCATAGGAACATGGCATGGCTCGTAGGTTGGTGCCTCGGCTTTGATTCTCCCACACTCAATAACTTCTCTAGGTATGGGTGGGTTGATTTTGTGATCGAAAAATCCGAGGCATTAAACACATGTAAAGAGTCTAAAGAAAATGTACAGGAAGATATAGCCAAGGCTCTCCTTCAAAATTTGGCAATAATACTATACTTTCCCGTTGCTCCTTGGTCGAGAATTCCATCTTTCCTTCTTTGGATATTCGCTGACTATTCTTTCCATTCTTTCAAATTCCCATGCATTAGCCAAGTATATTCATCTCGATTACCGTATTTAATCTTCAATTAGATTAAAATGGACGTGGCCGAGATCATCAAGGGGGGCCAGGCTTGTGTGGGCTTGATCTTGAAATTCAAATGAGTTCTAGAGCTTTCTTGCTTAAACCCATTCAACGCGGATTCAAAATTAAATGCAATTGATGTGGACGTATTCCTATTAACCTATTAAATGAAAGTGCTTCACGCAAGGACTAAGCATGTGGAAGTACATTATCACTTCTCACGTGCAAAAGTATTACGTGGAGAGCTTGAGATGGACAAGTTGCTGATAAGAACATTGTGTTAATGTGAGCATGGCAAGCAGGAGAACAGTGAGAAGTGTTGAGGGGGGGGGGGTTTTTTTTTCCTGACTTCCTGTAGAGCTGCAAACGGTGGCTTTTGTCTTGTTGACTTTCCTTAAGTAGTAAAGTCGGTCTTCAATGCAAGCTGTTGGAAGACAAGTCAAAGACGGTCTTCAATTTTTGTGAGAGAAAAAAGGAGACTCCGTCGACCTAGGAATAGTGTAAATAGGCAGTTCCTCCTTGCCAATTGTGTCTGTAGAGAAACGTTGAAAGAAGCAAGGAGTCTTCAAAGTGTGTATAGAAGGCTCCGTTTCAAAATGGCATTCCCAACGGCGTTTGGACCTTTAAAGGCCCTTGGCAAATACTAAGACATTTGATAAATATTTTTGGGGAGATTTGGGGAAATGCATCACATTTTCTAAGCCCCTTGACTCAAAATATGTCCATAAAAAAGTTTCGGGCTTTAACATTTCCGAAATGTTAATACATTTTTTAAAAAAATTTTGACCTCACTAGAGTTTTGAAATTCTAAAAATGCCCTCATCACCGACCACCTTTTGTGATGTTGCCGGTGATGCTAGAACCAATCGCGCCAAACGAGCCAATTCTATTGCTAGAGAGCCACGCCTGAGATTATGCAACCTCAGGTCACGGTTGCCGAGGCTAGATTTGTGTTGTCGATTGCTCAAGCTTTTCATTGGCATCTAGCAAAGGGTTTGATTTATTTTTTTATAAAAAAATTTTTTTGTAAAAGTACTTTATCAGCGTGGTTTTCAAACACCATCTAGAAATAAGTAATATGTTATTGTGTGAGTGGCGTGGAGAATTTGTTTTTATAGTAATATGAGAGTGTTCATATCATATGGGCATCTACTTGATTTTCAACGTTTTGGACTAATTATGCCTATAGACATCATTCGATGCGAATCCAAGCATATCCATTTTTGGCTTGTTGCCAGCCGGCAATTAGCAAAGGGTGGCAAATCATGGTTTTGGTGGGCACCTAAGTAGCATCGACATCGACACATAATACGCGACACACGACATAATATGACACGACATGCTGATATATTATTTCTTAAAAAACATAGAATTCCAACGCATTGAGATACATTATACATTAAATGTATATTTTTATATATTCATAGTAAATTATCATTTTTATGATTATTTCAATAAATTTAATTTGATTTAATTCACAAATAAATAAATAAAAAATAATAAGAGCCTAGATTGAAGTTACACTAAAAAGATTAATCCACCATTTATTAATATTACTCATTATTTCAATTTGATAAATTCAAATCATTCTAATAATCCATAAAACTTAGAGAAAAAAACAGGCAAACCACCTTTCAAATTCATGTCTCAGAGTGTGTGGGAAGAGAAGAAAAAAACTTGAGAGGTGAATTATGTGTCATGAGAAATGAGAGTCGGAATAGAAGAGATGACTAAATTTTTCTTCTTTCCCTATTTTTTATTTTTTCAAATTTACATTTTGAATTCTTATTTATTGAAAAAATTTAAAATTGACCCATGCATGTTGAAATCACATGTTTAAATTTCAGACTCAAGTGTCAGAATTCCGGACTTGAGTGTCGCAAAGTGTCGGGAAAATTAACTATGTATCGGATTTTTTTATATGTTGACTGAGTGTCGGAGAGTGTCGGAGAGTGTCCGACACGACACAAAAGCTCTTGGAGAGCGTCGATACTTCCTAGGTGGGCACACTAGAGTAGGGGTCTCCCAAATGCCTAATTGTCGGCAAAGCGAAGAAGAAATCGGACGTATTCAGCTTCGAGGCGGTTGCTCTCGTAAATAGGATGTGGAAGAAGGCCGACCGAATGCGAGTGAAAGAGAACCACGTGCTCGTTCATCGTTGTACATGGCTAAAAGGGACATTAGTATGTTTATCCGATACGCAAGTCTACTTGTTCTTATGATCGCTAATTCTTGACATCACTATTATCAAACAATAGAGACTTCGATCAGGAATGCCAATCCTTGAAGTCCACAGTCCAAATCCTTTTAAAGGTGCAAAATGTGCAGAAAGAAAGAAATAGACCAGGAAAAAAAAGATCAAATAGAGTATTCAGGTCTTGCTCACACAATAGGAGCGCCGACAATGATTCTTCCAAACTGTTTGCGACAAATGAGAAGAAATTAGAAAAAGTGCAGAAAAGACAATAGTTGTCTCTAATTCCTCATGGCGTGGTTTTCATTTTAGAATATTTGGACATAGACATGAGAACAAGAAATATTTCGCCTTGCCGTCCCTCTTTTGATTCCGTTTCTTTTGGTCTGGAGTTTGATAAAAGAGACAGGTGACTTAGTTCGAGGAAGGCAACTTCTTGTCATCTTTATGATTGGTATTGACGTATTATTATGATTATTACTAGCATTATATTTATCTCAATTTATACCTTGAACTCCCAACACCGATTCTTTATCGTTGACTCTAGCAGTTGTGTGCCATGGAGATTAGCATATTCAGTAAATTTCACCTTCAACAACTAAGCCTTTATGTCACCTTGGTCGTCTCCATGATCGGAAGCTCTTATCCCACCCTGCTCTCCTTCGAATTTTCTGAGTTCAATTCATCTGCTCCAACCATTCAATTACAAGGATTCGCCACTATCAAAGACGGATATATCGACCTCAGCCATGACTGCATCCCGTCAATATTAAGTAGGACTGGTCGTGCCACGTATAACGAATCATTGCATCTATATGACGCTGCAGCGGGTTGTTTCGCCAGTTTCAGGACCCACTTCTCCTTCATCATTGATACACGATATCAGAAACATTACGCTGACGGACTGGCCTTCTTTCTTGCTTCCAATGCAACTAGCATTCCCAACGTGACTTTCATATCGTCAGGCCTCTTTGGGTTCCCAGAGAATGGTTCTTTTATGGCCGTGGAGTTCGACACTTTCAGCGAAGGTGGGATCCGCACTTCGCGCACGTAGGCATCGACGTCAATTCGGTAAGTTCTAGTACTCTGACTGGTTGGGATCACGCGATAAGGGAAGGCCTTACGGCTGAAGCTTGGATTTCTTACGATTCGAGGGCTTGCTTATTGAGCGTCAATTTCACCAATTTCAAGGATATAGACACGCATAAATTCGGCAACATTAGCCTTCCTGTCAACCTGAGCAAAGTTTTACCTGAGTGGATCACAGTCGGCTTCACGGCCACCACCGGGGTTTACACCGAGTTGCACAAAATCCTATCATGGGAATTCTCCTCAAATTGTGATGACCTGACAGTCCCAGGAGGAGGTGGGGACCTTAGAGCTTTAGTACTGTGGTTGGGCATCGTTGCGGTTACTTTGGGCGTGGTTCTAGGCATTGTCTGGTTTCTTTCAAGGAGGAAATGGCTTAGGAATGAAGACGGGGATGCGATGGAGCTTGATGAGATAGGCCATATTGATGATGACTTGAGAATGAGAGCAGGGCCTAGGAAATTTTCATATCGTGATTTAGCTGTTGCCACAAACAACTTCGAAGAGAAAGGGAAACTCGGACAAGGCGGGTTTGGTGGCGTTTACAGGGGTCGCTTGAGGGAATCGAACACCCATTTGGCAGTCAAGCGGGTCTCGAGAAACTCTTGGCAAGGGATCAAAGAGTATGCATCCGAGGTGAAGGTCATTAGCCAGTTAAGGCATCGGAACTTGGTACAACTCATAGGTTGGTGCCATGAGACGGGGCAACTGTTGCTTGCGTACGAATTCATGCCTAATGGGAGCCTGGACTTGCATCTTTTCAAAGGCGTTAGCTTGCTCTCATGGGAGATGAGACATAGAATCGCTCGAGGCTTGGCCTCCGCATTGCTCTATCTACATGAATTCGGCAACAAATGCATCTTGCACAGGGATATCAAGTCAAGCAACGTAATGTTGGACATCGATTTCAATGCCAAACTTGGGGACTTTGGTCTAGCCAGGCTTGTCGATCATGATAAGGGGTCACAAACCACTGTCTTAGCAGGGACACGCGGATACATGGCCCCCGAATGTCTCATAACAGGCAAGGCCACTAAGGAATCCGATGTGTACAGTTTTGGAGTGGTTGCTCTTGAGATAGCATGTGAAAGGAGGTCAATTGAATGATCATTGCCTGAAGAATGCCCGGTACAATTAGTTGAGTGGGTTTGGGATATGTATGGTTTGGGGACACTTCTCGATGCGACCGATCCAAGATTGTCTGGAGAGTTTGTGAGAGAACAAATGGAATGCTTGATGATGGTTGGACTTTGGTGTGCGCATCCAGACTACACAAGTCGTCCTTCCATAAGGCAAGCGATCAGCGTACTCAATTTTGAAGTTCCAATGCTCTCACTCCCTTCAAAAATGCCTGTCATGAGGTATGTTGCGCCTTCGCAACATATGTTTACATTGCCTCAAGTATCTTCTTGTATCGCCGCAAACATTAATGCAAGCAAGGTGGAAGAAACCTCGAGCCACGCTTGCAAAGCCAGTTCCCAATTATACGTATCCTCCTGATCGTCTTCTCCTTCTGTCGCCCTCTCGATCTAGGTGGGCTAGACGGATTGTTGAAAGACGCTTTCCTGTTAAGGACTTCGCCTCTTTCATGGATTGAAGTAATCCAAAGCAGCGTCGATCGAATCGTTTGTTCCTAGAAGTAACACAGATACAATTGAAGTTTGTTTGTGTGGTTTATAATTTATTGTTGGGTTCGTGTTTGATCCAAAAAAAAAAGATTGTGTGGTCCGTGCGTCTATGAATTGCTTGCAAGAAGTCATTAGAAAAGAAGGAAATAAAATGACCTGACCTTTTCTTGCTTTGAGGCTGAGGATGTAGCCTGTAGCCTGAAAAGAATCCTTTCTTTTGCGAGCCTCATCATCCATACCTTCGTGCATTGCAAATGATCTCATCGTTCTCATTGTTATCCATCTACAGAAAATGTTTTTCATACATCAAAGACAACTGGTTTAAATTCGACAAAAATGACGTTTTCAAAATCATTTTTTTCTAAATTATCAAATAAATGCGAATGTCTTGAAAAATATTTTCTTTTATTATGAGCTTTTTAGTGAAACAAACGTAATCTAAGTGGCAGTTATCCTCATAAACTCATCAGAGAATGACCCTCTATGAAATAATACCATAAATATTAAGAACTCAGAAAATTGATTATGTAAATGAGCTAGTTATCCCATGCTTTGAACATTTCTATATACACTCGATAATATCATAGGAAAAAAGCTAAAGGTGAATTCTTTGAAGATAGAACAAATTAACGTACACGTCTGTGAATGATTTTCGGCCGATAGCATGTTGCAACACTATTTATAAGTGTATCACAAAGATCATAGCAAACAGGATTGCAAACATTCTACCTGCTATTATCAGCCCTAGCCAGATGGCTTTTGTCAAAGGAAGACGCATAACAGACAATATTCTGCTGGCCCAAGAATTGTTTAGTGGATTTCAATCGACCACATACTCCCCCAAATGTGCAATCAAAGTTGACTTTCGAAAGGCGTATGATACATTGGACTGGGATTTCCTCGAAGCTACCCTTATGGCATTTGGATTTCCTCCTCATTTTGTACATCTAATCATGGAGTGCGTTCGTACTCCTAAATTCTCCATCTCTATTACTGGAGAAATGCATGGATTCTTTAGTAGTGGAAGGGGACTTAGACAAGGTGACCCTGTCTCTCCCTATCTCTTCACCATGGCTATGGAGGTACTCTCCGGCATCCTAGAAGCTCAAGCTACTCGTGCAGAATTCCGGTTTTATTGGAGGTGTAAATCAACTCGCCTAACATATTTATTCTTCGCGGATGATGTCTTCATTTTTAGTGAAGGTAGAGTCGCTTCGGTTAAATGCATGAAGGAAGGCCTTGACATGTACTCCCGTTGGAGTGGACTCATTCCCAACAACAACAAAAGTGAAGTCTTCATTTCGGGTGGATCGGAGGCTACACGGGATCAAATCTTGCAAACTCTGAACTTCAGAATGGGAGCTCTTCCAGTTAGATACTTGGGCGTCCCAATTATCACTGCAAGACTAAGCAAAACGGACTGCAATGCCCTGGTATGTTTAATTATGGCAAGAGTTCAATCGTGGATGCATAGATTTCTTTCTTTTGCTGGTAGACTGCAATTGATTAAGTCAGTCCTTCATGCTATACAAGTATATTGGGCTTCTATTTTTTGGCTCCCATCTTCTATTACTGCTAAGATAGAGCAAATTTCCCGGCAATTCTTGTGGAAAGGCCCAGGCCTTAGTGTGGGCGGCGCTAAGGTGTCTTGGGATGATGTGTGTCTCCCCAAGCAAGAGGGAGGCCTAGGCATTAGAAAGATTCGAGACAATAATAAAGCTGCCATGATGAAACACATATGGATCCTTTTCACGGATAAAGAGTCTCTTTGGTGCAAGTGGGTGCATTCAAATCACCTCAAAAGGGTGAACTTCTGGATGGCCGATGCCCCAACCTACTGCTCTTGGGCATAGCGTAAGTTGCTTAGTATGCGGGAAGAAGTTCGACCTTATTTTAAATGGAAAATTGGAGATGGAAAATCCACATCCCTTTGGTTCGATCCTTGGTTGGACATAGGCTTACTCAATTCATACTTTTCTAACAACCAAATCTACCGATCGCCTCTTCAAAGGGAAGTGGTGGTGGCGGACGTATTCTCTATTGATGGCCGCACCACACGGGAAAAATTATTGAGTCTTCAGGTTACGCTTCCTAATCTATCAAGCACCCCCGATTCTTTTCAATGGAAAATGCATACCTCAGGCCGGTTTTCCATTGCATCTGCATGGGCTACAATTAGGATGAGAGCTTCCCCGGTCCCATGGGCAGCATTTATATGGGACAAGGCGATGGCCCCTCGTCATCAATTTCTTCTTTGGCTCATCTCCCAAAGGCGACTCCCGACCCAGGTACTCCTCATGTCTTATGGTAGACTATCAGAGGCCCGGTGTGCCTTCTGCAAAGTGAGACCTGATTCCATTGACCATTTATTTTTTGAATGTCATGTTCCCAAGTCTCTTGCTACTTTTTGGGTGGCAAAATGCAACCTCCCTTGGCCCAACCGACCTTGGCTTCAAATCATCCAGTGGCTTAGCAATTCTCTACCTGGCCATGGCTTTTATGTAGACATTGTCAAGTTCTCTTTTGGTGCATTGTGCTATGCAATATGGAAATTCAGGAATGATCTCATTTTCCGCACCACTAACCTCTTTGTGCCATCTATACAAAGACACCTCATCAAGGCGGTCCAAGACAAAGCGCTGGCTTTCAAAAAGGTTGCTGATACCGTAACGAACAGAACTATTCAACGTAGTTGGGATATTGATCCTACAATTTTTGAGTAACCCTTGTAAAGGGTTACATCTCTAGCGCTCGTGATGTATTCTGTATATTTGCTGTAAACCCCCCCCCCACCTAGTAGCGTGTTGTCCCTTTGGGTGGCGAGGGTGCTGAGTTTTTCACCCCTTGTACATTCTTGGCCGTTTATCTCTTATATAATACTTACCTTTACCAAAAAAAAAAAAAAAAAAAAACGTACATTTCATTCTTAATAGGTTGGATGATTTACCAAAACTGGCATGATTTCTTTCTTGTTTTCGTTTTCTTGCTTCAAATTTATCTATTTATTATTTTGAAACCTATTGACATATCCAAGCTACCCTTGCACCATTTGGTATACTTTTCTTATAGATAAGAGCTTATAGAAAATTCATGAGCAAGAGTTGAAACAGCAACTTCATACACTTCTCACAAATCCTTTGTTAATATCATTTGACTTGATTTTCATCTAAAAAAAAAAAGGAAGTTAGCTTAGTTTTTATCTTAAATTTAGAATCCATCTGAATCGACATTTAATTTTTATTTTTTTGCTCAATTGTTAACACGCATTTACGTATATTTTTTTCATAAATGTGCAAAATTTAAATAATATTCAAATTTCTTACGGATCGCTTTTTCATACGTCCCAAAAGAAAAGGCGCACACTTCATTTGTGTTCAACTTTATCTTATGGTTCATTATTTTTTCTGATCTGTAAGAGACTTCCCTCGTCAATCAGCACATTTATGATTGGTTTATATAAATATGTTGTACATATATAGATGTAATGAAGGCATTGTCCCCGTTATATTTCTTTCTTTCTGGCCTAAAAGAGAGAATTATTTTTATGAAAAATTTTGCATTTAAAAGGAATGGTCTGACTCACCTTGCTTCGATTGATCCGCCGTCATCTTCGTCTCCCCAATCTCGACGTATCTGTGACAAAAACCAGATGGGATGTCTCATCTCAATCCGTTCTTGGCTTTGAATCCTAAACAGCCCTATACAACCTCGTCGATCTTCGCAATGATTTCCAAGAACGGCTCTCGCGGTCTTGCTTGGCTCGACGTCAAATTTAGAACGTATCGATCATCGTGTACATGGTGAGAGCCGGAGCTACAGAAACCTAAGCCTCTTCGGGACCACATCCAGTTAATTCGTTCAAGAGATTTTCCACCTCCTCTTGATCAGGCTCTCCGTATCGCAGTGCGCGTCGCTATTGAAGTTGCTGAGCAGCGGAAGCAATGGCAAGGACGGCATTTCAGCGATCCAATGCTCCCGCCAGGTCTTCCTGGCCGTCGCCCCTTCTGCTTATCCCGCGGTTAGGCCTCAAGTTTTTTCCGTTTGGCCTCAGTAGCAAAGAGATTGATTTGCGATGCCCATCAAGCTCTCCGTGGCTAGGTATCGCTGCCATGACGCTCGTGTCGCCTTTCCCCGCCATTGATCGCGATGGTTCAAGCAAAAAAATAAAAAACAGAGCGCGAGCACTCCATGTCCTCAAAGGATACCCCCTCCATCCGGAGCATCTTCACCATCACATGCCCTCTTGACTGCTATCAGTTAGCGTTGTTGTACATCCGTCTTTTGCTCTCTCGATTTATTCTGAAGAAATCAATCGTTCACCGTAGTATTAGATATGTTTGAATGACGTGTTCAGTCAATGTCCGGCTAGTGTCAAGAGATTGTCCCAGAAATAGTCTCGTACTTCCTGGACTGATTAGGCTACAGAGGCATCATCCAATTTGAATCCAAACACATCAATTTTTGGCTTGTTGCCAGCCGGCACTCAGCAAAGGGCGGCAAACCACGGTTGGGCACGCCAGGATAATGCCCGGCAAAGCAAAGAAGAAATCAAACATATACAGCTTTGAAGTGGCTGCTCTCGAAGTGGCATGCAGAAGAAAGCCGGTCGGATGCGACTGGAAGCAACCACATCCTCGTTCATTGTTGCATATAGCTCGACAATGAGTCAATATGTTTATCCAATACACCAAACTACTTATTCTCATTATCACTAATTCTTAATGTCATTATAATCGATCATGTTAAATTAAATTATATCTTGGGTTTGAGCCTGTGTATGAGAATTGACCTTGAGGATGTAAATCAATTTGTTTAACAATATATATATAAAAAGAGATAAGAAATCCCAATAGGTCACTTTTCTACGTGGAATAGATTTGGGGAACAAAAAGAAGACTCTGACATATGTGTGTGTTTATAATCTTTGGATGAAAATTATTCAAAAAGTCCTAAACCTATTGTTATTTTGTCAATTTAGTTCTAAATCTTTCAATTTTTCTAATTCAGTCTTAAACCATTTCACTTCTTGCCAATTGAATCAATTTAGCCAATTTTGGCTGGAAATTGGTGATGTGAATAGCCGGCACTAATGTGGAACTTTTTTAATATTATTATAATATTTTGAATTTTTTTAAAGGTTTTTGGAGCTTTGACCAGCCAAGGTTGTTGGCCGACCCTCGCTAGCAAAAGCGACGGCGTCATAGCCCTTGCCAAGGGCGCACAAGCCCTTGTCCAAAATTGATGAGGGCTATGATGCCCTCACCAAATCTGGCTAGTCGAGGGCTTGGCGCCCCTCACCAACCCCAAGCGAGGCCATCGCTTAGGCAAATCTGGTGAGGGTCAGCTAGCCCTCACCTATTGTTGGCGAGGGTTGTCAACCAAAGCTCAAAAAATCTTTTAAAAAAAAGAGCAAACACAAAAATCATGAAAAATTCACAATCAAATTAAAATACTATTAAAAAGTCACCACGTCAATGTCAACCATCCATGTTAGCAATTTTTGGCCAAAAATGGCCGAATGGACTTAATTGGTAAAAAGTAAAAAAGGTTAGGACTTAATTAACAAAATTGAAAGGTTTATGACTAAATTAGTACAATAGGTTTAAGATTTCTTAGACAATTTTCCCTAATCTTTCGAAATATGCAATTAAGGAGGCAAATATGGGCATAGATGATTTGAACAATTTGTAGTAATCTCACAAAATCTCAAATGTTAAAGATATTTAGTTATTTTCTATTGATATTTAGGATATTTCCTCTGATTTTCTGTATTCATTTTGCTTATGCATATTTAATTTGATTTCCTTAGTTAGTCGTCTAATAAATAGGCTCTCCATGCTTTTCTATATATCAAAATATACATGAACTCCCACAATTCCAATCTTCTGCTTTATTAATCCTCATCTTGATATCAGAGAAAATAATCTCAATATAATTAGAAGATATCAAAGATAACTAACAACTTGCATCTAAATCTCCAGTATCATTCATCATTTCTCATTAATTTCTCTAATGATTTGTATTTATTTAATTGCAAGATCCTGTCAATTTCCATGTTAATTTTACAACAAAACGCTTAGTCTTTGACCTAGAATGCCAATCATAGAGCTCAAAAGTCCTATTCCTTGAGCATCGCAGAATGCGCAGAAAGAGAGAAATAGATCGGGAAAAAGAATCAAATTGAGTGTTGAGGTCTTGCTCAGACAAATAGGAGCGCCGGCAAAGATTCTTCCAAATCGAGTGCAAAAAGCGAGAAGAAGTCAATAAAACGAGGGAAAGACAATCGTTGTCTGTAATTCGTCGTGCTGTGCTTTTCATCTGGAACATGGACATGAAAACTAGAAAATTTCGCTAAGCTGTCCCTCCTATTATTCCTTTTTCTTTCGGTGGGGAGTCCGGTAAAAGAGGCTGGGACCTTAGTACAATGATGGCAACTTTTGTCATCTTCATGATTGGTGTTGACGCATTATTACGATTATTACTAGGATTATTATATCTCGATTTACACCTTAAAGCCCCAAACACCATAGAGATCAGCATCTTTAGGAAATCCGTCCTTCAAAAACTTGGCCTCTTCGCCATCTTCATTGTCTCCGTGGTTGGAAGCTCTATAATGACTCGCTCTTATTTGAATTTGCTGAGTTTAATGCAAGTACTCCGAACCTACAGCCACAAGGATTCGCCTCTCTCAAAGACAGATACATCGACCTCACCCATGAACATAACCCATGGGCTAACACATGCAATAACATTCGCTTTGCCACATATAGTGAACCATTGCATCTATGCAACACTGATACAGGTCATTTTGCAAATATCAGGACCCATTTCGCCTTCATCATTGATGCACGAATTCAGACACATTGCGCTGACGGATTCACCTTCTTTCTTGCTCCCAATGGTTCTGGTATTCCTGAACATAGCGTTATACGAGCCGGCTTCCTCGGGTTCAACAGCACAGTCCCTTTTGCGGCTGTGGAGTTCGACACTTCCACCAACGCGTGGAACGTGTTGTTCACGCACGTAACATAAATTCTCGTGCTCTAACAAGACGGGATCACACTATAAGCAAAGGCCTTATGGCCAAAGCTTGCCATTCCAGGGCTAGCTTATTGAGCGTTAAATTCACTAATCTCAAGGATGGAGACACGCATTAATTCGGCAACACTAGCCTTCCTGTCAACCTGAGCCACGGCCACCACCAGGGTTACACCGAGTTGCACAAAATTCTATCATAAGAATTCTCCGCAGAAAGTCCCTAAATTCTCAGGGGGAGAATAAGGAATTATAGAGTTTAGATATGTGGGCATCGTTGCGGGTATTTTGGGCAACGGTCTAGGCATTGTCTGGTTTCTTTCAAGGGGGAAATGGGTTAGGAATGAAGATGACGATGTGACAGCGCTTGATGAAATAGACAATATTGATGATGACTTTAAAAAGAGAGTAGGCTCTGGGAAATTTTATTATCATGAGTTAGCTCTTGCAACGCACAACTTCTGACGAGAAACGGAAGCTCGGGAAAGGCAAGTTCGGTGAAGTTTACAAGGGTCCCTTGAGGAGGGAATTGAACTCCTCTTTGGCGGTCAAGCGAGTCTCAAGAAACTCTAAGCAAGGGATCAAAGAGAAGGCACCTGAGGTGAACATCATTATCTAATTGAGGCGTCAAAACTTGGTAAAACTCATTGGTCGGTGCCATGAGCAACGACAGCTGTTGCTCGCATACGAATCCTCTGGAGCATCTCCACCATCATATGCCCTCTTGACTGCTATCAGTTAGTGTTATTGTACATCTTTTTTTAATTTCTCGATTTATTACGAAGCAATTAATCGGTAACCATAGTTACAGATAGGCCGCACCATTAGTGCTCAACGTTAAGTTTGCCATGTCTGCCTAGCGTCAAGAGATTGTACCAGAAATAGTCTTATACTATACCTGGACTGATTAATCCTATAGGCATCGTTCAATGTGAGCATATCCATTTTTGGCTTGTTGCCAACTTACCTCATGTACCATAGCAAAGGGTGGCAAACCACAATTTTAGCAGGCACACTAGGATACGCGGCTCCCGAATGCCTAATACCTGGCAAAGCAAAGACCAGATAAGACATAGAGCTTTAGGGTGGTTGGTCTCGAAATAGCATGAAGAAGAAGGCCGGACGAATGAGAGTGGAAGAGAACTTTTCATCTCAATAAAGACGTTAATATGTCTACTTGATCTAATTATGGTCAATTCTTAACATCATTACCATCAGACATTCCAAGTCTTCCACCAGGATTACCAATCTTAGAGTTTTTTTTTTTGGTAAAGTAAATTTTATAGGCTTTCAACCAAGAGATCCTATACAAGGAAAGTGACCCACGGCACCAGCAATCACTCAATGGGACAACAAGTCACTAGAGTGAGGGGTACCGTGGTCGTAGTGGGGATATACAGAGAAAGTAATAATAAACTACACAAAATAGCCTAAGCGGCCCTACAAAAGCCTCACTCGGCACCTGTACTAAAGATACAGTGATCTATCCCCCAACTCCGCTGCATTCTCCTATTACTGGGGTTATCCTCCACCCGTTTAAACGCAAGCATTTTATCCTTAACCGCCTTTGAAAGGTATTGTTTCATGGCTGGAATATATAAAATATGCGCTCGGAAGAGAATATCGTTCCTTGTTTTCCAAATTATATAGCACAGTGCGCCAAATGAGAACCAAGCAATCTCCATTGAAAACCCACTTCCTAACAGTGAATTGATGGCCCAAAGGAGATTGTCCATCCATGACGAGTTACACCAAGGAAGGTTGCATTTGGAAGCCAAAAACATGGCTAGAAAGTTAAAGGTACCGTAGGCAAAAAATAAATGGTCGACCGAGTCGGGTCAAAATTACAAAAGGCGCATACTACATTAGGGATCCTACCAAAAGAGATAAGGGATACCTGAGTTGGAAGATGGTTCTTGACGATCAACCAAAGAAGAAATTGGTGTCGAGGGACAATGGCCTTATTCCACACAAAAGATGACCAATGAACCATGTGTGATTTCTTGCAAATAGCAGCCCATGTTGATGCAACCGAAAATTTACCTAAGGGATCCTCATTCCAAGTGAAAGAGTCCAGGCCATGAGATAGGGGGGACCATGATTTGCTAAGATACAAGCTCTTGGAGAAGCATTTAACCAAAGGGAGTGTATAGGTCCACCACTTTAGCTTGCTAGTGAGATCCGATTGGTATATGAAAAAGTCCGAGAATAAAGCAGTAAGCAAACCTATATCAAGCCAAGGATCAAACCAAAGCAAAGTGATCAAATCATCACCTATCTTCCACTTGAAAAAGGGAAGGGATTTACCTCTAAATGCAAGAATTTTCCTCCAGGCCCAAGAACAGTTAGTTGGAGGATTAGAAATCCAGAAATCCTTCCTTTTGAGATGGATGGCATGGATCCATTTGCATCACAAAGACTCTTTATTAGTAAAGAGATTCCATATATGTTTCATCATGGCAACTTTATTACTATCATGAATCCTACGGAGTCCTAAGCCTCCTTCCTATTTGGGGAGGCAAACATCCTCCCAAAACACTTTTGATCCTCCCGAGCCCATGGTTGAGCCCTTCCACAAAAACTATCTACATATTTGTTCTATTCTGTGCACCACTGATGAAGGCAGCCAAAAATGGATGCCCAATATATATGAATCGCATGCAAGACCGATTTAATTAACTGTAATCGATTCGCAAAAGAGAGAAAGCGATGGGTCCAAGATTGGACTCTAGCAATTAGAAGACATACCAAGGCATGGCAATCCACTTTATTCAGCCTCAACATAATGATAGGCATACCTAGATAGTGGACCGAAAAAGAACCCAGTCTAAAGCCAAGAGCTTGTAAGATGTGATCTCTGACTTCCAATGAGCCCCCCGAGATGAAAACTTAACTCTTGTTGGCATTCGGAGTTAAGCCACTCCAAGTAGAAAACATGTCAAGCACATCCTTGATGCAAGAGATAGAGGTAGGACTAGCTTCACTGAACAGAAAGACATCATCGGCAAAGAAGAGATGTGAAAGGCAAGAAGCCTTGCATCTCCAGTAGTACCGGTATTCTGGACGCCGGGTATGGAAGTTTATGATCCCTGTAAATACCTCCATGGCCAAGGTGAAGAGGTATGGGGATTTGGGGTCGCATTGCCTTAAACCACGCCCACTAGCAAAAAAACCATGAAGTTCGCCATTCATGGCAATAGAGAATTTCGGAGTGCGAACACATACCATTATTAGACTAATGAAATGGTTTGGAAACCCGAAAGCTTGAAGAGCTGTTTCCAAGAAGTCCTAGTTTAGAGTATCATAGGCCTTCCCAAAGTCAACTTTAACGGCACATTTAGGGATATACGGGTCGGTATGAAACCCACAAAATAATTCTTGAGTAAGGAGAATATTGTCACTAATTCTCCTATCTTTCACAAAAGCAGTTTGAACTGGACTAATGAGGTATGGAAGAATTGATGTTATACGCTTCAAGAGAAGCTTAGTGATGCACTTGTAAATAGTATTACAGCACGGAATAGGTCGATAGTCTAACACTGAAGTGGCATTAGGGATTTTAGGCACCAAAGCAATGATAAAGTTATTAATCTCCTTTAGCATGCATCCAGAAACAAGGAAATCCAAGATTGCTTCTATTACAAAGAGACCCACCATGTCTCGGCTCTTTTTAAAGAAATCTGCATTATAACCATCAAGGCACGGAGCTTTATTCCCAACAAGGGAGAACATGGCATCACGGACCTCCGATGGTAAAAAGGGTTGAGATAAGAATGTAACCTAGTCCTCATTGAGTGGAGATTGGATGACCTTTGTGAGCTCCTGAATGGACGGTCTCATAGGCACCTTGACCGGGGCAAGGATCTCCTGGAAGTAAGAGACAAATACCCGTTGGACTTCCCCCAAATCAATAACCAAACGACCAAAATTATCCAGGACCGAAATGATCCTATTACGTAGATGCCGATGGTTGACTGATTGGTGAAAAAATCTAGTATTCAGGTCCCCTTCCTTGAGCCACCGAATTCTTGACTTTTGCCTGAAGAGAGACTCCTCCTAAGATCTGAGAACATAGTAGTTCTTGATATGGAGATGCTCTAAGTCCACTAAATCCCTATTATGAGGGTCTTAGAGCAGAGCTTCTTGAGTAGTGATAAGGGTCTGCTTAACATCAGATGCTCTCGTGGTGATATCTGAAAAGACTTCTCTATTGAGGAGCTTTAGACGGCCTTTGAGGAGCTTTAGATGACCATAGAACTTGAACATTGGTGAACCCCTTATTTGTGTTTGCCAAACCTAGGAAACTATCATGGAGAAGTCCGGGTGGTTCATCCACATATTGAAGAACTTGAATGGCAAACGTCAAGGATTGGGTGCAAGAATCCTCACTACCATTGGCGTATGGTCCGATATGCCCGGGGCAAGGAATGACACTTCTGAATAGGAGAACATAGTGCACCAGGTATTATTAACAAGCACACGATCTATTTTCCGTTGTTTCTTGTTAACACCTGAGAAGGACGACCAGGTGAACCGGAAACCCACGTACCTTAAATCAATCAGCTCCGCTTGTTCCAAACATTCCTTGAACTCAATAGTCCTATTTCTTGAAAACTGCAAAATGTGCAGAAAGACAGAAATGGAGCGGGAAGAAAAAAAATTTGAGTATGGAGGTCTTGCTCATACAAATAAGAAATGATTCTTCCAAACAAAGCAAGACAAACTAGATGAGAAAAAGATAATCGTTGTATATAATTCATTGTGATGTGCTTTTCAGTCGGAATATTCTAACATGGACATTAGAACAAGAAAATTTCGCTAAGCCACCCCTTTTCATTCCCTTTTTTTTTTTTACGGGGAGTTTGAGAAAAAGACAAGGACCTTAGTACTACGATGGCAACTTATTGTCAATTTAATGATTGGTTTTGACGTATTATTACGATTATTGCGAGGATCATGATATCTCAATTTGCACTTTAAATCCCCAACACCAGTTCTTTATCACTACGTCTAATAGTTGTGTGATTCATGGAGATTAGCATCTTCAATAAATCACACCTTCAAAAACTATGCCTCTTCGCCGCCTTCATTGCCTCCTTGATCGGAAGCTCTTTTCCCCTCTCCTTCAATTTCACTGAGTTCAATTCGAGTACACCGAACATAGAGATACAAGGACTCGCCACCCTCGAAAACTCCAGATACATCAACCTTACCCATGATCATATCCAGTGTGACACATGCAGTAGCATTGGCCGTGCCACATATAGCGAACCAGTGCACCTATACAACAACTCGACTGGTTATTTCGCAAGTTTCAGCACCCACTTTGCTTTCATCATTGATGCACAAAATCGACACGTCACGGGGATGGACTGACCTTTTTTCTTGCTCCAAATGATTCTCGCATTCCCGTCCTTAGCGTCACGCAAGCCGGTTTCCTCGGGCTTACAAGCATGGACCCTTCTTCTGTAGCCCCGGGCTCTGCGCCTACGGGCTCTTTTGTGGCCGTGGAGTTCGACACCTTCACCAACATGTGGGACCCGAAGTTCGCGCACGTAGGCATCGACGTCCGTTCCCTAAACTCTAGTGCTCTGACTGAATGGGATCACCTAATAAGCGAAGGCCTTCCGGCTGAAGCTTGGATCTCTTACGATTCGAGGGCTTGCTTATTGAGAGTCAATTTCTCTAATTTCAAGGATAGAGACAGGCATGAATTTGGCAACATCAGTCTTCCTGTCAATCTGAGCCAAGTTTTACCCGAGTGGGTCATAGTTGGCTTCACGGCCACCACCGGCAGTTACATCGAGTTGCACAAAATCCTATCATGGGAATTCTCCATAGATAGCGATCACTTGTCAGTCCCTGGAAGACATGGGAATCATAGAGTTTTAGTAATGAGGTTGGGCATCGTTGCAGGTTCTTTGGGCGGCGGTCTAGGCATTGTCTGGATTCTTTCAAGGAGGAAACGGGTTTGGAATGAAGATGATGATGTGATAGAGCTTGATGAGATGGACAATATTGATGATGACTTTAGAGAGAGAGCAGGGCCTAGGAAATTTTCTTATCATGAGTTATCTCTTGCCACAAACAACTTCGATGAGAAAGGGAAGCTTGGAGAAGGTGGGTTCGGTGGCATTTACAAGGGTCGCTTTAGGGAATCGAACACCTATTTGGCAGTCAAGCGAGTCTCAAGGAACTCTAAGCAAGGGATCAAAGAGTATGCATCCGAGGTGAAGATCATTAGCCAATTGAGGCATCGGAACTTGGTACAACTCATAGGTTGGTGCCATGAGAAGGGGCAATTGCTGCTTGCATACGAATTCATGCATAATGGGAGCCTAGACTTGCATCTTTTCAAAGGTGTTAGCTTGCTCTCCTGGGAAACGAGACATAAAATTGCTCGAGGCTTGGCTTCTGCGTTGCTCTATCTGCACGAATTCGGCAATCAATGCGTCTTGCACAGGGATATCAAGTCGAGCAACGTGATGTTGGATACCGACTTCAATGCCAAACTCGGGGACTTTGGCCTAGCCAGACTTGTTGATCATGATCAGGGGTCACAAACCACCAACTTAGCGGGACCGCGCGGATACATGGCCCCCGAATGTCTCATGACAGGTAAGGCCACTAAGGAATCAGATATGTATAGCTTTGGAGTGGTTGCTCTCGAAATTGCATGCGGAAGGAGGTCAATTGAGCGAGAGTCGACTGAAGAATACCCCGTACAATTAGTCGAGTGGGTTTGGGATTTGTATGGCTTAGGGACGCTTCTCGATGCAGCCGATCCAAAATTGTCTGGAGACTTTGTGAGAGAACAAATGGAACGCTTGATGATGGTTGGACTCTGGTGTGCACATCCGGACTACACGAGTCGTCCCTCCATAAGGCAAGCAATTAGCGTACTCAATTTCGAAGCTCCAATGCTCTCACTCCCATCAAAAATGCCTGTCATGAGGTATGTTGCTCCTTCGCAACATATGTTTACGTTGTCTCAAGTATCTTCTTGTGTCGCCGCAAACATTAGTGCAAGCAAGATTGAAGAAACCTCAAGCCTCGCTTGCAAAACCAATTCCCCATTGTATGCATCATCTTGATCATCTTACCTTTGCATTGCCCCATTGATCTCGGTGGGCTAGACGGATTGTTGGAAAACATTTTCATGTTAACGACTTCGCCTCTTTCATGAATTGAAGTATGCCAAAACCAGATCTCCATGTACTCTCTCTCTCTCTCTCTCTCTCTCTCTCTCTCTCTCTCTCTCTCTCTCTCTCTCTCTCTCTCTCTCTCTCTCTCTCTCTCTCTCTCTCTCTCTCTCTCTCTGTGAGTAATCGCATGCTTCCTTTTCGACTTGTTCAAGTATTGAAGTTGCTGAGCAGTGGAAGCGATGGTGAGGACGGCATTTCAGCGATCCAATGCTCTGGCCAGGTCTTCCCAGCCGTCGCCCCTTGTGCTGATCGCACGGTTAGGGTGCAAGGCCTTGCCATTTGGACTCAGTATCAAAGAGATTGATTTGTTGTGATGTCCTAAAATTTTTATCCATTTTGAAATTAATAAAAATGGTTATTTATCGATATAATGTTAGTCACAATTACCTTGAATTAATCACTCAATAGTAACTAACATATTTGAAAGGGTAATTAGGGATCAATATACGTAAGGCTAGAGAATTTGATCCAGGATATACACCTCGACCATAATGATCGAAAAGGGACAATACCATACCCTTACAAAGCAATTAGCGAATATAAATAAATCAACTATAGAGGAGTATGAGGCCGGATTGAAGGTGATTCCATACGATCTCAATACTCACAATAATCAACGATAAACAGATTTTCTTTTTGACTTTGTATGTGGGATGAGAAATTGATTCATTGAGATTACATAACAACCGAGAGTTGTTCGGGGATTTAAAGAACTGAACCTGGATTGAAATTATTTGACCATGAGTCAATTTCATGCAAATATGCATTGACATCCACTACCTAAATTCTAGTGCTCTAACTAGATGGGATCACCCAATAAGCGAACGCCTTACGGCCGAAGCTTGGATTTCTTACGATTCGACGGCTAGCTTATTGAGCATTAAATTCACTAATTTCAAGGATGGAGACACGCATTAATTCGGGTATTTTGGGCAACGGGCTAGGCATTGTCTGGTTTCTTTCAAGGAAAAACCGGTTAGGAATGAAGAGCACGATGTGATAGAGCTTGATGAGACAGACAATAATGATTATGACTTTAAAAAGCGAGCAGGGCCTAGGAAATTTTATCATCATGAGTTAGCTCTTGCGACAAACAACTTCTGACCAAAAAGGGAAGCTCAGGGAAGGCAAGTTTGGTGGCGTTTACAAGGGTCGCTCGAGGGAATCGAACTCCTATTTGGCAGCCAAGCGAGTCTTGAGGAACTCTAAGCAAGTGATCGAAGAGTATGCGCCCCAGATCAAGATTGTTAGCCAATTGAGGCATTGGAACTTGGTACAACTCGTAAGTTGGTGCCATGAGAAGGGATAGCTGTTGCTCGCATGCGAATCCTCAGGAGCATCTTCACCATCACATGCCTTTCTGACTACTATCAGTTAGTGTTGCTGTGCATCCTTTTTTGCTTTCTCGATTTGTCCTGAAGAAATCAATTGGTAACCATAGTTATAGATAGGCCGCACCATGAATGCTCAACATCAATTTGCAATGTACGGCTAGTGTCAAGAGATTGTACCAGAAAGTCTTATACGACCTCGATGATTAATCCAACAAGCATCATTCAATGTGAATCCAAGCATATCCATTTTTGGCTTGTTGCCACCTGGCACTAAGCTCATGGACCATAGCAAAGGGTGGCAAACCACAATTGTAGCCGGCACACGAGGATACATGGCTCCCGAATGCCTAGTACCTGGCAAACCAAAGAACAAATCAGACATGTCGAGCTTCGGTCGCTGCTCCCGAAGTAGCATAAGGAAGAGGGCTGGTCGGATGCAAGTGTTAACTTATTCACTGTTGCAGATGGCTCAAAAAGATGTCAACATGTCTCTGTTCTAATTATCGTCAATTCTTAACATCATTATAATCAAACATTCGAGTTTTCGACCGGAAATGCCAATCCTAGAGCTCAACAGTCCTATCCCTTGAAAAGTGAAACATATGCAAAAATAGAGAAATAGACCAGGACGAAAGATCAAATTGAGTATTGAGTTCTTGCTCATACAAATAGGGAATGATCCTTCCAATGTGAGTGCGAACAAATCAGAAGAAATCGGATAAGATGAGGAAAGGACAATTGTTGTTTGTAATTCATCATGCTGTACTTTTCACTTGGTATATTTTAACATGACATGAGAACAAGAAAATTTCGCTAAGCCGTCCCTCTTTTCATTCCTTTTCTTTTGGTGGGGAGTTCGATAAAAGAGACAGGTACCTTCGTTAGTACAATGGCGGCAACTTTTTGTCATGTTCAAGATTGGTATCGACGCTTTATTACGATCATTACAAGGATCATTTTAAACCCCCAACACCAGTTCTCTGTCACAGCCTCTAACAGTTGTGTGATCCATGAGATTAGCATCTTCAGGAAATCCCACCTTAAAAAACTGGGCCTCTTCATCACCTTCGTTTTCTCCATGATCAGAAGCTCTTATCCCGCCCTGCTCCTCTTTGAATCTGCTGACTTTAATTCAAATATACCGGACATAGAGGTGCAAGGATTTGTTGCTCTCGAAGATGGATACATCGACTTCACCCATTACCTTATCACATCGTCTAATATGAACGGAAGCATTGGCCATGTCATGTATAGCAAACCATTACAGCTATACGAGACTGGAACGGGTTATTTCTACAATTTCCGCACCTACTTCTCCTTCATTATTGTTTCACAAAATCAGACGCTTTATGCTGACGGACTGACCTTCTTTCTTGCTCCCAATGCTTCTAGCATTCCTGATCCGAGCATCACCTGGGCAGGCGACCTCGGGTTCCCAAGAGATGGCTCCTTCGTGGCCGTAAAGTTCGACACTTTCCCCAACTCGTGGGACCCGCCGTTCGTGCACATAGGCATCGACATCCGTTCCCTCAATTCTAGTGCTCTAACTAGATGGTATCACCCAATAAGTGAAGGCCTTAAGGCTGAAGCCTGGATTTTTTACGATGCGAGGACAAGCTTATCGAGCGCCAATTTCACTAATTTCAAGGATGGAGGCGCGCATGAACTCGGCAACGTTGGTCTTCCTGTCAACCTGAGCCAAGTTTTACCCGAGAGGGTCGTAGTCGGCTTCGCGGCTACGACTGGGGGTTACACCGAGTTGCACAGTCCTATCATGGGAATTCTCCTCGGAAAGTCACCCGTTGACAGTCCATGAATTCTCGGGGGAGAGAATATGGGGTTATGGATATTTAATGCTATGGTTGGTTATCATTTCGGGTATTTTGGGCAGCATTGTCTGGTTTCTTTCAATGAGAAAACGGGTTAGGAATGAAAAGATGATGTTTTAGAGCTTTGATGAGATAGAAAACATTGATGATGACTTTAGACAGAGAGCAGGGCCTAGGAAATTTTCTAATGATGAGTTAGCTCTTGCCACAAACAACTTCAACGAGAAAGGGAAGCTCGGAGAAGCAGGGTTCGGTGGCATTTACAACGGTCGCTTGAGGAAATCGAACTCCTATTTTGCAGTCAAGCAAGTGTCAAGGAACTCTAATCAAGGGATCAAAGAGTATATGACGAGGTGAAGATCATTAGCCGATTGAGGCATCGGAACTTGGCACAACTCATCGGTTGGTGCCATGAGAAGGGACAATTGCTGCTTGCATACGAATTCATGCCTAATGGGAGCCTGGATTGGCATCTCTTCAAAGGCATTGGCTTGCTCTTGTGGAAGACGAGACATTGGGATCACTCAAGGCTTGGCTTCTATGTTGCTCTACCTAGACGAATTTGGCAACCAATGCGTCTTGCACAAGGATATCCAATCGAGCAATGTGATGTTGGATACCGACTTCAATGCCAGACTTTGGGGACTTTGGGGACTTTGGGCTAGCTAGGCTTGTCAATCATGATAAGGGTCACAAACCACTATTTTAGTAGGAACATGCGGATACATGGCCCCCAACTGTCTCATAACAAGTGAGGCCACTAAGGTATCTGATGTGTACAACTTTGGAGTAGTTACTCTCAAGATAAAATGCGAAAGGAAGTTAATTGAATGAGGATCGACTGATGAGTACCCAATGTGATTAGTCAAGTAAGTTTGAGATATGTATGGTTCAAGGACACTTCTTGATGCACCCAATCCAAGATTGGCCGGAGAGGTTGTGAGAGAACAAATGGAATGCTTGATGATGGTTGGACTCTAGTGTGCGCATTCGGACTACATGAGTCGTCCTTCCATAAGGCAAGCGATTGGCGTACTCCATTTCAAATCTCCAATTCTCTCGCTCCCATCAAAAATGCCTGTCATGAGGTAGGCTGCTCCTTCGCAAGATATGTTTACATTGTCTCAAGCATCTTCTTGTACCACCGCGAACATTAGTGCAAGCAAGATCGACGAAACCTCTAGCCTCGCTTGCAAAACTAGTTCCTCGTTGCATGTATCATTACGATCGCCTTCCTCTTCCCCTTCTGTCGCCCTATTGATCTTGGTAGGCAAAAGGGGTTGTCAAAAAATGGTTTCTTGTTAACGGCTTTACCTCTTTCATGGATTGAAGTATTCCAAAACAGTGCAGATCGAATCGTTCGTTTCAAATAACAAAACGCTTACGATGGGAACTAGTGTAGCTTTTGAGTTTATAGTTGGGTTCGTGTTTTATCAACAACAAAAAAAAAAAAAATTTTGGATTGGGCGTGGTTGACTTCGTAAAAAAGGAAAACATTAGAAAAGAAGGATATAAAATAAAATTGAACTCTTATTTTTGTGAAGGCTGAGGATGTAGCCTAAAAAGAATCCTTGCTCCTTCTTTCGAGCGCACTGAATCCGTTGCATTATTAAAAAAAGGAACTAGTGGGCGAGCTTATGAAACCTCATATTTGTTCGGGGAAATCATGCGAGTTCATGACAAAACCCTAGAAATGGTTTGCCGGGGCACTGCCCAATAGAGAGTTCGCCACCTTCTTCCCACTTCTTCTTTACCGAAAAGAGAAAGATTAACGTAGTGGCAACTGGACATCCCACTTGGCGCATATGAAGTAGCAAATGATGGCGATGGGACTTGCTTGGGGTTCTCCTGCATGGTTCTCGATGATGATCACGTGGTCCCTGGGCCCATTTCGATCATTTTCCCATGCATATGCTCTTTCTCGTTTCAAGGATTCCGCCCATTTGCGAGCCTCGTCGTCCACATCATGGTGCATTTGTAACCACTTCATCATTACCGACTTAAATAAATTCTTAAACTATTTCATCTAAATTTTGAAATACAAAAACATGGGATATTCTCATTTTTTTATGAAAAAGAATATACAACTTTGAAAAGAGTTACAAAGAGTGTAGGTACCGACATGTTAAAATAAGAAATGCAATTAGGCCAAATGCTCTCACCGGAAGGACTATTGTTAGGGGCATTTCGATTATTTTACCATTCATCTACTCTTTCTCGATTTCAAGATTCTGCACAGTCGTGAGCCTCATCATTTGCATCTTGGCATATTTGCAAATACTATCATCCTTCTCAAGGTTATCCAAGGGTCGTTCATTTGAAAAAGAATTACTTCCAAGAAATTATTTTATAAATTTTCAATGTTCAGATGGCGAATAACTAGTTGATCTACTAAAAATGTTTTTCATGAATCGAAAACGACAAGTTTAGATTGGGAAAAAATTAATTCCTCTTTTAACAAGAAAAAAATTTGCTTTCTCTAAACTACCGAACAAATGAAAACCAATCGCTTTTCATTAAAAATGATTTTCATAAAAAAATATTTTTCTTTCTTATAAATTTTACAGTGAAACAAACGTGATCTAAGTGTTCATTTGTTTGAAAGAATGTTATTTTATGAGGAATTTTTTTCCGACTTTCTAATAATTGGACAACGAATATGTTTTTCCTCGACGAAAAAAACAAGGTTAGATTAGGAGAAACAACTTCTCCTTTTGACAAGAAGTAAACCACTTCCCCTAAATCACCAAATAAATAAAAACTAACTATATTTCTTGAAAATGATTTCTATTTTTAAAAAAAAATTCTTTTCATGAAATAAAGGCATTATAAAGCTCCATTTGTTTCGTAAAAAATTTAACATTTCTAGAAATATTTTCCAAGAAGTTATATCTCAAGAAAAGATAAAACTTTCCGGTATTTGGCTAAAATTTGAAAATGAACTAAAAATTATTTTTGATTATTTGGTAAGAAAAATATAATTTAATTTTCCTAAATATATTTACATTATTCAAGCACTAGTGACTTGTGTATGGGTAGCCAATGAACCGATTACAAGCACTAGAATACCAAGTTCGACCTTGATGGACCTAGACTTGGGCGTCGAGAATGGGAGCACGAGCTTTAGGGTCTCCCTGGCCTTGATCAACCCCGGCCCAAATACTGATGTTTCAGGCTTAGCCTTGATGGACTTTGATGGGCCGACCTCGGCTTGAGGATAAGCATTAAGGTTCTTGTGCTCAAATGTAGAGTTTTTTATTTAAGCGTCGATATTTAATCATCTTTTTTAAATGATTTTTGATTTTTGAAAAAGGAAATCATCTTCCAAAATTGAAGTATAGTTATGCTGATTAGGAAAATATTTTTCGTTAGCTCATTTTTGTCAGGAAATTTGGAAAATCTTTTTTGCGAAACAAATGAAGCCTAAGTGACAATTATTTTTGGAAAGTGTCATTACAAGAACAACCCTTTATGAAATAATACACAAAATAATAAGAACTTCAAATATTGATAATTTAGACAAACTAGTTATCCCATGCTTCAATTAGTGGGGTTTACCTTGGTCCCTACCTTTTCAAAAAGTTGAGATGGAGACGAGTTCTCATACCCTGTAAAAAAAAACAAGGTAAAAGTCCAAAAAAGTTATCCCGTGCTTTGAACACTTTTTATATTATGCTCGATTATATCATTGGAAGAAAACAAAAGGTGAATTCTTTGAAGATGGAACTAATTAACGTACATTTCATTTTTAATACGTTCGATAATGTCCCAAAACTGGGATGCTTTCTTTCTCCCTTTTTCTTTTTTCTTCCTCTTCAAATTTTTTTCTTTTTTTTTCTTTTTCTGAAAAACTATAAATATATCCAAGCTACGTATGGGCTTGCGCTCTACGGTATAATATTCTTTTTAGACAAGAGATAATAGAAAATTCATGAGACAGTCAAAACAGCAACTTCATATACCTCTCACAAATCCTTCGTTTATATTATTTGACTCTATTTTCGTAGTATAAAAAGAAAGAAGCCGGCTTAATTTTTATCTTAATTTAGGATCTGCCTGGTTCAGGCATTTTGACTTCTCACTTTTTCTTTTCTTATTTTTTTAATTAGAAACTCCCGCAATTTCAAGCTATTAATACGTATATTTACATATAATTCTTCATAAATGCCCAAAATCTTAATAACATTTAAATTTTCGATCAGTACATTTTGATTGGTTCGTATATATAAATATATATATATATATACATCTTTGCGTGTATATTTCTTTCTTTCTAAAAAAAGAAAAAAATTATTTCCAACATGAAAATTTTGGTTTTTAAAAAAAAAATCAAAATAAGGGCATAAAATAGACCTTATTTCATATAAATGCGTAAAATAACTATATCAATTCCAAAAAAGGGCTAAAGTGGAAATGACTATTTTAAATAAGAGCTTATCTTTGCTGGCTGACAAAATATTCCTACCAATCAAAGATATTTTCGTCCAAACACAATCTAAATCTAAATAAAATTATATTAAAATTAAAATTAAAAAATTAAAAAAAGAGAGAAAAAACACACAAGGCGAGAGGGTGGCCGTTGCCCCATTGTTGGTAGGATAGCTATGCTGGCTGGTGAGGGCCTCCCAAGGTCCGACGGTGCTGCGCAAAGGTCGTAAACACTTGTGCATAGGCTGGCGACCCTCACCCAGATCTAAAAGGGGGTCACCACCCTCTCCTACTTCTAGTGAGGCCCGATGACCCTTACTCAAGCGCTAGTGACCCCGCCGACCAATGTTGCCGCCCCACCGGCAATGGGGTTGGTGGTCACAAGTGAGAGGAGCCTCTGTTTTCCTTTTTTTAAGTTTTAATTTTTTTGGAAAAGGAAAAAAATTAAAATTCAAAAAGACAAAATTGCCATTATCAAGTAATGAGTTCAGGCCATTCTTTAAGGTTGATATGGACATTTCAAACCATTCTTTGAAACTAATATGGACATTTAAAGCTCTTATTAAAATAAGGTTAACTTCAAGTCATTATTTAATAAAATGATGATATTTTGGGTCTTTATTTAAAATAAGATATATTTTAAATATTTATTTGAGAAAATGAGGGTAATTTAACTGGAATTTTCCTTTTTGAGTTTTGGTCGGAGAAAAAATTTGCATTTAAAAGGTACGATCGGACTCACCTTCCTCGGTTTATCCGCCGTCATCTTCGTCTCTCCAGATCTCCACGTACTTCCCCCCTCTCTCTCTACCTCTCTCACTGTGACAAAAACCAGAGAAGGGATATTTCATCTCAATCCGTTCTTCGCTTCTTTGACCACGGAACGACGATGATTATCGAACAACGAATCTCGCGCTCTTGCTCGGTCCGGCGTCGGATTCAGGATGCATCGATCGTCGCGGATATGGCGAGCGCCTGAGCTGCTACGGACGCCTGAGCCCGCCTCTCTCTTCGGGGAGATCACATGCATCTCCTTAGCTCGCTCTCTCTCTTGGTAATCGCGTGCTTCCTTCTCGACCTGTTTAAGAGATTCTCCCGCCTCCTCCTGATCGGGCTCTCCGCATCGCAGTGGGCGTCGCTATTGAAGTTGCTGAGCAGCGGGAGCGGCGGCGGCGAGGACGGCGTCTCGGCGATCCAGCAATGCTCCCGCCAGGTCCTCGCGGCCGTCGCCCTCGTGCTGATCGCGCGATTAGGGCTCAAGGCCTTGCCGGTCGGCCTCAGCAGCAAAGAGATTGTCCGGTTTTTGTGTGAGTTCAAACGGAGAGCGAGTGAATTGGGAGATTCGGATAAGTTCTCTCGAAATCGCGTCGGTTTGAAGGCTCTGAAGAGTCTCGATTCGCCGGAATCGAACGAATCGGTGACAGGTAAGGCGATCGTGAGAGGAATTGCGGCTAAAGCCAACAAACTCGTCGGAGAAGAAGATGACGAGGAGGAGGAGGAGGAGGAGGAGGATAGACAATGTTCGTGTCCGGAGGATGAAGTGGCCGACGTTCCAGCGCTGAGGAAGATGGTGAAGATCGAAAGGCGGAGAGCGATCGCTGCTTCGAAGGAGCTCGAGAAGGAGCGGATCGCGGCCGCGTCGGCCACGGACGAGGCGATGTCCCTGATACTTCGGCTGCAGAGCCAGAAGAGCGCGATCGAGATGAGAGCCAACCAGGAGCGACGGCTGGCGGAGCAGAAGCAGCAGTACGACTGGGAGGTGATCGAGTCGCTCCGGCGGATGGCGGCGAGCCACGAGTCACGGCGGAGGGCGCTGGAGGATCGGTTGAGGACGTGGAGGCGGAAGTGGAGGATGCGGGGGAGCAGCGAACGCCCGAGCGGCGTTGAAGGCGAGGATTGTTTCCTCGGCGGCGGCGGCGGCGGCGGCGGCTCGGAAGAGAGCGACGGCGATGCAGTGACGAGCAATGGAGAAGAAGAAGAGGCGAGGGGTCTGGATGATGATGTACTGAGAAGCTCGCTGGAGCTTGATTCGCTGATTGAGGAATGATTTTTTACTTTTACCCCTGGATTTCACTGCCCTCACCATTTTCCTTTTCTCTTTTTTTTTTTTTTTGGGCTGCTTAAAGCTAGCTAGAGTCATTCCATAAATTGAACGAAACGTAATTAATAATTGTGGAGATTAACTCCTATATAATCCATTCAAGATGTAAAGATAAATAAGTATCTCCGCAGTTGTTACTGTTTTTTATTTCTCTCCTAAACTGATTTTCCGAATGTCAAATTCCAACGGATTAATAAATTCGAGGCAATGCAAGATCCCTTTTTTGGGCTTTTAAGTGAAAAACGGAAATAAAACAATCCCCATGTTTTGGATTTTGTTCTTTCAACAAAGGGTTTTCAATTCGTAAATGTAAGGATATTCCGTACAAGTAAAAAAAACATGTCTTTCAACGTGATTACTTCTACACTCAAGAAGTGTGTCTTCTATTTGTTTAGTAAAAAATAATTAATTTTTAAAATTATTTCTCAAAAAATCATTTGTATCACTTACAAAAATTAATAAATGAAAAATATTACCATTGACCATCAGAATATTTAAATATAAATTATTGTAAATTATACAAATAATTTTCTTTGATTAATTATTTCAAATTATACCAGAGATCATTTTAAGGAAAAATATTTTCTAAATCAATCGTTTTTCACAAAATAAACGGACAATTATTCTTATTTTCGTTGACATTAACATACAAATCAAAATTTATTTTCTCCTTTTTGTTCAGGCGACAGTGATTCGGCATCCAACCATTTTTCTTTTGTCATCTAAATTTAATCTTGTCTAGACCCATATTCTAAATTGGTGAATCGATGGGGAAGGCCCAAAAACCCAAATTAAAAAGACAACATGAGTTTCTTCGTCCAGGCCAAATCCATGTTGCCTCAAAACGACTTTGTTATTGCAACGTTTAAAACGTCCTTCATGCCGCTTACAAATGACGTTGTCCAGTGCGATTTGTCCTAAGGTGTGTAAAGTGGATCACCCGACCTAGAATTGCTTGGATCAGACCGAATAGGTAAATTTGATCCAATTCCCAATTGCTTAAAATGAAACCGATGTCCAGGTAGACCGAACAGACTAAATATATATTTTTCATTTTATTATTTATTTAAAAAAATTATAAAATGTGAATTAAGTATTATACCAGTCCGGTTCTAAATATCGAGAAAAATAATAAAAAAAGAAATGACCGGATTATTGGACCGGATCGTAACCCTTCGTTCCGAATTTTGAGAACCGGTTTACCACAGTATATGTCCCGTCTCTCCCCGAGTCTGTAAACGGGGAGAGTGTGTAAGAATAGTTGCTCAGACGAACTAAGTTGGCGTCGTGTTTCCAGCGCCACTTCTCGAAGGGTACCGCCCGGGAACGAAGAGATCGGGACTCGCGCTCCTCGGAAGCTTCGGTCTTCGTTGACGGGTAATCCTCTGCCCCCCTCCGTCCCTGGAGCTTCCTCTCGTCGCTTCTTGATCGTGTCTCCGATCATCAGTAAGAAAAAAAAATAGGGGACGACTGAATTGAAGTTTCGATCCCCGTTGTTCTGTTTGATTTCTATTGTGCAATGGGCATGCCCGATCATCTGTATTTCTTTTATTTTATTCTTTATCCGCTACTTCTTCGACCACCCAGAAAGATTTCCCGCTCGCGCAATCAAATGTTGGCCTTCTTGTTTCCTCGAGGGGTTAAGTGCGCCTCGAGCTTTCTTGCTTTTCTTGATTTTTCTTGATCGAGTGGTTTCGTACTTCTGTCGTGATTATTTGATGACTCGGCCTGATGTATCTCCATTCTTCACTCTCTCCCTCTCCCTCTCTCCCTCTCCAAATTGTTGCTGAGCTAAGCATGCTCAGAGGTGGATCATAAACTAGAATGAATTTGAAATTTGTTTCTAGTTCAATGTTTCAGAAGCTGAGAGAATTTGATGTAGACGCTGCCCTGATTTTTCCTTTTTACCCATACATCCAGAAGGACCGTGCTCTTCTTGGTTTCGTACTTCTGTCGTGATTATTTGATGACTCGGCCTGATGTATCTCCATTCTTCACTCTCTCCCTCTCCCTCTCCCTCTCCAAATTGTTGCTGAGCTAAGCATGCTCAGAGGTGGATCATAAACTAGAATGAATTTGAAATTTGTTTCTAGTTCAATGTTTCAGAAGCTGAGAGAATTTGATGTAGACGCTGCCCTGATTTTTCCTTTTTACCCATACATCCAGAAGGACCGTGCTCTTCTTTTCCTTAACAAAAGGCGGAATTCTGATACAGAAGAGTATAACTTACCAGCTGCCGTGTTGCCTTAGGTGCGCATTTTTCGTGGTACTTGACTTCCTGTTGTTAGGTTTATCTCATATAAAAATGGTTGTGTCATGGGAGAGATTTCAGATTACAAGCTTTTTGTGGTGATGCACAGCAGGGAGAGTCTTTCGACTGTCAATGATGGATGGGGATAACTGCCTGGACGAACCTCCTCAAATGCTTCCTCCTCCACCTGGGACCTTTGTAGATCGTGAGGAACTTATCCAACACGTGGGTGATTTTGCTGTGTCCCAGGGTTATGTAGTGACGATAAAGCAATCTAAGAGGGACAAATTCGTGATCCTTGGCTGTGATAGAGGTGGTGTTTACCGTAATAGGCGGAAACCTGCCGATGATTCCTCTGGAGATCAACATAGCCGTAAGAGGAAAACGGCTTCTCGGCTTACGAATTGTCCTTTTGAAGCCATGGGCAAGAAGGATGATGGCCTGTGGATTCTCACGATTAAAAATGGAACTCACAATCACGAGCCACTTAAAGACATTTCTGAGCACCCTTCTGCCCGTCGCTTCAATGAAAATGAAGTTTTGCTCATCAAAGAGATGACAGAAGCTGGATTGAAGCCTCGTCAAATTCTAAAAAGATTGAGACAGGGCAATCCTGAGTTGATGTCAACTCCAAAGCACGTTTACAATGTCAAAGCTAAAATTCGACAAGGAAATGTAACAGGTGACAATTATCTGATTTCTATTACCCATTGAGATTCCAGCAAGAGTCACTCACTGTATAATTGCAATTTCTGATTGTGTCAAATTTATTTAATTAGTGAACTGGTGTTTAAGGAATTTCATTGTGAAGTTTAAAATATTTTAGTGGTGGTTCTCATGTTTAGCTTTGTAAGCTTTTCAATGTCGTGCGGCATTTGCTTGTGATCAGATTTATCTGTGGAAAAGCTGTTGTTTAGTATATTCTTTTGCTGTGCTGAAAAATTTAGCTATTGAAGAAGATGGATTGGACAAATAATGGGAGGGAAGCTAGCATTGTTTGCATATTTTCATTTGTTTTAGTTAAATGGTGCATGGTGGGATTGGGTTCCCTTTTTGAGCAGTGATGAATTGGACATTTCAGTTTATCAATGTAAAATAAGTTTTAGGTTTCTCAGCTCAACTCTGAAACTGTCAAATTTTAAGTTGTACTGTGTCAATTCTTTTTTCTCCTTGGCATAGACTATCAGTCATTCAAAAGGATTTGGACGTGTTGTTTTCCTTCCAGATCATTTTAACACCTTTTGCAACTTGAAATCTAGTTAGACAGGATAAACCTCCATCTTTTCTAAAGTAATGTGAAAAAGTTTTTGCAAATCTGCCTTTAGTTTCCTAAGAGCTAGATGGTCTGATGCTGCAGTCAGAAACTTCAAGTCATTGAGACCCCAGACATCTGCCATGATAAACGACGATCATGCGGTGACTGAGCCATCCTGGAGGCAACGGAACCCCCCAGTAAGTGTACATGTAACTTCACATGAGATAGCCCAACAAAAGCTTATCCCAGTACTCTAGGGGTTAAGAGAGTTGAGCCTGAGGTGTTCCATATCCTTGTCCTTCCTACATTTCTTGAATTGGAAACTGATTTACATTGCTGGGTGCTGTGACAGAGGGTTCCCAATCTCATTGGTGGGAGATTTGTTGATTCACAGACGTTTTCATCTATAGATGTGATAAACCCAGTAAGTCTTGGAGCAGTTTCCTTATAGTAGAATATCTAATTGCAATTGGCTTGTAGCTAGAGAGACTATTGACTTGTCCATGTGCCCTAAATATGCAGGCAACCCAGCTAGTTGTTTCTCAGGTTCCTTTTACTACAAATGAGGAGTTCAGAGCTGCCGTGTTTGCTGCAAAAAGGGCTTTTCCATTGTGGCGAAGCACATCAGTTGCTTCTCGTCGACGAATCATGTTCAAGTTCCACGAGTTGATTCATAGAGATATTGTTAGTTTGTATTGATATTCTTACTTTATTGCAAAATTATCAGGGTGTTTCCAAGTCATGATGATTGTCCTTTTCAGGATAAGCTTGCTCTGACCATCACTACCGAACATGGAAAGCCGTTGAAGGATGCGTATGATGATGTTAGGCGTGGGTTAGGTCTGTGCACTCTGTTCATTTACATGTTTTAGACCTAGTGCCATTGTTGGTGTGCCACTATGGAGTTTCTCTTTCCTCTGCAGAGGTTGTGGAGCATGCTTGTGGATTAGCATCTACCCAAATTGGCGAATTTGCTCCAAATGTATCTAAAGGAATTGATTCTTACAGTGTGAGAGAGCCACTTGGTGTTTGTGCTGGTATCTGTTCTTCTGAGTTTCCAGCAATGATTCCCTTATGGGTATGCTTACTAAGTTCCACTACTCTCTTTCCTCGTGTATTGCTTCTTTACAGTTCTTGGTGGGTTAATTGCTCGGTTAGGTAATGCCATGATGTTCTTTTTGAGCTTCAACATTGAGGTTCAGCTTTTCATGAGGCTTGCATATTATTAGGAAACTTTAATTAGTCTTTTCCGGGCTGGCTACATACTCTGGACCAAGCTGAGTGAAGAACAAAAACAGTGTTGCTAATGCCATTTTGTGTATGCAGATGTTTGCTTTTGCTATCACATGTGGTAACACCTTTGTTCTGAAGCCATCCGAGAAAGATCCAGGTGACTCAATAGTAAATTCTATTCTTTGGAAAATTTACAGAAAGCTTGTAAGGTCAAGATGCAGAGGGCAGTTTCATGCACATATTTTTGATGATGTGCCTGTTCAAACTCTACAGCTGCATGATTGGCACAGATTTAAACTGAGTTCTCCATATTCTTGATTTGGACTGTTCATGTATAACGCTAGTTTTGGTTTGTGGATAAGTCAATCGTTCTTGCAAATTACTGTCCTGTTACTTTTTTTATAGTTTTGTTTGTTTTTACTTCTCAAGCCTGGAGCCACGAATCTTGTGATTACATTACCTCTTATATGGAAACTATTACTTTTATTGTTATGTGTTAAGCTACTAGCCTAGTAAGGCACTCCACATCTTAGGGTTGCATGGGGTATATATTTCTCTTTTGAGTTTGTTACTGTGAATTTTTTTATATGACCTTTTTGTCACTAGAGGTCTAAATGGTCTAAAGCTTTAATTTTATTATAGATCAGTTGTCCAGGCTTTGCTTTTTTGAGTTTGTTCCTGTGAATTATTTTCCAAATGACTTTTAGTCACCAAAGGTCTGTAATGGACTGGTGCTTTACTAAGATAACGGATCTGTTGTCCTGGTTATTCTTTAGGCATGAGTTAATGTATTTGGATCCAGACTTAAAAATTATGACAAAATACTGATGTTGCTTCAGGGGCTTCTGTGATTCTTGCGGAGTTGGCAATGGAGGCTGGATTGCCTAGTGGTGTCTTAAACATTGTTCATGGTACCAATGTAAGTTTCCATTGAACAAACATTTATCTGCTTTCACATTTAAAAAAGTCCCTTTCTTCAGACAGTGAATGTGTTACCTTATGTGCTCATAATTCAATTAGCCTATTGATTTGAATAAAGTCATCAATGATTTTTCTTGTATTTTGTCTGTTGTCTTTGGTTTGCACTGTGCAGTGTTACTGGTCCTTCTTAGCAAATTGAACTCCACTTTTATTCAGATTTGACTCTGATGCCTCACATATGATTAATTACCCAAATTATGGTTGCCTAATGGTGTCTTAAACATTGTTTATTGTACCAATCTAAGTTTCAATCGAACAAACATTTATTTGCTTTCACATTTAAAAAGGTTCTTTTCTTCAGACAGTGAATTTATTACCTTATTCGCCCATAATTCAATTACCTATTGATTTGAAAGTTATCAATGATTTTTCTTGTATTTTGTCTGTCATCTTTGGTTTGCACTGTGCAGTGTTACCTGGTCCTTCTTTGCAAATTGAACTCCACTTTTATTCAGATCTGACTCTGATATCTCACATATGATTAGTTACCCGAATTGTTACCTTCTGGACAGGATATTCTAAATTCTATATGTGATCATGAGGATATTAAGGCCATCACATTTTCTGGTCCTGAGGCAGTAAGTGAACTCTATCTTGTCCTATTGCGAATTGCTTCAGTGTGCCTTATTATGCTCATATTTTTGCCCTCTTTTTTGTATGCCCTTCAGATTCTTCTGCCACTTGGCTTTTTTTATTAGGTATTAATAGATGCAATGAGTCAATTCGCTTCGACTACTGCAGTTGAACTCATTAATATGACTTTCCTTTGTGAAACCTTCTTTTATTTCACCTTAGATCTGAGACCCCAGAAAACATTGGATCTCTAAGACCACTCTTTTACCTTTAAAACTTGTAATATAGCATTTCTATTTTTGATGATGTGGATGTCATGCATTTTGGCTAATTTTTGTCTACAAATGTTTGAAGGCTGGCGCTTATATTTATACAAGAGCATCTGCTAGTAGGAAACGTGCTCAAGTAAGTGGCATACACTTGCCTTCCATATGTTGTTGTAACATCCTCCTGAGCAGAGTTATTGCTCTTTCACTGATCCATTGGTTGAAGCCAATGAATTGCCTGGCCGAATATTGTCTCTAGTGCAACACGGGAGTAAAAAATCACGCTATCGTGATGCCTGATGCCAACATGGATGCCACTCTGAATGCTCTAGTTGCAGCTGGTTTTGGTGCTGCAGGACAGAAGTGCATGGCACTCAGCATGGCCATCTTTGTTGGAGGGTTAAGTAGATGGTAAGGTAGACATGTGAAGTTTTGCTATGAGTGATAAATATGTCTTGATGTAGAAAGTCCATGTCAGGTCGTTTACCCATCTTCTAAAAGAAGAGGAACATTGAGCGCCTGTTTGATCTTTGAAATCTTTTTAAACTTTTAGTTTTCATTTTCATTGGAGGATGATAAACAAGCCTTGAAAAAATATTCGGTGATTTTGAAATTAGTTTTCAAACAGAAACAAGGGAAGAACTTTTCAAAATTCATAAAGGAAAAATAGTTATTCCGTTTTTCCGTTATTCTCTCCGCACAGAAACATGGAGGTTTTTGAAAACCTTAAAGAAAAGAAAGGCCAATTGTATAAAATGAGGGGTCACAGGCATGTTCCCACAATCTGTATTCCTAATGAGAGTTTTCATTTTCATTTTACCTAATGGTCATTATTATGAAAATGAAAACTGAAAATGTTTCTTAAGAGCATCCCAAGTAGTCCGACAATCTTAGAGTTCAAAGCTCTTTTCTTTGTTTGTGAAGAAATGGATAGAAGTTTGTTAGGTGTAGCCAATCAATTCGATTCATCCCAAAATCTGATTGTTTACAAACCATGTAGAGTTTGTCAAGCCACTCAGTAAAATTTCTTATTATCCCTAGCATTACCATTAAGTTTTCCAATGAAGACATAGCTTAAAGTTTGAAGGATTTATATGGTTCTCATGACATTTTCACTTTAGCATGAGTGAGCAGACAAAATATCAACATTTCACGATTCTCTTTTCTACCCTAATTTCATATCTGAAGAGAGAGGCATGCTAATAAACTTTATCACTTTTCACTTCTTCCTTTTCATTCTTATCATGAAGAGATTAAGACAAATTTTTGTGTGATTACTGACATGAGATTGTCTTTTCTTTCTCCAGGGAAAGTAAGCTAGTGGAGAGTGCCAAAACAATTAAAGTGAATTCTGGAAACGAACCTAATGCAGAACTTGGTCCAGTAATTAGCAAACAGGTATTTACATGGTCTGCTTCTCACCTGTCTGACTGTGGAAAATTTTTCAGTGACTGTACATCGGTGACAAATTTATTTTGTTAAGCTCGTCTTTGAACTAGTGGCATCCCGCTTTTTGGTCAAGCTTTATGTGTGTCTAAATTTGATTATCTTGTGATTTGACTGGCAGATGAGGGAGAGAATTTGCAAATCGATTCAAGCAAGTGTTGAATGTGGTGCTAGACTTGTGCTTGATGGGAGAGACATTGTGGTAACTGCCTTTGCAACAATATTCTCTATTTTGAGCATGCTCATCGTTCATCTGGACACGTAACTTTGCTGTCAAAACCTAGTAGCTTTAGATGGGATTGGCCAACAAAGAAAGTTACTTTCATGTTTAAAGTGTAATTATAACACTCTTGTAAAGAAACTTCTGTGTTTCAGTTATAATCAAAGGTATGTTCTGTGAAGCCTTTTTGACATATTGGCATTCATAGATAGCTGAGACAAAGCCAAGCCTTCCACTCATGATACTTTTTCCCTACAAAATACAGATAGATGCATCTACCCAGCAATTTAAAGTACCTTTGTGCCATAGCCATCTTCTGCTTTAGTCTATATTTTTAGCCTAGAGTGCAGGCTGCAATGTTTCTTAGTACATGAGGACGTGCTTGTGGCGTTTGTGTGTCCACTAGTGTGAATGATTATGTCTTTGTGCATACAAAGAAAAGGCAAACAAACCTTGGCCTTTTTCCCTTAGAGTTTTTGCTTTCTTCTTTTTCAGCCGTAGGATATTTCGAACTAGATATCTGATGAAGTTATTTTGAACAGCTTTGCTGTTCTATCCAATTGATATAAATGTAGTCAGACTGAACATTTTTTAACTTTCTGGAGAAGAGCTTGCCAGATCTTCAGCTCACCATATGGTTGTTCCTGTTCACAATTATGTTGGCTTTATTGGGTTGGTCAGAATTTGGGGGAGATATAGGATGAGCAAGGCTACTTTAGGGGACCCTTTGTAATTGTGCCTATTTGCTTTTTGGATGAGCAACTTGTCTGATGCTTGAGAACAACTTCCACGCACTAATTCTGAGTTCACTGATTATAATTTCAAGAAAATACACCTGAGGACCTTAACATATGATTTTTATGTGATTGTTGCTGTGGTCGCTCTGCACCATCATCAAAGTCTCCGCCACTTATCAAACTACATGCAGGTTCCAGGATATGAACAAGGCAATTTCATTGGTCCTACCATCCTATGTGATGTCAGAGTCGACATGGACTGTTGCAAGGTAGCTTATTTTGGACTATATTTCATAACAGAAGTGAACAAAAGTGAATATTTTGAGTTCCCACCAATTACTATTCTGCAGGATGAATCTTTCGGGCCAGTTCTCCTCTGCATGCAGGTAACTGCCTCTATAACTCTTGGTTTCAGATGGAATCACTGTTGGGCGGACGCAAATTTCAGTAATTATTTGTGTTCCTTGTTTGTTCAGGTTGAATGCCTTGAAGAAGCCATAGACATCATCAACAGAAATCAGTATTCAAAATCTACTTGTTTCTCCTTCGGTCTGTTTTTGAAGAAGCAGAATATACTCTGCTCGGTTCTTTACATGATATTGATTTCCTGCAGGAATTGCAGTGGGGCATCTATCTTCACCTCATCCAGCCTGACTGCAAGGAAGTTTCAGGCAGAGGTTGAAGTCGGACAGGTATGCAGATAATAGTTGATGGCCACAAACTAGTAGCACAAAATTATGTCTGCTTGATGGTTGAGCCTGCTCCTGATTTTATTTGTCATGGGTGTGGATCAATTTTTGTGATAAATATTGAATTCTGGAGTGGAGTTACTGTTCTTCTCCATGTTACATTTTTCTGATCTAGAGAATGATCATAGCTGATGTTTTGGAATGTTCTGATTTGAGCCAGGTCGGTATAAACATCCCAGTTTCAGATCCTTTGCCAGTTGCTTCATTTATTGGATGCAGACCCTCTTTCGTGGGTGATATTGGTTTTGAAGGTAAATTACATTCGACAGTACACCGTGTTTTGTTTGTCTCTCTCCTTGGAATAAAACCAGTCCACATGAAAAGTTAACACTGTGAGATCATTGAATTTGCAGGGAAAGTTGGAATTCACTTCTACACCCAGATGAAAAGAGTGACTCAAAAATGGAATGACAATGTGAATGTGATAGACAGCACTGAAGAGGATCCCATTTGACAGTATAAGCAGTTACTTGTAGCAGCGCAAATCCATTAGATTTTATGTTATCCTCTTTCTTTTTTTTAGTTAAAACATTTCCTGTGAATATTTCCACCAGAAAATTCTACTTCTTTGTATAATCAATTATTCTCTTTTCTCTTTTTATCTAATATTGACCTCTTTTTGGTTTTTTCTATAGTATTCACCATGTGTTTAAACTGGTACAGAGACCTGACTAGATTGGCTTTCAACAGTAAAGGTTTGTGGTTTGGTGATTAGTGGGATGAGCTCGCTTACTTGTAAACTAATAATGAGAAGCAGGGATGATCCACGCGCTAATGAAAGTGCGTGTTGTGCACTCACCACATTCAATTCGAAGTGAAAAGAAAGGAAACCGAGCTTATTGCTACTAAATTTACGCGCACCAGCCACCATTTTAAGAGTTAAAAAGCCGAAAATTATTTAAAATATCTCAATCTTTTATGATTTTCATAAGTTTTTTTTTTAAGAGGGGCAGGGTTGAAACGGTGGTTCATTTTTATAAAGAGAAATTTAGTGGGGTTCCAAGATTGCCTTATGCAACTTGTTTCGATGAAACATGATTAGAATCATTCATTACTCAATCTGTCCAATATGTCAGCTACAGTATTTGAGATCAAAAATATTATTTTGAATTAATATCAAAGATATCACAGTCTGGTGCATCGCCAAGAGCGCGTGGTTTTTCAGATCGAGACCATCCTTCCTTCCCACTTGAAATTTTTCTTCACTATAAAAATGTCTTTTTTAAGGGGTCAATTCCAAAAAAACCCCAAATTTTTTAGGTTCGATCAAATATACCCGAACTTTTTTTTTTTCTCGAAAAAATCCCAAACTTTTTTGGTTAGTCCCAAATCCGCCCCCAAACTTTTTTTTTGTTTTTTCTTTTGTCTAAAAAAACCCCAAACTCTTAGTTTATTTCCAAATCTATCCCAAAAAACAAAAAGAAAATCATCAAATTTTACTCTAATCCTAAATTTGCCCTCGTTAGCCTCTGTCCAAAAGCCATATTAGTAATCCCTAATTTTTTATGTCTTAAAATGGTTTTATTTTGAAAATAATTTTCTATGACATCTTGTTTATGTATATTTATTATCTATTGTCATATTAAGTTGGGACTAGACCATGGGGTATATTTGAGAATAGATAAAAAATTGATGATTTTTTTAGTACAAACGGAGGGTAAAACCCCAAATTAGTATACCCGTTAATTGCGACATGTTATATAATTTAGAAATTTGACAGTAAAATTTAACGGAAAATAATATATGGTAATTTATTTTGGTGGTCAAAAAAATAATTTTGGGTAAATTTGTTATATGTGTACCAATTTGAGATTTTTTTAGACAAAACAAAATTCGGGGTAAATTTGGGACTAAAATTAAAGTTTAGGATTTTTTTTTAGACAAAAGAAAAGTTTGGGGTAGATTTGGACTAAACCTAAAGTTTGGGTTTTTCTGAGATAAAAAAAAAGTTCGGGATATATTTGGGGTGACCTAAAATTTGTGGTTTTTTTTGGAATTGACCCCTTTTTTAAGCCAATCGGAATCTTTTGTTCTTTTTCCTTTCCTCGCCCTTTTTAATCTTATCTTTAGCAAATCTGACGATGATGTCCGAAAAGAGAACATAAGTTCAAGCGCATACGCATGCCGCTTCCCAGACGTAACCGAGTCCCGTTTCGAACATCACCCGTACGATTCTTGCCCATCATCGACAATCGAAACTCCCTCAGACATCCGACGGCTTAGGTGGTGGATTGCACGGGCTGGAAGTTGACTCGATCACTGACCTCGACTGTAATATAAAAGAGAGAGTGACGTCCTTCACTTCGCTTGGGCTCACTTGTCGCCGAGACCATGTTGCGGTTTTCGATTCAGAGAGGTACGGATTTGGAGGTTCTTGTGCTTTTTCGTGGAATTCGATAGCTGATCGTTCGTCGGTTGGAAAAAAGTTTGATTCTTTGATTCGCGACGCTTTATTGCAGTGAAAAAGTTGCAGGCTTTGAGGCCTCAGGTCCTTGCCTATGGAAGCTCTCGTTTCACTACTGCGACCGAGCCTTCTTCAGGACATGGGCAACCACCGGTCAGCTTTATTGCAGTGAATATATGATGTTTTTCAAAAGCGATGCATTAATGGGCAGGAATTCATAAGATAAAAGGAATGACTTTTCATTTTCTGATTTCCGGTTTTACTGGGGAAATGATTCTTTGCTCTGGCTTCATAGACATTGATTTTAGCATTATGTTCATTCTTTGGGGCACGACTGCTTGATCCTTGAACCCTGGAAGTGGGATTTACTTCCCGATCCATAGGATCGTCCTATTTCAATCTTTTTGGAAGCTCTTTTGTGCTCGAAAGGTGACGACGAATGTATTCTATACTAATTAATATCCATGCAATGATATCAATAACGAGTTGGGAGTATGGCGTTGCGAACGCTGAATCACTTCTGTTCTTTCTGGAATCTGATGATCTGTGTTTGTTTCAGAGGGTTCCCAATCTCATCGGTGGTGCTTTCATTGATTCAAAATCATCTTCGTTCATTGATGTGATAAATCCTGTAAGCTCAATTGCCTTAGCATCATTCTCATTTTCTGTCTTTTGATCTGTTCACGTGATTTCTGCAACGGTCTGTACTGATTTTGATTATCTATAGGCTACACAAGAAGTTGTCTCGCAAGTTCCATTGACCACAAATGAAGAGTTCAAGGCTGCAGTACAAGCCGCAAAAAAGGCATTTCCTTCCTGGCGGAACACACCGATCACAACCCGTCAACGCATTATGCTCAAGCTTCAACAGCTTATACGGAGAGACATTGTATGCATGTCTCAATAAGCATTATGTGGGCATTGCTTCTGTATCACTAGCTTATGTCCTTCAGCTGATGGAATTTTGTGTAATATCCACTTCAGGATAAGCTTGCCATGAACATAACCACCGAACAGGGAAAGACACTGAAGGATGCACAAGGAGACGTTTTTCGTGGGTTAGGTTGGTCCTTCAATCTTTCCATCACCAGTTGAATGGAAGTGGTTGTACAAAAAGAATTTCGAGCTCAGTTTATCTCTCTCTCTCCAACTAATTGAACTCTTTCAAAAACACCAAATATGCAGAGGTAGTAGAACATTCATGTGGGATGGCTACACTTCAGATGGGAGAATATGTCTCCAATGTATCAAGTGGAATTGATACCTACAGTGTCCGAGAGCCCCTTGGAGTTTGTGCTGGAATCTGTCCCTTTAACTTCCCAGCAATGATTCCTCTATGGGTAAGCTTGTTGATTTGATTTCCTTTCTATATATTATTGGTCTTGAAATATGCCCCTATGTTGACCTTTTATTTCAGGTAGCAAAAGATTTTCATCTCCAACTTTATACACAACTACACATTGTCTAATGTAGAGGCCAAACACCATTAGTCTGCTTGGCTGATGTTAATGTTTCATCGTTTGATAAACTTTTGTCTTGAAGCAGACATAGAGAATAAAATGAGCATTGTCAAATGTAGACACTTTAATTTCTAAATGCTAGCCACACAGGATTATGGCTTGATGGCATAATAGATTCCACTGTAGCAAAATACTGTGTATGTACTCTTGCTTATATTGCAATGCATCTCCACCAGTTTACTCTGACAATGTCTAATTGACTATCTATAATTGATATATGCAGATGTTTCCAGTTGCAGTGACATGTGGTAACACCTTTGTTTTAAAGCCATCTGAGAAAGATCCAGGTGAGGTCGAGGTCTTTTTTAGCTTGCTTATGTCTCACTGGCCATGGGCACAATAGTTATTATAATTTGACTTCGTTATGAAGCATAGGTAGTTTAAAGCTCTGGCAGTAAGGCACAATAAGTAAACTTCATCAAGTAAACTGTAACAGGGATAATGAAGAGCATCATGATTCACGATCTCTTCTTCATTGAGTGAATTGCAATGTGGTTGATGGTTTCATATATTAAATTGCTTTTCTTTTGGCTCATTTTTTAGTCTACTGTCTTCTACTTTGCAAAATCATGTTCAGAATTATTTCTTCTGGTCTTTCTGATAATTTCCTTTCTTCCTATGTTCCTCATGCCTATGTCAGGGGCTTCCATCATGCTAGCAGAGTTAGCAATGGAGGCTGGTTTGCCTGATGGTGTACTCAACATAGTTCATGGGACAAATGTACGATGCCAACTTTGCCTCGATGATGCTACAATTGAAACTATTGTTCTTTCGTGTTTTATTTCTAGATTGGACTTGGTAATGGACATGACAACATAGGGGTCCTTCCACCGCTGCCATGTCTTTGGGTGTCCAATATAGTCATTGTTCTGCAGTAGCTACATCATGTGTCCATTCTTTTGCTTAGAGAAAATTATTCATTGGGAGAAAACAGTATGGTCTCAATAGATATGGTGTGACTCCAGTACTTCATCCAATTGAAATCGCCTTGATTTGCACTTTTGTTATGTGTTTTCATAATTTAACCATGTCCATAAGGACGCCTGATGATTACAACATGAAGCACTTTCAGCTTCTAATCCGGAATATTTCTTGTATCTTGTTGCATCTTAATTTGAATATCTGCAAAGATTCCTTGTCTAAATTGCTTCTGCAATAATAATGTTATGTCGATTTAGTTTTTACAGTGTATTAAGTCTCAAATTGTACCTGTTAAGAGAGATTCTATTATTCTAATTCAAGTTTGTGGCGGTTTTTCTTGGCAGGATGTCGTCAATGCTATTTGTGATGATGACAACATCAGAGCTGTGTCATTTGTTGGTTCCAATACGGTGAGTCAACTTGTGGAGTTCAATCCCTTTGTTAGTCGCACATGGCATTTCTGGATGAGGACAAGTGTTTCTTATTTGACTTACTATCACCATCAAGTGTCCTTTCACATTGACTAGTCTAAGAAGATAGTTTGCAAAGGATTTTGAAAACATTACAGATGAGATGCACCACAAATACCACTACATCTGCATGACTAAATGTAAAGCCACTGAAGTCCACACGTGGCAAAGGCCAGAATAATATGATTAGTCGTAGTTGAGTTTTCTTTTGATGTGGTTTTCATATGATTTGAAGGCTGGCATGCACATATATTCAAGAGCATCAGCCAAGGGAAAACGTGTTCAAGTAAGTGCATAGTAATACTTTTATTGAGTTATAGTGGAGAAATTGAATTTGGAGAATATGACGCACTTACCATATTCACTCTCCAGTCAAATATGGGGGCCAAAAACCATGCCATTGTCTTGCCTGATGCAAGTGTTGATGCAACTTTAAACGCTCTAGTTGCTGCTGGATTTGGTGCTGCTGGACAGAGATGTATGGCACTGAGCACAGTGGTTTTCGTTGGAGAATCAAAGTCATGGTAATCTATGTGTTTTCTGTCAGTCTCTCTCTGTCAAAATTTAGACTTCTGGATGTGTTCTCTCTTAAATAGGATGTAATGTAGAATCACAGATAGGACACTACATACTCATCAGGGAAATTTCTGTCCTTGTTATGTTGGCATTGTGTTCAAGTGCCTGTTAATTGTTAGCATACCCCTTTAAACGGTTTTATCAAGGCCTACATTGAAGCGGCTGCAATGCACCTTGCCTTTTCTCTTTCAATTCTAAAGATGCTTGTACAGTTGCTTAATCGGGTGAACACCTAATGATTAGAGCAACATCATTTCTCATGCTTGATTCTTAAAAAATGCTAGGAGACAAAAAGCTAACTCTAAGATTAACATGCACAAAGCTAGTTTTCTGTTAATATTGGTTGATATATGCAATCTCCATCAAGTTTGAATTCTCTTATTTGTATATAGATAAAATAATAAGATCTTTTCATAATCTCTATCAACTAAAAGCATTGAGTATAGTTGCAGCTCGCAAATGACTTGAACAGTGAAAAAGGTTCTACAAATCAAAAGAAGTGGGGCTTGGATTGCTCACTTTCAGTCCTTTGTTTCCTTCTTCTTTTGCTGTTTTCCTTACCGGACTGTTCACTGAATTAATCAAAATGAAATTCAAAACAACTAAAATTAAGCTTCTGCACAGCTGTTTCTGCTGGTTGTAGTGTGTATGTTTCAACTACCTATTCATGACACCCAATTTTCATTTTCTAAGGTCAGCCAAGTTTCCTTCTAGATTTTGGTGAGCCTTTCTCTTCTGATATTTAGATTTTGATTGTGTTTGCATCAAGAAACTTCAAGTGTGAGGACAGTCTTCGGTGTAGACATTAAGTCATTTGTATCTATAATTTCCTTGGCTGGTACATAGTATGTCAGTGTGTAAAAATATGCTGTAAGAGAAGTTATTTTGCCCATGAAATCTCAACCGCAAGTTTTCAATGTTATATTCACAGGGAAGACAAACTAGTGGAGCGAGCGCAATCACTTAAAGTGGATTGCGGAACCAAGCCTGATGCAGACCTTGGTCCAGTTATTAGCAAGCAAGTAAGTAATATGCATTCAAAAAAACTATTGACATTATGAGTATGCCCGGGTAATTAACATTTTAATGATGGAGAATAATTGTCAAACTTGCAATTGATAGGTCCTATGGCTGTACTTGTGCTGGTAGTTTGGATCTTCATAAATGATGTTATAATTAATTTTGCATGGCATGTGCTTTTATTCTATTTTCAGGCAAAGGAACGGATCTGCAACCTGATACAATCTGGCTTTGGTGATGGTGCCAAACTACTGCTTGATGGGAGAAACATAGTGGTAAGATATGTCATAATGAAATTTATTGGTGGCACCTATGTGATGCTATGTTGCATTACCTTCATAATTTGATCATTAAGCAAATAATGCAGTTGGTAAAGGGGATTCTTCATGAGATGAAAAAGACTGGAATTTATTTATGCATTAATGTTGTTAGAATTGTGTGCTCATCAAATTTGTGTTTGATATTAGCTCTATACTCTTGTAAAATTCCATCCTTTGTTTTCATATAAGTGAACACTGAATAAGGATGTCCTTGAAACAAAAGAACATGTGGTAAATCTCACACGATGAAGCTATAATATAGTTACTTACAAAGGAATGCATGAAAAACTTTGCACGGTTGCATCTCAGGTTCCTGGCTATGAACATGGTAATTTCATCGGGCCCACCATCTTGGCTGATGTCAAGCCTGACATGGAGTGCTACAAGGTATCTTCATTTATCTTGCCATTTGTTTATGAAGTTTGAAAAAAAAAAAATGTGTCTAATCATTTGACTAGTGCTCTATATTCACTCGTTTCAAATGATCCTGAAAAGTTCTGATTGTAAATGTGCAGGAGGAGATCTTTGGCCCTGTACTGCTTTGCATGCAGGTCTGCTTACATATTAGCTTCTCTGAAACACGTCTCTAGTATATTGAAATGGATGTTCACTAACCTTTTTTTGTACTTTTCCATTTGATTTGCAGGCTAACAGTTTTGAAGAGGGCCTGGACATAGTCAACAAAAACAAGTATTTCTATTTCCTCAAGGAGTCGTGGTTTTTGTGGCTTGGAACAAATTACTCATGCCGGTTTTTTGGTTTCACTCAGATATGGAAATGGAGCATCTATATTCACCACATCTGGTGCAGCTGCAAGGAAATTCCAGACAGAAATTGAAGCTGGACAGGTACTGTAGTTCTCCGGAATCGATGATAATTTCTCGCAACATTCAATTGAATGAGATATAGGTAGACCTTAGCAATTAATTTTTACCAAGAGTAACAAGAATCAGAGGAGAAACTTTCACATCCATAAATTGGTGGTTTGCGGTTTATTAGTGGAGAAACAATTTTTCTCCACTGGCTTGTGTAGTTTTAATTCCTAGTCAAACTTGAATGTCACGAATGTCTGACATTACTCGGTGTCGATTTAGGTTGGCATCAACGTTCCTATCCCAGTTCCTCTGCCCTTTTTCTCTTTCACTGGTTCCAAGGCTTCATTCGCGGGTGACCTTAACTTCTATGGTAAGTTGTTCTTTTCCAAAAACTCTACATGCCATAGAGAGTGCACATCTGTTGATCTGTATTGTCCATTGATCTTTTATCTTGATTTCAGGCAAGGCCGGGGTTAACTTCTACACCCAGATCAAAACCGTGACTCAACAGTGGAAAGATTTGCCCAGTGGAAGTGGAGTTTCGCTGGCCATGCCAACTTCTCAGAAGTGATTATGTCAATTAGACTGTAATTATCCCTGGACTTTCTTGGAAAAACTTTGAATAAATCAAAATAAAGAATCTTCTCTTCCTTGCAAATTCGACTCTTCTTCGCTGCTCTTAGGCTATATTTGGTTTGAAGAAACGGAAATGCAATGGAATTTAGAAACGAAAGGATTGAAATTAAGAAAGGAAAGGATTGGAATGAGTTTCTTATGTTTTGCTGGTATGCTCTGGAAAGACTGCTTTTTTTACGGGTTACAACGTTATCTAAACTTTTGCCTGTTTTACGATCAAGTACCTGAACTTTTTTGTTGTTCAATCAAGTACCTCTGACTTTCCAAATGTGTATTGACGGGAGACCTTATTTCAACCGAAATTCACGTACAAATGCTCAAATAACGAAATACTATCACTCATGAAACTATTTTCAACAAAGTCCTGAAGTCCTCAGCAGCTTTGCCGTTAGGTCCGGCTGCCAATTGAACAAGCTCTTTGAGAGCGCCGACCTTCTCTCTCATCGCCTTACCAGCTTGGTCGGCCAAAATAAGCCGGAGGCTTTTGAGAACACCGTTCTTTGTAATGGCCCCGCCTTTGACACGGACACCAATCTCCCACACCTCCTCTACAATTCTTCCATTCATCCTGTGATCTCCAAAGAAAGGCCTGCATATCATAGGCACTCCATTTGCCACGCTCTCGTACACAGAATTGCTCCCGCAATGAGTCACGAATACGCCAGTCGACGAGTGGGCTAACACTTCAATCTGTGGCGCCCACGGAACTACAATGCTTCTTGCACCGATTCTCCGAAGAAACCCGATCGGGAGTTTTTCCTTCAAATTGTCTTGGAGGGACCAAATGTAAGGTACTTTACTTTCTTCAAGTGCTTCTGCCAAGGCATGAAGCTCAATGTCAGGAAGTATTGCTAATGTCCCGAATCCTATATATGCGACAGATCTAGGCTCTTGCCTTTCTAGCCAAGATATGCAGCGATTGCTTATGTCGGCATCTGACGGCGGACACTGTGGCTTCGGTGGTGGCGGCAGCGGTAACGATAAGGTGAGAAAACCCAAGTACAGCAAGTTTGGCATAGTATTCCTGAGATTGTTTGTGAGAGCAGTAGGATCTAGTTCATGATAGAAGTTCATGACAATCGCGCTAGCTCTTGGCAGTAGAGCTCCGAGGTTACCCAGAATTCCTACCAGGTCCGATTCTATATCACCGGGCCCGAGTATTCCTTCAGGCAAATCTTCGACGAGAACTTCGGGCACATCCGGGATGACATTGTGGGCACGGTCGTCGTCGACATCAGGAATTGCAGTACGAGAGTTCGAGCATACTTGCTGGATCAGGCGGATGTTTGCGTACACATAGAGGGGATATGGCATCGAAATCCAAACCAGGATCCACGGAACGCCCATTTCTTCCGCCAATTCTCCAGAAAACGATAGGAACGCATCTGATATCAAGCAGCTGATCTCCACGCCCGTCTCTGCAACTGCTAAACCCATGGCCTTCCTGATGTTCTCCGGCGCCGCCTCGAGAAATAAATTCGCGGGTTCATGCGGGTTCCCTGTGAACGCACGGTTCGACGGCGCACCGTCTTCCAAGTCGTAGGCCGTCACGTTGTGTGGGAGACTGCCATCTGCTTGCGAAAAGGTCAGCTGATTCGATATTGCTGTGCTAAAGAACGAAAACCGGATGTCGGGCATAGTCGAGGCCCGCGCCAACCGGCACACTAGTCCTAGGAGAGGCCGAGCGTGCCCGCCGAAAGGAAATGCAAGAACTGCGCAATGCCGCTTTCTCGGGCTCATCATGTGTCCAACAAAACAGATGCTACTCGACCCGAACCCAAATGCGGATCGATGCCGGAACAAGCGAACATGCACGGTTTCGCTTCCGCGACGAATCGAACAGAGAGAGTTCGCCGAGGAATCCGAATCTCAACGAAGATGTAGGATTTCAAGATGTTGTAAGTTTGTCAAACTGAAAAACGAAGAACTCGACAGATGTAACGCTTGTTTAACATTGCTGCATAAATGCAAATTAATTAACCCTCCCCTCCCCCCATTCGGAAACGTATGTAGCAACAATCGAGCTACGATCTTCACGGAAAATGCATTAGAATATAAGCTTGAGATTAATATGGAGCGAAAAGGATTGAAAAGAAATAAGAAAAGAAAAGAAAAGGCTTCCCTCAAGAAAAGTCAAACTTGTCACCTTCATTTCCTTAAACCAGTAGATATGTCGCAAATTTACTCCGAGTTAATTTTTTTATTATAAAAAATATTAAATTGGTATACTTGTGACAAATTTATCATTATTGATTTATGTTGGATTAATTGATGGATATATCATTTTGGGATTTTACCCTTCGTTTATCGTAAATGTACCGATTTATGATTTTTTGTAGTATTAATCCAATATAACATAAATTAATCTAAGGAATATACCAATTTTGTGTTTTTGAAGGTTGAAAATTAATGTTTTGGTAAATTTATTATGAATATATCAGTTTTGAATTTTTCATTGTATTAATCTTAAAAAAGAAGAAGAAGAAATTATTACCTTAATAAAATCAGGTTTTGGTGGTAAGCCTTAGCACTAACCTCCCTTCATGAACTGACGTCACCGCTGCATGCGTTGGTGGCTTCATAGGATTCGGTCCGTGGTCACGAACCGACAAGTCGCTTCACCCATCTAAAGAGGTGGTCCGTTCGATTTATTGAGAGGCCAAGAAAAAATAAAATTGCAAACCCCAAAATAATATAAACATTAAAAAAGCGTTGAAAATTTAATTTAAATAGCAATGACTATCCAATATATGTAACTTCCTGGGACACTCGTGTCGAAGATTATTAAATGCGGGCGTTCCTCATGCTTCTCCCAACACGTGTGAAGTTCTTAAATTGAACTTCTCAACCGTGCGTGTCCACTAATTAATAAACTCCGAAATAATTAATCAATAAAAAAAACATTTTCGTTGTATTTAGATCGGGACATTTTCGTAAAGAGTGAAAATATTATTTATTTATTTATTTATTTTTATAAGCGATATAGATGATCGTTTTTTAGAAAAATATTTTTCTAATCATTTATTTTTAGTTATTTGCTATTTTGATTATTCAGAGGTAAGAGAAGTAGAGAGTAATTATATTGAGATCTACGAAACCCTCGAGTGCCCTATGAACAAGTTAAATGCAAGTCAAAGACTCTGAGAAATTAGCGAGAATGGATGGCCAGAAATCCCTTAAAGCCTTGACCAATCCCGCTAATCCCAAGGGGTCAAAAGAGCAATTGAGAATTGTAGTCGGTAGCGCGATATTTATTATGATTAATATCATGAAAAATTTCAAATTAGTATATTTATAATAAATTATTTCAAATTAATTTTTTAACCACGGAAAATCTCAAATTGATAGATTTATGATAAATTTATTCTCCGTTAATTTTCATTAAATTTTACCATCAAATTATTGAGTTAAATAACACATAACATTTAACGGTATACATGTTTAGGTTTTTACCCACTATTTATCATAAATACATTAATTTATGATTTTTCATGATATTAATACAATTTAACGGCGGATAAATTTATCACAGATATATCGATTTAAATTTTTTTGTTATAAAAAAATTAGTTTGAAATACATTAGTATATCAATTTGAGATTTTTAATGGCAAAAAACTTAGCTTTTGATAAATTGATCACGGATTTATCAATTTGGCTCTTCCGTGGTACTAATCCTATTTAGGAAGCTATATCGGTACACAAACGGACCATCTAGACTCTAGTAATTTGGTACATAGGTCAAAATCGAACGTGAAATTAATCAAGATTCGCATGATTGATGAGACGTGGCTCTCCTTCACATCCACTTCACGACCCAATATATAAAATTCGAAATTAATTAATAAGAATATCGCTCTGCCAAAAAGCGAACCGTGCGTGGTTGTTGAGACTGAGAGAGATAAAATATCACGTGATCCCGTCCGCCGACATCCCTGCCATCCCCGCCCGACATCATTCCCTTCCTCACCTAAACTCTTGGGATTTTCCTTCTTTTTTTTTAATGAAATTTTGGGGCTGTCCGACCGAGAGTGATCAGTGGCTTAAATCGAGGCGCCCTTGCCCCTCTCACGTTTTTACCAAATTGCCCTCCCCGTCCGCCGATCGTCACGTCTCTATCGAGCTTCCAAGCCACGTAACGTCCAGTCACGAAGCGACACGCGTCCGCATGTCGTTTCGTGGTCGCTAATCAGTAGCGTGATCCTGATTAGTACTCAACTTCCATCAGCCCATAAAGACGCAAGAGCAACTTCAAACGGCACCGTTTCTCGACAGGGTCCGCAACTCCAGTCGTCCGTCTTGATCAGTAGCTTTAAGCAAGAGCCAAAACCCGAGATTAAGAGTACTAATTAATTCCGGGGTCCTCTTCGACGCATCCAGGCTACCTTCCATGCGAAGATTCAATTCGGATCCATGCGTGCATTTCTTTTTATAGCAATCGACGTCGATTGATAAAATAATGTTGCTTAGGTCATATAGTTGTAGCCTACATTACATGCAATTTTTCGGGACAAAAATGTATGATGGGCAGCATCAGCATACCACACATACGAAGAAAAATAGGGGTGACCCACGTCATGTTCCTTTTGGCCAGCAGAGGAGATAATGCACAATATCTTTATGTAAGCAGAGCAAGACTCCATTATCTTTATAAAGTCAGTCCAAAAAATCTAAAGTTCTTGCGTGTGATAATGGGGAATTTTGCGATAATACGATTTCTTTTTCCTTTTCCTCTTTGTATGTAGCTGCATTTTTCGTCTTGATTCAGAGGAAAATATATTCCCAAGATTTGTTGTGATATCATATAGATGTGCGAGTTGCTTATGACAAACGATAATATATGGTAGTAGTATACTAAAGAGAATAGATTTGAAGTAATTTAGGAAATGGAGCTTTAGAAAAATTATCATAAATTACAAAATGAATGTCGTGAGATATTTATGTGATAGCATGATTATAACGTTGAACAATTCTAGGTCACATTGACAGAAGAATTCAAACAAAAAATAATGATAGTGGTCCCAAAAATGGGTCATAATCTTTTTCATCATGGTAACAAAATTTGTATTGAAAATATCATGTGTCCTTTGATTTGATGTAGGGTTAGATTTTACCCATGAAGTCGATTACACCTCGTTTTGGAGCCACAAGTACTCAGGGCGCTTTGGTATCTGTCTTTGTCACTATTGTTTTGAGAGGATTGTTTCTTGCATCAAAACATTTGTCAGTCTTGCGAATCGAGTAAACCTTTGTTAATGGGTCTGATAAAAGGTTCGACAAGGACAATCGAATTGGATAATCTCGAGAATAGCCAATTATCAAGATTTCGATCAGACGAGAGATTACTAATTTAGAACAATGTCATTGATGTGACCAGCATAGGGGTGTAGAAATGTACCGAGTGTAATAACCCAAATGAGCTAATTGTCCATGGACCATACAAAGCCAAACTGTGATTCCATCCTTAAAATGGACCCCGATGCAGACACAAACATTGACGGTCGAGGGACGTGATTGGCGACGACCGGACTCGTGTCTAGGCCAGCCGGCACGCGAAAAGTCAACATGGAATTCCACTCTGACCTCGGCCAAAGAAGAAGGGGAAATTTGCATGGAAAGAGAGAGAGACATAGAGATTCTGGTTGGCCGAGGAATTCTGTTGTGTTTGGTAAATGAAGATCTGTGCTGAGATTTCTGAATGAATCTGTCTCGTAATCTAATCAAGATACACACACTCTCTCTCTCTCTTTTCTTTCCTAGGCGTCGGTGTTGTGATTAGTGGTCCCTTTCCTTAATTAATCACGACCGTCTTAATGAGAAATCCTCATTTGACTTCGACCCAAAAGCTCTCTTCATCGGCCACCCCTATTGGAATGAAGAAAAGTGGGGGGACGTATATGGAAATAGAAAGCGAATTCGTGGGGACCGAATCGTAAAACTCTAAGCCCCGATCCGTATGGCCCCTCCTGGACTCCCGGGCCTCCCCCTTTATAAATCAGCCCGCGGCCATCGCCATTTGCAGGCACCAAAGCAATAAAAGATATCATCTTCTTGAACGGAAGGAGGAGAAGAAGGGTCCTCTCTCTCTCTCTCTCTCTCTCTCTCTCTCTCTGCTCTGTTTCCCTCTGTTTTTTCTTTCTTTCTTTTTGCTCTGTGCGGGGGGGACGTTTGGAGTTTTGGGTGGTGAGGAGGGGAAGGGTGGGGTGGGTTGGGGGACAGGAATGGAGGTGAAGAGGTTCGCGGTGCTGCTCTGCGCGCAGGACTCGGAGTACATGAAGAGCCAGTACGGGGGTTATTACGGGCTTTTCAAGGGAATGCTGGCGGAGGAGGGCGAGGTCTGGGACGTGTTCCGGGTGGCCGCCGGCGAGCTCCCCGACGACGGGGAGGTCGGGCTCTACGACGGCTTCATAATCACCGGCAGCTGCAGCGACGCCCACGGCGACGACGCCTGGATCTGCCGGCTGATCGACCTGCTGAAGAACCTCGACTCCCTGAAGAAGAAGGTCCTCGGCATTTGCTTCGGACACCAGGTATAATCATTGTAATCCACCACAAAGATCGTTCCTTTTTTTTTTTCTTTCCAACATCGCATTTGTTTCCGCGTGAGAATAGGTCGATGAAAACGAGTCGACAAAGGCTTTTAATACCATCTGACCATTTTTGAACCGATCAAAGTCCAAATGGTTACTTCTATTTTGCATCAATGCATAGAAGTTTGACGTGAAAATCATCTCTTGAAGGTGGTTCTGGTTTTCGACCACTGATTGTCATTTTCTTTTTTTGACCTTTTTTACATTTTGTGGCGAATTAAACTCTTTTTTTTTTTTTTTCTTTTGATAAGTGTCTGCGGGTACAGATTGTGAATAGTTGAATAGGACAATAGGTAAACGCCAGTAAATACGATATGGCGTCAAGCTTTAGGGTGCGTTGATGAACTGGTGGTCCATCAAATCAAACCGGCGGACCGTTTGGTTGGCGGGTCGAGCCATGCGATCACACTGACACTGACCTGGACAACCGGGTCGACCTCGAGTCTCTTTTTACTAGTTACTAAATGAATCCTAATAGGACTATGGTCGGATCTCGCATCTTTTTTAGGCATTGAAGGCAACGAGTTCTGCTTCAAGACCCCATTTTTCCACGTTTCCGCGAGATGGCTGGATATTTTCAGGGTCAAAAATGATATGGTAGGGTGAAATTCAAAGATGAATGTTCATGATCCTGACAAGTAATATCCGAGATTGGTATGTCTGTAGAGAATCAAGCCGGGGGGGACCAAGTTCCACTTTTCAGCTACTCCCCACTTTGATTCGCCAGCACATGTGAATATGGCTCGTACTCGTGCGTGCTTCTGATGCCACGTTCGGATACATACGGCTCGAAGACGAGTCATGAGCTGTCCCAAGCATCACCCTTGCCAAATCGTTTAGTTCACCGGTGTAGGCAATCAAAAATCCACAATCAAGAAATGCTCCTGAAAGAGTCACAGCCTGGAAATGGAAAATACGAGACGGGCTGTATCTGTTTGTCATTCTTTGGGACCTTTAGTGAATTTTTGGGCAATGATGTGGGTGATGGTGTTTCACTTTGTCCTGATGGGTGATGTGGGTTACATAGCTGGAGTGCCACAAGGCCACATTAGTCACGAAAAGCATCAGTGGAGAAGTAGCCAAAGGAGGAGTTCATTATAAAAATGGTGCTGAGCTGCCATTGGTTATTCTCAGCCTCTAACGTCTTATCAATCTGCTGCCTTTTTTTTTTTTTTTTTTTTTTTTTTTAAAAGTTCGCTTCGATCTTCTTGATTTGGCTAGTTTTATTCGTTTTGAAGTTGGATTTTTTGCGTGAGTTCCATTAATTAATTCCAGTGTCAACATCTACTTGTGGGTAGCGATGTGTTTCATTTGCAGACAAGTGCTTGCCATCAGTTACGAAACTGGACATCAAACTTTACGAAAAAAACAGAGAGATCTAATGGTAAGTCGCTCGTGTTCTGTGAGACGGACGTGGATTGTCGGTGGTTTTTTGGCAGTTTGTCTAATTCACGTGAATTCGATGCTGATTTGCTGCTCTCTCGTATTTCTTAGCCTTGCCTTGTTTTGTTTTCGCCTTCATCTTGAGTACATAGATCGAATGCTTACAAACCCAATTTAGCAGCACGTGATTTATGTCAAATTGAAGTCACGATCGCGCATCGTGTGGTTGAATTGTCAAGTGAAAATATCCTAGTATCGGGCACTCCTTAGATGCTGGATTAAGTGGTTCGATATGTCCATGTTGTCCTCGTTTTCTGTCTGCCATTTATCAGCAATTCATGACGGGGACAGGTTATCTTGATGCAAGCATCATGAACCTCGGCCATTTGTTTCCCTCAATCATGTGATGTCTCGACTACGCTATGTACCTGCTCTGTTGGAAGGAATCTCATCTTTTTTAGGTCACTTGTCATTGTGCTTGCACGTCCTAGATTTTTTCTTCTCTCTCTCTATTTGTGATTTGTGGTAACCTCGTCGCCTTTCTTGATCGTCGATCTTCTTGTTTTTGGTTGTTCAGGTATTGGGGCGTGCACTGGGAGGCACAGTCGGACGCGCCAAAGCATGGGACATAGGACTAACAACCATACGACTCTCTCCATCCTTCGAGCATTTCTCATCTCTCGAACTTCCTGCGCAACTCTCTCTGATCGAATGCCACCAGGATGAGGTACAACACCTTAGAACCTAAGAAAAGACAGGAGAATTAAATTCGATGGCACAATGTTATTTCGTTTCTCTTGAATTAAAGAGATGAAAAAAAATAATGAGGACGGACTTTGAATTTGGGAAATTTAAATAGCTGAAGGAGCTGCCGGTGGAAGCGGAGGTGATAGCATCGTCGGACAAGACGGGGATCGAGATGTTCAGGTACGGGGATCATTTCATGGGCATTCAAGGGCACCCCGAGTACACCCACGACATTCTTCTCCACCTCATCGACCGTCTCGTCCTTCGCGGCTTCATCACCGTAGGTTTCACGTCCAATTTTCCCGTCTTCCTGTGTTTGTCATGCCGGAAAAAGATCCGAGTTAGAAAGCCTGACGATTTTTCTCGTTATTTCCTTTTGTGTAGAAGTCGTATGGTGATGAACTGAAGGGCAATATGGGGCCAAACGAGCCGGACAGGGAGGCATGGGAGAGACTCTGCGTCAGCTTCCTCAAGGGTGGATTCTTGCAATGATGTCTCTCGATTGGCAAAAAGCAAATCGCCAACTAAAAAGAAAAAAAATATTAAAAGAAGAAGAAGAAGAAGAAGAAGAAGAAGTGTTGTAAACATTAGGATCAAGAAGTAGGATTTTTTAATTAGCCCCTTGATTTAAGCATGTTGGTCTGGTAATCATTTGAGAACAGATGACTTTGCGAAAGCCGCGGGCAAGAATCGGCAAGCACGCGTGCGTTCCCAAGTAGTTGGACTAAGACAATCTTTATGTCGTATTCGATGAGAAAGCATCCTTAGTTACATAATTGCTTGAGCACACGATTTGACATTCAAACGTTTTCCAAATTCAACACCGCTTGTTTTCCTTAGATCGGAAGATTCCTTTCAAATTGGCACGTCAAATTTAATCGAGTCCGGAAGCTAATGTCGCTGATTCTTTAAGATGTACGCATAAATTCATCCATTATAAGGAAGACAATGCCGATGAAGAAAAGCTGCAAGGTCTTTGTCAACAAGTGCGATAAACATAATTCCGTCGTCCCTATTAATGATACTCCGTTTGTCTTTCTCCTTTTTTGCCATATGTCCTGTAGCACTACCTAAGCTATAACATTAGCTAGAATTAGTGAATATGCTGTTGCTTGCAAAGCCCTTTCGTCGAGTGCGCGTACTCTCCTGATTTAACCCGCATTATTTGCTTTGAGGAATTTGCAGCTCGCATCCGATGAGACTCACCACTCCCAACCATCTTAAGTTGGAAATTTTCGAGGATATGATGGTATATATGACTATTCCTGATAAAAGTGTTAGCGATAGTGATTAGCGATGGCAAGATATTTTTGGACAAAATTTCATGTTTCCAACTCATTACTGTGTCCAATACACCAAAGAGATTAGTGCCGTCGCATCTAAAACATATTCCAGCGGACCCTTTCCATGCGAAAGAGATGGCTTCTCCGGAGCAGTATTTTGGATAGTTACATGTACCGCAACCTGATTAACGGCGTAGGATATGTTCATAAAGGCATGCACTAATGATCATGCCTCAGCATTCCACTACTCTTTCTCATCCATTCACATCACCACGAAAAGTTATGCAATTGAAGGTCGTCTGATTGTAAGTTCTTCCACAGCAAAAGCATCCCAGGACATCACCGTCCCAATCATAATGGTTCCAATGATCGTTTGATAGGCCGATGATACTATTTGAAAAAGTTCCCACCTCGATAGGTTCGGCTCGCAATTATTCAATGAAAAGATAGACCATAGACAGAAAACTGCTTCACCATCACCAGTTCAATCTAAGACACAGTGACATAAAAATACGAAGGGAAGCATGGAAAATATGTTCACAGCGAAAAATGAGATTATATAAACCATACAGAAAGACATGGACACCAGCACATCAGGGCCTAACAAGATTCCATCCTTTTTGGGAAGGGATGGGATCGAAGTATGTTCTAAATTCATCACTTATAACTTCTGAAATATAAATAACTTCAAATCGGCATCGACACTGAGATCGAAATTTGGAACGCACCCCTGTAGGTCTCGAATCTGAAAAGAAGAGAAACTGGAACCGAACAGGTTATATGTGCATTGATTGGCTGGCTGGATCATGACTGTACTTGAGAACCGGGTTTTTCTCTTACAAATCAATTAATGATATTATATTATATTTTTGTAGCTTATAACAAATGAAGTCTCCTTAGTCGAGCAGTCTAATTGCCTACTTCAAGTTGGAGGTCTTAGGTTCATTTTTCCCAATCGTATCTCACTATTTTATTATTTTAAATAAGGTATGTAAGACCCATTCTATATTGGTTCAATCTAGGAACCGATGTAATTAGTAATGTCTCGAACCAGTGGTTCTAACTCAAAAATCAAGAATCGAACCAAACCAATTAAAGCCCGGTTGCAAGGTTTTGGAGCCAAGAATTGAAATGATTCTTTTCACATAAAACCCAAAACAAGTTGGGTAATAAAGCCGGTTCAGGCAATTCTCAGCTTGAACTAGCCGAGTTGCTCATCCCTGCGACCAAAAACCTATTGCAACTATTCATCAACTCACCCCTAGGACCAAAAATTTAGTGCAACTATTCATCAAATCAAGGCCAATTCCAAAAAAAGCGCCAATTCTAGGTCAAGACACAAATCCTATTGCGTGTAACGTAGGCTTAGCGGTTCTAGAACCATCAATGATTGGTGAACCCGCCGATCCATTTGCAACTCCTTTGGAAATATTACCCGAATGGTATTTCTTTCCTGTATTTCAAATACTTCGTACAGTACCTAATAAGTTATTGGGTGTTCTTTTAATGGTTTCAGTACCTGCGGGATTATTAACAGTACCTTTTTTGGAGAATGTTAATAAATTTCAAAATCCATTTCGTCGTCCAGTAGCGACAACTGTCTTTTTGATTGGTACTATAGTGGGAGTCTAAACTTTTTTTTTCTTGTAAAAGAGCACCAACTTTAATTTCAGGAACAAATTTGGCCCAAATTTTTTTTTATCTAGTGAGAAAGTACTAACTTTAAGTCGAGCAAAAATTCTGACCTTAGCTTTTTTTGTCTCATAAAAAATCACAAACTTTTAGTCATATCCCAAATTTGACCCTTACCATTAACTTTCTATTTGAAGTTAACCTTGTTTCGGGAAAAATTTTCTAGTCGTGAGTTTGGTGGATCCTGTCCATGGTGTCTCTCGATAAATGGTGGTCTACAACTTCATATTACAACAAAACGGGAAAGTTTGGCCAAAGAAATTCAATTTAGAGAATTTTTTACTTGCTAGTGAAGTGTAGGAGATGATGAATAGTTTCATCATTTATTCTCTAAGCTATAGCTCAAACAAGATGACAATGAGTAGTATTTTAAATCCAACCAGTAAGTGCACTTGGATTTATTGCCAAGAACAATGCATGGATTTAAGTTAAGGGAGCTAGATTTAAGATTTAAGCGAAAGTTTGTGATTTTTTTGAGATAGAAAAAGGTTTATGTCAGATTTGTCACTCGATTTAAAGTCAATGCTTTTTTACGAGACAAAAAAGAGTATGGACCATATTTGTCTCTCGACCGAACATTGGTGTTTTTTTTATATATTCCATAGCATATTATCCCTGAAATACTCATACCTATATACTCGCACACATTCAAGCAACAAATTATCATCGATACCAAAACTATGCTTTTGTGTGATTCCAAATTTTCAACATAAAAGCATCTCATATGGAAATCTAGGAAAGTGTATCAACTGGATCATACCTTGAGCTGTGGTCGAACCATTGCCACCTAGCATAGAACCGCCATCACCTTGAGCAGGGGCTGGAGGAGGAGCATGGCTAAATGTTTCAAGATATTAGCAAATCGTTCACATTGGCAGAGTACAGGCTTACTTTCTTTGGATAGTTACAACAAAGAACTTGTGTTCCCATGCAAACTGGTCCACCTCCAAAAGAATGTCACGTGCACAAAAAAGAGTACCGGGAGCAGGAGGATGACCGCGCGCAGGTGCAGGACCAGGGGCTGCAGAAAAATAATTTCGAGACAACAACAACATGGAATCAGCATATTACAAAAAGAGCGGTCACTCACATGTTAGTAGAAGTCAGTTTGACAACTCTAAAATGCAAAATGGCAAGGAAGCTCATAGGATGGCTGAGCAGGACAAGATAAAGGGAATAACATAGCTCAAGGTCAGTTCTTCTGGAACTAATAGTAGCGTGCTCTATCCTATGTTTGGTTCCTCGTTCTCTAGAGCTACTAAAGCCACATATGAGAGTGGTGACACAGCACTGTGCTTCACACGCCATCGACCTCATGTGCTCAGCCTCCAATTCCCCAAACATATGACAAAGAAACACATTCAGCTGGAGAGAACAGCCAAGGTAAAAGAAGTAACCAAAATTTTCACATATCTGCTTTTCCCAGGTATTGAATGCAGTCTCACTGTGAGATGCATGCCCAACTTGCATGGCTAATTTTTCAGGACATTAAGACGGAAAAGCGCAAACCATGAGGTGCAATGGACGAACTTCCACGGCAGTTCACATTAGAATCTAACCAAACATAATGATGGACCTAGTTATTTTTCCCTAAGCCAAATTAGTGAAAACAACAACTGCTAGAAGAAAGACAAAACCGAACCAAAATTCAACAGAACGTCAAAAGTTCCATACTTCCATCCGTCTCCTCAATCTTCTCAATGGCCAAACGAGTGGAATCAAAACCTTCACATGTACCGTAAGCTCAGAACCCTAGCAAACTGCACACAATGAAACAAGAAATTATGCGTATGAGAATGGCAAATAGCGAGAGCAGATGTTATTGCAGTGAAAAAGTGGCTTTGAGGTCTCAGATTCTTGCTTTTGGAAGCTCTCATTCCTCTACTGCAACCGAGCCTTCTTCAAGACATGGGCAACCACCGGTCAGCAAAGTGGTTTCTATCAAGAACAATGATGTTTTTCAAAAGCGATGCATTAATGGGCAGGACTTCTTAAGATGAAGGAATGACTATTGATTTTCTGACTTTCTGTTTTGCTGCGGAAATGATTTTTTGCCCTGGCTTCATAGACGTTGATTATAGTGTTACGTTCATTCTTTGGGATAAGACTGCTTAAACCTTGATCCCTGGAAGTGGGATCACTTCCTATCTCATAGGATCGTCCTGTTTCAATCTATTTATAAGACATGTAAGTTGAAAGTGATTTGAAAGATCTTTTGTGCGCAAAAGTTGATGAATAATGCATTCTATACTAATTTGAATTCATGCAATGACATCAATGATGAGTTGGAGTATGGCATTGCAAATGCGGAATCGCTTTCGTTCTTTCTCTAATCTGATAATCCGCATTTGTTTCAGATGGTTCTCAATCTCATCGGCAGTGCCTTCATGGATTCAAAATCATCTCCGTTCATTGATATGATGGATCCTGTCATAAGCTCATTTGCCTTGGCATCATTCTCATTTTTTTCCTTTTGACCTGTTCATTAGTTTCACCTGCTAGACATGTGATTTCCACAGTGGTCTGTGCTGACTTTGATTATGTATAGGCTACACCCGTGCATGAACACTAACCATCTCGTCCTTGGCTGGCCACGGCGCTGGTTCATGGCAGGGACCTTGCTCACTTATGGCCTGGACGCACCGCTAGCGACTGGATAGAGGAGGAGGAGAGCCAAGGAGAGGAGAAAATTGAGATTTTCATTTTATTCCACGTCATGTGCTGAGGCGGAGACTGCAACATGTGTCAGTTAATAAGTGGATATGAATAGAATAATGCACATCACGTCAGCTGCCGATGTGGTGGTTTGAAAGCTGTGAATTATTTCTCCTTTATATAAATCTGCTCATATTTCATGACCCGGCCATTCATTATATTTACAGATGCAAAACGTCTTTGACAGAGAGAGTAGAAAACGGCTCCTCTCTCTCTCTCTCTCTCTCTCTCTCTCTTTCTTTCTGTGGGGACTTTAGGAGGAATGGAGGTGAAGAGGTTCGCGGTGCTGCTCTGCGCCGAGGACTCGGAGTACATGAAGAAGCAGTTCGGGGGGTTTTATGGGCTTTTCAAGGGTATGCTGGCCGAGGAGGGCGAGGCCTGGGACGTGTACCGCGTGGCCGCCGGGGAGCTCCCCGACGATGGCGAGATTGGGCTCTACGACGGCTTCGTCATCACTGGCAGCTGCAGCAACGCCCACGGCGACGACGCCTGGATCTGCCAGCTGATCAACCTGCTGAAGAAGCTCGACTTCATGAAGAAGAAGGTCCTCGGCATTTGCTTCGGACACCAGGTAACCATTACAATCAACAGGAAAAATCGTTCCAGTTCTTTTTCCACATCATATGGTCATCGCGAGTCTATTCTCATGCGCTGTCCTCTCTATATGGTCTTTACCGGTTGTCTCTGCGTGAAAAAAAAGTCGATCAAGTTCGATATATAATCTTGGTTCGATTAAGAAAATGACTTGAGGAAGGCTTTGAAAACCACATGAAGATCTTTGAACCAGTAAGCGATGGTTTGAAGCGAAAATCTTCTTTTGAAAGTGCCTCTGGTTTTTGACAGCCGGTTGTCGTTTTCATTAGTATTTTGTAGTCAAGTTGAACACCCCCCTTTTTTTTTTTTTCTGGACGGTGATTATGGGGGGACGAAACTGGGAGGCGCTGAACACGAAAATAGAGAACGTCAGTATCATACCAGATGGCGACAAACTTTAGGGTACCGCGAATGCGACTGTCACGAGCGGGCTTTGGGGCTGCGAGTGGTCCCAGCCCCCATCACACGTTGATGAATTGGTGATCCACTGAATCGAACCGTACTTTCGGTTGGTGGGTCGAGCGATGAGATTACGCCGACCCGGACTGGCCTGTTCTGGGAACAAGTTCTGCTTCTTCAAATTCCCCATTTCTCCATGTATCCACAAGATGGCCAGGCATTTTCTGGGTTAAAGATGATATTGTTATTATGCAATTCTGGGATGAATATCCATAATCTTGGCAGGTAATATCTTGCAACTCGCGGGACCCGAGATTGGTACGTCTGTAATGAATCGAGCAGGGTGGTCCAGGTTTCGCTTTTCAGCCGCTCCCACTTCGTTTCACCAGCACATGTGAATATGGCTCGTATTGGCACGTGCCAGCGATGCCAGATTCGGGTACATACGGCTCAAAAACGAGTCACGAGCTGTCCCAAGTATCACCCTCGCCTAACCAGCTAATTCACTTGTCCGCAACCAAATCCACAATCAAGAAATGCTCCTAAAAGGTCACTGCCCGAAAATGGAAAATACGAGACGAACTACATCTGTTAGTCATTCCTTGGGAGCTTTAGTGAATTATTAGCCGATGATGTGGGTGAATGGTGTTTCCCTTTGTCCTGAAGAGTGACGTGGGTTACGTAGCTGGAATGCCTCATTAATCACGAAAAGCGTCAGTGGAGAAGTTGTCAAAAGAGTTCCTTATAAAAAATGGTGCTGAGCTGCCATTGGCTATTCTCAGCCTCTAATGTCTTGTCACTCTGCTTTATTTATAATACATCGCTTTGATCTTGAATCGGGTGGCTTTGTTCGTTTTGAAGTTGGACTTTTCCGCGATCTACATTTGTTAATTGCGGCGGCGACGTGTACGATGTGTTTCATTTGCAGACAATTGCTTGCTATCAGTCACTGAACCAAACATCAGGCGTGAAGCCACTCGTGTTCTGTGAGATGGACACGGATTGTTGATGGTTTAGTAGTAGTTGTCCATTTCGGGTGAATTTGAGGCTGAGCTGCTCCCCCTGTCTTGTATTTCTTAGCCTTGCCTTATTTTGTTTTCACCTCCATCTTACATAAAGAGATCGAATACTTACAAACCCAATTTAGCAGCTTGCGATTTATGTCGAATTGGAGTCGCGATCATGCATTATGTGGTTGCATTGTCAATGAAAATATCCTAGTATTGGGCACTCCTTAAATGCTGGATTATCTGGTTCAACATGTCCTCGTGATCCTCCTTTTTTGTCTGCCATCATCAGCAATTCGTGACAGGGACAGCTTATCTCGATGCTAGCATTATAAACCTAGGCCATTTGTTTCCCTCGTCATGTAATGTCAATTCAAGAATACTCTGTCCAGCTCTGTTGGAGGGAATCTCGTCTTATTTAGGTCACTTGTCGATGTTCTCGAGATAGAAAAGAGCGATTCGCACGTCTTAGATTTTTTTCTTCTCTCTGTCTCTCTTTCTCTCTCTAAGATTTGTGGTCATCGAGTTTAACCTCGGCGCCTTTCTTGATCATTGTCTCCTTGTTTTTGGTTGGACAGATACTGGGACGTGCACTGGGAGGCAAGGTTGGACGTGCCAAATCATGGGACATAGGACTGACGACCATACAACTCTCTCCATCCTCCGGGCACTTCTCATCACTTGAACTTCCTGCACAACTCTCTGTGATTCAATGCCACCGAGATGAGGTACAACACCTTATAACCTAAGAAAAGAGAAGAAAAAAATTAAAATTGATAGCACAATGTTATTTCGTTTCTTCAATTAAAGAGAAAAAATTGAGGACAGACTTTGAATTTGGGACATATAAATAGCTGAAGGAACTGCCAGCAACAGCAGAGGTGATAGCTACGTCAGACAAAACGGGAATCGAGATGTTTAGGTATGGGGATCATATCATGGGCATTCAAGGCCACCCTGAGTACACCCGCAACATTCTTCTCCACCTCATCGACCGTATCCTCCTTCGCGGCCTCATCACCGTAGGTTTCGCATCCCATTTCGTCTTGTGTGTTTTAGTACCGGAAAATATCAAGTTAGAAGTTGATGATTTTCTCATTATTCCTCTGTAGGAATCATATGCTGATGAACTGAAGGTTAATATGGGGGCATGGGAACCGGACAGGGAAGCATGGAAGAGACTGTGCATCAGCTTTCTCAAGGGTGGTTTCTTGCAATGATTTCTCTCGATTGCCAAAAATAAATTATGAGAGAGAAGAAGGGTATTAGAGCTTTGACGAGTTGTGAACACGTCGGGGGTATCCTACGTTGCTTGCCGAAGCGGCGAATGGAAGGAGGGCAAAAATTCCATCTGATAGTCCTTGAGAGGAGAGACGAAGCAAAAGTGTTCAAATGTCAACGATGGGAGAATAAAAATAACATGCGTGGAGAGGAGGCTTAGAAATAGTTCGTGTTCGGCAAGCATGCGTGCGTTTTCAAGTAGTTGACTAAGACCCACCAATGTCAATTTGATGAGAAGGCCTTCTTGGTTGCATAAAAATTTCCCACATGGCATCTCGAATCGGACCTCTGTCCACCTTTGACATCCAAACGTTTACCACTTCAACGCCGTTTGTTTTGCTTCCTGAACGACTTTTCCTTGGATCGGAAGATTTCTAGCAGTTTGGCAGGTCAAATTAGATCGACCATTACATTTTTCTCGCCCATTTTCTTCTCTTGCAAAATGCTTTCGCCAGTCCGTGAATTGGTGCCCACTTATTCTTTGAGATGTGCGCATAAATTCATCAAATATATAAAAAAATACCGATGAAGAAAAATCATAAGGTTTTTGTTAACAAGTGCAATGGCGATATTTCCACTTACCGATGCCAAGGAACAAAAATAGCTTTCATAAAATTTTATATTTTTTCAAGAAATGTCCAAAAAACACTATTTTTTTCTCCTTTTTTGCCACAAGTCCTGTAGCACACTACTAAGTTATGACTAAACTAGAAGTATAGAATACACTCGTTAAAAGTTAAGGGAGGCATAGTTAAGAAGGGCAATGCCACTCGTAAAACTCTCTCATCGGGTGCATGCTCTGGCATGATTAAGAGAATATGACCTGAACGAGCAATTTTGAATAAGCATGCCTCTAAAACCAAACACTTCGCCTAATTATGTTTAGCAACTCTCCCTAAAGTGCTCCTTTTAACCCACACTATTAGCTTTAAGGAGATCTCAGGTCGCATCTAATGAGAGTTACAAGTCCCAACTATCTGAAGTTCAAGTGCATGTGCCTATTCTTAATTAAGTGCTATTGATAGTGATGAGTGACAGAAAGATAATTTCAGACAACTTCATCTTTTCTAACTGATTAGTGTTTCACCCCTGGCAAGGCTCAACCTTGCCATCCAAAGAGATTAGTGCCGTAGCATCTAAATTATCTTTTGGCAGACCCTTCCATGCAAAAGAGACGGTGTCTCCAGAGCGGTATTTCTGGATAGTTACATGCACCGCAACCTGATTGATAGTGTAGATATGTTCATAAAGGCACGCACTGAAGATCATGCCTTAGCATTCAACTTCCCTTTGTCAATCATCCATATCACCACAAAAAATTATGCAATAGAAGGTCATCAGATTGTTAATTTTCCACAGCAAAAGCATCCCAAGACATCACTATCCCAATCATAAGCTGTTCCAACGATGGTTTAACAGGCCAATGATACTTTAAAAAAGTTCCCACCTTGATAGGTTTGACTCGGGATTATTCAATGTAAACGATAACCATAGACAGAATACTGCTTCACCATCACCAGTTCAATCTCAGACTCAGGGACATAAAATAAGAATATTCAAATGAACTTTGCTTATCATGGTAATGGATGGCAGAGATGAGTTAAGCTCCCAGCATAGAACCATTGTTCTTCCTGCACTCTGCCAACATATCCATGTAGAACTGGCACTTGCTAATGTCACTCCCGAAGTTGTTAACGCACTGCCAAATACAAAAGGAAACATGAAATGAACTGTCAAAAGTTGAAAATATGTTCACAATGAAATATGAGAATATATAAACCATAAAGAAAGACAATGACAGCATCACATCAGGTCCTAACAAGATACCATTTTTTGGGGAAGGGATGGGATCAAATTATGTTATAAATTTATCAGTTATAACTACTAAAATATCCATAACCTCAAATCAGCATCAACAATACGCACTGTATGGATCTTGGATCCCGGAAAAAAGAAAATGGGAATCAAACCAGTTATACATGCACCGGCCTGGCCAGATCATGATTCTGCTCAGGAACCGGGTTTATCTCTTATAAATCAAGCAATTGATATTATAAACTATTTGTGTAGCTTATGACAAATAAAGTCTTGCTAGTTGAGCGGTCTTCTTGCCTACTTCTAGCTGGAGGTCTCAGGTTCTTCCCAGTTGCATCTCACTATTTTATTATTTTACATAAGGGATGTAAGAGCTGTTATACAATGGTTCGACCACCTAGTTGGTTCTGGGTCGAACCAATGGCTCTAACATATAAATAAGGAACTGAACTGATAATCAAACTGATTCTTCCCAGATAAAACCCGAAAGAAGTTGGGGTAAGGGCGTTTAGGGCCCATTCCCAGTTTGAACTGGCCGAGTCACTCACCCCTTGGATTGAAAACCTAGTGCAGCTATTCATCAAATCATCCATACTTCCAATTCTCCGAGTGTGTAATTGTGCAGGATCCTATGCCATCATTATGTTCCCAATACTATAAACTATTTTTTCATCCAATCAAGTCCAAGTCCTATAACTATTAATGAGGCAATTCAAAGGAAGAGAAACCCATACATCTTGGAAGGCCTTGGAGTGAATGCTGCACGCATCAGCACCACCAACGCTGTTTGCAGTGGCTTCAGGGGCAGCAGCTGCCACTGTCTCATGTTGAATAGTGCGAGGACCAAGCACAGAATCTACAGCCCTGTGAGCCACCGCACTTCCAGTGCCAAAGCCATACCTATGGTACAATCAGAGCAAGATCTCAGAGTCTTGAAGCAGAAGATCACTGAAAGGACATATCTCATATGGACATCTAGAAACAGGTGTACCATTGGATCATACCTTGAGCTATGGTCGAACCAATGCCACTTAGCATAGAACCGCCACCACCTTGAGCAGGGGCTGGAGGAGGAGCACGGTTAACTGTTTCAAGATATAAACAAATCATTCACATTAGCAGAGCGAAGGTATTACTTTCTCTAAAAAGTTAGATCATAGAACTTGTGTTCCAAGAATGTCATATGCACAAAAGAGTACCTGGTGCAGGAGGAGGACTGCGTGCAGGTGCAGGACGAGGGGCTGCACGGGGAGCAGATCTTCCTGCAAAAAAAGAATTTTTAGTCACTCGTATGTATATAGAAGTCAGTTTGAAAACTCTAATATATAAAAAGGGGATAACATAGCTCAAGATCAGTTCTTCTAGCACTATGCTATGTTTGCTTCATCATTGTCTAGAGCTACTGAAGCCACATATGAGAGTGGTAACGTGCAACTATCCTTCAAACGCCATCAACCTCATGCACTCATCCTACAATTCCCCAATCATATGATAGCAGGAGAGAAGTAAAAGAAGTAACCCACAATTTCTTGCTTTTCCCAGGCTCTATTCACTGGGACAACAAATGTTGAGGGCAGTCTCCCTATGAAATGCATGCCCAAGTTGCATAGCTAAAATTTTCAGCAACTTAGATGGAATAGAACAAACTTTGGGGGTGAAATGGATGAACTTCCACGGCAGTTCGTATCAGAATCCAACCAAGACATAACGGTGAACCTAGTTACCTATCCCTAAGCCAAATTAGCGAAGGCAACGACATCTATTACAAGAAAGCCAAAACCAAACCCAGATTCGACAGACCACTCCCATTTTCTGGGAGACAGGAAAAATGAAAAACCTCGCACCGGTAAACTCAAAGCATCTATACACAGAACATCAAAAGTTCCAAACTTTCATCCGTCTCCTCCATCTTCTCAACAAACAAACGAACGGAATCGAAACCTACACATGCACCGTAAGCTCGGAACCCTAGCGAACCGCACACCACGAAACACGAAATCGCACGAACAAGAACCGCACGTCATATCTAAGAAGAGACGACCCAAGACTCGGAGGAGCAGAAAGAGGAGAAGGAATCACCTCCGGAGCGGCGAGGCATGGCGGTCGGAGGGGTTGAGGAGGAGGAGGCGGCGGCGGCGGATGGAGAAGGAGAGAGGGTTTTTCCCTGGTTTGACCAGATAAAAGAGGAATGGATCGAGAGAGCAAGCAATGCGTAGACGCGGCTGCATATGATCCTCGCATCGTCCTTTATATAAAGGGGAGAATATTGGCATAATCAAAAAATTGATGCTTTTGGGCCTGCTTTCGTGGACCCATCCAGAATGATCTCGACTTGTTTGGGCCCCACCGAGTTAATCTCGTTTCTTCCTTTCACTCGACCTGCGATATAATTTCTGAACTCTTAATTTTTTTAATATAACCCTTAGATTTTACTCAATATACAATATGATCTAAATTCAGAAATGACGTTTAAAATTTTTATTATAACAAAAAATTATGAATCATGTTAAATAAATTAAAAATTCAGTAAGTATCTATGTTGTTATTATTATCCTTTTTTTATTTCAATAAATTTGAATCCAAAACCAAAGCTTATTTGTTGAAGAGGAAAATCTCTACATTCATCTTTAATGCCGTCCTTATCGATCAAACTTACAAAGAGAGCACACGTTGTCTGTATTTTGCTGTGACGATTCATGAATTAATCGCACGTCATTGTATGAACATTACATTTCTTTTTTCCCTTATTAGCAAAATAGCTAATAATTAGAAGATGGGTAGGCGAGGGAATATATACATATTATATACCATCAAATCATGAATAGAGGCTGATGATTAAAAAAGCCCTTTTCATCATCAACCGACCCAACCAAGAGATAGGTAGATAAATTAATACGAATATTCCCTTTCATTTTCGAAATGCGTTTGCTTGGGAAACAAGTCCAAAAGATCGCGGTAACTCCGGGAAAAAAAAAAAAACCACCTTCAAAAAAATCCTGCGAAACCTAAAAAGCGCCCGTGGACAGAACGAGTCCCCAAAAAGGAAAAAAAAGAAAAAAGAAGTTAGTGGGAATCTTCAAATTTCAATTCTTCCCGGATCTCCCTACCCATCGAGAACTCAACTCGGCGTAAACTCAGCGTTAGCTCTGTGTCCTCGCGCGCCGCTCCTTCGTAGTAGGAAGAGTAGACCCACCGAGTCGGGTCCGAGTCGCGTAGAGGCTAGCCATCATCAAGCCCTAAAAGCTCCCTCAATCACAGATTCAAACCTCTTTCTAATCACAACCAGTGGTAGCCTCTCTTCCTCTCGCCACCGGCGCTGTGCCCCAAACCCTTGCTCCCTCCCCATCCGCCATCCGCCATCGCCGATCTGCCCCTTCCCCCCTCGCGCCCCCTCCATGGCGGAAGAACCGTCGTCGCCGTCGCCCTCCTTGTCGGCGCAGGCGGCGTCGGCGTCGTCGGCGGCGCCGCTCGGCCACTCCGTGATCCCCATAGTCAACAAGCTCCAGGACATCTTCGCCCAGCTTGGGAGCCAGTCCACCATCGAGCTCCCCCAGGTCGCCGTCGTTGGCAGCCAGAGCAGCGGCAAGTCCAGCGTCCTCGAGTCCCTCGTCGGCCGCGACTTCCTGCCCCGTGGCAACGAAATCTGCACCCGCCGCCCCCTTGTGCTCCAGCTCCTCCAGACCAAGCGGAAGCCCGACGGGACCGAGGAGGAGTACGGCGAGTTCCTGCACTTGCCTGGGAAGCGGTTCTATGACTTCTCCGAGATTCGGAGAGAGATTCAGGTGATCCCCCCTGCGGTTTTGACTTTCTTTAGATTTCGGAAGAGTTGGAGAGCTCCGCTCATTCGGCGACATGGAAAATAATTAATATTGGGGATTGTTCCGGTAGGATTTTGACATGGTAGAATTACGGCAAGGTTTGGATGTTTTATTTGAACATTCGCTTCAAGTTTCATGTTGTTTTCCGTTGTTCGTCTGAGTTTTGACTGGACGTCACTCTTATCCAGTCTTTTGATTATCCCCTACATTACAGGCCGAGACAGAGAGGGAAGCGGGTGGAAATAAGGGTGTCTCGGACAAGCAGATTCGACTTAAGATATTTTCCCCTAATGTTCTAGATATTACACTAGTTGATTTGCCGGGGTTGACAAAAGTTCCCGTGGGTGATCAGCCCTCTGATATAGAGGCACGCATTAGAACAATGATAATGTCTTACATCAAAGTTCAGAGCTGTTTGATACTGGCAGTCACACCGGCAAACTCCGATCTAGCAAATTCTGATGCTCTGCAGATGGCTGGAATGGCTGATCCTGATGGTACATTTTATTATACACATCATCCAATGCAATTCCTTTTTATTTGGGGGGTTAAGTCTAACCTATAATCCTTGCTTGCCCAGGGCATCGGACAATTGGTGTCATCACTAAGGTGTGGCATTTGATCTATCAATGAAAGATCTGCAAATCATCTAAAATTCTCTCTGTTATATGCTTTTACATTTTTTTTCTGTCTGTTTTCTTCTGTGGCTTCAGTTAGACATTATGGACAGAGGTACAGACGCACGTAATCTGTTGCTTGGAAAAGTGATCCCCCTGCGACTAGGTTATGTGGGTGTTGTGAATCGCAGCCAAGAGGTATTTGATAGCATGAAAGACATGATAAAGGCCATATTTTATTACCTTGAACAATGATTTTGAAGCTAAGAGGAGCATCGAACTTTTTTTTTTTTTAATTATTTACTTTTCTGAGCTTTTCAATGATATCACTGTGAGCACACAGGATTTATTTTCATTACTAGAAGTTTGCTGTCAGCTTTATAATGGCATCATGACTGTGTTTTTGTGCCATATTTTTTGGCTTATAATTTGTGTCCGACTAATTTGGCTGTTGAACATTGACCTTTTACAGGACATCATGCTTAATCGGAGTATCAAGGATGCACTAGTGGCAGAAGAAAATTTCTTCCGTAGTCGTCCTGTAGGAATATATGAACTCTTACCTATCAAAATTTACATATTTGTCGGAGATTTTGAGGATTTTTTTATCCTTTTCTTGGTATCCTATGCAGGTATACAATGGCCTCGCTGATCGCTGTGGTGTTCCTCAGTTGGCAAAGAAGTTGAATCAGGTAAGGAAGATTTCATTTAAGTAGGGTAAATTTAATATCAAATGCATTATTTTTAATCCATATCTTTAATGCTGTGCTCCTTTGTGCATCAAAGTTGTCTAACATGCCATAACTTAAGATACCTTGCATATATCATGTAATATAGGTATAGTTCGCTTGATTAGTCATGGCTAATAATAAATTTTAGAGTTTCTTATTAATCAATTGAGGGAGAAACGGTAGCAATGTCAAGGTAAGAGGTGTCGTGTATTGAATGTAGTTGACACTCCTCACTTAGTACTGGTTCTTTTTGGTTTTAGCTTGTCTTTCTTTTTGTCTCTATTCTTTATATATTGCTATTGCACTAGAACATTTACTCTTTTAACAATTACATATATTATTTATAGAAGAATAAAATTCATCTGATGGAGTTGATGATACGTAACCTAAATATTCTGTTTGCATTACCTAATATAAGTTTGAGATTCTTAGATAAACTTGGATATCGATGAATTTCAGATTCAAAGATAGATTTGGATAGCCAAATAATGCTTCTAAGAGGCTCTTGCTTTCCTCTGAAAAGGCTTCTTCAGAAGATAAAGGCTTTAGTCATTTTCCCCTTTGGGTTCTGGGCTATGGAAAAAAATGGAATTGACTAGAGCTATGAAGTTGAGATGTGTTCAGAATTTGTATTGTTAGAATATCTGATATGCTGTCTCAACTTATTTGCAGATACTAGTACAACATATCAAGGCAGTGCTTCCAGGGCTAAAGTCTCGCATCAGCACTGCACTGGTTTCTGTTGCAAAGGAGCATGCTAGCTATGGAGAACTAACCGAATCAAAGGTGTGGTTTTCGTACTTTTATTTTGAAGGAGAACTGGCTATTAGTTTTCTCTAAGACAACAGGAACTTTGTAGGCTGAGCAATTGATTTATGTGTGCTGTAGTCTTGGTATATTTGAGTTTCGGATTAATTTTCACCATTGCCACTTTTTCCGATTTCTTTTCTGCTGGATAGGCCGGTCAGGGAGCCTTGCTACTGAACATTCTGTCCAAATACTCTGATGGTAACGTTTACTTGATGTTTTTGGTTTCACTACATATTTGTTTCATTTTGCTGGATTGGCTTCTTATCTCACTGATAATTCCCAAACATTGTTTAAAACAGCATTTTCTTCAATGGTCGAGGGAAAGAATGAAGAAATGTCTACATCTGAGCTGTCTGGTGGAGCACGCATACATTATATTTTTCAATCAATTTTTGTCAAAAGTTTAGAGGTGTGTATACCGGCTTAAACTTTTGGAGAAAGACTTGCAATTTATGTAGCATTTGAACCGCTTCCTTGGCTCATGACTGGTTAAGTTTAATGCCTGAGTCTGAGCGTGGCTTTGCTTGCTTGTTTCTTTTGCAATTGACATCTCTCCTGCCATATTTGTGCTGTCTTTATGTTGTTTTATTTGATCCTTTCCTTGTAATATGTTATTTGTCACCAAGTCCTAGAGGCAGGCAGATGATTAGCATGACTACAATCTCATTTTGTGGTTGTGGAATAATGACACTTTATTGTCTCATATGGTACTTGGCTTTTTTGCCTTGCGACCCAGTAGCCATGAGACATTGTCAAGTTTTATTGTAAAGTTTGAGATGCCTTTTTCATATGTAATGCTGCAACGGAGCAGATCTTGTTACTATCCATATCAATACACTTTTTGGAGTGTTATTGATCTGTTTCATTGTGAAAGCTTTCCTGTCTTATGGACTTAGTCTTAAGCAATGGTTATTATGAGCTCTTCAGATGAGACGCAATTCCATTGTTTTGTTAATTTTTTGGGGAACTGATCTATGTTGCCTGTGGATTAGCCTTTGGTTCATTGCTTCAAGGAGGTTGATGGAGATGTAGTTTTATTTGTCTTTTGAGAAATGATAAATTATAAATTCTGTACTCATTTTAAAATAACATTCAGGTTCTTTCGTGGGGTTGATTTTCATCTAGCAGCGTAGATGATTGGCTGACATTCTTCCTTCTATTGACTTGTTCAATGTTTTTGTTAATATGTTTTATAGGAAGTGGATCCATGTGAGGACTTGACTGATGACGATATTCGAACTGCAATTCAGAATGCAACGGGTCCTAAATCAGCATTATTTGTGCCAGAAGTAGGTGTATGGATCTTCTTTTCCTTCTGAATGTTTCTTATCAACTATGGGATGATCGCGTGGTATTGCCCTTGTGATAAAATGTGCTATGGTTAATTTGATTAGTTTCTTGTAGGTACCTTTTGAAGTTCTCATTCGAAGGCAAATAGCTCGATTGTTAGATCCAAGTATTCAATGTGCCAGGTTCATATATGATGAATTAATAAAGGTTTGTATATATGAGATCTCCATATTGCATACTATGAATTATTTTGTTCAGTCCACTAATTTTCAAGTTCTTTCTTCAGATTAGCCATCGTTGTCTTGTGAATGAATTGCAACGCTTTCCGGTTTTGCGAAAGCGTATGGATGAAGTAATAGGGAACTTTTTGCGGGAAGGTCTTGATCCATCCGAGACTATGATAGGTCACATTATTGAGATGGAGGTACACCGATCTCTTTATTTTTAGGTTTGGATTGTCTGGTATTAGAAAAGTAGTTTTATCATGTAATCTTTCTTTCATTATCAAGCATTACCCATGACATGTCTTGGAGGACGGCAGATACAGTTGCAGATGCAAGTTTGGCATAGCGAGAGAGAGATATCTTTCTCTGGCGTATATCGGTAGCATTGATAAGATGCCCTTTGCTCTCCTCAATTAGAAAGTCCAGACTCTTTGGGCACTTGATGATGCGATTATTAGTGTGCTGTCATTTTTATTTTATGTTTCCATGCAAATTATTTTTGTGCTGTACTGGCAGTATTGTTCCAAAATCATTATTCTTTTGGTTTTCCTAGACTTTTCCACTGTGTTGGCCTTACTATGATCATTGGTCAGGATTGTTGTTTTTTTTACACTTCAGTTTATTTTTTTCATTTTAATATTGACATAAGCTAATCCAACTTAACAGATGGACTACATAAATACTTCACACCCAAATTTTGTTGGTGGGAGCAAAGCTGTTGAGCTAGCAATGCAGCAGATCAAGTCCTCTAGGGTTTCTTTACCTCTTTCCCGGCAGAAGGTAATTCATTGATTCTCTTCTGTATTTTTGCAATGGTGTAACCTCCATGTTTAGGAACATCCATACCCTTGTCTTTGTTGATCAGGATGGTATAGAAACTGATAAGGCACCGACATCTGAGAGGAGTGTGAAATCTAGAGGCATTCTTGCCAGACAAGTCAATGGAATTGTACCTGATCAGGTTTGTAGATTTGAGTTTCTCCTGCTTGCATTAATTTTTCTTAGTTAAACTAGGGGAGAAGAAACTTCATCTCCTTTTTGTTGTTGTTATGGATGTTCTGGTGAGGATTTAAGACTTTTATTTTATTTTACTTTTTTAATGAAAGATCACTTTTCTTTTTGTTTAATTGAGGTACTTTCTGTTTGTCTGAATGAGTATGTAGGGTGTCCGGCCCAGTGCGGATGCTGAGAAAGTGGCTCCTTCTGGTAAGTCGCCCTTGAAGCTACAATGGATATAATTGAGAAATAGTATGTTGAATATCTAAAGCAATTGTGCAAGTTATGTTGTATCTTGGTTTTTCCTTATACTTTCTTTCATGTGTATATTCTTTTGTGGTTTTACTTTTTGCTCTTGCTTTGCTGAGGTGGAAGAGGGCTGAGCTAGTCCTGTGGAGTGCTTATAGAGATGCTAAAATATGTTACCTTATAATGTTTATATTTGTAAAATCTAACTATGATTATGATTGTTAGGAAACTCAGGTGGTTCTAGTTGGGGTATTTCTTCGATATTTGGTGGCAGTGATAGCCGTACATCTGCTAAAGAGATTTCAACAAACAAGGCATATAATGAGCCTGCGCACAACATGGAGCTGGCCGTGTCTATGATTCATTTGAGAGAGGTACGCAATTCTCGTTGTGGTCTATGTGCATCATCCAAATCCTTCTGGTAGTATTCAATTGCTTAATACAGTGGTAAGATTCTTGAATAGAGTCATTCAATGCCTGCTTGTTTGCTTCAGCCCCCAACTGTTTTGAGGCCGTCTGAAAGCCATTCAGAGCAGGAGGCTATTGAAATTGCAGTGACAAAACTGCTGCTTAGATCATACTATGACATTGTAAGGAAGAATATTGAGGATTCTATTCCGAAAGCAATTATGCATTTCCTGGTGAGTTTTTGAGATATACATGTTTATTCCACCTTTCTATGTCCTCGTACCTAAAAGAATGTATTAGTTGCTCTCAAGGGTTTTTACAATTGGGTTTTGAATGACATGAGAAATTTTTATGTGAATGCTTAGGCATGTTAAATGATCGGTGTAAACTTTTTTCGTTGTCCCTTGATTAAATGCAATTTGCTTTTTCTCATCCAGTATTTGAAATTGCTTTCCTTTTTGTCATGCGTCTATTCAGTTGGAAGCTTGAACTGGATGATCAAATGAAAGTCAGTTTGGCCAATTGAGTATTTGGACTGGAATTAGATAAAATGTTTAGCTTTGTCATGACTGTGAACCACTTTCCTGTGAGGCACTTATCTGTGAGTCTGTCACTCTTGTATGCTGCCTGCTATTGTGCCTTTTTGTAGCTCAAGGCAATCATATTAGTCATCTATTATGCCACATTGCCTTGTCATTATTAGGGTAACTGATGACCAATTTTGGCTCTTTATTAACCTTTAATGTTGTCTCTGAACCGATACTTTCCAGCATCGATTGTAATTCAAAACCATAAAAGATGAGCTGATATGGACTTCACGTTTGTTTACTCTGTCTCTCTCTGACAGGTGAATCATACGAAACGTGAGCTGCACAATGTTTTTATCAAAAAGCTTTACAGGTAGGTCAATATTCACTTTCATTGTCAAATTTTCTAAGTTCAATTTCCGCCGTTGCTATTTATTTTTTGGTTATCCTGTTAGTTTTCCGTCTTTTGAGTGCTAATTCTGCAAGTATTGGTTGTGAACAGAGAAAACCTGTTTGAAGAGATGTTACAAGAACCTGATGAAATAGCAATGAAGAGAAAGCGCACTCGAGAAACTCTCCGAGTTCTCCAGCAAGCTTTCCGGGTGAGTTTTTCTGAACTTCTTGTCACTGAAGGCTTAGAAAGAGAAGAAAGAAAATAATAGAAGTGAAGATTCTCGTTTAGAGATCCCTAATATTGTGCATGCTCAGTGGGAGAGACAAAGGCTCCCTTGCATGACATATCTAAAATTTTAGCTCACTGACTAATTTTTTGCATCTTCTGCTGTAGACATTGGATGAATTGCCATTGGAAGCTGAAACGGTCGAGAAAGGTTACAGTTTGGGTGCTGATCGAACTGGGTTACCGAGGATTCATGGGTTATCAACTTCATCGATGTACATGACAAGTGGCAGTTTTTCTGGTGATTCTTTTGGGGCTTCGCCGAACCATACAAAAAGTCGAAAGTCATCCCACTCTGGAGAGCTGCAGCCACCCCTTTATGCTAATGCAGATTCTAATGGGAGTGGACGCCCTCACATTCCCAGTCTTTATCCAACGCTCGACATGTGAAAATATAGGGTTATTATCTCACGTCCAAGGCTGCATGGTTTTGCTTTCTATGTCATTGTCGCACAAGAGCTTTTCAACTCTGGGGCTGGCTGAAATGGTAACCCGTATTTCCTCAGTGCGCAGGCACGAGTCATGAATGGGGGCGCATATCTTCTATTGATCTACAAAAGTAGCATTATAGTTGCATTTTATTTGGAAGCTCCTAAAATTAGTAATAGGGAGCTAATGATTCTTTTCTTGTTTCGTTTTCTGGAAAGCAGCTTCTTTTAATATGTAATTTTGGTGGAGAAAATCTCATTCTGAGATTGATGGAGGAATCTTTACTGAGGTGCTCTTTGATAATCGGCAGGCAATGGGACCAGAAAAACCACCAGCACTGTCTCATGATCGTTGAGAGATTCTCTCAAGTTTATATTATTTTCCTTTATACTAGCTGAGGTACCGATATGATCTATTAGGAATGGCATATCTGCATTTTTCGTAGATTTGTTTGAGATTTTGGGGTTTGCTCATGCACAACTGTGATCTGGGTTGTGCAGAATTCAATGTACTGAATAAATAAGATGCTAAATGCCAATGTACAGCTCATTTGATGCTTGAAATTTCTTGTGATTGGAAAAATATAGGGTGGTTTGTTTCAATATTCCACTACAGTTGATCATGATGTGCCCTCTGACGGGAGATGCTTTTGAGATATTCGTCTCTTCTTCATTGCGGATCACTTAGACGTTTTTGAGAAATCGTGTAGTTCTAAGGATTCTCATGGTCGTTCGCTCTTATTAGCTAAATAGACCACTTTCAAGGACCATTATAGGGGCACTTGACCAACTTTCTTTACGGTTTACAAAGGTCTGTCATATTTCATGCTTGCCTGTGTTACGTTCTGTCTTTCGTCATTTCATTTCCAAGGGCTTGACTTATGGGTTCGTTCACGAGGCATACATTGCCGATAAACGGCTGGAAAGAATCGTAACTGTATTACAACATGAGATTTTCTTTTCTGAATTCAAATATAAATTAAGTCTTATATTGATTGCAATATTCTATACGAAGAGTAAGATTGTCAAAGATTTCAACCATATTACTAAGAAATCATTCAGCATTTGTTCTGCAAAAAAATAAAAGAAATTATACTGAATGAAATATATATTTATACATATATATGTTATTATGTATTAAATATTAGTTAAATTTTATCAAACCTCCACTTTACATAATAACTAATAAAATATTTAAATATTAAATTGCATATATATATATATTTTAGGTTTTTAAAACGGTTGGTGGTGACCCATAAAATCTTATATTGTATCAAAGTATGAGCTTTTGAGTTCAAATTTTTCTGGTCTCTTTTTTATTTTTTAAATATGTCTATGCTTAGTATTGAGCAAAAAACCAAACTATTTAAATATAAAATAATATATGCTCCCTTCTTTCATTTAAGTCAACCAATCCACTTCTATTTAAATATAAAATAATATATGCTCCCTTCTTTCATTTAAGTCAACCAATCCACTTCTAAATCAATAGAATGTATTGTAAATCAACTTACACCGGCTCCAACAGATAACACTAAAGTACTGAAGTACGATAGTCTTTAATAATCTAAATCATGCACTAATGGCAAAGCATATTTTCCTAATTTCACCATTAGTACCCATCTTCACACGATGTTACTCATCTTCACCGTTGATCTAGCAACCTCTCTATTGAAGTCTGACTGAGTCGGGCCTTTACCGCTTAGGGAGCTCTGAACAAAACTTCTTGTGGAGGCATCGGACTCCATGAGAAGTCCCCTTCCACTCCTCAAGTTCACGAAGGACACATCGAATTGATTTGGGCCATCTTGCCAATCGCGGGCGAGACCTCGCTTGCCTAGAGGCTGGCGAGCTCCAACGAGTCTCATTAGTGATGGTGGCTAAGAAAAAGAAAAGAAGAAAAAATAATAAAAAATGAAAAGGAAATATAAAAGAAAAAAATAATTAAAAGTTTGAAAAAAATGTCCACATCAACTTGTAAAATTAAGCACTTTTTTTGTGCTTCTCTTTTTACTCTCCATTTGATATTTTGTGCATGTTCCCCGGTTTATTATGCCTAGAAGGGGCCTCCTGCTGAATTCGGTTCAATTCCAAAAAGATGTCATGTTTTATTCTCGAAGAAAAATAGATCAATCTTGATACTATAAACTAAATCAAATTAAGCGTTTTACTGGCATGGTAATGTCGTTTGGCCTACGATTGCATATGGATAGCCACGTAGCTCTTGCCGTGATTTCCTAATGGCGGCAACCTCCGTTGGATGGAGATCGCTAATGTTAGCGAGTGAATCGTGTTATAGATGTGTCACACCCTTATAATGGTGGAATTCATGGAAAATTCAGATAATGACTTTTTTTATGAAAAATCGATCCCATTTCAAAGATATTAGATTGCAAGTTTCCCTTTGATACAATAATCAAGTATATTGGACAACAAATGGAAAATCATTAATTATCAATTTTGGTCAATAACAATTTTAGGAAAAAAAGGCCAACTATCGCACAATAATATTAAAATAATATCATAATAACAACGAGATAAGAGATATTTCAATGTAGAAAATTATCCTATTTCTCCTCATCTTTATATTCAATTTTAGTTAGCTAACTATAAATAAGACTGTTGATGGTGTTATGTATGTCTTCATTTACATTTTCTTTATCTATCCAAATACACTATACAAAGTGAACATGGAAGCACAAAATTCATGTGATTAGTGCTAATCCTAAAAGACAAAACAATTTTATTGAAATTGGGTGACTAAGCCATATTGCATTCTCAAAATATATGATGGTTTGAGAAATAAAGATCATTCCATGCAAAGTCCCTGTAAGAGAAAGGGAGAGATTACTAATCTTTCATTTTGAATGGCATCGGAAAAACAATCTTGAAGAAATGTGGAGTCTCATATTCAAAATATCCCATTCCCACCATTTCTTCATAATCCGTTAGGAGTTCACGTCCGTGTATGTGTTTGAAAGAAAGGGTCTGGTGAGTTATAATGTATGATGAAGATGTTTTGTATCCTTAGTTTAAATTTCGTCATTTTCCAAAAGAAGGAAAAAGAGGTCGAACTTGTGAGTCAATTGAATGCTTCAACAATCGAACTTCATTACTTCTACTCTGCATTTTGTAGGATCTGGGGAAGACTCTCCGCCCATTGTCAATCTTGTATTGTGGTCACGGACTTGACTAGAAACCAAGGTGGTGTCAAGTAGGTGTGTAAACGGTTCGATTTTTCATTTTTTTGAAAAACCGAACTGATAAGGGATAATATCAAACCGAACCAAAACTATCCCGAATCGAAAATGCGGTTCGGTTCGGTTTGGTTCGAGATAATTTTTCGGTTTCTCTATTTTTACTTTATTTATTGGGACATAAACAAAGAAGAGATGATGATAAAGATAGATTGTTTACTTTTAATTAAGAATTCCGGTTTGGTTCGGTTAATCGAACGAACCGAACCAAAAAGTTAATGGTTATTTTTCGGTTAACCGAACCAAAACGCATAAAATTTCGGTTCGGTTCGGTTTTCTATTTCGATTCGGTTTTCGGTTTGGTTCTTGACACCCCTAATACAAACAATACACTGTAATAATCTTTAGATTATTAAAGATTATCCTACTTTAGCATTTCGGTGTTATCAGTTGGAGTTGGCGTAAGCTGATTCATGGTGCGTTCTATTGATTTAGAAGCTGATAGGCTTAACTTAAACAAAGAAGGGACCATGTAGTATTTTATATCTAAATAAAATTGATGGCAATCGTCTCCAAAATGAACATCTTATTCTTCTGTACTTCATTTTGTTGGCCAAATATGTATTTAATTATTAGGATCACTATTGTTGAGAAATTTTCCATGAAAACTTCCATCAGATTTGAAATTTGTGACAGTGACGTGTGATTCACGTGGTTTTCCATACAACTCACGTGCCATATCCGTGCAGCTCACGTGCAATATCCGTGCATCTTGCGTAGTTGTTCTGATAACATCTAAGAGCCATGAGTAAAGAATCCTCAAGCAACCTCCATTGATTAAGGAAGTTTGAGGCAAAAAAATGATTATCTAAAGATGGAATATCGTAACATAAATAAAAAGAAATATTTTTGAATGTTTTGTATTTGATCATATCCTAACATCATTAATCAGAAAAATTTAATTTCTTGTCATTATCTACCCGGAATCACGGGCTGCTAAAGCGAGGATGTCCGCACACAAAACAACGCTAGGACATGTGGCTTTAAGCTGGGATTTAAACAATAGTGATCCTAATAATTAAATACATGGTTGGCTAACAAAACAATGTATAGAATAACAAGAGGGAAAATAAAGACAAATTAAGTCATCAAAACTTGGATATATTGAATTATTTTTTAACAACTAAAGTTTATTCATTTTTTTTATCAATTGTATCAGAACTGTGTCGAATTATTTTACTCAATTTTAATTTTCTATGTGGAGGCATTATGATAATATAAAGAGTTTTTATTAAAAAAATTAATGAACCCAAGTCGAGCACAAGATATGTCATTAATTTTGTGCCACCTAGCAGAATGCTTTTTAGAGTCGCGAATGTAGAATGACAAGAAATTAAATTTTGCGGATTAATGATGTTAGGATATGATCAAATACAAAACATTCAAAAATATTTCTTTTTTTTTATGTTACGATATTCCATCTTTAGATAATCATTTTTTGCCTCAAATTTCGTTAATCAATGGAGGTTGGATTCTTTACTCATGGCTCTTAGATGTTATCGGAACAACTACGCGAGATGCACGGATATTGCACGTAAGTTGCACGGACATGGCACATGAGTTGTATGGAAATCCACATAATCACACGTCACTGTCACAAATTTCAAATCTGATGGAAGTTTTCATGGAAAATTTCTCAACAATAGTGATCCTAATAATTAAATACATATTTGGCCAACAAAATGAAGTACAGAAGAATAAGATGTTCATTTTGGAGACGATAGCCATCAATTTTATTTAGATATAAAATACCACATGGTCCCTTCTTTCGTTTAAGTTAAGCCTATCAACTTCTAAATCAATAGAACGCACCATGAATCAGCTTACGCCAACTCCAACTGATAACACCGAAATGCTAAAGTAGGATAATATTTAATAATCTAAATCATGCATTAAAGGCGGAGCATAGTTTCCTAATTTCACCATTAGTCCCCGTCTTCACACCAATATTACTCATCTTCACCATTGACTTAGCAAACTCTGTGTTGAAGTCCAACTGGGTCGGGCCTCTACCGCTTAGGAAGCCCTGCACAAAAGTTTTCGTGGAGGCATCAGTCCATAGCTTCTGATCGGACTCCAGAATTCCCCTTCCGCTCCTCAAGTTTGCGTAGAAGGATGCGTCAAAACGGTTAGGGCTGCTGGTGTCAAGGGCAACGCGCCTCGTGCCGTCACCATTTTGTGGACACAGAGACTGGAGTTGAGAAACGAAGGAAGGATCAATGGAAGGGTCAGCTCCGCTTGAGGTAGTATTGGTGAAGTTGTAGAGTCTGTACTTGAAGAACTGGCAAGCTCCAGTTCCTATGGTGTGCCCGCCTGCATCACGTATTGGTCAAAAGCAAAGAAACTCAGTGTATCCCTTTTGATGCATGTCATTTCTCTCTTCCCATGATAAGTAAACTTCATGTTTAAAGCTCTTAAAGGAAATTCAAAAAAAAATAAAAAATCAGATTTTAGGGACAGCCACAATCGTCCTTTTAACACCAGCACACAGAAGAAATATAACAACTAGCGAAGGGCGGAGTTGTCCTTATATCCAGCACATAGGATAAAAATAATTAGGTTTGGACATGCCGCGATATAACGCATTTCTGTTGCCAACTTTTATACTTAAATGGAGATGGGGACAAATTGTAAAATACTCACCAACAAGAGCAACGAGATCGAGGGTGTTCAGTCCTAAGTCAGCAAACTTTTGCTTTTGCACATCAACTGAATCGGTGAAACCGGGCAAATTTGCAGCATCTGATGCTGAGGAGACCTGTCCATCTCTGCGTCCCGTCGGCACAGCCCAACTTCGTCCATTCGTCTGCATTGAATTTTACGAATCACATCACTCAAAATGTCTCGAATATTTGAAGACTTTACCTAGTTAAAAGAAATAAATCATGTTGCTGCTGGCAAGATTTGCGTGAAGTGAATGAAATTGAACTACATATTGGTTTGCACTCATATCAGAGATCTCTAATAAATGGAAGCATGGGATTATTAAATACCAGAGCAACGGAATCACGGGCCGCGAGAGCGAGGATATCAGCACAAGAAACAACACCAGGACACGCAGCTTCAAGCTGGGTCTTTGCATCGTCGATCACTTCATATCCCCTCAACAAACGGTTCGGACCCGCCGTTTTCTCGGAGTTGGGCCCATTGATGAGGACCGAACCGTCGCATCCCTGGACAAAGCAGTCGTGAAAGTGCATCCTCAACAGCCCGGGAGCCACGGTGGGATCGGATTGGAAATGGGATTGAACCGTCGACCTGATAATGGCCTCAGCACGGGGACACGAACGGGAGTAGAACCCTACTCTCGTACCCTGTCCTCGCACGAAGGTTGGTGCAATGCATAATGTGAGGAGCATCGTGAACAAGGTGGCCTTGTGGAAAAAGAAGCCACCCTCCATCGTTAAGAAAGTAGTGGAATGAAGTGAATGAGACTTGGCTTAGAAGACTGAGACGTTGATTCTCTAAGATGTTCTGAGTTTGGTGCGAGGCAATGCATGCACGACGTGCATGTATATATAGTGTGAAGGAGAAGTCAAACTATGGAGGATGAGTATAAAAAGACGGCTGGCGAGCGACAAGTCCCACGCGGAGTTTCTTGTATCTTTCGAGCGAGTGGATAAAAATAGTGCATGTCGTGCTCCGCATGGGTCGTTTTTCACGTGCATATCAATAGTGAGTAAAATACGAATGCCACTAGTTGAATCTGCATTATTGGCGAGCAAGTTTCTGGAAAAAAGTGAATGGCACTAGTGTGTGTAGGACCGATTTTAGCCATTTGAGGTCCCTCCACTAATGGGTTCCTCGCATCTTTGACCGCTAAATTGCACAGTAGACGGAGGGACAGACGATTCTTTTCTCAGCATGCAGATCTTGCAGAAGGAAAAGAGAGGGCTTCGACAACAGGATGAAACCAAAACAAGAAGAGTGGACGTCGCTTCGTTAATAATGTAGAATTGGCCTCTTGCGCGATTCTTGGCTTACCCTCACAGAATCGTCAAAACCGCGTCGGGGCCGCGCACAGCGCAGAGACAAAAGAAGAGTATACGTCCAAGCTCCAATTGGCTGAACAAAGTCAAATTCCTTTCTCTCTCTCTTCTCTTCTTTTCTGGGGGCTGCTTAACCTGTTTTTTTGCTCCTTTGACTTTGAAGACCGATGCATACATACCCGTATTTTAATTATTTTTTTATGCATGTATTTGTATGATAGGGTTATGGTGTTTTGTCTTTTTTTTCCCCCTCTTATTGAAATATCTCACGTCATTTTAACAATATATTTATATACTCTTTACGTATATGCAGTCTCTCGACCAAAAAAAAAAAAAAAAAAAAACGTATATGCAGTCTCTATCCACCTATTAGAAAAATTATTTATATTCCTAAACCTATTGTACAAATATCAATTTAGTCCTAAATTTTTCAATTCTGCCAATTTAGTCCTAAAAATTCTTGCGAAATTCCAAGGTAATCCTTTTGGTCAAATTTCACTGGAAATCGCTGACGTGGTATAATATCACGTAGGATAGTTGGCAATAACTAGATCGTCATGTTAGCGATTTCTGGTGAAAATTAACTAAAAAGATAATATTGAAGTTTTGTGCAAAGATTTAGGACTAAACGACAAAATTTAAAAGCTAAGTATTGAATTGGCGTCTGTATAATAAATTTAGGATTAATTAGGTAATTTTTCCTTCACCTATTAGTTTAGGCTTTTGGGCTAAACTTACTAACATGCTATCAGAGCATATCCTACCTAATTTAAACCACATGTATGCACCAATATTTTACTATATTGATCTATGCTTTAATAGAATTGTTACGATTGGTAGTCGCATATTTTGAAAGGTCTCCTTTTAAATAGGACATTTCATCTAGAAAATAATTGCGTGCCAATAGTTATAGTTAAAAGAGAGACTCAAAGTACCTAAATATAAATATTTTAAAATCCATGTGAGACGAGTCACTAGCTTTTCTAACTAATATTGATGGAGAGATTAATAAAGAAGAAATTTGGTTTAGCAGTAAGCCTTGAAAACACTCGATAGAAATCCTCTCGAGACAATTCAGATTGGCAGAGACAAAGAAAAGTATAAGTCCAAGCTCCGATTGGCAGACCAAAGACAAATTCCTTTGTTTCTCTCTCTCCTCTTATTTTTTCTTCTTTTCTTTTTTGGGGGCTGTTTAACCTGTTTTTTGCTCCTTTGACTTTGAAGACCAATGCATACATACGCATACGCATAAGCATATGTATTTGTATGTTTGTGTCATGGGGTTTTCTCTTTTCTTCCTTTTTGATTTTTTTTTGTTCTCTTATATATACGATATTAAAATATCTCACATCACTTTAACAATAGGATCTGTATATTCTTTATATACATGCGATCTTCATCCACCTATAAGAACCCTAAACATATTGTATGGATATTAATTTAGTCATAAACTTTTCAATTTTGCCAATTTCGTCCTAAGCATTTGTGCAAAATTCTAATGTGGTCCTTTCGGTCAAATTTTGCTAGAAATTGCTGATGTGGTCAAGTGCCACATAGGATGGTTGGCAATGATTAAATCGTCACGTCAGTAATTTCTAGTTAAAATTAATTGGAAAGATAACATTGGAGTTTTATGTAAAGATTTATGACTAAATAAACATAATTAAAAAATTAAGGATTGAATTAACATTCATACAATAAATTTAAGATTAATCAGGTAATTTTCCATCCACTTATTAGTTTAAGCTTTTGGGTTGATCTTACTAACATGCTATTAGAGTCAAATCCTACATAATTTATTTCACACACAAGGTCTCCTTTTAAATAGGACATTTCATCTAGAAATTAATTGCGTGCCAATAGTTATAGTTAAAAGAGAGACTCAAAGTGCCTAAATATAAATATTTTAAATTCCACATGAGAAGAGTCACTAACTTTTCTAACACATAATGATGGAGAGATTAATAAAGAAGAAATTGGGTTTAGCAGTAAGCCTTGAAAACACTCGATAGGATTCCTCACAAGACGATTCATGCGTTGGAAAATTTGCTATTGTGGCAACTGATAAAAATTACATAAGTTGCATTAGAATATTATCTCTATAAAAAATTTTAGTATGTTTTGTGCAGTTTATGGTAGAAAGGAAAAGAGTAAAAATAATGCACATTTGAATCAAATATATATGGGTTATAAATCACACACTACTATTCTTCGTAAGTGGCCTTAATACTTCGACAAAGAAAAATGGCCTAATTACCCGTCCATCCATTTCGATATTTCATAAATATTGAAAGAGAAAACTAACATATATCATTTTCATGTGCATCTGTTTCCTGATTCATTCATATTGCATAGATGACCATATGCTACATCGCAATCAATTGACTAGGACAAAACAAAGTAATACAAAAATAGTACTCAGCAGTAGCACCACCTTTCACTCGCACTGAAGGCTTACCAGTCTATACAAGGCTAACAAACCGACTCTACCGCCGAGTGCCGAGAGGAGTCAGGAAGTGCCTTTCCAAGTTACCTCTGATGCTGAAGTCAGCATGTCAAGAAAATTTCATCAATGCTCTTCTCCGTGGTCCACTGCTAAACGATCCTACTGTGCAGTGGTGCAACTGAGTATAACCCTTTCAAATCATGGCGTTTGGCATCCTGGATATGAAACATGAGCTGCAAAACAGGGAAATAGGTTACTAGAACATGTTTGTACTCTAGAAGAAGAACCAGATATAATTTGGCGTTTTAAATACTAATGCGTTCAATTCAAGAACGTTGAAACTAAGAAACTTAATCAAGATGCTACGATGATATTCACATCGTGAGAGAAGCCCCGGCCTAATGAGAGAACCAGGTAAAGGTTTTCGAATCACTAAGTATGTAGTAAGGTCAATGAAGAACAGCTAATGAGAGAAGCCCCGGCCTCAACATTAAAGTTAATTTTATCGATGAACGAAGTAACGTGATATTGGACCTTGGTAATTTGAATCGCGGAGTTCGTAAATTGAGCAACTAGTGTTAAATTTCCTGCGGCACCATCAACGGATGTCAATGGTAGATGTGCTTATTCCACTACATGGATAACTACATAAAAGAAACGAACTCAAGAATGAAAGCTTAGAAACTGAACTCAACCGACTCTGTTTTGAACTCAACTGTCGAAACAGATTATGCTCATCGCCCTCTCCATATTTCAAGTCGAACTCCCCAGCTTCGAATCACAACCCACGAACACTTCCCCGTGAAAAATATCCGCCGAGCTCAAAGTCGTGTGTTGCACGTTACTTTCTGCGAGAGAACCATGATGAGACCATCCATGGCCACCCGGTCGCGTATGAGGCTTCCTGGTGGCAGCTGCTTCTTCTCTTTCGTAGTGGTACTTGGATTCTTGGTTATGTACGAAAACTTCCGGTTCTTCTCCGTCAGGCTCTCCTCATATCCTATGGATATGGTAAGCTCTCGCTGTTTCTGTGTGTGTGTGTGTGTGTGTGTGTGTGTGTGTTGTTCTCGTTGTTGAATCCAGTATACTTCGATTAGGTGAAGGCCGATGCAGGAGGAAAAGCAGATATAGATTTGTCTACTGGAGTTTACCATTCATGGAAGGTGTTCAAGACGAACTACGAAGAGATGGAGAGGAAGCTGAGGGTCTTTGTGTACCCGTATGGACACCGCACTCCGAAGAGGCTCACCGGCAAGTATGCAAGTGAAGGGTTCTTCTTCAAGAATATTCGTGAAAGCCGATTCATCACGCTCGATCCCAACGAGGCTCACCTCTTCTTTCTTCCCATTTCTTGCCATAAGCTGCGAGGCCAGGTCTCCTTCCTTTCTGTTCTTTCTTTCTTTCTCGGGTTCTACCTAAACTGAATTTGCTTGCATCTCACTGAAAGCAAACTTCTCTCTCGGACTTTGACGTTCGAGCCATGCTTTATGTGCAGGGAGCATCCTGGGAAGACATAACCAATAAGATCGGAGATTATGTTTGGGCTCTGATGCTCAGATACCCTTACTGGAACAGAACACTTGGCGCAGATCACTTCTTTGTGACTTGCCATGACATTGGCGTGAGAGCAACAGAAGGCATTCCACTTCTTGTAAAGAATTCGATTCGCGTTGTGTGCTCTTCGAGTTATAACATCGGATATATTCCACACAAGGATGTTGCCCTTCCTAAAGTGAGGCTGCCGTTTTCTTATCCTGCCGGTGGAAATGATGTGATCACCAGGCATGTATCGAATAGCTTAGTTCATTTCATGTCCCTCCTGGAAGAAACTATATGATGAAAGAGATGGATGGATGGTAGAACAGAGGCCATGTATCTTGCATGACATAATTTTCTTGATTTAGTGTAAATAAACCAAAGGAATGTCATTTGCTGGTTTGGTTTGATGCGAATGTTATGTATTTGGTGCCACTGCTTTCTACAACAAAATATATGAGGATCTGTCACTCACTGCCGATTTTGAAATGTCACTCATTGCTTGATCAAGCTTTTGAAGCTGTGATCATCTGAATTTCACGAGCTGGTTAAATGCTTAATCTACAGTATTGTATCGAGTCAGTTAATTCCCATTTGTCCTTTAGTGTGGAATCAAAACGTCAGAAGTGAGCAATCCTCGAGTAATACTGTGGACTTGTGTTATGTTAGTGAGGATTATAGTCCTCAACTCATCTCTGTTAGAACTAACTTGCTTGGCTACCAGGAAGACGCTTGGTTTCTGGGCTGGACGAACTGATTCCGACGTACGATCTGCATTAACGACTGTATGGAGCAGTGATGCCGAACTTGATATCCAAAACAGCCGAAAGAATGGAACTGCAGGGAAACATAACAAGTTTTATGGGGCTAAATTCTGCATTTGCCCTGGAAAGTCAGAAGTCAACAGTCCATGGATAGCAGAGTCAATCCATTATGGATGTGTTCCAGGTATTGCTACTCTGTTTACATTTTATGCTGTAGTAGCAAGGACGCTATTAGTTCATATCTCTATTCTTAAGCGGTCCTATGGGCCCTTGACGAGTTGGCTAATTCTTCAAATGCATGAATGCCTAGAAGTGAAGCACACTGCTTCATAGTTCATGATGGTCTAAATATTTCTTTACTTTCCATTTCTTTCGGTATGAAGCATTTGTAGGAAAAGAGGAAAACTTGGACTTTCAATGTTGCTCGAAAGAATTGTTAATTGGCTTTCGGATAAGCAACCCTTCAAGTTCTTACTCACTGTGCCTTTAAAACCTTTATGCATAATCCCCTTTTGGATTTGAGCACAAAAAGTAAATATAATAAACATTGGACTCTTAGAAGTCTGGTATTTTCCATGAACTAAAAATCTGCAAGGATGATTATGGCCTTTTTGTCTTTTACCTTTTCTAAGCCTCCAATGCTGTTACTCTCAGCTGGGCGGCCCCAGCATCTGCTTCTCTAATTGGTTAATTTCTATTGTCTGGCAGTGATTATGTCCGACTACTACGACTTGCCTTTCAATGATATCCTGGACTGGCGAAAATTCTCTGTCATACTTAAGGAAAGTGATGTCTATCAGCTGAAGCACATTCTTCAGAACATTTCAGATGCAGAATTCATGGCATTGCATCAGAATTTAGTCAAGGTAAAAGCAGTCCCTGTTATAACACTGTATGCAATGCCATGCTTGTCGTGACTTTAGCTTTCAACAGTATCGGTGAATCAAGTTGGGAAGCCAAATGTGAACTGGGGCTCTAGTTGATTGGCTGACGACATTGCTTTAGTAAAATAAATAAAGAACAAGAAACTAAGGTCTAATCCTGGAAGAAAATTATCCTTTTGTATGTTCGGTGCGATCTTCTCAGTAACTTCCTTTTGCATGGGTTAGTTATCTCATTCGTTCTTTTATTTCACATGGTTGGTAAAGCAGGTCCAGAGACACTTCATGTGGAATACACCTCCGATGCGGTATGACGCATTTCATTTGGTCATGTATGAACTCTGGCTTCGCCATCACGTCATCAAGTATTGATTTGTCCTTGTCCATTCCAACTTTACTTCTGTACATGATGACATTCTTACACCAAAGTCCAGCCTAGGATCCTATTGGCACATTTTTTGAACCAAAGCGCATGTATAGCATTGTAATTGATCTAATTGCTCCTTTGAAGCTCCTGATTGGAATATTCTGGAACGATGAGGATTATGTACAGTTGGCAATGCATGCTTTGCAGTCTACAATGCTTTATGACAGTAGCATTCTTGTACTCTTTTTCCATAGATATTGTCCCTTTATTACAATGTCCTATAGTGAATTTTAACCAAGCATGAGCATTTAATCTCAGAGGACTCCTTGTTATTAATCCGTTCTTTGTTATGTATTTGTGAGCTCTACAGTTCCATTTCACTGATATGTTTTTGTGAGGTAATAGCTTGTGAATTGTAAGTTTCTCAGATGGACGGGTAGTACCCTCGCATTCCTTATACATTTGGACATTCTGTGTGGACTTCTGGCTACCAACCAGATGTTACAAAACAATGGCATAAACAAACATATATAAACAGCTAAATCGCCAGTAGATCGCAGGCGCTTTCCTGCAATTCTTTAAATAATGGGATGAGCAATGGACCAACTTCTTTAAATAGCCTTTCTTAGGGAATATAGAAACAAGGCAAGAGTGCAAACTCAAATTTTCCTTTGCAAAAATGACTCCTATCCGATTTTTGCTTCCCCTACTCTTGGTGGTTGCTCTCGAACCAATTCGAGCAATCCGAGTTGCTCCTGTTAGCCCCACTGCAAGAATCCAATATGAATTCACCTTTGGCAACATCTCTGATGCCGGTCATTTCCAGTTCGAGTTCTATATTGGTGATGATTATGCGTTGAGTGTCCTTTCGCTCGCCTCTGAGTTCGTTTTAAAAACCTTCAATCAAAAAGTAGGCGAGGGAAAAGGTTACGTGGAAGTGATACTGTCTTATGAAAGCTTTGCTGGCGAGGGAATTGGGAGCTATCCTCTTGCTGTTGCTAGCACGATAGGCAACAAGATACACTTAAACTCTGACTATATGCTGCATTACAGTGATGACATCCGAGCAGAGTTCGATGGAATTCTCTATCACGAGAGTACACATGTGTGGCAGTGGAACGGAAATGGTATGGCCCCGAGTGGCCTTATTACCGGCATTGCCGATTACATGAGGCTGAAGGCTGGCTGGCCATCCAAAAGCTGGCCTAAGAGAGGATTAGGCCTGCAATGGGATGAAGGCTATGCAATCACTGCATACTTTCTCGAGTATTGTGATGACCTCAGAAATGGATTTGTCGCTGATCTGAATGCCATGATGAAGTATACATATAGCGATAGTTTCTTCATGCAGTTGCTCAGGAAGAATGTGTACGAACTGTGGAATGACTATAAGTCGGCATACACAAGCGATGCACCAGCACCAGCACCCACTGCAGCACTGGCACTGTCACCTACTGCTGCGCCTCCATATCCAACATACTAACGGATTCAGAATCTATTGCATTTGAGAAGTCCATTTCTGATTTGTTTTATGTATGATCACAAATAACAGGTTCTGTCATGTCAGAGTACTTGGTTATTTACTTATGTATGAGTGTCAGTTGCATTTGTGACTTCCTCTTCCAGATCCAGAATTACCTGAACTTTCATATTTAATAAGGAAGAGTCATCTATACCCTTGTCATCTATTGCCTAAACAAGCTGAAGTTGTGCTTCTCTTTTTTCTCCCTTCTAATTTTGGCAATGCCACAAAAAGTCTCTCTTAAAGTAAATAATGAAATTCATCAGTAAAAACAAAAAATTCCGTTTAAAAATTTTACACATGTAAATCTTCGAACTTCAATGAGGCTCATGGCCCCTTGGATAGCATCCAATCTCGCCTTCTGCTTTCCTTATTCCTTGGACTTAAAAACACTTCGCAAGACAACTTCTCAAGAGTACCTTAACCACACAAAACAAGAACTTTCCTGTTCATTTTAGCTTCAGAAACTTGACCGGTCAACCAATATGCGAAAAGCTAAAGAATATATGGTCACAACTTATTTAAAATGATGAAATGTAATGCCATCACAATAAAAAGAAAACAGTCCAAAATGAGACACTGATTTGAATTCAAAATTCTCATAATGAGATAAGTCGCCCTCGCTGATCATCTTACAGTCTCCATTGATACTGCTTGAAGTTAATTTTCTAGTGCAAGTGCAACCTTCACAAAATTTATTACAGAAGAAGCTCCATCTTTTAGAGTATCTACATTACCGAACAGATGTCTGAGTTAATCCATAGATTCGCTATGAAGTTTCGCTTTATGTTTACCGTAGGTTGCAAACGATCACGAGAGGACAAATTTGGAGTAAGTGTGAAGGGTGGATTGGATCTGACAAAATAAACTTTGGAAAGTTCGTCTGTTTCATGGCCTGCAACCTATATCCGGCCCTTTCTGCTGACATTGGAGCCAGAATTATTATATTGGTCGTATCATCTGAAACTAAAAGGAAGTTCATCACTTTCCTATTTTTTCTCTGCGGTTTTGGAGGATCCCTTTGAATTTTCTTTGGTCTATCTGGTATGACAAATCTAGTTTTCTGCTGCTGCACTCCACATGGTGATTTATCGGTTACTTGTTTGGCTAACAACCACAAGGTGATAGCAGACGTTCTGCTCAAGAAATTACAATATCAAATTGTGTCTTTGGCTACATTTATATGTTTATGTCGAATGCCTTAACGAGGCAAGAACAAGTATATGCCCTGAAAATTATAGATAGAATAGATCTCGAAATAGAGATGTAATGATTGATTGGTTTCTCATTGTTACTAACGCTGCGGCCTCTAGCTAACAAACATGAAAAGGAAAACGACAATTTGTAGGACAACTCGGTTTGCCAAACTTTGCAGGCACGGTTGAGGTTTTCTGCGAACCCAATGATCTGCATTTGCGAATTCTACAACCAAACTTTAGAGCAGGGTCATCTATATAAGAAACCATGCAGAAAGATGAGTGAGATCAAGCCAAAAAAGCCACAATTTCAACACTCTAGGCAAAAATGTCTCCGATACAACTCTTCCTCATCCTCCTCTTGGTGGTTTCTCTTGAACCAATACAATCAATCCGATACGGGTCCTTCCAAAATGGAGACACCTTTCGCACCAGCGAGACTGGAGTCGAGGACTTAATAAGTCCTGGAGCACCAGTCCTGGTACGGGGGTTTGAAGTCACTGACAAAAGCCCTGGAAACAGCAGGTTCAAGATTGAAATCGGTTCAACTTATGCTCTCCAAGTGCTCGAGCTCGCCTCTGACTTCGTATCGAAAGTTTTCGACCAAAAACCGGCTGAGGAAAGGGGCTACACGAGAGTGAGCTTGGTTATTGAGAGCTTTGCGACATATGGCATTGGGAGCTATCCTGACGAAGTAGCCAGCACCACCGGGGACAACATTTACATAAACTCGGACTACATTCAGAATTACGACGGTGCAGTAGGTCCCGAATTTACTGGGATCCTCTACCACGAGAGCACGCATGTGTGGCAATGGAATGGAAATGGCATGGCTCCAAGCAGCCTTATCAATGGAATTGCCGACTATGTGAGGCTGAAGGCCGGGTGGCCGTCTAAGTACTGGCCAAAGAGAGGATCTGGTACAAGATGGGACGAGGGATTTGCAGTCACTGCATATTTTCTCGAGTATTGCGATAGCATCAGAGCAGGGTTCGTCAATGATCTTAATTCTCTGATGAAAGATCACTATACTGATGCCTTCTTTGTGCAGTTGCTAGGCAAGACTGTTGATGAACTGTGGGATGATTACAAGTCATCATACCTGACCCTTGCCAAGACAGTTCAGTATGAACTACTTGACAATTCAACTAGCCCTGGTAACACTAAGTTTGAGACCGACATTGGCGTGGGTTATGCCATCATGATCCTGCAGCTCGCCTCCGAGTACGTCATGAAAACCCTTAAACTAAGCATAGGCAAAGCAAAACCATATGAGAAAGTAACATTAATTGTTGAAAACTTTGTCAATACTGGGATTGGAAGTTATCCTTTTGCTGTGGCCAGCACTACAAACAACAACATTCGCTTGAACTCCAACTACATTGAAATCCACATTGGTGATGTGCGTGCTGAATTCAATGGGATCTTGTACCATGAAAGCACGCGGGTTTGGCAGTGGAATGGCAACAGTATGGCCCCAAGTGGACTTGTCACTGGCATTGCAGATTACATGAGGTTGAAAGCAGGGTGGCCGTCCCAAAGCTGGCCTGAAAGAGGTTCTGGTTCTGGTTCGAGGTGGGATGAAGGTTATGCAATCACGGCCTACTTCCTGGAGTATTGCAACAACCTCAGAGAAGGATTTGTTACTGATCTCAATACGATGATGAAGGATTACTACAGTAACGATTTCTTCGTGCAATTGCTTGGGAAAAATGTTGATGAACTGTGGTCTGAGTACAGGTCTGCCTACAAGGGCGGTGCCCCAGCACCAGGGCCAACTGCATCAACACCTGCTCCATCACTCTAGCTAACATAATCATTTCCGTACTGGACAGACATTGTTGCTTTTAAGAATAAACATGGTTCGGTTGCTCTCCGAATTAGTTGAAAAATGATTAGTGAACATTTTGGCATCACATGCATTGAGCTATAGGTGATCTGCGTCTTCCCAAAACCGTTCAGCCATGAATGCATCTTTTATGCTTTAACCAAATCCACCAGATGACTTGAGTGATATTTTTTTCTCCTTCTCACAGTGTAACTCAATTGTTCTACTGATAGATCTATGAAAGCATCCACATAATTTATGGTGTCCAAGTAGCGGGAAAAAACAATCAAGAAAACGTCATTTGAGATTCAAAGTCAAAGCAATTCGGATTAGTAGGTTATTTGGATTTTGTTTAATTCGGATTATGTTCAACTTGTCCATAAGAAAAAATTAAATTGACTCAAGCAAATCTGATTAATACTTCCCGCCATGCTTATGTAATTATTCTTTTAAAAATTATTCGTTTTGTGTTATAACTTTATTTCGGTTAACTCTTAAAGTAGAACAGAATAAAAATAAGATTAACCAAATTTGATAACCAAATTTTATTGTTTCAAGCGAATAAAATTGAAGTCTTGGCGTCTCCCATTTTCGTTCATGTGCCTACCTTTTGATATCCCAGTAGAGATTTTTTATGCCTTTTATATATCTGTGATGGAAAAAGGTGACTCAGAAAATATCTGCATCTGCAAAATGTGCATTCCCAAAGTAATATCTATATAGAGTTTTCGAACAGGGGAAGACAACATCGGAAGGGAAAAAACAAGAAAAAGAAACCATGAACGTAGAAGAAGAGGTCGAGCGACTCAAAGAAGAAATCAAAAGATTGGGCAAGATCCAAGCTGATGGCTCTTACAAGGTACATTCTTTCCTTTGAACTTTTCTTAACTTGATCTGATTGCTCACCGATGTCAAATGCTCATTCTTTGCCACTGGGGCTGCCGACCCACCTCGTATTTTCGTTTCCATTTCAAGAATTTAGATCCCTTGGAATAATTTGATATGGAATCAAATTCACTTTTTTAACTTTACGGATTAGGTGCGTGGCTGGACATATGATCTGGAAAGAGGAATCAAGATAGGCCATCTTTGAATCTTTTGAGAATTCAAGCATATCATTTTTATGGTGTGCCGAGATTCATCGTGTACAGATAAGATCTTGAAGATTCGTTTTGGTGTAGTTGTCGAAACTCTCAGGTGCCTAAACCAAATAGAACATGCCCTTTTGTTCTGTTTGATTGATAAATCTGGACTTAGGCCACATTACAAACATTGCCTAGTATTGCTCTGCTTGCGATTCTTCCTACATCAACATACCAGCTTTTTATGCGTTTATCTTTGTAAAAGTTTGGCTTTGAAACCTTGATCCGCTGTATCTTTTTCCAATTGACTTGAAATCAGTAAGGGTTCGGGCAACTCCTTCCAATTAACTTAGATCTATGATGGGCTGTTGGATCATTCATTGAATGTTACAGCACCTCGTTGAACTTAGTTGCAGGTTGATATTCTCTATCTTATTTGCAATTTGAGACGGAACACATCAGTGTCAACCAATCTCATTTTCGGTAAATGTATTTTCATAACCATATGAGTAGCAATCCTTAAAATGAAGAAAAGTAGGCTTTTAATTGATCCGGTTTGTTATCTCATATGTATCCTCTTGGCATCCATTCGTTTCTATTCCCTCCTGTAGAAGCACAGGAAGTTCAAACAACAATCTGTGTCCTTAATAAGAATATTGTGTCCATCTTGTATCCTCCGGTTAGTAATTGTAACATGCTTAAATTTGCCCACCTGGTGTTAGTGTCTTTAACACTCCTATCCTATCCTACTGAATCCAAAAAATCTTACTTCGTTTTCTCTCTGAATAAACTTTCTATGGAAAACCTTTAACTAAGGAAATCTAGGAAATAAGCAGAGAAATGGAAATGGGTCCAATTGGGAAGAGAGCTCAAGCTCATACCCAGAAGTATGTCCTCCACTCAAGGATGTGTAAATGTCAAGCAGAAACTGAAAAGCCCTTGATTAATCCTTTTATTCTTTTGGTTAAGCAGTTTATACCCTGTTTACCCCACTTTAGCAGCAAAGTCCCAGGCCTTTCCTTTCCAGCATTTTGTTAATGACATTGGAAATGGAAACTGAGCAGTTGTAAGAGATAAAAATGTTCTTAATGAATTTAGGGAGTCCTGCTGGAATGAGCTACGGCTTGCACATGCACTCATATATTCATATGAAAGTTGGTAAGAGACTTGATACATGTCTTCAACCACTTTATGCTAGTAATGACATGTGAAAGTTGGGCCTCATGAGATCTCAGTTGATATGTTAAGCTAAGAATTGCTGACTTGTCCTTCTATTTTGCCATGTCAAGACTGCTTTTACTTATGCAACTCTTCTGCACACCACCAATGTAGTATGAGATTCTAATAGAAAAGAATCCAGTCACCAAATTGACATTATTTGCCTGTCTGAAGGTAACATTCGGTGTGCTATTCCATGATGATAAGTGTGCAAACATATTTGAAGCACTGGTTGGGACACTAAGAGCAGCAAAGAAGCGTAAGGTTCTTACTTATGATGGAGAGCTCCTGCTACAGGGGGTCCATGACAATGTTGAAATCACTCTTAAACCCTCACCACCAGCAGTGGCAGTGGCAACAAGCTGATGTTGATTGGTCCACCTGGCTCAGTCACGAAAATAATGACTACTGTGTTTTCTGTTATGTTATGTCCTGTATCTTATCTTGGATCGTTTGCATGTTTAGAAAAGTCAACATTGTATCAGACAATTTCACCTGTGATCGTTGCTCCATGAAGTCGAGCTCAGTAAAACCAAATGCTCTCTGAAGGGCATTTCGTCCTACCATATAAGGGACCTGTTTTGTGTATATTCTTATTTGTCGGGGAAGTAGCAGTGGTTTTTCTTGCTTGGGTGATTCTAAATATGTTTCCTCTGCGCTGAGAAGTACGAATAGCTTTAGCCGGTGATTAGTCCAACTTAAAAATGAATTTAACTGCATATTTTAGTGGAATGAAATTGTTTCATGTCAGGATATTAATACACCAAATACCATGTTAGACACTCTCAGTGATTATGAAAAAGTTCATGAAGAGAACAGTAGGTAATTTATTCCAACTACTTGGGTAGGAACAGGATTCCAGCCTTCATGTAATATTCAACAATTTGTGGTACGGATTATAAACATCGAGCCAATTTGCAGTTTTAACGATTCACATGATATCCAAAGCAGTGACATGGTACTGATGGGAGGAATATCAGGCGATGACTGTTGATGCCCAACTTTCCTCCAGTTAGTAGCATAAAGGAGTTGAACCGAGCATAATCTTCAACTGGGAAGAACAAAGCATATATGCTTAAGAGGACAATAAGTGACGGGGCAAGATACTCTCCTTCAGAAGATTTTCTGGAAGCACGAATCTTGTGCCAAGAATATGCCAAGAACAGTAATATTTAAACGATCAACACGAAACAAGTTTTCATGAAAAAGAGGATTAACAACATCTTTGCATTTGCAGAGAAGATACAAATGGCTGCCAAACAATATGAAATCATGATGTTCCCATGGTTGGCATTTGGCCACATCCTTCCATTTTTCGAATTGGCCAAAAGATTGGCTTCGAAGGGGATCCATATTTCCTTCATCTCTACTCCCAAAAATATACAGAGATTGCCTCCAATTCCTCATGGCTTAATTGAAAAAATAAAGCTTGTCCAGATCCCACTGACATCAGTTGATGGTCTGCCAGAGAATTCTGAGGCTACTATAGACTTGCAATTAGAGTGCACTGAGTATCTTAGGAAGGCCTGTGATGGGTTACGCGAGGCACTAGAGCAGCTCTTGTGCGAGATTTCACCTGACTTAATCCTATTTGATTTTGTTCAGTGCTGGATCCCACAAATAGCCATCAAATTCCGCGTGCCTTCTGGATATTTTAGTGCGTATGCTGCTTGTACACTTGCATTTTTAGGGCCACCAGCAGAGCTCGAGTCATTTGGCCAGAGAAAGAAGCCAGAAGATTTTGCAGTAACTCCGGACTGGTTTCCTTTAACTTCACTAGTGTCTCAAGGTCCTCACCTGGCACAAAATATGTTCAGGAATTTATACTTTCCTGATAAATCCAGCTTATCAGGCGGCCAAAGGTGGGCGGCGACTCTACATGGTTGCGAATTTGTTGCTGTGAGGAGCTGCTCAGAGCTTGAAGGTGAATATCTAAACCTTCTTAGAGGACTCCACCAGAAACCTGTACTGTCAGTAGGTTTATTGCCACCATTGTCCAAGAACAAAGTATCTGATCAGGCAATTGGCTCGAATTGGTCACATATCTCCAAATGGTTGGACAAACAAGCTAGAAAGTCTGTACTGTTTGTGGGATTTGGAACAGAATACAAAATGCCTCTGGAGGAAATCCACGAGTTGGCATATGGGCTCGAGCTCTCCGAGATGCCCTTCTTCTGGATCCTCAGGAAGCCCGGAGGACTAGAATTCAATAGTTCTGAACTGCTTCCTGATGGGTTTCTGGAGAGAACCTCAGAACAGAGTATGGTGTCAATAGGGTGGGCCCCACAATTGGCAATACTTGGTCATCCTGCCATCGGAGGGTGTCTGTACCATTCTGGGTGGAGTTCTATCATCGAGTCACTTGGTTTGGCCATCCACAGATTCTGATGCCCATGGTAGATGACCAGGGCCTTAATGCGAAGCTGTTAGTGGAAAAAGGGGTCGGGTTTGAGGTGCCCAGAAATGAAGATGGATCATTTCACAGAGATGCAGTTGCCAAGTCCATCAGACTTGTGATGCTGGAAGATCAGGGAGAAGGATTAAGAGTTAAGGCAGCTCATATACAGAAAATTTTCGCTGATCAGGATCTTCATGACAGTTACATCAACAATTTTGTGGAGTTTCTTTACAGCCGCAAAAAAGGATCATCAGAATCGCACGATAGCTAAAAAGTTGTATCTCGGGAGAGAGGCATTAATGTCTGCATTGTTGCCGAATAAAGAAGAGTTTTAGTCCATGAAATTAGTAGCATGTCAATATAATTTTTTAGGTGTATGTTGTATTCTTGTTCTAGTTACCAAAGAGAGGGTATCTATTCAAGGAATATGCGGCAATGACAGTTTGTTATCACACTTCAGTGACTAAGACGAAGCAAAATGCCAATCCTTGATCACATCTCATCTAATTGCTGATTTTACATATGATTCCAAATTAGTAAAGTACATTTTGAACGACTTGACATTTTACCAAAACTGTAACAGGCAGAGGACCCCAGCAACAAGACTCATCAGACCAATACAGCTTTCATTACGACTGGGTACCTAAACTTCATATCCAGGATTTACTTTTTGCTGAACATCTTCGTAGCTCTCCAATTCTTCAATGTCCTCTGGACTGCCCAAAAACAATGGCAACCTTTGGTGCAGCTTCACAGGTTGAATAGAAAGAATCCTACTTTTGCCATCAGAGCCCTTGCCACCCGCCTGCTCTACAAGAAAGCTTAAAGGATTTGCCTCATAAACTAGACGGAGGTGGTCTCTAGGATTCATTGCCACGCCACCATACAGCAGAGTGCGATGAAAATCAGCCACAAGAGAGCATATATAACGTGCCGAATATTTCTTGGGGTATCTTCCTTTCCCTTGCCGAACAGTGTCAATATAACGCCTTAAACCATCCGGCCAATCAAAATATCTTGCATCATTTACAGAATAAATTTGCCCTGACACACCAGAAGGAAAATTTTTTTAGAAAAGCTTCCATTTTGGCTCCATAAAAATTCTTGTTTCAAGAATGTCTAAATCATCAATGCAGGATATTACTGGAAAAGGCTATGGTTGAAAAGAGGATCAAGTTCAGTCAGAATATTTCACTATCACCTGAAAAATGCAAAATCGTACAGAAATTTCCTAGGAAACATACATTTGGACTGCCACTAATATGAATTTTTCAACATTATTAACTTCAGCCCTACTAGATTGATCATAAGATAAGATTACCTCTACGAGGAATGTTGATGTTTGGATGAGTTAAAATGAAGTCTCCTGTAGACTGATCCAGAGTAAAAGCATGTGTTCCGGAACCAAAGGTAGCACAAAGAATCGTGGCTGAAGAATAGAGAACATAAGCAGAAGCTACAAGCCTGTTTCCACTCTGCAGTGAGTTCAGCTGAGCCTTCTCATCTTTAGGTAAATGATCAAGTTCCACAAGCCGATTATATATGCCAAAAATTGTTCCTGTAGGAATGGATGCGTCAATGTTCCTAGAACCATCTAAGGGATCCGTTACCACGACAAATGGGCCATCATCAACTATCCAAACTGGAGCATCATCTTCTTCTGAAGCCATGACAGCAACTTTACCAGAATTCCTTAGAGACGACAAGATAATTTCATTCTGTGCAATGAAGACATAGCCATCAGACATGTTTTGCTTCTCTTCTTAGCAACTATATAGTCATGAAATAACTGATATTATAGTTAATAATAGAGCAATACTCAAACATCAATCTAGACCAGCTTCTTCCAGATGCAAGCAGTAGGAGCTACAAGGCTTAAGTCAGATCGCTTTTCAACCAATGGAATCAAACATCTGTTCTACCCCAAGTTTAAGCAAACTCTTTTGGAATAATTAAGGGCTACCTCTTAACCCCATGTCAATATGGGGTAGTTACGATGCTAACCAGCCCCCAACTTCTAAATTATGGAAACTTTATTGTCCCCAAAAACATCAGCAATCCGTTCAGAATTTATTTTCTAGCCATCAATCGCAATGATATTTGATGATGCCACACGTGCAGCAAACATTAGTTTACAGAGTGCCCATTTGACAATGCAACCAAAAACCAATGGTGGAATTTGCCCCTGCTACAATATAATCAGTTCAGTCACAATCCAAATTCTGTAGCTTGAGTTCAACTTTGCCTTGCCAAAAGTTGATGTAATTTCAAGCTTTGACAAAGAAAAGTACTGGCCCTTCTACCACATAAAGCTTATAGCTTTTGAGCGACATGTTTAAGCAATGTGACAAAGTCCTATTCAGAGGTACCATCACATAGAATCCTCCTCAAATCTTGCCAACTGAGCATTGGACTCCAACAAGTGACATCGACAGGTATCATGATAGCACACATAAGCTGTACCCAGCGAAAAAAGAAAAACCACAGATTGGACTGAACAACTTTACTCACAGAGACAATGTCCAGTGGCTTTGGGGCATCTCTGCCTGATTCACCACCCACCCCACCAACAAGATTTGCTTGCTTCCCTAAGCTGGAATTGAAAGGAGAAGCCACAAGGGAAGCAATCCTCTTGCAAGCATACTGTATGTGATCAAACAGCAGCACCAGATCATCTCCCACGCCAATCCCCTCCTTACCCAAGAACTCTACCAATGTGCGGTATTCACTTTGGCTCTCCGTTGCACCGCCGGCCGCACGGCACCTCACTGAAAACCCAGAAAAATAAGCCATTTTCAGGGTGCAGAGCCTGCTTCTTGGAGGACAGTTTGGCAGTGTCCGAAAATTCTGGGCCTTGGGAATGAAAAGGAGGGACTTTGGAGAGGTCGACGGAAGTGGGTATTCGAGTGTTATGGATAATTGCATAGTAATAGTTTCGAGAACTGAGATTGAATGAAGGTCAACTCAAGATCCTGGATGGGGTGGCTACATGGGAAGTAAAAGAATACCCTTTTCTTTCGAAGTATCGATAGACGAAGGTGAAGATTTTTACTTAGTTGAAGTTGAGATGGAGATGATTCTATCTGCAAATTGGATAGAGGGAGAGTTTAAGGGAGTGGTAGCAGACTGTCAGTGGCAAGAAAGTGGAGAGATTATCTTGGCAGCTTTTGGTCGCAGAAGACCAAGTTAGGTTCCATATTCTTTTCTTCTTTTTATTTTTTCGGGTTAATTTTTTTTCCTTCTCTTTTTTCGATTTTAATCAACAAAATATTGGTAAGAAAAAAAATATTATTCATTAATTTTTTTATGAGAAGTATATAAATGATCGAATTTCCGATTAACACCGGTGACTATCAAAAAAAGTCTTACCTAAAAAGGTTTTATATATTTATTTATATATAAATAGAGGAATTCGAGAATTTGGGAATGAGATAGAGGATAATTGAACACACAATCTCATGGATATCAATACGAGTGATGTGCTTAACCACTTATGCCAGGCCTCTTCCTTCTTTGAAACGGTCTTTGTTAAGTAGTCATTCATTCCAATAAGATAAAAAAAAAAAAAGGGTAGTCATTTATTATCTCAACTTTGTATCAATGACTTCTATCAAATAACTCTGTATTGATATTTTCCTAAAATGAAAAAACTTTATAATAATGAGGGCGTGTTTATTTTGCAGATTATGAGTGATTTAAAAAATATTTTTCTAAAAATAATTATTTCTATTGTTTATAAAAAAAATAAATGAAAGAAAATAATTATGTGATAATAAGTTATTTTCAGTGATAGAAGTACTAATTTTCAGAAAAACATTTATCGATTCATTCATTATTCACGAAACAAATAAATTTCAAATTTAATATCAATGTAGATTTTTTTCTAGTAAAAAGGAAAGTTGAGAGGCTCCTTTTATGATAACATTAAGAAATATGGTGATACAAATGTGGGAGCAAAAATTGAAAATTGGGGGAAACAACAACAACAGTATTTTTCCAAGTTCCAACTTAATCAAACAGCCCCTATCCCCATTTTCTTTCCTTTCAACGTTCAAATCAAAATCATGCTTTGCTTTAATCTGATGGTTACAAGAAGATCACCGCACAAACAAGGCGACAGAGTACGGTTGGAGGGCCCCTGCCGCTTTAATTTTATCCGAGTTTATCTTATCCTAACGTTACCACACGACCGCCCCTTTTGACTTTGCGAGAAAAGTTGGGAAGATTTTTCTGTCTCTGCTTGATCTATCGTTCTTCATATGAAAATTCTCTGTGGCTCTTCCCATATCCCTTTCGGGTAAAAGAAAATCAAGAAAAGAGAACACCATGGTGTCTCAGACGGTTGATCTGCTCAAGAGCGAGCTCCCGCTTGAGCAAGAAAGTGTGGTCTTGGGTGACGATGGAGAGACGGGGCTTGTTCTTGTGGACATCATCAATGGCTTCTGCACCGTCGGTGCTGGAAATCTTGTGAGTGGAGCTTAAGCACTGTCTCTTGTTAATTCAGTTTTTATAATTCATGTTTACTTAAGCAATGTACTAAGGGACGCATGGCAAGTGTTTGTGTTGATGTCTACGCTATATATATATACTGGCTGATTGCATAACTTTTTCGGGTTTATAGGCTTATGGGTATGGGTTTTCCATGAGAAACTAGTCGAAATCTGCCCAAAGATTTGGTCTTCAATTGAAGATCGTGAGAGCTGATCATCAGGTGTTTGGTATTTGCTGTTCGTGATTCAGGCTCCCAGGGAGCCCAACGAGCAGATCTCGAGCATGGTAGAAGAGTCTTCGAGGTTAGCCAGGTGGTTCTGCGACAAGAAATGGCCTGTTCTCGCATTTCTCGATTCTCACCAACCCGACAAGCCTGAGGACCCTTATCCTCCTCACTGTATCACTGGCACTGATGAATCGAATCTGGTCCCTGGTAAGCTCTTCAGCATCTTATGGAATATCTGGAGTTATGGCTAGTTTGATCTATGTGCATGTTTTTATTCAGTGGACGTGAACACTTCAGTGATCCTTGTTCTGAGAATGAATGAGATAGTGGTAGTAATTACTAAACTCTCATACGCACGCATGCACGCACGCACATGTTGATTGGTTTTGTCAAATTGCAGTGCTGAGATGGATAGAGAAAGAACCAAACGTGAAGATTAGGCGCAAAGATTGCTATGATGGGTATTTAGGCTCATTTGAGAGAGATGGCTCCAACGTGTTTGTGGATTGGGTAAAGAAGAATCAGATCAAAACTGTGAGTACTCCATGATCTATTTTTCCCCTCTTCCCATTACATCCAACTGAACTAGCCTCCCTAACCGAAGGAGTTCACCATACCATAACTTTGACTAAAGTAACCATTTTTATGGCGTGTGAAGATGCTGGTGGTTGGGATATGCACGGACATATGCGTTCTGGACTTTGTTTGCTCGACCTTATCAGCTAGAAACCTCGGCTTCCTCAAACCGCTGAAGGATGTAATCGTGTATTCACGGGGATGTGCCACCTTCAACGTTCCTCTCCATGTTGCCCGAAACACAAAAGGAACCATGGCTCATCCGCAGGTACCATCCATCTCGCACTATGCCCCTACATGCCATTCTCTAAACTCGCACCCTGCTTTCGACAAACTTTCAAAACAAAATGTTTGTTAAAAGACGCCTCTTATGCTCGATAGAATCTGTCTTTGGCAGGAACTGATGCATCATGTAGGCCTGTACATGGCCAAGGAAAGGGGAGCCAAAATAGTTGATCAGGTGTCGCTGGGTGGAAAGGAGGAGCCGTAAGCCCATCACAGCTACGTAGATATAAGAACAAATCAACTGCCATACGATACTACATAGCCCCCGTGTGTGTATGTAATGTCCCAGTTCATTCCATGTCCGATCGAGTTTCTTAGAGACATCCGATAAAATAGGAATGAATGGAGAAATTAGTGTAGACCGCATGCATTTCATGTTTAATAGAAGCTTAGAGGAATAAGTGGACATCTCGATAGAGCATGATGGAACTTGCTTATGTTTTACCTCTTGATCATGCATCATATCGTTAGTTCTTATCCGAGGGCACTTCTACGTCCCGTGTGGAAATTATGACACCCCATCTCGTACTCAAAAGTGATGGGCTATAGTTAGCCATTTATGGTTTACGCCGTTTGTAGGCAATATATCAATATACAAGATAATTTATGACTCATAAAGGTAATTTTCACATTTACGAATATTTAGGACTCTATTATGACTCTGGCAGTTACTTTATGGACGTAATATATAAATTATATACATCATTTTGTATTTACAATACAATAAGATATGTTGCAACAATTAGATTTTATTAGCAATTTATTATAAATAAATATAATTATGATTATTGACAATAAGATTCAACCCATTACAAGAGAAATTACTACATCGAAGATGAAATAAATTTTATCTGGTAAATTACTGCTTTGATTTACTGATTGAAATTTGTTTGAAGTAGTCGAAATCTCAACTCAACCTGCAGCTAGAACAATCCCTTTTCGATTATAAACTTAGCCATCAGTTAACGATGTTATCATTTGGTAATTAACCAATACCGTGGTAACAAACATCAAATTATCATAAGCCGTAGAACCTATAATCAATAATCGTAAATCATCTATAAGTTCGTTGTAAATTACACTTAGTAATCCACTTTACAAAAGTATAAAAATCTAATTTTTAGTCAAAGAACCCATTACAACAGAAGATCTTGAGTCAAGTCACTTTAATCGTCTCGATTGAACAGTATTAGGGTTTGCTATTAATAATAGAAAAATGTAAAAACAATTTAATTAGTAGCTACTTTTGTTAAATTACAGTTAATTCAAATGCAATTAAATTAATTGTTAATCTTCATTAAAAATAAACTATTTATTGCTAGATAAATAATTTTATTTAAAATTTTGTTTATATAATTATGAAATCTCTAATACGTGTATAATTAAATATTAAACTATGTCTTCATCTAATATTTTAAACTTTTTAAATAGTTGGATTATGTGAATTTGAACATTTTTTTTTGGTAAAGGTGAATTTGACCATTTTGATACGGTCTAAAGACTAAAATTGAACATGTACAACAATTGCGAAAACTATATTGGACAAATTAAAAATTCATGAACGATATTACATATTTGATTAGAGTTAATGGATCACATTGAATAATTTTAAAATTGGAGCATATTATTAATTGGGTAATCATTTATATATTTTTCCTTAAAAATGCTCATGGGGAAATAAAAGAGAATTGATGATCTAAAAAGAAGGATAGGTAGGAACCCCTCTTTCATTAATTATAGATAATTTACCTAGATTATAATATTGGTCAAAATGTAAAAATTAGCCTAATTTTCAGTTATTTTTATAATTTTTTTTTCTCTGTTTTTTGTTGGGCGTTCTTTTTAGCCGGTGACGTGTCCCCTCCTGAGATTGTAAGACCGACTTAAAACCCTAGAGGGAGATCGAATCGTCTTCTTCTTCCTCTTCCCCCATCTTCATTTTCTTCTTCTTCTTCTTCAACAAATCCTCAATCAAAGCTCCACCGTCTTCTCGCTGCATCGCGCCCCCAAACTCAAGAAAGGTCTGTTGTTTTCTTCCTTCCTTCATCTTCTTCTTGGGACGTTTCGTTACATGTCCGTTCCCCGGTTCTCCATTTTCTTGCCTCTTCCGAACGAAATCCACGTTCAATGCTTTGCTCTTGTTCGGTCAGTTGTTGTCGAATTCAACAGCCTCATGCGATGTTGCCTATTGTCGCGTTAAGGAGCATCGATGAGACTGTCTCCGTTGTCCCATCAATAATTGAGGATTGTGGGCTTATTATAACGATTTTTTGTTTATTCTTTGCGATTGGGAATCTAGACTGATCACTTGAATGAAAAAAATTCTGAATTTTCGACCACGGAGAACGTATTTCAATCAATGTGATTGAATTTTTGCAAAGTCATAGCGATAATTAGACCCGTAAATTGAAAAGTTTCAGAAATCCGAGCTCGAGGAACTTGATTCAGTTTCAGAAATCTGAGCTTGAGGGTCTTGTTCTCGCGTGAACAAACAAAAGCTTGACTGTTGTTAGTTGTATGGAGCTGAAAGCTTGTTGAGTTCATGTTTTGTTTAGTTTTCTTCCGGCTAGCTGGTATGACTATGTATTGTGTTGCTTTGATTTCTTCTCTGGATTTTTCTGGTGTTCTAATGTCTTTACCTGTGAAATTTCAGTGTATTGCAGATTGCAGCATGGCTGAAGAAGCAGGCATGTTTATGGTTCAGCAAACTGTGGGCAGCGTTTTGTGCTGCAAATGTGGTATTCCAATGGCGCCTAATGCTGCCAATATGTGCGTTAAATGTCTGCGGTCTGAGGTTGACATCACAGAAGGACTACAGAAGCATGTTATAATCGTTCATTGTCCTGAATGTGATACCTACTTGCAGCCTCCAAGAACATGGATTAAAGCACAGTTAGAGTCAAAGGAGCTTTTGACTTTTTGTGTCAAGAGGCTGAAGAATATGAATAGAGTCAGGTTAGTGCATGCTGAATTTGTCTGGACTGAACCTCACTCCAAGAGAATTAAGGTGAGGCTAAGAGTTCAGAAGGAGGTTCTAAATGGTGCAATACTCGAGCAAGCCTATGTTGTTGAGTATGTTCAGCAAGAGCACATGTGTGAGTCCTGTTCCAGGGTTCAGGCTAATCCTGATCAATGGGTTGCTGCTGTTCAACTAAGGCAGCATGTTTCTCACAGAAGGACATTCTTTTACCTGGAGCAACTGATACTCAAGCACAACGCTGCAGCTCATGCCATAAAAATCAAGCAGATGGATCAAGGAATTGACTTTTTCTTTGCCAATCGCAGCCATGGCGTGAAGTTTGTTGAATTTATTTGTAAAGTTGCTCCAGTGAGGAGTCGCAATGACAAACAACTTGTGTCTCAGGATACGAAGAGCAATAACTACAACTACAAATACACTTTCTCTGTTGAGATAAGTCCGATCTGTCGTGAGGACCTTATCTGCCTGCCTCCTAAAGTTGCAGTGAGCTTGGGAAATTTTGGTCCTCTTGTTATATGCTCAAAAGTTACCAACAGTATTGCTTTACTCGATCCATTTACTCTGAGGCAATGTTTCTTAGATGCTGACCAATATTGGAGGACATCATTTAAGTCCCTGCTTACTAGTCGACAGATTGTTGAGTATATTGTGTTAGATGTGGAGTTGGTTTCGTCTGAGGTTAATATTGGTGGCTCAAGGTATGCCTTAGCTGATGCACAGGTGGCTCGTGTATCAGATTTTGGGAAGAATGACCTGATTTTCTCCATTAGGACACATCTGGGTCATCTGTTAAGCCCTGGTGACTATGCCCTCGGATATGACCTTTATGGTGCAAATACAAATGACATGGAGCTGGACAAACACAAAGGCCTCGTTCTTCCTGAGGTAATTCTGATAAGGAAGAGCTATGAAGAGAAGCGCCAGAGGAAACGTGGCAAGCCTCGTTCATGGAAGCTTAAATCTCTCAATATGCAGGTTGACGAGACTAGAAACAGGGCTGATGAGGAGAAGGTGAATAATGAATATGAAGAATTCTTGAGAGATCTCGAGGAAAATCCCGATATCAGGTTCAACATATCACTGTACCGAAACAGAGATTACCAGCCATCTGAGGTGGCATCTGTAACAGACGGAGATGTCCATCTGTTCCCCTGGAAGAGTTGTTGGCGGATCTTGATTTGAGCGATGAAGAGATGGAGGACACTGCTTGAGAGAGAGAGCCCTCAAAATCTGTATTGAGAAATTATAGTCCCTCATTGCCTCTTTGTTTTATTTGGGGAAGATGTGTTACTTTCTTTCCATCAAAAAAGTATGTTACAATTTTTGTGTTTTGGTGAATCAAATATGAAAGCCGGCAGACATCTCTGCCATCATTTTTGCCCGAAGACCTCTATGTGCAGGACTGAGAGGGTCCTGGATGGTGAATTACATTTGTATTTGCAGATGGGCACTGGTAAGGTTGGTTTTCAGCCTAATCTGGGTTAATGAATGACTCATCACAAAAGGTGATTCTTGCACCCCCAACGTTTAAATATAGCGTTAGTGAAGACTTTGATTACGTGGCTCTACTCCTGTATTTAACTTGGGGCTTTGGCAATGCGGATTGGGGATTAGTTTCTTTTCTTACACTTACAACATTGCAAGGAGATGTCGTAATTAAGTATAAAACTTCGTAAACAGTCTTAGAATCATTTTAAGACATTAAGAGGTGTTGTCTTATTAAGAACACCAGTGCTGTAAAAATTAAAAAGGCTGTTCCTTATCATGGAGCAATATGCTCGTCTTGTCATCTTGAGTGATCATGTGTGAAGATGATTAAATAGACATTGGGATATAGCCATTTTCAAGTTTTATCTTTACACTTCTGAATCTTGAATGTCGAGTTGATCCCTCCTTGCCTTTCTTTAGTTTTCTGAAATGTCTCTGCATATTCGCCTTAGATATTGTGACCTCTCACGCCATACAAAATCTTGGAACAAACACTAGCTGATATCACCAAATGCGCCTTAGTATAATGTGTGCATTGGAACAATCTCCGCTGTTCTCTGTGCTTTACTCATGAATTCAAGGGGCCGCTACTTCAGGATCAAAGTGTCGTATATCAGATAATGACGTTGCTATTTCTGAGTTGTGTAGAAACATTGTAGTCAAATAACAATCTGAGATAGATGTACTTCTGAATATCAAGTTTTACTGAATAATAAGATGAACGGACAAGATATATCAAAAAAATTGCCATGTGCAGCAAAAATTCAGGTCACCGTGCAGGGTAGCCATAGCAAACGCGGCATTTCAAGAAGCTCGTTGCTCTGTGGCAGCACTTGCAGCATTCAGGTCAACGGAAAGATTGAGAACCTACAATGTCATAATACCAACGTTATCAAAGTATAAGATGATTAATCCTCTCTTGACAGCATTTTTTGTCATTAATAACTTGTTAACTACATACACTTGCTAGGATGTGTACAATCACCATGTCAGTGCAATTTTGCACCATCTAGCTCTATTTGCCAAAAAGAGAGAAACCCGTGCTGCTTCCACATGCGTTTGTTTCTTCCCTTAATAGGTGACAATGTTGTACTATTCTCTATATTATCCTCGCTCTTACGGCTTTTTCCTAACAAGTGAGAAAAGTATAAAGTCGAGTTACCTTTCCAGTTATTTTACTGTACATTGCAAGCACGTCTGTCACCGTGTTCTCAAAATGTGTAGATGCATCATAACTCTGCAAAATTTCGGCTGGTCAGTACATTATCTAGCAACTGCATGACGCAAAGCCAAAGTAGGACATTCGAAGCTGTCAATATTGGTAAAAACTGTCCTTCCAAGAGAGCTATTACTTCTACCCATGGAATTGTTAGCTATATGGAACATGCACCAAGTTTCAGTTCCAAGCTATTATATACTTGGAAAATGTACTGATTCTACAACTGAAGTGATCAGTTTGTAAAACAGCGTCCCTGGCGAAAGGAGGCAACATCTTGTTAGATCCATAGAAACTCAAAATACTATCGCAAGCTTAGAAATCTTGATTTCTAAACCTCCTTTGGATTAGAATAAATGAAGGATCTGGTATGGGTGGAGCTAAAATGTGTTTCATTCTGAAGTTAAATCTGTGCTCTCTTATGAAAGTAGTTAATTGACAGCAGAAATTTCACCCAAAGTAAAAATGCCTGGAGAAGGAGACAGGGACATCACTCACAGTGGATATAAAGCAGTTGTCAACTTCATGGTTGTTTGTGGGCACATATCGATCGTAAATATCAAAGAATATTTCATCCACGGGACCAAGTAACTCGATACCGGGTTTTAGTTCTTGTTGAGGATTATCGGTTTCTGCTTCAGCAGTCACAAAAGCTATGTATTTCCCTTTCGGAGCTACATTGTGAGCATAGGAGCAGCAGAACAGGTACCTGAAAGAAAGTTACAAGTTGAAACAAACATCTTAAACATCTATCTATCTATTTGGAAGTCGATTCTCATGTAATAAATATTCAATAAAAAACCTAGGAGCGCATAAACAGGGTACTGGTTCTCTACACCAAAGCTTTTCCTGCCAAAAGTTTTACGGCCCCCCCGTGATTAAGGATGCTATTATTACGGAGGCCATCTCAAACCAATCCAGTTATATCTTCAGATGAAGTAGGCATTTTCATATTCCTAACATCATAGTTCTGTCAGACATGTATTTTATGCTTTTGGCTAGGCTAGAATGTGTCTGCTGTAAACATGAGTCTGCAGACAAACATGCAAAGCAAGCCAGAGAGGTCTTATATAACTTTAAGAAAAATAGGGAGGTCTTCTACAAATTTAATCCTATGCCAAGGGACCCAGTGACAGTATTTTTTTTAATTACATGTGAAGAGGACTTACATGTCTGATTTACGACCAAGCTGCTTCTGTGGCAGAATGACTTGAGCTGAGTGAGAATCATTGGTATCAGGGATCGGATGGCTCATTATGCATATAGCACGAGTGACTTTTCCGACCTTCTTGACCTATGAAGTCAAGCCGAAGGCAAGAGGCACGTAATCAATATGAGCACAGAGCTGCAATGATGGCTTCTCACCAGGTGACCGTCAATGCCAGAATTCTGCTTCATTCTACTTGACTTAATGTGAGAGCTTACCTTGCCAGGCAAATATGATGGATCACAAACAACTTTCTTGCACTTAGCTGTTTCACCTTCAGAACTGACACCAATGACTTTCCCGCTTGCATTGAACTCTACCTGTCATTTGGATTGGCAAACTTAGAGATTAATCCTTGCTCCAGCAACTGAATTCTCACATTAAAAAAATTCGATCTTGCTTTTACTCTGACAATTCACATCACTCAGAAAAGTTCAAACTTTCTCCATATAAACATATATCCACGTACTGACCTTACATTGTGGCTTGTTAAGCATGTAAGTCCCACCATAAACTGCACTAAGACGTGCGAATGCCTGGCAATAGGGTATGTATGTCACTGCAAAGCCCATTGTACTTTGTTTTGATGCATGAAAGAGCAATAAGGTTGAGGACAAACCTGAGGTAATTCTCCAAGTCCGTACATAGGATAGATATAAGGAGAACCTCCTTGAAAACGAGCCAAAGACTCTGCATAGAGCTTTAGATGACAAATAGCAAAGGGCGCTGATTACTATCATAGGGCTATGGCCAAGAGTATTTATTAATCAGCAGCATTTAAGAAGAATAGCATCAATATCTACAAATGGCAAAGTGAATAATTTATTTTCTTTGTACAGATGAAGCTCTTATCTTCTGATGAAGTTTCCCGATTTCTTAGGACATAATAGAATGTTTATTCAGTCCCCCGATCATCTGGGGTTTGTTGGCATATTTGAAATTTTTCAATGCATCACTCTTTACGTCATCAGTGAAATGATAACCAGATTTGCATCTATTTCAATATTAACTGAAAATGCCTAAGAGATATGCTTCATTTTGCAGAAGACAATCCCATTCATAATATGAAGAGGTAGCAATAACATCTTCTAGTGGCAAAGTGCACTATTTATTTTCTCCACACAGATGAAGCTCTTATCTTCTGATAAGGTTTCCCAGATTCCTCAGCCATAATACAATTTTTGTTTAGTCCCCCAATCATCTGGTGTTTGCCAGCGTATTTGGATAATTTCAATGCATCACTCTTCACATCATCAGTCAAACTATATGCAATATACCAAATTTGTGTCTATTGCCCGATATTAACTTAAAATGCCTAAGAGATATGCTTCATTTTGCAGATGACAGGCCCATTCGTAACTCAACCAAGCATAGATAAAATTCAGAACAGTCCTTTATATAGGGAATCACTAGGAAGATGGAAGTTGAACCTTTATTCTCTTCACAAAATCAATAGCAGGCTTATCCAAATAACTGTCATCAATATGAAGCGCCAAGGCATGACCGATAAAATCAATCGTGTCGTCTTCTAGGCCGTACTTGCTGCCGCGAGAGAGAGAGAGAGAGAGAGAGAGATTATACAGTTATACCTATGGATGTGTGAAATTTACAAATTCTCATGCAACAGGAAAGCACAAGGAACATACGAGATAACTTCCCTCGCTGTAACTTTGTTCAGGTCCAAACCTTCATGAGATTTCGGATCACTTTCTTCAAAATCTTGGACATAAATGAAGAACTTTCGCGCTCGTCGCTTCTCGAAAAGCCCCATTAAAGGCGATTTCAGTGCTTCAACATCAGTGGCTGGAACTTTATAAATCTAGAAGCAAGACGACCTTGTATTAATCTCATGTCAGACCATGAAAAATATGACATGATTTCTCAAATTTGAGAGAAGTTTTACTAGAAAGAATGAAAATCGCAATATGAAGGCACATTTCGTACCTTTCCTTTGTTATACACAAAGCTACCGTCTACAACCTTGAAGTTCAGATACTTTGTGACATCCGTGTGAATGAGAACGCGCACCAGAGCACCATTAGCCATTGTGAACTGGAAAAAGCATGCAAGAGAAAAAAAGTTTATCATCATAACAATGCAGTGCATTCAAGAAAACTTCAAACTGATGGAATTGATATATATATTATGAAGTTACAGAATAAGCGACAAAAGAGTGCTTTGATGATGTAACTCGAATGTTTCTAATAAGGGACCACTTGCATTTGAGCAGAGACAACAAACAAGCTTAAAATCTTTGAATAACGTATAGTGTAGACACGAGATTGTATGTTGTCACTACCTTAGGAATCATGTCAACATTGTATTCTTTGCTCGGTCCCAAACTTTCTGGAGGCTTGTCATTTCCCCTGAAACGTTTCCAGAGCTATTTGCAGCAGAAAAACACTGATCATTAATTTTAAAATTGCTAAAGCAGTCTCGATTTTTGTTTTCACATTACAATAAAAGGTTCACCTGGTTAAGATTGAGCGAGGTTGATTCGCCTCCATAGTAGTCATTCTTGTCCATGTGTAGGACCTGCTTTGATCAACAAAACTCAGTGAACCACATATCAGATACTGTTAAGATCAATGCCAAACGTCCATAAAAAATCTAAGAGCAAATCAAATTTCTTCCAGAAAATTGTAAAAATTGAAATTTGCAATTACAGATTCTGCTTAGTTCAATTGATCAGCTACCACAACAGACATAGATTTCAACTGGACATTATGTACCTTGAGACCATCCACAGAGAGGAGACCGCTGAGAATGCATTCCTTGAGACCGGTCCCGAGAACGACTACGTCGTACTCCTCATCCATGGTGGTTGGTCGTGGCTTCGAGGCGATGGAGATTGCAAAATGCAAATGGGAAGTGACTATTGTTGGCCTTGACAGAGGAGAGATTGGTGATGTGATGTGGGTGATGATTAATATGGGTCTTGCGACATGCAAGCCCTGGTCTTTAGCGGGAAAAGCTGCTATGTTTCCGCTTCATGAGGCAAGTGGAGAATTACAGGATTGTGTGGTTTTAAATTTGACTCATGGTATGAATCTGAGATGAATAAGAAGAAGGGCAAATCAATTGCCTTAGAGAGGATATGACTTTACATAAACTAAAACTTTCGTTTTCTTTTTTTGGCATAAATTGGATGACTTGCTCAAATCCAATGACATGAATTGATTTTTCCAAGTCCATAGCACGAAAAAAAAAACATTGTACAAGTGAGTCAATTACATTGCAAAGATACTGGAGAAATTCGTGTACTCATTGGTAGCTCCATTATATAATTCAACAAGATTTGTGATAAGTGTTCGGCAAAAGAGAGATGCTATAAACAACTATAGTATTTTCACGGGACCTTTGATTAACAGAATGATTTGGCAATGTCGTATGGCGTATTCAAATGAACCGATCACTTTGTTCACGGGTTTCACTTGCTCAAGCATCTAAAAATAATATATCTTGTCAAATCACTTGATAAATAAAATTTGGTGCAAATCATACTATTTCTGGCATTATTTGGTGCGTGGACTCATGCAATATGGGACAAGTCGAACCAAAAACTCATCAATACTCTATTTCAAAATTATCTGTCCATTTATTTCTTAATTACTGATTTTCATATCGGAAAGATATTGCTGGGTTAACGCAACTAACTCGAGTGTAACCTTCGTGTATAGCTGACTGCTGGCACATAATTACCTCTGCGATTGCAATGCCAAAAAAGAATAGCATGGTCGCTTTGTGCAGTGCCCCCGAAATTGTGAACATTGCACAAACTACAGATGCAGCTACTGAGATTAAGAGAATCAAACCGCACAAGTCCTTTAAAACCAAGTAAAGAAGCACTTTTTGCCCTTTCCTCAGTCACATTGAAATACCTCAAAGAATTTCGACAATGTCGCATACATGGGATGGTATCAATACACAACTCCCAGAGTCCCAATCCACCATACAAATCCTCAGAGGAATAAAGGGGTAAAATGGAGCGAACGATTAGAAAAAGCTCCAGATTTATATAAAGCACAAAGATCAAATGACCAACCCATGAAAAGGTAAAAGGTCGAACTCTTTCCAATGAGAGTTGTCTCAAAGCCTGACGATATGAGCCTCAAATAAATTATCTGCAATCTGCACCTACCGCATCGAGTATAGACTTGAAACCATCCCTTTCCAAGCACTCCGACAGTTCAGCCTGGGAGAATAAAAGCATATGAAGATGGACGGCAAAAATGGAGACACATTAGAAAAATGATGAAACTGAAAAGATAAGATGTAAATGCTTAAGAACCTCATGTAAAAGAAATCACCCAAAAAAAATACCTTAATTTGTGGAATTAGAGCGGGACCTCCATAAGCAAATGCTGTGTAAAGCTGAAGAAGAGAGGCACCAGCTCTAACTTTCTTGTATGCATCTTCACCACTGATTAGGGAAAAGCAAAATTAGGAAAGAAACAAGAATGCCGGAAATAGTTCTTACAACATAATGCCAAAATGAAGAGCTTTTTACCTGCTTATTCCCCCACAGCCAATCAGAGGTACTTTTCCCTGGGAAAAATATAAACACCAGTTCAAGCAAACTTGCAAGAAATAAGACCACAGCAAGTTTTCCATGCACAATCCATTAAATTCAAAGGTCCATTGTATAGTACGCTGGAAATTAGCATCCTCCTTGCCATACATGAGTGTTCTAAAGGCAGGTATCTTTTATCCACAAGTAAATGGATCACTTTTGCATTCTTAACAATACATAGGGCCCAAAACCTACCAAGAAGTAATTTGTTATCCTTTACAACTATAACAGTGGGGGCATCTGAATAATCCCTACTTAAGTCAAAACCATCCATTCCAACCTTTCTAACCATGAAAAAGTCCATATTCTCAAACAATCAAGTAGCATTGATAAAATAAGTCACACAAGAGATGAGAGTCCAACATACCCGTGTTAAAATGTACATCTCCTTTAAGATTCTGGTAGACAAGTTAAAGAGAGGTTCGCCACTCAAACCACCTGCCTCCTCAGACACTGGATTTTTGTTCACAGAATCTGGTCGAGAGATGGTTGTATTTGAGATGATCTAGAGAACAAAATAGAAGCGTTAATCTCAACAGGTCTTGATAAATGGCATAGCAACAAGAAAAAATAACACTGTCTGACAGCAGTTCCTCAATGCATACAATATTGATAAGACAGCACTATAAGAGAACATTTTGTAGACAAGTATAAAATTCATGTCTAGTTAAAATAGAGATTTTAAGTATAGCATGAACAAAAAATTTTCAGGATGGTTTTACTTTCAAAATGTGAAGACTGGTAGGGAAAAGCAATGCCCCAGATCAATGAATAGTTGATGACAGAAACTTGTTACAAGGAGCTATAGTTGGAATAAAATTGTCATCAACACATCTTTTCTGGCTAAGCACTGCAAGAATCTATCAGGCATTCATCATTGCCCTCCATTAAAGTGTGAGATTTAAGAAGTCATGACATGATCACCATTTGTTAGCTGACAGTTTTATTGGTAAAGAACATTGCTATTGGAAAGGAATTTTAACTCCAACCCCTCTGGTGTCATACGGGAAGCACAAAAAAATTTGTTTTTGATGTTAGAAACTTCTAACTGTTCTGAGTCATACTTGGCTGTCCTATCTAAATTTATGGCGAGCAAAGCATATATTTCCGATTGATTCTTTTTATTCTATTGATTCCATATTTCTGCTAACTTTCAGCAGTGCATGAAGCAATTGACAGGCAATAACTATAAAGAGACCTCCCAACATTATATTCATGTGAGCTTAGTTTGTTCAACCAATCTACATCTAACTGAGAAAAGACGATTGGAAAGCCCAGAAAGGAAAATTTACCAATCCATCCAGGCGGAGAGCAAGAGCTACCTGTAATGAAGAGCAAAAAGACATTAAGAATGTTAAATGAAAGAAATAAGAAAAAGCAAGTTAAACAGTAGGACAAAAGTGCATACCGCTGCAATGTCCTCAAGGTCTTCTCGAGACAAGTCAGGAGCAATTTTAACAAGTAAAGGAGGTGGACCCTCCTCGCCCCATTGCATTTCATCACGAGCAGCTTGAACCTTAAGAGATATGATGTTAACAAGACCTGCATCTAATAATGCTATTTTAGAGTTAACTCAAATTAATTGTACCTTCTTAACAAGGTCTTTTAACTGCTTTCTTCCTTGAAGCATACGCAAACCTGGAGTGTTTGGTGATGAAACATTAATAACCTGCAAACAAACAGCACGTTAATGGTCAAAACAATGGTTCCTAGAAGATCAAGATTGACTCAAATTCCAAAAATTTTCAAGTAACCAAGAATGGAGGTCACCGTGATTTACAGATGCATTCTCAGAATAATTAAGAGTTTCACATCAAGCAAGGCCAGCTAGTAGTATCGCAGGCTGGAACTAATGAAACTTGCACAAATGAAAATTCCCAGGAAGCATAACAAATTATCTACCAAGTAATCAGCATACTGCGATAATGTATGGACCCCCTGTACGTAATCTGCAGTAGCATCTTCACTTGTCTTATTTTTCCCAAGATTTACTCCAAGAATGCCAGGACCAGCTTTTCCTCCATGTTTTGCTTCCTCACTGGACGCAGGGGATGTGCTTGAGGTCTCAGCCAACTTTCTTTTACCATGCTGGGCACCCAGTCGCTTAGCAACAGCAACTATGCCTTCACTGTTGAAGCCACAGCGGTTTATGATAGCACTGTTCATAAATAAAAAAGGAAGGTATGAATATCCTCAAAGAAGCAAAGGCAAGGCTGAAATGTCTACACAATCATATTAATAAGCTCCGTGCTACTAAAAGAGCATGTACCCTTTAATTTGGGAAATTCGGTAGAAGATCACTTAATAGCCTAATTAGAACAGCAACATCATTATCAGATTGACAATGAGAAAATTAATTAATTCTCACCCTTCTTTACGCAATCTGAAGATGCGTGGCTTTGGATTACCCTCCTGTGGTACTGGTGTGACAGAGCCCACCTCTACAAATCCAAAGCCCATCCCTAGTAAACCCTCAACAGCCTCAGCATTTTTATCGAATCCAGCAGCAAGGCCTATGGGATTGGAGAACTTCCTTCCCCAAACTTCCAGCCCTAAATTTGCCGGATCAGGCCGCTTCTCCCTAGGAACCCAGCCACGAGAAGCAGCTGTTACAGCTAGTTTATGGGCAACCTCAGCATCTAGAAGAGCAAAGAACGGATTCACTAGTTTGGTTGCTGAGAACAGCCATCCACTGGAAATTGAAATGATGTAAAGGTAAATCTCATTGCCAAAAGTGAAGAGATATTAAATTATATCAAAAGAACGACAGATACCAGAAAGTTGCTTCATCTACAGTACTCATATAAGCTCCACCAGCTATAACCAGGCCTATAGTGGCTCCTGTCAGCAATCTCCCCTACAATTGTTTTGAGACCAGATTTACATGTCAAAGTCAGAAATGTCTTTAAAGTTGCAATGAGAATAATGTATGGTCTGACAAATTAAAGCTTGAGCAGGATCTTTGGAAAAATAATAATCAATTGAAACTGAATAACTTCCAACATTTGAACATGCTGAATTAAATAGGCAAACTGCACTTTACATAACAACATATTAAGTTATATGTCAGAGAGGAGCATTTTATCAGTATTTGTATGCCATTGGTGTCACAAGACAATAATCAACTTCTCATCTTCATCAGGCAACAATAAGTTCAGAAAATTATTCATCAGAAAAAATTAAGCACAGAAGATTGAAAATCAGGATAACCTATCTCTAGATTCCAGACGATGCCAAACACAGAATTACTTTCCTTTGAGAAGAAATTTGATATTAATTACAAGAAATGGAAATATGACAAAAGCTTAAACTATCCCTAGACAAACCTACTCTGTGATAGCAGTCCAATGGCCACTGACATCTGAAATTCCTTTACACATCTAGTACAGATAGAAACAGAAGAACAATAAATACCAGCATTTGAAAAACCAAATGAGGTCAAAATTACAGGTTGGTAGATTCTATCAATAACTGAAGTTCATGCTAACAAAACTCGGCTTTTTATTTTTGGGGGAGGTCAAAACAGAACTCAGCTTGCACTTGCATCGGAATCACTATATTCGCATTAGCACGACTTTCATGTAATTCCTTCTAGATATCTTTGTCTCTGGTCCTAAATCCATCCATGTTTGGCCAATTCTTACTTTCCAAGTAATAACCAGTTGTTCCAATGCCAATAAAATGATAAACAAGGCTAACCCCAAAATCGGTGACCAAATTTTGGAATTTGAAACCAAGATTCAGCAGCTAAATTTCAACTTTTAAAAAACACAACAAGGACTGGCATCTCATATGATAGAAAGGGAATCAATAATTTTCATTACCACTAAGTAAGTCGTAATTGCCATTTTCGACCCGAAGGCCGACAGATTAAACACAAGAATCCCAGAGCAAAAACTTCACTCACTTGCCCAAATGAATATTTGATCAGGGTATGCTAAAAGCAAGCTTTTTTTTCCCATAAATTTGACCCTGGGAATTAAAAAAAGAACTTTGAGCTTACTTTCTTGGGGAAATGCGGGATTTTTGGAGAAGACTCTGCAGCGGAAGAGCAATGCCGGCAGCTCCCAACGGAACTGGAAATTGCCCTCTTGGTGATGTAATCAGAAATCAGCTTCCTCGAAGCCCTCGTAGCCATGAGTTTGAATCGACGGCTTTAAGCCAAACAACCCACCGAGCGAGTTCAGAAATGCATGAAGAGATAAGAGGGAGAGAGAAGACAACTACAGCACAAAATAGGGAGAGAGACGACGGGTCGATCGGGATTGATGGAGGTGCTAAAGAAGACGGAGAGCTGAAGGAGGAGACGGAGAGTGGGTTTTAGCGTACGGAGAGAGGCCGAGGTCGTTTGTAAAACCCTGATTCCTCGCGCCCTCGCTCGTGGATCGGGCGGACTTGCGAGTGGCCCCCTTCTCAGCGTTCGCGTTAAGCTTCTGAAACAGCATCTGACCCGGTTCCTTCTGTCGGGGGCAGCTCGGGTCAGGGTGCCATGACATGTGTGCATCGGTTCGGCTTCAATTTGGGGACTGGACCGGCCAAATCTGAGTGGTTCATTGAGAGACCGGTCAAAATTTTTATATTTTTTTTATTATGATGTAAACCCTAATTAGTAAATTGCGTTTTTTTAAATTTTGGGAAACTATTTCTTGTAGGGAAAAGAGAAAATACTTTTTTTTAAAAATACTGATTCTAAGACCGGATGGGAACCGATCGCTTATACTGTGTCAATGAATGAGCAGTTTGGGTCGGGCCTTCGTGATATTTGCTAGGGGCCAGGGCCTAAGACCGTGTTGAGCCCAAGGTAAAGTTCATGGTCTCGCCTACCCGTTGATTGAACGACAAAAAGGAGGCACACGCTTTGGTTTTCCCGGAGAATTAAGCGAGAAGCGTCAGCTGATCATAAAGTCGAACACTTTACGGACAACCCGACCTTGGTTTCTCCGTCTTTCTTGGAGATGGGACAACTGTCCCTCGATCCCCCAACGTCTTAACCACCTTCTCGAATTTCTTTATTTGCCCGTACAGATCTGGAGTCCCGCTAACCGTTGCTGATCGCTCTCTGCTTCCGCTGACCGCCCCTGTTCGAGATTTGCTCAGCCTCTTCTCGTAGCTCGGCTCCGGAGGAAATGGCGAATCTTGCACCGACCTTCGTTTCTCCCCCCTCTGGTTCTTGCAGAGGATCGCTGAGAACGTCCCGGGTAGGTTCCCTTTCTCAATCTTTCGCGCTCTGAGTCTGAGGTATATCCAGTCTGTGCTTGGCTTCTAATCTCCCGTTCGTTATTGCTGATGCAGATCTCTGCTATTAAGCTCCAAGGAAGGGAAACTGAGCAGACCCATTTAAATTTAGGTTCTTCTTCCAGGTAATGTAGTGCTTTATTGGTTTATCTGCTTAAAGATTTACTTATGTGGTGAATTGGCTGCTGCTTGTCCCATCTCCATATGTATTGACAGTCTATACTAGTTGGAGCTCTCCCTGTGGTTAATTTGGTAAGCAATGTCAATTAAGATAGTTGATCCTGTTGGGTTAGCAGGCTGTAAAATCTGTTGTAGCATAGACAATTGTCGTTTCGAAATGTAAGAGGCATTTAGGTACAAACAACTCTGTAGAGCGAAAAATCCGCACTTGTGTGAAATGTGAAGTTCACATGATTTGGGGTCTACCATATATTGGCCATACTACTGCTGCGCCGAGCTATGGACTTCTTGTTCAGTTGTTGATGCAACAGCTATTTGGCATCAGCGATTTGGTTAATTGCCTTTTTTCCTAAAGAGACTTTCAAAAGAACCCATAAGCAGGACCACCACCCCATAGCATGATGCCGCCGGATGCAGAACCCCGGACCATGCGATGGTACATAGCTCATATTAGAGCTCCTCCTTGTGCTTTTTTTCTCTCTTCCATGTTGACCCATTCTTCATCAATGGAACAAGACTGTCTGCTCTTTATTTCTGGATTCAATGGAAGGAGCAATGCTAAAAAGGGTGCTACTCTTGACCAGCAACATCTCGTTGGTTGCATTTTTTCTCTCTCAACTGGCTACCTGACAAGAAAATGTCTCAGCCTCCTTCATTGCAGATTGCAACATGCATATGACTTGCCTTTTGCTTGTGTCTGGAAATCTGAAGTTAATACAATACTCACATGCATAACAAAGCTTTGAACTTACTGATTCTGTGATACCATCGATTTCTAACTGTCTAAGAAGCTTATTGTCCCTAACTTGAAGTTCGTTAATTTTCTGCCCCTTGTGCATGTTTGTGAATGGCACATCTATCACGTAGTAGAAAGTTTTCTAATTTTTATTATTTGTTGGTTTATTTTTAGGAGATGTTGTACATTTATGATTACGTACGACTACAATGCAACATTCAGGGTTGATCCTAAGAGATAAGAATGCTTCTTTTTTTTAGTTCCCGTGCCTGTCCAAATATTTCACTGCAATGTACTGATCCATATGTTTTCACCTCTGCACATGTTTTGCTTGGTTGTTTGCAGGAAGAAGCAGGGTTTAAGAAGGAATGCATCAAAAGAGAATCCAGGACTGATGCAGGGAATCAGGAAAGATGAATTCAAGACTGTGGAACAAACAGAAGGATATGACTCATTCAATGATATGAAGCAACGGTTTCTGACTTTTAAAGAGAAGAAATACTTGTAAGAGCTTCTTACTTGACTACTTTTTGCTTGTATCAACGACTGAAATTTAATGGTTTATGATGAGCAGTGAGGCTTAGGCATATCTTATTTTTTGCACGCAGGGAAAATTTAGAGCTCTATCGCCGTCTTGCCCAGAGTCAAGCACCTGAGGTATGGTATATTTATGTTTCTCTAAATGTATACATAGACATCCACTTTTTGTGTGTTTTTCCCTTACTCAATATTTTATGTAAAATCTTCGGCTTTTTGCTTCAGATATCTTGCTTTAAGAATAGAGTTACATATCTCTTGAACTAACTCTTTCAAACGACAGTTCATGGTGATTGCTTGTGCAGACTCCAGGGTTTGTCCCTCTGTCATCCTAGGAATGGAACCTGGGGAAGCCTTCATGGTTCGGAATGTGGCAAATCTTGTGCCACCATTTGAGGTGCTTACTTGGCATTTTACACTGGTGTTTCTTTGTTTCAGGTTTTCTGCTTTTATTTGTAACTTATTTGTTTGATGACCTAAATTATGAAGATTTTGGTGAGGTATGGGAGGCATCAGGTCTGCTACTTAGTGGTAAATACTATAATTTATGCTTCCTTTTTATTTTTCTGTTATTTGTGCAGAGTGGACCATCAGAAACCAATGCTGCACTAGAATTTGCTGTAAATTCTCTTAAAGTAAGTAATTCAACCTAATGGCATGCTTGCCTTCATTATTCTGGTACATATTGTTAAAGATCATAGTTAAAGTTGTACCATTAATTTGCTTTCCGTCGAGTTCACTGGTCACCTAAAATTTCAGTGCTTTTTACTTGTGAAGCTCTTGACAGAACTTTGAGGACTTTCAGGAAAGATGTATCTCATTGAGGAAAATTTTCCTGTTGAAGAACAATGGGTATTATGGAACAGGGAAGAGAATTATGTGTTGTGGCAGTGATAATGATGATATTTTGTTTCTTTATCTTTATGTGATGAAGATAGAGGGGAAATGTTGAAATTGTATCAGTGTATCTCAGGCAAAAAGTTGGATGAGATTGTGATCGAAATGCATATAGTTCAGGGATTATAAAAATACTACACTCTACTAGTGCATTTAGTTTTTATTTTTTTCCGGGTCTAATAGTTTAGATTTGGCAATTAATAGTTTCTTTGCACAGGTGAAAAATATACTAGTAATTGGCCACAGCTGTTGCGGGGGCATTCGCGCACTGATGAGCATGGAGAATGCAGATGGAGATAATTCAAGGTTGGGGTGTTAAAAATTATTCTAATTCTCCTTCAGTTGCAGGTAGTCAGCTTTAACCATTTGTTCTTTTTTCTCATACGATATATCTTCCTTCCAGTAGCTTCATCAGAAATTGGGTTATAGTTGGAAAAAACGCTAGACTAAGCACCAGGGAAGCTGCTTCTCACCTCAGTTTTGACCAGCAGTGCAGGCACTGTGAAAAGGTAGGAAACAACTCGTAACATCTGGATTTGAATTGTATAAGATCTCAAACAGCATTGGTCTAATGCCTCGAAACTGCTTCTGAGTGCAGGAATCAGTGAATTGCTCGTTGCTAAATCTGCTCACTTATCCATGGATAGAAGAACAGGTGATGAGGGGAAACCTCTCTCTCCATGGTGGCTACTATGATTTCGTTGATTGCACGTTCGAGAAATGGACACTGGATTACTATAAAACCATTTCAAGAGGAAATAAGGACATGATTGCCATCAAGGGTCGCTCATTCTGGAGCTGACTCTTACTCTCATGTGTCTGTTATCTGTATGATAAACTGGAATTCTAAGTTGATAAGGTCGGTCAATGAACTTTCATTTGTTAATAATGCTAGGCTCTGCTGGAATGGCATTGGCAAATGCTCTTATGTATTGTCTGTAACCATGTGATTGTGTACGTGTAATTGAAGTTTCAAATGAATCTGGAACTTGAATTGTGCCATAATGTACGGGACAAGCATGATATTCTGAAAATTTTGGTGCGTCTCCACTTTTCCTTGAATAATACCTGCTTATACTTGGAAGGTTCTGCTGAGAGATAGAAAAGTGAAGTGGATGAAGAACATGAAATTGGTAATTTTCGCAGACAAGTTAACAATCAAAGAGCCAAAAGCTGTTAGCTAGCTTCCATCTTACTTCCAATTTGCTCTTGCAAAATTTGAAACAAAGGTTTCATAGATCCAGCCCTTGTTCTATTTTCATTGGGGGAAGTTGAATTAGGGTAGTTATGAAGATGGTGGCAAAGTTTCCCAACGATCTTGTAGTATGACAAGATGTAAGAAGTAAGAACTCAGGAAAGTCTCTGTTGTGCCATATTTAATGTATTAATGTGGTAGATATGGAGTCGCGCATACGGCTGCCAAAAGAACCATCTACACCTCACCAATAACTTGTGAAATGCAACATATCTTATGAAATAAAATCAAGCGAGACAATCTTAAAATATTCTTGCACATTTGAAAAAAGAACTGAAGGGTAAATAATGGCAAGTCGACGGTTATAGCTCCTAAAAGGTGTCTGCTTCCCCTTATATGTGACATGCAATCTGGCTATATATCATCCTTAGATTCATTCATCCAAATGTTAATACTCCTGTCGATTGGTAAACTTAGATATCTGTCTCTTGTTCCGGCATGATCCTCATCAGTGAAAGGAAGCAATGACCCCTGAAGTACTTGGACGAAGCTAAATTTCCGCAGCACCTCCCTTCACTCTGGGGCATTGAAAAAAAAAAGAGTTGAGAGGGAGAAAAGTTCAGTGTATCGATATGTATCCGCTCCAATGCAATTTCAGTGAGTAACGCGACGTTGCTCACATTGATAGTGAATCAACCCAAGTCCTTATCATGAACTTGCCACAACTGCTTTGAAAAAACCTCCTCGATGAAATTGAGACGTGGCCACAAACTTTGCGTAACGAGCCACACTCTAGCCTAAGTGACTGAAATAATGCATCAGAAGCTACCTTCTAAAGCGTCTGCTTTACTGAAGGAAAGAGAGCCGTGTAATTCAAGAGGACGTGATCGCCCATCCAAGAAAAAAAAAGAACGATCATGCGCTGCACCTACTCGATGATATATTTTGTGATCTTAACCCATATCTGGCGGCAAGACTTGGAGGTGTTTGATAGGATCTTTTGGACTTGTGGAAGCAAAGACAGATGGGAAGTTGAACAAACCATCTCAGCTTTTCACATCACCCCACGTCCTAAATCCTCTCGTATCTCCACGTCCCTCGTCTATAAAACAGTGAGCATTTTGCACTACAGATCCACACTCTCGCCCTCAAACAAGTATTCTCATACCCTTCTCCAAGGATAGCAACTTGAACCGATGGCAAACCAATTATCCCTCATCAAATATGCCCTCCTTGTCGTTGCGTTCTCTCTCTAAGTGGTGGTGCCAACTCGGTCCCAGCACGCCATCTCCTCGACACATCACTGCCAGAGATTGCCGTGCCTGAAATACCCGACGGCCTCCCAGATATCCCATCATTGCCCAAGGTCGAACTCCCACCTCTCCCTGAAATCCCCACCTTGCCTAAGCCTGAGCTGCCAACCTTCCCAATTCCTGAATTCCCAGAAGTGCCAGGCTTCCCTTCGATCCCTTCGATTCCGAAGGACTTACCAGTGCCTTCTGTCACCACCTCCAACCCTTGAGATCATGATCATTATTACATGGCCTAGTGATGCCATTATAAGTCACGGCTGAAATCTATATTTTGCATATGAGGTCGTAGACGATGTAGTAGTGAAAATGGGTGTGGTTTGTATGATATCGTCATGTGCTACTCCTAGCAAGAGTGTGATGTTCCAGGAAGGACTTGATATCGGGTTTGGTCTATTGCTGTCTAGGATGGCCTGTTGAGCCTCCATGACAGTGTATAATTTAATATAATGCTGTACGGTACTAGAAGAATATGCTATATATGTGTTCATCTATGTCAGTTACCATTAATTCGTAATGTCTTGCAGCTCATTTTAATCTCTTTGCAACTCTTAATGAGTGTCGACAATGTCTATGCAATAGAGCGCAGAATTATGCTAGGAGTAATTAGCTTGGAGATATCAGAATCATACACGATGCATCAATCAAGTCAAATTTCCAGCTTCAGGGCAGAAAGAAAGAAAACGATATCCGGAAAAAATAAAATGAATTATCTGTTCAAAGAGAACTTAAGATTTTGAACGAAGACATTGGTACGCCGAGATCAAATTGTCCTGCTTACCGTAATGCAAAAATCACGTTATGTTTCTAGCCGTGGGACAAAGCTAACTTAACCCGATGGCTATGGTAACACTTGCATGGATATTCCGAATTAGTTTAACCTGGATAAATGCACAGAAAAATGCTTCGGGGCAAACTGTTTAAATCTAGATTAATAGTTAATCTGGTCACATCCTTGATCGACTTGAGCTTTGTGCATGGCAAAGCATTTCAGTTGCTGATGAAATAAAGTAGAAAGATAATTAATCTCTACCCTGGTCACATCCTCTCGAGACCCAATGTTTAGTTGAGAAAAGGCAATTTTACTAACAACAGAAATTTTATCGATTGTTGTTAAAATGTTCAATAAGTTTAACTCGAGTGCAGTTAACACTCCTTTTGTGCACAAACCGAATGCTGCACACACAAAATGAACTTGATAGAACCTGACTCAATTTTCTCATATCATGTTAAAACATCAAACCCAAAAGTTTCGATTGACATATAAAATGAGGTCACATGTATGTAAAGAATATATAGTATCCATAATCCTATAAATAAGCAACTGTGGAATTAACAGAAATTACTTTACTTTATCACTGGTTTGTAGGCATAAATGTCATGTAAGGGAAAAGAAAAGATATATTAGGTTGAATTAAATCACAACAAGTAGATTTCATAAGTACGACTATTACTCGTTCTGGATTACAGCAAAGAAAGTAGATTATTTCTACATATGAGAACAGAAAATTTCAACTATGAGCTTGAAGTAAGAGCAAGTTCTCAAAAAAAGTTTAAAATGGATTTTACTTTAAATAAAAACCTAAAATAAGATTATTTTCTCAAAAAATGACCCGAAATAAACCAGTTTCAAATAAGAACTTAAAATTGCCAACTCAGTAGAGATCTAAAGAAGACTTCGTTCAATGTTGCTCGTTTTGTTCCTACTTTTATTTCTTTTCTTTTACTAGATAATCAACTAAACATGAAAATTCCAGAGAACGGATGGAGGAGACTGGAGGGGAAAAGATTTTGAAAAAACCATAGTTGAAAGTTCCAAAAATTGCTTATCCTGTAAAATTCTTCAAATTGGATGACCTCCTCTTTATGACCTGAAATTGTTTGGTGATTGATACATAAAGACAACCCCACTTTAAAAATTATATTCACTTTTTTTTTAGACTAAGTTGAATATTTCAAGTCCTTATATAAAATATGATCTTCTTTAAAACATGGCATCAATTCAAGCTATCATTTAAAATTTTACTTTTTGAGCGACATGGCATTGATATGAATGAATTATTATGTTAAGTATGATTTGATTATCGACAAGTTACCAATAAGTGGAGACACATGACGATGACTATAATTGTTGATGAGCAAGAGATAGCTATTGACATTCAATAGCAACTGGTCGATAATTATTACTTAACAAATTTGAATAAGTGTTGAATACAAAGAAACTAAGTAAGACAAAGGATATGCCAAGGTGAAGATATTGATCGACGATAAAGTCTCGCGACAATTGAAGAGTTGTACCGCTTGTGAATTAAGTTGACGTGCAATTATGGAGCATAAAGTTATGGATATGTGGTTATAACCATTAATTTGAATATTAGTCATTGATAAGCAATTATATTTTTTAGGAAAAATGCTACCAAAAATCTTAAATTACACCACTTGGGACAATTTTACCTTGAACTTTTTTGTATGTCATCAAAAACCTCAAATTATGCTACTTTGGACAATTTTACTCTAAACTTTTTTTTGTGCCACAAAAAAAACCCAACTATGTTACTTAGGATAATTTTACCTTGAATATTTTCTTGTGCCACAAAAAACCCTAAATTATGCCACTTAAGACACATTTGCTCTAAACATTTTAACCAAATAGTATTTTCATCTTTTTACATTTTTTTTTCTTTTTTCCTCTTCCTACAGAAGGAAGTCGGCGAGGGCCCGACACCAGGGAGGGTCACCCTTGCCTGAGTCAGCGAGGGTCTCCCTCGCTTGGCCTGACTCAGGCGAGGGACGCCCTCGCTGAATCTGGCGAGGGTGACCCTCCTCGGCATCAAGCAAGGTTGCCCTTGCTAGTCCAGCGAGGGTCGCCTCCGCCAGATCTGGCAGGGGCGTCCCTCACTTGAGTCGGGCGAGAGCCACCCTCGCCTAGTCGGAGGCAACCCTCCCCGGCAAGGGTGGCCCTCACCGGCTTCCCTCTACCATGAGAAAAAGGAAGAAAATAAAAATAATAATAATAAAGTAAATAGACAAAATTACCCTTTGGTTAAAATGTTTAGGGTAAATGTGTCACAAGTAATATAGTTTAGGTTTTTGTTGACACAAAAAAATGTTCAAGGTAAAATTGTCCCAAGTAACATAGTTTGAAATTTATGGCATAAAAAAATGTTAAGGTAAAATTGTCGCAAATAGCATAATTTGTGATTTTTGATAACACGAAAAAAAAATTTATGGTAAAATTGTTGCAAGTGGCATAATTTGGGGTTTTTGTAACATTTTCCCTATTTTGTAATCAGCTATACAAAGTCTGTTGAAATGCAGTAAGAGGATTCACAATCATCAAACACAAAACTTATGTATTTTCTTGGTTTCAATTGATCAATGTATCAATTTCCTGTACTAGCGTTTCTTTTTCCTTTAGATTTAATTCTTCTTGATCTTTGTTTCACAATTTACTTCCTTCTCGAATCGCTGCTGAATTCCAATTCAATACAAACCAAAAATCAACTTTTGGTGAAAGCTCATTTACTGATTGGGTCAATTTCCAGTGAAACAGGAAGATTAAAGAAAAAACCATAACACGTCGGGTTAATCAAAATGGGTCCAATCATCTTTTCCTATTCTCGAAATGGAATATCAGATATAGAATGAAACTCATTTATTTATTGGTAAGAAACGTGTTAATCTATTACGCTCCTAATAAGAAATTTATTTAGCCGTTTGCCTGGACACCTAACTCCTCCAACCCAATCAGACACCAACTGTCAAAGGTCGTATAGAAACGAAAGTACGAAGTGAACACCCGCACTCAATCTTTAATCATGAACACGAACTGCCTAACAAAGCTGAAATAGCAAACCCCTCAATGAACGGCGGATTACTCGGAACCAAAACATGATTAAGTCACGACAAAGTCCATTCAAGATTGGACTAGCAATGCATTACTCTTCACCTCCTCCAAGACACGTGAGCACCAAGCTTGACCTCAAGGGTGACGCCCCATCAAAATCTGACACTTCGTCTTTGATTATGGAAATCAAGATGAAGAGGTGAACTAACAAGAATGCCAAACCAAGATTGCAATTTTTTCTAAACCATATGGATGGCCAGTCACCAACCTCAACCCAAAATCACACATTCTCTTGCTATATAATCCCAACTTCCATCCCTCAAATTCCACACCCAGCAATCAGCAATCTCATTGCTTGCAACACCCTTTCATTGCATCAATTCCATCCCGATCACCAATGGCTTTCTCCAAAAGCTTCACTCTGGTGCTTTCCATCGCCATTCTCTTCTCGAGCATCAACATGAGCTGGGGAGCTCGTCATCTGCTGCAGGCCGGTCTCCCAACGATTCCGACTATCCCCAACATACCCACTTTGCCAAACCCGGCGCCGCTGCCCCCGTTGCCGACAATCCCAACATTGCCGAAGGTAGCAGTGCCGCCCTTGCCTGCCATCCCAACTCTGCCTCAACCCACACTGCCAACCCAGCCTTCTCTTCCCAAGGTCACTCTGCCGCCGCTCCCAAGCGGCATCCCTTCACTCCCTAAAATTCCTTCCCTTCCCTTCCTCTCCCCACCACCATCAAACTAGACCGCTCGCCCTTGAGAGGGTCCGTGCTGCGATCGATGAGATTACTTTAGTGTTCGTATTAGCGTGCCGCCTGATGGTGGAACGTTGTTGGTTGTAATATATGGTCATTATTTTGTACGCACGATTGCGAGTTTCTCTTTCTCTTTCTTTTCTTTTCTTTTTATTTGCGTGTACGATTGATATATGTTCAGAGTCTGTTCTTTGTATTGAATAAAAGTTTCTCATTGATGTTATGTGGTGTTGTACTTCGGATATTTTTATTAAATTTAGAGATTGTCGATTTCGTCGCTATTCATGCATTTTCAGTAGGCATCCTGGTGGAAAATATAGCAGGAAAAGGATGCTATCGAGGGAAGCACAATTTTGAGAGAATATAAGATGAAAAATAATTAACTCTAAAGCGACACAATTCAACATGTTTTCATCGCAAAGACGTGACATGAATACTAATAGGATGATGTAATTATTATCTAAATCTATACGTGATCGTATCCTGTGTACAAATCACTTGTCACAATTAAAGTTATCAAGATCAGATGAAAGGTTTCATAAAGAATGACCAATGACGAGGATGTTTTGAGGCTAACTTCTCTAATTTCTGCATTGCCGCCTGAGGAAATTAGAGAAGTTGCAATGTCTTCTTTATCTAAATTTGGTACTTTTGGCAATCAATTAAGTTTGCTCTCAAGTTTTGGACCCGTGCGCCAATCTTGATCCTTAATCTTAGTCACCATATCCTTCACCGGGAACAAAGTTAGCTCAATAATTACAACGCTCCGTAAAGCTCAGGCTAGTCATTGCCGAGCCGAACTTAAGAGCACAATGTTTCAATTAAATATTTCGTTTAAATTACGAGACATTGGAAAATTTCGGTACTTCCAAATTTTCATAGCTAGTTGATTATTGATTTTGATTTATGATCACAGCGATCATCATCATCTGATCATATTACGACTTTATCAATTGTTGCCAAGAAAAGTTTTATTAGACATTTTATAAATGCACGGTCTGCTCACCCTTATTTGAATTCCGTTACTATATACAGTTAACTCCTTGTGAAGTCATAACAATAGTTTTTGTTCTAACTTCACATCCATCGAATGTACAAATGCAAGTATAGCTTCTTCAATCGACGGTCTCTTCCGAAGCTAATTACACGGGTTACCCCTTCATGGGGATTCAAGAATTTTCCTGTTAGTTCCTGAATGCATGGCCAACATGAACAAAATCCTAAAATTTCGTATATTTCTTGAAAAATGGATGAGGTAAAAAGCATTTTTCTAAAATAATCACTTGTATCACTTATCAAAATGAATCAATAAAAAATATTTTTATTGTTTGTAAAAATGTTTAGACATAAATAATTATGGATAATGAAAATATTTTTTTTCATTAGTTAATTATTTCAAGCAATACAAATAATCATTTTTTTGAGAAAAATATTTTTAAAATCACTCATTTTTTATGAAAAAAAGAAGCCTAAAAGTCAACACTTTGATGCGACCCCAACATATAGAAACCACCATACCTAATTGGAAATTTATCTTTGAAATGCCGGCGAACTTTGAGAGTGGGACACCGGACACAATCAATTATCATTTCAAGTGAATATTTATACGAATTGGTGTCTTAATCTCAAGGCCGTTCCTGTAAAAGAAATTTCATAGATGCATTAAATAAAAGTGAAAAGAGAGAGAGAGGATTGGAAATTACCAAGTTAGATGGCTGTAGGCCACGTAGTTAAGCAACTCATGTCATGATGGAACTATCCATTTCTTTATTTCTGAAAAAACATAGGAAACTGTCAACTGTTTTCTCAACTACACACTAAGGAAGGAGGGTGAAGGTGAGCTAACAAAATTTGAAAATCTCAGAGAATGTCTTTTGCACATTTTCTCATCAAACCCGTTGCCGATTCTTCACCTACCATAAGATTAAAAAGCCAATCCCAAAGCACCCCCACCTTCGCTTATATAAACGCCTTTCTCGTTATGAACCCTGCGCACCATCGGTTCAAATCACACATTTGAGTTGCCAAAGCCAAGCTTGATCTTGATCTCCTGAGAATAGCCAAATTTTCACTCCGATGGCATCCCGCAGCCCGGTCATCTTCGCAATGCTGGTTGCCCTGGTGCTGTTTGATGGTGGGCTAGCGGCGCGCCATCTCCTAGACACGGCTCCACCACCGGCCCTGCCCACCATCCCCACCTTGCCGTCTCTCCCAAAACCAACCGCGCTGCCACCAGTGCCCACCCTCCCGACTACTCTTCCCCAGCCAACGCTGCCCACCACCCTGCCGAACCTGCCGAACCTGCCGAACCTGCCCACTTCACTCCCTCCGCTGCCAGCCGGCTTGCCCACCATACCACTTCCAACCAGCTTTCCCTCCATCCCCACCACCATCCCCACCACTTTCCCGTCCATTCCCTTTCTCTCTCCGCCGCCGTCAAACTAATCGAGCCGGGGGCTTTGAGTCATCTTCTTCAGTTCGTGAGGAGCATGACATCTCGTGTTTGAGAAGCTACTTATAAATAGGCCGTTGGTTCTTGCTATAGTGTTATGCACCTGAGCTGCGTACGTAGGCCAGGGCTTTTGTCAGCTCTCAGCTGTTACCGTATTTCTCCACTACTTTTGTATGGTCGTGTGCTGTTTCACGCACTTACTGTGATGTGCTATGTAGATCTCATCTGGAGATAGGCGTTCTTTCTCTTCATGATCTTTGTCGTTTCATACTAGTCCCCCATAATGCACTGCTGATTATTTCGATTTTCCATGCAATGTTTTGGTATATCTCCGCATGCAAAACAACGTTCATTCAAGTTCGAAATTGATTACTTCAAACCAGAACATGTACGTGGAAAATGAATATGTGCAAAGGGGAAGCCTTAAGGATGAGAGAAGGACATTTATATATGGAATTCAAGGAACAAGAAATTGGGAGAATGAGGAATAAAAATGAAGTGCGCTATTTTACTCCTTCCAAAACCTTAAAATGTGTATTCGGGTATGGATATCAAAATTTATATATTAATTTAGGCACGCGAACTTGTGTTGTGTTTATGATCTTTACTTTTACATCCACTAGTATCGATTAAGCCAATGATGTAGCATATCTTTCCGACAAATGTACTAGATGTGCTTGATGCGAAATATCTCATTGAAATCATTTTAAAGTCACGGTGAAACAAATCAATCATTTATCAACTAAGTGATTATGTATTAACTCAGATATATCAATGCTCATTGATAGCATGATACACATAATTCTTCACCGCACAACATTAATTATATCTGCTGACGTTTAACCTAATTGTCACGTACCATTACCTCAGTTGAAATGCAGCTTGATTTTCTTGAGTTGATCAAGTCTTGTTATGCAGTCAACTTGTGTACGTGCTTTACAAGTACAAGCTCTTTTCCTTCAAGTGGAAAACCCAGGTTATGAACTCATCGAACAGGTGACCTAACATGTACGTGGAACTACACATGATATAAAGAAACTATCAATATTCTAGCTATTGTGTGTTATTTTCTAAACTAAGTTAGAGAGCAGGTGGTGTACCAATAAAAATAAAAAAAGGAAACAATTGTCCAAAAACTCATAAACTCATTATACTTTTGTCAATTCAATCTTAAACGTTTTAATTATGTCAATTGAATCTTAAACATTTTCTTATTTTACCAATTGAATTCATCTAGCAAATTTTTACCAAAAATCGCCGGCATTGACAATTTTTAATAATATTTTAATATTTTTTTGATTTATTTTTTTCTTTTCTTTCTATTTTTCCCTTATTTGCTCTAGCTAATCGAGAGGCCTCGATAGTGGCCAATGACTAACCAAATGAGAGAGAACCCTACAGGCTTGTTTGGTAACACTTTCGGGAACAACTGATTTTGTTATTTTGTTCTCGGGAACAGATTTGGAACAAAAATCTGTTTGATAAATTTTTTGTTCCTGATAACAAATTTATTCCTGAGAATAGATTTAGAGTAAAATTGAGAATAAAAAAAAAGTTGATTCTCACTCTTGAGAACAATCTTGAAAATCAATTTTGCTCTTCTCTTTTTTCCCTTCCCTTTTTCTTCTTCTTCCTCCTCTCAACCCATTGCCACCCTCTCACTGCCCCATTGTCGTCGTCACCGAGCGGCTGAGTGAGGTCCGACGAGCTCGCCGGAGCCTCGTCAGGCCAGGGCGAAGTCCGGCAAACTCACTGAAGGCTTGCCTGGCCATTGATGAGACTCGACCTCGCCTTGACCTAGCAAGGCCCGGACTTCACCGATGGTCAAGTGAGCCTCACCTCACCCAAATCTAGGGTGGCGAGGCGAGGCTTGGCCTTGCGTCGCTTGGGCGAGGTTGAGCCTCCCCCAACCACCAATGAGGCTTGGCCTCACCCCACTTAGATCTACACGGCCGAGCCTTGTTAGTGATCGGGCGAGCTTCTAGCAAGCTTGCCAGACCTCACCCTAGCCTGGTGAGGTTCTAGTGAGCTCAGTGAACCTCGTCCGACTGCTCGCCAGCCACAGTCGATGGCAGCGATAGCAAGAGGAAGAAGGAGAGAAAAAGAAAAAAAAAAAAAAAAAAGAAAATTATAAGAAAAAAGTATTAAAAAATTAAAAGAATCAAAAAAATTGAAAATTACCAAATGCATTTATATTTTGGGAGTAAAAATTTCAAATAGTTTATCAAATACCTTATATACTCATAAATTATTCTTGGAAGCAGAATAAAAAAATAATTTATGATCATAAATTATTTCCGGGAATAGAATTGTTACCAAACAAGCCCATAGTGGCGGTTGTCTGGTGCATAAGACCGTGAGTCTCTTTGATAAGAAAAAGAGTGGGTGGGTGTTCGAATTTTTAGGGGTGGAAACTAGGGCTGTCAAAAAAACCCATTTAATCCAACCCGAACACGACTCGAACATAAAATAAGTATGGTACATGTTTCGGGTCTTAATATTGTTCGGGTAACAATTATAAACACAAATATAATACATGTTTTGGGTCAAGTTAGGGTCGGAACAATGTTCTGATCCAAACACACCCACCTAAGCTATCTCCTCTACAGCTCCTTATATTTGCAACTCATCTAGCACGTCTCATCTCACGGATTTGTCATCGTCGCCCTCAGGTCGGCCCCCATCAATCTCTCTCCCTCTCCCCCCTCTCTCTCTCTCCCCCCTCTCTCTCTCTCCCCATCTTCCATATGATTTGCTTCTTTTTCGCAGCTGATGCAAAACTTTTGAGGAGAAAGTATTATTTGTCTGCGAAGATGTTCACGGACGAGTCGAACGAGATCTCACGGCGTCATGTAAAAGCATTTCGAATTCCCTTTGTCATATTTTTTATTAAAAAATTATTTGTCTGCGGAGATGTTCACGGACGGGTTGGACGAGGCCTCGCAACGTCATGTAAGAATATTTCGAATTCCTTTTGTCATAATTTTTTATTAAAAAATTATTTGTCTATAGAGATGTTCACGGAAAGGTTGGACAATGCCTCGTGACGTCCTGTAAGAACATTTTGAATTCCTTTGTCATAATTTTTTATTAAAAAATTATCTGTCCGCGGAGATATTCATGAATGGGTTGGAGGAGGACTCGTGGTGTCACGGTTCGCGGATGGGTTGGACGAGGTCTCACGGCATCACGTAAAAATATTTTGAATTCCATTTATAATATTTTTTATCAAAAAATTGCAATATTTTTTTAATAAAAAACGCGAAACCCGACCCGACCCGTTTTTTTGCTTCATGTTTTATGTATTTTGGGTCAGATCGAGTCGGGTTGGGTCAAATGACATTACCTTTATTATTCGGGTCGGGTTGGGTAACATCAAGACCTGACCCGTTGACACCCCTAGTGGAAATTGCTTGGGAAACAAAATGACAATTTGGCGAATTATGTGGAGGTGAAAGACGCAACTCGATATCTCTTGTAAAAAGTGAGAATGATAATTGTAGATTTTGAAATGTAAGGAAGATATTTGACATGCGAAATAAAATTGAAGGTGGTTCTTTTGTAATTTTTCGTTTGATTTATTAAGTGATTCGGCTCCATTATATTGAATGTTTTAGCACGTCAATTTACTCGGTGCGCGTCTCGATTGCCAAAGGTCTGGGGATAAGGGTGGGAAAATATTAAGAGCAAAATAAGAAAATCTGACTGAAAATGGTGGCTCTCTGATTTAGTCTATAGGCTTTAGAAAGACTGAACTTTTTAAATACGGAAAAGCGTCCCAATAATTTTGACCAACATCAAAATTTCCGCGTGAATTAAGGATTTCAGGAATTCAAGCCTGCTTTTCAAAATTTGATTAACGATAGGCAAATCCAATCCAGACATAAAAATGGGAATAGGAATAGAAGTGATAAAACATCGCCAATAAAATTAATCTAAAAGGGTTTCATGAAAAGTTTCGAGAAATTGATACAAATTTCATGTCATCTTATAACGGCGTTGTGTTTCTAAATAAGTTGGCATTTACTTTCGACGTGTATCATATGGGTCGGTGGCATCAACTTCCACATTGCCCTCCATATCAATTATGATTTTTCTCTTTTTTATACGTATTGATTTTGGACCGTTATGTACCTAATTACCTTTTAATGAGTTAGTTTTTGGTTGATATCGGGTTATTTAAAATAGAGAAATTAATGAGTCCGATCTCATGATCTCCTGTGATCTATCAAGGAGAGGTATTGGAATTCTGTTGGGCATTGCAACTGTTCAACTAATTCAAGAAAATAGAAACTATTTGCTATTTATCAATCTAACTGTAAAAATTCATTTATTACTACTATTTTTACACACCCAAACATACCGAGCCTAAGCTTAGTAAGTGCAAATGGAAAAAATTTTGAGGCAAAATCCAACGCATAAGTAAATCATGTTAACTCTACTTGCAAACGGAAATGAAAAATTTCTAACCTTCTGTTTCTTTAAAAAAAATATTATTATGTTTGTAAAAATACAATTTTTACTAGATATGAAAAATCTGAAATCATGCTCGGTCACTGTACTGTTTCCAATATTTGTTACTTTTTTATTTTCTTTATTCAAAAAGAAAGTTTGCATATTCTTAACCTACTCGTTTTCAAAGATATGTATAATTTTCGTGAAAAATAGAAGAAGATGAAAAACACGTGCATATGTTTGAGTTTATAGTCTTTTGACATGAATCTTAAACCAACATCAATAATATGAATGCAAATTATTTGTGGAATTTACGAATTGAGAATAAAAATCATAAAAAAATCCTAAATTATATTAGTGTGGCACATTTATCATTAAAAAATCTAAAACTTATTATTATATGATATTTATATAATTTAAGTAAAATAAAAATGATATTATTTCGATTGAAAAATTATCTAATAAGATATTAGTGAATCGTAAATATATCATTAATTTGTTATTATGGATATGATTGGAGATTTTTGATGTCGTAAAAAAAAAAATGCCCAGGCGAATTTTAGGTTTTTCTCTTTTTTGGTCTTTTTCCTATCCTCTATATAACCTCTGTTTTCCTTTTGATTTTTACGGCCTTTCTTCTCTCCTTTCTTCTGGTCGTCTTCTCGGTTCTCTCTGCTTTTCTCTGTCACCGCCATAGCCGAGAGGTCGAGATCGACGCCCCCTGTTCGCCCTTCCTTCGGTTCTCCACCACACGACTAGGAAGAGAAGAGCTGCCATAGTGCCCACTTCCGACGAACCGTCGACCGTCGCCAGCGAACCTACGTCGACGAAATAACTACCCGTTAATTGCATCGCAGCTGCTGATCAGTCAGCTGTCGGGATCGAGGCGGGGAAGAGAAGTGGAAACCCGAAAAGAATTGATTCAAGCAGGCCCTTGAAAACACTGGAAACGGCTCTGAGCTACGTGCAGATTTTATCGGGGCCTCTGTATCGGTATCGCAAAGATGGGTTACGATTCTGGCGACGCTTCGGAAGACAGTCGAGATGATGGTATAGCTGATTCTGCACTTCAAAAGTGAATTTTTAACGGTTAATAATTTATGTATCCCCTCAAGCGGATTGCAGAGTTTTCTGCGAGTGCTTTTGCCGAATACCCTAAGTTCAATACGCAGTAGTATGGCGAAAGAAGTGAACTTTGCTCGCACTATCTGTTAATCTTGAAATGAATTTTTCTTATGGTGAATTTCTTTCAATTCTTTTTGTTTTTCTTTTTGGGTCTGAAATTTTTGCGTATAAGATGATAATTTGCTTCAATTGGCTGGACAGATGATGAGGAGGAATATGAAGAGGGTGGGAGCGGCAACCGCTTTCTGGGGTTTATGTTTGGAAATGTGGATAACTCGGGTGACCTCGACGTTGATTATCTTGATGAGGTGATTCTTCTTGATATCGTTCGTTTTGCATGCTCGTACTCTTAATTTCTATTATATGTGGGCAGTCTACCAAAGAATACATTGCATTTATGATTTTGCGTCTGATGCTGGTGTAGTTGAGCTTGGTAAGATTACCGGGTGGAGCTTTTCTTTTGAGTAATTTTGAAAAAAGTTTGGGTGGTGGTGGTGTGCACTAGCTAGAATAATTTAATGCTGAAGTATTCTATGTCATATTCCTTGCATCCTGTGTAAATGAATATCCGAAGCCGCTTGAGTGCATTCTGGACAAATGACGGCTTTCGATATCCAAACTTCCTGGCTGCGGACTTTAGTAGATTTTGTTGGATGCTTTCTTACCAGCTAAATTTTAGGTGCATTACCAAATAGAGGGCTAAACATTCAGTCTTGTGGCATCTATGCAAGTATTAACAAGCTTCTTTTTAAGCATGTTTTCTGTGCATTATAGGGGTAAACGTAATTTAGCCTCATAAACCCGCTTTTTCATGGCTATCGTGCACTTTATGCCTGTCATATATGGGCCAATAAGTAAAATAAGATAATGATTTAGCTCAAATGCTGCAACTAGAGTGTTGCTATTTCAGTGTTTGCTTAGAAATAGTTTGTCCGAGATAACAGCCTCTCTTTTATGTGGTACATATATAAAATGCTCCTGGACACTGTATTTCTGCTCATCATATTTATTTTATATTGCAGGATGCAAAGGAGCATCTTGCAGCATTGGCTGACAAACTGGGTCCATCTTTGGCTGATATTGATGTATGGAGGTTTTAATGCTTTACATGAGTTTGTTGAGCTTTGTTAAGAATGGATTCCGAGAGTTTTAATCTATTGTCTTAGCTGATCATGCTTGCAATTTAAGCTATTTCATGAATTCAATGAGCTAACAATCTCTCGATTTTCAGTTATCTGTAAAATCACCAAGAACGCCTGTTGATGCTGCTGAACAAGGTGATTGTTCTTTTTCCTTTTTGCTTGGGTTGAGTAGATGACTCTGAAATCAGTAGATGGTTTCTGAAGGATCTCTGACCAAAATATCAGCCCATGGTACTAATGTAGAACTTATTGATCTATCTTTAATGCTAGGATTGAAACTTTGGTTGGACCAGTGGTTTAACTCACTGTTGATCTTACCCCTTGGGATGTTGTTGTCAATCTGGAAATTTGTTTGACTGATTTTTTTCTGCAATATGCTTATGATTGTTCATTTTTTCCTACTTGGATGAAGATTCATCAGGGATCAATATTGTTGCAGTTGAATCCCCATCCCATTAAATTGGATAACCTTTTCTCAGGGGAACCCTTCTTTTCCTAGTCGTATATGCCAGTGGCGGTGGTGCCTTTTCGCCTTTCTAATTTGCAATGTCTGGTCAATTGAAAGCACATTTTTGTATACATAATTCTGCCTTGATGGTTATAGTATCCCCATATTGCTTGCTTACACCACTTAATGGCCTTAAAAATCATCCTATAGCCATATTCACAGAATATTTTATGCTAACTTTTTTGGTCTGTTATGCATATCTTTCTGTAGACGAGGACTCCTATAGCTTCGTCTATCTGTATGCTGATGTAGTTTGAGCCATTTTGTCTGATTTCTTTTGGGATCTTCTGCCACCAGATTACGATGAGAAGGCTGAAGATGCTGTTGACTATGAAGATATTGAGGAACAGTATGAGGGTCCAGAGATCCAAGCTGCCGGTGAGGAAGACAATTTGCTTCCAGAGAAGGATTATATGTCTGCCAATGTTCCTTTTGCTACTTTGCATGATAGATCTTCAGTATATGACGATGAAAATTATGATGAGGATGAGGAAAATGAGAAAGAGCAGGAGGTTGTTGATAAAGATGCAACACAAACTACTTTATCAGGTTTGCTATGAGCCGCTTAACATTCTGAGCTCCTTATATAAAGATGCTTGTTCTCTCACTAAGATTCATTTGGGTGCAATCATTAAGATATACTCCACGTGCATTGGTCTATGCCATCGTTTCCTACTTGATTAGACATCTTTTTCTTCATAGTTCTTGAAGTATGGCATAAATTATACAACTGAAGCTGCTTGTTATGAGTTTTGGAACCTATAGACGTTTTTAATGCTTTGCCACTACTTTTGGATTGCGATCATTAAAAGAAAGCAAGGAATGCTAATTCAAATGATATAGAGTAGTCACCTAGGTTTTAAGAAAATGAGCATGTTATTTTTTTATTAGCTTGATGATTCATAGTCCTATAGAATGTCTGGTTTCTTGCATCTTGCAGAAAGATGACAATAAAGCAAAGAGTTCATCATTTACACCATACTTTTATTTCATTTGCAAAATTAGCATAATTAGCTTCTGTGAAATCGTTATTGGGTGCCATTCAGAAGGAAAACCAAGAAATGACAAAGTACTTAAAACTATAACATAAAAGAGGTTACCTTTTTGATGATGCTACTTACAGGAGGGTACTTGGACATACTGGTGCCTTGATATTATATCTGAACTGTTAATGTTATTGGTTTTATCTGTATATACTGGTGCCTTGAAATCATGTCTGAGTATTAATTTTTTGGTTTTAGACTACATCATTCATGACTTAGAAGCTCAGTAAGATATTGTTGATAGTTAAAATGGAGAATCGATCTCTATTGTTCAAGCTGTTACAGCATGATGTTTGATGATATGTGTCTCAACCTTTTGGATGGTCTATGTCTCAATTCTTAACCTTTCCTGGCTAATAAGATTGGTAATGATGGCATTCTTCCTTCAGAAGTGCAGGCTGCAAGTCCTGCAGTTTTCTCTGAAGGCAGCATATCTGCTGATGAGCAATGCCAGGCCTCTCCATGTAATGAAAGTCCAGTTGCTTCTTTTGAAGAATTTCAGGTCAGATTGGGTGTTTAATTTGCTTATGATAGTGTTGAAGTTTTCCCTTCCATGTTATGAGGCTACTGCTCTTCAGATCTCTTTCATTGTGGCAAATTTTTTTATCCTGTGGATATTCACGTTCCTTTTGCAAATGCTCGTCTCTTACTCTTTTTTGAGCAAGCACGATTGCTATAATATATACTTCTTTGACCACTTAAAGACAGATCGATCTTAAGAAGATCATTGCTTACTCCTCAGAGGCCCATAAGAATCTGGTGACAAAAATTGATTCTTTGGAGTAAAGCCTATACAATAAGCACATCATAATAAGTCTTCTATTCTAAGTGTTGCTTTGTTGAAGTTGTAAATTAAGCTTTATAAAAGCCTTGCAATCAAGTAGCTTTATTGACATCTCTCATAAGGGCTCTGCTGTGTTTCCCAGCATAGTTGTTATTGGCTAAGTAATATTCCACTGAACTATTTACACACATCAGGATATAGCTGAAGCTGATGAGGAACTGCCAGATGATAGAGCTTCTTCCTTGTTACCAGTTCTGTGTATTGAAAATGGGATGGTCATTTTACGGTTTTCCCAAATATTTGGCATTCATGAGTTTTCAAAGAAAAGCTACAGAAGGGATCACAAGACCTCGGCCCACAAAGGTATTTTGCTGATAAATGGTAATCTCTTCCTGTAATATTACCCTTTATGCAATTGCCAATTAAAAAAAAAAGGTTCTCCATATATCCAATCATTAGTTATGCTTCTCTTTTTGGCACCAAGCAGTACAAATATGAAGCCGACAGTTGTATACTGGATGTATTCATACCAACAAAAGAAAATGCAGTAATAAATGATAATACCAAAAAGAATGATATTCAATGGCTATAGCAGAAGAGAAGTTCTAATTCTTTTGTCACTCAAATCCACAAAAGAAAAACGGAAGGAAAATGTAGAAAGAATCGGAAAAGAAGCATCTGTGACCTTTCTTTATGATTGTACTCTGTTCTCTGATGCATGTGTCTTAATTTCTTCATGTTGTCCATTTTCGTTCTGGTTAAATGTGCACTGTGTGATAAATTGTAGGAGAAAACTGTAAAACAAACACACGGTGTAGGTATTGCATAGAGAAAATGTACCTTCAAAAACAAGATATAACCTGCTCAAAGGTATTGAAATACTGAAGAAAGAGTAGTAGCTTGGAGCCATGGCCACTCCAACATTGTTCTGTCTGTTTCTATGAATGCCAATCTCATTGGAAACTGCAAAGCAACTTAAAACCATTGTTGTTGCTGCTTTTTAGACTTTGGAGTGCTGTAGACTATGATAGATCATATCCTATTACTGTATACACTCTTGAAGGACATATATCTAATCACCTCTGCTGGTGGTATATGATAGAGTGTGGAGAGTTAAAGGCCTGCAGCATTTACATTTTGTAAGTAAAGAAGATAAAAGTATGAATGCTTATTCCTCCTCCTCCCATCCTCTCAGAAGGGAGAACAGAGAGAAGGGCCCCCTTTAAAAAAGAGGGGGGGGGTCTGGAAGGAAGAATAGGAGAGTTTGAGAAACCACTGCAGCTTCAGTATAAAAGAACAGTGAAATACCCTCATGATGGTATTATTCATGGTCTTTAAGGAACGGTTTGATTGTTTTTTGTGCTTTCTCTTCAATTAGGCTGGGAGGTTCATTTATTTCTCTTTTAGAAGTTTTTCTTTCTTTCCCTGGTGAACTTTCTCTGCTTTGTCTTTCATGCTTGTTCTTAAATTAGGGTTGGGGGTGATTTTGGTTTCACATTTTGTTCTGAATTTCTTTCACCTCCTTTCAGAGAGGTTTAAGTCTACAGATGCTTCTCATGCTGTGGAAGAAGATGAAGAGGCTTTCTTAAGAGGATTGAGTCCGGGTTTTTCATCCCTTAAACTGGTACAAGAAGTTCAAGATGATATATTGGGAAATAGCAGCAGTGATACACGGTTTGAAAAATATGGTGCTGGGCAAGGGGAAGGCAAATTTTCTCTGAGAGCTGATGAGGACATTTTTCTTAGTGGAGGACCTATGAAAGAGGATTTAACAACAGATCTCTCCACAGTTTGGCAGTTGCCTCAAAGTCCTAATTTCTATCCTCTTGGTCAGCAAGACTGGGAAGATAGCATCATCTGGGATAATTGTCCTCTAAGCCCTGACAATTCTGCTGAAAACCACGAGCTACGCAGAGCTGATTTAGGAGATTCATTTGGTGGAGTCTGTGGGCCACAAATTGAATCAGAAAATCATAAATTAGGGCATCAAAAAGCCCAAATCGAGAGGACAGATGGATTCAGGAGTCCTGCTACTTTAGTTTCTGATGGATCAAACAGTACATTGAGATGTTCCAATCTTGTATTTTCCACAAAGGAATTCCATCCCCAACTTCTGAGATTAGAATCTCATTCGGAAATGGATAAATTTGGCAATGGAGATGGTTTGGAGGATAAAAGCACAGAAGAGCGGCTTCAGCATGATGCTTTAACACAATTTAGCAAAATCTCCTCGCAGAATAGACACATTCTGGATGGGTCTTGGGTTGATGAGATAAGCTGGGAGCCTACTGTTTCAATTGCAAAACCAAAGCTTATTTTTGATCTCCAAGACGGGCGTATGCTTTTTGAGGTTTTAGATGACAAGGATGGGAACAATTTTTGGCTTCATGCAGGGGCTATGGTGATGACTCGATCTCCAGAACACATTAGTCATGATTCTCATGAGCTGATCAGTCATGGTAGAGACTCTAGTTGGCAGTTTGACATTGCCAATGACATTTTCTATTCAAACAGGAAAACATCTCAGCAGCTTAATACTAGCTCTGAAAAACGCATTGCTTATGGTGGTGAAGTATATCATTCAGCACCTGCCCTTAAGTTGGAGACAATGAAACTAAAGTTGAGCAAGTAAGAATGAGTTGTTATGGAATCATAAGGATTCCTTGGGTCTGGTGTATTTCTTCTTTATGCAGCATCATATGATCATTCTTTATTCAGCATTGAGATACTTATCTATATTTGGAATTTTGTTGAGCCATTTTCAGAGATTTAAACCAACTTCAGTCCAACTTCAGTCCTCTGTCCTATCTTTTTTTTAATTTTTATTTTTAAAGGAAGTTCTTGTATAGGTTATCCGACTATTTGTCCTAATCTTGCCTTGCTCAAGCATTTCTTGAACCAAAAGATAGGTCTTTTGTTGATGGCACAGCTATCTGTAATGTTGTAATTCCCAGCCCCATTTAAATGGAAGGTCTTGTGTGATTGGCTCTGTTTCATTATTGCCATTATACTTGATCATTTCCCTTTTTGGAAACTATAAGTTTCTAGAATTGTATACTGTCATGCTCCATATAATGATTGTCAAAAATATAGGCTGATAATTGATGTTTATGGTTTAACGATATGATGTGTCCACGTCATTCATGTTGTCAAACCTTTTTTAAAGTAGGTTTTGTGGGCAGTTTTAATTATTAGCCTTCATTGATGTGAGTTCCTAAATAATCCAGGAGTAGCGTGTGAAACTTCTCAGAGTGTTGGATGTTCAAATAGCTGGCTATAATTTCCTTTCTTGAAGACTTCTGCTCCAAATTATCTCCTAAAAGAGGCTGTCAGTTGTTTGTTTGATGCATGTTCTAAGATTCATCTGTCCATTCTAGTGTGATTGCATATGGTCAGTGTCATGTTTGTTGTGTTAGCATTACCTTTTAACTTTGAGATTCACATCTTGCATGTCCTTTTGATCTTGTTTGCAGTAAAGACGTAGCCAATTTTCATCGACCTAAAGCTCTTTGGTATCCATACGACAATGAAGTGGCAGTTGAGGCACAAGGAAAGCTATCTACTCAAGGACCAATGAAGATTATCGTAAAGAGCTTGGGGGGCAAGGGAAGCAAACTTCATGTTGACGCTGAGGAGACTATGTTGTCAATTAAGACAAAGGCTTCAAAGAAGCTAGGTTATAATCTCTCTGACATTATTTCTATTCAGGGTTGAGAATTTAACCCAATTTTCATCTTGCAAGTGTCTCTCTATTTGCAGAATTGAGCTCATTTTTTCTCTTACAGATTTTAAGCTATCTGAACCAGTGAAGATCTTTTACCGTGGAAATGAACTTGAAGATCATAAATCTCTTGCCGATCAAAATGTCCAGGCAAACTCGTTGATACATATTGTTCGTACACAAGTGCATTTGCTGCCAAGGGCACAGAAGATTCCTTGTGAGAATAAGTCTCTGCGTCCTCCTGGTGCATTCAAGAAGAAATCTGAGCTCTCTTTGAAAGATGGCCACGTGTTTCTAATGGAGTAAGTGACTGGAAGCTAGTACTTTGGTGGGAATATGCATTTGTCTATTACCCCATTTTCTTTTATTTTGATCCACCATTTAATGATTGATGCTATGCTTTTGTGTGGATGCAATTGAACAAAGTCTTTGTCATATAAAATAGTTCCCTTGAGACCATTCTCCTTCAGTTATATCCATATCCATGCTCTCTCTCTCTCTCTCTCTCTCACACCCACACCCACACACACACCCGCGCGCATGCATATTCCGACGCTCTTTTGGTGATTGAAGTTCTGAAGTGGTGCTTCTCTGAGCAAAAATGTAGGTATTGCGAGGAAAGGCCCCTATTGCTGAGCAATCCAGGGATGGGTGCAAGACTTTGCACATACTATCAGAAAACAGCCCCAAGTGATCAAAATGGCATCCTTTTACGTAGTGAAAACAGGAGTTTGGGGACTGTGATGGTACTAGATTCTACTGATAAATCCCCTTTCCTTGGAGACATAAAACCTGGTTGTGCGCAGTCATCTCTTGAAACAAACATGTATAGAGCTCCTGTATTTCCTCACAAGGTGTCCTCAACTGACTATCTTTTGATTCGCTCTGCAAAAGGGAAGCTTTCTATTAGACGGATCGACAGGATTAATGTTGTTGGACAACAGGTCTGTCCTAAAAATTAATGATACTCTTTCTTGGGTACTTCTTTTGACAATTCTGTCATGATGGTCTTTCTTTCTAATCATTCTTTGACTTAAAATGAGGTAGATATAATTGTTTATGGTGTGTGTTTTATGTCCTTGCTGCTGGTCTATGGATAACAACTCTAACTTGTGTGGATTAATTCTGTTTTCTTTGTCATAAATATGCCATGTATCAGCTTTCTAGCATATTTACTATTTCTTGAGATGAATATAGAGTATTGATGTGCTTCTGAGGTTTATAGGCTGTCCTACCATACCTTTGTATTGATTCTATACACTGTAATTAAATGCATATGCTATGGAAAAGTATGAAGGTCTCTGCACAAAATAGATTATATGTGTGTTTTTTAAAAATTGCATTGGAACGTGTTATAATCATGTCTAAGACACTCAAAAGTAGGGCCAGAGGTTCATCTGCAAATGTGAGCCTTTAAAAATTTGTGTTCAGACAGCATGGCAAAAGTTTGGTCGTGTTTAAAACATGCTGGATGTTGAAGGAATGTCACTATAGTCTCCTTTGCCAGTTTAATGTTTATCTTGACTACTCTTGAAATCTAACAGTTCCTGTTTTCTGAGTCTTATGTGCTTGTTTTCTTCGGATAAATCAAAGAAATCTGTTTTGACTTTATCATAATGTTGAAAAGGATAAGAGAGAAGGATGGAAATGGTTGTGCAAAACTTATGGATGATGAGATGTTATGAGTGCCATATTTCAATATAATTCATCTATGGAGAAAAGGAAAGTGGCAGGGGAATTTTGTCAGCTGTTCAATTGGTGATTTTGGGTGAAAAGCTGGAAGAATTTTTAAGATTTACAAATACCTAGGATTGCTATTTAGCGCACTATCTGAGATAATTGAGTTATGTTTCTGGATGGCTATCTTGAGGAGACAAATATTATATTAAACTTTCTTTAAATTTAGATGAAGCTAACTGAGAGCAATTGTTTTGACAATTGCGATGACAGAGGAATTTTAGTGGTGAATAGATGTACTGTGTGAGTAAGGAAAGAAAACTGAGATAAATGTTCTTAGAAATTTCAGAGGCATGTAACATCCTGTATTGTAAAACACAGCCAGATAAATCGCATTAATATGGGCATTGCTGAGTCTCTTTTTGTTTGGTCATCTTTAGCATGGAAAGGAAGGAATAGGAGAGCTTTTGAAGGTAGAATCTATATTTGATGTAGACTGTTGATGAATATTGCTTGTGAAACAATCTTCCATCTTCTTGAATTTGTTGCACTTTAGGTTGCTTGATTTACTAAAATTCCATTTAGACAATAGGGTTTGTGGAAGATTTGGGAGACTGATGTTAGTCATCTGAATTTGTTCCCACACTTGCAGGAGCCTCTCATGGAAGTTATGTCTCCAGGAGCAAAAGATCGTCAATCTTTTCTCATGAAGAGAGTACTGGTTTACATGTATCGACAGTTTCGTGCCCTTAAAAAACGCGGTGTAGCTCCTTATGTCCGTGCAGATGAATTGCTCTCACAGTTCCCAAACCTGTCCGAAGCCTTTCTCCGTAATAGATTGAAAAAGCATGCATGTGCCGAGTTGAAGGTAGTTTTGCATCAATACAAAAACTTTGGAATTTTCCGACTTTGTTAATGTATGGTTTGTCCATTATATACTTATACGCATGCTTGTTTTGGCTCTTTTTCCCGCTGCTGTTGTACTCTGAAGTTGCAGTTTCTTCCCTGACTATAGTCCTTCTTTTATGCATGAACATGACAGAGGGGTTTCAATGGGGAATGGATTTGGAAAATGAGGCCCAATTTCCACATTCCATCAGAAGAAGCATTGAGAAAATTAGTACCACCAGAGAAAGTAAGAGTCATCTTCTATATTGTCTATGTTTTCCTCGAAGCGAATAATGTGTTTGAGTTTGCATCTTTGAAGTTCATGCGTAAGATTGAGTAGAAAGAGATGGCAAAGCATCATGTTGAAAAAGTTTTAGTGAATTTAACCATAGGATTAGTTCATCTATTAACAGAACTTTTAGCATGATGGTTGGGTTAGATTTGTGAATAATTCACCAATGGGGAGATGTATCTTGTGCTGATGGACATTAGGTAATAAATAGATTATAATTGGAGGTCCACCATCCAAGCTTCTGTTCTTTGTGGAGTGACGGAACTGAATTTATGAATAAAGTACCCGAAAAAGTATGCTCAGCAACTGAAGGGTTCTTTGTTAATTTTAACTGATATAAATGTGAATAGAGGAATCTCGTCCAAACTGATCTCCAAATCACATATACAGGCATCCCATCTTTAGTAATGCAATCTATATTTAAACATTTGTCGGCATATGCACCACCTGTCTCAGAGTTGATCAAAATGGAAGCCTTTCTAACAGATATCTGATGTTGAGAAAGTTGGATAGGTGAGCAAAGACTATTTTTTTAGTTGAAGCTTGTTGGCACTTGGCATAGTTCTATCTAATGGTTCATAAGATCGCGTGCTTTTAGCAGCTTCTTGCTCTTCATGATGGGCAAACCGTTTTGATATTACTGATGTGACCTTTTATTTTATTTTTTTGGGCCATTGATTGACCTGTACTGATCAATCACTTTGTCTTTTATCCACTCTCGGAAGTTAGACAAGTGTGCTAGTATTTGTAGCCCATAGGTAACTGTATAGTACATTAACACTGAATTAACTGCCCCTCATAAGTGTTCCTTATGAAATCAGTTGCTCCATATGTATTGATTCTCCTCCATTTTGGTGTTAGGTCTGTGCATATGAAAGTATGCAGGCTGGTCACTACAGGCTTAAACATTTAGGAATCACAAGACTCATGCATCCAACTGGAATTGCATCTGCAATGAGTCAGCTTCCCAATGAGGCAATTGCCCTCGCTGCTGCATCACACATTGAGAGGGAACTGCAAATTACTCCATGGAACTTGAGTAGCAACTTTGTCGCCTGTACAAACCAGGTTACTTTTTGCAAAATTGATGAAATATACACAAGGCTTTTGTCCTTCTTCTGCAGCCCAGGACTGGGGTGCACTTATCTCAGTTAATGTGTTGATATCTGCTTTTTTCATTATGCTTTTGGGACTCAGGTGCATTTAACTCCCTTTTCTGTCCCCTTTTTTTTGTAACTTTGCCCATAATCTGTTGGTTGCCTTCTTCAGGTTAGAGAAAATCTTGAGCGTCTGGAAATCTCTGGTGTTGGTGATCCATCTGGTCGGGGTCTTGGTTTTAGTTATGTTCGTGCTGCTCCAAAGGCACCAGTGTCGAGTGCAATGACAAAGAAAAAAGCAGCTGCTGGTCGTGGAGGTTCCACGGTGACTGGCACAGATGCTGATCTACGTAGACTAAGCATGGAAGCTGCACGAGAGGTTTGTATGCTTGGTGACAAATTGAGATGAAGCATTTGAACCCCTTTGCATTAAATAGAATCCTGAGATGTGAAAAACATTAGTTAGTGGTAATTTAGCTATAAAAAAGAGATGAAAGAAACAAATCAATTATTCATGATATGGAGCTCACAATTTCTCATGCTTTTGTTATAGATTTACCTGATCCTTCCTTATTTTGGTTTGTCATGATTTTCTTTATTTGCTGTGCACTGGAGGCAAATTGGGTATAGTTACTAGATGACTTGTATTTCTCTTCTGTATTGCACTATTCACTAATCCAGCAAATTCCATTGAAGAGAAGACACTTCTTGAGAAATTTTTAAGTAGTAACTGATTCGAATTTTTGTGTGCACGTCTGCCAGTCAAATTATACTTCGTTTCCCTGTGTCCTGGGTGAATATTCCTTGGTGCTTCTAAGGTTCTACTACTTTCTGAATTACAGGTTCTTCTAAAATTCAATGTACCTGATGAAATTATAGCTAAGCAGACTAGGTGGCATCGGATAGCGATGATCCGTGAACTTTCTAGTGAACAAGCTGCTTCTGGAGTTAAGGTTGACCCTACGACGATTAGCAAATATGCACGTGGTCAGAGAATGTCTTTTATTCAGTTGCAGCAGCAAACCCGAGAAAAATGTCAGGAAATTTGGGATCGACAACTCCAGTCTCTTACAGCTATTGATGGTGATGAAGGTGCTAGCGATTCGGAATCCAACAGCGACCTAGATTCCTTTGCAGGGGACCTAGAAAATTTGCTTGATGCAGAAGAATTTGAAGGGGATGAAGCAATTAATGAACGCAAGCATGATAGATCTGATGTTGTCAAGGGACTAAAAATGAGGAGGCCTTCATTCCAGGTTGAGGCTGAGGAAAAGGGCCAAGATGAAGCTGCTGAAGCCCTTGAATTATGCAGGATGCTCATGGATGGTATCATGTTTGTTTTTTACTACTTACCAATTGCCCATTGTATAGGAAATAAGCTTTAGCATGTGATGCTTACAAGATGATGCACTTAGCTGGTTTTTAGTTTAAAATGAATAAGCTTAAGAACAATCATTCTTCCCAGCACAGACTACAATTTCTTTGATGCCTTTGCAGCATGTCTGGTGCCTCCCAAGTTCTTATTTGTAGCATTCATTGGGAACAAAATTTCTTAATTTTGATAATTAACTCATGATCAACATGGCTTCTCTAGAGAATTTGTTGGGTACAAATAAAACCCTGCTGATTGAATAATGGTATGCAGATGATGAGATGGAATTGTTAAAGAAAGAAAAGGTTGGAGCTGTACGGAAGGAACTTGGCCCTGCTCCAGGCTCACAACCTGTTTTTGTTTCTGAGAAAGGAGAGCGCATCAAGAAACCAAAGAAAGTAGTGAAGCAAGTATTAAGCTCAGTTGCTGCTGATGGCTTAAAACAGAGTATAAATGGTGATCAAGAAGATGTAAGCATGAGTCTTAAAGTCTGACCTTATTCGTAGCCTAGCTTTTAATGGATCATTTTCTTTAACACCTTGTCAATTTTCACTTTCTACCCATAGTTTGAGTTAACCTTCCCCTAGTATTGGTTGCATTGATAATTGCATCTTTTGGCAGGTGGAAACTCTGCTAGCGAAAAAGAACTTCCCAACGAAGGTGAAAGCTAGGAAGATCAAAATATTGGGTGATGGAATGAAGGCAAGTCAATTTATTTGTTCTTTCTCTTCCATGAATGTAATCCACCGAATCTTTGATTGTGCTTGTGACGGTAAAAGATGTCTTATCTGTTTTTGCAAGAGTGCCTGTTCCCATCTTGTTTTTAGCAGATTGTTGCTTGAGTTGCTCTTGCACTTGGATAAGACACTATCCAGTGAATATTACAGCTTTTGGGGGGAAGTCCTCAATTTTAGCAGATTGTTGCTTGAGTTGCTCTTGCACTTGGATAAGACACTATCCAGTGGATATTACAGCTTTTGGGGGGAAGTCCTCAATTTTAGCAGATTGTTGCTTGAGTTGCTCTTGCACTTGGATAAGACACTATCCAGTGAATATTACAGCTTTTGGGGGGAAGTCCTCATTTAGAAATTCCCTTGGGCACTAATGAAATGATTAAAAAGAAGTAGAAACCTTGTCATACACTTTGGAAATTGAATGTTTACAATAGAGAAAACTACCCATGTCTAATGAAAATTTTCAAGTTTCAAGTAGGTGTGTCCTGATTATGTAACATTTTTGGACTCAAAGCAGTCTTCATTTGTAATTATTGGTTAATATAGAAAAATCTGCTGAGGTAGCAAGTCAAGGGCCAGGGGGAGCAAGATTGTTGATGGAATGGGGTGTTTTTTTTCCTTTCCCCACTGTTAGATTGCCCATGATAATGGATGTATTTTTTATCTAATCTTGGGCATATTCTTTTGAGTGATAAATACAATTTCGTTAAGAAGTGATTAAGGGGGTGCTGCCCCTATCTACAAAAAGGCTTCAGGTAGAAGCCAGCCTATACAAAATTATTCACACATATACTTGATGCATGGAATATTAGGTGAGCATATGTGAGCAGATCTCCTTTTTCTCTGTGTCTGGATCATTGATGTTTACCTTTTGCTTCATATCATTTGTTAGAGATAGCATATTACTCTCCCATATGAAATAATCTATAGATGTGCATCACTAAATTATCATATAAGAAGAACTCCTAGTATTATATGAAGAAAGATAGGGGTGCTGCCCCTATCTACAAAAAGGCTTCAGGTAGAAGCCAGCCTATACAAAATTATTCATACATATACTTGATGCATGGAATATTAGGTGAGCATATGTGAGCAGATCTCCTTTTTCTCTGTGTCTGGATCATTGATGTTTACCTTTTGCTTCATATCATTTGTTAGAGATAGCATATTACTCTCCCATATGAAATAATCTATAGACATGCATCACTAAATTATCATATAAGAAGAACTCCTAGTATTATATATGAAGAAAGATAGGATAAAGAATCAGCCTCTAACATCCAAACACCATTGCTGCACATCTAGCCTTAGTACATTTGCTATTTCTTGCTTCTGCAACATTTGAAATTCCTACCTGATATGTCCATGAAAAATTATTCCGTAGAGTTAATCATTTGACAGTCATTTACCACATCATGATGTATGTTTCTATATGGGTGAGGTTGAGCCTTCATTCTTCCTTCTCTAACACATGTTATATCTATTGGAAGACACTACTGCTTCAGTGTCTTCTCCTGTTTTGCTTCCCATCTAATTTGGTTCTCTGATTTGGGTTAGATCTTTAAGGAGAAGAAATCAGCCAGAGAGAGTTTCGTCTGTGGGGCCTGTGGACAGGTCTGTGACTTCAACCATTGTGGAAAATTTATGTTGTGTGATAATGTCGTAATGTTTGTCTCTCTTTTGTCCAGCTTGGACACATGAGAACCAACAAAAATTGCCCCAGGTATGGAGAGGATCTCGATTCACAGACAGAAGCCATTGATCCCGATAAAGCAATGGGGAAGTCAGGTTCAGTCGATCCTGCTAGTCTTCCCCAACAGAAATCTGTGACAAAGAAGATTTTGCCTAAGAGTGCAACAAAAATTTCTCCAGCAGAAGCAACTGAAGGTCAGAAATCATCCTCTAAAACAAAAGTGCACTCTTTGAAGCTCAAATGTGGATCAATTGACAAGCCTTCTGATGACATTACTCTGGGTTCTACCCAAAGTTCAGAACAAGTGGCAGTGCCCATTGTCGATGCTGGGAACAAATCTGCTGTGAAGGTGAATAAGATAGTTATCTCTAGCAAAACAAAACCAGCAGACGTACAAATTGAATCCCATAAACCTTCTATTGTGATACGCCGTCCAAATGATGCTGATAGAGTCCATCCAGAATCCCAGAAGACCTCTATTGTATTTCGGCCGCCAGTGGATACGGATAAAGCACAAATTGAGCCTCATAGGCCATCTATTGTCATACGGCCACCGGCAGACATTGAAAAGGAACAATCTCACAAGAAGTTAATTATCAAAAGGCCAAAAGAAGTTATTGACCTGGACCAGGCCAGTCAGGAAGGAAGTACTGATTTTCAGCACAGAAAGACAAAGAAAATAATTGAACTGTCAGATTTCGAGAGATACCGAACGCAAGAGAATACTTATTTTATGGAGTCATCATCAAAGAAGAAATCTCGGGAAGATAAAAGATGGTGGGAAGAAGAAGAGAAGAGGAGAAATGTGGAGAGATTGAGAGAAGAAAGGACAAAGAGGCAGTATGTGGAAGAAATCAGAATGTTAGAAGAGAGAGATAGGTTAGCTGAGATAGAAAGATACGAATCGTCATTAAGACGGGAGAGGGAAGAGGAAGAGCGGCAGAAAGCAAAGAAGAAACAGAAGAAGATGAAAAAGGCTGAACCGAGAGATGAGTACCTAGAAGATTATAGGGCTAGAAGAAACGATAAAAGGATGCTGGAAAGGGACCGGACAGCAAAGAGGAAGCCTCTTATTGAGCCTGGAAAATTAAGTGCAGACTATGCCCTACCTACAAAGCGTCGTAGAGGCGGGGAGGTACTCATTCTGCTGTTTTATACCTGATTTTCATTTCTATTAGTCTGTTGCTCAACTTCTGTTACTGGTAGCTATATTGCACTTTAATGGATGTTCTATAGGATTGCATGACAGTTAGCTATGGCGGTTTCATATTGGGGTTGTAGATTTAGTACTTCTATGATGAGTATCAGCAATCTCTAGCAACTGCATTGACCAGTTGATGACATTTATGGATGACTTGGATTAGGTTTGGGAAGGAATTCATGTGGTGGGAATTTACTGGATGATTTGATAATTGCTGTTCATTGCTGTGTTCCAGTGAACATGAAATCTTTGTTTCATTTTTCTGGTCTGATGATCCCTTTCCAATTGGATATGACTGATTTTCATATGGAACATATTCCATGCATTATGTGACATAATTTTCTGCGTGGTGCTTATTTGATTACGGAACTTTTTCCAGGTTGGGCTGGCAAACATCTTGGAGCGCATAGTGGAGACACTAAGGAGCAGGCAGGAGGTTTCTTATCTCTTTTTGAAACCTGTCACTAAGAAAGAGGCTCCAGACTATCTGGACATCATTGAAAAGCCAATGGATCTGTCCACTATTAGGGAGAAGGTTCGGAGGATGGAGTATAAGAACCGTGAGGATTTTAGGCACGACGTGTGGCAGATCACGTTCAATGCCCACAAATATAACGATGGGCGCAATCCTGGGATTCCTCCACTTGCGGATCAGCTTTTGGAGCTATGTGACTATTTGTTAAATGAAAATGATGAGGCCTTGACTGAAGCTGAAGAGGGTATTGAATATTAGTTAGAGCTCGGAGGGATGTGTATAGTTATACTCTCTTCCAATATTTCTACAGTAGCCATCTCCTTTCCTGTACATATGGGGTGGGTTTCTAACTTATAAGGTGACTTGACTTTGGGGGATGTCTGTAGGTCAGGATGTTTGTTCCATATTGTATTATTGAAAATATTTTGGCTTCTGCTGTATGATTATGTCAAATGCATATTGGAGAAATAAACAAAGAGAAAGGTTCTAATATCATTAGTTGATTCAGTATTTTCCCTTCTGTTTTTTTTGGATTCCCTCGTGTGCTGTCCATCCCCGAGTAAAGGTATTTATCCGTCTTTAGATGCATTAAGAAGTTCCATCAGCTGAATTGGGAAAAAGCTTTAATCTCTCTCTCTCTCTCTCTCTCTCTCTCTCTCTCTCTCTCTCTCTCTCCCGTAAAATTGAAAAATTTCGTGTAGTGGATATAATTCTTGAAAATTAAACAGTGAAGTCACTAAGAATTGGTGATTCCTCTTTTCCACTGGAACTTGATGTGATGGTCACATTTATTGACAAAACTAGTTTTCGCACTGGCAGGGTTAAATATTAAAGATATGTAGCGACTAAATGAGTGAATATGTAGGTGAATTATAATAATCCATACATTTTCAAAATGATAATTTCCTTTATCTAATTTTTAACAACTTGATTAATATATTCTCGATATTGAGGTGAGAATTGTATAAAGTCATTTTATATTAAGAGAACAATTTTAAGCTCCCAATGGCATGAATTGTAGTTCTTATAACGAATTTAATTATTGTACAAAACTCACTTCTAGAAATATTGGCTATTATTATTATTATTATTATTATTATTATTATTATTATTATTTTAAATGTAATGGACAGCATTAATGTTCGAAAACCCACATTATAATTATTGTGACAATCATCATCGTTCTCGTCCTCAGCATCATCATCATCATCATCATTATGTACAACCAAAAAAGTCTTGGTGAAATCTCTTTTATTCATAAATATACATTATTGACAATAGATAACTATAGGTGTTTATATTTCTTCTATCAATAATATACGGCCAATTGACCTACCTATGCAAAACCAATCAAGCATTGATTGCCTAATCACCAAAACCTGTCGTTTATGTATATAATTACAGAATATTGACATAGATTGTAGGTTATAGATTAGATTATATACCTAGGTGCATAATTTTTGCCTAGGTGGTGGCTATTTTTAGGGAGAAGCGCAAATCATTTTCCTCCAACAAGCAGAGGACAATTCTAATAATTTACAATCCTAAGTAATTAGTTTAGAGGCAACATTATATTATTTTAATGTGAGTATATATGTGCAACCTGTGTCTAGAGTTGAGAAGAAGTCCTTCATTACTTCCTCCATTGCTCAAAAAACCCATTATAAATATCTATGATATCTCGGCTAAGAAAATGATTGATCAAACATGAATGAATAATGATATTGGTATAATTTAATATTTCCAAAGTACCATACATCGCAATTATTTATTTTTCTAAATAAGAATTAATAATTTTAAAATGATACCTCCTTGCAGAGCACAAGACAAACAAAAAATATCTTAAATGATATTACAAGTATATTGACAATTTATAATATCAATCTTTACATAGCAGTTGTAGAATTTAGAAGTAGGAATCACGAGCTTGGTCTACCACTTCCAAAGAGATTGATTTGCACCATAATAAACGAGTCAAGGCATTCAGATTTTGTGCACTTGATTAGCGGAAAGAGATAATTTGAGCATTGAAAAAATAGAAATTTTAGAAGAGAGATAATTTGAGCTTAAAAGTTAAGAGTGATGTATCCTTAAAATAAGTGTGGAAAAAATTATACCCAAGTCTCATATTATTATTTATACAATCCCATTGGACAAGTGGTAGCTTATGGATAACAAAGTGGTAAGTAGGCGGGGCGAATGTCATATGGGGACTAATTACATGTCCAACATTTACGAGAAAATATTCAGTGGTTTGCTCTCACCACGTCACCAGCTGACATGGCACTCATTTTTTGCTCTCAGCCAATAATAACTCGACACGTGTACGACGATGTGGAATTAAAAAAAACTAAAAACTTCGTTTCTCTCCCTTCCTCCACCATGACAGCCACCGCCCGAGCACGATCGTCGCCGCCGCAACCTCCCGGGATCTGGCATCGCGTCCTTCGTCCATGGCTGCCATCAACTCCGCCGGCGTCGCTCTCCGGATCGCCGAGATCGGCCATCTATGGTCGAACGCGTTCGAGCATCGAGCTTCGTCTTTTCAGTTTTTCCCAACCTCCGGATCGGCATGGCGTCCTTCATCCATGGCTTCACCGGCTTCACTCTCCAAATCTCCGGATCCGGCCAAACGTAGTCGAACGCGTTTGGCAAAGCATCCGATCCGGAATCGTGGAACCATGGCCGCAACAGCACTGGCCAAGCCTTCGGATCTCGGTGACCTCCGCGACTCCATCCTTCAATCATCTTGCCCAAGCAAACCCATCGTTGAGCTTCGAAGGGCCGAGCTCCAAGCCTTCTCCGGATCTCGACCAAGCCATGGCCGAGCAACTCCTCCAAATCTCGGTCAAGCCATCATGGCCGAACCTTCGGGAAAGATGGAACAAGCCTTGGCGAGGCCGTCTCTCGCCCGGAGATCCGGTGAGGGCCGGCCTCGTCTCGTGAAGCCATGGCCGCGACAAATCGGCTCCAAGCATGGCACCGGCCATGGACGAGCAAGGATGACGGAGAACTTCCGGATCCGGCGAAGACCCTTGAAGGCTCATCCATGGCCGCGAGCCTTGAAGGCGAGGTCCATGGCGACTCTGCCGGTAGCGACGACGGAGAGAGGCGCCGATCTGGATGCGCAACATTGGAGCCGATAGCGGCGACGGCGGAGGTGTAATCGGGGCCGACCGCAAGCGCCACCGGAAGCGGTGGAGATGGTGACTGGAGAGGTTGTGCTCTGTGATGGAGGAGGAAGGACCGCAAGCAACGCCGGAAGGGGTGGAGATGGTGGCCGGAGATGGTGGCCGGAGCAGGGGGTGCTCTGTGGTGGAGGAAGAAGAAGATAAAAATCAAAACTTTATTTTTTTAATCCACCTCAGCGGGCACGTGTCAACTTGTTATTGGACATGAGTAAAAATGCGCGCCACGTCAGCCCCGATGACGTGGCACTTGCAAACCACTGAATATTTTCTCAACATTTACATAGTAATAACATAATTACATATAGAATGAAATATCATTAAAGTGATGTCTTGTCAAAATTAGATTGTTAAGTGATTAGATATATGTTTTAAATTGAATATTCAAGATCTTTCCATCGATTTTACATGTATTCGTTGGCACTAAAACAACACGAGTATGGGATGATTAAAGTGGTCAAAAATCACCCTTTCCAACAGTCCCATCGAAAATTTTAACATGGTGTCCAATTTTGGCGGCCCGACGACTGAATTGATCTTAAAGCGACGTTGCACCGACTTGTCTGCAAATGCTTATTTCACATTAATGTCACCAGCAAAGAGTCGACAACATAAAAGGAGACATCAACCACTCCATGCGACATATAAAATTCTTCCTCCATTGAGGAAGCTAGAACTGAGACATCTCAAACATGCACAGATAACAGCGACCACGACGAGGGCGACAGTTCATACATGAAACTGCGTCTTCGCTTATTATTTTTCTAGACCCAACCACAGGATCACTCGTGAAATTCAAGACCTAGCCGTGAGGTAATTCAAGGCGTGTCTCAAGCCCACCATTGGTGAACAGCAACCCCTGCGTCCCTCAGCTTTCCATACAAAGCCAGGCACTCCCAATAAGCCCTTTTGCTCTTATTCGCCTTCCGGTACCCCCATTGACTGCTGCATTCCAGGAGCATTTCATCCACCAGATGAATCACCCTCTTCCTCATCAGTTCTTCAGCCACTTCCGCGCCGGCCTTCATCACGACATACTCTTCTTCTCTCACATTCTGGGTCAACCAATCCGATACATCTGCGCACGCACCCCCAGATCCGGTCTCGAGATGGTGCACCTCAAAGTGTTGATTTTGCGCAGGATAGTTCTGACGAAACCATTCCACCATTCCCCTGCCATCCTCCCGTGAGCCTACCGTGATGAAATTGCGGCGGTTATAGCCTTGGAGAGAATCACCCAACAACTCGGGAAGATATTTGATTTTCTTCAAGTACTCGCCAGATCTTATTAGAGCTCGTCTTGGTGGTTCGAGCAACACGTCCTCTAAGCCCATCAGGGTGGCTTTCTTGGCTTCTAATGCCAAGTCGCAGAGTCTTCGCTTTGTCGAGGAGATTGTGAGCTGAATGTCCAAAGCAACTTTCCTCATTGCCACGACGGTGCAATCATATCTTCTCATATACACGACTTTATAATTCGATGGTTCTGTGAAAGCATTCGAAGGATCATTGCCAAGCTGAACAGCTAGAATGCCACCTATTTTCACTACCCTGTCCACGAATTGAAGGTCAGCTGAACCAGACACAAGTGCAAAATCAAACGTCCTGTCTGGGATCAGACTCTGGCTCTCCACATCCGATTCCAAGGCAAAATCGATCTCGTTGTCATCCAAGAATTGCAGATTCTCACCGAGCTGCCCAATACCAGAGCTCACAACCAGAGCTTTATCACCTTTCTTAAGAAGGCCCTCATGAGACAAATCATGAAATAAGAAATTCATGGACTGCAAGTTGCTCATATCAGAGGCAATACCGAACTCGAGCGCATTGAATTGAGACCCTGAATGAGGGGATTTCATAAGGGACCCTAAACAGGGCAATGTGAGTATAGCCACAGCGAGGAACAATGATCTCGACACGACGCGGAGGAACCTAGATTTGGGCAGCTGAATCACCAACTGGGAGTCGCAATCGGGCGCAAGATTCGCTCCATTCAAGTGGGTCATCTTATACTGGTTCTTGGCTCGAAAACCATGGACCAAGTCCATTGATCTTTGACCCCTTCAGTCGATTAATCACACGGGTTGCCAAACTTCAATGCACCGGAAAAAAGCAGCTGAATTTGGCCAAATGAGCCAAATTGGCGAACACCCAGGAACGAGTGACGAAAGATGAGCGCTCAAAAGAGAGGAATTGGACACAGAGACAACGAAAGGCGGGATCTTTTAGCGAGTGCAAAACCTAGCAGCGGTGTGATTACCACCCACGAGGGCAACACGATTGCTTCGGATTCTACACCACAGGAGCATCATTTGCCTCATCCTCTCGGCCCCCATCTTGGGGAAGAAAAATCCGACCTTTTTCTTCACCAGATCCTTACCCAGATGCTATCTCGCCGCGCATCGTCTGGAACAGGGCGGATCAGAGAGCGCGGTGGGTCGGAAGAGAACAAATGGGGAGGAGAGGGATGAGAAATATGTGAAGGGGGGTTGTGCTTTCCGGGTTGCGGTCCCTTTATCAAAGAATTGTGGGACAGAGGAAGAGATTTGTATATATATATATATATATATATAGGGAGGAGAGTTTGCACGAAAACGATTAAAAAGGGTAAATGAAATGGGGAGGAGTGAGTTGTCGATGTGTAACTAAATTAAGGCCTTCTCTTGCTGGCTCTGCACATCTTGAATTTAGATGCCGTGTAGGTTCAGCGTTTTTCCTTTGGAGAGAGACAGAGACAGAGACACAGATAGCGACGGAGAGACACAGAGAGGATTGGCGAAACTTCATCGTGGGCTTCGGCCGATGACGCGCCGCGTCCCTTCCGGCGAAGTTCTGCCCGAGTCCAGGAAAGCCCAACAAGCCTTTTTTTCTCGCCAGCCTCGGCCCGATGAGCTCTGAGACGGCCACTCGAGTCAAATTCCACATGTGACCATGTGAGCTTAAGTTAAAAAAAAAAATGCTAGGGTGTATTGTATTAATTTGAATCTTGTTAAAGAATTATTTAGATGAATGCATGATTTATTATTTAAATATTTTAACAAATTTAAAGGACTTTGGATGTATTTATTTCAGCTTTTTCAAAGGATTTTCGACCTCTAAAGCTTCATCGAAGAAATGTCAGATTTTGAGAATGCTGAAAGTCTAAAGAAATTGGAATTGACCTCCCAAAATAACGTTTGTGGAATTGGAATTAAAATATATTTTATATGCAAAAAATATCATCATCAATCCTTTAGTTTATTGATTTTACCCTCCTTATTACTATACATCGCTTTGTGCGAGGGCAACTGGCGAGGGCTTGGTAAGGGTTATGCAACCCAAGTGATTGTTGCTTAAGATCACACAACCTAAGGCGACCCTTCCTCAAGAGACCTTGACTTGCGCGTCCCGAAACTAGGGTTGCCTAAGGTTATGAGATTCACGCAGTAGTCACTTGGGTCATGCAATCCTCATTAGGGGTCACCTGAGGTCGAACAAGCTCAATCAACGCCGCCAAGTTTGGCTCATCAACGGCTTGAGCTCTTTGCTAGCTTCGATGAAGGATTTGAGCCTTTTTTAATAAAAAAAAATTAAAAAGTCGAGGCAAAGTCCCTTACAAGAGTATTTTTACTAAACATTACTTAAATTTTACAAAGAATTTTTACTAATCACAATTTGCATTTCCTTAAAGATTTTGAGTTTCCACATTTGTATTAAACTCAAAATTTATTTTCAAAGTTGAACCACTCTGTAGTGTTGTCACACAAGATAATGTTGTTCGCCATGATATACGGTTTTACTTGATTCAAAAGGTTTTGTAACGGAGAAAAATAGGTTTGTGGATCGTAAAGTGGTTAGGCAGTCTCCACCCCAGACACTGATGGGCCCAGAGGAGAAGCAAAAAAATATCGAAAAAAATACCAAAATCGAACTTTTATATACAAGGGCATCGCTCGCGATTTGCTGCGTATCGCCCCTGAAAACCTAGAGAGAGAGAGAGAAGATGGGAGTGGAGAAGGAGTTGGTGAGAGCAGGAACAGGTCCCAAGCCCTCTCGTGGTCAGAACGTCACCGTTCACTGCACCGGCTACGGTCCTCCCCCTCTCTCCCTCTCCTCTATTGAATTCACTTCTTTGTCTGCTTGCAAGTTTTGGTGTTCTTGATATGCAGAATCGAACTTGTAGTTAGATGAACTTATGCTTGAATTGAATCGGCACGGACTCGCGATCGCACTTCGATCGTCGCTTCCGTCGCCTTTTTCCTCCTTGTTTTCGGTTTAATTGACGCTCTATTTCCATCGATTTATGTTATGAACCTCGTTGGTGCTTGTCCGGTGTCAAATCACTGAAAGGGTGTCTTAAAAAGGGTTCCTTTCTCACGCATTTTTCATTCTCTCGGAACTTCTTCCTCCTTGAATGCAGGTAAAAATGGCGATCTCTCCCAAAAGTTCTGGAGGTATGGGTGTTTTGTCTTTTCCAGTTTGATGGAGTCTGTACTTCGATTTGAGATTAAATTTCTATTGTCGAGACTGTCGAGATCTACACGTTTCTATGTAGCACGAAGGACCCTGGACAGAAGCCATTTTCATTCAAAATTGGTCAAGGTTCCGTGATAAAAGGTAACTCTACATTCGAGAGCTTTGAATTTCGGAAGCATGACGATGGGATTCAGCTTTTCCCTCAAACGGGGAGCTCCATTATTTGTTATTGTGTATGTGTTGATTAGATAATTGTAATTCGCCTGATGTCTGTGGAGGACTAAATTCGCAAAATCCAATTTTTGCTTTGGCCTTTCTGACATGGTTGACACAGATTACAGTTGTATTGTAAGATTTTCCCCTCTCTCTTGTAGGATGGGATGAAGGTGTGATGGGAATGCAAGTAGGGGAAGTTGCTCGTCTTCGGGTGAATCTCATCCCTTATGTTACTTTCTCTTCAGTTTTCTTACCTTCCTTTAGCTCACAATGCATTTCACTTCTTTTGGAAATTTTTGATATGGACATTGCATTTCCTAGATTTGGGTTCATTCATGTGAACCAAATTATTATCCTAATGTTGATTTCTCTAATCATCTGATATATTGGACTGGTTTTGCAGTGCTCTCCTGATTATGCTTATGGCCCAAGTGGATTTCCTGCTTGGGGAATCCAGCCGAACTCAAATTTAGTGTTTGAGATTGAAGTTCTTAGCACGGAGTGACTCAGTGCCCAACTTGGCATTTGATGGAATGCTGGTGCAGAGGCATACATTTCGGTACTCTAGATAATGTAATGAATGTGTGTTGTTGGCTTTTGGCTCTTGATGAGTTTAGAAGTGGCTAGTACTAAGCTGGATTATGATGCTATACATTATCAAGTTTCTGAATAATCGAAAAAAATCATGCTTCCTAATCATTCTCCCAAATAAAAATTGGCACACACTTGTTTGGAGCTGTGATTTATCCAAAATGTGCATGCTCCGCAGACCTAATTTTGTGAAGTATCCCTGAGCTAAACCCCATGAGTTATTGAGTAATATAAATTTCTCAAGAAATTCTTTTTTGGTCAAATAATCTCTGAGCTACGGTACTGATCTGATGGGTAAAGCAGAGCTAAACCCGCTGGAACCTGCGCCTGATTAGAGTAGTGCATATGTGAAAAGGTTGAGGTATTGGACAATCAAGAAGTAATGCTTTTGATGAAAATCTTCCTTGGCGCAATATATAGGATGTGTTCAAATATATGATTCTATTGTTGCAAAGGCACTTTCTTCTGGCCTAGAGCACACTTCCACAGGTACGTCAAGAACACTAGAGAAGAATAGACATGTTTGTTTTGTTTATGTTTTTTGCATCAAGCTCTATGTATAGTGTGAGATCTAAAAGAGGCAGACCTAACTGCAAGCGCAGCCACCAAAAGAATTCTTCGACAGTGCTTCTAATTTCCTGGTGGTAATGACCTCTTGAAGGACATTTCTCGTCCACTCTGTAAAAAATGTCTTGTTGTATCCAATTTTACTGCTTTTGTAGATAGACATACATCGATGATCTTCCTCCGGATAGGGACATGGTTCTCCGTCTGGGTCCCTCCAAGCACCCTCGTATCTCATCCCTGACCAACTAGCTAACCAGCGATAAACATACTGGCCGACTCCTGCATTTTTTAACCACCCTTTTGGGTAGAACTCCATTATCCTGCTGTTTCTGTTCATCAGGAACATGTTGGTCAACTGCGCACCGTGTGGAGACACTAGAATATCTGTCATGCTCATCAGTTTCACCTGAAAGAAGATCCATGATGATTATGACGAACTCGTATGTTACTAGCAAAGCGAAAAGCAACGCAAGAATTCTGTGTCGGGTTGAGGAGCCTTTTGAAAATACAAAATAGCTGTTTTCATTAATAAAGTCTAGTGAAGTTCCAGCATAGATGTATGAGGTAGGAAAATGAAAATCTTGCACAAGGCATAAGATACCAACAATGCATGTAGTCACCTGTTCACAGAAGCTGAGATTACTGGAATAAGCCACCATCAGGCTACACCCTTCGACCTTATTGCATTCTCTTTGAAAAATCTCAATCACGGCGGAGTCATTCTTGAAAGATCTCGCTCCTCTTCGCATGAACATAGTCAGACCAACAATACCATTTGTCTTCTTTCCATGAACCTCTTCGATTTCACCTCCCAACTTCATATTACAGTAGTTTCTTGCTTTGCACCTCAATAAGTCGTAAGCCTCCACTCTTCTCTGTCTAGACATACCACCTTCATTGTGTCTCATAACAACTGCCTCCTCAAAACAAACGGGACTGTTTTCCTCAATTTTGTCAAACTCTTCTATCTGCGGTTGCTTGCCAAATGTTGCCTCCATCAAGTTTTTCAGCCATGGCGACATCTTGAATCGGAGCTCGCCCCAGTGGTACAAGACCCACCGGTCTGGGGACCTGCAGCTGTTCCTCTGATGCCACGATATGAACGGGAAAATGGACGACAAGCCATGCCATATGTTATCGTAATGGTAGTGATTATACGATACAAAGGTTAGGCCTCTCAAGAATGTGGCATTGGCCGGGAGAGTTTTAGGCCATGCAAGCGCGTAGTAGTTCCGCAACCCATCATGGGTGTCGCGGCCTTTAACGCACAGAACCCTACCTTTTGACGATTCTGAGGGGAAGTGCTGGTACTGGACCTCACCTTCAACATGAGTGTCGTACATGGAACTCATGAACCACGTGTGGCCCTCTTGAGGTCGGTCTGCGAAGCGTACATCTTTAAGCGGAAGAAATGTGACTGATTCACGGAGCTTTTCGGCCATATCTTCGAGCTTGGATCCTAGGGTCAAATAATCAGAGCTTGGGGCGGTGTTGAGGATATTATGCCCCTGATGCTTGAGTGACCAGGGAGGTGATGGTGTTAAAGGTGAAGATGGTGGGGTTCGGAGATTCGGTATCTGTGAGAGGGCAAAGACTGCGAGACCTGTGGTGAGAATGAAGGCGGAGAGCCTTCGAGAATTGGTAGATAAAGGAAGGGTGAAGCATTTTTTGCTGGACCTGGAGGAGGAGGGGGGAGTTTTAGTGCGGGTTGGAAGAGTGGTGTTTCTCTCTATTTGGTGAGATGCTTTAGCCATGAATGATTGGAGTTTTAGAGATGATGATCGTGAAGCTTGTGTTCTACAGAGGTCCCTTAATCGCTGTAACTGATTTGCTGCATCTCGTAGGCGATGTCGAAAGGATGCCACATGATATGTGCAAATTCAGGCCAGATTGGCGTTTTTATTGTGACAGAGAGCGTATTTTTCATGTGGCAGAGTCATGGTTTAAGGCACTCTACTTGCCTATAAGCGTGGATTAACTGAAGTGCCTGCCTGGGCTGGGGTTAACTCCTTTTGGTTTAAAAAAGAAAGAACTTTCTGCGAAGAAGGCACCGAGATTTTGTCACTCTGATATAAGAGAGTTTTTGTTGAGAATTTATTGCGAAATCATTACTAATTATATATCTTGCGCAAAATAGATTAAGGTTATTGGCCATTGGCTAATTATGTTTCAATTGCATGTTCTTTTTATTTTTGGTTGTTGTCAAAATTGAACATACATACATTTGCATGTAGATGTATAATGGAAGAGCGACTTACAAACAAAGGTAACTTAGAACTAGAAATCAAGACTGACGCTAGGAGTTTAAGCTATTAAAAAGCCTTGCAAGTGATAGGATTGATTGTACATTTCATAACACTCTCCTCATGTGTAAGTTAGGTTTTATGCATAAAATACAAGATGTGATCGTAATCATATCAAATGTACAAATAAAGCTATGAAAACAAGTGAATAACAAAGATTAAGAGACATAACACATATATAAGAGAGGATACTAAATTATATGAAATGTCCTACATAACATGGTCGGCGATCTAACATGGATGACTCTATGCAAAATGATGTCGTTTTGATAAAATTTTTATTTTTTTATTATTCTTTTCTTTTCATTTTTTCCTTTTTCCTTCACTATTCATCTTCTCAAAAAGGGTAAGAGGAGTTGCTAGGGCCTTGCTAATGGTCCGGTCTAGTTTCCCTTTGGAAGTGAGTCGTTTAGAGACTGTTTCCACTTTTAGGAATCAGGAACCGAATTGACAGGCTTAAGAATTAGACCCAACCAGCTGGTTTGGTCTAATTTAAATAATTCTCAATTTGGGCAATCCATTTTGCACACCTCTAAGATGAAAGAGATGTGCTTGGATCTATTTGATTTGAGGTCGAAGACAGAGCCATAATTCGTGCAATTGTCCTACTAACACCCAAAATGACCCACTTTTTGTTATTATCGACAAGTAACAAATCGAATTGACAAAAGCAATTTGGTCAAAATAATTGATAATTTGAAGAGAATCGACGACTCGCCAATAAAGTTATCAATAACAAATAATAGTTATAGATGAACATCGGGAGGAAGTTATTGACACCAACATGTAACTGCAAAGTAAATATTTTTGGATATTTAATTTCGTGTAGATAAGTATTGCTTCCTAATAAGAGATCGCAGACTAATTTTTATAACAAGTTATTTGTTCTTTCAAAAATTGTCATATCTAAAGACGACCCAATCAATTAAAGAAGGCAAATGCTGCCCTGACGGCCACCGTCATCCAAGATGATGACGGTGGATTGTGGGCCACAATTTCCATTTCACAGAAATGGGCAACCAATTGGATTTTGTTAGAATATAAACAATACTTTACTATATTTGCTTCTCTTAATTAATTCAACAAGGAAGCTAGATAAGAAAGCAACACATACGAAGGAAAGAAGGTTTTGTCTTTTATTTTATTTAAGGAATAAGATCACCATCGTTCCTTTATTATTGTCCTAAAATCAAATCATCCTTCTGTATATATAAAACGCTCAACTTTTTAGAAAATGTCAACGTATAGTCCTTCCATTATAATTTTTCTTATACTGTTCAATTTTTGCTGCTACGAATTGCAGAATTAATAATATAAACCCTGGTGAATACACATGTCATATTATGATTCGCTGAAAATTATTATGAGCCAAAAAGGCACCACATCAAACGATATAAAATAATTGAGAGAGATGGAGGACCATCCTGTCGCCATAGTCATGAGCACAAGCTCTAAGCTTGCGGCAACCTTGGTTGCGTGGCCACAACCACTGGAGTTGCAAAACTCGAGGTCATGATTGATCAATAAAAGCTCAGAGTCAACGTTTGAAGTGTTGTTTTAATCGTTAAAAAATTTATTAAATCTTTCTAATGATATAAATAACATATTTTTTATAGCGATAATATTTTTCTGTCTACGATCACCTATGTTTTGGTATTTAGTTTGCTTTAGAATTATATGTTTCGTAATGTTCATTTTTCTTTATTCATAACGTAAGGAATCTCATTTAGTGGGGAGATTTTCCAATTTTAATTTTTCTAAGGAAAACCGTTTAAACGAGCAACAGGTTTCCTTGAAAATTTTTGACGTGGAGAAGCCACCGTTTGATTTGCAATTCTCACGGCAGGGTTATCTACTCTAATCCCATTAAAAAATTCAACTTTTCTTCTGCAAATTTATCTCTTATCTTTTCTTTCCATTTCTATATCATTGTTCATAGCGTCGTACTTGGAAATATTTAAATTCTTTCTCATCTGCTTTCTTGTCCAAAACCAACAAATGAGTGGATGACCCATTGCAACTTTTGTCGATCAACTTTGATCCATCCACATCCTGAAAGGATATTTCATCATTCTTGGTGAAACTTCATTTTAGCACGCCTTGTGGAACATATTTTGTTGATTCAAGGAGACAACGATGGCAAGAACTATAAATTAATAAGGCTACATTTGATCATCCGGATCTCTGACTAGAATAGGATTAAATAAGATATCATATGAATTCTAGAGGATTTTGCTATATCATATTTACTATTTGGCGATTGCAGTAATAAATGAACGACAAATTTTACAAACAAAAATGGTAAAAATCTTTCGTGACACTCTTGTCTACTTTAATGTTATTTTTTTAATTTTATTTTACTCTCTTTTTTAATTAATTTTTTTTATTTCTTTCTTCCCCTTCCATCACTCTAATAAAATTTTATTAAATAGAAAATTATACTAATATACCTAAAATATTATATATTTTTATATTGAATTCATATTATAAGATAAAATTAAATTCGAATATATAAATAAAAATAAGATTAATTCAAAAAACCAAACTGTTATTTTTTCTTATTTTAAATTTCTTATATTAGAATTCAAATATCATTTATATTGAAATATAATTTTAGATTTATTAATTTAAAATTTTTAAACTTTCCTATAACAAAATTAGAAATCATATCTACCTTTTTTACACCTCCTTAATGGGATAATTTTATCCGGCATATATCTTCATTATATCCAACTTTATTCTATTTTAAGTAGGCACTAAATGCAGGATATGATAAATTTTATCCTGATCGCCAAGGCAGCTTAAGAGCTACGCTTGTATTACTATTAGGCCCGTATGAGGAAGAGGAGGGGAAAAGATGGTAGGAAGGACACCGGCAATTTCTTCCTCTCCTATTTTTGGGCCTTTTAATGTTTTTTTAATTTTTTGTTCATCTTGATGAGTTGGTCATCGAGGAGACAAAACGAGAAATGATGATATTGGGCTTTGGTCTTTAATTTTCATTTTTCTTGTGTATGATACGATGATTTCGGCGGTTAGATTCCGGTTCGAAGTTTCCTGGATGGTGGTTTATCCCTTATCTGTTTTTTTTTTTTTTTTTTTGGGGGGCCGGGGGAGGATGGTTGGTGGGGTGGGCTTAGAAGCTCTTGAGTTGGTTTCTGGAAATTGAGTAGATTGACTCAGTCGTCTCGAGGATGGAAGGTCAATGCCTTGACTGGGTCCACAAATGGACAAGAAAGAAAATCAAGTAACCCATTTCACTTATCATCGTCCACCTTAATATTGGCTATACGACACGAGACGGTCAATGTTGACCGAACCGCCCCCATCAACAATATCCCGATAATGACTTATAGCAAAACTTTAAATTTTAATAATTCACGTCACATTGAATTGATTAACTCCATGATATTTAACAAATGTTCATAAGTTCACAGTTTTAATGCTGTTCGCAAAAATACCATAGTGATTTTCCATTTCATGCACAAATTATGAATTTGTATAGATTTGTGTTAGATTAACCATTTCTCCCTTGGCCCATATCACTTTTGAGGATGAGACGTGGCTTGTTATACCATGCCTTAATATGTTCAAGACAATTATATAAGAAAACAGTTATTAAAGATTAGATATTAATTTCTTAGCTTTTTGCGTACTTCTATTGCATGGCTTTGAACACACGCTCATGGCGAGACCTTGGGACTAGCTTGATGACACGCATTGGGGTTGAGTCATTGCATTTGCTTGTGTTCTTTCTTTTCGTTCTACCTTATCCATGAAATGTGACTGTTGATTCATTAAATCAAGTCCAGCTTCGGATTCGCCGCACATGCTTTCCTGTTCTTTTTTTTTTCTTTATTTTCTCCTTTCCAGTTATTTCCCCTAAGCGAACGAGGAAAGAAAACTTCGGCCGGCAAGGAACCGGCAATCAAAAGTCAATTTCACAAAATTCTTTTTTATGTATATTTCAAATTTAAGGTAGATGGCCACTGACCGGAAGCTTTCAAGCTTGAGCTTGACGTCAACGCACGTTTTGGAGCATCCCCACCCCATCGCTTGGCGTGCTTGCTTTGTGTGCCTTGTCCTCCTAACCTTTTTCCAGGCGTTGAATGAGGAGAGACTTCACGCATTCTTTCACGCAATTTCGTTCCTCTTCCGAATGACACCAGCTCCGCAAGAACCATCGTCGTTCGTTCACCACCTACGAATATGCTGCGTAATATCCCACCTAAAGCAATGTCTTTTATAAAGAGAGAGATCCTTTGACTTCACCCATTTGCATTTAGCTAATAGCCAAGATGGAGAAATTGTCCAGGATGGTCGCGACCGCAAGTTTTTCGTCTTTCAGCTTATTAAGAGGTCTCGTTCAATCTCCTAGGCTTGTTCTTGCCAATCGACTAAGCCAGCTCCGTGGCCATGCACGATGGATGTTGGAATCCGGCTCTTCGACTGATTACCTGGGGTTGCAGCAGATTTCCCGAGCTTACTGCAAAGAAGTGGATCGACCCGATTCCAGCAACGGGTATGATTATTTTTCTACGCCACTTTCACAAAGGAAGAAAAGGTATTCGTATTGTGGAATTCAAAACTGCAAATCGACCCCTTAACCTCGTACATGGTTTATTCCTTTTGTCCTACCTAGGTTAAATAATGCAAGTAGAGAGATCCCCAAACCACTGCCAGATCCTCCCAAACCATCATGGTTCCCATCATGGTATATTTCTTTTTCACGATCCTTCTCAGATGATAATGATGCATGCCAGTCTCGCGAAAGAAAGAAGGAATGACGAAAATTCCAACCATTGCAGGGTTAAATGGGTCATGGGCTCTGTATTGTCTCTCCTGATACCCTATTGGAAGCTCAAGTGGGACAAGCTGCAACAGATAGAAGGTACCATCTAAAAAGGTTCTTTATCTTTACACGGTTGACACAATACCATATCTGATATATTTGAAGGAAGAACCGCACGTCTCTGCTAGGGTATTCACTTCCTTAGGAATCTACATAAATTCGGTTTGGTGTCGTCACTCATCTTAGCTACCTTAACCTTTTTCTAGATATAGCATGTCGACAACAGAGTATTTTTAAGTGTTTTTTGCTAAAGAAGATAATGATCTTCAGGGAAGGCTGAGGAGGTGATTGAAGATGCTGAGATTGTGGCCGAGGTGGTAGAGAAGGTGGCGACCATGGCCGAAAAGGTGTCAGCACAGGTAGCTGATAAGCTCCCCGATGACAGCAAACTCAAGGAGGCTGCATTGTTTGTGGAACACGTATCAGAAGTTGCTGCTCACGATGCTCATTTGACCGAGGACTTCATCCATGAGGTAATTGTGTTCTCCTCCTCTCATCGCCTTCTTTTGCTCATGAAATATCTTATGCTTGCGACCAGTTAACATAAATCTCGAGGAAGGCCAACTGCGAGCATAGTTATTAGTTGTTCAATCAATAGAGAACAAGGAGATTAGTAGCTAGATATCGTGAGTAGTTTTGCGAAGATATACTGCATTCGAATAGAAGGGAGAGGTACTGATAATGGGGTGGTTCCATACATGTAGGTTGATGAAGTGAAACAAGAGGTGGAGACGGCCATAGGAACCGGCATCCAGAAGATCATAGAGCAACCGCCTGAAGAAAAATAAACACGTATCGTTTTCAGCCATCCAACCTCCGAAAAGCTCCTTCCGGAGAAAGGTACAGAGAGAAATGTGTACATGTACCATTAGGGGAGGGAAGAAAGAATTTGCAAAGGCTGTAAATAAATGAAGCGCTCGTCGCACTGATGTAATTGTGCATCAGCACATGACATTAATTGCGATTTCTAGGAAGGCACAGTCGCCAAATCCTGTCCTTCTTCCCGTTCATTTACCACGTGAGTTCGATGCTTTGTGCGATGTACTCAAAGTCAAATTCGTTTCTCGGATGCCTCTAATCAACGGTTGAGCTTCGCTATGTCTCGACTCCAATGTGATATGTCAAATCAAAATCACGAGGTGCACGAGAAAAGAATGTTGTGACCGTGGCATCACGGAAGGAAAAGAGAAAATTTATGATAAAGCATTAAAATGGGGTCTTTTTTTGTCAAAAGAAGATTGAAATTCCTCCGGAATGATCGGATAGCATAACGAGAAAGAATCATCCTCCATGGATTGGAGGTCTTTCGAGAGTCTCCTAGCGCCCAAATTGTGACTTCGTATGCATAATTTGCCTAACCATCTCATGCGATCGTACCTATTTGCATTCAAACGTGGATTCCAAGTTTAGTTCTTCAAATTTCATCCAAAAGGGCATTGATTTATCGAATTGAAAGCGATAATTATACTGAAAATAGCCTTTAACGTTGAGCTCTTATATTCCATGATACTCCCTGCTGTAATCTGGACGTATCTTCCTGCAAGTTAAAAGAAAAGGTGAATGACCTAGAATTGCCGCCATTTAGGTTAAAGATGAAGGGATCATCAGTGCTCCCAGTTGAACTCTTTGCCTCGTACGAGATGGCATTTGATAAAATCACGAAAATCTAAACTGATAATAACATATTCAGGATATCGTAAGCATCATACGTATACTCTCAGACATTTCATTAAACATATTGTAACCGGAAACCATATGGATCATAAACGCGACACGGATGTTAACCTGAAGGGCGATCGAGAAAACCAGATCGATATGTCGGCCTACGACATTGGCTTAAAATAAAGCTCTTCTCGACTCGTTATACGGCCAGAGCGGCGGCGAACCCAGCGGCCAAAACACCAGGGAGAGCAAGCTTATTCATCACGCCGCCACTATCGGGTGCCACCGGCGACGCCAGACCTTCGACTGGCGGTGATGAAGAGGCAAATGGAGGCAGAGAGTTTGATGTGGATGCAGGAGGGGACGGGGGCGAGGTGAACGTCGAAGGGGATGGGGCACTAGCCGCCAGCGGCTGCGACAGGGCCATCGGTGCGACCGGCGGAGGGAGAACCGACGCGGACGCGGACGCTTCCGGCGTCGGCGAGTTCGTCGGAGACGGCGACGGCAGGCGGCGGAGGCGGCGCCCACTGATAAGCCGAAGAAGAGCGCCGCGACGGCCACGAGGAACAGCATTCTCGAGACCGCCATCATTGCCGAGCGGAAACTTTCTCGAGCGAACCTGCACGTGGAAATCAGAGTCTGGTTTCTGGTTCGGTTGCCCTAAGAGAGTGGAAATATATAGAGGAGAGGCGTTGGGATGGAAAGTTGGAACTGAGCGGGACGGAGAGCAGTAGTGCTCCTCCACTGATGCCCACGCAATGCAATATAATCATATCTAGAAAAACTGTAGTTCGATTTCTAGACGTAAGGTGCTTATAAATCTAGCTTTTGAGAAAAATCTGGGGAGGGGAACGAGAAATTTTAATTGCTCTTGGGTCGAATCTAAGTTAGAGTATGAGATTATCATGAATTATGTAAAGTTTAAGAAACTAGAAAGTGGAAAATGTCGAGCGAAGTGATTTTTATGTGGCTTGTTAATTAATTTAGATATGAAAATTTTTAAAAATGGTAATTGCCTTGAAGTTCGATTGTTTCCTGATCCATCTCGAGCATGTTTGATATTTTGAAAATAGGCTTTTGAGTGCACTGAAAATTTTAACAACTTAAACTCTACCTATTTTTATGATGGAAAATCTAACCGGGTATTTCTAGTATATATGAGATTACTTGACGCCACTGATTTGATACTAAGGACCGATGTGGAGCCAAAGGCATCATCTAAAATGACAAAAAAAAGGAAGAGAGGGAGCAAGCGAGCAAGCCACCCAGTCTTCATTTGGACACTTGTTTAACCACTAGTGAGGCCTTGCTTGTCCACACAGGATTATAGAATCATCAAGGGTCAACGATCCTCTTGTTGGTGCAGACGGGTTGATCTTGACACCCATTCTATATGCATTTCATTGTTCATGTTTTTAATTTTTTTCATCACCACAATCATATGTCATAAGAAAATGCTATGTGAAATTTGAAATTTCTCCATCTCTTGAAAATGGATAGAGTTAAAAGAAATATGACAATTCGAGTATGTGGATGGCAATCTTTTGCATAAAGTTTCAAGGTTTGATGATAGTTTTCATAAATTTTACAATTTAATTGCACTCTCTCTATAAATTTAAGATTTTCAATGCGATGGTCTCTATAAAAAAATTTGTATTTAAGAAAGAAAGGAGGAAAGAGATTCTTTGAAATCAAACCATCTCTTCGCATTACATAATACATAGATAAATACATAAATTCTATTACATGCTAGTTTTGGATGCCTCTAATGATATTTCCTATGACCAAAGAAACATTAGATATATTGTAGTAAGGTAGCAAAGTACTAGTACAAAGTCATGGAGGATTTGTTTAAATAAATTCAAGTGTTAATAAAGAAATTATACGATAATTAAAGTAGAAAATAGTACATTTATTTTCATTTAAAATCATTGTCTATACTTTGTGCTTTAGCCAATCGGTTAATAATGTCTACAAGTAGGAGTACCTCCTAACCCTAGGTAATCCCATAAATAAGCAAATTAGCACATGTGAGTACTGTTACTAGATTCTTTAACGAAAATGGCCATTACTAGAAATTCATAGAAAATGACGGATTTTTAGTATTTATTTCTTTTTTTGAGGTAAAAGGATTTTGGAAATTCCAATTCACGCTCATTGAGTTCAGGTTAGCATCAAACCATCAATTCTGCCATGTTATCATTTCAAGGCAATCAACGAGTTTGCAACTTGCAACTCCATTAACTCCACTCATTTTATATGATGGAAAATCTAATCTGACTTTTTAAATATATTTGAAGTCATTTGATGTTTGAGTAAGGGATGATGTGGCACCACGAAAATTAATAAGAAAAAAGGAAAAAATAAGAGAGAGTGAGAGAGATTAGTTCACTAAGCAAACCAAGCTGTGGAGAATCCTATTTCAACCACACATCTTCCTCGTCATAACCAATATCCATTTGAATCAATTTGCATCACAATTTATGATAGATTGAAGCACTATTTATTCATTGAGAGACGTTTTCTTTCAATTTATGCATTTTAATAAAAGATAAAATTAAAAATGCTATAATGATTTGAATTTCCGGTGGAAATCATTTTCTATACTTTGTGCTTTGGCAAACCGATTAATGATGCCTATAAATGAAACGAGCTCCTACAAAAGGAATATTTCTTTTTGTAAATAAATAAGCAAATAAAAAACGTGAGCACCAAACCTAGGAGAAACCATCCACGAAAGTGACGGATTTGAATATTTCTTATTTTTTTTCTTTTTTTCGAGGGGAAAGTACGTTGGAAATTTCGGCACACGCGCTGATGAGGACTCGGTTCGAGGAAAGAGAGGGTCACCGCGTGTGTGCGCGCAGCTCGCTCGCGTCTATGATCTGGTCAGCCATGGGCCGTCGGATCTGCCGCATCATCCTTCCGAGGCAACCGGCGCGTCCGCACGATGGGAGAGAGCCGCGCGGGGGTGACGACCGCAGGCCGCAGGGGATCCGCGCCGAGTCGCTGAAAAAGCGCGGCTTGACCGGACTGGAAAGCAACCCCTGCCACGTCGGATGAGGCAAAGATACGCGTAAAGCCTCCTTCTCTCTCCGCGCCTTTTGACTTTCAAAGCTCTCTCTCTATCTCTCTCTCGATTCTGTAGGATTATTATTTTTGGTATAATTTTTTATTTTTATTTTAAAATTTTTTTATGGGGGGTGAAATTGGTGGATTTCACGCGCTTCTCCGTTGCCGATGTTCTGTTTCCCTCTCTCTCGCTCTCCCTCTCTTCTCAAATACTCTCCTTCGTCACGGCCATGCACACTCTCGATTTCCCTCCCGCCCTCTCCCGCCCTCCTCCTCCGTCGATCGGTTCTCGTCGCGTTCGGCTCCAGCTCGATTAGGTCCTCAGTCGTCGCCCGCCGGGAGCGTCGTCTTCTCGAGCCGGTCCCGATTGCCGGTCGGAGTTGTCCCCGTGGATGCGCATTTCCGTTCGCTCGCGGATTCTGAATGCGGTCGGCGGCCACTGCGCGGGTCCCTCACGATGAAAGCTGAGGTTACTGTCGGGGCATTGTTTGCGCATGGCTGAGTGTCGGAGATACCTGCCCGCTCAACATTTGGGTTAGTTTTCGTCCGCCGTTCGGTTCTGTCAGCTTTTGCGGCGAGATGGATAGGTTTTTAGTTCGTTCTGATTCGCGGAGGTTCCGGTAACGCGCGGCGTGGAATTTTTTTTGACGTTCTTCGCCGATCGCTTGACGGAGATGTAGAATGGCGATGTACCTCCACGTTTGTGCTTGCGTGTACTCGTTTCAGTGGGTATTGTTTTATCGTGAAGTGAATTAGTCCAATTACGAAGCAATGATGAGGACCGGGACATTCGAGTAACTTGCCTGTGTGAATTTGTTGTCAGTAATCAATGGGACTGACCGAATCATATAGAATTGCGTAAAATTAGATATGCCGAATCTTTTTTGCTGCGATTTGTGTTTTAATTCTACAGTTGCAGTTAAGAACTGGAAGATGTTGTAACTTAGGGTGAGAAGTCTAATGGTATAGCGTTACCACTTTGCTTCATTTTGGATATCAAATAATGATATTATTGAATTTTGGCAGACCTACAGCAGATACTTCAAGAAGCGCAGCACCGTTGGCTTCGTCCAACAGAAATTTGTGAAATACTTAGGAACTACCAAAAGTTTAATTTGACGCCAGATCCACCCTCCAGGCCTCCAGGTTGTTATAACTTCTCATTTTAATCTTTATATTTGATTATGTTTCTGACTTATTTTGATTAGCTTTCAGAAGGAGGCTCCTTAGGAGCTCTATGGCTGTTCCTTTTAGTGTTACTAAATAGGCAATTGATGGTTCCTTTCTCTTTTTTTCTGCTTTCTGTTCCCTACGTGAAACTTCATAGATTCTGTTTATGAAAAATATGGATAAACAATTGAGTCGAATCGATCCTTATCCATAGTCTTGTGTTGTTTATGACAAAATACTATGTCAAATCTGTGTTGTGGATTTACTTGCATCAGATTGAACTGAAGTCCCACTGGTGCATTTATCACCTTCTCTGTGTGTTTCCTTTTTTGGCTGAGTGGTGCTGTTCTTTTAATGAAAGGTTTGGGTTTTCATTCGGTTACCGTTAAATGTTTTTAGGATCAACAGCTTAAATCATATATTGCAGTTGATTTATCTCATTGGTTTTCTTGAATCAAGTGGAACCCAGTGGGATCTATCAAAATCAACTACTGGTTGTGGATCAACATAACTATACACTATCGTTTGATGCATGAGTTGCGCTTCTGATGAATTAGATATATTTAGTAGTTTCTATTCCCTCTTTTTGCTTGTGTTGCTTTGTTTGTCCCTTGCTTGAATCAAACAGTAGGTTGCCTTTTCAAACATGTGCGCTTGTGTGTGAGTGTGTGTGCATTGGAGCTATTGGTTCAACTCAGGTTCCAGCCAAAACAAAATAATCTGTTAAATGGGAAAAAATTCTACATGATTTTGAATAAGTTCGGAAGTCTTCTTGACTATTTGAGGTGTCTAGCAATAACTCAAATTCGATGCAAAAAGAAAAATTTTAAGCAGAAAGCTTAAACAAGTTGTTGAAAACACACTTCATAAATCTGGGCAAAAAATAAAAAAGACATGCACATACTTAATCATTTCTCTCCCAATGGGCACATGCTACTTGTAGAGTCCAATACCACTTTTTTAATAATATTCCTCCTTCAGAGATGGAGCATTGCTGTGACTGAATGTCCCTTTTTTCTTCAGCTGGTTCTTTATTCTTGTTTGATCGTAAAGCACTCCGATATTTTCGTAAAGATGGTCATCGCTGGAGGAAGAAAAGGGATGGAAAGACAGTCAAAGAAGCACATGAAAAATTAAAGGTACTTTTTCAGACAATGACTTTGATGGGGCAGTAATAGGCATTAGTGAATAAGCGATCAGGTCCAGCAAATTATGTTCCCACTATGTATGTTTGTATGTCCTAGTACAACTACATATATAAGGAAAAAAAAATTATATCAGGGTCCTGTTCTTAAATAATATTTTAACTACTGATACTCAATTGTTTTGCCATGTGCACATCTTATGAGTGGAAGTATTATTCTAAAATATTGTTTTAACAGCCAAATCTCAGGTTGTGTATCTACAGGCACATTTTGTTAGTGGAGGTATTAGCTAGGTCATATACACTTTGGCTGGTTTCATAAACAACTAATGTAGGTCTGTCCTTGTGACGAGATTCGTTTTAATACCTGATGAATAGTGTTTCAAATGTGACTTATGTTCCCGGTGGTGTTCTGCCTTCTATATGTTAGTTTAAATTGACTTATGAACTTAATTTTTTCTTCAAATCATCTGTACTCTACTTGTATGACATTATTAAATGTATCACAATATTTAATATAGAATTTAAGGATTTATTGAGGGTGATTTGATTGCATAATAATCTCAATGTTTACGGTTGGTCTGCACTGAATTGCCAAGCATCACAAGAATCCTCCTTTCTAGACCGCTTTTCTAGCATTATAGGGTGGGCTACTCTAGATTACCCTGATGCTAGTTAATTTTGGTAGCTTATCATGGATTTATGTAGCTCTAAGTTTGAACCTTTTCATTGGGCTGAGTTTGCCCTGCTTTATCAGTCATTGAGCTTTCCTGTGAACTTAATAAGATTTAAAATGATCTTTCCAGGCAGGTAGTGTGGATGTCTTGCATTGCTACTATGCCCATGGGGAGGAAAATGAAAACTTTCAACGCAGAAGCTACTGGATGCTCGATAGGTGAGCTGCTGTTCTTGCATTGGATGAATATGTTCTATGTATGGAACCTACAGGAGTTTTGGGAATGCTCAATAGTTTATAGTCACTAGTGGACAGCCTAGTAAAGTCTTCCATGCAGATTTTGTTAGATGACGTGTCAAACTGCTTGCTTATGTTTTCAAACTTACAATCATCACCTTGCAGCGAACATATTTTCACTTCATTCATATTGAAAAGTTCACATTGTCTTGTCGCCAGATTCGCTGATCCCACTCTTTTTACAACTTTTAATGACTGGAAGCCATCATGGAGCGACAATGTTTTGTTTTGGATAAATTATTTGTCTTTCACATGGGAGTCATCTTTACGTTTCACACAACAGCTATTGGTTGTGTATCAAAGAAAAAATAGGTCCATTGACATGATTTCCATAAAATTTGTGTATTGCAGTGAATAAAATAATGTGTCGATTCATCATGTTGGTACATTTTTTTTGTTAAATTATTTCCTTCAATCAGTCACATTTTTATGCTTCACTCTGTAGTTAGTAGTGACATGTCAGTGCAAAAAAAGTGCATCTGAGAAGATTTGCATGAAGCAATTTGATACGCATTTATTGTATTCCATTTAAAAAGTCTGAATATTAAGCCAATTTCTGGGCATCCTTTCACATTCTTGAAGTATTAAGAAAGAGCAACTCAGGACTTAAAATAATGTAGTTCTAAAAGTTAATTCATATAGTTATCTTGACCATGACTAGCTTGTATGATGATCTTCTTGGCACCCTAACCTCACCTGTCCCAAATTTGGTGAGGAGCAGAAAATATCTGGGAATCTAAAGATCTGATTGTGAGAAGTTTGCTTTGTTTAAAAACGTTGGCATCCAATTATGTAAAATATGAGTTATCATTCAGTCTACGCTACTAATTGCTGCTTGCTGTTTTCCTCATCTTCAGTCAGCTGGAGCACATTGTTCTTGTTCACTACAGAGAAGTGAAAGAGGTAATTGCTATAGTCTGGCTTTACATTGAACCACATATATATATTTTTTAGTTTTCTTCGTTCTTTTTAATAGTGATGGTCTATTATGGAATAATTTGAGGTAAAGTAGGCTCTTCACCAGTCTTTTATCTAGATTTTCTTTCCTTTCTTCTCAATTGGCCTTCACCATGATGGAACTATCTAAGAGGAGCTTATATTATGTAAGGACTTGTTATGCCCTATACTTGATGAGGGTGTTCTTGCTGGGAAACTTTAAATCAGTTTTTCCAGACCAAGAGCAGAGCTGGTTCCAATAGTTGAATTGGGGAACTGGAGCATGATTTGGTCTGGTTATTATGAAATATCCGGAGTGCTTGGGTTCTGCCGAGACTTGGCATCGACCCTGACTGGTTGGACCCTACAATGTTTTAACTGGTTCGTTGACCTTATAAAATTATATTTGAAGCTTGCTTGAATGAACATTTGAACCCATGTTCACTTGAAAAGGACTCGTAACCTTTTCCACCGGACCACTGAGTCGTATTTAATAATTAAGTACAAACTTATACTTATTATCTAAAAGGTGGTGAACTTACAAAAGCAAGGCAAAGGGATTCTATCCCTTGACCTCAAAATGACATGAGAGAAGTACCTCAATCAACTGAGCTATGTAGTGGATGTGCGTCAGATTGGTAATATAAATTGAAGACAAAAGTGCACAACTGGTTCACCCGGTGGTTCACCCGGTGGTTCAACCGGTTGAACCAGTTCACCTGTGAATTGCCAGGCCTCCCTGTTCTTTGATGGGGCTGGGTTTAAAAACATTGCTTTGAACTTACACTAACCTGGTGTGGTTTTGTACTTTCTGTTGCATCCATTGAAGGGCTACAAGTCTGGCATATCCCATTTACTAGTGGATCAAGGACCACAAATTATCAGCTCTCAAGCTAGTTCAGCTGGTTGTTTTGCCCTAGCAAACTCACCCGCTTTGACTGCTCGGACATCTTTTGTATTAAGGGCGGACAGAGTTGATAAAAGCGAACAAACAATTTCATCTGATCTGGACAATGTGGATTCATTGGGGGGTGTGGGAGCATCTCTCACTAGATCTGCCCATCACTCTGCTCCTCATGATGCTTATAAGTTTTCTGGTGAGCCTCCAGGTAGAATTTACATCATGCTTATCCTTGTCTTTATATTTTTGGAATATTGGACATTTTTGTGATAGACTTATTGTATCCTTTTCCTTCTTCTTTAAAGACCGCATCTAAATTTTACTTATTTGGAGTAAGTAGTAGGCTTTGCAATCATGAGTGTATGATCTGTGTTTCTTTGGTTTCCAGGGCTTCCTGCATCATCTACGTATCAGACGAGTTCCTGTTTTACTGGAGGGACTTATAATTTCAATATCAGAGTTCCTATCTCAACCAAAATTTCTTGCAGAAATGTGGATTCTTCGTGTAACCAGGAATTTCAAGTTGACAATAAGTTTCCTGTTAAACAGCCTGTCGTTACAAATTTTGTTGCCCAGAGACTAACGGAATCTAAATTGGATGCTGACAGTGGAGTTCCAGATACAACTAGTGGTAGTAGGTTACATGGTGTTTCTGAACTTCAAGTTGCGGCAGCACCTCCTCAGTGTCAGGTTCTATTTCCACATTTTAGATAGAATCTTTCAAATTCCTGAACTGTTATTGCTTCTTGATCATTTAATTGAGTTTCAAATCTAAGATAGAAAAAAGATGATGATAAAGACATTAATTATCTGAGTTTTATATAAATCTGGAGGGCATGTATATGACTAATTACGTCTCCGAGTGATTGGTGAAATTTAAAATATATTATCTGAAAAAAGACTTCTAGCTGCTTCTTTTGCTGCTGGAAATTTAAAATTCATGTTCTGCTCTGATAAAATCTGCAGGGAAGCCTCTTTGCCTACAGTAGGACTAATCTAGAACAAGTATGAAGTTTTGAGAATTTCTTTTCCCTACCCGTAGATATGTGTTAATTTGAAGTGACAGATGATATGAGTTTGCTTGGCTTTCTTGTGGTTCATAAAGCTTCACTGTATAATTGGTTCATGGATACATATTTAGAAGAGCCAAAGTTCACCTAGTTAAATTGAAATGTTGCAGGTGGCAGCTGAAAATCATTCCATGGCAATGAAACCTCAGAACACAAGCACTTCTACTGCCCATGTTGGAAGCACATCCAATGGTGGAGAAATGAAAAATGAGGAAGCTGGAGAGCTAAGAAAACTCGATAGCTTTGGGAGATGGATGGATAAAGAAATAGGTCTGGATTGTGATGAATCCTTGATGGCTTCTGACTCTGGAAATTATTGGAGTGCACTTCCATCTGAGAATGATGACAAGGAAGTATCTAGTTTGACACGTCACTTGCAACTGGATACAGACTCATTGGGTCCTTCCCTCTCCCAGGAACAGCTATTTAGTATCTCAGACTACTCGCCAGATTGGGCTTATTCTGGCATTGAAACAAAGGTACGCTTTTTTGTCTTGGGCCAAAGATGAAGGCGTGCTTGGACAAGAAATTATCACAAGCTTAATTTTTGTAGCATATTGTTCTGGTCACAGGTCACAGATACTGATTCCACATAATGTCTGTATGTTGCTAGGTTCTGGTAGTAGGAACATTTTTGGGTAGCAAGAAGCTTTCTGCTGATACGAAATGGGGTTGCATGTTTGGTGAAATTGAGGTTTCTGCTGAAATTTTAACTGATACATCAATGCGCTGTGTGGCTCCTGCACATGCTCCCGGACGTGTTCCGTTTTACATTACTTGCAGCAATAGATTAGCATGCAGTGAGGTGAGAGAATTTGAGTATCGTGAGATGCCATCTATGCCTTCCAATATTGCACCGGAAGATGAAGTGTGTCTTCAATCACGTCTGGCAAAATTGTTATATTTAGATCCAGTTGCGCTGCGGCTGGACTGCTCTGTTGAGGTATGTGATAAGTGCAAGTTGAAGAATTTCGCAAGTTCAACGAATATGATTGGCAAATTTGATATTGGAAGAGTGGAAAAGGCTTCTGCATCCACCATGTTTGATTGCCCATACACTAGAGATGCAGCACTTCAATGCTTGCTAGAGGACAAGCTTTCCCAGTGGCTGGTCTGTAAAATTCATGAAGGAGACAGAGGGCCAAATATTTTGGATACACAAGGTCAAGGCGTCATTCATCTGGTCGCAGCCCTTGGTTATGAATGGGCCATTAGCCGCATGATAGGTGCAGGTGTTAATCCCAACTTCCGTGATGCACGCGGAAGAACAGCTTTGCATTGGGCATCATATTTTGGAAGGTAAGACTTTCAAGGTCTTGGAAATTATCTATATACACCAGAAAAAAATAGATCTTTTGGAAGGTAAGACTTTTCAAGGTCTTGGATATTTTTGCCCTGAAGTTGGACATATGATGCGAAATTGTGCTGGTAATGATTCACAGGATGGTGACTGTTATTGGTGCATGCAATCTCTCCATTTGTTTTATGCAACTTCCACTCCAGAACCAGATGCCTTTCACAGTTTGTTTGTCATGACTCATGCTCCTATTCAACTACACCAGTGATATACTGTATGCTCTTCAACTTGAATAAACATGGTGGACTTTGGGGAACATGCTCGACATTGCCTCAAACTTACAGAATCATAGGAAACAAAAGCTTTTTGCTGATCTTGACTATTCTGATTACAAATAGGATAATTGATGGATGAATTGATTGTGATGCCTTCAGTTTTCTATCTACATATTTAAATCTGTTTTCTAATAATTTGTTCTTTACAGGGAGGAAACAGTTATTGCACTTGTTAGACTTGGAGCAGCTCCTGGAGTTGTTGATGATCCAAGACCAGCGTATCCTGGAGGTCAAACTGCCGCGGATTTGGCTTCTAGTAGAGGGCATAAGGGAATCGCTGCATATTTGGCTGAAGCTGATTTGACTAGTCATCTTTCTTCACTGACTGTTAATGAGAAAGTGATGGATAGTGTTTTAGCCACCCTTGTTGCGGAGAAGGCCACTGAGGATGCAACCTCAGTTGCTTCCACTGCAGCTAAGGATGAAGAGTGTTGCATGAAAGATTCTCTTGCTGCCGTTAGAAAATCAACACATGCAGCAGCCCTGATTCAAGCTGCCTTTCGAGCTCGTTCTTTTCGGCAGAGACAATTAACAAAGGGAAACAGTGATCCATCTGAAGTTTCAGCAGATCTAATACCAGTTGGTTCTTTCAACAAGGCCAAGAGTTTGAGTCACTATGAAGATTATTTGCATTCTGCAGCAAACAAAATTCAGAAAAAGTATCGTGGGTGGAGGGGAAGAAAGGACTTTTTGAAGATACGCAACCGAATTGTAAAGGTTCAGGTGATTTTATTGCTTAAACTTCCTGACAAAATGAAGTTACTATCTTTTCTGATTTTTTCTTTTACATGTAATGCATCAACTGTTAAACTTTCACAAAGAGGGCCCTGTGATTCATTGGTGATTTTTCCAGCGTTGCCATAAATTAAAGAGCACGATTTGCATTAAGTGGATGGCCAATTTAAAAACCATGTAGAAGACAGCTCACCTAGAAGGAAAAAGGCTTTTTTTTTTTTTTGCAAGTGCCAAGGCACTGAATTAATTCTTATGCTTAGATTTTGGTTCTTTTTGGAACCATAACAGGACTTAGTTGTCTTTAGTTTTCCCACGTTTTCTTGACTACATGAAGACGTGAGCATACAGTCCTGCACTCATGCATTTTATGGCAAACTCGGTGGACTAATTAATTTGTTGCAAGAACTTTTTGCATAGAATGAGGACCCTTGAATGAAAACATAAGAGAGAAGTTCTCCTTTTATATTGACAAATGGAGTTTAAAGTAGGTGAAAATTTTGGTTGAGTGGTTTTTAGCAGAAAGCATGGTGCCCTTCGCTAGATATGATCAACTTTCATCTTGCATTTGTTGAACATATATATTTAGGAGTACCATTCTGTTGTCATGAATTACTTGCATTAATAATATTTCCCCAAGTAAAGTGAAGCTTATTTGTTGCCATGGACTGTTGCTCATCAAAGTTATTCTCTCTGTAGGCTCACGTTAGAGGTCATCAAGTACGGAAGCAATATAAGAAGGTTGTCCGCTTAGTTAGTATAATGGAAAAGGTAATTTTACGCTGGAGACGCAAAAGAACTGGTTTGCGAGCATTTCAAGTGGAGAAAAGAGTGGATGATGACCATGGAGGGGATGAGAGAACTGACGAGTACGACTTTTTACGGATTGGCCGTAAGCAAAAGTTTGACGGAGTCGAACGAGCTCTTGCAAGAGTCAAATCTATGGTTCGCGATCCAAAGGCCCGTGATCAGTATATGAGACTGGTTGAGAAGTTTGATAATTTTAAGGTGATGTAGACCCTTAGAAAATTGATTATGATTGGATTTTGTTCTTTTCTCTTCTATAATGCTACCTACTCGTGCTTGGTTGAAATTCTCTGCATTACATTTTTCAATTGAATTTCCTTTGCCAAATTCAGGAATCGGTTTTCATAGTTTTTCTGGCACTTTTATCAAACAGATGATTAATAAGGGGAGCTGTGAATCACATGTTGACGCCAAGCAGTGCGGAACTGAGGGAGAGTAGCCTAATCTCGTGGTATCTGGTGAGTTAAGCCAGCATTGGTGTCAGATAGGTGAAGCCTGTCGGTTGTACATTTATCCTTTAGCTAGTTTTGTATCTAGAAGTTACACTCATGTCTAACCTGCATTTCACATGCGATCTTTTCCTAGGAAAGTCATAGAACCAGAGCAGGGGGTGATAATTGGTGGGTTGGGGAAGCTAATTGTGTATGAGTTAGATAATTTTCACCTTGTAAAGAAAAAAGTATAATTCCTGTTAAGAGATGAGGGTTATTGAGTTGGAGCGGCTTTCGATGGATGACTTTGAGAGATGTCTATGTAACGCCATGGAACTTGTCGGTCAGCAAGTCACTGACGGAAGTTACTTTTCATCTACATATCATCAACAAAAACAGGAGACGGTAATGGCCCTTGTTCTTTTCCCTTCTTTTTGTTTATCAAATATTGGTTATGGTATAGGCAGCACGGATTTACTTTAAGATTAATTCGTAGTCACTTCTGTGATCAAGTTCTTCCGACTAAGCCGGAAGCTGACAGTGGATTTCAGATTAGATGTTTAAAGCGATATAATACTATATTACTGGAAATTAGATTTTTGCCCTTTTTCGATCCAAACTCGTAATATCACTTTCTTAGTTTTAGTACGTCCTATTATATTTACTGGCTCATGTTTGAGCAATGCAAAATGGAGTTTCTATTGAATTGCCCAGCGAATGAATTGGGGCTTAACAGTGTTTCATGAAGGCCTAAAATTTGTGTCGTGCGAATGGGCCTTAGCCCGTACTACATCAAGGTCCAACAGTTGAGCCCGTTTCATTGGCTGAATATCAGGACTTAATTGGGCTCCGAGAGGCCTAGTGATGGCTTCAGATAAGTCCTATTATCGGCTCTGGCTCCTGATATTAACAACAGGCCAACGTAGGTCCAACACGAGCGCCAAAAGCATGCCCTGGATATTGGGCCTTAAAAAGCTGCAAAGGGGTGCGGAGTCGGTCCAATTTATAGGGTCGAGGGCCCATGGTCAGGCCCAGTACTTCCTGGGCCGGTTTCATAAAGGCAGGCCCACTTTCGTGGGCCGACCCAGCTGAATATTTGGGCCTTAAGTGGGCCGTAATGGGCCACGATTAGCCTAATGTATTGGGCCTTCAGGGCCCAAAGACAGGCTTATTTGGGCCTTAAAAAGCTGCAAAGGGGTGCTGAGTCGGTCCAATTTATAGGTTCGGCGGCCCATGGTCAGGCCCAGTACTTCCTGAGCTGGTTTCATAAAGGCAGGCCCATTTTCATGGGCCGACCCAGCAGAATATTTGGGCCTTAAGTGGGCCGTAATTGGCCACGATTAGCCTAATGTATTGGGCCTTCAGGGCCCAAAGACGGGCCCAACAAGGACAGGCCCATTTGGGCCTTAAAAAGCTGCAAAGGGGTGCTGAGTTTCTTGCTTTTAGGTCCAATTTTTATTGTTAGGTTGAATATGTATCGTATTTATAGTTTAGTTAAAATGGTCAGGCCCAAAAAAAAAAAAAATTAATGATTGTCAGTTAACCTCGCCCCTCCTGGGCCGGTTTCATATAGGCAGGCCCATTTTCATGGGCCTTTCTAGGGCGAGGGCCCATGGTCGCCCAGCACCTCTTGGGTCGGTTTCATAGGCTGAATATTTGGGCCTTAAGTGGGCCGTAATTGGCCACGATTAGCCTAATGTACTGGGCCTTCAGGGCCCAAAGACAGGCCCAACAAGGACAGGCCCATTTGGAAATTGGGCCTTTCTTCGCCCAGTATGTTGGGCCTTTAGGGCTTATACCAGGCCCATGATATTTGGCCCACTTGAAAGTTGGGCATCAATAGGTGGTTATTGGGCCCACTTGAGGTCCATTTTCATGGGCCTTACCAAGTTGAATATTGGGCCTTTAATGGACTGTTAATGGGCCCTCATTTGGCCCGATACATTAGTTCCGGCTTCGGCCCAATTCATTGGGTCTAATTGATTGGGCCAAGTTCGGCCCAATATCTAGGCCCTTTATTTTCGTCTGTACCAGGTGAACGTTGGGCCTTTAATGGGTTTTCATTTGGCCCAATGTGCCTAACCTAAGGAGGTCCAAACCAGGCCCGTCACCCTCACGTGTCGGGCCTAATGGGAAGAGGCCCATTGGTTGAAAATGGGCTTTTAATTGGCTAGATCTGACCCAATGTATTGAACCTTTATGACACACGGCGAGGCCCATTATGGAACTGGATGCAAGCTTAGTCGATGGCTCACATGGGCCCATTAACGAAACGATGGCACTCTCTGGGCTCTTTAAGGCCCGATGCTAGATTATACCCAATGTAAATTAGCCATCAAGGCGAAGATCTAGGCCCATTCTTCTTCTTTTTTCAAGTGTCAACTCCACTTAGGCCCAACACTTGGACTCGTGGGAAGGGTAACCGTTCCTTTACATTGGTCCTTGGGTAGGCCGCAAAGGCCCAAAATTTGGCTGAGGTTGGCGTTAAGCCTTTCAAGGCCCAACATGTTAACCCAATTTTATGGTACTTCATCATTTTCAAACGTAGCCCAAAAGATAGTCTCAACCGCCATCACGAAAATGGCTGTCTATCCTGCCATGTTGGCTAGAAAAGTAGCCTCCGGTTTCCTGAAATTGTGAAGCCGGTACCTTTGACCTTACCTGCTTCAGGCAGCTCTTCTTACACGACAACTAGTTACAAAACATGCAACAGTTATACAAACACAAGTATAAATAACCTTATAAATTTTGACATCTTCACAACTTCAATCCCCAAAAGAGAAGAGGAACGATCCATAGAGAATCCTATTTTGACATTCTTACTGTGCTGCGCATGTCATTCTGACTCCTGTCCTCATTTCAAAGAAATTGAGTGACTGCATTAGGTGACGTGCTGGAACAAACTAATAATAGGGGTTGGTCACAAACTAGTGGCTCTGCGAAAGAGATGCAACCATGAATCTTCTGATGAGTAATGTCCCGCCCACCTTGTCATTCAATGTTGTTGCTGTCGCCCCCTATGCCGGGGATTAATTGTTTCAATCCTTTGATTGCTGAAAATTCAGTTTATCATGCAAGATGATAGTACTAAAATAACAATATTTTCTGAAAATAACTTATGCCAACTAACTATCAAATCCATGTTGCCAGTAAAAGACTAGTTCTAAATAGATCCAATATTTAACAAATTAAACCAAATATAAGCATAGAAAACCACCGCATAGTGATACTTTGGTTTCATTCAAAACATCTTGAACAGTCACAAGCAGCGATGCAATTCTTGAATCACTATATACACCTGTCAGACAATTACCACTGTCTTGAAAGGTCATGCACAACTGATATGAAAACCTCATTAGATCTAGAAAACCCCCTACTTTCTTGATCTTACTTCTAGTTAGCTCTTTTCTATTGTCACAAAAGTTATGTAGAGTCACGAACCTATAAAAGCCATTATTTCCTGACAGAGTTGCCTCACATTTGATGACTAGGAATCATAAAGTTTAGTTCATAAAAAATACTCAGAACCTCAGCTCAGAAAACATTGATTGAACCCTAAGAAAGTTGACAAGGAAGACGACTACAAACAAATGATTAACATTCCACATTGGCATCTTAATACTTTGTATTACCTTCCTGTCTTAAGCAGATAAGGAGGTGAAGATTTGCAGAGCACCAGTTTCCATCAAACACAATTCTATAGCTCTGCCCTGAACTTGTAATAGAATGATGGACACCGAGAATTTGGCACCCAGAACAAGCTGCAAACTCTCTGCTCTTTGAGTATTCCAACCCTCACAGCACTTCTGAGTGGTTCAGAGCAGAAAAGTCTTCCACTGTACTTAACTTTTTAAGTATCATAGTTTCTTGCCTGCAATCTGAGGTATGTGCAGTCAAGATGTCACAAAGTGGCTGCTAGCAGAAATCAGTTAAGCCTTTTTCTCCCAGAGGAACCATATATTTTTCCGCTTTTATTCTGTATCCAAATAACAAAAGCTCTGGTAGGATTTAAAAAAACATGGACATATTCCTCTATTATACAACCGAGCCAACACACATAATTAGACACAAAAGTTAGTTCATTCATGGATGACTGAAAATTAAACAACTGACTAGGATACACTCGTGATCGGGATTTTCACTAAAATTGGAGTGAAGGGCATTTCCAACACTGTCCACAATTGCTGATGTAGTCATGGAGGATTCGATGCACAAAATGGCTGTGATAGCATCCAGACGTGTAACTTCATTTCTGAACATAAGTCTTGCATGTGCTACAAATGGCATTAAACATTTTTAAGAAGCAGAAAATAAAATATAGTCAGAGAACACAGTCAACATTGACAGTATCATACCTTGAGCTAGGCGAATCAAACTTTCCAACATGCGCACAGTTGTCCTTGCTGCATTGTTATGAATTGCACTCCACAATAAGTAAAAATAATAGAAAATACTAAGAGAGGTGGTTTATCCTACCAGCATTATGAGTTGCAGATCTTCGTTGAAGTTGATAATAGCTTGATATTATTTTTTCAGCCTCCTTAGTGAGGACCGGTTTAAAGTAATACTTTACAAAGTGAATGTACCTAGAAGTAATGTGCAGATTCGGTAAGTTAATATCTTTCCAGAAAAGATAAAATCAATAAGAGAATCGAAAGACCAGCGGTGAGATTCCAACTGACACAAAATAGAAGTATCAAAGATAAATTTCTCAGATAGACAAATCTTAATATCAAACATTCTTGACAATTAACATTATCACAATAGATGGTTAAAGTATCAAGCACGATATTCTCAGTCAGTAGAAGCTTATGTGATAAGACATGGCAACTAGTCCCATATTATAATCATCCTAAAGATGAAAAGCAGTTGAAAAATCAGTGGTTCTGAAACACATACACCATTTTACTGTAGACCTTTAGAAAAGGTTGGCAGGTTTTCAAATCATGGTGAAATAAGCCTACATAATAACAACACTTTGAAATTATGTGAAGATCCAAGAGAAATTACCTCCTCAACATTTCAAGAGGCCAAGTATTTGCCAGATCTTCATCACGACCAACTTTATCTGACACTCCCTATCAATTAATTCCGCAACCATTCTTACTATGGATCTTTAGGATCAATTATGCTAAAAAAAATTCAATTAATCAAGGCTTATGTTAACGAGTGCCTCCGGTTTACTTGTTGAGTATACTATTTTGAAATAATTCGTTTTTCAAAGCACTGATTGTGCATGGCGCAAGGACAATTACTGCACTGGAATCTGCAAAATTTCCTTAATTGCTTGCTCCACAAATGCCCCAGGAGTTCTCGTTAACAAAACCCAAGAATTAAATTAATGACTCACCTCACTAAGAATGTGAGAAGAAACAACTGCATCCCATTCCGGATTTTTTGTATCAAGAAGCACTAGGACAATGTCAAATCTACTTAATAATGGACCGGACAGTGTCGTATTGACAGACAGAGCTAAAAATGTCAAGAAAAAATACATCAGGAATAACCAATCAAGCAATGAAACAATACAATTACCAACTAAGGACACAGCTAGAAAGACTGATGTTTCTCAACTAGAAAGTCAAATCTAATTCTCTCTCTGGTGTAGATGATTTAGGAGATTGTGTGATTAGCTTGCACTATCATATAGTAGAACAGAAGTTGACATTTTTCAGCTTATGATAATGTCACTACTAGCAGTCTGAGACCATGATGCAGAATGACAAATTCTTGATAAAGTGAAACACAATTAATACAAGGAAAGATACGTTGCTCGGGATCATACTGCCCCTTTGGATTTGTCGCCCCAAATACGATTGTTTTGGTGCTAAGAGTAGTTACAAGGCCAGCCTGAAAAAGAATAAAATTGCATTTTTGTAGTCACATATTGCAGCGCAGCATGATTTAGAAATTGCAGGACAAACAAGCACGAGTTTTACAATTAAAAATGAATGTGCTGATATAAGCAAACTAATGCAGGTTGGTTAACTAACTGAAGAAGATTGAAGATGGCTTTTTCAAGCATTTCTCTCTTAGAATTCTGCAGACAAGTCCTTTTGCAATCTTCTTTTCAATCCTAATTTCAATGTAATGGGAACGTTCTTTTATATTTTCCAGTCACTGCAACTCAATATATTCCCCAGGTGCTCTATCACAAAGGATCATTGACATCTTCTATCATGTTAGCTGGACTGAGTTCTGATTATTTGGTTGTTCTTAGTGGTATGGCTATTCATATGTTTAATTCCAAGTACATGTTTTGGGAGTAGTAAAATGTGAAGAAAATTCACCTTAGCAACACTTATTGTCTGCTGTTCCATAGCCTCGTGTATGGTAGCCCTGTCATGCTCCCTCATGCTGTCAGTGAAAAAATTAGTCAGTTTAATATTAGATGTCAGCAAAAAAGCCTCCTCACCAGCACAAGCCTTACAAATGCAGCTATAAGTTGATCATTTTCATAACAATTAAAGCCAAAAATACCGTAAGAAACTGAGGCTGAGCATGTGTCATAGCATAGGCAAACTGCTACCTAAGTGTGAAGGACTATAATATGCCTTGCTAATCCAGAGGTAAGTTTCCATGACAATGACACTAAGATTGTTTACGCAACAAACTCATTACTGTTGTTGGGACGACAGTGACATGAAAGAATTGCTATTAATGATTGTGCCTGCAGCAAAGTGACACAGATGACAATATGAAGGCAAATGATACAGGCAGGCTACATCCGGTAGTTGAAACTCTCCTACTAAGTATCATGAATCCAACCTGTCAAACTCGTCAATGCAACAAAGTCCTCCGTCTGCCAAAACAAGAGCCCCAGCCTCAAGCATCCATTCACCTATAATAGCCAAAATCACAGTAACTCCAGATATTCAAAGTTCTATAACTTTCTCCAGGTGCAAGGAACTTCTCCAGATACAGCGCTAGAAATGGTGTTTTCAATGATGGAAATGGATGTTCCATTATGGTGCAGCATTTTGCAAATCTTCTCTTATCAAAAGCCGACACTGCCACTATTTTAGCATATCATATAAATATGTACCATTCAGATTTCAATGGAATGATAGGCACTACTTACACGCTATCAAAACCAATACCTCAGTAAGTTAGGCAAATATGAGTGGAAATATCCAAGCAATAAGAGCTTTTTATTTCCCCATAAAAGCGCCTTCATATGCATATATCAATTGATGGTGACTAACTAGTAAAGAATTTGAACTTCTAAAATATAATACTTCATGTTATTGTCAGTTGCCCCTCTCACAATAAATTCTCTTTAATTAAGCCTTTCTATTCGCAATGTTACCATATTGATGACTAAGCTACCATCACTGGTGAATCACAAAAATGTAAATTCTCTTCCTAAATATCCACTTCTGCATTTAATTTTGCTGTCAAGATAAGACAAAAATTTTGTTTACAATATGGAACTCGCAGAAGCATGGCCCTCGTGAAATTAGATTAGGCACTTGAGCTTGCTAGAGCCTCCTTACATGTTTTCAGTACTAAGCTTTTGTCACCATGACTCCTCTTCGGCAACAAATTGGATACATCATCACTTTTTTATTCACATTAGTATGCAATTCTTTCCTTTTGCAATTCTTTCCTTTGGCAAAACACATAGCATAGAGTACTGATTCTCATTCCTCTCCGCAAGCAATGAAATTGACATGAGCTTTAATGTTTAAATTAAATACAATCCATGAAGAAGAATGGATAGGATGTGGACCAGAAGGAAGATAAGAGAGATAACCTAACAAATATGTAAGCAGTAATCAAACTCAAGGCATTCTCATTAACTCATTTCAATTTTACCTCCATCTTTAACTGCAGTTACAGTCAATCCAGCACTTGTACTCCCCAAGCCAGTAGTTATGACAGATCGATTGCTCAACTTTGCAGCAAATTTCAAGAACTGGGATTTTCCAGTACCTAGAAGTTGTTCCAAAGTCCAGGCATGCATATTCAGTATACAATCAGCAAGAATGAGATGACATGTCATGATAAGAGCATTGGTGACTCTTGAAGAACAAGAATCAACAAAGGCACATATTGTAGTGAAATGTAGAGTCTAATATTTACCTGGATCCCCAACCAGAAGCAAGTGAGATTCTCCTCGAATCTTTGTTCCCGAAGCATCAACATGTTGAACACCTCCAATGAGCGTCAAAGCAACTAAAGTTGACAGGATAAAAAGATGATATCAAAGAAGTGAACAAATCCCATCGCATAAGTATATGAGGTATAAACAAGGATGAATTAGCAACTTCCCCACAAGTTTATCACTCTCCGCTGAAGATATGCCTAGGAAATATCTAACACTCAGGCAGCATAAAGAATTTTCAGAACAAGAAGATATTTGCCAACGTATTACAGAAATCACCTGCAAGTTTCACTGTAAAGAGTCCAAAAACTTGAGGACATATACCCCGAATGATTGCATTTCGCCCTGTGTTGACATTACAGAATGAATTGACGATTCAGGGAGAACATAATTAAGATATTAAGGGAAAAACATTGATTAGCATGGCAAGTCAGGGACCTATCGACTTTCAATACCTTTCAGTGGTGTATCCTTGAAGCAATTCCAGAATTTCCTAAATTTCATGATGACATTATCGGGAACATCAATTGCTGACTTCAGTTCACTGGTTCTCCTATGGATTAGAGGAACCCATATTCAGCCAAAAACCAGAATGAGTTGTAGAAACAGGGAGCAGGTGCTCAGATACCCAACCCAATCACCAGTGTGACTAGTGGCAATAGGCAAGTTACTTTCACATTGATAGGCATAATTTGTCATCAAATGCTTAATAAGGTATCAATAGACATAGGCAAACCCCATCAACCAGAGGGAAGGGGCAGACATAGGCAAGCCCATCGTCTGTTTTAAGTAAATTAACAGGCATGCATATTGTAGTAGCATCATGACGCCCAAGTGATTAGGCATATGCACTTATTCCAAGAAGGCAGGAGCCCAATCTTTAACCCCTCCCTTGACAATTCATTCTTCAAAAAGTCTATCGCAGGTCATATTAGGTCCACCAGTTGAACTAGTTCACTGCCAAGCTTGAGCATCATATATGGGAAAACCAGACAGCACCATGGTCAATTCTCAGATTAACCAGTTGAATCAACCAGTCCAGTTTTGAAAGCTCGGTTGAATATATAGATCATTTTAAAAATCATAACTGAGAAAATACATCTTCTGCAATCACGAAGCATATATTTTGAAATATCTACAGACCTACACCAAGAGGACAACCTATTAACAATCTGTACAACATGTAATATACTCACTCAATACCTCACATGATTGGCAACTAGTACTGGCTCAAGATCACAGCGCACATCCTTCAGATCAGGAGACCACTTCGCAGTCAAAATTCCAGTAACGATAATATCATCTGCAGATAAGGTAAACCCCATAAATAATAAGAGCCAACCTAGCCCTTAAAAAGATTGTAAGGCAATATGAGGGAGAAAAGCAAGGGATTCACATTGTCAGCTGGAACAGAAAATAAACTTCTGTTTTACGGATACGAAGTTGATGGTTATCTCCAAATTTTGGATATCCCCACATTTATTGGTATATGGAATCTAAGTATAAATCCTAGAGATTATTTTTACCTCCAGCTTTGATGACATCAACCAGATCATCCTTCAAAATAACAGGAATTGAACGAGGGATGGCCCCGACACCCAACAATTGTGTGCTTTCTTGAATTTTTATTTCCTGATAGTCATGGCAAGTTATGCTGTTCTCCACAAATTGGAAATTTGTGCCTTCGCAAATTTTAGACCCCTGTTCCGGGAAACAATAGATTATCTGACTGCATGCATAAGATTAAGCCAACTTCTAAATGAGATGATATGATTTGGAAACTAAAGAGTAGTGAAGACCCTCATTTGGATTGAAAGTTCTCTGCAAGGATTAGATGACAGAACAAGTGAATCCTAATTATACAAGATTCTTCACCTTGTCAAAAAGTAGATAAAAGTAACGGGAAATGCTTTGTAATGCAAGCCTTACCAAAAAAAATGCTTTGTAATGCAAAGTAATCCACATGGCATCTACTTGGTAAATCCTGATTAAATAAGTTGTTATATCTATTATTAACATTGCAAGTGAAACTAAGAGCATTGAAAGGACTTGAGTTTTAAACTATAGACAGTATATAGACCTGAGATGGGCAAGTGGATGGCAGAACTATGGAGTTTCTTGTTTCCAGCTCAGGATACACTCGGAAGCTGCATAATCAAACTGCCAACTCAAAGGTTGATCTTTAAAAACAAAAATTATTGATATGTGAAAATTGACCACTTATTTACTAACGAAGAGCATAAGAAGGCAAGAAGATAATGCTCAAATTCTATCAAATGCATAATCAGAATTATTCACCTTCAGAGAGTAAATTTCGGAATAAAGAAAGTACTCTGTGGTGGTTTGAGATGGGTGTAGGAAAACAAGACAAATTTATAAGAATCTATAGGCGCTAGCTTGCACATAATCCAACAAGATTATTAATTGCCAAACAAACGAAGAAACAAAATAGTTGAACTTTGTGTTATTGGAATGCAGAGACTGCAGTGTGCTGAATGCTGAGAATGCCCACCTGTAATTACATCTTCGACATTTATACCACCTCATTCCTTCATACATTTTTACAGCTCCAGCCCTTATTACGGTCCCCTTGAGTGTAAGAAGAATACCCCAATGCTTCACTCTCACATGCCCAATGCTCGGAAAAGTCTCTAAATACAGCACAAAGCAATGAAGCAATGAACCATTCAAAAGAAAGAGGGTAGAAGTAGATGATAAACAACCAAAAATTTCTTCTAAAGAAAGTGCACTTTGGTTGAAAAGAGAAGCAAACCAGGGCATTCAAGTGGAGATCCACTGATATTGATCCGGATGTGAATAAAATTCTTCTCAACTCCATCTTTGATTTCTTTCAAGTTCCCCAATACAACTCTCTACAGATAAACATTGCCACATCAATTCAACAATTCTTTCATGCAAGTTCGCAGCCTTCTGGCTTTGAGTATGAATAGGCTTTCATATAGTTATCAAAAAAGGTTTCTCCAATGAATGTTCAATAGGTAGAAGAAATTAAAAGTTCATATATGATTGAAATTGCATGCTCATGTATCTCAGATTTACTGCTCAACATAGACTCACAAGGCCAAAGTAAAGTTGCTTTACCCCTCAAAGAAAGAAAAAATTAAAAGGAAAATTTTTCTGTCATTCATGTCATGCTGACATTTAGATTGGGATCAAATTCATGCATGTGAATTGCTTTTTGCTTCATGGGAAGACCACAGATTCCACATGATCTACCGAATTAGGAGGAAGCTCTAACGAAGGACAGGAAAAAAAAAAGCTGGAGGTTTTATGTCAAGCAGAAAGAGAGGGGCTTGTGGTCTGGCAGTTAAATCAAGACCAGTGTGGGGAGGCTTCCAGGAACAAAGTTGAATTGAATATATCCGCACATACCATGAACAAACAAGTAGAGATTACGTTCACCAATAAAAGCATGTACGACAAACCCAATACTACCGTAAGGATTCCAGTCCAACCACAGTCATGTGGATCACGTTCAAAAGAATATTAAAGTATCATCTTCCAGGAATATGACTCACTACTCTCTACCCATACTTCACTTCGCAGCATCTTCCATACATTACGTAGGACTTGAGTCGCGCAATCACATATGATTTTAGAGCAAAAACGGTAGAGCCACACCATGCAGAAAATTTGGCTACACGGATAAACTACTGCAATGCATCAACTCCCCTAAACCAACCAGACAGCCAGTAAACGTCCATGAATGTTTAGACAACGAGGGACTACCACGACGACTTCCTCCACAATCATCAGAAAACATCCGTATCGCCCATTCAATCGCTCCCAAGTCGATTACATTTTCTCGACCGCGTTTCAGAATACCACGCCACTTAGGGCAACGCAAGATGATCCCTCTATCGAATTAGGAAGGGGATAAGAAAGGGGTTAAAGCCACGTACGTGAGCCCAAACGGCCGCGTCGTCGAAATCGTTCAAGTACTGACGAGGCTGAGAGAAGACGTGGTGGCCAAGAGGAGGATCGTAGTCCACGAGCTCTGCGAATCTGCGAAGGAGATCGAAAGAACCGAGGGATTCAACAATGAAAATCTTGAACAGTCGTACGTCGTCGTCATCGAACCGAAGGAACGGAGATTGAAGGAGCAGGGGGGGAGGGATTACTCGATGTAGAGCGGGTAGTGGAGATTGGGGTCGGGAGAGAGAGCGATGGAGCGAAGCTGATCTGAGTAGAAGCGGATCAGGAATGCCGCCATTGATTTCAGGTGAGGGCTAGGGTTCCCCTCCATTTGCGTCGACTCCATGGATGACTGCAGAGACATCGCGAGCAGAAAGAGAGAATATGTCGAAGCGAACTCGAAGGAAGCCGAAGGCAGCTTTTGGGCGGGAAATTGGGAAAGACCTTCTTCTCCCTCAGGGATGGACTTTTTCCGCTGTCGACTTCACCGTACATTAAGATTATATTTCGCGAAAAATGAGGGAAGTATTTTCCAAAAAATAATTCTCTATTATTTGAAATAATTAATTTATAATAAATATTTTCGTCATAAATAATAATTCATATATAAATATTTTCGAAAATAATAAAAAAATCTTTCATTTATTTTTATAGCAATATAAATAATTAACTTTAGAAAATATTTTCAAATTATTTCTTTTACAAAACAAATAGAGTCACATATATGCTTCACATAATGAGGTTGATAAATTATTTTGGGAGTTGGGTAGGAAATATGACCAATCCATAAATATCTATTTATATGTCACATCAAATAAATCATTAATGGTATACTCAACATTCTCAATTACTAAATTATTGAATTAAGTGGGGAAAATCCAACAATTAAGACGAGTTGTAGATAGCGCGATAAAAATTCATGATTAATCTCTGTGAAGTGGCTAGTGAATTGGGTAATGTATGTGTTCGGCTTATATGCAGTCTCGACAACACTTTGACTTTTTTATCTCCTCCTTTTCTAATAAATGCTAGTCTTTGAAAAATTTTCTTTTTTATGTGAAAATATTCCGAAGTATCGCTGGAGTTCTTCATGTTCCCCACATCTAGTCTTCGAAAAGTAACGACGGAGGAAAGTTTGACCTAAATATTGGCATTCACTACACCTGTCAAAATGGGTGGATAACCCATTTATGACCTTCGAAAAATTTATGAAATACATCTTTTTTATGTGAAAATAGTCCGAAGTATCGCTGGAGTTCTTCATGTTCCCCACATCTAGTCTTCGAAAAGTAACGATGGAGGAAAGTTTGACCAAAATATCGGCGTTCACCATAGCTTGTATAGATTCAATGCTTTTCAAGAAGCGTGACATACATTCATGCCTTCAACGTATTTTTCTCACTAACAATTGCTACAATGTGATTCGTGCTGCGGTAGTAAGGCACGAGAATTTTTTTCACTGTCTACATTGTCCCTTGTGTGATGATTTGATTCGATGAGGACGGAGAATGGTCACTAAGATCATAAGGCATGTATAAGGAGTGACTCTCAGCAAGTTTCTAGTGTAGCAAAAGAAATAGGAATGAATTAAATTGTGCACCGAATAAAGGAGAGAACTAGAATTGATTTACAAAAGCACCTTTTGACCTAACATCAATGCTTAATTTTGGATGGGTGACCTCTCGAAGATTTGCCCATTTATGCGTTAAAGACAAAATTGTGAGGTTTGGAATATGATTAGTTAAAGCGAACAATAATTCTAATTCAAAAATATCACAATATAGTATTAGAATGGGTTCAATGTATGGTTCAAGGACAAACCACGTGAAAACTCATGAACTATAACAACCTTGTTCGATGAGGTTTGAATAGTGGTAGGCGAGCTAGAATACTTAGATAAGAAGTATGTAATCAAAAAGCCAGCCCATCTTTTCCTAAAACCCAAGCCCAACCCTCTCTTTTCTCTCTTCTTAAATTCGAACATGCATGTGAGGAAAGGAGTAGAAGCATAAAACAAGAAAGGTGAGAAAGAGAAGAAAAGAAGAAAAAGGGGGAAAAGGAGAATATTTTGGTGCGCTCACAATTTGGATGACTCATCAAGCCGACTCAACTTCGTTCTACAATGTCAGGCAAGTAATTGAGGCCCTTAATCGTCTTTTGAAATGAATCATTACAATTAGGCCTTAAAATTCGGAATTATTGGGATTTATGTGCGCGAAATCCGATTTTTGAGTCATTGAGCTGTGAATTTTTATAAAAATGATAATTTAGGATTTTTGTAAAGTTGTAGCATTTTACAAATCTCAATGTGAGCTTACGATTTGTTCATAACGGAATTTTCAAGTTTAACGCGCATTTTAGTCATGTTCTAAACAGTAACTTTAGGGCTAAATTTCAACCTTTTTCAGCAAGGTTTTGGCATGACTAAGTTGGGGTTTTGTAGCATATCAAAATGACTTTCTAAAGACTATAGGTTGACTTGAAACTGAATTTTATGGAAAAGTTATAGTGCAATGAAGATTAGCATGCGAGCCGTGCCTTTCCGTTAGAGGCAAGTTTTCCATTGGCACGTAAGTGTCATTTTATCGACAAATAGGCATTGTATAGTCAAGTCTTTCATTATAATGTCATTTTACTCAGTCTTTTGATATTGTTTTTCAATTAATTGATAGGATTTGAGTATGTTAACTCGAGTAAGCATCATAGTTGGTTTTTGCTTCTCTCAAGTGAATGATACTATTTCTTCTTTACATTTTAAACCCATGTTTGAGAAACATTATGGGTTATATATGCTATGAGTTAAAAAATAACATCCTTTGTTACATAAAATATGATTGAACTTTTATTGCCATTTTGTTGCTTGAACGAGGGAGTATTACTTTGATTTTAGTGGAACATTTGTTTGGAATGGTTTGTGAAACCTTTATGAAAAAATGTTGAAAAGTTGTCACTTTTGAAAAGGCGCTTTGATAATTATATATCAAATGTTTAAGAAGTTTGTAGTTCTAATTCTGGTTGTAAATTATTGAAGATTTGTAATAATAGTTAATACTCAATATCTCTATGAACCCTAACGGGTGTATGAGTATGCACATACTTTGTCTAAAATATTTTTGTGGGTGGAGTCATCAGCTTATAATAAGCGGAGATATAATCAAGAAAGGAATCTTGATCATCTTGTCACGGGCATTATGCATAAAAATGGTTAAACATTTGAACTTAAGTTTAGTCAATGAGTGGACCATTGACATGTGATTTGAGCTTTGCGATGGAATAAATCATTAACCCGTGTTTTGACGAGTTTAATCAATGGAAATGAGCCATTGGCATGTATTTTCTAAGATTGACTAATGGACTAGACCATTGGTATTTAATTTGTTATTATCTTAATATATTTTTATTATGAACATATTATATTAAAAGCGAGTTATATTTATATTTTAAATGTGCATAGTAATTTCTCAATCCACTTAAAAGAAATGTATTACTCACTTGGGCCGTGGTAACTCATTCCTTTCTTCTTATCCTATTTTTCAAGTTCCTTTATTAGTGGCTATTAGAGCAAAAGCGCCATCATGAGAACTTTTGAAAGCTAAATATGTGGGTACAATTTGAGGCTACGTCCTTCAAATGGATGGATAGGAGGATGGCCATGTCACTCCCTCATCCTTGTAGAATTTGGGTGTGACAAAGTAACTCCCGGTAGATCCCCAAAAGGGGAAGAGCAAAGCTTATACATACATAATATGTGAAAACTATAATTAAAATGCGATATAATGACAATACTTATCTTTGAAACTTCAAGCGTGCCCAAGTGGAAGCACTACTAGGATGGATGTCACACCTTGTCAAGCACCCAATCAGACAGGAAGCAAAGGCTTACTGTTGAGATGAAACCTATGGCTGCTCCAATCCCGAAAGCCATCAGTGAAAAGGCAGTTTCCTTGGTCGAAGCCTCTTCCTTTGGATGCTCATTAGATGGTGGTTGTGATTGACATGAGGGAAGGCTCAGTCTGCTACCACAGAGGCCAATGTTTCCTTCAAAGCTCGAGGCTGGAAAGGTCAAAAACTGGCCTTCCGAAGGAACTTCGCCAGAGAGCTTATCGTATGAAACATCGAAAGCCGATAGGAAAGTCAGCTTCTGGAAGGCCGTGGGTATCTCTCCCGTCAACCTGTTATGAGACAAATTCAGTTTCTCCAAACGTTGCATCCCTGACAAGCTATCCGGTATATTGCCCGACAATTCGTTGTTGTCCAAGTAAAATGCTTGAAGGCCATTAAGGTTTCCAAACTCAGCCAAATTGGTCCATTGAGCTTGTTGTAACTTAGGTCCAAGGTTGATGGAAAGTTCCAGAGTTGGTTGTATGTCAAAAATCTTCCGTCTCCTTTCCCCGAAAGGAGTGGCACGTCTGATGGAGAGCCTGCAGGAGGGAACGATCTGCTACTGTTGATGCAACCTCGTAGTTTGCTGAAGCTCCTTGGTATGTCTCCGGAGAATGAATTATTCCCTAAACCCAAATAGAAGAGGAAACCAAAATCACCGATCCAGCTAGGAATTCTTCCGCTCAGTTGGTTCCATGAAAGATCCAGCAGTTGCAAGTTTTTGCACCCCCTTAACCACACCAGTATTGACCCTTTTAATTGACTGTTGGCAATCACGAACGCTTTCAGATACGGAAATAGCAAATTGGCATGTCCCAACATTTCTTCATCTTGAAAACTCAGAGAAAGGACCAATACACTTAAGTTTCTGCATCGCTGTAATATATGCAGAGCAGTAGACAGCTCACTAATTTCAGTTCTTGAAAGAATAGCAGTGTAAGTGCCTGAAGGTTTTGGAAGCTGGAAGGAATTGCTCCGCTTAATTGATTATTCGCAAGATTTAGAACATTCAACCTATGACAAGAAGATAAATTTTGGGAAGTGGACCTTGGAATAAATTGGAACCGAGGTTGAGAGAAGTAAGATGAGCCATTGAAGAACAGTTAATACTAATACAACCAGCAAGAGTATTGTTATTTAAATCAAGTGTGGAAAGGGATGGAGAGCTCATCAGTGAAGCCGGCAACTGACCAGAGAATTTATTTGATCTGGCAGTGAAGTACTCAAGCTTCTGAAGACCCCTGAAAACATCTGGAAGTACTCCAGAAAACAGATTATTAGACAAATCAATCTTGACGACATTAGTGAGATTATCAATTCTTCCATGCAGCGGTCCTGAAAAACCATTGTCCTAAAATTGGAGTTGCACAGGTGCTCAGTTGGAACAGTCTCTCTGGCAAGCTCCCTGATAGACTGTTCCCATTGAGGAAGAGGCGCTCAAGAGAAGTGCAGTTGCTAAAATTCCCAGGAACTTCTCCATGGAAACGATTTTCTGCGAAATTGAGTGACTCAATAGAGCGTGATCTGTCACAAATTGTTGATGCAAGAGAGCCTACCAAGTTATTATCTGAGACATCCAAAATCCTTATACAGGGTAGGTGGACGTGAAGAGGAAACGAGCCCATGAATTCGTTCGCGCTCAAATCAAGGACCTCAAGACTCTGCATCTGAAAGAGTTTTGGAAGAAAGCCATGGAGGTGGTTATGGGAAAGATTAAGAGTGATCAACTGTCCAAATCTGCCAAGGATTCACATATTTCCCCGGTGAGTCCTCTGCCATGAAGATCCAAGCCAATCACCCTCCTTAGTGTCGTGGTGGAGTTATCGCACTTGACTCCAGCCCAGGAGCAACATTCACTGTCAGGGGATAGCCCCCAGCCATCAACAGGGGAGTCCACACACTTGCGAAAACTGTTCAGCGCCGTCAAATCATTGGAATTGCAAGATGGGCTCTGGCTTTTGGTTGTATGAGCCTTGCAAACGATTGCCAGAAAGATGAAGGTTAAACGGGAAGTTTTGAATTCCATAGCAGGCCAGTGACGGCAGCGGGCAGGCAACTAGGGTCGAGATTATGTGGTTCACATAATCTGTCTTCTGAGCGTAATGGTAGATTGGGAGTGAAGCCAATCATTGACTTGACTCGAAGCCGTAGATATTTCTACATCTTTGAAGATGACTTGGTTGATGCGGAGTAAGAAAAGAGCTGGCTTGGTCACTTGAAAAGGGAGAGAGTAGACTATGCTGTGTCCACAGAAAGCGTGTAGGGTCATTGAGATGGGCAGGTGAATGGAACAGGACAAAGTGGGCGTGTTTGATGGGAGGAAAACCATACCGACGTCTTTATAAATCTCTATCAACTCACAATGATAATTTTTCCTTGTTTGCCTTCCATTGGGGTTGATGTTGTCACTATTGCCGACATTCCTAAACCGGCCAAAACCCTGCGCCACCGGCGGTCACCAGCACCACCCTAGCCACTCGGTGGCACATTTTCTTTTACTTTTTTGTAGTCTGCGCTTCTCTCTTCTTCTTTGGCACTACCAAATATCGAAGGGACTAGAATTTGTATCAAATGGTCTTTGTTCTGACTACACAGCAGAAATGACACCATGAAATCCTCGCGTTTGAAGGTGGGAAGACTTGGCACAAAATTGAGAGAACAGCAGCAGAAAGGAATGAGAAGTGCCATCAAGTTTGATGCCTTTACAAGCGTCAGTGACATAAGTCTACAGCCCAAAAATGCCTCAAATCTCCATCCACAAGGGCCATAAAACAAACTTCGCCTGAGAACATCTTAAAATTGGGGTAAAAAATCAATAGAAACAGAAAAGGAGACATCATAGAGTGATAGGAGGGAGCACCAATGTTCTATAATGCTCACCTAAATTTGTTGGGTAAAATTTTAATACTAAAAATGAGCGATGTACGAAAGTTATGACGTTTTTAGTATCATTTTCCCTGAGTTGACAATCCCATTGGCAGGCAAGAGACTAAAGTTTCTCTCAACTAAAGTTTGGAGAGAAGAGGAAGAAGGAAAGCTCGGGCCATAAGAAAAGAGAGACATTTAATCATGATGTAGGAATTAGGCCATAAGAAAAGAGTAAAAAAAAAATCTGTTTCCTTTTTCCTCCTTTCATTGCTTGCAATCTGCCCTGACGTTGCCCATTAAGAACTTAAACCAATTTCCCCTCGTTGACAATAATGCTACAACTGAGTTACGTTCAAAGGACGCAAGCATCCAGTTCTTGAAAACTGACCAGACCAAGTTCGGAAATATGATCACAAGCACATGGCGATAGGTGACCACTTAATCATAATCAAGATCCCAGGACGCTAGAATCTAGCCATACAAAATATACAAAATCCCAAACATAATGAGTTGATACTACCATTTTCCATAAGAACAACATTTGTAACTTCAAACGAATAGAAACCAAACGGAAATATTAGCACTACCTACTATCGTCAAGTAACAAGATAGCATTGTGCAGGACAACTGCAAGGCCAATTAACAGCATTTCGTAACCATCAGATGAGCTCTCATTACTTGAGCATCTTGGCCGAAAATGGCAGGACTCAATCCTGTTTCAAAAGCATACAAAATAAAAATCTACTGCAACTCTATTATAGTCCAAGATATATCGATCAAGACTGTCATTGTTAAAAACCCCGAAGTTCTAGGTGTTCAGTCACATGAACATCATTAACTCTAGGTGGCTATATATGTTTATGTGCTAATCCTCCAGCCCGGAATACTACAAGGGCGTTCTGAGACCTAAAGTACAGCGACTCGTAGATCTTCCAGTTCACTTCCCTGACCCTCCTTGCCAGATGGAACAGCCTCTGGAGGCAGTAGCTAAGCACAACGCCAGCATCCTAAGGCCACCGTCATGCCTTGGGACCATGTTAAAATGGGGAAAGGAAAGGCAGACAGAAACAGATAGGGAAATAATCCTGGAACGATGGAAATGACCATCTTTGACTCCGTCTAATTCTCACATCATATCTTTGACTCACATCTAAAATTACTTGAACAGTGTTTGACATGCATAATCGACTGAAAAGGATTCTCAACTTGATGCCTGCACTTGAAATCTGATGTACCAGGACACACGTATCCAGGTCTTGACAGGCTCAGATTCTTTCAGAGCAACCTAAGCCAGGTAGGGGCATTCTTGCTCAGGTCTGTTTTTGAACAATCAATTTGGTGCGTAAAAGAACTCCCGGTTCCCACTAAGGGTGAGCATAGTTCCAGGATAGAACTTGGAACCTGAAGAACCGCACTGGTGGGAACATGTAGGTCAGGTTCTAATGCGATGTAGGTTATAGGTTCCAAAATTTGGAGAACCTGTACCCGACGGTAAGTTCTAGGTTCTCGATTGGTGAAACCTGAAACCTGGAACTTGTAATTCGGAACCTAGAACCTAGCACAAGTTTTTAGTTTTTCTTAATCTATGTATTCACTCGATTATGAGGTATTTCATGGTGTTTGATGATAAGTGTAAAATCTAAAACCACTAGTCTAAACTTTCATTTTATAATTGAGAATTTTATTTTCGTAGACTATCAAACTAGTGGAAACTCCAATTACTTCTTTTAAGATAATGATTCTATATAATACAAGAGTAACCAGTGCATTAAAATCACAAAATTTCATTAATACTATTTATAGACACTATAGACACTCGTTCTCAAGCAATCGATAATAAAATCATTATTCATTTTTATTGTTATGTTTATTTTCATATTACTTAACTAAATATAAAAAAAAAATATGTTGGAACTTGAAACCGACCTTGGAACCTGTAACAAGGTAAGTTCTAGGTTCCATGTTCCGATGGGTAAGTTCTAGATTCCAAAAAATGAAAAACCTATACCCGAAGGTAGGTTCTAAGTTATAGGCGGAATATGTAAGGAACTTGGAACCGCTTACCTCTATTTGCAATATAATCAATATCCTAAAAAAAAATCATGGATGATGACATAATTGTTTTATGACTTAGGGAGATCTTTATAAAAATTATGTCATTATCATTTTAAAGATTATGTTGGAAGGGTTGATCACGGTTCCCGATTCTAGGGAGGGAGGTTCCCCGATTCCCGATTCCTCTTTTTGGAACCGGAATCCTGGTTCCACTTAAATGAAAAAAAGAAGAAAACCTGTTGGACCTAATCGAACCCGTGATAGGATATATAGGGTTTTTAGGCCCAAATTTCGACAAGGTAAGTTGAAGTTTCAAAAATGAGGAACCCGTGGTAGGTTTCCGAGGTTGAGTAGGCAGTAAGGAACCGCTCAGCCCTAGTTCCCACTCCAGACCATTCAACCATCGCTGCCATCCAGCCAACATCACCCACTACAATCTATCACGCTATATAGACAAAGAAAACCAGTAATAAGTCATTACAATGTTTCCGAAGATGAGCCCTGGGCTTCAAATCACCGCAAAAGTCGCAAATATGATCGAGATCGATGGAGAATTGTGTAATCCGGACATATAAATAGACAAACCAAACTTTAGTAACTTCCTACTGCTATGTTCCATAAGAAACTTAAAAGGGCAGCAATGAAAGGGCATCATAAGCGGTAGCACTAACATCAGGTTTCACAAAATAGCAACAAATAGTGCACGCCCCAAGGCCAAGCCCGTTTCATAACTATTGTCAAATCAGCTCTCCCTAATAGAGGACACATTGACCTCGAATTACAGGAAATGATCCAGTCTATTTAATGCATACTCTATACTGGTACAAAAGACACCGACCGAAGCAGATGGTCCAGCCGTTCATCATCATCAAAATCTCGAAGTTTCTGGCGTTAACTCAGATGAACATCGTTAACTCTGGCCGGCTATATACGTTGCTCTGCTCATCCTCCAGCACGGGATAAGCCGCAACAAGAGCATCCTGAGATCCAATATATAGCGAGTTGTAGATCTTCCAGTATACTTCCCGGACCTTCCTTGCAGGATGGAACAGCCCCTGGAGGCAGTAGTTTAGCACGACAGCAGCACCCAGGGCCACCCTCATGCCTTCAATGGCTTCCATAACAGCATTTATGACATGAGGGGAAGTCTCAAATATGTTTGGCCAGACATAGTTGAGCAAGTGGACAAGTGCATCCTCACAACCCAACCCAGCAACTCCCAAAGCCATATGCTTTACAGCAGAAGCAGCAGTTTGCCTGTGCACCAAATCTCTATCCATGAGTGCATCTTCAAGCAGTGGAGTCACTGCATATATGTAGTCCTTCCCCATTTCACCAATGTACTCGAACAGGAAGGAAAGGGATTTCAGAACACCATTCTGCACGTTGAGCTCAGGCACACGGTACTCGTTCATCAAAGCCGGCAGAACTGTGAAAGGAGAACATGTCTCTGCAACTATAGCAATGGCAACGGTTGTGCACACACGGTTCTGACGCTCCTGAACTTTGAGATTGTTCAAAAGGGTTGCAAGGACATCTTGAGGTCCAATGGCTTTAGCAATATAACCAAAAGTGTTCACTGTGGCTCGTCGAATACCCTTCTTGTGGGCTTTAAGCATATCAAGAAGCTCAAAGCATATCCTCATCCACTCCCTTGCTGGCACAAATTCAGCCCCACGATCAGCAATACGACCCACAAGGTCAATACAGTTCTCCTGGACCTTCTCATGCCTGTTCTTCAGAATGGGCGTCAGCCTGGGAAGCAGATCTTTTATGGGAGGTGTCATTTTTGTCATACCAATCACATTGACAATAGCTTTCAAAGCACCCAATATGGAGCCCAAAACTTCAGGGTATTCTTCTCCCAAGTATTCGTACAGAACAACGCCAAGATGACCCATCAGTTGTTCCTCCTGGCACTGCTTCATGACAACAGCAATCCTGGAAATAAGATCTGCAGCTTGTTGTCTCACCTTTGCGCTCTTGTTGTTTAATCGCCACTTTATTGTACCACAAATCTGTGGAAGATACGGCTTCACTCTTTGCCCAAGAGCATTCACCACAGCACCAAAGCCATTAAGCATTACATTTGCATCATCACTGGTCTGCTCTTGGAAGGCGTAAAGGATACCATCAATGAGGAGCTCTTCCAGCCGAGAATCAATGTCAGAGGCACCCAGGTTTGCGACCACCTTCTCTATCGTTTCCATGACCATTCGCCGATATGGCTCACTCTCATCCTTCAGATCCTCAACAATTCTCCCAACTATGTCAGCAACGCCAACTTTATTAGCTATCTCCACAGTAGTTTCCACAAGCTGCTTATAGTTTCTCCTATCCAAAGCCATCCTTCTAACCCAGAAATTCCTGAAGAACTCTGGAAGAATGTCATTTCGTATGTATTCAGCCTCAACACCCTCGGTGCTCACACACTGTTTAACCACCTTAAGCACTATCTTCTTCATTTCTTCATCCGGAGACTGGAACTCACGGATAAGAATGACCATGACTTCTTTAGTATAGTAACTAGCATACAGAGCATCCATCAGAGGAATAATAAACCCAATTGCTTTCAAGAATGCAGCCAAGACCTTTCCCCTGTGTGACCTAATACCCTTCCAAAGTGGCTTCAACACTGAGTCAAAGCTTTCAATACCATAAGGCGCAGCAGCCTCAGCAAGAGCAGCCAGAGACAGTGCAGTAATAGTTCTCACCTTCTGGTTCTCATCATTCAGGCCATGTTCTATAATTTCGACAAGAGACTTCAAATGTGGTAGTACAGCACAACCTATCAAAATAGCAATCTGCTGAACAATCTTGATTCCAGTGTGGCGAGCTTGCCAGGATTTCTTGCTCTGACACACAGCTTTCAAGAATGGCAACAGAGCAGGAATTCCAAGAGCAGAAGCAACAACACTGAAAGCTCTAGCAGTTGTATTTCTCACATACTCATCAATATTATCAATATCCGGACGCATAGCAGCAATCATGGTAGCCAAGCCAGCTGCCTTGCTCAAATTAGAGATGATTTCTCTCCCCTCAACACGTGCATAGTAATCCTCATCAATCAACAGAGGTTCAATAACAACAAGAATCTTATGCACGTAAGGACGTACCAATTCATCCAATTTGTACAGTACCCTATCAATCACCTTAACCAAGAGATGCCTTTCCTGATCCTCCAAAGTGGCTTGCATAAGCAAAGGCAGAATACGGTTAAACAAAGGCCCAGCACCAAACTCTCGGGCCTTGTCTGTAAGCTGTCTAAGCGCAGTCTTCCTCTGTGGTGGAGTACCATTCTTTACCTTCAGCAGAAGTTTCAAGATCTTACGTTCTTTCTGCTCTTCAGGAGACAGCTCTTCTTCATTCTCCTCATTCAAAAGTGCCCCAAAATGCTGATAATCCTCTGGCTTCATGAAGGGCAGACCGCCAGGTGCCTCCTTAGGAACATCAAACTGCTGCCCACGATTCTCTTCTGGAATTTGATAGAGCGGAGTACCCAATGGCGTAGGGGTTGCCAATAGCTTCCTTGCAGGCGTTCTAATAGGCACATAAGATGCTGGTGGCTCCAAAATCTTATAGCCCTCCTGAGGGAACATGGCATCAAGCTCCTCATCCGTCAACGGCCTGTTCCTCTCCTCAATATCCTTCTCCCACCTCATCAAATTATACTGCTCAGGCGTAATTGGCCCCCGCAAGTTGATTGCCCCAGGAGTAGGTGTAGCAAGATCGACACCTCCAACAGGAGTTACCCCTGGTGTGAAGGCAGCTGCAGGTGTAGCACCCGCCATTGGCGTAGCACTCCCCATTGTGGCCGGAGTCTCGTCCCATCTTGATCTCTGCCTTTTTGGGGTTGGCGTGGCCATACCAGCCAGCTTGGGCGTGGCATCCCAGGTCATACCAGCTGGAGTCGCCCCAGGAGTCACAGCACCAGGAGTTGCATCTGAATCTGCCAGCCGTCCCGGTGTAGGGGTCTCATCCCACCGGTTTCTCCGACCCACTGAAGGCGTGGCATCACCAACTCTTCCAGGCGTAGGGGTCGCATCCCAGCGCCCAATTCCAGGCGTTGAATCGGGCAAATCCCAGTCAGAACCAGCTTTTGCCTTCTTTGCAGCACCGCCATCGTCCTGTGCTTGGTCCCACCTGTTCCTTCGCTTCTGTGCTGGAGCAGCTTCGGTCTCCTTCACCACCCCAGCCTTTGCAGCTTCCTCTTCTTCCTTCTTCTTCTTGGCAATAGCCCTTAGCGTCTCCTCCGTTTCCCTCTTCAAGGCCTCTTCTCGCATCACATCCGCATAAGTCCTCACGGACACATCCGGCGTCTTATCCCCCGCGGCAAAGGCATCATGCCGATCAGGCGAAATAACCCGGTTCAGCCTCCTCTTGCGATAATCATCTTCGCGGTCGATGATCCTCTGCGGCTTCTTGAATCCCCCCATCCCGCCATCGTCCTCCTCACTGCCGCGAGGCATCTCATTCATAATCGACTTTGGGGCGGTGAAGGACGCGAGCTTCCGGGCGACTTCGGAGTCCATGCCCTCGAGGTTCTCCTCCTCTTCGTTGACGGGGATCGAGCTGACATAGGCACCGCGGTCCGTGTCGCCGTAGAGGTCGGTGTCGTAGGTGACGGAGTTGAGAGAGGCTAGCTGCTGCTCCATTTTCTTCCTCTCTTCTTGGACCCTTGCAATCTCGGGATCCAGCGTCGCCATGGTTGAGGAGGAATTGATTCTCCTCTAAGCTTTCGGCGGAGGTAAAGAAGGGAGAAGAAAACCCTAGAATCGAATGGCGGGTGCAAGTTGAGTCGCTTGTCTCCGCAATTGAAAGCTAAAATCGACGAAAATCGATCAATCTGGAGAGAGAGAAAGAGAGAGAGGACTGACCTGCTAGGGATTGGGTGTGAGAAACCCTCAGCGCCTGTGATGGAAGAGAGAGAGAAAGAGAGAGAGAGAGGGAGAGGTGGAAAATGAAGTGCAAATAAGGGGATACGAGGGTTATTTAAAAGGCATGTTCGCGAGTAAGGGGAGAGCCGACTTCATGTCCTGTTTGGGCCGGCGGCCCATCCGGCCCAATATTCAGGTCATTCGTCGGTTCTGTGTGAATTGGGGCAAGGCCTCTGAAAGAGAAATTCCTGATGATCGGGGCCTAGGTGGCGATATCATTCTACTTCGCATATTCATTCTCCCCAAAAAGTAAAGGAGTAATGATCCCAGCTCCGAGTCGCTAGACTTGATCAATGGACGGGGCCAGACTTAATGTCGCGCCTAAAATTTCTTGCCTAAACCCCCTACCACGACGATTTAATAGACATAAATCATGTATATAAAATCGATTGGGCCTAGGTTGGCTATGGAGTGCACGGCAAACCTAAGTAAGAGTGTCTTTATATTATTACTGATTTTGTTCTTTTGGACGCTTTTACAATGATCAGATTTATGAGTTTGGTGTCAATGTCACCTCTCAAACGATTAGGACATGTGTCTGTCACATTCCATCAATCATTAGAATTCTCAAAAAGAGCGTCCCTTATGCTATTACGGGAGCAATGGAGCAACGTGTCATAGCAAGTGCCAAACAATTGCCCCCAAGGGTAGTATTCTAGTGAAGGGTACACCAGTTTCCTCGATATATTCCTGTTAGTACATCAAGCTATCCCCTCTCTGGTTTTAGGTTTTGCTAGACCAAAAGCCTTGTATGGATTGATGGATGGATAGAGTAATAGGATACTAGATGTGGTGGGTCTCACATGAGGTCCATATATTGATTGACTAAGAGAATTCAATCTGTTGCAGAACAAATATAGGCGAGAATTTCACTAGAACAATGATGTTGTATATTCATTAGGGGAGCAACATAATAGATTGAGAGCTCGAGGCAAGAAGTGGAAGATGATAGAGACATGATGATTTGGTGTAGGTATCCTATGAAAGTGATTTTAAGATTATTTGTTTTATGAAAAATGAATTATTTGAAAACACAATTTTAAAAAGATTGCTGGCGAGAACAATATTATTTCTATTTATTTTCGTGAACAATGAAAAGTAATTTTTTGTCAATTCACTTTTGAAATGATTTAAGCAATCATTTTTGGAAAATATTTTTTAAATAAATTATTTTTTACAAAAAAACCGCATGGTAAGATGCAGACTAATTTGAGTTACTTCCTTTGTAGATGGGAATTGGCAAACACTTTTGGGTTTTGCTAGGAGCTTATTGGTGGAGCAACGAGTAAGAGAAAGAGACACTTCTGATCGCCGTAAAAAGCGTTTCTTTTACCTTAAGGCAAAAAAAAATGATTGAGATTTCACATTTTGCCCGCTTGAATAAAAACGGCCCAATCCAATTCGGTCCGCGCCCAAAATCTATGCTTCCGTCCCGGCCCGCTCAGGCCATTTGCACCCTTACTGTATGCAGCCCCACCGGTAGAAACGCCTGAACACAAAACTACAAGAGAAGGCATAAATGGCAATTTGCTTAGGTCCTATCAAAAGGACGTACAATGTCCTGGATAACCACCACCGAGAAATGGCCAGCACCAACAGGATTCCGAGATCCGTGTTATTGGAATTTCCTGGATCAATCAAGTCAGTCGATGCATCAATGGTAAAACTTCACATAACCTTTTGTCACATTCCATTTGCACTCGGGATTGGTTTCGCTGCGCTTGTTTTAGGAGTCATCTCCCACGTTTGGACTCACTATCCCCCTCGTCTCTCTCTCTCTCTCTCTCTCTCTTTCACATGAATGTCTGTAACTCGGCTAAGCAGCTAGGAGCTTAGGGAGGAGCAAACATACAAAAAAAGGACTCACATGACTGTCCTACTTTCAAAGATTTAAATACTTCATACGCCTCAATCTGTCACCCATGTATGTCCGTGAACCGTCCCATTTGCATTTTAAAACTTTTCCTCTCTCTCGAACACGCGCCCGTGGATATATTCTACAAAAGGCAGTTAAAAACTTTTTCCATGGCTTCACCATCGCCTGGTTTGCGGATGAAGGCAGAGAGTTGTGCAGCTTCCCTGGGAGAAGGATTTGGCAGATTGTCATCGGCGGAGCCAGAAGAAGGTGAGTTGGATCTTGCTTCGGACGGGTCAGGACAAGTAATGGCTGGGCTGAAGGGAGGAACGGTTTCACTAACGTGGGAAGATCTGTGGGTGACGGTTGCGGATAAGCAACACCGGTGCATATCCATTCTTCAAGGGCTCACAGGCTGTGCCCGGCCTGGTGAGGTCTTGGCTATCATGGGGCCATCCGGCTGTGGCAAGTCCACTCTTCTTGATGCATTGGCAGGTGCGTATCCATCTTCATAGTACTTCTCGTTTATCGCTATTTGTTCGTCGAGCATGGTGAATATTAGGAAAAATAGCTGTCATGTTAGATTGGTTTGAGCATGAGTTGTCAAAGTGTTTGCTCAAATCATTATTGTTACAAATATTTCACCTTAAAGTAGAGAGTAGTTTTATCGTCATTTACAAAAGAATATACAACAGAATCCCAAAGAAAACATGTTCATGATGACTTAATTAGGTGACCTGTGCAGGGAGGCTAAGTGGAAAGACAAAGCGGACTGGACAAATTCTCCTTAATGGAAGGAAAGAACCTCTGGCATATGGGACTTCAGTAAGGAAATCAGTTGCCTGGCTTACTCGATACTTGATCAGTACAACGTGATAGTAATAGATTAAGCAATCGGGATCTTTGTTGAGACGACATGTCTCTTTTCTTTTAAAAAGGAAAGAGTGTCATACGTTAAATTTTTGCCTGTCTTATAAAAATAGGAAAAGAAAAAGCTAACACAGTTTACCTTTTGCTTTGATTTCGCATAGAATTTGTGAAATCACGGGCTACGCATCCAGAAAAACTAAAAAGCAGGTAAACAGGTTGAATACTCTTTATCACCTCCTGCAGGCTTATGTGACTCAGGATGATGTCCTAACATGGACACTGACTGTGAGGGAAGCCATATACTTGTCAGCTCAACTTCAGCTCCCAGACTCAATGCCGCTCTTGGAGAAGAAACAAAGAGCAGATGCCACGATCAAAGAGATGGGTCTTCACGATGCCATTGACATGAGAATAGGAGGTTGGGGAAACAAAGGCCTCAGCAATGGCCAAAAGAGGAGGGTCAGCATGTGCCTGGAGATCTTGACTCGTCCCAAGCTTCTCTTTCTCGACGAGCCCACAAGCGGCCTAGACAGCGCAGCATCATACTACGTCATGAGACGAATTGTTAGCCTCGCTCAGCAAAATGAGATGACAGTGTTAGCATCAATTCATCAGCCCAGCAGTGAAGTGTTTGAGCTTTTCAAGAGTTTGTGCCTTCTCTCGCTTGGAAGAACAGTCTATTTTGGTCTTTCCAGTGAAGCAACTCAGGTATGTTATAGTTTGTGCATAACCTCATTTTTCGCTGTAAAACCAGTAAAGGTGATAACGGAATCAATGAACATTGGATTCTATACAATGTAGTTCTTCGCACAGAATGGTTTCCCGTGTCCAAGTCTGCAAAATCCATCTGATCACTACCTCAAGACTATCAACACTGATTTTGATGAGGTATGAGAGTGAAGTTTTCCAAGCAATTAATTTCAATTCAAGGGCATTGCTATTTTGCTCAGCCTGATCCAGCTAGACTTTTTTCTTTGTAACTAGGACATCGAGCAAGGTTTTGGAGGAAAGCAAAGTACAGAGGAAGTGATTAAACTGCTCGTAAGCTCTTATGTATTGTCTAATACCTATAGGCAAATTCAACTCCAAATATCTGAGATATGTCGACAAGTAAGTTTTCTGATGAGCACTTTGATCAAATCTATAAATAGAAGATACTAGTGTTAGTGATTGTAAATGTTTGTCGTGGCTCAGTCCAAGGTTGACAAGAATGTACTAGACCAAGAGGGCCAAGCTTGCTTCTTCACCCAATTTCCCGTCATTACAAGAAGGTCTTTCATTAATATGTATAGGGATCCAGGATACTACTGGTTGCGTCTTATTATATACATTGCCTTAGGATTTGGTTTAGGCACAGTTTTCTGCGACATTGGCTTCGGTGATAGTTCAATTCAGGTAAGCTCCATCTCTGCACTAAAGATGATATTTATGTTTTTGGTCTTTTTTATCAAAAGGTGGTTATGTTTAATGATATTGATAGACTAAACAATGTAATTTATTTGCTTAATTCAGGCCAGAGGTTCAATGCTAATGTTTGTTGCTTCATTCTTGACGATCCTAGCAATCGGGGGTTTCCCTTCCTTTGTGGAGGATTTGAAGGTGAGGAAATAGTAATTTGCCCTCTAGGAGATTACACAACTTCATGATTCAAGTCTGACGTACCTCCCTTCTGATCCTTTTCTTTGCCTAGGTGTTTGAGAGGGAAAGATTAAATGGACATTACAGAACAAGTGCATTTGTTCTTGGCAATACCCTGTCATCCATGCCCTTCTTACTTATCATTTCCCTAATTCCTGGAGCCATCACTTACTATCTCGCGGGACTTCAGAGAAGCCTTGAGCACCTCATATACTTCGCATCGACTCTTTTTGCCTGTATGATGCTGGTAGAGAGCTTAATGATGATTGTCGCAAGTGTCATGCCAAATTTCCTCATGGGACTAATAACGGGTGCAGGAATCCAAGGATTAATGATTCTCGGTGGCGGTTTCTTTCGCTTGCCAAATGATCTTCCAAAGGTCTTTTGGAGATATCCCCTCTATTACCTATCTTTCCACAAATATGCATATCAAGGCTTGTACAAGAATGAATTTGAAGGGCTAACTCTTCCTGGAAATCCCTTAATCGGTGAGAGTGCTATTAGTGGCAAAGATATATTGAGGGACATATGGCAAGTGGAAATGGGTTACTCCAAGTGGATTAATCTGGCCATTTTGTTCGGGATGGTCATCCTGTATCGACTCATCTTCTTTAGTGTTCTGAAGATGACTGAGAAATTCAAGCCCATCATTGGAGAAATCGTGTTAGCCTTGCGCACGATACAAACAGATAAAGTCTCGGTAAATCCCTTTTGTGTGCCTTTGCAGGAAGCAAAGCGTAACACAGCTTCATAAGTTCCTGTCACAAGAAAAACAAGCAGAGGGCATCCGAATCTGAGTTTTTTTTTTCTTTTTTTCTTCATGAAAGAGTTAAGATATGTATGTATATGATTTATGTTAAGCTTGTTGTAAACATCTTGAAGAAGATCAACTATTGAACGAGAGCATTTCGTGCATAAGATCAAAAAGAATCGTAGGTTCAAGCTGGTTTTTCGCGAAAATTGTTAGTGCACAAGCCTATGAATCGCTGGTGGAGAAGCTCATCCCTATCTATGAAGAACACGCACTTAAATAATAGTTATTTTCTCATTTCAATCTTCTTGGCCTTGAACTGTTTCAGGTATTTGTGCGAGAAAGATTAAACGGGCACTATGGAGCTGGGGCATTCGTGATCGGGAACATGCTCTCCTCCATACCATATCTGTTGCTGATCTCCCTGATCCCCGGAGCGATTGCATACTATCTCCCGGGACTCCAGAGAGGATGGGAACACTTCTTGTACTTTGTCGTGGTGTTGTTCACTTGCATGATGTTGGCGGAAAGCCTGATGATGACAGTGGCAAGCATCGTCCCGAACTTCCTGATGGGCATCATCACGGGGGCTGGAATCCAGGCGCTAATGGTCCTAGGCGGAGGATTCTTCAGACTACCGAATGATCTCCCAGTCCCAATTTGGAAATACCCTGTGTACTACCTTGCCTTTCACAGATATGCTTATGAGGGATTGTTCAAGAATGAGTTCAAGGGACTGAAATTTCCTAGGCAAGCTGGAACCAAGACATTCTTTATCAGTGGTGAGCAGGTCCTGACAGAGTCATGGCAGATGGACATGGAGTATTCTAAGTGGCTTGATCTTGTAGTTTTGATTGGGATGGTGATTTTGTATAGAGTGATGTTCTTGGCCATTGTTAAGGGCAGTGAAGAGGTCATGCCTGCCTTGGTTGCTCGCATTTCTATGACCCCAAAGCAGATCAAACAGGTCATGGTGAATCCTTCCGATAACACTGTACTTGGTGATGATTAGTTGGTTACCAGCATGATGATAAGTGATTAGTAGGGTTGCTAATCCCCTGCATAAGTACGAGAGAAAAGCATGAGATCGTATAGATTTCTAGATTTGGCACGCAGAGAAGCGATTGTGTAATTTGTCCTTGAAGTCAGATGTGCTTAAATGGCTATTTGATGCATTACTAATTTACTATCCCCACAAGTTAGTGCTATAGAATGAGAATGAGAGTTGTGACCTGACTCTTTGCAATTTTAAGGATTTGATTGTCTGAAAATAATCTATTATTGAAAAATTATTTTTCAAAATTTCGCTGTTTGGATGACGAAAAACTAATGAATATGTTGAAAAAGATAATGATAAGTTGATGGCACCGTTACTGTTCCAAAAGTAACGGTGCAGTCTTCATCACATATTTATGAAACCAGATGACCAGCCTGTTCGGTTTGCAATCCCACTTGATGCGATTTGCTGCAAGCCACGCTGAGTGGGATCCATAGACACGTGTGTGTATATATATTTGTTGTCTTTTTTAGTTCTAACTTCTATATAGTTCTAGCTATGCCTAGTGCATTGAAAAAACAAATATTTAGCATTTACATATTCATCTCAGTGTTTGTAATAGTGATATTTTTAAAAAAAATTATAATCTGGTGCAGCTAAACATTATTTTTCTAAAGAAAAATCTATATATAAATAATGGATAGATCATTTTTGTTGCTTATAAACAAAACCAGAAATAAATAAATTCTAACTACATCTTATATATAATTTACAAGTGAAGAGTAAGTACTACGGAACAATAAGGTAGAAAACAAAAAACATGACTAACATTTACACTTGACAAATGTTGTTTGTTGAAGACTATCTTAAATAACTATTTTTCATTTGGTGTAACAAACACTATTTTTTTATTATTAAAAAACAGCTTTAGTAAGCTAAAAAAATCAATTATTATTTTTTATTTAAGACGAAATAAAGATGAAAATCCAAAGGACGCCCTTATTACAAAACGACCAGTCACAACAAAAATTAAAAAAAGATGCACACATATATCCAGTTAATAAACTTTTCTGCGTTAGAATAAAATAATCGAGAGAGTATCTTCTTTTTTGCCCAAAAACAATCTGGAATCATTCAATAAATTAATGCAAATTATATTCTTCAAGTCCTAGGACTCCTAGCAGAAAATAACAGTGAAATATAATATACTCTGGTTGCCCATTCTACGCAAAATAGGATATGTAGTCTTGCTGCCACCGTTACTAGTTGGTTGTAACGGAGCCGTTAGGCTAGCCGAATCCAAATGGAAAACGTTTTCATGGATTGAAAGCAGCAAACCCAAATTGAGGTTAAACGACATTCTGTCGTGGAAGAAGAAAATCACTTTTTCTAAATTACCATATAAATGAAAATTAATAATTTTTTTTTGAAAATTATTTTCATAGAAAATATTTTTTTTGAAATATAAAGTTTTACAGTGAAACAAATGCACCTGTTTGAGGGAAAGTGTTTTCTTAGAGTTAGTTTTTTGAATTTTCACCCATTTGGTTTGCCGAAAATTATCAGTTAATGAAAACACTTTTTGGTCAAGGAAAATATTCATGCATAAAATAAGAAAGTGAATTCCTAAAGCTAAAAAGGTGAAACTAATTTCCAAAATTGCTCATCTTGAACTTTTTAATATTTTATTTTTTTATTTAAAAAATCAACTTTTAACTATTTTTCTTCTTTAATTTCTATTTTTCTTTTCTTTTCTTTTCCTTCTTCCTCCATCACCACTCAATGAGGCCGAGTGTCGACCTTAGGCGAGGCTCAAACTTGCCTAAGGCTAGCTAGGTTGGCGTTTGCAGAGCCTCAGCAATGATGCTAGTGGCTTGTCACAATCGTCGCCAAGGCCCAACGATCAACAGAGGAGGAAGAAGGAAAGAGAAACAAAAGGAAAAAAAAAAATTATTTAAAAAAAAACCTTGTTTGCATGAGATAAAATCATCATAGTTAAATCATTTTCCAAATGAGATCTAAACACTAGAAAATATTTTCGGTCACATATCACCAAACAAATAAAAATCAACCATGTTCCTGAAAAACAATTTCTCGAAAAATATTTTTCCTTTTCACGAAGTTTTCCCCCAATGATTGCACCCTAAGTCTCACAAGAAAGGGCATCTATACATGCAAAACTTGAGTTCATGTATTCCTCCAATTTGAGTTACGGAAGGTCATATGCCAAAAACCAAAAACATAAAAATAATTATGTGGAAAAAAAAGTTTCTCTAAGGTTTATTTCTTTCATGGAAAATTTGACATTCATAAGTCATTTTCACAAAAAAATATTTTTGGTGTATGAAAAAATCTAAAATGAATTAGAAATCATTTTTTATTGTTTGGAAAGCAAAACTTGCTTTTATTTTCCTATATATACATGTACTATTTGAGTGTTAGTAATTTGATAGCTGACGAATCGAGCATAGGCATTGGGTCCTAAGCCAAACCTCAATGGACCCTTGAGATCAAGCATGGGCATCAATTCTAAGTCTACATATGTTGGGCCCAAGACCCAAGAGCCCATGCTTGGATCCTCGGTGCCAGGGCCCAAGTCCTCAAAGGTCAAGCTAGGATTACTAGTGCTCAAGCTTTGGCTCATGGAGGTTGGGTCTGGTGCCGAGGCTTGGCCTCCATGAACTCAAGTATTGGCATCAGGGTCTTGGGCCAAGCCTCTATGGACTTGAGTGCATGTATAGGGGTCCCAAACTTGGCCTTGGCTTTGGTGGACTTGAGCCCATTGCTAAGGACCCCCAAACAAGTGTTGGATTATCATGCTCAAGTGTAAAGTTTTTGATTTAAGTGCTCATGTCTAGTTATATATTAGAGATTGATTTACGATTTTTGAAAGAGAAAACCATTTCCTAAATTTGGGCATAAATTTTCTGTTAACTAGGAAAAGACTTACTATTGACTCATTTTCATAAGAGATCCAAATAGTAAAAAAATGAGAAAATATTTTCTTAGAAAAAAGTTTTCACTAAACAAATGGAATCACAATTTGAAATAAAAAAGTAAATAGAAATTACGCTTTTCACTCCAGAAATTTTAAATAACAATATAAGTATTTTATATTCCATATCTCAAAGGCCTTTTGAATTAGGAGTGATCAATTCCCAGCTCATTCCTTTGTTTTTTAGACATAAAGAATAACTCTTCAGTCATTGCCACTCCCTAGCTCATATAAAGTATGTCTACGAGGAAGTTGTGTTGCCTCGTTATGTTAAGTGTACAATTACAATATAGGTTGATGTAAGACTTGCCAAGTGAATTCCCCATTAGTTTTGTAACTTGATACGCAATCTTTGGCAATGACTGATTGGGATCGCTTAAAGATTTCAATGGTCCTTCTAGTTACATTGCCAAGGAGCTTGCGTTGAGTGTGGTCATCAATTCTTATATGACAAATTGGTGTTGTATAGGTAGGCTTATGAGAGCAAGGATATGATAGTGGGGATAGTAGTTATTGAACCCTTCCTAGATGTTTGCAACATGATATTGTGATATAAGTGTTGCCTATGTAAATTGTTAAACATGTGAATAAATGTTATGGCGTATTTAATTATTTGTTATGTTTCCGTTTGTGAATAAATTAATAAGAAAGAAATGAAATAGGACACGTATATCAAGTGACGCTCCTCGGGCGTCACATGATGTTCCCAATTGCTCATTTTGGAAAAGAGAAGGAACACGTGAAGGAGAAAATGCAGGGTTTCTCTAAGAAAAGCAGGTTGTCTCCAACTATCATCCTGTGGTGCAAGGATCGGCGGAATAAGATCAAGGAGAAGAAATCCTTTGAGAAAAAGGATCAAGATTTCTACATCGAAGTGTTTTAGATGGGAATGAATCACTTAAAGCATGACATGAATGTTACAAATGAGAGGGTTGATCAAATGAGTTTCACTCTCAAAATTCTTACAGGAGATATGCTGAATACGAAGAATGAATTGGGTGAGAAGAAGGAAAATTAGACAAAATTACAAGTTGAATTGACACTACAGAAACCCAAGCTTCATAGAGCCCCATGGAAAGTTGCAGCAGCAAAAGCAACTGAAGTTAGAGAGCAATAGAGTCATCCACATATGAGGAAGCCTCGCAAGGTATCGAATGGAGGAAGACAGCTGAAGAGTTTGAAAGCGATATTGGCCTGATTGCTAGATCCTTTTTAAGAGAGAGTAGTCGATGAGGGGGAGCGTTGAAGAAGCATTGCCTCCTTTCTCTCTCCCCACTTCTCTTGATTTTTCCAGACTATAGTCCTTTCTTGAACATTCTGCATCAGTAGAAAGTGGCTGGAAAAATAGATGAAGAGGTAGTTATGCCTTGTGGTAGGTAGAACTTGTGGCTGTAGATTGTCCAAAATGAAAAATAGAAGCAAAAATCTCGCTTGTGTCAGAAATAACTTGCTGAAAGAGGTGGTGGATGAAGGCTATAATAGCCTAGCCTCCTCCACTTGTGTATACGCCCGAAATAAAAGCATAGGGGTATTGTGGAGTGAGTGGGACCTCCGGAGTGAGGCGTGTAGAATGTGTTTTGTGTGTGAGAACTGAGAAGTGAGAGTAATAGTGATGTGTGGACTGTGTACTGTGTGCGCAATGAGTGATGTTAGAACGAGTGGCGTGAGAGTGGCGTGTGTGAATGTGAGAGTCCATTGTATGGTTGTGTGGGTGGTGCAATTAAATGCTCTTGTAATATTAAGAGATTATTTATTATAGTTACTCTTCCAAAACTCTACAAGCTCCATCTCTACACTCATGATGATGTTTATGTTTTCAGTCTTTTTTACCGAGTTTCAATCGAAAGGTAGTTATGTTCAATGATATTAATAGACTAAACAATGTGATTTATCTGCTTAATTCAGGCAAGGGGTTCAATGCTAATGTTTGTTGCTTCATTCTCGACAATAAGGGCAATCGGGGGTTTCGCTTCCTTTGTGGAGGACTTGAAGGTGGGGAAATAGTAATTTATCCTCTAGGAGATTAGACAATTCATGATTCAAATCAGACTTACCTCCCTTCCGATCCTTTTCTTTGCCCAGGTGTTTGAGAAGGAATAATTTGAATGGACATCATAGAACAAGTGCATTTGTTCTTGGCAATACCCTGTCATCCATGCCCTTCCTGACTTCAGAGAAGCCTTGAGCACTTCATATACTTCACGTTGACTCCTTTTGCCTGTATGATGCTGGTAGAGAGCTTAATGATGAATGTCGCAAGGGTCATGCCAAATTTCCTCATGGGACTAATAACAGGCGCAGGGATCCTAGAATTATTGATACTCGGCAGTGGTTTCTTTCGCGTGCCAAATGATCTTCCAAAGGTCTTTTGTAGATATCTCCTGCATTACCTTTCTTTCCATAAATATGCATATCAAGGCCTGTACAAGAACGAATTTGAAGGGCTAACTCTTCCTGGAAATCCCTTAATCGGTGAAAGTGCTATTAGTGGGAAAGATATATTGAGGGACATATGGCAAGTGGAAATGGGTTACTCCAAGTGGATTAATCTGGCCATTTTGTTCGGGATGGTCATCCTGTATCGACTCATCTTCTTTAGTGTTCTGAAGATGACTGAGAAATTCAAGCCCATCATTGGAGAAATCGTGTTAGCCTTGCGCACGATGCAAACAGATAAAAAGTCTCGGTAAATCCCTTTTGTGTGCCTTTGCAGGAAGCAAAGGGCAACGCAGCTTCATAAGTTCCTGTCACAAGAAAAACAAGCAGAGGGCATCCGAATCTGAGTTTTTTTTTTCTTTTTTTCTTCATGAAAGAGTTAAGATATGTATGTATATAATTTATGTTAAGCTTGTTGTAAACATCTTGAAGAAGATCAACTATTGAACGAGAGCATTTCGTGCATAAGATCAAAAAGAATCGTAGGTTCAAGCTGGTTTTTCACGAAAATTGTTAGTGCACAAGCCTATGAATCGCTGGTGGAGAAGTTCTCTTATTGGTTACTCACTAGAAATTTGAGTCTTGATGTGCTTGTCTGTAAACCCAGCGTGCATCACGTTCCAGTGCTGCCCAAATTTGAATGTAGACCATTGCAGTTGAGCCTCGTGGGTCCGTTAACTAATATCCTTGCAATAAGTGCCGTCCTCAGCTTCTACATCTGAATTGTCAAAAGTTTCCGTTGGCGTTACCCGACCAAACAATTGATGGCTTATGCGCTGTCCTTCACATCAGACCAAACGACAAAAATGGAAAATCCGGACGTGATTTTTCCGTGTAAGACTTAACCTGTTCTGGGAGTTCATTCCTCAGTATTATTCAAACACAAGGATGATCAAGCAATAATAGAGGCTGTAGCGAAGAAAAATTCTGGACTGGATCCAAGTCCAACCTTCTGATTTAAGCACCGTAGCGTTTTCTTATCTCCGGCAGCTTTTTCTGAATATTGCTTAATAAGTCAACTAACAAAGCATTAACATAGAAGTTCGTGACTCGGGGGAGAAGAATTATCGAAAGCTCCCATTTCTCATGCGATCGATGGACCTTGAGGTGAAGAAGATCATCTCTTTGAATGCACAAACAATTCATCTTACGTTCCCAGCTTTTAGGAACCGCCTATGACAACAACTTCAAACTCCTTTCACGTCGTCAGAATATCTTCTCCATCGTCACTCGATCTGGACCCAATGCAGTCCTGAATCGAATGGACTAATGATTTTTCTCTCTTCTTCTAAACGTGCCGATCGTTTCTCTCGTCCTTCACCAGGACGAAGGAGGCCAGACTTTTAGAAAAGTCTACTGGAAGACGTGCCAGACTTTTTGTGGCCATGCGTTTACGGACAGAAACGCGTTTCCCACGCCAGCTTCTGGCATTTAGCTTCGAGAAAGGAAGAGGAAATGCCGAGGGAGTGATGTTGGATGTCGGCTCCCTTGGTTTCTTCTGTTTTTTTTCTCATAATGCAACCAAACGACGTCAATCGAGACAACTGCATTCTCCCTTGAGCTGGCCACGTGTGCCTACCATATTTTTTCACCATCGAAAGAAATAAGTCGAATCTTAATATTGTGGATTTGGAAAAATCAAGAAATTTACAACCACACATATGGATATACAATCACGTCCCTTCGAGTCATCATCGACCATACAAATTGTCAGGTACGATAATTTGGAACGACATTCTTTTTACCTCTCCATTCGCATGTAAAGAAAATGAGTGACAAATGAAAATGGCCTTATTTTAAGTAAATGACTATCTAGACTTTCATTCTTTACTAGACGATTCCATTTGAATGAGTTAAGCAAGATATTTTCCTTCTCGATCACGAGAAACACAGTACGTCCTCTAAACACCAATGTGGTCATTTAATAGTGTCCAGCGTCATTCACTTATAAAAGCCCTTCCTTCATCACATGTCTTTAGAATCCATAGCCTTTCGTAGATCTGCTTCTTTCTACTTACTTGGCCTTGCATTCTACAGAAATCAGCATTAGCATGGAAATAGAAGCAGCATCTGCGATGATGAAAACGGGAATGGATACAACAGGCCCCGATCAAGACTATCAATGCAGAGTTCATGAGGTTAAGCTCAAAACTCATGATCCTGACGAACCAAAGGAGACAAGAAATGATGTTGCTTTGACATGGGAGGATGTGTGGGTGATGGTGTCTGACAAGAGCAAAGGGGTGAAACCAATACTTCAAGGCGTCACCGGTTATGCCCGGCCAGGAGAGCTCTTGGTCATCATGGGGCCTTCTGGTTGTGGCAAATCCACTCTCCTTGACACACTCGCCGGTAAAGCAATTACTAGCTCTTTCCAGCCAAGCCATTTTGCATGAGAAAAAAGGAACCTTGCAAAAGCATTCCTAAAATAAGAACAGGCGGAAACAAGAACATACGACTTTAGAACATGTATAGTCTGCATCGCTAATCACCAACAACAATTTGTTCAGGTGTACTTCTGTTATTAACTAATTGAAAGAGAACATTCAATCTGTGAGTTTAGTTTATGTTCAAGACCACGCTCTTCTCTGCCTAATGGGCTTCCATTTTTCGTGCATTTCAACTTTTGGATCTCACACGACAGGACGACTGAGCTCAAACACAAGGCAAACAGGAGACATTCTAGTCAATGGCCACAAACAAGCTCTGGCTTATGGAACTTCAGTAAGTGTAGAATCTGAAAATAATTCTCTTTCATCCTCAAATCCTTCATTTCTCCGGTTTCTATGAAATAATTTGTCACTTTACATAAATAATTGAACCGAAGTCGACTATCCTGTTTTTTAAGGTGATCTTATACTTGACTTGATGGGGATGATCAGCAATTGTCTTCTCATCACTTATCAGAGTTCTCTATTCTTATGAATACAGGCTTATGTGATGCAAGACGACATACTGTTAACAACGCTAACTGTTAGAGAAGCTGTTTACTACTCAGCTCAGCTACGATTGCCAGACTACATGCCAGTATCCGAGAAGAGGGAAAGAGCAGAAACGGCAATAAGGGAAATGGGACTGCAAGATGCCATGGACACAAGAATTGGAGGCTGGGGGACCAAAGGACTAAGTGGTGGTCAGAAGAGAAGAGTTAGTATTTGCCTGGAAATTGTCACCCGCCCGAAGCTTCTCTTCCTCGATGAACCGACCAGTGGACTCGACAGCGCGGCATCCTATTATGTCATGAGCAGAATAGCCAGCTTGGGCCAAAGAGATGGAATCAGAAGAACTATAATCACATCAATTCATCAGCCCAGTAGTGAAGTATTTCAGCTTTTCCACAATCTTTGCCTTCTCTCTTCAGGGAGAACAGTGTATTTTGGACCTGCTTCGGCAGCTACGGATGTGAGCATTTACATGTATTCACTAATTTGAAGGTAATTTAAAGATGTACATCTATACTTTAGTTTGACCTCTTGCTTTCAAATGTTGCAGTTTTTTGCATCGAATGGTTTCCCCTGCCCGACTCTTCAAAATCCATCAGATCACTTCCTGAAAACCATAAACAAAGATTTTGATTTGGTGCGAGCCTTTCTCCTTCAATATAATGCCTTCGAGTCTTATGTACTATCTGTTGGCAAATAATTATTACAAGTGGCTATAAGAATCTTGTGACTTATATTCACCAGGATATTGAACAAGGTGCACCTGGAAAAATTTCCACAGAGGAAGTGATCAACACTCTTGTAAAATCATACGGATCATCTCCAAACTGTCAAGAAGTTCTAGGAGAAGTAGCCAGAATTAATAAACAAGTACGTATTCTGTAATTAGATGTATTCTGGCTATGCTTCACTTAGAATACGCTTTAGAATGATCCCCATCGCTTTTCCCCCAACTGTTCTCAGGGTCACGGAGCACCAGCGAAGGGGGAAGCCATGCAAAATTTGTGACGCAGTGTCTTGTTCTTACTAGAAGATCTTCACTGAACATGTACCGTGATCGAGGCTACTACTGGTTGCGTTTAGCCGTTTATATAATTGTGGCCATGGGTCTCGGAACCATATTCAGTAACATTGGATCTACTTATAGCTCGATTCAGGTATATGCTAAGTAGAGGGTCAACATATTTGCACTCTGCAAATGGAGGGGAAAACCGAAGTATATACATAGTGTTTAAATGCTGAGAAGAGAAGAATTCACAAATTTTGTCATTGACATTTACAGGCTAGAGGATCGTTCCTTGTTTTTGTTGCTTCATTCCTGACTTTCATGGCAATAGGTGGCTTTCCCTCTTTCGTGGAGGACATGAAGGTCCTATTCTTGACTTGAAAATAAAGCTCATCCATATCTATGAAAAACACACACTTCAATTAACACTTATTTTCCTATCTCAATCTTCTCGGCCTTGGACTGTTTCAGGTATTTGCGCGAGAAAGATTAAACGGGCACTATGGAACTGGGGCATTTGTGGTCGGGAACACACTCTCCTCCATACCATATCTGTTGCTGATCTCCCTGATCCCCGGAGCAATTGCATACTATCTCCCGGGACTCCAGAGAGGATGGGAACACTTCTTGTACTTTGTCGCGGTCATGTTCACTTGCATGATGTTGGTGGAGAGCCTGATGATGACAGTGGCGAGCATTGTACCGACCTTCCTGATGGGCATCATCACGGGGGCTGGAATTCAGGCGCTAATGATCTTGGGAGGAGGATTCTTCAGACTACCGAATGATCTCCCATTCCTAATCTGGAAATACCCTTTGTACTACATTGCCTTTCACAGATATGCTTATGAGGGATTATTCAAGAATGAGTTCGAGGGACTGAAACTTCCTAGTCAACCTGGAAACAAGACATCTTTTATCAGTGGCGAGCAGCTCCTGACGGACATCTGGCAGATGGACATGGAGTATTCCAAGTGGGTTGACCTTGTAGTTTTGATTGGGATGGTAATTTTGTATAGAGTCATGTTCTTGGCCATTGTCAAGGGCACTGAAGTGGTCAAGCCTGCCAGGGTTGCTTGCACCTCTATGACCCCCGAGCAAACCAAACAGATCATGATGAATCCTTCTGATTAGTTTATTACCAGCATGATGATAAGTGAGTAGTGGGATTGCTAATCCCCTAGATAGGTACGAGAGGAAAGCGTGAGAACGTGTTGATTAAGAGAAGCGACTATGTAATATTTATCCATGAAAGCCAAGTGTACTTAAATGGCTATTTGATGCATTACGTGTTAATTCCTATATGATGAATGTTTTAGTGAAATAGACATGCCTAAGTGTCACTTGAAAGTATGTCTATAAATGTAAAACTCGAGTTCATGTGTTCCTCCAAATTGAGCTATGGAAGGTCATCGATGATCATATAATGACTTTTCAATGTTTAAATGACGAAAAACTAATCGATCTATTAAAACATTTTCTGTGGACGGAAAATAGTAAGCTTAAATTGGGGAAGACAATGACTTCCCTTCAAATAAGAAGGAAATCATTTTTTCTAAATTTCCTTTGAAATGATTTTCATGGAAAATATTTTCCTATACGATGAATGTTCCAGTGAAATAGACACGCCTAAGTGTCACTTGAAAGTATGTCTATAAATGTAAAACTCGAGTTCATGTGTTCCTCCAAATTGAGCTATGGAAGGTCATCGATGATCATATGCTGAAACCCAAAAATAGGAAATTAGTTATGTGGAAAAAAAATTTTCTATAAGACTATTTGTTTCGTGAAAAAAATTGACATCTATGAAAAATGTTTTCCAAAAAAAAAAATTGGTATTTGATTGAAATCTGAAAAAATGAATTGGAAATCATTTTCTATCATTTGGGAAAAAAAACTTGCTAATAAACTTTTATTATTTGGGTGTCAATGATTTGGGTACAAGTAATGGGGGAATGGGGCATGGACATTAAGGTTGCAAGTCCAACATCAATGGATCTCGAGGACCCGCGCAAAGGTACCGACAACCCAAGCATGGGCACCTAGGTCTAGTGAAGCTGGGCCCAAGAGCTTGGTGCCCATGCTCGGTTTGCTGATGACCATGGCCGAGTCCACAAAGGTCAACCTAGAGTCCTTGGCACTTGAGCCTTGGTGCATGGAGGTCGGGCTCAGGACTCCAGCATAGGGGTAGGGCCTCAATGAACATGGGCATGGGCACTAGGGTCTCAAGCCCAACCTCAATAGACTTAGGCCCAAGCATTAGAGTCTTGGGCCAGGCCTCTATGGACCTAGGCATAGGTTTCAAAGACTCGAACATGGGTTCCTAAGGTCTCGGGTTCAGCCATTTTGGATCTAAGCCTAATCTCAATGGACCTAAGCCCACTACTAAGGACTCGTGAATGGATATTGGAATTTTCATGCCTAAACATAGAGTATCTTGCCCAATACTCATGTCTAGTCACATTTTTTATTTTTTATTTTTTGAAGAGAAAATAATTTTCTTGGATCTGGGCATAAACTATCTATTGAATAGGAAAAGATTTACCATTCACTCATTTTCATAAGCATTTAGACGCAGAAAAATGAGATAAATATTTTTTAAAAGAATTCGCAAAACTTACAAAGCCACAATTTAAAACAAAAAAGGAAATAGAAATTATGCTTTCCACTCTAGATAATTTAAATAACGGTATAAGTATAATATATTTAATATCTCAGAGGCCTTTTGGATTAGCTTCATGTATACTGTACTCTTTGATAATTTCAAACGCTAACATAGACATGTTTTACAAATTTAAGGCGCTCAAATTGTGAATTTGGTCATGCTGCTCAAGAGTCAAAAGTTAAAAAGGGGCGTGAGTGAGTGACATATTTTAAGGAAAGAAAGAAGAAAGTCAAAAACGAAAAATGAAATAGAGAGGCCGACGTGGAGGAAATATCGTAGGGATCGGGCCATGAGCACGCACCGGCCGAAAAGCCCACAAGTCGCGACTCGGCTCCCCCTCTTCATCGTCTCTCTTCCCTTTCGAAGAAGAGAACTGGGCTGTCGCACGCAGTCGCAGTCGCAGTCCCATAGATTGCTCAGAGAGAGAGAGAGAGAGAGAGAGAGAGGGCGGCCCGATGAAGGAAGGGGACGTCGAGATGTCTCCGGCCGACTCCGGCGAAGCGGTACCGACTCCATTTTCTGTGTTCTTGCTCTCCGATCTCCTGCATCGTGCGACCAATCTGTTTTCGATTCGGTTTCTCTTGACGAATCGAGTTTAGCGTGATCGGATGCCCTAGCTAGAATTGATTCGGCGAGTGTGAATAACGCAGGAGCTAGACGACATGAAGAAGCGATTGAAGGAGATGGAGGATGAAGCCGCTGCTTTGCGCGAGATGCAGGCCAAAGTCGAGAGGGAGATGGGTTCCGTCCAAGGTTCTTCCTTTCGGGCTTTCCTTTCATGGGTTTATGGTCATTTCGTTCGTTGTGTGATTCTTATGCTTTTAATGTGCGTCATTCATCTCATGGTAGTGGTAGTAATGGTGAAAGAGTCCTCTCTTGATTGGAATTTTGAATTGTACCATTGCTGGAATTGGATCCTGTCCAGAGGGGGTGTGTTCATGCATCACGCGAAAGACAGAAAGCGGCCGTAAAAAATTGCATCTCCTTCTTCACTTGCTTTATATATCTCATAATTCGAAACTTTATTAGGTTTATGAGCTCATCCAGGACCTATGTCCATTAGGGGTTTTCTGCTTTGCAAACCTAATGCATACAATGCGTGGTCCACTACAAATTCAAATTTGGAGATTGTCTTGAATTTGATGGAAAAAGGTCTTTCCTATGTGGAGTGCCGATTATTACTGAAAACAGGGGAACATGGTGGTGACTGTTAGCAGAATGTTGAGTTTCCTGACTGTCCGGTCGTAGATGTAAAGGTAGTTGGCTAGTGCTAAAGAGGAGTAATTTTGCATATATACATGTACAGGCCGTAGCCCAAGTGCAGTCACTGGTGTTAGATTTTCTCTCTTTTCTGCTGGATACAATGATTTTGGGTTTGCCTGTGGAGGTTGAGTGGGGGCGTCACCTTGTATCGTTTTGTGATTTTGGGTTGAGTGGATGTGGCAGGACATATGTGACCTCGGATCTTACCAGTGGCGAAACTATTTGTGATGGTTCATTATTGCCTATGTCGTCAATCTCACACTAGCTGTCATCTCATAGGATGGTATTAGTGATAGTGCTAAAGCAAGTTGAACTTTTTACCTTTCATCTTTGGCAGTGTGTCTACTACTATTCTTTTAATTGGTTGATGTGCTTGCAAATATAGTTCTTGGGTTTTATTAGTCCTGGGACTATTTGTTACGGTGCATTATTGCATTGATCTCACAAGAAGTGATTGTTTGATAAAATAAAACTATTGACGGTGCAAACGCAAGTTGAACTCTTGATTTTTCATCTTTGGTAGTATTCTACTATGATGAGCTTTTTTCTTACTAGTTATTGTACTTGTAAAATGTAGTTTGTGATTCCCTTTCCAACTTCCCTCTTCTTTGTCTCTTTTGGCAACTAGATCCTACTAATGCAGCTGCAAGTCAAGCAAATAAAGAAGAAATTGATTCTCGATCAATCTTTGTCGGCAATGTGAGCTTTTCTTATTGATTCTTGTTGGTTGTATTTCCTTTGTTAGCACATTGCGTTGCACTTGCTACTTAAGGCCTGCAGCTTGCCTTCCCTGATGTTGAGATTGCTGTCTACCTTCTTTTATTCTGCTTCATTAATAAGAACTGTCAATTGAGCAGATTCTTTGGTGTTGTTAAATGTAAATATTCATACCGCTGCTTGAAAGAAGAAGGATAAAGGGGGAGATTGTAAATATCTAAATCAACTAATTGAGATTGAACAGTTTTACATCTGTCTTGATTCAGCCGTTTTGCATATCAGTCATGATGACATGCTTCACCAAGGGAGGGAAAGAGCTTGTTCATGGTGTTCAAATTCTCTATTCACCAGTGAGGGTTTCTATTTCCTAGGAAATTAACCACCAACCACCAATCATGGACACTTTTGAGTAGTATCTGTTTGCTCCTGGTGAGCTTGTCTGAAACACGTTTTGAAGTTCAAATGGGTTTCACTTTCACTAGCGGAGCAGTATGTTTTGTCTATCAATATTTCTGAACTTGTGCAAATAACCTTGCTATTTGGTTAATTGATCCACATATCTCTTAAAAAGTTGGCCCTGAGCTTACATCTGGCAATGTCTTTTTTGCAGGTGGACTACTCATGTACTCCTGAGGAAGTGCAGCAGCATTTTCAATCATGTGGGACTGTAAATAGAGTCACCATACGTACTGACAAGTATGGCCAACCAAAGGGATATGCTTATGTAGAATTCCTTGAGCCGGAGGCTGTTCAAGAGGCTCTCCTTCTGAATGAATCTGAACTTCATGGTCGTCAACTAAAGGTGCAGAAATTTTGTTTTGGTGATCTCCTCATTTATGCATTTTATCTTTGTTTTTCTTTTTTCTTTTTCTTTTTTTTTTTTTGGGGGGGTTCCCTACAGAAACAAGACACACACAGTTGCAATACTAATAGTGATTGCCATTCCAGTAAACCCCTTTTATTGGGTTCTTGAGACTGATTTTTTACCAATTTTATTTCTTTATTTCTTTTTGAATTGTTAAATGGTTTTCTTTATAGGTAACTGCGAAACGAACCAATGTACCAGGGATGAAGCAATATCGCCCTCGTCGGCCTAACCCTTTTATGGGAGGCCGGTTCAGGGGTCCTTACATGCCTCCATTTTACCCACCATATGGATACGGGTATACTGCTCATATCTCTGCATGTTTTGAACGGGTCTTGCACTCCACTATTGATACTGAATGGTTTGCAAACATCTCATCTCTGCAGGAAAATTCCAAGGTTTAGAACATCAATGCGATACAGTCCCTACTACTGAATGTATTTTTCTTGAGAGGTTGGATTTACATTGTGTAGGCACTAGACAGAAGCTGCTCCAGTGTGACTTTCTATGTCTTTTTCATGTGATGGTTATGTTTGATCTTTGGGGAAGAAGCTGAAGGGCATCAGCATGCATGATTCATGTCTTGCGAGATGTGCACTTCCAAGTGCAATTAAGGGTACTTGAGAATGGAGAAACAATGTTCTGTTATATCCACTGATAGTTCAGCTGATGAGGTTTGCTTATTGCCTTGAGTCTGCTACCCTGAATGATTAGATGATTATACTGAAGTTAAAATGCTTCTTTGCGCAACTGTGTTTCTTCTCTCATGCATGTTTCTCTTCCAATTTGTCTCATAAATGCGGAACCTTCAAGACTAAGATTTCCCCTTCCTTGTCAATCATCCTGGGAAAAAGAGGGGGGGGGGGGGTGTTGGTGTGTGTCTGTGCTAGTCCTCCAGGCCAGGGTACAGTACTTTAGGATTGTGAACTGTTGGTGAATCCGTTCATGTTGTTAAATAATTACAAATTGTTGTCAATTGTAACAGTTTTAACAGTGGTTTTCATATTGTTGTAAATGGATGTGAGGTGGTTTAGATCACACGGCAATTTATTTGCAAGTTCTATTTACAGATGCCATTATGTTGATTTATGATTGTTTTGACAAGTGTTTTCGAGCCAGGGGGAATCATAGACGTGGCCGAAATCATTGTACAGTTTTATGGCCAGTCAGGTGTTACCTTTCTTACGAGTGCCATTTCTAGATTTGTTGACTTGTGGCAACTTTCGTAGTTGAGCATCGTTACCCATACACTGACGTGATTTAATGGGCACGTCCAGCTAATTCTGTCCAAGTTGACTGGCCTTCCAAAGATATTTAGGAGCCCTTTCATACTGGTCTTGCTACTTTAGAGGGATGTCTTATACAAATGGATCTCTATAGCAGGAAGTCATGAAATTAAAGATGCTGAGAATGTCTAATTTGTTTGAGCTGGACCGATAACGTTTGTAAGCCCTCTTTTGATCAAAATGAAGTGGGGATCTCCTTGCTGGCCTACGAGATAGTATTCTCGTCCTCAGCCCTACAAGATGATTGAGGACTCGACAATGTCCGACGAAAGTTTTAGGAGAGATTCGAGAAATATGATGCATATACATGGTCATGGTGTATGGATGGGGGAAAGAGATCGAGATGGGGACGTTAATTGATGGAAGGTCGCTTTGTCCATTGGAGACGGTATTGGCAGTAAGAAATTTTTTTTAAAAAATCCTAAATATTTTATATAGATTTCAACTAAAATCTAAACATTTCAATTTGACAAATTTTGTTATGAACCATTCAATAATTGCTAAGTAGTCTTTTCGTCTAGTTTTGGGCAAAAATTGCTCTGATGGCCTTTCTACATATAATTTTTATGCTAATGTGAATACATTTTAAAAATTCTCTTAAATTTTTTACTTTTATACTTTTTAAAATTTTTTTTTTTTCATTATGGCTAGCTAGGATCACGGTTTTCACCCAGGCTCTTGCCAAATCTAGGCGAGGGTTGTCTCACTCTGCGGCCAATGAGGGTGTCAGCCACCCTTGGCAATCGTAGTGGAAAAAAAAAGAAAAATAAAAAAAAATAAAAAAAAAATAAAAAATCGATAATAAAAATTCAAAATAATTTTAAAATTGAAAAAATTGTTCATTTCAATGCTTGCTGTCGTTGACTGTTTACAAATAGTCGGCATCAAATTTGGAGATTTTCAGCCAAAATTGTTGGAAAGATTATATTAGAAATTGATCAAAATATTTAAAATTAAATTGGCTAAATTAAAATGTTATGAGTAATGATATCCATACAATAAATTTAATATTATTTTTTATAATTATCCTGGTATCGGCAGCAGCAAGGGCTTGGCCAATTTGTGTCCACGTATCAAACGGGATTAACTTAAGTTTGGGCCATATAGCATGTGCAATTAGGCCATTTCATTCCCCATCTCCTTCAACCCAAGTTGCCAAACTTGTACTTAGGTTTCGAAATTCACCGCTTAATTTTCTTCCATTAAAAATTTATTTTGCTTGAGCATGATATGGAGCGTTCAAGGCAACAATATCCGGGATTTTATATTGTACACACTCTTTATGCACTTAGGTTACATGGATTACATATCGTATAATCATTTACGTATCTTCTAAAAGGATATTCTTCTATATTTAAATTCCATTGTGGCATATATCGGGTTAGGTATCCTCACAAATCAAATTTAATATACTATATTTATTGTATAAGGGCACGCATGTGCTCGTCCTCTCTTGTGATATTTACACGTACCGAATTATTTGTAATTTAGTCTTTGTCCATATATTTTAATGAACTGTATTTGAGCCAACGTTTGGTGTGTTGGTAAAGGCCAAGGCCAAATTTCCAATTGCTATTAGTCCGTCTATTCATAATTTCACATGATATGTTCTATTTAACTATTCACCTGTATCTGGATCATAATGTAAAAGCCCACTAAGCCAGTCCCATGAAATTATAGAATTAAGTCTTATTATTAAATATTAAAAGACAAACGAATTATATTCAATTGTAAATCATAATCTACAAGATCACGAAAATACCAATTTCATCGAAAATCTGAGTGAACAAGTAGCATCATTCGCTTATAAAAAGAGTCGGAGGCTCTCCTTCCACGCACGCACAACACAGAGAGAGAGAGAGAGAGAGAGAGAGAGAGAGAGAGAGAGAGAGAGAGAGAGAGAGAGATGGGTTCGGAAGCAAGAGAGAAGAAGCCTCATGCAGTGTGCATCCCATACCCAGCACAGGGCCACATAAACCCCATGCTCACACTGGCCAAGCTCCTTCACCACAAGGGCTTCCACATCACCTTCGTCAACACCGAATACACCCACAAGCGCTTGCTCCGGTCACAGGGACCCCACTCCCTCGACGGACTGCCCCATTTCCGCTTCGACACAATCCCTGACGGCCTCCCACCTTCAGATGCCGACTCCACCCAAGACGTCCCCACAGTCTGTGCTTCTATATCTGTTCACGGGCTATCGCCGTTCAGGAGTCTTCTCCTGAAGCTCCAAGAGCAATCCAAAGACGGTGTGGTGCCTCCCGTCACGTGTATCGTGTCCGACGGCGTGATGACGTTCACTGTGGATGCTGCCGAGGAGTTGAAGATTCCTGAAGTTGTGTTTTGGACGCCCAGCGCTTGTGGCCTGCTTGGTTACACTAAGTATCGTCGTCTTGTCGAGGATGGTTTTACGCCCATGAAAGGTACGCCCTTCATATTTTATAATTGTCAAAGGAGGATTTAGGTTTTTTTCAACTTTTTTCATTAAAAAATATTTGCAGTTACCTATTTTGGGATTTGCGAGGGATTACACGCTTCTCAGTTCCTTATGTACTCATCTTCCATTGCCGTTCGTTTCTTCCCGTCATTTTGTGTACAGATCTTACTTACGGTTTGAACCCCTAGCATGATTGTTCCAATTAGGAGTATATTACTAGATAAAATAAAAGGTGATTCTGTGATAAACTGTAGATAGATATTTGAACAATATTCTCATGGGTTCTATATACCCTTTGTTTGTGATGTGACCCTTTGTTTTATGATGATGACAGACCCAACCTACTTATCGAATGGATATCTGGAGACCAAAGTGAGCTGGACTTCAGGCATGAAAAGCATTCGCCTGAGAGACTTCCCCACCTTCATCCGAACCCTAAACCGCCAAGACATCATGCTCAACTTCGTAATCCAAGAAACCGAGAGGTCTTCCAGGGCTTCCGCAGTCATCCTCAACACCTTCGATACCCTCGAGCATGACGTCCTGGAGTCTCTCTCCTCCATCTTTCCCCGCATCTACACCATCGGGCCCCTCCAGCTCCTTGCCGACCACATCGAGGACGAAGACCTGAGATTGGTAGGGGGGAACTTATGGAGAGAGGAGCCTGGGTGCTTGCCATGGCTGGACTCAAAGGAGCCCGGCTCGGTGATGTACGTGAACTTCGGTAGCATCACGGTCATGACAGCTGGCCAGTTGACAGAGTTCGCGTGGGGACTGGCTAACAGCCGGAAGCCATTCCTGTGGATAATAAGGCCGGACCTTGTGGCAGGTGAGTCGGCTGTGTTGCCGCCTGAGTTCGTGGAAGAAATTGCAGGCCGAGGGAAGCTGGCGAGCTGGTGCCCTCAGGAGGAGGTCCTGAAGCACCGGGCTATCAGGGGTTTTCTGACGCATAGTGGGTGGAACTCGACACTCGAGAGCCTCTGTGGCGGCGTGCCGGTGATATGCTGGCCATTCTTTGCAGAGCAGCAGACTAACTGCCGGTATAGCTGCACGGAGTGGGGGATCGGGATGGAGATCGACAATGACGTGAAGAGGGACGAAGTGGAAGGTCTGGTGAGGGAGTTGATGGAGGGAGAGAAGGGGAAGGAGATGAGGAAGAAGGCCATGGAGTGGAAGGCGAAGGCCGAGGAAGCCATGACGCCCGGTGGGTCTTCCTACAATAACATGGGCAAGCTCATCTCCGAAGTACTCTCGTCCGTTGATTGGCCCCTAAAACGGTAGAAGTTTTTTGGCCAGTTGGTCGATCAATTAATAAATCGCTCCATGGAGAATTCAAGTTAGATGTTGGAGAGGCCTAGCTAGCTTTGGTGTTGTATTGTATGCAATGGGTTAAGTGTCTGCCCATCGATCAACTGATTGGTGAATGGAAGATCCTGGTTAGATTTTGGAGTTGAGACTTGGCTTGTGCGCTATGCATGCATGCATGCCCATACGCATGCATGGCCCCGTGCAAATAAAGCTATATTCACTCGTCCTGGATAGTGGATATGGTACTAGTTTTTCTTTTTTCTTTTTACTAGTTTAAACACGTGAAATTTCAATGGTAGTATCCTTAATTAATAATTCGATTTAAGACCACCATGAATGATGGCGTTGCACACTCTTATCCAAAACAAGGGCTGCTCGTGCACATTTTAAAACCGTGTAAAAAGTAGATAGATCTTGAGTGTAATTTCTTTTACTTCCAATTCTCCCATTTGTTGTAATTTCACCAACTTTCGCGGAAGAGAGGAAATGGTAAAACATAAATTTACAAACAATCCATTTCCTACATATTATAAGGTTTTAAAACAAAAAATTAAACACGTAATTATCTTTAAAAAGATATACGTTATATCTTAATGAGTGACATATATGAAGTTAAGACGCACGCACTCCCCATATATCCTATAGATGACTAATGCGATGTCTCAAACTAAGTACTTGTTTGTGCGATCTTCGACTTTTCTTGTTGTCAAATCATCCAAATATACTTACATGAAGCCATAACATGGTTCACCGAACTGAGAAAATTTATTAGTAGGAGGAAGTCCATGCGACTCTCCATTCGATAATTTAAAAAATATTTTTTTAAAATAATTACTTATATTACTTACCAAAATAAATGAACAAAAAATATTTTCAGTATCAACGAAATTGCATGAACATAAATTGTCATTGGTAATTAAAACAATTTCTATTAACTAATTTATTCAAGTGACAAACGATTATTTTAAGGAAAATTTTTTTCTAAATCATTTATTTTTTAGAAACAAATAGAACCCAAGTCACATAAAGCATCGCGTCATGTAGCTTTTAGTATACCCAATAAAAATGCAATGACCACTCGACAATGCGCAAGCATGAAAAACATTCTATGTTATGAACCGAACATCGAGAAGAAAGTTCCCGATGCACGTTTCTACATACCTTCATTGATCATGAGAAGTGGATCCCGATATCATCAAGATCAGTCCAATGGGTTGAACCACGCAAGGGACAACTGCATGGACCCATCTAATTAGCGGTGTCTCCACGATACTCGTCTTTTACAAAGACAAGGAAACCAATAGGCAAATAAGACGCTATGGCTCAATTCATTCACGTCTTTGACTGTTTCGCCACCTATCATTTTCGTCTTTGACACGGCGGTCTCTACTAAGGGTCTTAATTTCGTCACATAGTGGTTGCACTCAATTTTTCGTGGTATGATGTTAGGTATTCGATCAATCTGGTCGAATACGGACCTAAGTGATTTGAGATCTTAGTTACTCTTTCTTCTTTTCCATTTTCTACGAAGATGCCCTCTAAATAGTTTATCCTAGTTAACTATATTGTGTCATGCTAACGATTTGGTAAGTACTATATTTAATACGTACCATAGCAATAAAAGGGGGTTGCCAATTGCACTATTTTTTCCATTTAATTACTTAATAAGTGTGGTCCGATGATATTTTTAAGGAAATGTAATTATGTTTTACTTCGGCCTTTTGTTTTCAGGGAAAATGTCACGAAAAACCCTGAACTTTACCCCGTGTAACACATTTACCCTAAACTTTTTTTTGTGACATAAAAAACCTCAAACTTTGTCATGTGTGACACATTTACCTTAAACTTTTTTTTGTGCCACCAAAAACTCTAAACTATGCCACTTGTGACAATTTTACCCTAAATTATATTACTTATGACAAATTTACCCCCAAGTCTTTTGGGCTAAAGGGCATTTTCGTCATTTTCTATTTTTTTTTTTTTTTATTGGATGGAGGAAGCCGGCAAGGCCATCCTCGCTGACGTCGGGCGAGGGCCGCCCTCGCCCGACTCAAGCAAAGGTCGCCCTCGCCAAACCCGACGAGGGCGACCCAGGCGAGGGCTAGAGCCGCCCAAGCTAGATCCGGCGAGGGTGGCCCTCATCGGCGTCGGGGGAGGGCCGCCCAAGCTAGATCAGGCGAGGGCGACCCTCACCAGCGTCCGGCAAGGGCCGCCCGAGCCGGATCTAGCCTGGGCGGCCCTCGCCCGACACCGGCGAGGGCTGCCTAGGCGACCCTCGCCTAACTCCGGCGCCAGCAAGGATGGCCTTGTCGGCTTCCTCCATTCAATAAAAATAGAAAATGACAAAAATGACGAAAATGCCCTTCAGCCCAAAAAACTTTGGAGTAAATTTGTCATAAGTTATATAATTCGGGATAAAATTATCATAAGTTGCATAGTTTAGGGTTTTTGGTGATAAAAAAAAAAGTTTAAGTAAATGTGTCACATGGGGCAAAATTTGGAGTAAATGTGCAAAATTTGGAGTAAATGTGTTAAACAAAGTTTGTGTCAAAAAATTTTTTAGAATAAATATATCACACGGAGTAAAATTCAAGATTTTTTGTGGTATTATCTCTTATTTTTATCCTTTTGAAGGCATCTGTCGGCTCCTTTTGTCTTTATACGCTAACTTCGAAGCGCGCAAATCAACGTCAGAGGAGATTGCCTAGTGGATTTCGTTCTATTTAATGGTCATATATGCAATCATTTCAAGACATCAGCCCAAGAAAATATATATATTCTGTTTCGTCCTCGCGTTGGCATGATCTGCCGGGCTTTTTCGATGTTGATGGATATCCATATCATGCTATTATCTAAAAATTTTCTGTTGGATCCATTTGTTGCGTTTTGAAAGCAAAAAGAGCCATCATACTTGCCGACGATCATGGGACACATTGTAAATTTGATAATATTTCCAGATTGGCGGAGGAAACACGTGTCTCAATGCATCATTTGTCCAAGGCATTATTTTATTTTTGGTTGACCAGGTGTGAACTTCGGAGCTCCTCTACAAGGAGTTAGGAGGTCTTGTACCATGAGCGTGCATAGACTCCTCAAAAAAAGGAGTTAGGGAAAGAGTTGCATAGGCACATTAAACCATAGTCACATGGTGTTGTTTCTCTGGCCCAAATCGTCCCGATACCGGGTAAAGAAAATTTGTTCCTCGTACAAGGTGAGGAGTTGGAACGCCTAGGAGGACCAAAAAGGATGAAAAACGAAAAAGGATGGCCGGTGGATCTATCCACCGCGTTCATTTTCACGACTCGTTTGTTCTCTTACTATACGACCATGAATGAATCCCGGCGCGGGTTTGTTTCACGAGCTTAAAGCGATATATACATGAAATGAAAGCCCAGTGACACATCAATCATATCTTCTGCAATTCTGAAGAGAGCTTGTGTTGTTTTCTCAGAGAGAGAGAGAGAGATGTTGGAGTCGACACCTAATAGAAGCCGGAATATAAAGATCATGAAGAGGACTGCTTGCATGAAGACTAGAGACCACGTTGAAAAATGATTTCTTGCATGGAAGACACGTAGAGACCAACTTTTATGACATGCAGCCCACAATTGTTGACAGACTGATGTAGGCTGGACTTCAAGAAGCAGTGGACCGCCCATAAATAAGGCTTAGAGGTGAAGCATTTGAAGTTAGGCCAGACAGGGGCCTCAAGCCACCATAGCAACGGGAGCATTGGGTAAAGCCACAAACGCGTGTAAGCTTCACGGAAAGCCTCCAGCAGTGAGAGGTTCAGTCACCAAATGGAAAGGTGAACTTCTAAGAGAAAGGCTACGCAGCCTGATAAAAAGAGTAGCTCTGCGTGAGTTAATTCCTCCGTGAGTGAGAGGAAAATAGAATAGCCGAGTGCATGCTTGTATCAGTTAGTTTGCTCTGAGTATTTTGGGAGTTATATTTGTACTGCAGTTTAGTATAAGAGTGTTTAAAGTTACTAGCATAACGAGTGTGTAAAGTTATCTATTACAATTCTCTTGCATTATCATCATAATGCTTTCACGTACCCTATAAGTGATGTTAGAGCATAACCGCGCACTCTACAAGAGATGGGTTATGAAGCAAGAGATGAGCTTCATGCAGTAGTCATCCCCTATCCAGCACAGGGTCACATAAACCCTATTTTGAAGCTCGCCAAGATCCTCCACCACCGGGGCTTTCACATAACGTTCGTGCACACTGAGTACAACCACAAGCGCTTGCTCAAGGCCAGAGGCCTGAGCTCTCTCGATGGCTTGCCTAGGTTTCGCTTCGAAACCATCCCCGATGGCCTCCCAACGAGTGATTCCGATGAGGATGTTACTCAACACATCCCCTTTCTCTGCGATTCCACTTCCAGGAATTGCTTAGCTCCATTCATGAACCTCCTCGGGAGGCTCAATGATAGGTCTGTTGATGATACTGAGGTCCCGAAGGTGAGCTGCGTGATTGCGGACGGGACAATGTCGTTTGCACTTGATGCTGCGGAGAAGCTGGGAGTGCCTGGTGTGCTGTTTTGGACTCCCAGTGCTTGTGGGGCTTTGGCGTATACTCAGTACCATGTGCTCCGAGAAAAAGGGCTATTCCCCCTTCAAGGTTAGACAAGTATAGGATTTTCTTTATTCTATGTCTTAAGTTTCCCTACTGATTGATTGGATGCGTCATTTAAAAATTTGAAAGTCGCTGTGAGGTGATAACTGCGGTCTCGAACACTTTCTTTCAGATGCTTTTATTTAATATATTGTTATTGTTCTTATAACGTTATATCCATGTGTTTCTATGCAGATGCAAGTTATATAACGAATGGATTCCTAGACACCACCATAGACTGGCTTCCTGGTTTGAAAAACATTCGTCTGCGAGATCTTCCCAGCTTCATCAGGACAACCGATGGTAACGACATCATGGTCAACTTCATCATCAGAGAGATGGAAAGAACACACAAAGCCTCAGCAGTCATTCTCAACACATTCGACTGCTTGGAAAAGGATGTTCTAATGGCTCTCTCTTCCATATTTCCGAATCCTTACACAATCGGTCCGATCCACTTACTTCTCGATAAAATCGAAGACAACAACTCAGGTTGCATAGGCTCAAATTTGTGGAAAGAAGATCCTGCTTGTTTAAGGTGGCTGGATTCGAAAGAACCCAGTTCGGTGTTGTACATAAATTTTGGGAGCATTGCCGTCGTAACCGGGGAGCAACTCATCGAGTTTGCGTGGGGACTGGCTAACGGCCAAATACCCTTTTTGTGGATAATGAGGCCCGACCTTGTCGCTGGCGACACGGCGGTTTTGCCTTCGGAGTTCCTAGCAGAAACGAAGGACAGAGGAATGTTGGCGGGTTGGTGCCCGCAAGAGCGAGTGTTGAGGCATCCTTCGGTCGGGGGATTCTTGACGCACTGCGGATGGAATTCGATGCTGGAGAGCATCTGCGGCGGAGTGCCGGTCCTGTGTTGGCCCTTCTTTGCAGAGCAGCAGACGAACTGTTTTTATAGCGAGAACGAATGGGGAATCGGGATGGAGATCGAAAACGGTGTGAAGAGAGACGAGGTGGAGAAGCTTGTGAGGGAGTTGATGGACGGAGAGAAGGGCAAGGCGATGAAGAAGAAGGCCATGGATTGGAAGATGAAGGCTGAGGAGGCCACTGACCCTGGTGGGTCTTCTTATAAAAACTTGGAGACGCTTTTGTCCCAAGTTCTTTTAAAGAAGCCGCACGGGTGAAATCGAAAATGATCCTAGGATGTAAATGGTTCGGTTTTTTGAAAAAACCAAATAAAAAACCAAATAAATAAGGGATTAGGGGGACAATTTTTTGGTTTTCTCTATTTTTATTTTGCTTATTGGAATCTAAGATCGATAAGGGATTATGCTTATTGGAATCTAAGAAATTTTTTGGAAGATGATCCTATGTCATTTTTACTGAGAACTCGAAAAAATTAACTACCTAACCGAATCGAAATCGATTCGAATAAAAACACATGAAATTTTATTTTGGTTTGATTGTCGGTTTCAATTCGATTTTTTACGCTCTTAGAGTCATGTCAATGCAAGTACATTCTCTTATCAGTTTTGCAAGTGACCTTTTGACGGGTGTGCTGTACCTGTTTTGTAATAATCAGTTAACTCCAAGCAATGGCGACACCTTCGACCCTCTTGCTCCTGCACGAGACAAAGATGGACGAAGATATGTAATCGAATACATGATTTGTTTAAACTTTCGTGTCCATTTTCTAAATTTAGATGGGTGGTCAAATTCTTAAATTATAACTACCAATTACATGTAGTAGTTGAGGTGTGATGTGTATCCGATGTGTTATACAGGCTGTGTATCATATAAAAATTCCAAAATGCCTCTTAGGATTGACTTAATGATGAGAGAATTTTCATTCATCCGTTTCATAATCTCAAAATTGTGGATCCAAATCTTACGATATGATAAGAAAGTTAGATTTAAGTGGAGACTATAGCAATCCATTGCTGCTATTTCTCCTCATAGCCAGCTAAATTGTGATCATGTCTCTAAAATGGCAAGTGAGCTCGACGGGATGTCGACGGAAAGCGCGATCTTTTGAGGTAGGAAAGCCAACCCAACATACAGCTCTTCGACCTCTTCGTCCAGAAGAACGAGACCGGGCCGGAGCGAGAAAGGTCGTGGCTTGGAGGCGGCTACTGGCGGTGATGAGACGGAGTACGACAAGAAACGCCCCACGAGAGGGACGAACACTCCTCTCGGATTCGCCTCTGTTGTCCGTCTTTTTTACTCCATGGCTCCTCCTCTCTGTTCCTTTCCGAGCCAGCACCCCCCTGCTCTCTCTCCACCTCCGATTTCTCTCTTTGAAGAGCCCCCCCTCACTCAGCTGTTTCTGTCGCTCCTTTTCTTTCTCTGTTCCTCTCGCCCACGCCTTCAGCCGAGCTCCCCACGAAGCCTACAGAACAGTGGAACCGTAACTTTGGCACCTCGCCCACGTCGAGATCGTCAGAGATTGGAAGGAGACGAGATAGATGTGCGCTCAACATTGTAATAATCTTTTCAACTTTTAGGAAAAGGATAGGATTTTTTTATTGTGGATTGCTCGATGGAGTGGAGTTGAGTGGGAACTAGAAATTGAGAGGATAGAACCAGGGGAAAGAGACGCATGTGCTTCATTGGCAAAACCCAAGGTGGTGGTCCCTGTACTGATTAGGGGGTGAATGTTTCGAGATTCCATACAGATTTCACAATCTCACTTGAAATTTTCCTATTGGAACTAGTTCCTTATTTTTGAAATCTAAAATCTACTGGTTTCTTGATTCACGGTCTGCTCAAGTTTTACCTGTATCATTAATTGAACAATTATTATATTTAATAACCATCACTTGGTATTATAATTCATTGACCATAACTTACATTTAAACACGCACAAAATTTAGAATATTAACAAAATAATAGTCTTGAGTCATGAAATGGATGTTTAAACTAATGATTTCAAGAAAAACACAAAAACTTTTAGGTTATAAGTTTCAAGTTCCACCGACCTAAAAACCTAGAACCTATTCGTCAAAATAGGTTACTCAATTGTTGGAACTCGAAACCTACTCTACAGACTTTAGGACTTTGAATTGAATAGATTCTCACTAGTCTGGGTTTGAGATTCTATTTTAAAACCATGCTTACCCCTATTTTGGACGACGCTAGTTGTCTCGACTAATCATCATCCTCGTTGAGTGTTTGTGCGATGTTGGTCCTTACGTCCCTCAGTATGTCATCAAGCCAACGTTTCTTGCTTTTTCTTGGAGCCATCGTCTAAGGGTAGGGGAGAGAAGGAAGAGAGAAGAGGGGCTGGGCAAGGGAAGGAAGAGAAGTACGTTGGGGGGGGGGAAATTTGGGACTAAAATTAAAGTTTAGGGTGTTTTTTTTAGACAAAAGAAAAGTTCGGGGCAGATTTGGGACTGAACCTAAAGTTTGGGGTTTTTCTTGAGACAAAAAAAAGTTCGGGATATATTTGAGACTAGACCTAAAGTTTGGGTTTTTTTTTTTAATTGACCCATCATTTGCTTTTTAAAAGAGTCAGAGGCTCTCCTCGCACTTGCACGCACACACACAACAGAGAGAGAGAGAGAGAGAGATGGGTTCTGAAACAAGAGAGGAGAAGCCTCATGTAGTATGCATCCCATACCCAGCACAGGGCCACATAAACCCCATGCTCACACTGGCCAAGCTCCTTCACCACAAGGGCTTCCATATCACCTTCGTCAACACCGAGTACACCCACAAGCGCTTGCTCCGGTCACAGGGACCCCACTCCCTCGACGGACTGCCCCATTTCCGCTTCGACACAATCCCTGACGGCCTCCCGCCTTCAGATGCCGACTCCACCCAAGACGTCCCCACAGTCTGTGCTTCTTTATCTGTTCACGGGTTATCGCCGTTCAGGAGTCTTCTCCTGAAGCTCCAAGAACAATCCAAAGATGGTGTGGTGCCTCCCGTCACGTGTATCGTGTCCGATGGCGTGATGACGTTCACTGTGGATGCTGCCAAGGAGTTGAAGATTCCTGAAGTTGTGTTTTGGACGCCCAGTGCTTGTGGCCTGCTTGGTTACACTAAGTATCGTCGTCTTGTCGAGGATGGTTTTACGCCCATGAAAGGTACGCCCTTCAATTATAATTGTCAAAGGAGGATTTAGATTTTTTTGAACTTTTTTCACTAAATAATATTTGCAGTTACCTATTTTGGGATTTGCGAGAGATTACACGTTTCTCAATTCCTTATGTACTTCTCTTGCTTTGCCGTTCGTTTCTTCCCGTCATTTTGTGTACAGATCTTACTTACGGTTTGAACCCCTAGCATGATTGTTTTCATTAGGGGTATATTGCTAGGGAAAACAGAAAGGTGATTCTGTGATGAACTGTAGATAGATACTTGAACAATATTCTCACTGGTTCTATATACCCTTTGTTTGTGACATAACTCTTTGTTTCATAATGATGACAGACCCAACCTACTTGTCCAATGGATATCTGGAGACCACAGTAAGCTGGACTTCAGGCAAGAAAAGCATTCGCCTGAGAGACTTCCCCACCTTCATCCGAACCCTAGACCGCCAAGACATCATGCTCAATTACACCATCCAAGAAACCGAGAGATCTTCCAGGGCTTCCGCAATCATCCTCAACACCTTCGACTCCCTCGAGCACGACGTCCTGGAGTCTCTCTCCTCCGTCTTTCCCCGCATCTACACCATCGGGCCGCTCCAGCTCCTTGCCAACCAGATCCAAGACGAAGCCCTAAGATTGGTAGGGGGGAACTTATTGAGAGAGGACACCAGGTGCATGCCATGGCTCGACTCGAAGGAGCCTGGCTCAGTGGTGTACGTGAACTACGGCAGCATCACGGTCATGACGGAGGACCAGCTGACCGAGTTCGCATGGGGACTGGCAAACAGCCAGAAGCCGTTCCTGTGGATCATAAGGCCGGACCTCGTGGCGGGTGAGGCGGCTGTGTTGCCACCCGAGTTTGTGGAAGAAATCGCAGGCCGAGGGATGCTGGCAAGCTGGTGCCGGCAGGAGGAGGTCCTGAAGCACCAGGCAGTCGGGGTTTCCTGACACATAGTGGGTGGAACTCAACACTCGAGAGCCTCTGTGGTGGCGTGCCGATGATATGCTGGCCGTTCTTTTCGGAGCAGCAGACTAACTGCCTGTATAGCTGCACGGAGTGGGGGATAGGGATGGAGATCAACAACGACGTGAAGAGGGACGAAGTGGAAGGTTTGGTGAGGGAGTTGATGGACGGAGAGAAGGGGAAGGAGATGAGGAAGAAGGCCATGGAATGGAAGGCGAAGGCCGAGGAAGCAATGACGCCCGGTGGGTCTTCGTACAGTAACGTGGACAAGCTCATCTCCGAAGTACTCGCGTCCATTGACTGATCCTAATTAATGGCTGAAAGTTTTTGGCCAGTTGGTCGATCAATTAATAAATCTCTCCATGTAGAATCTAAGCTAGATGTTGGAGAGGCCTAGCTAGCTTTTGTGTTGTACGCAACTTGTTAGTGTCTGCCCGCCGATCATTTTGGCTGTTGAATGCAACATCCAAGTTAGATGTCGGAGTTGAGACTTAGCTTATGCGCCATGCAAGCACGCATGGCCCTGTGTAAATAAAGCTATTTTCGGTCCTTCTGGATATAGTACTTGTTCAGTTCATCAAGCTTGTGCTCTACCTAACATTCACCACTATTCTTTTACTACTTTGGATGAAAAGAAGATATCAAACATATGAAATTCCAATTGTTCTATCCTTAATTAATAATACGATTTAAGACCACCACGAAGGAAGATGTTGCACATTCTAACCAAAAGAAGGGTTGCTCGTGCACATTTTAAAACCTTGTAAAAAGTAGATAGATCTCTGGTGTAATCTATTTTACTTCCAATTCTCCCATTTGTTGTAATTTTACCAACTTTCGCGGAAGAGAGGAAATGGGAGGACATAAATTTACGGACAATCCATTTCTTACAAATTAAAAGGTTTTAAAACAAACAAACACATAATTATCTTAAGAAAGACACATGTTGTATATTTATAAGTGATATTATATGAAGTTAAGACGCACACTCCCCATGTACATGCGATTTCTCAAAGTACGTATGCTTGTTTGTGCGATCTTTGACTTTTCTTGTACATCAAATCACGCAAATATGCTCACATCATGCCATAACATGGCTCACCAAACTGAGAAAATTTTATTAGTTGGACGAAGTCCATGCCACTCTGGATTTGATGATTTAAAAAATATTTTTATAAGAATGATTGCTCGTATTGCTTACCAAAATAAATAAATAAATAATGTTTTCATCACCTATGAAATTACTTAGACATAAATTGTTATCTGTAATCAAAACATCATCTATTAACTAATAAATTCAAGTGGTGCAATAGATTATTTTAAGGAAAATATTTTTCAAATTATTTATTTTTCAAGAAACAAATGGAATTCAAGTCACGTCAACTAACAGCCACGTCATATAGGTTTTGGCGTCCCTAATAAAATACACAATGCCCAATCAACAATATGCAAACATGAAAAAGATCCCATGTTATGATCTGAACATCGAGATGAAAGTTTCCGATACACCTTTCTACATAGCTTGGTCAATCATATATTAATCTGGAAGGCTGGTAGGTTTTCCGAATCCCGAAAGTTGAATAAGGAGACCGTTAGCCATTACCTTTCAAGGTTTCCAATAAAATAAGAAATGGATCCTGACAATATACTGATCTGAACCACGCAAGAGACAAAACTGCGTTGACCGCATCTAAGTGGGGACGTCTCCCCGATGCTCGTCTTTTATAAAGACAAGGAAAGTAGACAAGAATCGCAAAAGGCAAATAGGACGCTGTAGCTCAACACATTCATCTTTGACTATTTCGCCATCTACCGTTAATCCTCTTTGACTGGGCGATCTCAACTAACGGTCTAACTTCGTCACATAGTCGTCGCACTCAATTTTTCGGGCCGTGCTTTTAGGTATTTGATCAATCTGGTTTAATGCGGACCTAAGTGATTTGAGATCTTAGCTTCTCCTTCTTCTCTTCCATTTTCTACAAGACGCCGTCTAAATAATTTACCCTAGCTAACTATATCGTGTCATATTGACTATTTGGTGGAGTACTATACTTAATATACGTACCATACTAATAAAAGGGTCTTGCAAATTGCACTATTTTTTCAAATTTAATTACTTAATAAATGTGTTCCAATGATATTTTCAAGGAAATGTAGTCATGTTTTACTTCATCCTTTTGTTTTTATCCTTTTGTAGGCATCAGTCAACTCCGTTTGTCTTCATACGCCAACTTCGAAGCGTGCTAACCAACGTCAGAGGAGCATCCCCATTGGATTTCGTTCTATTTAATAGTTATATACGTAATCATTTCAAGACATTCGCCAAAGAAAATATATATTTTTTTTTTCGTCTTGGCATGGCATGATCCATCGGCCTTTTCGATATTAGCGCATATCTAATAAGAAAAATATCAAAAAAATCTTGAATTTATTATATTAATGTCAATTTAATCTTAAAATATATTCAATACATGTATTGTACCAATAAAAGGATCGTGCAAATTAAGCTCCTCTTTTCCTTTTAATTACTTAATGAGTGTGCTCTGATGATATTTTCAAAGAAATGTAATTATGTTTCACTTCATTCTCTTGATTTTATCCTTTTGTAGGTACCTGTCGGCTCATTTTGTCCTCCATATGCCACAACTTCGAAGCGCGCTAATCAACGTCAGAAGAGCATACCTGGTGGATTTCGTGCTATTTAATTGTTATATATGCAACCATTCGCAGAAGAAAAAATATATTTTGTTCCGTCCTTGAGTGGCATGATCTGTTGGCCTTTCCCATGTTGACGCATGTTCATATCATGCTGGAAAAATATCAGAAAATTTTTAAATTTATTGTATTGATACAAATTTAATCATAAACTTTTTTGTTGTGTTAATTTAATCACAAACATTTTAACTTAATACAATTTGATTTATTCCGGCTAATTTTGATTAGATATTGTTGACATGGAGCCGACTGACCTACGTCACCACTAATATTTTAAATAATATTTTTTTCAATTTTATATTATTTTTCTTCTTCTTTTCCTTCTTCTTCCTATCTTTTGCACTTGTTGACCACCGGTCATGGCCGATTAGCCTCGCCTAGGGGAGGCTTGTTGTTGCCTACCACAGGCAAAGGTAGAGGGAGCCCCTTCTAGGGCTCCCCTTGCCAAATCTAGCAAGATCACACTAGCCTGGGTGAGGCCGACCCTCCCTTAGGCAAGAGCAAGGCCAACCCTCACCCAATTGTGGGCGGTGCTCGATCACAGGCAAAAGAAATGAAGGAAAAGGAGAAAGAAGAAGAAGAAGAAGAAAGAACAAAACAAAAAAATTATTAAAAATTATTAAAAATTGTCTACATTAGCGCCGGCGATATATCAAAAAGTATAAAACTAAATTGATACTACGAAAAGGTTTAGAACTAAATTGGTACTAATATAATAGAATTATGACTTTTTTAACACCTTTCCCCATTTCATGCTATTATCTAAAATTTGTTCGGTTGAATCCATTCAATTGCGTATTGAAGCAAAAAGAGCAATCATACTTGCCGACGGCCGATAAACACGCGCGTCTTAATGCATCATTTGTCAAAGAGATTATTTCTTTTGGGTTGACCAGGTGTGAACTATGGAGTTCCTCTGCAAGGAGTTAGGTGGAACCTTCGTGGGAATTCATCCATCTATTCCCGGACTAGGGGAGGACGCATATGGTCTCCTAACCGATTGGAGAGTAATTGCAAAAAGAAAACGCTAGGTCCTACCGTCAATACCCTCCATTTTTTGAACATGTGTTGCAAACCCTCTTTCTGTGTGGAGAAATGGTGTGGTCATGTACCATGAGCATGCATAGACTCCTCTAAAAAAGGAGTTAGGGACACAATTGCATAGGCTCATTAAACCATAGTCATATGATGTTGTTTCTATGGCCCCAAATCGTCCCAATACCGACTAAAGAAAAATTGTTCCCCGTACAAGGGGAGGAGTTTGAACGCCTAGGAGAGCCAAAAAGAACGAAAAATGAAAAAGGATTGCTGGTGTATCTATCCACCATGTTCATTTTCACGACTCCCGTATGTTCTCTTGCTGTACGAACACGAGCGAATCATGGCATAGATTTGTTTCACGACCTTAAAGCGGGGAATAGTATTAAAAAAGTCTTAAATCTATTATATTGATATTAATTCAGTTTTAAACTTTTTAATTGGACTAATTTAATCTTAAACAATTTCATATTTGTATCAATTTAGTCTATTCGACCAATTTAATATGGAAATCGGTTACACAAACGCTAGTGATCCTACATAACATACTAACATCATCGTAGGATTTTCGACTTGACATGGACATTTTAAATAAATTTAAATATTTTTTATTTTCTATTTATTTTCTATTCTTTTCTTTGGCCTGTAGCCGACAACAGGGGTCGGCAAGGGCTCAACCCTTGTTGAGTCTGGCGAGGCTGGCCCTCGCCTAGCCCTTGTTCAGGCCATGAGGGTCTTGCCCTCACCTAGGCGACAAGGGCCACGACGTCCTCATTCCCCCTCGCTTGTGGCCAGTTGCCGATATTGGCAATAGGCCAAAGAAAAAGAATAAGAAAGAAAGGGAAAATAAGAAAAAAGAGAAAACAAAAAATAGAAAATCGACAAATTATTTTAAAATTATTTAAAAATGTTCATGTGCCCTTGGGGAAAATATTAGGTAGATTTGTGATTGATGGCTAAACAAAAAACCTAGTGTGCAACATGGAGAAAATATTACGCACGTGAAGGTAGACACGTCAGATATGCAAAAGTCCATCGAATGCTTGACACCTGTATCTGCAGACCCACACAGTAGAAATTTTCAGAGTTTCAGTCTCCCCCTCTACCTCTGAAAAAATATTAAAAATATTGGGTGCAGCCCATATGCTATCGTGGCAAATCAGAATGGCATTCGGTAGGGGTGTAAACAATTCGGTTCAATTTTTTGGAAAAACCAAACTGAACCGAACCGATAAGAGATGATATTGAACCGAACCGAAACAATCTCGAACCGAATGTGAACCGAACTGAAAATGCGATTTGGTTCGGTTTGGTTCGGTTCGGGATGATTTTTCGGTTTTCTTATTTTTACTTTGCTTATTGAAATTTAAGTAAAGAAGAGATGATAAAGAAGAGATATTATTCAATTTTTATTAAGAATTCCGATTCGGTTCGGTTTGGTTAACCGAACCGAATCGAAAAGGTTAACGGTTATTTTTCGGTTAACCGAACCGAACCGAAAACATATGAAATTTCGGTTCGGTTTAGTTCGGTTTTCCATTTCGATTCAGTTTTCAGTTCGGTTCTTGACACCCTTAGCATTCGGAGCGTGCGACGTGTCCCGTAGGGCCTACCTATTTTTCTCTCCCCTCTCTTCTCCTTCTACACGCTCTCTCTCCTCTCTTCCCCCTCTGCACCTCTACACGCTCTCTCTCCCCGTGGTACACGTGGCACGCTTCGGATATCCTTTCGGTTTGTCACGGTGGGACATGGGCTGCACTCAATATTTTCTCTTAAGAGACCTAGGACAATAGGCCCATCCTTGCTTCCTATCTCTAGAAAGAGATAGCTACCATCCATATCATTAATTTCTGAATTAAATTGATTGGATGGATTGGATTTGTATTAATATAAAAATATTTAAAATTAAATTAATCTAATTAAAAAATTTAAAATTAAATTGATATCAATATAATTAGTTTAAGGCTGTTTTGATACTTTTTCCGCTAGCAATATATACAAGAAATGAAAGCCCACTGATTATCTTCTGCCATTCTGTAGAGAGCCTGCGTTGTATTCTCAGAGAGAGAGAGAGAGAGAGATGGTTTCTGAAGCAAGAGATGAGCCTCATGCAGTAGTCATCTCCTATCCAGCACAGGGTCACATAAACCCTATTTTGAAGCTCGCCAAGATCCTCCACCACCGGGGCTTCCACATAACGTTCGTGCACACCGAGTACAACCACAAGCGCTTGCTCAAGGCCAAAGGCCCGAGCTCTCTCGATGGCTTGCCTAGGTTTCGCTTCGAAACCATCCCCGATGGTCTCCCAACGAGTGATTCCGATGAGGATGTTACTCAACACATCCCCTTTCTCAGCGATTCCACTTCCAGGAATTGCTTAGCTCCATTCATGAACCTCCTCGGGAGGCTCAGTGATAGGTCTGTTGATGATACTGAGGTCCCGAAGGTGAGCTGCGTGATTGCGGACGGCGCAATGTCGTTTGCACTTGATGCTGCGGAGAAGCTGGGAGTGCCTGGTGTGCTGTTTTGGACTCCCAGTGCTTGTGGGGCTTTGGCGTATACTCAGTACCATGTGCTCCGAGAAAAGGGCTATTCCCCTTCAAGGTTAGACAAGTATAGGATTTTCTTTATTCTATGTCTTAAGTTTCCCTACTGATTGATTGGATGCGTCATTTAAAAATTTGAAAGTCGCTGTGAGGTGATAACTGCGGTCTCGAACACAGTCTTTCAGATGCTTTTATTTAATATATTGTTATTGTTCTTATAACGTTATATCCATGTGTTTCTATGCAGATGCAAGTTATCTAACGAATGGATTCCTAGACACCACCATAGACTGGCTTCCTGGTTTGAAAAACATTCGTCTGCGAGATCTTCCCAGCTTCATCAGGACAACCGATGGTAACGACATCATGGTCAACTTCATCATCAGAGAGATGGAAAGAACACACAAAGCCTCAGCAGTCATTCTCAACACATTCGACAGCTTGGAAAAGGATGTTCTAATGGCTTTCTCTTCCATATTTCCGAATCTCTACACAATCGGTCCAATCCACTTACTTCTCGATAAAATCGAAGACCACAACTCAGGTTGCATAGGCTCAAATTTGTGGAAAGAAGATCCTGCTTGTTTAAGGTGGCTGGATTCGAAAGAACCCAGTTCGGTGTTGTACATAAATTTTGGGAGCATTGCCGTCGTAACCGGGGAGCAACTCATCGAGTTTGCGTGGGGACTGGCTAACGGCCAAATACCCTTTTGTGGATAATGAGGCCCGACCTTGTCGCTGGCGACACGGCGGTTTTGCCTTCGGAGTTCCTAGCAGAAACGAAGGACAGAGGAATGTTGGCGGGTTGGTGCCCGCAAGAGCGAGTGTTGAGGCATCCTTCGGTCGGGGGATTCTTGACGCACTGCGGATGGAATTCGATGCTGGAGAGCATCTGCGGCGGAGTGCCGGTCCTGTGTTGGCCCTTCTTTGCAGAGCAGCAGACGAACTGTTTTTATAGCGAGAACGAATGGGGAATCGGGATGGAGATCGAAAACGGTGTGAAGAGAGACGAGGTCGAGAAGCTTGTGAGGGAGTTAATGGACGGAGAGAAAGGCGAGGCGATGAAGAAGAAGGCCATGGATTGGAAGAGGAAGGCTGAGGAGGCCACTGACCCTGGTGGGTCTTCTTATGAAAACTTGGAGACGCTTTTGTCCCAACTTCTTTTAAAGAAGCGGAACGGGTGAAGAAATGGAAGATGATTCTATGTCATGTCAGCACTATTGACCTAACAACTATCAATTATATGTAGTAGTTTGGGTGGGATGTGTATCCGATGGGTTACACAGGCTGTGTACCATATAAAAATTTCAGAAACCATCTCTAGGATTGGCTTATTAATAAGAGCATTTTCATTTTTAAGTTTTAGGATATGAAAAATATGGATCCGATTCTTATTATTAGAAAGTTAAAGCGCGTATAACAACTATTATGTTACTTTATTTTTCTATTTTCGAAAACAAGTTTGGAACAGAAATTCATTTGATGATGCAAATTTATTTATAAATATCTAAAACTAATTTTTAGTCTGAAAATAAAATAAAAATGAAAAATAAAAAACTTTTTTAATTGTTTGCTCTTATCACCACCTGCTGCACACCCTCCTACCACCGACTGTCGCTAGCTAATGGCCACCTGCCTCCCACTGCCGGTCACAACCTGCTTGCCATCACTCAGGAGGAAGAACGGAGGGACAAGGAACTTGACCTTGACTTGGCCTCGTCGCTCTTCGGGACCACCTTATACGCCGAGCCCTCGATGGCCACTCTCTTGCCGTCGCTCCAGGTCTCGTTGAGCACATGCACCGTCCCATCCTGGTTCAGAGTGTACGTCGCCCTCGTGTCCACCCAGTTCTTCGGCACGAAGAAGGACGGGAACGACTCTATCTCGTACCATCTTCCCATGTACCTCGCCAAGTCCACGCCCTTCACGACGTCCAATTCTTTCTTCACCATTTCTTTTTCTTCTTTGGGTCTTTGAATGTGGAGGAGAGAGAGATGGGGGAGGGATTGAATTGGGAAGAGGTCTCTTAGAAGAGCTTCCTTACTCTTCTCTTGTTGGGTCGGTTTTCGTTCTTTTGAATGTCGGATATAAACGCGAAACGAGCTACGCGACATGATAAATTTTTTAAGGTGTCGGGGGCTACCTATGGAGGGATTAGGGTCTTATGTTTGTGTGATTGTGAAATGTGAAAGAGGCGTTTAGGACAAGGGGGAGGGACCCTCTAGAGTTGTCTCGTTGTGGTCATTGCATTAGGAAACAAACTTGGAGGCAGGCCTTTGATCGAATTGTAGCTGGTGAGAAAGAGACCTGGCCTCGATGCACCACATGGCCAGTTAAGCCTGTGAAGCTATGTGATGTTGGACGATACGAGCTGCCAATCAATTACTGAGTTTCACGAGTTGTTGGAAAGAAGAAAACTTTCGAATTGATTAATACAACTATCGTTTATTTATAGGGGGTTAGGCAATCAATATTTTCTCATCATTATTTTTATAAAGAAATTTTGTTTGAATATAAACAAGCATAGGTGAAATAAATTAATTTCGATGACGTACTGGCGATACCGCAATTGACATTTTTTTAACCTTAATTTACGTGTGAAAATCTTACCTATCGATGATTGATAGATACGTTCGAACTCCGAAATCAATGGGAAAAGATGAAGTCCGGATGCGTATGCTCTTAAATTACTTCCACACCCATTAATCCATTGTTTCCTATCAAGGTTAGCTCGTTAATAACACTATTGAGGATGGGATCGGCCATTCGGCCCGAAATCTCCTTAATACCGGCCCAATTCAACACCTAGGATTCACCGATAGAGAAAGACGAAATAACCTTGATTATCTCGGGCCTTCCTCTTGTCCTCTGCCCTAAATTGACTGCAAAAACATTCGATTGGCTGGCTGTAATTTTTTTCAAACTAGGTGCTTGCATGGTTATTTTCAAAGAATAAATCCTCTTGTAATCAAGGCGAGGTGACTTTGTTAATTCAAGGTAGCCGAACCATTCACGAATTCTAGTTTATTTTATAGAACATCATGAGTTCTCGATATATAAAACCTCATTATGAAATGAGTCACTAAATGATCATGAACAACTTTGACCATAAAAACAAAAGAAAAAAAGAAGGCCAAATTGATCCCTAATTTTTTATGCAATTTAATATAATTATTTAGCTAAAATTTATGTGCCATCAGTAAATTTTATTGTAGTCAAGGTGATGGTGCCTTCGTCAATTCGAGGTAGCCAAACCATTTTCTTCTGATTATCGAAACACCTTTGCAAATTCTAATTCATGTTATAGAATATCATGGGTTCTCGATATATAATAAATCATGATGAAACGGATCACTCGATAATCATGAACAACTTTGACCATAAAAATGAAAATTGACTACGAACAACACTAATTTGTATTATAGGCCACGGAGCTTGTTGACTAACCTATCAAGGTTGGTGTGAGAAGAACCCCGGGGTCTCGTCGCCGTCTCCCCTCTCTCCTTCCACTCCATGGCCTTCTTCCTCGCCTCTCTGCCCTTCTCCCCTTCCACCAACTTCCTCACAACTCTTTCAACTCTATCTCTCTTCAAATCACCACTTCCGCCGTCGATCATCTCCAGCCCGATCCCCCACCTGGCGCACGAATACAAGCAGTTCATATGCTGCTCGGCGAAGAAGGGCCAGCAGACGAGCGGCACTCCTGCGCACATGCTCTCCAACGTGGAATTCCACCCACAATGCGTCAAGAATCCTCCGACCGAGCTGTGGGCCAGGACCCTCTCCTGAGCGCACCACCCCACCATCAATCCTCTATCCCTTATCTCCTCCCTGAACGCTTCCGAAATCACATCTTCCCCACCGTTGACTACGTTCGGCCTGACGACCCACAGGAAGGAGCATCTGCTATTGGCCAGCCCCCAAGCGAATTCTCGCAGTTCTTCTCGAGTCACTGTTATTAAGCTCCCGAAGTTGACGTACAACACCGATCCGGGCTCTCTTCCGTCCAGCCAACCCAAGCATCCACCATCTTCCTTCCACAAGCTTGATTGTATGGAGTCCAACGAGTTTGGCGATGGAAGTAGCTGTTGGTGAAGCATGGGAAGTGGGCCTAACGTGTAGAGCTGTGGATACTTGGCTTTGATGGCCTCCACTACCTCCCCTTCCAAATCGTCGAAAGTGTTGAGGATCACGCCGTCGGCTTTGAAAGCATTGTTGACCGACTCGGAATTGTAATTGAACATTATGTTGTCGGGGTCGGTTGTCCTGATGAAGGTCGGGAGATCCCTCAATCGGATGCCCTGCATTGCGGGTATCCAATCGACCGCCGTGTCGAGAAATCCATTATTTAAGCAGCTTTCGTCTACAAATTTGATGTCGTATAGTTATGGTGAATGAATCAGGCAGCATGTAGATTCAATCTGCGTAAAGAGAGAGAAATTATAGCCCCTACCTTTCAATGGGAATAAGCCTCTATCCACTAGCTCTTCGAAGTGAAGGTACCCCAACATGCCGCAACCGCTAGGAGTGAAGAACATCACTTCAGGAAGGCCAAATTCTCGGGCAACTTCCAAGGTGAAGCTCATCACGCCGTCCGAAACTATGCACGTGAGAGGAGGGGCGTCGGAATTCATGAGCTTCATGACGAGCTTGCGGAACGAACGTAAGCCGTCCACCGGCAACGTCAAGCATAGGGAAGGGAGGTCGAGTATGCCTCTGGGGTTCGAGGGCGGTAATCCATCGGAGATGACTTCGAACCTGAAATCGTCCAAGCCTCGAAGAGCACCCTCTCCCAAGGACTTCTCTAACCTCTGGTGATTGAACTCTGTGTGAACGAAAGTGATGTGGAAGCCTTTGTGATGAAGAAGCTTGGCCAGTTTCAGCATGGGATTTATGTGGCCCTGCGCCGGAAGGGGAATGCACAGAGCGTGGGGCTTCGCCGGGGATGGCTCCATGATTGATGATTCTCCTTCAATTCGCAAGTTAGAATTAGCACTCAGCACCGGCTTTGTAACTGGATCACGGGCTGTAGGAGTTGTACTCCATGTTTGTTAGTTATTTTTATATAGCTAATGTTAGGCAGGCCAAGACTTTGTAATCCACGATGACTTATATATCAGTAATAAAACAAATTAATATGAGCCTTTCAATAATTACTATATTTGACCATTGATAACGATCTGTTACATCACTTAATAAGTAAATGAGAAAGAAATCTGATGTGCTGGCGGTAAAATCAAGCCGAATCTCGAGTTAAGAAATCCGCGGTCCAATTCCCTATCGTTTTGATTTTTCTGTTGTTATATTATGCTAGGAGATGAGCAGAGGCGTAACAACGTTTTAGAAAATGTTATATTATTGTGCGGCTTAGGCATCAACCGACCTTAGCTCAGTTGGTAGAGCGGAGGACTGTAGTGGGCATCCCTCATGGTAATCCTTAGGTCGCTGGTTCGAATCCGGCAGGTCGGACTTTTTGCTCGCCCCTCTTTTTTTTAATATATATATTTTGGTATCTTTTCTCTTCTTGTTCTCTTGGAATACCGACGTCCTGAGGATTAATTTGTCTTTTCTGTTTTTAGCATCGCACGTGCGATGTCATGGTTCCGTAACAATATGGTTAAGTAAGCTTAGGTCTGACATGGACGTTCTGGGTTGGAGCAGTCAAAAAGTGTGACTGAGCCAGTCGGCCCAGTGTCAAACGGCTGGTGCTCTCTGCTCATCGCACGCTCTCCTCTTTCAAAACATTTTGATGCCGGACGTGGGCTAGTCCGAATTTCCTGTAATAATGGGCCAAATCCGGCCCATGATAGATGGGCTGTACTATCCTGGCCCGTATTATTTGGGCCTCACTTGGTGTACTATTTTTGTAAATTTCTCGCCACGAGTTGACGGAGCTCAAACTCGTTCTCGCTAGTCCTTGCCAAGTTAGTACAGTCCTCGCCAAGTCTCTGCCCTCGTCTACAACCACCGTCACCACCGGCAGCGGCAGCCACCGCCATTTCGACGACCATGGTGACGATCTCCGCTGCTCCGGCGACCATCTCCCAACAGCCGCCAACCCCAATTCCTGACTCTGTTTCTGACATTGTTGACATGACCAAATTGACCCAATCTGACCTCCTCGCTCTCTCCCTCCGCTCCTCCTCCGCCGTCGATCCCCACCTCCCCGATGAACTCCTCCTCCCAAAGATCGATCGCTCCATCTTCAACGAGAGCGCGGGCTCCCGCCGCCAGACCTACTCTCGCCCCCCAAAGCCCCAATCCCCCGCCACCGCCGCTACATCCTCCACCACGACCGGTCACCACCATCGGAACCGCCTCCCCGGTCTTCTCCCCACCCCGAAACCCCCTCCAGTCTCCGCCGACGATCCGGAACGCCACGAGAACAGAATGATCATCAGCTATCTCAAGCATTTCATTTCTCAAAACCCTAATCCTAATTTCGGCCACATTGATTTGACCCCTCCCTCGCTGCCCGCACCAGTAGGCTCCGCGAGGGAGTCAATGAATTGGATGAGTTTCGCCGGCGAGAGGAAGCGGAAGAGAGGAAGGAAGCCGAAGGTGAAGGTGAATGTGGAGGGAAGTGAAGTGGAGTTAGAAATTGTGAATAGGGATGGAGCGATGGTTGACATTGAGTCATTGGCGAGTGCCGACGATCCATATGGCGAGGAATTGAGGAAAAGGACCGAAGGTTTGGCGACAGAGGAGGAGTTGTTAGGGTTTATGAGGGATTTGGGAGGGCAATGGGGCAGTAGGAGGAAAAGGAGGAAGATTGTCGATGCATGTGTCTTAGGGGATGCGTTGCCAGTTGGGTGGAAGCTCTTGCTTGGCCTCAAGAGAAAGGAGGGACGCGCATCAGTGTATTGCCGTCGATACGTCAGGTGTCTTTCCTTTTTGTTATTGCAATTGTTGGCTTGCTTAGTTTCCTATAAAAGAGAATGTGATGTTAGCCTGCTAGGCTTAATTGTTAGAGGTTACTCCTCTTTAGTTTGCTATTATATCTTCCAGTTTGCCCAGGGAAGTTTCGGTGTTATTTTGTGGGATCTCAACTTGCATGTTAGGATTAAAAGGTATAGGCACGTTTTGGATGATTATAAACCTTATAAATTTCAACTTGTCTGACCATACGAACTCTACTTTCAGTTCACAAAGAATCTAGGTTGGTTTACTGTTGATCTGAATATGTTTTCAAGACATTCATCAGTTCTTGTGTCTCATGAAGTCTTCCTTTCGCTTCTGTTGTTTTTCAATAAGTTTCATTGCAAGTTTATGTCAGTAGTAGTGAAGCCCTTTCATTATGCCATTTACTTGCTCCTCTGTTTGCTGATCTCACATTATTCCAATGGGGTATGTTTTCTTAGCCCAAGTGGAGAACAATTCATATCATGCAAGGAGGTCTCTTCTTACCTTCGTGACCACTTTGGGCTTAAAGATGCATGCAGGCCAGCGAGTCAAAGAACCAATGATATTCAGCACGATTTCAAAGTGGGTTCTGAACACTTGAGCATATATTTAATGCATTAGGCTGGTTTTCTATGAATCTGATAAAAATTTCCTTGTATATGTTCAGCATGCGAGTGTTACCTATAAGGACGATAGCCAAAGCCCTGGTATTGTTAGCAGAATGAGTAAGCCTATTCCATCTTTGTCAAACGGGCATGGTCAGGAGGTTAATTTGCTTGGAATTGACAATTTGGCTGAGGTTCAAATACATGACCTTTTTGAATGTCATAAATGCAACATGTCTTTTGATGAGAAGGATGCGTATCTGCAACATCTGCTATCCTTCCACCAAAGGACAACAAGGAGGTATAGGCTCGGTTCATCTGTAGGAGATGGAGTAATAATGAAAGATGGAAAGTATGAATGCCAATTCTGCCATAAGGTATTTGATGAAAGGCGCCGATATAATGGTCATGTGGGAATCCATGTGAGAAACTATGTTAAAAGAGTAGAAGAAATGCCTGGACAGGGGGATGTTCATCTTCAGAAGAACATTGAGTCTTCAAGCAGGGATGTTCCACCTTTGAAGATCTCTAAAATGGATGCCCTTATTGAAATTGCACAGAGTTCAATTCTCGAAACTTCTTCCGTCGTAGATGATCGTCTACTGTCTGACAATTGTTGTCGTGATGGACTTAATGAGGAGAAAGTTGATGCTGCAACAGAAATTAATGCTGCCCTCAAGTAGACTTTGGTCCTTCTGTTGGTGAACCGAGAATAAAAGAAAACTCCATTGAGGAAGCTATGGAGCCAGAGTCAACTGATAAAGATGGTCGGAATATGGATGCTCATAAGAAAGAGAAGTTCGATGACTCCGGCAATGTTGTAGATGTCAAGATAAGCTCTAATTTTGGTACTACAATTGAATCATTAGCTATTGAAGAAAATGACACATCCGAGACATCTGGTGGAAATGATGATCAGGCATTTGCAGTTCAAGCAAATAGTGATAAATGTGGTACTTTGCAGGAAGAAGGACCTGAAAGTTCTCTTGTCATGCTGAATGATGATAATAGTATTGCAGATTGTAAAAATGCTGAAAGTTTGGCCTGCACTAGCAACTTAGACCCTCCCAAGAGTTATGGGAAAGAGCTAGAAAGTACATTGGGAAGCAGCAAAAATGAAGCCAATGATCATGTGATCAAGACAATGCAGCAGATATTTGAGAGTACTTTTGATGAAGATGAAGCTCCGGATTCAGTCTCCAAGGTGCTCTTACCGTGATTACTTTCATTTGTGGGATGATGTCATCATTGAAGCAGTGATGTATTGTTCAGTCTTGTGTTTATTTTGATCTCACTATGCAAATGAGAGTACTTAGTACCTATTCCATGCTTTCCAAAATTAGACTTTTCAATAACTGTCTTTGATTTGGTTTAAGGCCAATCAAAATCCTTCATGTTGCTGACCTGGTTTGCTCAAAGTTCCATGATATGCAACTCCATGTTTGGCATCTGTTTGCTGTAGTTGGCGGCTGTAGTTTTATTTTATTTATTATGCAAATTTTGATTCTTTCGCCGAGTTGAAAATACCAAATAGACTCTTCTCTTGCCCTCTATCTTGCAGCTGTGGGCTTAGCTAGTTCGTACTCTCCACATGCTTGATGCAAAGTTGTCAGGGGCTGTTAATCAGCTGCCTGGTTCTTTGGTAGGACACTTCATCTTTTTGTCGTGTAGTGAAGAATCTTCTTTTGTGTAAATCGTTTGTCAGGAAGAGAGCGATCCCCATGCTGCTGAACAGAGAAATGACGACTTTGCAGCATTTGAGGAGATAAGATATGATGAAGAGGAAGCTATGAAGTATGATTTTGTAACAGCAGAAGATCCCTTGACAGATGTCCCAGGAGACATGCCAAATAATGCTGACATAGAGCAGCAATATGTTTCTCCTGTTCGGTTTGGATCAGAAGAAGTGATGTTGGATGTGGTTGCAAGACAGCAGCTTACTACTGCTTGTATGTGGTGTGGGGTAGAGTTTAAGCATGATGCTATTGATTCAGAATTGCCATCAGATTCGGTCGGGCTTTTTTGCCCAACCTGCAAAGCTAAAATCTCTGGACAACCCAATCCGCTGGACAGTGATTTTCCCTCGAACTGAGGCCATCTCTGAACTAGCTTTACAATCATCCCGTTCCATGGGCCAGCTGCAATTATGATTGGTAATATAATCTTTCCTATTGGGAGGTTTCTCTCGTCAGGGTTTGCATGGCAATTCCTCTTGCAGTCGTCATTTAATTCTGTTTTTAGTGGATCTTTCTGGTCTTGGCTCCTTTATGGACGAGCTCCTCCTAGTTAATTGTCCACTGGTCTTTCATCCATTTTCGTGCTAGTGTCATATGGATATGACTTATGAGTGTTCAGTCCATTGACATATACTGCTTAAGCTTTGCTTGTCAGGGTAATGCAGACTGGGGATCCAACAGGGAAACTATCTGCCACTACCAGTTTTGAGCAGTCAAATGTATGTGCTTCACTTTTCTCTGACCTGTCAAGTCACTGGTGTAATGTATAGTTAATGTAGTGTTTTCTCTGTGTATGAATGCTTTCTCCATTGGCAGAATCCCCCACCCCCTTTCTTTTTCCCAATATTAAGGGTTATATCTTAAATGTCAGATCATGTTATGTATCGGAAAATCTGTATACAATTTTGTCCCCTTTTTTTTAGCCCCCTCATGGAAGGTTTAACCCAGCTCAATTGTTTCTTTCCGTGCTTAAATTCTGTACAGTTTTTATGATTGGTTATGATTTTAATGGTGTGGTCGCCATTGCACCTAGGCTTGTATTAGTGTAGCATCATCTTTGATGACTTGATACGTGCTGCGATTGCTAGGACACGAGGTTTATACCCCAGTTGGATGTCAATTATTGGTAGAGTAGCCCTTTCCAGGCTGCGGCGGTGTGAAGTAAAGAAAAAAAAAAAAAAAAAAGCATGAAAAGGAAAGCAAATTACTCATGGTGAGTATACAAAAGCCCGCGGCGGCTCTTTTTGACCATCTAACATCATATGGCCATTTGCTCAGGTGCCAGAAAAAACAGCGTTCATTATATCTACGTTATATCCAATACAACCAGAAGTTCGTTATTTCTGTTGTGAGTTTCAGGTGTCCGATGTTCGAACTTTATGATCTGTCGCACCTTTCTTTTCCTTTTTGGACCTTTTCATCCTGGTGGACTGAAAAGCTTGTGCATCTGGGTGTGAAGCGGTGAGGTTTTGAATGTAATTACGTGACCCTTGGATTTCGGATCTTTGGGAAATTCAGGGTCTCCCCTCACTTCTAGAATGTATATTTGTGGGAAAGTGAAGATTTTGCTTCGGCGTATCACTCTTTCTTTTCTCCGCGACATGTTACGCGATTGAATTTGACTCTTGCAGCCGACATCACTATTCCCTTTGATTTGCCAAATTTATTGAGCTTAAAAAATACTAAGGCAAAGCTGCGTCGATGGCTCTTGCACTTTTGTTCTTCGCTTGTTCTTTTCTCCTCTTCCTAAGGAAAGGAATTTGCCGGCAAATCTACAGAGAATGGCACCTTTAGTCTTCCAATGGGCGAGAATCTAGTTGCGGGCAAAAAGGGAATGATAAGCCCGCAGACCTTGATCAGAAACAAACTGAATAAAGGGTGGTGCATCAGGTTCTTTCTCTTTATTTGTGGGAGAATAAATGACGGATGGCCATGGAAATAAAGGGAAATGGAGAGCCGATAGGACCGTCTTTCAAATAGAACGGTGGCTTCTTCATCTTCAATTCTCCATCTTGAAAGATACCAGTAGATTCGTTCCTTAAGATAAGAACCAATGCTCTCTCAACATGTGATCTGGATTGTGCCGTTATTTAATGGTACTATTAGGCTAGCAATGCTTGGAAATAAATCAAAGAATAAGGAAAAAAAAAGACAATAAAGAGAGGCATACTCTTAGTTTTAAATTGCTAAAGTAATCAATACAAAATCTTAAAGCATTTCGACCCCATAATTCAAGAACATTCCCAAACAGATTTGCTGTCCTGGCTTTTGGGGGTTTGTTTAACTGCTAATATTAGAAATATGAGATTTAGCTGCCTCCCTTTAAAATGCCATTCAAAGGAAATGTTCTGTTGCTTGAACAGAGAAGGCAAGAGAACATGCCATGGAATTAAAATCACCATCCATGTTCATGATTAAGAGTTATTCATAGCAGAAGACACTAAAAAAAAAACAGTGACGTAGGAAGTTCAGTGACTGCATCTGTTTATGCTTGAATGTTTCTACGAGTTCTTGATTAATAAAATGAAGAAGATCGATTCCCTTATGCTACTAACAGCACCCGAGGTGGAGCTGGCTGTTAATCAGGAGGACAAGATCACAACTTTTCTTCAACCAAGAAAAAGATCTCACCTTTTCAGCTTTATCTAAATTGTTGAACATCATTTTTCTAGGAAGCACCATTGAAAGCAAAAGGCCTCGGTGTGATTCCTCATGTTGATCATCAATCTAGTGGTGCAAAAACGCTCTTACAGACACAGTGAATGTATTCATGGATGTGTTTCGTGTGAAAAGCATATGATTAAAAAGTCCATGATGTTATAAAATTCCAGCGTGCACTCAAAGGAAGAAAAGTATAAATTCTACAAGCATGGCAATTTACAGCACTCAAACTCCAAACTCCTTATGCTTACCCCTCCTGTTGCTGTCTCATAGAGAAACATCAACCTGGTCTAGGCTCCATTTCTGAATTCTCTGAGTGCTTAGACTCGAGACGGGCAAAAATGTCGCAGTTCACAATGGAGGGTCGCTACATAAGATGCAGCCAGTGCCAAAGCCAGATGAGACCAATATGGACTTCAAAGGCAGTGCACTGCCCTTGTTGTCATACTCTCATCAAACTCACGAGGTACGATGTCAGGCCACCAACAGGCATGGATGCTAAATGTACCTTGAAGGAGAAGTTTCATAATAAGTTCAAAAGCAGGAACTCAGCAGCTCCAACTTCAATGCTACTTCCTCGAATTGCAACTCGGTTCCTGGAGGCGATATGACATTAGCAACTAAACCGCATCCTGGGAAGCGTGCCATTCTCTGTGGTGTGAGCTACAAGAAGAGGAAGTATGAGCTCAAGGGAACTGTCAATGATGTGAAGCACATGAAGGAACTGTTGATTCACACCTTTGGATTTATGGAGAAGAACATTCTAGTCCTCACAGGTACTGCTTGTTCAGTCATTCGTGGGATGCCTTGCACTCTGTTTATGTCCTTTTTTATTTATCTATCTTCTAATTCAAATGCGTGATAATTTGGCCATTGATTCCTGAAATCAGTGCTTATGCTTGTTAAAACACAATTACTTTCTTAATTTTGAGTTACTTTTTGAATTATCTCCGTATAGAAAATCTGTATTATTAATTGAGGAAAATAAGACGGACAATCAGGAGAGAAGCTTGATAGAATAGCTTCTTGGCTGTGCAATTGCCACCATGAGCTTGGGTCAGACCGTTAAAACCAGGTGAAATCGTAATTGGAAATGTCTAAATTGCAGAAGAGGAGAAGAATGAGCATCGAAGACCAACAAGAAAGAACATTCTGGATGCCTTTCAATGGCTAATCAGGGACTGCAAGGCAGGGGATTCGGTGGTTTTCTTCTTCTCAGGGCATGGTTTACGGCATCCTGAAAGTGACGGCGATGAATTGGATGGATTTGATGAAAGCATCTGTCCTGTTGATTTTACCACAGAAGGCGTCATCCTCGATAATGATATAAATTCCACAATTGTTCGTCCACTGCCGGAAGGGGTGACCCTTCATGCGATAGTTGATTCTTGTCATAGTGGGACTATTCTAGATCTGCCATATGTATACGACATAACAAAGTGAGTCCTTCAACTCTAACTCGATAAAAATGTTTATCTTGTGGTAAAACATCGCTGGATGGTCTCACTTCCTGTTTTATGTCGATGCACTGAATTCATTTTGCAGTTTGGTCTACTAAATTTGTTTCGTAAACCTCCTCCTTAGGTTCTTCTCATACATGATTCGGTACTTCAACGTCTGAGAAAACAAAATGCATACATAGCTGAACACACTGATGTGCATGGATACAACCATGTATTGTCTGTGTGATTCATTATGTGGAAACATAAGAAGGCAGGCAAAGTACCTGAAATGGTCCTATCCAATTTGAAATCATCATGTTTATACTATGAAAAGATCATCTAATTTTAATTTCTGGGGAAATTTTCTGAGAAACAGAGGTCAGTGGATGGATAATAGGCCTCCTTCGGGTGCATATAAGGGAACAAATGGTGGACTAGCCATTTGTTTAAGTGCTTGTGCAGATGAGGACCTGGCTGCTGATACTTCTGTAAGATATATGCCCTTTGACAAAGTCATGTCTCTTAAAACATGTAAAAAATTTGCCATCTGTTGCTCTCTTTAGTTTTTTTCCCTGACTATTATGCAATGTCTCCAGAATTTTTACTGGGAAAATGAGTGATCCTTATCTGTTAACATGTGAAAAAAAGATAGAAGTGTTGCATGCAAGGATAAGTAGCTAATTCCTCAAATCATGAAGTCATTTAAATTCCTTTATATCAGTAGGAAAATGGCAATATTCCAACTAGGACTTGAACTTGACATGTTTGGATGAACTGAGGTTGAGTTCAGACATCATCCCCTCAATGCGGGTGCGCATGCACCTGCAACATGCAAGAACTGGAGCTCGTTATATGAATACACATTTCCCTAGGTAGATTTGCATAAAATGTGAACGAAAATTTAAAACTTTAACAGAAGAAACAGTTCCTAGTGCCAAAAAAACTTGTGAATTTGAAAAGAATCTTTTTTCAAATATGACACGTACTCAATTTAGTGAGTTTAAGTTTTTTGGTTTTCAGATATAACATTATCAATATACTAATATTTCCTTTGGAGATTCTTCAATAATAATCATTGCTTGCAGGCTGTCTCCAGGAAGACGATGTCTGGTGCCATGACCTCGAGCTTAATCAAAGCTATCCATGAAAAACCTGGGATTACATATAAACAACTACTGAAAGCGATGCAAGATGTCATTGATGAAGCTAACAAATCTAATTGCTTAAATAGTCCCATCCTATCAAGGTTGTTTCGTGCCAAAATGTTACAGGTCATCTTCTTCCCCTCCTGAATGTAATATTGAGTCAATATAATTGTAACCTGAAATGGAATCTTAATTCATCCTAGAATCTAGGATATATCTTGCCATGATTTTTTATTCAAGAAGAGATTATTAGGTGTCAAAGGGACCTGATGTTTCTGCTTATTTGAAGCATTAGTTGTATCTGAGATCACCATCGTCATGTCAACCACAAATCTATCATAGTTTCGGAGTTTGCCAGTCTCAAAAAAGATGACAGGCAGGACACGAAATTTTCAAGAAAATAAAAGAAACAAATGGGGTTTTCTTCTTGATAAAAGACAAAAGGTGGTGCAATTGTGATAAAATAGGATTTGAAAATGGAGATGTGGAATCTCGGTCAAACTTGTGCAATAAGTACTAGTCAATCGAAAAGAAGCTGGCGTTTATATATGGTAGCAGGTCGCATTACTAACTGCTTTTGAAGTCAATAGTTTCTTAAATTCCATAAAATGATTATGAGTTACTTGTAATCGAATTCTACAGGAACCTGTGCTATCATGTTCTGAGATGATAAGCATTGAAAATAGGAAGTTTGAGCTATAAAGAGGGAAATATCCCCAGTACAGCATACTCCACATCTAACAAAGCTGGGGATGGATGGTGGGATTTTTATCAGGATCAAAAACAAGCTTTCGTGGAGATTTTGTGATGGACGGAAATAACAATGTGAACATCTGTCACATCCGGTAGATGATGAGGCATGAAAGGAGTAGGATGAGCATCAGATCCTATACATTACGTAACTGGTTTCTTTCTTGTTTTCTTTTTTCCCATTTTGTCCTTTTGTCATCAGAGATTTCCTTCGTCCTTGATTATGAGATGGTCAAGGTTTGAGATATGACAAGGAGGCTGCAGAAATTGCGCCCAGGTTCTGCTGTGAAGTTCAGATGCAAATTTTTGTCTGTACTTTATAGATGATTCTCAGACATGCAAGGAAGATTTGCATCTTAGGAAGATTCCCCTTAAACTATGAAGAAACTCATGCCAAGAACGAGAATCACTTAAAAAACACATCGAGGAACTGCTGAGTGAAAGGAGGTCCGTGCTTGTTTATGCGGGAAGTTCAATGCATCATTCATTTTTCGCACCGCTGATGTCTTCAAGGCATCCATGAAGGTCTTTGACATTTTTATCAGGTTCGAGTGCCAAACAACCAAGCGGTAGAATAAGAACCGGTCCCTGGTTATCTTTACCTCGGGGCCACATACAAGAAAGAACGAAGAAAAATATGAGAAGCAAGAATCAGATTCCCCGTAATCCGCAGCACGACTCAAATAAGGCTAAAGTGAATAAAGGAAACAGGAAGGATGACCTTTTCCAATATATATACTCCTCAACACTACAAGAGATGCAAATCACTGGGTGGTTTCCATTCGGAAGGAACCTCTGGAAACACCTTTTGATAGTTCACAGCAAATAATAAGATCATTTGTGCAATTCTAACAGGCCTCATTCACTTAAAAGTCAACAACTTTAGGCTGGGTTCCGGTTCTGACCCAAATTCTTTTTGGTCTCATAAAAAGCATTAATTTTAGGTTGAGTGGCCCAAACCCTTTTTTATCTCATAAAAGAACATTAACTTTACGAAGAGATACTCAAATCTAGACCCTATTAAGTTTCGTCTCTTAATATTGTTAAAGATGAGGTGTCACTAAAAAACTTGACAAAGCAAATTTGGAAATCAAATGAAAGTTGGTGTTTTTTTGTTTTTTTTTACAAGATAAAAAAAGTTCAACCCAAAATTAAGACCCGACCTAGAATTGGTGCTTTTTAATGAGATGAAAAAAGAAATTTTGGATTAAAATTGGAACATGACCAAAAGGTTTTTTTATATTAGAATTTCTTTTTTCAGAATTGACACTTGAGCTGAAGTTGGAGATTTTTAAGAGAATTTGGCCTATTCTAATATAACAGACAACTTTGAATAGAATCTAAGACAACTTTGCCGGATTACTTCGGCAAGTCAACTTTCTCCTCATTCTTTAATTTTCTCTTAATTCAGACATTCGCATTCGCGTGAAGAATTATTCATTGGCATCTGCGTGGTGCTAGCCTTTTATCAGATCCTCAGATGGTTGCTTTCCCATACCAACCCTAGTCTCTGAGATATCAAATGGCAGATAGGAGAAAGAGATGCAGTCGGTGTGGTGTGCAAATTGTAGTGCCGCCGGAGGCGCAAGCAGTACAGTGTGCCGTGTGCCTATCTGTCACCAAAACTAACCTCTGTGATCCTCCTTTGATTAAAGCTAAGAATTCTCTATACCGTGCAGCTAACTTTGTGAAAGGCCTTGTTGGTACTGTTGCAAACAACTTCCATTCTCCAACGAACTCCACCAGCAACTATCCTGGAGTATACACATCAAACTATGGCTATTATCCTCCGGCTTCACCTCTGCCACTGTCGCTTCCTTCAGTTCATGGTAGGAAGCGTGCTTTGCTTTGTGGAGTAAGCTATAGAGGGAAGAGGTACAAGCTCAAAGGGAGTGTCAACGATGTGAGGTGCATGCACTACTTCCTGGTCGAGAATATGGGATTTCAAAACGACTCTATACTCATTCTCTCAGGTAGCTCGGATTTGATGTACTCTCTCCCTCTCTCTCTCTCTCTCTGAACCCTTTATGACGAGTGATTTGCACTGGCCATAATTGTTTCATGCATCATATCTTAATCTCAGAGCTAAAGCAATTTCTCTGTTTCTGTTCTTTTTTCCATGTCTCTTAAGTTATTCTGTCATCAAGGAGTTCGATCTAATTGAGGATGTACGCCAACAGCACATGACATGATCTTCCCCCAAATCAATTAACTTAATAAGCTAATCCTTCATTTGGCTGACCAGACCATTTGGTAACACTCTTCAATAAGATGGAAACCCACCAAGTTATAATCTTAAGCTTGAAAGCCATACCAAAGATGCACATTACATGGCACACCCTCCATTTGATTTCACACTGCTAACAGTAACCGCTTGAATTATGCACAGAAGAAGAGATGGATCCAGGCAGGATCCCAACAAAGCACAACATTCTCATGGCTATGCAATGGTTAGTCCATGGTTGCCAATCTGGTGACTCGTTGGTGTTTCACTTCTCTGGCCATGGCTCACAACAGCCCGATAATGATATGGATGAAATTGATGGGTTTGATGAATGTATCTGGCCAGTTGATCATGAGATTGCAGGGAAGATACTCGATGATGAAATTAACGCCACCATTGTGAGACCACTGCCTCGAGGAGCCAAACTCCACGCTGTAATTGATGCCTGCCACAGCGGAACCATGCTCAATCTACCCTTTCTATGCAGAATGAACAGGTCAGTGACCTTTCTCACGTCTCTATTGACAGTGAGAACATGGTTATTGCACTTTCTACCCCACCAAGCTGACTAAATTGAGTATCACTTATCTTGGTCCAGAGAAGGTGCCTACAGATGGGAAGATCAGAGAGGCATGTCAACTGCTTATAAAGGCACAGGAGGTGGACTGGCCCTCTCTATAAGCGCTTGTGATGATAACCAGACCTCTGTGGACACAACGGTGAGTGGCACCCCGTCACAAGAATAGTAAGAGCTAGATGATCAACCGATCCAAGTCCAAAGCAGCTTTCTTGTGAAGCCTCGTTGGATTTCAGTACTAGAGTTTTTTCTTTTTGTTTGGCCAATGTGAGTCCTAGGATGATGTGATATAAATGAAAAGTTCCTTTAATGATTTTTGTTTTAGACTTCAAGTTCCAAGATTGATTCCAGGTATGAACTGCCATCAAATCAACAGAACAGGACATTGAAAAAGATCAATTCCGTTGCATCGACAAACATTATATGTAGCATCTCACTTTAGCCTCTGCAGGCATTATCGGGAAGCACGGCAACTGGTGCCATGACGTACAGCTTCATTCAAGCAATGCTAAAAGGGCATGAACTCACATACGGTCATCTACTGATCGCCATGCGTCATACAATTCGTGAGGCCAGCACCGGAGTACATCTTAAGGGTCCAATTGCATCCCTTGTTAACAAATTGCTTGGTGCCGGTTTGACTCAGGTATTAATCATTCTGAACCATTAGAATCGCTTTGCACCCGAAATTACTCAGATCAGAGTTAAGTTTTGATGATAAGAGTTCTTTTGTAACCCAGAGGAAACCCATTAATTAGATTATCAGTGTTAACTTATCTATAGCCCGTTGTTGTTCTCAACTATCACATAATTAAATGAGCGAACCCCATGACTTCCCATAAGAACATATATGTTGCCGAACATTTTGCGATGACGATTAAATCATTAGTCTGGGAAAAAGGCAAAGCACATTACTGATGCAGTTCTCATTGTCTACGCCTATTCATGCACCAAGATAGGCGCTACTAAGATCTTTAGTTGTAGGAGAAATGATCAACATTGTCTTGCTCAGCTATCAACCTTCACGAGAGATGATTTGTCTTCGTTGCTGAGTAACGGTGAATTGTTGATTACGCACATGGCATCAATGTTGAAAACATTTCTATAAAAGTCCAGAGGGACAACAAATAAAGTGGCGACCCAAACGAAATAATTGAGAATACGCCCAAAAAGAAATGTGGCAAATGCCATCATGAGTGCAAAAATTGCAATGCAAATGACTTACCGTGCTCCAGTACTTCATTCACGGTGGCCATAATCATTAAGCTCACCTTCGCACTTTCATGCAGGAACCTCAGCTATCATCGTCCGAAGTGTTTGACATTTATGCAACCAAGATTTCTCTGTGACTTGAGCTTTCAAGTTCTGGATGATTTGGACATCTTATTCCACTGAGCCCTTTTATCACGTCATAGGGTGAAAGTCGTTATCTCTCGATAATATATGAGAATACTTTTCTGGAGTTTTTCATATTAAAAGAATATTATCTGCTATATTTGCTAGATTACGGTTCAATCTACAATGAGAAGCATTTGCTCTCTTCCATTCTTAAAGCTTAGATTACATAATTTCACATAATACCTTAAAATGCTATTGCTGTATCAATACTATACACCTCGTACTCTCTAGCTATTGAAGAATCTTCTTCTAGTAACCTAATTCAACTACATATTCACTGAAGAAGTAACAGCTTGCGAGAAGCAGCGCACCAGCGCGTGTAGGAGGCATGAAGATTAGGCCAGTCGGACGACGGGCAATACATGAAGTGGTGAAGCCACTGGGAGAGCACTTGTTCCTGCTCCTCCTCCTGTCCCAGCATTTCGATGGTTTCCTCCAACACTCTCTCCAGTTCAGCTCTTTCGCTGAGGCTTAGAATGGGGACATCTGTTCCATTGCTTGCTCTGCATAGCAGTGGCAACCATGACATCAACATCTTCATCCTTGTCTGCCGTTGTTGCTCCTTCTTGCTTTCATCAATTTCGTCCAGCCCCATGTCCTTGGCTTGCTTGAATAAGAATGCTAAAGATAAAAGGAAGAAATTGAAATGAAATTATGAAACAACAGAGCTGAGGTAAAACAAAGAACAAAGGAAGGTGCCATCGGAATATAGTTGCAGGAATTGATGTTTCCTAGCAATAGTCAAATTTACGTACCCAAAGACAAAATCATGACACTGCCTCATAGGCATAACGGGATATGGTGCAGACCCTTCCCGGTTGTAGGACATTACCCTCCAATATTAAACAGCTCTCTCGCAATATATCAGTGTTCATGTGCTTAAAAGTTACTGAAGTGACCACGGCCAGTAATTGGGCACACAATATGATAGAATCCATTTTCTCAACTAGGATGCTCAACGGAAAACAGAAAATATGATTGATTTGATAAATTGGCTTGGTGATTTGCTTGCACTGAATCAGCACATCTGTATTCAGAATATACAGCAGAAGTTGACATACTACCAAACTTGACGTGTAGGTGAGAAAATTCCCATCCACAGAGATAGCCACCAGACTCAAAACAGATGGCAGAAAAGTCAAAGATTCAAATATCACACGTTGTTGATTGAAACGTCAAGGTCCACACTCTCGAGCATGTGTTGAAGAAATAAATTGGAAGGCTATTCTCTTCTTTGTAAAACTAATGGTGCCTAAGCAAGAGGTGCAAGTTGGCCAGAAAGGTCTTCTTTGACAATTGATTTGGTCAACACTACATGGGATCCATGTGCTGTCTATATATAAATTAGAGTGATCTCAGTACATAGATTCTATAGGCACCTTTGTTCAACCACAAATTCTTTCATCGCAATTAAATTCTATCCCAGTTACCCTTTTCCCGAAGATTTTGATGAATACTCTGAAGATGGATTCCCAGAGAAAAATACAAGTATAAAGAGACAAGGAACTGATGGGATATTAAAAGAGCAACAGAGTCGGGGAAGTGCATCGAAGCAAGGGGGCAGATTGAAATATGTGTCATGTTCAATATACACGATGAGATAATGTAAGCTTATTTATGAAACAAAGGGCCACAAAGAAAAGAGACAGCACATCAATCATGCATCTTGAACACAGCAAATCATGTTGACATTGACCGTAGCTGTTTGGTGCATATCTTTTCGAATAGACACATTTGCAATAGTATTTTGCAGCTAATTCGCAGTAGTGGAAGAAAGTAAAAACTACCAGTCTTCAGGTTCAACTATCATCCGTCTTCTTATTCAAAGTCTTGTGGTTCTTATTGGGGCTCGAACCATAGGACCCATCTTTGATCCGTCGATCTCAATCGCACATAATGAGACCTACTTTGAGAACTCTCCAATTTTTTATGACTTTTTCTTCCAATGTGTACGATGTAGGAACGTTATAAAATAGCTTTTACTGCCTCGATTTGACAGACAGTGAAATATTGGTGCAGATAAACATTTTTTCTCACAGAAACTTGATTGACATCTTCTTCCGATTGGTGTACCCATTGGACCACAATCAGGTTATTACCAAGAGATGTTGATACTGTAATTGAGAAAACCTGACAAGACATGCCCAACCAATGAAAAGTGACCATTTTTCTTTCTAGCGATGTTGATACTCCAATGCTAGATGAGTTCACTATCAAATTAACGTTCTTTATTCTAAAGCAAATATTGCAAGAACGAAAGGTTCGGAGCTTACCAGAAACCTTGACTAGGGAACCTTGGAGACGCGGCTCCGCCGGGATAGCAAGCCAAGCCAAATTACTAGCCGACGCCCACCTACAAACCGCATCCTCGGCGAAGCCGCAAGCCGCCAATTTCTGCGCCAACCAAACCAGCTCAGCTGCTAGCTTTTCAGCCGAGCTCCCCAAACGGGCCGGCTCTTCGCTCGACCACCAGACCCGTCCACGCCGAGCCACATCCCGAACGGACCGAATCGCCCTCATAACCCGGTTCTCCCTATACTCCACCGAGACGGTCCCCGAGCCCGAGCCCGAGTCGTCGCTGCCGCGCTGCCGCTCTCTTTCCACCATCGCGGCCTCGAGCTGGTCGAGAGTCCTCGAGAAAGCCGCCGACAAAACCGTCCGATTGACCTCGAGAAGGGCCTCGGCCCCCTCCTGCTGGTTCTCATCGATGAGCCTCTCGGCCAAGGACCGGACGGCCTCGTACTTGCGGGAGCTCACGGGGACGTTGTTGACGATGGAGAGGAGCTGCGACAGCGCGCGGACGATGCCGGAGTCGCACGCGCCGGAGGGGGGAGGCGCGCGGGGGTCGTCGGCCGACTTCGGGGGCTTGAGGGCGTGGCCGTCGCGGTAGTAGGCGGCGGCGGCGGGGCTCGCGGAGGGGAAAAGGGAAGGGAGGAGGCGGAGGAAGAAGAGGAAGGAGGAGAGGACGAGGTAGCGGAGGAGCTCGAGGAGGCGGTACTTCTCGGCCAGGTTGAGGAAGGACTTGTCGGCGAAGATGAAGGCGGAGGTGACGAGGTTGCGGAGGAGGAGCGGGGCGATGGCGGTGAGGGAGTTGGGTGCATCCATGGAGGTCGCGTCGCGGTGGTCGATTGGCGGGCGCCGGTGCATGGAGGGAGGGATCACTTGAAGGGCAGGGTCTTGCGACGGTGATTGATCATGGAGAAATTTTTAATGGTGAAACGGTGGGGGGAGTTTTGACGTGCGAGGTGAGGAGTGATGTCGTTCGCGTGCGCGGCGCGCTTTTGTCTTGTTTCGCTCGCGAGATGAAGACGACTATAAGGTCCGAGGCGGGGGTAGAATAGAAATATTTCGTGTCGTACGGTTGTTTGGAGACCGTTCGTTGGGAGGATAAAGGTTTTTGAATGAGATAACATTCCAATTTCATTTCCTTTTCCCTACGTTTTTTGTAATTTTGTTATTTCCTCTTTCCAAATTTTGACTATTGCGATTGCAGCAACAATTTTCATACCGAATCTATCACGAAAGGAAAGTAAGGGTAGGATGGGTACAGGATGAACATTTTCTTATCTGTTTTGGAGCTCCATTACCTTTCGTTTCCCTTCAAGATTTTCGCAACTGGAACCAAAATTTACATAGAGAAAAAGACATCACTAAGAACACGGTAGCCACCTTTCATTCACACACCAAATGACGTGAGAGGGAAGAAACCTATTCTGTCGACTGCGGGTACAACCGCCAATTTGACACATTAGTAAAAAGGCTATAACCTTGATTGAGACATGAGGAAAAAGCGAGATCACGAGTTATAGCCCTACCTTTCATGAACTTAAAGAACCAGAAAATCGGTGCTATAGATACAAGCCACAACTCACGTCATGTATGCAGTCGAGGACTGGAAGCGACTCCAGTGATTCTGTCTTTCAATCAAAATTTGCTTAATCTGATTATGACAGCACATTTTTTAATCAACAGTCTAAAAAATTCATGTCTTGGACCAGTGGCAAAATCTTTCCTCAACATAAAGCATCATCCTCTTTTTTATTCCGTTCCTTGAGCTTGAAAGGACGAGAACAGTAAACATCATCATTCACAATCACCCAAAAACCGCCACATCTTCATGGGTAGCCTTAATTTCACATTAATATCAACTCAGTAATTTCCTGAGTCGTTTTTCGGCAAGACTAGCATCCTTGTTCTGCGGTTCCAGAACAAGAGCATGCTTGAAATCTGTGGATCACAATAGCAAACTGTTAGTTTGGGAAAGGAAACAGCAAAAGTGACTCCTTCACGGTGCATAGGTCCATTGAATCAATCATTGTCACAAGTTACATATTAGGATAAGGTCTAGGCTGCACACCTTGTAAAGCCTCTTTATAGCGGATAAGCGACTCCCTAGCCGTTCCACGCCTTAGATACGCCTTAACATTCTGCAAGCAAAAAACCAGGACAATCTAAATCCCATCTCCAAGCCCCAACAAAAGGAATCAGCATTCAGTAAAAAATGATCCTACCTACTTGAGCTCAAACATTCATGATGCCAACTTATGCAACCACATGGAACCAAAGAAAAACCATGTGGCATGACAAGTAGCTTTATATTTTAGATATCAGAAATTCATAAATTACTATCATATGATCTACTAGTATAGATATTGATAGTGCATCGGCCACTTAAAGTTTTCCAAAGCCAACTCTACTATGTATTTTGTGAAATTAATATCTATCAACCGTGGACTTGAGAAATTAAGGTAAATGGGGAAAGGGCTATCCAGAGTGCTTATAAGCCACGTAATCTCTTTGATTCATTAATTTAATTCCCAGCATGGTACTTAAGAAATCAAGTGATGCAAGAAGAAAAAAAGGACTTCCTATGCATTCTATATCTTCTACCTTTTTATCCAGTGAGATTGCCTCGGTGCAGTCCTCTTCAGCTTGTTGAAAACTGCAGACAGTCAACGGTGGTTAGCAGGAAGACATATAGATAAAGTGCCAGTCAATATAGATAGCTGAGATATAACCAAAATAATCAGATACCATCCTAATTGCAAATATGCAGCAGCACGGTTGCAATAGTAAGTGGCATTTGTCCCATTCAATTTGATAGCTTCACTATAGTAAGTTACAGCTTTATTCCACTGGCGTCCCTTATATGCAGCATTACCCTGCAAAAATATCGCACAAATAAACCACATGAGCAAAGTGTCAGATAACATTCACTTTGTTCACTTTAAATATATCCACTTTAAACATGTTGAATCAATGGTAAAGACAGAACAATGCAGACAACCCTAGAAAATGAATTAGCCACTCCATCTAAAAATAAAAATAAAAAAAGCAAAGAAATGTGTATGTGTGCGCGTGTGTGTTTCTTTAGTTGCAGACAAATCTCCAGAAAAGCATCCTCATAATGTCCAAAAGTTTGGGAAGATCACTCAAAATATCAAGGGCAAGCACTATTTTGATACCAACACTAGGCACCGAGGTAAGTGCTGCTGCAATCAAATAAATTGTATTGAAAAAACTCAACTTGCTGTCAACCAAAAATAACAAAACAAAATAGGAATAACCAAGTTATTCCTCAAAGCTACATATGATAGATTAAACAAACCTTCTCTTTTAACAGTTCAGAAATATCCAGGTTACCATTTGTATCTGCAAATGGTAATGAACTTGAAGCAACCGTAACTTGCTCTTGAAGAGATGAATACATATCTAAAACTGAATCGAGTAGAAATTTATCGCCTCCATGATATGAAATAAATGAGACAGAGATGGGACAGCCCTCATGCTTCCCCAGTGGAATGCTAACCTAGAAACCAGGAAGAGTATGAGTTGGACTCACCTAAGTAAGTTGAAAGAGGAAATCTATGTGGCATAGTAAAATCTAGGCTGCTTACCTGACAGCATCCAGACATGCTCGAGATACTTATCAACGCAAGTGCTCTGTCAAAAAATTCAGCAGACGAGCACTTCTTTAAGTTTGTTGGCAAGGGAGGATCTGCTACTGTGGGAATTATCAATATACCATCATCCTGGAATGCAAAAAACACAATAGATATCAGATAAGTGTTACTGAATTATGGAAGGAGCTAGATGATGGCATGTCAAACAAGTGTCATGGCAGAGCAAGCATAGAACAAGTAACAAGAATATTGTTTCACTTGTAAGTCAACCAATTTTGCATTTTTTTTTTCCTAAACCGAAGTCTCATCTCATCTACTGCAAAATCCCAACAGTTCTGATGAACAAGAACAAGAAGATATAAAATCAATTAGAAAATTGTCAAAACAGTCCTTTCCCATCATATACTTCTAGTTATCCTGGCGTACAATGTGAAACAAAGAGAAAGATAAATTAAAAAGTTGGTCAAAGAATAATTTAATAGAATGCAAATACGGCAACATCCATGGAGCTTAAAAAAAGAAATAATATAAATCCGATTACCGACCACCACAACAACCATAAAGAAAGTGCTAAGCAAGAAAATTATAGAGCCCAGTATGCAGTACGAGAAATGCATAAATAAGATGGTGCCAAAGAACAGTATGAACTACCTTTAAGAGACTTTGAAGGGCTGCTCGCATCTCACTTCTGACTTTGTATAAAGTTTTAATGTTTTCAAGTGAAGTATTTACTGCCGTATGAACACAATTAGCCACCCGAGGTCCTAGCCTGGGTTTGACTGATTTGACCCACTCTTCATGGTTTGTTTTGAATTCACATCTGGGAAGCAATTGCACAGAAAACTAAAGATGGTCAGAATATGACACCACCTCAACCAAAATGAAACATACCGACAAGTATTCAACTATGCAATTGAGAAAGGGAACTAGTTAAATGCGCAACTGAGATATAATAATTGCTCTGGGATCAGTACAAAACAAATTTAGTGCAGGCAGGTAGGCTTACTGCCCCCATAAAGCCAAGACATCCAGAACTATGATTAGACCCCTGGTTCTGATTCCGTTTGCATTTTGGCCTTCTAGGAGCAATATAAATTGGCCTGCTAGGAATACAATATTAATATTAATTCAAAGTTATGATAGAGAAACACCTTTGCAACGAAAGCATGGCAGAAGAAAGTGCTTTCAGAGTAGATATTCCATTCTGAAGATTAGTTGATTGTTCACAGAAATCTTTAAGCCTGGGGACATTTGAAGCAATATGCTGACCAAAATTTATATGCTTGGGAGGCTGATCTGCATAGTCCCAAAGAAAAATTCCATTGAGAGAAGATATTGCAACATACATAGCATGAGCAAATATTGGACCATCAATTACAATATAAATATAACCAAGTATAGGGATGAGTCCACAAAAGGAAACCTACACCCAGACAACTTTTCAGCTGCTTTACTAACAACATACAGGGACTTGTGCTTTGGGACCTTAGAAAGCTCAAACAGATCATCAGCAAAAACAAGTCTCCTTGGCCTTCTAGGTTCTACTGTATTCAATTGCAGTAGAATATGTCCAACACGATGCAAAATTGATGGATCACGGGCAAACCATCCTGCAGAAGTTTTATAAAGTTATCAAAGTGTAGAGGACAAAAGAAATGCTTGAATACAAGAGAAGACAATGCAGTGAGTAAGAGAATCCTCAAAAAGCTTCAAAAAATGAAAAGTTCATCCAAACATCAATATCAATTTGTGCAAACAGTGGCAGACCTGATGCTACTTCTCCCTCAACAATCCAATAACACTAACCCCCCTCTTTTCTGCCCCACAATACACAGAAAAAAAACACCAAAAGAAACATGAGAAAGGGAGAAAGGAACTTATGGATTGTCGAGAAACATCACCAAGTAGCACGTATAAGTTGAGAAATGAAATTCAAAAGAAAGTTCCTAGGAATCTCCTACAATAGTGATGTCAGACTTGTCGACTTATTCCATATTCATACCAACAGTATCTAAGCTTTGTGAGTTTGGCAAAACCCCAATTGTAGATATGGCACCATGTGATGGTCTATATCCAATGATGCCACAGAATGATGCTGGAATTCTCACACATCCAACGGTATCGGTCCCTACAAAATCATCAAAAAGCATTAGGAGCATGTGCAAATAAGGATCTAATGAAACCATACAATGGAAAGATAGAAGTGGCAATATTGTGCATCTAGCTAAATAAGATAGCAAGGAGATTCAGCTTGGTTGAGAAACATTAACTTCAATTCTGCTGCCAATAATGTTGTTGAGCCAACTAAAAAGAATGAAAGAATGAAATGTTCCTACACCTTAAGGTAGGAGAATACCTACACAAGGCTTATATTTCACCTATCTAGATTATCACTTTAGGACTACCTTCCAGAGGCCAAAAGTTTTTCATAGTCAGAGCAATAATTATCCTTTCACTGAAAACTTCCACGTAAGCAAGACAGATGTATGCTTATTCTTTTGATAAGAGCACAGACAACAAAAGGAATTTACATATAAAAAGAGACCCCATGAACTACCCTAAATGTTATGAAAAAAAAAGAAAGAAACACTACCCCTAAATATTGGGGACGCAAAAACAAAACAAATTCACTAAAATCATCCTATCTTTTCATGTGAAATGAAGAGATTTCAGTCTTGAAGCTGCAGCCAAAGAGTTACTGAAACTTTTGGCCCATGTTTCTACATATGGCAATCTGTTAGTGAATCTAAAACAATGGAACTATTAGTAGTTCCCTACATAAAAGAATTCATTGCATGAGAAATCAGGGAAATTTTCTCTCTCGGAATCTCATCTATAAGTTCAGGGGACCAAAAAATCAAGAGAAGGCAAAACATACACTTCAAATAAAAGCAATAATATCATGCTGTTAAAGGGCCAATCAAGTGTAACTGACAACTTCCATGAGAAAATTGCAAACAGCAGCAAAGCAATTGAAGAACTTTTAGCCACATCAAAATCCCATACCAAGAGCAAAGTCGACAAGTTCAGCTGCAACAGCGACGGCTGAACCACCAGAAGATCCTCCCGGAATATGAGAAGGCATTTGGGGATTGACAGGAGTTCCATGGTGGATGTTCTCTCCAGTCATTCTGAAACATCGCCACAAGGCATATTATAGGCCCAAAGCTATACAAATCCAGCAAGTTCTAACCTAATATGTACATACACAATGCATACATAATAGATAATTTTATTGTACACAAAAGAGGCATACCCAAAAGCCAATTCATCCATAACAGTCTTTCCAACACACTTGGCCCCATTTTTGAGAAGCGCAGTGATGACGACTGCCGTCTTCCCAGCAGCCTCATGTGTTCTCTCCCAATCAGGATTCCCAAACCCTGTCACATATCCCTTCACCTCAAATCTGGCAAAAAGATATCACTTCCTCAAATCACAATGCATGGGGGGACCAAAGCAGTGACATGACATCACCAACTAACATGATAGTTGCCAACCACCAAAACTTCATAAACTGTTTATCCTTCATTAAAGAGAACAAGAAAGCGGTACACCTCATTTCAGATTTTTCATTAACAACAACAACAACATTCAAGTGTCTCCTCAGGTCGCTACATGGATTCCACAGAATCATATGGTATCCTTAACAATTCCTCCAATATTACAGACTACATAAAGTAGATTATAGAACTCCCGTCCTGATAGCGTGTAGAATCACGCAATGCCCCTGCTGACACATTTAAAAGCCCCGACAAATTGAAGGAAGCGGGGTTATCTACACTCCCACGCATCATTTTCCTCTCTGCACTTTCGCTCATTACAAAAATCCAGGCGACTACTTAACACAGCCAGAAGAAAAGGCCAAGTCAACAACAGAAAATGGAAGGAAGCACGCACATGTCCTTAATGGCGAAGGTGAGACCGGCAAGCGGCTGTTTAAGAGCGGGCGGAGGCGGCTGAGGGAACGGGAGAAGCTCGAATCTCTCCACGAAAGCGCCGAAATCTTCCTTCACGGCCTCCGATCCTATCCTTCTCCTCCGCCGGTGAGCCTCCGCAAGAATCACGACGCCGGCGACCGTGACGCCGATCACGATCCACGCCTTGGGACTCGACACATGAGCTCTCAGCACTTGCAATGGCCTCGACATGCTCGAAGCATTGAATCGAGCAACTTGACTGCAGCTTCCGGATTTCGTGCGTGAGAGGCGAAAGAGAGAGATGGAGAGAATTTAGGGGTTTTAGGAGGGTTTTAGGACCAAAGGGAATGATTTTGATCGAATGCAAATGATTGCCATCAGACTCGTGCTATGTTTGGGGCCCACGGCACCAAGAACAATCGAATCTTCTCTGGGGCTCTCAAGTCCGGTCCGGTCTGATCAAATTTTTCGGAAACAGAACTTCGGAAAATGCGTGAATAGAGAGTTTTGTCAGAACGTGTATATTCGTCAATACTTGGCCTTTGAAGATTTTCAATCAGATACGCATCTCTAGCCTTAAATGCAAAAGTTCAAGCTGTATTCATATTTAGTTTCTGTAACCGTAAATGCATAAGTCCAAGCAGTCTTCATATTTAGCTTCTATTTGTTTCGCGATTATATGAACGACTCAAAAATCACCTTTTAAAAAAATATTTGCTATATTCCACGAATCAAATAAATTCTTTGAGTTATTAATTTTTTATTTTTTCTAAGGAGTGCCTTAGATTGTTAATATCTCAATCCTTGCATAAGCCACCATTATTTTTGTTTGAGCAATGCTGAGTGACCTTAAGCAAAGCCCAGTTCATCGAACCGTCCCCTAATCCAAAGAGGTAAAGAAAGCTCGTGCAGCAAACTTTAAATTTCAAATCCAACCATTAAACTAGACAACAAATCATAAACCATCCAACATTCACCCGGGCATATCTTACGACAATTACAAACCGAATTTGCTGTTACAAATGTCTGAGCAGATGAACACTTCCATAACCGGTTTCACCAACATTTCATCTCTTTTACAATCCAAGTCAAACAAGAAAAACATAAAACGGAAGTCCATTGCACTGCGGCATCAGGAGTAGCTCCCTCGTGAATGTGAACTTTACAAGATCTCCAGCCAATCCATGTTGAGACAACTTCGAAGAGGTGCCAATCTTTCAGCGGAATGTGATTTCCTAGGACCTAATTATTGAATGATGAAAACTTAAATAGAAATTACAGTTTTTATAAGTTAACATGTACTTGGAAACCTATCTGACAAATGCTATCTGATCATTACAAATTACTAACGAAACTCGAGAGTAAAAACAAAGAATGTGCACTATAGAACACCTGTATAACCTCTACACTGCAGCAATGACACCACCCATCTATATACAAGTTAATGGGAGTTGAGTTACAAAGGATCAGTCAAATGTCATAGACATCAATGTGTCATCATCCAACAGAGAGTCGATATCAAGAAGGTCCTCTTCCCCATCAGCTACTTCCGTTGAATTGCTCAAAACCATGTCATGTGCCTGCAAACCATACGACACATATGAACCCCAGAAACGAGAGAATGGCAGAGGAAAGTAAGATCTCGATTCTGTTCATCGACAAATTCGATCATATGTAGCTGACACAGTTATCATTCAGCATATGTAGCTGACAAGGGGCGGCAAGAGCCACATCAATGCGAAAACATTCACAAACCATCAATCCACTGTATGCAGCATGACCAGGATGTTGTTCTAAAGGTTCCTACTGAATGTCATCTGCTGAGAAGACTGATGTATGAAGGCTAGAAAAGCAAAAGAAAAAAAAAATTGATTTAAGGAGACTGACTTCCAATTGTTGGAAATAAATCCTTCACTGAACTAATTTTTCTCCTTTTCCTTTTCTGAGATACGTACTGATAAAACTTTTTCACCACCAATCAACTAATGGTTTTGCCAATATCTTTCTTGGGATATTTTACTTATCTTCAAAGATTAGTCCGACGGGATATTATTGATCACTTATCCTAGAAAGTTAAATACGAACAAAAAGCCCGACTCAGAAACTTCAATTATCCTAAACATTTGCACCTTATTCTCTCGCATCCCTTCAACCACATTCAGTAGCCTGCGATACTGCGACCGGGCTTCAGGATATTGAACCATAGACTTCACCCTTGTGAGAGCTTTCTGCAACCTCTCTTCGGTCTGCTTCCTTCCGTCCTTGAGAAAATCATAATCATCCTCCTTTTGGGGAAGGGCTTGCTGACTGGTGTGCTTATTCAGCGCATCCGAGCGGTATCCCCGTAAACCACTGCCTTTACGCCGCCAGCGCAGTATAATTTTCTCAAGAATCCCCACTGACCAGATGATAGTCTTGTATTGCTTCCTTACTTGGTGTCCTCTCACATGAGCCTTCATGAAGTAAGTCAGCAGTGTAAGCCACGGCACAGGTAAAGATTTATATCATCTAAAGTTGACATACAAATTGACTGGGGAAAGGAAAGAAAGGAAAATCAAAGAGTAGAGGAAGGCTCCATCACATACGACAAAAATGTGGTGTGATAGTACATACAAATAAGATTCATCTTTAAGTAACATAGGATCTCTGTGACACAGATGAAGCTTCTTCCAGGAGTGAAAATGATACTCCTTGTAACAAAGCTTAAAGAACTATCTCCTAATTCCCACATCCTCTATAGGTGTTCTCTTTCTCAACAGCAGCATTGATCCTCTTATGCATGCATCACTATCATACACTTCCGTAAGACTATCAGAAAACAAAAAACAAGAGACGGTAGAACTCTGATTCTGTAGAAATAAAAGTACAAACCTGAATTTTGACAATTCTTTGTCGAATAGTAAGAAACTCTTTTCTCTTTTTCCAACCCCGGAACTTCTTCTGTATTTGTATTGCAGCACCGTTAGCAAGCCCATCACTCAGCCAAGACCCTCGGTTCTTAGTAGCAGCAAGAGCAATAGCACGCTCATCTGAGAATTCAGATGCATAATCACCAGTTTCCAACTTTTTCCGCTGAAAAGATTGTATTCGGAACATTAGATGTATCCTATGAGCGGCTTGGGTGGCATTGCAGACAGCATTAAGTGAATCCTTCAGTGAGAGTGCCTCTGGCACGTCACCATCACCAAGAGGAGTTGGAGAACGCTCCGAAATCGTTTGCACAGCTTTCTTTTCAGTAACTTCCAAGGGAGAATCCTCATTCGGATCATTCACTGTAAGCGGTTCAAGATAGCTGGTTAACATACACTCTGCAATAAAACCAGAGATTCCTTTGTGCCCATTGACAGAAGCCAGGTCTGCAGGTGTTCTGCCTAGTGGCTGTTCTGGAGATGGGTCTGACAGAACACCAGGAGTAGCATCAAGCGAAAGAAGGACAGCAACTGTCTGCTCTCTGCAAGGACAAGATAGAGGAGTTAAAACAACCCAAAACTCCATGTGATCCATCATATGACAGAGCACTATAGGAAGTGGAGAAAAATGAAATAAGAACATGCATTTGAGGTAGGGTCACGGGGATTTCACATCAGCTTAAATGATAAAAACAATGGAGATCACCATTAGTAAGCCTCTCAGTATGTCAACTAGGCAGAAAGTACTGATTGAGGTCAGCAAACAATAGTTTATATCATACAACAGGTTGCAAACCATAAAGTAAGAGATTTCCCCATGAGACATCTCATGGCAACAAAGATAAATGAATCGTAAACAAAAATATAATTAAAATAAGAAATAATATTCAGAATGGGTTAAAAGGCCCTTGCCTGCCACAAAATGCAGCCCAATGAAGTGCAGTCCAACCATTAACGTCCCGGAAATTGATACTAACTCCTGCACTTAAAATTGGTCTTATGGCCCAATTGTAACCAAGTGCAGCTGCCAAATGTATCACACCTTGCCCTTGATCATCTAATATGCATGGTCCCTTACCATCTTCAATTACTTTGTGAAGAAGCCATGAGTACAGCTTCTCTTTCAAGAGCTTCTGATGGAGCTCCTCCTTTGCTTCATGCTGATACAAATTGACCCGATAACTCTCCTCTTCATCCTTCAATGCTATGATTTTATCAATTAATTTCTGTTTCTCAAGGAGGCCTTCAATGGAATTATCAGGATGACCAGCAGCATTAGAAGACAGCAACCTCTCAAGTTGCATATGCAGATGCAGTTCATCCAGATCATATATCTCACCGATATCCACACCTTTTGTTGATCCAGCTTGGAAGTCAAATTCACGTACCTCACTACAAGCTAACCTGTTAGAACAAGTGATGTAAAAAGGGACTCGGCCAATAACGTGAGCTGGGCTTCGACAAGAAAGAATCCCATCAGCTAAAACCATTGTTGGAACCTCCACTTCCCCAAACATGCAAGACCAGTTATATTTTGCAACCTCTTGTTGATTCTTCAAGAATTTCCCCATGATCAGAACCTTTTTGGCAGTAAACAAGATGAATATCCATTAAAGACAATGCAATATAGACTAGAAGCTCCAAAAACATTTATTCAAAATGTGCATCAGAGACAACAGTTCTCAAAATATCCTAAATTGACTAGTCATTAGTAATAACAGAAGCATATTCTCCAAAATATCCTAGCAAACGGGTCATGCAAAAAAAAAAAAATGGATTACCATCAGCACAGAACAGAACACATCACCACATTCTTAAACCAATTTTATGTAAAGCAGAAAGATTTTTCACCATAATTTGTTACGCCGCTTTATGAGCATCGCTTAGTTCAATGTAATTTAAGCTTGGTAACCATCCTTACTACTAGTAAGTTATGGTGAGTTATAGAAGTAAAAGATGGAGAAAACATGAGCTTGTTTTGTACCAATAAGCATTATTCTCTCAAAATGAAATTCATTGACCAGTAACTACAAAATTTCAATTTTAACAACCGACATATCCTGATTTCTTACCTTGATTCCAGAATCTCCATAAGCCCACTTAGGAGAGAAATCAAGAATGCTGAAAAGCTGGTCCTGGGAGATAGAGGGACCCAAAGCAGATTCTTCCACATTTCCACATTCAACAGTGCTCCATGGTAAGCCAGATGTGGATTGCACTTGTAGATCCATCACGTCTCCAAGTTCTTTAGAAATCCACCTCGAAAAACTGTCAACTTTCTTCAAGCCATCCTCTCCATCAGATAATAGTCTCTTTGCAGCAATAGCATAATTAACCTCCCCTCCCACAGGCACATTTCTGTCCTCATTTGGTTCCAGCTGTTCATATTGTTGAGTAAGACCACCTGAAGCATCCTGTGATTCAGAATTCTGTTTGATTTGCTCAAGGAACCTAATGTCTGGTTCATATGCCAAATCCAAATCCAAAGGCTGGCCCATGGTCCATGGGCTATCTTCCCCAGAAACCTGCATATTAAACTTAAGTCAATACGTGCTTACAACGAAGTAGCTTCTGCAATCCACCAGAAAATGAGAAAAACAGAAACATGCTCTACATAACATTAAAACCTCAGATATTTTGGTGACAACCCTTAAAAGATTATTATCAGAGCTTTGATTATTGATCTTGTCCCATGTCATGCTGAATGATGTCAAATTTTACAAGACCCTTTTAAGGAATTTAAACTAGAGGAAGTCCTTTTACTACAACAAACAGATGGCTAGACATTTCGGGCAATCACCTTTGGTATAATTGAAACATTGTTGCGATACTAAAATTATTGAAAGGACAAGGTGAAACTTGCAAGAAAGTGGTGATTGTTGATTCACAGAATCATCAAAGCCAATCACCAAATCCTGATTAGTTGCAACAAACTGATGATGGATAAGCACATTGGACCCATATAAGTTTTGGTCCCAGATATCTGCACAACAAAAAATATAAAAGCAAGAAACGCCACACTCTACGGGTTTCCATCATTGCAGCTAAATCAAACAAGTAGAGGAAATCCAACATATTGACCACAAATTTTTTCCTTCAAAGAATAATGGCAGATTGCATAGCAAAAATGGTATTCTGACAGAAAGCTACTCTCACCACCATATAACTTAATAGGTGAACTTCCACACAAATTCCCAAAAGTACGATAATGTTGTAAGGAATGCAACATGTCATTTTAGCTTCCAGCGCCATCAGACCAAATTACCTCAATAACAAAAACCTCTTCACAAGGCGCATTGCATGAAGATAACATATTCTGGAAATTAGCTTATAAGAACACAGCCACATTGCATGTCTAAATGCCAGCATGTTATGTAAAAAAGTGCAAAGCAAACCTAGAGTACCTGCCAATGGGATTGTGTAGACACAGGAACGCTAAGTTGCTGTTTTGAAACATTCTCCCCTCCTAAAAGCCCGCTTAGCACAATATTTTCTTGTTCGATGACAACTCCAGAAGGAATTGTTTGGCTTGAAGATGATGGTGCCTGAGAAGGTACCATGGCAGATCCAGACATAGATTGCTTTAAGATCTCCTCCCAAGATGCCAAACCAAGAGATTTTTGAGATTGAATGCCGCTACCAGTATCAGTGGAACCATCAACACGGATGGTTGAGGTAATATTCACATCAGGTCTCAAGGACCCACCTTTGTGATTCTCTGGTAAACATTAAGTGAGCATGCTGTCAGGTTTAAAACTTCGAATGCAACAATGGCAAACAAACTTAGATGAAGCACAAGCATGTTGGTGTTTCCTCCTCAGATGAGGATGCATATTAAATACAAACATGCACATTTGTGAAAAAAGCAAGAACCTGGATAGGAACTTGGGAAATAGGTACTCGAGGAAATGGCATTGTTGTTCATTGGGGAGCCTTTCTCCTTTTGTAGTGACGAAGGAAAGGTATGTAAACCAGAACTATTTCGGTGAATCTCTTCTGCACCAAATACCATATGCAATGTAAGCAAGATTGGCAGGCAAGACAGAATATCCACATCACTTTTTATCCCTAGCCATAACACAGTACCTGAATCAGCATCTTCACATAGTGATGTCAAAGTGCTAGTTGGGCTGGTCGAATCAGTATTTCCTGAGAGAGCTGAGCTATGATTCACAGAGTAGCTATATGAGGGAGGGCTGTCTTTTTGGAAACTTGTAGCACCTTCTTCATTTTCCCTCACACCACTCACATTTGTTCTATTTCCCTGAAAGAAACAAATACTGATAATGAAAATTAAAGTTCCATGTTAAATCTACTAATAAACATGTAGCGCAAGTCACAAGACCTAATCAAAGCAACAGAAGATGACACAGAAGGCACTCAAGAGTGTCAAGACAAATTAAATAGTCTTAGCACAGATAAAACCTGCAAAACATCCCTTGCCAAAAAGCATAAGAGAATAGTTGAAGAACAATGAGGCATCCTTGCTATAGATACCAATGGGCTAGAACCAGATAATGGAGAAGAAAATGGCATAAAAAACACAAATATTGTAATAACAAAGGGAGGCCACAGATGAAGAAAGAGTTTAGAATCCATCCATCTTTACTTCCAAAACAACAACTGGACAGACTATATAAAGGAAGTAATAAACTCAAAGAAAACGGCAGGTTCATCACAACTCCTTTAACAAGGATTTTCCAGAAAATATGAGAGAGAGAATTTCTCCTCTGCGGCACACAAGAAACCAACAAAAAGAACAGAAGAGATGCCAATCTTTATATGACACTGTTTTGGTTCAAGGAGTGCCAGCAAAATTCCTTATTGTGGTTCCTAGAAATAAAATAATAAGAGTGGAGGAAAACCTACATAACAAGCTCAATCTCTCACATAGTCAACCTTATGCTAATTGATGTGCAGGCTAAACCACTCGACCTCAAAAAAAGAAATAATGAAAAAGGAACAAAGGGATAGCTAACAAGTGACAAGACGTACGAAGAGTGAGAAAAGCAATAAACAAGAAGAAGAAAAGAAATGAAGTACCTTAACTTCCAAGTAGTGGACGAAAACAATGTGCATCAAATCCCTGCAATTTCCAAAAGTTCATCAGATCACAACTGCTTCAAGATTGAAACTTTTACAGAAAACACTTAAAACCTTGACTAGATAAATGGAATTCGGTAGAAAAATTACTTTTAACAATCTCGTATTGATACTCGTCTTGGAAAGCTATGAGCAGATAACAATTTTAAAAAAAGGCAAACTCTGGAGAAGCGAGGACCCTTGGGACACCAAAAACCTCATGTTACTAAAACAAATAACTTTACTGCTGCCAGATGGTAATGCTTTTAAAGGATGGGGGGCTCTTTTCCATTGTTCTACCAGTTCTAATCATTATTGGAGATGATAAAACTTCAGAGATGATCATCAAATCAGAGAATACACAGCATCTTCACTCTGGTTAAGGGGGTGGCCTCGTTGCTGACCAGATTGGTGCAAACAGTGCTCAGAAAGATTATTTCATTAGCTCACTGAGAAATGCATCCCAAACACTCCTAGGAGAATGAAAAGCATACTAGAGCAAACTAAACCCCCCAACAGCATGGCAAGCAAAACCCATAAGAACAGGACCCATCACTGCTTCCATCACTTATTTGCTTAATTTCGATATAATTGTGCGACCAGTCTACAAATTAAAACTCCCTATCCTCATGAAGCAACAAACATTAAATTTTCATCAACTTTGAAGAGGCATTAGCAAACATGGTACATGTCATTATATCCTTCACCCAACACCCTCCTACAATATCCATAGTTCAGCCGCATGTCAAACAGTTGGATCTCACTCTTCTCATGTCAATATTCATCAAATAACAACTTAAACGATTGTAAGTTCCATACTTGTAAGCTCAAAATAAAGTATGAGAAAGCCTGTACTTACTGCTCAAGCATCCAATAGCTGCGTCTTTGAAAATTCTCATTTTCTTCACCATGCGCATAGTAACAGTGCAGTACATCTACGCTTCCAACCTAAAATTACTCAAAAAGATACGTCCATCAGACAATGATTAATTTGAAAGATTGGCACAGACCAAAACTAGTTTATGTATTGCCAAACACTGCAACTTAATTATAGATCTCTGTGCAAATCAAAATCTCTGATGCTATGTGTAAATATTCTCTAATGCCAAAAGAAAGTCAGGCGAGTTAGTACAAAAACAAGGAGCTGACGAGGCAAACTCACAGGAACAAAACAAAAAAGAAGGGAAATACTCTGGCAGGCTTACCTTCAGCTTCTCATGTGCTTCCTTCACTGTCTTTCCATCCCTTTTCTTCCTCCAGTTATGCCCATCCTTCCTAAAGTATCTCAGCACCTTCCGGTCAAAGAGAAAAAGTGAACCACCTGGAAGGCCAAAATGTAAGTCCCACCCTCATTCTAGAAGCTTAACCAATTAAATTAAGAGCATATTGACAGCACAGAACACTGACAGCAACTGCCACGTGCATAAGGTTTACTCATGTGCAGAGAGCTTCCAGCGCCCTTCTTTCTGTTTTTCAATCAACTAACCATACTTTCTTCCAGCTGGATGCTTAACATAAGGAATTAGGAATGACGTTTGGCAAGAAGCTTTTACCATTAAACCGACAACAAAGATAAGAGATTCAAGCATGATCTATACTCAGCTAGATACAGTTCCCATTTCTATTTCTGAAAATATCATCTATGATAGTGAACATAGCCCCCTTTAGCTCTTTTTAGGATGATCTAAGTCATTTAGTACAGAACAGCAAGCATATTGTAAATGCAATCTGTGGCTTTCAGCAACCATGCTGAATTTAAAAATTTTCTATACGTGTTTCATCTTTTCAAGTAAGATAGGTTTAGGCTACCAATATAAGCCTTTATTGGTTCTACTACAAGAAACTCATGTAGTTCAACAGACTATCAAAACCACCAAAAGTATTGTGCTTATAATTGTGTGTGAACCATGACAGGAGGAATCCAGTAGTGATTTGCAGTCCATAAGATAAGTGCTGGATAAAAAATAGTATACCAAATATAAACTACTAATTAGATTAAAAAGGTGGCCCTTCCATGCTCAAGATGTCAAAGTGTGATAATCTCAAGTTGATTTGCGAATTTAAGAAGTCCCCCTACAACTAATACATTATAGTACACATACAGTCCATTCAAGGAAAAGGGATCCCAAGTCATTATGGCTCCAAGGATTTGCCAATGATGTATAATCACTATTCCATCCACTCAAGTTGTAAGGGGAAAGGTAAACTTCAAGCCTCTATGCATAAGAAATATCAAAAACATTCCTGCAACATATAGAATAAGTACTTGGGGGTCGGGTTGGAGGCTCAGAAGCAATCTGAAATTTCTGATGATTGCGAAGAATTTCACATATTTCAGCAGGTCGCAACCATCGATGTTGAGCTTCCACTTGTAGTTGTTCAATATCTGCATAGAAAATATTAGACAGCCAGATCAGCCCCTGATGTCTTACACTGAGAATGGAAGGTCATGGCCTACTGAAGTGCACTACCCTCCATGCAGTTCATCATCTTCATAACATATTGGTGCTAAGAAACTGCTGATCTATCATCTCATAAATAAAGAGCAAACACACAAAAATCTCTCCCCTCCCTTCCCCCTCTCTATCCCTCACGCACGCACATAATTCAATTCAGTCATCTCTACTGACATCAAAGCTCACAGAAAAGTTCTCCACACTCAAGAAGCTAATGACAATTCAGTCCTCTGAAGCACCAAATCCAAAATCAGCTGTCGGCTTCGAATGCAGATTGCATCAACCTCACTCCAAGTAACCTCACAGTCCGAGTAAACCCCACCCCCCCCCCCCCTTCTCCGACACACAATCCTAACAAAACAGCACGCACGCAAGAAACGCTCTAGGCGGAAACTACTGCTCCCGGCGGTCCTATGATCGAGACACGCGCGACTCGCATCACACAAATCCAGCTCATCACTGAGCTTCAGCGGTTCGACACGCCAAGCAGAAGGCGAATCAGAGGGGAGATCGGACTCTAGAGACCGAGTGATTGATCAAGAGCCCAAATCTAGAGAGAGAGAGAGAGAGAGAGAGAGAGAGAGAGTGACCTAGCTGAGGACTGAGGCCGTAAGATCCGCGCTGAGCCATGCCGGAGCTCAGGGGAGACGGCGGAACGCGGAATCGGGAAAGGAGGAGGAGGAGGAGGATGGAACAGTCGGAGCTTCCCCCGGCTGGCTGTCGCTGCGGTTCGGATTGAGTCGTGAGAGAATTGAATGTGAAAGGAGAAGGAGAAAGGAGGGAGGGAGGAAGGAGGAAGGAGGAAAGAGGGAGGAGGGGTCGTCGTGGTGGGCTGTGCGGGGTGGGGGGGCGAGGGGGTTTAATGTAATTGACGCTCGTGCTCTCTTCTTCTTGGAAAGTCGAAAAGTCGTTGTGAAAGGAGTGGAAAAACTTGCGTTCGCCAAGTGCTCGCTTGACATATGGTGACTCTCCTCGCCTCCTTTTTTTTTTCTTTTTTCTTTTTTAACTTTATTATGTCTGGAATGCCTGCTTGCCTGCCTACACCACATCCTCCACCGTACGGACTTCGCGTTTTCGCTATCTTTTAACTTTTTCTGGGGAAGCTAGTATCCGCGCTACCATTCGGGCTTTTCGGTGTTGTGGGCCTTCTGGCCCAACTCGCAGAGAAGTCGGCCCAAAATAAGAACCGCGTCGATCGGAGAAAAATAAAGATCTGTGCGATCGCAGTTTATAAAATTAATAATTTGATAACTTAAGATGGATATTCGATTGCTGAAGCGTTTAATTTGAGTTGTTGGCAATGATATCTTATTGTTGGTGTTTTCAAAATAAAATTAAAAAAATTAACTCGTTTCAAAATATTTGATTTAAGCCATAATTATTTAACACCATATTTGTTATAAAAATGCAAGATGGAGGAGCATGTCATCATTGTCCTATCAAGATATTAGCAATTCGAGACTTTCTATAAACAGGTTACATTGTAACTGGACAACACAAGAGAAAGCCTTTTGAAGATTTTCAGCATCAAAGTTAGTGTATTCGGCAAGCAAACCTAAGTATTTTATCATCTCGTTTTTGGAGCTATACTAGTTTACGGGTGAACCGTGATGAGGGGGATTATAAGTGACTCGCAGTTCATGACATTGACCGATAATTAGATCAGAAAGGTGACTTTTCCACGGTCAAGAGTTCATAGCGTGGAATGTTTAAGTTGCTTTGCGAATTAAAGAAGTTGCCCCCATACTATTCGAAGTACATGTCCATGCGTGTCCATTTTGAATTTGACCATTTCCAAAGTAATTTGTTAGTGGAATGGTCGAGTCTCCACGTGATATGGTGCACGATGCTTTGCTCCCTTATCCAAGTAAGAATAAAGTTTACTTGCAAAGGAGTCGATCCGAAATAAGCATTGCACTTATTAGGAAAAAAATAAGACATATCTAATAAGATTTTATAACTTAATAATATGATCACTTAGACATGTGATAGCTTAAGATAAATATATATGTTTTGATCTATCCATGATTGACATTTGAAATAAGAATCATAGTGCAGCTCTCAACACTTGATATCCATGACCACTAGATCTTACAACCATGGTTGTTCGAGCCATTTCATGGTCACAAGCCTAGATCTCAAACTAGAGTGACCATGACCGAGAGTTTTGAAGCCATATATGGCTAAGGAGGCTGCAAGTTTCAAGCTCAAACGCCATTTCGTGTTGGAGGAGCTCAAGTAGTCATGGCATGTAGCCATGAGCTCGAGCTCGAGTGGCCATGCACCCATCAATTAAAGCTCCGAGCGGGCATAGGGTTGCAATGGAAAGACTTGCCATCAATTAGTTTCACTCTCATCACCAACAAACTTATATGATCACTAATCTCGTGATGTGTGTTGCCCCAGGACCTGGTCACCTTCTTTTTATTTCAATAAATCATTTTTTTAGTTTTTATGTTGATTGATGTAGTGTAGATTTGACGATACATAATAACATTTAACAAATTATGTCATTATATGGGCATTACGAGTTTACGATGTTAATTTCAATAAGACGATGATATATGTCAAATTTAAGGGAATAACATATATGATTTGAAATTTCGATTATTTTGAAAAAAAAAAAGAGAGATAATGTTGAATTTCGTGCGAAAGTAAAAGTACCGTCGTGAATCTCCAAGTCGAGTCATCAAAGGTGATGTCAGGGATCTTCCTCGCGGTTTCGTTCGGGAATTACGCGTCTAAAGAGTCAACCGTCAGGACCGTTGACTCGGGGACAGCTGTCTATCACTACGGCACCACGATTATATCCACTGGGCCGCGCCGCACGCTGCAGATCCCCTCGCCGCCACCGCCCAACGCGCTCCAGCGAAATGGGCATTTTGATTGACTCTTCCACGCTCCACTTCGAGTAACGTCTCGATCGTTCGTTCTCCTACTTCGCCACCCACGGAATTCCGTAATCTCAGCCGTCAGAACTCCTACTTTTCGCCCACGCAACGATCAATCAACGGCTCACAGGAAAAAAACGTAGAAAAACGCCCGCCCCGTCTTCGCTTCTTTGCCTGCAACATTTCTGTTTTCAGGGGTTCCACAGTTCTCTGTCCGATCAAACACCGACACGACAAGCACCGAACTACTGTGGAGCAAGCGATCCGACTCAGCGATTCGGGATGAGTCAGGGCGTCTTGAGGTCCCTGGCGCGAAGCTTCGTCAATGGCGGCAACCGCGGCGGTGGCCGCTACCTTCTCGGGACGTTCGAGGCGGAATTCGGACGGCAGAATGGCGGCTCCTGCGGAGTGATCTACGCGAGGAGGATGCTGAGCTCCTCCGCGACGGAGCCCGCTCCGATCGATAAGGAGAAGAAGGGGAGTGCGATCGCCGAAGAGGAGGAGGAGAAGAAGAAGAAGAATGGTGGAGGTGCGGTGGTTCCTTCGAGCTACTGGGGGATTTCGAGGCCTAAGATCACCAAAGAAGACGGTACCGAGTGGCCTTGGAACTGCTTCATGGTACGATGACTTCATGCGTCTCGGTTCACTGATGTGCTGTTCTCTGGAGGTTTTGCATGTTCTCGGTGTGTCGGTGCATGATTTCTTTCGATCGACTCGTGGATGTTTATATGCGTTTGCTGCTGGTTTATGCTCCAAACAAGTGGAGTTAAGCATTGAATTTGTGAAAATCTAGTCATCTGCAGCTCAACTTTGCAATTTGTACTACTTTTTAAGCGAAGAAACTGGGTTCGATATATTCTCTTGGGATCACAGTCACATTTGTGGGAAAGGAAGAGATGGGCTGATTCTGAATGGTATTGGGGGGGATATCTGCAAAATGCATGCATACTCATAAAACCTAGCTAAACTAGGAGAAGATACATCCATAAACAAACCGATCCTCTCATGGCAGGGTTTAGATCTAATTTCAGCATTTAGTCTTGATATTACCAATGAATCACTCTCATGCCTCTTTCAATGATAGAAATACTCGGTTCATCTGTCATTAAATTACGTGTTATCTTCTGATGCAGCCTTGGGAAACTTACAGGGCAGACCTATCAATTGACTTGAAAAAGCACCACGTTCCAAAGACATTTGCAGATAAATTTGCTTATCATACAGTGAAGCTTCTGCGAGTTCCTACTGATATTTTCTTTCAGGTGATTTATCATCGCATTTACTTACGTGAGAAAGTTTATGCTGATTAAATTATGAGCTCCAAATACTCGTCTTATCAAATAATGATTGTTAGATAAATGTAAACCATTCAGACATCTGTTGAATCTATTCTTCCCTATTTTGTACCTCGTGATGGTTCCTTCTGTTCTGATAGTTGTTATACAATGATGTTTCTTGAGGCGCCAATTTCTTCAACCTTTCCATTTCTTAACCAAGACTTCAAAAATCAAACAGATTGCAGGAATAAAAGGATTCATGGTTCTTTCTCTCCTCTGTTTTCAATTTCTGTTTCCATTGGGCTTGATCTGTTACTCTTGGTGGCTATTATCCTTCTATAATTTCTTTGTGGTATCATGGGCTGTTACATACAGATTGTAACTTGCTCCCTGTTCCCTTGCAATGACCTCTAGGGCCTCTAACTCCAAGGGACAACCACTAAATTGTAGAAAATCGAGAAAAAATTCATTTTGTTCAATCATTTCTCTTTACCTTGACAACTATGTTTTGTTTCTTGGAATTAATGAATTTGCATTCCAGAGACGCTATGGTTGTCGTGCAATGATGCTTGAAACTGTGGCAGCTGTTCCGGGAATGGTGGGAGGAATGCTGCTGCACCTAAGGTCTCTCCGAAAGTTTGAACATAGTGGTGGTTGGATCAAAGCCCTGCTGGAAGAAGCAGAGAATGAAAGGATGCACCTGATGACCATGGTAGAGCTTGTGAAACCGAAATGGTACGAGAGGCTGCTGGTTCTTACCGTGCAAGGAGTATTCTTCAATGCTTACTTCGTCCTGTATTTGCTCTCCCCTAAATTAGCACATAGAGTTGTTGGCTATCTGGAAGAGGAGGCCATTCACTCGTATACAGAGTACTTGAAGGATCTCAACAGTGGTGCGATTGAAAATGTTCCTGCTCCGGCTATTGCCATTGACTACTGGAGGTTACCTAAGGATGCAAGTCTGAAGGACGTGATTACAGTTATCCGTGCCGATGAAGCTCACCATCGTGACGTCAACCATTTTGCTTCTGTGAGTGTTCTCTTACTCTCGAATTTGCATGCTATGTAATGCCAATTCTATTGTGGATTTCACATTATTTTTGAAATTTGTCCTGGAAATCTATTTGAAAAATGTTCTTAGAAGTTAATTTCCACATGAATTGATGACATCTAAACTTGAGCATTAATAGAAGATGTTGGCAATGCCATGAAAAACAACTCCAACTGTTACTATGGTTGATTTTCACTCTGCAAATATGCATCATCTATCGAATCTCAACTATTAGTTGTGGCACTTAATCTTTCTTTTTCCGTGTCCCACTCAATGTCAAAGATGTGCTTCTTCGTCTTAGTTGAACAATTTTTTGATCAATTTGGAATGTGTTTTCATTTTCTTAAACCCTGTGTAGAATAGGTGTCGCACTTTGTTTCCTGTATGTATTTTTGTCTATTCCTTTTTAATGTTTTAAATTTCACGGTCTAACGTTTTTCAACAGTCCATCTACGAAGGAGATAAATTTGCGCACATAATTTAACAGACCAATCGATTACATCAGTCTCGTTTCCAAATAGAACATTCTCCCCAGATTGGTGCTGTGTCGATTCTTTTTTACCCTTTTTTTGGTCGAAGATTCTTTGTTCTCTCTCTCTCTCTCTCTCTCTCTCTTTGGGTCTGTCGATTCTTTGTTACTTTTTATTTTTTTGGTCAAAGATTCTTTGTTACTTTGATCGAGCAAGTTTTTACATGTTTCTTCGGCCTTACAAAGACGACGCAGAACGTTGGGCCTCCCATCTGCCGCTTCGCTTTGTGTTGTCACCTGAATTGCAAATGACACCTGGTGACTGCGCAATGTTGTCGTGCAGGACATTCATTTCCAGGGAAGGAAATTAAAGGATTCCCCAGCCCCGCTTGGTTATCACTGAATAATTTAGTTCCCATCTGGAAGGAGCATACCTTTTTCTTCGTGCTTACCACCGGCCATGATCGATTTCGATTAGGCGTGTGATGATTTTCCTCTATCAGAAGTTAAAATTTCCTCCATTGTGAGTTGTATTGATTATGTATTCCACGTGATAGAGCGCATGTCCAGTCTCCATGAACCAGAAAAAATGATGTAAATAGCTTATGTATTAAGGATGTTTATCAGCCTATGATATTAGTACGTACCAAATTCACAGATTGATTGTCCATGATTAGGATCTATTTGTTTTGCAAAAATGAAAGATTGAAAAAATATTTCCCTAAAAATCATCGCTCGCACTGCTTAAGAAAAGAAATTGACAAAAAAAAAAATTCATCATCCAAAAAGAAATACAGTCATAGTTTGTTGTTAATAACGATAATATTTATCATTAAATAAGTATTTCAAGTGATACAAATAATCATTTCTATAACATTTTCTAGAACTGCTGTCATTCTTTCTCGGTATGAGCCCCCAATCGTTTCTTTTCCTTGAAATTCAACAGAAGATGGCATCTAAGCCACAGAATACAAATTATTGTGAGGATGAAATATTCAAAACTGCAATTGTAAAGGAGCTACTTCACAATGTCATCCTCGAAGCAAACATGACGAGAGAAATAAGAGTAAGGATCTCATTATCATACTGTCGAGTCTAGTGAATTTTGGGGTTGCCGTGTAAAACTGGAACGGAAATTCTCTCCCTTGGTCCTTAAAGAATAAACTTCACTTTTTCCTCTGGCATTTAATAACGAAGTTACAAAAGCAATCTGTTCTCACCTCCTGTAGCAGTCAAGCTGTCAAAAAGGATACATGTTGGCACAAAGGAAAAATACCTCACAGCTGGCCAGTTCGAAGAAACTCATGGTGCGTTGGATCCGATTTGTGCCAGATCAGGGGCCACTGCTGAAAAGCATCTGCATATTCCGAAGCTGCGAAATTTCTTCGAGGGCCGAGCATCACATGATAAAACCCTCTCTTTAAATCTCCACCAAATAATTGGACACGTACATGCCTTCACACCATGTAAGTCATACCGACTTGCATTAGATGTGAGTGCGGCACACTCAGGTTCGCGATTCCCCTTCTGCAGTTCTTTCTCAAGAAAGCATAGAAGTAGTTAATAACTAGCTTCTTTATGAACCAAGAATCTTTCTTTGCCCTAATATCACCGTGACCAAGCAGATAGACAACCCCAGATTCTTTTGCCTTGTGGATGAAGGACAACTCTCTCTCGAGACTCTGTTCTGGATCGGATGACGGAGCTTCCTCAACCACTGGCCTGACCTCATCCTCAACCACTGGCCTGACCTCATCCGAGGTGCTCGCTTCGGAGATGGTATTGCCATCTTGTGTGTACTCAGCAAGAAGTGGGACACCCAGCGAATAGACACTTCCATTAGGAGCTATTAGAACCTTTGACCCAGAGTTGTCATCCTCAGAATCCATATCCTTGTCACCATCACTCTCTAGTGACCGCTCCTGGGCTTCCCGACGGATGAACTTCTCTAAGCTTTCAATCAGCAGCTGCTCAAAGGCCTGGTGATTTTCCTTACGCACATCTTTGTAGCCATACCTTGAAAAATAGTCGAGTGAATATAAGGCTCAAGCTTTCATCTACAGAATCAACCACAGAGAACAACAGTTCCACATGAAAACTATGCCTAATATGATGTCAAACATTAAAGGGACAAAAAATATAACCCATTCATTCCAGCATAAAACAGACTAGCATCTTTATTATAAAAAAGTGTATTAAGACTCCCCCACTGGGAAATTGCGTCAAAAGTGAAAATTTTGTCAGCCATACCTGGCAATGCACCGAAAAATGTGGTAGCTTTTTGGGCAGACTCTGCGGAAGAGAAATCTCTCACTTTGAGGCACCACAGGAACTGGGACATACTTAATACAAACAAATATTATCATGGAATGAATTGCTGGGAGAGTGGTCAGAAAATGGCCAAAAATAGCTGGTATGCCCTTCACCAACTCATTGTAGAGCAAGCCAATTCCAGGGGCCCTCACAGTCCCAAGATTGCTACCTAATTCCCGCAGCAAATCCATCGACATCTTTTGCTTGACTTCTGTTTCATATTTTAGCTTGCTCCCATAGTTCCATATATACATAACAAGGAACATAACTACTGCAAAGACCAATATTATCCAACTGCCATCCCCCACACTCCAAAGAACTGATGAGAAGAAAGTTAATTCCAATCCGAGGAAAATGACCACAAAACTCAGCACAATGATGATGTTTATCTGCCATATAAGAAGCATTACAATCATTACTAACACTGTTGTCATCATCATCACTCCGAGCTCAACAATTCCTGTTAAACAGAATCAACATCAGGAAAGATAAAAAGGGCAACCAGTCTTTATGAAGAAAGAAGCTCAGTGAAGAAGAATGCATAACTATACAGAGTACTCACTGAGGAAACATTTTACTCAATATGTAGCGCTAAATGCAAAAAGTTATCCTCAAACGCAATGACGTCTCTGTTAGACCAAATTTTCAGTCTGAATTCATTGTCATTAAGAAACAGTGCAGCAATCATCTTTATCTCTAGGCATGGGATCCGCACCAACTTGATATTAGAAAAACATTGCAAGTAAATCATATTATATAAAAAGCTTACAACTGCACAAAAGGTTCTGCAGCAGCAATTCAAGATTATCGAACAATTGAACATGAAATTTACAGAGTAGCACCCTACAAGGATGAAGTGCTATAGAAGCCATCATAAATAGTCACGAACCAAGAGAAATAATGACATACAACACGAAATCTGACATATCTCACGTTTTACTCATATTTATTTGCACGCATTACTAGTAATCACGAAGCATGACCCGAAGGCAATCTTCATATTGCACTAGTAAGTAGAATTATTTAAAGTCGGCGCACTTTAGAAAATGAATAAAAGGGGAAGAGATTAAACAACATAAAAGTAAAGAATATTTTAAATCCTGAGAGGCGGTTATTCAGGCATGTGCTCAAGGTGTATGTATAATTGGGAAAAAAGATGTTAATTTTGTATTAGTGTGCAATTATACAAGTGTAACGTTCACTATAATTATTATTAATCATAGCCACAAGCTCCTTTTTCCAGCTTTTAGCTTTCAAACCACATCAACTTCTACCACTCCCCTTTGCCAAACACAACTATGAAGACCAACACAATTTTAATGAATTAATAAGATTCCCTACTACAGTACTACTCCATGTACACTAGAGACTAGAGATGGAAATGAAGAGTGGTGACAAAGAGGATGTGAGTATTACCATACGCATTTCCAATTTCAGTAATGCTTGATATAGAGCACACCAAGATCACACAGGCTACCATCAGAAACCAATTAATGGCAGGTATATATATCTGGCCCATGAATTTCCGAGAGGTGTGAATGATTTTAAGGCGAGGAAAGCACCCCAGTGCTGTTGATTGTTTAATACATGAAAACATGGCTGTTGTCATGGTTCGGCTGGCAATTAGTGCAGCAACATTAGCTATTAGTAAGATTGGCCAGAATGCTCCATCTGCAAGAAGTTAAATTACTTACATAAATATATGTCACAGAATAAAACTAGAAATCTACAAATAAGAATGTGTAAGTTTCTCCTCAGCTCCTTAATAGAAGCAGTTGTTTCCATAGAGCAGGAAATAGTTGGAGGTATCATCAGTCAGTCAGTCAACTATCAAGGGAGATGAACTTCTTCATGCAGATAATATTTGTAAATTTTTAGTACATAATGCTTACCTGGGATTGAAGAGAAAAACACTTGCTCATAATCAGAATGGTGGTCTATAAGGTAGGCAGCTTGACCCATGTAACCCAGCATAAGGCAAGGCAGTACAAGAAAAACAAATGTAAGCTGCAAAGAAAAAAAAATGAATCATATAAATCAGCTTCTACTTCTTAGAAATTAAATTAAAATAAAAAATAAAAACAAAGAAATAATAATGAAAGAACTGAAGCAGCCATAAATAGACAGGAAATGAACAACAGAAAAGAAAAGCTTAAATGTTCTTGCTTTTTCACCTGAACTGAACGCACTGAAAAGTAGCAAAGATCCGCAAACATTGCCTCAGAACCTGAAGAATAAACCATATTCAGCATTACAACGACTCGAAAATGCTAATAGCCATGTATAACGACAATCAAAATCAATCACTAAAAGAAGCCATGGAGAGAGCAGAGTAGCTTTTCCCAAACTTCAAGTTTTATTAAGGGGCCAAGAGGAGAAACTACTCACAAAGGGACTCCAATGGGAAATTCTGCCTACTGAGAACATTATGATAGTACATGAACAATTAGTTGATTGCTAGTCCGAGAGTGTGTGTGTGAGTGAGTGTGTGTTTATCAGTATTCATAGAGAGGCACTGAGGGGATGCCAACCCATTTACAAAATCGTTTACAAGATAAGGATTCCAGTAGGTCAACAAAAGAGACTACTTTGTACAAGAACAACAACAGTTTTCAACTGCTATTGAGCCAAATAAAAAAAAAAAAATTTTGGAATGCTAAATAACTTTCACCCATAGTTAGTTTGGAAAACATACACAAATAGAATAACTAGGAAATAACATCATTCCTATTTGCCATTACAATAATAAATAGCTTTTAAATTAGCCTGGAGTGCAATCTAAACCATTATGGGTGAGAAGCAACAGCATTTTATAAGAAAGAGAATTTTAACAACATATTATAAAAAAAGACACTTGTTTCACACTCAGGATTCTTTTTCTACCTGTGGCACAGAGAAGACAGCCGCCGAGTGCATACCAGGCCTTAGTTGTGTTCCTCTTGAAGAAATAATATATGTGGATCGGATTGAATGCCCTAAACACACTGGTGTCATATTTTATGATATTGTAAATCCCGACACCGGCAAGAGAACAAAACCATATAAATAAAGCAGGGCCAACTGCAAGTCCCACTTTACTTGTTCCAAACTTCTGTACACTAAACAATACAACAAGAAAGGCAACTGAAATCATCACCACCTCCGCTGCAAAAACAAACAGGAAATACTTTAGCTCAATAATATGCTCACTCTAACTTTTAATGACAAGCATATCCTACTAAGGAAACCCCCACCATACTCACCACCCCAGCAGAATTTTTACATCTACAGTACTAAAAGGGTCATAAGAATTAGCTTAATGACAATCATATCCTACTAAGGAAATCCCACCATACTCACCACCTCAGCAGAACTTATACATCTACAGTACTAAAAGGGTCATAAGAATTTGCATTACCTAGAAATTTAGTTGGTGACTTTGGTAGCCCACAATTAAGTTGTCATTGCAATCCTATACTCTTTCCTGTTTGATTATAAGTTTCAGCAACTTGGTTTTGAGACAAAGACAACCAAATTATTGATGAGGCCGGTTTGCAGGAGTAATTAATTGAGCTGCCATAGGTATCCTGATCCAATCTACTATCCCGAGTAACAAGCACTTAGGCAGCACAAAAAAGCTGTAATACTGAAAAATAAAAACTATCTTATCTGTTATTATGCCATTCTTCCCTTACAATTATTGTTTATATATAAGGAGAAATGAAGAGGCCTAACCTGTAAAACCTACATTCTAGCAGCACACTGTCTGAGGCAGGAAGTTATTTTTTTGCACATTTAGCAAATTAGTACTGAGAGGGTTCTTAAAAATGCTTCTTTTGAACAAATTAACATAAAAACAAAACAAAGAAAACATAAAATGTCTTCTTTTCACCAAAAGCAAAATTGTTTAAAGAGGACAATAAGTAAAAAATAATAATCATTAAGTGATTGTATTACCTTCCCCAATTGCAGACCACCCAACTTTTAATCCACCAACAGCAGAGACTACTGCATCAGGAAAACACAAGAAAACTATGAGGTATTGGCTTACTATGAAGATGTAGACGTAAAATCCCAAGTAACATGTATATTAGAAATTGAAAAAAACATTGCCTAAAAGACATCGCAATATAATATCTGAGGATCAAATGAGAACCTGACATTGCCGGTGTAACAACCCCATCGGCAATAACCATAGAAGTACCAGCAAGCACTAGAATCAGGAGCAGCCTTTTCAACGTCAGTGAATTCTCTAGCCTTTCCTTAATCCTTAAGGATCTCTCAAGTTCCGGGGATGGGACTTTTAGTCTAAAGGATGATATTCGGGCATCAGATGGAAGCTGGTTTGGGAGAAGACTAACTTTGGCATGTCTACAAATCAATGAGTATAAGGCAAAGGTGCCACCTGCAGGAAGTTATAGCAACAAGGAGAACTTCACTTCCCATGTGTAACATTGAACGCAAATCACTATAAAACCATGTCCCATGTGTTGAGAGAGAGAGAGAGAGAGAGAGAGAGAGAGAGAGAGAGAGAGAGAGAGAGGGCTCGGAGCATTTAATACCTTCGCCATCATCATTGGCCCAAAGAACAATGAGCACATACTTCACTAGAGGGATGACAATTAAGGTGTATAGGACAAGAGACAGTGCTCCAATAACATCCTCATTTCCATTTATAGGTGCCTTGGTGAACATCACACTGAAGGCATATAATGGGCTCGTTCCCACATCACCAAAAACAACCCCAAGAATCTGACATGCAATAACAATTCTTCTTCCCACACTAATTCCCTGCAGCATTAGGCAACAATCAGGTTGAATTTCCAGGAACTATGGCTTAAAACAAGACATTCTATTGCAATGAATTTGATGGCACTTCAAACAATTATCGTTCATGATCGACAGCTGGAGTAATCTTCAGAATAGAAGTGGACGCCTGACTAAAGCAAAAAAGGAACCAAGAGATAAATCTAATCAATTGTTTCAATTACCACTGACAATTAGACATGCTTGTACCCAGAACTGGAAAATCTCACAGGAATTTATTTACAGTTAAAATAGCTCAACCTTGCTTCAAGAATGTCCTAGAACATTAATCTAATATCAGTAGCATACTCAAGAAACCATTCTCTTTATAATGTCTTCTCTATGACTCCACCGAATCAGGTTGGACTAACATTTGAGGCATAAGTATATAGATGTTGCCCCAAAATCAACCAATTATCTACAGATCTACATCTACTAAACTGCCAAATAATGTCCTTGTACAAGGCATAGACAGCAAATTTACCATTCTCCCTTATAAAGATGTCAAGATAAGTGTGTCATAAATAAAAGGAGAAAGATAGGAGAAACAAGCTGAGCACCAAAGTCGCTAGGACTAAAACCAAATGAATCGCTTCCTCACTTCATACAAACAAAGGCCCAAAGCTTGTTAATAGCTACCACATCCAAAAGTGAACAGTTGGCTTCAAAGCATATCCCGTTGCCTCTCAGGGCTTGGACATGATAAACATCCCTATACAACGTTGGTGACTCCAGTCAGATCAATAAAGAAATTCACTTTATCGATGGATGCTCGCAAACTCCACAGGCCAGATGTTCATCGGAGAACTTCACTAACTACAATAAAAAATTAACTATGCCGGAACGGAATATCCTCAATACAGAGCGACAGAGTCTTCAAAGCCATCAACCTCAATCGCACAGTCATAGAAAAGGTCTGCGCAAACCCCAAGGTCCACGACACGACTCGTCATATCGCGCATTCGATCGAAAATAGACAAGGCATTCCTCTAGCAACATCCAACTAAGAAATCACCTCAATTACGGAAGCCAAACGAAATGCAAAACCTAAATCTCGAACGAAAACGCGCCGGAACGACAGGAAAACTCACCTCGTAGTCGTTCCTGGGAGCTCCGGGGACCTCGAGGGCTTCGACATCGAAGGAATCAATGCGAGGACCGGTGCGAATCAGCCTGTGCGCCGCATTCTCGTCGTCGTCCGAATCCAAGGTCGTCCGCGGCGGCGTCTCGTCCTCGTCGTCGTCGTCCTCCTCCTCGTCCCCCTCTTCGCCCTCGATCTCCGAATCGTCGTCATCCTGGAACACCCAGCGGGACTCCATTGAGTCCATAGACCCCGCGCCGACCAACGCGTCCCCTCCTCTCTCCGATTCGCCGTCCTCCGCCATACCTCCCTCTCTCTCTCTCTCTCTCTCTCTCTCTCTCTCTCTCTCTCTCTCTCCCTACACTGATCAGTCTAGCTCCGGCGCCTCTTGCTGCATCCGAATCTACGGGGCGGAGGAGAGTGAGGGGAGGAATCGAGATCGAGAGTGAAGCATTGGATCAAATGGCGGAGGTTCGGGGAATAGAGAAGGAAGAAGAATCTCCAGCGATTGAGCCAAAGAAAAAGAAAAGAAAAGAGAAGAGTCGCCCTGTTTCCGTTAAATTTGGTAAATGATGAAAGAAGGGTGGTTTGGTGTGCGTGAAAATGTCGTTCTGTAATGTTGTGTAAGAAACCGAGCGAAGCGAGGAGCGGAGCTCAGCTCAGCTCAGCTCAGCTCGAGGGCGCGTTTGGGTGGGATGTCACCGTCAGTTGCCCGGTCAAATGGGGTCGGCCACGTGTCTGGCCCCGGCCCATATCACAATGTTAGCGTCGATTGAAAGCTTCCCCGATTTTGGGCTTCGGGCTGTTCATTGGAGCGTAATTGTATGGGCCTCAAGATCATGGGTCGTCATCACAAACCGACAAGTAGGCCTGGTCATTGCCACTAAGCAGGGCCGGGCCAATCGGGGCTGTGTCAATTTTTTAGGCCTTATTCCCAAGATTGAGCAAAACCCCTCCAGGAGCTGCTTTCCCCGGAGTCCTATCACTTTACCGCTGATAACAGGGATAGTTACGTAAATGGTCCTTAAGTTTTGGCTCAATATGTAATTAGTTTTTCAAAAATTTTAACTGTTTCAACTTGATCTTTGAACTTTAGCTCAATATGTAATGTCATTCATCTTTTAGCTTTTTTGTTTAATATGGTCCTTAAACTTTAATTCATCGTGGAATGTCAACCCTAACATTTTAATTTGTTTAATTCAATCTATTCTTAAAATTTACGAATAATCTAGGTTATTCATTATTAATTCAAGTTTGAACATTTTCATACGGTTCATAGATTAAATTGATCATGTATCAAAAGTTCAAGATTACATTGAATAAATCAAAAATTCAAGAACAAACATCATTGTATATTGAGTCAAAGTTAAGGAATATCTATATTATTTTCCCTTGATAGGAACCGCACAAAATTCTTGGATCATCACCAAAGCTTTAGATCTTCCTGCAAGCCAATGCCGCAATCTATCATCAACAACCTCAGCAACCTTTGCAAAAGAAAGGGATGCCATCTTCAGCTTCAAACACAGTTCTGCGGGAGAAAACATCCAACAAATTGCCCAAAAATGTCATCGATCCAACCATAACAAAGAACCTTGACCATTTACAAGGACATATTGCATGAGAGGTCTAACTTCCTCCTTAAATTCAAGCAACTTCCTTCGGATATAAGAGGAATTAGCGGAGAGGGGGAGCTGCCAAAAGCTATTACGCTCTGATAAGATGGACTTTCAATCGTGCAATGCAAAGAGATCCAGATTCTGTAAGCAGCACCCGAATCAACTTCATAGCAGCTACCTTATTCCATTGATAAAGTCTGCTTTGAACGGACCCAGTACACCTTTCTTTGGCAAGCAAATATACGACCAGTTATCCTTCAATAATAATTAGTTACCACCTGAATAAAGTTGATGATTTCCTGAGGAAATTAGTTCTTTCACTGAAAATACATAAGTTTATTTAGAAAAGTTAGTGATTTGAAAATGACTTAGTTAATGTCCATAAGTTGCTCCAATAAGAATTGAAAAAACTAAACCTAGCCGATAGCTTTATCGAAAAAAAAAAAAAAATCGGTAATAATTCGAATAAAGTGAGTTATTTGGTACAAAAGTCAGTAATTTCAATATAAGTAGATAAGTTATCGAAAGAGCTGGTAACTTGATACCGATTAAACAAAAGTCAACCGGTAAGTGGCTCAACTAATAGTAGGTAACTTCAGATTGATTAGAATTTCATCAGAAGAAAATGGATAATTCACTCAAATTAAGGTTGGTAATTTCGTTTAACAATCTATAATCTTAACACGTTGGCAAGTTTGATAATTTATTAAAATTACTGCTGATTTGTAAACAACCCAATAAACATTAATAAATTGACAGGAGATTGTATCCTTGGCCACTTTTTTCTATCGACAATTACTCAAAACTTTCAAACGTTTCTAGAAATTCACCAACCCGAAAACCCCCTTTTCCTTTTCCTTCCAAAGGGAGCACTAGAATTCTGCAGATAATTTTTCCCACAAGTTCGCGCCAGATTAGGTTGAAAACCAAAGTTTCGGGCTTAAAGTCAATGTTGAGAAAGCAGAATACTCCACAGATCTTCCAAGATTCTTGATTGGAAAAGTCAAAAAAGTTTTTCCACTTCCAAGAAATCCAACAGGCACTTTGACCTGGTCTGGTAATAATGATAATGACGATGGAAACATAAGAGGATCCTACATGACTGACCAGACTTTTGAGCAGCATTTGCAAATTCCATAAGCCTAAGTAAAATTTTTCAATCCGTGGGTCAGTCCATATGTTCCTCATAATTTATGAGGAAAGCAGTTCAATTGTTTAATGACACGGCGATGACTGATGAGGCTAGAACTTGGTAAACCGCATTGCCATGTCTACAAGGCAGACTTGTGCCACATACCAATACATTGCAGGACGAGCTGAAAATCTTTGAAAGATTGGTTGACAAAGAGCCTGTGATTAAAGCCAAAAGTCGTATCTCGTGTAATCTTCTGAGCCAAGATGAGCCAAAATTGCTGACTGCGACTTGTGATGCGTGCTGCATAGAATGAAGAAGTCAATGGAAGGAACAAAGTCCTGATCCAATGATGCCACCCCATTTCTTTGAGCAAGGAAGTATTTTTAGAGGCATCCGAATTTCGTTTTCAATGAAGTCTGAGGTGAGGACTTGGTCAATGAGACTGTGCATGATGTTTAGTGCAAGAACTGGCGCAATTCACACGCCTTGACACGGACTCAGTTGAGGCCCTGGACCCATATTTTTGAGGTTCCATTGCAGTCTTGGTAAGAACAAGAGCTTCGTGACCATAGCGAAGTTGAATGAATGAGTTTCCACTTGCGTAGAATACATGCGAGTTTACACTTTTGGGAGGACAAAGTCATGTGTTTCTTTTCTTGTCCAGCCATTTGATTAACTTATTTTAAATGCTCATTTTTGCATATCTGTCCTGGTTCATTAGTTAAAATCGGGATAAAACTGATCCATTTTATTGCCTACCGGGTTGGGGCAAGTAGGAGTAGATTGAACTCTGTGTCATTCATCAATTTGAGATGAGCTCCATGTCAGTCAAAACATGAGAGTAACAAGAATTTTCTTTGATGGTTCTAGGTGCCTCAGACACAATAGGAAGAGCCAAAAGAAAGATCAAAGTCAGACGAGTTCTTGAACTACAAAATTCGCCCAAGTGACTGTCGATTCATGATAGGGACTTGACTGATAGGAAGCTTCTTAGATACTGCCTAAAATTGCATTCATATGAATTTTCAAACCCAAATTCCTTCAGCATCTACCGTGGAACCGCAAGACAGTTCCTAGAAGAATTAGCTAACTTTTCCATCTTTGACTAGTCAATAGAACAGATACAATTATCAACCTACCCCAGCTACGCGTGCTTCATTTGTTCCCTCTATTTATCAATACAAAGATCCATCAACTTAGTTCATAAAGAGGGACGTCTTCCAGTTATTGTGAAGCAAATAAAGAATGTTGCTTAAGCGTTCCTTCTGCTGCTATCTTTTCCTGAACTTCGTCTTCTCATTTTCGACTATGCCCCTAGCAGCTTCAGCCTTTTCTACTCAAGTACAAACACAAGAAGCGGAAGCCCTTCTAAAATGGAAAAAAAGCCTGAGTGGCCAAACTCAGTATCTCCTCTCTTCTTGGATGCTTTCTTCGAGCAATATCACAAGCTCAAACACAAGTACCAATTCATGCAGTTGGGAAGGGATCAGGTGCAATATTGCCGGAAGTGTCACAGGCATAAACCTCACAAACATCGGCCTGAGAGGTACACTGCATGAATTCAACTTCTCATCCTTGCCACACCTATTGTCTCTCGATCTTCATGATAATGAACTTTTTGGAAACATCCCTCCTAAGATTTTTACTCTTCGTAATCTAACCTTCATAAATCTGGGTTACAATCAACTCAGTGGAAGCATCCCTCCTGAGGTTGGAAACTTGACCATGCTCAAGGTGTTAAGCTTCTCAGACAACCTCCTTTCCGGTCCTGTTCCTTCCACTCTCGGAAACTTGAACAATCTTTCATTGCTTTATCTTGGGAACAATCATCTAACTGGTCCAATTCCCCCAGAACTGGGCAAGCTAAACTTCCTTTCCGAGCTTCGGTTGAACTTGAACAATCTTACTGGTTCTATTCCTGCATCTACAGGCAATCTGACAGGCCTGAAGATCTTCTCACTCTACGGAAACCAGTTGTCCAGTCCATTACCTCGTGAGATTAACAACCTCACCCACTTGATACTATTCTTTCTGTCGAACAACAGCATATCTGGTTTCTTACCTGAGAATATATGCCATGGTGGTATTCTGGAAGACTTTTGTGCTAGTAACAACCATTTCACCGGCACTGTTCCTAAAGGGTTGAAAAACTGCACCAGCTTAACAAGATTGCGTCTAGACAGGAATCATCTCATAGGAGATATATCCGAAGACTTCCGCATATATCCTGTACTAGACTACATTGACTTGAGCTATAATAATTTCCACGGTGAGATTTCACCAAACTGGGGAAAATGCCAACTCCTAACCAGCCTAAAAATTTCTGATAATCTTCTTGTTGGAGTCATTCCACCTGAGATTGGGGGATCGTCACTTCTTCATGTGCTTGATCTTTCAAACAACAAACTTGTAGGGAAAATCCCAAATGAGCTAGGAAATTTGAAATCACTCTTTAATCTGACTTTGAGCGGTAACAGTCTTTCTGGAGAAATTCCTCCAGGAATTGGAATGTTGCCTGATATGGCCTATCTTGATCTAGCTCGAAACTATCTAAATGGCCCAATTCCTGTACAGCTGGGTTTCTGCTTGAATATGTTCTACCTGAACTTGAGCAGCAATCAACTTAATGGAAGCATTCCCAACGCAATCGGTGAATTGGTGTCACTACAAGTTGCATTGGATCTAAGTAGAAACACACTCTCTGGGGAAATTCCATGGCGTCTTGGAAATTTGATAAAGCTGGAGATATTAGATCTTTCCAACAATGAGCTCACTGGTCCAATCCCATCAACTTTTGACAATTTGAACAGTCTGAGGCTGGTTGATGTGTCCCGTAATGACTTGGAAGGCCCTCTTCCTAACAACGAAGCCTTCCTAAAGGCTTCGCCAGAAGCATTTCAAGGTAATGCTCAATTATGCGGCAACCATTCTGGCTTAACGCTCTGTCCTTCTTCAATAGAAAGTCGAAAAGAGAGAAGAATTAGTATATTGGTGATTATGATGCCTCTTGTTGGAGTGTCGATAATTCTTAGTATCGTTGTTATTATTCTCTATACCATGAAGAGTGGGAGGACAAAAATGAGCAAAGAACCCGAGGATTCGCATCAGGGTAATCTATTCGCAATTTGGAGCTATGACGGGAAATTAGTATATGAGGACATCAAGGAAGCAACCGAAGGCTTTGACCATAAGTACTGCATTGGTGTAGGAGGAAGTGGGAGTGTTTATAGAGCAGAACTCTCGACAGGTCAAGTCGTGGCAGTGAAGGAGCTTCATACTTTCCACTGTTTTAATCTGCAAAATCCAAATATCTTCGAGAATGAGGTAAGGGCATTAACAAAGATCAGGCATCGGAATATCGTGAAGCTCTACGGTTTCTGTTCACACGTCGAACGGTCGATCTTGATTTACGAGTATTTGGAGAGGGGGAGTTTGGCCAAGATCTTGCAGGACGTGGAGGAAGCAAAAGATTTGGATTGGGGAAAAAGAATTAATGTTGTGAAAGGGGTTGCCAAGGCACTCTACTACTTGCATCACGATTGTAGACCTCCTATTATTCACAGAGACATATCAAGCAAAAATATATTGTTGGACAGGAAATATGAAGCTCATGTTTCTGATTTCGGAACGGCCAGATTCCTACAGCTGGATTCCTCCAATTGGACAGGGCTCGCCGGAACATATGGGTACATTGCTCCAGGTAATCTCTCAAGTCTTTTTTTTGGTATGATAAATATGTCAGTTGAAACCTAAGGAAGTTGTCAGTTCCATCTCATGAATATGCATGGGTGGAAGAGGTTGGTCCTCGGATATTCGGGAAGCTCTCTGCTTCGAATAGTTTGATCAAAGATGAGAGACCCTTAACAATTCAATCCATGGTCATCATTATCGCATATAGCCGCAAGCAGATAGTGAGGTTCTATTGGATCTAACACTTAGGGTCCTAGAAAGCTCATAGAAAATTGACTTATTTAAGTCTGATCAGATTGCAGAAATCCTTCTGCCTCTTTTCTCTTACCTTGTGTTCATCATAATGGTGAAGTCAATTATCCATTTTTCACTTATAATTACCATATTTCCTGTTCTGATTGTTTTCGGGTTACTTTGCCTTCTTATTTTGCCCTTGTCCATAGAACTTGCCTACACGATGAAAGTCACGGACAAGTGCGATGTTTACAGCTTTGGAGTATTAACACTTGAAACAATAATGGGCCATCACCCTTGCGAGATAATGTGCTGCCTCTCATCTTCCTCACCATTGGGGTCATCCTCATCATCGTCATCTGCGACATTGTCTATGCTGCCGTCGCATGTACAGAATTTGCCTTTCAGCAATTTGTTGGATGAGCGTCTGCCAGTGCCCACTCCAGAGATAGCCGAGGAAGTAGCAACCATCATAAAGCTGGGCTTCGCATGCTTAAATGCTAATCCTCTTCTCAGGCCGACCATGGAGCAAATTTATGTAGAGCTATTGGCTCGAAGGCTACCTTCCATCGAGTCACGCCATGAATTAGCCTTAGGACAAGTCCAAAACCAAGGGGTACAAGAACAAGAGGACAAGACTACCTCGATGACCATGTAGCATATGCAGCACAGAGAGAGCATGTTCCATTCGGGGGCAACCCCAATTTACACCAACTCATGAAAATTCTTACCAGCTTATATCATCCTCGAATCAATGAGAGCAATTGTCTATGTAATGCTCTTTCTTTCTAACACAATTTCCAGTTTTTGAGCCAGATGGCTAAATAATTCATTTCAATTCTGACAATATGACAATGAGTCCGTATTGTGAATAACGGGCAATTAGACAACTTCATCAGACTAAGCAAGCTCAAGCATGCCAGCAGTTTTGGTTAGTATTTGGGTGCAGTATAAAATATGCCAAGTCACATCAAAAGCAACCTAATTAATGCAGGACAGCATGATGCATCTCTTGGTATGACAATTTTGTACAGCAAACTCAGTATACTAGCATTACTGACAGAAAACCATCTACCGATGTTCTTCTTCACCAGCAAGTCCCACAATCTTGCCCTGTTTAATTGGATAACGTTCCACCAAGAACCACATAACTGTCCCTATATTAACTTGTATTGGATACATCTGCCTGGACTTCTTCATATGTTCCAGTTTCCTCATTAAATGCATACCTGTATAAAGCGCACAAGTGAATCATCTAATTTCATGTATACCATATGAACTAACCATGGTTGTACTGTTACTACACTAATCTCAGTGGAAACTTAATGAGAGTTTCTAACACCAAATGAAAAATAAATTGCAAAATGGCAATTGGTTTCATGACTACATCCTGTTTCAACTGCACTTCGCCGATTATGTAATAGACCAGGAAACATGTAAAAAGTGAAAATGGGAGCAGAGCATTAACACTCATCTCATGTGCATGGGTTCATTGTATGCACAATGGATCTATATACACACAACAAGATGCAATTCAATGAAACTTCAACCACCTTTTGATATATGCCCTATAGTACCCAAAAGAAAAGTGTAGAACTTCTAGGCTTATATGGGCCTTCTCATTTTTTTGAGACAAGGGCCTTCTCATGTGATGAGTGTGTGATAGAAGTCAAAAGAAGGCTATTTAAGGAACAAGGCAACCAATGAATCACACTATCTTTTGCTTTGGAAACAATTTAAGTCAATTTATTTTACTGGTATTAACATCAGATAAGAGCGACCACAGGGAATTACAGCCCTTCCATAGCTTTACTCATTTGGACAGAATTAGACCCTCCATTCTATTTAATTTGCTTTATCTTATCAAACACAACACAAATAATGATGGTATAAATGCATAACCCCAGAACAATAAGCATGTAAAATCATAAACCTCAAGGACATTGGTTAATCAACAATTACAGAGATATCAATAACAGTATTACCATTGTCCAGAAGCTGCAGAGCAATAAAGCCTAGTAGATGGGTCATAATAATACCCCAAACTGCTGCTGTAATAGTACCTGAAAGAAAATAGAACAGATCAGACCAAATGAAACCAACGGATGACTGAATCCAAAGTTGCAACTTCAGTTTGCTTTAGCCCCCAGATGATCAGACATCTTCAAATCCAAGTTCTAGGTCCAAGTAGCATAAGATATAGGCTGACAGATTTATGTTAGGATAGAAGGGGTAAAGTTATATCCAAAGGAGCGCTAATTGCTTCTCAATCTTCAACCAAACCATCAAAACCCTCAAGCAGAGGTGCCTGCTCTTGTGTCATATATGTCTCCATTATGTTTGTTCAGTGTTTTTAAACCGGGCTGATCAATGAATCGGTCTGGCTTCCAGTTCGCAGGTGAACCAGCTCAACTGCTGGGTTGATGATTTGCCCATATTTACAACTGAGTCATTAAGTTTATTGAAGCCATTGAAAAAACACAAGTGCCTAGCTCAATTGGCTTAGGGCTGCATGCTGGAGGTCAGGGGTTCAATCCCCCAGGCGCCTCTTGCATATGCTTTATTGGAGCTAAATACTAGTCAACTCAGTTCAACAGACCGGTTCACTGGCCGCATTTGAACGGTTCTTCACCACTCCGGATATTAAGTAGAAACCGCACTGGACCATGGTCAAGTTCCCATTTCAGCCAGTTTAACTGGCCAAACCCATCTGGGTTTAAAGTGCTTGACCATGTGAGTGCACATGCACGTCTGAGGGTTTCTTACACATGTAGACCAATAGACCATCGACATGAGTAGAGGGGAGAAGCAAGTACCCAGAAGACTCGTCATAGACATAATCACTTTGTGACTCTCCAGCTGCACAATTAGCAGTAAAAACTATATGAGCAAAACCCAGAGCATAAAAGCACTTCTTCCAGCAATTCAACAAGCTTGTGCAAATTAAGCTTACTCTCAGGGTATGCATTGTCAACACTCGATGATGGTTGAGGAACCACATTGTCTCCATGAGGAATATGATCAATCTCTTCAGATGATTTATTTGTAGTAGCCTGTTCATCATCTTCCGCAAACATATCAAAATCTTCAGCGCTGCCATTTAATGTCTGTGACTGTAAGGTTGAAGTATCAGGTTCTGAAGTTCCAGCAGCAGTGTTGTGACCTGAAGCTGAACCAGTATCTGTTCCTTCAGACAAGAGATTCATTTCAAAACTTTTATCCGTCCCATTGCCTGCAGCTATGGCTGGGCCCCCCTTCCTTGCCCAAACCAATCTCTCATATCCTTCTGAGAAAGTAGTGAGAAGAAAACTGCAAGTAAGTAAATCCACAGGAAGGTGCAAGCTTGCTTTTACATTTAGACAAAATCCATATTTAAACTATGAAACAAGGTAAAGGAAGCCACAGAGAAAAAAAGATCAAATCCCACACTCATGATTCATATAATTCCAAAAGAAAGGAAATTAAGCAAAATTTTGCTCTTCACCTGAAGGGTAAAAAGCCGCTCATGAAAAATTAAGAATAAAGATATTTAACTAGAAAAAGATCAATGACCACCAAAAATTTCACAGCTCAAGAAAAATTGAAGGAATATAAGAGCACTGAAAATGAATACTTCAGTTTGCGCCTAACATTATCATGAATGGTTTTCACAAAAAAAAGGAGGGAGATTAAATCTGCAATTAGCAAAACAGAAAGAACATATAATGTGGCAAATGAATCAATAGCATCCCTTATGCATCATGTGATGTTCACACATGAAAAAAGAAGACAAAAGTATTAGGTTTTTTTTTAACAACAGATACTTTGGCTAAGCATCAGCCCTATTGCCCTGGACTTGAACTTCTAGCAACAGTAGAATTGTGCGCGCACACGCATGTACCCTCAGCCACCATGGCCAAAACCTATCATTGGTGCCCCACAGCTCTGCCTACATTCACTGCAACTATGCTGCCAACACGCCATCACCTCCACTGCTATGACTGTGGCTTGTGCATCTCTAGACCCGTCATGGACATAACAAAGCTAGATCTGTCTCGATCAAGGTATGCTAAGGCTCAACCGAGCCAAATCTGGCTATTCAAAAAGGACAGAGTCAGGCCTGGCTCCGCCAAGAGCAACAGAGACAATGTTGATTGTCTTTGTCATCATCAACAGAGCCCACCTGTGGCAACAGAGACGGTGGCTTGAATCTTGAAGTGACAATGGCAATTTTAAACCATGGCGGTAGCAGCAGTTGCAAGCAAGGGGCAGCGACTGGAGTCCATGCGACAGCATCTTCAATGGTGGGCTCTTAGGCTAAGGGGGAGAGAATCTGAGAATTAGGGTTGTGTATTGTTCATGTGTATCTGATGCAAGATGACATGTGGGCAATTCAAAGACCTGTCAATGATTGTCAGCACTGCTGCCTGGCTGCAGTGTAAAATTTCCCATTCCATTATCAAATTTATATTATTAGCTCTCTCAAGCAATGAGTTCCCCAAATCTCCAAGACTGTCATGTGTGTCCAGAATGATGAAAATCTATGAATAAGGTAAGAATGTATAACAGAGGGCAAAAAGTGAATGGACTACCTGCCTCTCGTTCAAAAACCTCTCGTGTCTCATGGTACACATCTGCCAGATAATATGAAGGTTGTAAGTTAACAAGCAAAAGGTATATCTGTATAGCATTTCAACAAATCTCTGACACAAAGATGATGACTTAACTGTATTCACCATTCTCCATAAGCGTCACTGCATCTTCCGTGAGCTGGTCAAATAGATGTTTTGTCTCAGCTGACATCTTCTCCTTCCGATTATTTGAGGATCCCTTCAACCGTCTCAATGCTTGTAGTACCTAATCGAAGGCAGTAAAACATTACTACATATCCACATCCACACAAGCATGTATGCAAACAGCAGCACCTAATTAAGCAGGCTATAGAAGGCCTTCAATACGAAGCTTGGATTTAGGTAAAACAACTTCTCACATGTCGATAGAAATTACGTGTCTGAACTGGGCAAAGACCTCAATGCCAATGACAAATCCATCTCTAAGATTTCAGCATCATTTATTCTGAATGCAATTCTCTTCATTGCAAACTCATACTCAAACCCAATAGTCTGAAATGATCTAAATGACCTTTGGCATGGTCAGAGAATTCGCTGAAACAACTACAGGAAACTGAAGCGACATGGTTTCATTGACAGCCTTAAGGCATCAAGGTAAAGGTAAAACCAGTCACTTTGCACTTCATTTAAGACCGCCTTCTCTAAATAAGGATAACAAAGAAAAGTATAGCAATTTGCATGACACTAGAACCACATTGAAGATTAAAACTGGGATAAGAATCCAAACAGATCACGGTACCACTAAATTATGCAAGCTATAGTTGCATTAGCAATGAAAACAACACAGCTTAACATAAGTCAAGTTTATGTCCACCAATGTTAGACATTATTCTCTCTTCAAAACAGATCAATATGTGAAAAATCATGTCCAAAGATAGTTGTGATAGTCTGGTCATATATTCCAGACTAAGGGTCTGCATGGTAATACTCCCAAGAACAGATGTTTCTGTTCTTTTGTCCCCGGGAGCAGATTTTTTGTTCCTGGGAACAGAAACGCGTTTGGTAAATTTTTTGTTTTCGGGAACAAATTTGTTCCCCGGAACAGGTTTGGAGTAGAAATCAGAAACAAGAAAAAGTTATTTCTTGTTTTCGGGAACAATTTTAAGAAACACTTTTTTTTTCCTTTCTTTTCTTTCTTTTTTCTTTCTCTTTCCTTTTCTTCTTTTTCTTCTTCCTCTTCCTCCTCCCACCCCTCAGCCGCCCCATCGCTGTCGTCGGGCGAGGTCCGGCGAGCTCGCCGGAGCCTCACCCAGGTAGCACGAGGCCGAGCGAGCCTTGCCTCACAAGGCCACCGGCGAGGCTCGAGCCTCGCCCAGATCTGCGAGGCCGAGCGAGCCGGAGCCTCGTCGGCGGCAGCCAACAAAAAGAAGGAGAAAAAAAAAGAAAAAAAAAAAAATCAAAAGATTGGAAATTTTTACCAAATGTATTTCTGTTCCCGGAGTAAAAATTTTGAACCGTTATCAAACACCCTCAAATGCTCAGAAACAGTTCTCGGGAACAGAAACAAGAGAAAACATTTATGAGCAGAAACTGTTCCCGGGAACAGAAACGTTGCCATGCGAATCAACTTGAAAGAAATAGCATTCTTAAACCACCTGCTTCTTCTCTCTACCCACCCCCCTTCCCCCTCCACCCTCCTCTCCTCTCAATGAAAAGGGATCATTGAAGCAGTTGTCATTTATTCAAATTTCCATTTCATGCTTCGAAATCTTTTATCTTGTCAAACACCATTCATGTTTTTATCAATGGGTTTTAAGCCCCAAAATATTCAAAAAATAAAAAACCAGCTTCATAGCTTTTATCGGAAATTACTGAAATGGAAGCTTACTGTTTCTCCTGGCTCGAGCACATTGGCAATCCGTCTCTTCATCTTTCCAATATCATCAGACGACAATTCATGAGTATCTTCTTCAGCAGGTGTTACAACCGAGCTTCTAGAAACCACACTCGTGTGTGCTTCAACACTGTCAAGCCATGCATCCTGCAGGGATGACAAGAGCCCCATAGAAACTCTAGTCTCCAGGAAATTGTAAAAGGACTGCCAAAGAGAGTACTATACCTTGATTTCATTTTCGTTGACATATTCTACAAAGTTTCCGTCTGCATCAAAATAGCCTTCTTCTCTCTCTTTATTCAAATTGAAAGGTTCTATCTGAATCCCATCTTCCACAAAATTTTCATTGTCCTGAGAATCGAATAATCAACGAATGACCTTTTCTCCCCTTTGAACAGTATATGGTCTGGCTGTCATCTTTGACAGTAGTAAACAGTCTCAAGCCCCAGTAAGAAATGTATCCAAAAATTACGCATTTGACAAAAATTTCATAACTCGAGGACAAAAACATAGCAAGTGGCTTCACATTGCAATATTCGAGATGCAGCAATAGTGCACCAATTCTTTAACCCACAAAGAGCTGTAAGCAAGAAAGTAGCTCAGAAAACCAAAAAAGATTAAAAAAAAGGGTGCTCTAACAAAGTCTTCAGCATATAAAAACATTCAAAGACGAAGGCACTAGATCACAACCAAACACTGAAAGAGAAAATCTCATTGACATAGACGAGGTCATCAAAATCTGCTTATTAATTTTCTTTCCAGGGGGGTCATCATAGCTTGTGTCGGTATATCAGTAGTTAGCTTTTCATGTACATGCACGCAAGAAAGCTCAGAATAAGCCATTGGACAGCTCTATCTCACCGAATTCTGAACTCCGACCCACAAATGAATCAGAAATTTTCTGTATTCTATACATGTGCCCCACTAAAGCTCCGAATCAGATTGAGCAATCAATCAGGGACCACACAATACGGAGATTGAAACCCAGAAGGCTACGGAACACGCTCTCGAAATTGGGGAGAAAGAGAAGGGCACCTCATAAGCCACTTCGGCAGAAGAGATGTCGTTGGCAATGCCCCTGCTATCCTCGCTGAAGAGCTCGGCCGTGATTTGACTGCGGCGATGCGCGCGCTCCTTCGCGGCCAGGCGAGCGTCCTTCAAATCGCTCGGCCCCTCCTTCTCCTCCACCACGGGGCGTCTGACGGCGGCTTCATCTCCGGGCTTCACCTTCTTGCCCTTGGGGAATCGCACCCGCTTCTGGCTGTCCATTCAAATGACGTCCGCGCGCGGTCAGCCAAACACGATCAGAAAGAAGAAGGAAGAAGAAGGATTGGGATATAGGAAAAGTTACGAGGGGGCTTTGCTGGAGTCGGGATCGTCCTCGAAGAAAGGGCGCTTGCGGCTGGGACGCGATGAACTCTCTTCCATTGATGTTGAAATTCTCAGTTCTCAGTGTGAGCTTCGCGACGGATACAGAGAACTCGAGGAAGGCGAATATGTGCGCTGGTATTGCTCGCGAGCTCGCGGTCGCCGACTTGGCTCCTCGTATTTTCACGGAAAAATGATATATATACTCGTACACTTTGACGTGCGATGCCTTCCCTCAATTTTTAATTTATTTAATATAATATATAAAATTTTAATATATATTAAAATTAATCTATTCATACTCTATGAAGATGTTCGAAATTATTTTTTATTAAAACATTGAACGTTTTCATATAATATAAAAACTAGTCAGAATATATATTAAATATCGATAAATTATATTAAATAAATTAAAAATTCATAAATTATGTTAATTTAAAAATTCATAAATTATGTTGCATAGTAACTTAAATTTCAATGACCTTTTAATTTATAAATCATACTGCATATTTGACCAAAACTCATATTGCATATTGAATCAACGCTCAAAAACCATTTGTGTCACTATTTTTTATATTCATATAATTCTATTTGGAGTTTTTAGGTATTTCGACTTAGAAATAAACTATCATGTATGTCCCTTTACGTATATTTGAATACTTATGTCTAAGTAATTCTTGCTTAAACAAGTGTCAATGGCATTAGTCATGATCTAGGAAACTTTTTGCCCCTATTAACCGGCGTTCAGTAACGTGGATGTTATTGCAATTTTACAAATCATAAATGGGCACAATCGAAAAGATTGGAGGCTGGACATGTATGGTCAGGTTTCATTTTAGTGATTTTGTTCGAGTTATTCGCATTGGCATTTGCAATTTAACACCCCGAGGCTAAGTTTGCCCTTCCATTTAGCTCGACAAGACGGGCGAAACTCCCTCTTCGGACTAGTCTATTGCGAACTAGGATTGCAAGAGCACCTAAAAGAGAAGCACGTCCTAGGAAGAAGTTCTTTCTCAAAAAGCAGGGCGACTCCAAGAAAGCCGCTAGGAACGCTCATAAAAGGGTCGGAAAACACCCCATCTCAAAACTTAAATTTGTGTGGAAAAAGTTCTTCAACTGATGAGCCATTGGATCGGAATTACAGCAAAAGAAAGATAAGAAGATTACGTAGCAATTGTACACTATACAATACAGTAGTTGTACAACTTAAGACTAGAGCCCAAGCTTTATCCCCTGGTAGAACTAGACTCTTTCCCACCAAGCGTCTGAATTATGGCTTCCAGGAGCTTGATATCTCTATCGCGTTTGTCGATCTCTTCTTGCTTTGCCCGCAGCTCCTCCATGTGAAGCTCAAATACCTCTGAATCGAACACACAGTCACGTAAATCATATATGCATTATGGTAATTTCATGCATGATGCTGATCATGGCGAGATAATTCTGTATTAACCAGCCAATTCTAGTAAAAGAATGTCACTAAATATCAATAATAAAAATGCTTGTGATGATCACTTGTGCTCCTAAACTCTGACATCTCATCCTTAACGCGACAAAATGAACTGAGAAAATGTGACTGAGTAAACTTACTTGTGGTGTTCTCGAGTTCTCTCGTGATTTCCTGAGTATGCAATTCTGCAGCTTTTTGTGCTGCCTCGGCCTGCCTTTTCTCTGATCGAGCACGAGCGGCGGCTGTGATGGCAGCATCGAGCTCCTTTCCAAGGTCTCCACCCTTTGTTGAAGAATCTAGCATTAGAGAGAGAAGGAACATTTATCATGATAGTGGCCCAGTGGTATTTTAACTCTTCGACAATAGCACAAAAAGGCAAAAGAAAGCACAGATTGCAAGCTCTTCAACATCATGCAATCGCAATTTGTCCACTGAAGTAAAACCACATCCCGCTCGACAAATTCCAACAAAGTAAGCAATCGAACAAGTAACAGCAGCCAATTTATCCCCTAAAGGGGAGATGGTTTCCAAGTTTCTCAACTCGAAATGCAACCTTATGTTTTTCACGCTAAATCTGACCAAGATAAAAGAAACGAGTAGCATAAGCATGCCAAATTGAACAGGGACTCTCAATGATCAATGAGAGGAGTAATTCGAGATCTCGAGCTGGAAAATTGTACTGAGGAGACAGAGCCCCAGAGGTAAAATGAAGAAAGCTCTTCCTGATTACCTTTATCTTATCAGCCAATCAGGAAAACTCCAACTGTCGGATTCCTTGGACTAGGAGCAAAAACTACGCAAAAGTCTGATTCCTATTCAAAACATACTGCCAAGCCATCCCCAAGCAATCTAGAACCTATAAATGATCTAACAAGCAATCGTAAACAAGAATCAGGTCGTTCTCAATTGAGGACGATGTGCTCAAATACGCAACTAAATTGGGGATTTTGATCGACAAAAATGCAACCTTCACCCACTTGAACGCAATAGATTAGTCATCCCAGCCCAGAGCGCCGCCGCTGGACAAAGAGCTCAGATTGGAACTGACGCTCAGAAGGTCAAACCCGACCCGATTCAATTCATCGGTTTTGACGCTTAACCGATTGAGAGGAAACGACAAGAGCATCGAATAACAGGATCGACTCAGGAGCGAGGGCGAAACCTTGATGGCACGGGCTTGTTCGGCGGTGAGGGAAGCTCTGGCGAAGGTCTCTTCGTCGACGAAGACGGCTTTCTTCAAGAGAAGCTTTTGGAGGGACTCAAGATTCGAAGACATCTCGGTCAGGTTGGCGATCGCCCCGCCCCATCTCTCGCTCCCTTTCCCCTTCTCCTCCATCGCCGATGCTCTGCAACACCGCGACTCTGATGATCCCACCACCGCAAGAAGAAAGACCCGCTTGGGTAAGGCTTACTGTGACAGCATCACTTTGAACTAATTGGGCTCATCGTGGGCCCATAAAATAGTTGGGCCCATCATGGGCCCCAGCGGCGTCGAACGAGAGCGCTTTCTACCACCAAGAACAAAATCCGAAACTTGCTATCCTGACCAGAAGTTTACCCACATGTTTGCTACTGTTCCTCTTAGTAGTTTCTCCCTTTTACATGTATAGATCTACTAACTGTATTTGACAATTTCGACCCTTTTATTATCAAAGGCATCATCCATTCTTATTGGCTGAAACTTATTGACATGGCCCAAGAACTTACCATGCAATGTTCAAACCTAGAGTTTACTATCCCATCGTCAAATTTACCTACTTCATAAATTAGTAATGTTCCTTCGGCGAGGCATGGCAAACACTGACATCGAATGCAAGTAATTCTAAAGTTCATGTGCGAAACTAAGGCACATCTCTTCACCATAGTATAGCTCGTTGCATCCATCAAAGTAAACAAATCTTTTCGTGAGGCATGTTTACTGATAGCTCTTAACCAAAATCCCCAACTACATTGCCCTGTCACATTTATAACAACTCTTAAATGACGAGAAGCTATGAGATCTCCAGGAATACAATTACACTTTGACCATAATCCATATCGGACATGGTCAAAAGGCTAACTAACGGACCAGGGGGGTTCTTTTGCTAATCAAACTGCTGCCGGAGCTGCATCTCAGTTTCGCTTTTCCAAGTTGCGTGAGAAGACTGACCCTTCAACCTCTTACTCTTCTCCTTATCTTTTATGACAGATCCCTTCTTCTTGGGCTCTTTGTCGGGGTCAGTGGGAGGACGATCTCCACATACCGGGCATACCATTCCTCGTGCACTCGAGTATGTTTTGGGTATACCACACTGCAAACACATTCTGCAGACAGGGAAAAAAAGGTAAGGACTAAGTAAATCTGCAAAACAGGTGCCAATGGCTCCCTACTGTAGCTGTGCCAATAGGGGAATGCAAGTTGAAATGTATTTACCTCAATAGTTCTGCAGCATCCTCTGCATTTGGATTTGTTGCAGTTGCCACACGCTTACCATCTTTTACCATGGTTGAAACAGATGCTGTTGGAGGTTGGCTACCCTCGATATCACTTCTTACACGTTCATGAATACCAACCAACTGAGGTTTAGATTCCAAGACAGCACCTGCAGGTAGTCATATAACTCATGGTTAAGGGCATTACTATTGTTTTGCCACTGACTCCTCTCAGTATGAACCTTCACCAACTTATGCAAAAGCTATTTGTAAATGCTTACATTTCATGCTTCATCTATTGCCTATAGAGTTGAATATGGTAGTCAGATGTCACATTTCTCCTTATGAGACAAGCGTGACTATAAGTGAAAGCACTTATAGGGCCTCGACAGGAACTTAAGCTACCAACAATAGAAAAAACATACTTCCACTAGTGCACACATGTGTATGAAGGTTGGTAGCCAATTGCTTTTGGATAACTGAATACCATCTCCGCACAATATCACTACATAACAGGAGTGTCGATCAGATAAAACCCTTGACGTGCATCAATAGGGCCTTTTAAGTATCATTGGGTCTGAAAATAAATTAAAGCAACTAACCAAGAATGTTACTTTGAACTTGTGCACATACATGTCTGTGTTGGGGATTGGTTCAGGCCCTGCCCTTGTAAAAAAGGAACGGGGAAGGACTTTTTATTTTTTATTTTTTTGTGGGGGGGGGTGTTATTTAAGTGGGCGATGGGTTGCTTTGTTTCTGCAAATAGAAAGAATTTTTCTGCTATTTGAGCTCATCAAAATCAAACAACAGTCACAATAATGATCTCAATCACGTAGGACATTATAGAGTAATCAGGATGCACTTTTCAGTTGCAGTCTTACCAACAGGCATATCTTTCTTATCTCTACTTCTCCTACGGCTGCCATGCCTTTGCTGTTCGATCTCTTTTGCTGAAGGCTGCTCTTCCACACTATTATTAAGAAACTCTGGCGGTCCTACAATCTTTATTAGCCACAAGAGAAACGATGGTGGAAAATATGAGACCTCCCTTCTACTAAAAACATCCACATTGGATACACAAAACTCCTAAAGTTGGAAATCATCCAAGCAGGAAATAAAAGAAAACTTTCAAAGAAGTTGAGATTCCATAAAATGGGCTGGTGACCGTTCAGGCTATCAGGCTAAGCACATCAAGCTAGGACCTGAACAATTTCCATATTAATAGTATTTTCGAACCGAATGCGATTGCCAAGTGTCTCTATTCCTCAATTTCCACCAAATCCAAAGTTCAAGGTCCAATCAAAAGAGGACTTACAGCACACTTGCTGATGCTGCTATTATTCAATTAGCACCGAAGACTACAAACATTGCAAAATTGAATTACCTAATTGCAGTCGAAGAAATCACCTCAACATTCCCAACTTGAAGAAGGTAAAGTTAAGCCCCTATTCAATGTTATCCTTTCACGATGCAGCAACTCAGGAAATTCAGCACACAGATACTCAAAACGGCTTATTTCATTGATAACAACCCAGGGTTGCCACTCTATGCAAACATGGGTACACTGTAAATGATTCCCAAAAATAAAAAATATTCAAAGCTTGCAGCTATGTCGTTCTCGGTCCTGAAAAGCATTGCATAAATTTGGATACCCCAGATCCCAAGATCAATTTCTAGTCCTCTTCCACACCGTCTGGGTAAACCAACAAAAACCCTAACCAAAAACGAATTTCACTCTTTCGGAACACGAAATCAAGGCGAACAACAGAGAGAAAAACCCGGGATACAGAAAGCTGGTTTACCTCGGAGAAGACATCGAAAGCAGAAGGAAGACCGGATGAATTGGACGACGGCTTGGGCACATCGAAGAGGGCGGAGCCGGCGTTGAGAGGGCGGCGGGGACGTTCGCCGTCGCCGTCGTCCTCGGAGGAGTTGGCGTAGTGAATTGGGTCGTCTCCTTCTTCTTCTTCTTCTTCTTCTTCCACCGAAGAATAGCCTTGAAGAAGTGCCAAGCTCATTCTCACTTGCCTGTGTCCCTGTCGGGCCTCCGGTTCTCCCAGGCTAGTCGTTTTGAGTTTTATTCATCGGGGAGGCTATTTCCACAGCCAAGATGGCTGGGTACACGGCATTTTAGTTGAAGAGACGAAATTGCCCTTAATGAAAATTCTCTGTTTCCAGTCCTATTGGCTGTGGAAAAAGCAGAACCCTTATCGCGAACTGGTTTTAGATCTCTTTTCGTCCAATCTCATGTTCAATTGTTTTTATTTTCAAATAATCTCACGTTCAATTGATAAGGGGAAAACGTTTTCCTAGTTATGAATCGATTCATTATTGGCACTCATTATTGGGCAGTTGACACATGAAAAAATTCAATTACAAAATTAATTCAAAATACAAATGTCACTTATTCAACGGTGAATGTATAAATATATTTTCTTGTATAAATAAATATAAAAATAATCCTTAAAATATGCCTCTAAAACCCAAGTAAGTTATTATGAATTTCATCTATTTTTTTTGTCGTTGTTAGAGATACATCTCATCATCTCACAAATTAATTTAATTTCTCATGAGTTATTTTAATATCCTTTGTTGCTTTCGTTAAATCTCTTAAATATAAGCCGTGACCAAATTGCCATTGGCTAAGAGGTTTGATAATGCAAAAGTAGTTTTAGTGGAAGTAACTATACACTTATAGAAAAACAACCCAATTAAATCCATAAATTTATCGTGTTAGGTTTTATTACTATAAAAATTACGTGAGCCCAAAGGTTACTATAGTAAAGTTGAAGGTAGACAACTAATTTGAAAATTCTCTTTATAATGTGTACCCTACAAATGTTTATTTCTAAGTTAAAATGAGCTACTTTCCTAATATTATTCTACATGTTTTTTTTTCCCTTGAGTCTTTTAAAAACCTACTTAGATTCACCTATCAACCTTTCAAATTGATAGAGTTGCCCCAATTTGATTTAGCATAGTATTTTACAATTAACACTTCTTAGGACCTGTATTGTTCCTGCAAAGAGAACTCATTCCAATTCAAGCAAAAGAAAAAGAAAACAACCTAGGAAAAGAAGATAAAGCTACTCTCGAATTAAGGAAGCCGATACGATTTAACACATCACATAGTCCTTGCATTCTTCCTTTGCACATCAAGATCTACACATATACTTCCCAGCTAAATTCAATATCACAACGATTGAAGAAATAGTCCAGCAGCTGGGTCCTATCGTTATGAGACATACCGAGATAAATTCTACATTTAACCTTTTTAACCCCTGATGAGCACAAGTAAGATGGCCACCACAGTTTCACTGCCCTTCTCTTTGACGCCGTTAAATTCCCTTCTCACGAGGTTCTCGAGAGAGCTCCCCGTTTTAGCCGCAAAAGCCCTGTTTATGTCCTTGATGTCCTTTTCCGAGCGAGTAACTATGATTCGCACGAGCATCTCCCTAGCATCGGGATTCCTCATCCTGAGCTGTTTCGCAAAGAACTTCTCGGGGTTCTGAATGCATCTGATGACTATGCGAAGATCCCGCCCGAACTGGCCACACTTGGTTTGCTTGATCAGCTTGGAGAATTCGTGTCCGTACAGCTGCTTGTAGGAAAGTAGTATGGCTTTAACTTGGGATGTGTTCCGCTGGCTCAAGAGCGAGATGATGGTCCTCTGATCAATGGTCCTCCCGCTCTCCACAGATTCATACAGGGTCTTGGCATCGCAGAAGGCCAGGCTCGTGTCCGCTTTGTGGACGTGGTTGCGACATGACTTGCATACTGCAGCTAGTATCTAGAAAAGAAGAACTAGATCATTTAGGAAGCTGCAAGCGGAATTAGTCAGTTACAAAAGGGTGCCTCGGAATAGTTATGCACCTCCTTAAATCCACCACTGACTTTCATGGAGATGTCTCGTTCAAGATCAGATTGATATCGAGAATGGTATTGCTGCTTAATGTAATGCAGCTCTGATGAAGAACGGGTGCATGTTATCTCAATCAGCGTGCCCAGATTGATGCTTCCCGCCAAGAGTAATTTTCTAAGAATCTCAGCATCACGGCTCTGAGGATCACTCACGCGCAGATAAGCCAATCTCTTTACAAGGAAGATTAATCGTCATACAAAGAAAAATTAGCATTATCCGGCACAACTAAAAGATATTGGTCCTTCAGCCAGCTAGACTCACATTTAATGCACTGCTCTTTTGATTGCTCGAGATGACCCGAAGAAGATCATGACCGTATAGAGCACTGTAGGTCTGGCAAATGGCCTTGAGTTCTTGGGACCTCCGGGAAAATATTCCCACAAGCTTCTGTTCCTCGCTTCCACCGTTGCCTAACAGAACAACAATCCAAAATGATGGTGACAGAAATTTAAAAAAGAAAAGTCTGGAACTGAATTGACATTGTGTAATATCCATTCAAAACGTGGTTCTTTATGAAATGATTAAGGAAATGTTACCAGAGAAAAATGAATACAAGTATCGGCATTCAGCCTCATACTGCCTCAAGCTTTTCATCGGATTACTGCTCATTTGTTTGTTACTGTCAGGAATTATCTCTTTTCTGTTGCTGCAAACATACAGAGAATAGCATTTTATAGGATAAAGTGGATGTTAAATGTTCTTCAGGAATTTCGTGACCATTTATGTGTCTGTCTGGCTTGCAGAAAGAGAAGTAGAGAAGAAGGAAGCAAGAGCTACGTCCAAAGTGGAAGAATATTGAAAGGAACAAATCCTTGATTCCAGTATTGACCTTTTGTTTCCTCCCTTTCCCATGATTGTTCGCTTTACTGGTGACTTCATAATGTCTTAACAATTGTGTCCCTAGACAAGTACAAAAGCATATTATTCTCTCGAAAGTTGCTCACAGCACTTTCTGATGTCAAAACTTGTGGCTCATAAATCATACAAGTAAAATGGCTTCTTCATAAAGCTTCCCTAATGCAATTATTCTTCCTGGCCTTCTCAGCAGATATTCCAAATTACTTGCCTTTAAACAACATTCTGTGACGCTCCTACAGATCAGTAAGCCAAAACTTCCACCTTAATCCTGGTGCGAGAATTTTGAATACAGTGCATCGCTTGAACAACTTATGATGTCAGCTAACACTTGTAATATCTATGCACCATAAGTTCTCATTTTCTCAATCTCCTATTGCAGTATTCCTTCATATTCTTTTTACAGTATCGAAACATTTGTAGAGGCAACACTCCAACATAACAGCAGCATATTCGGAGAAAAGGAAGTAGTATAAATTGCCAGCACCCTCTCTTGCAAACTCGTACAAAGAATCAACTGCCCCTTCTTAATTGAAAACAACTGGAAGAAAAACATGAAACTACTGAACTGTGGAAGTGCAGAGATTCTTCTCTCTCTCTCTCTCTCTCTCTCTCTCTCTCTCTCTCTCTCTCTCTCTATTATTTATATGAGAACAACGGAGAATATACAGGAAAGTGGGTTTACCAATGGACAAGAAAAATGCAAAGATAAATGGAATTTATATCAAGAATTTCCTGTTACAAAAAATTGCAGCGCCCATAGGGATGCTCCTACTGCCAAAGCTTGCGAACTAGAACATATCAAATGGTGTACCAAAATTTCCAGCATATGTACTTTGCTTTTTCTCAAGCCTAGCACTGGAAAACTTCTTTCTCTTTGCCCCTCTCACTCCCTCCCTTTCTCCCCATCCTTTCCTTTACTGATTAAAATGCAGCAGACTAGCTTTGCTCATCTTTTCTTCTTATAAAATCAAACTGCAGATGGCATGGACTAGGGAATTTCACATTGCCCAGTTCAGCACAGTGAAGTGCTTCCAGAACTGCCCAACCTGGGCGCTGAAACCACCATGAAACTTGCCTTCTGTGGAAGCATACATGTAATAACCTCACGCTCTGAAAGAATAGACATATACCTTCCGATTCATATGCTGCAAAAAATGAAAACACGATATCACTACAAAGAATAAACGACTACTTTCATGCATATCTTACAAGATGCTTTAATTGGACCTCGTGAATTGAAAATGGAACAGCACAGACATAAGGCAAGCAAATAGCAACATCACTGATGCAGGCAGTTTCAGAACAATTTGGCACTGTAACCCAAAATATACCAACAATTACAAGGATCTTGATAATTTCTGGCCAAAACTGAAGTCAGGGACTCAGTGGTGCAAACAAATGGTCATGGTGAGGTGAAAAAAAAACAATTCCCAGCCAAAACTTGATAATAAGGAAGGAGCAATCAACTTATGCATAACTTGAATTATGTAGGTTTTCCACAAGTCATGCATTAATACAAGATCAACCATATCCCTATGTTTATAATATTTACTGCACATGACCCAAACACAAGATTGCTGACAACGCCATTCAATGCTGCTTTACCATGTCACATCTCAGCAAAATTAGGTGTACAGTGTCTGAAGCAAATATCTAGGATGGAGAAATATATAGAAGCAGGTTTTCAGCAGTGAAGGTATTGTTAATGGTCAAGTTATCCTTGAAGATATGATGTTCTTGTAAACAATGGAATTTGAACAGTAAGAGTATCTTTATTTTCCTAAAAAAGGTTTATTGAGTGCAAAGAACACTGGCGAAAAGTCGGACCGTGTCAACTCAAGACGAACAAATAGATAATTCATCACTACTTTAGCATCATGCAAGCACTAGAGAAGTGTATAACTTTTAAAGCAGCAAATTGCAACTGTAAATTGTCACAAGAAGCTGCCTTTCAGATATAAAGCTAGATGGTAAAGTATGTAAAGGGAAGAGGAACAGCACTTACCATCAATTTTGAGCCCCAGAATGGATGGGAGCACCTTCTTTCTCTTTCTTGAACCTAGCAAGGTGATCATGATACTCTTCAAGCTCTTTCTCCAACCTCTCAATGAACTGACTTGTGTGCTCAAGTGATTGCTCAAACCTATACTTTTCCAAGGCCTGCATTTTCAAAACACATAACAAAGATAACATTTTTAAATAAAAGCCATTCATCAACAATAGAGCTAGTGATAATTTATAAGCAAGGAAGGTATTTGGTCCTCAATGTTCATCATACAAGATGTCATTGCTGAGGTCAATATTTTTATTTTAATAAATAAAAGTAATATTGTGGAAAAAACTCAGAAAAGTTGCACATCTAAGAATACAGGAACAGGATGGATAGTTAACAAGCTAAACTAAAGGAAAACAAATATCAGAGTAAAAATCAACAGGAACTAGCTTTAGGCAGCAATTAGATCGGTCCAAATCAGGCTTGTGAATGACAGGTTACTTCTTATAAACTCCAAAGCTTATCATCTATGACCATACTTTCATGTGCCATCATGCCTTATAAAAAGGATATACATGATGTAGTCCATATAATACTACTTTGATTATGCAGATTTTGACAATGCAACAAGTCATTTCCAAAGAGAAAAAGAAAGCTTGAAATCACCTTTGACTTAGAAAGAGTGTCTGGAGGTGACATAACCTTTGGCTGCACATAGTTCTTTCCTCGATAGAAGATTATTGTATTATTAGGCTTTATGTCAATTGCATTCCTTTGCTTAGCCGTGCAAGTTCATCAGCATATTCATGGACCTGACCTGGCCTACAAGGTTTGCATATAACCTTTACAGTTTCATGCTTTTTCCAATGTAGATGCATGTTTAGAACTACACCTCCAAATACTCCACGTCTTCCGACAGGAACATAATTATTCCTTTTCTCACCCGTACGCTTCAAGTAATGCTTCTCTTCCTCAGTTAAAATCTCAGGATCATATCTTTCAGCTGGTGCTTTGGGAACCTCGAACTTCCTCAACTTTTCGATCAACCATTCTTCCTTTCTTTTGGCCTAGACAAAATTCTCCAAAAGAGGGATAGCAGATAACTTATTATCAGGTGGATACATGAGCAAAAGTCTCATGCACAAGCAAAGATGCAAAAAAAGGGAACAGCAATATGATATAGAAGGTTCCTTATGATCAAGTGAAAGTATATCATACAGATGTAAACTAAAAGAGAAACTGCATAAAATGGGATCCGTATAGCTTTACAATAGTAAATGTTAAGAAAAATTGAGAAAGTTCAAAGTGGAGCATATCTTGGCTGAATAGTTTCTGAAAAATTAGAATAAAAATGGCAAGAGCTTCCCCCTCCCCCAAAAAAAAAAAAAAAAAAAACTAAAATAAAGAAAAAAGAAGCATGCCATCATGTAATAACTTTTCAGAGGGCTCAATATACTGCTACAGAAGACTGTATCTCATATAAAGATGAAGGAGTTCCATTGTCCTTTACACACTAGTTAGATGTCCAACCTTTTCAAGTTTATATCTGATCCTGACTTCAGGATTTGGAGAGTTCATCTTCTTCTTGGCCTTTAGCCGATAGAACCTGAGTTCATTCACTTTTGCCTTTTTTGACTTTTTTATCCGTTTCTTCACTTTTGTTTGGGGGGCATTTTTGTGCAGAGGCTTATTTATAGAAAACCTGACAACGTCATTATCTGTCTGCAACTCAAATGATGCAGTGCTCACATGTCTAGCATGTAGCAGTTGGTTAGCAATGACACAACCTCCATAAGTACTTAATCTCCACGCTTCCAGAGGATGTACTGAAGAGGAAAAGAAAATTCTTTCTTGGAGAAGCCTCACTGTTCTGCTGCTCTCTCTGATGTGAGCATGTGAGCTCACATATCTATGATCTTTAGGCAATGATGAAATATTTGAAACATGCCAAGCAAGGAAACTAGAGCAGACGAAAGAATCCCTGCAGATAGAATAAGTATGATATTATGAAGAACATTCACAACAAAAGAATCAAAATAGAAGGCAAAAGAAGAAGATGGGCCAGAGAAATTTTGTTACACATCAAATAACTTAGGGTAATGCAGATAAAGTCAAGGGGTACAAATTTGATCAGTTTCGCAAGGAAGTAAAAGCCCAGACTTGGGCCTCTTGGAGAACCAAAAGGCAAGTCAACATGTTCAATTCATCAAATATATTTACTTGCATATAGAAGGCTAATTAGCTGTGACATATTTTTAATGGAATTGGGTGGAACAACCCTGAGTAATGTAACAACTAAAAGGTAGAAAGTAACCACACGAGGCTGCCTTTTAGAGCTAGATTTGAACTAAGAACTTGTTCATTTCTCAACATCGCTTTCTCTCACAAGGTGTAAACTACCCCAAGATGGAACCTGGCTCACTCCCATTTAAAGTTCCCATTAAGCACATTACTATAACCCTGTTGGAAGGAACATTTACCTTCCCATCCCAAATCCTACTCGAATGACAGGTAAGGTCAATGCTGCTGATGAAGTAAAACGGACACATTGAAGTGAACCTCAGTTTGCCGTTTAGTTGATTCGTGAAAATACCACAAAAGCACATTAACTTACCTAATCAAGTTCAAAAAATTGGAGATGACAACAAGTAACTCAGGCTTGACAGTCCATTTTCAACACCGATATCAGCTATAACACCATCCGCGTATACCAGTTTGAAGTTTTATCAAGAATCAAGATAGATGCCAAGAGCAGGATCACCGAACTTGGGGCCCATGAGTTTTCTTTTCTCCAAGTTGACGCCACTCACTCTCATTTTGTTCGACATTAACATCAACAAAGCTTATCTTTTCAGGACGACATTTGACGAGAAAGAAGAGCATGAAGTCAGGCAAGGAACGAGATGCCCGAATTGCGACGATGGCGGGCCGCGCAAAAGCGAGGGAAAACATCAAAAGCCAATGTCGAAAGAAAGCGGAACAAGAACACGAAAATACCCACCTGCGGAACAGAGAATTAGAGAATCCCCGGACCGCGGCTCTCGCAGGAGAAGACGCTGCTCGTAGCATGGCTGATGAGCAGACGGCGGTCGATTCCGCCAGACAGTCAAAGCCCACTTCACCGTCTATGCAGTCGCTTCGTGGGTTCCATCAACTTCGACTTCTTCGAGTGCAAATCAAATCTTTGCACGCCTGCGTATCTGTTGATGATTACGGCGTCGGAAGCCGATCGGCGCCTGAGGAAAATCCGACCAGAGCGAACGGGAAAGGTGATGCGAACGTCGGAATTCGCCCTTCGGAAGATTTTCTCTTTAAGCCGTTGAACGGGCTCGTATCGGCCCGCATCAGCGAAGGCCCCGTAGAGCTGAGTCGACATTCGAATAAAAAAATTTTTAATAGATAAATACAAAATACAAATTATAATTTTTACTTTTAACTCTTTGTGATCTTCTTCAAATACAAATTATAATTTTTGCGTAAATTTTGTGCCTCGCACATCGTGTCCTTTTTTTAAAATGAATCATCTTAAAGCGGTTCTAAAATATAAATATTGAAGTGGCAAATTACACATGATTTTCTCTTAATTTTTTAAGACTTAATAAAATATGCATTTTCATTTCAAATGCTTAGAAAAGAGACCGAAGTAAAAGTAATTCACAAGATAAAAAAATTCCTAAAAGCATGGGATCGAGATAGATGGAAGATTCTTACATTTTTTATTTGTTTGGTACAGGAAATGATGAGAGAGAAATGATAAGCATAGATATACACAAAGAACATTATAGCCCATCAAAGATGTTGGGTCAAAACTCACTAATTAAAATCAAATGGACATATAACTACCACAACACAAGAATACAATTGTGCATTTTATTAGATAATTAAGTCATATCATTAGTTATGTTTAAATTATGTCGAATAAGCAAGTCACGTCAGTAAAGTCACATGATATGATAAATTATTTAATGAAAGTCTCGTGTAGTCAAATTTGAAAATTTGAGATATTTTATAAAATAAAATAAAAAACTTAAGTAGACAAATTTCAGATACTTGCGGTGAAAATAGTAGGAGATGAAATAACATAGGAAACGGCAGTAAATAAATGGAGATAAAATCATTTTTCTTGTGTTTGGCGCAAATGGAAAAATCCCGTTCCGTTTTGGCAGCCCGACTTCTCTCTGACTCCCAGCTCGCGTCTCCGAAATCGTCAGTACCGGAGCAGATGACGACTCCTCCGCCACTGTGAAGTCGAGCAGCTTCCGGCGCCCTTCCCACGAAACCACCGTATCCGAAGCCCCGTAAGACGCGCGGCGGCCGTTGATCATGAAGAACGATAGCAAGACCATCATCTCTTGGAAACGAAGGGAGCTCCCGCTTCTGGTGCTGTACGCGGTCGTGTTCTACGCCGTCATCATACGGCGCTCTCTTCAGCTCTCTCGCGGTATGATTCGCGTTCGATTCGTGTCGCTGCGGGTTCTCCATTTGTCTATTTGTTGTAATGCGGATTTCGCTTCACGGCGCGAGTTGCGATCTGGGGTGTGATGATTTCTTGCAGATTACTCGTTCAATCTCTACGGGCTCCGACCTGGCTGGATCGCCCACAGACTCAATGTACGTCTTTTTCCCGCCTTTGAAACTTCAATATGGATCGTTGTCAGTCTTATGTCTATAATCAACTTTTCCATGTACATTTACAGTGAATGATGATGCTCTAAGTGATTAGCATCCCTATTGGTCGGATTGGGTTTTTGGGCCGGGTCCTGAGAACTAGGAAGCTGCTTTGTTTTGAGTTCTGTCTTTTATCCTTTTGCACATGTCTTATCTGGAAAAAAGAAATTGTTTTCCTTAATTGATCGCTTCAGAAGGAAGTGTAAATCATTTCTCTGAACAGGGAGTTTAAGTTCAAGTTTTATACAGCAGGGTCCTGTCTTGCTTGAGTAAAATGACTCATGAAGAAGAGTCGTGTTCATTTGGGTTATATTCCCTCATTTGTGTTGGACCATCCGCAATATCTTCCTCTTTGTGTAGGACTTATCGGATGCCCAGTGGAGAAACTTTCGTGGAAATTTGCCTATTCTCACCATCGTCTTTGGAATTTTTGTATTTGTTGCCAATGGCACAAGAGTACTTTTTCATTTGAAAGCACAGGGGATGTCCATTGTGTGGCTTCTGATTTCTTTAGCTTACCTGCTTTACCTACACGGAGCATGGTATGCGATGTACTTGCCATTCTTCTGTCTGTTTTTTTTCATATGTTCATGCAGTTTTTTTCATTTTTAACACCCTCCCTCTCTGTTCTTCTTTATGGGCAGCACCGTATTTGTCTTGTCAATTGCGTCACTTAACTTTCTTCTTGTGAAGGTAATTTCCATTCTATTTAGACTATTATTCTTATGCTGGAAATGCAACTTTAGGATGGGGGAAGATAAAAAGGTGGGCAGTTTGGTTTTACTCTGATGCTATCTTCATTTGTTGATGCTTGTGCAGATATTTGTGAAGACAAAGTACTTTTCACTTATGCTGTGGACTTTTTCCCTTTTTTTTCTTATATGTAATCGTGTTTATGAGGGGTACTCTTTTTCTATGTTTGGGTAAGTTTCTGTTCTCAGTGCTCTTGGCTTGCAATGTATAAACTCATGAGCAAAGTCATACTGCCAATTTATCCATTCATCATGCACAGGCAACGTTGGATCTTCTTAGACAACTTTCGGGGAGTTTTTCGCTGGCAGATTTGCTTTAACTTCGGTAATTCTGTCATTAAAATTGGTCATAGGTTTAGTGGGCATTATTCCTTGGTAATTCTGTCATTGAGAACTTTGGTCCTGCGTTTTTCATATATGGTGTTTGCCATTGTAAATTATATAAATTCAGTAGTGAATTCACAACACTACAGAAGCAAGATGCTGCTTAAAGTTTCTCTTCACAATGCAACAATGGCCTTTCTGTGGGTGGTCATTCTTACTTGTCAAAAGGCCATTGCTGGAAGTCTTGTCTTTACCTTCTTTGCATGGGAAAATTCAGATGACATGTAGAGAGATGATTTGTCAAAATTTCATGAGCTAGCAATGGTACTTTCTCTTCGCCTTTTGCTAACCATGTTTCCACTTTTGTCACTTTTGATAGTAATTTTGCGCATGGTCAGTTTTGGATATGACTACTGCTGGGCCTGTCAAGGTTCTCGATTTGATCAGAAGGTATAATCACTGCTTATTAATTATGAAAATGTCGTATACTTAGATTTTTCATTGCCTCCAGTTGAATCTACATGTTTTATTTGGCTACCATGTGTATAGTTGGACTTATATTCAAGTATCATATGTTTTGTCAGAGTAAGTACTAAGATGAATGCAGTCTTAGTAGCGTTAGCTAGATGTTGCTTAATGACATTCTTTTTGCCATGTGTAGAAGCATGCTGAGTATTGCCGCATTTGTAAATCGGGAAAAACATGCTACCAAAGTTTACAGGTTGATTGGATTCTGGATCAGAACACTATTCACTTTGTTCTTGGAATGAGTTAGGTTATTGACAAGTTTGGATGTTATCAGGAAAAAAGTGTTCCGAGTGATACGTATTCCTTTGGCATATACCTGTGCTATTTGATATATGCACCACTCTACATCTCAGGGCCAATTATGAGCTTCAATGCATTTGCTTCGCAGGTTAGTTTGGTGTTTTACATATCATAATATTCATGTCTTTCTTTTATTTAATCTAGTTGTGCATTTTTAATGGGTTATTATATGAAAGTAAGCCCTCTTTGACACCTCCATGATTGGATGGGTCCATTATATAGAAGCATTTGTGCTGTTGTGCATTTTATATATCATGTGGCAATGAGATTGGAGAAACAAGCCAATCGTAGATTGAGATTCTAAAATTCAAACTCAAAGTTGTTTAGATGCATACCATACAAGCAATGTGGCTTAGCCATGCAACTAGTTGTTGTACTTTTGAAGTGCAAATTTCTTTAGAGTTTTTGGATTTTTCCTTTGGAAATATAGGAGATCATACGTGGTGATTTACTTCTTCTAGGTTTTAGAGTTGACCTTCAACGTTCGTAGTAGGATAGTGGACATCAAATTGGTAAAGGAGAAAGGTTTAAAGTTAATAAACATCCAATGCATTGCTTTGATTTCTTTCAAGGAGGTGCAACTATGGAAAGTGCTATATTCTAAGCATTGGATACCAAATTGAGAATGACTTGTTTATTCTTTTGTTAGCAATCCAGAATTTTGCTGTTGGATAAGCCCTCTCACTTATCTTTGATGATATATTGTCATGTCACACTTATGCATTCAATCCCCTTGATATAGAAAATTTTTAGGGTTTCATGTCATCTTTACTGGTTGATTTACCGCATTCTTGCTGCTACTAAATAGTATTATGTGGTTGACTGAACTTTCGAATTATTTGTTGCTGCAGCTGGAGATGCCACAGAAGAACTATGCACTTAAAGACATAGTTCTCTATGGAGTCCGATGGATATTAAGTCTTCTCCTGATGGAACTTATGACTCATTTCTTCTATTACAATGCCTTTGCAATCAGGTGATTCTTTCACACATAATGTTAACTGGAGAATGTTTTATTGATTACCTTAAAACTAAACATGTTTTTATGTCCAGTGGCTTGTGGAAGCAGTTATCGGCCATGGATGTATTTATCATTGGCTACGGAGTAAGAATGTCTTTTTTGTATCCTGTCTGTCGCTTGTCAGTTTATTTTTGCATTTTTTTATGTTCAAATTTGTGTAGCAAGTGAGAAAATACACCTTTTGATGCATGAGAAAATGAAGTATAGGGTAACTGAGCTAGAATTAATCACTGGCGAAAGGGCAATATAGTGAGGCTCTAATTATTTCTGAAAACTTCAAATCAGCACTATTTGGCCAGTGCAGAGGATCACTATTTTCATTGAGATCTAATTGTAGATTTATTTAAAAGAAGTTTCCTCCAAAACCATAGTATGAAAACCAAGAAATAAAAAAGGTCGTGAAGAGTCCAGATAGGATGGAAAGCATACTCCAGAACACAATATAGTTAAGGAACAAGGTGCTGTCTGGCTGTAAAAATGGACTAATGCAATAAAGAATGAGGAGGGTATCATGTAAAAAAGTAGTAAAGGTATGTATGGCAGAGAAAACTTTAATTAAGCAGAATTATTTCTGTGGATTATACTTTTTAACTTTTTTGCATTTTTCTTGTGGACTAATAATGAATTTGATTAACTAACTTCCATTTTGGAACCATTCTTATGTTTGCACAGGTTTTAAACTTTATGTGGCTGAAGTTTTTTCTGATCTGGCGCTATTTCCGGCTTTGGTCACTGGTAATTTTCCAGGAGTTTATGGGAGTTTGTACCTCATTAGTTCCTTGGGCAAGGGATTCACTGTGCATCTTTGATCTGCATTGCTGACCTTCCTGCCTTAATAGAGTTGGTGTCCTGCATTTGTAGATATGTGGGGTTGAGGCTCCTGAGAATATGCCAAAGTGCATCAACAACTGCTATAATCTGGAAAGCTTTTGGAAAAGTTGGCATGCATCCTTTAACAAATGGCTTGTAAGGTGCAACTTCCTTCTCTTTAATTGTTTATACTTATCCTGTCGACATTGACTCATATTATTCTGCACTATCACCATGTAAGGTACATGTACATTCCTCTAGGAGGTTCTCAAAGAAAGATACTCAACATATGGGTTATATTCACATTTGTAGCATTGTGGCATGACCTCGAATGGTACTTCCGATTCCTCAAGAAACTTGTTCAATAATTTCTTCCGTCTGATGGAGGAATTGGGTGCGTAACCTTGATGGTATACGTCTTATCTTACAGCTTATGCATTTAAACAACAGGAAACTTCTATCGTGGGCATGGTTGACTTGTTTGTTCTATGTCCCAGAACTGGTACTTAAGTCAGTGGCGAATGCATTTCAGGTGATGCCTTCTATTTTGCCAATTATCTTTGTTTTGGCATTGATTGTGTTAAAGTTCCCCATCCTTGATACAAGTAGTAAACACAGACAAGGAAATAAAGCACTAAGAGCAAGTATAATTAAGATTCATGCCACGATTGACCCTTCGTCTTGCATAACTCAAACCTTGTAGCTTTTGGGTAAATTCACCTGATATGCAGTTTAAGGGTAATTTCCTTCCCCTGCATTCAGTAAAGTTTCGTATCTAGTAAGATAAGAAATAGCTTATGAAGCCAAACTGAGATCTTTTTGGTAGAGAGAAGCTTTTGATTTGAATTTGGCTGCACATTGGTGGAGAGTGCTTGCTCTTTGTGTTTCTGGAGGATCTACAACTTCCTTGCTGTGGAATCAACTGATGATTCTTGGTGATGGAATGTTCATATACCCATGATATTTATGAGGGTTCTAGACTGGACCTGGATTCCTTGATTTTCTGATAAATATAGTGCTGCCCTTGATGCAAGGCCTAGTTTGTTGCTGGTTATCTACTAGCTACAAGGAGAGTAATTAGTATCATTCAATCATGCATATATTCCTCTTAGTTGCATGCATTGGCAATTGATGAGCATGATAGGAGTGTTGACTCATATAAGACTAGGAGATTTAAACTGTTTAAGCAGATGCACAATACTTTTATTAGATAGCCAAATAAACTTAGAGAGCAAGACGGAAGTTATGCTATGAAGACTGAGGATACAAATGGCACAAATTGATAATGCAAGGAGTCATAGATGAACCACCAACAACCATTAGGTTTTAACATGTGGTCCTTAGAGATCTTACCTTAGTTACAAATTAACAAGGTAAAGCTGCAGTCGTTTCCACTGTCTGTTTCTAGATTTTTAAATCTACCTGTTCAGGCTTCATAACTTTTGGGTTGAATTTCTGCTATGACTTACCATCAGGTTGAAAACACTCTTGGAGAGTTGTTCTTTCGAGAAGTCAGCGCAACTGCCGGTGCTGTCACAATCACTTGCCTCATGGTCTGTCCAGTGCTGCATTCATGGCTTCGGCAATAGTCTCGTATTATAATTTTACACGAGTTCTTATCTAGAGCATTATATTATAATGATGAAGACAAAGATGCCATTGGGCGTAAAAATCTCTTGGTCATGGGTACATGATCTATTATTTCACGAAAATATTTAAATATCTTAACTTTTGGATTCGCTTGTATCAGGTTGCAAATCTTGTTGGCTTTGTGATTGGACCATCTGGTATCAGTTGGTTAATTGCTCGATTCCTTCATAAAGAAGGTATATCCCAATATTGACACCTTTACAAGAGCTAAATATGCATAGTCTGTAAAGATTAGCTTTCTTTTTTGGTGATAGTGCATCATGAACCATGTTATTCAATGCATCTCCTAAGATTGATGTTCCAGTGCTTGTTACATTTCTGCTGCATTTTTGTCATCTAGAAATAGGGTCTCAAAGACAATGGATGTGATCCTTGTGTGGCATTCTAGATAAGTATGAGTCACCTTAGGGTGCACAGTACGATGTAAATTTTTTGTTTTCTGAGGGTTGTTCTCTTTAAACTTTCAGGCAGATTGAATAAGATAGGTTGTCGATGTTATCTAAAGATTTCTTATGTGAAACTGTTGAAGCCTGCTGGCTGATAGCATAGGATGAATGATGCTAGTTGTGCCTTTGTTAAATAAGACATTCTTCAACCTGCCAGCATCTCCGAGCTGTCTGCGTGAAATGCAAAAGATTTAGGCACAAGCTTTCGGCACGGGATTTTGCATGAGATATACAAGTTTAAGGCCGATTGGACCATTTCCTATCTACTAGCTATCATTATTATTTCAGTTTTCCATTTTGTACAGTAGTATTGGAGCAAGCTCCATTCTGGGTGAGCATTTCACAAGTCCAAGTCTGTTGATGCTTTGTTGATAGTTAACCCAGTGCTAAAGTGGGTTCGAGCTCATTTTTCCTCTCTGTTGGCAATTGAAACTGCAAATAGAGTCTGGGAGGAGATGGATGGATGATGCCATAGTGGGCAAGCGGAGATTGTCAGCCACTTCTGACTTGACAGTGCTCTATTAGCATCTAAGAGATCCTGCCAATTTTGTCCTTTCATGTCTCTATATGTAGCATTCATTGATGACACATCTCGTTTTCTTGAACTTGAACAATTAGTTCTTGCTATTTGTGGAGCTGGTATCTTATCTTTGTGTTGACCTGTCTTTTTTCCTTCTTATTCCCTCAATTTTGGAGCTGCTGACATTCATAGAGTATTACATCTTGCAGGATGGCCTATCCTTGTTGGCATGTTCTTGACATTCTATGTGGGGACCAAGGTACGTTTGATATATACTTGCCATCAAACAGACTAAAGTGACAGAGTGACCTATTTCCCTGTTTTGCAGCTCATGTTTCATATCCAGGATGCCAAACGGAAAGGACGGTGAATCAGACACCATGATTTGAAAGGGTTGTACTCAGTTGCCCCACTGCATAGTAGTATTGTTTAGCAGTGGACGACGGAGAAGAGCATTGGTGAAATTTCTTGACATACCGACTTCAGCATCAGAGCTAACTTGGAAAGGCCCTCCATGACTCCTCTCAGCACTCAGCGGTAGAGTGGGTTTGTTCGCCTTGTGTGGACTGGTAACCCTTCAGTGCTCGTAAATGGTGGTGGTGCTGCTGAGAACTATTTTTGTAGAACTTTGTTTCATCCTAGTCAATTGATTTTGATGTAACATATACTCATCTATGCAATATGAATGAATCAGAAACAGATGCGCATGAAAATGATATCTGTCAGTTCTCTCTTTGAACATTCATGAAATATCGAAATGAACGAGCAATTAGGCCATTTTTCTTTATCGAAGTATTAAGGCCACTTTTAAAGAATAGGAGTGTATGATTTATAATCCATATATATTTGCTTCAAATATGCATTATTTTTACCCTTTTCCTTTCTACCATAAACTGGACAAAACATACCAAAATCCTTCATAGAGATAATATTCTAATGCAACTTATATGATTTTGATCAGTTGCCACAATAGCAAATTTTCCAACGTATGAATCGTCTCGTGAGGAATCCAATCGAGTGTTTTCAAGGGTTACTGCTAAACCGAATTTCTTCTTTATTAATCTCTCCATCATTATGTGTTAGAAAAGCTAGTGACTCTTCCCATGTGGAATTTAAAATATTTATATTTTAGGCACTTTGAGTCTCTCTTTTAACTATAACTATTGGCACACAATTAATTTCTAGATGAAATGTCCTATTTAAAAGGAGACCTTGCAGGATATGCAACAACCAATCGTCACAATTCTATGAAAGCATAGATCAATATAGTAAAGCATTAGTGCACACACGTGTGAAATAAATTATGTGGTATTTGACTCTAATAGCATGTTAGTAAGATCAGCCCAAAAGCTTAAATTAATAAGTAGATGGAAAATTACCTAATTAATCTTAAATTTACTGTATGAATGTTAATTCAATCCTTAATTTTTTAATTATGTTTATATAGTCCTAAATCTTTGCATAAAAATCCAATGTTATCTTTTCAGTTAATTTTAACCAAAAATTGCCGACGTTACGGTTTAGTCATTGTCAACCATCCTATGTGGTACTTGACCACATTGGCGATTTCTAGTAAAATTTGACCGAAAGGACCACATTAGAATTTCGCACAAATGCTTAGGACGAAATTGGTAAAATTGAAAAGTTCAAAACTAATTTAATATTCATACAATATGTTTAGGATTGATTGAATAATTTTTCTAATAAGTGGATGGAGATCGCATGTATATAAAGAGTATATAGACCCTATTATTAAAGTGACGTGAGATATTTTAATATTGTATATACAAGAGAAAAAAAAAATCAAAATGGAAGAAAAGAGAAAACCCCAAGACCCAAACATGCAAATACATATGCGTATGTATGCATCGGTCTTCGAGCAAAAAAACAGGTTAAACAGCCCCCAGAAAAGAAGAGAAGAAAAAATAAGAGGAGAGAGAGAGAAACAAAGGAATTTGAGTTTGTTCTGCCAATTGGAGCTTGGACGTATACTCTTCTTTCGTCTCTGCGCTCTGCATTGGCCCGACGCGGTTTCGACGATTCTGTGAGGCTAAGGCAAGAAGAATCGCGCAAGAGGCCAATTCTACATGACTAACAAAGCGACGTCCACTCTTCTTGTTCTGGCTTCATCCTGCTGTCGAAGCCCTCTCTTTTCCATCTATTTTTGACTCTCCAAGATCTGCATGCTGAGAAAAGAATCGTCTGTCCCTCCGTCCCCTGTGCGATTTAGTGGTCAAATGGCTAAAATCGGCCCGACAAACATTAGTGTCATTCGCAATGCAGATTCAACTAGTGGCATTCGTATTTTACTCACTATCGATATGCACGTGAACAACGACCCATGCAGAGCACGACATGCACTATTTTTATCCACTCGCTCGAAAGATAAAGAAACTCCGCGTCGGACCTGTCGCTCGCCAGCCATCTTTTTATACTCCTCCATAGTTTGACCCCTCCTTCGCACTATATATACATACACGTCGTGCATGCATTGCCCCACACCAAACTCAGAACATCTTAGAGAATCAATGTCTTAGTCTTCTAAGCCAATTCTCATTCACTTCATTCCACTATTTTCTTAACGATGGAGGGTGAATTCTTTCTCCACAAGGCCACCTTGTTCACGATGCTCCTCACATTATGCATTCCACCAACCTTCGTGCGAGGACAGGGCACAAGAGTAGGGTTCTACTCACGTTCGTGTCCCCGTGCCGAGGCCATTATTAGGTCGATGGTTCAATCCCATTTCCAATCCGATCCCACCGTGGCTCCGGGCTGTTGAGGATGCACTTTCACGACTGCTTTGTCTAGGGATGCGACGGTTCGGTCCTCATCAATGGGCTCAACTCTGAGAAAACGGCATGTCCAAACCGTTTATTGAGGGGATATGAAGTGATCGACGATGCAAAGACCCAGCTCGAAGCTGCGTGTAATGCTGTTGTTTCTTGTGCTGATATCCTCGCTCTTGCGGCCCATGATTCCGTTACTCTGGTTTTCAATAATCCCATGCTTCCATTTATTAGAGATCTCTGATATGAGTGCATGTGCGGTTCAATTTCATTCACTTCCTCGCAAATCTTGGCAGCAGCAATGTGATTTATTACTTTTAACTATGTAAAGTCTTCATAAATTCGAAACATTTTTAGTGATGTGATTCATAAAATTCAATGCAGACAAATGGACCAAGTTGGGCTGTGCCGACGGGACGCAGAGATGGATGGGTCTCCTCCGCATCAGATGCTGCAAATTTGCCGGGTTTCCACGATTCAGTTGATGTGCAAAAGCAAAAGTTTGCTAACTTAGGACTGAACACCCTTGATCTCGTTGCTCTTGTGAGTATTTTACAATTTGTCGCCATTTCCATTTAAGTATAAAAGTTGGCAACCGAAATGCGTTCTATTGCAGCATGTCCAAACCTAATCATTTCTATCCTATGTGCGGATCTAAGGACAACTCCGCCCTTCGCTAGTTGTTATATTTCTTTCTGCGTGCTGGTGTTAAGGACGATTGTGGCTGTCCCTAAAATCTGATTATTTTTTTTTAATTAAACATGAAGTTTACTTATCATGGGAAGAGAGAAATGACATGCATCAAAAGGGACACACTGAGTTTCTTAGCTTTTGACCAATACGTGATACAGGAGGGCACACCATAGGAACTGGAGCTTGCCTGTCCTTCCAGTACAGACTCTACAACTTCACCAATAAAACCTCAAGCGGAGCTGACCCTTCCATCGATCATTCCTTCGTTTCTAAACTCCGATCTCTGTGTCCAAAAAATGGTGATGGCACGAGGCGCGTTGCCCTTGACACCGGCAGCCCTAACCATTTCGACGCATCCTTCTTTGCGAACTTGAAGAGCAAAAGGGCAATTCTGGAGTCCGATCAGAAGCTATGGACCGATGCCTCCACGAATACTTTTGTGCAGGGCTTCCTAAGTGGTAGAGGCCCGACCCGGTTGGACTTCAACACAGAGTTTGCTAAGTCAATGGTGAAGATGAGTAATATTGGTGCGAAGATAGGGACTGATGGTGAAATTAGGAAAATATGGTCCGCTTTTAATGCATGATTTAGATTATTAAAGATTATCCTACTTTAGTATTTCAGTGTTATTGTTGGAGCCAGCTAAGCTGATTCACGGTACAATTGATTGATTTGAAAAGTCAATAGGTTAATTGAAATGAAAGAAGGAACCTGTAGTATTTATATCTAAACAAAATTGATGACAATCGTCTCCAAAATGAAAATCTTCTTATTCTGTACGTTATTTTGTTGGCCAAACATGTATCTACTTACTTGGATGACTAAGAAATATGTGGCTATCGATATGCAGTTGTAGGCCAAACACCATTACCATGCCAGTAAAACACTTAATTTGACTAAATTTATAGTGTCAAGATCGATATATTTTTCTTCATGAATAACACATCACATTTTTTACGTTGGAGTTGAACCTAATTCAGCAGGAGGCCCCTCCTCCATGTAATACCTGCTCAAAAGGCCGCTGAATGGGCATAATTAAAAAGGGCACGTGGGAGTAAAAAGGAAAAAGTACCCAAAAAAAAGTGCTAAACCTTTTAATGTACAGATGGTCCGTCCCACTACAGCTCCTCAAGCCATGGGTTCCCATTCTCGCAAGAAATCAAAACCATCCTTTCACGAATTGTCCTCTCCTCACCAAGAAATCCCTTGAAGACCCTCCAACTTATGCGTTTATATAGAATGCAAAAACAGAGCAGAACACATACCCACGACAAAAGAAGAGCAAATATTGATGCGGATTCACACAATCATTCCTTTGATCTCGGTAACTGGGCTTATGCAGCAGCACAAGGGGACTCCTCGCAAACGGGCAAGGAGTCCCTGAAACAATTCAGATTTGGGCGGCAGCGGCTCAAGGGCAACGACAGAGAGGGAGGAGTTGGAGGCTATGTACGTATAGTGGATCGGAGGAGGTGGAAGTGCAGGTGAGGGAGAGGGCCAGAGGGACAAAGAGAGAGAGGATCGACAGAAAACTAGGAAAGAGAGGCACCACTGTTGTTGCAAAGAGCAAGCTTAGAAAGAGAGGGGGTAACGAAGAAGAGATTAAGATAACAAATTTGAAAAAGTGAATCCAACTCGGACACATGACAATCAATGAGTAGAGTGACGCATGCCCTACGTGACAACACTAACCTACCTAATATTTTCTCGATAGACTCCACCCAATCTTGGTTTTTCATTTCCCTTTTAATTTCTTTCCACACCAGGAGATAAACCAGGCAGATTGATTATCTAGTAGGCAAAATTTTAACCCAAGTAAGATCAAACCCGTGATGTATAACTTCCTCAACGGACCGCAATTCAAATTTCAAACAAGCTGAAGCAATGTGTGAAAAAAACATGACATCCTTGCTGTACAAATTTCAGGACCAAAACTCGACAGCCGCTTCCTAAAGGACTTTCATGATCAAATCAATCTAGATTCCTAGACCCTTGATTAGATATTCGTGAAGACATCATCACACACCAGCAAATAAACCAAGGAAAGAACACATTGGAGTGTCCAAGAACAGAAAGATCTTTGGCCAAAACCATAGATAACTTGAGTCCAAAGAATACATAAGACATATACACATATAGTTATGTTACCAACACGTTAAATATCAGAACCTGTGTGCCCTGAAATCTGCATTTCCTCAGCAACTGACTAACATGCATATTTAAACTATCATTTCTTGCAATCATACTGATCACATTGACTTCCAACAAGCCAAAACCATAGCAAAACTTACATAAACACTTGCCAGAGAAGAAATTGACAAGCCAAAACCAATCATTGGCTTGCCAAGCCTCTATCACACAGTAGAAGTTACATCAATCTGCAGGCAGATAGTTCATCGCTAGTCTAAGAGAGCAGAAGGCCTTACTTTAATTTATTTGTATATTCATCCATAGATCAATGACTTCTCCATTGAGGTCCACCTTTTAATAGAATGTGATATTCTTCTCTTGCTTAGATTGAATAGTAAAACCCCTTCCCTTAACAAATAACAATTCATCCACACTTAAGCATAGAATTACAAGACAACTCAGTAGACACTAAACAAGTTAATAAATAGACGGAATTTTCTTTTTTCCTTGGGTCCACCCTACCCTACCTAGAAATGTTCTTCCATTGATGCACTGAAACTTTCTGGCCTAGAATTTGGAAGGATAAACTTCTCAACTAAATTAAATTTCTCAGTCACTCGGTTCATTTAAACCCAACACCCCCCTCCCTCCCTCTTCCCTCCCTTCCCCTGAGACAGAGATTCATGACCAAAAAATATGAAGTCCAGCTCAAGTGCATTTCCACACAGGATGAGGTAGTTATTCATCCATGATTCTATCTAGCTAAAATTAATTGAGTATCTGAAATACATATGAAGAGCCACTGCTTGAATTTTTCAAACTATCCTATCTAGCAACAACAAATAAAGAAATTACCATTCAGCAATAACGAATCCTCCATGAAAGAATTGTCAATTAACAAGAATTTTGCATGACCAATCAGTTGATTACAAATTTTCAGAGACCACAAATTAACGGCAACTTGTCCTTCCATCACCCATTCCCACGGACCACAAATTCATGGCAACAACTATCATCCTTCAGCCTAGCTCATATATCTGTAAAATGTCTATCTCACAGTTCACAAGAATATGATGACCAGTAATGGATCTCATTTTATCCTAGAGTTAAACGGAATTCTCATGGACACACTCTTTACACATAGTGGAGCAACAAACATGTCATTGCGAAAAACACGTAGCTCAAGAACATAAAACAGGGTGAGACAATAGTCCAGAAAGCTTTATCCTTTTTTTTTCTGCTGGGAAATGAATATGCATTCCTCCAATGAGAGACCAAACTACAGGGACTAATGCGTGCTTTACCCACAACTGACCTAATGAAACCAAAAATGAGTCAAAAGTAATAGGTAAACCAACAAAGGAATAAGTTAAAGCCCAACTGCATAAGGAATGAGCTACCCCATTTATATCCATCTGAACCCCATTCATGGAGACAATTCCCTGGGTCATATTATTCAGAAGACCTTATCATAACTTAGGGGGCAATGGTGCCTTTTTGGCGAATATAAACAATTACATTCTCTCCGCAACTGAATCAGAAAAAGAGAGACGGATCTTGTAGTAGTAGACTATAATTTATATAATGTGCGAGGAGCAGCATCCAGGAAAAATTGTAGTATAGGGATGCTAATTACAAGGAAGGACCTACCCTCTAAATTATGGATCAACACAAATAATCAACTTTATAAGCAGCAAATGGAATCAATTTGATAAGAAACGACGTAACCAATAAAAGGAAGAATAACCCAGCACATTGGTATAACAAAAGGATAATGCTCACATAGCATGACAACTAATGATGGACAAAAAGAGACAAGTACGTGTGTTTCAAGGATTACAAACAAAACATTTTGGTAAGCGTCAAGGAAGTGCATCCAAGCACAGCAGAAGATTGCAAACTCTCTAGGACAAAGTATGATGGGCAGAACCCCATTCATACGTATCAGCAGAACTTTTCACCTCTATCAATACAAACAGACCATTTCAAGAACCTACACATGATGCTCTGTGAACTAATTGATTTTAAGCTGTCTGTACAACAACATCCAACACTGGCAAAAGTAAACCACCTACAAAAATAATTATCACTTGGACACCAAAAGAATCTCAGGTTTCTTAGCTTTGCTGGGCGTGTTAGCATTTGAAGATGTATTTGCAGCCGCCGCAGCTGCAACCGCTTTCGCAGCCTCGCGCGCCCTCTTGTCGAGCTGAATGAGACTCCTCGTAGCCAAGAGTGCCTGGGGAACCAAATCATGAGAAGCCCTCGCATATAAACTCCTGACCGCAACTGATGCCGCGTCCTTGACTTCCTCTGCATTCAAAGGAGCCAACAAACAGTGGCCCAAGATCCTCAACACAGGTTGCAAAAGCTCCCAAGGGAGCGGGATTCTGGCACCCTTTGGCTCCAAATTCACACCATACTCTTCAATTGCCAAGTTCTAACTTCCTCCACAACCCCATCAATCTCAATCTCATTCTCACTGCCATTCCCATCCTCCAAAGCCCTAAACCCATCAACTTTTTCCTCATCACCATCAAACTCCCTCCTGCAAGAGCAATCCTGCCCCGCCCAAGCTGCCGCAAACTGGCAAAGCTCGAGCTTTGACCATGAGGGCATCTGAGAGATCTGCTTATAATAACAATCCAGAGCAATTCCCACGATCGCAGCCCTTTTTGTAGACTTCACCGCAACCTGCGGCTCAAGGGGCGGCCACAAAACCCCGGCGGAGGCACGGGACGGCGGCGCAGGGGATCGGCTACGCGGAGCGTGGTAGAGAGAGGGCTGGGAGAGGTCTGGGATCGCGATCAGCGAGGGTTTGCCCGCGCGGGCCTTGCATTCGGAGGAATAAATGGCAAGGAGGACAGCCTCAAAGCCGGCGAGGGAAGGGGAGGGATCGGAGTGGATGCGGGAGAGGTAGAGACCGGCGAGGAGGGGCAAGAAGGAGAAGACGACGAGGCGGAGGTGGGGATCGGAGGAGAGGAAAGTGTCGTAGAGCCAGTGACAGAGGGGGTCGGAGCCAGAGCCCGAAAGGGGGTCGGAGAGGGCGGAGGAGAGGGCGGTGTAGACGGGCGAGGAGGAGAGGAGGGAGAGGGCGGGGCGGTCGGAGTCGGTGAGGGAGGACAGGGGTAAGGACAGGATGGAGGAGAGGGACTCGATGCGGGTGCGGGCCTTGGAAATGGACTCCCACCAGGTGTGCATCGGGTCCTCCGTGGCGGCAGTCGCGACGGCGGCGGTGGCGGTGGCGACGGCGGTCAAAGAGTTCGGAGTGACGGAAGAGGCGGAGGAGGAGGAGGAAGGCGAGGTGTTGCGATGGATGTCCATGGCCGCTTCTTCCGTTGGAATTGACGAGAATGGCGTGAGGAGAGACCGCCGACGGAACTCTGGACTTTGGGTTGAGGGCGGCGACGACGACGATGATGGTTTTCTTTCCGTTTGGAATATGGATTACTTGAATCCAGTTTGGCGGATGCGGCATCCGGGTCGGGGCATTGCGAGCCGATAAAAGTGTCAAGTAAGATGGGTTACAAATTCATATCATGATTCACGACTCACTTTTAATTAAACGAGTCAAATATAGATCGAGTAAAAATTAAATATAAATCATAAATATATCTTAAAAAGTAATGTAAAAATATAAATAAGTCTTAAATGGACTGAAATTTAAAAAAAAAATTTCAATCCAAGCCATACCCTCTTTCTTTCCCTCTTTAAGTTTATAAAAGTATTTTTTTATAGAAATCAAAATTATAATTATTTTTTTTATATTTTCTCTTGTTTTTTTTCCCCTTTTTTTCCTTTTCCCTTAGCCAGTGATTGGCATGGCAACTGGCAGCACCCACCTAGGTGAGGCTCGAGCTTGCCGATGACTGGCAAGACTTAAGCTTGCCGGATCGAGCAAGACATGAGATCGCTGGCGTTAGGTGAGCTTGATCTCTCCAATGTTTGGTGAGGGTCAAGCCTCGTCGATCTAGCGAGACTCGAGTTCACTTGTGGCCAATCGTTAGCCGTAGTTATGGTCAAAGAATAAGAAAAAGAAAAAGAATTATAAATTCGATTTAAAAAAAATTATTTTCCAAAAGTATTTCAATTTAAAGGTATTCACATTTACTTTTTAAATTTGATGTGAAGTTTTTATTTAAGTAACTTATATGTGAAAAGCTTAAAGTATATTAAATGGGTAGAAGTGGATTTTCTTAAATTAAATTAAATATTAATATGTTTCAGTAATATTGATCGAATTGTGTATAAGTCATTAAATTTACATTACATGAAAATAAATTAAAATAAGTTAAATGGGCAATTTGGGTTGAATCATTTTTTATTCGACTAAATCCACCTATTTGACACTCCTATAAGCCAGCCAAGGCAATGGTGGTGGTTGTTGATTTTATCAAGATGGTGTTCTAGGGCGAGAGTGGCAACTAGTGGCCGACAGTAGGAATATGGTTTGAAGAACATTTTTTTATTATGGTTTTTACCATAACTAGAACTCTGAACATGTTTTAAAATCATTAACTAAGTAAGGTCAAAACGTTAAAGATTTGGTCATTGTAATGTCATTGTTGATGTAGCATTATATTAAAAGGACATGTAAGATGCTAATCTAGATAATACAGCTATTCAACGATATTATGCGCATCGTAATTGTGCTACTAATTGCGGTGCCAATTCAATACGAGCCCATTTTAGTGTGAGTTGACTTAGAGTTCAATTTAAATTTGTAGGTGGAGGCAATATGGGTTTCAAACGCATTTTACGATTCGTATATAGTGAGCTAAATATCTGTTACTTAAAATTTTAAAAACAAGTTGGGAACTAACCTACAAAAATAAAGCCCAATTAAGAATGGATCTTGGTGGATTTGAAATAGACCAAATTTTCAACTCAAAACCACCTTAGCTAAATTTGGTATGACAAAATTATGTGGAAAATTATCCAAAAAGCACTAAAATTTATTGTACGACGATTGATTTAATTTTAAACTTTTCAATTTTATTAATTTAGTTATAAATCTTTTGATGGTTTATCAATATATTCATTTTGACCAATTTTGTTTAAAAATGTATGAATTATAATTGTCTTATATGGCATACACAGCATGTTTAATCCTGAAGTGGACAATTTTTGCAATATTTTTTTATAATTTTCTAAATCTTTTATATTCATTTTTATTTTTTGCCTTTTCTTTTCTTTCTTTTTTCCAAATTCCCTTTGTTGATTGAAGCCACAAAAATGACCACGTGGGCTAGGACGCCCTTGGTTGCCCTTGCTTGCCACTAGATAAGGGCTCATGAGCCCTTGCCGTGAGGGCATCAAGGCCCTCACCTATTGGCCAGTGGGGTTTGTTGGGCCTTAGCCAATGTGGTCAACGGTCCCCTATCGACCCTTAATAGTGAAAAAAAAATGAAACGAAAAAAATCAATAAAAGATTCATAGATTTAAAAAAATATATAAAAATTGTCCATATCATACTAACCATGCCACATAGGGTTGTTAGTGTTTATGTTAGTGATTTTTCGTCTGAAATTAATCGAAATGACTATATTGACAATTTGTCAAAATATTTAATATTTAATTAATTCAAATGAAATGTTTATGACTGAATTAACTATTGTAAAAAAAAGATTTAAAACTTTTTTGATAATTATCTTTAAAATTCTACTAGCCGAAAAAAGTTAAAAGAAAAATTAAATGGCAAAAGGTCGAAGACTCGATTTTGACGACAATAACGGCAAAAGATCTTAACCATTTTCTATATCATTACCCATGTAACATCATATTAAGATGGTATGCAGGTTGTAGGATGCTACATATTTTTTCTACCGATATATTATGAAAGTGCAATATTGGCTCATAATTGAAAAGTTGATGTAATTAATTGGAAGGAAATGATTACTCAAATGCACGTTGAGCAAGCTTTTACTCGTAAAAGCGAGAAAGGAGATGGGGGGCGGAGGGTTGAGAAAGTGAGGGAGGGTGTTTAAGGTTTTTTTCCTACTTATGTAACGTGTTTTGGATCCTTCGATTATATGACTCAACTTGGCCCCAACTATCAAAATATCTGATTTTTCATTCATTGCCCAAACCTAATTGAGGCCTGACCCTAAAAAACCCAATTTTTTTTTTAGTAGGGTCAGTTCGGGATGGGTAGGTTTAGGTAAGGTAAGGTATTTTTCACACTTTTAAGGGCTATCGAGAATAAAGAAGTTTAAGTTCTTTTTAAGTGCCACCATAGAACTCCAAGCCCTTATCAAAGAATGTTTGGCTTGTAGGTTTGTTGAATTTGATGTTGTATCGTGTTTGCCAAACCACTTTGCACTAGAGATGTGGAGTAACCTTCGAAGAGGCCTTTCTAAAATATGCCATATCTCATTGTGATCCAATCGAATTGCCAATTCGATATGAGAGCACAATTCTTGAACTCACCGTAAAAGTGGTAACATGGGTCTCATACTCATTTTTTGAGTTACATCTAGTGGGTCAGGTGGAATATAGTCACCTATAATTTTAAAAATAAGTTGTAAAAAGGTTCATGAAAGCAAAACCCAATTAAACATGGGTACCATCATAATGGTGAGTCTAAAATAGACCCAAGTTTTCAACCGGAAACCACCTCAGCTGAATTTGACCTAATAAAATTTTGCTAGCTGAAAAAAGTTCAATAAATAAATAAATAAATAAAAAAAGAAGGTGGAAGGTGGAAGGTCGAAGACTCAAATTCGAAGATGATGAAGATAAAAGTTAGTCAGTCAGTCTCTCAAGCCATGTGAAGGGATCGAGAGAAGCGTCGCGATTATAGATAGCATTATAAGCAATGGAGGGGATTTCCTTTTTCTGATCTTAATGAGATAAAAGAGTGGTGGCGGTCTTAAGGGCCACCAGTGGAGACATTGCCGGTGGTGTTTGGTTTCTCATTCTTTTTCTCTTTTCGATTCTTAATTTTTTTCGTAGTAATTCAAATTTACCCTTCTCAATTATTTCTCGCCATTACTTTTTCAAGCCATTAATTTCCATGTTCACGAAAATGGTAATTTTCTGATCGAACGGATTGTGTTTAAAAGGAGAGTTCTCGGGATGGGTTCGGATCGGACACTTGGATACAAGTCACATCAATTGTCCGTCGTGAAAAGGTTTGCTGCCTCCAGCCGCCCCATTCGGAGGGACAAATTTTAGGGAAATCACTGGGAGCTGATGTTCGTGCGATGTAATTGTAAGCGATGAAACCATCACGGGAGAAAAAGGCTTGGGATCCTCCGTCCCGGCCGCTCCGCAGGATCTCTCTCAGGCATAAATACAAACGGTGAGCGTGCAAGTGTCGTTCTTACCTACTCTGATCTAATCTAACACAACACAGCACAGCACAACACGACTTCCCCCTCGTTTCTGTCGCCCAAATTTCAACTGGCCCCCCCGTTCATAAATTCCCCAAGCCATCGCTCCTTTCTCTTCCGTTCTCTTCTTGGGTTTCCATACTTCCCCTCGTCTCTGCCCGACGCGCCGCCCGCAATGGCAGCATCAGCTCTCTCCGGCTCCTTGCTTACTTCTTCTTCGTCGTCGTCGTCTTCTTCTCCCCTCGCTCCCCGCCGATCGGCTGTGCTGCCACCTGTCTCCGTTCAGTTCCGTCCCAGATTCGGTGCCGCCTCGAAGACGGCGGGCCGTCGTGTCGCCGCTCGTTGCTCGCTGGGCGCTGCTCAAGATCCCAAGGACGACACTCCCATCGAATTGAGTGCGTTCAATTTCTTGTAGATTTTTTTTTTTTACCCTTTTCGTTATCGAGTAGCCAGAACCGCGATTTGCTTTTCAAAGATCGTGTTGGTGACTGTTGCATTTTTCGCGTCCGGCGCAGAATATGCTGCATTTCCCACGGTGATGGATATCAACCAGATTCGCGACATTTTGCCTCACAGGTAAATGCCTGTCTTTTCGTAGCTTTTGATTTCTCCGAGGAAAAAGAAGGGCCTTTTTGGTCTCCGTTTCTCTTTTGGTGTAATAAGAGTTAGAACTCTTTTCATCTTTGACATGCTCCAGGTTCCCATTTCTCCTAGTGGATAGAGTGATCGAATACAATCCTGGAGTTTCGGCTGTTGCGATCAAGAATGTCACTATTAACGACAACTTCTTTCCTGGGCATTTTCCCGAGAGGCCAATCATGCCTGGTGTCCTCATGGTCGAGGTAAAGCCCTCTGCTCTCTTGTGCGTTTGTTCAGGTTTATCTCTTCCTTTAAATTTCATTAAAGTACCAGCGAGATATTAAAGCGGTTTGTGTTAAGTCGAATGAAATCTCTTCTGATGTGTTGCAATGCCGAGTAATTGGTGATGGGCCTGATGGCATAGATAGGTGTTTGGCATTCTTTCTCAAAGATGATGCGGTGTTTTCAGTCCAAAGTTGTTCTTGTTCCAACAGTCCTCGGCATGAAGTGCCTATAATCCATGTCGGGTTTCTCGAGGTTGGGTTTTCCTTGAAGACCTGTAATTAAAATGCGTTAACCACCAGCAAATCTTATATCCACATGCCCTTATTGGACAAATGTTATTTCATGTTATGAAATGATGAATCCACTTAACATTCCTAATGTGCAACATGAAGTGTCCAAGTTCCTACTGGCACCTTATCAACTTTAACATCCTTGGTTATTGTTGTCTGTATAAATTTCTTGGTCTTGCTTATCATTGTGTTAATAATTTGGAAAGTAAAGGAAGACAATAGTGGCAGCCTGGCTGGAGCTTGGACCTTGCATAGGAAAACCCACTTCAGTGAGCCTATCATCTGCTTTTCATATTATATTTTGGGCCTTACACAGAGTGCTTCACTATCTCAGCCAAGAGGAACATTTCTGACTATATCTCTGTTTCTGATCATGTTACTATCACCTGAGCAACCCAAACTTTAGTAAACTTAGCAATTCTCTTCTAGTAAAGGAAAATTAAAGTGTAGAACCTTAGCCTAATTTCTCCTGAAATTTTATACACGACCATTCCATCGTCAGAAAGTAGAACATAATTTTTAACAAGATGCCAGTAGCTATCCTTTGCCATGGCTGTCTCTCTGTTGGGAGGTTCTGCAAGTTTAGAGGAGCATCTTTTGTTCCAGATTCTACAGGAATTAGTCATTAGTCAAGCATTGGCCATAGAAATTACTAAGCTTCTATAGGAATTTTGAATGGAATGAACATCTTATGACTTCTGTACCACAAGAGATATCGCTAGACTTGTCAAATCTTTAGTTGGTGACTCCAAAATCTCGATTAGAAATTGTCTTGGAGTTAGAAATTCATATTTCTTCAGACATGGTTTACTACAAGCGTCATTACTTTGGAAAAGGTACTTACTTTTTTTGGGAGGTTTTACATCCATGAAGAAGACAATGATGCACTTTGTTGGCTGTCCAGGCAATGGCACAGGTTGGTGGCTTGGTTATGCTACAGCCAGAGGTTGGAGGCTCTCGCGAGAATTTCTTCTTTGCTGGAATTGACAAAGTAAGATTCCGGAAGCCTGTCATTGCAGGTGACACCCTAGTTATGAGGATGACACTTGTCAAGCTACAGAAGCGCTTTGGAATTGCAAAGATGGAAGGGAAAGCTTATGTCGGGGGTGAAGTGGTCTGTGAGGGCGAGTTTTTGATGGCTACCGGCACCGGCAGCGAATAATCTGTAGTTTTTGAGTGGTCTCTTGTCATGGCTATGTGTTTAAGAATTTTTTTTTTTGTTTGGTTGAAGCGTTTAAGGTAATTTAGTGAATCTCTTGTTCTGATTTCTGCTAGTGAATTTCAGGAGAGCCTCTTTCTGAAGGGAAACTTATCACTCACGGATTCCGTGTCTTCCTTTATCTTTTTGTGCTTTTGCCAGTAGATGAAAATTTTCTCTCCTTTGTTATGGGGTATCCTATCCTACTCCAACAGTCGATTTGAAGTAATGACTTCGCAGTTCAGACTTATCAGCTAAAAATGTTTCGTACTTTCTATAATTTGGCTGAGATGGTGTCAGAAGAATCTGTCAAAATTCAATCTCTGCTAGTTTTGTAGCCATTTAGATGTCATGGCCAACGGCCAAGGATCTTTGAACTTAGAGAAAATCTGCCGATCGGTTGTAAGCTTTGAGGCAGAAGCAGCATTCATGTGGGGGTGACTCTTGTCAAAGGTATATAACTAATATTTCGTATAAGATTAAAGCATGTCCATGAGAAATTGCGCCCATTTCAGTTTGTCCACGATCAACGTGGCCATCTGCCGATTTTGCGCTGAATACATCCTTTCCCATCCTCTCATTTTTTGCTCAGTCATTCGTACTATATTTCATTCGGTCACATTGGCTGGTCCTTGTTCCATCACTTTGGATGAAAGGACATAGTTCCGCTGAGATATTGCTCAGCATAAGTAGGTAGTTCTGTTAAACATGCCAACAAAAGCAAAACATCAGAACAGCAAGTTAGGTTTCTTTGCATTCATTATAGAAGTCAGGGTTCCTCTCGTCTCAATTTCCTTCCGCAGTTGCTCTCCATCTATTGAAATAGCATCTATTTACCAGTTTTTCAAACGCACCCTGCGCTGGCTCAAAGTACGAAAAGCGTAGAGGAATTAGGATCATGACAAGTTCTGTTAATTTTCTGTCTCCAGTTCAATCGTCATAGCCCGATTTACAAGCCAAGAGCACCGAGAGGTGTCTTTCCCTGCCCTGCCTCAAAGTAGAAAATGAGCATGGCCAGCATGGCAATTCTCGCATGCTTGATCTCAGCCAACTTCAGTCTCCCCAACTTCTCCTCGTCAGGAATGTACACTCCATCCTTGAGCGTGCCCGCGAACCCCAAGGGGTCGAAGAACTTGCCTCCTGGATATCCCTGATCTCCGGTCGCGTTTGCAAAGTTATCAGCCGTTCTAGACCAGGGAGTAGCCCATTCCACAGACTGTGAGTCCGGGTTAAAGAAGTCCACCCATCGTTTGCTCTCAACCCATCCCATGAGCAGAAGCTGGGTTCCAAGCAGCGAGCCAAAGGAGAACGGTGCCACCGCACCCGGAGCTGCGCCCGCCTCGAACCATGGGATTCCGCTCCACGCCTGGCCCACGAAAATGCCGACCACTGCAGCCATGGCCCATCTGCCGTGGATCAGCTCGGCTTCTCTATACCACTTGAGGAACGCCGGGTCCTTCCCCAGCCCTAGCGGGTCAAATCCGTAATCGCCTGGAAGTCTGCAATTTTTTCATCAGTTGGACAGCCAGTGAAATGAATTTTCTTTTTCTTGAACAAACCACCAGATGCATGACCAACGCATAAGTATGCATAGATATGTGCCTTAACATATACTTACGAGCCATCGAGCCATTCAGGGTCGATGAAGTTGCCGCCGCCTCTAACGGCAGGGATCCAAGATTTCTTCGGCTGCGCAGCCGCAGCCGCTACAACAAACTTCCCAGGAGTGAAAGCAGGGATGGCCCTGGCTCCAAATGCAGCGGATAACAAGTCACGGCTCCTCTTGCCTCCAGTCAAGAAGGTCGAGCTTGAGCCTAACCCACCGACAAATGCACTAGATGTTGCAGCCATCTCTCTCTCTCTCTCTCTCTCTCTCTCTCTCGCGTGCGTTTCTGCTGTCTGTCTGAACTATGAAGATAGAACTAGTGATCCTCAGTTTTCTATTTAAAAAGCATTATATGTTTGCCTTTTTCCCTCTCTGACCAGGCAACGTAAGGAGAGTGAGGGTGGGAGAATCATGAGGGAGATTTCCCGTGGTGCCAAGTAGGATCACGAAATCTGAAGAGGACAGGTTGTGGATAGATCATGGACCAATGGGAACCCGACCTCGCATTGCCCATCTCCAGATGCCTTAAATTGCAACGGACCCATGTAGTTTGTCTCCTTGGATATTGTCCCATGCGACGGTGAAAGGTCCCAAGCCACATCGTCCACATACATTCAACGGCAAATGCTCGTCGATAATCTCTTTTCTTGGGGGGCTGAATAAGGTCAGGTGGATGACTAGACTCAATTCTTTATTTTTACGTTGCTCCATGCAAAATGTGATTTCTAATGGCTTCTATTAGGTCCAGTCTATGAATAATCACAATGCTTCGAAGAAAAAAGGTGTAGAGTAGCGTAACCTTCTTCCGTGTTGTGTGAGAAAACTCATCTTCTTAACTTGGTAATCAAAGGTTGCTATGATGCGTGCAATACGTTGAATCTGGCTTTGGATGGTTATAACTTTCCCATCAAAGACCAAATTCAATTTGACTTTGCACATAGAATTTTTAAGTTTTGAACTTTAGCCAAAATGAAGTGATTGCAAAAAGTTATTGATGAATATATTTACTAAGAAAATGTATGCATCTGAGTTGAATCAGAGAGGTAAATTCAAAACATTTATTTCACGAGATATCGCCCTCCAAATGAGAGGAAAAAGAACCTTGAATAGCTAGCCGAGCTTGATTTTCAAAAATATAATTTTTAAATATATTCATGTTCATTCATGGAATCGGTATATAAAGTGGTGCGGCACTCATATTTAGTATCGAATATTTACTATTTCTTTAAACATCTACTTACAATATTTAAGAAAACAATCTGTCAAATAGCTGTTTATATGTCGAAAAGTGTAAAACCGAATGATATTCCATGTTATCGAAAAATCGCTACTTTACCCGCTTTGCTCGGTGGCGGGGGGTTATTAGTTATTACCGTTCAGTCATCAGCGATGGACAGTTGTCTTTTCTCTTTCCTTATCCTCTTCTTCACGCTGTTGGGGATGTAACCGTAACTCCGGAGCCACGCCTGCCACGGCTGACTTTTGCTGATCGTCTCTTCTCGCACCATTCACTAACCACTTGATTTACGCCCGGCTTCAGCGGGAATGCGGGTGATCACAGTGCTATGGTGGCTTCTGTAGCGTGAAGAGTTTCGCCATGTGGGCTTCCATGGAAGCTCGTTCTTTGAGCTTCTCTTGCTCCACTCCTCTGTTTTCTCCGTGCACTAGCCGAATCTCGCGAAAGGACCCTCTGCGAGTGTGTGTTCGCAAGAGGAGGTCCATTCCTTGCGTTTTCTCCAAGCCCGCGTCGCCTGGAAATTCATCTTCTTCACCTGATTTTGGCCTCGTCTCCACCAGAGGTTCGACAGCTTCTGTTTCTCTGATGGTTCTCTTCAATGTTTGAGTTTTTTTGTTGTGTTTTGGTGTTCTTATTGCCTTGTCTTCTGGGGGGTTTTGGGCAGAGTGTTCTGATGGTACCATCGTTTTTCACTTCGGTGATGTGAGGGAAGCGGAGAGGGTGGATGTTGAAATGGAGGAATTGGAAGGTCCTGGTGACGATGTTGATCAAGTTGCTTCCACAAGTTTCTCCAGTGAGGATGGTAAAACGATCTACTTGCAAGAGGTTCTTCATGTAGACCACAAGAAAGAAGTTGCAGGCAGTAACTTCAGCCATACTATAAAAGAGAAAGCTGAATCCCATTCAGTAGCTGAGTGTAGAGGGGACTCGCCTGAAATGATTGATGATGAGATAGTTTTAATTAGGGGAGATTGTGCTGGTATGGCAGAAGTTGTGTCTTTTGAAAGTCCTCAGTCAATTACAACAACGTCAGAAGATGCTGGGTCCAATGTGCCTCCAGGTGATTCCTTTGGTCCAACTCCTGACTGTGTAGTTAGTACAAGTAGCGAGGGAAGACTGATGGAGACTATCAAGCGAGAGGCTCTCACTTCATTTGGCCTTTCCAAGCTTGATGATGCTGTAAGTATGGAAACCATTAGTATCAGCGAGAATGGTCATGATGCTTTGCTTTCTACTGATTCGAAGTCACATCCCACGAAGGACATGGAAACAGAGAGTGATGTAGTGGAAGTTTTGGAAATGAAGACTGTGGATGAAGATATAGCCCCAGCCTCATCTAAAGCTGACTCAATAGTTGAAGCGTCTAGTGATAGTCCCTCTGAGGAAAGTATTCAGGAAAATGTTCAAACATATGGTGCAAGTGTTCCTGATACTGCTACCGCAATTAAAAAAGTGGATATGTCAATTGAAGATTCGAGTGGTGAAGATAGTGCACAGATTGAGACAATGCTGGCTTCTGCCTCATCAGACGTTGAATCTTTGATGAATGAGAAAGTTGGCAATGTTGCCACGAGTATTGCTCCAGATGTGCATAAGAGTGAAAGCTTGGAAGGGGTTAGTCAATTTCTTGAAAGTTCCATTTCAGCGCATCTTCTCCTTGATTGAGCTTTTACAATATATACAGCCACTGCTTAGTAAATGATATCATCTACTAATGGAAAGAGTGGAGGAGAGTGGCCTATAGATTTACTTGCAATAATGACATATTTAATTTGGATTGAGATTTAGACTCTGCTTATTTAACCACCTTTTTTCCTCCTTTGCATGCTAGGATTGGAAATCCTGTGTGATTTACCTGTCCCAAAATTTGGAAATGAATCCATGTGTTCAAGGAACTTAAAAGAACTTGTTATGTCTTCTTTTTAGGTAGATGATAGTATGCTCTTGAATCAAGATGAATCGCTTGAGCTTAATTTGCATAATATTGAACTTGGAGAAATGCCAGCAATCAGCAGGGACGAACAGGAATTTTCTAAAAGCAGTGACGAGAGGTAACCGCATGTTTTCTTGTGCCTCTTGCAGAGCAAAACTAGTTTTAAACTTTGCTATGCTTAGGTGAAATGTCTAACATGATGACTGATTTGATCTAGCAAGTTGTGTGTTTGCAAGTGCTGATTTGACCAGTGTCATTATTACAAAGAGGTACCATCATTTAAGAAAGAAACAAAACACTTCCCCGTGTTGGAATATCAATCTGAGTATTACATTCATAGGAGGTTGCTAGACTGCAGTAGATGAGCCAATGTAGAGTATTATCAGACAACCTTCTTCCATTAGCTGTCAAAGTCTGGCTTGTACATCTTAGTGGAGTGGATACTGCAATAATGCATGCTCTGCTGATGAGATGCTGATACATTGCTTCATGGCAACTTGAAAGTATTTTAGACTGTTCATAAGTTAGGGTCGAAATAATTCTGTGGTAGTTTCTCATTCTGTTGAAGTTTAGTTAGTGTGATTTGCATATTTGTGACTAGATGAGCTCCCTTGTCTTGATATCACACTCACTCTTAGAGTTGCAGCGATGATAAATACCCAGCAGAGAGCAACCAATTTTCTTAACATTAAAACATTAGTTCTAAGATAATACAGTTTCAGAATTTTTCAGCATCTTGCTTCCACTACCAAACCTTTTTTTTTTTTTTTTTTGAGTCTAGTGACGCTATGGTTTTACTTTTTGTTTTCCAGATACTTTTCTAAGGTCATAAGGTTCTGTTCGAAGAGTCAGTTTATGTTCTGTTTGATATTTAAATGAGGTAATATTATATTTCAGCTCAACTAGAGTCAGGTCTATTCTATATTGTTTATTCTTCTAAACTCGGGAGTTCTCTTTTATTACCTGTGACAAATAGTGAGCCGCAATTTCCCTTTAGGTTTGAACTTGAGGTTGTGGCTAATAAATATCCATATCCAGGGAAGAAATCTTGATTGCAGAATTGTGCCTTTACTCGGGTGCTGCTTCACTGCCACATCCCTCTAAGGTAACTGCATTTTGTGGACATATTTGTTCCTATGATATGAGATAGGCATGAAAAATATTTTTCTTGGATGCACTATGGCAGAGAAAACTAAATGAAATTAGTATAACAGAAATTCTTTTTGCCTCGTTATCTCTCTTTTACCAGTATATCAGTGTTAAACTGTTTCTTCTCGTTATTCCCATCTTCCAACATTTGCATGGGAAATCTTGATCTGAGAGTATGGCTGACTAGGGCTACGTAAGTTCAGTGTCAATGCAAGACCTCCTGGTTATAGAGTGCTGGCAGGATGCATGAACCTTATTGCAACTACTATAGAGGAATTAAATAGTATGGAGACTGATAAGAGGAAGGAGGAGTTCCTAAATCACAGTAGGGTAGCGGCCAGCAATTCTTCTTTTTCTTTATTTTTCCTTGAGAGAATTTGATTGTTATCAAGTTGAGACTTGTCTTAGAGTATCAACAGTCCCTGTGACATTGAATACCTTAGTAAATCCTTTGCAATTTTAAAGGGAGAAAATGCTCCCCTATTGATAAAGGGAAAGATCAGGGTATTACATAACATTTCATGTCTAGTATGGAGTACTGACACTATGGTTGAATAAATAATAGCTTCCAGGTGTTGACAGGTGGGGAGGATTCTCATTTCATCGCCAACAGGAGCTGGCTAGGTGTTGCTGATGGAGTTGGCAAGTGGTCTATGGAAGGTAAATTTTTCTACTCAGTTTAAACTGCTAGAAACAAAACAAATTTGGCTATCTCTATTTGTCTATTTTCTTCTTCTTCCTTCTTTATAAATAATCGAGTGTACTGAAAAGATGCGTCCAGAAATATAAAAAATGAAAATAGGAAGTATACATTTGGAAAACAGCTTTTCGTATGATGTTAAAAATTCATTATGTTTGTTAAGAAAATTAATTTTCAATTTCTGCACGAATGGACTCTTGGGCTGCATGAACTTTTTTTGAAGTTTTTCTTAAAATTACTTAATGCTTTCAGAAGACTGGTTGGAATGAACTGGAAATCATGAAGAAGCTAAATTTTAACTGCCCTTTTTTTTTCCAGGAACTAATGCTGGATTATTTGCCCAAGGATTGATGGACAATTGCAGAGAGATGGTATCAGCGAGCACAAGCAATGCTCTAACTGATCCTGTCGACATGATAATTAGAGGTGCTGCAGCAACACAATCTATAGGATTGTCTACAGTTTTGGTTGCATGCTTTGATGGTCAGGTAAAATCATTTATGTAGATGCAATACTCTGATTTCAACTGCATTGCATACTTGTTCTCGGTTCTCTCGGGTTTTCAGCTTCAACAATGAAGCCACAGTCCTGGGGAACTTCTACATTAGAAACAAACCTTAAAATGCTTTATGTGAATGCTGTCATCTTTATTGGGATGCAGTCCGTCATATCTTGAATCTTGGGGCTATTTTAATTAGTAAAAAAACTTAGTATGTGTTGTTTCTTTTGAAGTTTGCTCATTAAATCTCGTATATTTTAGTCAAAGCAGAGGAGACATGCACTTTTTAAGGCTCTAACAATACGCCGTTAGAGCTTTAAGATTTGCTTTGGATAATTGAGTTTGCAAAGCTTTAATAAAATGGTGGACGCTCTAAATATCTTTTTAGGCTGCTTTCAGAAACTCTAATTGATTTATCTTTAACCGTTCTCCTAATGACCTTTTACTGAATCTCCTGGCCCCTGCACTGTTAAAAGCTGAAGCTGCAGTGTCTTCTTTGCCACTGCTTGCAAGGCTACATGTTCTCCTGTTGATTGACGATTTGAATGACAGGTCTTACATGCGGCAAATATAGGAAACTCAGGGTTTATCATAATTAGAGATGGCATGATCTATAAGAGATCTTCTCCGATGGTTCATGAGTTCAATTTTCCCATGTTGATAGAAGGAGGAGATACTCCCTCAGAGCTTATAGAGGTAATTTATGCTGAATTAGGTGTTCTGCAATTTCAAAAGTAGAATTCGTAAACATGTGCAATTTTCAGTATATTAGAGAATAAATCATTCTTGGAACTTAGTTGCTTCTTGTTTATATGGAGAAAGATTAAGGGGAGAGAGATAGATGGCGAGATGAAACACTAGAATCTTAAAATTGTTTATCGATCAGTGTTGCAGCATTGAGTTGGATGAGGGCGACGTGATTGTGTCTGCAACTGATGGTCTCTTCGACAATCTTTACGAGCAAGAAATAGCTTCAATTGTCAACAAGTCCTTGCAATCTGGTTTAAGTCCTCAGGTACATTGCTTTTCTTAACTGTGTTTCACTAAGCCCATTTGTTGGCTGGAAACAATGGATCATTATAAACCTCACATGCTTATAGTGGTTTCACGGGGTATCCATAATTGGATCGAATTTCTGGACATACATTGAGGCCTGCTATGATCCTTGACCTACTTCTGGTCAACTGCATCAGATCATTGCCCTGTAGTGTTATTGACTACTGAGCTCTTCACATGAGTCATTGATGGGGTTTCCACTAGAAGATATTGACTGCTTGTTCATACTTCTCTATTAGGACATAGCAGAACTATTGGCTACTAGAGCACAAGAGGTGGGACAATCAAAATCTGCTAGGACTCCATTTGCAGATGCGGCCCATGCAGCTGGTTATGTTGCATATACTGGTGGCAAGCTCGATGATGTTACTGTGGTTGTGTCAATGGTCGAGAAGAGATCTAGCTCTCGGTTGTAGGACGATTTTTGTCTTTGAATTAATATGATTGAAAGTTCAAACGCCTCTTTTGTGCTCCTGCAAGATTCTTTTTCCCGGTTCTATCTATCTTGATCCGAGGAAAGAGTTTGCTCAATATCAATTGGAAATGTCAAATATGATCCTTTCTCGGTTAACTTCCCTGCTGTTTTGGTTTTTTAGGCCAAAGATTCATTGATGTCTTGACCCTTTTAGGTCGAGTTAGTTCAATGATCGACCTTGTAATTGTGTTTCCATCACAAATAGCATCGAACAAAGTTTCAGGTCAAGTTAGTTCAAAGTGCAAGGACTCCACAGGAAAGCTAAATGTCCCCATGGTGCTTGGAGGCGAACTCATGCATGGTTGCCTCAAGCGAACAGAATGATCAACGTGGATTGGGTCCAACGCAAAGATGCGCATGAGCATAAATGTGGTCCATTCACTCCTGGCATTTCACTTTGGATAGATTTAAAATTTCATACCTCGCGAAAGGTGCAGATCTTGGACTTTCTAGATGCATTCAGATTGAAAAAAAAAAGGAGGGTCACGTTGATATTCCAAGTTCAAAAGCTACTAAGAACATGCTCAGCCTCATGATTAGTAGAGACTCTGCGAGCATGCTGTAACGTATGGCATGATATCTGGAAACGGGCAGAGGGGACCCCAAAAGGATAAAAAGATTAACAAACGAAAAAGGAAATGCATCTAAGAAAAAAGTGGGAGCTAGGGACATTCTCATGGCGACTCGCGTCTTCAGGACCCTCCACAAGAACATGCTTCACCAGCACAAGGAACGGAATCATATTATTTGCTGTTTGGTTTGGTTCGCCACTGACAAACCCAAGTTGTTCTAACACATGCAGCAGTTGCCTGATGATTGCCCACACAGAGAAGATCGAAAGCCTAGCAAGTTCACATGAGGCACTAGGAAATTGGGATGAGCAAAAAAGGGCGGAGGCTTGTCCCGCTTTGCTTTGATGCTTTTTGACTTATAAAACGCGAAGGTGATGAAAGGGAAAGATTCCCAATAATGACAGAAGGGTCCACTCACTAGGCATCATTAATTGGATTCACGAGCTCAATCACGCCACCTTAATGGCCATTCTACACATCTCCAGGAATCGCTCGCTAGTAAGTCGATAGGTGGGAAATTTCAAAAGAGAAAAAGAAAAAAAGATGCCAAAATGCAAGGGTCAAGTGGGTTTTATCTGTTCTTTCCGAAGCTAAACTCCCCTATTCTTTTCTCGCCACGGCATTCGGATTGGCACGTTAGCCTAATCATGTTTAGACGGCTAAAGAGGCTATGTACGTGGTCCCTCAATATTTCAAATTAAAAGGGGTCCCATGATGCAAGTACTTGGGAAAGCAGTGATTAGAGAGGTGGAAAAACCAAAAAGATGGTTGTCTACTCCCGAAGTCATTCTTTTTTGAGTTAATACAAAAAAAAAAATTCAAATTAGTATACCTATAACATATTTTTTCTAAATCAATTTTTTAACCATAAAAAACCCCAAATATTTACTATTATGATAAGTTTACCCTACGTCAGCTTCCATTAAATCTTACTATGAAATTGTTGAATTGAATGATATGCGACAATTGATGGTTATACCAATTTAGGGTTTTATCTCTTTATTTTTTATAGGTGTATTAATTTTATAATTTTTCGTGGCATTATTTTAAATCAAATTGGAGTTTTTGGTGATCAATAAATTAGTTTTGAGTAAATTTTCACTAGTGTGCCAATTTAAAATTTTTGGCAATCAAAAATTAATTTAGAATAAATTAATCATAGATTTATCGATTTAGGTTTTTGGTGGTTAAGAAAATTTATATGTATGTAGAATATGAAAAAAATTTTTGAGATAAATTTATCACATAATTTAAAGTTTTTTGTATCAAACTTTTTTCTCAAGGAATTTTTTTATGACACATAAAAAATTAATTTGAGATAAATTTATCGCATATGTACTACTTTAAAGTTTTTTGTGGTAAATAAAATTCTTCTCTAAACTAAAACTTTTTCTCAAGAGATCAACCGTAAAAAGAATAGCTTTATCTTTCCACATGGTGGGCAGCTGATCGCACGATTCAAGTTTCTTTTTGACGTTATAAATCCGTCAAGATCAAGAGACCCGTCAAATGTGGGTCACAAAAGTGTGAATCGAGTGTTCCATTCCCATCTCGTACTGCTCATTTGATAAGTATTTGTGAACTGTGGACCGATAAAGTTACGCACTAATAAAGTGTAGCCAAGGTGACTCGTGCTGCTTTTTTTTTTTCCCCGTTGCTTGTGAATCGTGCAGGATAAATACAATTCCAAGTTGATGCCGGCCAGGCCGAAGAGAGAGGACAATCAGAGTCAATAAATGCGGGAGGACTGAGGAAGGAAAGTAGAAAAGGAGATACGAGTCAAAAACTTCTTGAGCATCATATTTATTGAAAGTGTAGTTAATATCTTCGAAGGTTGAGCCCCTTCTTTCAATATACATACATATATTAATGAATCTGTCGAAAGAAAAAGTCTTACAACACTTAGTAAGTCCGCAGCTGAAAATAATCGTAATTTTCAGTTACAATATCAAAAGATTTTGTGAGTTAGAAAAGAAAATATGGGTTGAATAAATGGAGTGCCTTTTGGAATTCCCTCCTCTCAACAAAGGTAAAAAGAGAAAGACAAGTGTACCAGCTTTTCCGCCATGAAATAGGCTTGGCGAAATTTGACTGGGCCCTGTCCTACTCGTGTCAAGAGAGCAGGAAGAGACTTGCAAGGAAAGGAAGACGATGATGATATCTTTTGGGCTGATGAGAATTCAAAGCAAGTTTGTATAATGCTGCCGTACCGTGCTGTAGTAGACGAGACGAGCGACGCGTAATCCACACACGCCTTGCCTGTTTTCGCTTCTCCGGGTGTCGTGCCCACATGCCACCGCCACGCCCTCTCTCTTCGGGAAAACGAAACCCCACGAAAAGAAGCAATAATGTAAGAATAAAATTCACTACTGTTTCTGTTTCTCCATCGTTCCCCCACACAGTGAGTGACTCACCGACTGCATTCCCCTTGACTCTCTCTCTCTCCCCTTATATAACCCACACAGAGTTCTCTCCTTTGCTTCCCTCAGACCCTCTCGTTCGTCAGTCGTCCCTTGTCGGTAGCTCCTCACTTCCTCCCTACACCGTCCCTGCACTCTCTCTGCAATCCCACTAGAACCCCCGCGCAAAGTTAAGGCAAAACTACAGAGCAAGTATGGTGGCCATAAAGATCTGTCTCCTTCTCTTCGCGCTCGCCGCCTGGGCCGCCGGCTCCGCCCACAGCGCGTCGTCCCACAGCGCGCCGGCGCCGGCCGTCGACTGCTCGAGCCTTGTGCTGACCATGGCCGACTGCTTGTCCTTCGTCTCCAACGGGAGCACCACCGAGAAGCCCGAGGGGACCTGCTGCTCTGGGCTTAAGACCGTCCTGAAGACCGACGCCGAGTGCATCTGCGAGGCCTTCAAGAGCAGTGCCCAGCTCGGTGTCGTGCTCAATGTCACCAAGGCCATGTCTCTCCCGGCCGCCTGCAAAGTGTCCGCCTCTTCTGCCACCAAGTGCGCATGTGGGTATCCTCTGTTTCGGTCCCTTTCCTTGCTTTTTGTCTCAAAGGTGTCTCCTTTTCCGAGTATGCACTGTATTCAGTCAAGTAATGATCGTTAAAGGCTTGGTGTATTTCGAGTTCATGTTTGCCTCAGTTTTTGGAGGGCAATTTTTATTTCCCTTTCTTTCTCTTCAAGCTCGAGGAAGATTTTTTTCGAGCATCATATGTCTAATTATGTGGCCTTTATTTCGCGATTGAAGTTGTGCACTGACGTTTTGTTTTTTTCTGCAGTGTCCGTAGCTCCTGCGACTGCTCCAGGTACTTTCTCTTCGCCATTGCCCTTGTCTTTTATTTTTTTTGTACGCTCGAGATTGTGCTTGTTCGTTTGGGCAAAGGACAAAGCTTGATTTGATGTATTTCATGTTTTATATGCTTTGTTCTTTTCTTTGGAACAAATTTCCGCACGGTCCTACAAATTGCACGTAAAAGTCTTAAGCTTTTTGAAAGTGGTGCTAAGTGGTTTTTGTCTTTTTCAATGGAAGAATTCTGTGCCTGATTTTTTCGTACATTATTCTGGGTCACAAACTGGCCATATGCTGACTAATAAGTTCAGCAAATGATCTTTGTTTCGTTAGGCCTTGTGGAAAATTTGTTGGAGATATTAAGTTGCGCCGTGAGATAATCAAAGTCACGGATCTAATGATCCTGCTGAAGTTTCTAGGGCATTGTAGCGTAACAAATTGACTTGACTTTGGTCACTGGAGGTGAAGGTGTCTAGCATTCTGTTTCTCAGTTTCCATTTCTTCATAAGGAAAAAAAAATAATAGAACCTTTTATGGTGGGCCGTACTTGAGAAGCAGGAATGCATCGTCTTAATTAGACTATTTGCATTTCTAGGTCATAGCAAACTTTCTTGCTTTGCTGATTTGTTAGGTTTTTCATAAAAATCTTGTCTTTGTCTCGATAGTGTTTTAGCTGGATGCACATGTTCAAGTGCCCTTCTTTGGAATCAAAGTAAAAACACAAGACTGTTCGAGTCTTGGCCATGCCTATATCTGATCTTCCTTCCGAGGAAGAATGATATTGGTCGTGCCCTAAACGACCCTCTCCCCTGTCCAAGGCCTTTGGTCATGTTTTGGTTTTGATCTTTGCAGCTTTACCTCCAAGCTCTTCAGCTATTCCAATAGCAATGGCACCGGCTGCCACAGAAGGATCAAACGAGCAAGCACCAGCTCCAGCTCCAGGTGGCGACTCATCAGCTTCCCCTCTCTCCAATCCTTCTGCAATCGGGGTCACTGTTCTTGCATCAGTTGGATGGTTGCTGTTTTGAATTGAAAGGGGATAAAAGATGCAGTTTTGGGTGAAGAGGAGAACATGGGGCTACCGAAGGGAGACTATCGACATGGTCTTCATTTTGTTGATTTGTATTTGTGAGGTTCTGAGTGTTCTTCTTCGCTGAGATGTTGTAGAGTAAGGATTCATTGTGTGGAACTTCTCTTGGATGCTAATCTTTTCGCTGTGATGAGGTTTCTAGTAGCAGTTTCGCTGTGATCGTGTCTAATTCAGATTTCTCAGACCAGAACATCTGATCTGCTGTCACGCAAGAAAATCCTAATCTTTTCCAATTTTACACTTTGATTATTAAGGAAGGGCGTGTCCGTGGGACTGAAGAAAAGCTTGATCACGTTGAAAAGCTACTCCCGGCATCTGTTTTAAAGTCGAACCGTCCAAAAGTCGAACCATACGGTAGTTGACTTGCATTAATTGCTCAGCTCGGTGGGGTTCTAATCATTGTTTCAAATAAGTCGGATGGAATTTTAGTTGCACGAAAAAGTTGGCATGGCATGACGGATAGGTGAGAGAGTGAATAGAAAGGAAAATTTCAAATAAAAGCTTAAGCTGGCTTGACATGAGAGTGAAGAGAGTGAATGAAAAGGGAAATTTTAAACAGAGACGTAAAGTAAGTCTTATTTCAAATAATGAATTAAAGAGCATTCGCTTTTATTAAATAAGGATTTGAAGTGATTTTTATTTTAAATAAAAAATTAAAATGATTATGTTCGTCTTAAAGAAGAGCCTTACTTTCTAGGTGGTTAAGGGCATTTTGCCCTTTATCCTTTTAAATTTTTTTTTGGTTTTTTATTCTTTTGATGGTCAGTCTCAAGTGATGGCAAAACCAACAATGCTTGGAGAGAGTGAGGGTCGCCCTTACCTAATTTGGCGAGGATTTACTCACCAACAATTGGTGAGGGATAGCCTCTACTTGGGCGATGTGACCCTCGAAAGCTACAAGCAAGGGGTTGACCTTGCTAGATTTAGGTAAGGGCTCACAGGGCCTTCCTAATGGTTGGCAAGGGCTTACCCTCAATAAAAAGAGAAAAAGGAAAAATAAAAGAATAAAAAATAATTTAAAATTAAAATTGTCTTTAGATGAAAAATGCCCTTGATTGATGGAAATATTTAGCTAGTCAATGATTGGCCAAGTAAAGCTCTTATTTCAAATTGTCATAGTTATTCAAAGTCCTTATTTTATATAATATTCATTTTAGGTCATTATTTAAGAAAATAAGAACCCTTCAGCTCTTTGTCTGGAATTCTCTTTAAAAGGAGACTGAAGAGTTGATGTGGCCCCGAATTGGGGTGGAAGTTCTTTGAAAACGTCATGTTATTTGACCGTTGCGAAAGCAAAGCTATCGATGACCCAAAAGCTCGGCCAATTCATGAAATCGAGTAGTGTCAATGGCATTAAAACGGGCTGCAATCGAAGGTTTTTCGTAGGATCCGGGCAATGATTACTCGTGCGACCCAGCAGGGGAATAGTCTCCGATCTAAGCTATTAAGTGGGTGGGTCCAATTTTGACCCGCCAGCCGAAAGGCCCTTGAGCAAATCAAAGCACGATCCCGAGCGGCTCGACCCATAAGATGGCGGACGTGCTCATGATTGTCGATACCGCGTGATGGGGCGCGTCACTCATTGCTAATCGCTACATGCTTTTCTCATTATGTCCCCATGCACCATTATCGCCAAAGCCATCTCTTTTTTCTTTTTTTTTTGTCTTACTTTTTATTTCAAAATTCTCTTTCAGTGACTTAGATCATGCTTGTCTAAACACCCCTTTTCTTCTTTTGCCCTTCCTTTGACCACGTTTTTGATCCGGCGTCCTTGATTTTGAGTCTTTCAATTTTCATGTCCTCCAAGTCAAAGCAAGCGATAATGACTCTGACTAGGATTTTGACTCGCTTCGTATTTGGAACAGTAAGATTAATGAAGTCCTCTGTCGACACGAGATTTTACCTAGAGCAAGCTCGAATTCTTCGGTTAGTACTGCATTTGAGAAGCCACTGGCATCATGGGCCAGTGACATGGGGTCCGGGTAACGTTCGGGATCGGAACCAATAGTAGCCCAAAAAAAAGAAGGAAAAAGAAGGTTGCATTAGCCCACAAAAGATGTTGCACGACGAGTCTTTTAAGGAACCAGATGTGTTCATGGGCCTCATTGAACCCATCTCCATTCTTATCTAGGTGAACTTCTTTACAGCCCATCAAATAGATAGGATTGAAGCCCAATACGATCACTAACTTCTCGAATATAGACGTCAACGGGGCCTAAGCCACGTCCTCGAACTCGATTGTTTTCGAATTGAAACGGATGAAGCTATCGGCTGCGAGTAGCATTTTATCTCGTATCATCGTCCTCGCCAGGATCGCATCGCAGAATGTCTGCCAAAACCAACATTCTGAGGGTGAATGCTCGAACTTGAAAATCAACTCATGGGATTACGAGACCAAAAAGTGGTCAAAACGTTTCGGTTGTGCACGGACTTGGCTTAAATCTTGTCAAATTCATGCGATCTTTCACCACATATCTAGTATTCATCTTGCGTAGCAGCCCATATCGCCTCCTTGTCTTGAAGCCCCACGGCAAGTATTATACAACCACTCCATTGCAACGGGATTGTGCAATGAGCACTCGCACTTCATATGTGGAACGAAACAAGACAAATTGAGGGACAGCCGTGTCCCATTTTCTTAAAATAATCAAATACATTTCGGCCCTGATTGGCAATGCTATGAATCCGGTCGATTTTTTTATTTTTTTGGATCTAGATCGCATAAAAAGCAAAACGCGATTTGACTACTAGCGACATGTGAGTTCCGGGTCGCGGCCAAATTTAGAAGACCTCTCGCATATCGCCATTGAAAGACGAGGAAGATTGGATTGATCATGTTTGACTAATCTCGCCGGCCCTGGATTTACTGTTTAACATTTTGTCCCTCCCAAGATATGTGAGGAAAACATTATCAGCATTTAAATGGCAGATTCTCGTTTGATTCTCGGACAAGCTATGTACGAATTGTTCACAAACATAAAGAATATAGCTAACATGAATCTGGACATTCACACGAGGGAAATCAAGAGGAAGGAAACAAGAGAAGATCGGAAAGCAGATCCAATCTCACCCACTGCAACTTCACGATCACCTTCCCGTCGTGAGTGATTTAGGTCATCGGATGGCGCTATTGGCCTCTAGTTAGCCTTCTACGCCGTCGGCTTATCCACTAGTTGGTTGTCCTCTCCACGAGATTTTTAATTTGCAAAATCTGACACCTACCCATATTTTCTTTAGCAACGGGAGGAGGGAAGAAGACCCATTCTGGTCAAGCTAGGTTTTGAGTACATTGTGAGTTTTTCTAAAACTTGATTTGGTCTGTTTTACTTGTCTTAGAATGAGTCGTCCACGAGTTTTCTTTTAATATCACTTTCTTTCGAAGACATTGATGATAACGAGCCTATTTAATCAAGATATGTTTTTTTTTGTTAAAGACTTTTTTTATTGATTGAGGCTAAAACAGTGGACTAGCTATCTTCTTTAGCACTATAACCAGAAAATTGATTTTAAAAAATGACAAAAGAACAAGAAAAAATGCCATTTGTAGTCAAACGCCATATTCACTCATGACATAATAAATGGCGTTCACTAAATAATTCTCCGGCCTGACACATCAAGGTAAAGATCGTCAATTGATAAAAAAGTGAAGGGCGGCACTTATAATGCATCATCATATATTCACCTGCTTAAGAAATTGTTTCCAAATTGTTTTGCCGAAAAGTGTCAATCAAATATCTTTCAAAATATAAATGATAAAAAGTTGTGGATGATCCTTTATTGAATTTTGGATAGAAAATGTAAAGGACAAGAATCCAAAGTATTGAGGCTGGAGATGATCGTGTCCAGTCATGTAAAAGAGTACTAGAATATAAACGAGATGTAAAATTGTATCACTAGGGGTTCATCAATTGGTTGATGGTACCTTTTACAAGTTGCAATTCAAGTATTCATACTTGTCATCAATAGTTAACAACACTTACAAAGAAAATAAACACATCCTATGTGACCTCTAGATTAGCAACTTCTATCTATAGACGATTATTCGATATTAAACAAATCCGCTACTTGACAGTCGTTTCTCGTTCGCTCCATCATGGCCACCATCAACAATTAACTCCCGAAGTTCCTTGTTCCACCCTCATGAAGGTTATGGTAACCCACATTTTTTAGCTTCTAACATTAGGGGCTTCCGAGATCTATGTCTCCACAATATGGCGGTTGTGTCGGTTTCCCTTCTTTGCAGCCGTGTCGATCTTTCTCCTTTACGAATCTTGATGGTTATGTCCGAAACTATCGGCTCCATCACTTAAATAACAACCCTATTTCCACCACATTGAAGTTCACATTGGTCATGACCCTTTGTCGATTAAACTGAGTCTCATTTACCGACGCCCATGCTCCAGGACTTGGTCATTTCCCTTCATATTTCCCGTCGGCCAAAACTAGTTTCTCTGTCGACTAAACAAGTTCGCCAAAAAGAGGCTTTCGACACTCAGCATAGACCGCCTCTGCTGCATCTTCCTCGGTCTCTTTTAGCCCTTGTCCCCGGTCAAAGATTTGGACATTTGTGGCTGTCGACAGAAATGAAATAACGACAGGCGCCACCGAATATTTATTCCCTCTCCACTCTCAGTCCACCGATAATGGGAGATATTTTACTACCGTCGTTGCCCAAATCGATATTTACTACAAAGAAACGCGTCTAACCTCGAACTCAACGTGGTCTTCGGTCGTTTACCAAGCACCACCTTCCTTGCACTTTCATGGCTCCTAATATTTTATGAAAGAATGATACAAATTGAGAACATTGACCGACTCGCACGTTCTCAAAACCCTACACGTATATATATAACTCATTCGAATTCTGCTCAGCAAGAGCTTGCAAACAAAGCAATCCAGTCTCTTGTTGTTCTTCTTCAGCCACAACTCAATTCCAAGATCATCAATGGCCGTCTCTCTCGCTTCAACCCTAAAAGCCTCCCAGCTCTCTCTCTCTCCGCCTCACTCGCTCCCCACAACACAAAGGCCACGACCCAGGCTCGCCATCTCATGCAGATCATCGTCATCGGCGGCAACCAAGTCAACGAGTGAATATGGCTCCAACTACTACGAGCTGCTTTCCTGAGCCCTAACAACACGAGCGCTGACGACGTCAAGAAAGCGTACAGATCACTGGCGCTCCGTTATCACCCGGACGCATGCCGTGACCCGTCGATGAAAGAAGAGTCGACGAGGATGTTCCTCCGGCTTCACGAGGCCTACGAGACGCTGTCCGACCCCACGTCGCGCCAAGAGTACAACTACGAGCTGGGCCTGAGCTCGACCCTGTCTTGGAGATCGCCATGCAGCGTCGTCGATGGTAATAATGAATTCACGAGCGATGATCAGGAAATGATGAGGAGCAGGTGGCAGGATCAGATCGTGGAGCTGAAGAGGAGGTCAAACAATCGGATGGCTCAGAAGAACGGGTCGTGGGCGGCGCGAAAACGCTCTCAGAACCTCCGGAGAGATTGAGGAAACCTGTTCAACCCAAATGAAGCATTAAAAAAGAAAAATAAAAAACAGAGAGAGAGAAGGAAAATAAAGTATATGAGTTATTATTGCTATTATTCCCTCAAATTATTCATAACTATGTAAGACGCGTCATTAATGATTCATTAATTCAGATTCATTTATTCTTTTGTAAATCTGGGTTCTTCCTTCCCAGAAATTAACTTGATTTATTCTATCAAATAGCAATTGCTTGTTCGTAGTTTTGTTTGTTGATGAGCTTCAGTAATCTTTCGATTGCTGTGTTGATGGTCAAATGTGCCTGAGCAGTTTAGTGAGTACTTTAATCTTTCAAATGATAACCATGAAAAGCGTTCTGAAGTTTGCAGCACTCTGTTGCGAAAGAATACGGTCCGTGCCTATAAATTTCAAGTTACCCACTTTTCTTGATAATTTGCGAATAAGCAATTTTTGTATAAACTTATCGATTTTTTATTTTCATAACTCACTAACATTTCGAATCTACTAACTCTTATATATAATCATCAATCTATATTAAAGTGACTTATTAATTATTGTCAGATTAAATTACTAACTAATTTTGGGTTGCCATATCTCATTTGAGTTATTATCGAAATATTTATTTATTTAAAATTTATCAACTTTGTTTGTCGTGTTATTTGTTTTTATGTCGTTTGTTAACAACCCTTTAAATTTACTAACTATTTTTAGACTTACCAATCACTAGCGTAACTTGTCAACTTTTTTCCAATTAAATTATTATATTGATTGGGTAAACAATTCTCAATTGAGTTAATTACCAACATTTACTTGATTATTTATGTTATCAATTTTCCCCCATTATATTATCATATGGCATTTGGTAGAGTATATTTATTATATCTTATAATTGAAAAGAACCTGCACTATTAAGTTTGAACTAGTGACTAGAGAAAAGGCATCAAGCTGTTGATAATCGGACTTGACCTTTCAAAATGTCGAAATCACACACGCTCCACTTAAAAATAAGCAATGAACCTGAGAGTTTCACATCCTCTCCAAAGCAAACTATAAGATTTGAACCAACCACCCCCGAAGAAGAAGGAGGAGGAGGAGGAGGAGGATACTCTATGAAATAATTACATCACGGGTCATCAATTAAAATTTTGATATTTCAATACTCAAAAACTTATTTCCCAATTTATTGTAGCACACAATTACCTTGAAAAGTGATTGGCTTTTGAGAAAATTTTATTGTTGATGAAGATATGACTAGTATTTTATCGTTCTTTGATACTTTGATGCACGATGACGGTTACTATTTTTAAGTTATTATTTTCCCTCATTATTGTGGTCAAGTTTAAAATAGATATATCTCCCAAATATACACTAAAGTGATAGAGAAATGAGTTGAGCAATGACTTAATTTTCCTCCTAGAATTTCATCTTAAATGTATGGTCAAAATGATGTGAGAAAATAGAAGAAGAGAGAATTATGTAGGGGAGAATATTATGAATAAAAGAGAGTTAAGAAGAAGACCAAAGTTGTGATGAACAATGTGTGATTTGGTATGACTTTATAAGGTAAACACAAGTACATCTAGAGTAATCAACAATAAATGTAATATAATAATGATTTCCATCTCTAGTTACTTTATTATTTTATTCACAAATATCATAATGCACTAGTCCCAGTGCTTTCGTAGATCTTTCTATCATTGAGAACAATTATTTAGTCATCTTTGCTTGTAAGCATATTTCACAATCCTTCTTATCTAAATTATCATATGATATCATATCACTTTTATTCATAAATTTTAAAGGATCATAGCGAACATGAGATAGTAATATGCCACAAAGAAGATGACTTAAGCCTATAAACAAAAACAAAAGTTTCACTAAAACTTTATTTGCACATTTGGTTACAAGAATACCATTTCCCAACAATTATCTCATATACTTAGATAGAATAAGCTTATCAGTCTCTAACACAACCTTTATTCCACTCTTGCACAACAAATTAGTTGATACAAGATTCTTGCAAATATCATAACATGCAACACATCAATCAAAGTCTTTTTCTCTTTTTTTTCGTAGAAGTGATATGCAATTCAAATATGCCTGTGCTTAGAACAATTGCAGTACTATGATTTCCAATTAAAACTAGTTGTTCCTTCTCTACAGTATGTAAGTTTTGAATTGCTTCTTATCATTATAGACATACAAAGTAGTATTGGAATCAACTATTAATCTTTTGATTCATTCATAGCTGTCATATTTAATTCAGTCACTATTCCAATTTGCAATTTATAGACCATATAAACCAATCCATTGGTGTTTTGCTCTACAAAATTTGTTGCTCTGTCAATCGTTTGCTTTTTCCAGTGGCGTCACTCCTTCTTACATTGGCCTTTTATTACCACAATAAAAGCATAACTTGTCCTTCTTGGATGTGTTGTTGTTGCCAAGCATGTTAGTGTTGTTGGTGTCCTTGACTTTCCTCTTGTTTCCCTTCTTATTTTTTTTGTCTCGAATCTTGTTGTCATTCTCAACAAAAGACACATTATTTGCAACTTCTTTCACATAATTAGGCTCACAATCTAGACAACCTTCCTCAATTTGAATGTGTTTTATCAAATTATCCACGGACAATTTCTCATCTGTGAGGAGATTTTTCTTTCAACAATCATTCCAAGTTGAAGGCAATTTTGAAATAACTACAGTAACTTGAAGAGGTTCAGAAACTTCAATCACAAGGTGTTTGAGTTTGACAACATATATTTGAAATTCATTTGCTTGCTTAGAGACATAATTTTCATTAATCATAATAAATTTTAAAATATTTTAAAGCAGTAAATCTATTAATAACTTGTTTGTTAGTATTGTATTTGGTGTCCAAGGCATTCCAATGCCTTTGGGATTTGTGTTAGACTGAAAATTTACCATATAGACGATCCAACAAAACTTAAGAATTCTTCCTTGACACCTCCTTTCATCATCTTCATGCCTTTTTCTTGCAATTCTGAATTTCATCACAATCATTATCCTTTGGAGTAGCAATAGTGGGCAAGTTGGGACCCACTATGTAGAAAATATGAAGTTCGGATAAAAGAAGGATCATATTGTCTTTCCAACAGATAAATCATAAGAATCAATTTGCAATCTAAACACTTGATGTTGCCACTATCTTCATTTTCATGAAAATAAAACCTTAAGATTGTTGAGAAGAATTGATTTCTAATGAAGATACAAGCGGTAATTTATAGTTCTTTGATGTTTTGATAGATGATAACAATCACTATTCCTAAGGTACTATTTGTCCCCACTATTGTTGTTGTTAGGTTTGAAACAAATATACTCTAGGATATACACTAAAGTTACAAAAAATCGAGTTCAGCAATTACTCAATTTTCCTTCTGGATTTTTATCTTAAATGTATGGTCAAACTTGTGCAAGAAAAGAGAAGAAGAGAGAATTATGACGAAGAGAATGTTATTGAAAAGAAAAAAAAAGAGAGAGTTATGAAGAAGAGAAAGTTGTGATAATGATTTGGTTTTATCGATAGACAATCAAATAATCTATCTCTTAAAAATAGGTATCTTATTCGAACCATCACTATATTTCATGATCAACCATTGCCTCTCTTCACATCAACAATCACTTATTTCATATCCAATAATTATTTCCTTTTGTGTCTAATTCAATCTTTTCTCGTAATTAATTATAGATAACAAACTTTTTCAACGTTGACTTGTCTATCCAAGTTAGCAATAAAATCGATCGCATGAAATGATTCCTCACAGTAGATGGAATCAAAGTAAGAAGGTCTGAATCGTGGGCAATTAAGGAGAAAGTTGAGGGTCACCGATAATTTTGTTAGCTAAAGTTTGGGACCACAATCGTGCGATAGTCTGGATATTCTAACAAAAAGAGCTCTCCATCCGCATGATCCATGAAATTGACACTGTGTAAGACATTACAATCTAATTGGGTATTTCTAAGAGGACCAAAATGGATCTCTATGTATTCCTCGGTAGCTATCGAGATGTTATGTTTGTACGGATGAATCTTCCCATCGTTTTTACATATACATATACATATACATATATAGAAAAAGAAAAAAACAGCGGTCATGTCAAAGTTTTAAAATCTTAAGCGCATAAAACTAAAATGTGATTTAACTGCTGTTGACATGCGAGACCCGTGTCACGACCAAATTTAGAAGAGCTCTCCCACATCAGCTATTATTTTGACCCATGATATGGGTCGGCTCATCTGTGCCTGATGGCGGCCAAGAAAGACAAGAAGGATTTATCATCTTTGACTAATCTCGCCGGCCCTGGACTTACTGATTACCCTTTTCTCACCCACGAGATGAACGAGCACAAAGACCACTAGAAAGTAGTGGCAAATATCTTATTCGATTCTCGAACAAGCTATGTACAAATTGTTCACCCACATAAAGAATATAGCCATTTGTATGTGTACATTCACAGATTGGAAATCAAGAGGAAGAAAACAAGATAAGATTTGAAAATGGATTCAATTTAATCCATTATATGATCACCTTGATGTCGTGTGTCGTTTAGGTTGCCGGTTGGCGCTATGAGTCGGCCTTAGTTGATGCAAGTTAGAGAATTGTGCTTGCTAGCCTCATACGCCATCGGCTTATCAGATAATTAATCATCCTCCAGATAAGATTTTAAAATGAAAATTTTGACACCTAACCATATTTTGTTTGCCAACGGAAGGAGGGAAGAAGACCCTTTCTGGTCAAGCTAGGTTTTGAGTACATTGTGAGATCTTCTAAAACTTGATTTAGTCTGTTCTGTTTGTCTAAGAATGAGTCGTCCACGAGGTTTTCTTTAAATGTCGCTTTCTTTCAAAGGCATAGATGAGAACGAGCCTATGTAATCGTAAATGCGTGCATTATCTAAAATATCTTTCACATCCTCTACACCTTGAGCTTATTAGACTCGACTGAAATTAATAAATGGTTAAGTTTTATAGACATAGTGTTAAAGAGTGGAAAATCTATTATCCTTAGCACTATAACTAGAAAATTTACTTGGGTCCCGCTTTTAGTTAGTTCCATTTATGCCGATACATAAAATGTTCTACCAAGACTTAAAATAAATGACAAAGCAAGGAAACTTGCCGTCTGTAGACGTTCACCACATTAACTCATGACACAATACATGACCCACTGAATAATTCTTCAGCCTAACACACCAAGATAAAGATCGTCAATTGAGAAAGCCTTTTTATCGAGATAAAAGGTGAATGATTGTCGAGTCGAGATCATATATCAATCTGCTAATGAACTTGCCACCGAGTTTTAACTCCCTCCCCTTGCTCAGTCCATCGATGATGGGTCATATTTTACTACGGTTATTTTCCGAATCGATATTTACTACAAGAACGCGTTTAACCTCGAACTTAATGTGGTCTTCGGTCGCTTATCAAGCACCACCTTCCTTGCACTTTCGTGGTACCTAATATTTTATGAAAGATGATACAAATTGAGAACATTGACTGACTCGCTCGTTCTCAAAACCCTACTTATATATCTCATCTCATTCAACTTCTGCTCAGCAAGAGCTTGCAAACAAAGCAATCGAGTCTCTTGTTGTTCTTCAGCCACAACTCAATTCCAAGATCATTCATGGCCGTCTCTCTCACTTCTACCCTAAAATCCTCCCAGTTCTCTCTTTCTCAGCCTCACTCGCTCCCCACAAAAAATTGGCCACGACCCAGGATCACCATCTCGTGCAAATCATCGTCATCACCTGTGACCAAGTCGGTAGGTGAATTTGGCTCGAACTACTACGAGCTGCTTTCCCTGAACCCTAACAACATGAGCGCTGATGACGTCAAGAAAGCGTACAGAACGCTGGCGCTCCGGTATCACCCGGACGCGTGCCGCGACCCATCAATGAAAGAAGAGTCAACGAGGATGTTCCTCCGGCTTCACGAGGCTTACGAGACGCTGTCCGACCCCATGTCGCGCCAAGAGTATAACCGCAAACTGGGCCTGAGCTCGACCGTATCTTGGAGACCGCCATGCATTTTCGTCCATGGTAATAACAAATTTGCGAGCGATCATCAGGAAGTGATGAGGAGTAGGTGGCGGGATCAGATCGTTGAGCTGAAGAGGAGGTCAAACAGAAGGATGGCTCAGAAGAACTGGTCGTGGGCCGCGCGACAACGCGCTCAGAACTTCCGGAGAGATTAAGAAACCTGTTCAACCAAAATGAAGCATAAAAAAATGAAAAAAAAAAAAACAGAGAGAGAGAGAGAGAGAGAGAGAGAGAAGGAAAAGAAAGTACGTGATTTGTTATTGTTATTAGTCCCTCAAATTATTCATAATTATGTAAGGCAGGTCATTAATGATTCATTGATTCAGATTCATTTATTCTCTTGTACGTAATTTGTTTTGTCAAATAGCAATTGCTTGTTAATAGCTTTATTCTTTGGTTAAATGGTTCCTGAAATTCAGCTGAACATATGATTTTTTTGCTTTCTGTGTTGATGGCTAAATGTGCCTTGAGGAGCTTAGTGCGTACGTACAATAAGGTCATATATGTATCTTTATAACCAAGGAAAAGCATTCCGAAATTATAGAATTTTATTCTTTCAAATTAAATACTAAGGATTTTTCTCGTGCCGCTAAATTTCAACGGTTTTATGAAATTGTGTAACTTTTCGTGAGATAAATAAGCAATTTTTGTACAGACTTAACAGCCATTTATTTCATACTACCAACGTTTTGAATGTACTTACTCATATGAGAAATCATCAATCTATATATGAGTAATTTATCAATTAGTATCTTATTATATCACCAACTAATTTTGGTTTATTACCTCTCATTTGAGCTACTTAAAATATATTTTCTTATTTACCAACTTTATCCCTTGTGTTATCAATTTTCATGTCATTTGTTAACAACCATTTACATTTAATAACTCTTTTTTAAAAATTACTGAACTCACCAACTTTTCTCCCATTCCATTATCACATCACGTTGGGTCATTAACTCTCATTTAATTTAGCACCCAAATTTTGATTTGATTATTTGAGTCATCAACTTTTCTCTCATGACATGATGATATAGTATTGGGTTACAATTTATACTTATGATATCTTAAAATTGGAAAGAACCCGCACCATGATGATTGAACTAGCAGCTAAAGCAAAGGAACCAAGGTATTGGTCACCAAACTTTGACCTTTCAAAATCATGAAATCGCATACGCTCCGCTCAAAGCTAAAGCTGTGACCAAAGGGTTTGACATCCTGTCAAAGCATAATATAAGCTACAAGGCACTTGCTTTCTGCGATTTTCCTTTCATTTACTTAGTTGAAACCAATTAATTAGACTCATCAAATGAATGGCTTAGATCTAGTTTGGGGTTAGGTTAAAAATTGTCCGATTCAAATTCACTTATTTCATACAATGCAGATCTAACGACCTAAAACCACCTTGACCTGACCTGTATTACTAAAATACTCATACCCAAACAAATGTTATGGTGCAAAGTGAGTGAGATTGAGTGAGGGCGGGAGAAAATCATAAAGTAGGTTGATTCTAAGTAAGTTGTGAACTCATTCAACATTTATATTATTTTGGACTTCAACATTCTAAACCCATTTAAAGAACATAACTAACCTATAGCAACTTAACTCATTATATTTAGATAAAAAAAATTGGGTTTAAGACCCATTTTAATAGGTCTACCCATTAGTGAGACTAAAAATGTAATAGGATACTTCATCATCACGTGTCATCAATTAGAATTCTTACATTTCATATATACCTATTTACTGTAGCACCCAGTTATCCCAAAAGTGATTGGCTCGTCTTTCCAAGTCAGCAATGGAACTGATTGCGTGGAATGATTTCTCAAAGTATATGGTATCAAAGTAAGAATATTCCGAATTGCAGGCAATTGGGGAGGAAGTTGAGGATCATTGGTAAATTCGCCAGCGAAAGTTTGGGAGCACAATTGTTGGATAGTCTGTATTTTCTAACAGGAGAAGCTCCCCATCCACATGATTTATGAAAGTGAAAGTCTAAGGCATCGCAGTGTAATTGTGCTTTTACTAGGACGATCAAAATGTATATCCTTACATAGGTCGTTCGTCATTGTGTATGGAGATGTTATGTTTGTTCGAATGAATCTTCCCATCGTTTGAATTGATTATTGCAGACATTTTGATTTTCTTGAATGAACAAAGAGACTGAGAAACAAGAAAAAGACAGCGACGAACCACACGTTTCATTTATTTGTCCCTTTACGCTCAGGAGTCGATGAGAAGAACACAAACATGCCAGAACAAATTTAGAGACAAAATGTACCGACAATGCCAGGAGCCCCACAAGAGAGAAAAGCTAATGTTACCGCTCCCTATTCACGCCCATTTCATGTCCTGCCACCACTAAGTTCACAACTGGGTCTGATTTCTTTCCTTACTTAAAAGGACATACTTCGACCTTGACCTTCAGCCAGCATTATGGGTCTAGACACACCATTTCAATATCAAGAGAAGTGGAAATTATGGAGCGCGAAATGGTACAATTAGGCTTGTTCGATCTTGGGAGCACAGGTCACAACAGCATCTGATACGGTAAGGAAGATCTTATCCTCCCCAATCAAGTTGGTGAAGTTGGACGCATGAAGCTTTTCGATCACCACCGGCCCTGGATTTGCAAGAACAAGCTGCAGAAGAATACGGAAAAAGTAATCATTACAATGTAAGATGGTAGTTTGTAAAAGTGGAATGCGATCAAGAGATCTGCTAAAGCAGGCTGCTTATAGGGCCTTTCCTACCAAATAAATTATCATGTTTGAGCATGTGTGAAGATAAACTGCTTGACACTGAGAATGACAAGAACCTGCTAAGGGAAATGGACAAATAGCTAGATACCTGTACTGAGGCAATTTTTTGCTCAAAGAACCTAGTTATTCTTTGTGAGATATAGTTTTTGCAGGTCGGGGCAGGGGATATGGACACAAGATGAAAATATTGAGGTTTCATCTCAATTGGAGTAGCATTATTTGGCAAAACAAGTGACTTCGACGAATTATCACAAAGTTTCAAAGGACAAAAAGAATTACTCAATGTATGGTCGGGAAGACATCATCGACAAATTTATAACAGCATGAAACAACACGTTTTAGCATAAATTACCTGAATATCCCTCTTCTGGAGGCTTTTGTGCAACTCTTCTAAAGCATGTATTCCACTAGTATCAATGTCTGTAACGGCTGTAGGCACATATAATAACGTCAAAATACTTCCAAAGACATTGATCATGAAAAGCAAAGCTGGTCATGCAAGAAACGGCTTACGAGACATTTCCACGATCAGGTACTGGATTCTTGGTTGATTATTCTCCTTCAGATATTCCTCTTCATCGCCAAGCCATCTCAATATCCTGAAAAATTTAAGTCATACCAACGTAAATAGCTGCTCTAAGGCACTGGCACAGAATTCTCTTGTCCTTATTCATGGTTAGGCTTATTAATTTTATGCATGTGTTATCATGGAGTTCTCAGCAAAGCTGGCTAAGAATTAATTAGAAAGGACAAGCAGGGGCCAATTTTGGCCTCCGCTCTTGCTCCTTCTAGTACCTTTCACGGATATAGTTTGAATTCGAAAAATAGATGGCTGAATCAACTCGGACAATCAGAACTCCTGGAACCTTTGTTGCTTCCGGGTATTGCAATATATTCCGGTAAACAGTCGTCCTCGGTAGCTTACCAAGAACGGATGTCCGAGGTCTTGTTACTTGTAAGAGTATTTTGGCAAACGAAATCGAAACCTGCAAAAGTAGAACTCTCCTTTAGTAATACACACGGAGAATGAAAATCATCTGAAGACTAGTAAAAGTTCCTGATAATTTTACCGCAATTAAGAGGCCTATCTCAACAGAGATGAAGACCACCCCAAAGAAGGCTCCCATACAAGCAACAAAATCGAACTTGTCAATTTTCCAGATCAGTTTTACTGCTTCAATCTCAATTAGGCCAAGCACTGCAGATATTATAATTGATGCAAGGATCGCATTTGGAGTATACTTGAATAATGGTGTGATGAGTTCCAGGGTTAATAACACCACGCAGGACATGACAATGTTAGACACTGCTGTATAGCAACCAGACATGCAATTAACAGCAGAACGAGAGAAAGATCCTGCACGAAGTGCAAATAACCCGTGAATATCATTGAAAAAATTTCTAGTTCACATGTGGCATTTAGTACTTGCCCTTTCATACCCGTAGTAACATAACAGGATGTCAACGAACCAATCACATTCATCGTTCCTAGTGCTATCATTTCCTTATTTCCATCTATCTGATAGTCCTTCAAGGTGGCAAATGTCCGTGCAATTGCAATGGCTTCCTAGAAATATCACTGGGTTAGGAAAGAGAATCACATTTAATGACTCCAATTCTCAGCCGCAAGTATGGAGAAGTTTCTTACTGTCAAAGCAATCATGCCTGCAACAACGCCAATCTTAAAGCCCTTGGCAAGATAAGTGCCAGTGAAAAAGATTTCCTTCACAGAAGATGGATTCACGCCCTTTTCTATTTTACCCACCTTCAGACAAAATTGTAATTGGCAGGATTAATATTACTGCTATGGTCAATGGGATGAGTTAAAATGAAATGCAAATGAAATGGAGCAAAACCACAGAGAAGTGTTCTTACGATTGCAACATTATGCTTGTCAGCGCGAGTGATATAGACAAAAAAAGTGGACAGAATAACGGAGATCAGAGGAGCAATTGCAGGCACCCAAAAGAGTTTCCTGTTCTTTTTGCCCTGACGTAATAGAAAGTGAAATTGAGATAAATGGATAGGAAGAGATCCAGTCAGGATTCAATAACGAAGAATAAGACAAACTTCTTACTATGTGTTTGGCAAGCAGAAGGAAGGCCAAGAATGTCACTCCGATCACTATCGTCTGCCAATTCCACTGAGAAAGAAGTAGTACGATAAAGTTTAACTTATGCAGCCAGTTATTCTATTTAGTAGATGAAATAGTAGTTGAATTTCTTGACGTACCCCATGATTTACCGTACTCCAAACTGATCGCATCACAGACACTATGTCAGTGTTCTTTGTGAATTTTTTTATGCCCAGGAGACCCTTGAGCTGTTGAAGAGCAATGGTGATGGCAGCACCGGCCATAAAGCCAACAACCGCAGCATGAGATAGGAAATCGATCAAGAAACCCAGTCTAGAAATGCAAATAGTGTTATCCATTAGTGAGTAAAAAAAAAAAAATCACTTGACTGACCAAACAAGCCATAGACAGCCTCATCCGAAACAAAAAGAAAAAGGAATGAAATGCATATCAAATAATCCCGACTGGGGTGATATACCTGAAGAAACCGAGCATGACTTGGGTGATGCCAGCAAAGAATGTAGCCGTGAATGCCAGCCGTCTGTATTCAAGGGGATGAATATCCGGATCAATCTCATCCTGAAGAAGAGCCCCAAGCAAGAGAGAAATAACAGCTACTGGCCCTATGGCTATATCTCTCGAGCTACCCATGAAGGCATATACAAGAGGGGGAACAAAGCTGCTATCTGCAGCACAACGGAGGACATATCAATTATCGAGTGCAAATGACCGAGCTGACAAGTACACTAGGTTAATGAAAAGAGAAGAAGACAAAACATACATAGTCCATATTGTGGAGCCAAATTTGCAAGCTTTGCATACCCAATATCCTAGTTTACAAAGATAAAGAATCCATGAGAAGGGGAACTAGAGTGCAAAGAGCAAATCTATCTAGCTCTTAAAAGTCGCTTTGTCACTATTACCTGTGGAATGCAAAGGCTTGCTATGGTAAGTCCAGCAATCAGATCGCCCTTAAACTTAGTCAGGTTGTAGTGTCTTCCCCATTCGAGAATGGGAAAAACACTCTGGATGCCGATAATGAACTTCCTTGACCACGGTTGATCTTTAAACTGACGAAGTGGGTCGTCTGCAAAGAAAGTCTCCTTCACTCTGGCTGTGAATTCGTGCAGAAGGTTCTGCTTTGGAGGGATGCCCACTTTGTGGATATATGGTGCCTCTGAATGGCATTGCAACGAAGCTGTGTTTGTTGTGTCAGTTTCCTGTGCCCCAACGTCGCCGCTGACACGACTCATCGTGACAAGGGATCAGGGACAATCTGTCTTGCAAACAAGCAAACACAAGTATTAAGAATAATGAATATCAATGCTTGGCTTATGTCAGCACTGCACTGGTTAAGAGCTTAAGATTCTAATTTTCCTATTTCAAATGGGTCATAATATTCTCTGTTTCATTTTATAAGGTAGAATCTAATCCAATTCGGGCATAGATGTTGATGGAGCCAAGTTAAAAAGCGGACCATCAGCTTAAGATCAGTGCTAATAAAACAACTCTGAACAAGCATTGCATTGTATGTATGCTGCTCATGTTATTATAAACGATAGCTAAACGAGGGGAGTGAGGCCTATTTCACTCTGGTGTTCTTAAATGGACAATTTGAGGGAACCGAATTCTCTTCATCTCCCTTTCCCCTTCACAAAGGAATCAACAAAAGGGAGCAACATGACTTTCATGGACCACAATCGAATCCATGAACAGAGAAGAATTTCTACAACCTTAACAGCATCAGAAAGCTAAAGCACCAAGAAGTTGCTGACCACTGTAAAAAAAAATACTTTGAACAACTAAAAGAATCTCTTCATCACCCTTTCCCCTTCACAAAGGAATCGACAAAAAGGGAAACAGCAACATGACCTTTATGGACCACAATTGAATCCATGAACAGAGAAATTTTTACAACCTTAACAACACCAGAAAACTAAAGCACCAACAAGTAGCTAAACCACTGTAAAAAAGGTACTTTGATCAACCAAAATAAAACTTTAAAGTTTAAGAGCCACCAAAGAGGTACTAAGAAGAAAGTCGGAACCAGTCTTTCAGTTTGCTAGTAAAATAACCTTTTAAAATATCAAAATAATCGTCCAATGAGTATATTTTAGAACTCTCTCTCTCTCTCTCCCCCAATTTGGCTTTTAGAATCATCCACAGCGGTTCATCAGACAATCAAAAGAGAATCATGAACTATTTGAAAGAAAAAATAATGTTACATCCCCCATTAACTGAAGAGAAAGAAAGATATAAGCAGAATAATGATCAAGACTCGGAGCCGAGGGTGACCCCCATTGCAGCCACAACCAAAAGTAGTCAAATGATAAAGAAAAGGAGAAAGTCAGAACCTCACCCTCTCTTGCGCCACAGATGAGGTGTGACCCGCTTCCTCTCTAAGCTCTGAATACGGTAAGCTCTTTATTTATAATAAAACTGATGCAGAACCTGACATCAAGAAACAGAGAAGATAACCGAGAATTGACCCAGGTTCATGCGATCTGAGTACTGCGAACTGTCATGTAAGGAAGGGCACTCTAAATTGAGATCTTTCCCGTTTAATACCATACGATAAAAGGAACGGCATCCCCACGATGACACCAGAATCTTTTCTTTCAGTTTCAGACATAAACCCATGAAAGGAAAGAATAAGAATGAGCACAAAGAGACAGGCTGTGTACTTCTGTGACGATGCACAAATATCTCCACCATAAACATTAGAGATGATTGTCAACGCAATAAGGAATTCTCTTTTTGTTAAGTTGATATTTATACTCCGCACGCAGTAGCTGGCACCAGCCATCGATCCCTCTCTTTATCCACTTCCAAGTTCCAATATCGTGTCTATAAACGAGCAGTTTGCTTGCTGCTACTTCACCATGCGAGAGCATTCATGCCCTGAATTGAATTTCTTTCACTTTATTCCTCGGGCCACGGATGCAATATGGTTTTTGAACTGTTGAAGTGTGAACGAAAGACGTAAAGCTATGCCAGCTAAACAGAGGTTGGCTTTCGCTTCATATATGGAAACTGAACCTGGATATAGCAGTCGTCGACTCATTTTGGCGTGTTCAGAGTTTATAGGAGGTCCAACAATTCTTGCCTTATTGTTTCTTAAGCAGTGTGAGCAGCGTCCGGCTCTGTCAACCTCTCTAAACCGATCAAAGCGCGCCATCCATGTCTGATCAAGGAGAACGGACTGAATCAGGGTTTACATGTACCAGCAGATTCGCCAGATAATTTCTCCTGATCAAGAGAATTGACAGAAGTCTTTTCACCCAGTCTTTCTGATTCCCAATACTCGGTGGCTTGAATTCATGAGCACGAAGCACTGTGGTTTTCTCCACTAACCACCATTTTCATATGAGAAGGGAGAAATGGGAATTCAAATTCTCACATTCTCATTCTCAAGAAATTAGAATAGAGATGATTTGATTTCAGATGTGGGTTTTGACTCCCGTACCTACAAAGAGGTAAGGTAAAAGTTTAAAAGTGAAAGATAGTGTATGAATAAAGTAAAACCAACAAAAAAGAAGAAGTTATGTACTCATGAGGAAGTAAATCTTCTATCCCAATATGACAAGTTATGTGGGGAAGATCTTGATTTATTTGGATTGTCCAGCCCATACCTTCTTACAAAAACCATCTTTACGCTTGATAGTTGCTTCCTAATTGGGAATGTTGATATTATATATCCGATTACCGTATATACACAAACACTGCGGAAGGCGTGGAATGATAAGCATAAGATGACGGATGAAGCCTTTTTCTTTCTCCCACATTCTGTATTCAGGAGGTGATCATAATTTAAGCATTCATTTATTTTAATACTCCTACAAATGATATACAGGAATATTGGATTGGAATTTATAATTTCTAAGAAATGGCGATGTCTTGGAAGAGCAGTCGCATAGTCAAAGACAACAAATGGAAGAAGAGAGTACTCGAGACATGGCCCATCATGGCATGGCATGAACACGGAGACTTTGAACCTGTGAGCGAGGCAGTGACAATGGGACAACGAGAGGAGGCCTCCACTCTGCGTAGATTGACCCCAAATGTAGCAGTCAGCAAAGAGGTTAACGACAGAAACTATACATTGCACCAACCAAAAAAAATAAAAATAAAAAGGCTTTCACAAGCAATGTCAATTGTCAGGTTAGATCGCAGACATACGTGCAGTTTAAACTTGGGGAAATCCACAACCACCTTATATACATCCGTTTGGTCCACACGCATGTCCAATTGTCCATATTTCAGTACTGCCTAGGAATATCCGTTCTTGTTCTCTCTTGTTCTGTTGACTATCGTGAGAAACCAAAATCCTGGTAATGGAGGTCTATTCAAATCGCGAATAGGAGAGACAAAATGGCTATTTGATAAATTAATCTTGTGATAGCATCTGATTTAGATATAGTAATGGTGTCAATAGCACCAGTTTATTTCAGGATGAAAATTTGAATGTGCACGGAAACATGGTGTTGATAAAAATGATAGCTTGTGGCTTGAATGTGTGCATGTGTGTATGGTATAGCTTGTAGAGGAATGGACAAGGGTGGGATACTTTGAGTTTAAAAATTTAGAAGATTTATGGGACAAGAATATAGTTGATTTAGTTGATGGAAATGTGTGTTACATAGTTGGAGGGGATATTAGCGTGGGTGGAGTACAATGATATAGAGCTCATCCAATGCTCCAACCACACTACAGAAACCAATGCAGGCTCTATTTAGAGAGCTCTTATAGACTTCTTCAAAGAAAGATCTCTGCTTTTGTCAGAGATTTTATGGGTTTCCTTCTTCTCCACGCATAAGCTCTTAAGAGTCCTCAACACTTTGCTTGATATTTCTGGACTTCTCTGCACATATTCATTATCATCTAAAACTAGATTTTTTGTAGTATTTTTCTAGACTGCACTAGCTAATGCCCATCCTAATAGTCTCTAAAAACCGGGTCACAAATTCCAACAGTTCGTAAAAAGTGTCGTTAGAGAAGCATCGAAAGTACTATTGTGGGCAACCACTGTACACAATTTAGACCTAGAACAAGCACGACTCTGTCTGTGCGGGCATGCGAGCGTGCATGTGTGTGCCTTCTGTGAACTCAGGAATGAGCCAGAATGAGTGAATTCCATCTTAGACAGATGCTTTTTTACTTGGCCAGCACAGCCTTGACAATGAAGAGACTCCCTCATAACAACGACCTGCAACCACAAGTCCTAAAACTAGATCATTTGAGATACTAATTTTGTACACGACTGGATTTCTTCCATTCCTGATCATATCTGTAAGGCAAGAGTGTTTCTCAAATTTTCACGTTCATAATTCGTTCAGCAGTTAATTGTTAGAATTCTCTATCCCCAACGCGATGATGACTATCAATACCAGGATTGCATGTACTCTTCACATAAGCCATAGCAAAAGATATAAAGAGAAGAGAGAGCCGCAACTCTGACCCGGAATACATTATCTGATGAATCCAAGTGAAGACGTTTGCTGGATGGCTTTTGAAGAAGCAGTCTCGTTGTGTCCTTTTTCATCAGAATGCACCAGAACTGATCTACTCTTGCTTGTGGCTGCAACAACACTCTGAGCCTCCACGAGTCTCAACTACCCGCTTTTGTTTAAAAGACCAGTAGAATCCACCAGAGCTTGATCTGGAACTCTCCTAGGAACAATGACCGACCAGGGATCAGGTATGGTGCATCCTGAAGTTACTTCCACGGACTGGCACGTGAAACCCCTCATATTTCTAGGTAGGGCTGAGAGAAGACGTTTGAGGTGTGTTGTGAGTTAGTATAAATGAGAAATTACCTTTGGTTTCTTTTATTACTGATGAGTTTCACAGAAACATACCATCTTAAATGACTTAGCTAACAGGAATTGGCTGGCAATTGTCGGAGTTTATCAGTACTACAATGCCTACGTTTGAATGTATACAATTATCCTGTCCGCATCATGTGTTAATATTCAGGAACAAACTTATTTCCTCCGCACGGGACTCTGCTTGACTTGGAAAGAAACTCCTACTTAAATTGTATGCGTGCAGCAGAAACTTCCACCGATGATGGGAGATATTTTACTACTGCCATTGCCCAAATCGATATTGACTATCAGAACGCGCTTAACCTCAGACTCAACGTGGTCTTCTTGGAGCACCAACTTCCTTGCACTTTCATGGTACCTAATATTTTGTGAAAGAGGACACGAATTGAGAACATTGACCAACTCGCACGTACACAAACCCTTATACATATTATAAATAGTGCAATATATCATGGAAAACAATGCAATATAAATATTCAAATATAATTATCAAGTAAATATGATAAAATCATAGATATTGACCTTCCACAAGGGCAAATGCAAGTGGAGTATAATGCAATGTAATTAAAAATAATTAACAATGTGATCTCACGTAAGGGCAATAGTTTGCAATCAAGCAGAGATTCCACTAATATGTGAAAGCAAAGAAAACATGACATTTTACAAGAATGGTAGTCCGTACTCAAGTAGAGATCCTACTAGAAGTAAAAAATATAGAGAACTAGAAATATAGAGTGATGATCCCAACCCAAATTCAGTTGGTTATATTATTTAATGATAGAAAACTTACTAACAATGAGTACAAGCAATTGGAGATGATGAGTGATAGAAGTATGGAGTAACAATCCCAACCGAAACTTGGTTGGTTATATTGTTAAGTGATAGAAAACTACAAGTGATCGGAGATATCTTTAAAAAGTGATTATAAGTGATTAGAGATGATTCAAGTGATTGGGAAGTATCTACAGAATGGTACAAGTAATTAAAAGTGGATTTGGGATGAAAGTGAAAGGCTTGTACTGAAAAAGAGCTATATATATTCGACTTCTGTTCAGCAAGGGCTAGCAAACAAAGCGCAATCAAGTCTCTTGTTGTTCTTCAGGCACAACTCAATTCCAAAATCAACCATGGCCGTCTCTCTCACTTCAACCCTAAAAACCTCCCAGCTCTCTCTCTCTCTCTCCACAAAACAAAGGCCGCAACCCAGGAGGACCATCTCATGCAAATCATCATCACCGTCAGCGACCAAGTGTGTACGTGAAAATGGCTCCAACTACTACGAGCTGCTTTCCCTGAACCCTAAGAACACGAGCGTTGATAACATCAAGAAAACGTACAGATCGCTGGCGCTCCAGATTCACCCGGACGCGTGCCGCGTCCCGTCGATGAAAGAAGAGTCAACGAGGTGTTCCTCCGGCTTCACGAGGCCTACGAGATGCTGTCCGACCCCATGTCGCGCCAAGAGTGTAACGGCGAAGTGGACCTGTGCTCAACCCTATCTTAGAGATCGCCAAGTAGTGTCATCGATAGTAATAATAAACTTGCGAGCAATGATCAGGAAATGATGAGGAGGAGGTGGCAAGATCAGATCGTTGAGCTGAAGAGGAGGTCAAACAATCGGATGGCTCACAAGAACGGGTCCTGTGCCGCGCAGAAACGCGCTCAGAACCCACGGAGAGATTGAAGAAACCTGTTCAACCAAAACGAAGCATTAGAAAAGTAAACGAAAAGAAAAAAACAGAGAGAGAAGGGAAAGAAAGTATATGATTTGTGTTTGCTATTAGTCCCCCAAATTATTCATAATTACGTAAGGCAAGTCATTTGACGATTCATCGACATATATTCATTTATTATTTCGGAATTTGGGTTAAATTAACTTGATTTATTTTAGCAAATTGCAATTTTCTGTTGATAGCTTTGTTTGTTGCTTGGTTAGTTCCTGAAATCCAGCTCTACCTATGATGAACATGATTTGTAATCTTTCGTTTTCTGTGTTACATAGTTGAATGTGCCCTGAGTATTATAAGCTCACCTATGTATCTTGGCAGAATTCTATTATTCCGTATCAAAACATGCGGATTTTTCCTCGCACCGGTAAATTTCAACAGTTTTACAAAATTGCCAACTTTTCTTGATAGTTTGCAAATAAGCAATTTTTGTATACATTTATACTCCATTTGTTTTATGAAAAATAATTTATTTAAAAAATATTTTCTTAAAAATGATTTATTATTTCTCTTGAAATAACTAGTCGATAATGGAAATATTTTCAAAGATAACAATTTATGTATAAACATTTTCGTTTTTCGTAAGTACTAAAATATCATTCATTTATTTTTTAAGAGATATAAGCCATCATTTTTAGGAATATATCTTCCTAATCATTCATATTTCACAAAACAAATGAAACCTTAACAACTTTTCATTTTGGTAATTTACAATCGTTCGAATTTACTAACTCTTATATGAAACTATCAATCTAAATTAGATTGATTCATCTATTATTGTCAAATTTAATTATGTACTAGTTTTTAGTTATTACCTTTCATTTGAGTTACTTACCAACTTTATCTATTGTGTTATCAATTTTTATGTCAGTTTTTAACAACACTTTACATTAACTAACTCATTTTAAAAATTACCAATCTTTAATTTAACTCGTCAACTTTCCTCCCATTCAATTATCACATAATATTAGGTTATCAACTTTCATTTGAGTTCATTACAAAAAAAAAATTATAATTTGATCTACCAACTTTTCTCTTAGTAAACTTAGTATTACATTACACTTTATACTTATTATTATCTTAAAATTGAAAAGAACCAGCACCATGAAGTTTGAACTAGCAACTAGCTAAGGAACCAAGAGGTTGGCCTTCAAACTTTGACCTTTCAAAATCTTGTTCACATCCTCTCGAAGCATACTATAAGCTACATAGCATACTTTCTATAATTTTCCTTTATTATCTTAGTTGAAAATTGTGATCGAGACTTCGAATGTAAGCGGCTATCTTATACAAGAGTTAGATCACATGTCATCAATCGGAATCTTGGGATTACAATATGATGAAAACATATTTCCTTATTTACTGCGGCACACCATTATCCTATGAAGTGCTTTGCTTGTTTCTCCACGTCAGCAATGGAACTGATTCGCATGAAATGATTCTCAAAGTATATGGTATCGAAGTAAGAAAGTCCATATTGCCGGTAACTAGGAAAAAGTTGATGATCATTAGTAATTTTCCCAATTTTTCTAACAGGAGGAGCTCTCCATCTACATGATCCATGGAAGTAAAAATGTCTAAGACACTGCAATCTAATTGTGTTTTCTAAGGGGATCTAAATGTATATCCTTATCTACGTCGTTATCTATGGAAATGTTATGTTTGTAAGAATGAACCTTCCCATCATTTGAATTGATTTGCAGACATTTTGATTTTCTAGAATGAACAAAGAGATTGAGAAACAAGAAAAAAACAGCGAGGAAGCACACGTTTCATTTATTTGTCCCTTTACACTCAGGAATCAATGAGAAGACGCAAACAACAAACATGCCAGAAAAATTTAGAGACAAAATTTAGAGACATTGCAATAGCCCCACAAGAGAGAAAAGCTTATGTTATCTCTCACCATTCACACCCAATTCATGCCCTACGACCAGAAAAAGTTCACAACTCGCTCTGATTTCTTTACTGACTCATAAACACAAACTTCAATCGCGACCTTCGGCAAGCAATCCAGGTCTATACACGCCATTTCGAGATCCAGATGAGTCTCGGTTAGTGCCCGATCTATTTGATTGTCAAGTAAGACAATTATGGAAATTATGGAATGCGAAATGGGATGATTAGGCTTGTTCAATCTTGGGAGCACAGGTCACAACGGCGTCTGATACGGTAAGGAAGATGTAATCCTCCCCAATCACGTCGGTGAACTTGGACGCATGAAGCTTGTCGATCACAGCCGGCCCTGGATTTGCAAGAACAAGCTGCAGAAGAATACGGAAAAAGTAATCATGTACAATGTAAGATTGTAGTTTGTACAAGTGGAACACGATCAAGAGACGAGCTAAAGCCTGGCGGCTTATAGGGTCTATCCTGCCAAATACATTATCACGTTTGAGCATGAGTGAAGATAAACGGCTTGACACTGAGACTAACATGAACTTGTTGAGGGAAATAGGCATATAGCTAGATACCTGTAATGAGGCAATTTTTTGCTCAAAGAACAAAAATATATTTCGTGAGATATAGTTTTTGCATGTCCAGGCAGGTGAGATGGACACTAGATGAAAATATTTAGGTTTCGTCTCAATTGGAGGAGTATTACTTTGCAAAACAAGTGACTACGACAAATTATCACAAAGTTTCAAAGGACGAAAAAAATTACTCAACATATGGTTGGCGAGACGTCATCAACAAATTTATTACAGCATGAAGCAACTCGTTTTAGCATAACTTACCTGAATATCCCTCTTTTTGAAGGTTTTGTGCAACTCGTCAAGGGCATGAATGCCACTGGTATCAATGTCTGTAACAGCTGCAGGCACATATAATAAATGTCAAAACACATGCAAGGGCATTGATCATGAAAAAACGAAAAATGGGAAAAGCAAAGGTAGTCATGCAAGAAACGGCTTACGAGACATTTCCACGATCAAGTACTGGATTCTTGGTTGATTATTCTCCTTCAGATATTCCTCTTCATCGCCAAGCCATCTCAATATTCTGAAAAATTCGTCATACCAACGTAAATAGCTGCTCTAAAGCATCGGCATGGAATTCTCTTGTCCCTATTCATGGTTAGGCTTATTAATCTATGCATGTTATATCGTGGAAATCATGGAGTTCTTAGCAAAGTTGACCAAGAATAAATTAGAAAGGACAAATAGAGGTCAATTTTGGTCTCCGCTCTCGCTCCTATCCAGTACCTTTCACGGATATAGTTTGAATTCGAAAAATAGATGGCTGAATCAACTCGGACAATCAGAACTCCTGGAACCTTTGTTGCTTCTGGGTATTGCAATATATTCCGGTAAACAGTTGTCCTCGGTAGCTTACCAAGAATGGCTGTCCGAGGTCTTGTTACTTGTAAGAGTATTTTGGCAAATGAAATTGAAACCTGCCAAAGGAAAAATCTACTTTAGTAGTACACCCGGAGAATGAAAATCCTCTGAAGACTCGCAAAAGTTCCTGATAATCTTACCGCAATTAAGAGACCTATCTCAACAGAGACGAAGACCACCCCGAAGAAGGCTCCCATGCAAGCAACAAAATCGAACTTGTCAATTTTCCAGATCAGTATTACCGCTTCAATGTCGATTAGGCCAACCACTGCGGATATAATAATTGATGCAAGAATCGCATTTGGAGTATACTTGAATAATGGTGTGATGAGTTCCAGGGTTAACAACACCACACAGGACATGACAATGTTAGAGACTGCTGTTTGGCAACCAGCCATGTAATTAACAGCAGAACGAGAGAAAGATCCTGCACGAAGTGCAAATAACCCAGTGAATATCATTGAAAAATTCTTGAACACAATGTAGCATTTAGTACTTGTCCTTTCATACCCGTAGTAACGTAACAGGATGTCATCGAACCAACAACGTTCATCGTTCCTAGTGCTATCATTTCCTTATTACCATCTATCTGATAGTCCTTCATGGTAGCAAATGTCCGTCCAATCGCAATGGCTTCCTAGAAATATCATTAAGTTAGGAAAGAGAATCACATATACAACTCCAATGCTAAGCTGAAAGTATGGATAATTTTCTTACCGTCAAAGCAATCATGCCTGCAACAACGCCAATCTTAAAGCCCTTGGCAAGATAGGTGCCAGTGAAAAAGATTTCCTTCACAGAAGATGGATTCACCCCTTTTTTTATTGTACCCACCTTCAGACAAAATTGTATTTAGCAGGACTAATATAACTGCTGTGGTCGACGGAATCAGTTAAAATGAAAAGCAAATGATATAGAGCAAAACCACAGAGAAGTGTTCTTACGATTGCAACATTATCCTTGTTAGCGTGAGTAATATACACAAAAAAGGTGGACAGGATAACGGAGATCAGAGGGGAAATTGCAGCCACCCAAAATAGTTTCCTGTTCTTTTTGCCCTGATGTAATAGAAAGTGAAATTGAGATAAATGGCTAGGAAGAGATCCAGTCAGGATTTGGTAACGAAGGGCAAGACAGACTTCTTACTATGTATTTGGCAAGCAGAAGGAAGGCCAAGAATGTCACTCCGATCACTATAGTCTGCCAATTCCACTGAGAAAGCAGTAATTGGTTGGGTAAGTTTAATACTTATGCAGCCAATTATTCTATTTAGTAGATAAACTGAGTGCTTGAATTTCTTGACGTACCCCATGATCCACCGTACTCCAAACTGATCGCATCACAGACACTATGTCGGTCTTCTTTGTGAATATTTTTATGCCCAGCAGACCCTTGAGCTGTTGAAGAGCAATGGTGATGGCAGCACCGGCCATAAAGCCAACAACCGCAGCATGAGATAGGAAATCAATCAAGAAACCCAGTCTAGAAACGCATATAGTGTTATCCATTAGTGAGAGTAAAAAAAAAATCACTTGACCGACCAGACAAGCCATAAACAGCCTCATCCGAAACAAAAAGAAAAAGGAATGAAATGCACATCAAATAATCCCGACTGGGGTGATATACCTGAAGAACCCGAGCATGATTTCCGTGATGCCAGCAAAGAATGTAGCCGTGAATGCCAGGCGTCTGTAATCATCGGGATGTTTAACTGGATCAATCTCATTCTGAAGCATAGTCCCAAGCAAGAGAGAAACAACAGCTACTGGCCCTATGGCGATATCTCTCGAGCTACCCATGAAGGCATATATAAGAGGGGGAACAAAGCTGCTATCTGCAGTGCAATAGACGACATATCACTTGTCTAGTCAGAATGACTAAGCTGACAAGTACACTTAAACGCGAAAACAGAAGAAGACAAAGCTTACATAGTCCATATTGTGGAGCCAAATTTGCAAGCTTTGCATACCCAATATCCTAGTATACAAAGATAAAGAATCCATAAGAAGGGGAACTACAGTCCAAAGAGCAAATCTATCTAGCTCTTAAAAGTTGCTTTGTCACTATTACCTGGGGAATGCAAAGGCTTGCTATGGTAAGTCCAGCGATCAAATCACCCTTAAACTTAGTCAGGTTGTAGTGCCTTCCCCATTCGAGAATGGGAAAAACACTCTGGATGCCAATAATAAACTTCCTTGACCACGGTTGATCTTTAAACCGACGAAGCGGGTCATCTGCAAAGAAAGTCTCCCTCACTGTGGCTGTGAATTCCTGCAGAAGGTTCTGCTTTGGAGGGATGCCCACTTTGTGGATATACGGTGCCTCTGAATGGCATTGCAACGAAGCTGTGTTTGTTATGTCGGTTTCCTGTATTCCAACATCACTGCTGACGCGATGACTCATTGTTACTGGGGATCAGAGACAAGCTGCATCGCAAACAAGCACACACAAGTATCAAGAATGATGAATATCAATGCTTGGCTTATTTCAGCACTGCACTATTAAGAGCTTAAGAATCTAACTTTCCTATTTCAGATGGGTCATAATATTCTCTGTTTCCTTTTAATAAGGTAGAATCTAATCACATTCGGACATAGAAGTTGATGGAATCAAGGAAAAAGCAAGCCACCCTCTTAAGGTGAGTGCTACAGAAATGAAGATACTCACGAGATAAAACAATTGCAAGAGGAATAAGCACTTGCAGCAGAGAAGGTTTGGAAACTGTACTTTATATTAGTTACAGGAGAATCCAAAGTCAAATCTTCAAGATGACAGTAAGCCCCAGCCTTCCGTGGTGAGAATGTATACACACCTCTATTGGATCTATATTCATCAAGCAACCATCTCATGATGGAAAAGGTTTCTTAAATCCTGTGACACTTGGATTACATTTGTAAGCGTTGACTCAAGGCAATTGGATTGCCACTCGTTATCACATTAGTTTGCTGTTTATATGCTCTATTAGAGAGTTGACTTTAGCTGCTTATACTTCACGCTCATCGGCAGGAACATAATATTTTGGAATCTGACATTACCCTTTCTGCTGAATTCTGACTCATACCTCCTGCAATCATCTAGTAAACTTTATCTAACACTTTGTTTTCTCCACACAAACCAGAATCACCTATTCTTTATACTATCCAATTCTTGCCCTATGCATATTGACGATGAACTGCAAGGCTCAGCAAGCAAAGATGGTTTTCAGAAATTTTCAACAATTCATTTCCTTCAGATCAACCTTTCTGTCATTGCTTATCACTCTTTAGTTGTGTGAATTAATTAGTAGAGAAGGGAAAGATGTGCATCGACATTTGAAACAGCAAAACCGACCTTCACTCAATCAAAGACAAGAACCACTTTGCAGGGATAAAAAGGAATGCTACTGTGTAACTACCATGGTCATAACTCATGAAAAGGAAAGTTACAATCAAAAGCAATCCACAGATGGAGTTGTAGCTTTTATGTTGGCTTTATTTGCAACAAGAGTCCTACAAGCATTGCATTTCTGAGTTATTTGGAAAGAAGGATTAAATTTTTACTTTGAATATTAACCATTATCATTATCAGTGATTTTACAATATACTTCAGTTGACAACATTTTAGCATACAAATAGTCCTTGGTACTACATTCCACAATAAGAAAGGACGAGCATAAGCATCGAAAGGATGCCACTTGTGTTGTTCTGATAGCTAAACGAGGGGAGCAAGGCCTATCTAAGTCTGGGGTTCTTAAACAGACAATCTGAGGGAACCGAATTCTCTTCATCTCCCTTTCCCCTTTACAGAGGAATCAACGAAAGGGAAACAGCAAGATGACTTTCATGGACCACAAATTGAATCCGTGAACAGAGAAGAATTTTTACAACCTTAACAACTTCAGAAAAATAGAAGCACCAACAAGTGCTGACCACTGTAAAAAAGTACTCTTGATCAACCAAAAGAAAACTTCAAAATTTTAGAACCACCAAAAGATGCACTAAAAAAAGTTGGAAAATCGACTTTCTATCCAGTCTTTCCACTTTTCTACTAAAATACCGATTTAAAGAATCAAAACCATCGTCCCATGATTTAGAGCTCTCTCTCTCTCTCTCTCTCTCTCTCTCTCTCTCTCTCTCTCTCTCCAATTTGGTTTTAGAACCATCCCTGTCGGTTCATCAGACAATCAAAAGAGAAGCATCATCCATTTGAAAAAAGAAAATGATTACTGAAGAAAGAAAAGATTATCAGCAGAATAATTTCGATCAAGAGTCAGAGCCGAGAGTGACCCACAGCCACAACCACAAGCAATTAAATGATGAAGAGAAGAAGAAAGTCAGAACCCGACCCTCACAGATGAGGTAAGAGTCGCTTCCTCTCTGACCTCTGAATACAGTGAGCTCTTTATTTTAATTCTAAAACTGAAGCAGAACCTCATAACGAACAGAGTAGGTGACTAAGAATTGATCAGGTTCATTGAATCTGACAGCGATGAATTGTTATGCAAGGAAGGGCTTTTTAAATTAAGACCCTCACCATTTTAATATCATGCGATGAAGAGGACGACGACCCTATAATGAGACGAGAACTCAATTTTTTCCTGTTTTCAGACATAGACCTTGAAAGGAACGACTAATAATGAGCACGAAGGGACACGATGCATACCTCTGAGATGATGCACGAATATCTTAACAATAAACATTAGAGATGATTGTCCGACTTTGATCAGTATTGCCTCGCTCGTCCATTTTTGTCAACTCTCCTTTTGCCGTCCCTGCAAGAGAATGGATATGTACTGATATGTGGGATGCGTTCAGAATGGAAGACTCAGTCAAGCAATGCGTGGGAACGATTGCTTGAACGATAATATCTGCACTTTACATGCATTATTTGGCACCAGCTATCGATCCCTCTCCTTATCCGCTTCCAAGTTCCATTATTGTGTTTGACCAACGAGCCGTTTGCTTGCTGCTGCTTCACCGTGCGAGAGTGCACATGCCCAGAATTCAGTTTCTCTCTTTTAGTCCTCGGGTTATGCATGCCCTGGAATTGTGTCTAATGCTTTTTGAACTCCTGAAGTCTGAGCGAAAGACAAAAAAGTATGCCAGTTAAACAGAGGTTGGTTTTGGCTTCATATGTGGAAACTGACCCTCCTGCATATAGTAGTCATCGACTCGTTTTTTTATAGGAGGTCCAAGATTCTTGCCTTTTTTTTCCTTCTTATGCAGTCGAGCGTTGTCCGGCATTGTCAACCTCCTCTAGAACGATCAAAGCCAGCCATCCACGTCTCATCAAGGAGAAGTTAGAACGGACTGAATGAGCGGGTTATATGTAACAACAGATTCACCTGATAATTAATCCTGATCAAGAGAGGTTGACAGGATATTCTTTTCGCTCCTTTTCCAATTCCAGATACTCGGGCTCAAGATTTATGAACCCATGAAGAAATAAATGTTCGACTATATTTTGGATTGCCCAGCTCATATAATTCGTCTCAGCTGTCTTACAAGATCGTCTTTATGCGTGAAAATTGCTTGTTAATTGGTGCATTATTGGCATTAGATATGCAATTACTATATGTGAAATATAATATACAGAAATATTGCGGGAAGGCGCGAAATGACAAGATGACAAATGGAACCTTTTCTTTCTCTCACACCCTGTGTTCAGGCGGTGGTTGTAATGCAAGCACTCTTTTTTTATTTTTTTTATAAATTCCAAGCTTCCTATAAATGATATACACAAATCTTGGAATGGAATTTTATTAATATATAAGAATGGCGATGTCTTGGATGAGCGCCTGCATAGCCCAATACAACAAACGGAAGAAGACAATACTCAGAACATGGCCCACTACTGGGTTCATGTTGACAGGACGACTGGCCCTCCATTGGAAGACTTAGAACCTGTGAACGAGGCATTGACGACGGAAATATCTGTTTGGCCTACATGCTTGTCCATATTCCAGTACTGCTCGCGAATATCTGTTCTTCTCTCTTTTTCTGTTGACTATCGTGAGAAACCGAAATCCTGATAATAGAGGCTGGTTCGAATCCAAGTAGAAGGGACGATATGTCTATTCAATGTATTAATCTTGCGGTAGACTAAAACCCAATTCGCGAGCTCAGTGTCATTTTCAGGAATAGCCATTCTATACTTTTCCTGTGATCTTTCTTTGGGAAAATAATCGGTTAGCTTGGACGGGATTGCAGGCAAATTACATATAGCAAGTGTACAAGAATTCTCCACAATAATTTAGTACCATTAAGCATAAATCTAAGAAACATGTGGACTTGTCTCCAATAGTAATGGGGACAGAAACAAGCAATTGGTCCAAGCCTTCCTATCAAAACACCCAACAACACTGTCAGTCTCACTTGAGGCCATTTCGCATAATCAAAGTCTTTATCTTCTTTTCTTTTTCTTTTTTTTCTTTTGCCAATTTTCTCTTATCTTGATGGATGGACCACCAGGTTGAAAAAGTTCCCAGAGGAAGGTTGAAGAAGACAGTTTCTTCAATTCTTCAAGAAGGAGGCCAAAACTCAGCTCTCTTCACCTTCGAGATGCTCTCCAGGACTCCAACTGGTGATATATGTCCCCTCACAGTCACCCTCTTTGTCTCTAGATCTATGCTGAAGGATGTTACTCCTGGAGTCAACGCGGAAGCATATGGTTGTTCATGATTCAAATTACTTCAGTTTGAACACAAATTAATGCATATAAAAGAATATCTAATGTTGAGATGTAGGAACTGGATTTGATCATGATATTGTCTTAATTATTGATGCTGAGATAGCATGCAAGTGACCGTGACCCTCGATGACACATCTCACCTACAAAATCACTGGTCTCATATGATTAATAACCTATAAGTGCAATAATATAGCAATAAATCTGTCAATCTCAATGAAGGAAATGGCATCTGATATGGATATAGTAATTGTGCCAGAGCACCAGTTAGCTCATTAAAAGTGTGGTTAGAGAAGCATCAAAAGTACTGTTTTGGGCAATTACTTTACACAATTGAGACCATGAACGAGCCTCACTCTGTGGTGCGTGCGTGTGCGTTGTGTGAACTTAGGAAGGAGCCAGAATGAGTACCTTCCATCTTAGACAGATGCTTCTTTACTTTGCCAGCACAGCCTTGACAATGAAGAGACACCCTCATAACAACGACCTGCAACCACAAATCATAAAACTAGATAATTTGGGATACTCCTTTTGATACACAACCGAAATCCTTCCACTCCTGATCATCTCTGTAAGTCACAGTGTTTCTCAATTTTTCACGTTCATAATTTGTTCAGCAGTTAAATGTTAGAATTCTTCATTCCCAATGCAATGATACCTGCCACTACCAGGATTGCACGTACTCTTCATGTAAGCTATAGCAAAAAAGTAAAGAGAAGAAAGAGCAGCAACTCTGACCTGGAATACATTATCTGATGAATCAAGGGAAGACCGTTGCTGGATGGCTTTTGAAGAAGCAGTCTCGTTATGTCCTCTTTTATCAGTATGCACCAGAACTGATCTACTCTTGCTTGTAACTGCACCAGTACTCTGAGCCTCAACGAGTCTTGAGTACCTGCCTTTGTTTAAAAGATCAGTAGAATCCACCAGCGCTCGATCTGGAACTCTCCTGGGAACAATGACCAACCGGGGATCAGGCATGGTGCATCCTGAAGTTACCTCCACAGACTGGCACATGAAACCCCTCATTTTTCTAGGTAGGGCTGATAGAAGATGTTTGAGGTGTGTTGCGAGTTAGTATAAATGAGAACTCGCAGATATTCCAAACCTTTGGTTTCTTTTATTACGGATGAGTTTCACAGAAACATACCATCTTAATGACTTAGCTAACCGGAATTGGCTGGCAATTGTCAGAGTTTATCAGTACTGCAATGCCTACGTTTGAATGTATGCAACCATCCTGTCCCCATCATGTGTTAATGTTCAGGAACAAACTACTTCCTTCGTACTTGACTCTGCTGGACTTGGAGAGAAACTACTACTTGAATTGTATGTGTGCAGCAGAACCTTTGCCAAGAGGGAGCCCCAACTCATCAACATTTCCAGTTGAGCTCGCCTTCACTTAAAAGCTTAAGCCAATCAATTATTGACCAATTAGGTTTATATTAATTACTCCATATCACACCAATTCTCAGTTTTTTAATACAACTCACACGTGAATATCAACAACGCCTTTAAATGTCATGTTTCCTATGCAAATAAATTGTGTAACTGACTTCAATGGACCTACACTTACGATCAAAGATCCGTGTTTGCTTCAATTTGTCCCTCACAGCCACTATTCCTAGCATGGTAGCTGATACTACATGAGGAAAAGAATAGAAAGAAGCAAGAACAGGCAAAACTACAGCCAAGCAACAAAGGCAGTGCAATCAAAGAGTTTAAGGAGGCAAATTTAAAAGAACCGCCGTCACATAGACACTAATTATTAATAATAATTTGTACAGGTGTAGTGATCCTCATTACCTCTCTCTCATGGCAATGCTATTGAACCTGAATTATTAAAATTATAGCAAGATTCTGAGGGGGTATTAGATCAGACTTTTATTTTCAGAACAAATGTCACCGGCAGGATCAATAAAATGAAAAGGACAGAATGAAGAGGAAAGAGGAAATACATCAAACTCAATGGTCATCTATCATCCTGCAAAGATGTTAGATATTGTAGTTAATGGCAACACCAAATTTGAAAAAGAAATTGTATATATGAAACGGGGCCAGCCCAAGTGTAGGGTAGTAACTACTTTTTTCCAGGTCTAGTTGCTCTTTTAACGTGGGGGGTACTCTCTCCCAGTTCCCTTTCAAAGGACCACATGTTGGGGAGGACCACATGCCCTTTAATAGTAGCCCTTTTGGCCTGCCCTGCATGCAACCCCAATACCATATAGCGATAGCTGATCAGCCTGTTGGAAGTGGTTGCTCAGAAGCGAAAGAGATGGTCAAACGAAAACAGTAGAGAGGCGAGAGGCAGGCCCAAATTCAGTCAAGTATCAGTGTTCTTTTTTACAGACTTTGCAGTACAATAAATGAGTTTAAGATTATAGAGGGCTCTTGTTCGAGAGCTCTGACAGCCAGCTAACAGCAATTCAGAGTACTTGATTGTCCACTTCTTGTTCTTGAAATCCTTTGATCAAGCCTTCGTGACTTCAAGATCCACGTGCTAAATGTCCAGATTTTCAGACATGGGATAAATTTTCCACGTCCGACTTGGCCACATTCAGGACGATACTCCATTCATGAATCGGTAGCTAGCAGAGGAACTTTGGATTCACGTCGGTCCAGAAACAGTAGTCTCTCACAACAACATGCATTGTATTGGCAATGCAATCGACAAAAAGAAAATCATGCCAACAAAAGCCGGTAGCCTGAATCCGTCCTATCAATATTGACTAATTTTCCATAATTTCGATGGACAACCAGAAATATCTCTAGCAGATTAGTTGAGTAAGGGCATTCATAAACAAGAAATGGAAAGTATTTATAGCATCTGTCGAGAAATAACGAATTAGGTACATACCCAATGTTGCGTTGATGTGGGTCTTTTTCCAAGCTAATAACTCCACAAGAGACGTGCAATTCTCTTCTTGGAATAGCTTCTGCACCTTGAACATTTTCTTAAAAGAACGAACTTTTTCTATCCTTAGTAAATGCAGATGACAGAGAAAGAGAGGACGACGACGTTCGGATCGGTTATACATAGCAACATGGTTTGTTATCGTCTGTTATATTTAACCAAAGCATACGTTTTTCTCACTTTTCTTTACCGGTTTTGCCCCTGCCAAATTAGAAACAAGTTTGAGAGGCGCAAGGATCAAAGGGCATACACGTAATTGACTCAGAAATTAGAAACAACCATGTTTCAAGGAAGCGGTACTATCTTGCATTTAATAGTGAAAAAAGGAGAAAAAAAATGACAGATTGACGGATTCCCGTGTAGTTTCCCATTTTATTCACTTGCTTTTACATAACTAATTGTTTTTCCCCCTCTCTTCACACGATTACTCAACTGCTTGCGCATGTCCCAAGATCAATTGTTGTTTAAGGGAGGAAAATAAATGATTTGAAAATATTTTTTCCCGAAAAATTTATTTATATTTTTTTAAAAATAAATAAATGCAAATATTTTCATCATCTAAAAAAAATGAAAATACATTTTTTAATTAATTATTTCAAGCAATAAAACCATTATTTAAAAAAAAAAGGTTTTCTACGTCATTTATTTTCCGTGAAAAAAATGAAACCATAGGATATGTTTGTTTTGCTGTAAATAAAAGATTTGGAAAATATTCTAAAAATAATCCATTATATCTCATGAAAATATTAATTAATTAAAAATATTTTTGTTATCAATAATAATTTATTCTTAAACATTTTTGTAGATAATAAAAATATTTTTCATTTATTTATTTTTGTAAATGATATAATCAATCATTTTTAAGAAAATATTTTTCAAATTATTCGTTTTTTGCCAAACAAACATATCTCCAAGTTTTATTTGTTTGACAAAAATATTTTTCAAGATAACATTTTCCGGCTCAATTAGAAAAATAACTCAACGAAAAACATATGCTTAAATCTAGCAAAATAATTTCTTCTTTAAAATATCAAAAATCGTTCTTGAAAATATGACTAAGTATTAACGCTTTAGCTTGAAACTCTACACTTAAACACAAAAATCCAATGTTGGCATCTAGGATTAGGTCTCTAGTGCTTGAGCCCAAGTCCAACAAGGCCAAGCCTATGGCCCCGATACCCATGCCTGAATCCTTAGCGCTCTCACTTGAGTCCATCGAGGCATAGTCGAGGAACATGGTGCCCATGCTTGATGCCCCATCACCTGGGTCCACAAAAGTCAAGCATGGGATCTTGATCTCAAGCTCTTATCCATGGGCCTAGTTTTACAAAGGCCACGTTCAAGTCCATCGAGACCAAGCCTAGGACCTCGATGGCTATGCTCAAGTTTATCAAGGTCAATCGAGACCCAAGTGCCTATGCTCCTACCCTAATCTTTAGCACTCAAGTGAAGGTCTATCATGGCCAGACATGGTACTTTAGTGCTCATACCCAATTCCCCAGTTGCCATGTGCAGTTATTAACGTTTGAAACGTATTTAACTATTTAGAAAAATTAAATTAAACTCTTTATATCAAACGATGCAAAATATTTTTAATTCATTTTCAAGTTTCAATCAAATTTCAGAAAAATATTGATGTTTTCAAATAGTTTTCGGAAAGGTCCTGTTGCCTTCAATTTTTTTTTTTTTTCTTTTGGGTCCATGTACTGATTTAGGGACCGACCTCCAAAGCTAAAAGTCTTCAATGATTAAAATATTATTAAAAATTATCAATATAATTCATGAGCTTCTGCTTTCACAATGTGGGCCGCTTGTACTGTGTGGACCCATTTAATGGGCCCTTCACGACCGTATGGCCTCCCCTAGCACATGCACATCTGAGCTTTCTCTCTCACCCTCTCTCTCTTTTCATCAATTTCCCCATACTCATTTGGAAAATTGAAGAGGCTGAGTGCACAGGGATAGCAAAGAAAGAAAGTTGTCTATATTCTAATTCTCTACGCCTTTGCTTATCCGCTCGATATGAAATGTTGAAGCTCGAAATAGGCACCGCCAATTCGATTCGAAACTCCATCGGGAAATCAATTTACACCACAACGAACATGTCAAGGCCTCCAAATCTTATGCTCGGATTGGCCCTCCGATGCTTGCATTGGCACTACAAATGAGGGCGATAATAAAAACGAGAAAGAAGTCATGAGTTTTATGACAAAGAGACAATTGGAGAGAGCCCATATAAATAAATCCCCATATTTCTATTTATATGTTATTTTGATAGATCATTGGATTGTAATGAATTGGTAATAGTTTACAAACAAATAGTGAAAGAGTGTGGCAAGTGGCATGCTTATCGTTTTAAAGGTGAATGCATGCCTAACCTTTCAAATAGTAATAACACTGTTGCAATACTTAAATTAATTAACATGAAAATGGTGTTTTGTCAGGTATAATAGCCCTTTTACGGTCATTAAATTTAACCTTCTGGTCAAATACTCAGCAGTGCATATGTATACATTCTTGCGCTTTCTTGGCACGTGTCGAGGGCCAATTATTTAGTCAAAGTTATCGTCATCGTTAAGTAATTTAATTCAACCCTTTTTTTTAAGTTAAGATTTTGGCACTTTTTTATCACAAGAATGTGCAAAAGAGAAGAAGCATATGTTGAAACATCCCCAATCATGATTTAGACTAAAATGATCGATTTAAAAAAAATTCTCTAAAATGATCGTTGTGTTTCTTGAAATAATTAATCTATGAAATATTTTTGCGAATAATAAAAGTATATTTCGTTCGTTCATTTTTATAGATGATATAAATAATGTTTTTAAAAAAAGTTTCGTGAAATAAACGGCGGTTCATGTTAAGGTTAATCCAAAAACATGAGAAAACTTTATCCATAAGCTGTGTCCCTAAACTGACCGACTTACGTGTCCCTTCCACGTCAGGATTCTCTAGACCTCGGTAGAAGGACGACAACCCAACCCACTTCTTCTTCTTCTTCTTCTTCTTCGTCTTCTTCCATCGGCGAGAGCACGCAGAGAGAGAATTAGGGAACCTCCATGCGCATTGGTGCTCGATGTCTACTTTCTTGACCGGCACCGGTCTTTCTAATCCTAATCCGAACAAGTCGTACGAGGTATGGCCCCCATCTGATCTCCTCGCTCGCTCCATTTCATTGCGGGATCGTGATTTTCGTCGTCGAGGAGCACTTTGGCACGTTCGGTGCTGGCGCGATTTTGGGTTTTGAAATATTCTCCGTTTTGTTCGATCCCAGGTTGTTCAACCTCCGAATGACTCCGTTTCGAGCCTGACCTTCAGCCCCAAGGCTAACTTCTTGGTAGCCACTTCCTGGGACAACCAGGTATTTGTCTCTTTTTGTTTCCTTTTGCGTTTTCCCCTCCTAAATTTGAGTTTCTGATGAGTTATGCCGGCATTTTATCCCGTGTTTTTCAGTTCTTGTTATTCTTGAAAGGTGTATGATTCTAATTAAGAAGATACATGTCGTTCTAGGATGGGAATCCGACTGTTGTGCGGTCATGGTTGTGTTACCAAAAATAGATTTTGAGTGGGGTTAAGACTGTCAATGGCGCTGTTTTTCGATTTCCATGGAGTTCTCTTGGTCTAGATTCAGCGTAATCGATTGAGTTCGTACGTTACCCATCATTAAGAGTACGTTATGAGAGCGACGGTATTGATGCCTTCTTTTGGCCCTTTGGAAATTGTTTAGTTATTTATTTATTTATTTATTTATTTATATTTGTAGGTCAGGTGCTGGGAGGTTGTGCGTAGTGGAACAAGCATTGGCACTACGCCAAAGGCATCCATATCCCATGAGCAGCCAGTAAGAGATCAGCTTGTGTTATCTTCATAATAAGCTCTATATGAATGGCTAGGGAACCTTCAACTGTAATTCATTCTATTGATCTTAAATTCGTGCAAGTTTGTATCTTTGCCAAGTTGTACTGAGAAAGAGAGAATTTCAGGAACAATGCTTCAGGTGTATAATGTGGTGTGATTCGTTGGGAGTGAACATAGAACATGTGATGTGGTAACCATAGAATCACGGCTACTTGATTAGCAGTTAAATTATATATCCCATTAGGTAATTGCTCTTTAGAGTTAAATTCTTTGGGATATGCTTAGAGCAAACATCTATAGAATCTAATTTGTTGCTGCCCAGGAAATTTGACTGAAGGAGTCAACCTCTATCCTTGACCTCACTAATACCGTGCAAAGTAAGAGTTGTGTATACTGTGTCCAAAGTAAGATAAAATAGGGCTTCCTATCTACTGTGCTGTTCCTGCTATAGCTGATTCCTCCACGCCTCTCTCATGTATCTTTTTTCAATTTATTTACGTATCAACTGTTATTAGCCTTTCCACTGATTTGACTGTGGCAAACCTCTTATGAAGGTATTGTGCTCAACTTGGAAGGATGATGGAACAACTGTCTTTTCTGGCGGTTGTGACAAGCAAGCCAAAATGTGGCCATTGTCAGGTAGCCAGCCAATGACTGTGGCCATGCATGACGCACCAATAAAAGAGATTTCGTGGATAGATGAAATGAACCTATTAGTTACTGGAAGTTGGGACAAGACATTAAGGTAATTATCCACTGTCTTTTTCATCTAAATAATATTCGATGCGTGAATGCAGCAGCATTTGGTAGCCCTAAAGAAGCAAATGTTAGAATAGGGAAAATTTACTTGCTCTCAAATGTTAGCATGTCTAATCAATGTTGATATTATACACGACCCCGTTGCTCATCTGAATCTCCAGGAATGATGGTTTATAAGTACCTGCTGAACTAGTTGCACAAACAACGTGTCCATTACAATCGTGGCTAGTCGACATGTTTCTTTCACATTAAATGTCATATATGCAACTTAGGCAACACATGTGGATAACAGAAGCTAGAAGTCGGCTACCTAAGGCTGCTGAGGTTCTTTTAGCATTCCCAAATGCCAGATCACCCACAGATTTGGATTGTGAGATTGTAGACTCTCCCTCTTTCCTAGTTGCTGCCTTTTGCGCTGTCTTGCTTTTAAATCACCCTGATCCAAACCGATGTGCTGGGCATATTATGTAGAGATGAATGCTTTAAGATCACATCTATTTATCTTTCAATAAGTTCTATAACATGCCATAGTTAATTAGTTTCTCTCATGTTCAAGAATAATTGGTTTCCATGAAAAAAATTTCTTGATGCGCTGTTATTTTTTTTTCCTTCATATCTTCAGATATTGGGACACAAGACAAGCCAATCCAGTTCATATTCAACAATTGCCTGAGCGTTGCTATGCTCTCACTGTGAATCATCCCCTCATGGTTGTTGGTACTGCAGATAGGAATCTGATACTCTACAACTTGATGAGTCCTCAGGTCCTTTTCTCTTTATTTTCCAATTTATACTCCCATAATGACATGGAATAGTGCCCTATTTCATTCATGCTATCCCTTCGATTGACTTGGCAGTTAAAGTAATAATATGCTTGACCTGGATGACTTAGGTTGTTTGCCTGTCTAGACAATTGATGCTGGTGGTACTTTGCTTGTCGTGCAATGTGTTCTTGATCGTCCATCACTAATACCTATTAGTAAATTCTTTATGGAACACGTGGATAGCCTGAAGGGCCACATTCTGCAAATGAACTCAGAGATTGCTCCATTCTTACGTTAAAATGTACTATCAGTTTTCTTTCTATTCTTTTTTTTTTGGCATGGATTTACTTCTTTTACTGCATCAATTGCCGGTCGTAATTGGTCTCTTCTACTGCTTCACATCTTTCTCATGCCTTTTCATTTCAAGCATCTCATGTGGTTTTGTGTAAATATTTGGATTATTGTTTTCCATTTCCTGAATTGCTTTTGCTAGTTACCTTTCTAGATTCTTACATATTCTGTGGAATTCAATAGACTGAATTCAAGAGAATCAGTTCGCCCCTTAAGTATCAGACCAGATGTCTTGCTGCCTTCCCCGATCAAACAGGCTTTCTGGTAAGTGATGGCAAGTCATACAATTTGTTGCGGTTGTACCATTCTCTTTGGTTCATTCTACATAATTTGTTGAGCTTTTGCTTCTTTAACACATTACATATTAAGAATCTTTTCCACTTTTAAGTTTTTAATTTCTCCTGGTCTTATGATTAGTTTTCTAAAGAAGTTTTCTGTTAAATTTATCAAAGACTAATTTTCCTGTTTATATAGGTTGGCTCTATTGAAGGAAGAGTTGGGGTACATCATCTAGATGAGTCACAGCAAAGCAAGAATTTTACCTTCAAATGCCACAGAGAGGGCAGTGATATATACGCAGTCAATTCATTGAACTTCCATCCTGTAAGATTTTTCTTGGAAGATTATTAGTGTCCATAAATTTTAGTGCTCCTTATTTGTTTCTTCTTCTATTCACTGTACAGTCATCAAAATTATCTTTTCAAATGGGAGTGATTTGTAGTTGAAAGTATACTTTTTAACAAGGAATAAAATAATTCTACTAAGCATCCCTAAAAAATGAGTTGATAGGGATGCCACTAGTCTGAATGAATATGTTTAGTCAAAAGATAGAAGATGAAAAACAAAGGAAATGTCTTTTGCTGTTGATATTATGCCCTCTGTTGGAGAGAACAACAGATTATCCATCAAGGCCATGATTAGAAAAGTGAACTAATGGATGTGGGGTTGGGATGAAAGACTTTCTTATCCTTTCTCCTCTGAGAATGCTCAGTAAAGCTAATGTGAAAGGCCACTTACAAATCCCTTCTCTTCGTCTGGAAGACTTGTATGATATCTTGCCAATTCTTTTCTTAAAAAGTTGAGATATAATGGAACCTTCAGATGCTGAAGTTTTTGTCCAGATAAGTTTGTTTATGAATTTCTAAAGAGTGGATATATGAGTTTCGGTTTCAGGTACATCACACCTTTGCAACTGCTGGTTCTGATGGCGCCTTCAATTTTTGGGACAAGGATAGCAAACAGAGACTAAAGGTTTAACACTGTTCTACATATTCATTTTTGGGGCTTCTGTTCATTTCATGAAGATTTCCAGTAGACTCAAAGTATTGTTTAGCCTGTAGCTATGTGTGACAGCATAGTATATGGATGAACAATTACTTAAAAAACCACCAAGGCTCAAATAGCTTAATCAGTTAGCTGCTTGTGAGATGAGGTCACTTGGTAGTGCTTCAACAAGAATATAGCCATGTGGCTGAACCTTAAAATATATGATGCCCACTCGCCGGTACATTGCAATTGGGGTACTGGGACAGATAATCATGCCTTTTATCTATGATATGAAAGTAACATATATTGTTCATGCAGTTGTTAAAGCAGTTAAGAACAGCTTTGACTTATAGATATAGCATTTTTTTTTTGGAGGCTTTCCTTACTGTCAATTATTGTCTTGTGTGGTTTTGTAACTGTCTATATTGGCTGAAAATCTAAGAAAATTGCCTTAAATGTTATCTCAGTCAAGAACTTGTAGGCAATTATCTGGTTGTTTTTCTGGGGTTCATCTGAATAGGTGTCTCAACTTAAACTCCTGGTAGACCAAAATTTAACTGTTTGGGATAGTTTGTAGTATGCAGTAAATGCAACTGAGAAAAGTTCATTTTGTATCAGCTTTTGTTGGCATGAACATTGTGCGCTTTGTCCTGCCGTGGCTTCTGCTTGCTGTTATGATTGAGGGTGGTCACAATTGGGAAACTCATTTAAGAACTACTGTGTTTGCCGGTGGAGATTCTCTCTGTTGGTCATTACTTCTGGGTTCCTTCTGTAGTGGAGAATGGAAGTAGTGGCTTATAGTATACTATTTTATTGTCTTGGAGACTTAAAATGTATCCCCAATCTCCTTTTGTATTTTCTCTGATCAGGTTCCGAGGGTATTGGATTAAGCTTATCTACTTAATTTAATCTCACCTTAAACGCTGAACTAAATGTTGTGTGTGCTTTTTCACATCTATGGTTTGATAGCAAGCTAGTTAGTAGGTCATTCACATTGTTAAATAGGTCCCATTATAATTTCCTTTTCTATTTGTTTCTTAATTTCAGGCAATGTCAAGGTGCAGTCAGCCCATTCCCTGCAGTACCTTCAATCAAGATGGGTCTATTTTTGCGTACTCGGTATGCTTTACCGCCCATGTTTTCGATCACCTGTAGATGTTTTGGGTTCAAAAGAATCAAAACACTAAATTTTTTGTCTTAGGTTCCCAGACTGCACTCACCACCCTTGGAAAGAAAACTGAAAAGAAAATCGTAAAAAGTGGTGATGGAAAAATAGCACTAAAACAACTTCAATAACCTCGTGTACAATGATTGGTTAGAATCTGATTGTGCACTATTGACTTCATATCTAAGTGCTACAACACTGCATATTTAATGAAAATAAGGCGAAAAAACAAACACGTTGTGTTTCTTTGTGAGTTGAGGGAAAAAATGAACTATTATGAAAAGAGAGTATAGAAACAAAAGAGACAACCGACTCTTGTGCTAAAAATGTTAGTGCTTCTTGTTCATTAATGCCACGCTACCATGTATGACACACAGCTGGGTTAGTCAAAAGCATATGGTTTAGTTAGTGTGACTACATACCATCAGATGTATTTGCCAATATTAAACTGCACTAGGCCCTTCCGTGTCTGCAGAGGCATGTATTCGTGTCTACATGAGTTTGCATGGCCAAACTGCGGGGATCCCTAAAAAATAAAAAAATAAAAAAATACATGTGTTTGTGTGAATTTGGGAGGCCAAACTGCTTCTGCTGCTTCTCTAATGAAGTGAATACTGTAGTGCCCATTGACTGACTCCCAAGTTTTACATTTTGAATGCTATAGGTGTGCTATGATTGGAGTAAGGGTGCAGAGAACCATAATCCTGCAACAGCCAAAACTTACATTTTCCTGCATTTAATACAGGTACTTTTTTTAATTTACCAAAATTTCAGAATAATTTGTCTCGAAATGTGGATGAATTTTGCACCGATGTGAAGGACATGTCACAAGATTTTGATTTTTCAGGAATCTGAGGTTAGAGGCAAACCACGACTAGGGACTACAGGAAGAAAATGAGTGCTTATTTCTAGTCGCAAAGTCATATTTCCAGTTGAAAGAGTCATATTCCCTGTTGGAAGGACGAGGGATTCATGCATGTATAGACATTCTGCTCCTAATCCCAAAAAATTTTAGCAGTCGACCCGTCTTTTGGCTGAATTCGAGGTTTTCTTTGGATAGTACAGAGTTATAACTTATATGTATGTAAATCATGTGGCATCTGTCCAGTTATTATATATGGGAGTCCCCTCGGTGGATTTTGCACAATATATTTTGGAGATCGGTTTTGGGTTGTCTTTTCTTTGTATCCACAAGACTACGGAAATTACATGTGAAGAGATTTCACTAGTCAATCTTTCTCCCCATGTTAAGACTCTCTCTAAGCCGAGAGGTCTGTCGATTTAATTGGGCATGGAACACGTATGGTCGGCAAATGGGTTGATACCAGGTTGACGAAAATGGCAGTGAAAAGGCGTAGTTATGGTTCATGCAGAATGCCATGTTAATACATGTCACCATAACGTGATTTTTGTGGCTCAGGTTGCAATAGTAGTCGTGATTAAGCTTGTCCTTTTCCTCTTCTTCCACACGTTGCCCATCCTGAAGATGTCTAGTCCTTCCAAAAGTAATAGAAATCATGACCCCAAAAATAGAAAGAAGAAGGTAATAGATATCCTCCTTCAAAAAGTAATAGAAATCATGACAAAAAAAAAAGTAATAGAAATCAAGTGCCCAGTCGATGAGGCCTTGTAGTTATACTACTGTCTAGTAGAAATTATTCTAGCTGTTTTTTTTTTCAGTCTTAAAGATATGAACAGGAACAACGATGATTTAAGGCCTATTTGGTAACAATTTTGAGAATAACTAATTCTATTTTTTTGTTCCCGAAAATATATTTGTAACAGAAATTCATTTGGTAAATTTTTTATTTTTGGGAACAAATTTGTTCCTGAAAATAGATTTGGAGTAGAATCGAGAATAAAAAAAAATTGTTTCTCTTTTTCAGGAACGATTTTGAGAATTAATTTTGCTCTCCTCTTTTTTTTCTCTCTTTTTTCCCTTCCCTTCTTCTTATTCTTCCTCCTCCCAACTCTTCCAACTCATCGCAATAATGCTCGATTCCCACCTTCCGCCGTCAAGGACATTTGGCGATGGAGTCTAAATAATTGTTTGAGTCCTAAGCTTGAAAGAAGTGGTTCATCTTTGTGCTCGTACTGTTCATAGAAGGGTATAATCAACTCGTTGTAACTATAACCGCGATCACAGAAAAGAAACTTCTCTCCCCTTGATCTAATTCCACACCTTATGATGAAAGGGGAAGAATAGAATCTCATTCTCTCTTAAGCCATCTCCATAAAGAGCAGAGTAAACAGTACACGTAATGGTCCGGTCGCCAAAAAGTGGCAGAATGCTCTTGAAACCAATTGTCTGGTGGAGGAACTCGATGTTGTTGCTGGATCTACTACTACCTTGTCCATTGAGTATAAAAGAAATGTATTAGTAGCTTATCTGCCATGGGAACCAACACATTCTAAAGCGATATAGGCATTTATCCCATCCATCAACCGATGTTAATGAATTACGGTCGGCAATTCCGCTTCCTCTTTCGCTTGGAATAAAATCCAATTAGAAAAGGAAATCCAATTAGAGATAAGCTACCCCTATTGCCACCCTTGAGCCGCCATCGCCAAGCGGCTGGGCGAGGTCCAGCAAGCTCGCCGAAGTCCCATCAAGTCAAGGCAAAGATTTAGCAAGCTCGCCAGGAGGCTCACCTAGCCACCGGCAAGGCTTGGCCTTGCAAATCTAGGTAAAGCTAAGCCTCGCTAGTGGCCGAGCAAGGCTCACCCAACCTAGCAAGGCTCAACCTTGCCCAGACGGCACAAGGTTAGCCTCACCCTAGCCTAGCAAGGCCAAGCCTCACCCTACCTAGCAAGGCTGAGCCTCCCACCAACTAATGAGGCTAAACCTCACCGATGGCTGGGTGAGCCTCACCTCGCCCAAATCTAGGGAGGTCAAGCCTCGCCCTACCCTGGCAAGGCCAAGCCTCGCACTAGCTGGTGAGACTAAATCTCGCCGTTGGCTGGGCAAGCCTCATCTCGCCCAAATTTGAGGAGGTCAAGCCTTACCCAACCACCAGCGAGGCTCAGCCTTGCTCTAGCCTGGCAAGGCTCCGACGAGCTCACCAGACCTTACCCGACCATCACCAATAGCAATGACCACCCACTAAGAGGAAAGAGGAGAGAAAAGATAAGAGGAAAAAAAAATTATAACAAAAAATATTAAAAAATTAAAAGAATAAAAAAATTGAAAATTCTTATTAAACGCATTTCTATTCCAAAAATAAAAATTTTAAACAGCTCATTAAACATCTTAAATACTTAAAAATTATTCTTGAAAATATAATAGAAACAAATCATTTCTGATCAGAAATTGTTCTCGAGAGTAAAATCGTTATCGAACAGGCCCTTAATAATTCTTTCTCACCTCAAAAGGAGGAAAATGCTGACATCCATGACTAGAAATGCAATGTATGTCCAAATGAAAATTCGGACACTGTCGATAAGAATGAGCAGATTGCAGAAGAAGGATGTATTTATTTCTCTCACAATGATACATGATAATTATAGACCAGTTGTGCTCCCACAATCCTTTCGTTTTCTAGCACCTGTTGTTTACACAATGGCAATTGGTAATCCTATAGAACTAAAAGCATAGAGCAAGTTTAATATGAACGATAAGCTGGACAAGGAAAAGGAATAAAAACAAGAGAAACAAAACACATAAAAAGGAAAGACAAAAAATACCATATGCACAAATTTTTATAGTTCAGTTAAAACTACAAAAAGGGCCTTCCTGAGACTCTTCATGTGATTGATGGACTTCGATAGGATCATCTGGGACCAGATAATTCGTCTGGGCGGAGATGGGAAGTGGAGTCGGCAATGATCCAATCAGTGTGCGGGTTGTGAGCTTGGCTGAAGTCTTGGCGGAACATTTCGTCTTTTTGCCACTCCTCCCATCTCTCTGCCAAGCCTTCGCCTTCAAGCATTCTGACCACTTCGGACATTTTAGGTCTTTCCATAGGGTTGCTTTGCGTACATAAGAGAGCAACTTGGATCAATTGTCTGACCTCCTCATCAGTATAAGCATTTTGGAGATCGGCATCAACCAGCATCGGTAATTTGTCATCATCTAGAAGCCCTTTCACCTGAGAGTTCAAGGTCCAAAAATTAGTTAAGCAGAAGAGAGGTGATTATAGGCTGGAGATCTCCTTCCGTGACCTAGAAACATGAACAGCAGTTAAGCAAGTAACTAGAAAAAGAACCTTCGATGGAACCAGAGTTAGGCTAGGCCATAGATTAGAAACCGGTGAAATGAAGCTTATTAAATGGACACCTAGAAAGCTATCGACGCCACAGTTAAAAGGAGACCAGAAGAAGGAAGAGAATGCACGCTTCCTTGCAAGATTGGGCTAGGCCAACCCATTAACATAAAAGAACATAGACCTGCAATAAGACAGAATGCACACAATTGGTGCAGAATAAGAAACTCAAGAGAGGCATGCATACCCAATCAAGCAGCATGACATCATCATCATTTGCTAGCCGAGCAAGATCAAATGCCCTCTGTCCAGTTATCAATTCTAGAAGCATGACCCCATAGCCAAAGACATCCGTCTTCTCTGAAGACTTTCCTGTTGAGAGGTACTCCGGAGCTATATGCCCAATTGTGCCACGTACCGCCGTGGTAACATGAGTATCTTTGTAGTCCATGAGTTTAGCCAGACCAAAATCTCCAACGACAGCTTCGAATTCCTCATCCAATAGTATATTTGCAGCTTTAACATCACGGTGTATAATCTTGGGGTCACAATGGTCATGCAAATAAGCCAGCCCCCTTGCAGCTCCCAATGCAATCCGCTTCCGTTTTGGCCAGTCAAGTGGGGGTTGATTCTCCTGGCGTTCTGTGGGAATATTATTTAACAATCAGGAAGAAAAAGATGATCTTCGACTCAGTTTCTCCAACTCATATTCAGTAAGATGACATAACCCAGCATGTGAATATGATAAGAATAGTTTGCCAAAAACAATCAAAGGGAAAGGCATTTTACAGCGAGTAGTAGAAAGAGTAAAAAATCTGGTCAGCAAGCTGTACCTCTCAAACGGGAAGCTACACTTCCATTTACCATGAATGGATAGACCAGCAAACGCTCAGTGGGCGTCATGCAAAAACCACGTAGACGGAGCAAATTCCTATGCACAGCCATACTGATTAATTCCACTTCAGTTTGAAACTGCAGTTCTCCACCTTGAGTACGCTCCTCTTTAAGTCTCTTCACTGCCACTAGGGACCCATCAGCCAAACGTCCTTTATAAACTTTACCAAAACCCCCTCTGCCCAAAATATTTTTATGGCTAAAATTATCTGATGCAACTTGCAGTTCACGGAGGGAAAATCTTTTGAGCTGTCCCAAATGAACTTCAGGATCCTCCTCAGCTGCAAGATATTTAGAAGTTAAAATGAATCCAAAGAATAACTCATAATGGACAAATTCATAAATTCACCAGTTCTGGGTGCTTCATTGTCACTTTCTAATTCTGAACATGATTTTTACCTTTTTAGATTTATGCTTTTGATGTATTTTTGTTCTTTTTCTTTTTCTCTTTTTTTTTTTTTTTGACTAAGGAGTCATTGTATTTTTTTATGTTGGAAGTTGAAACTTCTGAAATCAATTCTTCTTTGACTCTCCTAAAAAACAAAATAAGCATAGACAAAAGAAGTGTCATAATTTTTCATTCAAACACTTCTAAGGGCATTTCTCTATTTTCATATTTGTGTTTGCACCAAAAAATGAAAAAGTGCAACTGAATATCAGAAGAAGTTTCTGTTTCAAGCTTTTACAAATTGCCTTCTAACTGAAGCCATTGATGCCAAACAGGTTGCTATGTCAAAAGCAAAAACACAAAAAACAAAAGTTGGGGAAAAGGCGCCCCGTGACAGCCCCTGTTGAAGCTAGCCAGCTAAAACAGTCAAAACAGAAATATTTACAACTAAAAGATATAGGATGAGCCCCTGACCTGGCACATCAAAGAAATGATCCTGTGGCTTTCTCTTCCGCCACCATGCTAGCGCGATTGCTGGAGCAGCAAATAGCAGAGCAGCACCAGCAGCAACTCCCCCAGCAATAGCTCCAGTTGTGCTACCTGCTTGAACGGCATTTGGCAATGATTAATATGATAATTACCAGTTACTTTCAAAGCATGTAAAGCCTTAATAACTTCTGGATAAATGTGAATCCTGCACAGGAAAGATTACTGAAGGCTATAATCCTACAAAAATGGACAATAGTTATGGGTGAAGCCTAAGCTAAAAGTGGAGAAAACAGGTTAAAATGCAGTTCAAGCCAAGAATTAACACACGCTAAGGCCAAGGCATGCATAAAACTGGCAACACGAAGGTGGAAGTGAAAAAATTAAGGATCTCAAACAAGGAGGGCAGTATAAGGAAAAACAATAGTAATAGCATACCAGAAGAAGAAGCCGGAGGTGTTGGAGAAACAGGAGGCGGTGGAGGTGTCACTATTGGCGTGAGATTGTTATTTTGAAAACTGAAGAAAGATGTGACGGTTAGCATCTTGATGATAACGGCCATCAATAAATAAATGAAAAGTGTTAATACTTTATCAAACCTGATAGGAGTAAATAGACTAAAAGAGCCATTGACTGGAATTGTTCCTGTTAGCCTGTTATTTGAAAGATCACTGCATTTTAAGGGGGAAAATAGGAAGGTTGCCTCATCATTACTATCCACACCTTCCGCATAAAACACAGAATGAACAAGAATCTTCAAAAGAATAAACAAAGTACTCACAGGACTTGCAGTGTGTTAATAGTAGTTAGAGACATGGGAATGGTTTCTGTGAGGCTGTTATTGTTTAGACGCCTGCAAAACAGAACTTTTCTTTGTTCAATTGTGATGGAAGTCCAGCAGTAAAGATGAGTAAAAGTTAGATACATTCATCTAGTAATTACAGCACAAGAACTTCCAAAGAAATGCTTCATGTAACTCGAAAGGCAAGCAAAGACTATCAAAGTATTACATGCAGACCTCCAACAGTGTTTTAGCAATTTGTTCTAATGGGTTAACAGCTTTCAAGATGGACAACTAGTTTCACATGAAAAGGCTTCAATATGTTTTCAGTCTCTTATTTCTTCTAACAGGGTCCCTGCAGACAGACCAGTCGTTGGCCAGAGCAACAAATCGTACAAGCAAATAACTGAAAGGGGAAAACAAGAAAAAGCAACTGATGGAGAAGAGGAATATTATATTTTTAGGGTTTATTGCTCTCCAGCAGTAGAATTCCTACCTTCTTACCATGAAAAATAAGATGATTGGATGAATCTATATACCTATGGCACAATTACCCATCATTTTGAAACTAAAAGAGGTAGAGAACCAGTTTTCAGGTCTAATCAGAGGCAACAGTGAATATAGACATACCAATAGTTGCCACAAACTAAAACAGTTACGAGAAATATAACATCATGTCCCAAACATGACTACCAAAAACCTATAACATTCACCAATTACATAGTGTGAGAAATGATAGAATGCAAATTTTCATGCCACAGCTTGTTATAGCAGCATCATCAGCATGGGCCACAACACGAAAAATCTCTGAAAAAGAAAAAAGAAAGACTTTTTGTCCGTGCATTTTTTCTGTCGTATAACGTCCAGTCAGGTCACAAGCAGCCAGTCTTTTAAATGCTGTTGTACCCTTTGAGGTTCATTATGTAGCCATGGACCACTCACTGATGTGAAAGACCTCCACATAGCATAACCTAAAACCACTTTTGTGGTTGCAATGATTAGCCCTGCAGCTCCACAAATAACGTGTTTAGAGAGCAAGCATTTGTTCTATTGAACTTTTCCAAATGCATGAAACTTGAGTAAGCTTCAGAGTTGTTGGATTCTTTCCATTTTCATTCCCTTAACTCTCACTCAATTATCTCCAAATCTCCTTCTTTTGGAATTATGAAAAAGTTCTTTTCCTATATGGTTTTAATTAAAAACGGATTCTTGGAAGATTTCTTCATTTTGCCTTTTTAATGCATCTTTCAGCACTTATAAATATGGGATGCAGATGACACCAAGCTGTCCCACAGGAGTTCCCCATGACCCATTAACTTTGTCAACAGCATTCATTCAACCATGGAATGTAAATATACATCTTATATGAGCACAGGTAACAAAACCAGGGTTTAGGATCAGCGCAGGAATGAGAAACATGGGATGCAGATTAGACCACGCTGTCCCACAGGAATTCCCCCATGACGGATTAACTTTGTCAACAGCATTCAATCAACCACGGAATGTAACTATATATCTTATATGAGCATTGCGGGTAACAAAACCAGGGTTTAGGATTAGCGCAGGAACAAGAAACATGGGATGCAGATTACACCACGCTCTCCCACAGGAGTTCCCCCATGACCCGTTAACTTTGTCAACAGCATTCAATCAACCATGAAATGTAACTATACATCTTATATGAGCACTACAGGTAACAAAACCAGGGTTTAGGATCAGCGCAGGAGTGAAAAACATAGCCTTCTCAGTGCATTGAGTTCTCTTGTTCCAATCCCAGTAAATATACTTTTAGCTTTGTAAGTCCCCATCTAATGAAAGATGAAATGTAATTACACTCTATAAAAATTTTAGCTTATATGTCCTAATCTAATTTATGTCCCTTCCATCTACCCTCTGATTTAATCCGCTTACTCTCTAAAAATATGGTATCTTAAGTAGAAGTCAGTTCTATATTCTACATCAGGATCCAAATAATCTAGATTCAGGCATCTTATACACTATAATTTTCTCATCATCTCAAATTGTAACTCAAGAAATTGTACATGCTATCATTTAGTTAACATAATCAATGTCATTATGATTGAGGAAGATGCTTAAAAAACCCTTACAAAACATTCTTACCGTGTGAGTTCATCCCCATTATTCTAATAGAGTTCATCAAACCATTATAGAGACATCAATTAAAAAAGAAAGTCCGATAAGACTTCAAGACTTATTTAACTAAAAATGGGTATGTTCAAGAAGCACAAGCCCTCACAATTGGCCATTTGAACCTAAAAGTGGTACACCGCCAAATGCGAAACATTTGTTACTCTTATTCAGGACATCAGGAATAAATGCATATCTACAAATACTGTTCTTGAATTTTAACTGTGGAAAAGTTGCATGGCCTTTAGACACAGTAATTTAGAATTACAAAATGCATGATACTTTTGTACTCATCACATTCACATGCCAGTACTTTCCCCCTCCTGAATGAACATTTTCCTAGTGGCCATTTATGGCTAACTATAGTCAAACACGCAGGCAACTTCAGATTTAGGCAACTTCAGATTTTAAGAAATAGTGCACAAGGCATGAATTCTTCTTTAGTTATAAGTAAGACGGGTGATGGGAAAGATAAGAATCTAACCCAAGACCTCCTTGAACTTGGAGGGTAGACAACCACTAGGTCAAGCCCTTGTTCCTACACATGAATTATATAGCTTTTAGAAATCTTGACAAAATTGGCACCATTTGTGGCCACTTAAGACCTTGGTATAAATAAAGACTGAGTCAAACTTCAGAAGGTAATGCCTCATGAGAGTTTGCTCTTGGAATTGACTGTTTGCAATTTACAGGCAAGAGGTCTATTTGTCTAGGTTGCAAGATGGCACTTATGAAACTTAAACAGAAAATCTGGACTTTGTTTTACCACATCCATAAAGATATGGCATGGACAATGCTTAATCACAGATTTACAATCCAAGTTCATGCAATGAATCTTTACTAATTAATTCTAGCACATGATCCTGAATCATCACAGACATATCATTTATCATGAAAGAACCCTTTAGAAGATCCAAAACCCATAAGTAAAGAAGCAAGATGCACCAGAATTTCTGTTAATAACATAACAAATTGAGCTGAAGGGTTTTCTCATACAGGAAACGGAGCTTTGCAAGCCTTCCCAATGTCACTGGAATGGGACCAGATAAGTTGTTCAGGTAAAGATCCAAGCTCACTAAATTTGTCAGATTCCCAAGCTCTTCTGGAATTTTCCCAGTTATGTTGTTGCTATACAGCTCCCTGACATTAAAGAATCAGATTTAATCCTTTGCTATGGTGAAGCAAAATGGTGGAAGCATATGTTACATTTAAAAGTAATAACAGTTAAACTCTGCTACCAAAGAACAGCTAAGAGTGGAGAGAAATTCTTTTTAAAACCTATGAAAAATATGACAAGCCTAGCTTCTCGTGAAGATCAGATGAATAAGCTAAACAGTATCCACCAAACAAAATCAAGTGGGATTAGCAAGTTCCTCGACGCATCTGAAAAGTTACATAGACAATAAATGCAACAAACCAATAGATGATGCCGCAAATTTTCTAAGGATGGGTTATCGATCAAGTTTCAAACTTCTACATCATAGCATCTGCATTCCTAAAAGTATCAAATTTCAGTGCAACGGAGAGAATTTACATGGATAAGGCCCTCATCCAGTAAGGCTGAGTCAGCAAGTCATCTGACTAGTGTTCACTATTTTCATAAACAACTAAGAAAACGGACTCCTGAAACAATATCACAATCTCACAAACTCCTAAAGGTCCACACTTGGGATGTGCAGCAAGCCCTCCAACAGGTTCTGTAAACCTACCAATATTCAGGAGCAAAACTAGTAAGAAAGTAGGAGTCAATTCTTGAATCCTAGCCTTCTTCAAGGAACTGAAGACATATTTAGCGACAGTAGAGGCACAGGTGTTGATGCCACACCTCTATTGAGAACAATAAAAGTATACGGAGTCTTTATTGAAGCAGCACAACCATCAACGGCAGCTACTACTATGTCTCCACTGAGACCAACAGAAGTGCATGAAAGCATAGAACAAGCAGCAAATTAGATACATCATCAAATGAAAGAGGTGTATCGAGCAATCAACGACTCAAAGCTAATCACAACAAGCCAAAAATCACAGTTCACTCATGATGAATAACCAAGCATACTTCTTTTCAAAATATGGGACTTACAAGTACTGCAAATTTGGAAGCTGGCCGAGCTGTGTAACCAACTGACCCGAAAGATTTGCATTCCCAAGATCGCTAAGGCAGTGTGTAAGCTCACAGTTAGGCAAAATATAAAATCTTGATGCAACAAAGTGGCAACTGAGCAAGTTAATATGCTTACACTCGGGTCACACTATTATCACTATTGCATGTCACATGGAACCATGTGCATGGATTGACCAGGGTAGGGTCCCAACTCTGCAAAACATTGCCTGGATCAGCTAAGTTCGTCTTTAGGGCATTCAAAGCATCACCTGTTTTGCAAGAATGGGCAATCATTAATTACTGGTCACAAGTGTCAATGAAACCAGAAAGGGAAAGTGAATTGGAAAACATAGAAACACCAATAATTCTGTGCATTCAAAATACCTTGCCCAGTGTTAGGGCTTACACAGAGATCATCCACAAGGAGTTCCCTCCCATTCTGGGTTAACCTATATAATTGCCTCCGGCATTTAAAAAATTAAAGGGGAAGAGACATATGAATCTTAACCCTCTCTTCTCTAAGCTGCAGCGGAAACCTCGCTATATCTGAAGCTCAAAAGAAGTAAGCTTCCAATCATTACTGTTCACAAGTAAGCTATCCAGCTCCAGGAAGTGCTCACTTAACCAAGTTCAATGCAACATGAGAGTCAGATCTTTCTTCCCCAAAGAGAGCTGCCAGTTTGTTTACTCGTAGAGAATCTTTAATTCAAAGTAACATCATTGGTAATCAAGGATGTGAATAGGGTTGTCTAAATGATCGTGCAAAGAACCATTGCTCAAGAAGATAAGAAATGGAGCGGAATATATCAAGGTCGTTGGAAAAACTCAAATGGTACATCCGCCAAAAAGCGGACAAACCTCAGATATCCAACTTCCACGAATAACATGAGACAGGCAATCGTCCTAGTAAGGCCCTGTCTACCCAGACAACGAATCAAACCCGGCATCATCTTTTGGGTAAGTCTAGGTCTAGCTGTAAAGTTGCCATCAACTTGTCGAAGCATAAGTAGTAGAACATAGAGGGAGATACTGTCGACTCAGACTAAAGGTCCCTATTCCTCATAGTCCACGCAAGAGCAAAAATGATGAGACTTTGCGAGTGATGATTGTAAGCAAACACAAGCAGTTGGGTGAGCCCAATCTTGAGTCAGGATATCGTCCAGCAGCAATCACTATTCATCCAATGAACAATTTCTTGGAACAGCAAAAGAGGGTCTACTTGGCTCCCAAATCGGAAGTTTTTTTTTTTTTTTTTTTTTTAAGCCCACCCAATTCAGGAAAAACACAACCTGATGTCTGCCAGAATAGAAATCCAAGAAAAGAATCATCCAAGAAAAGAAAGATGAAAAGGGGGCAACCCACCTTCAGCATTACCACGGGCTCTGGGCAAGAAATGAGACGCCAAGACCAGCCAAAGAAAAGCGAAGATCGCTCGCTCCATCATTACCATTTCAAGTCAACAGCAGACGCTCCGAGCTTCACAGATTCATAAGCCCCAACCTTGCCACGGCCCAGATTCACTCGCGAAATAGAACGACAACAACCACCCCGCTATTTCTCCGCTGAATCGCCTCAATCGAAGAACCCCACCAGGAAATCCGAAGCATCCCACGCGTTGACTCGATGGGGGAGCCGAGGGGGAAGACCGGCAGACTCTTCTTCTTCTTCTTCTTCTTCTTCTTCTTCTTAGTTTTTTTTTTTTTTAGCCGTTAACGGCACGGAACCACCATCAATAATCTCGATTCGAAACCAGAAACCGCGGCTGCTGCTGGTGGTGGTGGTGGTGGTGGTGGTGTCGTAACCGATGCAAGAACGGGACTTTCTGTCCGTTTCTCGAAAGGGCTAGAGGAGGGGAGAAGCAAAAAACAACACGAGAGAGTGATACCGAACAGAAGACCATGAATGAATTCGATCACCCAGTCGCCGTTTATTTCCACCCCTCCCTTTCTTCTTTTCTTTTTTCTTTCTTTTTTCTCGGTCGTTGCAGGTGAGGTAGGGGGAAGGCTCAGTCAAAGAAACTCTCCTCAGTCATTCCCCTCTCTCTCTCTCTCTCTCTCTCTCTCTAAATTCCTTATTAAATTTATCTTTTTCTCTTTTTTTTGGGGGGGGGACCTTCTTTTGTTGGGAGGCTTGTTCGTTTTTCAAACTTTCCACATGCCTCAAATTTTTCTTTTTTTTCTTTTGTGGGAAACTGGAGAGAGAGAGAACACGAGAGAGAGCAGTAATCGGGTCAAAGGCGCACGCCCCAACTGTGCCCCACCGAAAAGCCCTCTCTCTCTGGCTTTTTCTTTTCTCCTTTTTTCTTAAATTGTGTGATTCATGCGTCGCAATGGAACTGTGGAGGAAACCGAGCGTGTTGAATGTTCCTGCGCCTTCATAAATGCCCCTTCCCCCCGCCTATTTAAGACAAGAGGAAGACCAGCCGCCACCCACCCACCTCCTACGCATCGGCAACGCTAAGCTCGTCGCTCTCGGTGTCGGATCGCTCGAAACTCCGACCCCAGATTTTGCTCGAATTGGCTGAGCCTCCGCATTCCGGGTGGGTGGAGGGGGTATTCGGTGAGGATTCCACTCCATCCAAAAATTAATTAAATAATTAAAAAAAAAACCAGCAATTCCGGAATAGATAGAATTATAAATTAAAATAAAAAATCGAACTCCACTTTATTCTCCACCCATTGCCTGAAGTCAACTCGATTCGCTCGCTCCCTCCTCTCTTCTCCCAGCGTCGTCCTCTGTCCGGCCACACGGCAAAAAAAAGTAGGAGGAAAGAATTCAAAGTCTCATTAAACTCGCGTGGTTGACGACAGTGTGCCCAAATTGCTTACTTTTAACCACCTCTCTCTCACCCTCTTCACTGACTGAAAATTCAATGTCAACTGTACAAGTCCGATTATCCCGCGAAAAATAAATATTTTTAAAATATTTCTTTTATAAAAATGATCATTTTCATTGCTCGACATAGTTAAATAATGAAAAAGGAAAAACTTTATTGATGGTAATTTATGTTTAACTATTTTTATGAACAATCAATAAAAGTCTTCATTTTCGTAAGTCATTTAAATCGTCCATTTTCCGTGAAACAGATAGAGCTTAAAAAAAAATCCAAATTTCAAATTCCACTAAGTATGATGTTCGTGTCAAATACCAAAACGGATGGGACTCTTTACATTTTTAACAATGCAAATGATTAAATTCACATCATGCAACTGACCTTTTAACAATCATGCATGCCAAATACGTGATATATTTATAGTGAAGAGATTATAATAAAAAAAAAAAGTAATTTATTCGGTGTCAAATTGGGACCTGGGTTGTTTCGGCGTTATTTTTCTCTGTGTTCTAGTTTCTTCTTGCTCTTTTTCATGTTTTCTCAAAGCGCATTTAGAGATGTTGGTACTTAAGGGGTCGTATCATATTCCTTTAGGTGACAATTTCTAAAAAGTAAGACGACAACTAAAGAAAGAGCCTCCCTTTTAAGCTAAACCACACAAGCCCACTTACTTGCCTACTTTCTCCTTCATCCTTCCCCCTCGAGAATGTACACCTGTTCAGAAGACAAAGGAGTTATGATCAACTCCACTAACTAATTAGAACCATCTAATCCACCATGGAGCATCATCAGCCATGGACCTCTCCCCCCTCAATCTTTTAATTATGAGTAGTCTGGTCGAAAAAATTTAATGTTAAAATATCTCACATCGTTTAATAATTGACTTTATTTAATATCATTGGCAGTAGTTCTGAATTCGAATCTTACGGGACTTTTTCTCACATACCTAGTGCTCCTCTCCAGGAGGAAAAACTGATGTTCTTCTTTTAGGTGTTAACCAGTTTCAGTTCCATGAAAAGTGAAAACCGACAAGACCAACCTTATGCTGTAGTAAGACATGGATACAGGCTATACTTTCTACTGTGTTGGTGCTCCGAAGCATGAACAAGAAAACTGTAGACTTCGTCACATCACGCTCGACCCTAGGAAGAGTTCTGAATTAAGCCTAAATTCGAGGATGTGGAAGGAAAGTGACATGTACCAAGTGACTCGTTTCTAAGCCTTCCTTTTCTTTTCTTTTGTTCTCCTATGGAGTCTTCGTACTTTTGAGCTTCCTATCTGAGCCGGGTGTTGCCCACACGCGGCCCGTATCAGCCCGACACCCATGGCTGAATAGGGCCCGACGGATATCCCATCTCATCCAACAGTCCATGCTAACGAGACTCGCACGATTCAGGTATCGCTGAGATTTTATAATTTTTTTAAATAAAAAAATTCCGTCCTTTAGGGGATCGCCGGACACCGATTTGAGATTTTTAATCCGCGGGGATCGCCGGACACCGATTTGAATTGGGGTCTGTGCAAGCTACTAAATTTCTGAATCGGCTTTGAGGTGAGCCGTTGTTGCGGATCCCCTTAGACTTTTCCGTAGGCCCAAAAAGAATTGCCGACCAGGTTAGTGCTCATCGCCATCGAGCTTGGGCTCTTCTCGGCGCTGAACCATGGACGAATCAGCTCGGCCCGCATGCCTTGGCACTTTTGGGCCGATGCGCTTGCGGACGGAACTTCAATCTGGACTCGAAAACGATGATCTTTTCGGAGATTACGAACTCCAAATCCCACCAATGGCGCACTTATACGCATCCTGAACATTTCCACCATTGCATGGTAATCCATCCCATCTTCCAGCTAATATGGGACTGTAAAGTGGAGCTCGGAACAAGAAATTTTCTTTCCATCAACGGCAACAATGAGGTTATGCAAAGTAGTGATTGAAGCGGTAAACGATCGTGATTAGACTTTCACGCGGTATTCAGGATACTCTTGTCTTTCTTCAAGTTAGGGAATGAGAAAACAATGATTGATTTGAGTTGTGGGTTGAAATTTATACCGTGTTATAAAAAGGGAAGGACATAGTTTGCTTTGAGTGGTGAGGCTTCAATGGATGAAGAAACCGGCTCGAGCAAAAGATAATCTCAAATTAGGTTATTGGATTGAGATATCTTCCACTTTCCACCCCCCACAATAATTTAGACAAGGTTAATCTGACCAGGTTTGTAGTTAAACCTCTAAATGATGGAAATTGTTGATTACGCTCCTATGGTCACAAAACTGTTAAGAATATTAGAGTGTGTCTGTTTCGAGAAAAGCTTCCCGTTTTTAGGGAATTCACTTTCTTAATTTTAAGAGTATATGTTTTCTTTCAACTGTAAATGATTTTCCGTTGGCCGGTCATTTTTAACAAATCGAGTGCATAAAAATCTAAAAAATCCTCTCACTCAAATAAACAAGTCCTCAATCACTAATGCAAAAATCGAATAGGATTAATCGAATCAAATCTCTACTTTCCTTCCTCCACGCAAGAAAGGCAACTGGGTCCCTACAGTCCAGATCCCATGATGTTCTTCTTTGATCATGGACGCACGGTGGAACACACGAAAGGCAAGAAAGCAAGAAAGCAAGCAAGAAAGAAAGAGAGAGAGAGAGAGAGAGAAGCAGAAATTGGGAATGTAACGGAAAGATGCGAAGTGGAGAAATCGGGCAAGTCTGTGCTGGTACTTCGATCGACACTTCGTGTCGGACGGGACGAGAACACACGCCACGTTTGCCTCCACCCCCGCCTACATAACCCCTCTTGTCATATATAATTTCCATAAAACTTTGGTCAACTTTCTGCCGAACAATAATCGCTTCCATCTTCTGACCACTGGCGTGGGAATTAAGTATTCTCTCGAAATCCTCAGACCCGCCGATTCCCGCGCCCTAATAAACTCCGCCTCACGATTTTTACCGGGTCGTGTCATTTTCTTTAGTTCTCCTCGATCCATAGAAATTTAATGTCACATGCGTATGAATCCGAATCATCCGTTTCCAATAAGATGTCGATTATGATCGATATTGCAGGCCGGCTGCCATGCTGCCTTGCGATTGGGGCATTTCTATCTCGAGCATCATACGGGACAATCTCGTTCTCAACTAACTCCTTTCCACTGGTCCAGGGGAAAATAAATAAATGAAAGAATGGAAGTTCTCGTGCCCGTCCCTTTTGGGTATCCATTTTTTAGATTAAAAAAAGAAACGTTTGGTGTGAAACGCAGGAGAAGCTTGAGCTCTTACGCCAGAGATTCACTGCGAATTGTTTCCCGATACCTTGGCACAAGTCCTCTCCCTCATTGGCCGTTCCGAATCTACTCAACTTGAATGAATTCCAATCAATTAATCCAATTTTTTAAATCTAAAATCATATGTGCGTGTGTGGGTGTGATTAATTAAGCTTTAATTATGGGCTAAGCAAGGGGGTGATTAGTTGGAGGGGAGAGATGATGATGATGATGATTGATTGATGACAGGCGCAGCCCCCCACCAAAGGTAGGGTCTCTCCTAACATTGACTAATATAAAAAGTATTAACTCTTTTTAAATTTCTTCAAGTGCAATGATACACCTTTAGCGATATTGCCCTTTATGCTCCCGGATGAATGAGTTCCATGGCTTCCATCCGATGATGAAACGTTAATTGAGAAACTGAGGAAAAAAAAACTGAACATATGATTCCATCCCATGAGCGCAATGTTTTCCTTTCATCCTTACAATACAATCGTTGATTAAGGGTGCAAATGACTAATCATTTTTATCTAGAAATCAATTTTTGAATTTATTTCTATTCTCCAAGCGAGTTTTTAAGCGAAACTACGCATTTAATGCAAAATTTCTATTTCAAGAATAGTAATTCGTTTGATAACGATATAACTTTTTTTTCTCTTACATAGTCGACGAGCGTGACTTGGCATTACTTCTCAAAAATATAAAAGTATACGATTTTTACTTCTCATTTTTTGTTCCAAGCCTATTTTTGGACTAAAAATTTGTTCTAAATATAAATAAAATAAAATTGTGCTACCAAATAAATTTTTTCCAAACCTGCTTTTGAGAATAAAAAAATTAAAAAAGAAGAAAAAACGAAATAGTTATCATATGCGTGCTTTAAGAAGTTTCAATATCCACAATATAATAGCTCAACCTGTTTTATGCTTGGCAAGCCTCCAAATTGATGTCCTTAGCAACCATACAAGATGATGATCTCTTAAGAACATGGGTTCACTTGTGAATTACTTGATATGATCTCTTGCATTGGGTGTAGGATTTTGAAATGTTACAAACTTCCCCACCTAAAAAACAAACATTTTCTATGTCCAAATAAAAAAAAATACATCCTCACCAATGTTGGATTGCATCACCAAGCGATAGTCTTCGTGTTAGATGTGTGGTCGAGTCATTCCTTACCTATTCGGTATCTTACTAGTATGTTAGGAGTTTGTATCTTATCAAAACTCTCTCATCCTGATGATTACTCTTCACTCTCATCAAATCAAATGTGGGGCTACTTTGTCCATGAACTGCGTTCTAACATCATCTGAAACTACCCAAGTTGGTCTTTGTGTATGAAACTCCTTGAAGGAGCACTCTTAGCAATATTACAACACGACAACCATTTAATGCTAAAAGCAAGTCTTTGTAATAGTAAATCTATTATTGTGAACAACAATCGTAAACTCTTTGGAATGGATGATATAACAATCATCTACTCCAAGGAGAAAGACTGAACAAATGCATAATCAAATGTATGAAATTCCCATATGATAGTAGTATTAAGGATGGTTTACATTCATCCCATTTAATCTCGTCGTGATAGATTGCGTTCCGACTTGTTAGAAGACGATTTTGTGACATTTTTAGAGACTTTAGATTTAAGCCAAAATAAAAGATTTTGACATTGTTATCATCTTTAAAACCCACGGATCCCAATAACATCTGTAGGGTATTTGCAAGAACACCGATAGGGGCGACATCAAAATCGCATTGACTTTTCTTGTTCTAGGCAAACAGACAAAAAAATAAATAAAAAGGAAAAAAAGGAAAAGGAAAAGGAAAAGGAAAATTGAATAGGATCGGGGAAAAGGACAAGGGGGGAAAATGAAGATTCGTCGGCATGGTGGGGTCCGCGGCGTTGTTGAGGCGTCACAAGTCCGGTCGAAGGGGCGAGGGGGGTGGCCGCCAATGGGAGCCAGTTACGTAAGCCCGTCTCTATCCCTCGACGTGGCGAGACCCATTGGTTTTCCCTCCCCCGTGGGGCCCACCACCCCCTTCCCTCCCTTCCCTTTTGTCCTCTTGTCAGCCCTCGACGAAAGTATGCAATGGTGGGCCCCACACCTCACCCTTTCCCCTTCTCCCCGGGTTAGCAGTATCATTGATTTTCTCTAATTCCTATTAGAGAATTTCGTCTGCGCTCTCCAAATACAAATCACTCCCCCCAAAAAAAAAAAAAATCATTATTTATTAATTTTATCTCCTCGTATCATTTTTTTTTTTCCATGAATTTCTTGAGAACTCTAATTGATTAGTGAATTTTTGCTGATGATTTTTATGTTATAAGCAATAATTGGTCTTAACGGTGGTTTAACGAATGACTAATTCCTGATATGGTGTCGATTTTTTTAAGTAAGTAAATAAAATAAATAAATAATGGGAAGCTGAGGTAAGCAACAATGATAGAGAGGGAGGGGGAGGCCTGCAGTTGTGGCGCACGCACTCGAAACGCGGCACCACTGCGGATCTAAAATGCCAGATTATATCCACGGTGCCTAAAATGTACGATCGATTCCGGAATCTCAATAATTAGCCCGCCACGGCCCAATGTCGGCGCGCCACGTGCCGCGTGGAGATTCCCCCAACCTCCGATTGCCGTCAGGTTCCGTTGGATGCTGCGCAGGGAAGTTGCACGGGCGGCTCCAGATGCGTCTCCCCGCTTCGGGTCGGGGCTTTCCGGCCCGGCCCCGAAATGACCCGACTGCCCCTCCCCCGGGCGAGCGCGACGCGGGGCAGTTCCGACTTTTTGGGTGCCCGTCGCTGTCGACGTAAAGTTCGCGTAGGCGATGCCCCGATTGGGTTCCGCTCCTGCCCTCGGGAGGGCGGCGGGCGGGGGAGGGCGTTTTCGGCATTTCGCCCGCGCGCCGAGAGCTCAGCTGCGTCCCGGTCATCGGAAAAATTAGAGCCGTCCAGATTCATTATTCTATTTTATTTATGTATTTATTATAAACGCGAGCGATTTTCCTAGTCTCTCTCCTTCTCTCTCTCTCTCTCTCTCTCTCTCTCCCTCCCCGAGTTTCCACTTGCGTTGCATTTCATCTCGCAGTTTCCTTCTACATGTCTGGGTCTGGTGGATTCCTGGGATGTTCTCCGTCGTTGCTTCTCAGATCCCCTGAGTTCATCTTCGAGGTATGTGTGTTTTATGTGCTTTTTTCTCCTTCGATTCTCGTAATCGATTCGCCTAGCGGTCCAGATGGATGATGTGTTTTTGGATGTTTTGGACGCCCGTTCCTGGGATGGTCCGTGGCCGACAGATGGTTCGTGTCTTATGACGACACGAGTCCGTTTCCTCGGATTTCAGGCCGATTCCGTGGTCTCCATGTGTCGAGGGACTTGGAAGCCTTTTGTTTCTGTGCATGCGGCTTCCTTGTTTGCTGATGCCATCAAGTGTTTTTGATGGGCTTCGATTTCGATTGTTGAAGAATTGAATTGGTTGCTTCTTCTTCTTCTTCTTCTTCTTGCTTTCCTCTTTTGCTGCTTCTGCTGGATTCCTTTTTGAATTCTTACATCCTCCGGGATGTTACATACGCTAGGTGTCGTAAATCTGTTTCGAGTCTTAGATGCGGAAAGCGGCTTCAATGCGAATTTGTTTTTTTTTTTATTGCTTTTTTATTTGAATTTTTCGTTTTCTTGTGGTGACCTGGAGCTGGTTAACTTGACTTGCATGGGTTCTTCATTGAGTGTCAGTTTTCACTTTGAAAGCTCTACCGTCCTGCTGCAACCGTATGGCATCTTAAATCTGAGTGTGAGGTTACCCGTTTCTAATCTGGGATTTACAGAAAAAAACGGTTTTTTTCTATGAATCTCGAATTTGACTCAAGGGCATCTGGCTTGGGATCTACTCTGCAATTTGGCTTCCAATCGTGTCCTCCTCGGTAGAGAGGCGCCTCGAAATCTCGAAGACAATTTTTATAGGCTTGGTTTGTTACGCGGAAAATGAATGGTTTGGAAATTCTTTTCCTAAAACCGATCGCTTGCGGTACTTGTCAAGATGAATTGACGAAAATATTTGTCGATAATGAAAATATTTTCAATTGACTAATTATTTTAATCGACACAAGTGATCGTTTTTAAGAAATTTTTTTCTAAATCATTCATTTTCCGCAAAACAAATGAAGCCTTAGCTTGAATAATTTCAGATTTATATTTGACTTGGCTGGGAAATTAACTCCCCGTGATGAGAAATCCATGACCACATGAATGTTGACATGGATCTGCATACGCAGCGCATGCTTGCTAACAGCTGCTATGTCCACTTTCTATCGATGAGTACTGCAATTAATAACTAATACTGTTCAGAAATAGACTGTTACTCAGCATATTGACTTGTGTACATCAAAACTCTTTCGTCATTTCTCGAGTGTCATTGCCCTTACCGGTAGTTTGACAGCCAAATGAAGATGACAGGGGTTTGAGATTGCAGTTACTATACCTCTCTTATCCTTTTTCCTTGTATGATTCCCAAGATTCAAAAGAGGAAGGGTCAATATAATGGAAGAGTCATATGTAGTCATCAATTACTAGAATATTTATCGATTTCCTTCTGTTTGTTTACATCCGTACACCTTTTTTTTCCCCTTCCCATCGTTTCCTTATTTCACAAGGTAAAGCTCGGCTCGATATAATTTTTGGCACTTTAGTGTGCACATCTGTCACAAACTAAAATTCAGCTCACCTAATGTTACACAAAAATAACATCCTAGCCTTTTCTCTTATTTTCTTATGAAGAAGTGCCGAGATATGTACTTGAGAAATAGTTATTCTAGCTTGGCCCGGATTTATCATCTGTTGCTTTCATTGTTTTCCTGTATTAAGATAGAGTCGTTGCCTAATGGTTGAAGTATAACTGTGCCAGATACTAGGTTGTCCTGGTCTTCTAGTTCCCATTTTACTGAATCAGATTAGATGCCTCCATCTATTATTATGTGGCCACTGCTGACTACTCTCTGATTTGTAGGGTTAATGAAGCTGGACGATCACCTAGGAAGGAGCAGGAGACGCTCCCACGATCTTTTGGACTTGATTCTGACCGGCCTCATCAAAGGCTTCTATCCTCGAAACGTGATAAGATATTCTAGAAAATAATCGCTTCTTTTGAAAGATCAGTTCCCTGACATACATTATAAATGGATAGGTATGACACGTCAGGCTTTGTAAGTGGTGGAGCTAGCTTGATCAGCGTTCTTTGTGCATTCTATTAGGATGGAGTACTGCCTCTGCTGAAGTTCAGTAATGATTTTTCTTCTTGGGCCTTCTCTTTGTTAGTGTTATAGTGTAAGATGACTGCCATGGATCTTAACAAGAAGGGTGGTCTATGTTTACATGAACTTTCTAAACCCGATCATTTTGGGGACACCACTCTACGGCTGAATTGCCTTGGTTATGGAGGAAGCAATGTGTCAAGATGCGGAAAAAATGCTGGCAATCTGGAGATCAACTTTACCAACCCTTTCGAAGATGGATGTCAATTGGTGCTTGGATTGGGCCCCACGCCAAGAGCCTATGGTGATGGCTACTGTAAAGCTAGCAAGGGCAAAGGATTAGCTGCTTTGCAATCACAAACTTTAGCTTCTGATTGCGATTCTACCTTAAAGCTTGGACTTTCTGAAGGCCAAAGCATGATGGAGGGTTCAGTTTGTGGAGAAAATAATGTAAGTGCTACCATTGCTGGCCAAGTGTCTGCCGAGGGTTGTAGATTGCTGATTCCTGTTGTTGACGAGGGGTCTACATCAGCAAAGAAGTCTGGTGGTTACATGCCATCTCTTCTTTTGGCTCCTAGGATGGATAGTGTGAAATTCTTTCAGACGCAGGAACTGTTGGAGCTTGGGACAAAATCTCATTGTCAACAGTCACAACTAAGCTGTGAGCTGTCAGCTACGACAGAAATGTCGATGGGCACCATTTCCGAGCAAACTACTGCAACAGCATCTTCAGACCACAGGACGAGCAATCCCAAGAAATGCAAGTTCCATGGTTGCTCGAAGGGAGCACGGGGAGCATCGGGCCTTTGTATTGGTCATGGGGGCGGTCAGAGATGCCAAAGACCTGGGTGCAACAAAGGTGCAGAGAGCCGAACGGCATACTGTAAGGCTCACGGTGGAGGTAGGAGGTGTCAGCATCTGGGGTGCACGAAAAGCGCCGAGGGAAAGACTGATTACTGCATAGCCCATGGTGGGGGCAGACGGTGTGGTCACCTCACGGGGTGCACCAAAGCCGCAAGAGGAAAGTCGGGGCTCTGCATAAAACATGGCGGTGGAAAGAGATGTAAGATGGAGGGTTGCACCCGGAGTGCTGAAGGCCAGGCTGGCCTGTGCATATCTCATGGTGGTGGTCGGAGGTGCCAGCACCCGGAATGCACAAAGGGGGCCCAAGGTAGCACCATGTTCTGTAAGGCTCATGGTGGTGGGAAGAGGTGCATCTTTGCGGGGTGCACGAAAGGTGCCGAAGGGAGCACGCCACTGTGCAAGGGGCATGGTGGAGGGAAGCGTTGCCTTCACGATGGTGGCGGGATATGCCCAAAAAGTGTACATGGGGGCACGAACTTTTGTGTTGCCCATGGTGGTGGGAAGAGGTGTGCTGTTCCGGGCTGCACAAAGAGTGCACGCGGTCGCACCGACTGCTGTGTGAGGCATGGTGGAGGGAAGCGATGCAGATTCGAAAATTGCGGGAAGAGTGCCCAGGGCAGTACTGATTTTTGTAAGGCGCACGGTGGGGGGAAGCGGTGCACATGGCCGGAAGGAAAGTGTGAGAAATTCGCAAGGGGTAAGAGTGGTCTGTGCGCTGCGCACAGCAGCATGGTCCAGGTGCGGGAGAACAACCGAGGTGGCCTTCTCGGGCCCGGGCTCTTCCATGGGCTCGTGTCTGCTGCTTCGACTGCCAGGAGCAGCTTGGATAATACTCACTCATCCTCAGGAATCGGAGATTCCGTTGATTCGCTGGAGAGGCCAGCGAAAAGCCAACATCTCATACCGCCGCAGGTTCTGGTTCCTCTGTCAATGAAGTCCTCATCATCCCGTTCACCTTTCATGAGTGCTGAGAAGCCAGAGGAAGGAACCAGTGGTTACGGTGGCCGTTTGGACATCGGCAGTAGCAGTGGGGCCAGAAAGAGCTTGGATGCCATGATCCCGGAAGGTAGGGTTCATGGCGGCGGACTCATGTCCCTGCTCGGGGGTAATATGAAGAACGCAATTGATAGAATCTGAGGATCGGAGTTGGCTGTTCATCATTGTAGGATTTCCATGGGGGTTTGATTAGGTGTCTCCAATCATTGAATTTGTGAATAGTGTCAGTCTCACGGTCTGGTGAATTCTCATACAGTTTGTAACGGAATAGGTTTCTGTATTGTGGGTTTGTCGTCGAAACCTGTTTTGATGTCGATGTTTTCTTGGGTCAAATTTAAGTTCCCAACAAAAGCCAAGCTGGGAATTACCAATAAGAAACAATTGGTGGGTGCATTTATTGGGTTTTCAAGTTGTATGAGAACGCTTTTGTCTTTGATGCTCCTTTGCATTGCCTTTCTCCCCTCTAAATTCACTTTCTTGTGCTTAATTTGCATGTCTTTGGTCTCCAAGTGTCTAGAGCACCAGGCGAATATGGCAGGGTCGTATTGAGAACTTTACCATGTCATGCTGGGCACAACAATTGGATCTCGTGCCAAACTCAACCTCAAATTCGTTACAGATCGAACCACTAATTGCAAACGGACTCAGATGAATTGGGATTTCGCCACGGAATTTCTCCCACATTTCTTGGCAACGCAACGATTATTCTCTTTTCGCAAATTCCCCAGTGAATTAAGGGTAGTTAAACGACGATATTCTCATGGTAATTAACCGATTATTTTGTCTTTCGGTGATTCTTCTCCAGAGATGCTGGATCAAACAAGGCCTAAAACATTTTTCAAAGCATAAAAGTAATCATCCGGAATCAAATTAGAAAGATGCAGCGCGGAGCCCACCGCCTCGCCTACGTATATATATCCGGAACGCCACGCTCGCACTCCCCTCCTCCTCCTTCCTCCTTCCTCCTTCCTTCCTCCTTCCTCCTCCTCTCTGGTTCGATTCGATCGCGATGCTCTCGGGATTAGGTTTTGCTCTGTCCTTCTCGGTGCAGGTGATTCGTCTACAGACTCCATAGCTTCATCATTCGAGTTTTTCTTACGCTCGAGATTTGTCGAGCGGTCACTGAGTCTCTTCGTCCTCCTCTGTTTTCTAGTTGCAGAGATAATCGAGTTCAGGCGCGACCTGGAGATACATCGGCGTTCGCGACCGAAAGGTTCTCAGGTAAACTAGAGACGAGAATGGAAGTGAGTAGCTTCAGAGGTTTTCGATCGCTCTAGCAGTGGGTGAGATAGGCATACGGGAGCGATGAAACAGTAGGCTCCGGAGTATGCCGAGCTTCGTTTCCTCATCGCCACTTCTTTTTCATGGATTCAAGTTCATTCATTTTGCCATCGTTCCGTAGGTTGGACTTTGACTTTTGAGTATCTGCGCCTGCAAAAGTTGGCATCGAGCACGATGCCTCTGGAAATGCTTCTGTCATCCAGAGGCATGAAGCTAGTAGCCATTATACGAATCCCCTAGCTTCACGAGTTCTTTTGTCGAGCTTCTCAGTTGATGTTCACCGAAGTCCACCCTTGGGATTAGGATTTGAGCTCGCTCGTCAGTCCTGTTTTGCATTTCAAGGATCGCTTCTGGTTTGATTTCTGATTTTCGCTTTCTGGAGTCTGTCGTCAAAATTCGAACTTGGGCGGGAATCGCAACTTTTTGTAGTAACAGAGACTTCGGATTCAAAAGGAATGACGAAAACAAGAGCGATCGGATGAATCGGTTTATTCTCGCTTATTTAAGTCTATCGTGATTGATAGTAATTCTTCGAGTAACGCCACTGGGGTTTTTGATATGTGCCTGAAGAATCCGCTTGAGCTGCTAGTGCTCTCACCTATTGACTTTATGGCTAAATTTATAGCAAAGTGACGGTTCATATACAAAATTGTTTTGTCGAGATCCACATCAATCGTTTTCCTCGTCTTTAATTTCTTTGGCCTGTACTTTCTGGGTAGTACAGGAAATAAATGCTATGGTAAATATCCCCAAGATTCAAGCTTTCAGTTTCATGGAAATGCAAGGATATTGATCGTAAATTTGCCCGTCTTAAACTAATGATGGGAAGTAGGTCGATCAGGCTGTTAATCGTTTGCTTATGCATGTGGGAGAGCCATAGAGAATTCCTAATCTGGAAGAGATGAATCAGAAACCTCTGGGTCTTTTGAAATTGAAAGTCTACTCGATTTAGTTGATTATCTCTCCAAGAAGATGTGCTAGATGTGTACTCATTTAGTGGTTTTCCAGGTGAAATGACCTCTGAATGAAACATAGTCAAACTTACGTCTTTGTTCTGTGGAAAGCAGGAGAGGAAGGTCTCATGGAAAACCTTCATGGCCCCAACTCGAGACTTGCTAGGATGAGGGCATTAATTGGAAATTTTCCTGGGATCAACACACGCACAGTGGACAATAATCTGCTGCAGGGGAGAGGCCGCCAAAGGCATTACCAGATGAATCAAAACATCGATACATATTCACCTATCATTAAGTATCTGTTATCCAAATCTCCGTCATCAGCTGTGGAGAATAACGATTCCATCTCGCCGGTCATGGTTAATATGGAGGAAGAAACACTGGTGATGGATGGCGTCTTACTGACATCAGATTCTGGGGGATCCTCTTCAGGGAACAGTCGCCACAAGAGGCCAACTTATCGAGCAGGAGAGGAGAATTGTCTCTTCTCTTATGGCTCAAAACGGCATGTGAGTCTTCCCCTCACATTTTCATACGGTGAAAGAGTTATTTTTTCTTCCTTTCAAGTCCTTTTCACGATGTAAAAATGCACTGCAGTCAGATACATGCCGGTAATGTTGCCCGTGATAAATCACGCTTGCCACCAGCGGGTCAATCCACAATAACAGCTACAATTGTCCTGTGTTCATATGCTTTAGAAATTTAACGGTTGCGTCTTTAACCCATCTGCAGCATGTTTATGGAAAAGAAGAGCAGGGACAGCGGTTCTCTCCTTTTGCAATGAAGGTCAACCCTGAGGTATGAAATTTTCTTTCTAAAAACAGCAAACTATGAAGTTACATGTACAATGATTGTACTGTTTTCAAGATAGTTCAGGCGAACTTCTCATGGACAATGGTTTACAAAACATGACGTAGCTTTTTAAGGGGTTCTCTGTTGATCAGGCGAGCAGAACATTACTCACAAGAGTAGAAATGGCGACCATTGCAACTGATAGACCTGGACAAATCCACAACTCATCTGGCAGAACAATGTCCCCTCGCGACTGGTCACCACAAGATGATGGCATTCAGATCAATTTGCCTTCTCACCCTGGTGTACCACCATCAAGGGAAGATGTAGATAAATACATTCAACATTTTCTGTATGGCCACTCTCATACTACAAAGAGGTTGCCGGTCTTTGCTGAAATATGCAGCCCATAAAGCTCCACTTTGTTTGTGCCATCCTCCAGCAGCTGTTTCTACCAGTCTTTCAACATTCAGGCAAATGCCTTTCCAGCATCACTCAGGCCCTCTTACAAAGCTAGTAACTCCAGGTCCTCTGACCTGGGTACATATCCATATCTGATTCATGTTGATGTATATACACAACACATTACCATGGACTCCAGATTCTTACTGTATACAAACCCTCTTGATCACACTGGTGCTTATAGCAGTCACTGTTTAGAGAACACTTCTTCCTCTGTCCCAGCAGCCTGTGGCATTCCAGAGCTCCACATTTGTTTTTCCTGTCTTCCTCTCTACATATAAGTATATTATCACTAGCTGAATAAGAGGATGCAAGTCGTTCGTGTGGGTGGGAGCGAACAAAGAAACCAAAGTGCCTCCTTATAAGCGAATAACCATTATCGGTGCATGTACATAGCTGCCCACTTCAGATTAAACAACTCATATTGGCAAGAATAGTTGTTCTGTTACACTTCTCGTAGATACTCATTTGCTGGTCTTAACACGCTAAGGTGACAATACATTATGATGTATATCTCATTTTGTCTAGATTAGCACAAATACATGCCTTTCCCATTTGGTTCAGTGAGTATACCAGTTGAACCAAACTTGGGAACATCTGATTCAAGTTGTGTTAGAGTAGTTGCAGTAGAAGAACCCGACCAAGCACCTCTATCTCCAGTCCACAGTTGAACCGGTTGCATCCAAATACAGGGTAAAAAGGCACGGTTAAGCCATTCGAGAGTGAACTTTAATCTGCTTATGCTGCAGCACCTCTTCACACTTACGGATAACAATTCCAATTTTTGTGCTATGGGATCGATAATTGATAAATAAAGAAGTGGAAATTGACCAGAAAAAATGATGATGATGACGACAATAATAGAAAATCAAAGAAAAGGGGAGAAAGCAAATTGTTTTGTAATTGTTCCATTCCATTGCCAGGAAAAATGATGGGTCAACAAGAAGGGCTACAAATACTGTTGGCCCATTTAAGACCTCGCAATTCCCATATATTTTCTGGGTAGGAAGGACTACATCGGATAGCCACAATGCTCCCATGGATAGTCCATCGTATTCTCTCCATAGATGACTGAGCTGTCAAATGTATTTGGTGACCTAACTCAGAAAGGGTTCAACCTCAGCATCATAAGAAAAAGTTTGGCATACCGATAAAAGAAAAAAGAAAAAGTTTGGCATAATGACGGTGAAAACTTTAACATTTTCGTGGATCCCGCAGTTCAGTTTAATTTCCCATTCATCTAAAATTTTGGTGCTTGTGTTAAATTTGTCGACTTTTCTCAGACAGAAAATCTCCGTAGCATTAGTTATTTATTTAATTTTCAAGTAGCTCTAACTTGACAACAAATAGGAGCGCTACATTAGGGAAAAAAAGGGTAAAAAAAGGAAGGAGTAAAGTTGGAAATAAAAAAGAAAAAGGGAAAAAATGCCGGGGGGGAGAGATCGGACGGTGATGGGTGGATTTTTCCTTGAAGATTACGAAATGATTCCTCAATTCCCGACGTGGCAAAGACGTCTCCATCCGATCTGGTGACACCACAGCAATGGGGATAAGCCAATTCAGCTTCAATCCCAGCTCTCTCATCCGCTTCCATCTCGTCCCAGTCCCAGCCATGGGAGAGAAAGCACAGCCACACCTCCATCTTCCAAAGCCCCGCGATCGCTTTTACTTCGCCATGGATTCCACTATACTTCAAGAGCCCTCTCTTCCTCTGCATGATTCCCGATGACACTCTCCCTCTTCTCCTCCTCCTCCTCCTCCTCCTTCCCCTTCTTCAGCCCCCGCGCAGCCCCCGCCACCCGCCTCCCCTCCACCTCCTCCGACCCCCTCCCCAATCCCCTCCTCCACCCAAGGTCATCGTCGTCGGCGCCGGCCTTGCCGGCCTCGCCGCCGCCGCCCGCCTCCGCTCCGACGGCGTCCCCTTCCTCCTCCTCGAGGCCTCCGACGCGGTCGGCGGTCGCGTCCGCACCGACGTCGTCGACGGCTTCCTCCTCGATCGCGGGTTCCAGATCTTCATCACGGCCTACCCCGAAGCCCGGAGGCTGCTCGACTACCGGGCCCTGGACCTCCGGAGGTTCTACTCGGGCGCTCTCGTTTACTACGACGGCCGGTTCCACACCGTGGCCGACCCCATCAGGCACTTGTCCGACTCCGTCAAGACCCTCGCCAACCCGATCGGGTCGGTCCTGGATAAATTGCTCATCGGATTGACGAGGATTCGGGTCCTGAGCAGGTCCGACCGGGAAATCCTGACCGCCGACGAGGTACGGACGATTGACCTGTTGACGAAATTAGGATTCTCGGACTCGATTCTGGATCGCTTCTTCAGGCCCTTCTTTGGAGGTATCTTCTTCGACAAGGAGCTCGAGACCACCTCTAGGCTGTTCGATTTCGTTTTCAAGTGCCTCGCCCTCGGAGACAACGCCCTTCCGGCAAAAGGGATCGCCGCCATTCCCGAGCAATTGGCGCTCAGATTGCCGCAAGAATCGATTTTGTTGAACACCAAAGCAGTGTCTATCGAATTCAGCGAGTCCGACTCACCGAGTTTGAGACTGGAGAGTGGAGAAATTCTCCGAAGCGAGCTCGGAGTGATCGTTGCAGTCGAGGAACCCGAGGCTGCTCGGCTTTTGGCGGGAAAATTCGAAGGAAGGAAGGCCGACAGAAAACCTCCGCGAAGCACGGTTTGCCTGTATTTCGCAGCGGACCGGGACCGGATCCCCGTCAAAGACCCGGTTCTTTTCCTCAATGGATCGGGCAAGGGGATTGTGAATAACATGTTCTTCGCCACCAATGTGGTTCCGTCCTATGGCCCGCCTGATAAGGCTCTGGTGTCGGTGTCATTGATCGGGCTGTTCGAGGGCGTGAGCGACGACAACTTGACGGCCCAGGTGGTCCGGGAGCTTGCCGATTGGTTTGGGGAGTCTGCGGCGGTGGGCTCGTGGAGGCACCTGAGGACTTACAGGATTGGGTTCGCGCAGCCGAACCAGTGCCCGCCCACTGACTCGACAAAGGATCCGAGGGTCGGGCCGGGGGTGTACGTGTGTGGGGATTACATGACGTCGGCCACTTTCGACGGTGCTTTGGTTTCAGGAAGATTGGCAGCTGAAGCCTTGCTCAAAGATAGGGCATTGATCCGCATTTAAGCGAAAAACGAGCTTTTTCTTAGGGACAAAGTGTCTAAGATCTCTCATGCCACTAGACTGATGTCTGCTCTTACACGAGATTTCCAATTGAGGCAACGCGCTTCGAATTTTTCAATTTTCAGTCCTGTCTTGATATTTTTGTTGTTTTTTTACTTAAACTAATCTTATTCATGCGAGACTCGATGTTAACTCTAAATAAGATGGATGAGTAATGCAAAAAAAAAAAGAGGGATTAATAACCATGAGCAATTTTAGTCATTGGACTTGAAGCTTTTTCTTTTAATAGACAAGTCACTAGACCGAAAGATTATGAGCCAATGGTCATGGAAAACATTACCTCAAAACCGTTGGGGAATGGCAGCCTCAGCGTCATTTCACTAAATTTGGAAAAAATTACAAGAACCAACTTCATCTTTATTTTCCAAATCAAATAGTTACATGAATGAACAATGAGCACCATGACAAGTTGATCATTGCTCATTGATAAAAGAAAAGGGGCATTTCAAATTTTTTTTTTATTAAATAGATAATTTCAATGCTAATTTTTAAGTATTACTTAAAGAGGCACCGATTTTCGCTTACATAATAAATTGGTCAACGATTTTCATAAATGCGACATAAAAATGCACTGACATTTATCCAATATATAATTTAGGTTTTGGGTATCCTTTTTTAGCCAAAAAAAAAACACAAAAAGAAGAAAAAGTTCTCACCTTAAATTCTCTGGCCAAACAAAAAAAAAGAAGAAAGAAATTATACTCAACATAAAGAACATAAAAGAAAAAGTAAATTCAGCCGAGTATATATCCTTGGCCAAACATACGGTCCATTTTTCCAAGAAAGATTACAAAAGAAAACAATAAATAAATCTAGCGAGCGAGAGAGATATCCGGCCGGGCTCTCCAGCACCTGCCACTCAATCCAGTCAGTGAAGTCAAGTCAGTGACTCCGTCGTCCGTCGCGCGGTTCACACTCCACGGCCGACGCAGAGAGAGCAGGAATGACGAGCTGCGGTGGCGAGGAAGCTTCGGACGATTCCGGCGGGCAGTCGAACCTGTACGAGGCGTACAACGAGCTCCACGGTCTCGCCCAGGAGTTCGACACCCCCTTCGACGCCCCGGCGGTGCTGGTCGTGGGCCACCAGACCGACGGCAAGAGCGCCCTCGTGGAGGCCCTCATGGGCTTCCAGTTCAACCACGTCGGCGGCGGCACCAAGACCCGCCGCCCCATTACCCTCCACATGAAGTTCGACCCCTCTTGCGACGACCCTCTTTGCCACCTCGTCTCCGACGCCGACCCTGCTCTCTCCCGACAGCTCTCCCTCCAAGAGATTCAGGTGCGCCTCGTCATTTGGTCCCGTCCGCGTTTTCCTTGTCTGACTCGGTTGTGGCAGTGCCGTGCTTTTGTTGGTCGGTGAGTCTTGTTTCTGGAAATTGTTATGTAGGCTGAACTCGCAATGTGTGTTAATTATCACCTGTTCTTGAAGAGTCCATGACTAACGGTTGATTCTTTTGGTTTGATCCTTCCAAGTTTCTGGCTTAGCGCTTTGCTTTTCGATTCCAGTGGCATTTGGATGTTAATTATGCCATCGGTACACCTTTCATTGTCATTTCCATATTGTGAAAGAGGTGTCTTTGGTTAATGCAGGCATTACTCGTTCTGCCTGCTGATTTTTTGTGCTATATCTGCTTTTCAGTTTCATCTTGATTGGAGTAGTATGTCTCCTATCTTACTCCATGTTAAATCTCCAATCTGCAAAATGAAATGTACTATCATAACGATAGACGATTTTGAAAGTCACATTGTGATCTTGACTCCTGTCTCCAAAACCATGGGTTTTGTTCAATTAGATTAGCTTTATTTGGTTTGCAGTAGTTCTGCGACTGCATAAACTTGCAGACGCATTGCACTTCATTTATAAAAGTTGCCATGTTTCGTTGTCATTGTTTATTGTTACTTGTAGGCTTACATTGAAGCTGAGAACATGAGGTTGGAGCACGAACCTTGTCAGTTTTCCTCCAAGGAAATCATCATCAAAGTGGAGTATAAGTATTGCCCAAATCTGACGATAATAGATACTCCAGGGCTCATTGCTCCTGCTCCAGGTCGGAAGAACCGATCATTACAGGTAATGTACGGGAAAGAGGACGATTGACTAGTGAAAGAGACTCTGCATTGATTTTGCTTTTAAACTTCCCCGCCTTGGTAATTTTTTGCTCATGAAGACAATCGTGATTTGTGTCTTCCTTCTGAAGGGGCAAGCTCGTGCAGTTGAGTCGCTAGTGCGAGCCAAAATGCAGCATAAGGAGTTCATTATACTGTGCCTTGAAGACTGCAGTGATTGGAGCAATGCTACCACAAGGAGAGTGGTTATGCAAGTATTGTACAGACATTATACTTGACATACATAATGTTCATTTACCTCAATATCCTTAATGTAGAGATCATTAGCTAGACTTGTCCTAAGTTGGAGGCTCAACCCTTTTCCCTGAGGATGGGAAATGATCCAAGCAAAATAAAAGCAACAATTGAATTTATTTGTTAGTCAATGAAGGGTTATTGCAAAATCAAAATAACGCTATTAGCTTTACTCGACATATTCGAATTTCACCCTTGTTATTGTTCCAAATATTTTAAAGTGCGCAAACATCACAGAGTTTTGGTGTATAAGCAGAATGTGATTGTCATGTCTAATTCTGGTGACATAAAGTGTACTTATTATCTAATTGGTTTAGCAACAGGTAAGAAAATGGACAAACATCACTCCATATAAAGTACAGAAACTAAAACATTTTGTTCTTTACATATATACATTTAATCATTACAGGTTGATCCTGAGCTTTCAAGAACAATAATTGTCTCAACCAAGCTGGACACAAAGATACCACAGTTTGCACGATCTTCAGATGTTGAAGTTTTTCTTTCACCACCAGCCTGTACACTTGATGGCTTCATCTTGGGTGACTCCCCATTTTTCACCTCTGTCCCTTCTGGAAGAGTTGGCCCTGGACATGAATCAGTTTACAGATCAAATGATGAGTTCAAAAAGGTATTTATTTGTCTAGTAAAGTTTCCTTCTTGGACTGGATCTTCTAGGGTACTGGCCAGGTGGATGTTTACTAGAATATTGACATGGCGCTTCCTTGAACTTTTAGTGTGAATCTGTGTGGTTAACCCAAGAATAGAATTCTAGTGTTTCTTCAATATAATTTCTCAAACAGTTAGACTCCATTGGTTCTCGCATTATGCACCTTCATCTGCTTGATCTTAGATGAAGGAAAATGTTTTGCATGCCAGTTAGTAGTTGCATTAGTATTTCACTAGAACTATCAATTGTGTGATGTGCACGAATAATTTTGACTTTTGAGTCCTTTTTGTGTAAGAAATGTGGTTTGTTAAATCTCGAAAGAGTTACTAGGTTTTGCATCTTGATACAGGCCATATCTTTGAGAGAAACCGAAGATGTCGTGTCTTTGGAGGAGAAGTTGGGGCGATCGCTGTCCAAGCAAGAGCGAAATCATATAGGTGTGAGCAAATTGAGGTTATTCTTAGAAGAGTTGCTTCAGAAAAGGTATGTCCTGATTCAAATTACCTCTTTTGGTGGTCAAACTATGTTTCTTGAACTAATGATTTGGAAAATACATGCTATTTTAGGTACATGGACAATGTCCCACTGATTATTCCACTTCTTGAAAAGGAGCATCGCTCTGCAATGAGAAAGCTAAATGAAATCAATCAGGAGCTGAGGTTAGACGTCAAGATCCTGTTATTGCTTCGAGAGTACTATATTATTGTGTTAGTGATCACGGTCTCTTGATTGGTTTAATTGTCACAATTTTTTTAACAGACACTCATGTTTCACTGCCACTGAGGTTGGCAGGAAGGGGTTGTTTGGAAATTGATTTTTATGCCAGTTTGGATTCTGTGCGAATTTAGTCTTGTTGTCATTTGCAGAACTTTGGATGAAGCAAAACTGAAAGAGAAGGGAAGAACTTTTCATGATCTCTTTTTGACCAAGGTTTGTGTCCAATTTACATTTTCATCAATCTTTAGTGTGTCACCATCTCATGGTAAGGCTGGAATTGAGGACATGAAAATTTAAAACCCTTTATGTTAATTTTGAAAATCATTTATTTGTGGATGTGCAATAGTAGCATACTGCGACTCTCAGTGATTCATTTTCTTTGTTCTTGTGACACTTTATCTTCTCTATCTAAAGTGTTCTTAATGAAATTAATGTTCAGCTGTCATTGCTACTCAAAGGAACTGTGGTTGCACCTCCTGACAAATTTGGTAATAACTCACTATTACTTGGATGGCTCTGCATTTTGATATGTGATCACTTGATTCTAATGCATTCCTCCCCTCTATATGTTTGCTTGATTTCCACTATCAATTGGTATATTTGTGCATGAGTCACCCATTCAAGATGCATTATGAGCTCATCAAGTTCCATAAGGCATGATTCTAGACTTTCCTTTTTGTCAAACAGTAAAAGTGAATCAACAAAAGGCTAGAAGGGAATGCTGACCCATGTATAAAATCATCTGCAGGAGAAGTAGCCTAAAAGGTCAATGATAGCACATCATAACTTGTGCTACATGTGATCCAGAACTTCAAAGTATACAGCCAAGAATCCAAACTTTTAACAAAATGGCTCTCGACATAATTCATAAAAATTCTCCTTTTTTTCTCTGTCCAAATCAGCTGAAAATTTGCTAGAGGGATTAAGCAAATTGTCTGTGTCCTCTCTTTGCTAGAATGGATGTCCAACCAAGCTCTTAGCTCTTTCTCCAGTGACTGTGTTCACCCACTGAAAACCCAAAACTAACATGACCAGATTCCAAAGATTTCTAGACCAATGACAGTATAGTAGATATGGTCAACAGATTCTGCTGCCTGTTTAGAAGGCAACACCAGTTCACCAACGCTTCACCTTGTTTTTGCAAATTGTCCATAGTTAGGATGCTTCTGCAGGAAGCTTCCCAAGCAAAAAAAAAAAAAAATAGAGAGAGAAGAAGAAGAAAAATTTTTGTTGGTACACAGATTTCCAGATTGCCATATCAGTTTCCAAGGGAACTCATCCTTACCTTTTTCCTTCATTACGGTGCACAGATACTTGTACCTTGACGGAGGAAAAAGGTAAAAGTAAGAATTCTATATACATATGTTTTTCATCCTGAAGGCACATGAACTCATTTTTCTTTGTGACAGTAATCAGTGTACTAAGCAGAATTATGTGACTCTATTATGAAAATTTATCTAAGATCCATTAATGGTGGCCTTTTGTTCTATTGCAGGTGAAACTCTACAGGATGAAAGGACTAATGGTGGGGCTTTTATCAGTACTGATGGTCTGCAGTTTCCACAAAAGTTTATACCCGTAAGCTTCTAAAGTTGAGGTGCATGATATACTTATCCTACCTGGTTTTTGAGCATCTAAAAATAGCTATACTTGCTAAAAGCTCAAAAAAGAGAAATCTAGATTCTAGAACTGATGGTGCTTTTTCCTATATTTTTTTTCCTCTGAAAATTCATGCTATGGGGTTTCCGCCAACCCAATCCTGATACCCCTCACCCAAAAAAATTAATGGGCCGATCCTATGTGTTTCAGTTTGTTTCCCTTTGTTGAAGGTAAAGAAGTACATCTACAGTGGAGGCAACTGGTGTCAAGATGTTAGATTATTTTGCTTTTGAAAATACTTTAATCTTTCCAATGGATTTTTTTAACATAAAACAAAAGATTGCAACTTGTTCCTGTTTTGGTTCTCAAGTAATTGATGTGCAGAAACTTCTGAAGAATGCTTCCGGATAACCAATTTCTTTATATTGGTATGAAGAATATTTGAGAGACCTTTTGTAACAGAATTTCTTGTCTGCCTCTTGTTCTTAAATTTCCTCTGAACTGATTTTCGGGAAGTTACAAGGAAGAAAGCCTGGTCTGGTCTTAAAATATGTTTTGAATGAAGATATTGGCGCAATGAGTGTTGTTGCATGAGTTATGTACTGGTCTTCTTTTGAAGAACAACTAAGGCTGAACATATAGCACTTTACATGGACAAAATGTTCTTTCTTTGCTTAGAATGCTGGAATGCGTCTTTATGGTGGTGCTCAATATCATCGCGCAATGGCTGAATTCCGCTTTGTTGTTGGAGGAACAAAATGCCCACCAATTACTCGCGAGGAAATTGTCAATGCATGTGGAGTAGAAGACATCCACGATGGAACTAACTATTCTAGGTAATAGTTGTCTTTCTGGCCCGATAAGTATCCTCTATATTTCTGGACCATGTTTTCCAGTTTCCATTGTCACTTAGTTTTTTTTTTTGGACTAATTAGGACTGCTTGTGTGATAGCTGTTGCAAAGGCTCGTGATACATTTGAACCTTTTCTTCATCAGGTAAATTTGCCAAATGACTGCATGTAGGATATGTGACTATGTTTTCAACCTGTTCACCAAATGTAGTGTTTTTGTTATCAGCCAATGCTTCCAAATTTTCTCATAGTTAAAAAATCTGATAGCTGCCCTTGATTTCTTATTTTGTTACATAGTTTTTTTTATGCATGGGTTTGTACTGGTTGCTGCCTTGATATGTTTACTAATACCTGCCAATGGAGATGCTTAATTAGTGGATGCTTGAGGCTTCTTGTTTGTCACCTTCTTTATCCCATGGCAAAGGTTGAGATGTACCTTTCTCCTTGCCTTCTCATCTATCTTAATATGGTACTCAAAGTGGTCTTGGGATGCACCACTCTGAAGGGGCTTGGCTATGTTCTCATGGCTAGTAATGTAGAGGCTTCTCGGTTTGAGTTTGCTTATATGTCCGTTTGTCTGTCCATTTCCAACCTAGGACTTCTTGTACAGGTCTCTTACCTTGTTCTTTCGGTCATGGGTAACATCAAATTTGGATGAACCTACTGAAGAACAAAATAAGATGGCATAGTTTGAGTTCAGAATGTATGCATGCTAAGTGTTCTCTGTTAATGTTGCAGTTAGGTGCCCGGCTATTGCACATTCTTAAGAGATTGCTTCCCATCTCTGTTTATCTTCTTCAGGTACAACTTACAAATTTCAATGTCCATTTCTGTACTTTATAACTAAAGCACCCTTGCAGCTTTTCTCTGGTTGATGAAACCATTTATTCTACTTGATGTTCACGTCAATACATGCACTCTTCATTTGGACAGAAAGATGGCGAGTACCTTAGTGGACATGAGGTTTTTCTGAGGCGTGTTGCTGCTGCCTACAACAACTTTGCAGAGTCCACTGAAAGAGCTTGTCATGAGAAGTAAACTGCATTTTTTTGCTTATGCTTAGTTACATCTGAGTTACTTTCAACACAAGACAAATTCTATATTAGTGTATGAACAAAGGATTAGCAGATTAGACAATGTTTTCACTTTGGTGCACTGGTTTAATAGTCCAAAAGTAGGGACTAGGTTCTTAGAACGTGATTTTTGCACAAGATTGTAAATAGCATCTGATATTGCACTTGAAGGCCAAATGTTCTCCTTCTTTGACTAGGTTAGCTGAAATTTTATTTGGATTCAGATCTGTCCACGCTCTGTCAACAGAGGACAATGACAATGAATATGAGGATTACAACTCTTGACTTGTGCTCTGACATCGTGTCAGAGACCATTTTTTTGAAACTAAACTGATAAGAAATGTGATCGAAATGTTTATCAAGCACATGCTATTATTTAGAAAAGCAGCATTTCAGTTCCCAGCCTAAAGTTCGAACAATTTCACATGAAATGATATGCTGGATCCTTGTTTTGTGTTTCATGCTTCTTATGCATAGCCTTCACCTTTTGAGTTGTCATTGTTCTTTCAAATTTTGCTGGTGTTCTACAAAAGTATGTAGTAATTTTATTGAATGTGATGATATTGTAGATGTATGGAGGATTTAGTCAGCACAACACGCTATGTTACCTGGTCCCTTCATAATAAGGTAAAGAAATCCTGCTGCATTTTTGTTCATTTGATTAGTTCGTAGCGTTACCATGAGGAAATTTGCAGGTGCACTATAGATATATGAAGTCAAATTATATTATTTCCTATTCTCCTTTTCCCTAATTCAACTGCAGTACGTTAGTTACTTTTCTATTGCCAAAAGCAATCTCCTTTTCTATCAAAGAAATGTGTCCTGCTGGTGGGAGAATGTGCAAATAGGAATGCTTAGATAATTCTTTTCTTGTCCTCATGTACTGTGAAAACACTTGCCTCTTAAAGATACTGGGTTAATGACAAGTGATCAGTATTGACTTCTGCAACATATGGAATCCAGGTTATTGGTCCCATAGTATGAATAGTTATCAGATAATCAATGAAATCTGCTCTGCTCATTGATTTCTGTAAATGATTGCAGAATCGTGCTGGGTTACGCCAATTTCTAGACTCATTTGGTGGAACAGAGCAGCCTGCTGCAGGCAATTTTCCCCAGGAAACAACAATAGGGTTAGTTTCAGATGAGAAGCCAGAAATAAAGCATAGATCAGATGTCAAATTGAGTCATTTGGCTTCAGGAAATGAGTCAGGCACCTGTGTTCAGGCAACAGAAACAAGGCTAGCTGACCTTCTAGATAGTACTCTTTGGAACCGGAGGCTTGCTCCTTCTTCTGAAAGACTTGTATATGCTCTTGTACAGCAGATATTCCATGGCATAAGAGAATACTTTTTGGCTTCTGCAGAGCTCAAGGTACAATAACTTCACTTTTCTACACCCAACATCTATGAAGATTATTCATGACCAAGATAAAAAAAAAAAAAATTCTGGTTTTCAAGAAATTCTAGCTGCAATGTCTTTTAACTTTAGGTTTACTTCATTGTCTCTTATTTGTTGCCACTATTAGTAGAGTGATTGAAATCTAATGAGCTCGAGCGCCACTTGAAACTTCAGTTAGTTGGCTAAGGCAACAATGGCTTTGTCTCTCTCTCTTTGATTCAATTATTTTCATCTGCATTTTGCAGTTTAACTGCTTTCTGCTGATGCCCGTCATAGACAAGCTTCCTGCACTGCTCCATGAGGACCTAGAATCTGCATTTGAAGATGACTTAGATAATGTCTTTGATATTACCAACCTACGGCACTCATTGGGGCAAAGGAAGCGTGATGTGGAGATAGAGTTGAAAAGGGTTTGCTAATATTCCCTCTTTCGTTTTGGCCTAACAAAGCATCAGATATTGTATTTCCTCTTGTTCAAATTGCTAGTGATTTTGCAGATCAAGAGGCTGAAAGAGAAATTCAGGCGGATACATGAGCATCTTAGTACACGTCAGATGATTGCAAACCCAGCCTGAGCATCCCGCTGGAAATGTTCTGGAGCTAATCCTCCGTGAGCTCAAGATGAGGTATGCTCTCAGGATACATCTCGTACTGCATGTTTGGCGATATTAAAATGAAGCTTCAAATGGAGAGATCTTATTATCTATTATTTCATATCCTATTTTTATTCATTTGTGTGCTAGTTGACTTTTTGCTTAAGAAGATCAGAGACTATCTGTCTCTAGATATTCTAAGAAATTTCTATCAGGCTAAGACGAAAACCAAGCAGGAGCTCACTTGAGAAAATGTAAAGAATGGGCATTGATTTGCTACCTATTGGCGTAAAAAGTTGTAGCTACGCTTTTCCGTTCCGTATTGTAATCGCTCCGGTTGTCATTCTCTTGAGCTGATAGGCCAGCGGGTATCACTTCCATCACGCCGCAAAAAAATAAAATAAAATAAATCAATCAATCAATCTTTGGCTACCACTTTGGAAAAGTCTTAGGGTCATTATCTCGCGAAGCTTATTTTAGAAGTGGGAGAGCCTAACTTTGTTCTTTCTTTCAACAAAAACGACAAAATTCGGAGAAACCCTAGACATCCCTTCATAAGGTCTAATCGGATACAATATTTTGGTTGAATGACGTTTCTTTTTTTTTTTTTGTTATTTGTGGGATGTTTCTTTTGTGCAATTTTGTTCAATATGTCATGCCGACGGGCTAAATGTGAACATGGCATTATGATAAGTCCAAACACACTATGCAGCCTCCACAGATCAAGCTGCCATCTTCCCCTTGGGCAGTCGAAAGCACATGCTTTCTCCGTCATATCAGTTCCTGTTCAGTTCTTTATCACATGAGGACCTGCAATTTGTTTTCTATAATTGGAGTGCGGAGGTGATTATGGGTTGCTTTTTTTAAACTAGAAGAAGAAGATGTAAAACAACCAGAAAATTAGAGTTCAAATGTGGTTAGGTAAAAAGTGGGTGGGATAAAGTTAGAGAAGATAGATATAGAGTTTCTCGAGTCAAATGGCATGAAAAGTATGCCTCCACAATCCACATCGGGTGAGAGAGGGGATAGCAGGCATCACTCACTTTTCAGGGTCCCTGTCCTAACCAAACTCGATTCTGTTTCTTCTTTGGATTAAGTTTCAAGGTGCTCTAATTCATGTATCTAATCTGATGTTATGGCGTTTTATTAACGTACGTCACATCTCCTAGAGCTTGACCCGCTATTCAGATAATCACAATTATTTTCTAGCTTCACATATTTAAGAAATAGTAATTATTACATAGTTCAACTTGTTCCGTTTGTTCACACTAACAAGCACTTTTTTGAAATTTATTTTAAAAAAAAAAACCTTATTCTATACATGGAGAATGTATAAAATAATCTCTCGCGACCTCCCATCTTCTCATTTGGCTCCACTTTCCTTGGACACCAGGAAAAGGCACAATTGGGCCTATTCCTGCTGTGTATGAAATTGGTGGGAGTTTCAGTAGATTTTCACCTGTTTGAAATGACCAATATGATTGTGGAATGTGGAGTAACAATGACATAAAGAGAAGCATATTATAAGGATCTTTTTTATTTTATTTTAATTTTCTTGGAGGCCTGCTGCACTCTAAGCCTAATAGGAAATCACTTTCAAATGGCTCCTTATATCATGCCATTCAGTCTCTGTCAGCACTCCTGCTTCGTCGGCTTTTTCATTGCATCTCCACTATTGGCACCTATTGGAAGAGCTACCTTCCCTCCTAAACTCTCTAATAGGCTTTAGATATAATCTTGAAAAGCTCTTGAAAGTGCTATATTAGTTCTGTGATTCAGTGCTATATTAGTTCCGTGATTCAGTTCAACTTCCAAGATCCGTGTCCAAGAACGATACAAGGTAGGGCGAGATCAAGTATTGTTTCTTTCAATTGCCTATGGTTTTCGTTTTCATCCACCACTTGCTCCCGCCTTTGCACACGAGCGTGGGTTATCCCCTCTCGCGAATGGTAGTACGAGATGAACTAGACTCTGCTTTTCAGCACCGTCAAGTTTGGCTGGATTGCTGGTCATTGTCTGGGATCAGAGATTGATCTTGAAATAGCATGAAGTGGCAATGTGTGGTTTTGAGAAGATGTGCAATCTGTGAACCCAATAAAGAGGAGGAAACGCTTGGTAAAAATATCTCATCCCACTTATGTTGTAATACCCCCCGCAGCCGCAGGCCCCTCCAAAAATTTTATCATCTTTCTAACATTTTATTAAGTACTGCCGAGAGTCCCACCCGTCCGCTCGTACTATTAGACAAAAGCGGTGCTTGTCTCAGTCCCCTTTGCTATTGAGGGAAAATACTTAATACGGACATTTGACGACGACATCACAATAATACCATTGGCGACAGCCGGTGGGTTTTAATAGCAGAAAGGGTTTTTCCAAATTAAATTGAAATTTGGAGACGATGGATGGTGTGTGTGTCACCGTTACCTTCGAGCTGTCTCTTTCCCTTTTCGTCTTCCTGTTGGAGCGACATAACTGAGGAATTGCCTCTTCACAGTGACCCGGGACACAGACGTGCAAACTACCAATATAAGTAGTACGATCATATGCTGAAGCTCCTACATAAACAGAAGGGTTTCTCTTGGCTAGTCCTGAAATCCCAAGTTCATCTTGGTTAACTAAATCGACCCCATTTTTTTTTTTTTTGTCTTTTGGCCAATATTGAGAGTGGGCTCTAGCAGTGCTATCGGAGAAGGGCATTTGGTGTTGGTGTATCGAATCCAGATCCACTAGGATCATTGTTTCGAAGAAAGAGCGGAATCGCCATGGAATTCGGGGAGCGTACTATGAATGGGTTGAAGGTGTCCTTGCTAGCGTGTCGATGTAGAATAATGGCGGGGGCAGATGGACAAAGATTCAAGTACATGATGTAAAAGGAAGAAAGGAAGAATGTAATAAGTGAATACAATGATGGGTATTGCTATTGGTGTTTAGGCACACACCCAAGAGGGGCGGGCCACCACTGAGTTGGGGAATCATGTTGGTCCACGACCAAACTCACCCTCCCCCTCGCCCAAATTCTCGTGCTTGCCACGTGGATGACAGCATGTGTATGATATAAGCATGAAGTATGAAAGTATGGCATTCTCAAAACGTGTTCATTATTTCCCCCAATCCCACCATCTCTTTTGTTGACAACTTAGGATTATGCTAAAGATCTTGTTTACTTCTTTTTGCCTTGGATGCAAGACACACCTTTCACGGTTTCAAAGATGACACCTGTATACTTGCTCCTCCTTCATGTCGAAGATATATGATCGATTTGTCGCAAACATCCTCGCCATTAGCGAGTCGGGCTAACTTAAAAATCAAGATCGATGCTGTCCAGTACACTGGACGTTCTGTTTTTGTACTTTCTTATGGGCCATCGGGTTGATATGGGATCGAGATGCGGGGTTAAGTCGACTTTGGAAATAGAGGAAAGGCGGCTTTTCGGATTGAGACGATTAGGTAAAATATGGGCAGTCTTAATCACATAACAAAAATAAAGCATGTGAATCCATAATTATGAAATAAGCAAAGATATTGAGAGAGAGAGAGAGAGAGAGAGAGAGAGAGAGAGAGAGAGAGAGAGAGAGAGAGAGAGAGAGAGAGAGAAGTAAAATCTGAATCTGCAAGCTCCCTCCGATGCAAGCAGATCCCGTTAATTGGAAGCATCTAAGAAGCGTTACCAGCCCCCTCTCCATTCATTCATAACCAACTGATGATCGCCAACTCTCCAAAAAACTAATTAAAGATTAAAAATAAATTCAAAAAAATAAATTATATAGAAATGAAGACACTCATCGCCAAGATAGATATATAGATGGATAGATAGAGAGATAGAGATCACTTGTGTCCTTCCCAATTGCATATGATGTGATCAACACCCACCTTCAACCTCACGTCAGTCTCTCTCTCTCTCTCTCTCTCTCTCCCTCCCTCTCTCCCTCTTATATATTTATTCGACCTTCTTCTCCTCCACCACTCCCACCTCCATTTCCTCATCCTTATATTTCGCCATAAACCTATATAGGTCATCCTCTCTTCGTCCGCAGTTCTTGTTGTGTCTCTAGTTTGATACATATATGCCAAGTTATTTATAGACGGGATCGTCGACGCCGAGATTGAAAGCGATGGGAGATAACAATGTGAACTTGCCACCCGGTTTTCGATTCTACCCGACCGACGAAGAACTCGTCGTCCATTTCCTTCAACGGAAAGCCGCCCTCTTGCCATGTCATCCCGATGTCATCCCTGATCTTGAACTTTATCCATACGATCCGTGGGAACTTGAAGGTACTGGCATAAACAAGTAGTTACCTCATGATTGTCATCTGAAAAGCCTCCGAAAGATTTATGCACATTTTAAGCGACACATACCTGTAGAACTAAATTTATACATACAGTTGTTTTTTCTAGTAGAGATGAAGACATGCATGTCTTATTGTCGGTTTTCACTAATGATGAAATTTCTATACGTTAAGTACAAGAATGGAAATGTTATGAGCTACTCTCTCCTTAATTTGTTGGGTTTCACAGTGTTGGTGGTAATATCACATTTGTTCCTCAGGGAAGGCCTTGTCCGAGGGCAACAAATGGTACTTCTTCAGCAGGAAGACGCCGGACCGGATCACGGGCAATGGGTACTGGAAGCCTATGGGCGACGAGCCTGTTTTCGCCAGCTCGAGCAAGAGAGTCGGAATGAAACAGTTGTTGGTGTATTACTTAGGAGAAGCTCCAGGTGGGACGAGAACTAATTGGATAATGCATGAGTATCGTCTCTCCAATGGTACTAATTCTGGTAGCAGCAGTAGCAGGTCGTCCAAAAGAAAAGGACATCCTAATGTTGTATGTTCATCTTCTCCCATATATCATTTTACAGTCTATTAACACATCAGATTGGCTCAGACACCTTACCAGAGAATCAAATCGCCAACCCTTTTGTTTTTCAGGACTATAGCAAATGGGTGGTGTGCCGAGTTTACGAGCATGGCGAAGGCGACGGCAACAACGATGACAATGGAGCGGAGCTTTCGTGCTTGGACGAGGTGTTCTTGTCATTGGATGACCTTGACGAAATAAGCACGCCAAACTAATTAGAGAAGATATGGAACCATAGTACGTGGTCAAATTAGGGGACTCACTAAAGAGGTTCAAATCAAATTGTAGAGCTCTATTGCTGTTGGGTGGGCGGCTTAATCATTGTGGCAAAAACCAAATAGCACTTGTAACTTTCCTTTTCTTTTTTTTCTTTCTTTTATTTGGAAAATGCTCTCTAGGGCTTACTTATGGTGCAAGCAAGATGTTGGCATCCTTTTATAACTAATTGAAAGAATGCCCCATAAAGTCATTGGGAAGTTCACTTTTCTTGCTTGTGTTGTGTGAAACCTCTTGACCTTTTTATGGGTTTTTGAAGGATTTGGAGTACAACTTTTTTCTCTATTCATTTCGTGGGATGGTCACGTGCTAGAATAATAGCTTGAGCAAGTATGTATTGGGGGGAACCAACAATGAGGAAGAGGTGGAGCCCAAAAGAAGGATGGAAAAGGCTTTACCGAGAGGCATGAGCAAGACTTTCTGGCTTTTGTCTCTTACCTTTTTTAATTCCTTGTGCAGTATACAATATTGAGGAGAGAAAGTAGGAAGTTTGTTGTTTCTGGGTCAATACTTGAGATATAATCAATGTAACTTTAGGGATACACAGTGGGTTGTGTGGGTGACTGCTTAGGGAAGCATTGAGTCATGTCTGATGCCATCTTTCACTCACCCAACAAAAGCCCTATAGCTCAGCACATATTGCAACCCAACCCCACACCATATTATTTATCAGTTTCAGTCCCCACACAATAGGACCAAAAGAGGAAAAAGAAAGAGTAAGAGATTTAACATCCGATTGAGTTGGGACTCCTTCAAGGGTTAGGCAAATAGTAATCCCTGCGGAGGCCAATCCTAAGCCTAAGACAAACCGATTTTTACATCTGAGTCTATTGCGCAAAGCCCAAAATACTAGATGGGTGCGGAAGGTTGGATGTGCGAAAAGACTTTTGCATGAACATCACTGAATTCCTTTCATATTCAGTAAATTACAGGTTAATGGTAGATTATAAAGGGAATACAGTCAGGATTTCCTTTTAAGTAGTCATGCATGCATTATGATAGGAACTCCCAAATCTCCGGCTAGAGATTGAAACAAATGCTGTATAGACAGGGTAAATTTCCCACGCTGAAGCCACTGAAAAGTATGAACCAACCTGAGCATCGATCGAACGAAACTCGAAAAACTAGTTTCAGCAAAATGAAAATCGACATCACCTTCACGCCTTCAAAGAGCCTCAAATTGTGTAGTTATTGTGAGCTGATGTTTCAGTAGTTTCTTGTGTAACCTCCCATGTTGTATGGATAGTTAGCCTGTAGATTCGTGACTCCAACCTGCCCTTGCCTTCCGTTACTTGCGTATTGCTGCCACATCATCTGCTCCTCCATCAGAAGCTTCTGTTTCTTCTCCATCTCCGACATCTGCACGTATGGGGGTGGCGCCACCGCCAGGGACGCCATGAAGGGATCTGCCCCGGTGGGCGTATTGCCCCCATCTGACGTCGGTGGTGCTGGCAAAGCCAGCATTGCAGGCCTCCCTGCTGACCCGAGTGCGACACTACTAGCACTTCCGCTGCTTCCGTTACCAGCAACCCCACCCATTGCAGCCACCATCGTTCCTTGGTGATACATGCCCTCGAGCAACAGCATGTCGAAGCCGCCGCCTAGTTCCTTCTTCTGATTGGTCAAGTTGCTTGCTGATTCAACTAGTGCCATCTCCCAATCCGAAGTATTGTCGGAGAAAGCTTCCCATGGGGAAGCCGTCGTGGTAGCCCCTGATGTAGGTGCACCGCCGTCAAACAAGGCCAAGGCCAGCTTGTCCCCGTGCTCTTCGCCCTTGACCGCATCATCCCCCAAATTCAACAAATCGCCCTCTAGTTGCACATTTGCTTTTTTCTCCTCTTGCTTCGGCTCCAAGCTTTCCGGATCCTGATCTCCAGTTGATGCTTCCATGAGGTTTTCAGGTGCGGGCAGAGCCTTAATAGCATTTGGATCTTCCTCTACTTCATTTGCTTCTTTTGATGATTCTTGAACAGAAGTTTCATTCATCTGTTCCACAGGTCCTTCTCTCTTACCACGTGCCAGTGCGGATTTATCCTTGATGAATTCATCCATGAGATCAAGTTTCTTTTGGGTTATCTTCTCGACTTCTGGATAATCGGCAGAGCGGGCCACTCCGACATTCTTGGACCAACCATAGAAGATATCGAGCTCTTCGAACTGCTTCCCTGTCCGAGAGAAGATCTCGTATACCTTCAAGCAGTCGGGAATCTCTAGCTCCATGAAACGATCGATCAGGATTCCCATTATCTCTGTCGTCTCATAGTAGATTTGAAAGCTTTCTTTAACTATCGGATAGAGCGCAACGAACACAACTCTGTTATCTTTAGCTCCACCTGCTCCAACCCAACAATTTTAGGGCAAATATTATTATAATCTCATTTAACGATAAATAAATAAGCTAACCATCAAATTCATGTCATAGGTACCAACCCGTTGGCTTGCATGCCAAGAAACGTTCAAGAAGCTGTTGCAGATGGTGCATCTTGGAGAAGATCTGCTCGCTTTTCATCTCCCTCACGGGCGTGGCCTTAACAGCGGCCGGAACAGCGCTTGTATTGTCTTCACCATCTTCGTCATCCACTCCATACGCGCTCCGCTTCCCTCGCCTGCTCTGCATTCTGTACTCGAGCCTTTCGTCAAGGTAAAGCGCATACGTCCGCACGAATGCAGAATAGTCCCACGAATTCGACCTCGAGGTGTCACGGAAATCTGATAAGTTAAGGAGCCGGGTGCCCCTCCTAGTAGCGAAAAAAATCTCCTGCTCGTATGCCGGATCGCCCTCCGCGAGCAGCCGTTGGATCAGCATCAACGTCTTCAGAGCCACCGTCCAGTTCCGGGTCTTGTTGAGGCGCCTCGCGAGGGTGCTAACGCACGAGCTGATGTGGGCACGCGAGTAGCACGTCAAGCTCAAGATTTCTCGGATGTGCTTCTCCTCCGCGGGGAATTCTTCGTGGCGGGTCGCCTTAACAATGGCGACGTCGAGGTCGGAGAGAGAACTGCTGCTTCCAACTTTCGCGAGGCTGATGCTCGTCTGGTCCTTGACCGCCCCCAGGGCTTTTCTGATTTTGCTTGGAGCCATGGAAGCTTTAACTAGACCAAATAAATGAGGGGTGAATACAAATTTTCACAAGCAACTCCTATCCGACATAACAATCGATCTACATTGCCATTGTCAAACAGAATCCAGGGATTCGATGCGACGGAAATTCCTCATCGTTGCAGAGCCTACGGTATCTAGGGGACTGCTCAGGGTTTCGCAATCAAGAAGAAAAGCAGATTGATGAAGAACTAGTTGATGCAGTGATGATTTGGTTCGGAAAAGACGGTATCTTTGCGTGCCTGAAGGAAGAAAGAGAAAAAGAAACTTAGAATTGAGGAAATAGTAATTTTAGCGGTAGAAATTATTTTGTTTTTGTTTGTTTTCCTTTTTCTCTGTGTCTATTTCTTTTGGTTCATCTCGACCAGACATCTCGTGCTCACCTCCAAAACTGTAGCCTAAAAAATCGATCAGAGGTCGTGAGACATAGAGGATCAAATAGGAGCAGACGGGGAGGCAAAACAACTTTTTAACTGTCAAAGGCCGTTTGACCTTTTCAATTGCCAATATGTTTTTTTTTTCCCATTTTTATCATTTGCGTTATCATTATTTGACCCATGCCCCGAAAAAAGCATTTGAGATATTCGGCCTTAAAAGAAAAAGACACCTGAAGCATCCTACGACCCTTTTACCAAACACTTTTTTTTTCTATCAGTCTTACTGTATTACCAAAAAAAAAAAAAAAAAAAAGCATTTTATGTTCACAAGCCACCCTCGTTCATGTCAAAAGAATTCGAGGGCAATGACAAATGCCATCATTTCTGCACTCTGGAATTGAAAAAAGATGGTGTTCTCTTTGCCACACGAGCGCCTGCCGTGCTACTTGCAGAAAACTGAAAGAGGTTTAGGAGAGACATGAATAGAGGAATAAGCTCGTACTGTTCTACATATTGATGTATTGTACGAAAACTTTGGGCCCAAAAATTAATAATTGCGAAGAGATGTCAAAATCTAATGATATCTAGATGTCACAAAATGAAAAAAAATGTTAAAGGATGTCGAATAGAAAAATAAGAGTAAACTAAATGGCGTCTTATTTCTCAATCTCCTTCATCTTTAAAGCTTATTGAATGAGCCGCTGTATTTTTAAATTTTGTGAATACTCAAATGTTTAGCCAAAAAAAAATTGTTTTGCTACATGCAAATCATGCATACTCAATATACATATATGTCGTTACACCTACATCGAAGACGTGTAATTTCTTTTCCCCTACATAATTAAGCTGAAAGGACAGTTTTTCATCCATATTCCAATTTGAGATGGGTCGTTCACAACGTTTTAGAAGTCGCAGAATAATGCAAAAGTTGGCCTATTTGCCAAGTAGGTGAAACTTTTCCAGAAAAGGCATTGAAAGGAGGATTTAATGTAATGATATAACCTGACATCCATATTTCCTTATGCTCTCCGTACCCTCTTCTATGAAGCAGTAGAATTTTTAATCCCTACCTGCTAAATGCGAACATTAATATCAAACTACCAAAAAAAGCCTAGTGGCCGATAAAAAAAGAACTGCAAGCAATGCCCACCCAAGGAAGGCACATACTTTCGATGAAATTACCGGGAGACATATGTCAAGTTAACCCCCTGTATGCCGCCGAGGAACAAAATTCTCGACCAATACCTGTGAAGGTTCCCAATATAATTAATTCATACAAGATCACTTTTATCTTTCCCTCCACATGAAGCTAAAAACTGAAAGGGGCATCAACAGAGACCAGCTATGGCCAGAAACTAGACACGAACTGAGATCCCGTGGCTCTGAAGACCACATGGACCCACAGAGACGAGATGAGAAACCGTTCTATCCATATAACACAAGTTCATCCAAAGAATAAAGAGAGCATACCCGATAAGCAATTGATTATAACTTTCTCATTAATAGGGCAGTTAATGTACACATTTGCTCTATCCCATAAACCATAAAGCCGTGTGATGGATCAGCCAAATCTATCATTCTCCACAATTATGACGTCATGGACACACTGATGATTACCTCAGATCCAGCAGTTAGCGTGTATCACAAAACCTCTACGAATATGACAATGATTCACCAAGCTAAGCCATCACAATATCCTCATCAGCAGCAACTGTACAAAAAGCTTGCTGAAATACAAAATCTTACCAACTACGCTTATTGGCAAGCCGAATTCATATTGTTATCATCGTCAAGATAAATGCATGGACCTGCAAGATAGAAATGAAGCGTGGCTGAGTAAGAAACTTCTCAGTCCTTAGTTCTTTCAAATGAAAATAAATCAATAATCACACAGAATTTAGGAAAGTAATCCTGCAAAAACTATATCATACAAAGCTTTTTACCAATGCCTTTGGCATAGTAAATGGTTCCATCCAAGCAAATGACACGGATAGCTGATTCCATGCTATAGGTTTTAAACATGATCCATCTACAAGATTTGTAACAAAGAAGATAGACAACTTTTCTGGCCACTAATCATCATGGTATTATTTTACAGTGTATCCGTTTTGATGTAGTGAATCACTAATCATCATTAGACTGATCTCGCTAAACAAACTGCCGAGAAACCATTACTGTGTTCAGCCTAATCACGTAACCATGTAGGCACATACAACCTTTAAGAGATGCATCACTTCTTTTAGCTTTCTTATGATGAAAATACTAAAACAATTGTGGCACTGACCAACCCAAGGCCTCTTCTGCATTTTGCATCTTCTGCAGCAACGGCATAATACCATCTCAATATTGCAAGCACAACAAAATAAACATCTAACTGGCCAATTCTAAATATGCCAACATACCAAAAAAGACCGATCAATTAATCCACTGCCGTGAAACTCATCCTAAGCTTGAACGCATTAATTATCATTAAGAAAAGAGGGATGGAATGGGATAATAATATGGCAAACAAACTACCTTGAAACTAATAATGATCTCCAGATGAGTCAATTGTACAGGTAGAGACTTCTAAGGAAAACTCAGAAGCTTGGACTGAAGCACCAGAGCACGTTCTTGAAATCATTCCGACAGTGAGGCAGATTGCAGAGGACGTAATGCATGCAGGTGATTTCTTACATAAACGAACTGAAATTTCTTATCTGATGCTCTGTCTAAGGTTAAGCTCCTCTTCCTATACTTTATCATATAACGGTCAAAGGTTACATCACTTCCTTTGTTTTCTGGTTCGGTGAACTTGTTGTGCTCGCAACAAAACTGACCTTCAGATCCCACAAAGCTAGAAAAGCTACCCACTTCCTCCTTCAACGGCAGTTCTGTGTTTTCACCATCGGCATCGGGCTTAACCACACACTCATCAAGCTTTTCAACAGACCCCACATCAACCGCCTCTGTGATAGTCAAATTTATTGTACTATCGTCATGCATCCTTGCTGGGGAAGAAGATTCTGGAGCGACAACCTCACAAAACTTCCCATTCATGCCAAACTGAAACTTCCCATTAGTGGTTGCATTCCCTGGCCTCAATTTCTTAGCAGATGTCCTCCTAACGTACGTCCACATCCTTGGAACATCTGTACTGCTCTTATTCGTAGAGTGACAGTTATTTGACATCCTCGAAGAGCTATTCATTGAGTGGTGCAACTGAAAAGCCAATTTTTCGTGCTTCCCATTAATGGTTGCATTACCTGGTCCTGAAGCCCCAGCCCGTGCCCTCCTAGCATAGGTCCGCAACCTTGGAACGTCGGTGCAGCTCTTATTCACGGAGCAAAAGTTCTTTGATATCCTCGGCGAACTATTCATTGAGCGGTGCAACTGAAAAGCAAATTCCTCATCATCAACAACTTTATCATCACAATCATCACCTCTCTCTTTACACACCAAGAAACTACTCTCATCCTTGTTGACAACCATATCGAGAGCCTCAGTCGCCAATTCCACCGCCCTTCTTGCCACAACCGCCTTCTTTTGTGCCTTCTCCTTAGCCTTGCATGCAGCGGCATTCTTCAACTCCACCGCGCAATTCGCACCCTTCACAACATCTTCCAAAGACATCATCACACGGTCTCCATCCTCTAAAAGTCTAGAATGTCCTAATCCACAAACAGCCCTCCCATCACTCTTGCCACCGATTCTCCTCCTCTTTGAAGCCCCATTCAGTTTTGCCATCGACCTCGGGAGCCAACAATCAACACAAACAGAAAACTCCGAACCTGAACCCGAACACGAGTACGACCAGGGGGCCACATTCTTATAATTCAATAAGCAATTTTTATGCACCCGGCGCTTACACCCGCAACAGCGGAAACACTCATCCGAAGTCTCCGAGAAACAGTACGAGCAAATAACGGAGGACTCGACCCAAATGAGGCATTTCTTGCAAAGCAGCACAATACGCCATTCGCTGTACAGGGGCTGGAGCCTGTTCTTACCATCGACCAAGTCGATGCGGAATCCACAGGCGTGGCATTGCGACAGATTCGGGAGATCCCTCGTCTTCTTTGGGGCGGAAGAAACCGGAGTCTTCACGTTCCTGGACGATTTGGGGTTGGGGCAACCGACTTGGCGAGGCCTGCGCGCGTATCGAAAGACCACCGCAGGTTTTTGTGCCGATTGAGGTTGGAGAAGGTCCGGTTGATCCATTGCAGAGGTAATGCAGAAATTGTGCGGATAAAAAGAAATTAGGGTTTTCAGAGACTTGATTTGGGGGCGGATGGATTGAAGAGAGAGAAACTATATTCTTTCTTTCTTTCTTTCTTTCGTTTCCTTCTCTTTTTCGAATGAGGCGACAAACTCAACGTTCCAGGTACGTCCGGTCAAACCCGGCCCGCAGGTCGTACACGTTTGACGACCGTTCCAAGAACATCCGGTTCAACCCGGTCAATCAACTCGATGACAAATATACAAAAATATAAATAAATAAATAAAAGAAATACTGAACACAAAGAAAAATAAGAATTTGATATGTAAGTGATAGCAAAATACTAAAATCATGAATTCCGGTTCACGAATAGAAAAACATAACGTTATAACTTGAGAGCGTGCGAAAAAATTCTTCAACGGTTTCCTTTGAATAGCAAAATGCCTAATAAGACAATTTATATTATTAGAAAACTCTAACAAAGGCTCAAGGGAAGAGAGTAGGCACACTCTTCTTCTTCTTTAACGATCATTCCATGTATATCCAGTTTAATCCGGTCAATCAATTTGATAATATCATTACCACAGAAAAATATACAAAAATATTGAAATATATATATATATATAAATTCTTGAACACAAAGGAAAATGAGACATTGATATCTAAATGATAAAACATTTTGAAAACACGGAATCGGGTTCACAAATAGAAAAAAATATAATGTCATAACTAGAGAATGTGATGAGAAATTCTTCAATGGGCTATGACAGTTTACAGTCATAAAAAGAAGTCTAACGAAGGCCTCATGGAAGAGAGGAGGCACCCTCTCTTTCGTTTCTTCCTAACGGAAGAGCTATAACGCCACCCTTTTCTCTTTGCACAGAGAAGAGGGTTTTGAATCATGGTATAGAAATGTGCTTTTTAAACTTTTTCTTTACTTGTGGTGGGTAATGGGTGTAACATCCTGAAATTCGAGTCCTTTAAGGGATGAACGATCATTAATTTCGTCAATGCATTATTGGTTGATCTCACTCGGAACTGATCACTCTTGAGATACTGACCTTGAGGGGGAAAGGCTAATGAGGACAGAACTCGTGCGACTAAAGAACTTGACCTGGGAAGGCGACTAGACCGTGAGAATTGCATAAGGACGATCCTGTAGATATGCAGGCCGATTCCAGGGACGAATAGAAGTCGATTCGCGGATAGAAATAATGGGACGACGGGTGATTCCGTCTACTGTTATCGAACCCGTGAACGACCCTATGTCGATCATTGATAATCGTGTACTTTGAAATAAGAATCGATCCTTCGCAATTTCATGCAGTCAAGGACGTCCATGTGTCGAGAAATTTTGAACGTGAATTGGCACGAGTCGGTTATGCGTGAATCTTCAAAGCCGCCTGTCAATCTGAGTAGTACCAAAATGTCATTCGGGCAAAATTGACAAGGCATGTGAATCCAATATTGGACTTCGAATTTTCGGGAATGTTCGAGAAGGACTTTGGACGATGTTTTAGTCGGTCAACAAAGTCTTAGGTTGAGCTGAGTAATTGGAAAAAGGGATTATCGGACTGAGAAAACGAGCCTACGAGGACGTGGGCCAGGCAAGATCAGTGTGGGCCTCACGCCCAAGGTGGGACAGCCGCCATAGAAGGCCCAAGGCAAGCAAGTGAGCCCGTTGGGCCAAACCGACCATTTACCCTTCCTAACCCGTTATCCAAACCTGAGCCGATTCGAGCCCAATAAATTCCCGATCCCGTTCCTATTCATTTTCCGGCCCATTTCCTAGGCCTGCCTTTCATTTTCAGCCCAAGGACACATTGGGAAATGTGCAAGGTGGAAATGACCAAAATGCCCTTGGATATTTTGAAGAAAAGTCAAAAAGGAAGAGAGAGAAGATGATGTCATGTTTTTGGGGACTTGAGCCAAGCATTAATTGGCCTTAATTGAGGCCTATCTTCAGCCTCACTTCACTCTCTCTCTCCTCTTCATCTTCACCAAACCGCACACCCTTCTCTCCCTAGTTTCCCTTCCTTCTTTCAAATTTTCAATTCTGACCTTTCACCGAAAATCGAGTTGTTCATTGCCTTCCCGTTTGAATCACGTCTCGTGCCACCAGCCGTTGTATTCGGAAGAGAATTTCCGTTCCGATAGCGTCGGCCGATCGGCGGAAGGAGTCTCCAGTCGATCCGTACGACTGCCGGAAGCAGGCTGTTGCCGGACCGTCATTGTTCCGCCTGCAGCAGCTTTGTTCCGCCTTTTCACCCGTTTTTCTCCCATTCCAGCCAAACCACCGCCCATACCAGCCACAAGTGGTTCCCCCTCGACCCCCAGGTGCCGTTGGTTGGTGGCCCACCGCTCGCCGGAGCTCCGGGTAGCCCGTTCAACTCCGATCAGCTTCTTCCTCCTCATGCAGTGCTGTTTTCTGAAGTTCAGTGGGGATTCCGAGTTTGTTGCTGCTGTTCCAGCCCCAGGACCGCCTTGGATCACTGTGGTAGAGGTCCCCGGGTGTCGGGTTCGTCGCCGCCGCCGCGTCCGTGTTGCCGGCCCGCTTAACGGGTGAGTTTAGCTCCTAATCCCTATTTAGTGCCTAAACTTGCTTAGGGTTGGTTAGTTAGTGTTAATCTTGGTTTAAGGAGTTTAATTAAGTTGTATTAGCCCTAAGATAAGTGGTTAGATAGATGATTAATATTAGATTAGCTTAATTTTATTTATTAAGCTTAATTGGGATTAATTATTGCTTAATGGTGGATTATGTGATTTTTGTGGATTAATTAAGCATGTTTAGTTTAAATTGCTTGATTAATGATTTTAATTAATGTTTTATTTAATTTCTGAATTTAATGTATTAATTAATTAAATTATTTTATAATTTCGAATTATTAATATTTCTGAAAATTAATTATTTTGGGGAAAATAATTAATTGAGTATTTATGGAAAATGGCTTTAATTGAGTAATTTTGTGGGAAAATTACTATGATCCAATTTTCTAAAGTCCATAGTATTTATATACTATATTATTAAATGGCATTGGTTTATTAAAGAATGGTTTTATTAAATGGAATTATTCGGGTTGGATTATTAATTATGGAATTGGAAAATAATTATAAGTATTTTGTGGGACTTAAATTATTTTTATCGGAACAATCGACTATAGTATTACATGCTTCTTAAATGAGAATAGTTGATTGTCGTAGTCGTGAGGATGCGTGTTTATTTATGATTGAATATTGAGACATGTGATTGGGTACCGATAATTATGGAGGTACGTGATTATTTTGGAAAAGTGTGCAAGTATTGTGATGTTGATTGGTCGGAATTAATTGTCGACGTGACTTGAACTGCTGATTGTTAGACTTTCGTGAATGATTGGACTACACTGGCATTTGTACGTGATTCTTTGGATCTTGCCGCATGACATTATATGTGTGTTAACTGCAATAGCATGTCGCATGAGCATGAGCGATGTTGCATTCACGACAGAGCAAATATATAAATGGATTGTTGGATAATGTGTTGCATTATCACATTAAGAGGAGAGCTCGGCGCTGGGACCGCCAACCCTTGGGGTTGTGCCGTGGCCTTTTGGTCGTCCTGACTTCGGTCGGTTGCCTGACAGTGGTCGGTTGCGGAGTCGCGGTAAAGGCCGGACCCATGCTCCTTAGGGAATGCCGTCGATGGGGGATAGCCCGTGACGTCGCCGTGCTTCATGGGGGAGGACGATGCCTGGTCTTCGACTGGTAGACCACCAACCATAAGGTTGTGCCGTGGCCCTAGTGGTCGTAATAATCGGAGCATGTGTGAGTGTGAAACATGAGAAAGTTGTGTGAGATGCTCTGATTATTCGCATGCTCTTAATGTCGTGATGATTTCATGATTTATGGTATGCACGCATGAGTTGACAGTCGTGCGGGGGTGTGGCAATGGCCGTGAGATCGCTTGTGATGCGATTCGCATGTGATTGATGAAATGTTTTATCTAACGGCCATGTGCCTTGCTTGCATTGTATGAGATTGAACGTGCAGGGTATGGCATACCGGGTAAGGTTACATGCGAATAGAATATTGCTATGTTGGTTGCCCTGTCTGTTGTTGGTTGTTGTTTGTGGGTTGTTGGGTTGAGTGAGGGGTAGTTCTGGAGAGATACTCCGAGTTGAGTTGGTGTATTAACCGAGGCTTAGGGAAAGAACTCGCTGAGATTTTATCTCAACCCGTCGTGGTTAACCATTTTCAGGTCCTTAGAATGGCGTACCCGCAATGGAGGATCATGCCCCTCTCCTCCAATGATCGACTCGACAGAGCTTGAGTCTGATGGGTCCGAGTGACCGTGGTGTTGAACCTGAGGGCTCTTCTTGTTTAATTGGATTAGCCTAGTTTCTATTTGATTTGGCTTAGAGGATGGATCGGCCCTTTCTGTCGGGCTTGTAATTCAGAAAATGATCCTCCATTGGTTAATCAAGTAAATTGAATAATTGAGTAGTTGCCGTTGTTCTTGTTGTTCATCCATCTATCCCTGTTTGATTGATTGATTGTCTGGGGATGGTTCGTCTTTCGCTTGCGCTTAACGAAAGATAAAATGAATGGTTGTGGATAGGTCCTGGGACGTCGTTTTCAATCGACCAAGGTAATGGGGTTGCCGCGAGCTCGAGAGTCGGGGCGTGACAATGGGCTGAAGATTTGGTGGGGATGTGAATCCCATTCGGAGCCAAAAATCAAGCTTTCTACTGAAATGGGGGTCCAACTGTCCGAATTTGGGTCTGTCCGGGTCGGCCCAACTTTGACTAATTGAAATGCGTCTAGGGTTCAACCGGACCAGTTCCTGGCTTAATTAGTCGAACAGGTTGGCCCGTTCCCCAGTCCGGATTTTGGGACATTGTAACCATGTTCCATTGTCTCATTGTTGGTTTCATGTGGAAATGAAACGGGGCAATATGATGGGCCGAGCATGAATGAAAAGCTTTGGGCCAATATACTGCTGGCGCAAAACTACACAGTTTGGATTTCTTTCAAGCTCATCCTTTAGGCGATGGTCAGTACTTGTATTTGTTTGAATAATTAGGAAATGGACCTATGTACAGGTGGACTTGGATAACTATCATCTTATAGGTTTTCGAGACAAAATTGATTTGTATCAAGTGCAAGTGATAAATGCGACCGGCATTGCGTTGATCAAGATTAAGGGTCATATATGATAATAGTATCATTACTATCATCCGAAAATTATCATCACAGAACCAAACTCATTTGCTTTTGGAATGTAATTGTTAGTGCCACTATATTTACTATATTGTGTTGGCAAGACTGAACTATGAAGTCTGATTTTGATTGCAATTTCCTTGTGCATGTTAGTTATTTTACAGGGATTTTCAGAAAGGTATACTTATAGAGTTGCATGTTATTTTGATGGTGCCTCTCACCCCCAACCTCCTCGCCTCGGTGACTGCGGCTGCAAGCTCCGCTGGAGAGAGGAGAGAGGAGAGAGGGTGAGCCATTGAGGCTAGGGGCTCAATAGCATCACAAGATAGTGACGATAGTGGCGGCAAAGGGTGGAGAGAGAGGAAGAGTTTGCTATGTGCGCACGCATTTAAGTATGAAAGAGGGTGGAGGAAGAGATGGACATTAGAAGTAAGCACCGGTCACGGTTCCTATTAGACCGGACTGGATTGAAACAATTGATTTGGATGGTTCTTAGTTCTATAAATTTGAAATCGATAATAACCGGTATGGTTAGGAGTCTCTTATGTGAAACTTGATCGACTGGATTGGATTGATGGAGCACCCAGTTTTTTTTCCCCTCTTCTATTAATAATTGAATGACTTATAGGCAAGCCGTACTCTTGATCTGTCACAGTTGAATGGTGAGTCGGTACTCGGCGAGACTCAAGACGAAGTTGTGGACCTTAAAATAAGGTGAGTGGACTTTTTACACATCGATTTTGGTTTGAAAATTTCCTTTCGTGCAAGCAAATAGCAGATCCTATCTTATGAACGATAGTATTACTAATTGCCTATATTAGTCCCTGGTCTTTGCACAAAAACACCAAGCTTTGAGTCATTAAGCTACATCGGAATTATTCGGCTGCGCACAATATATGGAAACAACTAAAAAGAAGAACATCACCTATTCTTGGTGAACATGATCGATTCCCAATTCTAGAGTGGGAACCGGTGCACCCTGAAACCGATCACTCCTAATGAGTGCGATCTTTGGGGATAGATGGGTTTTTTTCGGAAATTGATGTTCATCTAAACTTGAATATGTTTTTTTTTCTTACAGTGATCCTAATAGTTTTGGTTGATATCATATACCGTGATCATGCCTATGGTTTCAATTACACTTAACCGTGTGCTGAAGACTTTCCGAGTCAACCGCAACAAACCCATAAGATTTGAAGCCTGACATCGTGATCCATCGGGACAGAATCGATGCATCCTCTCCCATCTTCCCCTAAAATTCCTGCGGCCATACCCAGAAATGTCTCGCCCGGTAATGGAATAGCGCACACACCATCAACTTTGGCCTCTTGTTTTCAACCCTTTTGTGGTCCGATTAGATTTAATCGTAGCAAAACATAAGACGCGTAAAGGCAAGAAGCAGGACTCATCTGTCATAAGCGCATCCGTGAACCAAAAAAGGATCTCTTGACGATCAAAGGAACTAGTAAAGGTAGCGAGAAAGAGAATTAAGAAGAAAATTCGAGGGTAATATTCCAGATAGCATTGCTTAGACTTCCTCTTTTAGCATATAGATCTGCAGCAGTGCATGGTAATGATAGGCAGATCCAAAAACGAACTTGAGCTCTTACAACTCAGAAAATGAAATACAGGGGACATCTCAACGCTACAGAAAAATGAAACAAAGGAAAGGGAAAGGAAAAGGGAAAGGGAAGTTGGTCGTGGATGCCTATTGACACATAAATTTTAATGGCCTAGTTAATTATTAGTTGCATAGAAAATTGGGGACTAAATTTTAGCTCCTAACAAAAATATTAGAATTGAATTGCATAGCACATAATTGCATATTTAAACTTATATAGTTGCACTTGCATTGGAATAGCAGTGGATGGACTTAAATGGAGGGCTCTGAACGTAATGAATTGGACTAAGCCTGCAGTAAAGAAAATTCTTGGCCTAAGCCCAAGGACATTACAAGAGCTGAGATTTTTCATTGGAAAGTGCCCAATTGAGAGATTAAATCTCGTGTAAGATTTGGACAAACTGCGGCCTACCGAAGGAATCTGGATTGTGATCTTGGGCACGTTAAAAGCATATATTGAGAGATTAAAAGAAGACTGGACAGGGCAAGGATTCAGTCAATCAAGGAAGAGAATTTGCTCGAAGAAACGGCAAGTCAATATTGCAGAATAAGCTGTTCGTATGGGAAAGAGAGAAAAATATACGCGTGATCAACAGGAAAGGAAAGGGAAATCAATTCTTTCCCCAGGCAGATCTTTTGCTTTGCATATAAAAGGGGAGAATGTCAGAAAAGAGACGGCACTTTTGAGAGAGAGGATAAGGAGATAGGGAGACCACGGCTGCGACTCTAGCACCGCCTGCTGCTACCACTGCTTCCTCCCGACTACTACTTGCTGCGTGGACGAGTGTGGCTGCTGCGAAGCCCCATTGACAAGTCGCGCCTGCACGTTGCATCGTGACTGTTCCCTGCCGCACTGCGAGCCCTTGGCGACTTGCTGCTGTCTCCTTGCACCATTGCCCAACTTCTAGCGACGGACAGTTGCTGCTACTCCTGTTACTCCTGTTCTCGAATCTCTTCTCCAAATGAAGGCCCTGAACTTATGTTTCTGCATGGCGAAGCCAGATCATAGCGGCAAGCCGAGCAACCGCCAGCGGCCGCTGCGGAAGGCCCCCCCACCCTCCAGTCAGAAGCCGCTTCAACAGCCACGCAACCCGAAAGGCCGAGGCCACGCCACTTTTGGTGCCGGCCATCACGTTGCAGTCAACCATCACGGAGGCGCCACCGCTGACGGCAGCAGCGGCTCCTCAGCAGCTATGTTCGCAGCGGCGGTCTACATATCCCAGGGGAACACCGGGGGCGGTGGGTGATTTGGCCGGCTGGGTTTGTTTCGATTTCGCCTGGGCACTTGTTTATGTGATGTTGCGCAAATTTTGGTTTTGTGTACAATGATAGATGCGTGAGGATAGGGATGGATCTCTCCATTGATGTACATATATATATATTATATTAGATCGAATTCAACGTTACACGTCTCTATCGCCATGAGAGCCATTGTCCTTTCTTTGATCGGCTGTGATCCGCTGGCCGGTCGGTCTATGACGCTCGCATTCTTGACTCCTTCCCCTCTCGAGCGCCGTGACAGAAAGAAAGAACCCTCTCGTCGAACGCTATTGTCGCAATTTCTGTAGCCTCCCGTTAGGATTAGACGAATAACGTCTTCGGCCATAATCACATCATTACAATCTGCTCGTGTGTGAAGTTCTCTCCTGCACTCATCTCTTTCATGGATCGTTCCAGAGAAAGAGCTATATGGAAAGTAAAAGAGCTAAGCTCATCGAAACAATTTTGTTCTCTTGGTGATTTTTTCTAGCAGGATTATGCAGTCTCGCTGGCCATCCATCTGTAAGCCGTGATCCGGTCCGTTTCCGATCCAGATTATCCATTAATCAAAGAAACGAGGCGAATTATTTTTTTGGATATCAAATCTTTTATTTGAATCTTGGATATCTTGAATGACTTGCCATATTTTAAATTTCTATTAGATAGATTTGCTATTTTTAATGAATAAAAAATAACAAAAGATTGCATCTTAGAATAGGTTAGAACACCTTTCCATTTAGTGTTCCATTTAATAACCTCTAATAGAGTTTATCACCATAAGCAAGGATTAGGAAATCAACTTACGGTTTAGCGATTCGGACGACACGGGCGTGACGGTGGTGGTGAGGGCGATGTGCGGCTACGTCTGAAAAGTCGAGACAAGTGGTGACGAAAATGGGTCTCAGTGACGAGGTGGTTCCCATTCGGTGAGAAAGAATGGTGACGGACGCAGCTCACGGAGGGGCGATGGTGGGATGCAGCTCGGACTATCCGGCGGCGTGCAGTGGCTCTGGCATGCGGCAAGGGTGGCTGGTTTGGGTAAAACACATTAGCCTATGTCACTGTTTTGAGAGAAAACCGAAAGAACTAGAGAGAGATATGAAAAGTGGGTTGGGGAAAGAGAAAACGTGGAGAAGAAGTTGGGAGGAGAGAGAAAAAAAAGAAAAGAAAAAGAAAATACTAAACAAGCTTCTAGAAAGGGCATTTTGGTCTTTTCCCCCCGAAGCACAAATTCCCAAATATTTAGCTCCAAAACTCGGCTCGATAATTTTCGGCTTACCAATAAGTTTAAAATCAACGAGGCAACATCCAATATTTTAGTTTCAACATTCTTAAAAATTTGATACTCGATACCGAATTGAAATTCATGGTTAAAATCGATCAATTGCGACTTTAGTACAATCTAACTTTCTGGCGGCATTTAGGGGTTCTCGCGCATTTGACCTGTGTTGATAGTTTTTAATCCACGATCGTGCATATTCAAATCAGGGCGATCAATCACGAGTGATTAATTGCTCATGCTGAGTACAAGGCTAAAAGAAATTTGGTTTAACGTCGTTTGCAGTCAATATCAGAGTTGTGTGGAATTACCCACAATCCGATCTCGTACTTCTGTCGAATCGATTTATTTCCGTTCGCTAATTAGCCTACAATAGTGTAGTATCATTCCTCTTTGATCCTTTATGGTCAAGTGGCTTATCCCTAATTGAATTCACTAGTTTACGTATGCCAATCATTAATTGCATTTCCAAATAATTAGTTAACTCATGGGGGTCAATTTAGAGTAAACGTAACTAACGGCACATTAATAAAATAACCATTTCATATATCCCGGAATGGATCGAAATTCAGGATGTTACAGCATGTTAATTAATTTGAATCTAAGTCGCGAATTGATATGGGCTTGAAAGAGCCCAAACTAACTTTAGGTTTAATAATCCATTAGCCAAACCTAAGTGATCCAACCCGCTTCAAGAAAGTCGGGATAGTGCCTCATCATGTGCCCTAGCTAGTTTGAAGTTTTCTTCAAGCAAAGCGCCGAAGAAGATACATCATGGGAATGTTATTCTGGTCATTAATATCCATCAAGGAAAAAATATATACGATGCTTACAACCCTTGTACACCAGCCTTGTTAATCAGTTTCAAACCAAAGGAGATGCCCGTGTCCAACCACCCTCCAACCAGCACCCTTAGAATTCTACTTTGCCATCGGCGCTTTCCCTAGCGCCACGCTCAGCCAGCCAAACGCAATCAACGTCAGGCTCACCGCGGCTATCACCACTGCTAGTCTCACCGTTGACTCATTCACGAATGCCGCCACTAGGAGCGGCACCAGCGCCCCCACCGCGAAGGCAAGTGCCGATGCCCCCGCTACATGCCATGGGCTTTAGTAGCTTCTGCTTCCTCGCGTCCATTTCTTCGGCTCCTAGGGCTCCATTCCTGTCCTCTCTCTTGATCTGGGTGACCTCGATGTTGTATTGCGAGTACCCGGATAAGAGCTTCCCGATGGCCATGCTGCAGGCCGCGCCGATCAGCCCCGCCACCCCAAATATCACCATAGTCTTGGTGTCCTTGCGGACAGCACCAACGCCCATCATGAGCGACGCAGTTGAAAGTAGGCCGTCTTTCACGCCAAGCATGACAGCACGGAGCCACTGAACTCGCTTTGAGAAGTCGACGACCTCAACCTCTTGTCCAGGGGCTTGTTTGGTTTGTCCATCGAGGTCAAGAGGAGGAGGAGGAGGCAGTTGTTGGTGGTCTTGCGGTTGAGTTGATTGTGCTGTTGCCATGGATGGATGGATGGATGAAGAGAGATGAGTTAATTTGAGGGAGCTCCAGAAATGAAGGGGATAGAAGAGAGGAAGATAAGAGGGCGTGTGGAGGGCACACTCCCTGAGAGAAAAGCTATTTATAGAGAGAGATGGGTGCGGTATGATGTAATATGGGACACGGTTTATTCTATAGTTGGTGGAATCTAAGTGTTCATACCTAAGTAGGATTATATTTTTCAGTAGAATGGAAAAGCCTTAGCTTGTGATGAAATGCCAAGCTACTTTATTTTAATTTCTTTTCTTTTTTATGGAATGCAAGTCATTTTTAGAAGCTAAATAAGTGAACAAATTAATCGAGGGATAAGCTTTCCACGTAAAATGAGAGTTATCCTTGGGGGATATTTTCCGGATGATGGAATCTGATGAGTCCACATGCCCTAATTTGCAAGGTATCTCATTACATTTTCTCCAGAAAATCGCGAGACGACATGTACCGTTTTTTTCGTTTGTTTTTTATGGAATAACCGGAGTTCTTAAAGCATTCAATTAGTCCTTATTGAGGGTGATAGTCTTCCCATCCCACGCGCTCCTAAAGGTGGCCTCAAGAGAATACACAAATATGATAATTTGAATCAAGCCTTGAGCGAGAAAGATGAACATGCGTACGAACTCCTTTGGTATGAGTAATAATGTCGTTACTCATCTTGAAGCGAAGTTGTACATGTATGGAGGATCATCAGCTGAAGGTGTCACTTTCTTTTCGCAAGGGAGAGTCGGGACCCCCAAGAGAGAAAGTCAATGAACTTAGCGAATCAAACACATGAAATCATGTAATGAATTGTCGACATTATTCAGGCAATGCACACGGTCTGAATTCCCGGGGGACCGCTTTCGAGGATTTTCATTAATAAAGAATGGGGTTTCGTGTGGAGGCCATGCGCCTATGGGATTTGGCATTGGTTTAAGTGATCAAACCTGATGTGGGATGCCGCTTGGCTATCTTCTTTACTTAATTTTCAATGATTTTGACATAAAGAAAAAAAAGATGGAAAGTGGCATAAAACCGCATAGATGCTGCCGTGGAAGGCGGGCAGAGAGTCAAATGTCACGGGCCGATCGATTGGGATCGAGACCATGCAGCGACTTAACCTATTTCAAATCGCTTTAGGCTATTTCGGATCGCTTGGGATCATTGGGGCCTAAGCCAAGCCTTCTTCAGATCGACTAATCACTCAACTCACTCGGATCATAGAGAGATAAACGACTTACTCGGATCGACCAATCACTCAACTCACTCAGATCATAGAGAGAATAATTTTCAGCAAAGGGAGAACCGTAATCCACGGTGGCATCATTTACTGAGAGAGGAGTGCTCACGCATTTGTCGATGCAATGCCAATAATCAAAGTATTGTCCCGTGCAGTGCTTATGCCCGCTTTCATCACCCTCGATTCTCTTGACACATGCCTGAACCAATAGAAAAAACAAAAGCCATCACATTGGGTCAATTCCAAAAAAAAACCCTAAACTTTAGATCCAAGTCAAATATACCCCGAACTTTTTTTTGTCTCAAGAAAAACCCCAAACTTTAGGTTTAGTCCCGAATCTGCCCCGAACTTTTCTTTTGTCTAAAAAAAAAACCTAAACTTTAATTTTAGTCTCAAATCTACCTCGAATTTTGTTTTGTCTAAAAAAACTCAAATTGGTACATATATGACAAATTTACCCAAAATTATTTTTTTGACCACAAAAACAAATTACCATATATTATTTTCCGTTAAATTTTACTGTCAAATTTCTAAATTAAATAACATGTCGCAATTAACGAGTATACCAATTTGGGGTTTTACCCTCCGTTTGTACTAAAAAAATCACCGATTTTTGATCTGTTCTCAAATATACCCTATAGTCTAGTCCCAACTTAACATGGGATTTCCACATAGATAATAAATACACATAAACAAGATGTCATAGAAAATTATTTTCAAAATAAAACCATTTTAGGACATAAAAAATTAGGGATTACTAATACGGCTTTTGGACAGAGGCTAACAAGGGCAAATTTAGGATTAGAGTAAAATTTGATGATTTTCTTTTTGACAAAAAAAATTGGGATAGATTTGGGAATATACTAAGAGTTTTGGGTTTTTTCTGAGATAAAAGAAAAGTTTGGGGCAGATTTGTGACTAAATCTAAAGTTTTGAGTTTTTTCTGAGATAAAGAAAAGTTTGGGGTTTTTCATGAGACAAAAAAAAGTTTAGGGTATATTTGGGACTGAACTAAAAGTTTAGGATTTTTTTTTTAATTGACCCCTCATTTGCCTGAGAAGTCTAGGAGGCTACACGGTGAAATGCCGGCATCATTGGAAAAGAGGCTCTAAGCTAAGAAAACAAAAAAACTTGAGATTATGAGGGTGAGAATCACAATATTGTTCTATCCCAAATAAGAAAAGCTTACTTTCACCTGTGAAAACATCCTGCTACACTTTGCGCCACAGAATGCCTACTCTTTTAACAACAGTAAAAGATCAACATGTAGTATTGAGTACGTGATAATACAGCAACACCTGCAACTCTAAAAGGTTCTTCAAACGTAGTACACTATTCCAAGCAAACTTGGGGTTAATTTCAAGATTTGAGTTGGATGCCCATTACAAGTGTGAGACTTGTGTTGAGGCCAAGTTTGCAAACAAACCTTTCAAATCTGTTGAAAGAACAAGTGAACCTCTACAATTAATCCATAGTGATCTATGTGATTTAAAGTTTGTAGAAAGTAGAGGTGGAAAGAAGTACTTCATCACATTTGTGGATGATTGTACTAGATTTTGCTATGTTTATTTACTAACTAGCAAAGATGAGACGATGAGCATGTTTGTCAAATATAAAAATGAAGTTGAAAACCAACTTGACAAACGAATCAAAGTGCTTAGGTCCGATAGAGGAGGAGAATATGGTTCAATCAATTTTAAAGAGTTTTGTGCTCGTTTTGGAATAATTTACCAAACGATCGCACCTTTTTATACTCCACAACAAAATGGAGTTGCTGAACGATTGAACAAGGAACACTAAAGGAGATGGTTAACGTCATGCTTACGAGTTCAGTTTACCACGACGCTTTAATCACTGTCATCTTTCTCAAAATTGCTTTATATAAGTAAAGGAAACTGCTCTAGCGTACCTTATATTCAAGCAAAGGTTTCACACATTTTGGCTTGCACTGCTCTTCAAGATACTTCTTTGGATCAACCGGTTCCTCGTCTGCCCTAGATATAACACAGCTTTTTAGAAGATACAATTGATAGAAAGGCAAGGTATAACATACTTGCTAGAAGATGGAACGTGTCGGAAAGATTCTGAAAGAACTTGCATACAACAAATAAATATATTTGTCGAGAGTGCTACAAAGCCTATTCTCTTTAAGTAACTCAAAATGCCTTTTCAGAGATTCATAAGATAAATAACAACATAAAAGTCATATTGGAACTTTAAAATAACAAAAAGAAAAAAATGTAGACAGCATCACAGAAGCAGTTAAACAACGAAAAGATGAATTTGCTTCCATCATATTAAGAGAACTTTTCATGAGCCAAGCAATTCATAATGTTTCTTCCACATTGAGCGATGGCAAATGTTTCATCCATGATATAAGTCTAGATCTTTCTTCTTCTTTTTTCTTTTCCAAATGGAGTTATAGAGTCAACAAGAGCACAGAACGTTGTCCATAGGTAAATATCAGAATCCGCCGGGATTGTTCACCATTTGTCTGCAGATTGACCACCCAATTTTTAAATTCAGCTTCCTACCAACCCTACATTTGAAGACCCAATTTAATTCCATCAACACTACATTCACGTTGACTGAATTGCCACAACCTAGCACCATTATGACCAGGAAAGCTGAACTTTTCTAGACCATAGAAACTTTTTTAAATTCAACTTGTGTCTCTCAGTCGCCTATTCTTCCAACCAATCTCCGTAAGTTCTAAGAGATCATCAGCCTCAGTATTAACCAACGTTGGGTACTAATAACCCACTTCATCGCATTTCTATTTAAACATTATTATGTGGCTGTTCTCACAGAAAGCTGGTTCCACTAGGCATTTTTCTTAGTCCTTGCTGAGATACGAAGCTATCCTCTGTTCTATGATGATGAAATCCCACTAATAATGTTTCTTTATTGGACCCCAGTAAAACTATAACTGATACGTTGAAGAAACACAAATAAGATGTTTGCCACAGATATTTGCTTATCAAATACGGAAATATGCAGGTTCCAATGTGAATAAAGCAAAGTAATGAAGGTAGAAACTACCAACAATCCGGACAGAAACGTCTGAGATTTGTTTTCAACCAACTGAATCCAAGTCCAACCACAAACAAAAGTTTCAATTTTCACATTTAAGCAGAGCAAGCAAGGAACTCGATAAGGGCAAACGAGATGAAATCAATAGGAATCGTCCCACCAATCCTTTGCACATACACTCATGAGCGTGGGCACTCGAACTCATATAAACACTCACAAGTATGGGCCGAAATCCAAGACTCGCATGTAAAAGACAAATGGTCGAACAGCTCAGCCTGGAGAAGCTTGCACAGCCGCCTGCACAGATTCACAATGACAAAGCAAGCCATCTTAGCAACAGGTCAAGTATCACAAAAACAAGTAACAATCACATAAAAATCTTGTGAATGCCAAACAAATGCTAACAAGAATCGCGTAAGTGCCACCAGAGCAAATGCAGTGGAGCACTCATACAAAGACAAGAATGTGGTTCAGGTACCATGGCATATGAAAATTTAACCAAGCAGCAACTCCTACCAAGCATACGCATTTGGGAAGCAGCTCTTCCCAGGACCGGCTAACAATAAAAACTAAAACCACACGAGATCAATCAGCAACCCAAGATGCCTAATAAGACAATTTATAATATCATAAAACTCTGACGAAGGCTTCAGGGAAGAGAGAAGGCACTCTTCTGCTCCTTTAACGACCACTCCAAATACTTCCAGTTTAACCTGATCGGTCAATTTGATAATGTCATAATCACAGAAAAAAATAGCAAAACATTAAAAAATGTATAAAAAAAATTCTTGAACGCAAAGTAAAATGAGAAATGCGCTGAATCACGGTATACAAATGTGCTTTTTTTTTTTTCTTTTTTTCTTCACTTGTGGTGGATAATGGGCTGAAGATTTGATGGGGATGTGAAACCCATTCGACCCCAAAAATCAAGCTTTCTACTAAGATCGGGGTTTAATTGTCCGAATTCGGGTCGTCCGGACTTCAACTAATTGAAATGCGTCTAGGTTTGAACCGGACTGGTTCCTGGCATAATTAGTCGAATCGGCTAGGCCGTTCCAGTCCTGATTTTGAGACATTGTAACTATGTTTCATTGTATCATTGTTAGTTGGTTTCATGTGGAGATCAAACGGGGAAATATGATGGGCCTGTCATGGAATGAAAAGCGTTGGGCCAAGATCCTGTTGGCGCAAAAGGTACACGATTCGGATATCTCTCAAGCTCATCCTTTAGGCAATGGTCAGCACTTCTACTTGCTTGAATAATAAAAAAAATGGAACTATCTACGGGTGCAATTGGATAACTCTCATCTTATATTAGGTTTTCGAGACAAAATTGATTTGTATCAAGTGCAAGGTGACAATTAAAGTTAAGGGTCATATACGATAAATATATCATCACTATCATGTCAATTTTCTTATGCATATTAGTTATTTTCCGGGGATTTTCAGAAAAAGTTGCTTCAGAAGTACTAATCGACTTACATGTAACAAGACAAGGGTGTTTAAGTAATAATTATGTTATTTCGATGGTGCCTCTCACCCCAACCTCCTCGCCTTGGTGACTGCGGCCATGAGTTCCTTTGGAGAGAGGAGAGAGGGCAGGCCATCGAGGCAAGGGGCTCAATAGTGTCGTGAGACAGGGGCGGCGGCGTCGGCGGCAAGGGGGTGGAGAGAGTGGAAGAGTTTGTTATGTGCGCATGCATCTGAGTGCGAAAGAGGGTGGAGGAAGAGATGGGTATTAGGAGTAAGCACTGGTCAGAGTTATTATTAGATTAGAATGGATTGAAACAACTTATCTTGGTGGTTCTTGGTTTTACAAATTTGGAATCTGTAATAACTGGTCTAGTTCCAATCTCTTGTGTGAAATTGGACTGATTGGACTGGATTGACGGAGGCAACCTGGTTTTTCATTTTTATTTTCCCTTCTGTCAATAAGTGAATGACTTAGAGGCAATGAGTACTCTTGATCTGTCAAAGTTGAATGGTAAGTGGCTGGACTCAGGACGAAGTTGTGGACCTTAAAATAAGGTGAGTGGACTTTTTACACATTAATTTTGGTTTAAAATTTCCTTTCGTGCAAGCAAATAGCAGATCCTAACTTATGAACGATAGTATTACTAAATGCCTATATTAATCCCTAGTCTTTGCTCACAATACCAAGCTTTGAGTCATTAAGCCGCATCCGAATTATTTCGTTTCTCCCTATGCGCATATTCTATAGAAACTACTAAAAAAAAAGAACACCATCTATTTTGGATAGACAAGGTCGATTCCCAATTCTAAAGTGAGAACCGACGCACCCTAAAACCAATCACTTCTCATGGGTACGATATTTGGGGGCAAATTTGTTTTTTCAAGAAATTGATGATCTAATGTTTTCTTTAGAGGGGATAATTTTTCTCTATATGTTCATCTAAACTCGAACATGTTTTTTTTTTCTTACGATGATTCCTAATAGATTTGGCTGATAATGTATACTGTGATCATGCCTATGGTTTCAATTACACTTACCGCGTGCTAAAGACATTCCGAGTCAACCACAACAAACCCATAAGTTTTGAAGCCTGACATCGTGATCCATTGGGATAGAATCGATGCGTCCTCTCCCATCTTCCCCTAAAATTCCTGCGGCCATACCCAGAAATGTCTCGCCCGGTAATGGAATAGCGCGCGCACCATCAACTTTGACCTCTTGTTTTCAACCCTATTTTGGTCCGATTAGATTAAATCGTAGCACAACATAAGACGCGAAAAGGCAAGAAGCAGGAATCGTCTGTCATAAACGCATCCGTGAACAAAAAAAGGATCTCTCGACAATCAAAGGAACTAGTAAAGGGACCGAGGAAGAGAATTAAGAAGAAAATTCGAGGTTAATATTATACATAACATTGCTCAGACTTCGATCTTTTAGCATAGAGATCTGCAGCAGTGCACGATAAAGATGGGCAGATCCGAAAACGAACTTGAGCACTTACAACTCAGCAATGAAATATAGGGGATATCTCGACGCTACAGAGAAATGAAACAAAGGAAAGGGAAAGGGAAAGGGAAGTTGGTCGCGGATGCCTCATCATGTGCCCTAGCTAGAGTGAAGTTTTCTTCAAGCAAAGCACCTAAGAAGATACAGCATGGGAATGTTATTGTTGATTGTTCATACCCATCAAGGTAAAAACTATAGACGATGCTCACAACTCTCATACACCAGCCTTGCTAATCAGTTTGGTCAAACCAAAGGTGATGCCCATGGCCAACCAACCTCCAACCAGCACCCTAGAAGCCGACTTCGCCACCGGCGCTTTCCCCAGCACTGCGCTCACCCAGCCAAACACGATCAACGCCAGGCTCACTGCGGCTATCACCACTGCCAGTCTGACCTTGTACTCCTTCACAAACGCTGCTGCTAGGAGCGGCACCAGCGCCCCCACTGCGAAGGCCAGTGCCGATGCCCCTGCCGCTTGCCATGGGCTCGGAAGCTTCTCCTTCCTTGCATCCATTTCTTCAGCTCCTAGGACTTTGTTTCTGTCCTCTCTCTTGATCTGGGCTACCTCGATGTCGTACTGCGAGTACACGGATACAAGCTCCCCGATGGCCATGCTGCAGGCCCCGCCGATCAGCCCTGCCACTCCGGATATCACCATAGTCTTGGTGTCCTTGCGGACAGCACCAACACCCATCATGAGTGACGCTGTTGAAAGCAAGCCGTCATTCGCACCCAGCACAGCGGCACGGAGCCACTGAGCTCGCTTTGAGAAGTCAACGACCTTAACCTCTTGCTCGGGGGCTTGTTTGGTTTGTCCCTCGAGGTCAAGAGGAGGAGGAGGCAGTTGTTGGTGGTCTTGTGGTTGAGTTGATTGTGCTGTTGCCATGGATGGATGGACGGATGAAGAGAGATGAGTTAATTTGAGGAAGCTCCAGAAATGAAGGGAATACAAGAGAGGAAGATAAGAGGGCGTGTGGAGGGCACACTCCCTGAGAGAAGCCATTTATAGAGAGTATGCGTGCGGTATGATCCAGTATGGGACGCGGTTTTTTCTGTAGTTGGCAGAATCTAAGTGTTCACACCTAAGTAAGACTATATTTTTCAGTAGAATGGAAAAGCCTTAGCTTGTGATGAAATGCTAAGCTACTTTATTGTTAATGTTCTTTTCTTCCTTTTTATGAAATGCAAGTCATTTTTAGAAGCTAAATAAGTGAACAAATTAATCGAGGCATAAGCTTTCCGCATAAAATGAGAGTTATCCTAGCGGTATTTTCTGGATAATGGAATCCGATGAGTCTACATTTCCTAATTTGCAAGATAGGTGTGTTCGTAGGTATGCTGACTTCTCTTATAATATTAACGATATTTCATTACACTCGTCTAGAAAATGGTAGGATAACATGTACCATTGTTTTCTTTTGTTTATGATGAAATAACCAAACTTCTTAAAGCATTCAATTAGGGTCTGCATAACAACGTTTTTGTTCCCGATAATAGTTTCTGCTTAGAAATGTTTTTTTTTCGTTTATGTTCCCGGGAACAGTTTCTAAGCATTTGAAGGCGTTTGGTAACTGAAATTTTTTTTTGTTCCGGGAACAGAAATGCGTTTGGTAAAAATTTCTAATTTTTTTATTCTTTTAATTTTCTTTTTTCTTTTCCTCCCTGTTGGCCGCCACCGGTGAGGCTCCGATGAGCTCGCCAGAGCCTCGCCTAGCCACCGGCGAGGTTCGACCTCGCACCGGCTAGTGAGGCAAGGCAAGGCTCGCCAGTGGTGGCCGGGCGAGGCGAGGCAACGTTTCTGCTCAGAAATGTTTTTTCTTGTTTCTGTTCCCGGGAACTATTTCTGAGCATTTGAGGGTGTTTGATAACGGTTCAAAATTTTTACTCCAGGAACAGAAACATGTTTGGTAAAAATTTCTAATCTTTTGATTTTTTTAATTTTCTTTTTCTTTTTTTTCTCCCTTCTTTTTGTTGGCTGCCGCCGGCAAGGCTCCAGCGAGCTCGCCGGAGCCTCGCAAGGCCACCGGCAAGGCTCGAGCCTTGTTGGCTGAGCCTCATGCTGGCCGCCACCGACAAGGCTCGGCCTCGCCTAGATCTATGAGGCCGAGCCTCGCCAGTGGCCAGGCGAGGCTCGCCTGGCCTCGTGTGGCCTCGCGCCACCTGGGCGAGGCTCGCCCGGCCTCGCGCGACCTCGCCCTAGCCTAGCGAGGCGCCGGCGAGCTCGCCGGACCTCGCCTAGCGGCAGCGATGGGGCGGCTGAGGGGTGGGAGGAGGAAGAGGAAGAAGAAGAAAAAGAAAGGAAAAAAAAGTGTTTCTTAAAATTGTTCCTGAGAACAAGAAACAACTTTTTCTTGTTTCTGATTTCTACTCCAAACCTATTCCGGGGAACACATTTGTTCCTGGGAACAAAAAATTTACCAAACGCGTTTCTGTTCCCGAGAATAAAAAATCTGTTCTCGGGAACAAAAGAACAGAAACAAGTGTTCTCGGGAGCGTTACCATGCAGGGCCTTAGTCCTCATCGAGTGCGATAGTCTTCCCATCCTATGTGCACTCGAAAATTAATAGAGATAATACAAATCTGTGCTCCTAAGAGTGGCCTCAAGAGAGCGCGCATGTATGATGATTCGAATCCAAGCCTTGAGCGAGGAAGATGGACATGTTTACCACTTGAACAATCCCTTTGGGATTGAGTAATAACGTACTTGCTCATCTTGAGTGCATACAGAATAAAATCCTACCAAAAATGAGAATCCCGAATGATATATATAGTGTTAAAGGTAGATGCTCACTAGGAAGACGTGCGCAAAGCACGCGCCACTTTATTAACACATTCCGCGGGATTGATTCTTTGAGCTAATATTGTTTATATAGAGATATCATAGCCCGAACTATATGAAAACCCAAAACCATCATACGACTTCCGTACCTGGAAAAGTTCACCAATTCCGCAAGGTCCCCAAAAACTACAGAGTTTAGATGTTATACCACACGCCCATCATTTGACGCTATCACCTGAAAATAATATATAAGGACAAGAGATTATGCACGTCTTGTTCATGATACATTCCTCCTTTTCTTCTGGCCCAACTTCCCAATACATTCTCAAGCCAGTTCAGTTCAGTACTTTTGTATGTTGTGATACATTTGATTTGAGTTTAGCTGATAAGTACAAGAATCGAAATCTTACAGAAAGTAAGCATCGAGAACTTTTTGGAAAATAGAAAAACAAAGAAAAGAAAAAGATCCTCAAAACTAGGGCAGAGATGCATTGCATCCTTCTGAAGGAGGGAAGTTACCTTTACGAGGGTTGCAAGGGAAGGCACGGTCGTGTTTGGTGTAGGCCCGAACGTGGCTTTCTTAAACGAGGCTTTAACTCAATAGTATCAGACACTTTGTCCTGCAGGATTAGGATATGTTGCACCCGTAGCTCTGCTCCACATATGCATTCAGGTAATGTATGCAGCGTATATAGTTACAAAAACAGTGATCATTGTTCATATTAAAGCTAGTACCAACAAATGTGCACACCAATCTACATGGAGATCTTCTAAACTTGATTGGACTTGCTTCAACTCGCAAGGATTGTAGATCTATCATGTGAAGACGGTCTGCGATGCTAAATGTGCTTTGGTTATCTCGCTAACACATTGTTGTTATCATATAACACCAAAGTGCAAGATGTAGAGGCACACGAGGATTATGCATTATTCCTGTAACCTTGAGCATCATGGTCATCAAACTTACTAGCTAGTTTTATCAATCTTCTAAACAAAAAGACCTACAGTGACATTTGTAGTTCCTTCTTGGAAAAGAAGACTTAAAGTCGACTGACCTCATGCCTGATATGTTTTCTCATCTTCAACACCGGAAATCCGTTACACACCGGGCATTAAATAAACCAAATTGCAGAGAGGTTTAGAAGAGCAAGGCAACGATACTATTACAATAAACAACAATCTTAAACCGAGTTTGTACATGTAAGGAGGATCGTCCTATCACAACCGAAGGCATCGCTTTCTTTTCACGTGGTAGAGTTGGGATTTGCGGGCCTCAACCCCTAGGAGAGAAAGTCAATGAACTTAGCGAATCAAACGCATGAAATCATGTAATGAACCATTGACATTATTCAGGCAATGCACATCTGAGACGGTTTGAATTCCCCAGGGGACCGCTTTCGAGGATTTTCATTAATAAAGAATGGGGTTTCGTGTGGAGGCCATGCGCCTATGGGATTTGGCATTAGTTTAAGTGATCAAACCTGACATGGGATGCCGCTCGGCTATTTCCTTTACTTTATCTTCAATGATTCTGACATAAAGAAAAAGGATGGAAAGTGGTATGAAACCGCATAGATGCTGCCACCGAAGGTGGGCAGACAGAGTCAAACACATAATCTGGAGGAAGAACGGTAAAGGTGGAATAATTTTAAGGACCAAATGGGGGAGTTCGATTCAATCGGAACGTGCATCACTCAACGCAGAATGAAACTTAATCAGGGTGCTTCTGCTTCTCTCTCCTTTTCCCTTTGATTTGACTTGTTGTTCTCTCGTTTAGGCTCGAATCTTCTCGCTCTTTAAAGAAAAGCAATTAAGAAGCATCAACTTTTCGACCAAAAAAAAAAGGAAATTAAGGAGCATTAACTCAATCTGTTAATTCCGCAGAATATCAAAACGAAGTGGAAAAGTAGGGGAGATACTTAGAATATAATTAAGAAAGAAAAAACATGACCCAAGACAGATCGATCCCGGTCTCCGTCTATGGATTTGCCTTGGGTAGAAAGACAACAAGAGGAAAAGGAAAAAGCATGACGCGTCGGATGTGACGGAGTGTGGCGGACACACGCCCGCCCCACTGCGCACGCCATGATGGGGACATCGTTCGGACAATGATGGCTTGAGAATCAGGATCTGTAGCGTTCACACCTCAAGGATCGCATCCAATAGCATTTTCGAGCATAACTTTACTCGATGGGCAAAAACAATATGCGGACTACCTCTCATTTTCTTCCCTTTTAAGTAGATTTAAGTAGAGTTGTCAAAATAGATCATAAAATTCATATTATTATTAAATGATCAAATATGAATCAAATGATAATTAAATATGGATCACATATGAATTTTAAAAAGTAAAGCAAAAATAAAAATGAGCTTTGATATGGATCAAATATTAGCTAGGTTCCCTAATAACTCACTTTGAACCCATGGTCGCAAGGCTCTCCTCCTCTCTCTCTCTTTCCATCCCTTGCATCCTTGACTTCCACTGCCAACCCCGCCTCCACACCGCCATTACCATTGTTGATCTCGAGCTCACTGTCGCCGGCCAAAGCTTGGCCTGGATTTGGGCCGACCTAGGCCGAAGCGCGGCTCAGATCTGGGCAAGTGAGCCTCAAGTTTGCCGGTCGAAGCTCGGCCTAGATCTAGGCAAGCAAGCCGTGAGCTCGCTAGCCTTGGCCGAGCTGTGGCTTGCCTAGATCTGGGCAAGCGAGACCTGCACTCGCCACCCTCTACACCACAATAGAGCTTGGCCAACACCGACGAGATCGAGCTCGCCTATTGCTTGGATCGATTGAGCCTTGAGTTTGTCGACCTAGGTCAAGCTAGGGACTTGCTAGCCTGCATCTTGGCCGGTTGCTATCAGGCGAAGCCAACGGACGAAAAGGGGAAGAAGGAAGAAGGAAAAAGAAAAGAAAAGAAAGGATAAAAAAAAAAAAAGGATAAAATAAACAATAATAAAAAATTCAAAAATTTTAAAATAATTTAAAATTCGATTTTAAAAAAATTCAAAAAAAATTTCAATTTAAAGGTATTCACATTTTTTTTATTTATTACTTTTTATTATTTAATTTACTTTATATATTTAATGTGAAATTTTTATTCAAATAACTTATTTATGAAAAGTTTAAAGTAAATTAAATGAGCAAGAATAGATTTTCTTAAATTAAATTAAATATTGATATGTGCCAGTAATATGGATCATGTCGAATATGAATCGAATATTAGCCATCAAATTTACATTGCATAAAGATAGATTAAAACGAGTTAAATTTATCAACATGAATTGGATCATTTTCAACCTGACTAAAACCCAACCTAACCTATCCATGTGACACTCCTAAACTTTCAAGGCATCAGCATCGTCTCCCTTGCACTTGCCAACCAACGACATAGCACATCACAGAACCCAAACAATTCCATCTCAATAACATTCAAGTCTTCACTGCCAACTCGTTAAGCATTTTCCTCCCAGATCGCGACATTGGAAAGTGATGATATCACCTGCCTAACATTTCCAAAGCACATTAGGCGTCAATTAGAGCTTGTATTACACACGGGGAGTTTCCAATTCAATGCCATATGAGATGATGGTTTAGCCTCCATGCAAATGGGCTTATCGAGTTAACGAAAATAAGCAAAACATCACAATGTTTTCATCTTTATTCATAATCTGATCCACTCCTTAATCGCTATAGCTTTTGAAACAGCCCATATCAAGCATTCTTTCCTGTTCCAGGTACAAAATCGGAGAATGGGATGCATTCATCCCGTTTGAACAAATCACAAAAGAAGTTCGGTTGATAAATTGCCTCTCTTCGTCATTTCAGCTTTTCAAACAATTTGGGAGCCACCTGCAATGCACCAGAATAATTTTCAGCAAAGGGAGAACCGTAATCCACAGTGGCATCATTTACTGAGGGAGGAGTACTCACGCATTTGTCGATGCAGTGCCAATAATCAAAGTATTGTCCCGTGCAGTGCTTGTGCCCGCTTTCATCACCCTCGATTCTCTTGACACATGCCTGAACCAATAGAAAAAACAAAAGCCATCTCATTTGCCTGAGACGTCTAGGAGGCTCCACGGTGAAATGCCGACATCATTGGAAAAGAGGCTCTAAGCTAAGAAAACAAAAAACCTTGAGATTCCGAGTGTGAGAATCACAATATTGTTCTACCCCAAATAAGCAAAGCTTACTTTCACCTACGATAACATCCTGCTACACTTTGCGCCACAGAATGCCTACTCTTATAACAGCAGTAAAAGATCAACATGTAGTAATGAGTATGTGATAATAAAGTAAAACCTGCAACTCTAAAAGGTTCTTCAAATGTAGTACATTATTCCAACGATGCTTTAATCATTGTCATCTTTCTCAAAATTGCTTTATATAAGTAGAGGAGACTGCTTTAGCGTACCTTATATTCAAGCAAAGGTTTCACACATTTTGGCTTGCACTGCTCTTCAAGATACTTCTTTGGATCAACTGGTTCCTCGTCCGCCCTAGATGTAACGCAGCTTTTTTAGGAGACACAATTGATAGAAAGACATGGTATAATATACTTGCTAGAAGATGGAACATGTCAGAAAGATTCTGAAAGAACTTGCATACAATAAATAAATATATTCGTCGAGAGTGCTACAAAGCCTATTCTCTTTAAGGAACTCAAAATGCCTTTTCAGAGATTCATAAGATAAATAATAACATAAAAGTCATATCGGGACTTTAAAATAACAAAATAAATAAAATGTAGACAGCATCACAGAAGCAGTTAAACAACGAAAAGATGAATTTGCTTCCATCATATTAAGAGAACTTTTCATGAGCCAAGCAATTCATAATTTTTCTTCCACATTGAGTGATGGCAAATGTTTCATCCATGTTATAAGAGTAGATCTTCTTCTTTTTCTTTTTTAAGTGGAGTTATAGAGTCAACAAGGGCACAGAACGTTGTCCATAGGTAAAAATCAGAATCTGCCGGGATTGTTCACCATTTATCTGCAGATCGACAGCCCAATTTTAAATTCAACTTCCTACCAACACTACATTTAAAGACCCAATTTAATTCCATCAACACTACATTCAAGTTGACTGAATGCAAGCAACAACCTAGCACCATTATGACCAGGACAGCTGAACTTATGGAAGACAATTTACGAAACCACAGAAACTTTTTTAAATTCAACTTGTGTCTCTCAGTCACCTCATCTTCCAAGCCAATCTCCATAAGTTCTAAGAGATCATCAGCCTCAGTATTAACAAACCTTGGGTAGTAATATCCCACTTCATCGCATTTCCATTTAAACATTATTATGTGGCTGTTCTCACAGAAAGCTGGTTCCACTAGGCATTTTTCTTAGTCCTTACTGAGATACGAAACTATCCTCTGTTCTATGATGATGAAATCCCACTAATAATGTTTCTTTATTGGACCCCAGTAAAACTATAACTGATATGTTAAAGAAACGCAAATAAGATGTTTACCACAGATATTTGCTTATCAAATACGGATATATGCAGGTTCCAATGTGGAGAAAGCAAAGTAATGAGGGTAGAAACTACCAACAATCAGGACAGAAACGTCTTATATTTGTTTCTAACCAACTGAATCCAAGTCCAACCACAAACAAAAAAGTTTCAATTTTCACATTTAAGCAGAGCAAGCAAGGAACTCAATAAGGGCATACGAGATGAAATCAATAGGAATCGTCCCACCAATCCTTTGCACATACACTCATGAGCGTGGGCACTTGAACTCATATAAACACTCACAAGTATGGGGCGAAATCCAAGACTCACATGTAAAAGATGAATGGTCGAACAACTCAGCCTGGAGGAGCTTGCGCAGCCGCCTGCACAAATTCACAAAGACAAGCAACCCATCTTAGCACCAGGTCAAGTATCACAGAAACAAGGAACAATCACATAACAATCTTGTAAATGACAAACAAATGCTAACAAGAATCGCATAGGCACCACCAGGGCAAATGAGATGGAGCACTCATACAAAGACAAGAATGTGCTTCAGGTATCACGGCGTACGAAAATTTAACCAAGCTGCAACTCCTACCAAGCATAAGCATTTGGGAAGCAGCTCTTCCCAGGACCAGATAACAATAAAAACTAAAACCACACGAAATCAATCAGCAACCCAAGATGCTGTCTTGCTTTCCGTATCCTCATCATCTCCAATAAATCAAGTCAGTTTGCTCAGGAACCGACAGTAAACCTCAAACTTGGACAAAATCCAACGAAAGGAACGGGACACACTCACGAGATATCAAAACACCCACAATCCCAAGGCAAGAAATCGACGCATCAAACGCCACCAGATGTCCGATTAGGGACAGATCTGATCTTTAAAGAACAAGGGGCGGCGAGAAGTAATTACCTTGAAGCCTCCAAAGCTCGGGATGCAGCTGAAGCAACGAAGAGAACAGGGATCCGGCTCTTTTGGAGCTTCAAGCGCTTCTAGGTCTTTCCAAGAGTCCACGGCCGCGCGCCCCGCTCGCTGGATTGCGCCGGGTGCGCAGTGCGCACGGAGGTGAATGCGAAGCCGTGGGCTTTGTCGTACACCGAGCTGGCCCAGACTTCATTCGCGGATTACGAGAGATCCCAGCCCAAGTCGAGGTCTCCATCCCCCGATGTTCCCTCGATTTGATGCGATTATTTTTCTACTGAATTCTGCAATTTTTCTTTTGGTGGGTGGTGGGGACAAACTCCTTTCCAAGTCACGGGCGGCCATGGCCGTACGGCCCACCGGGCCCACCACCACCGCCCCCGCCCACCATTGCCGCCCCATGCTGAGGTGGAAAGTGGGGCCAGCCCCACCATTTTTTGAGAAAATGAGTCGGCCAAAAAGGAAAAACAGCTCGGGTTGGTACGTTTTTCGCACTCGGTGGTCATTATAAGAGCCGGAGAAACAGGTGGCAGCTGCTCGTCTTCAGTCTTCAACACGCAGTCGCAGACGTCGGCTCATACCGAAGGGATCTCCCATTGCATGCACATCTTTCTCTGCATCGAATTTCTTTTTCCTCGTTTATTTTTCCGCTGCTTTGCGTCACCACAGTCTCTTCCCTTCGATCTACTTCGATTCTGTGGGTATGTTATCTATTCGCTTGAGTTCATATCATAGAAAACCTCGCTGCTGCTTGGCTAATCTAGTATTTGTTTTGGACAGATTGTAGCTGATGGCTGACGCCGAGGACATTCAACCTCTTGTCTGCGACAATGGCACGGGAATGGTCAAGGTTGGTCTCCTTGTTCTTCAGATAGGATGGCCGAATATGTTACAAGAAGTGCCTGTTTGTTTTGGGATGGCAAGACTCAACATGCCTTGAATTTCCATCAAGAAAATGATGGTTTGAGTATCTGTTTGTTTTGCTTTTGCAGGCTGGTTTTGCGGGTGATGATGCTCCCAGAGCAGTGTTTCCGAGTATTGTCGGTCGACCTCGGCACACCGGGGTCATGGTTGGGATGGGCCAGAAGGATGCTTATGTCGGAGACGAAGCCCAGTCGAAGAGAGGTATCCTCACCTTGAAATACCCGATTGAGCATGGGATAGTCAGCAACTGGGACGATATGGAGAAGATTTGGCATCACACTTTCTACAACGAGCTCCGAGTTGCTCCTGAAGATCACCCGGTACTCCTCACAGAGGCGCCGCTCAACCCCAAGGCCAATAGGGAGAAGATGACCCAGATCATGTTCGAGACATTCGAAGTGCCTGCGATGTATGTAGCCATTCAGGCTGTGCTATCTCTCTACGCCAGCGGCCGTACCACAGGTAACGTTATAAGCTGTCATAATTTACTGGTCTTGGTATTACCGGAAGACATGCGATGAGCAGAGATGCAGAGAATTATAATTTAAAAGGGCAAACAGATAAATGCTAGCTATGACCCGAAAGATTGTACTTGTGATGTTATATTGGATTGTCACTCACTTCCACTGAGGTATGGCCAGAGTAAAAACCTTCTATTCTACATTCTTGACTTGAAATGGTACTTTGTGACTTCATTGGCATAATTTTCCCTGTATATTCCTTTTGCCCCCACCTAATCGTTATTTTGCACATGAATAGGCATCGTCCTAGATTCTGGGGATGGCGTTACCCATACGGTACCAATTTATGAAGGATATGCGCTTCCGCATGCTATTCTTCGGTTGGACCTTGCCGGTCGGGACCTGACTGATGCTTTAATGAAGATCCTAACAGAGAGAGGATACTCTTTCACCACGTCTGCAGAACGGGAAATTGTCCGTGACATAAAGGAAAAACTATCATATGTTGCCCTGGATTTCGATCAGGAGATGGATAATGCCAAGACTAGCTCAGCCCTCGAGAAAAGTTATGAGTTGCCTGATGGGCAAGTCATCACAATCGGATCTGAGAGGTTCCGATGTCCAGAAGTGCTGTTCCAGCCATCTCTGGTTGGAATGGAAGCCCCCGGAATTCACGAAACCACTTATAATTCAATCATGAAGTGCGACGTTGATATAAGAAAGGATCTTTATGGTAACATTGTGCTTAGTGGAGGGTCGACAATGTTTCCTGGAATTGCTGATCGAATGAGCAAGGAAATCACTTCCCTCGCACCCAGCAGCATGAAAATAAAGGTCGTTGCACCTCCTGAGAGAAAATACAGTGTCTGGATTGGAGGGTCGATTTTAGCGTCCCTTAGCACCTTCCAGCAGGTAAATTGTAGAGCAAATGTTTTGTTTCACTTCACTAGTGATTTGTTTTTCTGTATTGCTTAAATTTGAATTTGGCTTGCAGATGTGGATAACAAAAGGCGAATATGATGAGTCTGGCCCTTCAATTGTTCATAGAAAGTGTTTTTGAGTCGGTTGAAGAGACTGTTGATGGGTCGACCTCTTTTCACTCACTTGGTTTGTGCATACGCCATGAGTTCAGTTTGGTTTGCTTTTACAAGTTTTGGGAATTGCAATATAGATTTTGGATTGTCAGCATGCAAGTCGCAATATGTCAAGTTCTTAGTAGGTCTCAGAAGCCAAGATTGATATCGGCAACTAGCTAAGAGTAGTCGAATAGATGGGGTGGGATTGTGTCTTTCATCTTTTTCCTTGTTTATCTAGGCATGTTCTAGGCGGCTAGGTGCTTTACAATAGTAGAGGCCGAAAGAGTCAGGAGTGATCGGTGTCCATTATTGGCACTGAACCTTGTACAAGTCGAAATAAAGTGGTGGTTTCAAATGCTGTGTCATCGCACATTTTCATCAAACTTGGTTCTAAGGTTTGCCATTGATGGACATCTAAGAATTTAATTCGCTTATGAGTTTTTCTTGCCAACAACAGTGAATTCTTATCATATTTCTCAGCGCAAATTTCCAATAAGATAACAGTACATGTACCTGGTCATTATAGAATCTCATGATGGCATTTTGCGGAACTTATCTATATATGTTGACTAGCCGGTTTTGAGCCGGTGACAGTTCTGCAGATGAAGTTTTTGGGCTGTTTCAGCTACCACTTTTGCCTCTGGACACCTACTCGCAATTTGATCACATTCATTTTCTTGTTGCTTACCTTACCGAAAGGCATAGATGTTTACTCCGATGATTTTGGCAATTTTCGATACTTAGTGATTTGCTTGGGCGATGTACATGCCAACTTCCTTATCGTTCTGGTTTGACACTAGATGGAACAGCCACACAAGACAAACGCGACAATGTTCATCAGCAACCCCGCAATGACATATCACAATGAGTTCATAAAATATGTAAGAAATTGGGAAGATTTTAAGAATGAATTCATTGAGGAACAGATCAAAAGGGTCTTCAGATGATGTTTACTCCGTGCGGATTGTTGATCTCACTTAACGTCAGGAGTTCATCACATTCTGGTCGGTTCGAGATTTTGTGCAACCACCATTGGAAGTAGCAAACACCTAGAAGCACGATCCTGCACACGTTCTAGAAAAATAAAACGTTATGCGAAATCGGCATCTGGAATATGTGTTCTGTCAAACTAATTAAAGAAACAGGGTGAAATTAAGTTTGACATGGGATGCTAAATTTAAGGCACAGCTGTGGATTGGCGATCATACACATGGAGATTCCTACCGATTGCCTTTTTTTGGGTACCATTAACTGGCGCCAACGTTGCCGTCCTGAAATTCTTCCGAGCCGAGCAATGAATTCGGATCGAGAACCTCCGAATTTGGAATGTCGTGGTCATATATAAAGGAAGATAATCTCTCGATTCATGTGTCCCTCAAGAAATATCGATAGCCTTGCAAATAACCCTCTCTTCCTCTCTTCTTCTTTTTCACTTATCTCTCTCTCCCTTTTAATTTAGGAGAGAGACATCAATAAAAAAAATCGTAATCTTCCTCCTAAATCAACTGAAAAGGAGGGAACATGGGTGGATGTGCTAGCGTGCCTATCAAGTTCAAGAAGGCTGAGGCTGGCGGGGTCCCCCCGGAGCCCGCGGTGGAGGAGTCGGTCCCCGCCCCCGTTGAGGAGCAGAAGACGGCGGAGGAGGTGAAGACCGAGGTTGAGGAGACCAAGAAAGAAGAAAAGGCCGAGACTGAGAAGAAGGTTGAAGATGATAAGGATGCTCCCTCTCTAGGAACATTGCTCGATAAGGTACTATCACAGGACTCTATTGATGCCCACCAGGCACATCGAATTTGATATGACAAACCATGAAGGCGATTCTCTAAACTATATTCACGTCGAATTCCTCATGTGTAGCCATCGAGGAGCATCAAATGGTTATGTCAACAAAAGGGGCACTAATGTTTTTTTTTTTTTTCCCTTTTCCTTTTCGTGTTTCGATTTTCCCCTTCTTCAGGATGAAGATAAGAAAGAGAAGAAGAGCGAGGGAGAGGTTGCTGTTGCAGGCGAGACCAAGAAGGAAGAGGAGACGAAAGAAGTAAAGGCTGAGGAGGCCAAGAAAGCATAGGAAGGAAACAGAAGCGAAGGAAGCCTAAGGCCAGACAGATTAATGAGTCAAATTTATGTTTGAGAAGGAAAGGGCTTCTAATAAGGCGGATTATTCTTGAATATACTCCGAATTTAAGCAGCAATTTTCTAAGAGTGGTCTCTCTAATCAAGAGATGAATGAATGAATGAATGAATCAAGTGTGTGAGGCATGGCCATTCTTTTCTAGTGTATCGAATCAATGTTCTCTTTTTTTTTTTCTTTTTTTATTATCTTTTTCGTCATGTTAGAGGGCGTGTCGATTGTCAAAAAATTCATCCAAGTGTTTTAATTGCTTTCCCCGAAATAAAAGTCCCCTTTGTATTCTTTAGCTACGCATGGTTCTTGTTCCAATCCTGTCCACATTGTTCAACCTGAGCTATTAAATTTCATGGCCTCTTTTACTATATAGATGACACACAATTGCCTAACTTGTGCGGCCAGAATAGACACATTGATCGAAAATTTTAAAGGAAAACGGAATCCCCCGAAGAAAAGAAGACTTACTTCTTTCGGATGAAATGAAAATCTAATGCATGTAACATAAGAAATGTTTCGCATCACTTGCCCGAATAACTTGAAATAAGGATTAAGTGGAACAAAATGGTATTAAATTTCATGGCCTCTTTTAACAAAATGGTATTGAAAAATTTTAAAGGAAAACATGAAAAGAAGACTTACTTCTTTTGAAATGAAAATCTAATGCATGTAACATAAGAAATGACACAATAACTTGAAATAAGGATTAAGCAAAATGGTATTAAATTTCATGGCCTCTTTTACTATATAGATGACACAAAAACTAGACACATTGATCGAAAATTTTAAAGGAAAACGGAATCCCCCGAAGAAAAGAAGACTTACTTCTTTCGGATGAAATGAAAATCTAATGCATGTAACATAAGAAATGTTTCGCATCACTTGCCCGAATAACTTGAAATAAGGATTAAGTGGAACAAAATGGTAGAGTCAGGGAAACATCTCTTTCTTCCATGAAACAATGTGCTACTCTTGAAATAGGAAATAATTAAAAAATGTTATGTCAAACCATTACTATGTCTAGATGATTTAAATTTTTTTTTATGTCAAATCACTATGTGCGAATGATATGAATTGTCTAAACAAGAATTTTACAAGCACTTGTGATCAATGAGATTAGTGATTCTTCCGGAAAGAGTTATATTGAAAAATTGCAGCCGAGTTAGCCATAATTCGAAAATTTTCAAAAACACGTGTAAAAGTTATTGGTAAAGTAGGTTTCTACTATTATGTCATTAGATGTGGTCATCCTATCTTTCTAGATAAAGAAAAGCGTGAAACCCTTGGGTATTGTATGCTTTCTTCTTTTTTGTAACATTTTTCAAAGGCGACATTCTTTTCGACAGGACAAATTGGAGTATATTTTTGAACAAGTAGGTGTAACCATTAAGTTTTATTATGGTGGAGAACCCAATAGAGTTTATCATAGTAATCATGTTACCAGGAAAAATACGGTGGACGCACCCAATTAGGTGAAATATTTTATTTAAATGGCGCCATTTTGGAATATAATGGTGTTCTTGGCAAGTAGGTCAAGAGTTTGGTCTATACTCCGGATTGACTCTCTCAGTCAAGAAATGTACAAAACTTTTTCAGATTGGCGTGCTTCAAAGGAGTTCTTCTTAGTGCGCTTCCCTTTTGCTCTGATTGGCCAGCCGCTGCCTTTGCTGTGAAAGCTAGCAATAGTTTCTCAGGCAAGTAAGACCCGTTTGAAGAAGTAAGAATCAATTTGTCCTAAGCCTGCTTTACCCTTCAACGCCAAAAGGCATCATTGCCTGAGAAATCCACGATAATATGTCCAATTTTAATTTATCCAAACCAGATTAGCACAAGTCCCGATTCACAAATCCACGTCTTTGACTCATCTTAATTTTGCTCAATGAAAGAAAAGGAGTCATTTGCATGTATTTGTTTCACTAAAAATTTCATGATAAAGAGATAAATTTTTCTGAAAATCATTTTTAAAAAATAATTAATCTTCATTTGGTTGGTGGTTTAGAGAAATGATTTCCTTCTTGTCATAGAGGAAATTATTTTCTCTCAATCTAAGTTTATTGTTTTCTGCTCATAGAAAACTTTCTTTTTGTAGATTAATTAGTTTTCCGTCATTTAAATATTGAAAAGTCAGAAAATAATTTTTTGAAACCAATTTTCCTTCATATAACTGACCCTTAGATGAATGTTGGAAACTACCTGAAAAAAGAGGAGATATGCGAAAAGGCAAACATATAAGTGGTACGATGAGGTTGAAATCATCCTGTGTGTTTAGGAACTCTAGTTAATTTTTGTTTAACGCTATTGTATCATTAATATTAATCACATGCGACGATGTCTGCTTACGAGAGAAACTTTTGAGATACGAGGGTCACTAGAGTTGGCGACACTTTGTCGGACTAATTCGTACTGCACGAGGCAAACACACAAAATATAAAGAGAAAATCAAATAATATGACACGACACAAGCTTCGAGCACATCAAGACCTAAGGTTTGTGCTCCATCCCCTCTTATTTCGATTTTCCTCATTTGCTTCACGGGATTACAAAGTCGGTGATTTTCTTAATACCGTAATCGGTTCACATTTTTTCGAAATTCACTCGAGTTTGGACACTTCACCGGAGTTCAACTTAGAGTGGACTTGATTTTGATCGCTGAATCAACTTTGATTTGGGAGACTTTTGTATTGACGATTCCCATTCATACGTCCTTGTTAGTTGTTAATGCTACTATATGTATTGAGACGGGTTGTGAATACAGCTATGACGCACTGATGAATGGTGCTTTTACTTGAGTATTTACGAAGCTTTTCGACAAATGTAAATGCCGTTCGACAAAATTTTCAGGTTGCTTTGAGTAGATGCAAATGAATTTCTAAAGTTTTCTAAAGGGTTTTAGTCCAAGCAAGTTTGGAGATATTTTAGAATATTTCATTTTAGAATTGCAAATACACTTTTTTCTTCCAATTTTGCCCTCGCTCAACTTTATAATTTCTTAATATCTTCGAAAAGGAAAAATGTCAAATGAATGTCTAAAGTGCCTTTTTCCCCCTCAAATAAGAGTTGGAAATGTACATTGTTTTAAATAAGAGCCTGAAGTAACTAAATCGTCTCAAATAAAGGCCTGAAATGGCCAAGTTGTCTTAAATAAAGACTTTTGGCCGATTAGTGACTATTTTGACTATCGAAGAAGAGGTATTTTAGTCAAATAATTATACGTATATTTTTAAAAAAAAAAAAAAATTATTCTTTATTTCCTTTCCAATCATTTTTCTTTTTCTTTTTCTTTTTTCTTTTTTCCTCTTCCCCCTATCGGCCATCGCCACACTTCGTGGCTAGCGGAGGTTGTTGGCCTCAGGCAAGGGCCACCCTCGCCGGCATTGGGCAAGGGTTGCCTCGCTTGGGTTGGGGTGGGGGGGGGCAAGGGTGACTTAGCCTCACCAACCCAGGTGCGAACGAGGTTGCCCTCGCCAACATTGGGTGAGAGTCACCCTCACCTAAGTACGGTGACTTCCATTATGACCAACAAAGGAAAGAGGGAAATAGAAAATGAAAAAATAAACAAAAGGAAAAAAAAGGAATAATTTTTTTAGAAAAAAAAAAAAAAAAGTAAAGACGAAAATGCCTTTTGGGTAGCGATGTTAGGCCCTTTTTTTAGACCAATATAGCTACTTCGGATCTTTATTTAAAATAAGTTTCATTTTAAACCCTTATTTGAAAAAACGATGGCAATTCAGACAATTATTTGTAATAAGGTCAACTTTAAGTCCTTATTTGAGAAAACGAGAATACTTTAGGCATTTATTTAGAATTTTCCCTCTTTGAAAACCCTAATTTGGACCTAGCCACCAATGAGCAACTGGCATGTAGCTAGCGTACCACCGGCATGCAACTAGCGTGCCACCGGCACGCGATTAGCATGCTATCGCCACCCTTGCTTGAGGTCACTCAACCACTATGTGGCACCACATATCATGTAACACAACATGTGTATTTTCCTCTTGGAAATTATTCAAGTCTCACCATCGCCTAGCCTCACTAGCCCAAGTGAGGGCGAGGTTGCCCTTGCCAATGTCGATTGAGGGTCGCCCTCACCTGAGTCCGATGACCTCCATCATGGCCAACAAAGGAAGAGGGAAAAAGAAAAAAGAAAGAAAAGGAATTTTTTTAAAAAAGATGAAAAAACCTTATGAATGGCAAGTTTAGGCCCTTCTTTGAGATCGATATAGTTATATCAGGTCTTTATTTTAAACAAGTTTTACTTTAAGCCTTTATTTGAAAAAAAAAAAAGGCACTTCAAGTCATTATTTGAATAAAGTTCATTTTAGACATTTATTTGAGATAATAATAGTACTTTAAGTATTTATTTAGAATTTTTCACTATAAAAATGCTAATTTTAATTCAATCGCAGATGAGCAAACCACCGTCACTCTCACTTGAGGTCACCAGATCACTATGTGGCACCACATATCATGTAATGCAACACGTGTTGTACTCTCTTGGAAATTATTCAAGTCTTCCGTGGCCTAACGTTGTACTTTCCCAGTTTTCCACGAGTCCCAGATAAGTTAAGAGTGTGATGGCAGATCTCGTGCAGCACGCGTTTCTATGCCCGTCTTATTGTCCAAAACCTCCTGCCTTTGCATCAAGGAGTTCCTCCAAATGATTTCACTTTGGAAATTTCCTCCTCATTTCTATCGAAAAAAGCAAGATGGGCACCACGCAGAATCCTTCTATCATAGGGAACAAGATCAATGAACCTGTAACATTCTTTCCGAAAGGTTGCAATTGATGGATCGCCAAAGGTTATCAAAGGAGGAAGTATCCACAGCCATCGCCCTTTTTGGCTTTCGCATGTCGCTCGCTTTAAGGAGGTCTTGCTTTTGCTGTCCTATGGCCCCTGTAAATACTTTTCTTTGTATGTGTAATAAAAAGTGCCATTTATTATCTCATAGGAACATTTCACGTGAAAATGAAATTGGCCATTAAATCGTATGAAAATCCGTTGTGACTTGGTTGCTTGAAAGTACGTCAATGTGTTTGACCTTGCTACTAATAAAGCAACTGATCAAACATTGTCTTTTGTTCGCCAAAATAATACCGAAGAAATGGAACACTTAGGGTAAAATATATACTACTATCAATAAGATGCATATCCCCATGTGGCTTAGGGATTGCATATATAGTAGGACATTTTTCCATGTGGCCTAGTGTGAAAATTTTCTTGTATTTGACTAGACTTGATTCATCTCGGTTAGGATGTGTCCCTAACGAAATGGGTTCATACAAGTGTTTTCTCTGTAAAGAAATAACATAATAATTTGAATTTCAAGTCGTGTCTAATTTAATTCGCAATAACATATCACGATCCTAAGAATATTTGGGTTCCTTATTACAAAAATAATTCAGAGAAACACTGCCTGCTCTATAAAAACTCAATTTGAACGCCAAAATGAATAGAGTGGCTTGGGGAGTTCGCATTTTGCAATTGCATGCGTGGCAAGCGTCCTCTAGGAGACCCACGAGGACCTTCTCCAACCTCACACATGCAATGCCAATACCATGGAAAGTGACATGAGACGTGAGGGAGAGAGAGCATAATTATGATGCTCAGTACATGAGAATTCGATCTATCTTAATCATCAAATCTTCAATAATGATCGAGATGAAGCAGGCTTGCCTGCCTCCGATGCATATAACAACTTGCCTACGTTGTGTATTCTCCGGATACACCGGTGACATTTTTCAGCGCCCCGCTATTCGATCCCCATTCACTGCATTACCCTCTTCTTGATTTCTCTCTCAACAAAAAGATGGAGGGCAGCAACACCTGTTGCGTCACTCAGTGACGAGTCAGAGAGGAAGTGTTTCGATTTGTCACGTTCTCTTAATTTCTCTCAACGCACTTGCTCTCTCCTGGTGCTTGTATATAAACCCCATTTTCATCCATTTCTCTCCACACTCGAAGAGAGAGACCAAGACCCATCAAATCTCATTTCAAGAAGAACGAAGGGAAAAGGATGATGGAGGACAGAGCCGTAAAGAAGTGGATGCATGGAGCGAAGCCGGCGATAGTGATGGTGACGGTGCAGGCGGCGTTCGCGGGAGTGAACGTGGTGTACAAGCTGGCCGCCAACGACGGCATGAGCTTGAGGCTCGTCATCGCCTATCGTCTTCTCTTCGCCACCGCCTTCATCTCCCCTCTCGCCCTCTTCTTTGAAAGGTGATAGCAACAGCAAATGCAACCGCTCCTCTTGTCAGCATCTGTTTTCCTCTATATTTAGAAGTTTTTCTGCAAGCCTGACGCATGGTACGGCAAACTAGGACTGCCCATTAATGACCATCTTTTTTCTCTCACCCGCCACCGATCGAGAACGTCTTCTTGATTGTTCCCTCTACGCCATATGCATAGGATGTTTATGTACAAAGATTCGACAGACGGGTCCTGATTACTTAACATGCTTGTCATTCCTATCTTGATGAATAACTATTATTTTCTCTTTCGTGGCAGGAAGAAGAGGCCTAAGTTAACAGGGATGGTGCTTTTCCAAGCATTTTGCTGTGGTTTATTTGGGTAAGTCGTCCTATATCCACGCTACCATTCTTATTCGGCACATAGCCCATCCTTCTTCTTTCTTTGGGTTTTGCGACTTCATCGGAGACACTAACAAAGATATGATCACCAAATGGCTCATTTTTTGGGTTCCTTGATTAGCTTATCTTTATCATTCTTTTCGAAAATGAATTTAGTAAGTCCAAATTTTGTAAAGATAAATAATCATGCTAGTATATAAAAGACTGTTATAAGTATTTTGAAGAAAGCTATACTGATAAAACTACTTGCATTTGTCGCAAATTCATGTCAGTCCGCGGAATTCGTTATATATAAAGCTACCACAATAGATCGTAGATTCTTGTCGGTACACAGATTTTGCAGTAGGAATTAGTGCATCTTCACAGCACCAACCATTAGCTTGTAGTCCGAAATCAGCCACTGAAGATAATGGAAGTCCATGTTCATTTACTTTGATAGACAATGATTATTTAGGAGTGCTTTAATTTCAATCAAGTACTATTGCCAACAGACACGTCTACTTTCAGAATAGGTGATGGAATGACAAGTGGTAATATCTTTTCAGCGTACCGACATGAACACCTTCACCTTGCTAGCTAGGATGACTAGAAACTCCCAAAAAAATCAAATTAATACCTTCACCAGCCACGCTACAGATCTTGCATACGGCAAATTGAGATCGTTTTATGGTTGATTTGAAAAGATGTAATTATATCTCCAAAGCTCTCTTTAGCATTTAGCCCAAAATAGGTCCGGATATAATTTCCTATGCTATGTTTTTGGGAATGCAAATAGACTTTTCTTGCCTAATTGTACCACCACTGAGCAACTGCAAGCAACCTACATGCAGCTAACGTGCTACTAGCATGTAATTGGCATGCAACTAGCATGTAATTGGCGTGCAACTAGCGTGCAATCAATGAGCAGCCCATGAGTAACTAGCATGCAATTAATGAGCAACCCACGACTCTCTACCACACTCACCTGAGGTCCAACCTCAGGTGTTCAAAATTGATTTTCAATGTACTCTACCAAGCACTATTTTCATTTCGAAAAATCTTTTTAGTCTAAAGACCTTTGCCCATATCATTAAAACCTGTACTTGAGAATCAAATTTCTTGACTCATTGATATGAAATGGCTCAATCGGTTTCAGTGGATCGCTGGCACAAAACTTATACTTGGAAAGCTTAGCCCTCACCTCAGCAACTTATGCTGCAGCCATGGCCAACCTCGCACCTGCCATCACATATATCATGGCAGTTTCCTTCGGGTAATTATGTTCTAAATTCTCTCTTCCCACTAAATCAATCTATATGCTTTGTATGTATGGTTACTCCATTTTCTTCACTTTACTCTTATTTCATCTTGACTATGTGAAAACTTTTCTCTTGGTTGGGCATAATTTAGATTGGAAAGAGTGGTAATAGGAAGGATTGAAGGGAAGGCCAAAGTTTTGGGGACGTTGATGGGAATTGGTGGAGCGATGGTCCTCACTTTCTACAAAGGCTTTGAGATCCGAATGTGGTCGACCCATGTTGATCTCTTGCATCACCACGGTCACCAACCGCTACCTGCCAACCACCATCCGGCCTTCTCGAACCATGCTGAACACGGGGCTCATGTGCTGGGCTCTATGTTGGCTATCGGCAGTTGCATATGCTACTCTTTGTGGTTGATAATTCAGGTGCTTTTCCAACCAACAAGGTCCTGCTTCAAACTTTGGTACAAAAAATCATCACGCTTCCTATATGGACTTGCACCTGTAATAGAACTCACAAGAGGAACTGTGTGAAGGCTCTTTCTGCAGTACAAGTTAAAGAGATTGTTACACATTATAGCTTAACGATGAAAATTTAAGGGCTCTCGGATGAAAATCTGTGGCATTTTTTTTCCCACTTTTTGACCAGTATGGAGTCAGTTTAAGGTTAAAAATGCAATAGATTAGAGATTGATGAGCTTTAGCTTTAGTACAACAGAATCAATCTTCACAGATATTGTCCGGGAGAAGTATTGCACTCACATAGCACAAACATTGACTGTGATTTCTTTTCATCATTGCATCTCTAATACTCATGTTAGTAATGGCTCTAGCTAGTTCAGATGATAATGTCTAATTGATGACTTGCCATGCAACAGACAAAGATGGCCGAGAGGTACCCATGCCATTACTCATGCACAGCACTGATTTCCTTCTTCGGGTCGATTCAAGCAGTGGGTTTTGCTCTGTGCACAGAAAGAGATTGGCCTGAGTGGAAGCTGGGCTGGAACATCAGGCTCCTAACTGTGGCTTACACGGTACGCAATCAATCAAATCCACGGCAACAATGAACTGCTAGCCGGGGAACTCAGGTTCGTTTGGAATGTCACTGAAAGCTATCGCCACTGTTGCAGGGACTTGTTGCTTCAGGAATATGCGTGAGTCTGATAGGTTGGTGTGTGCACAAGAGAGGACCCTTGTTCGCTTCTGTCTTTAGCCCTCTGATGCTGGTCCTTGTGGCCTTAGCCGGGTCATTCCTATTGGATGAGGAGCTTCACCTCGGAAGGTATGGGGTCCCCCTACCTTACCTATTCTATTCAGAAATTTATGCATACATACAACACCGTCACATATGCATCTGTGTTCGAGATTGGTGATTGGCCCATATACGCATACACGAAAATGAACAACACTCAATTGTTTGTGAGACTAATTGGTTGAAGCATTGGCTCATGCGGCAGCGTGCTGGGAGCAGGACTGATAGTGTGTGGGCTATATGTGGTGCTATGGGGAAAGCGCAAAGAGATGAAAAGGATGGATCAACTACTAATAATGCCCTCCAAAAGCATTCCAGAGACTGACTCTTCCATTCAGATTGCCGTCAACATCTCACCTCCCATTAACAGCAGTAACGACACCCAAAGTAACAGTCATCGTGCAGCAGCTGATGCCGACTACCTTGCGAATCGAGCATCATCCATGGTAAAAGACAGAGCCGCGCAGGAGCTGCCCAATAATCGAGGAGAATGAAGGGAAGACAAGGCAAAGGTGTTCATCAGTAGGAAAAACATAGTACCACACTGTCCAATATTCCATCCAACACATCGTACATCTTCTTGACTACAATCTCGGGGTTTTCGTTGTCATATGTAACTATTATAAATTGCGTAGGCAATTCTTTCTTTCTGGTCTCGACCCAATAGTAGATGGGAAATTACTAGCAGGAGTATAGCTTGAAAATGGACAATTCAGGATGGAGAAATGTATCATTCGACTTGCAATGTGATGCCTTTTTCTCACTGTTTTACCATCTCTATAGGGCGAATGCAGATACATTGAAATGGTCAACTGGGCTAGGCCCATCAATGGGCCCAATTTTTATTTTTTTTTTTGGAAGAACCCAATTGTTGGATCTAATAGCTGAACTCTATCTCCATCTCAAGGGCGGTGCAAAAAAGTATCCTAATTTGAAACGCACACCAACGGCATATCAAAAGAATAATCATATACTGAGTCGGCGATATCCCGGACACGCCTCCCTCCATCCGTTCCGCGTTGCTTCTTGTGCTCTCTAACCTCCTTATATACATAGAGGGGTCATCTCATCTCCTTCTTACATATCAGGAATAAGTAAAGACTTCGATGGCGAAATCGTGTGGCGAAGAAGGAAAAAGCCGCGAGGGGAAGAAGAATGCTGCTTTCTCAGAGACGGAGCTCGATGCGGCTCGGCAACTCATGCAACTCAGTGGAAACTCGGATGAGAGCGATGGCGGTGCAAGGAAAGAGAAGGTGGAGGACGATGGAACCGAAGCTTCCTCGGCCTTTCGAGATGTAGCGTTGTCGTTCGGAGAGAATGAGGATGACGATCTGATGCGGCGGCACAAAAGGTTCCGGTCGATCCAGCATATCTACAGGTCAACCAAGCCCATCATCGATGCTGTCCATGCCAAGAAGATGAGATGTAATTGAATTTTGTAAGGAAATCCATCTCTGACATGTGCTTTTGTATATAACATCACGCGGTTGGCGTGAAGTTGCAGAATTTTGACTTGGTCGACCTGCTTTTCCCCATCTCTCTTTGAATGGCATTAACTTCGATTTCTGCATAACATGATTAATGATATCTTTGGCCTCGTGGAATTCGAATCTCTTCATTGCTTGCGTGCGCGTGCATCGGAATGAAATGATGTTATGTTTCTTAATCAATCAAAACTTCCAAAAACTAACCATTTTCGAGAGGAAAAGAAAATTCCACGCATGACATCTTGATCTGCAAGTCACTTGATCGCTCTGTTGATTAAATCCTGTTGGAGGATTTCCAAATTGAAAGCTGAAACTGAAGTCGGCTTCTTGGATCGATTGGTCGAATGCATCAATGGAGAATGTCTGAGAGGGTCAATCCCTTGGGAAAACCTCTGCAAGTGTTATTGTTCTTGTTTTTCCCTTTCTGGACTTTCCACCGTTCCAAATTTTATTGTACAACGGTGATTTGCATGGCATTGTTCGCAGAAAATAGATTGCATCTTCAGTCCGACAAGTCGATTTATCACTTATTTTCGCACCACATAGGCTATCGGTATCTTCTCCCATGCAATGCTCCGAAATTACTGGCATTGCTACAACAACAATCTGTTCCGTACGCAAGTAGATGCCCAAGCTTGTTTCGTTCATGTCAATTTACGCTATAGTTGTTTGTGGTCACGCGAGTAATTGTTCTTCTACCATCTTGAGAGTCTATTTTAGTATCTGCACTGCCTTTTCATATACTAGAAAGCTCCAGATACATCGAGAAACGTACATTTGACCGAACAGGAAAGTCCTGGATCTTCTTGACCAGGTGACAAATGGCTGTAAAGCCTAGGCTGTGGAATTTGTATCTCACGGAGCCGTACCCTTCATTCAATCACACGAGTAGTCTTTTAGCTGACTATATGCGGCCAGAAGGCACTTTTAACGCAAAAATCAATATTCTATATGGATAGCTTTAGTGAAACATAAGAATTATATTGATGTTTGCACTTAAGGGATCGGGGAGAAGTAGTGCGCTTCATGTCTAGAATCAAAATCTTCTCTTGATGAGTCCATTCTCTGCACAAGTCTATTTACCATCCGAAGCCAGACACCATTCTTACAAGAAAACCAGCTAATGCTCGAGTTGAAATACATATTCAGTCAACCGCTGCAGTTTACTGGGATCCAGCTTTTGATCCGTCACCGCCTGCTGCTGCTTCACTGTAAGCATTCGAGAAGGGGGGTCGACGTCCCAACCTTGCTGGAGCACATCTGCAAGTATCAACAATAACTCGACTAATTACGGTGCTAGAAATGGATGTTACCAGGAAATAGAAAAAAGCCAAACAAGCAAATGAATAGGGCAGTAATGAGGTAAGAGAAAAATGAGTGGCCGGGCATATGCACCAATACGTTAAAGACAGAAGGAAAGCAGTATAGTTCTAACTAGCCATAATCTATCTAAATCAAAGGGCATCTGATTTTTCTAAGCTCCATCCACAGGATCCAAGCCCATGTCTTATGTCAATGGACTGGTAGACGTAATGTACAAGCAAAAAGCCTCGAGAATGTTTCCTTTTCAATGAGTGCAGAAGCTTACAGTTTGCTGCATCATCCTCGCTCATTCCCAGAAATAAGGCTGCATCTTGGGGCTTATTGTTGAATAGGCAGATGACAGCAGCCAAAACATCCTCTTGGTGTATTGCTCTGCCACGACAATTGGGATGTCATGAAAATGCTACCGTGCCAATGTCAATAAATCATTAAAAAAGAGGCAACTGAATGGAATTAAATGCTGAAAACATAAGAAAGCGTTATAATTGGAGCAAGTCCAGAGCATAGTGGAGAGCAAAAGGATCAAAAGACATCTAATTCCACTCATAATGACTCCACATGTTTAGGTTCTTGCCTCTATTCGTTTTTCCTTTTTCTTGCATCTAGTATAATAAATATAGTGTCCCATGAGTAGGTCAGCTACTTCTCTCCCAGTCTAGCTTAATCTTTTCAAACCTAAGCTATGAAAAACGTCTCTGTGCTAACTAGTTAGTTTATAAACCTTATAATCCAACACATACTTCACAGGGGATGTGCAAGCAGCAACACTTCCTACAACCAAACATACATGAAAAAGAAGAAGGAAAAGGAATCCAAAAATATCTAAGAAGCATGCAATCAAGGACACAATTATGTTTTGACCAAAAAAATGACAGAATGATGATAGAAGTTGGATAGGAAAACCGTCTTAAACATCAATTCATAGTAATGGTATCGACAACATAGGGACATGCCTATTTGTAACTAAATTTCTCTTGTCTACTGTCATCTAACTCAACAGAATTGCCATCACTGGACTCAATACTCAGCCACAACCCCGCCATTTAGCTTCAACAAATATGAAGAATGCACATCGATGAGAACCTAAGAGTATGCACATGGCAAGCAGAATGCACATCATCACAAAATTAGTCTTTCATCTAACTCTTTGTTGCTCATATTTGCTACCAATGAAAGCACTGCCGTATTACGGCCCAACTATGAAGCCATAGAGATGCTACTAGCAAAGACAAGTAACCAATTCCCATCCCATCCTCAGAAACTTTATGAAAAAAAGCACTCGATTGAACATTGATTGACTTCTGAAAAAAAATATAGCAGAGGAGGCAGAAAGAACTCAGATTAGCAAATCAATCTATTGCTTTTGAAAAGCATATGCTGGAACCAGACAAAGCATTATATTGGTTGATGTTACTTAAAGGTCTTCCAACATGACCATAAAAATTTGTTTCCTACATATATTCCCATTTAAGTGTCCAAGAATATCATCATGCATCGATTTTTACACATGCTTATGTCCAAGAATACATCTTGAAAGAGCAAACTTGCCTGCAAATGAAGCTACAAGACCTCTAACTTCCTGACTCCAATCAAATCCACGAATAGCCTCATGAACAGCTGCATAGTACCGATTCCGAGTTCATAGGTGCTGACCAATTTTCCAGGCAGTAACAACTTCTGGTTGGCTCTCTTTGACAGAAGAAGGTATTGATTTCCAGAGGAACCGAGCACAGTTACTGCTAACCAAAGCTCAAGTGAGGGTCCACATCTAATATAGTAGGGCCACAACAATATAGCATGAACAAAATACAGAGCAAAGATCAAGTCCACAATCCCAAATCTCCCACTAGGCAAGAGTTCTGGTATGGCAAACATAGCCAGCGATAGCGCAACCTGATTTAGTTCAAAGTATGATCAAAGAGAGCTTTGATTTTCCTCCTTTTTCTTTTGGGTATTTTCCACCCTTTAACACCAACGGGGTCAGGGCACGCGCGTGCGAACAGTTGGGTGATTTTGTGAAGTGAGAAAAAAAAACAATTGATTATTCTAAGGAAATCAATAAATTGAGAAATTACTCGAAACATGGTTGTTTGTAATTTGTGAGTTATTTAAGTGAATGCCCTTTGATCCTTGTGATTCTTAACCTTTTCATGAAACAAGGTTGTTTTTACAGACCAACAAAAAAATGAAACATTGTCGTTTCCAAATTTGTGAGTTATTTACGTGTATGCCCTTTGATCCATGTGATTCTTAACCTTTTCGGTTTTTTGGCAGGGGCAAAACCGGTAAAGGAAAGTGAGACAAAGATATGCTTTGGTTAAATATAACAGACGACAACCCAAATAAATTAAGTTATAAAATATATTTCCTTCGTGCATCATTACAGAGGTACACATCCGGTCCGTCCGTGCTCATTCTTATTCTTTCCTTTCATCGGTCTCATGTCTAAAACAGAAAGAATCGATGGCGCCCTCAATTTTGGGACGAGGATAGCATACAAAGACTGACGTTTTACACCGTTCTACATTTTCATTTTTGAGTTTTCTGTTCATTTTATTTTTGTGATTCTTACAAAGCTTAATTACTTAGCTGCTTACGAGATCATGGCTTTGAGGTCACTTGGCAGTGCTTCAACAAGAATTTGGCTAGGTAGCTGAACCTTAAAACATACAGAATTATATGTGACATACAAAATTGCAATATATCATAAACATATTTCTAAGCCGGGTAAATTGCCAAAAAAGTCTTGAATCTATTGCAATTGTGCAAATTCAATCCTAAACATTTTTTTAACCGATTCAATCTTAAACCTTTTGTGATTGTGTCAATTTAGTCCATCTGACCAAATTTGATCGGTCGGAGGGACGTGTGAACGTCAGCCGGCGCCCGACGAAAATATTTTTATTATTTTCCGAATTTTTTATTATTTTTTTACTTTTTCTACTTTTTTTCTTCCTCCCTTGCCCCTCCCCAGGTGCAATGGCCGGCCAACTCCAACAAGGCTACCGGCCACTACACGAGGGCCGCGAAGCGTTGGCTACCGGCGGCCTCACCCAGACCAGGGCAAGGCCTGGGGGCCGCGACGAGGTGGCCTCGCCATGGCTTGGCTGCAGGTAAAGGTGGCCTCACCCGCAACTAGCAAGGCCATGGCGAGCCTGGGCGAAGGTCGCTATAGCGAGCCTAGGCGAAGGTTGCCATGGCCTCGTCAACCATGGGCAAGGTCGCCTTTGCCCGTGGCTAAGCCATGGCAAGGCCAGCCTCGTCCAAATCTTGACAAAGCCGCCTCACCCAAATCTGAGCGAAGTCGCCTCACCCAAGTCTAGGTGAGGTCGTTGGCGAGGGTCACGGCCCCCGGCGGCCTCGCCCAAACCTGGGCGAGGCTACCAGTGAGGGCCGCGGTTGCCGACGAGGGCTTTGCGGCCCTCGCGCCATGGCCGACAGCCTAGTTAGAGATGGCCGGCCACTGCCACCGGCGGGGGAGGGGAGGAAGAGAAAAAAAAGAAAAACAATAAAAAATAAAAAATAAAAAATAAAAAAAAAATTCAGAAAATAAAAAAAAATTTATTAAAATATTATCGCCGACACTGGCCGGTGTCCACATTAGCTCCGAATGGACAAAATTGGCACAATCGCAAAAGATTTAGGATTGAATTAGTCAAAAAAAAGATTTTGAACTAAATTAGCACAACTATAATAGGTTTAGGACTTTTTTGGCAATTCTCCCTTTCTAAGCCCTTTTTACCACACGGTATTAAACGGGAACCTTCCTTAATAACAATTCACAGTTGTCAGATTTCTTGAACCTGGGTCAACTCTCAGTCATCTTTATATTTCTTGACATCAGGTTGTGCATCAGTTTTATTATTATAAATAAAGAGCTCAATGCATTCGGAGCTCAGAAGAGGAAGGGGTCTCCCTCATCTGTGGGGCAAGAGAGAAAGAGCTCAATTACTTGGATTTTTTTCAATTCATGATAACATAACAAAATCCTAGGAATACCGGGATTCCTTGCTATAAAAATGATTCAAAAAGCACCACCTGTGCTCTAATAACTCGCTTCATCACTTTGTTGCGATCAATAGGAATGCCCCCACATTTGAATGCAAAATGAAAATAGTGATTTTTTTTCTTTGTCGATCCTACTCTACTCTTAATCTAACTTTTACTTTCATACTTTTACCCTGCCTCCTTGTAAGGTATGAGAATCAAAACCCATATTTAAAATTAAATCGTCCCAATCAAAATGACTTGAGGAGCTCACATTCTGCAAATTGCATGCATGGCAAGCATCCCCTAGAGTACCTTCTAGACCTAAGACAGCCATTGTGGATACCATAGAAAGTGACATGGGCCGCAAGTGAGGGAAACAATGAGAAAGAGCATAAATATGGCACTCGGTACATGAGAGTTCATTTTATCCCAATCATCAAATCATATGGATTCTACATCGGATTTGTACTATTCAATTATCGAGGTAAAACAAATACGGGCTTCTTCGGATGCATATAAGAAATTTTCCATTTTGATCGTCGGTGACATTTTACAGATGGCCCACGATATAACTGGATCCGCATTCATTGCATTACCCTCTTCTTGATTTCTCTCCCTACAAAAGATGGAAGGCAACAACACATTAGTCTGAGAGGAAGTGTTTCGATTTGTCACGTTCTCTTAATTTCTCTCGACCAATTCTCTCTCTCCCAGTGCTTGTATATGAACCCCCATTTCCCCCAGCTCTGTCTCCACACTCGAATAGAGACAAGATCGATCCTTTCTCATCTAAAGAAGAGCCAAGGGAAAAGGATGATGGCAGAGAGAACCGTAAAGAAGTGGATCCATGGAGCGAAGCCGGTGATACTGATGGTGATAGTGCAGGCAGCGTTCGCGGGAGTGAACGTGGTGTACAAGCTGGCCGCCAACAATGGCATGAAGTTGAGGATCGTCGTCGCCTACCGTCTCCTCTCCGCCACCGCCTTCATCACTCCACTCGCCCTCTTCTTTGAAAGGTGATAGCAACAGCAAATGCAGCTGCTCCTATTGTCAACAGCTGTTTTCATCTATATTTAGAAGTTTCTCTGCATGGCTGACGCATGGTAGGGAAAACTAGGACTGCCCATTAATGACCATCTTTTTTCTCTCACCCGTCACCGATTGAGAACGTCTTCGTGGCTATTCCCTCTACGTCCTATGCATTAGGATGTTTATGTACAAAGATTTGACAGACGTGTCCTGATTACTTAGCATGCTTATCATTCCTATCTTGATGAATAATTATTATTTTCTCTTTCGTGGCAGGAAGAAGAGGCCTAAGTTAACAGGGATGGTGCTTTTCCAAGCATTTTGCTGTGGTTTGTTTGGGTAAGTCGTCCTATATCCACGCTGCCATTCTTATTCAGCATATAGCACATCCTTCTTCTTTTGGGATTTGCTACTTCTTCTGAGACAACAGAAAAATATGATCACGGAATGGCTTATTTGCTTGGTCCCTTGATTAGCTTATCTTTATAGTTCTTTTAGAAAATGAATTTATTAAGTTCAAATGTTGTAAAGATGAATGAACAGGCACATAATAAAAACGCTGCTATAAATACTTTGTAAAAAACATAATCCTTGCATTTGTTGCAAATGCATGCTAATCCACGTAATTATTTGAATTCTAATGTAAAAGGTTTATAGGCAGATTTAACAATTTAGATAATATATCCAAATGAATTCCTTCTTGTTTGAAGGGAAAATGAATTCCTGAGACTAAATTTATCAGCTGTTGCTTGTACAACAAATTCTAATTAATTAAACTACAAGGAAAAGAAGATCACTAATTTCAGTTCTCTTGCACATTTAACTTCAGAGCTAGCACATTGATTCTAGATTTTTGTCGGTGCACAGATTTTGCATTAGGACCATTAGCTTTTAGTCTGAAACCATCCACAGAAAATGCATTCCGATTTGAGATGGGATCCGTTTTTGGCTAGACATACATTTTCATAAATAAACTGTCCAAGACTAATTATTGTGGATCTTTCTTCAAATTAATTATGATAAAAATTATGATGGAGAATATACCAATTCAAATTGAATGAATTCAAAACACTCTTATTGCATGAATCGGGATTCAAAATTCTCCCATTTTCATTCATTAAATAATAGTTAATTACTTGAAAATTTTGTTTTAAATAGGATTATGAGCTATTAAATAGTAAAATAAATAAAAATTCACAAATTGAGGGGCTGCTCCTAAAGGGCCAAGAATTTTTTTTTATATGCTCCCTCCAACCCTCAATTCTTTTTCTAGTTTCATCAATATTGAATCAATTGAATGCACTTCTAACACTCGTTCCACTTTTGGAAGACCCTATGTTATATCATTAGATCTCAATTTTTTATATATAAATGTAACTAATGTATCTCCTTCATAAAAGGATTTCTCCATAACGAACATGAACAGTTGCTAACAGCCAAACCATCAACTTTTAATCTGAAACCATCCATCGAAGATGCATTAGGAATTTCAATTCGATTTTTTTTTTCCTCTGATAGACAATGTTTATTAAGGGGGTGCTTTGATTTCAATCAAGTAATGTCGCCAAGACAAGTGTGCGCTTTTAGAATAGATGGAGTGACAAGTGGTACCTATCTTTTCAGCGAATGCCACATGAAAACTTCACCCTGCTAGCTAGAGAGTTTACTTTCATGACTTATTTATACGAAAACTGTTCAATCGGTTTCAGGGGATCACTGGTACAAAATTTATACTTGGAAAGCTTAGCCCTGACCTCGGCAACTTATGCAGCAGCCATGGGCAACCTCGGACCTGCCATCACATATATCATGGCCGTTTTCTTTGGGTGACTATGTTCTAGACTCTCTTCTTACTAAATTGGTTCACTGTGCTTTGTATGTATGGTTACTGCTTCTTCTTCAATTGATACTAATTTAATTTTGGCTAAGTGCAATTTTTTCTCTTTGTTGGGCTTTGTTAAGGTTGGAAAGGGTGGTGATTGAAAGGATTGAAGGGAAGGCCAAAGTGTTGGGAACATTGATGGGAATTGGTGGAGCAATGGTCCTCACTTTCTACAAAGGCTTTGAGATCCAAATGTGATCGACCCATGTCAATCTCTTGCATCACGGTCACCAATCGCTACCAGCCAAACCACCTTCCAGCCTTCTCGAACAGTGCCAAACATGGGGCTCATGTGCAGGGCCCTCTGTTCGCCATCGGCAGCTGCATATCCTTCTCTTTGTGGTTGATAATTCCGGTGCTTTTCCAACCAACAAGGTCCCGCTTCGAACTTTGGTACAAGAAATCAATCACAATTTCTAAATGAACTTGCACCTGCAATAGAACTCACAAGAGGAACTGAATGAAGGCTCTTTCTGCACTAAAAATTACAGAGGTTATTATAGCTTGTAGCTTAACGATGAAAGTTTGAGGGCTCTCAGATGAAAATCCGTTGCTCTTTTTTTTTTTTTTTTTTTATTTCGACTTTTTGGCCATATGGAGTCAATTCAAGGTTAACGCTGCATTAGATTAGAGACTGGTGCACTTTAGCGCACAAAATCAATCTTCACAGATATTGTCTGGGACACGCATCGAGCTATAAGACTATAAGTATATATAAGATTCACTAACATAGCATAGTCATAACTTTAGTTTTTTTTCATCATTACATATCTAATGAACTGAAACCACTCATGTTGGTAATGGCTCTAACTAGTTCAGATGATAATGTCTAATCGATGACTTGCCATGCAACAGACAAAGATGGCCAAGAGGTACCCATGCCATTACTCAAGCACAGCACTGATTTCCTTCTTCGGGTCGATTCAAGCAGTGGGTTTTGCTCTGTGCACGGAGAGAGATTGGTCTGAGTGGAAGCTGGGCTGGAACGTCAGGCTCCTAACTGTGGCTTACTCGGTACACAATCATTCCAATCCGCAGGAACAATGAAACTCTAGCCGGGAACTCAGGTTCGTTTGGAATATGTCACTGAAAGCTATTGCCACTGTTGCAGGGACCTGTTGCTTCAGGAATATGCGTGAGTCTGATAGGTTGGTGTGTGCACAAGAGAGGACCTGTGTTCGCTTCGGTCTTTAACCCTCTGATGCTGGTCCTCGTGGCCTTAGCCAGGTCATTCCTATTGGACGAGAAGCTTCACCTTGGAAGGTATGGGGTCCCCTTACCTTACCTCTTCTATTTGGAAATTTCTGCTTATATATGACGCCGTCACATATGCATCTGTATTCGAGATTGGTGATTGGCACATCTAGACGCTTAAATTGGGAGATTAATTGGTTGAAGCATGGGTTCATGCGGCAGCTTACTGGGAGCAGGACTGGTAGTATGTGGGCTATATGTGGTGCTATGGGGCAAGCACAAAGAGATGAGAAGGATGGACCAACTAGTAACAGTGCCCTCCAAATGCATTCCAGAGACTGACTCTTCCATTGAGATTGCTGTCACCACCCCCCGTTCCATTGACAGCAGTAATGATACCGAAAGTAACCGTCATCGTGTGGCAGCTGATGCTGACGACATTGTGAATCAAGCATCATCCATGGTAAAAGACGGTGTCCAGGAGCTGCCCAATAATTAAGGAGGATGAAGGGAAGAAAAGGCAAAGGTTCATCAAGAAGGAAAACATAGTACACATTGTCTAGTATTCCATCCAACACAACGCCCATCTTCTTGACTACAATATTGGGGCTTTCGTTATCATATGTGACTATAATAAATTGTGTAGGCAATACTATCCTTTTGGACTCGACCCATTAGTATATGGGAGATGACTAGTAGTAGTATAGCTTGAATATGGACTTATTCAGGATGGAGGAATGTATCATTCAACTTTCAATGTGATGCTTTTGCTCGCTGTTTAACCATCTCTCTAGGGCGAGAGCAGATAGATTGAAATGGTCAAGTGGGCTAGACCCATCAATGGGCCCAAAATGTTGGATCCAATAGCTAAAACTCCATCTCCATCTCAAAGGCGGTGCAAAAAAAGTTTCCTAATTTGAAAGGCACACCAACGGCGTATCAAAGAATAATCATATACTGAGTCGGCGATATCCCGGACACGCTTCCCCTCCGTCCGTTCCACGTTGCTTCTTTTGCTCTCTAACCTCGCTATATATAGAGCGAACGTCTGTATTATCTTCTCCTTACATATCAGGAATAAGTAAAGACTTTGATGGCGAAACAATCGACGTCGTGTGGACAGGGAGGAAGAAGCCAACAAAGGAAGAAGAAGGCTGTTTTCTCAGAGACGGAGCTCGATGCAGCTCGGCAGCTCGTGCAGCTCAGTGGAAACTCGGAGAGCGATGGCGGCATGAGGAAAGAGAAGGAGGAGGACGACGGAACTGAAGCCTCCTCGGCCTTTCGAGATGCAGCGTTGTCATTCGGAGAGAACGAGGATGACGATCTGATGCGGCGGCACAAAAGGTACCGGACGATCCAGCATATCTACAGGTCGACCAAGCCCATCATCGATGTTGTCCATGCCAAGAAGATGAGATGTAATTGAATTGTATATGGAACTCCATCTCTGACATGATACCCTGGTTTTGTACATAAAATCACGCGGTTGGCGTGAAGTTGCAGCATTTTGACTTGGTCGACCTGCTTTTCCCCATCTCTCTTTGAATGGCATTAACTTCGATTTCTGCATAACATGATTAAGGAGGTTTTCTTGGCCTCGTCAAAGTTGAATCTCTTCATTGCTTGAGCGCGTGCATCGGGATGAAGTGAATTTATGTTTCTTCATCAACCAGAACTTCCAAAAACCGATGTTTTCAAGAGGAAAAGAAAATCCCATGTGAGCATGGTGATCTGTGAGCCACTTGATCGCGTTGTTGATTAAATCCTCTCGGAGGATCTCCAAATTGAAAGCTGAAATTGAAGTCGGCTTTGTCAATAGATCGATCGATTGAATGCATCGATGGAGAACGTCTGAGAGGGTCAACCCCTTGGGAAAACCTCTGCAAGTGTCATTGTTCTTGTTATTCCCTTTCTGGACTTCCACGGTTGCAAGTTCTATCGTACAGCAGGGACTTGCATGTCATTATTTTGGAGGCATCATTTACCGAAAACAGATCGCATCTTCAGTCCGACAATTCGATTTATTACATACTTTCGCACCATGTCCGCTATCAGTATCTTCTCCCCATGCAATGCTTATTTCCGAAATTACTAGCGTTGCTACCACAACAATCTATTCTTGTACGCAAGTTGATGCCCAAGCGTGTTTTGTTCATGTCAAATTCATGCTATAGTCGTACATTGTCAAGTGAGTAATTGTTCTTCTACCATCCGAGAGTCTATTTTCATCTCTATACTGCCTTCTCATATACCAGAAAGCACCAGATATGTCGAGAAACATACATTTGACGGAACCAGAATTGTCCTTAATATTCCTAAGGCTACTGGGAAGTTCTCATGCCACTTGTGCCAAGGGACATAAGGTTGTAAGATTGGGCTGCGAGATCCCTATACACTCTTGAAAGCTTCCCTTCTACAGTGCTACCAGAAAAAGTAAAGGCCTAGACCGTGGAATTTGTAGCTCACAGAGACGTACCCTTCATTCAATCACACGAGTAAAGCTTTCAGCCGACTACATGCGCCTACAAGGCACTTTTAACAACAAAAAAATCAATAGCCTATATGGATGACTTTAGTGAAACATAAGCATTATATCGGTGTTTCGCACTTAAGGGATCGGGGAGAAGTAGTGCCCTTCATGTCTAGAATCAAAATCTTCTCTTGATGAGTCCATTCTCTGCACAAGTCTATTTACCATCCGAAGCCAGACACCATTCTTACAAGAAAACCAGCTAATGCTCAAGTTGAAATACATATTCAGTCAATCGCTGCAGTTTACTGGGATCCAGCTTTTGATCCGTCACCGCCTGCTGCTGCTTCACTGTAAGCATTCGAGAAGGGGGGTCGACGTCCCAACCTTGCTGGAGCACATCTGCAAGTATCAACAATAACTCGACTAATTACGGTGCTAGAAATGGATGTTACCAGGAAATAGAAAAAAGCCAAACAAGCAAATGAATAGGGCAGTAATGAGGTAAGAGAAAAATGAGTGGCCGGGCATATGCACCAATACGTTAAAGACAGAAGGAAAGCAGTATAGTTCTAACTAGCCATAATCTATCTAAATCAAAGGGCATCTGATTTTTCTAAGCTCCCTCCACAAGATCAAAGCCCATGTCTTATGTCAATGGACTGGTAGACGTAATGTACAAGCAAAAAGCCTCAAGAATGTTTCCTTTTCAATGAGTGCAGAAGCTTACAGTTTGCTGCATCATCCTCGCTCATTCCCAGAAATAAGGCTGCATCTTGGAGGCTTATTGTTGAATAGGCAGATGACAGCAGCCAAAACATCCTCTTGGTGTATTGCTCTGCCACAACAATTGGGATGTCATAAAAATGCTAACATGCCAATGTCAATAAATCATCAAAAAAGAGGCAAGCGAATGGAATTAAATGCTGAAAACATAAGAAAGCGTTATAATTGGAGAAAGTCAAGAACTTAGTGGACAGCAAAAGAATCAAAAGACATCTAATTCCTCTCATAATGACTCCACATGTTTAGGTTCTTGCCTCTCTGTTTTTCCCTTTTCTCGCATCTAGCATAATAAATATTGTGTCCCATGAGTTGGTAAACTACTTCTCTTCCAGTCTAGTTTAATCTTTTCAAACCTAAGCTATGAAAAACGTCTCTGTGCTAACTAGTTAGTTTATAAACCTTATAATCCAAAATATACTTCACAGGGGATGTACAAGTAGCAACACTTCCCACAACCATACATAGATGAAAAAGAAGAAGGAAAAGGAATCCAAAAATATCTAAGAAGCATGCAATCAAGGACACAATGATGATGTTTTGACCAAAAAAACAGACAGAACGATGATAGAAGTTGGATAGGAAAACCGTCTTAAATACCAACTCGAAGTAATGGTATCAACAACAAAGAGACATGCCTATTTGTAACTAAATTTCTCATATCCACCGTCATCTAACTCAACAGAATTGTCAACATTGGACTCAACACTCAGCCACAACAGCAATTGCCATTTAGCTTCAACAAGTATGAAGAATGCACATTGATGAGAACCTAAAAGGCTATGCACATAGCAAGCAGAATGCATGTCATCACAAAATTAGTGTTTTCATCTAACTCTCCATTGCTCATATTTGCTACCAATGAAAGCACTACCATATTACAACTCAACTATGAAGCCAAAGAGATGCTAGTCGCAAAGACAACTAACCAATTCCCATCCCACCACAAGCCACAGGAAACATAAACTCCTTAGAAACTTTATGAAACAAACACTTGATTAAACATTAAATGACTTCTGAAAAAATATACCAGAGGAAGCAGAAAGAAATCAGAAAATCAAATTAATCTATTGCTTTTGACAAGGATCTGTTGGAACCAGACAAAGCATTAAATTGATCGATGTTACTTTTATGTCTTCCAACGTGACCACAATAAAATTGTTTCCTACACATATTCCCTTTTAAGTGACCGAGAAAATCGTCATGCATTGATTATTACACATGCTTATGTCCAAGAATACATCTTGAAAGAGCAAACTTGCCTGCAAATGAAGCTACAAGACCTCTAACTTCCTGACTCCAATCAAACCCACGAATAGCCTCATGAACAGCTGCATAGTCCCGAGTCCACAGGTGCTGACCAATTTTCCAGGCAGCAACAACTTCCGGTTGGCTCTCTTTGACAGAAGAAGATATTGATTTCCAGAGGAACCGAGCACTGTTACTGCTAACCAAAGCTCAAGTGAGGGCTGACATCTAATAATGCAGGACCACACAATATAGCATGAACAAAATACAGAACAAAGATCAAGTCCACAATCCTAAATCTCCCACTAAGCAAGAGTTCTGGAATCACATGCATAGCCAGCAATAACGCAACCCAAATTTAGTTCAAAATCTAATCAAAGAGAGACACGGATCCCAGGATTATAGATCAATCCTTACAACACCAGCCAATTTTTAACAAGTCATCTCTTAGGATCAAGAATTATCCTTTGAAACGTCCCATTCCTCTCCCCTCCAACCCTCATTCCAAAAAAAAAATTTGTTCAGTTTCTTAAAAGCCATGACACATCTGTCGATATTCTGCCACCAATCATAACACCAGTACCCAGTCAAACGAGGGGCAAAAAAAGAAAAGGCTTACATATCATCAGCATAAATGTGGCCGAGAAGATGAATAGTGTAGGGCCATTCTTCTTGGAAAGCTACGCCTTCTGCTGCTACCTGCGTTTGTGTCGTTCTTTGCTCACTCAGGTCGGCGACAACAAACCTAACATCCTATGCACATGAATCAACCCCGAAACGCACGCACCCAACCCACCCAGACACTCGCAGAGAAATAGAACGAACTCGAGAAGAGCAATCGGAACTACCTGAAGCATCAGATGATCGCAGATGTCAGCGATTTGGGCGTAGGCCTGGGAGGCCAAAGCCTCCTTCAACTCACCAAAATCCATCACTTCTCGTGGCCCTCCTTTTCCTTGGGATTCCAAGCAAACTCAAGGTGGGGTGAGGAAGATGCCAGTGGATTGCGGTTTTGAGTTTGGATCATCCGAATCGCGGCGGGTTTGGATAAGACCGCTTTGTTGTCGGGTTTGGATTACCCGGTCCAATTGATGGGCCTTGAGCTTCAGACCAAATAAAGATTCCTGGTCGTGGGTTTTGTGAGAACTCAGCTGCACATTGTTTATCTGGGCAAAAGCATTGACTGATGAAAAGCTTTTCTTTGGTCCTTCCCTTTTTCTGTTTAAAAGAGGTCACTCATTACCTCTTTTGAAGGACCAGAAAGCCTTTTATGTCAAGGCCCCATGAAAAGCTCACTAATGTTACGAGTCAGACACAATTCCGACCAAAAAAATATATATAAGACACGAATTTCCGACCAAAAAGAAAAAAAGGTAAGATGTGAGTCAAAATTTAGATAAGTAACCTTAATAGAAAATTATTTACATTTGATGGTACGTGAAAAGCTAGGTATCTATAATGAGACTAAAATAGTCACATAGTTGGAATTATCATTCTTTTTTCTTAAATAAATCTAATGAATGATGATTGTCCTTTTGTTTTTTTTTTAAAAAGGCCTAATCTTGTTACTAAGAAAAATCGCAAAACCCTAATATTAATAGGCTGATTCTGTAAATTTATGCACATACACATAATGCACCTAGTCTCATATGGCTAGATCAAGCGATAGGATAGGACCACAAGAGCTTGTCAACATTTATTTCTACATACTTGTCTGGCGCTAGAGCACTTTCCAATCCTATCATGTGGACAGATAGTTTCGCCTTCTACCTTTAGAGCCTAGATATATAACTGCAAGATTGAACACATAAGCCCTATTTGTTTGGAGGAAAATGAATTAGTTGAATAATAATTATTTATATCACTTGAAATAGTTGATAATCTATGTTTAAATATATTTGTGAACAATAAAATATTTTTATTTTATTCATTTTGATAGGAGATATCATTGATATTTTAAAATATATATTTTTTTAAATCTTACATTTTTCGTGAAGCAAATGAGGTAAAAGCTACATATAAAAGTGTTGCTTATGTCTGCCATTCATTAATTAATTAATTATTCTGTGGCCAAATTATCCGTTAATCGATTTGAGAAGGAAACAGCACACCTTGCTCATGGCCATGTGACGAACTGAGAGAGAGAGAGAGGGGGAGGGAGAGAGAGAGTAAAAGAAGCATCTGAGATTGGAGAAGGGAATCTTCCTCCGCTCCACTTTACAGTGCGGTCATATGTATGTTCCGTCCAAGCGAAGGAACCCGTGTTTTGAAAAAAAAAGAAGAAAAACTAATAGAATTGAAAAGAAAGAAAGAGTTAATAAATTGGAAAAAAAAAAAAAACTTTTTGGTGGTGGGTGGGGGAAAGAATTGTATAAGTCTTTCAATTACAGCTCCGGAATTTTCTCCCAGCATCTCAACCCGCTTTGCTTTTTGACATATGCTCTCCCCCATGTGGGAGTGGGAGGATTGGCAGCTTCCTGTTGCGTTTCCACCCCTTTTTTTCCTTTCCACTTTTCTCCCCCGATTACCTTTATCCCTCTCTCCATCTCCAATTGGAGGATTTGAGGAGAGATGCAAAGTTAAACACCACGAAAACAAAGGGGGAGGTGGGCGGTGATGGGAGTGTCGATCTTGATTCTTTACACGCGCAATCCGTCGAATCCGCACTGCTTGTAAGTGAGGGATTGCTTGCTCGGACTGATCACTACTGCACAGTTCACCGATACCTGCCCAAACCAACATCACTCGTCACCACATTACAAATACTCTTATCAGGCAGATAATCAGACACAAAAACCCACGAAAAAACAGAGCACGACTACAAGCGCCCCATGCAGGGAAAACTACTGCAGAGCCAGGGCCCCAGAACTCGGTTAAAAAACCCAGAGGGAGGACAAAAGTCTCCAACTTGGGGAAGAGCAGGTGACAAAATAAGCATGACCCCCCTCTTCGAAGAAATCGATACATGTCAGGCATGATTGGGAAAGTGAGAGTTGCTGGGCCCCACGACCCTTCACCTCGACCGGGAAATTACAACAAAAGGAAAGAGGGCTTTGATTCCCCCTCCTAACGCAATGATACATTCGCGTCCCGATCTTTTCTTAGTTGACATGCACCGAGGAGCGTGGATGGGACCCGTGAAGGACGATATCACATGGCCGACACTGTACACCACGCCCAGTTCCCACCTCTCGACTCTTCCTTCCTTGCATGATAAGCGTCAATTCTATCATAATGGCGAAGGCCATTTTGTCAAACATTTGGCCGCACTCGGCAGTCAATCAAAAAAAAGACTGAGAATAAAGCAGAGCCGAATTTCTTGGTTGTTCAGACCCAAATGAAAACCATTCGTTGGCTGGAGTCCCAGAGGGCAAAATGTGCTATGTGCTGATGACGGAAATCAGGAATTCTGCAGGAATTTCAAGACAGCATTTCATTTTGCGGGTCACGCATATTCACCAGCATCGAGATCTAAGCAAGTTGGAGTTGATACCAAGATGGCTGTTCCCCTCAGCAATGCCGGCAATGTCCGAACTTCAACAACAGTTTTACATAAACGAGATGCATCCGAAAACATAAAAAGGCGATTTCCCACGTCACATTCTCTGTAACAGAGCCCAGACATCAAGGGTGGTACTATGTTCACAGGGCGTGATTACAAAACCTATCGATGCAACCATGGAGAGAAGCTCCCATGTGCTCGCCCGCCGGTCTGTCGGGTTCTGGAAGGTGAAGGGCAATGTGAACGAGAAAGGAGCTAGTTTCCCTTCCCAACCCCAACTTTTCACTTTTGGAAGCAATCCCGCATTACCTTCTATCAACTGGTCTCAAGCTTAAAAAACTATATACCGGTCCCCCTCTTAAACCTCGCAATCTCATTTCATTTCCTTCTCTATCTGTATTCTTCAAGACTAGACCCAGAACTAACTCCTGATTCTCAAAGTCATCACCAAACAAACCACGAGGATGTGCCAAAATTAAAGCAGACGAGTGGGCGTCGGCGGGGGTCTCCGTTAATGCACGTATAGATAACATAATGGATTAAAAAAGAAAGAAAAAAAAAAAACATATTCCTTCCAGACAAAGGAGCCCGATGTCATCAAAGGGAGTGTGTATCGAGGTAGCGGTGGCTTTTGTCAACTTTAAAAAGAAAATAGCTGAAGAAAAAGAAAAGGAAAGAACAAATCACTGACTTTGCCTAGCCTAGTCCCTCCCCTTCATCATCGGGACAGTCATCGACCTGCGCAGTTACCGGACAACATATGAACCCCACCACCCCCATTGTTAGTGCGCGCCCCAAGTTACCATAAATGTCATGCCCCAACCACCCCTCCATCGCCCCCAACGGCGGCTCTCCGCCGCTCCCCTCCCAGACACTAATCCACCTAAATCATCGGCATAACCCAGATAATAAGAAAATTCAGAGGACCATACGCCTAGAAATCACAGAAGTCTCGTGCACTGATTGATGTGAACATAATCGTGAGCTGAGCTACAAGAAGAGTTAACGGGAAGTTCTGAACTGACCTGAACGCCAGGAGAGTCGATGTTTAGGACCCGGATCTTAGCCCCGACGTCCCCTAGCACCCGGAGCTCCACCCGGTCGTTCAGCGACGCGTCCCTTATCAAGTCCGACGCATCCGCCTGCATCAGATTGAACCGATCGACGGCGATGGTGGCCACCACCTGCCGCTCGCTGTGCGCCTCCTGGTAGAACCCCGGGACGGAGGCCTTCCCCAGCGGGATCCCCTTGTACATCACCGTGAACCTCGACTCGCCGTACCTGATCCCGACCTTGTTCGGATTCACTGCCAGGAAGAGCATCCTTATGCTCAGGGTCAGGGACGCGCCCGTCGGGCTGGGGCCGGCGGTGGCGGCGGCGCGGCGGCGGCGGCCGTGGCGGGGTCGGTGGGGGAGATGCCCATGTACTGGACGCCGACCTGCTGGAGGTCGAACTGGGGCTTCTTGGGCTTAACGGCGAGGACGATGACGAGGACAACGGCGAGGACGAGGAGGGCGAGGAAGGAAAAGAGCAGGAAGAGGCAGCAGCAGCAGCCCTTGAGGGAAGCCGAAGAGGAGGAGGAGGAGGGGTAGTAGTACTGGTGGTTCGACGGCGGCGGGGGGCGTGCGCGGTGGTCGCCGTTGGCCCGAGTTGTCATTCTGTGCTTTTCCGGGCACTAGTTTCTCTCTCCGTCTCCCTCCTGCCTCCACTTCTCCTCTCTCCTGTTGTCCTCTCCTCTCTCTAACTTTCCTTCTTTAGTGCCTCGCTTGGCTTTAGAGAGAGAAAGTGGGGGAAGTGCGAGGACAAGGAGTGAGAACAGAGTAATGACTTTGCTTAGCAGGGACACAAATAAAAAGGTCCCTCCCTCCCCTCAAATTCTCAATGTCCACAATCGAGCCCCCTGCCATGAACGGCAAAAGTTTCCCATTATTACAATCCATGGAATATATAATAATAGAAAATTAGATTTATAAAGTAAGTTGTTGTTTATTTCAATTAAATCTTAGTTGTTGCAAACATTTCAAGATTTTATTTTTGTACAAATAAGGTATTCATTTCTTCAAGTTGACATGCTCTCGTAAAATTGACATATTATTCTCCTCGGTTGATTAAGATGGATTTTATTTACTTGTATTCAAATGAATCTTACAAATCAAATTGTATGACTCTCTTTGTTTTTAAGAAAAATAAATAATTAAAAAAAAATTTTTAAAAATAATCACTTATGGTTTTTACAAAACTAAATGAACAAAAAATTGTAACTATAACTTTTTGTTGATGGAAAAAGTATCTTTACTGGCTAATGATTTCAAGCAACGTCATTCGTCATTTTTAAGAAATTATCTTGTAAAGTAATAATTTTTCGCTAAACAGACGAATATTATTAACTCGGTCAATTAGTCAAAGTGGACATTACTGGCGGTCCAGACCTTACCGTTTAAATCTCAAAACTGATTTTGATCGGGCTCGAAAACAACGTGCTGCCCAAGTGCTGTCTTGGGCTGGCAAGACAAAGACCGGGAGAAGGATCCAAGAAAAACCCGTTTTGGGTAGAGTTATATTGGGCTGAGCCCGTTAAAACGGAGGGCCGGGTTGGGCTGGACCAGTTTGATCGTCTCTAGCGAAGAGGGAGAGCGCGTGGGAGCACCTTCTTCCTGGGCGCGTCGATGCAGTGTCAGTGACAGTGCCCCTGCTTCGGGTGCTTCCCCCAACGGATCACGTGGGCACGTTCCTTGGACTGACGGTTGCCTTTGCGGGCGGAGTGCGTGGCGTGGCGTGGTCCCGCGACATTTTCCGTTCCGGTGAATCCTGACAATTGTACCGGTCACGTCGTCCGCCGGCGGTACGGGGGAAAACGGAACGTGAAGGTCTTCCCAAGAATTTTCATCTTCAGCAGAAAAATAGATTTGCTCCGAACAGGCAAATTGAATTTTAAAAAGAAAAAAATTACGATTTGAGTTTGTTTCGCTATTTAAATGGATTTTTTCCTTCCTCCTTTCCTTTTTTTTTTTTGAAAATTATTGTTCTTGATCTTCGGAAATGATGTGAAAATGATAAAATATGAAATAAATAAAAAACATGACATTGAAATTTCGTCATTGACTCGTAATACAGCACAGTCTATTCTTTTCATTTTATGGAATGGGTTAAATTATATTAGAATTCACTAATGATTTATAAGACCATTCAATATCAATTGTTGGATTGTGCTATTTTACGGCATGTTTTGGTGATTGCATCATTTCATGACATGCTTGAATGTTTCTCCTTCAATTGGCATGGTGTTACAATCACGGCTCCATGCCATGTCTATGCCGTGTTTACATATACTTATATAGAATAATTGATTGTTATTTTTCATTAAATGCATCTCTAGAATCATATGAAATATCTCCAAAATTTTCTCAATCTACAAATATAACATATGTGAACGTACTTTCTTTATGATCTTTGCCACCTACGATTTAAAAGACAATATCTTCCATTCTTCACACAGCATAATCTTTTGTAAAATTACACACCACACGTGCAATATTATATATAAACAACTCATTTATTAACAAGTCGCATGCGGAAAAAATAACATTAATTACCTCATAAAAAATGATCAGGACGAATGTGTTCCGCCATTAACCGGGAGCAAAGGAGAAAGAGTGGTTTTAGATGTACCCAGATTCATCCATGAAATCAACATAACCAGTGATGCGACGGGACTGCAAAGAAGAATAGTCTCTGATATAAATGAAAGTCGGGCAAGTCATCCAAAAGACAAGCTTTCACGATTCAACTAGAGAACACTAGCCTCGCTTTGCTTTAGCGTAGTAATGTCCCTCGCCTATTTTGCGGGGGGGTCAACGATCTCTGCACGATGGATGGATGAACGGTGCTGATTTACCACACACCGGGGTGGGAACAATCCACAAGCTCACCGGATAGTAGCAACACCATGACCACATCCCACAAGTTTCCTCGACATTCTTATTGGCTGAAATTTCTCTTTTTTGGAAAAAGAAGAAAGAGAAAAAGGGCCCATTAAAGACCACCAAACCCCCAGCGAACCGGATGAAAGTCCTTCTCTCGCAATCTCTCCCGTCCGTCTACCTACGGTTTTTATACGCGTGCAGCTGCAGCGTGCGGGAATTTGACACCAGCAGCGAGCGATTAGAGAGAGAGAGAGGGAGCGAGAGCGTCAGTTCTGGTTCTGCCGTGCGCGCTCGTAACTCTCACCCAGGCCTCGGTCCCATCAATTCAGTTCATCAATTTCGATTTCGCGCTCAAACGGAAGCCCTAACTTCCTCCGTCCCCCCTCGGCCTCCCTCCGTCGTCTCCGATTCCTCCGAGCTCTCCCATTCCCCGGCGGGAGTCCTCCGGTAACATCTCCGTCCTCCGATTTCTCTTCTCTTTTCTTCTGCCCGGCGACGATTCGTTCTCTCGCCACGTCAAATTTGCACTGCGAGTTTCGAGGCGGAATCTCCTTCGTAAATCGAACTCTTTCGCAGCGGGCGTAGGATGGATAGCTTCAGGATGACGCTTGCTGCTTCTTCCTCCTTTCTTTTGATTAAAGTTTTAGTTTTTTTTAGCTGGGCGATAAAATAGCGGATGAGTGATTTGAGATCGTTTCGATTTTAAGGGACGGTTCAGTTGAGATTCCTAACTTGCGGGCTGGTCCAATTGGTTTTGCTATATTTAATTCCTGCCTGCCTGCGAGATCCCTGAGGGCGGGGATCATGTAGGCTCGAGTCTCCCCTAGCTGTTTCTTCCCGTATTTTATTTAATTAATTGGTTGTCATCGCGCGTGATTTTTGCGTAGATCATGTTACTTCGTTTTCTCCTGACATGTATATACATTTCCTGACCTTGCCCTCTTCCTTTTTGCGGTTTTTTCCACTTGTATGATCAGATAAAGGCAACCCCATTTCGGGCTTCGTGAACCGATTGATCTCTCCGGATTTGGATTTGCTCGAGGCAAGGGACAGGTGAGACCCTCCTTTTCAAATCTTCCTTGTCATTGCTTTGAATTGGGTAACAAGAGTTCTTGTTTTGGCATTTTAAGATTAGCTTCCGTTAGTAGTCGAAGCGTGGTGCCGTGCCGGGGTAATTTTCTGCTTTTTGGGTTTTTCTGAAGAGGCTGTCGGATGCTTTAGTAGAGACTTCATCCACTGTTCTGGCATCAAGATTCTCAATGAATTGAGAATGTGTGTTGTGATCTTTTGGTTTTTTGAATCCATATTTATATTTATTTAGTGAGTCGAAATGTGGATTCCTTCTCCTGGAACTTTGTATCCTTAATATAATTCATTTGCTGCTGGCATTTGCAAACTGAAATTTCAGTGATTTGTTGAACCATGACAAGATTTGTCGGGTATGTGGATAACCACCTTGTGAACATTGGTTGGTCGTGAATTATTTAGCTTACCGTCATCCCCTTTTATGGGGCAGGTGTGATCTTTTCTGGTGTTTTGCTATCTGGTATATAACAGCTGTTATGCTTTGTCTTAGAGTCTCCATCCATGTTTTTCTCAAGTTCCTCTTGCTTATCTTCTACCTTCTCTCGAGATCAACTCAATGCTAAAATTTGTATATCTTCTTGTTCTCGGGAATATCCACTGACCTTGATAATGCCATCCCCACCTTACCCTTTATGGGACCGATACCATTTGCTATGAGCAATTTATTACACGATATCTCAATGTTTTTCATCTAATCTGGTTTGGTGCTCTGATCTCCGTCACTGTGTCTGTTTTAGTCTTGCTCTCTTCCGAACTATTGAAGGTTTAGTGTCAGACAGCTTGCACAAACAGGGTAGTATGGTATTTTTGTATAATTCTAGCTACTCTGTCGAGAACGGATCATTTAATATCATTGCTGGTGTTTGGAGGACATTTCTTGGTCATCCCACCCTCCCGTTCTTCCTTGTCCTGCTCATTTCCCCCATATATTGCCAGTTGCAGAGCGCATGTGGATTTCATTTTTTTTATGCATGTCAGAGTTCTACTCTTTTTATTTGCCAACTCTAGTGCTCAAGAAGCTTATGTCTAATGCTAGGTTAAATTTAGGGTGTGTCATGAACTGTAATTTATTTGTTCCTGCCTTCCCTTAGGGACTGCCAATCCAACCACCAAGTCTGCACTATTTTTTTTACAGATAATGACAAATCCAGGGAATTCTACTTATTTCCTGTCACATCCAACAGATCACATTCTTCAATACGTGTGCGACCTTGATCACCATAGCGACTGCAATATTCCTTCTTTTTTTTTTTGGGAGTGACGATTCTGCCTTAATGAATGGCTCCTGTATATTTTTGCCTGAAGTGTTCAAAAGAGTTGCTGGAGGTTCTATGTGCAGCACTTAGTTCTTTCCTTTTCACTTTAAATTGCCTTTGTTGACAGAAGCTTTTAATTATCCTACATAATGCATCTTCGACAGGTGGATAAGGACATAAATAAACTTCGTATAGTAGAAAAGCAGTTTTCTTTAACTGACATTCGTCACTTTTGTCGTTATTGATGTTCACTGAGCCTATAAATGATGAATGTTGAAGTGGCCTTGTCAGAACTCAGAACTCTCACACGTCAATCTTAGGGGCCATATTTAAAGGTTATGGCAGCTACAAAGTTGAGCCATCCAAGGATGTCCTTCCCTATTAGATCATTTGCTGCACAATGTACGAATATTGGGTCCTTTTGGTGAGGTTCCTTCAAATATGTCTTGATAGATGTGAAAGTGATCACAATCTTGAAGCCCATGGTATAAAAACTTCTCAAATATGCAAATGCTGTTGACATTGATTGTGCTGATTTTGGAATGGAAGACATGCCGTTGAAGTAGTCTATAGTTATCACAAGGTTTTGTGAAGTATTGGTAAGTGAACAGTGACTTTCACAGTCAATTGAAGGTTTGTGTCGGAGGATGCATGATTAAAATATGTCAAGTTTTCTGTTGAGAACAGAGGATGTTCTCCTGCGGTTCATATGTATGTGAATTGTTAGGTAGCTGTGGGAATGACATGGGAGTGAAAAGGTGGACATTTCATGCTAATACTTCATATTTCTATGAACTGCTAAACGATGGTCCAGGGCATTCGTGGATGAGTACGTGATGGTGTACGCTCTTGAAAATTTGTGGAGCAACATTGGAAAAAGTTCAATTTAGCAATCGTCCTATTGATAACTTTCTTTATCTGATTAATGTGTTGTGTTGTCAAACAGGAAGTGTTCATTTTTTATTTTTTTTGTGTGCCATCGATGGTTGTTTAACTTGTTGGTTTTCCATGTCTACATTGACTTTTCTGTTGGAATACATGTTTTTACATTATTGCACTTCAGTAAGTATGGTCTCATCATCTCACCATTTTTTTCTTGATAGTTAAGGCTTAGTCTGAAAATGGCAAAGGGCAGCAGAGGGCGCCGTAGGATTGCTTCCCAACAATACAGATCATCTCCATATGGCCTGCCATCTTGTAATCGTAAAATCTTGGAGAACTTGTGTGCCAAAAAATCTGACAAGGCATTGAATAAGGACTGGGAAGATGCTATATGCTCTGTGTGTATGGAGTACCCTCACAATGCTGTTCTTCTTCTCTGTTCCTCCTACGAAAAGGGTTGCAGACCCTACATGTGTGGTACTAGCTGCCGCTACTCAAATTGCCTTGACCAATACAAGAAGGCCTATACCAAAGTTTCCTCACTTAATAATCCTCAGTCCTTGCAGAACTCAGCTGACAACACAATGATATCACCTGAGTTAGATCAGCCCAATGAGAAAAGTGAAGTAATGGAGCTCGCATGCCCTCTTTGCAGGGGCCAGGTGAAAGGGTGGACTGTGGTGGAACCTGCACGAGAGTACTTAAATGCCAAAAAGAGGAACTGCATGCAGGACAACTGCACATATCTGGGAACTTACAAGGAGTTAAGGAAGCATGTGAAGACAGAACACCCATCCGCACGGCCTCGTGACGTCGACCCAACACTAGAACAGAGATGGAGGCGGCTTGAACAAGAGCGCGAAAGGGATGATGTGATCAGTACAATAAGGGCGACAATGCCAGGAGCCATGGTATTTGGGGACTATGTGATAGAGGGAAACCATTATGGATTAGATGTAGATGAGAGCAGCCTTGGCACAGATCGCCCAGAGAGGAATGGTGGTTTGGAGACAGGCTTCGATAGTAACCTATTTAATGTCTTTATGCTTCTGCATGCATTTGGGCAGTCTGGGAATGTTGATCTGAGAAGAAGATTAAGGCACCAAGAGAGGGCTTTGCAGCGAGCATCCGACAGGAGTTCTCTTGGGGGCCGGCACACCACCACCCCTGTTGGTGGCTCTGATGTTTCTGATCAAGAGAATGGAGATGACAGTAATGACGATAATGATGCCCATGATGGTAACGTGTCGCTAGTGAGCCGCCTCCGTCGCCATGGCAGAGTGCTATTGGGACGGTCCAGTAGGAGGAGGAGGCGCAGAGAAGGCAATGGAAATCAAGATAGATGACTTGTTCCCTCACGAAGGGAGATCTTCAGAACGTTTTATCTATGTTTACTACTAGCTGCTAGGATGGGAAAATAATAGAACACATGAATGATTTGTCTGAAAAGGGAAGTTGACTTGCCTTTCAAAGATGCATGCATTTCTTTTGCATTTCATGGTCTGGTCCAGAGATTGGCTGGGAACGGACATCAAGAAGAATGGCCTTTACTCCTGAAGTCATGTGACATATGCTGAAGATTACCGGATGTACACATGTATTTTCTTTGATATCCTTTTGCAATTTCTCAGCTGTTGTATTGAAAACCTTTATTCACTGTCATGTGTACATGTCCTTGAACATCCTCATTCAAAATGGTTCCCGATTGCGGATTGGGAGGAAAGGGAAGAAGCAGTGTCATTTGTTTTATTTCCGTGATGGACATGGACGTAGTCCCTTCTGTGATGATTCAGGGACAGTGCGGGATATCCCTTCCTGCACTTGAATGTGTTTATTAACATACTCTCTCTCACATCAATCTTGCTCTCCTCTCAACCTTTCTACCGTACCCCACTCGTTGCCTTTTACATCTGAGCGGGTGTTCTGCGTCGGGCTGCTTCTCATGCCTAAGCGCATTCATAATTTTCTGGAGGCTCTAATAATATCATGTCTAGAATTACCCATTATCTTATTTTTTGAAACTAAACATCCTGAAACCTACTTGTCAAAAATTCTCCTTGACCCAGCAAACGGCAGCATGGTTCAGTCAACACTGCATTAGACAGTCGCTTTGGTAAGCAGGTTGAGGGGGCTTACAAGAGGGGCTTCTAATCTCCTTTTCCTAAGGACAGTTAAGCACCTCGCCATCGGGCAAAAAACTCACTGGGAGAGGCCTTTAGGTCAAGACATTGAAAAGACTCTAGTCAGTTCGAGAGGTTTTACATTTCTTTTTCTCAATGAGTGACGAGGCACTGTGTTGAGGCAGTTCAGAGTCTGGGTTTCTCTCATACAACAAAAGGAGCGGAAGAATAAAAGGGCCAAGGCGATGGATGATTTGGGGGGCATTCCGAGAATCGAACTCGGGACCTCTCGCACCCAAAGCGAGAATCATACCACTAGACCAAATGCCCTTGCATGGACGTTACATCGTATTAAGCACTATTGAATGCATACTAGACAGATCCAAAAAATAACAAGAGAAAAGCCACACTTTCGAATGTTTACAGGCTTTGGTTAAGCAGCGTGGTCTAGCTAAGCAATTGTGAGCGAGAGCTCCTCCCCTTTCCTTGGGCCAAAAATTAATTAATCACAACTTCAACCATACCACACACTTAGGGTGCATTTTTAAAACAAAGGAATTCAAAATCATTTTTCTAAACGTAATTATTTATATTGCTTTGGATGAATTAAAAATATTTTCATTGTTTATGAAAATAATTAGATATAAATTATCATCAATAATGAAATATTTTCAATTTTTAATTATTTTATTATTTTAGGAAAAACAAAGAAAATACAAGTAATATTTTTTTAAAAAGTTCAAACTGTTCGTGTTTTTGAAAAACAAATGGAGTCTTATGTTTGTTTGTTTTTTTTTCTGTATTAAGAGAAAAGTTGAGTACGAATTAAATTATTAATATCCACCACCACCACACAAGTATTTGACTTCTTAAAAAGTAATTGAGTCGCTATACATCATATCCTACTATGTTTGTTTGTTTTTTTTTCTGTATTAAGAGAAAAGTTGAGTACGAATTAAATTATTAATACCCACCACCACCACACAAGTATTTGACTTCTTAAAAAGTAATATTATATTCGCTTGAGTCGCTATACATCATATCCTACTACTTCGAATTACACTTGGGTTCGCACCCCACGGCCCACGATCACAGTTTGCGCTCGCCCGCACCCGAACAAATCCCTCTAAGCCCTAAAAACCTCGACTCTTCTTCTTACATCTCACAACTTACAGCCACCTGCCTCCGCCTCTCTCTCTCTCCGGCGCACGCCGACGCTCCTGCTCTCGTACTGCTTTGCAGGTATCTCTCTTGGAAACCTCTCTCTGCAGCCATGGAAAACGTCTCGTATGTCTTCGTATCTTCGTCTATTGCTGTGTTGTTCTGCTAGTGATTCTTCCTCCGTGTTAGAAGCAATTCGAAATTCATCATCTGGTGCTGTCGGTCCGTCGATTGGAGTTCATCTGTGAGATGTTGTTTTCTCTCCATGAACGGCCTATTTAGTTCGCTTCCGTCAGTCTTGTCCTTCCTTTTCTCACTTCGATTTCAGTAGTTCGTCGTTTTCGTGCTGTCCGCGCCGATGATGTAAGTTTTTTTTAGGTTCTCTTCGGTAAGTTCCGTCTGTTTTTGGAAGTCGAGATGGTCATTACTCGCTCGCTGGAGTTTCAAGCCATAGGCGTTTCAGTTTGGGGCTCTATACTTAATTTTACGGATGTCCTGTGTGTTGTTAAGTTCCTTTCATGTTGACGGGCTTTCATGCGGTGCTTTCTGTTTTTCCCCCACCGAATGGCAGAAATAAAGCAGGAAGTGAAGTTGTTTTCGAGGTTTTGGAGATAACTAATCCGGCAAGCGAACGGTTATTTTGAGGCAACAAGCGGGGCTACCGGTGGGGCAACAGAATGCCGAAGTCTAAACGGAACAGGCCAGGTATCTTTATTTCTGATTTTGCATTTTTCTGGTGATTAGGGTGTCAGTCAATTTGGGTACCTTGTATTGGGACGTAGACATCTGGTGAGGAGATAGAGATATCTTTGTACGACAGTATTCTTATTTATATTCAATGTGTGAGTTCAAAATAATGGACTTACCTGCAGCACGAAACCTATGTAACACATGAAGTAGGCGAGGATTCACTTTTTTTTCTTTTTTAAATGCAGTTACACTGTCGAAGACAAAGAAGAAGGGAAAGGAGCAAAAGGAATCGCTTGTAAATGCTATCAGGGAAGCTGTGGAGCTCTACAACTCAATTTATGTTTTTTCATTTGAGAACATGAGAAATCTCAAGTTCAAAGAGTTCAGGGAGCAACTCAAATCTTCGAGCAGGTTACTTCATGAGTCTTTGAGTAGTTGTGTTACTCAGTCTAAATAAGAACCCTGATTGATCACCATCTTTGGACTTGGTTATGATCTACTATCGCATTGTCGAAAGGGGTGAAGAAGGTCTTTCTTGCCATGGTTTTTGAGAGATGCAACACATACTGGACTTCAATATTTTTGGACACTAAACGAAATTTGACAGCAAAAGTTGTTAATAGTTGGCCTGTAATATCTGGTTGCTTGCTATTTGGTGGTGCCACCGTTTATTCATTGTTTTAAAGTGGTTAATGATGGTGAGTGGTAGCTTGGTAGTTGATTATATGTGAAGTGGTTTTGGGAAGTGATCTAGGTTTTTAATGAGGATAAGTCTCATAAGTTTTTTTTTTTTTTTTTTTTTTGGGGTGGGGGTGGAGCCAGGAGTTTAAGGTTGTATTTTTAATCAGGTTAGTTGCTACTAACGTCTCATGCTGCTTCACATACACGTATGCAATACAGAATGAGGAATACTTTTAAGCATTTTTTCTGAGTGTTCCATCTAAGGTTTAGCCTTCATCCATTTTCTACTTTTGATCAAAGAGCCTTGAGTTTCTTGATACAAATACACCTCAACATATAAGAGATTTATTTATTTATTTGGTCATAAACCTATAAAAGATTTATTGGTTGCCATGCTTTTCTCAGATTCTTTCTTGGTTCAAACAAAGTCATGCAAGTTGCTTTGGGTAGATCAGTTGGAGATGAGTTGAGACCAGGCATCCGCAAAGTCTCCAAGGTAAATTGATAACTGCCTGGTGATCTATTAGTTTATTTTTAATTAGAAATTCCAATATTTACATTTTCATTTAATGCCTTTATCAGGTCTTGCATGGAAGTACTGGGCTTTTTCTCACTAATTTGCCGAAAGAAGAGGTTTTGAGGTAAGTTTTTATTTGTATTGCCACAGAACGTTCTATTCTAGGAGAGCATCATTTGAGGCAATGCTCAAGCCATTGAATGAAATTTGGCTAACCTGTCATGGATGCATGCGCGTCTGAATACCTACCCTTAATTGAAACAAAAAATGGACCCTCCTTTCTCTTCCCCTACCATCCCTTTAAAACAGAATTTTGATTTAAATTGCTTTCCTTGGATGTCAGTGCCTGTTTGGTTAGAGCTGTTGAGAGTATGGATCAGGAATCAAAGTGTAAATTGTCTCTTCTTAATTGTAGGTTGTTTATAACTATTAATGGGTTTTAAGGGGAACTGAAATTGGGGATCAAAGGGTTTTCATTCCTGTGTCGAAGGGTGGGTATCAATCTGCTCGCCCAATAGATAATAATAGTAAACATAGACACCAAATGTTTCATTGATTTTCTTCTCAAAAGGCAATTATGTTGCAACCGGTAGCTTGCTCTCGCTCACACATATTTTTCGTGTTACAATCATCATTTCACCTGACAGTAGAGTGCGTCGAAGCTTTTATATATTTTCTTCATTGCTTTAGAATTGAGGAAAATGGCCTATAGAGATGTCATAATTACTTTAATAGATCTTCAGGACCTGTTGTGATTTTCTGTTTGATAATTTTCTGAATTTGATAGGTCTAATCTCCATTGCTTGAATTAAAGTTTTTGTGGAGAATTTGCTCTATAAAATTACTGTCAATTTGTAAACTGATGCGAATTCTAAGTTCTGTATGTTTGTGTTGGATCGTAAAATATAATTATCACATTGACAGAGAAGCACGGAAGTTTATATTTTTTAAAATAAGTTGTGATCTTGACTATGTAGTCATGATTTTAACTATGTAGTTGTGATTTCCCAAAGTTGAAACATTCGATAGAGAAAATATTATTCCAAAAGCATGGCACAGCAATCATTTGGTCTCTATACCTTTACATCCAAAACTTAGGAATGGGATGACACGGTCATTTTAGTTCCTCATTGTTCATTCATATTCAGGATCTTCCATTCTGGTTAACTAGTTTTGATGATTGCACAAGGCCTATGGGATGTGAATAACGAGTATCTCAATATTTGATGGATTCCAAAGATTGTATTCAAAGTCGTTTAAGCCTTAACATGATAGAGCTCAATATTCATATTTATCTGTGCCTTTTAATTGTTAGTTATAACGACTGGGGACATTAAAAGTTGGTCTTTTAGTAGTTCCTCCTACTCCCTCCTTTTGGGTATTCTTCTTCTCTCCCAAGTCTCAACATATGTGTTATTGGTAATCTGTAAGTATCTTTTGCAGATTATTCAATGAATTTGAAGAATATGATTTTGCAAGGACAGGAAGCAATGCAGCGGAGAAGGTAAGGAGAAATTTCTTTGTGCCTTCGCTGCTTTATGTAGAAACTAGGTTTAAAAGTGAAATGGATTGATGTGTGTGATAGGGTCTTGGTCAATTGCTTATTGCATAATGAAAGCCCTACCGAGCCAATTGTATGAACCATTTTTTTTCTTTAATTGAAAATTGATTTTGGTGAACTGCTAACATGTGCAATTGATCTTGGTGAAACTCCCATTTGAGGCTTTAAACAATGCATCTGAGCCCTTAATTCTTGGTTCTTTAGCAGCAAAGCTTTACCCTAATATGGCTATGAAAGTTGGAGGATATGCTTGTACCACTGCCAAGTTTTTGGCTTAATTTGGCCATTGGATTATTTCATGAAGTTTTAGGTTGTGCTGTCTAATATTTTGTGACACTTCTACTGTATAATTGAGGATCATTGGCTTATTCTTTGGTCACATTGTAGGTGGAGCTTAAGGAAGGTCCTCTGGTAGAGTTCACCCATGAGATGGAGCCCTTCCTGCGCAAGCAAGGGATGCCTGTCCGGTTGAACAAAGGTGTTTGTCCTTACTATTGACAATATATTGCTTGCACACTTGTACTATTGTTAAAGCATGTTTATATGCGAAATTAATCGGGGGTGTACTCACCTAACATGCTCTCTAACGCAGGTGTGGTGGAGCTTGTTTCGGACTTCGTTGTTTGTGAAGAGGGGAAGCCATTGTCACCTGAGTCAGCTCGGATACTGGTAGCCTCTCAATTATTCTTTACAATTTTTCACTTACTGGATAATTCTCTTAGCAAGACTACTTACCTTGAGATGCATTTGTTCTTTGTTTGATGCATTTTCTTGGTTTGCTCTCTGTGGTATCATTATGAAATCATAGAAGTAACATTTTGACACATTCAACTGGAAGTGAAAGGAATCTTCTGTGTACTTTGGGGTTGGGATGATGGTAAAAGCTGTCAAAATTATAGATGGAATGCATCATGTAGATTATCTAGATATGCAGTCACTCTGGAAATTTGACTCATTTTAAGCTATATCTTTCCCATTTAGATTAGGATATCATTATTACAAACCAATCAAACTTGATGGGCAAAAAACCAATTAAGCTTTGTTTTCGCAAAATAAAGATGAGGTGTGAAGTTCTAAAAACTTTAATGGCCAAGAAAATGAGAAAGGATTACGTGATTTAAGCTTGGATTCTACGTTTTCCTCCCTCCATCTGAATGGTTGGTGCGATATCTTGACCAGGAAATGCTGTACTTTGTGTCATTTCTTGTTTGCAGCGTCTGCTGGGGATCAAGATGGCTACCTTCCGGCTTCATTTGATATGCAGATGGAGTCCTGAGGATTTTGAACTCTATGCAGGAGGAGAGGATGATTCTGATGTTGAATCTTCCTAGAGGATTTGCTTGAGATGCAGTTTTGTTTGTTTTGCTTTTGGCGGCCGACCGGTACTCCAATTATAGTTAAGGTTCATGTAATTCCATTGCTATCAAGCATGTCAGGTTTTGTCTGTAGCTGTTTATTGCCCAGGGGTGTCCTTGTTATATCTTTAGCTATTTGTATACCAACTTTGTTAAGCCCATGGGTAGTCCATTAAAGGCTTTTTGGAGTTTATTGGACCTTGACTGGGGTCCATTGATTTTGCAATTAGTGGATGTAATCATCGATAGGCCTCTAATAGTACCGTTTCCTGATAGGCCCCATGAAACGCTTAAGGTACGGCTGGCTAAGTGGAGGTGACCTTAGCGGGTCAACAATGTCTAGGCTGGGCGCGACTGTTAAAACGGTACGTAAACGTCCACGGTCTGGCCCTACATTGGCAGTATATAGCCTGGTTTCCATATTTTGGACATTAGCTAGGCCCATGAAGTATTAAGTGGTCAATAGGCCGTTTACCATGATGGCTGAATTACGCTACGTTTGATAAGCCCACGGAGGCCCATTTGTTCCGTACTTTAAGCCTTCAGGATCTTCTGGCCATTACTTGGGCCCGAGCGCAATTTCCTTAATGGGCTAAGCCCCATGGTTATTGAGGGATTTAACTGGGCGCAAGAATCCCATGGTTGGCCCAGACGTATTGGGAATAGGTGTTGTTATTTTGGCCTGTTCGTCAGGCCCATGTGATATTTAGGGACTTAATTGGACATTCGAATGTCAAGGGGCGAGTCGAATTGGGCCCACATTATACCTTGTTGGGCCATATTCATTGGGCCAGGCTCACTTCATGGGCGAAGGCCCAACCACGTTGGGTGGCCGGTTATTTTGAACCGTAGTTGGCCCACAAACCAACTCCTAAGGCCCATGGGCCCGACAGTTTGATTCGCATATGGCCCAATATTTTTGGGCCTTAGTGGGGTAATGCCCACTTTGTATCTTCTAGGGACAAAGCCCATTCGGCCAGGCTCACTTCATAGGCGAAGGCCCATTATTGAGGCCCACCTTGGACCCATCAGGTCCATGGCGAGTTACTTTGGGCCGCAATTGGGCCCACGAAAAATTCCGAACCCCATGGGCCCGATAGTTTGATTCTCGTTGACCCAATATTTTGTGGGCCTTAGATAGGCCCATTACGGTGCCCACTTTGTACCTTGTTGGGCCAAAGCCCATGGCCATATTCATTGGGCCAGGCTCACTTCATGGGTGAAGGGCCATTATTAGGCCCACGTTGGATAACCGGTTATTTTGAACCGTAGTTGGGCCCACAAACCAACTCCTAAAGCCCATGGGCCCGACAATTTGATTCGCATATGGCCCAATATTTTGGGCCTTAGTGGGATAGGCCCATTACTAATGCCCACTTTGTATCTTCTAGGGACAAAGCCCATCGGGCCAGGCTCACATCATAGGCGAAGGCCCATTGTTGAGGCCCATCTTGGACACATCAGGCCCATGGCGGGTTATTTTACAAACAACTTCCGAACCCTGTGGACCCGATAGTTTGATTCTCGTTGGCCCAATTTTGCGGGCCTTAGATAGGCCCATTACGGTGCCCACTTTGTACCTTGTTGGGCCAAAGCCATGGGCCAGGCTCATTGCTGAGCCTCACTTATAGGCGAAGGCCCATTATTGTGGCCCACATTGGACTCATAGGGCCCTTGGCGAGTTATTTTGGGCCGCAATTGGGCCCACGAACCGACTAGTAAAGCCTATGGGCCTCCTCTGGTGCAATACTAGTGGGCCTTAGAGATTGGCGTGTTGTCTTCACCCCCTATTTTGGACTTAAAAAAGGCCCCGAAGCCCAAAAGGGCCTATATGCGTTGTACGCATGAAATTTCAAGGTGTGCCCTGAACTGGGCATTAGGCCTAAACGGTAGGAGCCCCATGGTCCTGGCCTGTATGAGACCCGTGGGCCCAAGTTAGACCCAAATTTGATTGCCTTGACGCGGTCCATTGAACCCTGAAAGTGACCACGCGGTCAGGCAACGGTTATCCGGGCTTGATGGGCCACTGTGGCTCTGTCCCTGAGCCCACGAAGGCCGGATAGAAAAAGTCACTGAACCTTAATTGGGAAGGGTGTGTTTCTGAGTGCGCTATGTCGCAATACTTTTTCATCCTACGGCCTCTTTTCAGGGGCATTAATTACTTAACATCTAACTTAGCAATAAATTCAAGGACGAACGTGCGAAAAAGGAAAAATTATAAAAAAGAAGAAGAAAAATTCATGAGAAAACCAAATTTGACATTAGAAATGGAGAGGCCCAGAATCCTCACCCCTGCCAACTTAGATGATTCTGAAGTACACCTGCTCTTCAACGCTTTGCTTGGACAATGTAACTGCACGGTTCTCTCATGCCAAATGCTAGAATAAATTCATGACGTCACCGATTCAGTCTTCTGAGCCTCAAGAAGCTTTAGCTCCTGCCGCCAAGCTTCTACTTTTGTCAATTTCTCTAGTTGCTCTGGCTTCAAATCTTTCTGTGGGGTTTTCTGATTTTGAGCTTCTGCTAATCGAATCTGCAGAAAAATGAAACACAGAGATCTAATTAAGATTCCACAGGCACGCAAGCAATAAGGTAATTCCCTCCTTGCTTCTAGCTACTCTAGCATGTGTCTCAAGGAAAAATCATTTCCGATCTGCCAAGCAGAAGGTACAATATGTCGAAAAGTGAAGCAACATAAACATTGTGACGAGAACTTTTCCTAAAGGATAACATACTTGCTGTGAACAACTCTACTCATCATTTCTGATTAAAACAACAAACTTCCGACAATGAGTCCATTCAAGCAAAGAAAATTCAAGAGAAACCCGTGCTTTTTCATTAGGGCTTTGACATTGGCTAGCACCAACGATTGACATTTATCAAAGACCAAAGGTACGATGAAATTTTCTTATCCATCTCATGGCATCACAACAAATTGCTTTTTAGAGAAAAAGAATATCAACAGCATACAGGGGGTGCCCAATTGCAAATAAATTAAGAAAGTAATTGCATTCCAAACATCTCCCAGCTGAACCAGAAAGTATCCATCCGTCTTTCATTGCTCTAATGTCCTCTTCTAATGAAAGGAGACTTCCAGTCTACTAGCAAAAGATGAAAAGGTATAATGGAGAAAAGACATTCCCTCTTCTTTTCTCCATGATCATACAATAACCCCATGCCTAGAGTGCTAAAAGGATATTGGTGGTGGAAGATCTTTAAGCTGATGGTCCCAGCCAAGGACATTTGAACACTGATGAGTTGTCCATACCTAAATATACAGTCTCTATAAATGTGATATAGGGCACATGTAAAAGGGCTTCACCATCTTGACGTAACTTGGACAGGGACAACATAATATCACCCCAAACAATGAAGTTAGACAGATGAAAAAAATGGATGAACCTACATAATTATATGACTCATACCAAAAAGTCACAGTTTCTAAACCAAAACAGGGCAATCAAACCTATACAATAGAGACTGGCAGATGAATTTTTAAACAGCAGAGAAGACCTCAAGGTGGTCATCTCCGATAAATTAGCCCAATCATAGTATCACACTAAGCAGAAAGGTTAAGCCATAGCTCAATGCTGTTAGGCCTGAATAAAAACCTTAAAATATATTATTGAACAGTCTAGACACCGCCGTAGAAAATAACATGCTAATATGCATGTGGGACCAAACAAGAAACAAGTGACATTTGGTGCAGATCAATGAAGTTTAGCAAGGTTTGCCTTCTTAATATCGAGAAGTAACTTGTTCACAAAGTTTTACCTTCTTCTTAAGTCCTCGAATTCTTTTATCAATATCTTGACTTGGGCAGCTGAGATTAGTTCCCTCCTGTGCATCTGAGGAAGAGACGGTTCCAGCAACATTTGCAGATACAGTGAGCTCATTCATCTCAGTTGTCAGTGCTTTAACAGATTCTTGTTCGTAACCGGAGACTTCAGTAGGCTGTCTTTCCTCTTCATCAATGCCCCCAGCTACATCTTCTTCTACATTTTTACCTTTTTCAAGAGCAGCCTGCAATAATAGGAGAATTAGCTTGCTTCTGCTACTAATTGAGGACGGGTTGATTTGGTTTCTCTACATATCTGCACAAGAATATGTTATAAAATTCAACCATAATGCTTCTGCTGCTATAGAGTATGACGTTAAATTAGCATAAAATCAAATTTAGGCCTTTTAAGACTACGCTAATGGTAGCAAATCCGGTATCTATGAGACAAGCTATCATCTGGAGTACTTTCTGCTGTAGTAAGCACTAACTTACTAAATTTATGGACCCCTTCCGGAACCTCAGATTCACTTTCTTTGACTGAACTCAATGAAGCAAATGTACCCAGCATATTGTATCGAAAAAATCAAACGTCACCATGTATTCTTTTATCAAAGCATGAATTCACCAAAAGAGAAATAAATCCTTGAGCCGCTCAGCAAGAGAATGGACTTAAGACAACTCAATTTATTGCAGAAGGCGACTCAACTTTACAGAGCATTTGAACATTGTCTAGGCCAGCAGTCACAAAGAAACAAAGAAGGGACAGGAAAGGACATCCCGGCAATGAAAATAGAGGGTTAGGCCTTATATCACTCAAGTCTGAAAATAAGAGAACAATCCTTTAATACTTTTCTTTCCTCTCCAATAATAAAATGGATCGGGTTTCAGTAGATATGATCTGTTATTTCCCTGTACAACTCAATGAGGATCAAATAGTGCATGGCATTTTGGCAAAGGAAGTCCTGTCTGCAAAAAGTTAAGAAACCTAGATTTTAATTATAAGTAAGAAACAAGAAAACCACAGATGAAGTTACTTATGCATACACATTTTCAGAAAGCATTTGCAGCAAGATTAGTTGAAACCATATCATGGCATAGCAAGGCTTTCAAGTTCCGCTTAAAATTGAAAAAAAGAAGGAGAGATCATTTGAAGTAGAAACTATAAGGCAAATAAGCTCTAATTTGGTTTCATGAGCTCAGGCGGACACCACCTTGATGACACATAATAGAAATTTTGTCAGCTCAGACAATCTGGGCCTTTTGTTGTAAAGTTTCACTTCTAGATATCATGGAGGACATAAATGACCACAGAAAGAGGGACTAATCTTTCAATCATTTCCAACAGTATCATCTTGGGCATCCTACCTAGCTAAAATAGAATGCCTTGGAATGAAGGCCATCCTTACAAAAGAAAAGAGGAAGAACCGTAAATTGATTTGATTAGTTGCTTCCATCATTTAATATGGAGAGTCCTTAATACCAATAAAATGCATTACAATACCCCCTGTTGGAAAAAGAAAAGTGATGCCAGATCATATACTTTAATAGCACAGGTGAACTACATGGATAATCGATAGCTTCAAGGTCCTCCTAACTGAAGGATTGAAATAAGTACTAAAGACTTATAGATGGAAGATGAAAAAAGGAGCTTTATATGGTTCTGTTTGTAGACAGAGAGATACAGACCAGCAGCATTGTACAAACTGAAATTTCTGGGTAAACTTAAGAGGTGCTTTTCATGAAAACTTCACATCTTTTGATGGTCTATGAACATTCAGACTAAAGGAGCTTTATATGGTTCTGTTTGTAGACAGAGAGATACAGACCAGCAGCATTGTACAAACTGAAATTTCTGGGTAAACTTAAGAGGTGCTTTTCATGAAAACTTCACATCTTTTGATGGTCTATGAACATTCAGACTATCATAGACAATACATAGCATTATTTTAAAATGAGTAAATTTATCTAGAAGCTCATTGTTGTGTGTTTTTATACCATCATGGTCAATTGTTGATTACAATGCAATAAAATTATTAAACGGTGAAAAAGCTACTCGAGAAAAGTTCTAAGTTGGAACAATCATGACAAACCATCGCACCCTTTAGGAAAAAAGATGAAGAATCTTAGTTAATAGAGAAAATAAAAGCTAAAAATCTCTTCTTGCTAATAAAGTATACAGCCTTTCTGGAAACATGACAAAATCTACATGAGGAACATTTGCAATAAAGACTGGCCGGATCCTTGGTGACATACCTGTAGCCGCTTTTCCTTTTTTCTCTCATTCCTCTTTGCAGACTTTGTTTTAGGCTTTGCATCCAATGCAGGGTCATAGCCTGGAGGACCCTCCTGTGAGGCAATCTCCTTCCTCCACTGCATCACATAAAGAAGCCAAAAGAAATGAAATCGTCACTCCATGCTTTAAAGAACAACCAGTTGACATTAGCTAAACTGAAATTACTTAAGGGGTTAATTTTCAGCAACTTAGTGGTCGCAACACGAATAGTAATCAAAATAAAATAAAATAAAATAAAATATTAGCCAGTTTTGAGCCCTCCCTACCTATCATCTGATAAAGGAAACCACCATATTTTGATACATTTCACACCAACAGCTAAGTGTTAACATCATCAGTTATGGTGTCTCTTCTTCAAGTCGAAGAGAATAATTTGATTAGTTCAGATCTCCTAAAAGTTCTGAATATAGAGATCTATATATTCAATTTACTTCACTAAAACATGCAACTCCTGCTCATGTACTAGTACATTCAATTGTCACACACTATGGAACTCCAATTCTTCCGTACTTAGATGACAGATCCCAGGTTACCCATCCCTTCTCTCTTTCCAGACTCAACAGACCTTGATTTCTCAATGCTATTTTAGTGCATTAAAACATGAGTAAGTACTATAAACTTCACTGCTAAAGTAAATCACTGTTAATCTTGAGAAAGCTATTTCCAACAATTACAAAAAAAACGGATACTAACCAACAGTTCTTTCAATCAATCTCTTATAAAATCATCCACCGCAATCTAAAACATGAAATACGCATCTTCCCATGACGAAATTGACCCAGTCAGACCGTCTTCTGCTGTAAAATCAGAACCGGAAAGGCGGAAGACATGAGTGGAAGTAAGAAATTTTCAGATAAACAGTGGACCGAGTCACATGAGCGTGTAGGAGCCGGTTTCAGTTACAGAAGAGAAAAACACGTAGTGACAACAATTATCCATCGAATTGATGCATACAGAATCGATACGAACGTTAAATCTCTCGGTCGGTCTTACTTCTCCAGATTTCACACGCGACACTTCAAACAAAAAAGGACAGCATCACCCCATCGAAACTCGCCGACCACAACCGGACGAGAGAGATCAGACATGAACCGTCGACAACCACAACAGGACACACACAATTCGGAAGCTTTCGGAACAGATGGGGGGCGAAAGGAACGATCGCGTACCAAAGCACCTCTGGATTGGTAGATGGCGACTTCCTCTTGGGGGACGTAGCCGGCGCGGATGCGGATGGGCTTGCGGAAGGTGCCGTCGGGGCGCCGGCTGGGCGCTAGGATTCGCTCGCCTTCTTTTAGGGTTTTGCTCAACTCCGCCATCTTCTTCAAGGGATCTTCGCCACCTCTACTGCTACTTCCCATTGCTCCGCTCGCTCGCCTAAATCTGACTACATGGGCATTTTAGTCAGGGAAAATAATGTCTCCCCCCTTAAAAATCAGCTTTCACTATCTTTTTCAAATTCTATATTTAGTTTGACCAATTTACCCTTACTAACCCGTCGATGATCTCTACGAATATTCTTGAGCCCTTATAAAAATAGGCATGCGTTCTAACAAATTGAACAAAAAACTTAGGCTCCGTTCCAATTGTTTTTTTTTTTTTGGGTCTCCTGGCAGAATTTTGTCTTTTTTTTTTTATGATCTTTGGATTCATTTAACAATACCGTTCAGTTAATTTGCGATCTTCAAACCTTTTTTTCTGGTTGAATCTAAAATTAGAAATGTATATGAAATGGAAATATCTTCAGACAAGCTCTTATATAGCATGAATTAATTTGAAAATAATCTATAATTAAATTGAAATGTAAAGTAAAATATGAAAAGCGGTCCGTTTTTATAAGTAGATTGTTTGAAGTTTGATTTGAGGTTTTTTTTTTCCATTATTATTCCAACCATCTCTTAAACATTTTTCTCCATAACATGTAATAATATATGTAGATTTTCCAAATGCTATTGGATGTGTGGTTTATCAAAAGTAAGTGATAGTGCCGTGCGAATTTGATCTTACTTTTCATTTATTTTTGATTTCTATTTTAATTTACTAAAAAAATAATAACTCATTTTGTATGCTCTTTCATTTAGAAATTCAATATAATAATTAAAAAAATACAATATGACAATATGCATTCGAAAATTTCACACCAAACTCTGGGAAAATTTTTAAAAAAGTCTGAAGTATTGTTATTTTTTCAAATAGGAGTTCGAAATGGACATTTTCAAATAAGAATATAATTTTCTTTTGATCAAAAGCATTTTCATCATTTATCATTTTTTTTCTTTTTTTAATTTTTCTTTATACTCTACCGATGGTTGATGAGGGCTTGGTGACCTCATTGGGCCTTTGTCGGTCGCTGTAGGTGAGGCCACCCTTGCCATGTCTAGTGACGGTCGACTCGCCTAGGGTCGACAAGGGTTTGACAACCCTCGGGCACTGGCCCTCCTCATCCACCCCAAGTGGGGTCGATCTTTGCTAGATCTAGTGAGAGTGGCCATTGGCCACATGCAAGGCCACCCTTGAGGGTTGGCCTCACCTGCCGAACCCTTGCTAGCCCCTTCATCGGCCTTTGTTAGTGGTCGTTGGCCGACAACGGAAAAAAAGAAAATTTGAACAAAAATGCCCTTGATCAATCGAAAAACTTAATTGATCGTCGACTGACAAGGTCAAATCCTTATTTGAAACAACTATGGCTACTTCCAGCTCTTATTTAAAATAAAATTCACTTCAGGCCCTTATTTAAGAAAATAAAAGCACTTTGAGCCATTTTTTGGAATTTTCTCGTACTTTGCTTCAAGTTCGCCCGGCACAATTTTATTCAATAAAATACATCTAAAGCATCTAACTCTTGTTGATAAAGTTTATATCACATTAACATATAATAGTCTCACCTATTATTTGAATTCTCCTATTTTTAAAACTTCCGGCGTGCAATCTAGTAAACTTGTAATTCAAGACTTGGACCCATCTTGTTACCAAAAAATTTAAGAGAGAGAGAGAGAGAGAGAGAGAGAGAGAGAGAGAGAACATTGGTAAAAAGAAGAAAATATGGCACCTTAACACATAGAAATGATGATTAATGGCACAAATATGAAATTCACATGGCCAAAAGGATGACCCGAAGAATCAAACTTCCAGCGCAACGCAACCCACGGTAATAACGCTCTTCTGCATTGCAGAGTGTTTGCAGCCCCCCTTCCAGGAAAACAGGAGACGCCAACTTCCCAGAACCGCAATTGAGTTGGCGCAAGCTACACCTCCTTCCACGCCCACTTGCTGGTCAGATTCTTTTCTTCGCCTGTTTCCGGAAGGGAGCTGAAGGACACCGACTTTACTGACCAGATTCCTAATTCAGATATCCACGAGCTTGTGTTCGAGAAAATTTCGTGCAGCTAGAATATGATTCCTTACTAACAGTGTCCCAGACGGTCATTCCCTCTTACCCTCTTCCGATTCATCTTCAGGATCAACAGTACCGTTACCTTCGTCGTTCTTCTCTCTTTTCTCCTGCTTTACTAAGCTGACATCTCCCTCGGGCTTTCCCCTCGTAAGCGACACAGCTTCTTCATCATCTGATTCCTCTCCAGCTCGGTCTGAGTAGGCGTACCTGCAAGTGGTTTATCACTCTGGTCACTCGTCAGCATAAAAGACTTCAGCAGGGCTTCTTGTATTTGCGCCACAACAGAAGCTCTGGCCAATTTGAAACCAGCGAATCTCATGCAAGCGGGACTCTAAAACGCATACTGAGATACAGATATACGTGCATACACAAACTCCATGATATTTGATTGCAGTCATTACAAAAGAGAGGTGATCTAGTGGAAAGCATTTTCCACAGACTAGGATTCTCTGTCAGTACTGGATCTTCTGTAACTTTAACTAATGGCTTCTACTAAATTACATGAATAGATCATTTTTGAAGAATAAAATTTATATTTTACTATAAAGTAATGTTATGCAATAACATCCATACTTATTCCTGTTTTGAATGACTCTCTTAATTCTTTTGCTATCTAAGATTTGACTTTTATTTAGCACAGAGCAAGCACCTTGAATTACAGCTTTTTTAGAAAGGTCGTCCTAATTTAAAGTTGGATACGTAAACTTTAAAAGCATTAAAGAAATTTTCATAATTTTTATAGTTAAAAGAACTTTTTAAGTTTTGGCAGAAAGTCAACAAATTTTTGGTTAGACTAAGCCAAATGAAACAGGTCCTTGCGGGTGCAACACATCTCCATAGCAATTTTATAATTATATCTACCTTTCTATTACATGTCATTTTAGATTCAATGATGAACATTGCAATCAACCATTAAATTCATCCATCGTCACAGTCATATACAAATATTTCACTTCGTAATGGTGATGCGGATTTCATTTCATGACTCAGCCACCATATCTAGCAAATGAAGATCATTGGGGCCCTCTTGTACCAAATGAAAGAATCAACCCTTGTCAAAAAATCTCAAACAAAAGCATACCGCTGGGAGCTCTGGGATGGGGCCCAGAGATAGCAGATGACGCCGAGCAGTGCAAATGCAAGAATGTCCCAGAAAGCAGTGATGATCCAAGCACTTTGCCATCGCTCATTGTATGGATCTGTTGCTTTGAAGTAAACCTAGCAGCACGACGGAAAAGGAAAATAGAGAAAAGTCAGCCAGAGAAATCGACCACCAGAAAATCTCATTGATATCTCAAATTGAAAAATTAAAGAAAAAATCTAAGCACAGAAGGGATCAAACTGCATACTGCAGGGAAGATCAGGGGAAAAAAAAAGGCATTACATTCTTAACAGTAGCCTTAGAGTCAGACTTAAGGATTTAGAGCCTTAGAGTAGGACTAGAGGATTTAGAGCCTTAGAAATATTTAAATGCCAAAAATAACGCTTCATCACAAGATTGTGTGGTTGCTTTTCACAGACATTGCACCAACATATATACAGTGGTATCTAAGCATAGAACCAGAGTATATTGTTTTAGAAGATTGGAAAACTAAGGTGATTTATTCTGTCAGCTAATTATGCTTGCTTTTTTTTGAATCAGAAGATTTTTCAATCACAGCAGCCTTGTCATTATTACAAAACACATGTTAGAATTAAGACCAGTATTATGTGCATCCAAGAAACTATGCAACTCACCCCATTTTCTCCTCTTCCAAATTGGGAAAATAGATCCCATTCTCGCAACAAGCAAAGAAACAAGACACTTAGTACAGAAAAATAAAAAGAGAAAAGAAGAAGAAACCAAAAATTGGCACCGACGCTTTTTACGACTTAACAGGGATATGACAACTTTAATACTGATTTTCATTATACCAACGAAATAGTCTTCAGGATTTATCTATGAATTTTGACCAGCTTCAAGAAAGTTACAAATGCTCACCTACCAACCTCCAAGAAGTTGTCTGAGCTTACCACAGGCACAAACTACTTTGGACAGAATTTAACATGAGATTGACATGTCGTGTTATTAGAATAATATTCCATACAAAATGTAAAGTTAAGGTTGCACGGAAATTATAAGGCTATAAGGTACCATCAAATGGTATCAACAATATTGAAGACAAATTTTCTCCTGCAATCCAAATTCTTGCAACTATCGTTGACTTCCCACGAGGAGGTACATCTCAATAATAAATATCCAAAACCATAGCCACATGTGCGACACATACCTCATACCCTATCCAAGCAACCGAAGCAAACACTGCCACTGCCAAAGCATTGGAAAACTTCCTATATATATCCAACTTAACGGAACTCCTCTTGGCCTGGAACAAAAAGAAATCTAATTACCTCGTAGGAACTTAGAAGCATCACAGATGCAACAGTAATGAGGAAAATAATATCAAAAAGAAAGCTTTAAAACTGATACCTGCAACTGCTCTAATGTTCTCGAAAGAGAATTGAATATCCATAAGATTAAGAATGAGTCCAGAAAAGCATCAGGAAGGACTAGAAACAGTCTTGCTCTTCCAGAAATATCATTAATAGTACCCACATACTCGGTGATATCCAGCAACTCAGACGCCAAAAAATAAGTTATACCAAGAAGTAGCACCTTCGAGGTAAGACCCCCCAGTGTAGGACGCACAACACCATACCCCATTGAAACACAAAGAATAAGAAGGCGCGAGATCGTTGTTTTTAGAGCTCCAATTGTGACGACCCAAGTTGTGAGTGTGACTGGCCTCATCCCTGTATTGTTGAAATTTGCATAGTCAAAGTACCAAAAGATCATCTGGAACAATCCAAGAACGATAACACTGGCAATACAATGCTGAAGTTGCAATACATCATTCCAGAACCTCGCGTATTGAGAGAACCAAATGAGACTGAGCAGTGCATAGGCAACTGACATAAACACGTAGAACTTCAAATATGGGGCCATCCTACCAGGTAAATAACCATCGGGGTTTTTCCATAAGGTTGTCCCACTCATCACAAGGTCCTTAAGTTTAGGATCACATGCTATGAAGAATAAATTATACATTCCTGTCTTGCTGATCTGAACTTCCTCATCAAGCATAATTGCAGATGGAGAGCTCCCTTTGAACTGTACCTTTAGGACAATAGGCCATTTGGCATCTGTAGCAGAAGGTATCCTAATAATTTCACCCTGCTTGCACCCTTCCAACTTAGCAAGATCAGGGGTGCAACAAATAGATCTCTGCCCACCATATGCAGAACCACCAATATTGTTACGATCTGCTGCCTCAAAAATTATGACTTGTACAAGTCCTGTAGTCTGCTCGTCATCTGAATTCTCATCAACAGCATCCCCATTTCTCCAGAAAGTGATATTCTTAAACCTGTTGTAATTTCACAATAGGAACAGAATCATCTTGGCTATTAACAGGAGATTTATTCCTAGTTAAAGCATAGCTCAATATACTCAGATCATGAAGTTTGGATAAGTTACATCTACCGATGATATCTTAGAACATTAACGACGTCTATCACCTCTTAATTAACTAATCAATCAGATTTAGAAGGGAAGGATCTCCTAGTTGCTCCGGATAAATTAAGAGATTCACCAAAAGATATATTGGTGTCTACTTCTACCGGCAACACACTATTGGGTTGGGGTGGGGAAGAGTAGAAGACACCAATCCAACACATTAGCAGAGTCAAGAAATTGACTGATAGACCATTTTTTTTCCTTAAAAAATTCGCTGATACACTTGGTTTTACAGTTTAACTGGAAAACAACTCCGCCACAGGACTGCCATTTTCTCTTTTGCATCTTTTATTACCGAATACATCTTTATTCAGTTGAAACAAACAGCATAACAATGCTTATGCAGAAGCAGCCAACGCAAGCCTCCCGTGCAAAACTCTATCAGCAATGTCCAGAAAGCACCACAATCCCGCACAGATATTCCGGAATCGAAACCAGCACAATCGAAGAGGCGACTCTAATTTAGCTACCTCTAGCTCATTTGCAGAGGATCACCACGAGACGACGAACAGCAATTTACAGCCACTTCCTAAATAATGCCACATCAGATCTAGCTCAACGACAACCATCTAGACCTCAATGCGCAAGACGATGACGAAGTTCAACCGCAAAAGCGAGTCTAGCAACCGCGAGAGAGCGCGGGAACACACAGAACCAAAGCGGAAGATACCTGATGAAGGAGCGGCCGTCGCGCACGGAGGAGGCGGCGTCGGAGGATGCGCCGCCGGAGAGGGAAGCGACGATGCCTTCGCTGCCGCCGGAGAGGAGGTAAGAATTGCCGACTTCTTTGAAGGCTTGCCGGTCGTAGACATGGATCGAAGCGTCCGCGCTCCGCAATGGAAGAAGCAAGAAGAGCAATGAGCAGAGAGCGAGGCTCGGGATGGCGAAATCCATGGGGAAACGACGACAGATCGAGAGGATTCTGGGTAGATCCGCGAATACGGAGGGGGTGGGGGGATGGGGAAGCGGGATCGAGTGTGGGGGGAGTAAACGAGAGACTCGCTGTCGGTGAAGTGTCGGTTTCGGACACGCGCTAACGCCGGAGAGAAGCGCGCGTCGCGCGTGAGCCGAGGAGCTAAAATGCGAGTTCCCTCCTACCGGATTTACTTGTCTAGGAAGCGAGCGATTAGTTCGATTGGCGACATCGACAATACGATACGATCGATTGTTATCGTGTGGGGCGAGGTCGAAGCAGCAGGAGGGTATGTCGCTTTACCTTGGGACCAAATACGGTGGGTATAGAAACAAAACAACCGAGACAAATAACAAGCAAGACAGGAAATGACACGCACGGCAGCCGCAGGTAACATTCTCAACAAGAGGAGCTGTTTCCAGCCCTCCAAGTCAAAGTCATGACTAATGGGATGAACACTGGCATTTGCAACAAAAGCAATGGGAGTAGCCCTCATGCTTATTATAAAAGGTGCCGATTCAATACTTTTTTAAGGTAGCTGCAGACCTTCCTATTCCTATATTGTGTAGAACCAGTATCCTGGTATTAATGGATAAGAATAAACTAAAAAAATGATATTATATAAATTTTTTACCTTCCTACACAGCTCGAAATTTCACAAATCGGACACAAACTGAAAGTAACTAAAACAACACGAGCCGAGAAATTTCTATAAGTGGTTTTATGTACCAGTCCGTTAAATGTGTTTTGCACATAACAGATCTTTTGTCTTTACTTGTTAACATTAATGAAAAATTACAGATGCAGAGATACTTCAAACTCATAGTTGTTTAAAAGTTGTTTAAAAAAGGTTACGATGGATAAGAAGATTTATTGAACGATGGATTATAAAATTTTACAAAGTGTAAAATATAGTTATAATCAATTAGACATATTCTTAAAAAGTACAAAACAAATGTACTATTAATTTAGATAGATTAATAGTTCTATGAAAAATTATGAAATATGGAACCCCAAAAACTTACGACCAACCAAGATAAAATTACGTTCTCTAAGAAAACTTACAAAAGTATATTTAATAGATGAAGTACTATTAGTAAGGATAAGTTCGTACACCAAAGGAAAATTATGACCCATTAGGTAATTTACTAATGGTAAAATAAGAAATTAACTATTAACTTAGATAGAATACTAAATTTTAGTGGAATATTACGAATCTTGAGACCTACGTAGAAAAGTTAAATCAAGCAAAGAAAAATTACGACATGACATGTAACGGGTAAATAATAATTCCTGAGAAAATTATGGACGTCCAAGAAAAGTTACCATCAGTAAGGCAGGATTCAACTCTTTCGCTCTTACGGGACACCAATGACAATATCTCAATCTTCAAAAGTCACATCCAGCAACTCACATTATAGAGCTGGAAAGGGGAGGGGGTAAAGAAAGAGAGCCCTGTGCCATCATGCATCCAACAAGACACTACCTATTACATAAGAACTGGGTTTCAAGTTGTACTTGACGGGAGAAACACCAGCGAACAATCCCAAAATACAAGAAGTTTCAATTGAAAAGGGCACTAATTCCAGAGAAATATCATCAGTTAAATGGCCTGGATGAGCTGCAACAGCATTTGCAAGTCATTTTCTCCTTCGACGGCATGGACTGTTTCCCAGTTCCAGTACAGCTGACATCACCATCGATTTAAGGAAGAGTCAGGCGCCGGTTTGCCAATTGATCCCTTATTCTTGGTCTTCAGCACACGGCCTGTGAAACACATGATAAAGTTAAGCTTCTTGTCTGCCCAAAAAATTGTTTTGTTTTCTTGTCTTAGCAGGGAATTACAAGCCAGATGTTAACATGCTGGAATCAGTTATAGCCCAAAAAAAAAAAAAAAACAAAAAATCAAAGAAAAGCTGTAATCAATATTTCAACTGAGGCCATGGTGTAAGATAAATCCTAGATTCATCAAGAAGCAATTAGCCACATATACACAATTTGCTATTTCGAATACCTTAAGACAGTGCGAATAGTCTCATTTGCTTGTCTTTGTCCAGTGTTGAGCTAAATTTCAAGCCTCCTAAATAGAATATAGTTTCTATCGAACTCAATAAACCTATTTCATCTGTAAAAATAAAATCTCATTTGAGGGACTGACCGCTATACAAAGATCATCTACCAGACAATGTTACTAAGATATCAAGCTCTACCAAGGATATTCGATCCTCAAATACCCTGTTGTCCCTCTCCCTCCACACTAACCAAAGTCCTGTAAGAGGGATCATCTCTAGTCACTTTTGCTTGGCTCTGATGATCTGATCAAACTCAATTAAAGTCGACTGTATTCCCATATGAATAACCACTACACCCATATCAGATGTTGGATAACAGAAACAGATCTTTTACACACATTATCCAAGAACGACATCCTGCAACCGTGCAGAAAAGGTGAAACACTGGAAACCAATGAAATTCATTCTACAGCATTGAGCACTTTTATCCGTATAAATCAGGTTCATGCAGTTAGTTCAGCAACGTCAGGATTTTGCTTAGGGAAAATAATAACAATTTAAGAATGGTTACATGGAATTAGATGTTAGGTTCATGGATACGTCTTCATCTAATACACATTAGTTTCCAACAGATATTGACAAAAGACTTTATACCACCTGATGTACGGGCACGTCGCGGCAAGTCTCCTCCGTGCGCAAAAGGTGAACGTAGTAGAGATACTTCAGCAACAGAGTTATACCTCTCCTGAGATATAAACTGGAATAAGTGGATATCAGGACATTAAAGCATCTATAATTACAGAAATACAAAGATGAAATTTCATCAAACACCAATCAATCAAATTGGCAATAAAGACCATTTTTTTTTTCTAATGCTGATCCAACATGCTTTAGTAATTGTGTCGTTTCCATCGAGGTCACACATTGATTTTCTTGTTAGCACGCATTGGAAAGGGTTAACTATATCTACAAAAAAACTCCTTACTAAACCATATATGCCACCAGCTTGTACCTCATCATTGCAATCACCAAGGTCACAACCCTACAAATAGGTTCAAAGCAAGGTTACTAGAATACACAAATTTGCAAGCGATCCACACATTCTAATTTCCTTTTATGGTTCACCACCGATTTGAAACACCAAAATAAATATTCTACGCATTCAAACCGTATAGAATTCCATTTTACCTTCTCTGAACACATTAAAATATTTCTAATCCTAGTTCTTGGGATATATTTCTATGACAAATTTATAGTATAACAAGGTATTCTAATTTTTGCTATGCATACACTTAATACCATCCTGAAAAACTAAAATACTAGGATTTTATCTCAGCTATATGAGCTGAACAAAAATACCCATGTTGTACCACAGAATATTCCCATTATCATTCCACTGTGATCCACACTCTGGAGACCCAGGTTCAAGACCTAGGTTCAGAGGCTAAGAAAGGCTCAGATATAAAGCACATAGTTTCTTTACATCAGTCAACCGACAAGAATTCCTCAGACAAAACTTACCCTACATATCCTACACCTACCAATTATAGCAAAATATCAAAGAGAACTGCTCATCCTATGTGATTGAACAAACCATGTAATGGGAATCATGTAGTAAGAGCCATGATCCAGCATCATAGAATTCCTGCATCACTGACAATATTTTGCGTCTATCAACGTAATCTAAGTTTTAAAGTATCTAGCCAAAGGTTTCAGAGGACAGAAGATATTTCATGCTTTTTCAGTATCTCCATAAATTTTTTTGCTGGTGGTTCTCTGTATCCAGTATATGGATTCTGTCAAATTAAACTGATCAGAAAATGGTAAAAAAAGCAAATTTTAGGATAGAAAAGAGAATGTTTGAGGAGGGATCTTATGCATAACAGAAGTATAATCTCATATAACAAGTACGAATATACATGCATGGACAAAACAAGAAACCAGTATCTCATGCATGGCCGAAAGAAGAGAGACTGAACCTAGATTAGGAAGAGAGACAAAGCACAATGAATTAGACTTTCCAGAGAAATTGTTTCCAGCGATATATGCATATATGTTGCATAACCCTTTACTTCCAGACAAAGAAATAACTGGAAAGATTAGAATGTAAACAACTGGAAAACCATAAGATAAGTCAGTAATATAACAACTTAACAACGATTTTCAAAATTGACTTCTCTTCATTTATGCGAACATGGCTTTTACAATCGTGAGAAAAGAATTTCCAGTCACATTTCCTTGGGATACCATAATCACAAATCACGTTCAAACTTCAAGTAAAACAGATAGAAAAAGTAAATCTAACCTTTGGATCTGCTGGTGCTTGTGGAGTAGCAACACCCTGGTCACTATCTATGTTGTCCAATCTGAATCACAATTGTATTATAGACACAACATTTACAATCTTAAATTTCAGGAAAGAAAATATCAATAATTCGCTTAAAATAACAGTAAGTTCTGAAGGAAGTGCTCAAAAGGATTAACTGGGATGATACATCATTAACATATCACTTACTTTGAGAAGACTTCTCCTTTAGCTTTGGCATGTGAAGCTAAAACATCCTTTTCTCCTTTAGCTTTGGCATGTGAAGCTAAAACATTCTTTTTCCACAAAAAAGGAGATGATCCAGATTTTTCCACCTTGGCATCTATTGGTGCGTTAAGCATCACAACTCCTAACCCTATCTCATTGTCAAATTTTAGGTTGCCATTAAGATTATCATAGATGAGCTCTGGAGCTGCAATGGTGGAAGCACATTGTTGATCAATATTCATTTCATACAGTTCCTTTTGAAGGCTTTCAATGTGTGCGAAGCTGTTCTTTACTGGTGGAACTTGATTGAAGTCTTGCATATCTGAAAATAGCCGGCGTCCAAGATAAAAGAAAATATCAAGAATCTTGTTTATAAGTTGCATTAGAAAGCATAAAGATATAATTTTGTCTAGGAGAAAGCAGTTACAAAGGACAAGTATTATCTTTTCCTCTAGTTAGTCAGGCAATAACAAAGTATATCAAAACTATCAATCACCCAACATTAATTAATAGGAACTCATTCACGATAATTCCAAGTACCACGACGCTACTTCCACACATTTCCAATGCTACTAAAACTGCTTCATAATTACATCAGTGCCACTTACAAAGGCCTGAAAACATATTCAAAATTTAGAAAGATCTAATCCAAACATGGATGTTCTCTCACTGTCAAGTCCATATATTTCAATTTTCTTCACACACATTATCAACTCAAATTAAAAAGAACTGCTCTGATCAGCACAGCTAGTTCTACCACATTCTGCCGAAATCTAGTCCTCACCACCCAATAGTAGGTTGAGAACAGAACTTGTGGCATTAGTCAATGTAAATCTCTTGATGAAGATTACCATATAATCCTATGTTATTACTACACAAAGCAAATTTGTCCAAGAGATGTACACTATCATATGTGATGGTATCATAGTGGGTAGTGAGTGCTTACATACAAAAATCCTGTCTCAGAAAATTTTTCTAACAGGTCAACGTAATTTGGTTCCATGTCAATTGGCACCACAAGTTTTAAAACTTAACAATACAAAGACTATCAGAGGAAAGATTGCTTACGAGCCTCCTAAAATTATGTCGAACTGCTGTCCAAGTATGTCCATTCTATATATTTCCAAGGCAGGTTGCGTCACATTAAAAAGACAGAAATGCCATAGTTTGGAAAAGGGATGGGAAACCTTATGGGAGAAGGGAAGTCATGCACAACAAGATAATATACCAATTATCAAGAACAACTGAATTTGCATGCCCAAAAAGGAACTAGTACACTTGCGGCACTTGCGGACCTCAAAGAACTGATCATAAAGCCCTTTAGCTCCCCAGTTGAGGACTAGATTTCTATTGCTTATGGTATGACACATCACCATAATCATATCACGATGAGATACAGCCAGTCATTTATTCTCTTTTCATTATATATGCACGTATGTCATCATTCATGTGAAACAGAGATCCAGAAACACAGAAAATGGTGATTACCACCATTAAGACAAGAGGGTCAAAGGCTCAACACCTTCGTGGAATTTATTTTCATTCAATTACTAACAGAAAAGGAAGCAATACTAATACAAGCCATGACCCTTAAAATTTGAACATGCCAAAGTCTGCAATATATGTCCACTTTACAACAATTATCTTCAGAAAAAAAAGGGGCAAATACAGGTTTCCACAATACGGACACTGATCGATCCTTTTTTTCACCAAGATTAGTCCTGTATATAGATCCTTTTGCAACATTATACTTGGTGTAATAATTCATAATCAAGGAAAACTAAATAATCAGGGTCCTTTAACATTTCGCCCCAATGTTTTCTTAGACCTTTCTTACCACCTTTGACTGTTCCATCCTATAATTGCCCCTTTATATGAGAGCATTTAAACTGTTATTTCACATATCTAAAGCACCTTAATGGAACTCTTTCTTGAATGCTCAAATATTTACCAAAGCACTATCTAACATCCTGATTGAGTGCACATGTTAGTACTTGACCATCCGATACTTTGCCCATAAATCATCACCGGCCGTATTCTATACTAACCACAGAGATACATATCTAAAATATCCCACTGCCTTTCCATCATTTAAGGAGCTTTTAGCATAGTAAATCTACACAATCATATATTCATGAATAGATAATGTACTCCCTTCCTTAATTCATAACCTTCAAATTAATACAAGCTTAATGTTTTGCCCTTCAATAACATATATACTGCTATCCTAGATTCTTGTTCATGCTACAATACGATATAAGTCTATATATCTGATCGGATCTTCCACTACCCTGGTTGAGAATTCAGTGCCTGGCTCTATTCCAGCCAGTAAAAGATGCAGGCAATCACCAATAGGGTTTCAAGAAGCAGAATTTTAAGGAAACAATACAAAGCAAATCTCAATGAGAAGTTTTTTGGAAGGTTGCTGTAATTTCACAAAAAGGCCAGCTATCCATCACACATGTAGGGCCATCAGTCTATCATATTTTCTACCTTGGTTATTCCTATATATCTGGGACTAGTATGAACAATCATGGTGATCAGATAGTGGACAATGTGGTACCGTCATATATGGCCGTCAACTCCTCAATCATAGGCAATATACCACCTTTTGTTCAGCAATGTTGACTTTACAGAATCATTAATGACTATCACAATTATTAGCAACAAGAGACCACCCACAAATCATTACCAACAACCAGCATAGCATCTCTCTTCGATTTGAGGTCAATGACCACAACCAGTCAAGTAGTTGTCTGCATTTTATCAGCTAATGCAATTGAACTAATTCAAAGCAAATCCCAATCATTTGAAATAAACGGAAGCAATACACTTGACCACAAGCCAATTTACAAATTGAAAAAGAATTCTCCAGCAATAATAGCTGTACCTTCTCATCAGCATTTATTGAGATGTTGCCCCAGAAAGATTTTAGCTACCATCAAAAAGGTAGTTTTCTTACGTTACGTAATAAATTGAAGTGTACGTCATGCACTCCATGCATGCATCTAAATATTTTCTATCTAAGATTTACTTCAGTCAGTTCTTTATCTAAACATAGTAATGAAGCACGACTAGGTTTTCACTACATGCAATAAATACAATCAAATCTATCAAAAAAACTAACACGTTCATGTCTCCAGGCTAAAATTAAAAAAAGAAGGAGAAGATATCCAAAAGACCAACAATAAAAGCAAGAACAAGAAAATATATATCAAATCTTAAAACGCCATGATCATAACTCATCGCTTTTATAAAATAGATCTGGATGACCTGGATTTTCACTTGCAGCAACAGCTTTCAACTTGATGCGTTGATGGGATAAAGATGTTATTGACTCTGAGCTTGATTTATTGAAAGCGAATGATTCATTAAAGTTGAGATCACCTAATGTGACCTCTCCAGTATTCATGATCCTCTCCTCTTCATGGACATCTCTGGTATTTTGGAATCTTCGTTTCCTAACAACTGCACGGTAGCGCTTGGGAGTGTAATTGTCAAGTGATCCCTTTATCCTCCACCTCGATCCACAGGCATTGCATAACACCGGTTTCTCCATCGGACCATGTCTCCAAAGAGGAGTTTCTGCTCAAGTTCAAAGATAAAACTCAAATAAATAAAGTCAATCGACATTAGCAAGTGGTGTAGTGACCATTCAAATGACGTCATAATTTGAACTAAATGAGTCCTATCGTGCCATATTATGATATCTGCCTCCCAGCAGTTCAGTGCTTTTAATTTTTCAAAATCCATCACCTTAATGTACAACTCTCAAATTTACCATCAACCTTTTAACCTTTCCCCCCAGCCAAGAGGCAAGTCAACTTTTAACACTGGATGGTAAATGTTTCCAGTAAAGATATAGCCAGAATATAGTCATTACTATTATTGACTTGTGATAGAAGGAAAAGAAATGGCAATTGTCCCACGTCAATAAATCATGATTAGTCAATTCGTCAGTTAATTCATGAGTGAGATAATTAACCCTGCAAAGTGATTGTGATTGAATATATGACGACCTACTTCCAAACAATGAGAGAAGTATTTTGTCACCTTTAACACCACAATGGTTGCAGGGCCCTTGTTTTACCATATTGGTTCTGGCTTCCCTGAAACATATAGCCAATAAAATCAAAATTTCATTGAATAATTAACGGAAAATTACAGCCAAATAGACATTTGAGAGACATTTTAATAAAATCTAATACCTAGTTTACTAGATTTAAAATTAAAAATGGAAATAAAGCAAGTCGGCAGTATATTAAGAGTTTCGTGTGGGATCTCCTATTTAGTTCAGCTTTCCAAGAACCTTACAGTACTCCTAAGTTCCTAACCTACCGAGATGCAAGATCATTCAGGTGAAACCACTACATCTAATGTGCAACATAATACTAGATCATAGGGAAAATAATGGAAGAGGGTCAATTGAAAATTTTAAAGAGAGTCATCAGATTTTTGTCCCAACCATAAAAAAGAGATCTTTTTCCTTGTAATCTCACAATACTGGCTCTCCTCTTTACAAGTAAACAGAGACAAGAAAAGAGATCAAGTTATAAAAGCCTAAGTACATTACAGAGTGATTTTTTCTGCCAAAAGACTTCCCATTTTTTAACATTTTCCGTAACTTGAAAGCAGCATCTAGGGGCTAAATTGCACTCTACCCTAGTGAGTAACCTAGACAACCTTACAAAGATATGGTTTACAAAAAAAAAAACTAATTCAAGATGGTGTGAAACTGCCACTTTCTCCATATCCAACAGACTTCAGCTTCAGCACTACCAAATAAAAAAAGCTGATGAGATGACAAGAGTATATTCAAGGGCAAAAGATAGATCAATTGAATTTTACCGAAGTTCAGTTTTAGGGCAAAGTGTTCTTGATCAAGGCATTAAGGATGGCTATCTCTTGATGGCAGCAGATGATTCGGGCTTCAAGAAACACCTGTTCAAGGAAATAGAGGGGGAAAAAAAGGAAAAACGAACTTCTCTCCAAAAGTATCAATGGCAGCACAGACAACTCAAGAAAAGATATGTAATTGACTGTGGTGGATGGCATAGATGAATGCTAAACTGCTAATGAGAAATAATGGTCTTTCCACAAAGGACGACTTGCATTTATGGCAATGAAGAGGTCTTGGCTGCATATATGCCATGTGCCTTCAACTCAAAAAAGTGTAACCCCCTCCGATTCATGCATTTCACGCTAGGATTATTTTTCAGTTAGAAAATTCTTTCCCTCCCAAAACTGGCAGAATTTTTGAAATTCATCAGTGGATAAATCATGAACACTCCAAATACTCCCTTTGCAGCTGGGAAGGGATTTAAATACTGGTGTTGAAGTGATAGATCTGTGATTTATTTAAGAATTTTAAAAAATTCTCTTTGCAGCTTGGAAGGGACTTAAATACTGGTATTAAAAGAAAATCGGCTTCATTATTTATATCCTGGATATGTCAAGATTTTGTCATACTCGAGTCATATGATACATTTAGATAGCCTCAATAGGGAAAAAACAAAAAAGAAAGAGAACATTAAATAATCTTAAAAGAGCCCTCAAAACTCTCATTGAGGTTTGGCTAATTTCTCCTCTATTAAATGAGTTTGTAGGAAAAAGCCAATTCAACCTTTGATGGCTTCAATTACTTACCATTCAAGAAGAGGATCCACATGATGTTTCCTTGCACCTCTTTTGGCAAGGGAAAGAAAAACACATCTTAGACAGTTGTATTACCATGTATGGCAAACACTCAATTGGTTGGATTACGAGTTTACTTCTTTGGTAAGAACTTTATCACCTTTTAAGCTGTTTTAAAAGTTTAGTGTCGAGGTTTGACACTGCTTTCAATTACCATCCACAAGAAGTCTGAGGATAATAATAGGAGGTAAAGCAGATCACTAGCTTTCTCACACAAAAGATCATTTTCTAGATGTACAGGCTAATGATTCAGCAGGACAGGAAATTAGTTGGTCTTGGGACATTCAAGAAAACCTCTATATTGCTTATTACGTGGATCAATATAAGATTGTATTCTGCCCTGCTGACTTTCCTTAACAAAATAATCCAGACTCTTAATCATTTAACAGATCACTAGAGGAGAAGTCTACAGCAAATACCACATAAGTATGCTAATAGGGATGTTGATTCATATTCACAACACCTGTATTCTCTAGTTGCCGTGTTAGGAAAACCTGGGGTAATTTTCCTTTGCAATCTGAAAGTCTCTCACAAACAATTAATTTCCAAAAAGTTCTTAATCCAACTAGCCTATTGCATGCAGAAATCCAAATGAAATAATGCTTCACAAACCACAAACAACTCAACAAAGAGAAAACATCCCTCACTGTTAAAAAGAAGACAAAATATTGGCAAAAAACCCGTTACGCTTGCAACAAACCTGACCATCCACCACTTTGGCAAAGAAAGTTGAAGTTGTCACCAAATCATCCAAATTTGAACACCTATTCAAACCCTTAGTGACGAAACAATCACCAAAAAGTAGAAAGAGTCTAATCTCACCGCCAATCAACCAAATTATTTGATAAAATCTCAGCCAAAACATAAATCGTACCGATGGGAGTTAGAGACTTACTCATTTTTAAACAGTATCGCCAACAAAAATATTCATTGAGAGCAAGGAAATCCAAAACCAAATCTATAACGCCAATTTAAGGACCACAAGTATTCTTTGCCTTGAATTTTTTTACTTAAGATCCTATACCTCCCTTTTAGGCAAACTGTCAAGGACAGAACGTTTTTGCGCCTTCAATCACCATTTTCAAACCATGCCGCAACTCCCATAATTTCATTACATGTAATATTGATAGTACGAAATAATTTGACCAAGTAATTACTTTACTATTAGAGGATTGACTGACATCAAAGGATTCAAATTTCCAAGAGAACAATGTATGACTGCATTACCATAGCTGTCCAATACCGAGCAATTGATGCACACAGAATATCAAGATACATGCTTTGATTGCAACTCAGTCCAAACTTGATTGAACAGATTTCATTGTGTTTCAAGTATGGAATTCAAAACATATTCATCCATAAGAGAAACATCACAAGCTTGGTTGCTTGGTCCATCATAACCTGCATCATAAGCGGTACAAAATAATCAGAGATGATTAATTCCCATAACAATAATTCATGTATTTATCTGTCGAATTGGAGATCTACAGAATCAAGAGCAATTACAAGCAACATTCAATTTTTATACTCCTCAGTGGAACAGGGCTGGCATGACTTCCTGGTGGATGTCATCAGAAAGCAAGCAGTCACACTGGGGGGTTGAGCGTCAATTCACCAAGCACTAAATCGGAAGCAACCTTGACAATTGTCAACAGGAATGCTAAGTTTCAGGGGATAGCTCATGGAAACAGGAAATGCAAAGTAGCAGACTAAGGCATCTAAGAATTAAATGAGATGAACATTTGATCAAGACAAACGAGCATCGTTCCAAAGTGAAGTTCGTCATCTCAATAAACCAAACAAGAACATGTAAAGTTTCAACATGATTGAATAATTGTTTTAGGTGTTCAAAAACGCACATGAACTCATAAAAGAAAATTACGCCCCGTCTCCAAAACGGACGGAAAATATAAAGAGATGTTCATCTATAACTATGTATGTATTTCAATTGAACATCCTGCGATCCAGTCAATTACATCATAGCCAGAGAAATTAGCAGAAATGTCAATAACGCAACTCCCTCCAAAACAAGCAAACCAAAAGAAAAACCCTAAAAAAAAAATAAAAAAAATTCAGCTACATTAAGAGGGGGGGGAATACGCAGCACAGAAACACCGGCTGGATCTCAGAAAGCGCGACACCAATCCAAACGAACCACCGATTCAATTGCCACCATCGTTAGAGCAAGAAGCGCCTCCATCGCAGCGATGATCGTCGCGATGCGAGCGGTGCCGGTGATCCGGGGCGTCGCCATCTTCGTCGCTGCTGTAGTCTTCGTCGAAGGGCTTCTGTTTGTGGAAGATGCAGCACTTCTTGGAGCTCTTCTTCTGCATGAACTCGTTGTCGACGGTGCCTTCCTTCCAGGTCACCTTCTTCTTCTTATCGTTCACCCTCTTCAGCCGCAGGACCAGGGCGGTGTTGCCTTGGGAAGACGAGGAGGAAGAAGGCTGGGGAGGCGGAGCCCGATCGCCGATGGTGACGGTGGTCGTGATGCTCGGAGATGCGGTGGTGGCGTTGGTCATCGTAACCATGGATCGAGCCATTCTCTCTCTCTCCCTGCGTTGAAACGGAATCGGAATGAGAACGTTGTCGGACTCGGAAGAGTAATCTAAGCCGCGCTCCGCCTTTGATCAGAATTTTTGGGCCTGGGTATGGGCCTGGACATGGGCCTAATCTAGGCTCACTATACAAAAATTAGGTTCAGAATAAGGGGAGAGCGATGTATGAATTTGCCACGTCATTTTTTACAAACATCGTCATAGGGTTAAAGGTTGTCCTTGCTCATCACAAGTTTCCTCATGCAACTGTGTGTAGGCAAGAAATATTTCAAAAGTAACTTGGTGGGAACATGACAGTGCAACAAATTCTATTAATTCACCCGCCATTATTTCATTGAGATTGTAAATATAAACAATGCCATCGCCTACTCGCAGTATGGTAACGAAATTTAGTAATTTACAATCTTTGCTTCTCTAGTAATTTACAAGAAATTTAAGAGAAAAGAAGACACAAACAAATAGAACAGAACAAAATTTTTAATAACCTTATTTTTATCCAGTTGCATATTGAAGTTATCAAATTTATTAATCAAGCATTATTTCGAACCAAAGAAGAAGTATTTAATAAAGCATTCTTTGGTTTTTCTTAATTATTCGAGATAAACTCTCGAGGCAATTGTGGGAAATTGTCCATTTCCCTCTATTTGCGTATTGCAAATATAAATGTGGCCTAAGAAAAGTTTTTATTTTTTTTTCTCTCATTTGAACACATGTCGTTCTTGATGTTCTTGATCAATAACAGGCAAGAAAATAGCAAAAGGGAATTCGAGAATTGGTCAATGATTTACCAAAAAGAACAGTAAAGATGACTTATTTTGTAACAGTGCGACAAATGACGAATTCTTCACAAGATAAAGATTGAAGAGCAAAAATTACGTTCACACTTTGCACTTGAAAACAAATGAAATCTTGATGAATTTCAAGATAAGGATTAAAGGCAAAAATTACCTTCACACTCGCACTTGAAAACAAATGAAATCTTGATGAATTTCAAGATAAGGATTAAAGGCAAAAATTACATTCACACTCGCACTCGAAAACAAATGAGATCTTGATTAATTTCGGACCTTTTAGTTTAGAGCACTGCAAATCTTCCTGATCTGGCCACTTGAACCAGTGAGCGGACTTATGTCACCCATCTTAACCATGGCGGTCGTGAAATCCGACTTGAAACTCATAGCTGTACTCAGAGATGATGCTGTCGGTGGACCCTCCGCTGAAAAAGATTTGGTCTAATTCTAGAAGGTTTTTTTCTGCATCTGGTTCTTGAAATAGTTGTTGTTGAATGAATTGAGGGTCACCAAATCGAGTGGGGCTAGAGTTGCATCGTTGCTGCTAAGGGTATCCAAAAACCCAACTCGACTCGATTCAGACACAACCCGAACACGAAACAAATATGATACATATTTCGAATCTTAATAATGTTCGGGTTACAATTATAAAATAAGTAAATGGCTACCGCTCATGTCGCCCATCTTAACAATGGCGGCCATGAAATCCAACTTGAAACTCGCGGGCATCTTGCTGTACTCAGAGACGATGCTGTCAGTGGACCCTCCACTGAAAAGGATTTGGTCCAACTCCAGAAGGTTTTCTTCTATACCGGGTTCTTGAAATAGTTGTTGTCGAATGAATTGGGGGTCAACAAATCAAGTGGGGCTAGAGTTGCATCGCTGCTACTAGGGCTATTCAAAAATTCGACTCGACCTGACTCAGACACGATCTGAACACGACTCAAACACGAAACAAATGTGATACATATTTCAAATCTTAATAATGTTCATGTCACAATTATAAAATAAGTAAATAGCTACTGCTTATGTCGCCCATCTTAACCATGGCGGCTGTGAAATCCGACTTGAAACTCACACGCATCTTGCTATACTCGGAGACGATGTTGTCGGTGGACCCTCCGGTGAAAAGGATTTGGTTCGACTGCAAAAGGTTTTCTTCTGCATCAAGTTCTTGAAATAGTTGTTGTCGAATGAATTGGGGGTCACCAAATTGAGTGAGGTTAGAGTTGCATCGGTGCTGCTAGAGGTATCCAAAAACCTGACTTGACCCGACTCAGACATGGCATGAACATGACCCGAACACGACCTGAACACGAAACAAATATGATACATATTTCGAATCTTAATAATGTTTGGATCACAATTATAAAATAAGTAAATAGCTATCACTCATGTCGCCCATCTTAACCATGGCAGCCGTGAAATCTAACTTGAAATTCGCAGGCCTCTTGTTGTACTCGAAGACTATGTTGTCGGTGAACCCTCTGTTGAAAAGGACTTGGTCCGACTCCAGAAGGTTTTCTTCTGCATCAGGTTCTTGAAATAGTTGTTGTCGAATGAATTGGGGGTCACCAAATCGAGTGGGGCTAGAGTTGCATCGCTACTGCTAGGGGTATCCAAAAATCCAACTCAAATACGATCCAAACACGACCCGAACAAGACCCAAACACGACTCAAACACGATCCGAACACGAAACAAATATGATACATATTTCGAATCTTAATAATGTTCGACTCACAATTATAAAATAAATAAACAGCTACCGCTCATGTCGCCCATCTTAACCATGGCGACCATGAAATCCGACTTGAAACTCGTGGGGGTCTTGCTGTACTCGAACACAATGTTGTCGGTGGACCCTCCGTTGAAAAGGATTTGGTCTGACTTTTCTTATGCATCAGGTTCTTGGAGTAGTTGTTGTCGAATGAATCGGGGGTCACCAAATCGAGTGAGGCTAGAGTTGCTGCTAGGGGTATCCAAAAACCCGACTTGACCCGACTCAAACACAACTCGAACACGACCCGAACATGAAACAAATATGATATATATTTCGAATCTTAATAATGTTCGGGTCACAATTATAAAATAAGTAAACAACTATCGCCCATGTCGCCCATCTTAACCATGGCGGCCGTGAAATCCGACTTGAAACTCGCGGGCGTCTTGCTGTACTTGGAGACGATGCTGTCGGTGGACCCTCCGCTGAAAAGGACTTAGTCCGACTCCAGAAGGCATTTCTTCTGCATCAGGTTCTTGAAGTAATTGTTGTTGAATGAATTGGGGGTCACCAAATCGAGCGGGGCTAGAGTGCATTGCTGCTGCTGGCCGGGCAACGGCGCTTATGGGTGCTGGCGAATCCCGCGTCAATGTCGCTTCCGTTGCTGTAGATTTTGAGTACCTGCGGAACGTTGGCAGAAAAGAACACGTCAAACATCATTTCTCCTATTTATTCATATCATTCGAGCTTGTGAGCAAGCAAGAATGAGAAATTCTTGCATAGCCCAAAAGCTCCACCGTCAGGAAGCATTTCGTATATACCCGAGAGGGCAACCATGTCTCTAGAACTAAGGCCTTTGCTTGCAAATTGAGACACGAGTTTGTCGAGGCCGTCGAGAAACGATGGAAGATCGCTCAATGCGAGTGATGGACTTGCGGTGGTCGAGTCTCTTCTTCCGAGCTTCACCGTCCAAGAAGGACCGCCGACCTATATTTTTGTCAAAGCAGCATCAGTTATATCAGTAAAAAGATTCGTATGTTATTGCCTAATGTCACCGCAAGATGCATATCTTGAAAATTATGGGAAGACTTACGGCAACAGAAGCATCTCGAGCTGCAATGGCGACTACGTCCGCGCAAGACACGATAGATCTTCTCTACTTGTGACTTGGCGTCGTCAATCACTCATAACCTCTCACGGAGCCATTGTTCGGCGGGGCATCTCTCTCGCTAGGGATGGAATCGCTATTCTGCAGTAGTATCGACGCGTTGCAGCCCTGAACAAAGCAATCATGGAAGTGGAGATGAATGAGAGAAGTGGCCAACCGGCGCTCCGTCGAGACGGCGGTTCTGATGGAAGTCCGTAGGGGGTGATCTGATTTTGATCGAGTCCTTTTTCTATTCTGGATAGGAGAAAACGAGGGTGAAAAGTCGAAGGTCGAGGAGATTGACCGATTATTTGGTGATTTTTGTACATTAAGAGTGCCTGCCCTGACCGGAGATGTAATCAATGCAAGGGATTTGACTTCATGCGAACGAATATTTTGTATTAGGGCAACCCTGCAAATTGCATGGTTTTTGGCGTGAAAAAAGAGTTGGTGGGCTTCAAGGAGCTTCTTTCCTACCTCGGCCTCTCTGTCTCTTCTCTCGTGGCGTGATTACCCGCCTCCGTTTTGTCGTCTGGTCCCTCCTTCATCCTTTCTCCTATTTTTGGATGTTTGATCCTCGCGACTCTCGATTGATCCAGCAAATATTAGGAAATAACTTAGCCGTCACATGTATCGAGTAAGACTCCTTCCATAGACACATGATGACCTTCTTTCAATATTATTTCTGGATCATAGAAATATACATAGAAACATATTAGTAATTGAAGCAAAAATAAAGTGCTCAAAATAAATTGGAGAAGTTGAGGATGGGATGGAACATAAATAAGTGACAGAAAAGGGTTTAATGGTAAATTTCGCCCAACATCACTCCTCGAATTTTTCCCTCCATATGCAGTGTACATATAGTGCACATTGCATCCCATGATATAGTTATGATACACTGTGAGTGATTTTAGCTGTTATCTATCATATTTTATAACTTTCTTTTGTTTCCCCGTGTCGTACTCGAGGGTACTCTTTATCTTCTTTTTTGTGCATTTATGTAAGATACAGTGATAGATAAACTGATGCAAATACTTTCTGTTTACGAGAAGTATGATATACGTATCCATTTCTAAATAAGGGTTAAAGTGTGCAAATGTGAAGCGAATCAATCGGTCTTTATGAGCAAGCGAGAATAAAAAGCCCACTCACTTTGACAGCTGTGCCAGGAATGTTCGTGCATGGTCCTCGATGGACCTTGTTCAAATCTAGGCCCACGATACAAAAATTAGGTTCAGAGTAAGGGGAACGCGATGTATGAATTTGCCACGTCATTTTTTATAAAAATTTTCATAGGGTTAAACGTTGTTCTTGTTCATCACAAGTTTTCTCATGCAACTGTGTGTAGTTCTTAAAGTATCAAAAAACATTTCAATAATATCTTAATACTAGTAAGTTTTAGGCAAGAAATACTTCAAAAGTAACTAGATGGGAACGTGACAGTGTAGCAAATTGTACTAATTCACCCGTTATTATTTCATCAAGATGGTATATACGAGCAATGCTGTTGTTTACTTGTGATAGGTATCGACATTTACAACCTTTGCTTCTCTAATAATTGCTCAATATGCTCACAAATAATATTACTAATTTGATCGGCTCTAATAATTACCCATGAGTATTTCTTGATTATTTTTATATAAAAAATGGGAAAATGTTGCAAAAAATCCAAACTATGCCATTTATGACAAATTTATTTTGAACTTTTTTTTGCGATATTAAAAATCATAAACTATACTACTTGTGACAGATTTACTTTGAATTTTTATTTTGTGATACTAAAAAACTTAAACTATACTCATTGTGACACATTTATCACAAGCTTTTTTTTTATGGACATATAATCGTGTGACACATTTACTCCTAAACTTTTTGACCGAAAGGTATTTTCATCTTTTTCCTTTTTCTATTTTTTTTAATCTTTTTTTTCCCTTTCTTCTCTCATCCCTCCACAGGCCCTTGCCCAACTCCAATGGTAGCAAGGGTGGCCCTTACTGTCTTCCCTTTGGCAGGGAAGGGAGAAGAAAAGAAATAAAAAGAATAAGGAAAAAGACAAAAATACCTTTTGATCAAAGAGTTTGGAGATAAATGTATCACATAAGTACAAGTTTATGATTTTTTATGTCACAAAAAAAATTTAGGGAAATGTGTCATAATGGGCATAGTTTGTGATTTTTAATGTTACAAAAAAGTTGAGGTTAAATATATCATGAGTAACATAATTTAAAGTTTTTAATATCGGAAAAAAAGTTTAGGGTAAATTTGTCATAAGTAACGTAATTTGCGGTTTTTTATAGTATTTTTCATGATAAAAAAAGCCTACTATGGAAGGACTTATTGGTTATTTCTTTCATCTGCATTCATAATATATAAATGTAATTCGTTGTTGAAATAACTATTTAAAAGTCTTTGTAAGGCTCGTCGAAAAACCCTTTGTCCGAAGAACCCGTGCAACGAGGATATTTACAAATTGATTGTATAGCCTAGCTTGCAGGGCTATATCCAACGTAATAATTTAACCTAAAGAGTGCTTTTTTGTACGAAAACCCAATAAGTTAGCTACATGGTAGTTTGAGTTGGGAAAGAAATTAAGAGAAAAGAACTAGAACAGAATTAAATTTTTAATAACTTTATTTTTTTCCAGATGCATATTGAAGTTATTAAATTTATTAATCAAGCATTATTTCGACCCAAAGAGGAAGAATTTAATAAAGCATACTTTGGTTTCTCTTAATCATTTGAGTTAAACTCTCCCGGCAATTGTGGGAAAAACATGCAATTGTCCATTTCCTTCCATTTGCGTATTTGCAAATATAAATGTGACCCGAGAAAAGTTTTTTTTTCTTTCTCATTTGAACACATGTCATTCTTGATGTTTTTGATTGATAACGGGCAGAAAATAGCAAAAGGGGTTCGAGAATTGGTCAATAAATTACCAAAAAGAATAGTAAAGATGACTTTTTTTGTAATAGTTTTACAAATGACGGATTCTGGACAAGATAAAGATTAAAGACAGAAATTACATTCACAGTTGCACTCGAAAACAAATAAAATCTTGATAAATTTTCAAGAAAAGGATTAAAGGAGAAAATTACATTCACATTTGCACTCAAAAACAAATGAAATCTTGATGAATTTTCAGACTTCTTAGTTTAGAGCACTGCAAATCTTCCTTATCTGGCCACTTGAACTGGTGAGCGGACTTATGTCCCCCATCTTAACCATGGCGGCCACGAAATCCGACTTGAAACTAGCGGGCGTCTTGGTGTACTCGGAGACAATGCTATCGGTGGACCCTTCGCTGAAAAGGACTTGGTCCGACTCCAAAAGGCCTTTCTTCTGCATCAGATTCTTGAAGTAGTTGTTGACGAATGAATTGAGGGTCGCCAAATCGAGTGGGGCTAGAGTCGCATCGCCGCCACTTGCCGGGCACCGGCGCTTACGGGTGCTGGCGAATCCCGCGTCAATGTCACTGCCATTGCTATAGATTCTGTTCCTGAACGTGAAGCACTGAGCTTGCCCTAGAGTGTGAGCACCTGCGGAACGTTGGCAGAAAAGAACACGTCAAATATCATTTCTCCTTTTTACACATATCGTTTGAGCTTGTGAGCAAGCAAGAATGGGAAATTCTTGCATAGGCCAAAAGCTCCACCGTCAGGAAGCTTTTCGTATGTACCTGAGAAGGCAACCATGTCTCTAGCACTAAGGCCTTTGTTTGCAAATCGAGACACGAGTTTGTGGAGGCCATCGAGAAACGATGGAAGATCGCTCGATGCGAGTGATGGACTTGCGGTGGCTGAGTCTCTTCTTCCGAGCTTCACCGTCCAAGAAGGACCGCCGACCTATATTTTTGTCAAAGCAGCATCAGTTATATTAGGGCATAAGTACCCCGGGAGTGCCAAAACTTGACACCAAGGGACACTTAAGTGTCAAAAGTTACAAATGCACACTTAAGTGCCATTTTTCAAAATAAATGGATCACTTCAATGCTAAGTCGTCGGAATCCTACGTGGCAATTTTTTATTAATTTTCTTGCCTACGTGGCTTGCTGAAAACTGAATAGACGAAAAATTAGCCAAAAAACATCGTTTTGCGCTGACGTGGATTTTAAAAATTATTAATTAAATAATATTTAAAAAATTATTATAAAATTGATTAATTTAAAAAAAGGAAGCCCCTCTTTTCTTTTCTTTTTTTTTTTTAAATCAATTTTAAATTTTTTGTTAATCTGACGTGCCACGTGTATTTTCATTTTGAAAAAATGCTCATTCAAAGAAATAAACTCGCTAGAAGGCAGTTTGGCTGCCGTTGGCACTTAACTAATCCATTTTCTCCAATTTTGTTACTTAAATATATATTTTGTAACTTTTGGCACTTAAATGTCCCTCAGTGCCAAGTTTTGGCACTCCCGGAGTACTTATGCCGTTATATCAATAAAAAGATTCGTACGTTATTGCCTAATGTCACCCGCAAGATGCATATCTTGAAAATTATGGGAAGACTTACGACAACAGAAGCGTCTCGAGCTGCAACGGTCACTACGTCCGCGCAAGACACGACTCTGGACAGATCTTCTCTACTTGCGACTTGGCGTCGTCAATCACCTCATAACCTCTCACGGAGCCATTTTTTTCCGGGGCATCTCTCTCACGAGAGATGGAGTCTCTATTCTCCAGCAGTATCGATGCGTCGCAATCCTGAACGAAGCAATTATGGAAGTGGAGACGAATGAGAGAAGTAGCTATCCGCAGTATCTTCTGCATGTCTTGCCATGCGCAGCTTTCTTCCACGTTTTACGATGAGTCATGCCCGGATGCGCTCGCCACCATACGAACTTCCATCAGAACCGCAGTCTCGAGAGAGAGCGCTGATGGATCCATGAAACTAACGAGTGGTTCCCGGATCCAATTTTTTGGAATTGATCCTTAGTGGGCGGTTCTCGGTTATAGGGTAAGAACCGCCCATCCGGACCATGCACACCCCCTAGTGGCGATGGCATGCTGATCATGTGCCAATGGCACATTAGCTGCACACCGGTGGCACGCCAGTTGCACACTGGTGGCACGCCAGTTGCTCATTGGTGGCTAGGTCAAAGTTAGGGTTTTCAAAGAGGGAAAATTATAAATAAAGGCCTAAAGTATTTTCATTTTCTCAAATAAGGGCTTAAAGTTGACCTTATAACAAATAATGATCTGAATTGCTATCGTTTTTTCAAATAAGGGTTTAAAGTGAAACTTGTTTCAAATAAAAGTACGATGGACCTCGTCCTTGTTTTGCTGCATTTGAAAGTAGGAGGTGATCTGATCTTTGATCGAGTCCTTTTCTGGGTTCAAGAAAACGTGGGTGAAAAGTCGAACGTAAAGGAAACCTGGCTGTGCCAGTGTCCACATACGTCGGATAAAACTCCGCTCACAGATGGGTAATAACCTTTTTTTAAATTACTTTGTCGCTCATAGACGCGTGATAACCTTCTTTTAATATTACTTTATCGTATGATCCCTCCTTCAATCTTTCGTCCTATTTTTGGTTGTTCGACCCCTCACGACTCAATTAATTTAGCGAATATTAGGAAATAACTCTACCAGCGTCCACATATGTCGGATAAAACTCCACTCACAGACACACGATAACCTTCTTTTAATACTACTTTGTGGTCCCTCCTTCAATCTTTCATCCTATTTTTGGTTGTTTGACCCCTCACGACTCAATTAATTCAGCAAATATTAGGAAATAACTTTGTCAACGTCCACATACGTCGGATAAGACTCCGCTCATAGATGCGTGATAACCTTCTTTTAATATTACCGTGTCGCTTATAGACGCATGATAATCTTCTTTTAATATTACTTTGTCGTTCACAGACGCGTGATAACCTTCTTTTAATATTACCGTGTCGCTTATAGACGCGTGATAATCTTCTTTTAATATTACTTTGTCGTTCACAGACGCGTGATAACCTTCTTTTAATATTACTTTCGGACAAAGGACGTGCTTGGACGATGTAATTTACTAGATCCAAATTAAGTGTGTAACCACTTAGTCAATTCTTCAATTTAAAAACAAAATCGGCTCTATTAAATCCTTAAGAATTATTTCCTTTCTTATTTGAAATAAGTAAAACGAATTGGCTAATTGGCATTGCTTCCTTTTATAATTTAAAATTCGACAAGACCCTAAAAACCAGTCACATAATACATTTTGTTAATATGCGCATATACATAGAAATTTATTAGTAATTGAAACAAAAATAAAGTGCACAAAACAAATTGGAAAAGCTAGAAGGAATGATCAATTTCGCGTGACACACATTGCATCCCATTGTATAGTTAGGACATACATCTTACTCTATGAGTAATTTTAGCTGTGATCATGTCGAGCATAAAATGAGCTCATCTTAGGACTCTCTCTTATCCCTCGTGTAGCACTCGAGTCAATACTTCTTCTTTTTCTTAATTTTGTGTTAGATAAGACACAATAATAGACTTGTGTTTTAGAGAAGTATCCTATACATATCAATTTCGATCATGCTTTTGAACAAACAAAAAGATAAATGAATGGTTTTGAATTTTCGGGTAGAAGTAGAATGACCACTGGTGGCTGGTGGTCGCGCCCCCTACGAGACCCAGGCGAGGGCCGCCTGCAGCCGTGAGACCCAGGCGACGATCACTTGGGTTGCCCGAGGTTGGGCGACCTCTAGCGGCCCTCAACTAGGTCACGCGACCCTCGCCGGAGGTCCCCCGACCTCGGGCGACCTCCGCCAACAGCTGGCGGCGCCAGATTTGGCTTGCCGGCGGCTGTAGCCTTTCACTAGACCGACGGCTGTCCGGCGAAAGGCTGCCTCATTTTTCAATTAAAAAATATATATTCAAGGGTAAAATTGGAAATATGAAAAATCAGTGAGGGTAGTTTTGGAAGGAAAATTATGATTTCAGCATTTTGAAGGCCAGCTTTCAACTGAAAGCTGGTTTCAAAGCTGAACCAAACGCACCCCAAGTCCTTTTCAGTGGAGGGTCCACCGACAGCATCGTCTCCGAGTACAGTAAGGGCGCACATGGTAACCATTTTGTTTCTATTTATGGAATAGATTTCTATTCTAGACCTGGAATAGAATTCTGTTTGGTAAAAAAATTTACTTTTTTATTTCTAGAATATATTTCTATTCCAGAAATAGATTTGAAATAGAAATCAGGAACAAAAAAATTTTACTTTTCTATTTCTAGAATAAAAATCAGAAATTGTTTCTTTCTTTCTTACTTTTCACCTAAAGGATTTTCTTGCCATTCACCGCTCACCACCACTCTCACCCATTACTAACCGCTGCCGCCACCCACCCGCCGCCTGCTGATTGCCCGCCACCCATCGATCGCCTGCCCACCGCCTGCCGGTCGCTCGCCTCCCATCGATCGCCACTGCCCCTCTCATTACCGTCGCCACTTGGGAAAGTGAAATTTTTTTAATTATCAAATGAATTTCTATTCCGATAATAATAAAAAAATTGTCGTTATCAAAGTTTTTTTGCTCGAAACTCATCTAGAAATAGAATTAGAAAAATCTATTTCTCTTCCAGAAATCAATTTCTTGCCAAAAATATTATCATCTGCGCCCTAAGAGTGGCTGCCCTGACCGGAGATGTAATCAATGCTTGGGATTTGACTTTTGGCTTTTATGCGAATGAATATTTTGTATTAGGGCAACCCAGCAAATTGCATGGTTTTTGGCGTGAAAAAAGAGTTGGTGGGCTTCAAGGAGCTTCTTTCCTACCTCGGCCTCTCTGTCTCTTCTCTCGTGGCGTGATTACCCGCCTCCGTTTTGTCGTCTGGTCCCTCCTTCATCCTTTCTCCTATTTTTGGATGTTCGATACTCGCGACTCTCGATTGATCCAGCAAATATTAGGAAATAACTTAGCCGTCACATGTATCGAGTAAGACTCCTTCCATAAACACATGATGGCCTTCTTTCAATATTATTTCCGGATCAAATACGTGATTAGACAACGAAATCTAACCGCTTAATCAATTCTTCAATTACAAACAAAATTGGCTCTATCAAATAAAATCCCTAAGAATTACTTCTTTTATTATTAGATCGATCAATTGAATTGCCAAACTAACCTTTTATAGTTTAAAATTCGACTATACTCGAAAAAGCAGTCACATGATTATTTTTTTAAGATGCGCACATACATAGAAATATATTAGTAATTGAAGCAAAAATAAAGTGCACAAAACAAATTGGAGAAATTGAGGATGGAACGGAACATAAAGAAGAGACAAAAAAGGGTAAAATGGTCAATTTCGCCCAACACCACTCCTCATATTTTTGCCTCCATATGTATAGCATAGATACGGTGCACATTACATCCCATGGTATAGTTAGGATATGATATGAATAATTTTAGCTGTTATCTATCATGTTTAATAACTTTCTTTTGTTCCCAATGTCGTGCTTGAGGTTACTTTTTGTCTTTTTTTGTGTGCATTTATGTAAGATACAGTGATAGATGAGCTGATGCAAATACTATCTGTTTACGAGAAGTATCCTATACAGATCAATTTCTAAACAAAGAGTTAAACCGTGCAAATGTGAAGCGAATCAATCGGTCTTTATTAAGAAGTGAGAATAAAAAGCCCACATCACTTTGACAGCCGTGCCGGGAATGTCCGTGCATGCTTCTTGCTTCCCAATTCAAAGCAACATCCTCGATGGCCCTTGTTCAAATGTAGGCCCACGATACAAAAATTAGGTTCAGAGTAAGGAGAACGCGATGTATGAATTTGCCACGTCATTTTTTATAAACTTTTTCATAGGGTTAAACGTTGTTCTTGTTCATCACAAGTTTTCTCATGCGACTGTGCGTAGTTCTTAAAGTATCAAAAAACATTTCAATAATATCTTAATACTAGTAGGTTTTAGGCAAGAAATACTTCAAAAGTAAGTAGATGAGAACGTGACAGTGTAGCAAATTCTAGCAATTCACTCGTTATCATTTCATCAAGATGGTATGTACGAGCAATGCCGTTGTTTACTTGCAATAGGTACCGATATTTACAATCTTTGCTTCTTAGTAATTGCTTAATATGCTCACGGATAATATTACTAATTTGGTCAGCTCTAATAATTACACATGAGTATTTCTTGATTATTTTTTATATAAAAAATGGGGAAATGTCACCAAAAACTCAAACTATGCCACTTATGACAAATTTACTTTGAACTTTTTTTGCGACATTAAAAACTATAACTATACTACTTGTGATGGATTTATCTTGATTTTTTTTTGTGACACTAAAAAATTCAAATTATATCAATTGTGACATATTTACTCCAAACTTTTTTATGACACAAAAGCTTTGAACATATACTCGCGTAATACATTTACCTACAAACTCTTTGACCGAAGGGCATTTCATATTTTTCCTTTTTCTATTTTTATTTTTATTTTTATTTTTTTCCCTTTCTTCTCTCTTCCCTCCATAGGCCCTTGCCCGACTTTGATGTCGGCAAGGGTGGCCCTTATCGTCTTCCCTCCCTGGCCATGGCGGAGGGAAGAGAGAAAAAAAGGAAAAAAAATAGAAAAAGAAAAAGAAAAGACGAAAATGTCTTTCAATCAAAGAGTTTGGGAACAAATGTGTCACACGAGTACAAGTCTAGGATTTTTTGTGTCACAAAAAGAAGTTTCAATAAATATGTCACAATGGGTATAGTTTGTGATTTTTAATGTCAATTTAGGTTAAATATATTACAAATGGCATAATTTAAAGTTCTTAATGTCGTAAAAAAAGTTTAAGGTAAATTTGTCATAAGTGACATAATTTGAGGTTTTTTGTGACATTTTTCATTAAAAAAAATGCCTACTATGGAAGGATTCGTTGGTTATTTCTTTCGTCTCCCCAAACATATCAACGTTAGCATTGATAATATGTAAATGTAATTTGTTGTTCAAATAATTATTTAGAGGTCTTTGTAAGGCTTGTTGAAAAACCCGTGCAACGAGGGTATTTACAAATTGATTGTATAGCCTAGCTTGTAGGGCTATATCCAACGTAATAATTTAACCTAAAGAGTGCTTTTTTGTACGAAAACCAAATAAGTTAGCTACGTAGTAGTTCGAGTTGGGAAAGAAATTAAGAGGAAAGAACTAGAACAGAATTAAATTTTTAATAACATTATTTTTTTCCAGATGCATATTGAAGTTATTAAATTTATTAATCAAGCATTATTTCGACCCAAAGAGGAAGAATTTAATAAAGCATACTTTGGTTTCTCTTAATCATTTGAGTTAAACTCTCCCGGCAATTGTGGGAAAAACATGCAATTGTCCATTCCTTCCATTTGCGTATTTGCAAATATAAATGTGGCCCTAGAAAAGTTTTTTTTTTCCTCTCATTTGAACACACGCCGTTCTTGATGTTCTTGATCCATAACGGGCATAATAATAGCAAAAAGGGTTTGAGAATTGGTCAATAATTTACCAAAAAGAACAGTAAAGATGACTTATTTTGTAACAATTCGACAAATGACGGATTCTGGACAAGATAAAAGATTAAATACAGAAATTATATTCACACTTGCACTAAAAAACAAATGAAATCTTGATGAATTTTCAAGATAAGGATTAAAAGCGAAAATTACATTCCCACTTGCATTCAAAAACAAATAAAATCTTGATGAATTTCGAACTTCTTAGTTTAGAGCACTGCAAATCTTCCTGATCTGGCCACTTGAACTGGTGAGTGGACTTATGTTCCCCATCTTAACCATGGCAGCCGCGAAATCCGACTTGAAACTCGCGGGCGTCTTGCTATACTCGGAGACAATGCCGTCGGTGAACCCTCCGCTGAAAAGGACTTGGTCCGACTCCAGAAGACCTTTCTTCTGCATCAAATTCTTGAAGTAGTTGTTGTCGAATGAATTGGGAGTCACCAAATCGAGTGGGGCTAGAGTCACATCGCCGCCACTTGCCGGGCACCGGCGCTTACGGGTGCTGGCGAATCCTGGGTTAATGTCGTTGCCATTGCTATAGATTCTGTTCCTGAACGTGAAGCACTGAGCTTGCCCTAGAGTGTGAGCACCTGCGGAACGTTGGCAGAAAAGAACACGTCAAATATCATTTCTCCTTTTTACACATATCGTTTGAGCTTGTGAGCAAGCAAGAATGGGAAATTCTTGCATAGGCCAAAAGCTCCACCGTCAGGAAGCTTTTCGTATGTACCTGAGAGGGCAACCATGTCCCTGGCACTAAGGCCTTTGCTTGCAAATCGAGACACGAGTTTGTCGAGGCCATCGAGAAACGATGGAAGATCGCTCGATGCGAGTGATGGACTTGCGGTGGTCGAGTCTCTTCTTCCGAGCTTCACCGTCCAAGAAGGACCGCCGACCTATATTTTTGTCAAAGCAGCATCAGATATATCAGTAAAAAGATTCGTATGTTATTGCCTAATGTCACCCACCAGATGCATATCTTGAAAATTATGGGAAGACTTACGGCAACAGAAGCATCTCGAGCTGCAACGGCGACTACGTCAGCGCAAGACATGACTCCAGGACAGATCTTCTCTACTTGCGACTTGGCGTCGTCAATCACCTCATAACCTCTCACGGAGCCATTGTTCGGCGGGGCATCTCTCTCGCTGGAGATGGAGTCGCTATTCTCCAACAGTATCGACGCGTCGCAACCCTGAACAAAGCAATCATGGAAGTGGAGACGAATGAGAGAAGCAGCCATCCGGCGCTCCGTCGAGACGGCGGTTCTGATGGAAGTCCGTATGGTGGCGAGCGCGTCCGGGCATGACTCTTCGTAAAACGTGGAAGAAAGCTGCGCATGGCAGGACATGCAGAAGAGCACTAGCATCGAAGAGAATATCGCGAAGCGACAGGAGGAAGTGGCAGCGCCAGGAGGTAAAGCCATCGTGCGTGCACGTACTGGTTATTCTCTTTGCTATATTTTGGTGAGCACTAGCAGAGCTTGGTGTCTGTAGAAGATGGAGATGGTTTATAATATGGGAGTGAATGATGGAGATAGAGAGAGTGGTATGAGTGAGATTTATAAGCGCAAAAAATTTCAATCGAGAGAGGGAGAGTCGCTGTTTTCCGCGGCAGCGCGTGAGGTCTAATATTCAATGCTCAAGGTGAAGGCAGCCGTTGCCAGAAAGATTACGGACGATGGACCTCGTCCTTGTTTGGCTGCATTTGGAAAAGTAGGAGGTGATCTGATCTTTGATCGAGTCCTTTTCTGGGTTGAAGGAAACGTGGGTGAAAAGTCGAACGTCGAGGAATTTGACCGATTATTTTGTAATTTTTGTACATTAAGAGTCCCGTGGACCTGAGTAAATTATTAAAAAGCTCAAACAAAAAGAATAGATGGAAGATCCATTCTAAAATGTCACCTCCCATATTTCCTAATTGATTAAGAAATGTAAGATGTGCCGATACCAATACATTAGAATTAAAAACCTAACCTAACAGGGCTCTTTTTTAAAAGACTACCACAAGTGACTCTCAGAGGCAGACCCACTCCGATACAGAGAGAAGCTTATGAAAGAGAGATTGAACATTAAGATTGACCATGGTAACTATTTTATTTTTATTTCTAAAACAAATTTCTATTTCAAATTTGTTTTTGGAATAAAAATCCGTTTGATAAAATAATTTTATTTTTATTTCTAGAACACATTTTTATTTCATAAATAGGTTTGGAATAAAAATTAGAAACAAAAAATTTTTATTTTCTATTTATGGGATAGAAATTAGAAATTATTTCTTTCATTCTTACTTTTTACTCGAAGAAGTTTCTTGCCGTCCGCCACTCACCACCACCTTGCCACTAGCCATCGATGCCGGGTTCTTGATCGACCGCCGCCGGTCGTCGCCGGCCACCATCCCTCCCATTGCCACCGTTGCCATCCGGGAAAGTGGAATTTTCTTCATAATCAAACAAATTTCTATTCTAATAATAGAAATTATGTATCATTATCAAACGGGTTTTTTGACTTAAAAACTCATCCAAAAATAATTTTTCTATTTTTCTTTCGAAAATCAATTTTTTTATCAAAATGTTATCATTTACCCCAGTGTCCCTGACCGGAGCCGTAATCAGTACATGGATTTGACTTTTGGCTTTATGCAAATAAATATTTGTATGTTAGGGCAACCTGCAAATTGAATGGCTTTTGACGGGAAAAAAAGTTGGTGGGCTTCGAGGAGCTCCCTCCTCGGCCTTTCTTTCTTCTCTCGTGGCGTGATTACCTGCCTCCATTCTGTCGTCTGGTCCCTCCTTCATTCTTTCGTCCTATTTTTGGTTATTCGACCCTCGCGACTCAATTAATTCAGCAAATATTAGGAAATAACCTTGCCACTGTCCATATATATCGGATAAGACTCTGCTCACAAACACGTGATAACCTTCTTTTAATATTACTTTCGGACAAAAGACGTGATTAGACAATGTAATCTACTAGATCCAAATCAAGTGCTTAACCACTTAGTCAATTCTTCAATTTAAAAAAAAAATCGACCCTATTAAATCCTTAAGAATTCTTTCCTTTCTTATTTGAAATAAGTTAAATGAATTGGCTAATTGGCATTGCCTCCTTTTATAATTTAAAATTTGACAAGACCCTAAAAACCGGTCACATAATACATTTTGTTAATATGCGCATATACATAGAAATATATTAGTAATTTAAGCAAAAATAAAGTGCACAAAACAAATTGGAGAAGCTAAAAAGGAATGATCAATTTTGTGTGATGCAAATTGCATCCCATTGTATTGTTAGGGTATACATCTTAATGTAAGAGTAATTTTAGCTGTGATCATGTCGAGCATAAAATGAGCTCATCTTATAACTCTCTCTTGTCCCTCACGTAGTACTCGAGTCAATCCTTTTTTTTTTCTTCTTAATTTTGTGTTAGATAAGACACAATAATAGATGAACCGATGCAAAGACTTCTGTTTAAGAGAAGTATCCTATACAGATCAATTTCTAAACAAAGAGTTAACCGTGCAAATGTGAAGTGAATCAATCGGTTTTTATGAGGAAGTGAGAATAAAAAGCCCACATCACTTTAACAGCTGTGCCTGGAAAGTCCGTACATGCTTCTTGCTTCCCGATTCAAAGCTCCATTCTCGATGGTCCTTGTTCAAACGTTGGTTGGTAGAGAGGATTATGCAGTCAACCTTACAATTCTGGCAAAAGAGAAAAATCTCTGATGAGGAGGCTGGCGGAGAAAAAATCCATGCAGAAGAACAGGACAACGACTTTTCCTAGGAAACCTCAATTGGTAGTTGACGTGGTTTGTCACCATCCATAACCTTGCAAGTAGGAGGCAGTAAATTCTGACCACGTGATAATTCCTAAAGAGAACCAAAATCACCCGTTCTGATCAAATCATGTAAAGGATTGATGGGATAAACACACCAGCTTGACACCAGAAACAAGGAAACATTAAGAGTTAGCCCAAACAATATAATTCACTCGCAGCATGGAATGTGATACATGGCAAGCAAGAGCAGAGCCTGATTTTGAACATAAAAGTCCAATAGGTTAAGTTATAACAACTCTTTTAATTTTTGAATTAAGCAGCATATCGCTTAGAATCCCCTTATCTTGCTCGGATTATGAGGAACCTCCATACACCCAGCGGTGCCTATTATCAAAATATTGCAACACCTCCTCACCAAGTTTTGCACAGAGGATGATGCTCAATCGGCGTCATGCTCCAAATTCATGAAACTGAAGGGGGCAATTCCTCTTAGGATTGTGGTTTTGTTGTGGTATATGAATCTTAGATGCTACATATATCCTTGTGTACGACTACATCAAATTCAGAGGGGGACTCTGTAGGATGGATCCACCATTTTCAAGATGAACAAATTCCCCTTATCCCCCCTCGATATCCTGCAAACACAAAGATCAGTTCCCATATCAGCGGACTGCCTTTCTCTATCATTATACTGTAAATACATGAGATTCAAGCATATGTCACAAATTATTCCCGAGAATGGAGTTCCCTTGCCGGTAGCTTTTGGTGCTTGATTTCAGGCTTTTACTTCTACATAGTAAATAATCCCGAAGACAATAGAAATGGAGCAAAATGTTACATTATCATCATATCACGCAACACTGAGCACAACCAGTAAAGCTGCTGAAGTAAGCAGGAAATTATGACTTCATCAGTTACCTCCGTCGCATTTTTAGCTTTCTGCCAAGTTTAGGCTCAGCTATTAGGCTAGGATTCTAGAAAAAGGGGATGTGATGTATAATATTGTTAGAGCTGAATTAACCATACAAGTGGCGTATATTACTATTAACAAGAAATATTTGCCAGATATTGCTGTTATGGAGTCAAAAAAAAATGTATTTAGGAAATCAGGCTGCTCACCTTAACTCTTCGTCTAAGTAAGTTATCTCCAACTGACCACGGCCACTTCCTGGATTTTTTATAGGTATCTGAGAAGGTTCATAAAAAAAATAGTGCTAAGATAGACATTAAATGGTTGAAAAAGCATAAATGATATCATGAGGCAGGAAGCCATAAAAACTATATAGGGGACAGTAATGAACTATTCCTTCCAATTAACATAAGCAAGTGCAAAAAGAAATGAAAGAAACGTAATGACATGGAAATGGGCAGTTCAAAATCGTACTAGCTTATGAACTGGATAAACTGATGGTTCGAAATTCAACCGGTTGAACCATTTGATTTGAAACACCTGGCTTAGTTAAACTGAGTGCTTTTCTATATATAATAATGAAACTTTTGACGTGAGTTCCCATCAAGTCATCCACATCTAGATCAGATGGTGGATATGCTGTTGTAATTCATGCAGGTATGGCTTCCAATCTCCATGAGAGCAAATTAGTTATTTTCCTTGAAATTTTAGTTGAAAAGTGATTTGCCTAATTAATATCAAAGAAGGTGCTTGCCCAATTGGGTAAGAGCTTGGTGCACATCACTAAGAGCATCCGAACCACACTTGCAAATCATTCTCTTTTCTTTGGAAAGTCATCTTTGCTCTTTTACCACTCATATCATGTTTTGATCAATTCTCTCCAATCTTCATTATAATTAAAGTAACTAACCTCATGGTAGAGAGAATGCCAGGGAAACAATGCGGGGGTTAACTCATAATACAATCTATGCAAGTGATGGAAAAACAATTAACATCTTGAGCAATTACTCTGCTAGAGGATAAATATGGAGTCATAGGGTGAAGATATAAAGTAAAGGATCAGGTCAGTAATGAAAGTAAGACTTACCAAACCAGCAATTCTGAAAAAATCAAATTTAACAGCCACTCTTCTTGCATTTAGAGGCACCAAATTAGCTGTCACCTGCAATTTGGTCCCGAAAAAGTGAATTCTCGATCATCACACAGTTATGTCACAAAATGATAATGATTTGGAATAAGTAAAATTTCTATGATAAAATTTCTCATTGTGATTATTCCTCAGGCCAAAAATATAGCATAATAGGTAAGCCTGGAAGTACATTTGATATAGAACTGAGCTAAAATCTGGCATTGTTTCACTTGTTAAGCAGAATCATCAAACTAGTTAGATTTTTCTTTAGCATTTCCACAGGGCAATTTTAAATGTAATCCATAACAAATTTAAGCTAGACAGCAGTGGACTATTGGTATAACTGACCCCTGAATCCCCTCTAGACTGATAATCGAAGAAACAGAATTTGACACTGAATTCTAAAGGACCAAACCAGTGTTTTGAGTGTTCACCATAATGAATCGCAGGCTGCAGAGCACTGTTCACTTGTCCAATAATCTTTCTATATAAAAATTATAACAGTTGCAAATTTCAAGTATAGACAGATTTACAGTTGTTAAGGTAATACCTCCATACTCTCTCTTCTCAAATAACACAGGAATAGAAGTGGTGCAAAATCAATGGGGAATTACATAGTTAATAAATAGATACGTGAGGAAAGGGAGAGCAATAGTCTAAAAATGACCTGATTAAAGAATGGCCAAGTCTCCATGTTTTGAGCCCTTAAGGTATCGACATTGATCGCCTGGTAGATTTTGCCATTTGGCCTTAAGAACTTTGGTCTCTGCCATGGGCATTTGAAATGCTTGATTACGCAGATTACAAGATGCAAAAATTACAGTGATATATTTGATCAAAAGGACAAAGGAAAGAAACAAAGACTCAGATAAAGAGCTAGATCAAACACTCCGTACATGAGACATTGACGAAGAAGCACATGAGGAAAGTGCAGAGTGGAACTATATCATGCAGAATTTTAATTCTGTAAAACTTTTAGGAAGATACACCAAGAAAATGAGCACTAGGACAGATAGAACCCGATATCCTTTTCCCTGTAGATCCTTTATCTTAGATAACTATCTAATAGTCCATCACATCAAATGAAGAGAATTCTAAGAAGCTTGACTGGTTAATTGGATTGAAAGAGGAAGGTAGCAGCACAGAGGCCCTTCAGATCATAATAATTATAAAATGTAGATCTTTAATTCATTGAAGTTCCTACAGAGTCCAAAAAAAAAAAAAAAAAGTAGAGACTTTGGAATACAGAGTGCTAGTATGAGAACTGTTGCCACAGTATCCATAGACATTCCAATCAGAGATGGTCATCTCCCCAATCTGGTCAATAGACTTCACACTAGAAAGTAGTATTAGAATGTTGAAGAACCAATCAAGTTTGTAACATGGAGAGTAGTTCATGCTCTAGACTAGACTTAAAAAAACTGAGCAAGTCACTCATCAAACTGATTCAACGAATCTGCACCAGGTCCCCCCCTGCCAAAAGATAAAGTGCACAAAAATGGGAAAAGTTTCTTACCTGGGTCTGCAAAACTGATTTGGATGTTGTATAGATAAGCTCCCATTTACCATTAAGCATTGGAGATTGGAGAGGCTCCTTCACTGTGTTAACTGCCTCGAGCTTACATGCAATCTGATCAAGAAAATAATTCCCATCAAGGGATGATTGGTTTAATCCATCAAAATCAAATTGTGTCTTTCGGATTTTAAGAATCCAATTGACTGAATTCTAACTCTTGTTTTTGTTTGTTATGGACGTATGAAAGCATTCTGCACATGAATAAGAATCACATGGACTCGGTGGCAATTAGTCTTATAAATGGTCAACATTGAGATTCTCCTCTCAGAATAATTAGTGACCATCATTGAAGCATTTGAGAGGCCTTTGTGATGGGTTTCCGCTGGGAGCCCTTTCCCATCAGAATGTGTAGTGCAATATTTATATCAAGTCTTCCAAATTTGATCAATTCAACCCTATCCGAATGCGCACAAAGGTGAAATGCAAACGTCATTCCGCTATCGTTTAAGATCAATTCCTATATAAAAAGAATGCATGTTCACTGAAAAACGCCGAAAGTAGTTACTTCAACGAGTTTTCCATAGGAGCAGATGATTTCGCCCTTCAACGTCATCAACATGCCAAGTAGCTAGCAACAAAGCGAAACGACACTTATATTTCAACCGCAAGGTCCATAGCGATACAACTCCACAACTCATCTCCAACGTATCGTTCCGCTTCCCCGAGATTCATCAATCGACAAGATCGAACGAAACGAAACGAGCCTGAATTCAAGGCCTCACCCGATCGACGCGCAGCTGGTCATCGGGAGTGGCTTCGGCGCCACGGTCGAGGGGAGCGATGGCGTCGAGCAGCTCCTCCTTCAACCTCCGGACGTCCTCGCTTTTCGTGACGAGTCCCGAGAAGAAGGAGACCCCTCTTCTTCTCGACGGGGACGAAGCAACGCGAGTGCTGGGCAAAAGCTTGCCCGAGGGGAGCGAGACTGCGAGGGCGTCGGGTGCGGGATTGGACGGAGGTGAAAAGGGCGACGTGAGAATAGGCGGAGCCGGAGGATGGTGAAGGGTCCGGAACTGAGCAGTGCAGTAGGACGAAGCATGGGAAGAACAAAGCGCCATTTCCACACTTGCTGGTCGGCTAGTGATCACCGGTGAGCCGATTGCACTCTTTCTCGCGCTCATCCATTCCCTTCTTCCGCCAGCGGGCGCGTCACGTCCGTACAATGTCATCGGACGTGGCACAAAATATCACAATTTTTTTTTTTTAATGCTGCGAAAAATTATTGCGTGGATTAATTCTCTCCACCGATGGTTAATATGAAATGAATCCGCACATAGTGGATTCATGGAATACTGGGCCACATGCTATGATGAGATTGGGGTTTCATGAATCGAAAACCTGACCCGACTGGAACAGTCATTACGGTTCGGGCCATTAAAAAAACCAACACCGATTGAATCTGTTAAACACCCCTATATGCGGACATGCCCTCTCCCCCCAACCGAACCAACCAGAATCTTCATTTCAGTTTCTATATTATTTGGGATAACAGGCACATCACAGCATCGGACATTTAACTCGACAATCATAATAGTAATCCGTGATCCGGATTAGCAAAAGAAAATAATTCATCAGGAAGATTGATGTTAGAACATTTTTAAAAAGCACGGTCATGCTTATGAATAAACAAAAAGATAAATGAATGGTTTTGAATTTTCGGGTAGATGTAGAATGACTGCCGGCAACTTAATCTCTTCATCTATTGACGATGTAGAGAATAGAGACGAAGCGTCTTTGTTTTGTGAAAGAAACAAATAACTCGATCATGAATCTCATAGCAAAGCAACCCATTCTAGAATTCAAGATGTAGCTATTGCATGCAGCCATTGCACTTCTAAAGTCAGAATTTGAATTGCTTTATTCAAAGTGACTGCTTGGCATTGTAATTTACACATGCATCAGCCATCAAGCACCGTATAGTCATGTAAACGAAGGGATTCTACACAGTGCTAAGTGCACTTCGAGAGTTGTTATTTTCTGCTGCCTTAATTCATCTCGACAGTCACAAGTGGGTGTTCTCGTGTCTCGCCATGACAAATCTATACCAAAACCAGAGGGAAGTTCCTGGGGTATGTCTGAGCTGTACAACGTACAAGAGCCAATTGCTTTCATCACCAGATGACCGATTTCATTGTATGAGATACAGTCCTCTGCACTTGGCTTCATGTTAAACAGGCACCCTGTAAGATGGATCGACCATTTTCAATATGAAGAGATTCCCCTTGTCGCCTCTGGATATTCTGCAACAAGTAAAGGAGACATTTGCCCCGTGAATTCCACATCATGTACGTGGACATAGTAGCGTATTATGTAAACTCACCGCAACTCTTCATCCAAATAAGTTATTTCTAGTTCACCACGGGCTCTTCCAGGGGCCTTAATAGGTATCTGTAAAGAAACCATCGCATGCATAAGCCAAATAATAACCAGACCTTGCAGTGATACTTCCATGACATGATCTATTTAGGGCCACAACAGCATTAAACATCTAAAACTGCTGCATCTTCGTCTTTCATGATGCTCTTTATACTTCAGGCCAGAAAACTTTTTGACAAACAATATTCATGCTGTAAAAAGATATAGAAGCCTTAGGAGTAAGGATACAGTCCTCTGGCACTGGAATAATTGACAAGGAAATCCAAGATAGACCAACTACAAATATTGTCAGGCTATTCAGCATTCAAATATAGTAAAAACCAGATGAACGCATTTTCAAATGGGAGCCGGTGTTTGAGGTGAAACAGAACTCTCACTGTGTGACCTGGAAACTTCAGGAACAAAAGGTAAATTGATAGATAATTAACAAAAGCATTAGTATGGGACAGTCCCACCGGATGCAACTATGACAAAAACTCCAAAAAAAAAATTCTTATTCCATAAACTTACCAAACCAGCAATCTTGAAAAAGTCAAATTTGACTGCAACTTTTCTTGAATTAAGAGGAGTTAGGTCTGCTGTAACCTGCAAATAGACATTACGGCAACTCAGTGCCAGAACTTCCTAATCCTTTTCAGCTCACGATGCATCAAACATTGCAAAACAAAGGATATAAATCAACCAACTGCTAATTAATGGATTCCAGTTGAAGAATGAATCTTTTAGGCCATGACAGAGGAGAGTGATGATGAAGGGTCCAGCTATTTCGAACCTCACTTCTAGGCCAACCTAGTTACTTGTAGCCAGGATGAAACCCACTGTCACTTCTTAAACTCAGGAGTGCCCTGAAGTTCACTCCAGCAGTTGCGCACACATAAAGCAACGTGTTTCTTCAGGCAGTAAAAAATCATCTGTCCTAAATAGCAAAAGCAACAACAAGAAAAAGAAGAAACAACATCTTGAGTTCTCTCTGGAGTACAGCATTGACTGCATTTACGGCCATGTTCATTTCCTTCTTTTTCTTTTTTACTATGTTCCAAGTACTCAAGATTCCCTCCCTCCACCCTCCTTCGCATGGGATATGCAGTTGCCTAGTGAAAAGCTTGTTTGTCACTGGTAACCTAGTGGAGCAACCTGCTGTGGATGTTTTCATTCCTGCTTCTCTCCTAATAACAATAGTTTGTATATAAACAGGTAGCATACTTCAACTTTTAGAATCATGCGAGAAGTCTAAAAGGATGATAACAGTGCCAAATGCCCTGAACCAAGAAAATGGATATTGTCATAACACAAAACAGCATAGTGGCTCTATCAGCAGAACTGAAAAGAGTTCTTGTTGTAGTTTTGACTCGACTATGTCTCATTGCATTATTAAAGTGGTCTGCCACTCAGATAGTCTTCAGTCCTATTTACAACTTTTCTCCTAATGTCATTGTTATTCCTTGAGATGGAATGACAAGACACGGTATTGGACACTGTTCTGGGGCTGACATAGATATAGATAAAGAAAACAAAGATGAGAAGATTCTGCAATTCAAGTATTTTTCAGCACCTTAATTTTAAAGTGATGAAGGAAACAAGAAATTGAAAGTTCACCAGCAATGTAGTTAGTTTCCTAACCTGATTGAAAAATGGCCATGTTTCCATGTTCTGTGCCCTCAGTGTATCGACATTGATTCCTTGGTAGTTTGTGATTGATCTCAAGAATTTGGGTCTCTGTCACATAATTAGTTAGAAACATTTTCACTCAAAAGAGTAAATATAGAAAGGCAATAGGTGTGTCTTTACTGATACAAAAAGAAAATATACAAAAGAGACAGTATGAATCAAGCAATGTTTCCATATAAGGCAACAAAGATGTATTCTCAGGGAAGGACATGAAGCAAACTAGCAAGATAAACGCAGGAACATTCAAAGTTTGCAATTCTATATATGATGAACACCATAGAATCTCATTAGATTGAAAACGGACATGTTCTATGCTGACAGCCAAAAAGACATACCCAACAGCAATATTGTAATGGCCTCAGCCGAGAGAAACAGTGAAGTCAGAATTTTCTTTTTTCACCTCATAATAAAAAGACCTGATCTCTAAGATCTTCTCATGCATATCTTTTGAAGAAAGCATAGCCAAGTAAGCTTCATTTGTTTCCCTGTAGTATGTCAAAAGGCATCAAAGAAAGAGAGTACCAAGCTAAAGAAGAAGAGCAGTGACGATTACAAACTGAGAGATACCTCAACAATACCAGCGACATTACTATTGTCATCTTTCACTTTTCAAACCTTTACGTCAATGAAAGATATTACTTCTGGTTCGACCTAAAATGTTCTCCAGAAAGGTTAGGCCAAGGAAAGATATTACTTGGGTTCAACCCAAAATTATAGCAAGGATATGAATGATGAATAAAATGTTCAGTATGGAAGATGGTCCTGGAGAAGTATAAGAAACAATAGCAGATATCTTTCCCCTGACAATATACAATAGATTCAGGTTGTCTGACCCCTCTATAGTATACTTTTTCTCATGCTTATTATAGAAACTAAGAACCATGCCTTATATCTGACTTAAACTTAGACAATCACTACAATCACATCTTGCATTTGGAACAAATTCCCGAAACAGATACCAACGAAGCAGAGGTAATAACAATGGCAACGACAGATACTCAAGAATTCAACAAATATGGTTACCTGAGTTTGAAGAATTGATTTTGAAGTGGTATATATGAGCTCCCACTTGCCATTGAGTAAAGTAGATTTCAGAGGTTCCTTGGTTGGATTAACGGCTTCGAGCTTCCGAGCAATCTGATCAGTAATAGAAAGTTAAAAGCATAATATTGAATGCAAAAGGCACAAATCAACATGACACAATGACAACCTCATTAAACCCAAGCACAGTTTCTGGTTCAGAAGTCATAGTATAATTATGCTATACAATGTATAATCTAGAACGATGATAACTTAGCAACCAAAACAAGAACAAGCAGAAGAACGCCAACAGGGGTAAAATCAAACCCAACCTGATCGACTCTTTGCTGATCCTCAGGGGTGGCCTCGGTGCCACGATCGAGGGGAGCGATTGCTTCAAGAAGCTCATCCTTGAGGGTCGCGACGTCTTTGCGTTTGCTCAAGAAGGCAGGGAAAAAGGACACTTGAGCTCTCCATTTCTCAGGGGACGAAGAGTTCGGGGATAAGAGGTTATCACTGTTGCTTTGCAAAAGGCGAGCATTGGATTTGGTGGGGAAGGTAGAGCGAATGAGTGCAGGAGCTATGGAGGTCGAAGAGGAGGTTTTGGAGTTGAGGATCCCCGGAGGAGTCGGAGGAGGAGGCTGATAAGATAAGGCCATGGACATGGTTACGGTGGTGAGAGTTCCTGAGTGAGTGGAGGAGAGGAACCAGTATAAAAAGGTTTCCTCTTATGGTAAACATGCTAAGCCGGTTTGGCGGTTGTGGGTCATCTTATATTTATTTTTTTGATTTGTGCCGGAATAATTAAAAAATTAAACCATATTTTCGTTTAATAATTTAAATTTATAGAACAATCAATAATAACTTCACAAAATCTCATGTGGTATCAAAATTAGAAGTCATGAGTTTGAATCTTTTTAGGACCTATTTACTTCATCAATTAAATAGACTAAACGTGGGGTGGACTATTGGTATAATTAAATATTAAAACATGTCTTCGTCTAGTAACTTAAACTTTTCCAATTAAATATGCCAACATTTAATAAAAATCAGACTAAACGTAAACTAAGTACGAGGAGGAGTATCGATCAACCCACAAAATCTCACGGTTTGGTTGACTTTTCATTTTTGTTTTTTAATTTGGGGTGGGCTGAATTCGTGAACATCCAACTGCATATTCTCCATCTTGTAACTTGGTCCACTACTGGCCCAAAAGAGAAACTTGGCCCATTAAATTATCAGTCATAGGCTCATAGCCAGTCTAAATTGTAAAAGAAAAAAAAATAATCTATTTCTCTTTTATGTATTTTTTTAACAAAGAATAAAATTCAAAAATATATACATTAACATCAATCATGCCTCATGAGATAATTGGAGTTTACGTTAGTGATTTCCGATTAAAACCGACTGGAAGTATTCTATTGGCAAATTGTTAAAATATTTATGACTAAATTGATCAAATTTAAAAATTTTAAATTGAATTGATATAGTTTAAGATTTTTCTAACATTTTTTCCTAGGTAGTGTTTTCCCTTATTCCTTCTTCTAATGAGGCCTCTATCCAATCAACTACTAATATGATATTAACTCAAACTCTAACCTGTCTTACTTACAAGTGGCCAATTTTATATAATTTAATTCTCTCTTTTTTACGAGTGTTGATCATCCATTCCCGCCTCTTTTTCTTCCTATCGTGCTTGCCATCTCTTAGCTCTCTCCTTAGAACTCCTTTTATCTTCTCCTTAAGACTTCGAAACAGAAATATAAACAGTTTGATGAGTTATAAGTCACATTCAAAGCTCCATAAAGATATAAACCTGAAAATCTACCCACGTGTTTCCAAAATGCCATCAAAACAACATGGCAAGCGATCTCCATTTGCCATGATAATCACATGGCGATGCTTCAAATACTCTCGTCAGCATTAGAAGAAGGCATCGCCTAGCTGAATGAGAGGATTGGTCGGGACATCTAATTGATGGAATTCATGCACAAGCATCATCGCAATTCACATCTTTTGGTCGAAGTCTAATTCGAGATTCTGGTAGAGAGAGTATTCACACGTATGTACATACTGAGTATGACTAAACATTGCATCAATGGTCTAGGATCATAAACTCTTCCTAAGACCACCAACCGGGTGGTTCTTGCAAGAAGTGGACGCAACATAGATGAGACTCCTTATCTAGGATAACATAATCCCATGTTTTTGTACCAACTCTACAAACTAAGCTGGCAATTCACAATAAGAATCCTTATATGGACTATAGAGGAAAATATCATCAATGTAAATTTGAACATTGGCCAAGATAGGTTGAAAAATTCTGTATATGATCTATTGAAATAGTGAAGGAGTTGTCTTGAGGCCAAAATGGAGCATTGTCCATTGGAAATACTTATTTGGGATACAAAATTTGGTTTTGTACTTGTCTTCAAGATGAATTCCCAATTACCAAAATCCAGTTTTAAGATCAAATTTGGAATAAACTTAGGCTTGCGTAAGATTGGAAAATAAAGAATTTCAATGTGACAGAGGAAATTTATCATCTTGCAAGACTTGATTAAGAGGTTGGTAATTGATAACTAGTCTCATTTTTCTCTATTATGCTCAACATGCTTATTTATATGGAATATTTCATAAGCCCATTGAGAATATGAGGGCTCAAGATGTAGCCAGGTCTCAATGTTTTTTCTTTATTGCATATGTTTATTTTAATGATAACATGCCTTTGTGCAAACTTAGATAAGTAATTTCAGTCTATCCTGGTTGTTTTAGGAAATGGTGATATGAGACTTGATCAATAGTATAAAATGTGCCTAAACAATCAAATGGATGTTCGTAGAGTAATGAAGTAAACCACAAAAAGAACAAGACAATGATGACGGAGAGATGAATCCACGTCAAACTCGATTTGTCATAGAAATTTTCAAATCCATTCTAATGATGCATAATGATAGGAATGTGCAAAATAATCGGGAATTGCTTGGATCCGAGCCCGATCGAACCAAAACCATAGATTTCCAAGAAGATCGATCGGTTAGTTTTAGTTCAATTTCTAATTCTAGGAATGAAACTGTCACCCGCCCACCAAGACTAGACTAGTAATATTTATATTTTGTGTGTGTATGTATAATTTTTAAGAAAAAATTTTAACCAAAAAAATTTTAAGAAAATTTAAAAACCTAAAATCTCTAATTTGAAGCTCTACACCTATTGACCAAGCGCTTGTTTCGTCTAAGTTATCTCTTTATTTCTCACTCACAGCTTCGACTCTCAAGTTTAACGCCCATTGACTTACGGTCTTGACTTTCGACTTTCAATATGAGCCTACTATTTTTACTAAACTTGCAATTAAGAATATGGAAGTTCTTTGTTTTTAATTTACTTTAGTTTACGGCAAAACATTACTTGGTGGAACCGGTTTCATGAACTCACTCGAGAACCAAACCAAGCTGGATAGTCTAATTTCCTGTGAATTTATGGAATCAATAGGTGGTTCCCAGTTCGCTTTTTTTGGAACTAATTCTTAATGGGCAATTCTCAATTTTTATGGTGAGAACCGCCGGGACCATATTCACACCTACACAAGAGTGAGATTCTTTTTTGGTCGGAACAAAAGAGTAAGATTGGAAATGCTAAACCACCGAAGAAGACAGACGGAAAGTGATCCGACTGCCTCTATGTAATCAACAACAGCAATGGGCCAATTCTTTATAGAGTCTCGTTTCGGTAGCATTTCGGATTTTCTTATAACGGGAGAACCAAACATTTTCCTCGGAAGGGTTCCACAAAACCAGCCAATCGGCCCGATCCAATCCCGAAATCCCCGCAAGGGTTTCAGGGGAGCAAATGAGAAAAATCCCAAGGAAAATAGCAAAACTACAGTCAAATTAAAAGAAAAATTAAATCACGAGAATTCAGGCAGAAAAGGAAGAATCCATTCCTCCAAAACCGAAGCGGAAAACTTGTGGACACCGTGAAGCGACGTCACCGCAATTCACATCCGCTTCCTCTTCCCGGCGCCGGTGTAGTTCTTGACGTGGAAATCCACGAAGAGAGCCAGGAGCGAAGCGTTGAACACCGCGTTGAAGCACCATCCCCCCATCCCGGAGCAACCCGAATCCGATCCCCCGAAATGGTACCACAGCATCACGATCGACACCACGAAGCTGAACACGAACTGCACGATCTGGCCATTCGTGACCAGCCTCTTCCACTTGGGACGCACCCCCACCGCGCTCAGCAGATAGTAGCTGTACATCACCACGTGCACCGTCGCGTTCGTCACCAGGGCCACGGGGAACAGCGACTGCGCCGTCTGCAGCCACAGGTAGCACATCACCAGCACCGTCGAGTGGTGGTATACGTGGAGGAACGTCAGCCGCTGGATCGACCCCGACAGTATTATCAGCAACGTGTCCACGAACTCGAGCATCTTGGAGAGGTAGAACACGTAGGCCCAGAAGAATGTGGGCCCGGCCGGCTGGGTGTTGGGCGGGAAGCAGAAGATCCAGCGGGCGTCGGGCATTTGGGAGGCGGCGGAGAGGGCGCATCCGACGGCCATGGCGAGGGAGAGGAGGGTGAGGGCGAGGTTGTGGAGGGCGGCGATTGGCTTGAGGAGGTGGGGCCCGAGGGCGGGCGGAGGGAGGAGGCGGGAGAGGAGAAGGGTGAGGGAGAGGTAGGAGAGGACGGCGAGGGTGAGGAAGAGAGGGGAGGAGGCAAAGGTCTGGCCTTGCTCCCACCGGAAGTTGTGGATTGCTGGGTGGCGGACCAGCCAGTACTCGACGGCTGACAAGATTGGGCTCATTCTGTTCGCCGTCGCGGCCCCGATGGAAGTGGCGGAGGGAGAGAGAGAGAGAGAGAGAGACGGAGAGAGACGGAGGGAGGGTTGACTCCTGTTAAGGAGAAAAGGCAGTGTCGCGACTGTCGTTTGCGCTTTCAAGAAGGCGTGGAACTTGTCGCTTTTGGCCCACCACTCGAGAGAATTCATTGGCAAATCATCTATTGGACGGTCCAATTTGGGCCGCAGCGTCGGGCGGGGACAGAATCGGAAATTTGGATGTCATATTTGATCTTTAACCGATGCTCAATACTTTTAACTTGTTCTATAAAATCCCTAAAAATTTAATTTGTTCAATGTGATTCATAAACTTTAATTTAATATTCATCCCTAAATTTTTAATTTTTTAATATGATTCATGAACTTTTAATACATGTTTAATACATAAAATGTTCAATGTAATCTTTCAATTAATTCAAGATCAAGGATAATATTCGACATTTTTATATAGTCCGAGAATTGAATTGAACTGAACATATAATGAGCTAAAGTTCATAAATCACATTGAAGAAATTAAAATTTTAGGGATCATAAATTCATAATCAATTGTGTCATTTTGCCGAAATTTAATGATATGTGGACAAAATCATTTCTTGTAATTGATAAAATTCAATATTCAATAGGAAGTTAGTCGCATGTTAACGAGTCTTTAACTTATATTAAAAATTAATTAAATATCGAATCAGCGGCAAAGTTGAACTTTTTCACAAGTCTCTTCCTTTGGCTTTTTGGACATTTTCTCGAGTGATCCTACGCCATTTAGTTTCTTGCTTAACAAGTTGCGCGTTCGATTGCTTGTCAAAAAGCAAGTCTAGAAGTGCACAAGAAGAAAGCCCCCGAGCATTTGCATTAGCTTTGGTTTATCCTCATTTGGATTAGATGATTATGAAAGAATAGAAGGGAGGCAACCGAAGAAACATTGCACGGAGAGAAGGAATCGCCTCCCCCTGCATCCTAAGCCATTCCTTTCCCCCGTTGAATGTGGATTCACCCACAAGAACCCAAAATCTACCAACAAGGAATCCAAACCATGTTCCCGCACGCCTAATATAAATACACATTATCCTTCTCACTGCATTCTTCATCAACCAAAAGAATAAGGATATCCGGAAAGTCTCCTCTTCACCGTTGCCGGCATGTCATTTCCCCGCCGTCCTCCTGTAGTTGTCAATGGAATCAGGAGAATGAGGACTTTCCATTACTACTGGTGTCGTGTCTGCCAACGTACCGTTCGGCTCACGTCTAACAATCCATATGAAACATCTTGTCCCTTCTGTTTCAACCAACTGCATTGCGAGCTTGATGTGTCGAGGCCGAGATTGGTGGCTAATATGGGAGGCCGCGTGCCGAATCGGGCTGTTCAATTACTTGATGGCATGGCTCAACTGCTTGACCCGCCCCCAGTGATGAGGCAGGGTTATAATCCTGCCAGGAGGGCCATATGGGAGACAGAAAGCGGCGATGACCCATTTTCAAGATCATGGATTACGCTCCAATTCATCGAACAACCTCGCAGGCTGGGGCTCGTCCATCCACCAGAAGACCCGGCTCCTAGAGCGAATTTTAGGAGCAATGGCAGTGAATATGAGAATTCCTTAAATGAGCTTATCCAAGAGTTGACGCAGAATGACCGCCCGGGACCCCCTCCTGCACCTACGTCAGCTATCGAAGCCTTACCCACGGTTGTGGTAACCGAAAAGCATCTGAGCGGTGACCAGCACTGCCCGGTATGCAAGGAAGAGTTTGAGATCGGTGGCGAGGTCAGGGAGATGCCATGCAAGCACTTCTATCATTCGGATTGCATCATCCCGTGGCTGCACATCCACAACACATGTCCAGTCTGCCGCCAGGAGCTTCGCGAATCTTCTGGTGACGAATTTCCTGACGATGGCGATGAACAGTCTGATGTTGAACAAGGCACAAGCAGGATGGACTCGTGGTGGAGTCACTTGTTCTATTCGTGGCCATTCCAAACATTGTCACGATGGATACATGAAGCCCTTGATGTTTCAGAACAGAGGGCAGGCCCTTCGGACAGGGGTACGTATGTTTCATAATTAACAGTTCAATTCACATATTATTAAGGATGATGTCAATTATGAAAGAGGAAACAACATGTTATTTTTCCTTCTGTAGAGATCAATTTATGTCCGAGAGATATATTTCATTGTGGATCTTGATGCCATTGTACAGGTAGATCCTGGTGGCACTCCTGGTTCATTTTATAACTTCGTTGCATAAGGGGAGGACATGGCTGCTGCAGCAATGGTTCATGTCCTACAAACTCCATAGCTCAGTTCATCATCTCATTGAATGGTAAGTACTTGTATATACTAACTTCAAGATAGGACTTCGATCCAAGATATAGAGAAAAGGAGGGAAAAATGCAAAAAAATAAAAATAAAAACAAAAAAAGCAAAGAGGTTTTGACAGGATCTTGCAGAGAGGTTTCCAAGCAAAAAGGTAAGCAAAATGCTGTGTTTGTTACATTGCAGATGCCTAACTCTTTTGCAGATGAGATTCTACTCAAATTCCAGATGTTATCATTGACATTACTTTTGTTGAATTTAGAAGGATATGTAGCAAGTTAAATGTCGTTGGGTGGATAGTATGGTGCATCAGGTAGAGCAGAGCAGGATTTGGATCTCCATGGCATGAGGGGTCAATAACTTCCGCCTTATCAGCAACTTGAGCTTCAAACAGATTTTCAACCCTAGAAGAGAAAGAAGGGAACTATCATTAGTTGAAACTTACTCATTAGGAAAGAAATGCGGATTAATTTGTGTTGTTATGGCAACTAGACAGATTTTTCTTTTTCATATATCTATGATTGATGGATTATAACGTTATTGACTTATTATAAAAGAGACTTCAATATTTATGAAGTTAACTTTCAAATTCAGTATTTGCACCCTGTAAATGACTGAAATGCCCTTATTTTTCAATTAAAAAAAAACAGTAAAGAGAATTATGTCATCAGCATAAAAAGTCCATGTCCCTCAATAGTTACCTAACATATTTATGCAATGCACTCCCCGCTTCAAATAAATATTGGAAATCTAATTGTCAGAATTTGTTTTAGAATACTAATAATACCATAACTTTTCTAAGACATTGATTTTGGTACCACGACTTTTCAATATGTGTAATGACTTTTAAAAATAGATTGTTTAAGTTACATCGGTAATTTTGTTGTTGAAAAATATACACTACATTAATTTTTAGCCAGCCATATCAAATGATGTAATATTAAATTAATACCATCTACCATCTTCAGGCAAGAAAAATTGTTTGTGATCTTTATTCTTAAAAGATGGAACCACCTCTTGGGTGGTCTTTGTTTGGCTTCCGCTTTCTTTCTCTCGCAAAGGTCGAGAGTTCGAATCCGCCGTCATGGTGATGATTTAATGGTTTCACGTGTGTGGTGGGCCGTGTGGCGCAGGTTTTTTCTCCCTTTGTCGGCGGGGTGCGGGGACCACGGGTCGTAAAAAAAAAAAAGAAAAGAATGGAATATTTAAATGGTCATTTAAAAAGTTACGACGAAGGCCATAGCTCGGGAGAGCTTTTCTGGGTACCCATCAGCCGCTCGGTCCCGGGGGTCACCGGAAATGGGCCGGGCTGATATTCGCAGCAGCGGAGTCAATTGTCAAACGAGCAGGACACGCGACTGATTCCGCCTCTGAGTAATATGCTGGGATTATCTGCAAACCCCACGCCTCCCTATTACCACCGGCACCGCCAGTTCCGGCGACTCCGGATGTCGATCGCCGGCGCCGCTTCCGGTCCCACGGCCGTCCATCTGATCACCGGCGCCGCTTCTCTACGCCTCCGCCACCACCTCTGCTGTCTTATCAGTTCCTCCTTCCAGGTTCAACTTTCTCACTCTCGGATCGTTTGCTCAATTAAGTTTAGAATTTAAGACCCCTTTTAAGCTTTTCAATGAACGAGCTAGAATAGCAAAGTTGTTTATGGAAGAGTTTTCGCATTTTCTTGGGTCTTTCGTGTTGCTCGCGGTAACCCAAATCGAGCCAAATCGTGGGAGGGTCTAAGAGAGAAGAAAGCTGCTAGTACTTAAGCATGCCGCCGCAGGAACTAAAATTCAGCCACTGTGCTTTGATTCGCTTTCCGGGATTGAGTGCTGTGGATCGAAAGGTAGAAAAATAGAAAGTTGCAAGATTGGTTCATCTTGGAAACAACGGTGTTGCGGCTATGAACATAGAATACATTTTTAATGACATTCAGTTGTTGCCTTACTTCTATATAGCGGCAATTGAGAGATCAGTGACATGACCTTGGTCTTACTTCTTGCTCATATTCCTCCCTTACACTTAGTTCAGCCTCCCTTCTCCTTCTTTCTTATAATTGAAGTCATCCAGTTTGCCGCCGAGCAACGTCTGATAGCCGCTTTGCAGCCTGATGCCTATGCCACATCAATTCTTGGATTTTAGGAGATAACACCAGACTACCTTTTCTTTTCCTGGGAACCTTCACTTGATTTTACCTTCTGAACGATCCCACCATCCGTTTAATGAGAACCTTAGGAGAACTTACTACTAAAAGCCAGCCGTTAGAGTGGGAACCCAAAAATTTGTTCAAAAAAAAAAATCTTTGTAATATAACTGTATTTTCACATTACCTCCACTGTCATCTTTAACGACTTCCATACATGAAGGCCCTCGCTCTAGGGTGGCTCCACTCTGCCAACACTTGCCTGCTGTAATTCACACCAGTGATGTCAATGGGTACTGTAGCATGTCTGTACTTGTTGCTTTTTTTTCTATGGGAGTTGCACTCCATTGACATTGGCCTGAAGGCAAGTTTCACTCTCTAGGTCTACCAATATGCAGAAACTTTAATTAAGTACATGGGTAGCCTTTTCCTACGGCAACTTCAACCTCCATTGTTACTAGTCTAGCAATGGGTTTACCAGGCCCTCTTTGAAAATTAGCTGGAGGCATAATTTGTCTTTGATACCACTTGATACAGATCTGAGGGAACTTCCTATGAAATGCTTGCCCTTAGAGTAAGTGAATGATAGAGAGCTTGCGATATAATTGACCTAACACATTCTTTAAGCTAACATCTATCTGCACTTTCCTAATAGCCGATAAATAAGAATTACGCTGTTAAACAGAGAATCACTCATCTCAATCGTTTGCAGAGGTTGACGGATATTTGGTACAAAAGAGCCCTCTCCTTCAATGGAATCGAATATCTTCAGTTATCAAAAGATGCCTTTTCATTCTCGTGTTCCTCTTTTTTCCATTTTTCTGATGGAAGAGAAGGGAAAACTGATGGCACATCGTCTTTTGAAACATCCAGAAGAAAGTCCTCCCATGGTAGACAATGGACAAATGTCATCCTAGCCATCAATATCTTGTGGGTACTATATATCAAAATGTCATTTTGTTGAGTCATCTGCTGCTGCATTTTTTTTGGGGAATTTTTTGGCATTAATTACACACCGCTGCAGCAATTTTGTCTTTCTTGTCTGAATTTTTAGTTTAATTTTTTGTGTCTCTTTTTCAGAGTATATGCTGGACAACTCGCAACTCAGGGCAAACTGCTCTCTTGGGGAGCTAAGGTTAGACCTTTGAAAAGAATGGACCTATGTCCTTTATTAAAAATGCAATTTGTATTATCTAAGTTCAGGGAATTAATTTTGCAGATTAATCATCTCATTGACAAGGGACAATGGTGGAGGCTGGCCACATCATCTCTCTTACATGCGAATGTCATGCACCTCTTGGTCTGTTTGATAATGTTACTCGTCTTTTATATTCATGGTCAACAGTCTTGTACTTAAGGTTGTCCTTTGCAGGTTAATTGCTATTCTTTAAATTCCATTGGTCCCACCGTGGAAGCAGTGAGCGGCCCCAAAAGATATCTAACAGTTTACGCCACGTCTGCAATAGCAAGTAACAGCTCAGACATACTGAGGCAATCATACAGTTGCATGTTTAATGGTCCTTAATAAAACTTCGCATTCTACAGGTTCAGCAATGAGTTATTGGTTGAACAAATCATCTTCTGTAGGTGCTTCTGGAGCAATTTTTGGACTGGTGAGTCCTCTTGAAATGTCATCCAGCACAGTTTGAACCTGCCTTCATAGACAAAGCATTGAACCTGATTCATGGGAACAAATGGTTTTAAGGCTAATAGTTATGTAATAGAAATCCACTTGAAGACTAGCATTTCCCGTTTCTTCCTCTTGCCTTTCTTCTGGTCATTGTTATGCATCTGATTTCTTCTGGTCATTGTTATGCATCTGATGAGACACTCAATGTTAGGTGAGATGAATATTGAATTAAGATAAATTTAACCAATAGATGCTCAATGTTAGGTGAGTCAAATATTGGATTAAAATGATTTGAAAAAAATCAAAGAACATTCATATCCAGAGTGAAATGTTCAATGAAACTTAACCAATAAACACTCAATGTTAGGTGAGATGAATATTGGATTAAGACAACTTCGCCAATAGATGCTCAATGTTAGGTGAGTCAAATATTGGATTAAAATAATTCGAAATACCTAGATCCAGACTAAGGTATGACGAGAAAGCTCAGAGAACATTCATGTCCAAAATAAAATGTTCGACAAAAATATTGTGTAACATTTAGATCCAAACTGAGATGTTAACTTTTGGGAGGAGTTGCCAAATTTTTGCTTTGGGTACTCAAAGAGATTTAATACTTACCTGGTGACATTTCTGACCCTTGGAGAAAACATCTCTAAGGTGATGAGGAGATTTTCGGCTACAACAGCACACCAGGTGGATAAAGAGGAACTCTGGGCTACATGAGCATGCCGGATTGATGAAGAGACTCCAGGCACGCCGTGTCGATTAAGAGGACATCAGGCTACGGAAGCACACCATGTCAATTTCCTGTAAAATTCAAGAATGTTTGGACGAATTTTGAGGCTTTAGAGAGCAACTCGAACGTCGAGCATTATTTGGTCTTCAAGAAAATATTATCTATTAGACACAATTAGAGCAAAACTGATATGCATTCATAAAAAGGTAGACAATTTGAGTTATTCTAGAATGCACATTTCAATCCAATCAAAGTTTTGCACAATGTTTGCACAACCAAATTGCCACTAGGGAGAAAAATCTTGCAAAACAACTTTCACTCATGACATGAATTTCTTAAGAATGCTCAATGAGAGACTTCCAGTTAAAAAGGACTTTCACTCACTCTCATTCAGAAAGGTTATTTTATGAGAATCGCTCCATCTCACTATCATCATATCGACAAGGGTCCAAGTATTCTTGCAAGCGGTACGACCTTACCAATATGAGAGGTCTTTAATAGGGACCTTAATGTGGGCTTGGTCAACGGCTTCAAGGCTATTGAAAGAAAATAATATTCCACAATTACCTTTGGGTTTACAAGTCAAGAACCCTCAAAATGAGATATAAATAATCTTGCTCGCACTTCTTCGAGCAATGCTTAAGACATGTGAACACCCACATTAATTCAAGTGCCCTAATCTGAAGAGACTTTATAAGGGACGTAACGTAGGCTAGGTTCATGGGTTGAGAAATGAAAGGATTATCAAGCTCAAAATGTGTATAGATGGGTGAGAGTTGGTGATCATCTTGGCATTACCGCCGTCTTCATCTTCACCATTAAGGGTTGTCTTCAAAATATGCTCTATTGACTATAAAAGTTTTGCATTTGAGTTCTTTGAGTACCACTCCATTGGGGATACAACTTTTTCACCATTGATAGTCATCTATCCTGACTTTTTTTCATTTTCTCTTGTGGGGTCAACAGTCTTGTACTTAAGGTTGTCCTTTGCAGGTTAATTGCTATTCTTTAAATTCCATTGGTCCCACCGTGGAAGCAGTGAGCGGCCCCAAAAGATATCTAACAGTTTACGCCACGTCTGCAATAGCAAGTAACAGCTCAGACATACTGAGGCAATCATACAGTTGCATGTTTAATGGTCCTTAATAAAACTTCGCATTCTACAGGTTCAGCAATGAGTTATTGGTTGAACAAATCATCTTCTGTAGGTGCTTCTGGAGCAATTTTTGGACTGGTGAGTCCTCTTGAAATGTCATCCAGCACAGTTTGAACCTGCCTTCATAGACAAAGCATTGAACCTGATTCATGGGAACAAATGGTTTTAAGGCTAATAGTTATGTAATAGAAATCCACTTGAAGACTAGCATTTCCCGTTTCTTCCTCTTGCCTTTCTTCTGGTCATTGTTATGCATCTGATTTCTTCTGGTCATTGTTATGCATCTGATGCTTTATTTAGGTTGGTTACATGGCTGTTTACATCACAAGGCGTAGGGGCCTGATTCGAGATGCCAACGAAGGTTTAAAGCACATAGCGAAAGTAATTATCTTAAACATGGTATGTTTCTAGCAAGCAACCATAGCTCATTCAATGTTTTTAAAATACGTTTTATTCTTCCGTCATGTTTTCCGTGGCACCTTAGTATGGCTAGCAGGCATGCTTTTGCTTCTTCCAAGTTATTGCTTTTGATCAAGCTCATAGAAGTAGAAGTGCATCTAGGAACACAGCTTTGGGAACATTACTATTCTATGTCTAAGTTAGCATCCTTATATCTGCAAGATAATTTAAATACATTGAATGTCCTTGCTGCAGGTCATTGGGCTGTCGTCTAAAGGTATTGATAACTGGGGACATGTAAGTATAGCAAGCAATCTCTCATATGTGTTTGCATTAAGTGCTTTCATTCTATTGGAAATTTACTGGAATGTCTTGAACAAACAAGAAGCTTGTGATGACTTGCGTGCACTTGCATAGGGAAAAATGAAAGTTCTCAGTACTCTTAGATGGATATCCATCTTTGTCAGATAATCGTGCTTATCATTTTGACTAATGTTCATTTCTTAAAATTTCCATGTACAGGTAGGAGGATTGCTCGGTGGGGTAGTCACACCATGGCTTCTCGATCCTGCTTGGAAGCCTGAGCATAGGTCTAGTGATGGTCGAAGAACCATCACTGACATCAAAGGGAGAAAAGACCCGAGGCAGCCGAAGTGAGGTGTAAATGCCAGTGATGAAGATGCAATTCCACCTCCCTACCCACAAACTTGTTCAGCTCGTATCGACTATCCAATGACACCCCCAAGAACTGGGTTATGTAAATGAGATTAAAGATCAGTGAATTGCCCTGTGACTAAATAGATGAAAAGATTTGCAGGGCTGACAAACTGATCAAGCCTCGAGCTTTAAAACGGTGATGGGTCGGCTGATTTAGCTTTGTACTTGTGCGAGATAAAAATTCCACCGTCAGTTTTATCTCATAAAATCCCTGTGTGGTTGAAACGCATCACGTGCTTCTGGCGCTGTGGGTAAATACTAATCGATGTGTGATCTTAACTCAGTACAAGTCACAAGACCTGGATGTAAAAGTTCGGCCACAGCCCAAAGACACAATCATGAGATGAATTCCCAGACATCCCATAGCGTTCGACGGAGTCCGAGGATAGTTGGTGGTGTTTTCTAAATTCACTCGCTTTGCGGTGGAAATTTTTGTAATCGAGACTTTGCCCAATAACATGATATTGTTCACTCCATCTTTCCAAATAGCAAAAAGAATATTTGTGGGGACGATAAGGCCCAGAGTTAATAGGTCCAATTCAGCATGAGGCATGAATTTTTCCCTCTTTTTTAATACTAATAAGACGGCAGATTCGCACGCAATTCCTCGGCGGAACGAGGGGAGAGAAGGGGGCCCGTCGAACGGTCAGAAAATTCAAAAGTTTAAAATGAAAGCGCTTCTTTTTGCATGGGAGGGGGTGGTGGGGGGACGGGGTTTCGCTGTAATTTTCACGCTCGTTGAATTTTAAAAGAACGGAAACCCGGAATCAAAAAATAAAAATATGGGGAAATTTTAGCCAAGCCCGTCCTTTGGCTCGCAATCTCCACCTGTCTTTCTCCTTTTTTTTTGGTTTCAAGATCTCCTTTTTTAAAATTTGAAAAGACCCCTCCCGAGCCTCCCCCTTCCTCCTCCTTGAAAGAACGCGCCCTCTCTCTCTCTCTGTGCATTACCATAAGAAGCTTTGCAGGTATAAATACCGCACTGGGAATATCGTGACAGCCTTTGCCTTTCGCCATACACCGCTCACCGCTCACCGCTCACCTCTCCACCCTACCCACCTCATTCCTTCTCTCACTGTCTTTCTGTGGGGAGCTCAGATTGGCGTGAATTCTACAGTAAGTATCGACCCCAGCTAACCATGGCTTTGTGGGCATGAGATCTGGTGTGGCGCCTCTTCTGTGCGCGCTGCCCGTTCTTGTTTCTTGTTTCGTTGGGAAGTCGCCGTTTCTTGAATCCTCGCCCTTTGCGTAATCGGGACATTTCAGCTTCTCTTCCGAATCTTTTTAACTACCCCCCTTTATTTTTTTTTTTTTTTGACAATTGAATTTGTCGACCGCGCTCTTGTTGCCAATGTCTGTAGCGCGAGGCGTGCTGCTAACCGATGGAGGACGATGCTTTGGTTGACTTGGTTATGAATTGCTTATGACCCGTGTCTAGTGTCGAAATTCAGAATCAACTGATCTCTCAATTGCCGAATGTGGCTGCTAATGTCTTTTTGCCCGTCTGTAGCCAGGGTGGCTGACTTTGTTCCTCGTGATAATCTATTCTTTTGGAGCTCTAGCTATGGGATCCTAGAATGCCGATGGATAGAGCTCGTGGGTTTTCATTTTGTAGCTTTCAACATCAATATATCTTGCGTCAATTAGCTAGCTACTCACATAAGATTTCATGTGCTTAGAGTGGGAACTCTATATATTTGATAGATAAATCTGACTTCCGATTCTTGAAATCTTCCTTAGTTCGATTTCATTTAATTTCAATGGCTTTGCAATGAACACATTTATCTTCTGTGGGTTTTATCTACTGTTACGTGGAGGCCAAACATGTTGTGAGTTGACTGCCATCTGTTTGATTGTTGTCCCCACAGGATGGATGCCCTGCCCGATGCCATTGTTCAATACATTTTATCTTACGTAGATAATGCCAGAGACATAGCCGTTTGTAATTGTGTTTCTAAGCGATGGAAGGATTCGCTGCCTTACATCAGGAGACTGTACTTCCCTCGCAACTCTTTCGAGAATAATGCCGGAGGGGACAATCCCGACAGTGTCGTGTGGAGGATGATAGCTTCCATTGTTCGGTTGGACGAGCTCGTTGTGTACTGTCCCTTCTCCAGCGCAGGCCTCGCTTCATGGCTCTCGCTTGTGTCTTCATCCCTCCGACACCTCGAGCTTCGGATGGACAACCTTGCTGAACAACAAGCATGTTTGGAGACCCCCTCGAAGCTTGATTGCATTGGTGCTGCAAAGGATTTGGAGTCACTAAAGCTGTGGGGTGTCCTCATGACTAGTGTGCCTAAATGGGACATATTCCCGAAACTTAGGAATCTTGAAATCGTTGGTGCAAGATTGGAGGGTCCTGCATTGTCCTCTGCAATTCAGGCATGCCCTAACCTCACAAACCTGTTACTGCTTGGCTGTGAGGGGGTTAGGTCGGTTTCAATTGATTTGCCTCTCTTAGAGCATTGTAAGCTGGACTTCTATGGCTTGGGTAACTGCTCTCTTTCTCTCACTTCCCCAAAAATTGAATCGCTTGAGGTACAAGGTTGTAGCTGGATAAGAGTTCGTGAGACGAATTGCTTGCGAAATCTCTCAATTTCCAATAATTCTGGTAATTAGTCTTTGGGGATTGCTTTTTCAGTGTCTTTTACATGATAATATTATTGAAAATATTAATGGATTCTTTGCTTCTTCTTTGGATTCAGGAAGGGTATACATGGTGGATTTCGGAAAACTTGCAGCACTTGAGTCCTTGTCCATCAGAGGAATCCAGTGGTGTTGGGACGCAGTGAGCAAAATGCTCAAATGGGCAAGTGAGGTGAAGCATTTATACATGAAGGTGGAATTCACTGGGGATTTTGAAGCCCTTCAACCATTTCCAGAGGTTGACTTAGTTGATTTCTTCAACAGCCACCCAAAGCTGCAGAAATTTGATGTTCATGGAGCCATGTTTGCAGCTCTTTGCCAGAAGAACAGCCTAAAAAATGTGAGCGCATATTATTATCAGAAAAGCGCAACTGATGTCGAAACTTCAAAGTACCTACTTTTTGCTGAGATATGTCATGTGGTTCTATGTTTAATTGAGAGTCCATTTTGTTTTACAGATAGGTACAGCCTTTACAATTCCATGTTTGGAGGAGGTTGCGATAACAGTAAGATCCCCATTGAATGCGGAACAGAAAATGGGTACACTTGAGTCACTCATAAAGTATGGGAAGAATCTTAAGACAATGGTGATAAAGATTCTTCAAATGAAGAGCAGCCATAGCAGCGCTGATGATTTTTTTGATGAGATCTGCAGGTTTACATACATGAACAGGAAAATAGTGCGAATTGATTAAAGGCTTGCTGGGGTAACTGTTCCTCTATTTATACACCCCCAGTGCAACCTCATATTCTCTGACCTGCAATTGACTGCGGCTTCCCATAGAAACTTTCCTTGTTTCAGTTTCTAGTATGCTTTATGTACGACAGAAATAAATGAGATACCTAATTTTTCGTTAGTTGAGCTCTTTTAGGCCTGACTGTCGAGTCAAGAGCAAGACAAACTAGCTAATGTGACAGATTGGTTTGCAGCGGATAGTGTTGACAGCTGAATAGAAGCAGATGATTTAATCAACTCCTTGAAATTGGTTATTGCAATGAGGATGATTCTGGAAGCTGATTTGCTTGTTCTCGGGGGCTACTGTAGTTTTAGAATTTATGTGTACTGAGTGAGACAAAGTTGTACTTTGACAGAAATGTGCAGATTGATCAACTTTTGGGAAGGTGTATTTACCAAATGGATAAGTTCTTATTCTTTGTTTGTTCACTTCATTTGGCTAGTTCTGTCACTATGCTACTTACCTTATGTCTATCTGCTCCGGTCCTTAGGCAACTACTTAGCTGCTTGACAAACTACAAACCTACACAAGATGGTCTATCCAATTTCTGTCAGAAAAATAAACTATACCGCAACTCGTGTTGCCTCAAATGAGGATTGCTGAAATATGGACATAATGCTACACCCATCTGAATGACCGTACAAAACCAGTAGGTTAATGGTCTGGAGAAAAGATGACTTTGCTCTAGCTGCTTCACATTATATTATCATTTCAGATGCCTGAATATTATCGTGCCCAAAAAAAAATAAAAAAATTCTCTGGCCAGTTGATGCCGAGGGTTCTTACTCTATACCTTGAAACCATAAGAATTGATGATTCTGCCCGTTTTTATACTGGTTCTAAAATGCACGTTGAACTATTGATTTGCAAATTCATGGTTGACAGACAAATAAATTAGGAGGTGGTAGCATGGCTCTGCAAATTCAACGATTATCTATCCTCATTGCATCAATCCTTGAAAAGAGTCCAAGATGCATGCTAAAACTTATTTTTCAGATACAAAGGGGCTAAATATGCCCCCCAGCCACGGCATCAAAGCCTTCCTCATACATCATTGAAACTGCAAACCCTAGATCAGCTTCTTGTTTCGGAAAAATCGCTTCAGGTGCCACAACTGGATACCCGAAACTGAAATGCAGACTCCCAATGACATGATACTGAGCCGCGCCACTCTAGCATTTGTTCTGTCACTCAATGTTCTCCTGCCTGCTTCCCTGCGTTCTCCCAAAAGAAAATCCAAGTTAACACCACCTCAAAGTGGAGAAGACATTCCAAAAAGAAAGAAAAAAACGATGAGAGATCACATTTCTTTAAGATACGCCATGTGGCGAAGGATGGCTTCAACTTGTCCTCCAAGCTTCTTGAGCTCTAGCTCCACTCCCTAACATTAGCACCATATTGTCCACAAAATTAGAAGTGCCAGACATAACGTAACGAAAGAAATTGCCAGCCAAACCATTGGCTCAAATACAATTTTGACGAACTTCCCAAAAGCGACACTTAATCACCACAGAAATCTGAAAACTGAACTATGTACTCTGGGATTAGAAATTGCCCTATTTCTTGGATCATTTTTCATACGTACAAACCTGAATCTTCTCTTTTTTCGCGACTGATTCCCAATCTTTTGCTGCAATTCCAATTCTCCAGTCAAGGAGAACACTTGCTTCTTCACCTCCTTGATTATTCCCATCCACCCATAAACATACTTGATAAGTCCCAGCCTCGCTAGTCGTGAATGCAAACCGACCATTCGTTACATTTTCCTCGTGATGAAGAGTGTTTCCATACGGTGAGGTCACCTGTATCGAGTATGCTAACGCCACCGGTAACCAGAATGAAGCGAACGAACGCCGACCATGAAACCACACATAAAATAAACATAAAGATTACCTTGGCGGATATAGTGGGGTGAACGGATTCATGGTTAGAAATGGCTATGTAATCAGCTAAAACAACGACGTTATTCTGGATGACCTCAAACACGCACTTGGTTCCCGTGGCCGGTAGGTTCAACCAAATCGCCTGACCCTTCTCCACTAAAACGTCACAAGCGAAACACACCATAACTAGGATCGAAAGCAGCACCTTCCCACGTACCATTGCAGATCCCTTCATTACAAAACCTCTCTCTCTCTCTCTCTCGCTGGCTCTGAAAAAGACCCTCTTTCGTGAGTTTTAAATGATTCAGACAATAACAAACGTCTGCCTGGTCCAATTAGGACTTTTTTCGGTGATGGGAGGCTATTGAATGTCCCTATAAAAGAGAGATATTCATTGCCCGCTGCTTTAGGGATACACCCCTTTCTAAGGCAGGACGTGGACGTTGTTGACTCATTTGGGCAACGGAGTAGAAGACCTTTGACTTGAAATTGAGAATCGATAGACTTACGGTAAAACTGATTCATTTTAGTCCAAAGATCCCCGCCATATGAACTCTTAAGGGAAAACTTTAAATAGCGCTTTCATTCATTTCCGCAAGTTATCTAGATCGAATTTGTAATGCAGGTGATATTCCCCGTCCGTAATTGCTAGGGCAAGTCATATTATCACCTTAGGTAAAACTTTAATAGCATTTTTACTCATTTCGGCAGGATATCTAGACCAAATCTGCCATCGATCTCAAGCAGATGATATCCCCCGTTTGTAATCGCAAGAACCATTGAATCCCAACGTTCCAATCCCGAGAAACATATGGCCTCCAATCACCTTTTCAATTACCAATATATTCGTTCAATGCAAATGAAGATGTTCTAGTCCTGCCAATTTAACTTACGGACTGATATTCTTAGGACTGCCGGAATCATATGGATTGCGCATGAACTCAAGCCGAAGTGGGGACAGCCTGCAAGATATTTGAAAGATGCTTCCGATATGTAAGCTCATTAAAGGTTAATCAGCCTAGATAATATGCTTCCACTATGTAAGCACCTCAGACTTATATAGGAATCTGATGAGCAAGCACCGATCAGCATAAAATAAACGACTGTATAAATCATAAGACAAATTTACACGACGACTGAGAAAATGAATAATGTTTACACTTCATTCTTGAGCAAAGGAAAAACTATAGCTATCTCACAGTTATGATAGAGTGAGTCAAAACTGTCTATTGGTATATCCTCCAGTGTCGGCAGGAAAAACTCTCTCCAAGAAACTGATAAACCGCTTAGCATAGAGCTTGGGTTCAACAGCAGAAATCGACAGTGGATCAAATTGCAGCGACTTAAAAGCATGCTCTAGCTTCTTCTTCAGATTATATTCCTGCAGAATGTCGATAATGCCCATATACAGCACTACATCATAAACCTCAAAAAGTTCAATTTCTGCAGAATCAACCTCATCTTGTATAACCTTGCAGTTGGCTTGAGCTGGCATGTTAACTCCCAGCTGCACTCGCAACCTATGTCAAAAAACAACCATTTCTGCTATAAGCCTGCAGCTTTGCCATTACAGCCACTCTGTTGGCATAAAGATTATCCCGATGACAAGGAAATTAACTAGAACCAAGCGGGAGAGAAGAAAAGGAAGATGCAATATCTTATTGACATTATAAAAGAACACAGAGCAGCTTATGATGAACATACCAATAACAGTAGTGAGAGCAATTGATTGAAATAAACAAAAAGAATGACAGTATGCAGCAGACATAGTTAGACAAAAAACTACGATGCAGAAAATAGTATCCTTCAAAGAGATGAGCAGGAATAGGGCGAGTAATTTTCTCATAAATGCAATAGCTGCATGTAGCCTTCAATTGAATGCTATTCCTTCCATGAATTTAGAGGCATTGAACACTTTGCAAGCAATTCATGATCCCAAACTGGAAATTAATAAAGAACAAGAAAGGGTGCATAGAAGCTTGAGAATATATTCCAGGACCGAATTTCCAATGACATTTAGATTAGATTGACACAAGCTAAAAGCAGAAATGGTCAGAATGGGATGTTATTTGGACACCAATAAGAGGCCCAACGCAACCAGTTCAGTGGGCACTAACAGGAGCAACACATGAAAGCTGAACTGGTTGCCATCATCAAACTGTAAGCAGGAGTCTATTCCCAACACATTCTGGAAATAGGATTATAAATGGCCTTAATTTATGTCAACATGAAACTTCATAAAAAGGGAAGCTCATCGTTGGTTAGAAGCTACCTTGCAGTACCAGGAAGTAAAAGATCCACTTCCTTATCACCCAGAGAAAATGCTCTCAGAGTACTTCCTCTGATATGGGGACCAGGTGTTGTGTTAACAGAGCTGGGTTCATGTGTGACCAGAAGTAGACCTTTTGGAGGTATCAGGAGTTCCCCTAGTGATGTTGGACCTAGAAGGAAATGAATGTAAGCTGCATACTAGCTAATGACGCAAAATTCAAAGCTGAGATATGGTGATAGATGTTAATGCAAAATAGTGATATGTAGGTGAGGCAATCAAGAGCAACTTATTATGAGACATCCTCAAGGTAAAAAATGTAAATCTTAACAAATGATAATTGTATGTCACACATCAAGACATTTCAGCTAACATAACCTGCTCAAGAGAGTCCGATTTGCTGTGCACCTCCTAGGAGGAACTTCGGTCACAAAGCCTTACATGCTGAACTGTGTACCCCTCAAAGCTTCAATCCTTGAGGTTTTGAAGAAAATTTTCCCACACTAATACAGCCGGAGCATCTCCAACATGTAATTCAGTGAGATTCATGCAATGCAATTTCAGTTGCAGCTTGTCATCCAACATTCCCTCATCAGTCCGCTCAACTCATAAAGAATGTTAAAAGCGTGTTTCTATGGACTTTTACTTTTCGATTTTTTTAATAATCTGATTCTTGTGACAAACACACTTTGCCTTTTTTAAGCCTGAAACACCTGAAACTTCCACAATTTATGAATTCTAATGCATAGATTCACATATAATTTTTTTAAACATTTTGAAATTTAGATAATGATTAAGTTTTGGAGGGAAAGCAAAACAGGCCCTTAAGGACATGCAAATCATAGCTAAAAGAAAGACAAATCAGAATGGGTCTATCATTCTCAGACTAAGATCACCCACACTAAATTTTCACATTAATTGTGAATAATAGGGTACGGGTACACGAAAAACAAAAATCAATCACCAAATGCATCCAGAAGCCACATAAAAATGAAGATCATTCAACCAACAGAACAATACTACAACTACAAAATTAACCCATGACTTAACATGAAAAGGTGCTAAAGGTGGGCTCAAAAGCTTCAAATTTTTAAAATTTAAAGGCTCATCTTATATTACAAATTCTGACAGGATTCCATCGAAGCATTGTCTTGCAAACTCGCTAAAATTAGTAGCAACGTTAATTGATAGCAGACTGTAATACCCACCATTGTGAGTGGACGAACTGTCTTCATTCACCATTGCATCACCTGGATTTAAGAGGGCCTTCAATTGTTCAGGGGCTCTAAAATGCAATCCCAGCAAAAGGCTATAATCGATGATTTGTTGAGATTCCAAAAACTTGCAGTCTAGTTTAATTTGTCTGCACATAAAAGAATCCTGCTTGCTGATTAGGAAAAACATGAAGTCTTCTAGCAAAAATAAAAAAATAAAAAGGAAAAACTAGAAGTCACCGAAGTCTAATGGAGACTGCAATTTTGTCCCATTATTAAAGCCCACAACTTTATGCAAAAGAAAATGTTAAACCTATTTGGTTAGGCACTATGAATATAAAACAAAGCTTAGAATGTTTAGAAACAAACAAGAAAGCTGCCAAAAGCAGATAAACCAAAATGTAACAAATCAGAAAGTGAATTGCCAATTGTCCTAAATTTATGCTTAGTGATGAGGGAATGTACCTGTTTATCATTAAAAAAAAAAAAAGGCAAGGGAATGTACCTAAAACAAAATCTCACATGACAACTGAAAATCCTCCACATATATCAGTTTTTAATCGTAAGGAAATGTATTAAAAGGCATAACTTTATCCCTTAACTGTAATTTATGCCAGGTCAGGAGTATATATGCGTAAACACCAAACAGTTTCCATCAGAAATTAGACAGGGACTCTCGAGGCCAGAGAAAATCAATCGACGTCGTTGAAGCCTTTCCATTGTACATGAAAGATGACCAATCAGCACAGTAAATTCAATAACACTCTCGCCTTCAAAATGATGATGAAGTGCAAACACTTATAGGATGCCAAAATCTAGAAGTGGAGGCCCGAATTTAGTGTTTTACAGTCATTTGTTAATGTCAAACCTAGGCCTGTTGAGCAAAAAATTTAGCAATTTGTGGGACTCCCAATCAGAGACATCAGTAACAATGAGAACGCATCTTTGTCTCTTTCTTTCCTCTTCATTTTGACAAACCAATCTGGGTGTACAGTAGAACATGTAAATAATGGCAGTCATTGACCGGTAAAATAGCAACTTACTTGAAAAATGCCTCTCGCAATAATTTGTCCATATGAAACTCATAAGCAAGATCAAGATCTTTTAATGTGGTATTTTGATGAATTTTTTCTTTGTCTGTAGATCTTCCCAAAGATGAACCCTTCAGATCGTAACGTCGATGAATTTGCAATTCAGTGCAGAACATGTTCCCCATAACCACAAACCTTACCTGGAAACATGAACATTAAGTTAAATGGACATAGACTACATGCATAAAGGGTAGAGTAAATAATGACAAGTTCCTCCCAACCTAGATTGTGAGTACCTTCCTTCCACCCTTCAGCTTTATGCGATGGAGACCAAAAAATTTTGTAATAAGAGTATTTTCATGATCTCCTACATGATTGTAATAGTGTGGCAGCATCTTCAGAAGAACCTATCCAGCAATAAAAGAAACCCCTATGTCAAGTTCATACCAGACCTTCCCCCGATAATTTCTGGTTTTGTTCTCTTTGATTAGTGATTACATGGATCATTCAGTCATAACACATTATTTTTCATCTTTAAACATAACAAGTCTACTAATAGTGTTGTGTTTGTAATTTTCTTCTCCGATAAGTAACTGTAGAAGTTGTTTTAATTTTCTTTATATGAGGCATGGAAAAGTGATCGTTTGAAATTTGGGATCCTGACTAATCAGGACCTTTTTTGTGGCCTATGTCACTTGAAAGCTTCTAAGTTAGCAATTGGTAGTTTTATTTAAATGCTCAATTTTAACAAGAAAACATTAATAGAGTATTATCTTCACCAGCTTATAAAAAGCCAAATGCAACAATGGTTTTATCAAGCATTCTCATAAACTAGGACATTAATCTAGTTCCTTCTTCTTCTTCTTCTTCTTTTTTTTTTTTTTTTTTGGGGGGGGGATAAGAGTAGAACTGAAAAGATTTGATGTTCAGATGGCTAAATTAAGATGAGGCTACTCAGGTGGCAATGCAAATTCACAATCATGGACAAATAAGTCCTTATTCAAAGCATAATATTTGCAATCAGAGTGGTAATAATGTTTTCCTGATAAAGAAGCGGATTGTGCAGTTGTGCAGAATAAACTATCGCCATTAAATCCATGAAATATGACGAGAGTTAAGGATCGTATGAAAAATTGATGATGTAGTAAAAAAAATTTATATAAACTTTGTTCCTCAAACCTTCAGCTCGCACTTTTTCAATGTCTTGATCACAAATCTACCATCATGAGAGAGATAGAAAATACTGCCACTTTTTCCAGAAGAAGATATTTCAGTAAGACCATCATCACCACAAATGGACATCATGTACTCAGCAGCATCTAGCTTGAACATCTCCCTCAAATTCCTGAGACATAATTCAGAGATTACCAAGGGAACTCTGTAAATGAAGTTGCAAGCATTTAAAATAGAACCAGATGCTTATTAGTATTTGCAGGTAACAGTGCAGGTGATGGGCAGGTGATAACTTCAGCATTTGGTCCTGTCAAAGAACACATATAGCCCTCAAGGAAAGACATGATGGAGAAAAGGATTTAAAAAGAGAAGCCAGTAAATTACTGGCTAAATAAGAAATTCTCTTGCCTAAGTATTGACCACCCAGAGGCAAAAATCCATTGCTGTTCGATATATCTCAGATTTGAACGCAAATTTTCCAGTTTCAAGGTGGAAAAGTAAACTATTTTGTTGGGACTTTTTTTCTGGCTCCTCAGATTGTCTCAATAAATTTATGAGATCTATAATTTCACAAATTCCTTGACCTCCCCATTGGTGTAAGTAGAATACCATCTTCAAATAATTGTAGCCTTGTAGGTTAATATGCTGTTGCTTTTACATATTGGAATATAACTCCTGTTAATGTGCAATTTCTAATAATCTGAAAGCCAAGCTGAAGAAAAAATATTCTAGCTTGTCTATTCCCTAATTGAACAAATAAGACTATAAAGACTATCAGCTAATTTGATCGATTATGTTCAATTACTACTCATTATCGACATCAATTTTATCTATAACTTCATGATCTCCCACCTAAACTATCTTAATATACATGTAATGGAAACAGATTTCATGAAGGGCAATCCACATCCCCCTCCTGTGGCAAAATTCTGAGAAACCCCACCATGGGAGGTTCTTGCAATTTGATTATCCGACAAATTCAAGAGAAAAAGAAACATCTCAAAAAACTTCACATTTGCATCGGTGTTCACAAGAGCTTAGGTCCTTAAACCGATTCTAAAAAATCAGAGAAATATCGACTTAGACCTTAATTACCAAACTGCAGTAACCCTTCTACTGAACGATGCAGTCTTCCATGCAAACCCAATAACAAGGGCAGGATCCTTACTTTTAGCAACAGCATAATATTGATGCATACCTGAAAACCATCGGGCAGTAGTCTTTCCAATAGAAATCTATGGAATAGTGCGGAGGTGTAAACTGAGAGCCCTTTCTAGGGAAATACATCCTTATCCTGGCTCGCTCACCGAAATCGGAAGACCGAACTTCACGCTTGGGGACTGGTGTGATCTTGCCAACAGTGTATCTGGGGGTTCCAATTTGAACCAAAAAGGTTGAATAAGAAGGTAAAGCAAACTTGTAGGAAGTCTTATGAAAGGAGGGACAAGAAAAGCATCTAAAGTTTATCCTATATTATTGGACCGAATATGGTAAAATTGGGATACCAGCAAATACTTTGCCTCAACAAATGTCAAATCGGCAGTGACAGCATAAACCTACCAAAAATTGGAAAATTGGGCACAGCAAATGATAGGCACTTACTCCAAATCTCATGATTTGTAGCTAGAAAAGTGATTAAGAGCACTAAGGTTCTTTTTATGCCATCTTCAGCACAACCACCGTGCTAAAATGTCAAACTTTCAGGCATTATAGTCAGCTTTCACCAGAAGCACTTAAGGGGTAGTGAAGAGCTCAAAAAACATCTATTCTGTTCCCACATCTTGAAAGCACAATTTAACAAACAACTTACTTTCCAAAAGCGAAGGTAACAAAAAAAAAGGTTTGCTGTCAAAGTATAACTATAAGAAGGCGACAAAAATGGATTGCCATCTTCTATATGCTAAGTATGACAGTTAAGCTTTAAGTATCAATCACCTGATACCCAGTTGCAGATTAAGCTTCAAATAGTAGCTCCGGTCGCCTAGAGGCATATCCATGCATGGCCTTTTTTTTGCCTCTTTCCCATGAAATTTATTTTTCTGTTCATTTTTGTGCATCAGTTCTTCATAATTTCTAATTCTCTCTTTAATCAGGACTCCTTGCATGTATTCACGTTCATAAACTAAAGAATTGTCATCCTGCATTTTGTCTTGTCTCTCCTCAGGGACTTCAGGCACTTCAGATGATGACTCCTGAGAAACAAGTTCCCTCTCGGAATTAAAAACACTCCAGTTTTCATCCAAAGACATGGCCCTATTTGAAATTCGACCTGAATTTCTCGATAGTCCTCCCATTGAAACTTTTTCAGAATAACTCCGATTGATCAATGTTTTTGGAGCTGTAGATTCCTCAAAAGCCAAAGACAAACTATGAGATGACAGTTTTTTTCCCTTGTCATTGTAACCTGCACTACACCATTTTTTTAGAGATGGATGCTTACTTCCAGCAGGATAATATGTTCCTTTCCCATCCTTCAGACCCATACTCCATGTTCCAAAATAATAAGCCCCATCTTCAAATCTGTATATTCCTGACCCATGTCTTAACCCATTCAACCAAGAGCCATTGTAGAGATCACCTTTTACCCATTTCATTATCCCTCTGCCCCACATCTTACTCCCTTTCCAGTTTCCAACATACGTATTACCACTACTCCACATATACGTACCACGACCTTCGCGTACCCCTTCTTTCCACATACCATCATACATGTCTGAATTACCATAATCCTTCCTTCCAACACCATGCTGAATATTCATCCTCCAGTCTCCTGTATAAACAGATCCATCATGTTTAGTAAAGGTCCCACATCCATGAAGATAACCCCCAGAGATATCACCTTCATACTTTGCTCCAGAAATCCAAAAGATTTTCCCTTTTCCAGTCATTTTCCCCAACTCCCATTCACCCTCATAAACTGTTCCATCATGCCAAGTATATCTTCCCTTTCCATGGGGAAGCGTTCCCTTGAAATCACCACAGTACACATCTCCGTTGGATAAAACCTTTTCTTCCAGCCTGTAAAGCATCATGAGTTTCCACGTTAAAGATTTATTAAGACACACTCATAATTCCTGATTGGTTGCCCTTAAGTAAATCTAAGCTAGCAATAATTTGTATTAACTTTTAATTTTATAACTAATTCTCTCAGGACACATGACTTCTCTAGTCTTAGCAAAAAGTTATGCTCCAGGGCGAAGTTTTCAAGGGTGGTTGATAGACAAAATGAAGCCTTACAGAGAGTTGAGGGAAAAAGGTTAGTCCTACAACTAGCCTGGAGACACAGATGATAGCATAATTTCCCTAAAATGCAAGCCATTTTATCAATCTTATTTTACCCACAAGAAGAAGAATGCAAAAGGCATTCACTAACGAAACTTACCTTTCATTGTTCTCCATGGGGATTGGATAAAACCAGGTGTATCATACACAGGTAACATAAAAAGATATCGCCATCTGCTCCTTTTTGCTCCGAGAAAATAAGTTGGGTATACGGAAACTGTTGGGCATGCCTACACAAAAAGGCCACACTCATTTTAAGATGCTAAAATGCATGATAATGGTCACATAACCCACATTTGCACATCCTAAAGCAACATAAGAATGTGATACCACAACTTCACGATGCTTCTTCCACGGTCATTACATAACATTTGTCTAACTAAACTACTCTTTTGGCTGCAAAACATATGACGGTTCCTCAACCACCACGACAGCCTCCTCCCACTCAAGCCGAAAATTCCTTGTCAAAGAATAACCTGCGGTAAAGTTTCCATGCACCAACCATGCACCAACCAAGGCCACGTAACAATCCTCCATGACAGTCCCGTATTCATGAAACTAAAGCAAAAGCTTACACACCGATATTCATCTTTTAGCAACTTATTGGAACTTGAAAAGATGAGAAGACTGCGAACTCTTTCCGTCTCCCTTTTTTTTTCCACAGGGATCCACATTACCAAAACTCACCAAGGAAAAAGATGAAAAGAAAATAAGCGGGGCGACGAAAGCAAGTTGATCGATATCCACCGGAATCCGAAGGGGAACCGCCACTCAAGGATTCATTTTTGGGGCATGAACTAGAATCATATAATCAAGAACCGGTGCAGTGTCAGCAAAAAGGGGGAAGAAGAAAGCAGGGAAAAGGTTCTACCCCCACGAATCGAACAGAGCTATAAGCACGGACGCTCCTTGCGGATGACGGGAACGGGCTATTGCTCTCCGGCGAACAGAACAATCGCGGAAACAAGATGCCTGGACAAGTTACGGAAACTTTATAAAAAGTCCACCCCCCGAGTTCAACAAGCCGATGCTTTTCTCTAAAGCCGACAACCCACAGCGTTTTAAGATCCTTCGCTTGATTCGTCACTCCACCCTTCTCTCTCTAGAGAATGCTTTCTCGCTTTCTATTGAATAATGAACTGCTCATCAGAAGGAGAACAAAGAATCAAACAGTGAGGAGAGGAGAGGAGGGCGGGGGGAGAAGGAGGACGAAGACCAGGACATCATCAATCTGCTAGAGCCACGCGTCGGACAAAGGCCCCGGGGGCCCATCACCTGCTTTGGCCCAAGATTCTGATCAGACGATAGGAACTCGAGGGAATCGAAGTGGGGCCCACCCCAACAGCGAAGGTGGCGGTGATCGGTCCGGAGCGCACCGAAAAGATTCGGGGGCCGAAGCTGTAGGGGATCGCTTTTTTTGGGCGTTGTGGAGTGGAGTGATGTCTGAAAGGGCATAAAGCGAGAGAGAGAGAAAGAGAGAGAGACGAGAAGACGACGATTAGGAGGGAGTTAAAAGAAAGGTATAATTAAGCCAAAAGGATTAGACGGGTGACGCGATTTAACAGCTCACGTTACGTGGAATATCTTGTTGCTTTCCCCACCTCCAGGCTCCAGCCCACGAGCTCACGTGGCCAAAAATTTCAAATAACGTGCCCTGTTTTCTTATATGTCTCTCTCTCTCTCCATAATTATATAATTTCTAGAAATCCCTTTGCGGAAAATCTATCATTTTATTTGTATTAAGCAATATCGATTGATAAAGTGATGCAGTAAATTATAATGTAAATATATAAACGAGTCGCATCAAACGATCTAAAAAGATAATTACGTATTAGATGACATAATCAAATTATTTATTTCTCATGAATTCTTAATATAAGTTAAGACTCGACGCGGTGACTTGAGAAAGGAAAAGCTGACTTGTGCGATTGCGACCTCCAATTGAGATGAGACAAACGTCCCATTTTTTATGGCGGTCGATTTAACTGGGGTACGTATTGGTCTGGACCATCGGAAAAGATCATTGGGAATAAAGGCAGCATGGTCCTATTCTAAAGGGTTGGTCATACTCAATATTCCTGCAGCGCACTAACTCCACGAGCTTCCAGCTTTTGGAATTCGAAGGTTCTTATTCTTCTTCGCAACTTTACGCCCCCATCATGTCATTCTACATGGCCATCAAAAGTCTTTTATCCATGCCATGCACGTACTAAAGCTAACAAAAAGAAAAACTTGAGAGGACATTGAGGAGTTCATACATCTGCAGAATTTACAGACAGTTTGCGAATATATTCTGATGCTTCCAAAATGTAAAAGCTTACGGACCGCACTATAAAGAAGTCGGCTTTCACACGTTTAATATTAGCATATGTAAAAGAACAAAAGAATGGTATAAAAGGTAAAGACTTTAGCATCTTTAATTTGATGAGTGGGATCGTCGAATAGCACACAAAGTTCCATAAGGACCATCGGATGAGAGCAAAGGACGAGAAAGAAGCGGTGGATTCTCATCTTTGTTATTACAGTACATGGGTAATTTATTTATTTTTGATTTGGAGCACAGGTTCATCCAAATCACCCTGCTCCCAACAGGGTTCCTGTGTATCTTCTAAATAAGACCACTCATTGATCATAGTTACACTCGCAATAACTTGTTGACACAGAGAGACATTGTAGACTTCTTCCGAGAAATCCTAAGAACCAGGTCTTGCAATTTGATGACCTCGAACCATGGCTAAAACCTGCAATGTTTCACTAGTCAATTGGTTTCTATCAAAGATAGTATGATTGCAGTTAGGCTACTATGCTGTGTCTGATTAGGGACTGCAGAATGATGCAGAAGAACTACCAAATTCTAAGTGCACTGATTAAGCAAAGAATGATATTTCACCATGAAAACAGTCTTTACAAAACCATTACAGCATCGAGTTATCTGGAATTCCAAAACAATTACATATTGTCACCTCTTCACTACTTTGGCAGTTAGTTCATGTCAGTGCCGTGCACTGTATAATAAATGCAAGACAAAAAGAACTACCTTGGTTTTACCTATTGTCCGTGAAAAAACACATGACTTCGGGAATGGAGTAAATTTGGAGACCTAAAGTTTATTTTGTCCATGAATGTAGATTTTACCTCACTCATGGAGATTCCGTGATTAAAGTCATGCAGGCAGAGCAGCGCAGCTTGAGCCATATGATGGATTAATCTATCATCAGTAGTATCTGTCAATCTCGAATCTCTGACTTCACTCAGAGAACCATTTTCTATTGCCGGTAAAGCCTGGTTTCCAACAGAACAAAGCATGAATAAAGAGCATACAGAAGTTTCTTGCTTCACATGTGTAAACAGACAACAGCAGCAGGATTAGAAGACTAGGTCAGGCTCTTGTATCTGGAAAGATAATGAAAAAGCCATCCCTTCCATAATACTAAACTAAAGTCTACCCATACTCTTCCTTCCTAAGGCAAGATGTGATTATGAGCACAAATTACCAGAAAGTAGGATGAAAAATAAAAGTTTGTCAACATTACGCCAAGGAGGAAGAAAATTTGCCTGAAGCGCTTCAATTATCTCACCCAGTCAATAAGATCCTCCTTGTTGGGGTCCAGAAAACATCGGGCACTCCTTCCTGTTATAAGCTCCATCAGGAAAATCCCATAGTCATGAACATCGATAGCAATGCCATCAGCTTCTTGCAGATTCAGGCAGCTTCAAACAACCAAAAGTAATATATTAAACGCTAGACTGCATGGTCACCCAATGACCTCCATGTGATTTTTCATATACAAGTGCTACCTCGATATCTCGAAGAAAGTGGTAGAGATAAACATGCTTTTACAAAGAACACTTACTGAGCTAATGATTTATTATGTCTGGGAGAACTGTCCTTGAGGCACTTGGCAGTCATGAAGTTTGCAAGCTTGAAGAGGAACAAAGTAACATGTTGGTGACTAATAAAAATTGTTGAGAGAGAAAGAGACCTTTTAAGACAGCTTCTGAAACTTATCTAGTCTCATTGTGACTTCAGCCTATGTCAGTTATAATTGAGTGGAAGCCAGTGTTCAACTTACTGAATAACAGTACTACTTACCATTGCAGAGCCACCAGGATAGATGACATGACTGGAACAAACAGAGAGATGCACGATTGGTCCATCAATGCATTCCTCATGAAGATAGCGCAAACACGCACCTATTTCCACTGCTATGTACCATCTTGCTTGCCATGATATTTTTTCGGCCAAATCGTTATCTAAATCAAGTATAAGTAATAAGTTGACATTTAGAGCATATTTTAGGGAACACAGGCTTTCAAATCTGCAACTGAGGGGGGAAAAAAGAGATGTGGAATATAATCTCATCTGTATGTAGCAAGATCAATAGACATTACAAAAGCCTTTTAAATGCAGTGAGGGGAGAATCTCAGATAAGTCATCTCATCAGCTATCACTCTCACAGTTCAAATTTCAAAGGGCAGCTCTACAGCTTATTAGAGAGTAAAACCAGACAATAGGGACAGAAATCATAGCCAAGCTGGGCCGACTGCATAGGTCCTCTTACAGTGTTTCAAAAATAGAATTGTGTATTGGCCGCATTTAAGCTCAATTCAGGTGTTGACTACAGAGAACATAACGTGCACTGATGAAAAATGTTACATCCAAATCAAGCAAAAAAACTGATTTGACAGAGCAGAAGTAAATACATAATCTGCCGTTGCCACCCTTACTGATCCTCATACAGGGCCGGAGACTGAAGTTCCTTAGCTAAATTTTTCAATGTTTTGCCAACTCCATAATTGCCAATGTCGTTATGGTTACATACTCTCATCGAACAGGAATTTAGACTATTGGAGATGGGGAGCCATGCAAGCATTTAATCATTAAATATGGCCACAAAATTATAAAGCACATGCACATGCCAAAAAGTTTTATAAGAGCAAGAAATAATAGAAGTGAGGAATATGCTCTTACTTTGCAAGTTAATTTCTAAAGTGCCCATAAAGGGGAGGTCGAAGAGCAAGAACATGGAAGAACCCGCGAAGCAGAACCCAACAATACTCAAGATATTCCGGTGGTGTACACGGGAAAGGATTCTCAGCATTGACCAAAAACGCTCATCGTTTTGCGAGAAACAATTTACCAGGATAGGTGTTTCCTGAAATTGTCCTTGATACACTTGTACATTATCTAGAGTTTGCACAATATTCTCCTTGGAAAAACCACTGGTTATCACTTCAAGCTCACTCTGAGTAAAGGAACGAGGAAAACCAGTTCTCCATGCGAGTGGGTACCAACAGTGGGTCTTAGGTGGAGGTGTTATGGACTTGTCTTCCTGGTTATCTGTAATAGGATCATTGGAGAGAAGTGCATCATCAATCCTTCTATGCTTCAGAGAAGAACTTTCCTGCAGGATTACTTTCAAAGGCATTAAAGTCACCACGTCTTTGCCCTTGAATAGTGCGAGATTGCAGCCCACATGCGCATATATGTAGGTTTTGTCTTTCTTTAGATGGCTGTCAAAAGTGAGAAGAAGCAAGCTTGACAAATCAGCTGAGGTATTTTAATGAAATACATAAATTGTTGCACAAGACAGGATAGCAAATGAGGATATTATAAGAATACTGGGGAAACCAACATTCTTGAAGGCTGAGATAATTCCTTTTTTTAAGGGGTAAAAAAAACATCGGTCGCAAGACAATTTGGAATGATCCTAGTCTTCAGCTTAACAGAGAAAAAGCATAGAGAGAGACCTGTCTAAGATGATCCAACAAGTATTACAGCTCCGTGCTTCATCAACTATTAATTTTCTTGGACAAAATCCAGCAGCAATTTTACTTTCCAATTTCACCTGCACAAGGGAAGCTCTATGCCTACTCAATGGCATTTTCTTTTTACTGCAAATTGAATGGTCTCTAACCTCAATTTTCTTGCAGTGCCGATAAAATGGCTGGAGGTAACTCTTATATTCATCCCTTTTTTTGGTGATCTCTTCCTCGAGCTCTGTTGGATCCACTTCCCCTTCTCCTAAGCGCTCTAGTTTCTCCCCTGCAAAAATTATTGGCAACATTTACCTCACTGACGAAACGTGAAGAAATAAAGTTGTTCAGCGACCTTCAAAACCTTACAATATTAATGTAACGACAGGAACAACTCGAGCATATCAATGAATGACACCAGGACACATGCATTTCTTTTAGTCCTTCTTAACGGTTCAAGCTGCTAGTGGGTGATTGACAATGCACCCAGTTTAACACCTTGAAAAGTTACATTGGTCAGATTTCGAAGATTAAAGCATGGTTATGGGAGTAAGGGATAGTATTTTCCATAAATAAATATTAAAAAAAAAAAAAAAGCAGACCAGAACTTTTTTGTGCAGTTGAGAGGTAGGTGATTCCAATATCGCAAAAGATAAATTTTTCCGCAGTGTAATTCTGCCGCTAAAATGGTAGTGGACAAAAAATCACGTGGGAGAGCTAAAAACAGGCATGTCATCTCTCACCAATACGCATTATAAGTAAATTAATGGTTTGGTAACTGATTTACCCATGTGAAAAGGAAAGCAGGAAGGTCGCTTGCCAATCTCGCAGAAGACGCCAAGAACAAGAACAGTGTGTCCCCGTCGGGCGACGTGCCTGAGCGCCCATTCAAGAGCATGGACGTTCCCTCTGCTCCTGTTGGCGGTCATCACCACGATCACCGTTTCTCCAGGAGACGAAGAATCGGCGGCTTCCAAACCCATCTTATCGGAATCGACCTTCTCCGTTCCTCTGGACACGCACTCCTCGTCGGTTTAGGATGGGGGATACGTGTAATTTGAGGAGGGTAATTCATAGTTTGACTCGCCTAATAGAAACCAAGAGAGAGTGAAAAACAAGGTTTTCCCTAGTTCGATACGGACCAAGAATTCTTGCTCTGTTAATTTCAAGAACGCTAACACTTTCTCAATTTGACAGTAATGAGGGAGCTCAGGCAATCCTTAGCGGTGGCAAAGACGAAAAGATGGGTGCTTTGTCTGTTCTGCTTACAGGCAATGGGAACAGGGACAAGAATCTTCTTGGTGTTTGATAGGCGACGGATATAATAATGTGTTTGTCCTGTGAAAAGAAGTCTCTTCGCTTCACTACTCTCGGCCCGCATTTCTTTCTTTAATTTCGCTAACTCTGTCGAGTAGCTGTTGGTTATGGTGGTTATGAACTTAGTTGTGCCCGGGGGCTTTCATTTCCTCGTAGAGAATGTGGAGCTGCTCCATATTGAGGCTGGTGAAAATGAGATCGAAATGGACAAATATGACCTCACTGATTAGCCAGGGAGCAGTGCTAGCGCAAGTCAGATCACTTGACCGAAACAAGGAACCGACAACTTACTGTGGCAGACTTTAATTTTCTTGCCGTCCAAAGGACATTAAAATGCTAGCAAGGGTTATTGTATTCGACACACATAATCGGGCCATTGAGTTGCTCAGGCATCCCATGCATTTAGTATAGCTTCCTACACCAACAAAATCTTTATGAGAATTTTCCATAGTAGAATAACTATTGGCAAAAGTTTCTTGGAACTCAAAAACAGAAAGGAAATGCCTTTTGATTAGCAACCAACATGCCAATCACCGACAAATCTGCATCTGGAGGAAGATTACATCTACTCATATTTACAGGGGCATTGTGCAAAAACACAGTTACATTCATTTATTCCACTTTCCTTTTTACAGAAAACACACAAACGAGCACTTTCTCAAACTAAAAGACAAAATGCTCCTATGTCCCAAGATCTGGTAACCTTATGCGGTTGTGGGAAATACAAGTTGGATATGAACGGAGGCCATAAGGCAAGCCGCATACTCGGATAATGTCTTCATTTTACCCGCCGATCCCATTGATCCTCTGAATAACACTAATAAGACCTTGAGTCCCCAGATGACCATCTCCATTGGCCACCATTCCAGAGAACAGCTGCTTGCACTGTGCAGCTCCGGGCAAAACAACCACCTTCTCATCCTCACCTCCTTCCACTACATCCACACCCATCCCCAAATCCTTCACCATGTACTCCGCGAACCCGCCCGGCCTGAAATCCTTCCCAATCATCCTCTCCCCAAACAACTCCATTGCCATTGAGCCGGCGGCCCCGCCTCTCACTGCGGCCACAAACTGCCTCACATCCAACCCCGCCTGCTCTGCGAAGACCATTCCTTCACTCAACCCCAACAGATTACCACCCACAACTATCTGATTAGCAATCTTGCAACTCTGCCCACATCCAGCTTTCCCCATGTAAGTAACTTTACCCATGCAGTCAAACAAGGGCCTCAGCCACTCGACAACCCCATGATCCCCGCCAGCGAAAATAGCCAACTTTCCATCTCTAGCACCGATGTCGCCCCCGCTCACAGGCGCATCGACTGCCCAGCAATCCCGGCCCCGTGCAAAGTTAAAGATCTCTCGAGCGAGGGCAGGATGGCTGCTGGTGGTGTCGACGATCGCGCCTCCGGGGTTTAACCCAGAAATAATGCCACTGGGGCCGAGGACAATTGATCGAACGTCTGATGGGTGTCCCACCATCGTGAATACGACGTCACTGCAAGCAGCAACGCCGCGAGGGGAATCGGCGACAAGGGCTCCTAAGGATTGGAGAGGGAGGGCCTTGGAAGGGTTGCGAACGTAGATGGTGAGAGTGTAACCGGCCGAGATCAAGCGAGTGGCCATGGAAGCTCCCATCACGCCGATGCCGATCCAGCCGATGCGGGTCTGCGCAGGGTTGATGGGCGTTGGGTATGAAATTTCCATGAGTTCGGATTGAGACTGAGACCGAGACCGAGACCTGGTGGCAAAGGAGGAGACCCGGGTGTTTTGCCTCTGTGGCTGTCCCGAAGTGAGCACAGCAGACTGGATGCGGGCTTAACCTGGGAAAGCACCGTCCGGGGAAAAAGAAAAAGACACTTTTCTGGGCGCACATAAGTTCAGGAGAAATGCCATGCCGTGTTTCGTCGGCGTGCCCACCTAAACAGAGAGGAAAAATTTGTCCAAAACCCTCCAAATCCATTATACGTACATTAATTCAGCCATAAATTTTTCAGTTATATCAATTTAATTATAAATATCCGAATAATAAGTTTATGACTAAATTGACTAATTTTCAAAAGATTTTAGATTAAACTAACATAAAGAAAGGTTTATATATTGGCAAAGCACAATTGAAAAGCTTAAAATTCAATTGGCCATGTGTTGAAGATTGTACTGTAGTACCCAAATTAAATACAAGGCAATAATTAGAGTTTGTGGACGCATTATTTACCTCATAAAACTCTTGTACTGTTGCGTAACCGGTATGCTTCAACACATCATAGCATTTAAACTGCCCCATGACACGTTTATCCTGAAGAGCGTATTGTTTACTGGAGTAGCTCGACGCAGGATGCCTATTCAGGGAGCTGACCTAAAAATTTGTCGTCAACGTATGGTTACAAGATGATCGAAGGAGTCTCTGCTTTTCTAGGAAGAAACCTCAAAGATACTGTCTTCCTAGAAAATGTGACAAGCCTAGAAGTTCATGTTCTCTTAGCTGTGAATTTACCTTGAGAGCAGCATGGGTATGATTCTCGAGACTCACTTTTAAAGCGGTTTTAACTGCACGGCCAACCAGTTAAATGAAGACAAGAGTAAGTCCTTGGTCAAATTTCTTCTGCAATGAAACGGAGAAGAAAAGTATCCCTGAAAGGTAAGTAAACGATGCTTGAGGCATTCTGCGCGAAAAGACGGAAGCAATCTTATCCAGAAAGTACTGTCGCCCTCTTCTTAGAGTTACTTCTGCAAATTATTTGGAATGCGCATTGCAGTATAGGACAGTCAAGTCACAACCAGGCATTTTAACATGGACATATCGCATTGAATGCGTAAGGAAGGAGCTTAGAGTTTCATTAAACTAAAGATTTTAAAATGGAGTCTCGAGTCTCAACAAGTTCTTACTGGAACAGAGATTACAAAGTCAATCAAGAAAGCTTGTAGAATGCTGCCGCTATAAATCATTTTTTCTTTCCTTCACAACAAAGCATTGTCTGTGCATTTTTTCTAGTCCTTCATCACTTTATTCTGAAGTATTGTCGTGGCCTACTTAAACATAATGCCTTTATCTCTCTTTCCTCTTTTTGCTGGTACTCTAAATCATCTTCCTATCCCCACCAGCATCAGTCCCCTCAGTAGTGGTCATCAGCACTTTCCCCCGATTCCTCGTCATGCTCATAAGTACTTCCCTCTGATTCTTCACTATCTTCATCATAAATTACCCCTGGATAATGAGTTGCTGATATCAACTTATTTTCCAGTGTCCAGTTTAATTTTTCCTGGTGTTTAAATTCCAGAAAAAGACCGCATTTTCTTATAAATTTGGCTATGGAAGAAGAGTCCGCAGCACTTGTCTCTTCAAGGGAGAATTCTATGTAATTGCAACCATCCCAGGCCTCAACTAATGGACATGGAAGATACAGCAACCATAAATGATCTGACTTCAGGGAGTAGAAGTTCTCCACGCACCTAATTACAAATTCCCCATTGATAATACCTTGAAGCTCACAGGTAAAAGATTCAGTCACAACAGCACATAGAGCAAAACCAACTAGCTCAGCATACAGAAGCTCAGGCACTTGAAAATAGAAGAAACCATTCTTGGTTTGATACTTGAACCATTCTGGAATCTCACAACCTGGCAAAGTAAGGCTGAATATGTGATCCTGAAAAGAAGAATCCCTTAGATTTTTAAATATGCTGCCTAGTAGCTAGTGCGCATCTAGAGAGAGAGAGAGAGAGAGAGAGAGAGAGAGAGAGAGAGAGAGAGGTTTACCTGATTCAGAAGAATATTTGCAACAGTGTTGCCCAAATTCTCAGCCAGTCTCTGGCAGTTGGTGAGGTCGATAGATTTGACATGGGGAAGATCCTTGGTATGGGAGTTGGCCATATTTGATAGCTGTGAAAATATTTCTAATGACTCACAATCTGTGGCAGTTACACTTTCAATTCTTGATGGAAGTATAGGTACTTCTCGCAGCTGCCTGCAGAAATCCAGCTCAAGCTTCTGTAAGCTGGCAAGTTTGCTGATCCATGAAGGAAGCTCGACAAAATTGTTCCGTGACAGCCGTAATTCCTCCAAGGTCGAAATGCAAGACATATTCATGAGAAAGTTGAATTCTGTTAAATTGCAGTTTCGAAGGTTCAGAGACCGTAGAAAAGGAAACTCCGGCAAGGATTTTCCATCAAGGGAAGTCCCAGAGGGAAAGCTTCTCGTCTCACAGAGAATGGACGCCAGATGCATTCCGCTCTCCATGCAACTCGTCGAAACATTTATACAGTCAGAAGTTTCTCGTGCTTGCCATTTATCTACAGTGTTATCTAGGAATTTACCGAGTTCAGGGCAATCACGTAGTAGAAGATGCTTCAGATGTAATAGCTTATAAATTTCACTTGGAAGCACTTTAATCTTCTTGCAGCCTGATATACACAATATTTCTAGCCCCACAAGGTTTCCTATTGAAGAAGGTAGTTCCTTTATCGCAGTTTTGGACAAACGAAGTTCCTTCAAGAATTCCATATTTTCGAGGTTGTTGGGAAAGGTCTCGAGTCTTCTACAGCGGGTTAGAAGAAGAGTCTGGAGTGATTTCAACTTCAGGTTGGTAGGAAGCTTCCTCAGATTTAAGCAATATTCAAGGTTCAGAGTTACTAGCCTGTCGAGAAGGCCAACAGAGTCATGAACCTCAAGTAAACTTGTGCAATTATTGAGAATCAAGGACTCAAGATTGGGGAGCGCAGAGAAGTCAGGGATCTCTGTCAGGAATCCAGAATGTTCGAAACTCATGTGCTTTAAGTTCTTAAAAATCTGTATAAGCAAAATGGACAAAAAGGGATCAGCTTGGCTGCAAAAGTCATTGTTAAAATGAATGAAGAAAACTTCAAAGAAGTATGTTGTCAACCTTGTACCCTTGACCCAAATCCTTGATGTGGCTGTGTGGCATGAACAGGCCAACAAGTTTCTTTGGATGAAAATTGGCTGGCAGAGACGGTAAGGGATATCCCTCCCAATCAACCCATCTCAAATTGTTGGAGAGATAGTCAAAGTCTCCTGATACATATGCATTATGAATTATGAGCACTCTGAGCCTTTTCATCCTTTTGAAGGCTTTGGCATTCAAATATACCTCTTCTGTTTCAGGCAAAACTAGTTTTATGGCTTCCACTTTATTTGTTCCCTAAAAAGCAAATCCAAGGCTTAGTCAGAAGGTTCACCTTTGACCAAAAAAAGAAACGAAAGAAGGTTTGCCAGCATGCTGAAACCTGCTCAACGAAATCAAACGCCATTCTGTTTGGTTTTTGGTAAGAAGAAATAGAATGGTTAATGACTGAATAAATGAGAGTTTTTGCATTAGAGACATACCAAATTTTCTGTCAGAACATCAATGATGTCTTCCGAGTACCATAATCGGCTACGCTCACCAGGATTGTTTGGGGACTCTTTGCGCACAATTTCCCTCCCCATCTCTTGCAGTAAGTCGTGCATTGACAACTTGTTGAGTTCAATACTTACCAAAGACTTGTCTTGTAGAACTCTAATTCCAATATCAGGAAAGAACTTACAAGCATCAAAGACTTTCATCACATAATCTTTGTCATTTCCATTGAAGAAGCAAGCAATATAAAGAAAAATAGCTTTCTCAAGATCATCAAGACCGTCATAGCTAATTTTTAGTATTTCATTATATTCTCGGTTAGGTACACTTTTCAACCTTGCTATTGCACTTTCCCATTCCCTCACATTCCTACCACACGAGAAAGAACCCAAAACAATGAGAGCCAAGGGAAGGCCTTTAGCGTAATCAAGTAAACGACATGTCAGGTCCTCAAATTCTTTCGGAGGATTAGGTGATCTGAAGGCATTCCAACAAAAGAGTTTGTATGAGTCAATAAAATTTAATTTCTGGATCTCCTGAATGTATTCAACTCCATGGGCTTCTAGCAAATGCTTGTCTCTGGTGGTGATGATAATTCTACTTCCGGAGCCAAACCAACTTTTGTCCCCTGCCAATTTCCTCAGCTGGTCCAGATGATCGATGTCATCAATAACAATGAGGACTTTTTTGTAGCAAAGCCTCCTGCTTATCAAGCTTATTCCTCTATCAGCATTTCCCACCTTTGTGTTTGAGTCCCCCAATATCTCAAAAAGGAGCGTTTCTTGTACTTGAACTAAGCCATGCTGCCTGGAAACTTCCTTCACGTTTGCCAGAAAGCTGCTACCTTGGAAATCATCAGCATGCAAATTGTAAATGGCCTTGGCAACAGTGGATTTGCCTATGCCTCCAATTCCGCAGAAGCCAATCATCCGAATGTCGTCCAGACCAATTCCAAGAATTGGATGAATTCCATCTAGGGTGTCATCTATGCCAACTGGGTGAGTTGCAACATTCAAAATGGGGCGATTCAATTTACTCGAGACTTCTTCAACAATTGCCTGAATGAGCTTTGATTCAACCCTGCAAGTCCCAGTGCATCAGGAAAAGGAAAGGAAAAGATCCCATTGTACCAAGAACAGACAGCTAGTAAGTTTCAAGTTTCAGCAAGACTTTCGAAGGACATGAAATAAATTCAACCCTGCAGTTGAAGATTCAACGGCAGCTTATTGCCACGTCAATATACTTTTGTCATCGATTGACGTTACAATCAATCTCTAAATAAGCAGGTTGTATAGCAGTGATAGAGAATCATTCTAATCTTCGGTGCGAGGAGATAACTTCAAAAGGAGCCACTGTATCCGTAGATCTCAACACTGAAATATTTATAAAACCCCCCCCGTATAGGAAAAATGTAACCCATCCAACCTACTCTGTCAAACTCAATGAGGGAGAAAGTAGGGGTACCCTTTTGAGAAGTGCCACCCAGCCAAATTAGCCAAATCCTCAAGAGATTTCCTCCATTTCATGACCCTCTCAGAATCGTTCCCAAATTTGACCTCATGTTTGGCTAAGTAATCCCCTGTTTTGCCAGTTTGCTTTCGCAATTCAGAAGGATCCACCCTATAAAAGACTGGCCTGACCATATGACCCTTTGTCTCTTTACATTCGAGAATCTTGACAAGCTCGTCCAAGCACCACCCTGAAGAAGCATAGTTTTCCGAGCACACGACAATGGAGATCCTGGATTCTTCGATCTTCTCCGAGAGCTCTGCAGAGATGCCTTGCCCTTTGGGAAGCTGGTCGTCCAGGAAAGTGTGGATCCCGTGACGGCACAACGCATCATAGAGAAAATTCGTGAAGCCTTCACGGGTGTCCTCGCCTCTAAAGCTCAGGAACACGTCGTAGTTCCATATTGGGGACATAGACGAGGATGCCATTGGAGGGTCAAGCAAGAGGAGACAATTGGACGGTTTGAATGATGTAGATGCAATACGAATGAAAGTAGGTACAAGACAAGAGGACGAGAAATGGTGAAGTCCAAGGATCTAATTATCAAAAGATGCCGCGTAAGACCATTGAACCCACTTGCTGTCTTTTTTTGTTCTCTCTCTCTCTCTCTCTCTCTCTCTCTCTCTCTCTGAGAAAATATATAAAGCGGATTATTCTGAGAAATCAGTATTTCCTGTTCTGCGGTTATATTCGAGTCAAAAAAAAAAGGTTGGATCCTATTGGACTTGCACAAGACAGATGCCATCTAAACGCGGAAGAAAAGAAGAGACGCTGGGTTGGGCTCATCGCGTGACATACTAAGCAACTTCATTGGCATTTTTTTATTTGGGTCAACGCTTCCTTGGCATGTTGAAGACACGCATTTAACACGAAACGGAAAAACTATATTTTCCATGACGTTGAATAAGAAGACGAGGATCACCCCCACCCGATCTGTTCATCGTGCCCCAGTCCTAGTCCAAAATGTCAATGTCCAGAGAAAATTAGGCTAACTTGCCTCATTTGAGTTGACCTTGATCAATAAAACAATGGGCACCAGAAGGTGCAGGCATCATTATCGACACCACCGCGACCACTTCACTTCTTGGTGAGTTAATGCCACGATCCGCAATGAAGAAACAACCAACTATGAAAATAGTTAAAAAGCGTAACTAGCAGATGAATAAGCAAGGATAAGGACGTCTTCTTAAGTTAGGTAGTATTTGAATATTGCTTGCATGAGTTTAGTTGAGACTCGAGAGATTCGCACAACATGCAACATAATAGATGAAAGCACGTGTGCTGTCTACTTGTTTTCCTGGGTTTTTCTGTTGCCTGTTGATCAACTGGAGCAAGAGAATAAACTCTGGGTTCGATTTGGTGATGCTTCGAAATAAGCTGTGAAGTGCTTGAGGAGATTCATTTTTTGTTAATATCAAGTGCATTGCGATCAAAATAAAAAGAACATTCACAGCCAATTTAACATCATTAAAGATTTTTTTTTCCCGCTGACAATTGGCTTAGTAAAAATCAATTCCAACTTATAATATCATGGAAGTTATAGAACCGAACTTTGATTACCCAAGGAAAGATGTCGTCTTTTTGGTTTCCATTGCCTATGATTACCTTTCGCCATTGACCCTCGAACCTTCTTGATGTGCGTGATGTGTGGAGCTGCTGCTTCCACTTGAGGACTCGCTCTAGACACCACACCAGACAGGAGGGAGGGAGGGAGACGGCGAGGGAGAGCTTCTGTGTCAGTGTACGTTCGTTTCTGTGATGTTAATTCGAAAGCTCACACTTCTTCGGCAACATGCTTCAGTCTTCGGAGTCATCATTTGAAGTGCAAGATCAACCTCGGGAGCATCACCCAAATGTCGAAACCCCTCTCAATTCACAGGTTGCGGTCTCTTGTGGATCCACTCCTCGTGCAAGGCCCTCTCCATCCATCGGCATACGCGCCAATTTTCGAGCTCTTGACTGGCTGTAACTTGCCGAAACTAGGCCAACAACTGCACGCTCACATGGCTCTGCGTGGCCTTGAGCCCAACGCCTTCCTCGCGGCCAAAATGGTTGCCATGTACGCGAGTTCGGGCGATCTTGATTCTGCCGTTTTTTTGTTCAGAAGAGTTGAGAACCCCAATCAACTATTGTTCAATTCGATGATTCGGGCTTACACTCGATATGGGTGTTCGATGGAAACTATACAAGTGTACTGTAGAATGCATAGATTCGGTTCCAGTGGTGATAATTTCACCTTCCCCTTCGTTCTCAAATGTTGCGCAGACTTATCGGCTATTGGGATGGGGAGATGTGTCCATGGTGTGAGTTTAAGAGCCGGTTGCGAGCTTGATATGTACGTAGGGACATCAGTGATTGATATGTACGTGAAATGTGGGGAGTTGTGTAGCGCCCGGAAGTTGTTCGATACAACGTCTGAGAGAGATGCTTCGTCTTGGAATGCCCTAATAAATGGATACATGAAAGTGGGTGACATTTGCGCTGCAGAGAGTTTATTCAGGAGGATGCCTTGCAAGAACATTGTCTCCTGGACAGCCTTGGTTTCAGGGTACACACAGAACGGGTTGGCTGATAAGGCACTGAGTGTGTTCGATGAAATGCTGAGAGCAGAATCGGAGATAAAGCCCAATTGGGTGACGGTGATGAGTATCCTCCCTGCATGTGCACATTCAGCGGCTCTGGATCGTGGAAGACAAATACATGATTATACACGGAGGACTGGCTTAGACCCAAATCCTTTAGTACAGATAGCACTTGCGGCAATGTACGCAAAGTGTGGGAGTCTGGTAGATGCCCGTCGCTGTTTCTTTAACTTGAAAGCTGGTGAGAGATCTTCAGTCGCGTGGAATACAATGATAACTGCTTATGCGTCACATGGATATGGAACCGAAGCTGTGTCAGCTTTTGAGGAGATGATTAAGTCTGGAGTTCGCCCTGATGACGTCACTTTTACTGGATTGTTATCTGGATGCAGCCATTCAGGTCTTATCGATACAGGGCTGAAGTATTTTCACAGCATGAGAGCTGTTTATTCAGTTGAACCGAAAGTCGAGCACTATGCTTGTGTGGTCGACCTTTTGGGTCGTGCAGGGAGATTGGTAGAAGCAAAAGAGCTTATTGGTAGGATGCCAGTGAAAGCAGGACCAAGCATTTGGGGCGCTCTGTTGGCTGCATCCCGCAAGAACCGCAATTTGGAGATTGCTGAAATGGCCGCTAGAGAGCTCTTTGTGCTCGAACCTGAGAACAGCGGCAATTATGTTCTATTATCCAATATGTATGCAGAAGCTGGCAAGTGGATGGAGGTGGACAATTTGAGAGCTACTCTAAAAATTCAGGGCATGAAGAAAAGTCCCGGGGGCAGTTGGATCGAGGTGAATGGTAAAGCCCATCTGTTCCTTGGAGGAGACACATTACATCCCCAAGTAAAAGAAATATATATGTTGTTGGAGGATTTGCCTAGCAAGATCAAGGCAGCTGGTTATACACCTGATACTAGTTTTGCTCTGCATGATGTTAGCGAAGAAGAGAAGGAACAGAACCTCACAACACACAGCGAAAAGCTAGCCATCGCATTCGGGCTACTCAACACAAACTCTGGAGTTGTACTTCGAGTGACCAAGAATCTTCGAATATGCGGAGATTGTCACACAGCTATTAAGTTCATATCTAAAATTTATCAACGGGAGATAATAGTGAGAGACGTGAATCGATTCCATCACTTTAAAGATGGCATGTGTTCTTGTCGAGACTATTGGTAAGTATTGTAGGAGTCCATGGCCGAATATTATAAACAATTTTGAAGATTTATCATATTCTTGTTCATGCACTGGAAGCTAGTCATTGAAGGTCTGCATTTCACATACTTTTTGACTCATCGATCCGTTTGATGAAAAGTTCTTATATATACCTGAAATATCTCAATTATCAAATATTGTGAACCTTACATTAGACCCATATGATATAATAGTTGAAATGAAATGGACTCCTATGCACAATTTGCTTGGAACACTTGCTCCCATTTGATTTGGAATTTGCTGCAATCAAGTGCAAAAACTCAAGACAGAAGTCACGATTATCGCTGATGTGGCATATTTCAAGCAGGAAGGAGTACGAAGGTAAATAATTTACTGTGGAAATAATTAAAAAGCTTTCATCTCATCACTGATTCTTTTTATCCTTGATTAGGTCTTGCTCTGAAGATTTCAAATAAAAACAAGAGTTACTTTGGTATCGCAAGACAAATCACTACATCCTCAACTAGAGAGAACTTATTTCCGCAAACCTCACCAACTTAAACAGCCTTTTGGTGAATTATATATCTCAAAAATATGCTGGCTACTAGACATCATTATGAAGAATGCAAACTGAATTTGCTCTCGAGAAGCTACAGATTTGATATTTTTATTGCTGTGCTCAGATAAATAAGGCCGTGATTAAGGTACAACAGAAACTTTTCGGTGAAAAAGAGCCCCAAAACTTGAGTCCGGCACACAAATAGAGTATTCCTTTGGGTTAGATGTATTTATTAGAAAGTAGACAACTCTATGATCTTTCTTTTTTTTGGGTCAAAACTCTATGATCCATTCACAAGGAACAAATTTACAAATTTGTAAAACAAAGATAGAAATATATCCAGAGAATGTAAAATAACTCTAGACCTGTAAAAGAATGCTAGATAATTTGATAAAGGACGTAAAACGTATCGGTGATCTATTTGCCTTATTTCAGAGAACAATACGTAAAGCAGAGTTGATAAAGCAAATCCATTGTTATGTACATCACATTAAAGTAGCTCCAACTGGTATGATCTGTACGTTAGCAAATTTTCTGTGTTAGTAGAACTTCAGTCCGTATACATGTGGAGAACCTTGTCGATAGAGAGTATTTACAAACCATGTCACGATTCGACAACTGGAACATTTGTATAGGTGCAGTCGAGTCTCTCTACACTTGAATTCTTCTCTTTCAATCTATACCAGGAAACCTTCCATGTTACCAGCAGACTTTGCCTGCATTTAAGAGACGTCGCCACATTATGAGAGTATACATGTAGGAGCCTCCATTGAGAGCTTTCAGCAGATTAGCAGCAAGCAACTTGAAAGAAACCCATGTAGATGTGATAATGAAGTCGGCAAAGGATGGAGAGGCAAAAAAAGGAGAAATTTGAAGAAATGCACATGCCAATAGTTTGAGATGTCAATTTTTTAGCCAAATGAAATGTTTGTTAAAGTGCCAATGTTCCCAGTCAAGTACACTAACCTGAAATTTTTACAATCTTCCTCCATTTCAACAACTTTTAGAAAATACAATGAATCATATATCGTCTAAACCCTCCCCCCCCTGGGGGCCGGGCCCAGCACAAATGCAAGTAGTTTATTCGGAAGAGGCATATATCGTACAAGAAAAATTGTCGGCTTTACAAGAGAGGTAAGTTTCTGTGACTTCATAAACTAGGTAAAGATTCTGCCCAATGGATAAGGTAGAGTATAAAAGAAAAAAAAGACTCAATGGCATATGCCAGAGAAATGACAATGGAGGAATGTACGACCACGGCAATGTCCATTGAAGACTTCTTTCGACAGAAGCATCTATGAGTGCAGCAATGCTCAATAGAAAATGAAAAACCTGTCGAGTTTTCATACAAAAGGGACAGGATTTGACACACCAATTATTAAGCAGAAACAACGTATACCTCTCTAGATCTATAGCTCTCTTTGCTAGCATGAGTGTCAAGAAAACAGGAACCATTGCCGCACATAGATGCTTCAGCGTGTGCCCACTAACGATATGATGAGTCCACCTGTAAATCAATTTATCTTCTGCTTCTTCCACCTTAGCTATAAGATAAAATGCTGCAAGTGCAAATCAAAGGCATTCTTAGTAATGGCAAAAGGAGTGATGCACCATCGGACAAAAACATGTGGTCAATAAAAGCAAACCTGCAGCCCAGAGCCAGTATGATGAATGCGTATACATTGGAGGTAATATTATAGCCATTATCGGTATGGCAATGCAAGGAAGAAATTGGACAAGAGCATACGGGCGAAGATCATCAAAGAACCTGCAGAATAATATCAAGAAAAGAGCATAAATAATGGTTGGCAGCAGCTAAATTGTAGATACCCCAAACACCTCTATGCTTTACTTCAACATAAGGACAACAAGATCCATTCTCAAATGAAGTATAGGTTATGCAATTTAGAAGGCAGCTTCAATAGCAAACCACGTGATCATTACTCTAACTTCAGCATTAGTACAACCTCAATTCACCATCCAATCACATACTCGGCACTTAAGAACGAATTACAGTCTGCTTCTCTGAGCATGTGGTTTTATGGAAACAAATTGTCAATTTCTTAAAGTTAACACAAGACATATAATAAAGTTTCCTTGAAAAGAATATTCACTTCTCTAAACCCTACTTAAACAATAAAACTGCCATCTGATTCTATGCTAATCAAACAGGTTACACTTTAGAAGGAAGAAGGTAAGAAGCAGTAATCTTGCCTCCAGTATAAAATGCTTAATATTCCAGCCAGGAGCAATGGTACGATTGACACTGTTCCCTTATGCTGATCAATCCTTTCAATGATGAAGATCGCGACTATTGAAGTGAATGCAACAGTCATCTAGCCACAGGAGAAAAAGAGGAACATTGTCAAACTACTGTATTTACACAGCAATAATATATATTCTGCACTGCATATTCTTGTGAGTTGTACATAAGCTTACCGGAAGACGATCCCAAACAAGAGTTGCATCATCTGGTTTGAGATGGTAATAAGAGGAGCCAAAAGCAACTGCAGCAACACCGACAAAAAAGCAAGTCCAACCCAAAAGCTCACCTCGCAAGCTAACACAAAAGATAATGGATAAATTTTGAGAGCAAAGAAATGTATTTTCAAACAAGAGCAGCATTACCTACCTTAGCTTGAAATAATTGCCATAATAGCAAAGTACCAGACCAACAAGACCCACAACAAGGAATGGAAAGTTTGAAACTACGTTCAGTGTATTAGGTATGCCTGCAAAATTAAACTGGACCGATGAAATATATTCAAAGCAGAAGAAAAAGGGCACGAAACTATAGTAACGAGCGGAACTTGAAATGCATTTCCTCAAAAATACCGCAAAACACTACCACCTTGCCAGAATTAGACTTCACAACGCAGCTACAGAACTCAGGTGAACATATATTAACCTCGTTAGCTTAAACATGTCCTTCTTATTAGAGCCACAACGTTAATTTCAAGGAAATACGTCGCCCAGCCAGTTCGGGGAGCTGTTGCAGACAAAATCTGCTTCACTAAGGAACTGCCTGGAGACCCAAATGCACAATCTAAACGATTCGGCGCACGGTTAAGGCTTCCCTTCCTACATAAACATCCTATTCTTAGATTCTAGTCCTTTTGTTCTACCTGGGTATCTGATAAGTAGCTGTTATAAAGGCGAGAACAGGAGATTCTGTTATCAACATAGGGTGACTTCAAACTACACCGAGCCGATCGAATTAGGGCTTACTAGGGGAGTGAATCGGAGCGAAAGAAGGGGTGGGAAGATTTACCGAAGAACTCGCGTTGGTCAGCGAAATCGTGGTATGCCTCCGATTGGGGAATGGCGGGAGTGACTATCATCAGCACTACGAAGCACACGATCGCCGCTCCCCACGCATACATCACGCGTCTCCTCATTTCCAACGCAGAATCGCAGCGCCACGGAGAGAGGGAGAGAGAGAGAGAGAGAGAGAGAGAGAGATGACCCGCTCTTGTTCTTGTTCTTGATTTGTGGGACTCTTCTTGGCTTGACTGGGCTGTTGATTCAATGGCTTCTTCCTCGGGCTAATCTTACACCGTGCTGAGTTTTCGGCTCTGCCCTTCGGCTCTAATAGTCATCGAAACTTTCGTAAAGGAAGTGTTTGGTTTTTCATTTTCAGTTTTTTTAAAGGGAAAGTTGGCAAGTACGCAACGTTGGCGAATGAAGTATACATGGAGTTTAATAAAAGAATGACGTCGCGGCTCGATAATTTCTTAACATGCTGTAATTTTCCTTAGAGTCCATACTCCTCTTCTTCTTCTTCTTTTTTACTTTAATTCTCGCTTCAACAATATTTTATTCAGAAAAGCGCGGCGTGAATAAAAATAATAACTGATTAGATATGCATGCTTGGTGATTAGTATAAATGAATTGAAAATTTTGATGTGGCCATTATTGCAATTATAATTTCTGACATTGAATAAAAATTACTGATCTCAATATTCATGAAATTTTTAATTAAAAAAATTATATGTGTTGGTGAGTAAACTCGAATCGGTGGGCCCACGCTCGCCCCATTGGAGACCAGGATTTTGAGTTTCGGTGGGCCATTCGGTTTCTTCCTCCAGTGGGTCTAAAACAGCTGTTATAAGCTGTAGTTTTAAAGAAAGGAACTCTTTCTACGTGATGGCTCTTGATGTTCCTTGCTTGTTTTGGTCTTGAGCTCGTTGAACATGTTTGGAAGTTTACGATGCCAGTAATTGCTTTGATGGTTGTTGAATGAGGAGACTCTAACTTGGCAACTATTGGACGGCCTGATTGAAATTCCTACTCTTCCTTATTTTAAGTTAAAAAAATAGAAGGAGTATGAACTAGTTACTAACATTATTTAATTTCATTTTCTACATGAGAAGTTACCCATTAACATTCAGAAATTACTAATACTTGAGAGGTTGAATGCATGTTCAAAAGGTTAGTGGATGAGTGTTAGCTAATTTCTCTTCGGATTATTCAATGGGACCTATGGGTTGGGATGCTTTGCTTGTGGATGGGTTAAGCCAAATTTCAATGGGGCCTCCAAAGACGACCCGAGGTGAATGGTCAGAGGGCTTTAAAAAGGTTTAAAGGCATCACTTATGTGTTTTTAGTAAGAAAATCATTCAAAAAGTCTTAAATCTAAATTTAGTCTCAAACCTTTCGATTTTGCCAATTAAGTTTTAAACATTTTTACTCTTTACCAATTGAGTTTATCCAATTTTGATCGGAAATTGCTAATGTAGACAACAATGGTGTGATATTGATGGTGCTGACGATGATAATTTTTAATAATATTTTCACATTTTTTAAAATCTTTATTAATTTTGTATTTCTTTTATTTATCTTTCTTTTTCCTTTGTTCTACTTTTTCCTTTTGCTGGTCTAGCCATGGCTAGGCAAGACTCAACCGAGCGAGGGGAGCCCTTGTCGGGTGTCACCTTTGCCCAACAAGGCCACCTTAGTGTGGGCAAGGGCTAGCCTCATTAGGGCAGGGCTTGCCTTGTCTTGTGGTAGGCAAGGCCAATTGACCTAACCATGGCCAATGCCGGTCACTAGCAAAAGGGATAAGAAAGAAAAAAGAGAAAAAATTAGAAAAAATAAAATAAAATAATTCGACAAGTCTTAAAATATTATTAAATTTTTGTCTACGTCAGCACTAACTATCTTATGTGACATCACTGGCATTCACATCAGCAATTTTTGATCAAAATTGATTAGATGAAGTCAATTGGCCAAATTGAAAAAAATGATAACTATATTAGCAAAATTGAAAGGTTTAAGATTAAATTGGGAAAAGTGCAATTGTTTAAAAAAAATATGGACAATTTCCCCCTTTTAGTTGAACGTTTAAGCATGCCTAGACTTTGGGATGTAGAAAAATGGATTAACCATACAACGTGACGAGGATCTGGGAAAAGATTAATCTTAATTAAATGTAATTAATGATTTAATAGTTTAGCAAAACGGTTAAAAATGCAATAAAATAGATAAAGCATAATTATAATTGAGAGAGATGAAATATAATTGGCATAAGGTTAAAACAGTAAGAAGAAGTAAGGAATTTAAAGACGTCAATAAATGCTCATATGTAAATAAAAGTGCATATAAATAAATTGCTTAAATCACCAATCACAGAAAACCAGCCGATTGTCATCGATAAGAAAGTTTAAATAGAATATTACATTAAATGAAAGTCATAAGTACAAGTATTTAAAGTTGCATAAGAAATACAAGTGCAATATAGAAAATATTTTTTGATTTGGACAAGTTTCCAAGATCTAACAGGGGTTTATGAGGATAAAATGATAAGACGGAATGTCTTGATTATTGATCTTGAAAGGATTTGTATATGGATGAAAAAAGAAGAAAATGAATTAATGATATATATAAGAATGTTTTGATGATTCATACTCGTCATTACCTTTTTCAACTGTAAACATTTAATTGAAGTATTGACTAAGCAAAATAAGATAATTGATAAGATGGTGAACTTTGCTTTGGACGATAAATACGATACAAAGATCAAGACTGGGCACTCAAATTTTCTTTCTATTATTTTCAATGATGAAGTAGGTAGTTTTGAGTTTATGAGATGTGATTTGCAATTTTGTGACTCTAGTGCCCCTTTTATTTACTCCCACAAGGCCATATTTGCTAATAGGAGTCCGTAATCGCACGCTAATCGATTATTTCTATTTACTTTTTCCATTTCTTTCAATTGATGCATAAAAGAGGTTAGTATTTTCATAGAAACTTTTCTAGTAATAATTCGAAGCATCAATTTCAACAGCGAAAATCCATTCATTACCCTTTCAACCCGGAGCACGGCGCTCGATTGAAAAAAAAAAAAAAAAACGGAGCATGATCCGCCGCCGTACCCGGGCCGATAAGAGCACAATCGGGCTTTCATTTAGTTGGACTACGAGGTAGCCTCATCGGGCCGACCGGCGTTACCTTCAACCCGGCCCAATCAGTCCCCAGCGACAGTCAACGGCTCGCGCGCAGATCCGAGTCCGACGCCGGTCGTGGTCAATTCTCGCAAATTCGCATGCCCGCACGGAGGCGCACTATAAAAGGCCTCCGCAGTTCACTTCCACTTAAAGCAAAACCCACGCAGCGTAGGCACAAAAACCCTTGCCGCTTCCTCTCTCTCCCATCTCAGAGGACGAGCACCGCCTTCTCCAAGCGCATCATCAGTGGGAAATGGCGCAGTCCCTGGAGCTACTGCTAATCCAATTCCTGATGCCGGACAACGACGCCCGGCGGCAGGCGGAGGAGCAGATAAAGCGGCTGGCCAAGGATCCCCAGGTGGTTCCCGCCCTCGTCCAGCACCTCCGCACCGCCAAGACCCCCAACGTCCGCCAGCTCGCCGCCGTCCTCCTCCGCAAGAAGATCACCGGCCACTGGTCCAAGCTCTCCCCTCAGCTCAAGCACCTCGTCAAGCAGTCCCTCATCGAGAGCATCACCATGGAGCACAGGTTGGTTCTCCATCTCCATCTCGATGCGATGCGATCTTCTGCAAAAAAAAATTTCTACTTTTGTTTCTGGCTAAAACAATCCTACTCGATTGTATACATAGTTGACCGCTTAATTACTACGACTCTTCCTTCCGCATAGAGTGCCAGCCATCTCTGCCGAACTTGAATTTTGGAAATTAAGCTATAACATACGGTACCTTCTATTATTATGTGGCAATTTCTGCAGTCAATCGGCTGTGGTTATGGTTGTCCTCCTTGCACTTGTCTAGTGATAATTTATTACAATCGTCAAGGTTTTCAAACCAAGCCTCCTTTTCATCACTTCTCTGCTATAAGATCCCGTTGATCTGGAGCTTCATTGATACTTTGGAATGTGTTAGCCGCAATTGTCCATTGTTGACTGATGTGGCAGTCATGTGTCAGGACAATTCAGGTAAACCATCTTCTTCTTCTTTTTATTGTCCACTTTTGCCGGAGTTCTTGCTCATCTGATTTTTCTCATACTCCTAGCTGTTGGTTCTGCTGTGAATTTTATCTGTTTTTCCTTGCTTTGATCATATGAATGAATGTAAACATTAGATGCGTTCGCTATTTCTTTTTGCTGCCTGATAGGTTGGTCAGTGCGAATCCTGAATTTTGGTATTCTTTGTCTCTGGGTGAGAGAGTGATGTTGATGTTTGGTTTTGGTTTTCTTTTTTAGCCCACCAGTGAGGCGAGCTAGTGCCAACGTAGTAAGCGTGGTCGCAAAATATGCAGTTCCAGCAGGGGAATGGCCTGATTTGTTGCCTTTCTTGTTCCAGTGCAGTCAAAGTACGCAAGAAGAACATAGAGAAGTAAGTCAGCCTCAAACTTTTTTGAACACCGTCTATCCTGCCACTGCCTGCATTCTGTCCGTATGGTTTGATGAGCATGTACTTTGTGAGTTGTTTACTATTTTACTGCCATCCCGACCAACATAAATATATTTCTGTTTCTTCACCTTTTTTTTTTTTTCCCTTTTGGCCTTGATAAGTCCCATTTAGACTTCCCCTGTTCGTCTATCAATTGTCAATTGGAGATCACAAGAATCACCTGCAATGCTTATACTAATTTGAAGCTGATCTGAGGTCTGGCTTGAGCTGCATTGTGGTGCAAGCTAAAATTGAACCAGATGGATATGGATCGAGTGCCTAGAGATGCTGGGAAAAAAACATCATGACATTTAATATCGATACTCTTTGAAAATTGAACTCTTTATTAGTGGGCCTCCATAGGTTTAAATCAAATACGAAGTCCTTTATTTGCCCTACCTAAACCATTCTGCTCTCTTTCCCGAAGAATCTTATTTACACTTGAAAGAGTTTTGTCTCTTTTTTTTCATTGTATTATCTGTGCAAGTGGCTTTGTTGTTCCTTGCATACTATATGGTTGAATCTTTCACTAACTACTAAGTTCTTTTATCTGGTGATTAAAGGTCGCCTTGATCCTTTTCAGCTCTTTGACTGAAACCATTGGGAGCACATTTCGACCACATTTTACTGATCTTCAGACTCTTTTACTCAAGTGCCTCCAAGATGAGACTAGCAACCGTGTTAGAGTTGCTGCCCTTAAGTAATAATTTTTCAGAATTCTATTCCTTTATTTTATATTATTGGATGTTGTCCTATATGCATCGCTAAGTATGCTGCCTGATGAACTTTTCTAGGGCAGTTGGGTCTTTTCTGGAGTGCATTGGTGATGGGGAGGAAGTGGTGAGTACTTTTACTGTCGGTTTTATGGAAATTTGTATTAGTAGAGTGTAGTTATACTGCGGCACTGAAAAGCACAGAAAGATTGCTTCATTCTAATCTCTCACATGTGAAATAAAGGGAATTGTTGAAGTAAATGATTTTTTCAGACTCAGCTTGCGCAAGATTTTATTATCATATTGTCAAATTTATTTTTGAATCCGTTTCACATCCTCACTTGAGGACCTAGCACTTAACTAGTTGGTATATGATGATGCACTTGCACTTTCAGCCCTTAAAAGGTATTTCGATCAACCTAAAGGGAGAAAGAAGGTGGCTTGGCAAAAGCTATTTTTCCAGGCTGTTGTTCTGTTGCATTTGAACTATATAACAAGGTTTTGGTGCTAATAGTCTCAATCATTGAGGCACCCTAGTTCTTGTTACGTGTTGTGTCTTGTGGTACCGAGTCTTTTCCTACTCTTTCTATATACGATGAGCAAGCCTTCTTATCCATAATGGTAGTGGCATGTGCTTGCTTTGCTATCTTTACTTGGTTGTCAATCCTTAAAGATGGGCTCTACTCGAATTGTTCCTTTACTAAATATCCATGAGATGGACACGTATCCTTTAGCACTTGTTACACCATTGTATATGGTGTCGTTTTTTTGGGTTTGGGCTGAGCTAGGATATGATATTCCCTGGTGGGAGTTTATGGTCTTCCTACTCAAATGACTTGGTCTTTCTTATGGGGAATTAGGTGTCCTATTCTCTTAGGAAAATTTCCTTTGGGGGTGCCTTGACCCTTCAACGATTGAAACATGAGGGAAATTTAGATTTTGAAGGCAAAAGGAATGATTTTTAAGGCATCTCACTTGCCAGTTTCTTCATATGGCACTCTAGCTCTTAGTTTGACATCAAAAAGCTACTCATTAGATGGTCTGACCAAAGATGCTTGGGATTAGTGTTGTATTTTACCTGGGTTTATAGTGGTGTTATTTTGTTATTTTCCTTTTGTATGATGATGTGGGCCTGTTAAATGTCATGTTATGCAGGTAAAGTTTCGAGAGTTTATTCCTAGCATTTTGAATGTATCAAGACAATGCCTTGCTGCTGGTGAGGAGGATGTTGCTGTTATTGCCTTTGAAATATTTGATGAGTTGATTGAATCTCCTGCCCCTCTTCTTGGAGATTCTGTTAAATCCATTGTTCAATTCTCTCTTGAAGTTTGCTCAAATCAAAATCTGGAACCCAGTACCCGACATCAGGTGAGGGAGGGGTCTTATTTCCTAAATCTAATAATTCTCATGGTCCTTCTGGTTTATGCAACTTTCTCAGTAAAAAATTTAATGGCAGGTACTGCTTTTGATCCATGGAACGTTTACTTATTTTCCTTTTTTCCTCTGTTATTAGGCTATTCAGATAATTTCGTGGCTTGCTAAGTACAAATCTAACTCCCTTAAGAAACATAAACTGGTCGACCCAATATTGCAAGTGATGTGTCCACTACTTGCTCAATCTACAAGTGGAGATGAAGACGATGATCTGGCACCTGATAGAGCCGCTGCAGAAGTTATTGACACTATTGCTGTCAACCTTCCAAAGCATGTTTTGCCCCCTGTGCTTGAATTTGCTTCTATAAGCAGCCAAAATAGCAATCCAAAGTATCGGGAAGCTTCTGTCACAGCTTTAGGTGTCATTTCAGAGGGCTGTACGCACTTGATGAAAGATAAGTTGGAGCCTGTTCTCCACATTGTCTTGGTGGCTCTGCGGGATCAAGAACAAATGGTTAGAGGGGCTGCATCCTTTGCATTAGGGCAGTTTGCTGAGCATTTGCAACCTGAGATTACCAGTCATTATGGAAGTGTTCTTCCTTGTATCTTAAATGCCCTTGACGATGCATCTGATGAAGTCAAGGTGAATGATGAAGAATTTTCTGATTCTAGTTAAAATTCTTTTTGGAGTTTCGACATAGTGATGAAAAATTATTTTTCGTGTGCAGGAAAAATCATACTATGCCTTAGCAGCATTTTGTGAGAATATGGGGGAGGAAATTCTTCCTTTTCTTGATCCTTTGATGAATAAACTTCTGGCATCCCTTCAAAGTAGTTCCCGTAATTTGCAGGAGACTTGCATGGTATAGCATTCCCTTTTGTGGTTCTTTAGCCTTTTCTTGCATCAACAAAGGCCTGATCTCGCTTTTCATTTTTTTTTGGACTTTTTTGCAGTCTGCAATTGGCTCTGTTGCAGCTGCTGCAGAGCAAGCCTTTATGCCATATGCTGAAAGAGTTCTGGAATTGATGAAAACATTCATGGTGCTTACCAGTGATGAAGATCTTCGTTCCCGGGCCAGGGCTACTGAACTTGTTGGAATAGTGGCAATGTCTGTTGGCAGAACAAGGATGGAACCAATTCTTTCTCCTTATATAGAAGCAGCAATTTCTGTAATTACCTAGCCTTTTTTCAATTGGAAAGCATTGCCTCCTACTTTAGGTGAACTGAACATCTGCATCACTTGTGCAGGGTTTTGGACTGGAATTCAGCGAACTTCGGGAGTATACCCATGGATTTTTCAGCAACGTGGCTGAAATTTTGGATGATGGTTTCATTAAGGTAGAAGTTCTCTGTAGCTGCATCAAACCTTTAGCTGCTTATTATTGAGATCTTATGCTCATTTTGGAGTTTATGTTTTGAACAGTATCTTCCCCATGTTGTGCCTCTAGCTTTTGCTTCCTGCAATCTTGATGATGGTTCAGCTGTTGATATTGAAGATTCTGATGATGATAATATGGGTGGAATTGGCGAAGTATCGTCTGATGATGAAGCTCATGATGAACCTAGAGTGAGAAACATCAGTATAAGAACAGGAGTGTTGGATGAAAAGGCAGCTGCAACTCAAGCTCTGGGATTGTTTGCCCTGCATACGAAGGGTTCCTATTCTCCGTATCCATTATGATTTTGTTACGTTTACCTAGCTGTTACCCTTCTTACTTGGGACGGATCCTACTTAATCCACGTGGGGCAATTGCCCCCATTAACTCTTTGCCAAAATACCTAATATCAAATGTTCTCGAAAATTCTTTCAATTTTGCCCACACTGGATTAATTAAAGAAGTACTTTGGGAAGCTATTTCTATTTATTTTTCATCAAATTGCCCCCATCAAGTCTGGACCAAAAAATGGTATGAAAAGATTATTGTGTCATAAACAAAATTGTATTTGATATTATAATTACTGTTTCTTTTCAAGTCATGGAAAAAATATCTCTCTTTTTAGCTTAAAAAAAGCGGTATATTCATCTGAGACAACAAATTGATGAAATTTTTATTAATTATAAAGTTTGCCCCAACTAAGAAAAATTCTAGATCCATCCTTACTTCTTGCAGTCCGTGTAAGGGTTGTTTGAGTGCATGCGGGTGTGTGTATCTTGGGGGGTGGGGGGTTGTGTGTGTGTGTGTGTGTGTGAGAGAGAGAGAGAGAGAGAGAGAGAGAGAGAGAGAGAGAGAGAGAGAGAGAGACACCATTCTTGGTTTCTTTAATTTCTGACACCATATAGATACTTGGAGGAATCTTTAAGAATAATGGTGAAGCATTCAGGGTATTTTCATGAAGATGTTCGACTGCAGGCAGTTATTGCTCTGAAACGTGAGTCCCTATTGCCATGCTTCACAACTTTTCTATTTTATTTAATTTTTATTTTGCACTTGCTTTACACCTTTCCTGTCATATGTTCATCTTATGTTGCTCTTTTGATATGTTTGCAAGCCTGCAGTCTTCTTGAAATGGAGTTTTCACCATATGATGCCATGCTTGTCTTTCGATATCTTAGGCTTTCTCTTCCCAGCAACGTTACTAAATTGATGCTTTTGACAATCAGTTTTTCCTTCTTACCATCTTCATGGCACTGTTCCTGAGGAATATTAGTGTCTGTAGACTCTTTCATGTTACTAGGATAAGTGAATAGAAATGTTTATCTATGGCTGGATTTTGCTTGAAGCTTCTTTTGAAGATTTTTGGTCCTCACTCTTTTATAACCTTGAGGACTGGGTGATGCTTGATAGTTTTCCAGACAAAGCTACTAAAGGCTGTTCAGTTCCACTTTAAAAATCTTCTTGATGCAAGAACCGTGCTCTGATAGACTGTACAAGTATCAACATAGTGCACATACTCTTTAAAATTTGTTACTTCCCTTGGAAACCTGATTAAAGGAATAAGAGGGAAAACTGGCAGAGTGGCCCCTATGTTTTTCTCTAGCTTACTGCTAAAGAAATGTATTAGTGAACATGTACTTTATAAGAAATCGATTACTTTTGTCCCTGTTTGCTTCTCTTCTTTCCTTTTAAGATTTACCACTGTGCTCTCTGTTAAGACTTTATTGTTTCACTGAAGTACTAACCCCACAGTATCATTTTTTTGTGTTCTAATCTCCATGTCATTCCTAGAGATGTTGCTCGTTGAGAAATGACACTATCCATTTGATCAAAGCTCTAGTTCCAGAAATTATGTAGGAAAGCAATATTGGATGTAGTGCCAGTTCTCTGTCTAATTAATATGCTTCGGTTGAATACTTTATCAGCTCTCTCTGGCTGTTTGGCCTTGTAATCTCTGTTTTTGCGTTGCTCATATTTGATCAACTTTTGCTGCAGATATTTTGACAGCAGCCCAGGCAATCTTCCAAAATCACAATGTGAGTTTGGTCTGAACTTCCTTCCATCTGGAAATTTATCCTTTTCCTCCTTTCTTTCATGTTACATGCGGTATACTTATTTGCAAAACCAACAATTGTTATTCTGCTTGGAAACATGTTAAAAACCAAATAAGAAGGCAAGCTGTACTGATCATTACTTGTTTCAGACACCATCATATTATTCATGGTCTCCTTGTATCGTTTGATTATCTGTTTTTCAATTTCTTCTATAGCCAGATTGATGGCTATTTAGATCCTCTGAGTTGCCTTTGTTTCTCTGCTGAGGTTATATCAGATTCCTATACCGTATTTGCTTGGATATCAATGTTTCTGAAATTTCTTCTCCAGTCCTTGGTTGAACCTGATGCAAACGTCATTAATTTAATGTCAGTCGCAACTTGCTAAACTATCTCATTGTGGGTACTGCTGGATATGATTGCCTTTCTTCTTATGCAGGACGGGTCAAACAAAATAAGGGAAATTCTTGGTGAGGACATAACTGAGTAGTTGGTCTGATTTTTTTATCCATGTTCTGTGTTGAATATAATCAATCTCTTACTGCAGATACCGTGATGGATATCTATATCAAGACGATGACTGGAGATGATGACAAAGAAGTTGTAGCTAATGTTTGTACTAGCACAGCTGATATTATCAAGGAGTGTGGCTGCGTGGCTGTTGAGAAATGTAAGAATCAAATGCTATCTGTCATTATTTGGAGTATGTATTGAAAAATCTCGTCTATGTAATAGCAAATCAAGTGTCCTGATTCCAATGTTGTTATCACAGATGTGCCTCAAATAGTTGATGCAACATTAGTGTTGCTTCGCAAGGAAGCACCTTGTCAAAAGATAGAGTCAGACAGTGAAATTGATGATGATGAAGCTGAACATGATGAAGTGCTGATGGATGCTGTATCTGACCTTCTTCCTGCATTTGCTAAGGCAATGGGTCCTCATTATGCACCTATCTTTGCAAAGCTATTTGAGCCATTGATGAAATTTGCGGTGAGTGGATCATTGAGAGGCTTTCTGCATTACCTTGGATAAAGTAGTTTCAATGGTGATATGTGATTGTTTTATCACTAATTTTTTCCTTACCAAATGCAGAAAGCTTCACACCCTCCACAGGATCGGACTATGGTGGTTGCATGCCTTGCTGAGGTTGCTCAGAATATGGGTGCTCCTATTGCCAGCTATGTTGATGTGATAATCTTTAATAACAACTGTATTCAATTAGAGATGAGATTTTCCACTAATCTAGAAATTATCTGAAAGTTTCATATGAACTTTCTCATGTTTCAGCGGATAATGCCCTTGGTTCTCAAAGAGCTGATATCTTCTGAGGCAACTAACAGGAGAAATGCTGCTTTCTGCGTGGGTGAATTATGTAAAAATGGAGGCGAACCAACTTTGAAGTATCCTTTGTGTGCAACTAAAAGTGCCCTACTAATCAGCAGGCATTTGAAATCGATCCATTACATCATATATTAGGCTTCAGATGCCTTCATTCCTTCTTATGTCGTAGTCATTTGCTTGAGTTACCATTGCAAGTTAATTTGAACCATGCATCTGAATCTGCTGACCTCCCATGTGATTCAATTGCACAAGTCAACTTGAATAATTGCAGTAATCTCTTAGTCGGCAATTACTTTAATGGTGCGGATTATCATGTTCTGCGATGGACTATGATGGCACCCTACCTTAGCCAATCATCTCTCTCAGATTTACTTCCCGTCAATTTATGGCCTGACTTTACAAGTCAAAGCATATGTGCAATAATTTCTTTTTTATCTAATATGGCAACTATGATGCAACACATGATCCTTCCTCTTTTCTTCATCCTTGTTGCCTGCCATTGAGATACTTTCTGGGAACAGTTGGCTTATGCAGACAGACACAAACAATTTTTGTTAGAAGACAAATTAGTGATAACTCTCTCACCATTGATTTTCACCCTCTTTGTAATCTACGTGTGCTCTTTTTGCTTTCCTGATATAAATAATAGATATTATGGAGATATATTGAGGACAATCTACCCATTGTTTGGAGAGTCAGAGCCTGATGATGCCGTGAGGGACAATGCAGCTGGTGCAATAGCAAGGATGATAATGGTGCACCCTGAGTCCATTCCCTTAAATCAGGTCAGTATCCTGGTTTGGTCAATCTCAGGTAATAGTATCGCCAGATTATTTCTTTCCGGATCTGCTTATTGCTGTAAAACTTGTTTCAGGTCCTCCCTGTTTTCTTGAAAGTTCTTCCTTTGAAGGAGGATCATGAGGAATCTGTGGCCGTCTATGGTTGTGTTTGCACTCTGGTCTTGTCATCAAATCCTCAGGTAAATAGCAAGTTCTCTAGTATCTATCCTGAAAGGTCCTCAGCATGCTTCTTGTGTTTAATTCGTCCTTTTTGGGTTTTGCTTTCCTCTTGACTTACAGGTCCTTGCTCTGGTGCCTGATTTGGTTAGACTGTTTGCTGAAGTAGCGGTGTCTCCAAATGAAACTGCAGAAGTCAAAGCCCAAATTGGCAGGGCTTTTTCTCACCTGATTACACTGTACGGCCAACAGATACAACCAATTCTCAGCAACTTGTCCCCGCAATATGCTAATGCCCTGGCTGCCTTGTCCACTGCAAGTTAATGTTGCTTGGAAGTACCAGTCGCCTATGAATTTCTGCTACTGAGAATTTGCAGTCCACAGTGTACATTATGCCTGCCTATTTGAAGCTGGGAACACTTGGGAATCGTCAATTCGACTGACGTACACCAGGTATGACAGTTTTTGCCATGCAAAGTTCCCTTCAGCTGTAGCTTATATGTTTGATATCCCGACACATGAAGCAGACCTTTTGTTAATACTCCAGGACTCTTTTTTGCCTGGTAGCATATATTGGTTCTACTTATTTAGGAAGTTCCATGGTGAGGCTTTGAGGCGTGTTTGCCGTGCGAGTTTCTAGAGTAATATGTACTCACCAGTTGGTATATATTGCAAAAAATCGGTGACTGAATGTGTTCAAGAAATTTAATTAGAAGAATGTGGAGTGTGTGTGAGCACCAAGAGAAAAACTAAGAGGTCTGCTAGACCTTGGATATTTAAGGTTACGAGCATTTGATAGTGTTCTATTAGTCGCTAGTTCTTTACCATATGAAGTTGCTAAATATCTTTTCTCATCTTACAGGTCCTTTGAATACACTCAATATTACATACTTGATGGTAAAATTTCGGCCAGAGTTATTTCTTTCTTTTTAATTTCTTAATTTTTAGTTCACGATTCTTTGGGTTAACTGTTACTATTTTTTTTTGGGGTTGGCTCGTGTAATTCTTAATATTTATGTTGCTTTTAATAATTTTGAGTGTTCTCTGTAGTATCATTTTCGACGACTTTCTCCGATGAGATAGCCGTCATTCTGAGGTTTTGTTCTCCCACCCCCCCGCAAATATTGAGGCTTGGGTGATCCTTTTAATGTGGAAGATGTGTTTGCTATTTGCCTAAGTTTGTTTTTCACCTCTTTTAGATTGGGCAGAGATGGCCTCGCATCCTTTTAATGTGGAAAGGTGTATGTGCTATTTCCCAATTGAATGAGAAACACTCAGAGAGAGAGAGAGAGAGAGAGAGAGCGCACGAGCGAGATCTCAAACAGCGAGAAGAGAGAGATCCCAAGTCAACGGATGGAGGGATTTGTTTATTTTGAGAGAGATATTCAATTTGATGGGTGCGGTAGAAAGGCCACCTCATCTTTCAAGTTGAACTTGTTTTTTTAATATATTTATAGAAAAGTCATCTGTGAATTAGCATTTTATATAAAACAGCCACTCAGGACTCCTTGTCTAAATTTGTTTTTCTAACTTGGTATTTAAGGACATGCACGATAATCATTATATTTTTGTTTTAGAACTATTTTTTTATTCCAGACTTGTTCCAAAAATCTATTTGATAAAATAATTTTATTTTTCTATTTGTTAAACATATTTATATTCTATAAAATATGTTTGGAATAGAAATTAAAAATTATTTCTCTATTTTTTATTTCTCATCCAAAAGAGTTTTTCCCTAACCCTTAATACCCTTTGGTTGTCGCCACCCACCACCATCGTTGTTGCTGCTCGCTCCTCTCGCTAGCCACCGGCCATAGCCACTATCGCTGCCCCCTCCCCTTGCTACCGATTGTTGGCTGCCACCACTATCCCCTCCCCTTGCCACTAATCACTGATTGTCGGCCACCACCATCACCATTCGCCATTGCCACAGGTTACTAGCTGGTGTTGTCCCTCTCCCCATCACTCAAGGAAAAATTTTGCATCGTTATCAAACGAGTTTCTATCTCAGAAATAGAAATTTTGTATTGTTATTAAACACATTTTTTTAAAACTCATCTAATAATAGAAATAGAAAAATATATTTCTATCATAGAAATTAATTTCTGGTCATAAATTTTATCATTCGCACCCTAAATGATTAGGTGAAAAGATTTGGCACTAGAGTGAGCATGATGAAAAAGTTATGGAACTTGTCATTTTCCCTAAATAAATTTTCTAGTAACATTTTTTCAAATAATTTCTCAGTAATTTATTAACATTTATTAAAAAAAAAAAAAGTATCCAACTTTAGTTTGCAGCTTATCAATATTTGTACTTATTTGTCGACATTTATTATCATAACTTATAAAACCTTCCGTTTTACTAGCTCTTAGATGAGTTAATTGCCAATCTTTAATTATTTTTTAAATTTATCAATTTTTATTTACTTGATTAGTAATTCCTTACATTTACTAATTTTTTGTTAGGGATTTTCAACATAAATTGGTTACCAATTCCTTATAGTTATTAAGTCTTTCGGCATTGCTCATATTTTTTTGGGACTTTACTATTCTAAACTCTTTTATAACTTAATTTTCGAATATGGGTAATGTATCATGACTTAGTCCATCAAATATGAGTTGAAAAATTGATTCATAACTCATTTTGACAAGTAAGGATATTGATCCATTGTTTCTTCTTCAAGTGAATGAAAACAATCTCATGATATTAGAATCGATAGGTTTTTATCAGAAGCAGTGACTCCCAACCTTTTTAACAAAGCAGTTTCTATGCCGACGTGTCAAAAAGTTTCTCATATTAAAGAATAGGCATTAATGTGTCAATCAACTACACTAATGCATTTTCATCATTGTTAGTTACTATTCATAAACTCTTCTTTATAATTTGTAAGTTTTCACGAGAAAACGTTGTAAGGATCATTTTGGGCATCTTTCCATTTAAAACCAATGAATTTTTCCAATTGGCGTAATGCATTAGCTTAGAATTCTATTGTTCTATGTCTAAAAATAGGAATTTTCTTTTGTACCGGTAAGTGTAACAAAAAAAAATTTGTTAAAAATTGTATCAAATAATTTCTTGGTAACTTATCAATTTTTTATGAAACATCCAACTTTAGTTTGCAAATAATCAATTTGTGTTCCAATATGTCAACTTTTATTTGCATAACTTATTAAATTCTTAAATGAAACCATTGGCCTAATTCTTTGATAAGAAAGTAAAGTAAAAGTTAATAATAATCAGAGAATTTTTTTCAGAGATGAGAGAAATTGGTTATTAAAAAAAAAGATGTCGATAACTAACTTTAATAAAAGTAAAGCAAAATCAATATATCAAATAAACATTCGTAATTGACTTAAATAGAAGGAGATAGTAACTTGATGAGAGAAAAGTTCTGATTAAATAAATAAAAACAAAATAAATATTGCTAAGTAATTCAAGTGAGAATTGATAACTCAAATTCTTTAATTATATAACTAGAAAATCAAATAATGGTTAGTAAATTAATATAGGGGTAGATAAATTTACAGTTTTATTCAAAATGACAAATAAAAAGTATGTTAAAAGATAAAAATAATAATAGGAACCTTCCGTGCAGCAGTTAGTGATGGTTTGCTGCGCTTCCCATGTCTCGGTCATTTTCTCAGCCTCTTTCGTATTGCTTTCGTATTGCTTCGTGGGTATCTCTAAATTGCTACTGCTGGGAAGAGGAGTCTTCTTGAGTGACAGCAACCCGAGAATGCAAAAATACCCCGCATGTTGTTGTTGTGTTCTTTCCATGTAGGTTCCACGGTCGCCCAGCAGTCATCTCTTCGCGTGCATTCTTGACTCGGACTCTTCTAGTAATCCAAATTCCAAACCTTACCTTTGACCCCCCCACCGATGATAACCCTAGTTACAATTTTCTCCTGTCCTTAGAGTCAAACCGGCTGCCAATCAACGAAAAAAAAACAAAAATCAGTTGGGACCCGCAAGCCTGGTGGCCGTTTTATCGAATTTTGAAGGGCATCTGCTTTCAGATTTTTAATTTAAAAGAATATCTTCGACAGTGTTTAACTCCACCGCCTGTGATGGCGGCAATGCGACAAAGTTGAAACTGTGTCATATCAGCAGCCAGGAAACTTTGGAAAGGGACAGGAGGAGGAGAATGGTTTGACCAGACTCCCCCTGCGGGGGGGGCGGGTTGTGGCTATTGCTTTCTTCTGTCGGCCTTTTGAAGCTCCTCCGTTCATGGCGTCTCCATCTTCTCCCTTCTTGAACCACCACCACCACCACCACCTTCTTTGATGCTCCCCATCTCTCATCACCATCTCTTTTCCACAGCAGAAGAGCAAAACAAGAATCGCACCCAAGAAGTCAAGAATGAATCTTGAATCGGCGTCGCCCGCTACCATCTCCTTCTTCTTGTTGGTTCTTTCTCTCTCTGCTCTCTCTCAAACTTCCGCCGCCGCCGCCGCCGCCGCCAACGGATCGACATGCCCTATGGATCTCAGCTACGTGCGCAGAATCCCTTGGAACACATCGAATTGTCAACACCCCAACTTCAAACCCGACTCTTCCTACAACGACACGTCTAAGAACCTCTGTTGCCAGAACCTCCTGTCCCTCTTCGGCGTTGGTGTGGCTCAGAGGCTCCGACAGACTTCTCTCTTCAACCTCCCAGACCTCAACACCTCCATTTCTTGCCTCCAAGACTTTCAATCCATCCTCACTTCTCTCTCTCTCCCCACCGATCTTGTTTCCTACTGCCTCGACCCTTCGCAGTTCGTCATCACGCCTGATACTTGTGCCCACATTCAGACTACGCAGGACTGGGTCAGGGAATTGGGCAAGTCAACGGCTCTTGATTCGGCCTGCAAGCCCGACCTCACCGTTTTGACCTATTGTGACCTGTGCGTGTCTGCTGGTTTGAGTGTCCAATCCCAGCTGCTATCCATCAGTGGTAATAATTCCAATACTACAGATTGCTTTTATTTCACCATTCTGTATGCTGCTGGTATTGTCAATGCTTATGGGACCGAGAGTAACGGCGTGCTGTCGTGTATTATGGCATTGTCGCTCAATAACCAAGGGAGTTCAGCTAGTAAGCGGCACACTAATCTCGTTTTCGGCTTGACTGGGGCTGGTGTCACTGTCATAGTCATGTCTTGTTTGCTGGGTTTGTACTTTTGGTATGATAGGATGTGGAAGAGGAAGAGGAGAATTCAGGGGTCTAATGCAGATTTTAGTCTTGACCCGGAGGAATCAGGATCTAGGGCAAGACCAAGGCCTAATACAGGGTCTATTTGGTTCAAAATCCGCGATCTTGATAAAGCAACCAACAACTTCTCACAGAAGAATTTCATTGGGCGGGGGGGTTTTGGATTGGTTTTCAAGGGAGTTCTATCTGATGGGACGGAGGTTGCGGTCAAGAGAATTATTGAATCGGATTTCCAGGGAGATGCTGAATTTTGCAATGAGGTTGAGATTATTAGCAATTTGAAGCATAGGAATTTGGTGCCACTTAGGGGATGCTGTGTGGTAGATGGAGATAACGATGATTATGATGAAATGAGTGGCCAGAGGTATCTTGTCTATGATTACATGCCAAATGGTAATCTTGATGATCATCTTTTCCCATCACCTGATGGTCAAAGTGGGAAGAAGACATTGACCTGGCCTCAAAGGAAAAGCATCATTTTGGATGTGGCAAAGGGGCTTGCTTATTTGCACTATGGGGTGAAACCTGCAATATATCATAGAGACATTAAAGCAACTAACATTTTGCTGGATGCAGACATGAGGGCAAGAGTCGCAGATTTTGGATTAGCAAAGCAAAGCAGAGAAGGACAATCCCATCTTACTACCAGGGTAGCTGGAACTCATGGCTATTTGGCTCCTGAGTATGCACTTTATGGACAGCTGACTGAAAAGAGCGATGTCTACAGTTTTGGGGTGGTTGTTCTCGAAATAATGTGTGGGAGAAAGGCTCTTGATTTGTCTTCTTCAGGGTCACCACGAGCATTTTTGATAACAGATTGGGTCTGGTCTCTGGTAAAAGCTGGGAAGATAGAAGAGGCATTTGATGCTTCATTGTTGAAAGATGGAGAGTCTACAAATTCAAACCCAAAGGGCATAATGGAGAGATTTGTGCAGGTTGGGATACTGTGTGCTCATGTTATGGTGGCTCTAAGGCCAACCATTTTGGATGCACTGAAAATGTTGGAAGGAGATATTGAAGTTCCTTCCATCCCAGACAGGCCAACTCCCCTGGGGCACCCATCATTTTGCGGAGATGGCAACACTTTCAGCATATCACCTGCCCTAAGTGGGCCCAAATTGAACCCTGGAGACATGCTCAGGTAACGGAAGTTGGGAAAAGTTGAATGATCGATCCCATATGTTTTAGACTGCTTAAAATGTGCATAGATAAGTAATTCTTCATTGGGCATCTTTATCAGAATGTATGAGTTGCTTTTTGTAAAGTACAAGGTGAAAAAAAGGTCCGTGTTCTGTATATAGTCTTGTGAGAGTAGTATACCATGTACCACAGAATATCTGGTTATCAAGAGGTTATTCATGTGACCTCTGAATTAGGATATAGTTCTAATTATGAGAGACATATGGCTTTCAGTATCCCTGTTGGATTGGACTTGATAGCTGTACTTCTTTTCTATCCTCTCAGAAAGTTGGACAATTAGCAAGGCAAATTCACTTTATAAGACAGGAAGATGCTGAATTTGATATCTGAATATTGCACTATTCTTGTGTCTTTTCTATCTTTAGGTTGTGAATATTACTAATAGAGTATGCTTATATAGGAAATGTAGAGTAGTATACGGTGCTTGAGATCTGATCTTGGGTCTTCGATTCATGTGAAATGAAGTTTGGTTGGCTAGAAGACAAGAAGGAAGTGAACAAAATGATCAATCGTGTGATATAGATATCCTCATTTTTGTCTTCACTTGTTGGTGTTGCCGACTTGGAGAAAAAAGCCCTATGAGACCTTATGGAGAAGAAACTCAAAAGAGAAATCCAGGGATAATTTGATAGTGGATATTCCATTGCATTTTAAATTGCAAGAGAATTTGACAACATACCTGTTGCTGTTCTACTTCGTCTTGCATAGAAAGCTGCTATTCTATCTGCAGTTACATTTACAAGAGTTTCCACTTGTGATGCCAGTAGCTTCTCTCCTGAAGTTGTGATTTAAATGGCTGCACATGCCGCAGGTTTACTCAGAGAGCTGAGGATTTCAATGAAATTTGAATATCCGGGGGACTTGAAATATATACTACTTTGTCTATCTTCCTTTTGTTGTCTTTGTTCATAACTATGTCGATATGAAATAGAATAGTTTTGGTAATTTGCAAATGCAGGAGAGAAAATAGCGTAGTTGAAAGGTGAAGTTGCTGCCTGGTAGTGCGCTAGGTGTATATTTGTCACAATTTACCATCAGTTTATGTGAGGCCGGGGTGACATCTCATTTTTTTCTATACAAAAAGGAAGATCTCATTCTAGTTTCCAAGTGAGTAAAAAATCATTGGTGGCGTAATATTTAAAATCTATAGGCCTTTTATCGATGAGCCGCAAGCTCTGGTGCAAGCGTTTTGTCAATGCCCATGGCGATTGGAGTAATCGTGTCTCAGAATAGCCTCCATTTTCTTCATTTCGAAGTTATGCTGGCAAAAGACCGTTTTCCTTGAAGTTTTGTTTCACCGAAGAATATGCTAGGTGGACTTAAAAATGTTTTATCAAAGGGCAAGGTCTTGATCTTTTGTGTAGTTCAACTGAAATGTGGAGAGCAGAACTCTTTCGTTGCTGGCCGTTGGAAGGCAACAGTTAAGAATGCCGACATCTTTCATTATTATATGATAGCCTAGTCCAGGGTCCAAATTAGCTGGTAGATTATATGGCGGGCTCTGTATATGTTGTCTGCTCTTTCCTGTTTTCTCATAGCTTGATGGAAGCAAATCGCGTTTTGCATTTGCATATCCGCTCATCGCCTTCCTCCTACGTCCAAATCCTTCGGCTGTTCTTTTGTGTTTTTATGGGGGAAACGTTTGGCATATACGACGATGATCTCTGCAGGGGTGCGGTAGTCTCCACTCTTAAATTTTCAAACATCACTATAACAGATGAATCCAATACGATGGAAGACAAAAAGGAAAAACCAAGGTCACGAGCCAATCCAATCAGGCTCTTTCCACAAGCATGTATCGGTATCAAATTTCCTCAAGAATGCGTCCAAACGGCCCACCATCTTTGATGTCATGGCCCACTTTTGGCATCCAAACTCCATTCAGTAATGAAATCTGAACAACATATCCTGTCTAATGGAGGCAATAAATATACTATAAAAAAAATTTAAAAAAATGGAGGCAATAATAGGTATCCAAAGCAGGGCACCCTGACTAGTAGTGGTTGCAAACCGCTAGAGAGATCGGCTGGGATATTTCTATTACTCTAAATGAAATTTACGTCTTTTTCTTTTTGCGCAATTGAAGTTCTTCAAACGAACAGTGACAAAATCGATTTTAATCTGGCTAGGCATGAAGAAAATTATGAATTTGAAGGTTTATTCCCTAAACAAGACAAAAAAGATTGATGCCACTAGGACTAATGTCGGTCGACCTCCACACGGCTGAATTTATATTGAGGAGATTAAGTCAGTCATCTGCAAGGGACCTTGATTAGGAAGTAACAATGCGCTTTGAAATATTTGTGAAGACAAATCAAATTTGGGAAGTCAAGTTCTTGAATACAAGGTGCATTAATAGTATGGATATAAGTGATTGTAAAGCTGACCTGTCTTCGCTTCGCATCATTTGACGGAAGAAATGCCCGTGTAGCCTAACCCTGAAATAAAACATTTTAAGAGACCATGTACTCACCATCTCTCATGGACTGAGTGAATATGACTAAATCAGTAAATCACGTTGTTTTCTTGTGAAAATGTCAAAAGTACATTGAAATTTCAAAATGATCTGTTAATAGTGTCTCTGAGACATTCGTTATGTATATTTAATAAGGGAATATTTTGATTTTCAATACATCGATTATAGATAACACAAATAAGTGCTTCATTGAAATACAAATCCTTATGTTTAACAAGTGCCCCCAGTCATAAACAAAAAACCATTTACAAATCCATACATCAATTATGTTGCTCAGTCAGTCTCTTCTATCCATGATAATCTAATTCTCTAGTCATCACCTCAACTGCAGAACGTTCTCAGGTCCCATCAAAAGCAAAATTGCAAGATATTTCCACGGAAGAAACTCACCGCATCTTGCTAGATGTTTGACCTATTAATATGAAAGAATAAAAGAATGGCAAAACTTCCAATGGAGAGGATGAAATTTGTGCTTTTCCAAGCGTGGTCAGTCCGAAGATCAGCAGCGCCATCATCCGGCTCCGCAACAGCATAGACCCTAATCAAGAATCACGAAGTAACCAGAAAGTTATCTTTTCTTCGAACACTGGGATATAGTCAGATCCATATGAACTTGCATTCATCTGTACAGAGGAAAGAGAATATCAAAACAATGGAATTTTTCTAAGAACCGGCAGTTAATATTATGAATATACACATTTGAGAATATGGACTAAAAAGGATAATTAAGGGCTAGTGTGCTGGCTGCTCTGACTTGATATACTGATATGTATCGTTCAGAAAGAAGAATCCAGGAAAAGTCCATTGCCTAGGGTTATAGCATTCGTATTTTCATACTAAATAATATTTTTTTTGTGTGCATATCTATATGTTAGACCAAAGTGATGATGCGGTAATACTCTTAACTAAATTTTTCTTTTGCTCGGAATTTGTACTTCAAACTGCTGAAAGAAACCATGCATGTGGGGGTGAAAGAAATTAGCCGTAGATCATGTACTGATCTTCAAAGAGAAAAGAACAAGCAAGAAATTATCCAGTTACCATATACCTGGATGTGTAAATGAAAGCAGACTCGATCATGTGGAACTTCAACAGTGGAGGCATTCAAAATGCTAATGCCTTCGGCTTCTAAATTCTGCAAAAGATTGGAAAGCTTATTGTTTCGCTGGTCCCTCTTCGTACATATCTGCAGGACGAGTTCACCTTTAGCAATTTCATGCACTGAAATAGTCGGACGGCCTTCGTTACTTCCCGATGATGTGTGAGAGCTATTATCGATAACTGATTGCTTGTTTTGATCAATTGCGGATAACATATTTTCCTTCTGGAGGGTTAGCTCCTCGATTTCCTCCTTGATCACTGGAATGTACTCAAGTACCCCATCAATTATAGCAGGAGCACCCCGTCTCTTCTGCAAATTTTGTATAGGCATTGTTAGTTCACAGTAAGAGCGTAAAAATAAATAAAGTCATAGTGAGAGAGCTAAGAAATTTTCTTGCTGCAAGAACGTTCTTCCAAAAATTGCTCACCCATAAATGAGTACAAACAGTTGACACACATTAGTTTTGCAAAGGAATAAACATGACCACGTCTGTTGATGAAGCCAGCGGATACATGCAATATCTGGGGAAGCAACATATTACCTAGCTAATTGATAATTCAAGTAATTAACGATCCGGCCCACATTAAATCTCATTTTTCATATTTTCTGCATCATCAAGATTTGATTTTTTCACTTTCTTTTGCTTGATTTACGTTCAAGAGAGTATGTTAACCGTGAAGATTTGCCTCTATGGCCGCTTCTTCACTTGAGAAGAATAAGATGGAAGTTGGGAGTTCAATCTTGACCCTGGAGTGAAGGAGACGGGTCAATCGGTGCTACACCAGGAGGCAAAAAAAACAAGCGAGAGAGAATAATTAGAGTAAGGAGAGGAGGTAGAGAAGGAAACCTTGGTTGAAGTGGTATGAGGGAGCATATTAGCTAGTGTCAAGTAGCAGGCATTGAGATTCATCCTCCTCACTCTCTCCTTGGCATTGTGGTCTTCCTTCTTCTTCTCTCGGGTCATCTCCATCTCCATTTCAGTCTCGCAGCTCATCACTGATATGCTGCCTCTGGGCACTCCTAACTCTCTTGATTTGGCCAACTCAAGCATTAGCTCGTTGTTCATCTCATTGTCCATTTCTATAATAGCGGCTGCTGAAGACGATGATGTGCTGCATTCTCGAGGGACTGCAATCTTCTGCAATGTGCCACCAGGAATCTCTGGTAGGCTCGATAAACTGTCGCTCTCGGGGAAGCTCGGATATCGATCAGTTTGTGATAAATATGGGTCTTGCTGATCGATAAAGATGCTTGCACTTGGACCCTCATTGTTGCTTGTTGTGGTTTCTTGTAGAATTTGTGACCATAAGTCATCGAGTGATTCTAGGGAAAGATTTGGGTCGGTTCCAGATTCTCTTGGGTTATGCTCGTTGGGATCTTCAGGAGGTGGAGGAAGAGACATCTATGAAGCCGTTCTGCTGCTAGCTAGAGAGAGATAACTCGGTAGATGAAATCTCTTGAGAAGGAATTAGAAGAACTGTTTTGGGTTGAATTGAAGGCATAGTACAGTACTTTCAGATTTTCCCATGAACATCACTGAAGATTAGTGCAGTACAAGAGTCATGGGGGGACCATAATGTGATCCAGTCTCCAAGGTCAAGAATGAAAACCCTAGCTAGAGCTACAATTGTGTGAAGAGAAATAATAATCATAGTAATAAAAACAATAATTAATAAAGCCGAATGTGAGAGAATTGGAAACCCTAGATTTGAGGCATCTTTCTCGAATAATGAATAAATTACCAAAAAGATAGAAGAATAATATGTGGTTACAAATTCACAGCGACGAGAAAGCTAATCGACAGATTAACTTAAACAACAAGAAAGATAATCAGCGGATTAACTTATGCTAAGCAATCGCAAACATTTGCCTATCCATTCACACTACTTTCAGGAAATCTGATTGAGATGAGAGACATACCAAGAAAATTCTATGGCACATGTTAAAAGAACAGATTCCAGGAGAGAAAGAACGAGCTCTATGCTGCAGCACCATTTGAGAGAGAGAGAGAGAGAGAGAGAGAGGAAGGAGATAAGGGTCACCTCTCATATGTCGTCATTCCAAAGGAGGATTCCATAAACTAAAACAATTCTCTAAACTTGGCAAAGTCAATAGATCGTGAAAGAAAAGGATATTCATAGAAAAGAACGGGTTATCATTAGGAGAATGCAGTAGAGAGAGATCCATGGAAAATGAAACTTCCAGCTCTCCATGGGACGCATTTATTGAGAAAGAAACTAACATATGAATATAGAATGCGTTCACGTGCCAACGGGCAACAAGCGCCGTACCTCCAACTAAAAAACAATGTTATCAAGTTAGAAAGTTTTGCAGTACAATTGAACCAGAGAGCTTCATAGAGTAGTACACTCCGCCACTGATCCGCACCAGTACGAGCCTCTTCTTCCCTCTATAAATCTCCTCTCCAAACACACTTCTCCATAATTGCCTTCGTACATTCATGCCTTTGTCGACGCTTCACAAGTATAGCTTTCAGATTTCAGGTCTTCGGCTAACATCTTCATTTGTCGTCCTCGCTTGCCGATGCATGCCCGCGGCTCTTCGAGACCAGTATGAACCCGATAACAGTGAATTTGAGAAGGACGAGACCGGTCGATCTTCTCTCGATGTGGGTACTAATTTGTAGTTTGAAGTTGTCATGTTGGGAACAAAACAGATTGAGTTTTACCAACGCTGAATACTGTTGTTCTATCCCCCCACGAAATACGAATTTTTTATAAATTTCAACAAGTAATCTTAAGTGTGAAAAATCCATTGAGCTCGGGACCCAGGCAACTATACATGAGTATTGATAGAAACTTATATAAGCTAGTTGATGGGAGCATTGCTCTAATGAAGGATCTCGCATTTGTTCCAAGAAGCGATTGAGTGAGCTGATCCATTGGCCAAGTTGAAGATTAATGAGGTGTGCATCAAATCTTGTCATTTACTCTCTTCAAGACATTGTCAGATCGCATTATGTCTCAGATTTAAAAAGAGCAGCTACCTTTTTGAATTTGTAATTAGTAGCAGGTTGGTATTTGAGATTTGCTAGTAATGAAATCATCTCATTACCAAAAAAAAAAAAGTCCATAATCCGAAGAATGTCTTCCCGATGTTAAACCTCATTCGACCCAAATATGCCTCCACCAATTAGGTAAGCTTATGGATTTTCTTCGTTTAGGTGATGATTTGACTTAATATCTACCATATAAAAAGCACCCCAACAGGAATTCGGACTTTTAATTTTTCTAATCGAATTATTGAACTTTGCATTTTGTGACTTTTCCAACAAAGTCACTCATGCTCCTAATTTTGACACTTGTAATTGATGTATCGGTCGAAGCTAGTAAAAGTCTAACATGGAATTGTTTTTTTCCTTAATCCATTGGACTTAAAACGAGAAACCAAGTTTTGAGAGATGAGATTTCTCGACATAATTATTTTGCTTAATTGTTCCACATTAAAAACTCTTATTAGTTTTAACACGTCAACTTATTTATTTGGATTTAGAATTGACTAGACTTGATCGGATAAATTAAAAATTATAAGGACTTTCATTAGGAAAAATATACAAATAATTTATCATACAAACATACATAGCCTTACAGCACATGAAAAGTATATGTCTCTTTAGGAAAATGAAAACAAATTTTCCTTTTCAAAGAATGGAAAATAGTTTTCTGTTAATTACAATATTTCAGTCAAATACCAAAAAACATTATTATTATCTAAAAAATGACTTTAAACATTTTCAAGAAATGTCAAATTTTCTGCATAACAAACTAACATTGTTCTTTAGGTTTTTGAACAATTCAATTATTTAAACATCCATAGAAGGATATTATCTTTTCTCAATAATGTGACACTTAAAATTTCAGGACAGTCACTTAGGGCACGCATGACAACATTTCTATTCCAGAAATCAATTTCTAGTTAAAAATTGATTTTCCTATTTTTATTCCCTAGACGAATTTCTAAGACAAAATAGGTGTTTAATAATAATATAAAATTTATATTTTTGGAATATATTATAAAATTTCCCCCTCTTGAGCAGTGGTGATGATGACGATGGCAGCAACCGACAATTGGCGGCAATGGGGGGCGGCAGGTGGAGGGGGTCTGGCAAGCAATAATGAGTGCCAATAATGAAAATGAGCAATGAAGTAAGTTTTTGTTTTTCCCTTTTGTTCAAGCAAATTGTTTCTCACTTTTGTTAGAGAAGTAGGGAAGTAAAAAATTTCAACTTATGATTTATTTTTAAATCTATTTCTAGAATATAAATTTGTTCCAGAAATAGAATAATGAAATTGTTTTACCAAATAGATTTCTATGCTAAACTTATTCCTCATTTAGAAAAATAAAAAAAACAGAAAAACAAAAGTGTTTGTGCACTCTTAGCAAGTAGGTTGAAGTTCTCGCGAGTTATCCAATCAACAATGCCTTAATCAATTGTTTTTTTTATCTAACTTTCCAATTAAAATGCTAGCTTCACTGCCAAGGTTTTAAAATGAAAATGCAGTGATAGTTTGGATGAAATTAGCATGTGATTGGTGAGGCTAACAAAATTGTGGAACATGGAACACGACTCTTGTATTTAATATTCGAAGCATTTATTCATGATTGATGAATTTGTTCTGGAGCATGAATCACTTAAAATAGAAAATAAATATACATTTTAATGTGACAATTGCAGTAGATTAATGATCTACACGCACAACTATATGAGCTCAAAATGAAATAATAGTTATTGATTATTTTGTTATCTGAATAATAATAATTGCGATTATCATGCACTTGCTTTTGGGAAACGAAGATCATTCGATTTCCCTTGTTCAATCGACGCGGGTAATCAATGGCGGGCCGAACAATCAACGGGTCGTACGGAGGGCGCGTCTCGAGACGCAGCGTTTCAGGCTCCCTCGCTTCGTGATTAACGTGCGCGCGGATCAGGAAGAGAGAGGAACGGTCAAATCCCAAGCGCAAAGAAAAAGAAAAAAGTAGAAAAAAGAAAAGAAGACAAAATCGGGAATTATCGGGACGGACTACGGAGGACATCGCAGTTTATGCTCGGATTCGAACTTTCTCCCTGAACGAGCCGAGAGGGAATCGCGACTGAAGAAGGAGGAGGAGGAGGAGATGGAGGCGATCGCGTAGTGGAGGGAATGGATCCGGAGCAGACGTTCATTCGGGTGCAGGAGCGGTTCTCGCAGATTCTGACTCCTCGGGTCAGAGCTGCTCTGGAGTATGTCTACCTCTTCATCGCCGTCACTCTCTTCTGCATCCTCGTCGTCATGCACGCCAATTACGTCCAGCAGGTAACCCTCGATCGCTGCTACCGCTTGTTCCGACTTCTCTTCTTTGGCCCAGTTTTAGCCTAGCCTAGCCTGCCTGTGTTTGGGGTTTGGTTCGCCGAATGGCTTGATGAGTAGGGTTCTGCACGGCTACCGAAGTTGGTTTAGCCGGGACGGACATCAGTTAATCGTGTCGCGGTTCCTTTGGTTGCCCACCGCAGTGTTTGCGGTGTGGTGACTTGGAGAGATGAAGGATTAAGTCACGCGGGTTTTGCATGGGCGAGCAATTGATGCGGGTTTGAGATAAATTGGAACTTGGGGGTTATTTAACGCTCTCACGTGGTGGGCGAGCATCTTTATTCGGATAGTCGTGCGTATTTTATCCCGTGTGCGGTGATGATCCGTTGAAGTGTCGCCTTAAGTTATGCAGTTCACGTGCTTGCCATTAACTATTTCGATACTCGAAATTGGGAATTTTTGCTTCTTGGGTCGCCTAAGAAACCTTAATTTTGATGCCAGTATGTGTTGGGGTAGTTGCTGTGACCTCTTGTGCTAAGTGATGATCGCTGGGAAGTGAATCGAAATGTAATCCATATTTTGCATCTAGCTAGGTTCAACTTTAGAATAAACATTAGTTGTCTGCACTCTCTTCCTCAAGCGTGTGCTTTGTTTTGTCACTTGTTTTTGTCCAGTTGGCGGTAATCTTTCTATTGCATCCTGCATTTGGTCTTTCAGTCAATAGTAAACACATCAATATGTTTTAGATACTTTAAGATGTGCTTATCTCTACTCTTTTAGTATTGTTGCACTTGGCTGTTGTGATATAAGGCTGAGATTAGTCCTTTTTATCAGCCTGGCTGTTCTAGTGAGTTCACTGGAGTCAAAACAGCAGATGCCCAACTCTTTCATATCAAGGTACACGATCATTTTTTTTTGTTTATGCCAATTTGACTCTACTTTTGCTCGCATGTCTCTATTTTCTACCCTTCTTTTTAATTGTTCTTTTTCCTTATACTTTTAGAACCTGTTTTGAACCTGTGACAACTAATTATTGAGGTTTGTGGTTATGGGAAGAGTTTAATGATTATGTGTAGTGCTGACCTAATAGTAGTTTGATTTTGCTTGACATAATGAACATTTTCTTTTTGGAACCTCAAGAATCATATGGTGTCTACACATATATTGGGTCAACTGCAGAATTCTCTATTAAAACTAGTCTGCGTTACTTTCCTGCCTTTATTTGGTTTCCTTAATAAGTCATAAATTTTAACATGTATTTCCCTTTATGTAGTTGCATCAGCAAATGATCAGTTTCAATATGCAGATATGTAATAATTGCCAGTGATGTTGCATCCTTGTATTTCGTTTTATGTAGTTGCATCAGTATCAGTGAATGTTCAGTTTTAATATGCAGACATGTAATAGTTGCCAGTGATGTCACATACCTAAGGTATGATGGAAGATATAAAAGTAGGGGAGCTGCTGTTAATGGAAATACCAGTAGGGGTTGTGGGAACAGGCTTTTTATATTGTTCAGCAAACTGGATGCCTTGATAATTTGGGACCATGAAATGAGTGGAGAAAAGCTCACTGGAGTGCATGGCAATTGGTAGCTAATTTTAGATTTATGGACATATGTTATATTTAGAACTTGTTTTATTACTGGTTGTGTTATATCTTATCACGTGCTGAACTTTTGAGTCAATGACTTGCGTTGTGATGTTAGATAATACTTTTGCAGACAGTCCTTTTTTTTTTAAAAATTTGGTGGCTCAAATCTTTTTTCCCCCTTTGCCAAACGTGAAGTGTGATCATTCATTGACATTTAACTTCTTTCTACTGCTGTAGATAACCAGTGTCGGCTTGTGGTCACAAAATGAGAATGCATTGGACAGGAGAGATCTTCCTGATTCTGAACATTCAGAGGGCAAAGTTGAAGTTCAGAATGTAGATGGAAAGGGATTGACACTTCCAGCTGCAAAGTATTGGTTAAACTGGATTGTCTCAGGTGTTAGACGGGGCAAACTAGCCTTAAAGTTTTGGAAGACTGACAATGAGCTATCTGACCATCAAGCAGAAGCTTTTCCTAGCAGCCAGAATTCTAAGTCAGCAGATGATGAAGCAATTGGCAGAACTGATAAAGAGGAGTCTCGGTATAGCTTTCCTTTATCTGCCAAGGAAACATTTAAAGCTGCTTTTGCTCACTTCGGCAGGAAATGGTATAGACGTCTCTCGTTCATATGGAGACTTGTCAAACAAATTGTTGGAAGTTTCTGGAAGTTGTGGGTGAGTTGACTACAAATGGTATTGGTTTTTGCTAATATATTTGGGTGTGCAATCAGTTCTCTTTTTTACACATTGTTGCTTTTGAATGGGCAATTTGGATGATGGTGAAAAAACGAGGCAGTTTTGACCTCTATTAGCTGGCTTGTAGATGTGCCACCATCATAGATAGAGTAGATTACTCAACTTATAAAATTCTGAATTAAGGTATTTATGCGAGCCTTGATTTAATGGGGGCATTCATATCAGGATTTTGGGTGATGAGAAATTGAAGTGATTCACAGTTCTCAATGCATTAAGATTCCAACCGTAATAGCATTTAATAATATGATTTCGTGACTCTACTCTTCAAAGATCCTTCATGAGTCTACTGCATTCCCACCCCTCCAGACCCTTGAGGTGTATATGCTAGTTATCTACTGCCCATTTTAAGTGGTGGACAACTTGACTACGCTTTAAGGAGTTCCATTGAGCACCTGAACCTGCTATTCAGATTGAGCTTGAAATTCTGGATTGCACTTTTGAAGGATGATTGTAGACCTGTATGTTGCTTTAACTTCAGGATTATTTCATCATGGCAATTGTTCCTTGCTGCATGTGGCCAGGGTACCACATAAGTATCGCAGCTCATGTTTGACAATGTTGTGTGCTACACTACCTTTGGGCGTCAGATTTTTCAGCTGGATCTCTTTAATAGCTGGTTTTGACATTTGATGTTTATTTTTTTTTTTTGTTTATCTGGATGTCATTTCATGGTTCCAAGGTAATACTTTATGTATGAAATCTCTGTGTTTTGATGTGGTTACAGATGCAAAATGATTCCTTTGATCGACATGCCAATTTCCTGTGACTGAATTTAAACTTTTTACTGCAGAATATTGCAGGTGTGCACTTCAACATCGATATACCCAGGTGGTTGCACATACTTCATCTAGATAGGATCAACTTATATGCAGGTAAAGAGTTGCGATATTGTGAATTTTTAGTACATAAATAGCATGAGCCTAGATGTAATTCTATCCTACGCCAAGTGAACTTTATAAGTTGTGAATTGGTTGGCATTCCCTTTGTGTCACTTTATGGTTTTCTTTTACTGATAAGAAAAAAAGAACCTGCAACTTTTAATGTTCATTATTGTGAATATTTTAGTTCACTATGGAGTTTTTCATATCTATATAAGACGGTTAAGATTAATTAGTTTTTCATAAGAACTATTAGATTCATTGCTTAGGCTGCATTGGGTCATTTGGAATTTTTTTGTTGGATAAGATAAGGTGGAACAGGATAACGACGGTATTTGTAATCTCTTATACTGTGTTTGGTAGATGTCCAAATATAACATGGATACCACACAAATTCTCCCACCACTTTTTCCCTCACCATTGTGCCGTTGGTCATCAACCTAACCTTGTTGTTGCCTTTTTGGCGCCACCTGTCAAACCACCATTGACATTGTCTCACCTCACCGTGCCATCACTAGTTGTCAATGCGTTGCCTAATGTTGCCCAATCATCAACATTTGGCGCCCACCATCTCTGTCCCATCTGGTTCCTCGACACTACTACCCTTGTGGCCTCATGATTGCCTTAGATGGTGTCATCGGCATTGGGTGACGTCAAAAGATCTTTGAATGTCCTGTTGCACTCTAGGATCTCCACCATCCCATGTAAGCCTCATCGATAGTCGGTGTAGTTGTTGGTGAATGCAGCGAGGGAAACCCTAGAGCGGCGAATCACATTGAGCAGCTTGGACTTGATGAATATCTCAGTCTCCACTCTGTCAGTGTCCCTTAAATAGTAGATCCCAATCAAATGGAATAGGTGGGCCGCGAAGGTCATCCTTGTGTCCTTGTCTATGAAGCTCACGAACACATTATACTTCCATTGATGAATCGAATCTAAGGCAGAACTGGATTTCTTTGATTCTCATGAGGACATTGCATGATTGAGGGAGAGACAGTGAAAAAGGTGGGAACTTTTCTTCACAAGTGAAGTATATCTGTAACAGAGATGGCGCACAAGGTGTTAATGAGAAGGGATGATGAATGAAAGCTCTGCCATCACACCAAATTTGGGCAAAGATGAAGATGTCGATGAGGAAGCTCTGGTGGGGGAACATGATTGGTTGGCTGGAGATGACGGTTGGCAGTTGTTGGAGTTCACGACTAGCAGCTGTTGCAGTGGTGGTCCTCTGTGGTGGACGGATTATACCATGGATATGAAAAAATCTTATCCACCTTTATCCCGCCCCTTGGGATTTTTTATTTAGTTTGTATCCCTTTTTTGTCTGGCCTTATCCTAGCTTGGACAACAACCAAAAACCAGATAGGATGAAATTATCCTATCCTAACTTTCATCCTGGCCACCAAATGTTGGCTTAGATCTTTATGTGCTCGAAGCTCACCATATGTTTGTGAGTACCATCACCATCTGGCAATCAGTGTTAGCACTTGCCGCTGGTGCAGATCCTGGATTTATCCATTCTAGTTATTTATTTGAAATTGGTCAAGAGAGTTGGTTTTCCCTCTCTTACCTTATTTATTCATTTTCTCTTGTTGTATCCTGCCATTTGTTGCAGTGCAGTTGATTGAAAAGAGAATTAAAGCTTTCGAACCAACATACTTATACACCATGGAAAAGGTATGATGACAGTAATTTGTTCTTGTCCTTTTCATCATTTTTGCTGAATCACTTATGGCATGGTCGTTTATTTATTTATTTATTACTGAAAGAATTAGTAATAGGGTTTAAATCTCAATCTAGTTGGACCAAGAGAGTAGTTTTTTCCCTGCAGGGATATTTTCTGCTGCCTGAAAATGCAAAGACTGAGCACAACATTCGTACAGTGAATATCAGCATATCAGCTCAACATTCTTGCTTTGGCAACAGGTTGACTTCTTCAATTTAACATATTTTTCATCTGCTTTACAGGAAGGAAAAAGAACTACTGTTTGTTAGGTCTTATGTGTCTATTAGAAGATTTTAGATAATTTGTCAATTACGGTTGCTTTGACTTAGCTTTTGGCCTTTTAAAATTTCAAGAGCCGGTACTTAGTCCAAGGGTGACGAGATTTTTGTTATGCATGTTTATCAAATATAAATCCTGGATGGATTTCTATCTTAGTAATTTTTGCCGATGTCAATCACGATCTGTTCCTTCCTGCTCCAGTGAAGTGTCATTTCTGGGTTACATTTTATGATCATTCAGATATATAAGGTCATTGGTGCTTGTTTAATTAGAAATGATCATCCTGATAGATAAGGTTATGGGTGCTTGTTTAATTAGAAATGAAAGAATGGGAAAGTATTTACCCATAAAGCAGATATCAGAAGATAGTTCTCCTGCACTATCGCATAAAGCTTCTCTTGGTGGACACTGGACACATTAGGTTGGTATGATCATATATGGCCACTATTGATAGTACAACTGACTCATATGAAATCATGTTACTTGTAGGAGATGGAGTACCGTTCACATTTCTGGCTTCATTTTTAAACTAATTGTGGCAATTTCAGGTGGCAGCAACTTCTGATAAACAGATTTGTTGGATATGATACCATTTTGATGAATAGTCTGTTGAACTCTTCTAAACAAGGTATTTATATGTTTCAGCAAGAAAAATGGTTTTCCTTTCGTAAATTATCTTTCAAATTCTCACGTGAAATTTACTTTATGAATGGGCATATGCTCTCAAAGAAGCCTGCCTCTTTATTTAGATACGCATTTGATTAAAATGTTCAGCACCATATTAGGAGTTCTAGAACATTATTTAATATGAAGTGTTGAGATCAAGATAGTTTTGGATACCAATAAATGTATGCTTTTCATACTTCAGAATACTGAAGAATTGAGAGGAGGCAAGTCTTCAGCGTATGGTCCGCCTACTTTCTTAATCTGTTTAAATGAGAGTGCAGTAGGACTGCAGCATCGCACTACCATGTAAGAATTGGGTGTGGATAAAAGAACTACAAAACTTGTGAGAAAAATGATTGATGTGTAAAATGAAAAATCTGCAAACATTACACGTAGAATCAGAAACAGTTGGTGGGTGGTTTTGTATATGTGCATTACTCCATTGTTCTCTTGATAATATCTTTACTTTACTGATAATGGTTTAGGAAGATATAAATAAAGAAATTAGTAGTTTTTACTGACTTTTTGGATTTATAAACAAAGGAAGGGATTAGCAAGACAGTTTCTTTAAGGACCTGTTCTGGAGAGTATTCAAATATGAAAGACAAAAGAGAAATGTTTCCCATACTGCTGATCCTGTATGAGGCCAGCTACTATTTATGAAACTGTAGGTTGATGCTCTAAAAACCCAATTTTCCATCCATTTTCTATGCCTTGGGATGATTCAGCATTGTGCTTGTTATCTTTCTCTACCATCTGATTATTGTCTGCTGGATCTGAAATTATGTTGCCAATATAGATTTTTATGCGTTCATTGGGGTTCAAAACCTTATGGTGATAGTAAGACAGCCTTTGATGTTCCAGTATGTCAAGTGGAAGCTTTATGATTCCCTCTGAATGGTAAACCTCCTGCAGGTTACCTGTACAATTACCAGACCAAGGAGTTCTTCAATCTTAGTTATGCTCATGAACCTCCAGAAGGTCCTGCAAGATTTGGAGGTTAGATTTGTTATTTCCCCTTTCTGTGTCTATGATTGTACCAAATTGGCAATGAATAAAAGCTGCTAGTGCTCCATTTTTTTCATATATTCCTACAGCATATAAATAGTCTGAGGTTGTTAGGAGCATGTTGGATCTGGTTGGATTAGTGAGTATTATATTCGCTGGTTCCCTTGAACTTTGGATTTTTCAATTTACAGTTTGTTGGCTAAATAAGAACCTATCAGTAGAATTGATGCCAAACCACCTAGAAGGCAGGAATGGTGTAGTGTGTTTGGAATGGCTGTGGCTTTTAACTTGGTTTTAGATAATTACATTTGAAATTTTACTATTACTATGGAATATTGTGAATTAAACATTTCAAAAGTTTTACTTAAAAACATGTACTGCTAAAGCCGTTTAAGGTTTGGAGAAACTTATTATACATTTTCTTTCCCATAAGACAGGCCTTTCTTTTTCTTCTGGTCTCTCTCTCTCTCTCTCTCTCTGTGGCTTCTGTGCAAAAAGCCATACCAACTCACCAGCAATTCCACAAGCTAACTAATATGGCCAAGCCACAAAATATCTCTATTTGATACGACTGTAGTATCAGTTGATGTAGAATTTTTCAACATATGAAATGTTTGCAGTGCCAATTTTACATTAACATACATGCTGGACCCCTGTAGAACATGTTCATGGTACAATATTGAAACATCTTTCCCGTCAGAAGTAAAACCGTTGGCACAATGCATGGCTGTTTTGTAACAGTCATCTTTTCCAGTATAAAATCTGAGTTTAAGCTATTGGTTGCTTAGCCATTGGATGCTTATATAACATGCTCCTGTTAGTTTGACTTCAGAAAATGAAGTGTGCTGTTAGTGAAATGTATTGCAGGATGTCGGTTGTTTAGATACGGTTTGGCCTTATGAGTCATGTGCAGGCATGTGAACTTTACTTTCCTTTAAGCTGGCCAAACACTGAACCTTGCTTTAACTAGGTTTCAAGTGGGTAGATGTTTCCTGAGTAACTTATTTGAAGACGTGGCCCATTATAATCAATTAGTATTTTTATTAAATGTTCCTTTTCAAAATTACTAGCGCCGTTGGACTACTTGACGATATTGAAGATTGTGTCGAAGCAATGTATTTGTGGATATTGGTGAATGTACAGGATGAAAACTATTTGGAAAAATGTTAGCAGGAGAGTTGATAGTTATCAAACTGATAACTTTTGGTTAAATTGACCTTGCTTATTTATAAGAGAATCTCGTCACTCAATTTCCAGTTAATTAATTTCAATAGACAAGTAATGCATTTATGGCCCACTTGCAGACTATTTTGTGACGAAGTGTGGAGTGCTCATGATGTCTCTGTTCGTTTTTTTCACGACCACAATGTCTGTATCATTCACATTGAGAGAGACGCAAACGCGAATGCTGAAATTCACAGGTTTGTATTGGATCCTTGGCATGATGGAAGCTGGTTACCTGTTCTTTGTTCTTTACATATTGATCCAGGAACAGTGTAGTAAGATTGCTGCATATATAAAAGTTGTCTGATGTACACTGCCAACTATATGAAAATTGCTGACTTTATGAGTAGCTGTCTGGAGCTTATCTTCAGTTGGTGGCATCTTTTGATTTGCACCATCATCTTTCTTCTCTGTTTTCTTCTTTCGCACACTTATATATAATTCTAAAATATTAGTCATTTGCAGTGCAGCTTCAACATCACGCGAGACATCGGCTTCCTACATTTCAACTGATATTTGTGCATGTCATAGAATCCCTTGTCTTTGTACCGGTGAGCATTATGGTTCGACAATGGTGTGACATTAGTACGGACACCCCCATCAAATGTTGTAAAATATTATAAAAGTTTCATAACAAGGAGTGAATTGGATTGCAGATCATGATCGGGATTCTCTTTTTCCTGTTCGAGTTTTATGATGACCAGCTATTGGCTTTCATGGTGTTAATTCTCGTGTGGTTATGTGAACTATTTACACTCATAAGGTCTCTCTCTCTCTCTCTCTCTCTCTCTCATGCTTATGCACAAGGACAAGGAGCCACAGGCATATGCTCATGTGCATAGTAGGCAAGCTTGTGTCCTTGCATGTCTGTGTGTTTGTAAGCATTTGTTATGTACACCATTGAGCTCATGCATTGTTATGAAGTTTGCATCCTTGTATTTAATAGGAAACCATAGCTTGCAGCCATCAACTGTTGATGAAATTATTTAATAAGTGTGAGGATGAGCGTTGTTGGATGGAGGACAGTTATCTGCCATTCAGTTGATTAGATTGTTTCCTCTTTTGGGTATGTGGCAACCAGATCATGATAAATGTAATTATCTAGCAACTGTAGTTTGAATATTATTCCTCACTAGTAAACTTATCAGATTCTTAAAGCATGTAAAGATTACTGACCATAACTTTTACCGTCTTTCTTGGGAGAATAAGCATTTGTTCCTGCAAAATATTATTTACATTTTTTCGAGATTTAGCTTATGTAATCCAATGTAATGGGTTACCTTGAGTTTATTGACCTTATGGAGGAAATAAACCAAATGCGGTGCAATGGCATGGGTGAATCCATGTGATGGACTCCTGGAAAAGGCTCCAGTGGTGGTGGTGATTGGTATTTTCATATGAATTTGTAGTTTAGTTGGCATTCGGGATATGCATGACTCCAGTACTTTTATGGCATAAGCCAGCTGCTTTTTGAGTATTCAAATCCAAGGGGTACAGGAAAAGATATGTTTCTCCTTTTTTATAGGGGAAAGAGATTGTTATTAGATGGAGCTGGAAAGCAATGTGGTTTGGATTATTTGGTTTCATAACTTCTCCTTTTCAATAGTGACAGGTAGTAAACAGATGATGAGTGGGTTCTGTTGGATATTCTTAGCTAAATTGTATTCTGTTCTTTTTTCCTCTGTCCTCTGCTGCTATGGATTGTATAATAGATGGTTTAGAAGATTGTTCCAAATTTTTGAATTTGCAATAAATTCTATAAGCTCAATTGAACATGATGTGATTGTTCTGTGATGCATTGATGCATCTTTCCATAATAAACAGTAATGGACCTAAGATAAAGACTTTACTTTCGAATACGGTCTTTTACCTTTGAATAAAGACTGACAGGCAAAGTCTGATTATTTTTGCAGTGTCCGCACACCAATATCAATGAAGTTCTTTCCTCGGTTTTTCCTGCTCTATTTCCTGGTTTTCCATATTTATTTCTTTTCCTATTCTTATGGTACATATCCCTTTGCCTTCCTTTCTTTTGGACACACACATGCATGCACGCACGCATCTATAGAATGAGCCTCTCACTCAAATGTTTCTTGAACTTTTTCAGGTTTTTCATACTTGGCACTCTCTACGACGGCAGCATTCATGCAGCATCTAATCTTATATTTCTGGAACAGATTTGAGGTAAACGTAATACAGCAAGGGCTGCATTAGCCTATTTCCCCAATTAGGAAGCACAGTGTATGGACCTATATAGGTCAGAGAGATATTATTAGGATGCTATGCCAGATGGCTCCTAGGATGAATAAAGTGCTTGAATGCATATCATTAGAATGTTTTAGTTTAAGGAGAAGCTTTGGAGATGGAAACTATTTTGTGATGCTATCTGTCTGTCTCTCCCCCTCTGAAGGCTTGTTTATGTTGCTCACTTAGTTTCACTTTCTTGTGTTGACCTTATAGGTTCCCGCTCTACAAAGGTTTATGCAAAATCGGCGATCACAGCTTCAACAGCACCCAGACTTCCACATCACCTCCTCCACAATTCTCGCATCAACATTTCACATCACCAGACTAAACACTAGGAATGCGGTTCCAGCTAATGCAGACATGATAAGTGGACCTGGGCCTGGGCAGAGACCTGGATTAGATCTAAATACACAGGCAAACACCATGCGCAATAGTTTTGGGCTTCAGGAACAGGCTGAAACTGACAATGCTGGACAGCCCAACCTACGCCAAGCAGAGGGTGGTGCCAACCCGGGAACTATGAACTCGTTCAGCTCTCTCTTGTTGTGGATATTAGGCGGTGCCTCTTCTGAAGGTCTCAACTCCATCTTTTCTATGTTCAGAGATGTGAGAGACCAAGGACAAGTATATGCAGAATCACCTAGGCATGAAAATCGCACGACTTCAGATGCTCAATAGCATAGGAGATGGAGATGATTCCACTGTCCGTTGAAAGAAATGCATCTTGATGTTGAAAGGTGAAAAAGGCAATAGGCGAATGGAATTCACTGAGCTTTTGGTTGTACAGAAATTATATGTGCAATATGCGAGAGTAATATAGGTGAACCCTCAAAAGAATATACTTAAGGATTCAAGTTGGATGAGAAGGGAAGACTGGTGGATATGATTTTGTTGATGTGGTCCATAAATCTCAATCCCACACTTCCCTTTTCTTCAAAGATACAGTACCTCGACGAAGGATAGCAGCTTTTGTGAAAACATGGTTTTTGTAGGGAAAGCCAATCATTCTAAACTGTTTGTTCCTTTTTCTGGCATTGGAATATGAAATATACCGTCCTGGTCCAGTGCTGTGAAGGTGTATGTCCGTGACTGATTGTCAATATCAGGTTGTCCCAATCGACTGCTTTTGTATTATGGGAATGTTGGGTACTTGTACTTGGCAGCAATGAAAGCTGTGAAAAGCCTAGTTGGGATTTTCACAAGGTGTCAACAAACACTTTATACGAATACAGCACCTATAACGATGGATTGCGGAATTGCTTTTAGGAAGTCATCCGCTCAAATGCAAAATTCTCAGCACAAACTATATAAAATAGAAGAGGAAGGACGGAATGAAAACGAGTGAAATCTACAGTTTTCTTTTATGCAGTAATGGTAATTTAAAATCATCTTGGAAAAGTTGACTGACAGAGAAGATTAGAAATTAAGTCGATAGTCACTGATAAACAATTGTGGTTTTTAAATCTCTTTAGCATCATCAGGATTTTTTCAATCGCCCTGCTCTAAATTGATGTTGAGTCCCCACCCGGGGGAATTTTCCGGAGGGAAGCGATTTTAAATTGGAGAGGCACGAAAAAAGGCAGGGGCAGGACTGCCTGTGAGTGAGGTGGAGAAACAGGAGGGGGAGGAGAGAGGATAGAGAGAAGAGAAAGTGCCGCGCGTGGCCGAAGCTCTCGGTCACTCCCCCCACTGGCACCAACCTGCGATTGGCCTGCGGCGCGCAATGATGATCACTCATACTCCATTTCTTGCCTTTTTTTCCCGCTTTTTAATCATGGCTCATGACCCCCCCTTCACTCACCAGTTCGTGGTCCACGGTCCACTCTCTCTCGATCGATCTGTGCCCGCGGAGATTGCGGAACTCTCTCTCTCTCTCTCTCTTTCGCTCTCTCAGCGTGTGCAAAGTGCAAAAGCGGCGTCGGCGAGGCGAATGAGGACGGGACCATGCGCGAGGCTGGATTTTATAAAATGCGGAGCGTGCATGTGATTGGATTCGACTCATCATTTGGCCCACCCCACATAGGTTACACAATGATTTCCTCCATTTCTATTTATAAACTCGGCCCGTCATCTCCCGACTGCATCAGCGCAGAGCAGCATGGGTCGCAACCTCAGGAACGCCCTCCTTGCCTTCGTCGTTCCTCTCCCCTCCATTCTCTTCTACTTGGCTTTCCTCAAACACTCTGACTCCGTCACCGCTGGCGATGGCGATGGCGATGGCGATGGCGGCCATCCTCTCTCTCCTCTTGGAGTTGGTGCCTTCACCACCCTTTCCTCTTGGCCAACGCTCTCTTCTTCTTCAACGTCAACGTCCTCTTATGGGTCATCGGTCAAATTCAGTCTAGCCACTGGGTGAGTGCCTCCCGCTTCTCTTCTTCTCTTCTTCTCTCGTCTCGTGGGGCCAGCGAGTTTACCGTTTCTCCTCTGTTTCTTGCTCGTTGCAGATCATAGATCCGTACTGGACGGTGATTCCCGTGATGCTGACGCATTACTACGCCACCCACCCTCTGGGGCAGTACAACTGGTTGAGATCCAGAATTCTGATGGTGATGACGTGGGCGTGGAGCTTGAGGCTCTCCCACAACTACTTCAGGCGAGAGAAATGGCAGTGGGGTGCTCGGGAAGACTGGAGATTCACCGAGATGCGCGCGCAGTATGGCAAAAACTGGTGGTGGGTCTCCTTCTTCGCCATCTACGTCTCTCAACAGGTGCTCTCTCCCATTCCTTTCGTGCCCCCAAGTCAGTTAATTCTCTTTCACGCCAGCTGACCGTTTGATGAAATGTCTGAACGACCTCTGCTTGCAGGTTTTCATCCTCGGAGTGTGTCTCCCGGTATATGCCGTACACTCGGTGGACAAGCCCCTGAATGTTAGGGATTTTGTGGCAGTTCTTGTCTCGGTTAGTGGCATCGTCATGGCCTACTTTGCCGATACTCAGCTTCATGACTTTGTCTCTAGAAATGAGAAGCTGAAAGAACTGGGGAAGCCTGTGGTGCTCACTCTGGACGAGGGCTTGTGGCGCTACTCGAGACATCCGAACTACTTTGGCGAGCAGCTATGGTGGTGGGGGCTAGTCATATTTGCGTGGAACTTGGGACAGGGGTGGACATTTGTTGGCGCACTGATCAATAGTCTGTGCTTAGCTTACGTGACTGGGCTTGTCGAAGAGCGGATGTTGAAGAAGACTCACAGGGCTGAAGCTTACAGGCATTATCAGAAAACTACATCGGTATGGATCCCTTGGTTCAAGGCATCCGATCAGTCTGGAAAAGACAAGACCATTTGATCTTTTTACTCGGCTGTTTGTGGAAACATGAGTGAACCAGTTTGTTTGTAAAATGAATACCTTGACATTGTTTCGTTCGGCTTTCTATGCCATTTGGTGGGTTCTTTACATCGATCCTTGAAATCTACTAGGAACAAGCAAAGCATATCACTCTAGATGCAGTAATTATCGTATATTCGGAGAACGAATAGGAACACAGACGCACCAATTCAGTTGCCAGCAACATCCATTGCTGAGTATCTGCCAAAGGGAGTTTAACATATATTGCCTACCAGATGAAAATAATTCCTTTATTTAAAGCCAAAAATAATCAGTAGGGTTCTTTTTCTTGGGTAAAGAGTCAAAGACAATGCGGAATGATTTCATAAATTAATGCAGGAGATAATTCTTCGAGTTAGGGGTGATTCAATAAGGTGAAAAAGGAAAGTAGTTACTATCGTGTTCCTCGTATGATAATTGATATATTTTACTTTCTCTTTAATTATTTTTTTCAAGAAAGATAGATATAATAAGGCAGTTCAGGTTCTAATTCAAAATATTCTACTTGACATAATCTCGAATCCATCATAGATTCCATACTTTCTTAAATAGCAAAGGCAATTAATTAAACAATTTTTGTAGAGCCATATAAAAGTACTTCGCTTGTTCACTAAAACATTACGAAGCCATCCTCTTCAATGCCCTTCAAGAAACAAGGTACTTAATGAAACTCTCCCTCCCTCCCTAAATTTCTCTAAATTTTTGTCTCATCAAATCCAGATCCATCATGGCTTGTCAAGTTACAGTATACGCAAACGTATTTGCATTTCTGAAAGAAATAGACATTGTGCCATTTGATGATCAAGAGTGCATTCAAAGCAACCACGACTATCTTAAGTTCACGCGAATGTGCTTCTTTGTGGTTGAGCGTGGCAACTGTCAACGGTACATTGAGGATCTCCGCTCCCTGAAGCATAGGCTCTGTCGGCATGGCTCGCATCTCATCACCGATCGCAACACAGGGTGCTGTGTCTCACTCAATCCGCTCCAGATCGAGGGCATCATCCAAACCATAGTCGTGCGGTGTAGAGAGGATGATGATGCAAAACTTGCACCGGGAGAAGATGTCCTTTGTCGCGACTCGTGACGTGATTCTACCAAGGTATGGACAGTCGTGGCAAAGGGAGGCGATGATTGTATCCGCGGATTTCTCTAACTTTGGAGTTATTTCAACAACAGAAGCGGCTGTTGATTTTGATTGAGAAGAGGAAACGCGATGGGGGTTTTGACAATGATAACTTGAAGCTGGGGATGGGGCTTGAACAATTCATGAATGGATGCAAAAGATCGAGGGCGTGCTAAAAGGAGTGACTAGCGACAAGTCGAGTCAACAGATTATAGAGTTCAGTGTACTTAGAGACTTATTCTTCACCAATGTAAATAATTTTCCTTACTTTTTCTATTTGAAGTTTCTGAATTGAATTGGATTATATCTATTATTTTCGTAAGTGATCATTCGTTATAGAGTAGTGAACTTAGTTGCGGGGTTACAATGATAGAAACTACCACAACTTTTAAGGGTATAAAGAAGTAGTAAATTAGCGTTTCACTGTTTTTAAGCTAGAGTCAGCAAATTAATATTGTCATTCATTGAAACTTTTATTTATTCGGGAGAAGATATTAATTAATTTAACCCATTACACAATAAAGAAGCGATCAATCCACAAAGTAGAGTGTAATATTGAAGCACTTTTGCATGACATGTTTTACTATGAGTGTAAAAGTTCCGTGGCGGAGCATGAACCATACCGTTTTACTTTGCCACAAAATATGGAGAATGTGATTGGATAGAATATAACTAAAAAAAGAATATAACATTTTAGCATATTTTTTATATCGTATTATAAAAAGTACACATATAATTAAATTATCAATATACAAAACAAATGATTGGTATAAAAAAATTCACATACACTACATAAGTATTTTTGTTGCAAATACTGCGCATCTTTGAAATGTATATAAATAATAAATGCTTTTGTCTACTAACTAATATGGGAAAAGCTTCAAATTTTGTTATTATGCTAAAATAAATAACGTACTTTTAAATACAAGTGAGTCACAATTGAACAGTAAAATAATGAAAGATCCAAAAAAAAAACAGTAAAATAATGAAGAGAGGGGGAGAAGAACGAGCTACAATAAATTAGTGAATATAGATTTTGCCAATTTGCAGAGTAAACAGCAAAACATTTTCAACGAGGAGAGTTCGATTCTAGCAATTTATAGTCTTAGGTAGCACACTTAGAGAAGACTTTGATATAACTTGTCATATTGATTTTTATTAGATTAGATGTTGGGGACTTATTTTTCCCCCAAAAAAGTAGTAATAATTCTATAAACTAATAGGGGTAAATTTATTACATGTGTATCAACTTGGGGATTTTAATGGTAAAAAAATTAGTCATATGGTAAATTCATCATAGGTGTATCAATTTTGGATTTTTCATGATATTTAACCAAAATATTATAACTTATGAGTATGAATGTATTATGAGGCAATAGAATAAAATAAAATAAAAGCAAAAGGTATAACTAAGATTTACAATTGACAATTAAGAAATTTTTAAGTAAGCTAAAACAAATCAATTCCTTTTTTTTTTTATTTAAGATGAAAGCAAGAAAAGAAAACCCGAGGGACCTCCTACTTACAAAACAACCTTAGTCACGATACTTCAAAAAAGAAATACACACATATCGCCATTTAACAAATTTTTCAGCGGTTAGGCGGATAAAAATAAAAGTCTTATTGAAAGCCAAAATAATTAACGGGATCCTCGATGGCAACAAGTCGCAGAGATCTCTTCGGGCCAAAGACAATTTGGACTGCTTCAAGACGCAGGATGTAATCCCTGAAGTTGAAAAAGGAACGTAGTTAGAAAGTGAAGTCATCAAGTCTTAAAGTTCCTTTTAAATCAAGGGAAATAGAAAATTAGGGGAGAATCCTGCTCGGCCTCGAACAGGAAAGATATAACTGATCCATGTAAATATAAATTTGTACACAAGACTCAAGTCCCTAACCCTTCTTCCATCGTCAAGAGCCAAGAAAATCTCTCGAGTTTCCATTCCATTCACCAATGGCCACAGATATTTGCATCCACGCTCAGATATGTCATCGGAGGGCAAACGAGGACACATTACTTGAAGAGCACAAGCTCATGGAAAGAGGGGACACCGTTGACAAGTTCACCCGAGTTTGTCATGTCACTCTTGATCGATTCAACTTTTGAATCAACCTTGAACATCATATGAAACAAAGATTGCTCCACTGACGTTATCGGATTATTTTTGGTGATGGCAAAACCCGTCATCATGTCATCATGGAACATTGCACGATGGACCTTCTCGTGTTAAGAGTGACCGCGGAAGCCTCGAGGCTGCAGAGGACCAAGCTCTACTCGCACTTGAGGAAGATTTTGGTCCGTATGGTCTTGGAGGTTTCCGTCCAATGGAGAGAGCAAAGGGAGATGGAGGTGGCCCTCAGGGAATCAATGGAAGTTTCCGATGCCTTAGGAGTGGTCCCAGTGAGTTGAGCAGCCATTGACAAGAAGAAGAAGACCGGTTTTCATTGGACTGGATTGAAATCAGATCGGATCAAGAATTGATCACCCCTAAAATGGACATTTAGATGAGTCGGCAAAGGTTGCATTGAGAGTCCAATATCAATTTTGTAATGTAAACTTACTACTCCAATTACTTTTCATGTACATTAATCTTAAATCCATTAGAATATTAGCAAAATGGAAGAATTGCCCTATTGATATCATAGTTTAATGGGAGAATCAAAGTTTGCTTTGAGATAATAACATAGATAGTTCACAATTTTTGGCTCAATGTGTAATGTCATCTTAGACTTTTAATTCATTCAATATGATCTTTGAATTATTTTAAATGTTCAATCTAATCCCTAAACTTTCAATTTGCTTAATTTATTTCCTCAACTTTTCGTAAAAAAGTCAAATTGTAATGTTCACAAATGTTCCTAATTATTTTATTGCCCAAATTTTGGATATCTTTTCATTTCAATTATTTTTCAAAATCAACAAAAAGTATCTTCTTATTACTTCTTACAATCATTGGTCTTTATAAGTATTGCTATAATTCCGTTTAGGTATAATTTAATTTAGGGCATTTGTTATTTTTTTAACCTTTTTTGGTCTTTCGTTACCTTTGGACCTTTTTTATGAAAAATTGAAAGACTAAAATAAACAAATGGAAAGTTTTTGAATTAGATTGAACATTTATGAACAGTTCAAAAATTATATTGAACAAATCAAGAACCCAATAATGACATTACATATTGGGCCAAAGTTTAAAAATATTTTGTCATTTTCCCTTTATTTTTCATACTTACGGAGGAGACTAACCCCGTGGGAAGTTGTCTTAAATTGAACGAGGTATATAAAAGGAACCCCTTTTGTCTGAGTTGGTTTTACTAACAAAATGCAATGTACATTGGATCAATCTAATAATCTATTCAATATCATCGCTTGGTATATTTGACAAAAGGAAATATACATGAAGTTTTTGTTCGTTGATATTATTATATTGTAAAGTTTGGTTAAAGAGTTCAACTTGATAGCTTAAGACGACAATTGTCAATTAATCCTTTATTTTTGTGTGACTATGATTTGCTAACCTAAAGAATGACACTACATTAAATATAGATTTTACAAAATTGATACATCAAATAACTTTGTTGATATGGTGTTGTTTGATGTTCATGCTTACTTGCAACATACTAATTTATAGATTAATCTTAGCATATTTCATTTTTTCTATTGCCAAAATAGTATTTCTTAGCTCGCTGATTTATTTATATCGACTTTCAAATCACAAGTCGTAAATTAAGAAAAGAATGGTCAAAGTGACGAAAGATAGTTAAATAAATACTACAACAATTACTAATCAGTAAATACATTTTCTTTATAAGGGCATGAAACGAAATTTGTTATCGTCATCTATTCTTCGATACAAAGGGAGGGAATAACGTGAAACGATTTAGAAAAATAAAAGTTTGTAAATTGTAAAAAATGATATAACACAAAGGAGAAGGAAAAAAAAAACCTATCTCAGCGCCATCCGAGCGAAGTCCCCAAAATGCCCACGGCCTGACAGCGTGGCGCTTGGTTATTGGCTACGACACGTCCGGGGAGCATGTAGACGATCGTGAATCCAAGACCCCGGTCTCGACTCACTTCTAGTGGCTTGACTTTCCCTCGCCGAGTCCACTCTCTAAAACCTCCACATAAATCCGACACACACTCTCTCTCCGTCTCCGAACCCGACGAAGACGGGACCGCGAGGCGCTCGTTGGAGTTTGCAATTTTTCGATCGATCATCGACGCCGCAATCGAAACACGACTTCAAATGTCGCGGTCGTAGCTGCTCCAGGACGCGTCTCGGCTCGGAATAGAGATGAAAGCCCGGCTTAGATCTGCGCTTTGGATCGTTGTGGTATTGGTGGTTTGCCTGGGATTGGCGAGCGTTCATGGAGAGAATAATCGGAGACCCAAGAACGTGCAGGTCGCGCTCCGGGCCAAGTGGTCCGGCACTCCGTTGCTCCTGGAAGCCGGGTAATTCTCGTCCCTATCCTCCTTTTTTTTTTTTTTTTCCCTCGTCGATGAACACGAGCGGACGTCATCGGATGCTTTCGAGAGTTTATTCGCGATTCCTCTGGCGGCGCGCTTGTCACGAGTTCGGATCGTTGGTTGTTTTGCTCCCGTTCCTTTTCTCGGTGGATGAATGAATAAAATCGTCTGCGCCGTGGGGGTATGCGTAGAATGGCGACACGGATTGAATTTGCAAATGTTGTTCCGTCAAAAAATGGTCTTCAGGGCTTCTAGACCTGCCCGCAAGCACGATTAAACATCTTTGATCGTTCTTCTCCTTTCGAGCGGAACATCTCTTTGCCATGGATTTTTCCAAGTGTGCAGGACTATTGTATCTATGTTGTGTTGCTTAAAATAGTTTATCTGGATTTCGTCTTTGATAATCCGACTGTTCTGTGAGTTCTTTGACAAGCACGCGTGCTTATCCTGCGGTAGGAAAGTCACCTTGCTGAGTCGTATTTCCTTGTTATGTAGTTTTCGTCATTTCACAGTTGCTGGACTAGTCAAACTACAGTCGACAGTTCTTGTTCATCGTACTTCTGAATGGGTTCACTTTTTGCATTTGCCGTTTTCTTTCCCCTTATACTTGAATTTCCTTAGTCAAACCTTTGGACCTGGAGGATTTGTTACTCAAACTGTTTAGCCACATTTATCTAGAGTTTATTGTGCTATTCCTTTCAATGACTTTTGTCTCTATGATCAGTGAACTACTATCAAAAGAATGGAAAGACCTCTTTTGGGAGTTCATTGAGGTCTGGCTTCACTCCGAGGGAAACGATGCCAACTCCTCTACAGCCAGGGACTGCCTAAAGAAAATTTTAGGGCACGGAAACTCTTTGATTGGTCATTCATTGGCACCGTTGTTCGAGTTCTCTCTTCTTCTCAGATCAGCATCGCCACGATTAGTGCTCTATAGGCAACTAGCCGAGGAGTCTCTCTCATCTTTTCCTCTGGCTGATGATGTTAGCTCAAGCAATGTGAATCCTGGATTTCCTAGTGAAATGGAGGGATTAAAGAGAAAGTTAGATTCCTTGATTGTCGGGGGGAATCCGCATAGCCCAAATGGGAGATGTTGTTGGGTAGATACTGGAGGGGAACTGTTCTTTGATAATGCAGAGCTAAACTTGTGGCTTCAAAGTCCTGACCGGTGTGTTCGATTCTCTTCTTTCTAGACATTATTGTCTTGCCATTTAAAAATTCTTTATGATTGCATTGTCCCCTGATCAATTTTGCGCAATTTTCTGTCAGCAGTAGTGATGTTTTTCATCAGCCTGAACTCTTTGACTTTGATCACGTCTATTTGGACTCAAATATAGAAAGTCCAATTGCTATCCTATATGGAGCTCTTGGTAGTAGCTGCTTCAAGGATTTCCATGGAACTCTTGTTGAGGCTGCTAAGAAGGTTAGTTTCATAATCTGGAAGTCATTCCTTATTTTGCCTCATCCATCTTCTCATTATCCTGATTTTTATTTCTTAATCTGTAGTTTATGACGAAACAAAGTTGTAATATTAGTGGGTGATATTACTGCTGACAATGTTGAGGGACTTATTCTTCAAGGGCATTTGGTTGATCTATTTTTAGAATGTATTTGCCACAATGGATTGCATAAATTGCATATTTTTTTGAGAACCTTTTTAGAAAACTGTTACTCGTTTGCTTTGACTGATTGTAATTATTTATGTTCATTTCTCTTTGGGTTCTGCTATCGCTAACTCGCGGCCTCAAAATATACAGGGAAAAGTTATTTATGTTGTCAGGCCAGTATTGCCATCTGGTTGCGAATCAAAAGTTGGTGTTTGTGGTGCCCTTGGAACAGAAGATTATGTAAACTTGGGTGGCTATGGTGTGGAGCTTGCTCTGAAGAACATGGAATATAAGGCTATGGATGATAGTGCGGTGAAAAAAGGTCTGCAACAGGACTAGATTTATATCTGAATCCATACAAGCAGACGACATCATAATTCTATTGATTTTTCTTATTCATTAGTTACCTTTATTGTATTTATCGTTCCATATAGATTGCCAAAAACTTCTGAAGTTCCTTTTATCAAACAAAAGCCTTGAGTAAAGAGAGGAGGAACTCAGACTGTACAATAGGAAGTTTTGTTGATGACTGCTAAGTTTGATCTCAGGTGTCACTTTGGAAGATCCTCGGACAGAAGATCTTACGCAAGATGTTAGAGGATTCATATTTTCCAAAATCTTGGTATGTTACCCATAAGTTTAAGATAGTTTATATGTTCCAATTTATGTTAGATTCAAACATGACCTTATCACATTCATCTGTCTCATTGAAAAAAAAAAAAAAAGATTTTGAATCTTGTTCTACTAAATAGTGCCCATGCCATAAGCAAGAAGAAGCTTTATGAAAAGATGTTAGACATACTAATTCGAGTGCTTACATTCTCTTCACTGTAAGGTGTAAAATTATGTGGGACCACTACCAAATGTTCTAGAAGATCGAACTTTTAGATGAATGGGTCATTTAATATTCAAGTACTCTAATGCTCCCTCTCACGGTTTGGCTGCACTTAGGCCAAAGATCAAAGCATTGAAATAATATTGGGGAGACAAAAGGAGCTTGGAAATATTTGAACATAGGACCTCCTGTTTTAATATCACGTGAAATTGTGTTGGATCACTATCAACTGTTTTGAAAGTTTAAGCTTTTAAGTGAAAGCTCTTTTTAAATATTGAAATAAGGTACCTCGAGATATGGAATGTTAGGATGGGATAGAAGTAGTTCTTTGACATAATCTAAGATGTACTATGATCTACCAATTCATGCAATAGCTTGAAGGGTGCTGCTTAGTTCAGCCATTTATGGACTGTATTTCTTTGTGGCCTAATGTTTTGGGTAGTTTGTGCAATAGCACAAAGCCTAGGTTCAACAATTTCTTGCCATAGTGTTTTGGGGATATGTGTTGTTACTGGAGAAGGAGACGTGTTATTGCTTTATGTTGAATTGATTCCAGTTTCAATTTTTGATTTGCAGGAACGCAAGCCTGAGCTGACATCTGAAATTATGGCTTTTAGGGATTATTTGTTATCAGCAACGGTATCAGATAGCCTTGATGTTTGGGAACTGAAAGGTATCTATTACGTTAATTAGGTTATATTTTAATCTGTGTTTGATGACTTGCTCTTTAACAGATTTAGGACATCAGACTGCGCAGAGAATAGTTCATGCTTCAGATCCTTTGCAATCAATGCTGGAAATCAACCAAAATTTTCCTAGTGTAGTTTCATCATTATCACGGATGAAGGTAAATGTCCTAGTGTCAGTTTTTCATTATTCTAGACTAAAGCTCACATGATGATGAGTTTATATCATCCTTTGTGCTTTGAGGTTCTCATCTTTGTTCTTTTGGTTGTTGCAATTCTTACTAGATACTCTTAGAAAAGCAATGGGCACAATTCTTTCTTGATCCCTGACCCTGATTATTTCGGCACCTGTAGCTAAATGATTCAGTGAAAGAAGAGATACTTGCAAACCAGCGAATGATCCCACCTGGGAAGTCTTTAATGGCACTGAATGGGGCTTTGATCAATATTGAAGATGTTGACCTCTTCCTGTAAGGCTTTTCCACCCTTGCGCTGCTTTATTTGTCAATTTTGGCAGAAGACCCCCCTTTCTCCTCCCTGAATTTTCTAGTATGACCATAACTATAGCTTCTGCCATTTCTGACTGCCGCCCCAAAGTTTCAGTCTGAAGCTTTGGTGGAGGCCAACTTTGTACAGTTTTTGGATCATAGGACTGGTAAAGATAATCATATTTATGGGCATAATGATACTCCTCTGAGCTTTCCCATGTAACTCAGTGCCTTGTGTTGAGCTATGTCCTATGTTTTAGTTGAAAGCTGTGCCTTATGCCAATTAAATTTATGTATGTACCATTTGGAACATTTATTTTGTTTGGGGAAGGAAGGAGGCGGTGTTGAAAACTCGAATGATATGTGTGAAAATCAAAATGGAAAAAACAACTGGTTTTTGGTGAAGTTATTAGTCATCTCTACACTCTAATAGATTGTGTAGATTCACTATAGCTTATTTATGATCTAGTACATCAAATTTAATGCATTTACTCATTAGAAAGCAACTTTTCCCACTAGCACCGTGGTGGGGTGATGGTGTTGGGCTCACTCAAAATGAGCAGTTGTTATGGTTCAAACTGCCCATTCTGTCACAGATGTGGAACTCCTATGGAACATCCAGGGGGGTCAACACATCAAAGAAAGCAACTTCTCTAGTTGCTCTGTTTAATTTTACCTGTCAAATACTTTTGTCTGCACATTTGGGAATTTAGGAAGACTGAACTTTGTTGTACCAACTGACTCATATAGTTTAAGTCATTGTTCCGAAATTGGTAATTGGAAAAACAAATAATTTTAATCAGCTGATGAAGAGATTTCATGGAATCAGAGTTGAAAAATTTAGACAATTTTGTAACTATGCTGGATACAGCTTCCCAAGCTTCTGGATGAGAGGTAGTTGATAATCTTTTAGAAACAGATGCTTTCCATACTGAGCTTTTTTACTGTGGCCATAATTGATGTTTCATTCGATTATATTATTTCTATGTTTTTCCTTCTTGCTATGGAAGATTCTCCTTATCTTTTCACCAATTTGATAACTTTTGCTGGTTTTAAATTGATGGTGTTATTTTGTTCCTGCTGGTTGTGACAGGTTAATGGACTTGGTTCATCAAGATTTGTCTCTGGCTGACCAGTTTGCAAAGATGAAGGTAAATGGACATCATCATTGGCCATAGGACTAGGATATAACTGACTACACAGCTTGTGTATTAAAATATGCTCTTGCCTATTGACCAAGAAATCAGTTCATGTTGTGCGCTCCACCTACGATCGTTCCCTTCATCTTAAGAAATGTCATATTTCAAAACTGGAGAATTGTAATTATTACTGTTTCAGCATTAGACATCTGAGTCCACTGAGCTTTTTAACTCTCAGGTTTCTGTGTTTGACAAGGACTCAGATTATTGGAAATTCATATACATCAATAAAAATTAGTAGAATTAATATGTTCAAAGTGGATTTGACACTTACCTGCATAGCAGACACTGCAATAGATTCAGTAATAAGTGTACTAATTTCACTTCATAGAGGAGCCAATTAATGGGGTGCTGTTGCCATAATATGGATATCGATGTGTTTCGTACCTTTTTGTTGAGGTCTCCGGCATCTTAGCTTGAAAACGTCTCTGACAGGAGCTTTATTTTTACTCACCTCTGGCCCAGTTTATGATGGCTGGAGTGAGAGAATTATAAGTTTGTCTTTGCAAATAGGGTAAATTATGTCCTATCTAGCATGGCCTTGCAAAATTCAAGGACATCATCGGGAGATGAATTTTTTTATAATGCTACTTGGCAATGCTAGCTGTGGAGGAGTATCTGTTATACATAGTGTATGCATTTGTTGTGGATAGAGTGGCAAACTTGTAAACAGTCATGAAGTACTTTTTATAAATAGAAGAACATTCATACTGTGAACCCTGACCCATTCTGTACAACTTGTTTTCCCTGGCATCATACCTGCACATGGTATCAAAGTGAAGTTTCACCCTATATATATTTAGCACGTGAGACTCACGGTCCATCAATTTGACATGCTCTTCTCAGTCCAGTTTGCACGTATGCTTTTTTATATTCACAAAGTCTCCCTTTACTTATCAGTCTAAATATTTGGGTTGGACTTTCTAATAGTTAGTATCGCTTTATTGCTCTATGAATGAAGTTCTGTTTACTTATAAAAGAAACTTACACTATAGGTAGAATGCTAGTCCCTTGTGGAAACATAAATATATGTTTTGTGGAAGCACTTTTTGTTTGATAGCCTTTGTTTGTCATTTTTCCATTTTGAGTATTTGGCCAAACTATAGTTGAAGGGAGTGAAGCTTGCTCCATATTTGGCAACTGAAGTGGACTTGACATTCCTTATGCCTGCAGATTCCCCAAAGTGCTATTGTGAAACTCTTGAGGAGTATGCCTCCTCCTGAGTCCAACATGTTCCGAATCGATTTTCGTTCAAGCCATGTTCATTATCTTAACAACTTGGAGGAGGATCCCATGTATAGGCGATGGAGGAGCAACTTAAATGAGGTAGTCATTTTCTTGTCCAAGCTCACTTATTGGCTCAACTTTGACTGTATGGTTTTGTTGTACAGATATTGATGCCTGTTTTCCCTGGACAACTACGTTACATCCGCAAGAATCTTTATCATGCTGTTTATGTCATTGACCCAGGCTCTGTCTGTGGCCTTGAGGCAAGTTCTGATACCATCCCAACTTGTATTTCCTCACTTTTATTCATGGCTATCTTGTAGTGAGTGACTGCTTGTTTTGTTTCCTATTCTCTGGCCATCTTGCAGTCAATTGATATGGTTATATCTTTGTACGAGAATAATTTTCCCGTGAGATTTGGCGTGATACTCTATTCTTCCAAGTTCATAGAGAAGTCTGATAATGGCGATCTAACTGAGGATCTATCCAGCTTGGTACTTTCTCTCTTTTATTTGTAGTCTTACTTAGTGTAGTTTAAACAAATTAAGAATATTGATGACACTTCATCTGTTTTTTTTCATTGGCACAGATAATTGGGCTTTTCTATTATATCAAGGAAAATCATGGAACTCACTTGGCCTTCCAGTTCTTGAGCAGTGTACGACTTGGCAGATAAACTCAATGTTCTCAATGTTTAAGCAAATTGGTCTATCATATTTGTGTAATATGGACCTGATGGGTCATGCACAAGGCTTTTATCTTGCACATTTTCTTTGAAGTTTTTTAAGTGCTGTAGCTTTTGGTATGTACTGTTGGTTGAAGGACAAAACACTTTCGATTGAATCGCCTTGGTTATTTTGCTGTCTGTGAGTGCGAAGAGCAGACATGCTCTGAATTTGTCATCCATGAAACATTTTGTTGAACCAGAGAAAAAAAGTTCCTGATCAAGAAAATTAGGTTTTGCATCTGATTGTTCCATGCATCTATTCATTCATTTTGGCTAGTTGTTGGTTAGAATTGTTTATGCTATAGATCATTGGCTTATAAAAAAACTGCATCTATTGCTCTAAACAGCTAAATACATGAGTGTTCTCCTATTTTTGTTTGTTCACCCTCTGTTTATCTACCAGAATGTCGATGTTCATATCCTGTGAAGCTATGGTATTTAGTGTCAAGTTTGTCTTTTTCACGTTTTTATGTTCTTGCTATCCAGGTCAACAGAGTACGGATTGAGTCTCTGGATTCTGAAGATGACACTCTTGAAAGGCACCATGTAGAAGCAGCATTTGTAGACACAGTGCTGTAAGTCTGTCTGATGTAGCTTGGCTTAATCTTAACCTGCTATATGCTGATTTCCCCCCCTTCCTATATTCCTCTCCATCATGAGCTCAATGGACAACAAAAGAGGTATTCCCTTCTTTACATCTCATCAACTGACATAATTTACTTTGTGTTGGTAGACCAAAGGCAAAATCTCCACCACAAGACATTCTATTGAAGCTGGAAAAGGATCAGAGTGTTCAGCTTTTGTCTGAAGAGAGCTCCATGTTTGTTTTTAAGCTGGGGTTGCATAAGAGAGGCTGTTGTCTCTTGATGAATGGTCTTGTCCTAGATGCTAATGAGGTACTTTCTCCCAGGGGAAGAGGCTGCTTTTTCAATGATAATTGTGCACCTCTCTTTCTTGGCATGGCACTTATGTTGGATCTTTTCTCTGTCGTATTCAAATAGGCACAAATCCTCTGGGAATGTATAATTTGCTTAGATAAGTGCTTGAAACTTCTTGTTATATCCAGCAGATTTTTAAACTGGCTTATTATATCCAGCAGATTATACTTGTTTTGGTGTGATCTTATATGATTGGAGAGGCACAATGTCTCTAGGTCTTTTGTTGAAATGTATAGAAATGTATAATTCGCTTCAATAAGAGCTTGTTACGTCTTCATCATACCAAACAGGAAGTTCTGATAGGGTTTTTTAAACTGGCTCATATTTAGCAGATGATACTTGTTCTCCTTGTGAGGTTATATGATTGTAGAGGCACAATGTTTGTAGATCTCCTTTGGAAATGTATAATTTGCTGCCATAAGAGCTTGAGATATCTCCCTCATGCCAAACAGCATGTTTTGATGGTAGACTAGTTCATTCCTAGCAGATTATACTTTTTTTTATTTTTTTGGGTGATGCTTACACATTTGTGAAGTAATGAACTACTTCACAAGTCCCCTAATCAGTTGCCAGTATTCTCTTTCTGCTTCATCAAGAATGTCCTACTTCTTTTAAAATCTGTAGGCAGTTTAGCTCTTTTGTTTCTTATGTCCTCACTGCTTCACTATTTTCAGGAGGCTCTCATGAATGCAATGAACGATGAACTTCCAAGAATACAGGAGCAAGTTTATTTTGGGCATATAAACTCCCACACTGATGTGCTTGATAAATATTTGTCAGAAAGTGGTGTGAGCCGCTATAACCCTCTGGTGAGTGATTTGAGTATTTAGTGAGACAGTAGATTACTTAGCTAGGTTATTAGTATGTTCATTTTCCCCTTGATCTTATGTACTCCAATAGATCATTGCTGACAGCAAATCTAGACCACGGTTCGTGTCCCTCTCATCACTTGTTCTCCAAGGAAAATCTGTCCTTAATGAGATCAACTACTTGCATTCTCCTGAGAGTAAGCAGTGCTTTATTTCCCACTGTGGCATTCGCTTCTCTGTCTGTCTCATATTCTAATCTAATAAGGAACCTTTATGCAAATTCTCTAGCCGTGGATGATCTGAAGCCTGTATCTCATCTTCTTGCAATTGATGTGACATCAGAGAAAGGGATGAAGTTACTTCGCGAAGGAATTAGATATCTGGTATTTTTACTTCTAAGATGCAGGAATTCTTATTTGGAGAATCTATTTTTATGCCAAAATTGTCTTCCTACACTGACGTCTTGAATGCTTGCATCAAAATGCAGATGGGAGGGTCTAAAATTGCTCGTTTAGGAGTGCTATTCAATGCTAATCAGAGTGCTGATTCTTCCAGCCTGCTCTTTGTGAGAGTTTTTGAATTTACTTTATCCTCTTATAGGTTGGTCAAACATTCACCAGTCTGTAAATTTTGACTTTCTGTCTATGAATCATATTAGCATTTTGAACTTTTACTTGGGGTATCATGCAGTCGCAAAGAAAGAGTTCTGTCCTTCTTGGATCAGCTGTCTTTGTTTTATGAGAGCAAGTATATTCCCATTTCTTCAATAGCTGCTGAAACTACTCAAGAATTCATGGATAAAGTCTATGAGCTGGCTGATGAAAACGGATTATCTTCTGATGCCTTCAAATCAATGCTACTAGAATTTTCTGTCAACAAGATGAGAGGAGATCTGAATAAGGTACTTTGATCATGTTATTCATTTTGTTGAATGGAAGTTTTTTGTTTCTCCATTTTCTACAGTAAAACTGTGTAAAAATCACTGTAGCCATTAGGCTTTTGAAATCTTTGCCTTTAAATTTGAACACTGTTCAGATTTTCCTTTTCCTTTTCTTTTCTTGATTGCAGATGTTTCTGCTAATGATCTTATGCAGGTTGCACAATGTTTGTATAAGCTACTTGGCTCTGGATCCAATGTTAACGCAGTCATCACCAATGGAAGGGTAAGTTTCATGAGGCATATTGCATGCTATGTTGCTCCAGGCCAAAAAACAAGGGGTGCTGTCTCGTTTGAAGAAAGTTATGTCAAGTCACTGACCAGAGTCACTTGCTCAGCCTGCATCCTAATAAATGAAATGCTGAAAAGTACAAGTCTCTGTTTAATCTTGATTTCAATAAGTTTAAAACCATACAGGATAATGTAATGAGTGTTAAAGAACAAAGTCACATCTTCTGAAATGCCTCTTAGCAAACATAAGAATCACTCTCCTTTCACCCCATAAACAGTAGGAAATAGTTGCTCCTGCTTCATTTGGTCAGATGTATTGTGTGTATTTTTGCATGCATCAAGTACTTTCGAATCTTTGATTCACTGATTTGTCTTTTTACAGCTGCTTTACGTACTATTTCATTGCTTTCTATAGTTGGGCAATTATGAACATTTAATATCGTTGATGATATTAACAGGTGTTGTTTCCTGTTGAAGACACTTTTTTGAGTGATGATCTACGACTTCTTGAGTCTGTGGAGTTTAAGCAGCGCATCAAGTACATAATGGAAATCATTGAAGAAGTAGAGTGGCAAGAAATAGATCCTGACTTGCTAACAAGGTTAGAGAGAATACTGTCCCCACTGCTAGTAATCTTTCATTTGACATGTTCACCCTCCACCTCCCACCCCCGACAAAGTTTATGAGAGAGACAGGTGGGTAACACTTTCAGTCTTGTCCTCACGAAATAACGAACATGATGAGTTCTTTGCCTGATAAATAATTGATTAAAGGCTTGCTTGCAGGTTTCAATATCAATTTTTTTCTTCAGTTCTTCAAGTTTGCATATCTTTGGGAAATGCTATAAAGACATGGACCAAAGCTTTAAGAAAAGATGTTTTGTGGCATTTAAGGGAGTCTTAAGAATAAACAAAGTGCAATGGTGAAAGAAATTTATGTAGCCCATTCCACTTTGTTAAGGAGAAGTCCTTTAACTCCTCTCTTGTGGGCCTCTAAGCCTTTGTGGTTTCATGCAATATCTTATTATTGTATTTCTTGATATCCAAGTCTATCAATGTGGGGGAGAAGTCCTTTCACTTCTCTCTTGTGAGCCTCCAAGCCTTTGTGGCTTCATGTGATATATTGTTATTGTATTTGTTGATATCTGAGCCTATCAATAGTATGGAACCACCACTTTCATAGTGATTCTACAGAATCACACCACTTTCCACCAGAGCTTGGAATTGTTCTTTCCTTATAAAGTAAAATAATTTTCAATATGTGCGTATAACAAACATAAGCCGATGCAGTTGTGGCTAACAAATACGTTTTCTAGGATTTAGATCATTTGGTGCATCATTTTAGGTAACTTCTCTTTTACTTAGACTTGATTTTTCTCCTTGCAGTAAATTCATTAGTGATGTTATTATGTTTGCATCATCCGCAATGGCCTTGCGCGAACGGAGTTCTGAAAGTGCACGGTTTGAAGTTTTGAATGTTCAGAACAGGTAACTATTAACTTTTCTTGACAAACACTATGTCACTTGGTTTTTCCTTCGAAAATGTATATAGATTTATGGAGAGGCTTTTCATAAGACTTTGAGATGAATAAAAAAAATTTGCCTTTTCCTTGTTTTCTTATGTCATACCACTATTTCCTTTTATCACATTAAATTTCTAAATGTTATGAGGTAATTTGCATAAAACTGCTAATAGTGAACTCTAAGTGCATTGATGGCAGCATTAGCCACATTACTGTGAAGTAAGAAGAGATCGTACTGGCATTTTTGGGTAAAGAATGGGCAAATTCAGAAAACAGCCCTTTAGGAGTTTGGTGTCCTTAAGATTGATAGAGGTGGAATAATTTTAAATTTTTAATGCTCGTTCTCCAGACCAATCAGTTAAGAGGATTTCCAAGTTGATCTGATTGATTGATCCAATTTTGATTGTTGGATTGTGTAATCTATAACTGGGAGTATGAAATTTGATAAGCAATCCTGAAAGGTGCAACTCATCCTCTCTCAACCATCATCTCGAGTGGAAATTGTTCATTTAGCTGTAATGGACCCAAAAATATGGCTTCTGTCCTTTTGGCCCTTTTCATGTTTTGTCATTCTATAGGCTTGAGGATGGTGGCTGTTGGAATCTGAGTTTGAGGTGCGGTGGTTTTTTATATTAAGAGGCAACTATTGTGAGGACCTGGCCTAGAGTGATTATATCTGCCACATGTTGGTCAATTAATTTAATGTAGCCAAAAATTCGTTGCTTTTGTCTTTGGTCAGACCATTAGTTTCTGCCAATCTTCCAACTTTTTTTATTTCTAAGAGCTTGTGCCATTAATTCTTTAAGTGTGGATCTCTGTTTATCACTTCTAATCATATTTTTTTGTTTTCAGCGCGGTTTTGTTGGGTAATGCAGATGCTAGTGTCCATGTCGATGCAGTCATTGATCCTTTAAGTTCATCAGGGCAGAAGCTAGCTTCACTTCTTCGCATCTTGTTGAAGTATGTTCAGCCAAGTATGAGAATTGTACTCAATCCTGTGGTAAGTAAAAATAAAGATCTTTCTGGAGGATTTTCCTTATATAAGCTTAATAGGTTTCTTTACTTGTTATTTGAAGACGGAGTAAATAAGATCTTAAAAGGTTATTTGTTGGAAAAGTCTTTGCTATGCCAATCCATAAGGCATGTTATTATAACTTGGTCTCTTGCCAAGAAGCCATTGCACTCAGCAGATAGCATACTCAAGAAGTTGAATGACAGTATATTTAATTTGATGGCTGTCTATGTCATACCTGAATCCTAGAAGATGATCTGTGATTTCAAATTTTGTCTAGACTCAAGCTTGCTGCTCGAAAGCAGGAGGTTCTGTCATCTTCACAAATGACACTGTTCTGCAAATTCAGCATTACGTTTTCGATAAAATTGCCATGCCAATCTGTGTTTTGAAACCAGGAACTGGACCCCTGGGTTCAACCAGTATAACCAGGAAAAGGACCTTGTTTAGACAGCTTTTGCATAATACCTGGAGCAGTCAAAGAACTAGTCAGACCTGGTGTTGACCTGGTTCACCCAATCAAACCTGTGAAGGGTCAGACCTGTTTGATCAAATCTGCATTTTTCAAAAGAAAGTTACATAGCTGGAGTGAGATTTAAACCCCTAACCTCAGCTTTGGAGCATTACTGCTCTACCACTTTGCCAACAGTACAGTTAATGACTAGGAAGGATCTAAATAAAATGGTTCGGGCCTACTTAAAAACAGAGACAGCTGATGCTGAGGGAATGTGAACATGCATCTTCACTGTGAATGGAGGAGCAGCTGCCTTATCTATCCGACTTTTACTGACTTTGATGATCTTATTGTATCAATCTATTTTACATATGGCATCTCAAATTTTATGACATCACTTTAATGAATCCAACAGCTCAACCTGTTGACCCTGGTTGAATCATGAACTGCTGCGCAGACTGGTTTTTGCACCAGTCCATGTTTAGATGCATCAATACCAGCAGCAAGCAGGATTTTGAGTCTAATTAAACAATAGATATGGGATGAGCAATTGAAAAGAAGGGGGGGCATGACAAGAATTTCAGCATGAAGCAACTATTCATCATTAGTTTGCTAGCTTTGTTTTCTCATACTTCAAAGTTGGGCCTTTGATATGAGTGATTGTAGGCCTTTCCTTATAGCAATTTGAATTTGACTTTTATTTAATGTCAAATACCTTTACTCATTCAAAAGATACACAGATGACAAGTAGTGTATTTATAATCTTTTTCATAATCTTTTAATATTAAAGATGTTTCCTTTTTAGATTTTCAAATTTTGGGAAGAAAACCTACAACAACTGAAAAAGAGCCGGGACAAGCGGACCCTAAAGGAGTTAATGAAACGAATAGGGTGAAATTCTATTGTGCTTTCCAGTTTGTTCAGGCCATTTGGGTTTATAACATTTAAACCATATTTGAACCCATATATAAGAAATGGCCTGAAACCTGAACCAAACATATTAGATCCAAAATTTTTAATTCGGCCATTTTGTTTCGGTTATTCAGGTTTCAGTTGATGTGTGAGAGTATTAAGTGGAGTCAATGGAAAAGCTGTGAAACTGTGATTGCATGGCAAAATTTTTGGTTAATACCCTCCAGGACAAACTAAGTCTATTATTCTTATTTGGCAATAAATCTGCTTGTTGTCTTGTTTTTGATTAATGCACTCCGTAAGTTGTGTTTGATCTACTTCTGGATTCCTTTTGCATCTATTTATTATCTGACAGAACTTGGGCATTTTCTTGTCATCATGATTGCATTGCAGAGTTCCCTTGTGGATCTTCCTTTGAAGAACTATTACAGATATGTGGTGCCGACAATGGTATCATCAATCTCGAATCTCCTTATAAGTTCTCAAGCTTGACATGTCAGTTCTAATTCTGACTTCCATTTCGATTTGCAGGAGGATTACAGCACTATTGACTACTCAATAAATGGACCTAGGGCTTTCTTTGCAAATATGCCATTGTCCAAAACTCTCACTATGAATCTTGATGTTCCCGAGCCATGGCTTGTAGAGCCTGTCATTGCTGTGTATGATACTCTTTTACAAATGAACAAAAATGGATCTCTTGCACTAACTGATTTGCATCTTGTGTCTTTCTTTATAAGCAAAGAATTTTTTTTCATTTTGTTTTTAATTGCGGTTTTGGTCCTAAATGCTTCAGCCATGACCTGGATAACATTTTGCTTGAGAATCTTGGAGAGACAAGAACCCTGCAAGCTGTCTTTGAGCTCGAGGCACTTGTCCTTACTGGTGAGATGGAGTTCATCCTTTCCAACTTGTTTGAATGCTTACTTATTTATCTTTGCCATCTCATGAGCTGCCTTGCTCAGGTCATTGTTCTGAGAAAGACCATGAACCTCCTCGTGGCCTTCAGTTGATTCTTGGAACAAAGAGCAAACCTCATTTGGTCGATACCCTTGTTATGGCCAACTTGGGTTATTGGCAGATGAAAGTTTCTCCTGGAGTTTGGTACCTACAACTTGCTCCAGGCAGAAGTTCTGAGCTTTACATTCTGAAAGAAGATGGTGAGGGAAGAGGGAATGAGCCTTCACTACAGCGCATTACGATGAATGATTTGCGGGGAAAGGTAGTTCATCTGGAAGTAGTGAAAAAGAAAGGCAAGGAAGGTGAAAAATTATTAGTTTCAAGCGATGATGAGTCCCAATCACAAGAAAAGAGAGTCAGTTCCCTTCCTTTTCTTCTTTTTCTTTGGATATTGTTCTCTTCAGTATAGCTTGTCCCCTGATGGAGCTGTTCTAAACTTTTTAGGGAACCCAGAATTGGAACTCTAACATAATGAAATGGGCTTCTAGTTTACTTGGTGGCAGTGAGCAATCAGGGAGTAGAAGTGTGGCACAAGTAAGTTTTCTCTGTAGTTTTTCGTCTTTGGTGCCTAACAAGCAATAGCAGCAAAAACTGAGTAAAGAAGCTAACTCTATTCTTCGATTGGTAGATATCTGATCCTGTTAAGTCAATAAGCTATTTTTGGTAGCTGATGGAATGATATTTCCATCTGTATTTTTCACACATCATGATCTAATACAGAGGATTGTGAATCTTACTCATTTCATGTCTATAAGGTCACAAACTCAAACATCTGGTAAATTTGGCACTCTCAACTATGCCTATCAAGTCTTGCACATCTCAACTCCTGTCTTACGGAGCGGTTTCTTATTTTGAAATTTTCATGTTGTGCTTCATTTTGTATATACAGAAGTAAAGAACATGAAAAGAGTTTTTCATTTGAGGTATAGAGCAGGTTTCTAACCTATTTTCATTGTATTTCTGACTATTTCTCTAGGAGCATGGGAAGGGTGGAAGGCATGGAAAACCTATTAACATTTTTTCTATTGCTTCTGGACACCTGTAAGAATTCCTTTTAAGATCTTTCTTATATCGTTGAGAATATTGCATGCGTAACTTATAAATTATTTGTAAACTTTAGTTTTCACGTCCTGAAGTAATCTCTCATAACATATAAATATTATTGGACATAACAATCGGTATCAAGTGCAAGTTAAAATATGTTTGTAGTACTTCGCAATAGGACTAAAAGTTTTGCTTTGTTGTCCTAGCTTTAACGTTTTCATGGCATCTCATGGCAGGTATGAACGTTTCTTGAAAATCATGATCTTGAGTGTCCTCAAAAATACACAGCGCCCTGTAAAATTCTGGTTCATAAAGAATTATCTCTCCCCTCAATTTAAGGTTTGTTCTGTGTCTCTCTTAACTTCTACGCTTGCTTAAACTAAGAAGTATTGATTTATACTTGCATGCTTTTCTGCTTTGAACTTTGCAGGATGTGATCCCACATATGGCTCATGAGTATGGTTTTGATTATGAATTAATCACCTACAAGTGGCCTACATGGCTACATAAGCAGAAGGAAAAGCAAAGGATTATATGGGCATATAAAATTTTGTTCCTAGATGTCATCTTTCCCCTTTCTCTAGAGAAGGTAGGCATGTGATATCTATGACTTTGCCTTTGACTGTCTACTCATGCTATTTTCAGTTCTCTATGACACTAAATTCTATTGACCCCTCTTTGCAACAGGTTATATTTGTTGATGCAGATCAGGTGGTGCGGGCAGACATGGGAGAACTTTATGACATGGATCTGAAAGGAAGACCACTTGCATATACTCCTTTCTGTGACAACAACAGGGAGATGGATGGATATCGCTTTTGGAGACAAGTACATATTGAATCAATTTATTCTTGTGTTTTATTTCACACAATAGAATGCCTTTGCCTTTTCAGATCAATCTATTCTTGTGTTTATTCCAAGCAATAGAAGGCTCTTGCCCTTTCAGATCATTACTGACTACTTCCCTAAGTAAGTTTTTCTATTTTCTCACAAAAACAGGGTTTTTGGAAGGAGCACTTACGTGGAAGACCGTATCATATAAGGTAGATTTTTTAGGCAGTTCCATTCTGTCCATGCAATCCTTTTGGCTCTGTCGGTATCATATATGGGCTTAAATTATGATATTATTCTGCAGTGCACTGTACGTTGTTGATTTGGTGAAATTTCGAGAGACTGCGGCAGGAGATAACCTGAGAGTGTTCTATGAATCTCTCAGCAAGGATCCAAACAGTCTGTCCAATCTTGATCAGGTCAGTTCTTGGATAATAAATTGCAAATTCTTCAGCATGAGATATTCTTATGTATTTTAATGTTGTGCGAGCTCATAGTTGTATCTCTCTAAAAAGATACTTGCAAGGTGTTAAATTGTGAAAGCACTGCTTAAATTTCCATGAGCAGAAAGATATTAGTTGTTTATCTCAGTGCCCTCTCTCATGCTTCAGGATCTCCCGAATTATGCTCAGCACACCGTGCCTATCTTCTCATTACCCCAAGAATGGTTGTGGTGTGAATCGTGGTGCGGTACAGCCACCAAATCCAAGGCAAAAACCATTGATCTTTGCAACAATCCTATGACAAAGGAACCCAAGCTTCAGGTAAGTTCACTAGGTTGGGTTGTTCTTTTCCCACTGCCAAAATGATTTGTATGGTTCTGATGTAATTTTGTTTTTGTTGTCCTCTCAGGGTGCGAAGAGAATAGTTTCTGAATGGCCTGATCTCGACTTAGAGGCAAGAACGTTTACTGCAAAAATTCTTAGGGATGAATCTGAGCTTCAAGAAACAGTGGCTTCAGAGAAGCCGCAGGGTTCACAGGGTGATGAGCCATTGGTAGAGGAACTTGACCTTGAATCTAAGTCAGAGCTGTAAAGGCATGGTTTCATTCAGCCATGACGTATTTGATCCCAAGTGTCATCCAGATCGAGGCTGGAAGGGTAACTCTCAGCAAAGAACGTTTTGGAATTGTATCAACTAAGCAAAAACAAGTGGTTGTGGCGCGCATATGCTATTGAGATGGAGATGGAGACGAGCACCATCAAGAAAATGAGGTCATGGGGAGGCTGTGAGGAAGGCAAGGTAGCACCGGTAGAGATGAATTTTCAAGAGAAGCGAGCTATTCATTTTGCTTAGGTTTTGTTAATCAACCGAATAATCTTCAACTGGCCTATTTGCAAACGCGTGAAATGACGTGCTTGATCGTGGAATTTCTTCTCCGATGATCAAACCACAGGTGAAAAGCCAACATTCCGATTTTTTAGTGAAATGCACACTAGGTTATGTAGTTATACCGGGAAAAGCGGTAATTTTTTTGGTGAATTAACTTTCTATAGTGATGCTTTTGGAGACAACCGAAAATTTGATGCTAGTGTCACAGTCTCAAGGTTCCTATGACATAGGTATTGTGCATAATTGAGGAAGGCCGCCCCAACTTGCCTAGGGTTTCTATTAGCGCTTTTGGAATGTTCCCTGGGTGAGGTGAGGTGGTAATTGCTCCGAGTCTAGAATTTTCTTAGGGTAAATGGTAGGTCAGGAGTAATCTCGTCCAATGGATCGAATAACAATCAATTGCTGTAAATAGAGGGGCTTAATATAAGAAGAAACGTCCTTCCTCTGATTCTATCCTTCTGATCATTTCAATAATAAAGTTCCTTCTCTCCCAAAACTTTTCTCTAGAATTTTCTATCCAAATGAGCGTGTAAGCAATGGATCTCTCTAAAGAAATACATCAATCTATTCTACTAACAAAGTTGCTTCCTTTGCTTCTTTTCTCCCCTCTTTTCCAATACTTATCTCAAGAATTTTTGTATCCATAAGTGAGCGATCAGTCCCCAAAAGAAGTAGCATAGTTGCCCGAATTTTTGTATCCGTATGAATGAGTAAGTGATCAATCCCCAAAAAAAGTAGCTTAGTTGCCGGACAATTCCAAATGGTCCAAGAGACTTTTAAGTCATTTCAAGATCTTAATCTCAAATGATTGACGCATGACCCTAGTCATAAGTGCTATGTTCTATTGTTTTAAGGCATAGGGTGGGCTTGAGTGTTTTGCTTATACCCAATATCATTAGGTCTCGGCCCACCCTAGTCTAGTGACCTCAACCAGTCATTGACCCGTGTGCCTTAAGACTTCCACAACTTGTAGCCCGGGAAATTTGAGCCTTCGTTTGCCCAATTCCTAGGCGTTTGGTGTATACCCATTATTCGGCCTATACTTCACCGGCCCAGCCCATTTTTGGGCCTTAACTTAAGCCTTGCTCCTTCCGGCATTAGGCTTAACTTGGGCCCTCTCGGCCCACTGTTGGCCATGACGTGTTCCTAGCCCGACAGATTATTGGGCTTTAACATGGGTTCGGAGTGTTGGGTCTCATTTTGGGCCAGGCTGATCTATTCGGGACTCAACACAGGCCTACTTGGGCCCCCAATTGGTCCCAGCTCACTTTTAAACGTTAATATGGGCTACCCAGTCCGATCCCCAACTGGGTCTCAACATGGGCCATACAGGCCCATTTTATCTGTTACAGGCCCATTATCGGCCAGGCCTTAGCCTAGCCCAGTTTGGGCTCTTGCGGGGCCCATTATTCCTATTCTTGGTCCTCGCTTTAGCCCAGTATTCCCTCTGAATTGGGCTTCGAGCCTAGCCCGTGAACAGGCCTTCCCGGTTATTCATGGCTTAATTTGGGCCTCCCTTGGCGTTTTCCTCGGCATTACAGTGGCAAGGGCTGAGGCCCAAATCTAGATGCAATACAGGCCTGGGCGGGCCCAATATCAAGCTTCGACGACCGTACAAACTTCTTGCTTAAACAAGGGGAGACCATTTATGTAGGCTTTAAGAAAAACAGAGAATTCTTGAAGAACACAAAGCACATCCCCATTTTCTGTCGTGAAGTTTCAGTCTCCCAACTAAAATAATAACACGTTAAATCTATTTACAATTGAAACCCCTCGACAGTATTATGTCCACCTTAGCACAATTCATGACACAAGCTGTACACAAATAAGAATAAATGGCTTTGCTTATTTACAGCAACGTACTATGCTCCCTTTTTTACACAAACCAGCTACACACAATCATTAATACAACCATACCACGGTCCATGAACACGCACCGAGACAGCCGCTGCAACTGCTAAAACTTCAGCTGCTTCGACCACCCTTGGAGTCAGCACCACCGCGCCAATTGGCCGCAATGCCGTTTCCGCCAATTTCTTTGCAATGGGCGCGTTCCCCCCAAGCACGACTGCTCTCGCAGCAAGATAGACCGCATGAGAGACCCTCTCGAAAACAGGATCCCCAGCCTGCAAGCTCTTTGCCAGCATTCTAGCCATGACCACTTTCCTTGATTGGTGACTCTGGGTATCCACAGCTTCTTCACCATTCACCGGGAACTTGCTCAAAATTTCAACAATCTCTTCAATGCCCACATCTTCAACACGGTCCACTAGCTCCATCACTTTCTGAATGCAGTCCGATAATAAGCCTTCCATGTCCGTCGCACTTGTTACTACTCGCTCACTGAGAAGGGTTTGTCGGCAAACAAGAATGCTGCAATGCAGGAGTAATTTCCAAATAAGTTTAACAGACATCTCAACAAATGGCTGATGGCAGCCTACGAATACAGGACACAATTGCTAGCATATCCTTTACAAACTAAAAAGACACCTACGCAAGTTAACATATGGAGAAATTCAATTAGTGACATTCCCTATTTCTTATCAAATTTTAGTAAACTTCAAATTCAGCTCATGCCATTCCTTATTTCTTGTCACATATTAGTAATTACCAACTCTAGAGTCAGATCCATCTTAGTTATTACCTCGTAGAAATTACCACGATCTTCTGCATTTGAGCCTGAACAGCCCTTAACCTAGGAAGGTTAAGCATGAAAGTCTCCGGCAAGGCATCGTGCGTTAGAGCAGATACTCGACTGACCAACTTTAACAGGCCGATTCTAACCAAGAGGTCGACTCTTTCTCCTTTACACTCCTGGATTTGATTCCCTGGTGCACAAACAAAAGGAGATCTTAATTACCGCAAAATTTTCAGACCCAGCAACATCAAAAGTACTATGGCCAACTTTGCACCGATACCTGTCTTGTCTCCTGAATCACCAGGGAGAAGAGAAGTTTGATTGGCATTTGAATTCACCAGAAAGCTTCCCCCAGTTCTGAGGGTTGTGGGGGGTGTATAGCCTTGAGATAAACTCTCCTGGCTCGACAGTGACGAAAGAGATGTAGTGTGCTCATTCCACTCCTGATCAATGCTGTTCTTCAGAGACGAGAGCCATTGCACAGCAGCTGGCAGAACTGTGAGGGCATCTGAAGGATGTCCATGACGACTGGCAAAAGCAGTTCTCAGGTAATCATATCCAGCAGGTCCCCTCAGTATGGGTTCCATCATTTTGATGCGAGCTTGGCTAATCTCTAGCTTTAGTGCCTATAAAAGTAATTCTCCTTTATAGTCACATGTTATGGCAACAAGATAGGAGTTTGTTGTAGCTGAGCACAACAAAAGTCAAATCTGTCTGATACTGGGTATCTCCCACACCATATATAAACCAAATAACAAAAAACAAACTGGGCTAATCATGCGTACAATGGGTGATTATTCCAACCTTGGAAAGAATCATCAAGATAAAACAACTCTACCAATTTAATCAGCCTACCAAATTAAAATTCTCATATTCTCACAAAGATGACATTACACAAGCAATCCCATCCAACTGAATTAGAACTGGGGATTGAAATAAAAATTCCAGCATGTGGATTAGGAACAGCAATCTTTCATTATCTCTAAACTACTATTACCAATCCACCATGAAAGAGATCAATCAAATTAGGATAATTTAAAGATGAAGATACTGCACAAATAAAAACAGGCACCTGAATCTGTTCCAGAACAAATCGCAGACCCTTTATCATGGCGATGGCATGTGGATTCTTTGAGTCGTTTCTTTCTTCACATATCTCAGCTAGTTCTTTCAGTAACTGCTCATGACTGGTCTTCAGTTCATCATCATTAGCTGGAGAAGAGAGCTTTTGCACAGTAGCCAAGGCAAACGCTAAAATCTTTGCCAGGTAATCAATGTCCAGGTTACCAGACTTTAAAACCTAAGACAAGAACATAAATTGTTATCATACTGATTGCACAATCAGTGCAACACACACAAGTTTACTATCAAGATTTACTAATCAAGTAAAAATTAACACAGAAAGTAACGTATGATCAATTATGAATTCATCAGAGTATATGACTGATGCACCTCACAAATTACAATCTGGTCAGATAAGAAAGAAACTTTACAGGACCGTGGAGATCAAATCACTGAAATAGAATGGCCAACCTGAGAGAGAATGTCCAAATCAATTGCTTCAGTGATCTCTTCCTTCCAGCTTTGTGGAGCAATATCACATATCTCATCTCTCACCTCCATCATAAGCTGAACAACACGATCATATTGAGGGTCATTCCCTTCGATAGACTCTGTGATGCCATCCCAAAAAGCCTTTTCCATTGCCAGTCTAATTTTTCCCTGCTTTCAGGAGAGAGCAGGAGGCAGTGTTAACATAAATGTGGTTGACAGTATAAAAGTTCAAATGGTAGTAGATCTAAAAAGTATGACACTATAGCTGAATGTTGAGATCAGACCACCGACCTTAATCGAATTTTCATCTTCACTTTTAATGCTGAAACCGTTTAGAAGAATAGGACGCTGCTCATGGAGTAATGCATTCACAATCACTTCATTCTCAGTCGCCAGTTGTACACCAGAAGTCCCTGTCCGACCATCAGATTCCAGCGATAACGAACCAAACTCATTTGGCAAAGGAGTTACATCTTCTCTAAATAAAGATCGAACAACACGGTTTGGCCTCTCAACATCCTCACTCACTTTCCTTCTCTCATTGCTTGCAATGGGGGAACCATCAGAGGAGCTAGCAGAACTTGGAGAGACAACACTGGTCATTGGTGAACCTGATGGGCTTCCCTCCTCTGTAGATTGAAAGTATTTGCTTCGTGTTTCAGAAAGAGCACATTCCATCCGCTCAATCCCAGCATCCCCACCCAGATGCTGTATTTTTTCCCTCAGAAGTTTTTGATCTTCAAAAACCTGCATAGAAGAAAACATGATACCATTCAAAATAAGATAAGAATGATTTTCTCCATCTATTTATTCATTTCTAATACAAAAAAAAAATGAAAAATTCTATGTAAAAACCGCTATATAACTTGCCACCCTTTTACAATTGTTTATGTCCCGTGTGTCTAAAGTTGCATAACTGGCTGCTCCTAAAAAAATCCCCCATGAGAGACATTTACGCTGTCGCAATAATTCAAATTATCCCCGTCCACAAAATAATTAGTTTTGGATTACTGCGGTGATGATGCCATATGAAAACAGAATTTTCAGTCGAAAGACCAAAGTATTCAATGTTGAAACTTAATTTTGCCTTCCTGAGAAATTTTTAGTCATTGCATCAATAATAATGAACGGTTATGAGGAGTAAGACCTGTTTCTGAATAGCCTTCATGTCATGAGTAAGCACGCCAGTTTCTCCTTCTGTAGATAACTTACAGGTTTGGAGCATAGACAGCTCAAGCTGGCAAGCTGCTCTTACCAAATCATCCTCCAGTAACTTGGCATCCCTGACTTTCCATATCACAAAGTTATTCAAATAAGCACACCAAGCTCTGTCAAAAGCTGCAAGCTGAGACCTAAAGGTGCAACGCTTTGGCATGGCAGAGTCAGACTCCTCATCTGAACTCTGTATCGGCCCATCCAATATGATCTTTATCAACAGCTCTAATTCTCGAATGAATTCTCGGGCTGACATAGCAAGAGCTATCTCACGCTCTCCCTGACCACTAAACACCGCATCCGGATGGCCCAATATCATGTATGCACAGAGAACTACTCTCACTGGATATCTCGACATCTTCACTGGGCCTTTAGCTACATCCCTACTAGACCCTATTTTCTTTGATTCTTTGCCCCTAGTTGAAACCCTAGCACTGGATCTTTTCCGAGGTGTAGCTACTCGTTTGAGAAGGTGATCTATATTACCCACACTGGACCTCTGGTTGGCAGCAGCAACAGGCCCAGAAACTCTTAACCGGCTCTCAAACCGATCAAGTAAGCCCTTAACTGCACGAATTGTATCAGAAGATTCAATAAGCATGGCTAGCTGTTCAAACGGCATCGAGTTCACACGTGTCTCGTTGATCCCAAGCATGCTGTATGCTTTTGCCAAGTCGAAAGTAGTCCTCCTGACTTTGAGGAAACGCCTCCAGCACCTAAATGTAAGAATAAAAAGTGAGCCCTAGCAACCTTGAATTAGGTTTGTGAGGACATTCATGACCAAAGTCTTAGGCAGGCTGAATAATTTTCAAGCAACGATCTCCAACAATCAGAGGCATATAGATCAGGCACCTGCTAAGCTTCACTTACCTTGCCAATTTCCGGGAAAGGATATCGGCCTGCTTAAGCATTATGCTCTGGCTTGGTTTAACAAAGTCATGCAGCTTTCCTCTCTGTCTTAGATACTCTGCTCTTTGTCTCTTAGCCTGTCCATAGATTTTTCATGAGAACCATGCAACTGAACAAAGCCGGGAAAAAATTTAGCGGCTGAACTGTTCAAAGATGAAAAGCACAAACTGTATAGATATATGCATATATACCCTTTGCAGCCGAGCTTCCAGCTGGGCCTGCAATTTCTTCCTTTCAACCTCGCGTTGGTGAGACACTGACTTTGCTACATTGCGCACTTGCAATACTCTAGCACGTGCTCTCTTCATCTCTGCTTCCAACAATCTCAAACGCTTTTTCTCTGCAGCCGCTCGCTTTTGGTTGATTGCAGCATGTACGCGCTCCTTATACTTGCTCTCACGTGCCATCCTCCGCAACAATGATTGTGACGACCTCTCCCTTATAGTAGCCCTTCTTTGTTTATAAGCCTTAAGAATAAGCATCCTATTCACCTGTGCCTGCTGAAATCGAATTTCAACTTTTGAGCCAAGCTTCTCCCGCTTCATTTCTAGACGCCGCTGTACCCCATTTTTGGCTGCCAGCCTAATCTTGTCCAATTTAGCAAGGCGCATTTGGGCCTCAGCTAACATGCTCAACCTGTCATGAAGTACATCATCGAGTTATAAGAGGCAAAGCACATTAAAGGATTAGTGCGTTTCCTAGACATCAGATAGGCATCCGCGAGACATGGAAAATAGCTCCATTAATCATGGGCAGTCTCCAAAACGAACTAGAAGCAAATCTAAAAGTAGTACTTAATCAAAAATAGGCTTCTCGACAAAAAACCAACTCGTAAATTGTAGACAAATAGATATCTAAAAAAGTGCAACCACATCTTCAGAAATCAGAAATATGAAACCTAACCATATAGAAACAATGCCTGCAACTATGACGACAATTATCCAACCAGTACCATCCTCTAATCTTCGGTAACCAACAAAATTCGCTGCTACAGGATAAGAGTTTCACCTCTTCTGCTCGGCAGCTTGAAGCTTGGCTTCCAGTCGATGACCCAGGTCTTCCTCATTGGAGGAGGCTCGAGAGGGGCTTCTCTGTTTTGGGCGAGCCTTGCTCGACAATTTCTCATAGAATTGCTGAAAAAGAAAACAAAAAGGCAAATGGAAGGTTGAGCCAAGGTTGCATCCACGCATGATCAGAGAGTAACTAAGATCCACAAAACTGGCAAGACAAACATCTTAGTTATGAAAATCCCACGTGTAAATAATACACGTTACTACAGAGAGTCACGGAATGGACGAAAATGCTTAAACAGACCAGCGAGTATAATTAAGGCCTTTCATATACTCAACTAAACATCTACAGAATGCAGAAAACTCAGTCCAGAAAGGGAAGACCAAATTTGGTAGAATTCTGCAGTTAAAATTCCATAATAATGATTCTATCACCGTAACCAGGAAAAATAAACGTTGCAAGGGGAAAATCCCCAGGAATTAACAGTTGCTTTGGGCCAAAAAAATTACAAATAGAAATAAAAAAGCCAACCAGACATACCAGCGTTAGAAACCGATGGACACCAGACTAGAAAAATTGCATGAAAAACAGCAAGGATTCCTCTAAAGAGAGACTTTCGATCGTTTTTCACGACACAAAAGATGACGAATTAGAAGCTATTATTTATGCTATAGCCCAGTACGTGACGAAGAACAAAGAAAAGAACACAAAAAAAAAAACAGCCGACTTATCCACCCGCAGCTATCGACGACGATTCAATATCAATTAATCAGGTGTCGATACGATACCTCTCGAAAATATTGCAAAGCAGAGAAACGAGTCGAAAATCTAACAAAGTCCGAAACCCTCAACCGATAATCAGCTTTATTTCCTCGGTCCACAAACCCAAACAAAGCACGGTGGAAACGAGTCCGTAATCTCTCTCGAACTACCGCTAAATACGGGAGAGAACGCAGTCCATCGAAAGAAGAAGAAGAAGAAGAAGAAGAGAGACCGAGAGAAACAGCAAAAATAAACCTGTCGCCGAAGATCCGCATCGCGAAGCTTGGCCTCAATTTCTTCCACGGAAGTGGGAGACTTGCTGCAGTCGGCGAGAAGCCTTCTCCGGAGCCGCCTCGGCATCCGAGGAGGCCAGGAATACGAGGCGGCCTCATCGGTGGCCGAGAAATCCAGAGCGATACCGGCGACTCGCTTCTCCGGCGTCTCCATAGGGGGAAAAAAAAATTGGCGATGATCCTATGCAGGAACAGCAGCAGCGAAGAAACCGGAGCGTCCCGCGAATAACGACGATGATCACACGAAGGGAGAGAAAAGCCAAAGCCAAATCCAAAGCCAAATCGAATTGAGAAGGAACGAAGCAAGCTTCTTGTATTTTTCAGAACGATTTTAGAGAGAGAAAGCGAGGGAGGGAGAAGGGGTTTGGTATGGTTGGGCGATTTGGTAAAGGAGGAATTGTGAAGAGGAATCACTGGAAGAGAGAGAAAGAAGGGGGGGGGGAGTCCGAGTGATGAAGAAGAAGAAGAAGCGTGTTTGGGGTTGGGAGCGTTTGGGTTGCGTAGGGGGGTGCGATTCACTTCGCTTTATTCCGCCGCTCCACGTCAGCGCTTGCGGAAGGCCAACCCTCCAACCCTCCAACGGTACACATTACATGATACATTACATTGGACACGCTCACCCAAACACAATTTGCGGGTATTCTCCGTCCCCGTCTCTGTTCATCCTCATCATCATTAATCGTTTTGGACTTACGGCCCTGCCTGGGCCCCACGCCCCACTTCCACTTTTCTGACTCTCCTTCTCTCCCTCTCGGCTGCTCTAAATGATTTGGTGAGATGGCGATTGTCAATTTCGACTTTTCAAAATAGGAAGTGGAATTGAAAATTTGCACCCTCTCCATCTTTCCTTTGTAGCCAAAGTAGACTCCTCCTTTTGAGTTGGGGAATTTTCCTTTCTCCTTCGGTTCGTGTGCTCTTTCTTGATTAGTACCTTTAAAGTTTGGTTCTCTTTCCTAGACAATTTAAATTAATTAATCCCGAGTGGGTGAGGGAAAGATGGCCAATGCCTAAATTCTTAATTCACTTGTTACCATCGGCACTATAATTGGAACGCTGACTAATAATCGCTCAAATATGAGCACAATCATCTTCAAGTGCAAATTGCCATAAAATCATCAAATGCAAGTTAAAGACACGACATATTCGCATCCTATGACTATTTAAAAGAGGACTTAGAGTTGTGTGAAAATGGGATGAAAGAGTTTGGGCATGAATATGTGAACCAATCAGAACATGCATGCATTTGTCTAATCTATTGTACCTGCCAAGCAATGAATCTAACCCTTTTTCAATCTTGCACGCATGATGACGTTCACATTGATATTGCAATAGAATATGGTATAATCTAAAATTATGGAATGCCGATGTGGTCGGTCAATCACATGGGGATTCGCGAGAGGATGCAAATGTCTTCCCTGAACAACTCAAAGTCAAGGAACGGCCACCCCAATCTATGGAAAAAAAAAAACAATCCTTAAATCTCTCGATCCATGTGGGAGTTAATTGTATTATAAACTAGCCGCCTCTGACTTTGCATGAGGAGTGCTTGGAGTGTAAGAGAGCATTATCTTAAAAAACAAGCCGATTAATTTCTTAATCAATTGAAAATCTTTCACCTTCTAATTACATCAACTCTAAAACTCTAAATAAAATAATATAATGGGTATCTTCCTCCATGGACAATCGCATGCATCTCGAAGACTAAAGAATGCTCGTTTAAATTTAAACAAAAGCAAAAGGCTCGATCAAAATTCAAGACATTATTGAAATTCAAGAAAATCACAAAAGGAAGGTTGTGTGTAAACTTATTTATCAATTTTTTTAGATTTTGAATATAAAATTAAATAAAAAGTGAGAGCGAGTTAAAGGAAAAAATTCAAATTAAGCAAAGATGCGAAAAGCAGAAATTCATTTCAAATGGGCCCGAATTGATTTTGCAAAATCATGTGATGTTACAATTAGAAAGGTAGACTATAGAGGGAGCGAGGAGGAGGAGGGCAGGTATGTGTAATGGTCAATCAACGTCAGGATTTGAAAACTTCTTGTTACCAAAACCCACATGAGATTGTCGTGGAGGACATCCATTCCTACGACCTTTGACGATTTTGGGCCTCACTATTAAAAAAAAAAAAAAGTAGATTAACAATTTCTGACAAAGCGGGGGAAATGAACATTTATGGCTCTCTGCGGCGTGTCAGCCCCGTGGCGGGACGGGGGACCCACGTAGCTTTTGCTCGAATTTACGAACGCCGAGCCGACATGAATTCAAAACACGTTATCTGAATTGTCCGGTTGGCTTTGTCGTGAAACGCCGTGGGCCTAGTGGCTTTTATACTTGGCAACATATGCTTTGGAAGTTACAAATATTTACGAACCAAGTAAAGGCAGTCCCAAGAAAAAACTATTGTAGGCTACTGTAATTATGATGAGGCGTCCGGTCAAATTACCTAATAAAATTATAATTACTCCTTTTTCAACTCATGCTGAAAGTTCTATCAAACGGTGTTTCTATAGGAGTATGTTAATTACTGTCCCCAACTAAAGTCGCGAGTCAAAACCCAAAATATAAAATTTTAAACTCTACCATCATATTATTGATTTTTCGCCCCCCCTTTTTTTTTTGGTCAGATTTTTCGCCCCTTCAATTGGCACTTATCGTTTAAAGTGAAAGTTCTCGGATTATTCAATTTAAACCATAAATGCCAATTGAAGGGGTGAATTCCACTTTTGACTTTTCTATTTTAAATTTGTAATGCTCGTGCATTTACTTCCATTTGTCATTCCAAAATTGAAGGCTCTTGAAATATTCAAATATTACCACATGAGATAATATATAATTTATATAATTCTCGAAATTTAAAACATTGGGAGGGCATGTCATTAATACTAGTTAGAACTACTTTACTTTTAGTTGTAACTCATTGATTCTTGACTTCTATTTAATACTAAACACCTAGATATCCGAAGCACATTTAGATGACGATTGTTTTTTTTGCTAGATATTGGAAATAATTGCCTTCATCTGGAGAAAAATGCTTATACTTTAAAGAAAAATGAAATCACAAGGGTGCCAAATATATTAAATTCGCACGTGACCTAGAAAATTATACAAGTAAGGATCAAGTAGTACGGTGATAATATTAGAAATACATTTACATAGTCGTAATCACAAATATATAGTTATATAAATAACCCATGGAATATTGAACAAGAGAATTTCATCACTTCATTGTTTTGAGAATCAATTTCATATGACGCAATGTTCTTTCAACAAATTCGTGAAAAAGCAAAATCGGACAGACAGAAAACGAGGGCGAGATGGAGGGGGGGGCAAACGCGTAATTTCAGTCCCCATTAAGGAGTTTTCGAAAACGATGGAGGCGGTGATCGCGACGCTTCGCCGTGGGGAATTCACGATCACGCGCCCCTCCTGGTTTGAAAATAATGGCCACTTTCCGGACGTCTCTTTTCGACTCGAGCGCGTCCGGGAAGAACGGGACGGCTCCTGAGACCACGCGCGAGAGTGGAGCGACCGGTCCATACTCGCCGATTTGGACACATACCATTACCTGTCTGTCCGCCTGTCCAAGGCGATTGTTCTGGAATGCAAACACGTGTCGGAATCCTACTTGGAGGATAAGGCAGGGAAAAGATGTCTACTTAAGACAGCGCCACGTAAGTCTCTTCTCTTCTTCTTTTTTTAAAGAATTGGCCAACGGCTCAAGGCCAAGCGATGCAATTTGCTTTGCGGGAAACGACAGATTAAGTTAACTCGATCCACTGGACACCTTATCAGAACAAAAGTTTTCGACTTTTTGAATCCTACGTCGAGGAACAAAAGGGAAAGTAAAACATCAAAAAGGTTTAATCGAAAGATTCACAAGATCACTCAACCCTTTTTTAAAGAGATGTACAAATTCACAAAAGAAAATATTAATTTAATTATGGAAACGACTCAAGAGGTCATTAATAAATAAAAAAATTGATTCAAAATGCACCAATTGATAGCTTATTATTATCATCGATGACAAACAAGAGAAATTATTGATAGGTATTGTTATCAGTTGACGCTAATCATTAATGCTTTGTCATTTGCAAAGTGTTAGAATTAGAAAACAAATAAAACGTATCAATTTCAATGCAATATGATAAATTTATCAATATCAAGGGACGATTGATATCTCCATGAATTTGAAAATTTTACTTCTCATGAATAATGGTTATTGGCATGCAAAGAGCATGCTTGTAATCTCAAATGATGTGTTGTGATAATGTAGTTAGAAGTAGGAAGTGCTCATGTGCAATTATTTTTAGCGGGCTATAAAAACCTATTGTGAATATTGTCATGATTCCTTTGCACTTTTCTTGGCCATCAGTCAATGAAGTTTAATTATTTTTCATTCAATCTTAAGTTTGGCTTTAAATCCCATAATTTGTTCTTCATTTTGTCTTTCAATTTCCAATCAAGTAATTTTCCATCCAAGATCGGCACAAATTTATTTTCCCCAAAAAAACCAATATCAACATTTTTGGCGAAATATTTTCACTATTTGGATGAAAAAAATTGACCTTCAAATTACTCGAGATATATAAAACTATATAGCCCTTTTCCCATGTAAAAAGAGTGGCCATTAAGACAAATCCTTATAGTTATCCTCAATTGCTTATTAATTTAGTTATTGACATGCTAAACAACATTTGTTAATTTCTTACAAAAATTTATAGCTTCATATATGGTTAATTAATTACAACACAATAAAATAGATGTTGATAACTAACTCATATAAAGTCATTAATCGCATGTAAAAATGATAGACTATGCTCTTTGAAAACATGTTGGTAAATTATTGGAATAATTAGTAATTGAGAAAAAGAGTTGATAACTGGGTCAAAAAATCTGACTCTTGCTTAGAAAACAATTGACTCCATGAAAGTGAATGTCACTAGATTCGACTCTAATTGATCAAACTGCAATGCACAACTAAAAATTCTTATTTGGCTAACTGTGCAATGTAGGAGTGAAATCGATGACACCAAAAGCTTGCAAAAGACTTCTTTTCCTGCTTTGCCATTTTCCTTCTCTCTTCGTTCTGTCACATTGTAGTTATAAACCGAGCAAGCCAGCTACAACCAAGAATGCATGAGGTAAGAAATGCAGAACCACGATATCGTGTGCCTGTACTTGTTGAAACTTCCTATGACAATCTTATACAGTCTCTCAGGAAGGTTTACAATCGAAGGAGAGGGTGAAACAAAAATGCCAATACACATGAATGCTCTTTGCTAAATCTCATCAATGGGGGAAAAAGACAAGAATATAAAGGTGGAAAAGAGCTTGGGAAGCATATTTAAGGGGGCTGCACTAAATCTTTAAAAACAGCTCTTGCTAGGTGGTGCAAACTGGAAGTGGGAGCCAATTAAACTGGCACCCCTCCAAAAGACACAGTAAAGACCCACTTCAATATGCTAGTCATGTGTACAAACCTTAGCTGTTTACACTTGCCAGTCGTAATGTACAGACAAAAACCAGGCAAAAAGCTAGGTCCCAGCCCTCACAGGCCCTGCTCTATACATGGTCCCAATTCCTCTAAAGAAGGAAATCACCACTCATTCTATCAACTCACTCCATCAATTTATTCAACACGTTGGAAGCCTATACATAATGAGGAAAAATACCTGCGTACTGTTCCTCTTCAGCAGGAATGAGGCAGCAGCATGAAGGTACAGAGGGAATGTCAATATAAACAATTCATCATAATGCAATGTCCCTCTTAAGCAATGGGCACAATGTTGTAAGGCATTGACTGTAAAGCTGGGAATCCCCTGCTCTCTGCATAATGTCCATGGAAAGAGAGAGCCAGAAGCTCACAACTGGCTGACACAAATCTCTGAGTTTCCACTGCCTCATGCCTGAGGCACAAAACCTCTACCTTTCCCAGATAAATAAAAAGCTCCCTGATTTTTTGTTCTTTCCTGCAACGACACAAGCAACATCTTGCACCAGTAATGTCTGTGCCACCAGTTTGACATATAAACAACTAAATTCTCAAAATACTTGATGCACATTACGAATGGCTTGATGCTGCAAAAAGATAGCATCCTCAAACCAATGGAACCATTCAGAAGTCAAAACCTGGCAGAGCAAACTGACTTGCAAAGGCCTCTACACGAGTTTGAAGCTCAACAATATCCTTATTGTTCTGAAGACCCTTCATAAAACCCTTCTGCATCTTGCCGTGCCCTCTCTGGATTGTGCTGGCAATTTGGGCAGCTTTGAGAAGATGGTCAGCAATTATCTCAAAATCACTCTCCAGACAACCCCTCGTTGTCATAGCAGGAGTACCTGCAAATGCATCACTCCTCCATAAAATCTGAAAACCAAAATAAAGACGAGGCATGACAAAGAAATTGCTCTTACATATTTAAAGGTGTGTCCGTTTTGCGAAAAATGAGTGATTTGTAAAACATTTTCCGAAAAATGATCACTTATATTGTTTAGAAAAATAAATGAATGGAAATTTTTTTCATCGCCCACAAAAATAGTTTGGGATAGATTGTTATCGATGATGAAAATATTTTCTATTGATTGATTTTTCTAAATGATATAAGCAATCATTTTTCAGAAATTGTATTCCAAATCACTCATTTTCCGTAAAACTAGCACACCCTAAGCATCTTGTAAATTCACCTACCAATCCTTACTCCACCAGGGGTAATGGTGCCATTATCATCAAAGATTGCTATCTTATTGAGAGTTATGTGACACATCTCACAGACTTTCTCATAGTTCCCACCTGTAAAATCATTTAACGAAACAAGAAATCAATTGGTGACTACTGAGTAGACCACGTGTATTAGCAAATAGTAACCAACAATAAATGAAACCACATTCAAGCACACCAATAAGACTGGGAGGATCGACGAATGATACACAAGTTGCACACAAATCAAACTAATCATGATGCAACTGTAGCAGTGTCCAACCCTAACGAAAATGAAGTTTCAAGAAGATATTTTTCATGCACACAAATCAAACTAATCATGATGCAACAGCAGTAGTGTCCAACCCTAATGAAAATGAAGTTTCAAGAAGAAATTTTTCATGTACTGCTAAGATCATACAATACCTTAACAGTTAACCAAGCGCTTAGGTCCTCAGAGCAGAGCATCATATTTGCCAGTAATACATAAAAGAAAGTCACTATTTCAGTAGTATCACAACTTTCATTCTAATCAATGTCTCAGAAGAGAGTAACGGCCAAAAATTTTCAGCCATGGACTTTAAGTTGCTGACAAGTCCACTTCAATTGTCTTTTCAATAACATGAAAGGCGACCAATGAAACTCTCAAATTATTCTGTTCTCAACAGTCCTTGGCCCACTCTAGCAAAAGGGCTAGAAAGTTTCTAATTTTGCCCCGTCTAATTCCTAATCTTACTTCAACCAAAAAATAAATAAATAAATTCTAATCTCACAATATGGCAGCACTGTATAACTATTAGGTGTTATTATAAAAAAAAATTCAGATGCACCTAAGTTTGGATATAAGCTTGAGGGTTTTAATGTACATTCAGAGACACCTAGTCAACATGTAAACAACCAACACAAAATCCAGAGTCACCTATGAACTTGTTTGAGCCAAATAAGATGTCACTTCTGGTTGATAAATGAATCACTTAGGGACTATTACAAGTTATTATGAAGAAAAGCTGACCAGCTTCACCACCATGCTAAGAGCATGAAACCCGTGGACTAACACATGTGACAAATCAATGAGACAGCAGATGAAAAGCAGGAATTTGGCTAACAAATGTGAACGCAAGCAAATCAAATCTGCTTGATGTTCATGAAAATGGATACATAAGACACAACATTCGTAGATAGAAGCATACCAGTTAATCCAAGAGGCCTTAGATCCCAGAGCAATAAATGGTTATCTGTGCCTCCTGTCACAAGCCTGCATTTTCTTCTCAGTAAAGCAGATGCTAATGCCTGAGCATTTTTCTTTACCTGCTGCATATAAGCCTTATATACTGGGGTGGCTACCTGCTTTAAAGCTATTGTAAGGGCAGCAATGTGGTTGTTGTGTGGACCTCCCTGGAGTGATGGGAAAACAGCAAAGTTTATCTTCTCCTCAAAGTGGTAGTACTCAATTTCATTTCCTTGAGATAAAGGGGTTCCTCTTTTCCTTGGTTTTGCACCCTTCCTGTAAAAAATTATACCTCCTCTAGGACCTCGAAGACTTTTGTGAGTTGTCGAGGTAACAATATCACAGTAGTCAAAGGGACTTGCACATTCCTGAAAGCACATCACCCACAAATATAATTACAACTTCCCTTAGCACTATTAAACTTGAAACTGAAAATATTCATCAATAACACAAGGACGAGTGTATTATAGAGAGACAGAATGAAAGCATGTCAAATCCAGTCCCCTCCTTTTTTTCAACTTTGTTTGCATTTTCTTTCCTTTCTAAGACAAAATACTTGTACTGCAGCCTCAATCTGCTTCCTCCCTTTTCTTTCATTCATTTTGTAAATACACCAAATGAAGCCTTTATCTATTGTTAACTTGGACTTTGGTGGATATGAACTAAAATATAATCCATCACACCACCTACTTCATTGAGGACTCCCCCCATTCAACCAGCAGAATAAGTTCCACTGGCAGACTTAATCTAGTAGAAAATTGGGCAATTGCCCCCACTTGGTTCTCTGATCTTTTCACCATTAAAGTGGAATTTTTTTCAACAGTTTTTAAGATATGCTCCATTATGGTCACAAAAAAAGGGGAACACCCCTGCCAAATTTCCAACAAACTTTTAGTTAAGTTAATATCAATGTTTTCCTTTTCAATTTCATCCCAAGAGTTAATGAAATATAACATACTATTTATAAAAATAATCTGAGCAGCACAGCGAATCTTATTTATTTTAAATTAGAGATCAAATTCAACCCCATTAGTACAAGAAAGAATCCATACAATTTGTCTGCACAAAAAGGTAACATTTTAAAAAATTCCAATCTCCAGTGCAGGAACAGCATCAGGAAACAAGAGAGAAGACAGGTGGTACTAAAGACCTCCATCGATGCTTCTATAACGCTGTTAAAGAAAGGATTGCTAGTAATGTAACTACTGTTGCTTTTTGGCCAGACAAACTAACTAGAGCAGTTGTCCCGCCCTACTAGGTGGTAGTTCTTTTTTGGTGTTGACCAGTACCAGATGTTAGTTCAACAAATCAGTTAGAGGTAAACTGGAATTACCTTTTGCCAGTTCCCACCAATCTAACCTAACGAGTGAATGAGCTGATTTAGTATCTGCATCAAAATAAGTCCCTTCCTACCAACTTCCACCAAGAAACCTCTTCTTCACAAAACTTACTTTCATTAAGTGAGTCGCAGGGACATACAGTCTGACCAAGAACAAATAAGAAAAGGCCAAGGACCAAATCACAAAGGAAGTTATACCATAGGCGTTGGCACTCAAGATAAGAAATAAGGTATAGCTAAATCTATATAGATAACATAAATTCACACCTTAGCTGCAACAAGACCACTAATTTGAGCCATGTCACACATCAATACAGCACCGCACTTGTCTGCAATCTGCCTAAACCTACGATAGTCCCATTCGCGAGGATACGAACTTCCCCCACAAATAAGAATCTTGGGGTGAAAATCAATTGCCCTCTCCTCAAGTTTATCAAAATCAATGTACCCAGTCTGTGGGTTGACCTTATAAGGCAAACTCTCGAAAAATATCGATGCCCCAGAAACTTTCCTTCCATCAGGCATATAGCACCCGTGGCTAGTATTACCACCTGACGGTGTATCCAACCCCATGATCCGATCCCCAGGAAGCAAAAGTCCCGTGTAAACTGCGAAATTTGCTGAAGTGCATGAATATGGCTGTACATTCACTCCCCAACTCTCAGAATCCAGATCAAAAGCTGCCAATGCACGCCCCTGACAGAGAGTTTCAATCTCATCAATGTACTGATTCCCACCATAGTAGCGCTCACCAGGCAATCCCTCAGAGTACTTATTCGTTAAGTGGCTACCAAGCGCTTCCATTACGGCTTTACACACAAAATTCTCTGAGGCAATCAATTCAATTCCCTTGGCTTGCCTGTTCTTCTCCCTCTCCATTATCTCGAAAAGATCAGGGTCTGCCACGCTAATCGATTCGTTCCCCCACGACCTAATTGCAGCTCTTCTCGCCTCCATATCCGCACTGCTTGAAATCCTTTTAGAGTAGCTGGTGGAAGAAGACGCCGACTCACTTTCTCTTCTCCGTTTGATGCAGTGGCCTAAAATGCGGAACTCTTCAACGTCCGCGTCATCCTCATCCTCTCCATTCTCTGCACCGGCAGCGCCATTGTTCACGGGTTTTTGGGCCTGCGGCTCGAGCAATTGAAGAGGGATCGGTTGCTTCCGGTCGCGCTGGAGCGAGACCGAATCATCGGACACTTGGTTCGAAACAGGTGACAGAAACCCCAGGGAGAGAGTTGACGGAGAATTCGACAGGTCCATTCAGGGAGAAGAATCCCGGCGAAAAGGCAGCTCAACAATCCAAGCAAATGAAGCGAGCGAGCCGCTTACAGGGTTGTGAACGACGAGAGGAGAAAACGACGGCACGGGCAGAGAACAGAGGGTACAAGGTACGGTGACAATGGCGGTAACGGAGGAGGGGCATCGATTGATTGAGCCCTAGGATTTGATTGGAGATGGAGACTGAGAATCCGATTTGAGAGAGAGAGAGAGAGAGAGAGAGAGAGAGAGCGAAGCTTTGAAGGTCGGGGAGGGAACGACGCAGAGATAAACAGAGGGACTCTTCCGCCCGTCTTCTTATCAAACTGCTGCCAATGGTTCCGCTGATCGAGGATTTCGTCACCGCCGGTGAGACTAGATCGGTTTCGACGGGTTTGCTGATCGGGTCGCCCGGTTTTCCCATGGTGGGCCGGGGCACTACGTCGGGTCGGGTCCTTCAGGTCTGTGAATGGGTCCACACGATTTATGGTTACATGCGAAAAACAAAGAACACGATCAAGGCCACAAAAAATCACCAGGCAAAACAGCCCCAGTCAACAAGCGAGAACAGCATCGTCAGTAGAAAGTATTCTCCAAGCTTCGAGCGGAGCTCCAAAGGAGGAGCTGTAAGAAATATTTCCCTTGAAGAAGTCCTTCAATTCTATGCTTTACGATTTCAACAGTGTAGTGTCGATTTAACCGCGAAAAAGAGACGGATGGATGAATCATATAAGTTCGTTCCAGTTTCGACGGTCAAATATGGAGCGCCGGTGCTGCTGAATGTGGGAGAGAACCGAAAAGATTCACGTTTATGCGGGACGTGGAATTGAAAAAGGGAAAAGAAAAAGGAAAACGAGCCGACAGTTGACAGTTGACAGCAAGTCGTGGGCAATTTCGGCAGAAATGCAGAGAGGTAGGCGAGAGCAGATTCCTTCGTTCAAAATGCCGTGGACCAAGCTGAAAAGGGGAGGCCCCCCCAAAGAAAAGAAGGCGGCATCTTTGTCCGTCGCATGCTTTCTTCTGCAATGACCAATGTCTTCGGCTCCTCAGCCAGAGCCACACGTGAAGTCTCTCTACAGGATTTCCAGAGAAAGGAAAACCAGGATAACAGTGGCAAGAGGCGGCCGGGCTGTTTAGTATTTACTATTTACCCTTGATAATAAATCACAACAAGATCACAGCTTCACAATTAAGCTACAAACTCTTATGTTCTCCATACCCTCCAAATACACAAGATTTAATAACTTCACCGATTTACACACCAATCCCGACATCGGGATCTAAGTGCCATACCAGCATCTCTCTTCCTTCAAATACAAACATTCACCTTCGTCTATATAGATGCCCATTCATTAGCTTATAGACCTATACTGCGAGAGAAAAATGGATATATTAAGTGATGCAGACTTCTCCACTAGCATGCACTTCCTTCACCCTCTTATCGTATTCATCATCTTCTTCTTCTTCGTCTCCTCCTTCAGCATCTTCCTCCTTTGGATCACCATCTTCCTCCTCTTCCAAGCCAAAGCTCCTGCGGGAGAGTGATGGTGGAGCCTGTCTTTTGGCCTCTTCCACAATACTCATGATCTCCTCAACACTCTGAGGGGAGAAGCTTGGGTTATCTTTTCTGTACTTTGCTTCAGCTGCCTCGGTTAATCCCTGTGGTAAGCTTCGGTTTTCTTTTCTGATGTAGTACGTTGCTTGAGTTGCCTCAATTAATTCGCGCGGCAAGTTCTTTAGAAACCATGGGTGAGACTTGATTTCTTTGATGGTGATTCTCTGCAAAAGAACATAGACCATGAGAAACGACACTACAAATGCTATGACAAATCTCACAAGCATGCACACTTGGCCATGTAAGGCGTGCTCCACCAGAAAAAAAGAGAATGTATAAACCAATCGTTTGACCCACAATGTATAATTGTGAAATATAAAAGGATACCAAGAAGTTTAAATTATTGAGGCTCCAGTGATCTAAGATGCAATTATCTCATGATTGGAGAGCACAATGTTGCAGTTGCAGGCTCCCAGCTAATCTTATCTAACAAGAACGAAAATTTGAAATTGTGGAAAACCTTGCAGAAAAGGAAAGAAGCAGAATGAACTCATCAGCTGATAAGAAGTCGAGCATATAAACAAAACCAAAATGTTATCTAATCTAACATCCTAAAAATCCTAGACAGAGCTAATAGATTTTTTTTTTTGAGACGAGGGTGGGTCAATGACTGTTTGCAGAAGAAGTTTTTTGCAATTAAGTGCTAATCCAATGAATCACCAAAAGAAGACTTTCTGACATCAATTTGCACTCATCCTTTTGCTTCATTTTCACTCCCACAGTCTCACACAAAATTCAAAAATCGACATCTTGAGTACCCTTGATGGATTTGCAACAAATATGCACGAAAGGAGATGTCTGCAATCTGGAGATATGTGAACGTAATCAGGGATCTTGTACTGAACATTCATGATCCGCTGCAGAAGGCAAAAACTGCACAAAATCAGAAAACAAAAACATCTTGATTGGTCAAATGGAACCATAAGATTATATTCTCACATAAATAGTCTTTCTGAAGTTTTTAGGATCTTCTGGGTCTTCAAAGGGGTATGCTCCCACAAGCATCACATAAAGAGTCGCCCCACAGGACCAAACATCTGCCATCTGATAAAGCACAACTTTATAGTAAAGACGCCCTCCATGAAAGAACGGTTGACATTGCCGACTCATAATGACCATAAATATAAGTGCAACCCCAAAGTCAGCGACACTGGCATTCCAAGGGTACAGAGTGTGCTGAATGGTTAGTCATAATTACATGAAACTCAATTTTTTATCACACGGGGATGCAAGAAAAAATAGGATACTCATGTGTAGGAGATAAGACATTGGATATCAATGAAATAAAAGCAGTTGAAAATTTCATACATAAAAATGAAGCCCAGAGGGATAATAAACAGCATCTCACTGATCCCAAAATTAGAAATGATACATAATTAGTCCAATCCCAAAACAAATTTAACCCACCTGTGAACTGAAAAGCCAATCAAACAAGTTGGAAATATCTAGAGAAGCCTGCCTGACCAGTCAACAAAATAGTTTTACCACGGGTTTTGTAGTTTTAAATGTTCATAAAGTAGCAGCAAGGCCATAAAGAATTAGCTTAAGTCAGTACTAGTATATAACATCACAGAAAAGTGAGGCCACAATTGGACAAAGCCAGACTTAACGGATGAACAGCTTTCATGAAATGACTTACCTTGCCATCATATTCCCTTCTAGAGAGAACCTCAGGTGCAATGTATGCTGGAGTTCCGACTGTGGATTTAGGTCTTGAATGAAGCACAGAAGACTAAAAGCAAATAAACAAGGTAGATTATAAGTTGACGATTCAGCCTAACCCTTGCAAAGATATTGCATAACCAATGTAAAGATGCTGCAAAAACTACTTCAAACTTGTACCTTGGAATACCCAAAATCACATATTTTAAGTCTCGGAGCAGGGCTTCCATCTAAGAGGGTGTTCTCCAGCTTCAAATCTCTATGACATATTTGCTTAAGAAGGAAAAAAAAAAAGGACGAGTGATGAAATCTACAATAATGATGAGAATACTAGGATGTCACTTGAATAGAAAGTTTGGAACTTTATCTTACCATGGCATGACAGAAGTTAACTCCTGAGATGAGCTGCTGGAAAAAATATCTGGCCTGGACAATTGAAAAGACAGAGTAAGCTGATCAGTACTTCAAAGAATACCAGATCACCGCCAGTAATGTATAATGTACGTGTTGAATCTGCTCAGCAACTTATATCAGATCCCAGCCTCTAAAAAGTTCCAAAACGATAAAAGAAAAAAAGTGAAAGCTCTTTACAATGATTTTGTACTGATCGAGAAAAAGCAAACCTCATCTTCGCTGAATCTTCCAGCATTACAGATTCTCTCAAAGAGCTCACCCCCTGCAGCATATTCCATGACAATAGCAAGATGGGTAGGCGTCAAAATCACCTGCATATACATTCCAAGCATCAACAGCTGAATAGTATGACAGTGAATGAAAAATCATCCATCACCCGAGCTCAAAGGCATGGCCATATTCCAAATCCTGTTCTTGTACTGACCTCTTTGAAGCGAATGATATTTGGGTGGCAGAGCGATCTATGATTAATAATCTCTCTGGCCACATTCTCGTCAATCTGAAACCAGAAAATAAATGGAATTACAGTTGCCGATGAGACCAGCAAGTGATTCCATAGAAAATCAATCCTCCTTCGACGCTAAAAACTCCAATAGTAAACAAACTTGTCCCATGATTATATACAGTTTTGAGGCTGCGCCCGCAATTCAGGAATGATTCTGAAACTGTACTCCATTAAAAAAAAGAAAAAAGAAGAAGAAGAAGCAAAAATCAAACATATACAAGAGAATAAAAAGAAGGACCTTGCGACCTCGCTCGATGTACTTCATGGCAACGAGTTCTTTGGTCTCCTTGTTCCTCATGAGCCGGGCAACTCCGAAATTGCCCGATCCTATATCCTTGACTACCTCGTACTTATCCATGTCACGCCCTTCCTTCTGGGACTATGTAAACCGGAGAACCCCTTTCACTGATCGCCAAAGAAAGCTCAAAATCTCGCCGGAATCGAGCTTCAAACCAACTCGATCAAAGCTCAATCAAGAAAGAAAGGAAAGGCTCCAAGTCCTAAATCCTCGATCGCAGGACATCAAGGAACGATTGTTTATATAGTAGAGAGAGAGAGAGAGAGAGGACAAGGAGGGGGAATTGTGGGTGTAAAGGTTGGATTTTGGGTTGTAAAAGGAGAAGCGGTGGTGGTGGTAATGGTGGGTTTGCTGAGGATTTGAAGGAAAGCAACGAATCTGAAGAAATACGAGGGAATAAAGCAGGAGAGGAGAGGATCGTGAGAGAGAGATGGGTCCTGACAAAGATAAAGGAGGACTGGTAATCGGTCATTAAAAAATGACAAATGGGAAACAAATGCGTGATGGGTCCCAGATCCCGGGGACAGAAGACGTAGGAAGCAGGCGCCACAGTAGATCTCTCTGCATGCCGCGACTTTATTGAGAAAATATTAGATATCACTCGGGTTCCAACGTGTCAAAATACGACCCACTCATCGAGCGACACGTGTCGTTCGACCCACACTGGTATTCAGCCCTTATGCTACTGTTCGCGGGTGGTTTTCTGATCAGAAGGGCGGTTTCCAGCGATTTACTTTCCCCTCCGAACAGTACCAATCAAGTCAGCAGCAGTAGAGTCAAATCAGTTGGGCAGCTGCCCCCTACGTCTCTCCCCCTCTCAGTTGATTTCAAATTAAAACGGAGGGAGGGAGAGTTTTTTTTCTGCTGTTCTTCTCTGTCGACTCTCCCCTTCCCCGCCCGACTTCGCGTGCTCCTTCTCTGACCGACGACGGACCCAGCCGTCTGACGAACCCCGCCGGCGTTGGTGCCGCATCCGCCTGGTCCGCCCCACGACCGAACCACGCCAAATGACGTCGTCTTCGAACCCGTCTCTCTCGACTCGCTCTGTCTCGCACCCTCCGCCACCGCCCGACTTCGCTTGCTCTTTCTCCGACTCACGATGGAACCGGCCGTCTAACGAACCCCGCCGCAGTTGTCGCCGCATCCACCTGGTCCGCCCCACGACCAAACCACGCCCAACGACGTTGTGTTCTCTCCGTCTCTCTCGACTCGCTTTGTCTCGCCCTCTCCGCCGCTGCCCGACTTGCTCTTTCTCCGACTCACGAGGGAACCGGCTGTCCAACAAAACCCACCGTCATCATTGCCGCATCTGCCTTGTTCGTTGCACCACCAAACCACGCCAAACGACACCGCATTTTCTCTCGACTCGTTCTGTCTCGCACTCTCCGCCACCACCCGACAAGCCACTCCGCCTCTGCCTCCGCCAAGGTATCGACTTTCTTTGCATTTACTTTAACATTGTGCAATTTTTTCCGTCGATTCTAATTTTAGGGTTTTGATGATTTATAGTATTCGTTGGACGAGTACTTCGAGGGATGAAACCATGCCCAATGCCGCTGCTGCATTCTTTCCGTCGTCTCTCTCGACTCGCTCTGTCTTGCCCTCTCAGCCGTTGCCTGCCAAACGACCGTGCTAGCTCACGGCAATGTGATCGGTTGTAAAGAACAAGGAAAATTGAATTTGTTCTATATGTGTGATCAGCAACCATTTTTTGCATCTTTTCAACTTCTTTGATTTTGATGAATTTATTTTGATTTTCATATATTATGTCACTTTCACCCGTATCTGGAATGAGACTTGGTTGGCGAACTTCTTCTACAAGCCATGCGACTATGAGCTATTTGTGAAGCAATCCCTAAATATGGAAATGGCTATTGTCATGGCAAGGGTATGCAGAGTGTTTTGGTTAATTCTATCATCCAAAATGTCTTTTTAAATCGTTTAGAAAGACATTTGAATCTTTCTCAGCGAGTTAACATCTTCTTTCGATTTTAGGATGCAGGGATGGATTGGATCATCCATCTTGACACTGACGAGCTCATATACCCAGCAGGAACTCGTGAGTATTCAGTGAGACAGTTGCTGGCTAATGTGGCTGGAAATGTTGATATGGTCATTTTTGCAAATTAAGTGAGTGAAATGTCTTTAGCATGTGGAAATTGAATGCCCTGTCTACCCTACGATATCCTGATTATCTACTAATCTGCGATCATCTTATATCAGGAAAGCAGTGCGGAGAGAGATGATGTTAAAGAGCCCTTTAGTGAGGTAAGGTTTTTGATCATGTTGTCTATTATTTAGCTGATTTTAGTGGTAATGAATATAATTTAAGTGGCTGAAAGATCAGAACTTTTCAATGTCAGCATAATTCGGAGCACAATCATTTTGACAAGGGTAAAAGGCATGATTAACTTTGGTGCTTTCAGACAAATTTGTCAACTCAGTTAAATATAAAGCAGCTCATGTTTTATTTGTTTAGCATCAAACTTTCTGAGCTACATTCTGCAATTTGTATTGGAAGAGCATCAATTGATATTTTGCGAGCATCGTCTGTTTTTGGTCCTTACAGTGCATTGGATAATTTAGAGACATATATTCTACTTAGGTCATCATCAAACGTCTGTGTTGAGTTTTGGATCAATCTATGTCTTCACCAATCACTCCTTATATTAATCTAATTGTTCGTCTCTTACAGGTGTCAATGTTTAAAAAGAACTATGACCATTTAACAAAAGATGTATACTTTAGCAATTACAAAGATGCAACTCGCGGCAATTCAAATTACTTTCTGACTTATGGAAATGGGAAGGCTGCAGCTCGTATTCAAGATCATCTCCGTCCAAAGGTGCTCACAGATGGCACAACTACATGAAAACCCCAGAGTATGGCTGTGTATGTATTTTTGTTTAGTTGACTTTTGGCTGATGATATAGAGATGCCATGTCTACACGAGCGTGTAGTCAGGTGTTCCATATGGTTCACCTTTGTTTGGAAAGTGTTTAGGAGGTCTCATCTTGTGCAACGCCTGCATTGTCGGTCATGTATTTTGTTTGAAGTTGATGTCACCTCATCTCATACTGCTGACTCACTGTATCATTGTGTGCGATTTGTTATAGCGAGATTAAATTGGAAGAGGCTGCTGTTCTGCATTACACATATCCAAAGTTTTCGGATTTGACATCAAGACGTGGTCGGTGTGGCTGCAAGCCTACTAAGGAGGATGTGAAAAGATGCTTTATGTTGGAGTTTGACCGAGCGGTAAGTTCCTATAGTATATTTTTCCTTCCAACCAGGGCTTTCATCGCTGGCTCCTAGTAACAGGACCAAATTTTTTGGAAATTTTAGGAATTCAATTTTCATTTGACTGTCAACTAAAATTATAATTGAAGTTGGTAGATATTTTTTCGTTATTGTGAGTATGCATATTTTCAACACAAAACTATATTTGCAGGACCAAAATAGTGCTAATGAGTTCTGTGCTCACAGTATTTTGTCTAATGTAAATGAGCCTCAGTTCGTGCAGGCTTTGGGAAGCAAGTCACAGCTTGATGGTACCAGTCTTGGGAAAAGTGTGTCACAGCAAAATTCTAGTGTGAATGACGGGAATTGTGATGTGAAACCTTTGCTTGTGCACACCATGGGAACCCCAGTTGATGGGTTTAGCTATCGAGCTGGTGAAGTTTCTACAGGAGATCACAAGGATGGTTAAGACTGCGCTAATGAGTGCTATGCTAACATTCTGCTATCTAGTGTAAACGAGTTTCCATTTATGCGAGCTTGTGGAAGTGAATCACAGTTTAATAGTTCAGATCTTGGGGTCCAGCTAGGAAGAAGTGATTTTACCTTTGAGGAACCATGCCATCCTGAAGATGAAGACCGATCAAATAGCAGATGTGATTCTAAAGATGCATTTCATCATTTAGCTGGGGCAAATTTGGGGTGTGAAGATCCTTTGACATCAGATCAATTCAATTTAGCACTGAGCATAATCGTACTCTGCGATATGCTGAAAAGCACATGGGTGCTAAATCTGGATCCGGAAATCCTCATGTAACGTTAGACAGGTTTAGTTTGCCATCTAAGGGTAATCATGCCTTGAATTCTGCTGGGAACCCCTCTGTGGGTTTACATCAGTTTGAACACACCGTGGACTCTCCCTGCTGGAAAAAAGCAATTTCATGCTCAAAGCACAGGGAGGAACCTGAACTAAGCGGTTTTGATCTGCTACAGGACCTTCGAATCTTTGGCAATTCCTTATATCCTGCCAAGGTCTCCTCTGATAAACCTAGTGCAGGAAAAGCACTCTACACGGGTGGGTGTAGTAACAGAGCTTCAGTGTCACCCTCAGTGCCACATGCCTTTGTTAATCCATCAGGCAGAGAGGGAAGATCCAATGATAGTGAGGATATTTGCTCGAGTGATTCAATACATGTTCCATTTTCTAATGATGTCGGGGAATCTACTGGACATTGCATTACACGCCAAGAGTCAATCCGTGATTCTAGTGCTAAAACTTATCATCCCACACAGCGGAGTTCAGGAGAAGGTGATGTGACTTCTGACAAAGGGCGCATGCCCACCCATCACATCTCTGATGTGGGTACAAATGAAAATGATTCTTTGAAAATGGATCCACCTGAAGGGTTGCTCCTTTCTATGAAGCATGTGTTGGAATCAACCAATGCAGTAGATAATTCTCCTGGGCTTGCCAGATGGGATAGGGGACCAGTAATCCCAAAGATAGATGGTCAGATGCTTCTTTCAACTTTGCATAATCTGTCGGAGTTACTTCTCTATTCATGTTTAAGTGGTGCGTGCGACTTGAAGGAAAGAGACACTGATGTCATTCAAAAGGTGATCGATAATCTTTGTGCATGTTCATCAAAGAATGTTGAGCAGATGACAACACAGGCCAAAATACAAAGTTCTGAGGAACACATGTACAAAGGTTTTGGAGCATCACCTGATCTTGACATGGTAATCTTGTTTATCTCACTGCTGCCTTTTTAATCTCCTACCTTAAATTAGTTGATGATGCTAAAATTGCTAGAGCATGCAAAGCCACTCTTTTAACAGCAAAATATGGATGGTGATAATCTCAAATTGGATGATAACTAACATGCCAATGAGGATCATTTAGCCTTTCTGGACTTTAGGTGATAACCTTGTTGTGAATCTAGAATCATGTCTTGAAGCATTCGATATCCCCTTGCTAGTTCCTTTTCATGTTTCCATGTAATGAAGGTGATGATCTTTTGGCTTTTAGACACCAAGTAATAGTTGTTGAGGCAATTGAAAGCATTTTGAATAAATGGGACTTGGGAAATTCGAATGCATGTTTTCACCCTCACATTGTGCTGCACCATATTCTAGAAGGGCCCATAACTATGAAGAGATTTGTGGCACTGGCCTATTTACTACCTTAGTAGCCTTTCCTGATTAAATATTGTCAAGATAGATCTATCATGACAAAGACACTTTGAGTTTTATTCAAAAATCAGATAGACAATGGAACAGGAAGACGATAACACGGTGAAGAGATGGCTTTATCTGTAGTGCTTGAGTATCATCTCCTTTTTCTACCTGCATTTTAACTAAAACGATGTAGCAGTTAACTATGCATGTTGTGATGTTAGAAGTGAGCTACCCCTACATGTTGATTATTAATACAAATTGAAGCTACCTGTGCGGGATATTATCTGCAATGCTAGACCATTTCTAACACGTTCCTTTGATATGGATTATTGATTTATTTTTCCTTATGCCTATTTGTGAATATCTAGTTTTGAGTTATAGCATTCTAGGTAGGTTGTTTTCTGCAGAAAAAAAGGATAACTGTTTTTTCCCCCTACAGAGTGCTAGTGTAAATATGCCTCCTCTCGCCAGTGCATGTTCTGTAAATATTCAGGGCCAGATTGACAATCACTGTGCCTTTGACAAGAAGAGGCAGCACACTGGGTTTGATAATGAGGTTGAAAGTTCTTCTGAACTTTCCTACTCTACGGGTAATGCCCTGATAAACAAAGACGATGCCATGACCCAGGTACTTTTTTTTTTTTTTTTTGGTAAATACCCAGGTACTTATTTTAATACTCTGTAAATCTCTGCCATGGAAAGGTTGGAACTATAAGCTAATGGATCAATAGAAACTGAGTAAATTTGTTGTGGATAAATTTGCAGGCTATCAAGAAGATTCTCAGTGAGAATTTTCAGGTTGAGGATGATTCACAACCACAAATACGCTTGTTTAAGAATTTGTGGCTTGAGGTAGAGGCTACTCTATGTTCCATGAATTACAAGGCTCGCTTCAATCGTATGAGGATCGAGATGGATAATTCCAGGACCAATGTAGTGAAAGGTTGGGATTTAAGTTGCTTAACGTATCTATCTTGCATGACCAAGCTGATTCTTTCATCTGAGAAAAACTCTTAAATTCTCATAATTAACGGTTCTTTATTGCAGATTCACTTGAAAATAATTTGGATGTGGAGAACTCATCAGATATTGGAGTCTCTGTTCAATCAGATGAAGATGATAAATTGTCGGCTGGGCCAAGGAGCTGTGAAAAGCCTGAGAAGCTGAATGCCTCTGTTCAGAGTCTGATTGTGGTCAGCACAATTGATCCTACGACCAACCTTTTAGCTCCAAGTTGCCAGCCTCATAACTCAAGTACTAAAAGTACTCCGAATGTGGAGGAACAAGGGCTTCTGAAAGTTTCTCCTGATCTCAGCAGGACTGCAGAATCAGCATCCAGAGCATCCAAAGAGAACGGTAGCCTCGCACCTGAAATCTCTCTGAATTCTCCTGTAACAGGTGCAATCTGCTGCACTAATGATGTAGAGGCTTCTGTTATGACCAGATTGAAAATCCCGAAACGATGGAATGAGAGCTTACTTTCTGAAAATCAGACACAGATTCCTCCAGATTCAGTTGATATTGGGGTCGCACTTAAAGAAGAACGCTTTCCAGTTGCTATCGAAAGATTGATCGAGGAAAGCACAAACCTTTCTGGTGGCAAGTTGAAAATGGAGTCACGAGGTGGTGCTGAAGATAGTCAAATACTCCATTCTCGAACAAAAGATGTGTGCAAAAACCTGTTCTCTGCTGATTGGCAGGACTGTTCATCAGACTGGGAGTATGTGCTGAAAGAGGAGATTTCTGGCAGAGGCTTCGCACCTTGACATCAGGAGTAAGTGTTCCTCAGATGTGAATGATCACCTCAAAATTTACTGGATCTGTATCTCTCCTCTCTATGTTATGTAAAACACTGTTGAATCCCGTGAATTGCTCTTATGGAGCTGTTTGGTCTCCCAACTTGTAAATAGCTTTCAAACGCTCTGTCGGTCTTACAGCTAAATAAGACAAGTTGCGCTTGCATGTGATTTGCTTCTTCTAAAGCTTAAGTAAGGCAAGTTGCATTTGCATGCATTGTTCACATAAAATAAGCTCAGCTTGCAACTGAGATTCGCTAGGCGTGCTCAAGCATGATGTCCACTCTGCAGCATATTTTAATTTGTGCAAGAGCGAGCTCCGCTCAGTTGCGGCTAAAGACGGTCAAAGACGTAGAAACCAGAACTACTTCCGTTGGGGTCAACGGCCAAGACACTTAAAAGACTATCATTCGTTGCCATTCTTGAGTAAGTCCAGTCCATGGTGAAGAATCAAGCCAAAGTGCAAACAAAACCCGAGGCATTTGTCATGATCATTAGATCGATCAAGACATGAAAGCTTTGACACTTAGAACCTCTTTGGTTCCAGTTTTGAGTTTGGTTTGAATCGCCTAAAGCGATTTAAGTATTCACCTGTTAGGCTATTTGCATCTGGATAGGAGACGCCCGTGATCAATGATTTACTCAATGTCATGGACCGGTCATGTTATAACTTTAAGAGAACTTGAAAGAAGCTGAAAAGGGCATATGGTCCGGCCAGGTTCACAATATATCAGTGGATTGTTGACAAAACGCCCGTTTCAATTTCTCTTCTACAAGTTTAAGAAAAAAGGAGCCGATATAGAAACCGGAGAAATGCTGCAAATAATCCAACTCAGATAACCTAGACTGTTTTCAAAGCTCATCACCAAAAAAAGCCAGACAACAAACCCCGATGGAGCATGTTTAGGTAGTAAGCTCCATGATAGCACCGACAATGTCCCCATTGTGTCTTGAGAGCCTTCACGGCCTTGTTCCTTGAAACTCCAGCCTGGGTCATCACCAAGTCAATGTCGCGAGGCTCAACCCCAGTTTCATCGACCTCTTCCTCTTCTTCATCAGCCTGTGCTGCTGAGGCTGCGGCTGAAGTGTCTGTCCTGCCCATCACAGATCCCATGTCGGGCATCCTGAACTGCTGGGCAGCTTGTGTCTGCAGTTGTGAGCTCAAGTCTTCAATCTTCGCCAACCCAAATATGACATAAGTCTCAGAGTGAGGGCTCTTGAAGACATCGGGCTTTGAGATGAAGAAAAGGATCTGAAACACCAGGAATTTCTTAAAAACATGCCACTGTTTATGTATGCAAATCATTTATAACAATAACGAACTATAAGATACTCCACTTTTCCAGGTCAGCTATAAATGGATCTTCCAAAGCCACTAGACACCATTTAGTGCCACATAATCAATGTGACTGACACAATTTAAAATTTGCTCTAGTCATTTGCTAAATTATACAATGGAAAAGTATCAAATGCATGACAGAGAATTGAAAGGAAAATTACTCACGTTCTTAGTTCTTTTGATGGTGACCCTGCTTACACCAGTTATAGGTTTCATGCCCAGCTTCAACATTGCCTTACGGCTCTTCTTCTCACTTCTGCTCTGCTTCGAACCCCCAGAACCTGCACATTCATGTTTGAATTCTTAAATCCAAAAGCAGCAGTTGACAAAATCAAATAGAAATTTGCCTTTGTGGAAATTTTCAAGAAGCTTCAGTAAAAAATCCTGCTCTGCTCAAGCAGCCTGGGAGTATATGCATTGCAGAGACCAAAAACTGTACCAATAGACTTGAGCCAAAACACAAAATCCAATGATACTCCACACAAACAACTTCCTCATTCACACACCAAAACCCAAAGGAACCAGCCTTCAGCCTGCCCAACAGGAATTTAACACTTGAGTTTGTATGTTTGCATCCAGTGAACTAACCAAAACCAATCCAAAAGCAAAAGTTTCAGATCATGAAATCTCTATGTGGTTTACTGAGTTGATTTCTGACTAAAACAGAAACCAAAGGACTGTCTTTCTAGGTTTCTCTATCAACGTGATCACACACTAAAAGCACAAATTATTAAATGAAACAGACCCTTGCCACACCCACACTCTTTCCCACAAAAGTAGCACAAATCTGCATATTCAGTTAAACAGACAAGCTTAGTATCACAATCATTGCTATCTGTTGAAAATACAAAAATTGAAACAACATCCGCAACATCCGCAACAACGATGCCCTTCAGAGATGAAAGAATGACTGGGATTATCCTACACCTAACATGGTTTCCATGGACAGAGTACTTGCATTACTCTGCCTAAACTAGAGTAGGCCATTAGGATTCCCGAACTTCATCTCAAAAATCAAAGGCCATTACGTTTCCCGATCTTCATCTCAAAAATCAACTTCGCAATACAACCTCAACAGACGCTAAACACACTCCAAAAGTCACACCTCAGAATTCTCCCGAACCATCCCATTTGCCCAAAAACAATCTCTCCTGATTCAAAATAATCATCCTCAAACATATGCAGAAACTTCACCAAGTCCTTGACTGACTTGTCGTTCTTATCACCCTCAGCTCTCTTTCTCAGCTCCTCCATGATGCCATTGTCAGGGTTGATCTCCATTGTCTTCTTGCTTGACATGTAAGAGCTCATGCTGTTGTCCCTCAGAGCCTGAGCCTTCATGATCCTCTCCATATTTGCGGTCCATCCATATTCTCCAGTCACCAAACAGCAGGGAGAATCCACAATTCTTTCCAATACCACCACTTTCTCAACTTTGTCTCCCAAAATGTCCTTCATCGTCTTGCACAAGTTCTCAAAAGACTTCTTTTTCTCCTCCTTTTTCTTCTTCTCTTCCTCACTTTCATCATCGAGTTTCAGCCCCTCTTTGGTTGCAGACACCAACTTCTTTCCATCATACTCCTTCAATTGTCCTACAGCATGCTCATCAATTGCGTCCGCCATGAAAAGCACCTCATAGCCCTTCTTCTTGAGCCGCTCCAAGAATGGAGAGTTCTCAACCGCCTTCTTGCTTTCACCAGTGATGTAGTAGATATCCTTCTGCCCTTCCTTCAAACTTGTCATTTCGTCCTCATTCTTTGTCGAGTGGTACCGGAGGAGGTCTGCAAGTTTAGCCCTGTTCTGGCTGTCTTCATGTATACCCAATTTCAAATTCTTCGAGAATGCCTCATAGAACTTCCTGTAGTCCTCCTTATTCTCTGCAATCTCATTGAACATCTCAATGCACTTCTTGACAAGATTCTTCCTGATGACCTTCAGAATCTTGTTCTGTTGCAGCATCTCACGAGAAATGTTGAGGGGTAAGTCATCAGAATCAACAACTCCCTTCACAAATCCAAGATACTCCGGAATGAGCTCTTCACAGTTGTCCATAATGAAAACCCTCCTAACATAGAGCTTTATGTTGTTCATCTTCTTGCGAGTATCAAAGAGGTCGAACGGAGCGCGTTTTGAGACGAACAGAATAGCCTTGAATTCGAGCTGCCCGTCAACGGAGAAGTGCTTCACAGCAAGATGCTCTTCCCAATCATTGGTCAAGCTCTTATAGAAGGAAGCATACTCCTCCTTGGTGATCTCCTCTGGCTTTCGCAGCTAGATGGGTTTCTGTTTGTTGATGAGCTGCTACTCATGAGAAACCTCCTTAATCTTTCTCTTTTTGGACTTCTTTTGTTCCTTCTCCTCATTGACATCCTCAACATCTCCTTCCTCTTCCTTCTTGGTCTCATCGTCTTCATCATCACTGATCTCTTTCTCAGTTGTCTTCTCAGTCCATAGATAGATGGGGTAGCTAATGAATTCGGAGTGCTTCTTCACAAGGTCCTTAATCCTTCTTTCTTCCAGGTACTCCAGCTGAGGAAAAGAGAGACGTGACGATGTTAGCACCATGTTCATAAAACAATAGCAAATTTCCTCTACCGATCCATAAAAGCAAACCCAAAGGAACTCACCTGGTCCTCCTTCAGGAAGAGGGCGATCTTGGTCCCTCTGCCCAGTTGCTCCCCACTCACATCTCTCGTGACAGTGAAGGAACCACCAGCCTGGGACTCCCAGATATACTGCTCATCGTCATTGTGCTTAGTAGTCACGATGACTTTCTCAGCCACGAAGTAGGCATAATAGAAACCGACACCAAATTGGCCGATCATGCTCACATCAGCTCCAGCTTGCAATGCCTCCATGAATTCTTTGGTTCCCAACCTTGCAATCGTACCCAAGTTGTTCACAACATCTGTCCAATTCATCTTAAATGTTAATATCTATTTATAGTGTCAAAACTCATATGAACTGAACGTAACAACTATTGTTGTTGCATGGGAACGGAGCCAAAAGATGCAAAAAAGAAGATTTATTAATCTCAGTAAACTAATTGCATTACCTGCTTTAGTCATGCCGATGCCACTGTCAATGATCGAAAGGGTCTTGTTGGCCTTGTCTGGTAACGGCCTAATAAACAGCTCAGGCTGCGCATCGAGCTTGCTCTTATCCGTGAGGCTTTGGTATCTAATCTTGTCCAAGGCCTAAAGGACACAATCCCAAGGCAGAGCACAATCAGTATATCATCCCCGGCGTCACAATATCGCATTTTGATCACAATCATTTTTCGACAATGCTGAGGGCAGAGCCACTCAATTACTATAGATAACGCTCTTAGTCTTCACGAGACATCGAACGTCTAATTCAAGCAAACACAAATCCAGAATCGCAACTGCTCTGACTAAAAGCAACGTAGAGATCATCTTAAGTCTGCAAGCCATTTTACTAGTGCCGAAACAAAACCACGCTATATAGGCACACCAAACAGACAAGCCATTGAACAGCGCAAGTTGCACTGATGCCATCGCTCACCAAGTAACGCTGCCCATTTCTGGGGAGACGCGAATTTCGATTCCTCTCCACACGGCTATAACAGACAACATTCTAGTTCCCTCAAGTTCATTGTGCGGACAGTACAGCGAGGAACACGCAAGCTAATAGTTCAACGAAAGAGAAAGAGAGGCGACGTACATCAGAGGAGTTGCTGATGAGCTCGCGGAGGAAGATCTCCTTGTTGCTATAGAAGGTGTTGATGATCAAGCTCAGGAGCTGGTTTATCTCCGCCTGGAACGCGAAGGTCTCTGCAACCGATCACATTGCCGTGAGCTAGCACAGTCGTTTGAAAAAGATGCAAAAAATGGTTGCTGATCACACATATAGAACAAATTCAATTTTCCTTGTTCTTTACAACCGATCACATTGCCGTGAGCTAGCACGGTCGTTTGGCAGGCAACGGCTGAGAGGGCAAGACAGAGTGAGTCGAGAGAGACGACGGAAAGAATGCAGCAGCGGCATTGGGCATGGTTTCATCCCTCGAAGTACTCGTCCAACGAATACTATAAATCATCAAAACCCTAAAATTAGAATCGACGGAAAAAATTGCACAATGTTAAAGTAAATGCAAAGAAAGTCGATACCTTGGCGGAGGCAGAGGCGGAGTGGCTTGCCGATGAGACCAGCAAGTGATTCCATAGAAAATCAATCCTCCTTCGACGCTAAAAACTCCAATAGTAAACAAACTTGTCCCATGATTATATACAGTTTTGAGGCTGCGCCCGCAATTCAGGAATGATTCTGAAACTGTACTCCATAAAAAAAAAAGAAAAAAGAAGAAGAAGAAGCAAAAATCAAACATATACAAGAGAATAAAAAGAAGGACCTTGCGACCTCGCTCGATGTACTTCATGGCAACGAGTTCTTTGGTCTCCTTGTTCCTCATGAGCCGGGCAACTCCGAAATTGCCCGATCCTATATCCTTGACTACCTCGTACTTATCCATGTCACGCCCTTCCTTCTGGGACTATGTAAACCGGAGAACCCCTTTCACTGATCGCCAAAGAAAGCTCAAAATCTCGCCGGAATCGAGCTTCAAACCAACTCGATCAAAGCTCAATCAAGAAAGAAAGGAAAGGCTCCAAGTCCTAAATCCTCGATCGCAGGACATCAAGGAACGATTGTTTATATAGTAGAGAGAGAGAGAGAGAGAGAGAGAGAGGACAAGGAGGGGGAATTGTGGGTGTAAAGGTTGGATTTTGGGTTGTAAAAGGAGAAGCGGTGGTGGTGGTAATGGTGGGTTTGCTGAGGATTTGAAGGAAAGCAACGAATCTGAAGAAATACGAGGGAATAAAGCAGGAGAGGAGAGGATCGCGAGAGAGAGATGGGTCCTGACAAAGATAAAGGAGGACTGGTAATCGGTCATTAAAAAATGACAAATGGGAAACAAATGCGTGATGGGTCCCAGATCCCGGGGACAGAAGACGTAGGAAGCAGGCGCCACAGTAGATCTCTCTGCATGCCCCGACTTTATTACCGTATGTCGTCGGCCATGCCCACAATCTTTACGAACGACAATTCTCGCGTCGTCTCGGCGTTTTTAAGGTTATCCCCCATTGCACCATCCATTCTAGATAATTTGACAAAGTTATCATCTTCCTGATCTTACAATAATTTACATTCGTATTCTCGAAATTCATATGATTCTTATAAATTATTTTGATGGTTAATCACTCATAAATTTATCTACATGCTTATTATTTATTTTGATTTAATCTTTACCAAAAAAAAATTCATAAAAGTATCAAAAATGTCAACGTCGGTGCCTATCATCGGTAGGTGTGTCACGTATTATGGCTAACATCAGTAATTTTTGACAAAATTGACTAAATATACTCAACAATATCAAAAGATTTAAGACTCGATTGGTAAAATGGAAATACTTATAATTAAATTGATAAAAATGTGATGGGTTTATAAATCCTTGGGAACTTTTCAAGTAATGGCCTAAAATGCTCTTATTTTCTCAAATAATGATCTAAAGTGAATATTGTTTAAAATAAAAATTCGAAATGACCTCATTTTCTCAAATAAAAGTTTGAAGTAGACATTATTTCAAATAAAAGCCTAAAGTAGCCATATCAGTTTCAAAAAATGGCTTCAACTCACTATTTGATAAGGGCAATTTCGTCTTTTAATTTTTAATTTTTTTCTCCATAAAAAACAAACTATATATATATATATATAAAAGAACATAATAGAGATGGGAGTGATGGCTAGCGGCATCATTGGCACCTAGGCGAGGGCCGTTGACCCTTGTTAACCGGAGGTGAGTGGCGAGAGGGCAACAACCTCCTCTCACCTCTGTGTTTTTTTAATTTATTTTAATCTAATTTAATTTAAATTAAACTAGTGGTTTGAAATTTTCTGTCGACTAGTGAGCTGGTGAAATTATATTCTTATTTGAAATGAATATAACCACTTTAGGCTTTTATTTGAAATTGATATGGTCGTTTTCAAGTCTTTATTTGAAATAAAATTCACTTTAATTTCTTATTTGAAAAAATGTGCGCACTTCATGCCCTTATTTGAAAATTTTCCTAACTTTTTGGATAATTTTTCTTCTCATTTTAATATATGTTAATTTCCTCATATTATCGAAATAAAAAGAAAAAAAAAAAGGAAGTACATGTTATTGCACTTGGGTCTTTTTTTTTCCTACTTGCTTGTGATGTCAATATAAGGCCTCTTACACTCGCAATGATTTTTCGGATGGATTCAAGTGACTGCATTTCAATCTTTAAAACCGACCCCCCCCCCAAAAAAAAGGCAAGATAAGTAGCATAGCCATCAAACCGGTTAGTAATGTAGCTTGATGTTAACGTGACTTAAGCAATAGATGAAGTTTTGGTCGGAACAACTTTACTAGTGACTACCATGCATGTGTGTACCCTGCGTTGATTGCTAAAAAAATGGAACATTTCGAAGTTGATGACCGGGGTGAAACTAAGGTATAATATACATTTTGCATCGTGATCCCTTTCACATTTGAGGCCAGCTTCGTCATCAATAAATAAAGTGCGTTTCTTACCCTCCTGAACATTAATTTCACAAAGTTTCATTGCATCGTCAATGTATGATACGCGGCAATTGGCATGTCGTGGTTAGTTTCCTAGAGATCAGCCCATTGGATGCGAACGTGTTATTCCCTTCTCGGCTAAACCCGTATCCTTTTAATATCCGGACATGTTCATAGAAGAAGTTGGATAGCTTTTCATGGCCCAAGAGGTGGAATAAGGTATCTGATTAGAAGAATTAAGGAAAATTAAAACAGCATGCCTGCCCTTGCCACCAACCGACGCCACCATTGTGCCGTATTCGTCCGCACCAATCGGTGGTCGGTTGAGAGTTTTACTCTTTGTCACGAGCGTGGGGGGCAGATTTGGTCATCCCTGATTGTCGCCTTGCTCCGGTGACCACTCAGCGGTGGTCACACCCAACAGTGCCGACCACCACATGCTTACATTGCTCGGGAGTTCTTTTGTGAGCCGAATCTATTCCTTGTCACGATCAATCGCAGCCCCTTGAAGCAGGCACATCTATTGCTGTATCAGTAAACTATAGCTCTATTTTGGCAGCAACAGCTCGGTATTTTAGGTTTCCTTATTGAAACACAAGACATACATTCTTGCTGACACTTCTTCACTTCCCTTTCAGTATCAGCCAGACGAGCCAGTCACCCTTTGGGTTAATAAAGTTGGTCCATACAGCAACCCCCAAGAAACATACAATTATTACAGCCTCCCATTTTGCCGTGCTCCTGGCAATCCTGCACATAAGTGGGGTGGTCTTGGTGAAGTCCTTGGTGGAAATGAGCTCATTGATAGCCAGATTGAGATAAAGTTTCAAAGTATGCAGAAGGCCTTCATGTTATTTTTAACTGTTGAATCTGATGTTATGTGGAGCTTATTTTGAGATGTTTTCCATTGCAGAGAATGTAGAGAAAGGTGTCATTTGCCCACTTGAACTCGATGAAGCGAAAGTCAAACAATTCAAGGATGCTATTGAGAATAGTTATTGGTTTGAATATAAGTTCTCGTTCCAGTTTCGACGGTCAAATATGGACCGCCGGTGCTGCTGAATGCGGGAGAGAACCAAAAAGCTTCACGTTTACGCGGGACGTGGAATTGAAAAAGGGAAAAGAAAAATGAAAACGAGCTGACAGTTGACAGTTGACAGCAAGTCGTGGGCAATTTCCGCAGAAATGCAGAGAGCTAGGCGAGAGCAGATTCCTCCGTTCAAAATGCCGTGGACCAAGCTGAAAAGGGCCCCCAAGAAAAGAAAGCGACATCTTTGTCCGTCACATGCTTTCTTCTGCAATGACCAATGTCTTCGGCTCCTCAGCCAGAGCCACACGTGAAGTCTCTCTACAGGATTTCCAGAGAAAGGAAAACCATGATAACAGTGGCAAGAGGCGGCCGGGCTGTTTAGTATTTACTATTTACCCTTGATAATAAATCACAACAAGATCACAGCTTCACAATTAAGCTACAAACTCTTATGTTCTCCATACCCTCCAAATACACAAGATTTAATAACTTCACCGATTTACACACCAATCCCAACATCAGGATCTAAGTGCCAAACCAGCATCTCTCTTCCTTCAAATACAAACATTCACCTTCGTCTATATAGATGCCCATTCATTAGCTTATAGACCTATACTCTTCCCAGCCAAAGCTCTAGCGGGAGTGTGATGGTGGAGCCTGTCTTTTGGCCTCTTCCACAATTCTCATGATCTCCTCAACACTCTGAGGGGAGAAGCTTGGGTTATATTTTCTGTACTTTGCTTGAGCTGCCTCCGTTAATTCGCGTGGCAAGTTCTTTAGAAACCATGGGTGAGACTCGATTTCTTTGATGGTGATTCTCTGCAAAAGAACATAGACCATGAGAAACGACGCTACAAATGCTATGACAAATCTCACAAGCATGCACACTTGGCCATGTAAGGCGTGCTTCACCAGAAAAAAAGAGAGTGTATAAACCAATCGTTTGACCCACAATGTATAATATTGATCTCCCATGCAAATCAAGGCACAATTGTGAAATATAAAAGGACACCAAGAGGTTTAAATTATTGAGGCTCCAGTGATCTAAGATGCAATTATCTCATGATTGGAGAGCATAATGTTGCAGTTGCAGGCTCCCAGCTAATCTTATCTAACAAGAACGAAAATTTGAAATTGTGGAAAACCTTGCAGAAAAGGAAAGAAGCAGAAGGACCTCGTTAGCTGATAAGAAGTCGAGCATATAAACAAAACCAAAATGTTACCTAATCTAACATCCTAAAAATCCTAGACAGAGCTAATAGAATTTTTTTTTGGGACGAGGGTGGGTCAATGACTGTTTGCAGAAGAAGTTTTTAGCAATTAAGTGCTAATCCAATGAATCACCAAAAGAAGACTTTCTGACATCATTTTGCACTCATCCTTTTGCTTCATTTTCACTCCCACAGTCTCACACAAAATTCAAAAATCGACATCTTGAGTACCCTTGATGGATTTGCAACAAATATGCGCGAAAGGAGATGTCGCAATCTGGAGATATGTGAACGTAATCAGGGATCTTGTACTGAACATTCATGATCCGCTGCAGAAGGCAAAAACTGCACAAAATCAGAAAACAAAAACATCTTGATTGGTCAAATGGAACCATAAGATTATATTCTCACATAAATAGTCTTTCTGAAGTTTTTAGGATCTTCTGGGTCTTCAAAGGGGTATGCTCCCACAAGCATCACATAAAGAGTCGCCCCACAGGACCAAACATCTGCCATCTGATAAAGCACAACTTTATAGTAAAGACGCCCTCCATGAAAGAACGGTTGACATTGCCGACTCATAATGACCGTAAATATAAATGCAACCCCAAAGTCAGCGACACTGGCATTCCAAGGGTACAGAGTGTGCTGAATGGTTAGTCATAATTACATGAAACTCAATTTTTTATCACACGGGGATGCAAGAAAAAATAGGATACTCATGTGTAGGAGATAAGACATTGGATATCAATGAAATAAAAGCAGTTGAAAATTTCATACATAAAAATGAAGCTCAGAGGGATAATAAACAGCATCTCACTGATCCCAAAATTAGAAATGATACATAATTAGTCCAATCCCGAAATACATTTAACCCACCCGTGAACTGAAAAGCCTATCAAACAAGTTGGAAATATCTAGAGAAGCCTGACCAGTCAACAAAATAGCTTTACCACAGGTTTTGTAGTTTTAAATGTTCATAAAGTAGCAGCAAGGCCATATAGAATTAGCTTAAGTCAGTACTAGTATATAACATCACAGACAAGTGAGGCCACAATTGGACAAAGCCAGACTTAACGGATGAACAGCTTTCATGAAATGACTTACCTTGCCATCATATTCCCTTCCAGAGAGAACCTCAGGTGCAATGTCTGCTGGAGTTCTGACTGTGGATTTAGGTCTTGAATGAAGCACAGAAGACTAAAAGCAAATTAACAAGGTAGACTATAAGTGGACGATTCAGCCTAACCCTTGCAAAGATATTGCATAACCAATGTAAAGATGCTGCAAAAACTACTTCAAACTTGTACCTTAGAATACCCAAAATCACATATTTTAAGTCTCGGAGCAGGGCTTCCATCTAAGAGGATGTTCTCCAGCTTCAAATCTCTATGACATATTTGCTTAAGAAGGAAAAAAAAAAAAAAAGGACGAGTGATGAAATCTACAATAATGAGAATACTAGGATGTCACTTGAATAGAAAGTTTGGAACTTTATCTTACCTTGGCATGACCGAAGCTAACTCCTGAGATGAGCTGCTGGAAAAAATATCTGGCCTGGACAATTGAAAAGACAGAGTAAGCTGATCAGTACTTCAAAGAATACCAGATCACCGCCAGTAATGTATAATGTACGTGTTGAATCTGCTCAGCAACTTATATCAGATCCCAGCCTCTAAAAAGTTCCAAAACGATAAAAGAAAAAAGTGAAAGCTCTTTACAATGATTTTGTACTGATCAAGAAAAAGCAAACCTCATCTTCGCTGAATCTTCCAGCATTACAGATTCTCTCAAAGAGCTCACCCCCTGCAGCATATTCCATGACAATAGCAAGATGGGTAGGCGTCAAAATCACCTGCATATACATTCCAAGCATCAACAACTGAATAGTATGACAGTGAATGAAAAATCATCCATCACCCGAGCTCAAAGGCATGGCCATATTCCAAATCCTGTTCTTGTACTGACCTCTTTGAAGCGAATGATATTTGGGTGGCAGAGCGATCTATGATTAATAATCTCTCTGGCCACATTCTCGTCAATCTGAAACCAGAAAATAAAATGGAATTACAGTTGCCGATGAGACCAGCAAGTGATTCCATAGAAAATCAATCCTCCTTCGACGCTAAAAACTCCAATAGTAAACAAACTTGTCCCATGATTATATACAGTTTTGAGGCTGCGCCCGCAATTCAGGAATGATTCTGAAACCGCACTCCATAAAAAAAAAAAAAAGAAGAAGCAAAAATCAAACATATAAAAGAGAATAAAAGGAAGGACCTTGCGACCTCGCTCGATGTACTTCATGGCAACGAGTTCTTTGGTCTCCTTGTTCCTCATGAGCCGGGCAACTCCGAAATTGCCCGATCCAATATAGTCGATTAGCTCGTACTTATCCATGTCACGCCCTTCCTTCTGGGACTATGTAAACCGGAGAACCCCTTTCACTGATCGCCAAAGAAAGCTCTAAATCTCGCCGGAATCGAGCTTCAAACCAACTCGATCAAAGCTCAATCAAGAAAGAAAGGAAAGGCTCCAAGTCCTAAATCCTCGATTGCAGGACATCAAGGAACGATTGTTTATATAGTAGAGAGAGAGAGAGAGAGAGAGGACAAGGAGGGGGAATTGTGGGTGTAAAGGTTGGATTTTGGGTTGTAAAAGGAGAAGCGGTGGTGGTGGTAATGGTGGGTTAGCTGAGGATTTGAAGGAAAGCAACGAATCTGAAGAAATACGAGGGAATAAAGCAGGAGAGGAGAGGATCGCGAGAGAGAGATGGGTCCTGACAAAGATAAAGGAGGACTGGTAATCGGTCATTAAAAAATGACAAATGGGAAACAAATGCGTGATGGGTCCCAGATCCTGGGGACAGAAGACGTAGGAAGCAGGCGCCACAGTAGATCTCTCTGCATGCCCCGACTTTATTACCGTATGTCGTCGGCCATGCCCACAATCTTTATGAACGACAATTCTCGCGTCGTCTCGGCGTTTTTAAGGTTATCCCCCATTGCACCATCCATTCTAGATAATTTGACAAAGTTATCATCTTCCTGATCTTGCGATAATTTACATTCGTATTCTCGAAATTCATATGATCCTTATAAATTATTTTGATGGTTAATCACTCATGAATGTATCTACATGCTTATTATTTATTTTGATTTAATCTTTACAAAAAAAAATTCATAAAATTATCAAAAATGTCAATGTTGGTACATACCATCGCTAGGTGTGTCACGTGTTATGGCTAACATCAGTAATTTTTGACAAAAATTGAATAAACATACTCAACAATATCAAAAGATTTAAGACTTGATTGATAAAATGAAAATATTTATAATTAAATTGATAAAAATATAATGGATTTATAAATCCTTGGGAAATTTTCAAATAATGCCTAAAATGCTCTTATTTTCTCAAATAAACACCTAAAGTGAATATTGTTTAAAATAAAAACTCGAAATGACTTCATTTTTTTCAAATAATAATTTGAAATAGATATTGTTTTAAATAAGGTCCTAAAGTGGTCCATATCAGTTTCAAAGAAAAATGCGCTTCAACTCACTATTTGATAAGGGCAATTTCGTCTTTTAAAATTTTTCTCTTTTTTTAATTTTTTCTTTCCATAAAAAACAAACTAAAAAATTATATATATAAAAATAATAGAATAGAGAGGGCTCCCTCCCGCTTGTGGCTACTGCCCCATCGTCGATGTGGCAGCAACAATGGTTAGCAGCATCATTGGCGCCTGGGCAAGGGCCGTTGACCCTTTTTAATTGGAGGTGAGCGGTGAGGGGGCAACAGCCTCCTCTCGCCTTTGTATTTTTTTATTTATTTTTAATCTAATTTAATTTAATTTAACTAGTCGTTTGAAATTTTTTGCCAGCTAGTGAGTTGGTGAGGTTAGACCTTTATTTGAAATAAATATAATCACTTTAGGCTTTCTTTTTTTTAGATTGATATGGCAATTTCAGGTTTTTATTCAAAATAAAATTCACTTTAGTCTCTTATTTGAAAAAATGTGTGCACTTTATGTCTTTATTTGGAATTTTTCCTAACTTTTTGGATAATTTTTCTTCTTATTTTAATATATGTTAATTTCCACGTGTTATCGGAATAAAAAGAAAAGGAAAAAGAAAAAGAAAGTACGCCTTATTGCACTTGGGTCGTTTCTTTTCCTATTTGCTTGTGATGTCAATATAAGGCCTCTTACACTCGCAATGATTTTTCGGATGGATTCAAACCGGTTAGTAATATAGCTTGGTGTTAACGTGACTTAAGCAATAGATGAAGTTTTAGTCGGAACAACTTTACTAGTGACTACCATGCATGTGTGTACCCTGCGTTGATTGCTAAAAAAATGGAACATTTTGAAGTTGATGACCGGGGTGAAACTAAGGTATAGTATACATTTTGCATCATTGTCCCTTTCACATTTGAGGCCAGCTTCATCATCAACAAATAAAGTGCGTTTCTTACCCTCGTGAATATTAATTTCACAAAGTTTCATTGCATCGTCAATGTATGATACACGGCAATTGGCATGTCGTGGTTAGTTTCCTAGAGATCGGCCTATTGGATGCGTACGTGTTTATTCCCTTCTCGGCTAAACCCGTATCCTTTTAATATCCGGATATGTTCATACAAGAAGTTGGATAGCTTTTCATGGCCCGAGAGGTGGAATAAGGCATCTGATTAGAAGAATCAAGGAAAATTAGAACAGCATGCCTGCCCTTGCCGCCAACCAACCCCACCATTGTGCCGTTTTCGTCCACACCAGTCGGTGGTCGGCCAAGAGTTTTACTCTTTGTCGCAAGCGTGGGGGACAGATTTGGTCATCCCTATTTGTCGCCTTGCTCCGGCGACCACTCAGCGGTGGTCACACCCACGCCCTACAGTGCCGACCACCGCATGCTTATATTGCTCGGGAGTTCTTTTGTGAGCCGAATCTATTCCTTGTCACGGTCAATCGCAGCCCCTTGAACAGACACAACCGCTATTGTAATGGTTGCCATGGTCAGGTAATGGTTGCTCCATGTATCTCGGTAGTTTAGGTTTCTTTGTTTCTTTTCAAAGTCATATACTTAGATTTTGATTATTCATTGAGTCCTTATTCATGTTATATCTGATCTACTACCTAATAGATTTATGACATTGCATACAAACCCTTTGTTTTTTTTTGTCCTAGTTATCTCAATCTTGATCCTTACCCTAGCAATCAAATGCAATCCCGAGGAAAGTCATTTTTTTCAAGCTCATGCCCCCCCCCCCAAACCTTTTTCTTTAATTTTTTTCCCTTTTGGCCCGGCCCTGCCTGATTAATAAATGTTGTCAACTAGATTCAAAACTTTGTCGGACATATGTGTGTATACAATTTAGGAACACTTTAGTTGGCTAATGAGTTCTACTTTCTCATGGAGGCTCTGCTTAACCTCGCTAGAATGGAATGAACTATATAAAGGAGACCATAAAGAAATAAGATGAAACCGCAAATCTCTTGATTGAACCGGATAAAATTCCGTTTTGATCTGCGTTTGGATATCGCCTTGCTAGATGTCGGTGGATCTTCAAAGATTTCCTCAGCTTACAAACAAAATCAGAACGGCTTCCCATCCTTCCCGTCCGCGGGATTTTCAGCTACTTTTCGCCATGAATTCCTCTCCCAAAATTTATAAATTATTGAAAAATTGCGTTGATTTTCGAGAAGATTATAAAAGAAACTCATCCACGGTTTCAACCGTCGATATCCGAATATTTTATATTATCTTAATCATTTCGTGTTGCATGTAATTTAAAGGGAATACATACACTGAAAAATCTTAGAACTTTTAAATATAGTATGATGGAGTTATAATACTTGCAAAAAATGCAGTTAAGTTCTAAAATTTGTAAAATTGGTATAATCAAATTATTCCATTTATTTCATCTAATTTAACTAACAAAAAATGTTGACCTATCTTATTTTATTATTTTCCTAAGACATGTGGTACCACCAAATACCACATCTAAAAAAATACAAATAAAAAGCTAAAAAAAAACTCAAGATGTGGTGAAGCTCTTGCTAGTGGCTGCTTCCACAATCACCGAGAAGGGTTGGTAGAGATCACTTGAGCCTTCTTGAAGCCTAGCAACCCTCTTCGGCCTTGGGTGAGGCCTTGGCGGCCCTTGACGAGGGCCTATTAGCCTAAATTTGGGGGAGGGTGCAAACCTCGCCTATATTTGAATAGGTGTATTTGGTCATATGTAATCCTTTAGTTTGATAATAGATTCTAAAAGACTCCCCTTAAAATAAAAAAAATATTAGATTATAAAAGAAAACGATCACCTATGTTTTCTCGAGTTAATTTAATTTGAAAGCATTTTGGACTTTAAGGAATGATTTTTTTGTTTTAGCTTTGATTACAACAGGGCCTACTCAATGCCATGTTAATTTATGCTATGGAGGTCAATCTCAAAATATTACCGACGAGTTTCGAAGATCTCTTTTATCATCTTACAATTTTAGGATATGGCTTATGGACGGACAGTGTATATAGCTCCTTAGATGGATATAGTAATTATATAAACAATTGAACATGAGATTGCGTTTAATTTTCGAAAGAAAAGCTCATTGAATTATTAATTTGATCTCCCAAACATAATTATGATAGCGAGTTTAACAGTAAATAATGTTTAGACCAAAATTGCTCGAGCCCAATAAAGCATTTCCATTTCAGGGCTAGAGCCGACTCATCTAAAGTAAGATGGATTTTATGATGAATAATGTACCTAACATTTTTGGACACGAACAAATCTGATCCCGGGGATGAAGCCCTCTTCTTTAATGACCAGGCGTCAGCAAAGATAGCCGTGTTCATCAGGCAAAAGGAATGCATGCGGACGGTGCACGGGTCCCCACGCGTCAGCATCCGGAGCGTCCATTACTTACGTTTCACTGCAGCAGAGAGAGAGAGGACCCGGATCCGTATAGGTCTCCCTTCCCGAACCCGGATTTGGCCGCGGAGCTAACGGAGCTAAACCCACTTTAAGACCCGAGTCCCCGCTCCCAAACTTCTCCTCCAATTTAACACTTTCCCCTCCTGCGGAAGCTCGGGTACAGAAGAGATACGAGAAGGACGACCTCTCTCGGTCCGACTCTGACCTCGATTAACGACCCAGATCCGACTCCCGCCGGCGACCGCCATGGTTCCGACCCTCCGATCCCTCTCTCTCCTCACTCTCCTCCTCCTCCTCCTCTCCTCCTCCGCTCTCGCCTCCGAGTCAGATCACAAGGTAAGCTCATCCTCGTACCACCCCCCCCCCCTCCCCTCCCCCCACCCCTAACCCACGTCGTGGTTGACTCGGCCACTGTCCCCGACGCGGTTTCCTGAATCCTAGATCTCGTCTGCTGCCTCGTTTTTGGTCCCTAATTTTCCTTGGATCTGCCCTTTCGGGATTGCACTGTTTCGGCTCCGGCGTTTTATGCTTTGATTCGAGGGTTCTCCGTAGAACCTTGTGTTTTGGCTTTAGATTTGTGTCAGGGTTCGTGTCGGTGTGAGTGCCGATGGCTTAGTTTGGTCGGAGGAAAAACTGCGATACACGTGGGGGTTCCTCTCTTCTGCGCGCATGCATGGTCTTAGATGCTTTCTTGGGCGTTAGCGTCATAATGTATGGCATTGATGGGGATGTTAAGCATCTTTCGTACAACTGATTGTAAATGTCTTACCAATTCTCTTACAGTGGCACTGGATCTTTATACATTGCAAGTCAGTGCTCAGTATTTTTAGTGTCAGTAGTTGGATCTCACTCGCTGATCATTATCCTAATGTGTTTTCCACGATGATGAATGCAAAGCATTGACTTTTGTGCATTGATCTCAATTTCCCAGAGCTGCTTTCTCCTGTTTCTTCTCGGCAGTAGATAATCTTGGTTCGACTCCCGAATGCTACCCGCTTCTGCTAATACAGTTTGATCATTTTAATCTGGCAATAGGAACTTTTATATTATCTTTGTAAAGACAAAGCTTTTGAAGAGCACGATGAGGTTCTAGGTGAACTTCAGGTTCTCGATGAGCTATCTGAAGATCTTGAGATCTTATTGAATATAGTCGCAAGGGAAGATATTCACTGATAGTTTTTTGATGGAACGAGAAAAGAATGGGAAGAAATTTGTTAACTGTTGATGGTTTTATAGGCAGCACATCTATTGCTGTATCAGTAAACTATAGCTCTATTTTGGCAGCAACAGCTCAGTATTTTAGGTTTCCTTATTGAAACACAAGACATACATTCTTGCTGACACTTCTTCACTTCTCTTTCAGTATCAGCCAGACGAGCCAGTCACCCTTTGGGTTAATAAAGTTGGCCCATACAACAACCCCCAAGAAACATACAATTATTACAGCCTCCCATTTTGCCATGCTCCTAGCAATCCTGCACATAAGTGGGGTGGTCTTGGTGAAGTCCTTGGTGGAAATGAGCTCATTGATAGCCAGATTGAGATAAAGTTTCAAAGTATGCAGAAGGCCTTCATGTTATTTTTAACTGTTGTATCTGATGTCATGTGGAGCTTATTTTGAGATGTTTTCCTTTGCAGAGAATGTGGAGAAAGATGTCATTTGCCGACTTGAACTTGATGAAGCGAAAGTCAAACAATTCAAGGATGCTATTGAGAATAATTATTGGTTTGAATTCTTCATGGGTATGTAAACCTTTGTTAAGTACTTCCTTGACTTAAGGGTTAGATATCATCAACCCTTATTTTAAGTCGACATATTCTGATAGATTAACTTACTTCTTACTTTATGCTGCTTGTCCACCCATAACTAAAGAGAGAACTTAATGGAACTAGCTTTTTGCTAATATATGATGGTTGACACAGTCTAAGAAAAGCATAACTTTTAATATGTACAATTTGTAATACAGGAACCCCATAGTTTTTCTCTCTACTTCCTCCCTTTCCCCCTCCTTTTTATAGAGAGTTGGGAGGGGGGGGCTGGGAAGGCTCCTCGTAGAAGTTCCAGTGAATTTATTACAGGGTTGCATATTCAAAGTGATTGTGGATATTATTCGCTGGGCTTAGAAGTGTGATTGCAGCAGCCATGCCAGTTGAGACCATTACTGCATGCATGAATGGACATTGTTTCTTTTAGTATCAGTAGACCCATGTATGTTCTATGAATTCACCAGGACAATTTGCGACATGGTTTTCATTTTTGTCCCTTCTCCTTAATATTGATTAATATATATTTTTTCTGGTGGAGTGAAGATCTTTATTTTATTTTATTTGCCCATACTCATTTCAACTTGATGTTTCTGGTTCATGCTTCGGGATTTCACCTGCTGAATGCAAGTCCAGATGATCTGCCTTTATGGGGTATGCAATAAATAGTTATCATTATATTAAATTTCAAAACTTTGAACAGGTTTCAAGTCTCACACTTTTCTTTACTGTTTTAGGTTTTGTCGGTGAACTGCACCCTAATAAGAACAGTGATACCGACAAGCACGTACTATACACTCATAAAAGCATCAGTGTTAAATACAACAAAAATCAGGTGTGACTATCAGTTCATCTGTTATTTATAAGAGTTAAGGATTCTGATGCTTACTTACCACTATTCTCTTGGGTAGATTATCCATGCTAGTCTGACGCCAGAGATTCCAAAGCCCTTGGAAGTTGGAAAGACATATGATATGACATACTCTGTCAAATGGGAATCGACTCCTATTGCCTTTGCACGTCGTTTTGATGTTTATTTGGATTACCCTTTCTTTGAGCATCAGGTTAGTATAGTGGTATACTATCTTTTAGTTACGTACTTACATAAACACAAGAAGATCATCGCCACCATTTGCTTATGGCGTATTTATGTTCTACATACTCTTTTGCTCCTGTCATTTGTTTATGAATGATCAATACCATTATGGATTATCTAATAATCTTCGTGAAAGTAGCGTTATTTCTTGTTCCAGGACGTTCTGTTCAATTTGCCTTTCCTCAATGATTTCTGTGCATTTTTCCTCTGACAGATCCATTGGTTTTCTATCTTCAATTCATTCATGATGGTGATATTCCTAACTGGCTTGGTGTCAATGATTTTGATGCGGACTCTTAGAAACGACTATGCGAAATATGCAAGGGAAGATGATGATCTGGAGACTCTGGTGAATCTCTTTTGGTCTTTTGCTGTCCTCTTCAGTGCTCTGATGATTGGTCTCTTCTTTTTGATGAAGCGGTGTTGCTGACTAAATTATGATGACTATTTGATGTTCTACCCAGGAAAGGGATGTGAGTGAAGAGTCTGGCTGGAAACTTGTCCATGGTGATGTTTTTCGGCCTCCACGTAATTTAGTACTGCTGTCAGCTGTGGTTGGCACTGGTGCTCAGCTTGCTTTACTTGTGCTCCTTGTCATATTGTTGGCAATTGTTGGAATGTTATATGTTGGGTATGTCTCATACTTTATGATTAATTGTGGATAATTTTGTTTAGGACAGATTTTTATTGATCTGCTAGCTGAAATAATATAATGCAGCCTTACTATTCTTGATATGTTTAAATTGTATATATGTTTTTTGTTTTTTTGTCATGACATGTATTACTATTGTTCAGGAGAGGAGCAATTGTTACGACTTTTATCTTATGTTATGCCTTCACCTCCTTTATTTCTGGCTATGTTAGTGGTGGAATGTACTCACGTAATGGCGGTCAGTGCTCTCAACGTGTTGTTGTCATTTTCAATTGCCTTTGATCTTTGTTATTAATTTACATTGCTGTCTTAGGTGTGTTTTGCTGATTATGAAATTTTGATCTCGTGTAGGTAAAAGTTGGATCAAGTCGATGATCCTCACAGCATCTTTATTTCCATTTATGTGCTTTGGAATTGGCTTCATCCTCAATACCATTGCTATATTTTATGGGTCTTTAGCAGCTATTCCTTTTGGTACTATGGTAGTGGTTTTTGTGATCTGGGCATTCATCTCATTCCCCCTGGCTCTCCTTGGAACAGTCGTAGGAAGAAACTGGAGTGGGGCTCCGAACAATCCATGTCGTGTGAAGACTATTCCTCGTCCCATTCCTGAGAAGAAATGGTACTTGACACCCTCTGTGGTATCGATGATGGGTGGATTGTTACCCTTTGGCAGCATATTTATCGAGATGTACTTTGTCTTCACTTCTTTCTGGAATTACAAGGTGATTGCGAGTCCCCCTTGCTGGAAGATCTTGATTTCTAGAACAAACCAATGAAGTTAATAATAATTCCTTGTCTGATTTATCTCTGTTGTGGTTTACAGGTGTACTATGTGTATGGATTTATGCTGCTTGTTTTCGTAATTCTCATCATTGTTACGGTTTGTGTGACAATTGTGGGAACATACTTCCTCCTAAATGCCGAGAATTATCATTGGCAGTGGACCTCGTTTTTCTCTGCTGCCTCAACAGCTGTCTATGTATACTTGTACTCAATCTATTACTACCATGTGAAGACTAAGATGTCAGGGTTCTTCCAGACCAGCTTCTATTTTGGATACACCTTGATGTTCTGTCTTGGACTGGGGATACTTTGTGGTGAGTATGATTATGTCTTCAGTGATTGCACTAAAATAAAAAATATTAATTGCTCTATTGATGCTGCCCCCCACCCAAAAAAGGGGGTCAAATGACTTTCATTTGGAACGTGAGTTGTAGAATTAAAGACTTAGTAGTAAGCTTTCTGTAATCTTTTCCTTTTACATGGTTGCATATTTTGGTATATGGTGATTCGTGCATATTCGGTTAGATATCTGGATGCAGCTTTTCTAGGACCACACTAAATTCTTTAATCTTTATAGGGAACAATCTAGTAAATCAGTTGGTTTAGACATACATTTGCATGGTCTACTTTTAATACATATTTACATTTTTTTTCATGTCAGGTTTTCTCTGTGGTAGATGATGGTTAGTAACTCAGTAGCTAGTTTAGTACCTTTGACAGTGCCATAATTTTTTCTAGTTTGCCACCAATGTGTTTGGAGTCTATTAGCTCTTGTATTTCCATCTTTGAAGGCTGCCATTTAATTGAATGACTTGACTGGTCTTCTTTTTCTCTTGGAGTATTGAGCATCTATATGTGATGATTGCGCACAGGTGCTGTTGGTTATCTGGGCTCGAATTTGTTTGTAAGGAGGATCTACAGAAACATCAAATGTGATTAGAGCTTCATCATATGAAGTGGGCGAAGGTTTTTCCCGGTACCTTTTGGTTGTGGACACGACAATAAAAATCGAGAGGAAGCCAGCCTATCACTTTGCGGACTATTTAGAATGTCACTGGATGGTTATCAGGGAATTCAAGGATGGGGATGTACACTTTATTCTGCCGAGCCTGGGGAATCCTAAGATTTTTTTTTTCCTTTATATTCTAGCTGTAAGATGAATAGGGTGCAGGGATTGTTCTCATTATCGGAAACTATTTACAAATAGGTGCCCCAGTGGATACTTTAATTTCTCGAGTCTGCTAACGTTGTAATGCTATTTTTGCTGTCTGGAATATGGACTTCAGCAGGAAAGGAGTTGATAAAAATGAATTTTGTGATCCTGATAAACATGTGCTTCCGCTATTGGCTACATGGATTATGCCAGTTTTGGCCCTGGAATGCATAATCACCCTCCAGCTAGTGAGTTTCTTTGGGTGAGTGCTGTGCTGCTGTGGCCTTGTTTTTGTATTCGCTTTCTGGTTGCTGTTCTGTGCGACCGTTGATGCTGTGCAGGTGTAAACATTCGGTTTTGCTGATTGTCAGTTGGGTCCTTATAGGCATGTAGTAGTTGCTAGTGCTGTTTGATGTAGAAGTTTCGCGAAATATCGTCTTTTAATGGAATTAGGAGTGTCCTGGACCTCTATTATGTGTGTGGTGCACAATGCATTTACTTGCTATTCCCAAATACGAAGCGTTTCGTGGTTTTGACCATTTAAAGAAATCTCTACCAGTCACCAAATGTTATGGGAATCTTCTTTCTTCTCTCCTTTTCTTATGGGGAGCTCTCCCTTTTCTGGCACTTAATATTAACTAAAGACGATGAGATCAATCTCGGCAGGAAAATGGACTGAAAACGTGGGTTTCTTTTGTCGCATGCACCCAAAAAGACAAAAGAAAAATGAAAAGAAAATATAAGGGCCAGAAACCATCTCAAGGGAGGAATGTGGCAGCCACAGTCACCTTCTCCGCAGTCACTCAATTTCATCAGCTCTTGATGATAAAGAGATAGAGCGAGGTACCAGGACGCGCCACGTGGCAAGTCACAAGCCAGAGAGACCCCCTATCCTCTTCTCCTTCCCACGTCCAATATTAAGGCGCTCAAAGTGTTAAGAGTCTTCTCAGTTTTTTCACATCGAACTTAGAGAGAGGAGAGGAGCAAGATGGCACTTGCAGGAGCTGCACTCTCAGGAACCGTGGTGAGCTCCCCCTTTGTGAGGATGCAGCCAGCAAACAGACTCAGGGCATTCCCCAATGTGGGTCAGGCCCTGTTTGGTGTCAACTCTGGCCGTGGAAGAGTGACTGCCATGGCCGTCCACAAGGTCACCCTGATCACCCCTGAGGGCAAAGTCGAACTCGACGTCCCTGACGATGTCTACATCTTGGACCAAGCTGAGGAGGAAGGCATCGACTTGCCCTACTCCTGCCGTGCTGGCTCTTGCTCGTCCTGCGCCGGCAAGGTCGTGGCGGGGAGCATCGACCAGAGCGATGGCAGCTTCCTCGATGATGATCAGATTGAGGAAGGTTGGGTCCTCACTTGTGTCGCCTACCCTAAGTCTGATGTCACCATTGAGACCCACAAGGAAGAGGAGCTCACTGCTTGAAGCTCCTATATGGCTTTTGCATAAAGTAGTCTCGCTCTACGCAACTTGTCCTCTCTCTCCCCCAACCTCACTACATGTTTGTTAGTTCCTTTAGTCTCTTCTTTTTTTACTGTACCAGGGATAATTTGATGTTATTCTGAGTCTAATGGAATGGCTTCTCTTCCTATTTCTGTATGAGGAAATAAAACTCATGCTCTATTCCTTTCTATTGCATTTGTCGTGCAGACATCCTGCGTAAGTATGTATGTCCAGCATTATAGTTTGGAGATGTCAGTGGTTAGTTTCCGGGGCAGTGCTCTAAATTACACAAATGCAGTTAAAGCCTGCTTATGACGATAAAAGGATGTCTGTGGCTCGAAAAGCATTGATGTCATCTTGCTAATGCCATGTTTTGCAGAACGGTACTCTGCAAAGCACGACAAATTAGAAATTTGGGTATTAATATGTTCCAGCCAAACTAAGCTATCGTAAAAGGATGGGCGATATAAAGATTCCTTCGCTGCTTTTGTGTATCCTATTCCATCGCACTCTGGGTGCCATTTTGTACCTTAACCAGTTTGATTAATAGGAAGATATCCTACAGGATTTTGGGTAATACAAGATGAACAAAGCTCGGTTTTTCTGCAATATCGTGAATGTAGATGTGTATAACCTCATTCCATCGTCCTATAGCTAAGCTGGTCGATCTAAATCATGTGGTTCAAGTCCTCCGAAACAACTCCCCCAGAGTCTCATTTTTACCTTCCTGCCCAACTTCTCCTACATCATCTTCTTCGCCATGATGCGAGTGTGGCGTGCTCATGCGCAAGGACTCGGACAAGTACTCCTCCATGCGAGACAAAAACTCCTTTCGCGGATGATCAGGAATATCGAGGACAGTCTCTATCTGGTCTATTGATGTGACGGTGTCTTGATTGTTGAGGGAGGCTAGGGAAGAGCTCCGAGATAATGTACCTGATGCCACCGTTATTTCATCCCTTTCATCTATTGTCGATTCAAGCGAACAAGTAGACCTCACGGTGTACGAACGTATAGAATCGCGCTTCGATTTCTCCTTCACTCTTTTACACCAGCTATGGAGGGACTCCCTAACGCTCTCTGCAACCAAGGCTTTTTTGCACCGAGATCCCATCTACATACACACGAAATCAAGAGGCAATGACATGCTAAGATATTAGAGGCAGTCACATAAACTTGTGCTTGTGCTGAGTTTTAAATCTGAATGTACTTTCAAATTGGTACCCACAAGACACAAATTATCAGAAGTAGACAACTATCTTCAGGAGTCAAGCTAGCCTTGTTGAACATGCGACTTTTCACTTAGCATCTACTCATTTCTTTTCAAACAAGGTCGTTCCTAAAAAATCAAAAAGTCTATGATGGTTTAGTTGTGTTGACATCCAATAAGAAACATGCGCCTTTCTGAAGAGTGTCCAGGGGGCTGATGGTTGGCATTAGGAAAAGTAAGAAATATCTTATGTAGATCAGCCGCCGAGTAGACGATTATCAAGATAGAGTTCCATAATCAAATGGTCATGCCTATAGCTTGCTGCTAGTGACACCAATCAACATAAAAGCATCAGGTTTGTCATCCAAATTAAATAAAGCTTCTAGAGAATACAGGCTATTGTTATGTTTGCTCCAAATTGATCGGATTCATTCAATGACCACTTCATGAAGAAAAACCAAAATAAGCACCTTGTACTTCTTAGGTTCCTATAATGATATACACAATTAAGCAGGCTAACTTGAGGATTCTACTAGATATGTTGACTCAATGAGATCCACCTTCTTCTCTGAAAAGATATTAACCAATAAGTTTGTGCATTAAGGACTGTATTTCTACAGTAAAAGGCAAACACTAACCTGTGTGACAATTACATTCAAGGGAACTGTGCTATTACTGCACCAGAACTGAACAATGACCCTGCATTGGAAATTGATTTGGGAACATAACAGAAATTAGTTGACAGATAACCCATATGAACACTAAAGTAGTTAAAATTAGGATTGATGAAATAGAAGAGATTTGTGAATCAAACTTAGAGACTTACCCAGAAGCAAGGCGAATGATAACTAATAAATGGTTCTTCATGAAGCATGACCTTTGTTTAAATCCCCACTAAACAAGAAAGACTTAATAAGCTGTCACCCTTCAATAATTGACAGGCAACTGTAGGTAGAGAGAGAGAGAGAGAGAGAGAGAGAGATTGCAACATACAATCAACAGGCAAATAAGTTATTTATTCATTGCATTATCAATCAAAGTTCAAGGAAAAAAAGTTTTGGGGTATATATAACTGAAAACCATTCCATGGATCCCCAATAACATATTATTTTTGGCCATGCATTGAGTTCAAGCCATAAAATGATTACATAAAAGCAACAATACTAGTAAACAATAACCTATCTTACCAATGCCCAGATAAATGTGGCCATCTCGAAGGCATTCTGCACAGTGAGGAAGATGACTGCTGTCAGCCAAAATAACAATGACAATACATGCGTATACAAAACATAGGCACAGGGCATAACCTGAAATATGATGAACTGTATTAATTGTAACAGTATCTCTGGCTTTCCGAACCAAAACAGATCATCCCGAGGCTTTACTTGTGTTGCATTGGATGGACCAGTGGGCTCTACAATTTCAAGTGCTAGTGAGGAGACAACATGCTGGAGCTTTGTCCCCACCAACATGACAAGCTAATATGCATGAAACAAGTTTAAGTTAGCAACAAACAAAATGGTCCATTTTCTAGAATATTACAGTGAAAAAGGTACTCACAATGGCAGGGATGAACGAAAGCCAGAAATAAATATTGAGACCTGCAAAACTTTTCCGATTTCATAACATATAGATACCACAAGTTACCTATTTGCACTTGAAATTGCATTCTGAATATGACAAATTACCATGGACATTCACAAAGATGCAAATGATAGCATAACCCCACAGTGGCCAACTGCAAAAGACAAAATTGAGATTCTGTCAAATGAGGTCGTGTCTGTGAAGCGAATAAATATTATTAAAGAAGACTAGAAAGTAAAGTAACAAAATCAGCTTTGTGTTTTATTTTGATTGAGCATCATATATTATGGCCCTTGAGCGGCAAAGTTTCCATATGTACTATGGTTGGATGATGTCTTTCCAGACATTATGTGAACTGAGGCCTCGAAGGACATACAAGATCTCATACTTGTTCTGAAACACCAGAAGTCAATCGAAACCCAAAAACTCAGGCAAATTGGGCTTTGCTAAGGTATGCGACAATCACATTATCTCTGCAGCAACTACCGAATGAAAGAAAGTCAGAAAGTAGAGATAAGAAACTACACAACCTCTGAGCCAGTATGGTCCAGTCAACATTAATCACAACTTTAATACCATGATAATGTTACAGCCACTTCCTTGAAAGAGGAAATTAGGAGTTGCCAACTTGATGCAGGTAATGAATTAGACATGAATTCAGAACTATTTAGCTTAAAGACATGCTCACAACAGCAGAAGCCATAGAGCTCATTTTTCTTCAGGTTTAAACTGTTGACAGTAATTACTAGGGGGTAATATTATCATATACGAGAGAAGTGAGGTTAGAACGCATTGGCTCAAGAACCCAGCATGATGCCATTACCAATCCTTAACAACATCCACATAAAAGCAATGTTGCAGGTAGGAACACAATTAACGCATCCATATAAGGGTTCCTCACTCTTGTCACATGTCCATCACTTAAGTCCCAATGGACTCCACCCCAAACAAAATCTTTCTGAGGTTTACAGAGGCAGGAAGTTATCATTTATTAATCCGCAGAAACATTGTTAATTGTAGTGGACTAGATGATACAATAAATTAAATTTTTCTTTAATGCAGCACAGAATTCAATGGAGAACTACTTTTCAAGGTTCTAGTTGAACTGCAAAAGATCTGTCCTATGGCGACTAGGTCTGGTTGCTCATAGCTTGTATGTTTCAGAATAAAAAAGACATTGTACAGTGAAAAGATACCTGATAACCAAAGAATCAGAAGACAGGTAAATGCTTGATGCTAACCTGATTCCCAAAATACCATGAAACTCATCTTCCATGCTGCGGACCATATACTTGTGAAAATTGTAAGAGTGGGGCAAATTGTGTTTCTGGATACCATTAGAGCAATGTATATTAAGAGAAGATTGCAGCTTAAGAAGTCAATTTCAACAAACTAGGAAGAAGAAATAATTGCTGTAATGCAACTGATGATCTCATGTCAGCAACATTTTGCTAAACAAAGTGATATGCTGACCACATAGACTTAGCCATCAAAATTATTAAGTTTGGTGGACTTGTTCCTTGTATTATTTGGGGTAGATTCACTTGCTGCCTGTGCTATTACAGAATGTCAATCAGCCAATCCAAAGATCAAAGCTCCTTGAGCTTAAGTCACATTCTAGAAACTCTTACTTCTTAGAACTCAGTATTCAACACGATGCAAAATTTCTTCTTTCCAACTCAATTTTCTTTCATTGGCCAAACAAGCTAACTGTTCTTTTTATTTCACCAAGCACTGAGGAATTCAAGATAAAGCTAAATTGTGGAAGTGCCTGAAAAACTCATAGAGAATGTGTTAGTTTTATTGTCTCTTCCCTGTATAAATATTTCTTCTAGTATGTCTGTGAGATATTATCAGTGCATATTTCATAGAAAATCCCTGGAGGTTATGTTGATATTTCTGTGATAATGTGGCCAGTGAACTTTTCATCACCAAAAGAAAAGTAAGGTATATCATTCATGACAGTCTTATAAGTTAATGGCTAGCATGTTGCTTTTGCACTCACCAAAGAGGGATCATGTAACTCTCTAAAACAATTATTTTGCTTCAGCTTATAACCATGAATCATAACCAAGCACGTGCCACTTCCCATTGATTTTAATTAGAGATGGCCAAAAAAAGTGCATTTAATACATTTTTAACTATTTGAACATTGTTGAAGTAAGTTTCTTTATGTATACTTAAAGTATGTAAAGGGTTTGTCTTCTGCTTCTAGATTCTGCAACATTATTGCCAAGATGAAAATTGTTTCTAGTTTAGAGGCTGTGTTTAAGTAGGAGTGATAAAAATAGAAAGCACATTCCTCTCCTTGTCTCGGAGAGAGAAGGGGGGGAGGGAGGGAGGGAGAGAACATGTCTAATAAGGAATGGACTGAAGTTGGGTACCTACAGTGATGAAACCCAAACGTAAAGCCAGGTAATCTGATCTTTGGATGGAACTCCTAAATTGATGAAGAAAGCAAAGCTGCACAAATATAATACAGCATCACTAACCTATGTATATACAACATGAGATCGACTTCACAAAGCTTCATCAGTTGAATAAGTGTGTCATAAAATAATGAGAAATGTCTTGTAAGAAGAGAAGAAAACACTGAATGAGGCAATATAATTTTGAAGCACATAAATGAGGCTTAATGTCCTGTGGCAAAGATAAAAAATCCCATGCAATAACTAATGAATCCTTCCACCTCACTGACTGCACCCAAAGGCATAAGAGACAATGTATGGGACAAACTAAGAGATTGTCTACTGGCTTCTGCAGTCAAAAAAGATGGTTGACTAAGAAGGCAAGTAGATCAAAAAACATATTGGGATAAACAAAAATGCCTTGCAGTATCGAAAAAAGTCCAGAAGGAAGAGTAATAGTAGTTACTATCCAAATAAGGACCCTATTCCGGCTCCATGGATGAGATGTGTGGTGAAAAACAAATGTAGACTGCCGCCTCATAATCTTGGCTTTCTTTGCTGTAAAAATACCAAAACTTGAGCTTAGAATAATTACAAGCAGAAACTTGGAAATGGACAAGATCATTATCAATAACCAAGTCCATCTAGTACATGTTTTTCGATGAAGAAAAAGAAACACGATGATGGGGTGAGAAAAAGAGAAACTTTATTGCACAAGTAAGACAGTAAATCATTCTCTTTCACAGAAAGAGCCAGCAACTGACTATGGAGGTCAGTTGTGACTAATTGATGAGCTCAATCACCAACAAATTTTCTATGAAACAAGGCTCTTTTGGTGGCTTTTGACTCATTTTTAGGCGGAAGAGTGTACAACTGCAGTTCTAAAGAGAGCAATAGCAATGTACTGGGATTGCAAAAAGAAACCCAATTAACTTTTAAAGCTTTTTCCTGATCAGCTGAAGCTCACTCTAGAGAGGAAGTAATCTATCCACCTATTCCAAATAACATCAGAATTTCTGCCAATCAGTCAAGTTTCTGTACCATTGTCCAGTTTCTTTTCTTAGACAAAAAGTTTAACTGTTAGAATCTCCATGCTGCTTGTTTTTCTTGAAGGGAGACACAAAATTCATCAGTATCCTATTACTCAAACCTAAAAATACCTAATCTTTCGGTAACATGTTGCAGAACCTCTATTTAACCGAAAGGACTGCTCTCTTGCATAATCAGAGCAGAAGGCAAAGAAGACTAACAAATGAAAAGTAGCTAATATTTTAACAGATACATATTCACATAATTAGCAGTTACTATTAAGGAAAATGATATATCTTGATTCCAATCAGTTTAAATGACTTACCTTGGACATTCCCTTCAGTAGTTGAAGTAGCCGGGTTTTCCCATTTCCTCCAGCTGTAAATCTGCAAAGGATGCAATGGGGATCAAATACAGTTCATCAGAGAAATCATGGTCCATTTAGCAATGCCAACATGATATACTAGCAACAATTCTATCAGATGAAGGAGACAAGCCTGACCTTGCTCATGGCAAGGCCAACTGCCAGGCAGCTATAAAGAACATGGGTGATACCGAGGACGAAGAGAAAACGGTGAAGCTGCTCGAGACCTTGATAAGAAACAAAAGGTTCTCGGCCCTGCATCTTGCAATGAGTGGTCTGTTAGATATCTATGTGAATAGTTTAGAGATTGATATCTATGACTGAGTGGAAGTTCCACTGTGGAACTTACTACCTCTCCACACTGATGAGATGACAAAGCATTAATTCCTTTTGGAGGAATATTGGTCTCATTCAGAAAAGATGAGGAACTTTCAGACACAACATTCCCTGTGGTTTCAAAGTCCTGTTCGGAGCATAGATAGAATTTGCTGCTGAAGAGAGATGAGTTAACGCAAATCTGAGAGATCCAATTTGCCCATTGTGCCAGCAGCAGAGAGATGAGTCCAAGCAGCATCAACTCTATCAAGCAAACAAATGAAGCGGGAGTCAACTTATTCTTCCCCAAGGACACATAAATTAGAATTAGAATCATCCAAAATACACACCTTCCTTAATCTTCACCAAGGAAACAAAGAGAGCCTTCCTCCTGGTCTTCTTCAGCCACTGCAGAAATCATGTGTCAGTACTTTTGCGCTGAAAAGGTAGAAAAACTTTTTCATTCATTGATTAACATCTGAAGCCAGGAACAAAATGTGCAAAGAAAAATTAAACTAAAAAAAGTACTTGCTGCTCCAATTTTGGCAACTAGGCGAATAATCACTTATTACTTCCACATTCTTGCCATTAGTCACCCGCTGAGACAGAGTTGATTTAAATAACCGCGGTCAGTTTTTTCCAATATATATATAACAATCACTTCAATATTGCATTGTTCGCCTCAGCCAGTGAAATCAAGAGTTGGGACTACAGAAATTTTCTTCTCTAGTGCTAATAAAATCATATAATCCCACCGACTGGAAAGTGAAATTTCCAAGGGACATTTTGGACCCAGAGATAATGTGACACGAGAAACTCCAACTCTGAGATTTAGGGGGAAAAAACACAAAGATTCCAACATAGTCAACATCCTCGAAACATTAACCAAAGCCACCCGACCAAAGAGGTACTTCTTCGAACTCATGATAACAGTGAACATTTCAAAGAGCATCTAAAAGGACTACCCACGACTAAAACACATCACTCTAGGCAAGAAGAAGTAGATGATCACAGAGAGAGATAGACGGGGGCGTTACAGCTTACCCTTCCAAATCTGTAAATGGACCTTTCCACGAAAAGGCACACAAAGACCAAGACAGTAACAACTGAAGCAACCAGATAAGTTGGGGTCTCGGCCAGAGACCTGCCTTGCTGCACCGACGAGTTCATCTTTTACATCAGATTGTTATGCAGACGCAGAGCAATCTTTCAGCACGAGACCCAGGAACAGAAGTAAAGTGAAGAGAGAGACTGACACCTATAGATCCGGGAAACAGGGGGGGAAATAGAAGGAACCATTTTTTTTTTCTTCTTACTTTAACGTTGTTTTTCTCGTTCATGCGTCACAGTCGAGCTCGTGCATGTGGGTTGTTTGACTAGGAATCTTAGGAAGCGAGCTCGGTTAATAATTTAGCTTATTCCGAGAAAGCGTACTTTAATCTGTCTTCTGATCTGTGAAGCAAATGCCAACCTTCTTCCATCGCGCGGGAATTGACGGAATCTCTCTCTCTCTCTCTCTCTTCTCGAAGCGAACATATAGACATAAATATTACAGAAAACACGACACGCCCGCGTGCATCTCTCTCTCACATACTCCCGCTGGCCATCGTTTTCTTGGAAGCTGGAAGGAGATTTTGAGAGATCTGGGTCTGATTTAATTGGTTGCCATCCGAACAGTAACAACAGTTGTTTTGTAGGTAGGCCCTTCGGCCCGAAAACAAAGTGTACGTAGGCCAGGAAAATTAATTAGTTTAGGCCCATGTTCCATCGTTACCTAATGATCTGGTAAACAAGGAACCCGAGCCGGCGTTCTTCATCCATCAGTAGTAGTCCTTGCAAGTTCGATAATCGAGGACTTGTCGTGAAAAGTATGAACAACGCACCATAACTAGACTGACGACCTCTTGATGTGGAAAGAAGAGGAAGCGATTTGTTATGATCGATGTGACCACAATGTGAAATAAAGTTTGGTTACATCATGTTATAACACACGATATGCTTTATTGCAAAGCGGCCGAGTGAATAAAGTTTTTGCATTTTCATGAGATGGTACATCTCTTCCGTCTCACGTACATAAAAATGTTACTGAAATGAAAAGCATAATGTCATTGAAGTCCAGGGGCCAGCATTATGCCAGTATTATATGCATCATGATTTCCTTTTCTTTTTTTTTTGGTGAATATAAGGTACGTAACTAAAAATAAGTAAATTAACGTCTAAAATCTGCAATCCCAATTTTATCACTAAACAAAATGATTTCGAGACACTAAATATAATAGTTGAAAGAGCAAATGGCTCACCCAGATATCTTACAAAACCAGCCCTTGAATCAAATGATATCGTTCAATAACTTTTATCAAGAAGAATACAAGCCAGATCCTAAACGACCTAACTAAAGACACTCTCAAATTACACTGTTTCCCAGAATTTTTTGAGATTAGGATATGAGAGATGAATTGCATTTGACACAGAATGCTGAAAAAACACCAATTATACGGCAGGCTAGCTTTCTTCTCCTCTCCTCTGTTACCTGGTTGGACTATGAAGTAAACATCACGACAACATCACATTACGCAACAATTTGGCTGAGACTCCAGCATCTCAGGTGATCTGCACAAGTTAAACTTTCATGAGTCCATTGAATGAATGAGCTTAATCCACTACTTGTTCGCAAAGCACGTTAAAAGGATGAAGTATTAAAGCACATTCACCAAAAATGAATCCAGTAAATGGTCCATCTAAGCTAAGACACACTAAGGAGAACACAAGATGGAAAAGCAAATTCTCCCTTTAAATGCATTTCCATTGTCCCTGGGGAGTAGGCATCTAGATTCTAGACCCTTCTCTTGACCAAAAAAGTAATTCTGAGCTCAACTTTTAAATTAAATACTAGCCTTTCAACAAGGCCTCATGAACAGGTACCCACAAGGGAAAAGTATACTTGATGCGTAACACCCGTGATGACATCCAAATGTCATCAAGACTGTGCTCCAGCAAACCAGGTTTCTCATGATCTGAAAGCTATGGGGACTTTGAAGGGCTACGCAAATCTGGAAACTAGAGGGGACTATGAGGAAACTAAATGGAGAAAGATGAAGAATGGAATGAATGCACAACAAAAGGTGAAGACTCAAAAGAATCACAGAGAAATAGAAAAACAGTGTCTATTGAGTCTCAGCAAGTTCCTTTTGTCATCCCGTACATAGTCATATTCCAGCAATTTGGCATCCAAAAACTGAACAAGGATAGGGTTATGTCTTCCAAAGTAAGAAATAAATGATAAGGGAACTCAGCACGCGGTTTTAACCAAGTAAAGGGGCTAATCATGATGTTAAAACCCAATACACAAGCCCAAAAACAGTTCTTTTTCCCACTCCAATGAAAGCCAAGCCCAGATATTGGTTAAGCAGTTCCCTTTCTTCAGTTAAATAGCCACCCAATGGCTCAGTAGTATCATGAGTACATGTCCCCTCATGATGAAGATGCTATTGCACTCTGCAACAGCTTCATTCCAGCAATAGGCCAAAGCGAAGCAGCAGACTTTTGGCAAAATGTTTCACCTGATTCTACTCCCCAGCTGAGCGCCGATAAAGTCTTCTTTAATGTTCCATGAAGAAGTCAGGCAAGGTTAAGTTGGAGTTTATTTTAAGAAATCCTCAGCTCGAACTCCCAAGCAATGACTGGAAGCTCAAAATTGACTAGAGAGTTTGCATTTCCAAAATTCCTGAAACTCACTACATTGTCTCCACGAATGGGTGCTCTATTCTCCCCCAGCTAGCTCCTTTTTCCCTCTTCAATGCAGTCATGAAGTATGCCTTATATATACAACTTTGATTTTGCTGGTACAAACATAATGTAAAGAGGAGAAACCAGGAAGAGATGACAATCTTAAGAGAAAGCACATAATGCTGCACAATACTTGAAATTTTGCATCGTTCATTAACAGCAGGAACCAACCTAAAGAACTTCCCCTGGGGCATTATTAGAAGCTTAGCCTAAGAAAACTTTCTCTGGATCGACATTTTTTGACAATCATATGCCCCTACTTCACAAATATGAAGCTGATTTATTCTAATATCTCATTGCAAATCAAGAGGAGTTACCCAAATGCACTATAAGCTAGTGGACTTGAGAGAGTATGCAGGGCGATTGAAAGGTAAAATGCCCATGAAGCATCAACTTTCCCCTTGCAATCCATCATCCAACTAACTAAGGAAGACATATTTTTGTGTAAAATAAAAGGCCAGACATCATAAATATTGTCAGTTCCCTAAGACATATCTGACACGAATCGCTGCTCACAGATTTCAAACCAGGAAAGAAAAATCAACACTGAGAGCTGGCCTACATTGGAAACAATATAAGTGAGAAAACTTACAACTGGCCAAGACTGGCTAAGTCAAAATCAGGAGCCAGCTCCCGAACAATATCATTCGGTGGTTGACCACACTCCTGCATTTTTTGCATTAGCTCGACAATCTTAGTGAAATTGTTCGGATCCTTCTCATAGACTTCATTAAGATCTTTTAGAAGTCGATATTGATATGAGAAGCGATCATAGTCTTCTTTGCTCAACGTCGCTTCATGGTCTTCCAGCCACTTTGGATATTTCTCTCCAATTTCTTTCATTGGTTCATGAAGAATCTCCTTTGACAGCAGATGCTGCATCATGTTTTCCATCATAGATTCCATATCCTAAGGGGATATCACAAGAAAAGAGTTAAACAAACAAACTAAGTTTTCGCTCTACTGCGTACAAAAATGAGGTGAATGAGAAAGCCTATATTATCGCAGAACTACAATTCCCAGCCTGCATGCTAAGGACCATATTCAATTGATTTATATACCTGAGTGCCAGCAAGCTCCTCAAACTGCTTGACCCAGTCTTCCAACATAGCATTATTACCCAAATCATCCGCACCAGTGACAGATTCTAATCCTCTGACAGCTTCCCTCGTTTGTTCTCTGAGCTTATCTAGAGCTTCTGTAACATGGGTCGTGTCCTTTGATGCCGTTTGCTTTCCCTTCTGCTTTTTACTTCTCAAATCAGGCAATCCCATCCCCAAACCCTGAACCCCGGATGGCAAAGGAGCCACCTCTTGCTTCGTCCCAGTAGCATCTCCACTTCTACAGCCAAATAAAAAAGCCAAAATTTATATAGGTCAGAAGTGCCCAACAAAAAAAATATGCCCACCGATTATTTGATGATTTAAATCAAAGAGACAGGACCGGACTAGAACAATCACCTGGAAGAAGAAAGGTTGAGACTCTGGAAATCGTCCAAAGCACCTGAAAAAACCATCACGCAAACTCAATAAGCCATTCGGCAAATATCCCTGCTATTTATCTATCTGAGAAAGGGAAGGGGGGTGGGGGGGAGAGAGAGATGACGAAACTCACTGTCGAGGAGTTCGTCCAAATCATCGGCTTGGTGGTCGGCCATGGGGGAAGCGATTCCTTTATTATCCAATGGCAATTACGAGCGATAACGTTATACACCAGCGAAATTCGAGGACTTCAGAGCCGCGTCTCTGGCGAAGGGACGATGACGCTCGCTCTGCTGAACCTCCGAAGAAGAAGAAGAAGAAGAAGAAGAAGAAGAAGAAGAGGAGCAGGACGACGACGAAGACGGAGGCGCTGAGAAAAAAATATCCACAATCGACGAGAAAAGATACCGATCGGGGCGGTACGACCGGCGGTGATCTCGGGAACGAGCCTATAAACGCAAATCAACGGCGTGGATTGAATACCACCGAGCGTGGTCGGGATACACGTTCGATTTCACCGTGAACAAAATTCCTGACCCCCCTTGTTTTATTTTAATACTTCATGCCGGAAGACTGGATCGAATCGAGATAATGCTATTTCCAAAGCCAAAGTGGCTTCTTACGCAGCCCAGTGAGACCAAATGACGATTATCTCCTTATTGAGCACGGTGCTTTTCTCTCGCTGCCTTTGTATTCTGATTTAACAAATTCTTTCGACTTACGTTTTATCGTTCGAAATTCTAAATTAAAACAGAACTCGATACTATAAGATAAGAAACCAAGGATTTCTTTATATTCTATTCACTTGTTAGTGAATTGTGAATTTAAAATCTGATATATTCAATTTGTGTAACAGTACATCAATGTTAATAAAAGTTTATAAACATAAATGGTAAAAATTTCTTGCGGCACTCGGGCCTACTTTATTTATATTGGCCTTTTTATTTATTTTTGTCTCTTTCTTTGATTATTTTTCTTTTCATTTCTCTTTTCCCCTTCCATCACTGTTTAATGTTTATTAAATAGTAAATTGTACTTATATACCTAGAGTATGAATAATTATAAATATATTTTTATATTTATATGTTGAATTTATATTAAATTATATAATTAAATTCGAATATGTAAACAAAAAAAAAAAGATTATATCAAAAAACTAATTTTTATTTTTTGTTATTTTGATTTTCTTATACTATAAGTATTTATATTGAGACACAATTTTGATTTTACTAATTTAAGAAGATTGTTATCACTTTCCTATTATGAATAGTAGATAATTTATTCACATTTATCTCATCTCCCCGTGACATAATTTTATCCAAATTATATCTCTTTACATCTGACTTTATTATTATTATTTTTAAATGAAATTCTTATCCTGCATTATCAAACACCTAAATTTTATCATGCATTGAGTAAGCATCAAACACCTAAATTTTATCATGAATATCAAATGTAGCCTTAAAAGACCAATCTTGTTGGTCTCGATTGATGCTTATTAATGTATAAGAATATGGTCCTATCCTATTTAGAAATTTAAAAAAAAAAATTCGAAAAATAATAAAAAAATTCGAAAAATAATAAAAATAATATTAAAATATTGCAAGCTACTCCGATTCTTGATAAGAGTCATATCAGTCAATGAGGGGCAATTCTACTTAGGCTCCATTTAGTTGTTGATAAATTATTTTCCTCATTTTTCGATATTTGTATCTTTAGGAAATGAGTTGGAGAAATTATTTTTCATAGCCATGGAAAAACATATGCTTAAATTTAAGAATAAAATTTCCTCTTTTAAAAGTAAAAAATGATTATCCAAAATATGAATAGTCATTGGCATTTGAGCACAATAACTCTGATGCTCTAGCTCAAGTCCTCAAAAGCCAAGCTAGTAGTTGTGCCTTAGTCCCGATGGGCATGCCTAAGTACATGGCTCCTATGCCCAAGTCACACTAGTGCTCGGGCCTAGATTAATTGAGGCCAAGCCTAATTCCTCAATGGCTAGGTTCGAGTCCACAGAGGTTGGTTTATGGTCCCTCGAAGCCACACCAAAGAGTGCCTTTGCCCATGTCCTAGTGATTGTGCTAGGATTCTTGGCTTCCACGCCTGAGTCACTGATGTTGGGGCTAGGATTTATTGAGGCCGAGCTTGGATCCATTAAAGTAGCTCTAAGGTCTCTTGAGATTGGACCTAGGATCTTAATGCTTGTGCTAAGGACCTTAATGGCCAAAGCTGGGTCTCCATGACTTGGTCCAAGATGCTTGTGCTTGGGCCCAAGTGCCTTAAGGCTAGGCTTGGGACCTAAGCACTCGAGGCTAGGTCTATAAGAGAAAAAAATAAATTGTTTATAATCTTTAAAAGTATTTATGTTATAAAAATTAATTTTGATGAAACTTTGTGTATATTTGATGATATAGCATGTGTAGTCTCTCTATCTTTTGAATAATGCATATCTCTTTTGGAAAATAAATGTAAGTTTTTCTGTCCAAATGATGGAAATATTTTTTTTGTTCATTTTCATATTTCAATTGAACATCGAAAGATATTATAATTTTTTTGGATAATATTTTCTAAAATGTCTAATTTTCTGCAAAACAAAGGACCTTCGATTGCAATCGTAGTTGTCTTTCACCACTATCTATGCTACAAAGCCAATAACAATAGTGTTCACTAGGACTTTGGCCTCAAAAACTCACAAGAAAGAGGATGTCGAAAGTCTCATAATTTTTGCACAACGCTCACTTTAGTGCTAAATTTTTTTGAGTAATCACTTGAGTGTGGCTCGGTGAAAAATTGATCATTTTAGTGTTTATTTCAGCAATTCGTCCTGCATGGCTTTTTAAATTACATTTTCACTTAGACATGGCTTTTTTAGAGGACAATCTTCGATCGGCGCCCCTCCAATTGATTTGAAAATGAACCCCTAAATGTCGTGTATTTTCATTTTATTCCTTCTTTTTTTTTTGGATTTGTAGAATTTTCATATTTCTCCCTTTTTTTTGGGTTCTTCATTTTTTAACTTCACCCTTTGAAAAACAGCGGATAGAAAAAAGAAAAGGCAAAAAAGGAAAAAAAAAAGCGTTCTTGAAAATTCAAGCAAGCTTCTCAAATTGCAGTGACCAAGTAAATTGTAATCACTAGGTGGAAAGTTTAACTCCTCATATTCTAGGAAATTGGGCTGATGATGCGCAAGTGAGGGAACATGGTTTCGTAACATGTGTACAGTACATAGCATATATAATGATTTATAAAATAGATATAGCCTATATAGCACCAAGATCCGATATGTACATGCTCCAATACGCGATCAAGAGGTGTCAGAAAATCCAAGACGCGGTCAACTTTCTTGACACAGTTTGACACGTGAGTCTGAAATTTCGACACGTGATTTTGATTCGAACGTGGTCAATTTAAAAAAATTTCAATAAATGATGGGTTAAAATGTAAATATATAAAAACATAAAAAATAATAAAAATAATAAAGGGAGAAAGAAAGACTATTCTTTCTAACTTTTGGAAATTTGTAGAAAATTAAAAAAATGTCTATATTCTTCTAAAGATTCGTGGATCCAATATCAAATGAAAAGCAATGGCAATGCTTCAACATTTTGAAAATTTGAGCCAAAGTAGAACCATTTTTCCTTGAAAGCAGGAACCCTAATTCTTTAGAGAGTAAACAGAGGCCAGTGGGTTTGTTGATTAATAATTCCGCTTATAATTTCTAATGCTGACTTAACAAGTGTCTCCGCTCCTCTCCGGTCGCTCATCCGCTAGGAAAGCGTAGTTAATTAATTAATTAATTAATCTTTTACCCCCAAAAAAGAAAAATGAATTTAATTAATACAAATTTTAATTGCCAAATCCCAAGCGGGACGGAGAATACAGGGACGTCGCCATCAACGACGACGTAGCCAGAACGAGACAACTGCGAGACAACTCAAAAAAGAGATTCTCTCGCGCACTCTCTCTCTCTCTCTCTCTCTCTCTCTCAGGTGTGGCCATCGCCATTTCTTCATTTCACTCCCACCAACGGATCTCGGCCTCTCCGAGCAAAGCGCGGCGACAGAGGAGAGGAGAGGAGAGAGAACGGCCATGGACGACGGAGGAGGAGGGTCGTCCTCGTCGTCGCCGAAGTCGCCGAAGTCGCCGAAGTCGCCGGACTCCGCTCCCGAGCCGAAGCCAAAAGAGAGGAAGCAGAAGAGCGGATTAGGGTGGCTAGAGTGGACGCGAGGGTGGATGAGCGTGATTGGGGAGATGCTGTTCCAGAGGATCATGGCCAGTCACCTCGAGAACCCTCTCCCTCTCCCTCCTGTAAACCACCTCACCTGCATTGTCACCGGCTCCACTAGCGGCATCGGCCTCCAAATCGCCAGGTCTTCCTCCGTCTCCGTCTCCGTCTCCGACCCGATCCCTTCCTTCTCTCGTTTTGTTGCTCCGACTTTCTCGTCTGATTCTTTCCCGAGGAAAATTGAGGACGATTACTTCGCTTGTTTATGTTTGCTCATTGTGTGCGCTCTCTAGGTATCTCGTTGATGGTATTTAGTGTTGTTTTCGTTTCTAAGGAGACATGGATGAGAACCGAAAGGGGATGTGAGAGAGTAGTGATTCGACGAGAGTGTCTTTTGCCGGGCTTAGTTGTTTGGTTCTACTTCTTTATAGTTTCTTCGTTCGTATGCTGTTGGCTTGTTCTGTCATGTAGGACTCCCTTTTGACGAGGCTAATGGATCTGATGCTTTGTTTTTACTTCCAGGCAGCTTGCGGAAGCTGGCGCTCATGTTGTGATGGCCGTGAGGAATCCAAAGGCGGCTCAGGATTTGATCCAAAAGTGGCAAAATGAGTGGTCTGGAATGGGTCTTCCTCTTAACATCGAGGTATCATAAAACGAGGAGCTCTTTTTTATAACATTCGAAGCGGTGCCTAGGCATCTTTCTTTTTTGTACCTTGCTGGGTGAAATATTGCTTTGACTCCGGTTCAACTTGCACCTACCATATAATGCGAACTTCTCTTCTCTATGTCGAATTGGGTCAAGCTTTGCAATCTGAATGCCCTTTCATTTGATTTCTTTTTACTCTGTTTGGTCTATTCTTTTTTGTGATCATGCCTGTGTGATGCAATTTCTCTTCTATGAGGCACACAGGAGAGTTTGCCTGCATTCTTGATGTAATTACAGAGCCACACTTTCAAGTTCTATGTGCGGATTTATTGTATTCATATTGGATGGGGACCTAATGCTGTGTCTTTTTTAGGTGATGGAACTTGATCTTCTTTCATTGGATTCTGTTGTGAGATTTGCTGATGCATGGAATTCAAGATTAGGGCCTCTGCACGTTCTTATCAATAATGCGGGCATATTTTCCATTGGAGGTTGGTCTCTATGAACCAAATAATCAATTCAATATGCTTTCTCAGTCTTTAAACTGCATTGGAGTTTAATGGCTCGGATCACTTCTTGTTTCACTTTATGTGACGTGCTGTCTTTCCAGCAGAAATTATTTTGCCATAGGTAGGGGCTGATATTGCGAGGGTCAACAGATCTATGAATTTGAAACCATTTCTCAATGAATTGATTCTTCCTTTTTATGTAAATGACATGGTATTGATCAGTAAAATTCACTTGTATGTATACGTAACCATATAAGAAGTCGATTTGCCTACTCAAAGTACTAATGACTATTAAGAACACATGAGTTTGTCTTTGGTGAATTATGTATATTGTTTTCTTTGCAATGAACACCCTTCTCAAATAAGCACGCAACAGGGAGAAATTCTTATTTAGAAAGATAAATTTTTTTGGGGAGGTGACATGGGCTATTCTTGCATATTTTTCTTTGGACCCATGCTTGTTTAAGAACAATCTTGCCAACTGATGTACCTTACTTGTGGTGATCTCAGAACCACAGAAGTTTTCAAAAGATGGATATGAGCAACATATGCAAGTTAATCATCTTGCTCCAGCATTGCTATCAGTATTGCTTTTGCCGTCGCTCCTTCGAGGCTCTCCTAGCAGAATTGTCAATGTAAATTCTGTGGTAAGTTTATGACCACAATATAGTCCACATTCTTCATCTTACTTTTAAAGTGTGGACTGTAGCTTATGGGCAAATTACCATAATCAACTGGTGAATTAGATATTTGGTCTCGAAGTATCGTATTGTGTGGTTGGGTTGAGAATCATGGGATCCTTCATAACAGTAAACATTGAGCTAAAGTCATCTCGAGGAGTCATACTTATCAAAAAACTTGATGATGGCTTGAAACTTTTCTGCGGTAGGGCAGTTAAACAATAGGATTACTTTGCTCCCAAGCAGGAAAACTGGCTTTTAAGTTCCTTCAGTTAGTGTTTTCAATAATATATAAAGTTGGTGCTGCATTATGTTAATCGGGTTGTTCTTTGCCTCCATTTACTAATGACAGATGGCATGATATTCTTGTCTTTTGTTCTTGAATGATGGAAATTTTGCAGATGCACTATATTGGCTTTGTTGATCCCGAAGATATGAATCTCGTTTCTGGGAGGAGGAAATACACAAGTTTATTAGGTTACTGTTGCAGCAAGTTAGCTCAGGTACAGTCAGAATGATCTTATCTTATTATGAATGCGACGACATGTTGGTATAGGCTAAATAGGCTTTGTAATGAAGCTAACAAAGGTGCATTACAGATAAAAAGTCTTCAGAGTTGCTTTCCAGAGCAAAGTCTGTATTTAACAAACTATACATACTGAAAGTGACTTTTGCCATCTGGAATATTCGACAATGTAAGAAAAAATCGGAGTGTTCACTCTCATAAGCCTTCAATATGTCTCCTTCCAAGTAGGTCAACAAAAAAAATTGAAGGAATATTAGCAAGTGCCAATCTATTATCTTTGTTATTTACAAATTAAACTACTTTCCAAGCACAATTTCTTCACTAACCATTGAAGTTTCAGCCAAGTGAACGCAGAAGTCCAAATGCCGTGTTTTTCTGGTGTCTCGCTTCAGGGCAATGGATTAGATTGTGGTCAATTGATTTAGATGGGCATTAACACGTGGGCATGATTACCTACTTGTCCCTGCTTCCCTTTTGAGAACTATTTAAATCACAGCAGCTGCTGCTGCCATAATAACAAGGAGAACAAGAAAGCTTTTTCCATGGCTACATGGATCTTTCTGTGCCATTTTACCCTGTTTTAGCACTGTGAGGGACAGATGTCTTTTCAGGAGAGTCAGTTAACTTCCTTTTCATCTATCTGTACTGAATGAATACAGCACAATGCCCTGGGATACATTCATCTCGGCAATCGACATTATTTTGATAAGATAAAAGTTTTATATGATAGTGGCATTACTCGCTTCTCGTGGAGAAAGTGCTTGTGCAATCTCCTCCGTTGTTGGACAAATAGAAGTCCCATATCTTGTGGTTTAGGTGAGTCAGTGACGTGCAAGCCAATTTCCAAGAGAAGCTGTTTTCTTCCCTAATGAGCTGTGAAAAAGGGTAGAGAGGTAATAGAGATGGCTCTAAATCTCTTATCTTCTTGGCAAAAACAAATCGCTTTGTGGGTGGTGCCTGGATTTAGGACGGTGACCTGCTTATCTCTTCTGGGTCCTTGGTGTGGACTTCTGCTCCTTTTGGGTCTTTGATGCGGTCATGTTGGCTGGTAATCTGCATGGATTTTTCTGGCCAAAAAAGTAAAGAAAAAAAAATTCTGGACATTATTTTCTACTGTCTCTGCAAACCTATTCGGCCATGCTTTTCTTTTTGCTAAAACTTCAATTTTCTATTCCATACTAACTTCATGAGCTTGGTTCTCTAATGTTTGCCACTCGTGCCTGTTCATACTACAGTTCTCTTTTCTGAAGTTAGCCTTTAGATATCACCAGGTGCAGAAGAATTGTGAGGTTTGATGCTCCATTTAAATGTTGTTGGATGGTTGACCTCAATCCATCTGGTTTGTATATTAGGATGAATGGCCATATACTAATTGTTCACGCTATTTAGTCTGCAAACCTATCAATGCAACTTTTTTACTGCTGTGTTGTCCCTATCCTTTTTCCCTCTCTGGCTTTAAACCATTTGCTCTTTTTTCCCCTTAATACATTCCTGTATGATTTTCTGCTTAGCAAATAGTATATTTTCAGTTCTACATATATTGTAAATCATGAAGTGATACTTATTAGAATGTTGATTCTGACCTGTAATTATTACTAACGAGGTGAGGTGGCTTTATTCAGGTTATGTTCAGTAGCGTCCTCCATAAACGGCTGCCTGCTGAATCTGGAATCAGTGTATTGTGTGTATCACCTGGAGTAGTCCAAACCAACGTTGTAAGTATGCTAAAATAGTTTTCATTTTGAATATGTAAAAGTGAGTACACCATTAGACTTTGGATACATGTATGTGTGTTGTGTCTGTGTACAATGAGTCAATGATGGACCCAAAGAGGTGGGTGGCATGGCGCCGTTGCTGGTTGCTCAATTACTACTGAAATTTACTTTTGCTAAATTTTTCCATTTAAATTTTCATGACACTGCTGCCACTGGTTCGTCCAACTTCTCTTCTGCCTTCATCCTCCATCTGCCTTGATTTACTTTTGCTTATAGTTTTTCTTTGCTGAAACAATTGACATCATGATTTGATAGGTGATCTATCGTCCATTTATAATATAAACTAAAAAGACACTGATGTTGTAGTTTTTTCTTTACACCAGCTCTTTTGAGAATAAGACATGAGGAGATGTCAAGAATTTGTACAGATTGGTCATTTAACATGGTAATGAACATGTGTTTGATCAGAGGAGTGCTTGTGTAAAATTATAAAGGCAGTGTTTCTCATATAAATCCTTATACAAAGTATTCGCATTCTTAGGTCATATGGATGGATATCATCTTGTCTGTCATATTATTTCAATGTCTTATGTGTTTCATCATGATAAGCTACTGATAGGAAATTTCTTTTATATTTTCTCAATGAATTGAATGCAGGCGAGGGATCTTCCTAGAATTGTTCAAGCTGGTTATCATTTTATACCCTACTTCATATTTAATCCTCAAGAAGGTTGGTCTTCTCACATGCCAGATAGTTTGCCAAATTGAAATTTGTAGAGTCGTGATGTTGCTGATTTGTTTATGTCAGAGAGGGAGTGAGTACTTGAATGGAGTTATGCAGGCATTATCCTCTTATCTGGTTTAATATGCTAGATTTATCTACCCCTTCTTGATTTTTTATTTCATTTTTATATTCAATTAAAATATCTTCTTTCTGATCTGAAATAATATGGGTTTAAATTTCGCATCTCACTACCCATGCAGGTTCTAGGAGTTCACTTTTTGCTGCAACAGATCCTCAGGTTCCAGAGTACTGTGAGTTGCTGAAAGCGGATGAATGGCCTGTTTGTGCTTTCATCTCACAAGACTGCCGTCCAACAAACCCTTCTGAAGAAGCACACAATGTTGAAACCGCTTACCGGGTATGGGAAAAGACATTAGAGATGATTGGCCTTCCTTCAGATTGTGTGGAGAGGCTTATAGAAGGGGAAGAGATTACATGCCGATACGGTGGTCAATAGGGTGATTATCCTCTCTTTCTTTTTACATGGAAGTGCTGGTCGACACGAAAGCCTATGCACAGAATGCTCGCGAATGGTATCTTTAAATGTCTTCTGATAGTATTTCATGATGCTGATTCCGATTCATGAAGGAAGGAAAAGGCTGACTAAATAGAGCACTCTAGTGAAAAATTCTCAGTGGGACAGTAGAAGTTAGGATGAACTCCTCTTTCACACTTTGTAAGATAGTTTAACATCAGCGAGCCTTATCCTTGGAAATGCAGGTGCTTGTTGTAGGCTGTGAAGCCGCTGCTAGTTTGACTACCGCTGGGTTTCCCACTGTATATTGTTTTGTCGAAGATCGATAGAAACATTGGGCAATTCTAGCATGTATTTTGGGCTATTTAACTGGATTTGTCATGGGTTAAATTCGTTAGCAGTAGCTTCTTTTTCAATGGGATCACATGACATATGTTGTAAACTTGTTATTGATCCCGGCGTACGAGTTATTAATCACATAAAAAGTTATTACCTTGTCGGGAGCGGGATGGATTTGATTTGAGAGACGACATTTCGGTGCGTGAAATTATAATTAACATGGAAATTGATTTCTGGAGCGGAAACTTCTAGGTGGAAGGGGGGCCCACTTCTTCGAGGAAGTTGTCAGAGCACACCTGTCGTAGACAATCGGCGTGCAATGGCTTGGGGCCCTCTTAGTGCATTTATAATCTCTCATGTGGCTTAGGTCTTTTGGTCCATCATGAGTTGGACAGTTTTCCACGGATGAAATTGGACGGTGTACCGTAGCTGTCATGCGCTGATATAGCACGCCGTTGTTCCTTTGGGGTCACGATGCTAATTAATACTCATTTTGATTCGGCAATAGACGACTTTCGGCAAATTTGGTGCATTCCCGGTTGCATTTGGGCAATACGCAAGTTACAAAGTGGAGGGTGGAATCCGAGGCAGGCTGCGATTCGACCTATCAAAGTGTCGAGTCAACCCCTCTTTTTTTGAGCATTTTTAATAACTGAAGAGGGAACGCCGACTCATTAAGCTAGAAGGGCGTGTGGTCCGGTCGGGTCCGGTCCGGTGGAGGACCTGTGTGAATGTGGGGCCTACAGTTTTACAACTTGTGTAACCTTCCCCACGTAAGTTACAAACAACCCGCGAATAACAAATGGAAACAGCATAAAATCAATGAGTGGAAAAGCAATCGAGTTGTATTAAAATAAGAGCCCTTAAAAACGCCGGCGATCAGCCTCAAAACCCGAAATCGCTCCGCCGCTCTCCTCCGTTTATGGAAGAACCGACTGACGAAGAAGGCGTCGACGACGACGAAGGATCCCCTTCCCATGGAACCCTAGATCCACAGCGGTAGGAGATCATCTCCCTCCCTCCGCGACGTACTCGTGCCTTTCTGTTTACTTTCGACTCATTTCGTCCATCCCATCCATCTGTCGCGGTGGGAATTCCCTTATGGGCAAGGGCGGCCCCTGCTGCTTCCGCCGGACATCCGGCCGTCGACGCCTCAAGAAGGCTGCGGAATCGCCGTCGCGTCCGGCCCTTTCCTCTCCACCTCGGAATGAGGTCAATCAGAACCGGAGCGACAATAGCTCGGCGATCGTGAGCTCCGGCGGCGGCGGTGGCGGAGGCGGAGGCGCAGCCGTGGCCGCTTCGGGCGGAGGCAAGGGGAAGAAGAAGGCGGGAGGAGGTAGGATGTGGCTCTGGGTGAGGTTTGACCGCGCTGGGCGGGAGGAGACGTTGGAGTGCGAGAAGAGCGCAATCGTGCGGCGAGTTTCGATTCCCGCGAGGGATTTGAGGATTCTCGGTCCTGTCTTCTCTCACTCTTCCAACATTCTTGGTACGTCGTATGGATTGTTCAGTTCAGGTCCATTAGTCTTTTCTTTTTCTGGGTCGCAGAAGTTATCTGCTCCTAAAGGAAGAAGATTCTTTTGTTTTGTTTCTTTTATGATTTCGGCAAGAATTATACTCTGAGGCAGTTTGTTGGCATGCATGCTGTTAGGAAACTGTTGACCCATAAGAATTGAGAGGATTTGGAGTTATACATCCTCCCTCGATTTTGACGAGTACAAAGCAAAATTTGTCTTTCCCTTGAAGCAATTAGTCAGCTAATTAATTGGCAATAAAGAGTTTGTAGTCCTCAAGAATGGCGCTTGTATCCCTTACAACCCTTGTGCTTGACCATATGTGTCTCCATTACATGACCTTCTTATTTTTAAAAGCTGAAACATGATGTTTCGTGAATTCTCTCTCGTTTGTTGAATATCTCTGTGTGGCTTCCCCATCTAATGTTTTGTCCCGTGTTTTACAAAGTCAACTTTCCAACGTTGCTGCTGTTTCTCTTTTGTTTCAAGGGTTTTCCCCCTTGCTTATATTGGTACTGCTAGTTCCTTTCTGAATTGTTATGCATGCTGAGCAGTTCGGGTACAATAAATGATCTCTTTGACAAAGAAGCTTTTCTTTTACTTTTCAGCTAGAGAGAAAGCCATGGTTGTCAACTTGGAATTTATTAAGGCTATAGTTACAGCTGAAGAGGTGCTCATACTTGATCCAGTCCGGCCGGAGGTGCTTTCGTTCGTAAATCAGCTGAGGCAGCAACTCCCGCATAAAAGTGCATTTAGGACCCAGGAAGGTGGTCCTGTGGGAGATCCTGAGATGAATGTTTCTGCAGGCAGACATTGGTTACCTGTTCCTGAGGCTGTTGAGGGTTTGCAATGTGAACTCCCCTTTGAGTTTCAGGTTCTTGAGATAGCACTAGAGGTTGTTTGTACTTATCTAGATTCCAGTGTGGCGGAACTTGAGACAGTTGCCTACCCCATCATAGATGAGTTGGCCAAGAACGTTAGCACAAATAATCTCGAGCACGTGCGAGATTTGAAAAGCAATCTTACTCGCCTTCTTGCACGAGTTCAAAAGGTACCTTGATTGTCACATGCCCTTCTTCTGTTTGTCACTATTTCTTTTTTCTTCCCGTGGAAGTTTGGCAACAGATGCAAATGACTGAAATACATCTCTCATGGGCTAAAACAATGTTTCATTGGAGTACATTTTGAAAATATATATAATAGGGCAAATGATTAGTAAGAACTGGATTTTTTGTGCACCACAGATGGTCATTTCCAAAGTTTGAGGGCCATCGAATGTTTGGCTCTTTATGTTTTTCCAAAAATGTATCATCAGCTGTCTTTATCATTTAGCCCAATTAAGGTGTGATATTTCAGTTGATGCTGCAATAGCCATCAAAAGGTGTTTTTTTCTAGTGTCGAGCATGAAGGTTATGGATTGGAATAGATGCATCATGTTAATTGTCTCTTATGATGCACCTTCAAAGGTATGGTGCTGGTAACCAATTGAAGGGGTGCTTTTGACTTTGAGATCTCCTTGATGCTTGGTCCTTATTTCTTTCTTGTTCTCTCAGATGTGGATGACCATATTTAATTGAAATGTAGCATCGACTAATTTGAAATTGGTGGCTTTGGGATTGTCCTACTTGTATGCGGAATGATTATAGTGGAGTATAAAGGATGGCATTTTGATTGAAAATTAAGAGTTTTTTTTTTTCTCCTGACAATTGAGATGTAGTTTTCTGCTTTTCCTTTGAGTCAGCTAAATTGTTACAGCTTATTCAGTCCCCATGGTAGTCTATTTAAATTTATCCTTGATCAAATATCCACCTAATATGAATAAACTCTTGCAGAAGTTTTTGATTAGAAAAAAAAGTGTGCCTGATGGCTGCATTTAGCTGTGGCATATTGTCTGATAATTGTTTTGAAAATTGACGTGGCATTTGGAGCTGCGGTTACAATTGTCCATCCGAAGCATTTTATCTTGACTTGCTCTGAGAAAGAAGGCTTTTTCCTTGAGCATGAGAAAGAAGCCTTTTGTGATCCCCTTCTACCTGGAAAATTAATTCTCAAGTGGCTGCACTCAAGCCACTGGTTTCAAAGTAACAGAAGGAAAAGCAAAGATTGAGAGAGTCAGAGTCAAAAAGTTTTGCAGTTAATTATTCAATCAGCAGAAACCAGGTTATTTGAACATCAATTAAGATGAAAACCTCATTGCTCTTTATTCCTTAAAATTACTATAAAAGATTTTTTTGAATCCCTTTTTCTCTGACATGAACTGGCATCATGAACCACTTAAAACATATCATGTAGGGTACCAAGTGGTCCATTTTACTTGATGCATGTTCAAAAGGCAGTTACTGAAATTAGAAGCATAGTCTCAGTAGTTTGTCTTGTTCTTTTTTAATTTTTCCCCCTATTTTTAGTTTTTCTGTTCCATTTGTCAAGATATTGTCCTTTGCCGCTATGCATTATGACTTGATAACTACCATGTGATTTGGTTGAACTAGAAGCTTTTTAATTTTTGTGTCATTCTACCACTTTGGATTAAATGTCAATCACTGTTCCAATCTTAGGTGAGGGATGAAATTGAACATCTATTGGATGACAATGAAGACATGGCGCAGTTGTATTTAACAAGGAAGTGGATGCAAAATCAGCAGCCTGAATCTCTGTTGGGAATTGGGGGTTCAAACATTGTCAACTCTACTGAGCCCCCTCTTCGTCGACTGAGCTCTAACAGGAGTGGAAGTCTGGTGACCAGCAATTACTTGGATGATAATGATGTGGAGGATCTAGAGATGCTACTTGAAGCTTATTTTATGCAGCTGGATGGAACTCGGAACAAGATTCTGTCTGTGAGTATTAGCCTTTTCGAATTATTTAGATCTTTAGCCTGTAAGTTCTATTTTCCCTGAATGTCTGCATGGCATCTGGTTCAACCATGTTCCTTCTGTACTCAACACGCTTGTATGTCTCTTTTCTTGGTGTCGAGCTCCTTAGTGGACCTGATTGGCAAGCTTGTCGCTATGTCTTATTAGTTTCATTGCTAGAATTTAAATAAGTAGATTTGATGGGAGGTGATTATTCTGGACGCTGTTTGGATGTAGTTGCATATGAGTCAGTGCAAGCTACTCAATTGTCTATGGCTCTCCCTTTTATGCGGAGAAATCTCTTAGGAAATAATGTTTCCACATATTTCTTGGTTCATTTCCATTTATCGTGTTAGCGCTGATTGATTCTCACCTTTGCGAGACCTTTTTGATCTGCGATGGTTCAATCTGGTTAACTTGGGTACATCTATGGCTGGCTTTCTTACTTAAATTATTCAGTAGCTGCGAGAAATAAAGTTACTTCATACCTTCTCTATCTTTACAATTTTTATTTTATTTTTTTATCATTACCATCTTTTTATTTTCACATCTTCCTTTTATTTTGGTGGGGGCAGGGGCAGTGGGGATTGGTGGGATGTGTTGCATTTATTATGTGCATAGACAATTAGTCTGTTACTGCTGGTGTAGTTAGTTATCTCTTGGAGTGCTCATAATCTGTTGGTTGTGTTTGCAGGTTAGGGAGTATATCGATGATACAGAGGACTATGTTAATATTCAACTGGACAACCAGAGAAACGAGTTAATTCAGCTGCAGTTGACATTGACGATTGCATCTTTTGCTATTGCCGTTGAAACCTTGATTGCTGGGGTGTTTGGCATGAACATTCCTTGTCCATTGTATAATGTGAAGGGGATATTTGGCTACTTTTGGGGAGGTACCTCAGCTGGCTGTATTTTGATCTTCTTTCTCATTTTTGGTTATGCAAGATGGAAGAAGCTACTTGGCTCTTAAGACTTCTGCATTGATAGCATTTTCCCGTTTCATTTTCTTTTAAGTGGAAAAGAGGATCGAATGTGTGAGCTTGTTCACTGATCCAAATGATCATGTAATGGCCACAATGCGATTGGCCCTCGATACTGGATATATGAATAAATTTTATTGTACATTGAGGCGTAGAATGAATCTAGCTTTTATCATAACTTTGTAATATAATTTGTAGTTGTGTTCCAGAAAGTCACGCTTGGAGAAAAAATCTGTTCATTAATGCAATCCTATGCTCAGTCTCGGAGCTGTTCTAGCTGTTCGGCATTAAATTAACTTTACCTTCTACCGATGGTTTAGTGAAGTATTGCGTGGCACTCTATGTTTGTATGCAGGCTGAGTACCGTTGGTTTTTTCATGCCCTAGTTATATGCCTTTCTGATCTGTTCTGGGCGATAATTAAAAATGGTTCTTTTCGACATGGTGATAGAGTGATTGGTTTATTAATCAAACTTAATGGCTGTTAGTGACATATATGTCCTGCCCTGGTACGCACGAACCTGGAAATTCTCACAAAGATGCAATGGGTGAGGCATATCTTTCCTAATTCCTTTCACTCTTCTGCTAGTTTATTCTTTGGGCGATGCAATAGTTTGATTTGTTGCGGACGGTTTCTCTTCTTCAGATATCCTCTTCACAATGACACAGTGTAACGCTTCAGCTACGGTGTCCGGAAGACCAAACCCTTTTTTGTCTTCCTTTGTAACTGTCTTGGGTATGATGAATTGGAATGCTTTGACTCCTCAAGGTCGAGGTAGGGAGGGAGGGAGGGAGGGAGGGAGGGAGAAAGGGGAAGGGGGCGGTGGGGGAGATTGACTTTGCAATTGAGTACAGGGACCCGGTGGTAGGCTGGTGGGGGTTGGTTTTTGCGACATGTTGGAGAGTCATGATGTACTGGAGCTGCTTGTCTGTTGTCACCACTTGCATTTTGTGCTAACTACTTCATGTGTGAAGCAGGTTGTCTCCTTTTGCACTCTTCTTAACTGTCCAATTGTGTGTGTGTAGACACAGCTCATGAGCAACCAAGCTTGGTTGCAGTGACCTGTATTTTATATTTGTGTGGTTCAGGTGTTTAGTGTGATGCCTGTTTTCCAACTGATCTGCGGAGGGTTAAACATGAGTATGTCCGTGATTTTTCCTTCACTGATCTTTGGAACGGTATAAAAATATAAATATGTAAATAAAACATATAATGAGTTTGATACGTACATCTTTTTCCATCTTTGTACGTGACATCTATTTTTAAAGACAATTTAAGATCGGACAATCGGTGTAATATAAATTGGCATGTCTCGCATCAAGCTTTCTGACTTCACCTTGCATTAAAATTTGTGTATTCACGATGATCTGTCATTCATCATCTTTTCACTTTGTTTGTCTTTTTATCTAAAGAGAAAAAAAAAGTTAAAATGGTTCTCTCTTTAACTTTTCTTCTTTTTTAAGGTTTATTTTGTTACGACAATTGGACAATCCCAAATTTTTTCCAAAAATCAAAATATTTAATTTGTTTTCCAGAGAATTTTCCAATATGTTGGTATTGGACGATTTTATAATTGGTGACTGATGTTTTCTACGAGTCCAAGCTTATCTCCACTCCTAGGATATTTGGGCCAGAAGAAAATGACAGAAAAATAAAGCAAAAAACAAAAAGGTCAACCATCATGTCATCCTTCGGACCGAATTTTACAAAATTTTGGATATTTCTGGAGAGTACGAATAATCAGATTCCCCTCCCACAAAATTAGCGATGCGTTTACTGAAATATTAAAAAAAGAAAAAAAGAAAAGAAAAAAAGAGAATTCCTTTTTCAATTAATTTTTTTAATGCTTTTCCAGTGCAGCCCAGCCACCCCCTTATTCAACCCAGAAAAGCCAAAGCTTCGCAACACACACACACCTCCACAGAGAGAGAGAGAGAGAGAGAGAGAGGGGCACGGAGAAGAGCAGTTCGCATCGTTTGCACATTGCGTTTCGAGATCTCAGAATTCCAACACTTGCTCTCAAAGGTTGGCATTTCGCTTCCTATCGACGACGAAGGTTATCGCTTTTGGGATTCCAAAACGAATCTGTTTCCGTTTTTCCAAATCCTTGCTCAATTCGGCGAAAATCGGCCCTTCGTCTTTGCCAACATCACACATTCCGGACGCTTTGCTTGCTTCAATTAGTAACTTCGTTGCCGGACCCGTTGTTCCTTTCTTGAGATGCCGCATCTTCGTCTGGATATGTTGCATGCCTAATCCCCATATCTTCCTTTTGGACGCTGAGGAATTGGGACATGAATTGTTTCTTCTGTTTCTTTCTTTTGTCCTCGAATCTGATTAGTTGTTACTATGCGGGAGCTGGGAAATTACGTAGTTTGCGTGAATTTATAATCACGGGGTGAGGATCTTACGATTACTTTCATGGGAATAAGAGGGTTTGGGTTCGTGCCTCGGTTAGCAGCTGAGAATCTCCAGCATTCCTTTCAATTTCCCCGATTTTGCATGGGACTTTTTACTTCTTTTTTGGGCTCTTTTAAAGACAGCGTTTTTTTTTCCCTTGCTGCTTTGACATCCCAAATTTTATTTTCTGAAGGTCAGTTACTTAGGAGTGCTGGTGAGTCCAATTACCAATTTTGAGCTCATGATTCGTTGGTTTGCATTATGTAGATATAATGGGTATCACTGAATTCATACGGCTTCTTGCTTGTTTTGCGTGTCTAAGCTATAGTTAGTACATCTTTAGTGAAGTTTAAAGTTCATCTGAAGAAATAACCTGATGCTTTTGTCATGGTAAGTTTTGGAACCATGGAATAGACACTTCCCTTATCTCTTTTCTTGTTGGAGGAGAGTCTTTTTCATGAATTTATTGATGAAATACTTGGCCTCGCTCAATTTGCTCATGCATAGGAAGAAACTTATATTGATTTAATGAGAGAAAGATCATGAAGGTTGTGGTTGGATTTCTTATTTCTCATCTTCCACTCTTTAAATGGTCTCTTAGTAATAATTTGTGGTACTGGCTTTCCGCTGCTTTGTTTATTGATAGGGTCTGCTTCTAGTTGGCTATGGCGAATTCCAAGGGGACAGCAAACATCAGAAATTTGATGTACTCTGGGAGACACGCTTTGCTGCCTCCCAAAAGTCCATTTCCCAGTGTTTCATCATCATATGCTGATTACATGCCAAGTGCAGCTAATGGATCAAAAGCTGTGCAGAAGCCAAGGGACAGTTATGTGCACCACCAGCGAACATCCTCTGAGAGCCTTGTAATAGATGAGCAACCATCCTGGCTTGATGATCTACTCAATGAACCAGAAACTCCTGTTCGAAGAGCCGGTCATCGGCGTTCATCAAGTGACTCCTTTGCATATCTAGATGTGGCTAACTTTTCTAATCTAGATTATGCAGCTCATGATGATTACACTTTAAAAAACATGGTATCAGCACCTTCTTGGGGAGCTCAAGAGTTTGATCACTATCGAGATGGTCGTCATTCTTTATTCCATCCAGAAGCAAGCTCTGCTAAGCAGAGTAGTAGGGTTTGGGAGTCATCTCTGAATAAGGTTGCTCCCCCCAGTGGTGTGACTTCTGCACCATCATATTCCTCGCAAGAGATAGATAGGGCTCCTTCTGGAGCAAGTGAGAAGCAATATCAGGTTGACTCCAATTCCAATGATTCTAAATCTTCTGAGAGAAGGGATAGTTCACATACCAAGCCTTCTGCATCAGAGACTGATACAAAACGTGCTAAACAGTATGCTTCTCACTTTGTCTATAATTTGTTTGTGTATGCAAGCGGACCACCTACTTGTCTTGTGTGCACATATGTTGGTCTCTGCTATATGATCGATTTATGTGTCTTACAGCCCATTTTTTTAATCGGTTTTCTGACGGGATTGTCAGATTAGCATTGGATGGATGATGAAGAGTTCGATTATATCTGATTGCTATTAATTATGTAATATTAGATTACTGAATAAAGTCCACATGTTGCAATATAATTATGTTTTCTTTGCTTTGGAGCAATTTTTAATTGGTTTAACATTCTTGATTCTTAACTGCCTTAAAATTAATAAATAGTCCAGAAGTGCCTATTTTTCTGGGTCTTGTCTGGCTAATTTACGGTTGATATTAGAGTTTGCGTGCCATTTATAGATTTTGCTAGGAAAACACTTGCGTAAATGTCATAGTAAATCTATATGCAATAACTGTGAATGAAGCCTTACAGTTGCTATGATTAAGGTGGTAGATTCTCCCCATTGGAATAGAGTTCCATGATTAGGTTTTGAATCTGTTCCTAGTTATTTTCATCAAATGGTTTGTTTGTTATGACAAGGCTGGTATTTTGTCTTTGTAGGCAATTTGCTCAGCGCTCACGAGTGCGGAAACTTCAGTACATTGCTGAATTGGAAAGGAATGTGCAGGTTTTACAGGCAAGGCCCAGTAGAAATTGACATGCTGCATTTCTCCCGAATTACTTATGCCCAAAGAGAGGAATGCAGATGACCGCATAATTCCTAGATTTTGATCTTTCTATCTGCTATTGTGCAGGCAGAGGGAACAGAAGTATCGGCCGAGCTTGAGTTTCTCAACCAACAAAATCTCATTTTGAGCATGGAAAACAAAGCCCTAAAGCAACGATTGGAAAGCTTAGCTCAAGAGCAAATGATAAAATACTGTGAGTTTCTTTTTCCTCTTCCTTAACGTTCTTGACGTATATCTGACCAAAAAAAAAGAGAAAATAAGTTCTTGACGAATAAACTTATAATTCTGTTTTCCGTTTCTGCTGCTTGAAATCCTAAAACGGCGTTTTCACTGCTTAAAAGTTGTTTTTGTTTACTGAACAAGAAACTTTGGAAACTGATCAGGAAATATATCAACTTTAAGTTAGTAACTTAGTGTATTCTGGACAGTGTGAGAGGTTTGAACATCATCAGATAAGCATGTTGATTAATGTATTTATTCTGCATGTTTGCTAGTGAATTGATGCAGTGTTATGATCTTTGTGCTGTCATTGCTTAATTTGGAATTAGCAAAAAGAGCTCACTGAAATTGTCTTGACGACTTTGCAACCTGAGTTTTGAACTGTGGTGCAGACAGAAAACGAGCACACTGACCTGATTTGACAGAAATGGATGTGTTAACTAAGGTAGATTTGTGTGGCCACAAAAAAAGGAAATGAAATGGAGGTTGATTTACAGCGAGACATGATATGTATCACCTATAAGGCTATAAGAGCCAACTGGAATAATTTTTTTTAGGCGAGAGGCACTGTGTGGTAACTGGCAAGATCATAATGCTTATTTTCTTGTGGAGAAAGGAAGATTTTCATGTGAAGATGCTACCTCTTTAGTAGAGAAGCGGAAACAGATACTATTTGTCACATTTTATAAATCTTTGTTGTATCTTGTTGGTCACTACTTCATGAATATAACATCCAATCTACATCCAGTGGAGCATGAGGTTTTAGAGCGGGAGATAGGAAGGCTAAGAACACTGTATCAGCAGCAGCAGCAGCCACTGCAACAGCAGCAGCAGCCACTGCAACAACACAAGCAACCGTCTTCCAGTCTTAGACGCACCAACAGTAAAGATCTTGATACACAGTTTGCTAATCTCTCTTTGAAACACAAAGATGCCAATTCTGGCCAAGACACTGTGAGTGGTCCACTGCGCACTTAAGTTGTTGTGTCCCCCTTTTATCATGCCTCCATTTGGATTTGCTTGTATCCATGCCTTCATGCCCGTGTTGGATCTAAGTTGTGCCAGGTAAGCATAGGCTCCTACATCCTGGCACCATCTCTGCCCATCAACTCTTAAGCCTAATCTTTGACTGAGTAGTACCTTGAGCACCTGGATGTCATGGCTGGAAAATCCGTTCTCTGGCTGCTGATATACCTGAGGTGGTTACTTCAAGCAGTTTGGAAATGCACTTGCTCCTGTATGTTTACCTAATTGTAGTTTTTGTTCTCCATTCTTCTCCAACAAAGTTGCGGCTGTTTGTAGAATTTAACGTAGTGGGAAATTTCCTTTGGGCTGCATAGATATGCAATTTTTTGTAATGGAAGATGGCGAGAAAGCTTTATTTGAGCAGTTTACTAAGTCAGTATCCTGTCTTCAATTCTGATTGGGCTATGGAAATACATATTGGATATTCATCTCTTTCTCCATCTCATCTGTTCCTTCAATTTTTGGATTGGAAAAGAGAATCACGGGAGTTCTAGCATGGGTACCTTGATAAATATGTTTTCTAAAGAAATCAAACTGTCAAAAATTGACTGACTCATAGGAGCAGCTTAGCAGTCATGTTTATTCGGTAGTCATCCTGTTCTCTGCCAATAACCTAACAGTGAGAAAGATCTCTAAGCAGTATTATTGTACCATGAAATCAATGGAGGATTACAGTAAGAGGCATTTGGTGGAAATGGAAGGAAGAACTTGAAGATGATGCGTTAATTATGTCCATTATTAATACTGTTAATTGTGTATATGCATTATGTCCATTATTAATACTGTTAATCGTGTACATGCACGGATTTTGTTTCTTCTGGTTTGGCGGTGTATGAACGATGCTATCTGAGATAGGGATTTCTAGAGGGAATGGAGATTCTTTCCTTCAACATATGACGAATATTCAGGATGATGATGGTATTTTTTATTAGATAATTATTCCTAATAGCATGCCATATACATTTAGAAGAAGACAATTTGCGTGGATCAGATGGAACGTTTAACTTCTTTTTGGTGAACAAAGACAAGAGGCAATTAATGGAAAAATGAAAATTTTATTCACTTTGACTGAATTGCATTTGGCTGTGAAATGCTTTTTGCGCTTTAACTTGCAGAGTATGGTTACTATACAATTCGGTGTTGAAGACTTCACAGATCTGTGTTCACTTTGGTCAAATACGTACATGTTCTATTTACGAAATATGGGCTAGAGTCCCTCTGCACTGTGAGGAGCTACAATTTCAGGAACAGACACAACGTATGGGTTCAGAGTTGCTACAATATAAACATCAAAAAGAGAAGACAGGGAATTATCCAAAAAGTGAATTTGAAAAATGAGGTAGTATTGGCACTATTGGGTAGCTTGGGGTAATCCTCTGGAGGTGGCATCACACATTCATCGCCATTGAATGAAATCTTCCTGGGAAAAGCCCACCCTTCTCTGAAAGTGAACATTTCCGCATCTTTATTCAGTAAAATCTCTGTCTGCACATACCCTTCATGACCTGATTGCAGTAGCATGTCGTTGTAGTACTGGATTCCCCAAAAAATCCCAGTATCGTCTGGACCATTTCAATCGCAAGAGCTAAATCACATTAGAATAAGCTAAGTGCTTAAGTAGGTCGTCCTTGTTAAATTACTTACTGATGGGTCCATGCTGATCAAGCGGCTTGTAGTTGAAGCTGAAAACTTGGGTCAAGCTACGGAGGTTTGGATGCTGCATCACCAGGCTCCACTGAGAGTAGTTTTTGGCGAAGTTTAAGTTGGCGATTGTTACTTTCACTCGCCAATACTCCCGGTAACTTTGTTTCACGTGCCAGTGGACCTTTATTGGGCACATGTGCCGTGAACAACTTACCAGAGGCCCTGCTTCTTTCGTCACATCATGTGGTAACTGGAGTACCGGCAACATCTTGCTGGAGCTGCTGTTTCATAAAATTATCAATGGTGGAAGTTATGGTTGTAAACTAGGACTGAGTTTGGGACTGCTTCATGGGGAAAGGTAGGTTTCTGATATATTTATCAAGAACTATATTAAGGCCAAGGAACGGGGTTAAGAATTTCGAAAAAAGATTTTACACATATCGAGTTATATAGATTAGCTGCAAGATGAAAAAGCAGAGGTCCAACCAAATTTAATGCTCAAGGCTGGGGCTTACTTGGCACAACGTCCGCCCTTTGATCCTGCACAGTGACAACTGCAGGTGGGGCAAGGAACAATTGTGGAATTATAGAAGGCTGAGAGGGAGACACAGCACTTTGGCGATAGCGATGCTCGAAACTGTGAGTAAATGCAAGTCACGTTCCATGTGCCTACAACAAAATGATCAAACGAGTGTTACTAAATGTTAGAACTACAGCATTGCTCTATCCCTGTAGCTCTGGTCTGGATATACATTAAACAGAACATCCCTCTCCCTCTTTCAACTAGATGACAGAATAGTCTGGCAGTTCTCTCTCTTTTGTTGGCTGATGAGATCATGAAATCACATTTTACTTGGATGGAGATATCCTCGTCAAATAGTTACCGATTGCTTGTGTCCATCGACGACCACTGTCGCTTGGAAATCGGCTTGGGGGGACTATGAGAGGAGGGCCACAGGTATACCCAGGAAGCTCTATGGTGAAATTTGCAGGAATTGTGACCGATGATGTGGTGTTGCTTGCGTTGAAAGTTGAAGCAGCACCAACACTCATAAGGAAACCGGCTCCATACTTTGAAGGGTCCTGAATCATGGAGGATAAGACCCCACCCTTGCAACAATTGGCCGTTTGCATGTTATAGGGAGCTCCTGGCAGGAGGTCAACAATCACTGGCTGCTTCTCACATGAATGAGGGAGGTTGCTTCTGAACCTAGAGCAGTTGCCTTGCAAAGTAGCCTCTGCCCCGACCATGTTCCATATCACCTCATCTCCAATCCACGTCCAACTCAGTCGCCAACCCGGTGGCTCCACGTGCCGAAACAGTTGGTAGTTGAACAGCGACACCTTCACCTGGCAAAACAAATCGGGTTTTGGGTGCAATGAGACTGAGTCTCATTTCAGTGCCATGCCTAACATCCAAATGGAAGAGTTTTTCAGGCAACATATCTAGTAGGGTTATTCGTCTACATATTTCAAGACCCTCTTGATCATCTCCATTGTAGACAAAAATAGCTGGGCTAATCCTCCACAAGGGAGAACCCAACTTCCAGACGAGTCATTTACTTACGGTCAATAAGATTCCTGAGGAACGAAACATTTTGAGGACACAGTGGCCTAACAGGCATCGAGCATCTATCGAAGAAGGTAAAAAAGGAAAAATAAAAAGTGGACAATCACACATCAAAAGAACAAATCAATCTGATCTTCTTTTATTGTGTAGCCGATTATTTTAAAAAAGAAGAAGAAGCAACGAAGCCCTTACGTTGTAACTGCTATCTTGGATTTGCATGATATCCCACTTGATGGTTATATTCCCATTCGGATCCAATGGATCATACCCATCTGCAAATGAAACGATCCCATAAGTTAGTTCATAGTGCTATTCTATATCTTCTCGATGAAGAAGTCGAGAACATAAAAAAAGAAAAAAGTGAAAGAAAAAGAAAAAAGTGAGATGAACAATCTTTTCCTTACATGCGAGTGTAGTGAAGCTCACAAGACACCAAGTCATGATCGAACCCAACATCAAAACCAAACCCATCGTGACGTTTCAACCACAAGAAGCTTGAGACGATAAAATTTCTCCTTCCTTTCCTTTGCCGAATCCTGATGACCATTCGACAAGCTATCAGTATCGCCAGAGGGGTTTGATCCATTGAACAAGGGTCACAAGCATTTAGCCGATAATCCTAATAACCGCATGCATTAACTCTCACCCACCACGCACGCACACACGCTATGGACGTAGGCGTGATGTTGTGCTAGTGACACTGAATTTTAGTGGGTGTTCACCGCACTGAGAAAGGAGTTTTTGTGTTAGGGTTGCTGGAAATGGAGGGTGAGATGATGGGGATTCGATGCCCCGCTGTTACGGGGTATTTGTGTAGGAGTGAATGTTTGATTTGATCAAAGGAGGAAAGCCTGAGAGAATCAAGAAAATCCGTTTTCGGAATTAATTGCCGTATTAATCTCATGACTTCCAACTCATCTCTCTCCTCCCTCCTCATTAATTGCCGTATTAATCTTTGCTTATGGTTGGCCCTTGACCCTATCATGTGTTACAACTCATTTCACGCTGTCATACACTGTATAACTGGCACAATTTTTTTTGTAATCTATGCAAACTTGCACGAGGATCGTCATTAGTTCATTTTTGAAGACGACGATCGTCTTTAGTTCTAAAGCCGATGGTCTGCTGGCCTTTGTTCGCTGGCCAGAAGGTGAGCAGTCTTGGTGAAGGTTAGGCTCGATATGAAGGACGCATGCGACAAGGAGATGGTGGAGAAGATGATCTATGCAAACTTGCACGCCAATTGTCTTTAGACTCTTTTTCACTCTCAATCGTTGGAACACCATTGCTTGTCGATGATGACCATCAATGGTGGTCAAAGGTGGGATATCTCGGTGGTGATCCTCACATGGTGGACTATCACTTCATTTTTAAAAGATAACGAGGTTCGTTGAATCATGTTTAAATTTTTTCTATCCAATTCAGATTTATCCCACTCCTTGTCTCGGATTTCTTATTCAGCATTTTTCCCAATTTGAAAGATATTTCCCAACACCGAATAGAAAACATAGCCTTAATACCTTGACATTGTCCTAAACAAATAGTATAAAAACATGTGTACCATATCAGGAGCCATTGGTTTTCATGTGTACACGGTTCTTGGCCTAGGGCCAGAAAACAATATTGACTCCGGATCCAAATTTTTGGAATTTGAATCGGGAACCCAGCTGATCAATTTGGGAACCACCCATTCAGTTCCTAAGTAGAATTGGTATTGGGTTTTTATAATAAAATATAAAAGTTGGATGATTTCATTACATAATCATACATTGGTCAGGTGGTTATGTTGTCTCTTTGCATTGAAAGCTATGGTGGGATTCTCGTTGGGTGGAAAAGTTTTTTTTTTTTCTCCTTAGAAAAGCTTGATTGGGTCCGATTCTCATGTTGAACTAGATCCGATACTAAACATCATATACGTATCTCTCACTTCAGCCGCAACACGGCTTCCTTTAGGCTGGTTTAATGTTTGAAGGATCCTTAATTTTGATATTGGACTCTCCGTAGAAGAAGCGTGTCTTCATGGGCTGAAATCAAGTGTGCAAGCAGTGGATGACCCATAACAAATTAACATGACCCGACCCGACCCGACAGCAGATTATGCAAATAAATTCATGGGATGGCAAAAAGTACCAAAACCATTCAAGTATTTCTTAATAAGAAGATTGCAAAATTCTTTTGCAGAGACGAAAGGCATGGATATAAAAAATAATTTTCAAACCTTGGGACTCCAATTCAGCCCCTTAATCCATATACTAATAAAGCCAAAAAAAAAAAGGAGAAGGAAAAGGAGGACTGTCTCAATCAGCAAGGAATGACCACGCATCGCATTTCACACGACATATTCTCCCCCTTTAAAATTTTCATTTTTCTGCCCCCCCACCCACCTACTATTTTGGGAATCTTGTGCTTGGACTACATGCCCCCGCAGGCTGTCAGGTTGATTTCCACTTCGTCCCCCCATTGACCAACTCGGGGCTTTCCAACTCACCCCTGAGTCGTTGCCCATCTCACTCGCTCCTCTCTCATGGACACCATGATCGTTCTCCTCCTCCTCCTCCGACGCAACGAGCATCGCTCCCAAACATCCCCCTAAACTACACTTTCCCACTTACCATGTCTCCCTGAATCTCTCCTTCTTGCGCTCCTTGTTTCGCCAAAGTGCTCGTGTTGCATCTTCTACCATGCTTTCGCCACCTCTTCAACGAAACTAGGCTCCTCCACGGGCTCAGCCAAGCCGGTACCCGAACTCGCAGATGGAGAACTCTTTCCATCTCCACGACGATTTCCGAGACCGATGGCCGAGAGCCTTCGTCGGCTGCTACGCAACGTCCGGCGATGTGGACCATGTGCCTCAAGGGTACCACACTGGGCAATGAAATTCTGGGGTCACAGATGTCCATCACTCTTTGCCCTTCGAGCAGAGAGATTGCCCAATCGACTGTTGATGCCGTTTGCTTCGTCACATCCATGGCTTTCCTCCCACTCATGATCTCCAACAACACAACCCCAAAGCTGAAGACATCATTTTTGCGGCTCAACTTGCTAGGACAAGTGTAATTAGGGTCCAAGTACCCGATGGTACCGGCTGGCGAGTCGAGCTGGTCATCACCATCCATAATGGCGAGCCCGAAATCGGCCAACTTGGCGTTCCAGTCTGAATCGAACAGGATGTTGGCGGACTTGATGTCCCTGTGGACGATGAAGGGCTTCCTGGCGTGAAGGTATTGGAGGGCACGTGCCACCTGGAGAGCGATCCTCAGACGCACGGGCCAAGTTGGCGGTGGGGCATCGTCAGTGGGAGGATGGAGCAAGTCGTGGAGAGAACCATTGGGCATGAACTCCATGACCAGGAGCCTGTCCTGTGATGGGTCCTGGCTGGTTCCCAGGAGCTTTATCACATGATCAGAAGGAGGAGGAGGAGGAGGAGGAGAGTTATCAGGCTCAGCAAGTGATGATAATATACGAGTCTCGTTGTGAAGCTTGGAGTTGTCGTGGAGGGCTCGGAGGGCGATAGACAGTGTCTTGACGGCGATCACTCGTTCGTCACGGAGAACGCCTTTGTAGACGCATCCATGGCTGCCTTTTCCAATAAACCTGCTTGAGGAGAAGCTCTCCGTTGCTTCGACCAGCTCTTCATACTTGAATTCCTCCATGTCAGGCCTTGTACATACCTTAGTCGTCAGAATTTTTGGGTCTGCGTCTGTGAGGCTGCTGGGCTGGGGGTGTTAACAAGAAGAGGTGGGATGGACAGTTGCGGATAGTGAAAGCGTAGCTTATTCTTTGTATCGTGGTGGCGATCAAACTAATAAAGTTGAGATTTTTTATATTTTTTATTTACTTTTTAGGAAGGGGAGAGGGGAACGACAGTCAGTAAAAGAGGTTTCGGGTACATGAAAAGTATAAAGGTGGAGGAATACATGAATCATTGAACAAAGTAAAAGGTAGGCAGAAAAAGCAGGGGCAGGGGGTGTGCTGAGCTATAAAGGGCTCTGCTCTGACGAGGACCGGGATTCTCCTCTCCATTTTCTGTATACCCACCTGCATTTCTCTTTCTCTCTATTCTTCATGGTGGTTGTCATGTGGAAATAAGAATTTGTGTTTATACTTTATGAGATGGTTAATAAAAATAATATATTAATCAAGATACGCAAAATTAAAGAAGATATTAGCATGATCTTTGTATAGAAAGTTTTAAGAATTAAAAACTCACCCTAATTATCTCTAATAACAAAGCTCCTTTTTTGGGTGCTTGTTTCAGATTTCGTGCCTTTCTTGTAAATTTGAAAGATGATAATTACTTGCAATTGTTGCTAGTGCATCGCAATGTGCCATTTTAGGTCATAAAACTTGTACCCTTTTTTTAAGATATTCAAAAAAGGGTTAGCAGTTAGCAGATTTTCAAGAATCTTTAGGTGATGACTATGAAACTCTTGGAGTTTGAAGGGTTCTTGAAGAAAGGGGAAACACTTCTCTTTTCAAATGGTCCACCTTGGGCATAAGTTAAATAGCCTACACAAAGTTGGTAGTTGGATAACCGAGAAACTTCATAATCAAGATGAAGCGGTTCCCTTTCGCGGGTAACTAACGCAACTTGAAGATTGTGATTTTATTCATCTTAAGATTTTGTGGGCTTATGATCAATTATTTAAAAGATTTGAACCGCATGATTTAATATTTAAATAATCTAATAGATAACCCCAAAATAATACAAATTTATCATTGTCCCAGATATCTTAATATTTTCATGAGAGGGATGGGCAGCACTTAGATGAATCAGACATGTGTGATGCTGTACGATCAATGTATTTAAGAAGTAAAAAGGGAATGGATTATGGATGTGTCGTTTGAAGATGGACAAAGTGAAAGCCACAAGTTTCTCTCTTTCCCTTAGTACCTAATCCTGTTTAATTTTTTAATCACAATAAACAAGTATTATTGTCGTAACCTCCCGATTATCTTTTAGGGATATTAACACAAAAAGTTTATGAACTTTGTTTGGATGTGCAATATTGTTATCGAATTTTTAATTTGTTCAATGTGGTTAATGAGCTTTATCTTGATGTGCAATGTTGTCATGAACTTTTAATTTATTTAATATAATTCCCAAAAGTCGATACATGTTCAATTTAATTTATGAATTATATGAAAATATTCAATATTCTCTTTGAACCCGAATAAATTGAAGGATAATATTGATTATTTTTATATAGTAAATTGAACATGTACAAATAATTCATGGATCACATTGAACAAATTAAAAGTTCGGAGACGATATAATATATGTAACCAAAGTCTAGACGTCATTTGTGTCATTTTCCTATCTTCTTTTTAAGTATTTTACTTTAAATGGGGAGGTAGCTTCATGGATCTTTGATGCACCTTTTGGGCTTATCGGACAAGCCTATTTTCGTTTTAGGGCCGTACAAAAGTCCGGTTATGGAATGTCCGGGCCAGGGGAAAAGCCCGGGCGTTTGAGATCCGAACCGACCCGACCCGATTCGATGCTTCTTTCGCGGCGGCACTCGGACTCGGTTCGGTTCCCTCATCATGTTAGATTGTCAAACAACAATTCAACTCGTGCAAACTCTTCCGTCTTGCCATTTTTGCACAGAGGAGAGAGAGAGAGAGAGAGAGAGAGATCGATGGCGCAGCCGAGCAAGGAGCCGTGCAAGAAGGAGGCGTGCGACATCCAAGCCTGTCTCACGAAGAACAATTTCATTCCCCAGAAGTACGTCTTCGTCTTCACGCCCTTTCTGTCAAGTCGCGTTACTCGATTGCCTCCCGTTTGTTTTGGATTGATTGCAAATGCTGCGATGATTGTACCCGTCCCCCACGCTGCGCGGGAAATTCTCCGTGTTCGTTTAACATTCCTCGCGTCACAGGGCGTGAAGCGCTTGTGGATTCATCTGTCGAAACAAGTCGTTCTGTGCTGTCTTGTCATCGACCCAGTTTCACTGGGATCATGTGTCGGATGTGCATGAAGATGAATGAATGCTCTTGCTTCAATCAGATGAAATGATCTCTTTCTCTTTGTTAGTTTGTCGTATCTGAATGGATGTTTTATATATAATGTTCAGGTGTCTGAAATTCATTGAGGCGCTGCAGTCTTGCTGCGAGCACTGTGATTACAAATCAACACACTGTGCTTCTGTCTCTGGCCTTCTGAAGCAGAAGCCTAAGCAGAAGGCTACATAAAAGAGCATGCTGCTTTGGCTTCCTTTGTTTGACTTTGGGCAAATAAAGCTCTTTTTTTTGCCCTGCAACATATTGGTACGCTATGTGATTGGGCAACCATTTTGTTGAGAGCAGCATCTAATAGGGAAAAGCTGGATTTTCTTTTCTTTTTTTCATTTTTGCTAAGAAGAGGAAGTGTGGATGAAGATAGTGGATGCCTTGATCTTTTCCTCGCATAGTGTGGCAGTCTGAGAAGCACTAGCCACAAAAGTTTGCATTCAGTTACATCTTTTGAGGACTAAGCTATCTAAATAGAACCGCTGACATGTTCAATGTTATGTGTCATGAAATAGGTAGAAATCTTCTTTGGATTATTACTAACCAGATGTGCCTGTAGTTGTTGAGATTCTTCCCTGTACCAGCATAAGAACTACTGCTTCCTTTCTACACATTTTACCATGTAGGAAGCAAGTGGAGTTGGATATGTGACAGACCAGTGAATGGATTGTCTCTCTCTCTCTCTCTCTCTCTCTCTCGATATTGCCAAGGCATACTTCTGAACTAATAAGTTGAATTATCTTCGTGTGTTTGGACATATCTGGAAACATGTCTGACATGACTTCATCTACAGTTCCCATATGATAGTAAACTGATTAGTAATTATGTCGTGCTTTGTTGATCCATTTGAAAGGGCGCTTTTGCGTAGTTCATGTATATGCTTGCTTGCGATTCTTTCCATAAAAGACGATCATGAGATTAAAAATCAACAACAGTCGGAGCAACTTCAATGAGAAACTGGGTTTCCAACACCATGAAGATTTACACACTCAATTGAAAAAATGAGGCGAAGAGTAGAGTGACTCATGCAGATGAGTTGTGGGAGATCTTTTCTTCCTGGAAAACCAGTCTCCTACAAGTGGAACAATAGGCTTCTTCTTCATCATTTTCTTCTCCTTGATACCTCCAGAGTCCTCCTCCTTCTCGCTGATATTCAGTATCTGAGCCAAAGTGGGGGAGCTCTCCATCCTGATTACCATCTCGCTTATTTTCTGTTGCTCTTTCATGGCATCAGCCCTGGTTGCCCTTTCAAAATCAGTTGATCTTATGGTCGCCGCAGCTTTTGCTGCAGCAGCAGCTTCAGCTCGAGCTAACCTTGACATGTTCTTGTGCAGCTCAGCATTCAGAGAAGCCAGAGCAACCTCGGTTTCTGACTCTCGCTCCTTTAGTAACTTTAGCTCCAACTTTGTTTCCATGAGCTCTGCTTCAAGTTTCTTTAGGTTATTGCTAAAAGCATGCTGCTCACCCTCAGCTTCTTCTCTCGGTGGTAGTTTCACCGTGGGACTGGGTGTACTGAAACTCCATGAGTTGTCTACCTCTGGTTTGGGGCTGTCATGAGGCTTTGGGGAGTACATGTCACCAGCGAGAAGTCGCTCGCCGAAAATGGCGACGGCTTGCTTGACTGAACTGAAGGGGCGAGAAGTATCGACATTGGAATGATAGTCCATAGGAAGCTTTTGGCAGAGATGTTGGTCTTCCATGGTTGGGGGGAAATGAGAATTGGTTGTGAGGAGGATGGATTATTTAGATGATAGGTCAGGGTTTGGGTTGCTTTGCTTTTACTTCAATACTTGAGATAAAGAGGGAAAGAGAGAGATGGGCAAGTGGGAATTTGTTGTTTCAAGGTTAAGACAATATCTGAGTATGGTACCGAGTGAGGACGACCATTTATCTACTAGTCTGCTTTGTGTTTGCAAGCTCAGTTCTAGCCGATTCCTTTTTGATCACATCTTCTTTATGATCTTTCTTGTAGTAGTTACACCTTTAATGTTGGATCCAACTGGACACGAAGATGCAGTGTTCAGGTGATACTTGGACTCTTTGCGTCCTTTAATGAGGTGAACGAGAACCATCCCAATCGCTACTCTCTCTCTCTCTCTCTCTCTCTGTATTCAAGTGGTGTTGATTTAGCACGAGTACAGAGCGTTTGGTTAGATATGAAGTGATGGTTTTGTGATGCTATTTGCTTGAGAGTTTACAGTCAAAGATGGTTTTCATGGAACCTTCGTTCATCTGTCATTTATTTTTCTCTTCATTCTTTGCCCTCGTAGGACGAACCTTCCAGAAATCGAGTAATTCTTGTAGGAGGAGAATTGCTTCTCTCAATGTTGGCATAAGTTTGCGTCTTTCTGATGAATTGCTCTGTTTCTTGGTAACCCAGTTGGCTTTACTTCTCTTTGCATTGCTGGCTCGTGCGGTGCTGTTTTTCTTGCTAATCCAGATCCGAGTCCATTTGCCACTGCTCAATCTACGTGCAAATACGTTCTCTATCCCTGTTACTTATTCAAGGAATAAAAACCTAGTAACCCTCTATGAGTTACCAATTGAATTTGTTTAATCAATTCGACATTAAGTTCTACTTGCATAGGCAAATGCAATTGTTTTAACCACAAGATGGTGAATTGGATATTCGGCGTCCTAAGAGGCTTCGATCAAATCGGCTGAAGACTGTCTAATAGATGTAATTTAAGCGAACATTAGCAGCCTTTCCCAAAGGTTGGTAAACTAAACTTGACTTCAGGTGGATGAATTAATGCGACAAACTCTCACCAGCGATACTACGATTATGCCATTTAATTAGAAGGTTTGATGGTAGGTCCAAATGCTAATTCGCAATTTAGAAACACATCAATGGCAGAGCCTTTGAAGAGCTCAGTCGGTGCAATTGACCCACTTAGCTTGCCAATCTCCACAATTGATCATGAACATGAGATTACGATCGTGTCTCTGAGTCAAAGTTGTTCAAAAAAGCTTTTGCTTGTCTAATGAAAAAGGGCTAAATTACGTGAATGAAGATTAAAAACATGCAAGCAAAAATGTTCATCATATCATCGATATTGCTAATAACTTACTATAAAGAGAGAGATTGTGTATCCTTTTATTATTAATTAACTCGTGAAGTTATTGATCTTAGGGTGTGTTTATTTTGGTGAAGATGAATGATTTGAAAAATATTTTCTTTTAATATAATCGTGCATCTTGGTTGTCGATGAAAATATTGAAACATAAATTATTATCGATAGTGAAATATTTATCATTAATTAAGTATTTCAATCAATACAAACGATCGTGATCATTTATTTTTGCGAAATAAAGAGAATCTTAGCTGCGATTAAGTGTGTGAAAGAATTTTTAATTGATGTGATTTTTTTTATTAATGCCATTAAGAAAAATATTACTTAATATACGCAGCATCAATTTTCTCTATGAATCTCAAGCTAATTTTCATTATGAGAAGATAGAATTACTATTTGTAATAACACTCGGGAGGTCTCGATGATCGAACTTTGAATGATTTATTAGGATTTCAACTTTATTATTTTTAAAATATTTCGTGATGAAATGATCTCTCTTAAGCATAAGAATAAAGAATCGGAAAATATTGACTAATTTAAGACCAATAATATATGACGAAACTATATGGTATAATTATATTTATGACGGTTTGCATAGTTTACCTTTTTCTCCGGCTCTTTATTCGCATAATTATATATCACTTGTGGCCGCCCGTCACCGTCCTTGGACGATCGATCTTCTTGTTCCGCCATCGCTGCCATCATCTCCCGTCTCTCCCCCCTGCCCGTCTCTCCGTCTCCAATGGCGAAACCACCATTTGGATCGCCCCTCTCCCTCCTCTCTCTCCTCTCTCTCCTCCTCCTCCTCATCAATCTCTCCGCCTATAAATCCCTCGCCGATTCCCACTTCGAGGGCTTCGATGCCGACGAGGAAGACGAATCCGTCGAGTCCCTCCACTTCTCCGATCTCCGATCCCCTCCCCTGACTCAATCCGAATCGCCTCCTCCTCCTCCTCCCTTGACTCAATCCGAACCGGAAGATGTCCCGGCTCCGGATCCGAAGCCGATTCGCGACTCGGACCTCCCCACCCCCTCTCAGGATCCTCTGAAGCCCTCTTCCACGAGCTTTGATTTCTGGGACGAAGACGAATTCGAAGGCCTTCCCGTCGTCGAACAACCGTCCGAGTCCGTCGGAGTCCCCCGAGATGCCGCTGGACCCAGCGACCCCACCCCGGACGTCAAACCGGCGGCGTCGAAAGATAAGCCTACTTCGAGATCTTATACCGTGGAGATTGCGTGCCTAAGTTTCTTGGTGATGTTCGGGATCAACTTTTTCACTGGGAAGCGCGAGAACGAGAACATTGCGCTTGCTTGGGCGACCAAGTTTGCGACGAAGGATTCCATTTTCGAGAAGAATTTCAGCTTGTTGGGTGTTGGGGAAGGTGATGACTCGCCTCTTTTGCTCAAAGAAGGGCAGACCGTGTTCAAGTTTTACGCGAGTGGGCGAAGGTTTTGCCAAGGTATGCCTGCCTGATTTCATCTCGATGGATTTGCCCCCTTCTTTTCGTTTAGCTAGGTTTGATGATAATTGGTGCACATTGGATAGGTGTTTCTTTAGCTATAATGGTTTATTTTGGGCGTTTCCCTGATAAAATTTGTTGAAATTCTGGTTTCGTTCACCTTGAAATTTTAACTGTCAAGTGACACTTGAACTTTTAATGGTAGCCTATTATTGCAAGAATAGAACGGGGGAAGTTTCTTTTAATTTCTTTTCTGTTTTTGGTTGTAAATAATATAATTTTCGTTCCGTTCAAAGTTGGGGACTGTTTTTCCGGAATAAAGTCTCACGGTAGCTAGCTTTTCCTCGTTAATTTAGTTCTCTTAACTTTTAAATCATGTCTGGGAAGGATGTGATTGTCATAACAAGACCAAGTTAAAGATCATTGGATTCATGATGTTTCTTGTTGTTAAGGAATCAAATTATGGAGGATAAGACTGTTGCAGTTCAATACCTTTCCTTTTGGTGCTGAAAAATGCTGGCATAATGTTAGAACAATAAAGTTATCCAACTTCAGTATGGTTGCAAGTAGAAATTGTGGAAAGTTCCTTTTGTTTTTCAGTCGCACATGGGAAATTTTTGTCAGAACTTGGAGACATGGCAAGATTTGATAGTCATAGCATGGTGCATCTGAATTATTTTCAATTTCTTTAACCTTTTCTTGTTGATGTGGAATGACATTTTGGAAGGTCTATTGGCGACTATGGAGTTGAAGAGCAGGCATGACTTGATATCGAGGATGTACAATCTGATAGTGCCATGCCATGATGAGATCACTTTCGAGGTCTACATGAATGATGATGCCATGGATGATGTGATTTTTTCTGTGGCAAAGAAGAAGGCAGCTAAAGGGATGCAGAAAGAAGTGAGGGACTTGCAGAGATTTGCAGGACTTTTATCACCTCCTGGTGGGAGGAAGTGGGTTGCTGATGAGTTGGCAGTTATTTCGGAGTCCAAGGAGGTTGCTGGGGATCTGATAACAGAGGCGGTGCTTGATCAGGTTGGTCTATGCTTGTCCTTTCTTGTACTGATAGAATTTACCTCTTCACAGTTCAACATATACCAAGTACAACTGTGGTTGCTTAAGTGTTTGACTGAGGGCACGAAATTGCTTTGATTCTTTTGGCTGTCAATTTCATTCCATAACCTGTATGTCAGTTTTAATTTTCCTCTGGGTGGAAGGTTTATGGAAGAAATTTATTATTAATTGATGATGCAGAAGTGTAACAATTTTGCTGCATCTGTCTCTCATCTGATTTTTTCTCATTGTCAAAGTCTTTGTTGTTTTACATGTGTATGTTGATCAGTAGAGTAAGATGGTGATCTTCAGATGTCTTGGAATAAGCCATCACTCGGCCTCCACCATCTCTACTCTTCCTCCGCTGACATATTTGGTTGTTCTAGGCACCCCTGAGATTGTCAACTTTCTTGCAAATGATACAAAGGAAGATTTCTTGTATTTCTGGTTGCAACATCTGATTGTATTTGCAGGTCTCTGTAACTTTCTTACACAGATAACCTGCTTGATTGCTAGTCCGATGACCATGACAATTGCATACTCTTACTTATGAATTGCTACACTGTATTTTTGTTGGATCTTAAAATTGCAGTGTTTATATATTTATTTATTTAGACTAAGTTCAGTGCCCAAATCTTTCTACATGCAGATTATTAAGTTGTAAATTGTAGTACTTTGTCTATTTCCTTTGGCGTCCGATCTTACTTATTGATCTTATATTGATGGAAAACAAAAGGGTATTTCCTTGGCCACATGAATCCTCTGTTCCAGTCTGCCTGATTTTGGTTCATGCTGTTTCTTGATTCCGTTACATCATGCTCAACTTGGTACCCCAGGTCTGTGTGAATGTGGACATTGTCTTCATGACAAACAGTTTATGAAGAGTCTGAACTATTGCTCATGCGGGAGAGCTATTATTGCTGCAGGTGCTGGGGGATAAGGCTTTTGAAAAATTTGGAAAGGGTTTCATCTCCATGCATTTCTCTGATCAGCACTCTGCTGCTCACAAGAAGATGCTTCTGTTTAAGTTTGCTCTCCCAGATGCCAACCACATGGCGGATATGACCCGTTTGGTGGCTCTTATACCATATTACATCGATCTAGTTGGGCGTTACAAGCTTAGTTCTCAGGTGAGCTGCAGGCAATGGTTGATCTTATTGATGATTATTTCTGGTTAATTCTAAAGCTGATGTTTGATATTGTGCACATGCAGGCACGGACCAAAACTGAAGCTGCCAGATCAAAGGCTCTCCAGGAGGCATATAAAGAACTCCATAATGCTAGGCAAGAAGCCATTCAGAAAAAGAAAGCAGAGAAAAAGAGGATGTTGGAAGAGGCTGAAGCAAAACTTAGTGCAGAGTCTCTTCGGAAGAGAGAAGCTAAGGAGCGTGCCCGCCAAATGAAGAAAGCAATGCCAAAGATGAAGATGACCCGTGCTCACTAGATTCCTGAGCCAATCAATCATCAAGTCTATGAGCTAGCCGTATTTTCTGGAGCATTTTCTTCAGCCCTCGTCTCTCTGTCTCTGTCCTGTTGTACTCTAGTCTCTCTCATTATAGCCATCTTTTTCACTTCCCCTTTTGGATTCCAAAGGTACCAGGTTTTTTATGCTTCGAGATTTAGTGTAGTAATTTCCTTGGTGCGGACAATTTAGGGTCTGTTTATTTCGTGTAAACTGCTTTTTGGTCCTGGAAGATATTTTGAAAAAAAGAAATGCTCCATGTGCTCGAGGCAAGCAAAACCTTGGGAGATAATTAGGCGCCCGGGGTCTTGACCACCGAAGAACATCAGATGGTGAAATTCCTCTGATGCAGTCGACCTACTCTCTGGAGCAAATTTTTGGCCGGTGTTGCAGGATAGCCCTAGCCTTCATGTGTGTTTTCCGGAGTGTAATCGCCATTTTGATCTGCTAACATCTTTCACCTATTCTCTTTACATAAATTGGTCTCTCGGCCAGGCTTAGGCTTGGTTGCAATTACTGATGCTTGCTGTGGTGAGATTAACATGTACTTAATTTTTGACGAATTCCACGCCACTTAAATCATTCCATGAACTGTCTTGATTCTACGGGATCATACCCTTGTTCTTTTGGCTGGTTTAGAAATGCAGAGGTCCGATTTATAATGAATAGTTGCGCCTAGTATAATAGCATTCGCATTTGCAAAAAAATATTTATATGGTAATATATGAATCACATAATTTAATTGACATGACAAACATATGCAACTAGTTAGCCAATAAATACAGTGTTGTTTACAGATATTTTTGTCAATTTTAGTTATCCTAAAGATTCTTGTTAACAAGTAATCTCATGGAAATAGATACTTGTTTAAGTATCGGATGTGTGCAATTAATGTTTGAAAAGATATCGAATCTTTCTTATGAGTTATTAACATCGCCACATTGGCAAGTGCTCACACAACATCTCACTAGTCATTACTTGTGTGGCGAGACAAAACTCCAATAAGATCAAGGCGAAATTCAATTGACGAGTTTAAAATGACGTAAACAAAGAAAATTATATCTACTTAAGTTTACAACGCAACAAAAGCTGAGGATATTTATTACTTTTGCCAACGAATAAAATTAGGGGAAATTAAACTTTGAATGAAAAAAGCTGTGATCCAAACCTGAATCTAAATAAAAGAACAAAGACTTGACCACTGAGTGGATCCTATTGAACTTCAGTCGTAGATATTTTATTGGGAAAAGACAAAAGAAAAGAGCTTGAATAAACTCACGATGGATTAACTCACGGCCCAAAGTTTTAGCTCGGGTGTAGATGATGGTTTCTTTTTCCCCTAAGTGTGAGCTCGATGGTTGTTCTTGTTGATTTTGTTTGGGTGCCATTTACTTTGCAGTATGATCAAATCAGATTACCCATCCTAGGATCATTACTATGAGCAGTAGGTATGTCAGATTATCCATCCTAGTGTCATTGTTATCGCCAGTATGTCATAGACAATCATCATGGGTCTGATTCTTTGACCGTATATACATTTGTGTGTAAATCATGAAGAGAACATGGTTCATTTAAGCTCAATTTCTCTTTGATGCGATGCAGCAAAACTGTGGAATTTGGTGTTCAAATTTACTTACCTCTTTTCTTCTTTTTCGGATGTAGATAATGGTTTCTTCTTCCCCAAGTGTGAGCTCGATGGTTGTTCTAGTTGATTACAGCCCAAAGTTTTAGCTCAAGTGTAGATGATGGTTTCTTCTTCCCAAGCGTGAGCTCGATGGTTGTTCTAGTTGATTTCATTTGGGTGCCATTTTTGCTATTAGCAAGTAGATTTAGCAATTTTCCCGCTTTCTTTGGCTCTCTGATGGTTAGAATTTCTTGCCGGCAGCAGGTGTTTAGGGTGCTGGTTCAATGTTGTCGTAGTTGATTACAGCCCAAAGTTTTAGCTCGGATGTAAATGATGATTTCTTCTTCCAAAAAAAAAAATTACCATCATTTCATCCTCAGTACGACAACATTGAACTAGCACCCTAAACACCTGCTGCCGACAAGAAATTCTGACCATCAGAGAGCCAGAGAGAGCGGGAAAATTGCTAAATCTATCTGTTAATTGCAAAAATGGCACCCAAACGAAATCAACTAGAACAACTATCGAGCTCACGCTTGGGGAAGAAGAAACTATCATCTACATCCAGAGGTCGCTGTTGGCCGGCTCCACTTAATGATTTCTAAAAAAAAAAAAAAAGTCAAAGATGTTGACTTGTATTCTTGGAATGCTAGCATTTGGCTAATGGAGTCCTCAATGCTGAACCAAACGGGTTCGCATTTGGTCAAGGGGCTTTCGGGGATGAAAGCCCCTTGGCAAAGCTAAACCAAACAAGGCCTAATGTAGCCCTCTTCTTTAGTTATCAAGTAATGCTAATGACGTGAAAAAATTTGCACAAATGATTAGAAGTAGCCCTTTACTTAAAATACGGTAAAAGAATTAGCAAAAACAAACCCATTTCCTCAAGCCCATAAGCCCATTTACTCACCTTAGTTAGTCCGCAATTACTCTCAGTTCCCAATAGCACCCCGTTTGGCCCAACTACTTTACCCTTAATTCCCCAATCAAAAATAAATAATAAATAAAAAAAATGCTCGACATGCGAGAGCCCTACAAACCTAAATTTAATTTTCGAATGAAAATGTACAAAATGCCAATGTTGGATGAAAGAAGTGATAGTCGATCGTTTACATATTTTTTCCATCTAATATTTTATATCATACAACTTGTTGTCATTACATATTTCTGTTGATTAATTACACTATGTCAAGTAGAAATACAAATTGCATGATATAAATTCTGAATATATATGTATTGGTGCCATATTATTGAATTATGGCTCTATATTGTTCTTCTATTTCCAATCGGTTATTGGGTTTGAAAACGCTTCTTTTAAGTTTTTGACAAATTGTTTGACAAATTGTTCTCGAATGCAAGAAATTAATGCATTCATTTAATATATGTACCGAGCTGAATTAGGACAATCGATACAATGAATTCCTCTTTATTCTAATTAAACTATGATGAGCATCGGCATGACTTTATTTTTATCCAGTCGACGTTAATTTTTCAATATAGGCTGAAACACCAGGAGGTGGGCATGCAGAAATACAAACATCACATCCGCCAATTACCAAGTCAAAAAAACAATGTTAGCATGTCTACACACGTGAGAAATTAGGGGGAAAGAGTGGGCTTTGATTCCTAAAAACAAGTGAGTAACAATTAAAATTCCGCGCCTAATGCCTCAGGACAATGTACCGCATTGGGCTTCAATTGAAGCCGAGGGCTTTTGCGTGCTTTCTGACAATGCGCAATTTCAGCTTTCGGTTCACCACTTGCCTCATGCTGGGACGATCACGGGGTGAGCTGGCGATACATTGCATCGCCATCCTTGTGATCTTAGGTCCGTCCTCTGGATAGAATCCCGAGTTCGCTTCTAGGCTTGCGTGCACCAGGGAGGGGAGCATTTCCTCTTGTCATCTGACCCCACGATTTTCTCCTCCGTACTCCTTGGCCCAGTCATCAGGAAAAGGTCCTTCTGGGTGCCTGTAGGCCCTCATCGTAATCAAATTAAGGAGAACAGCCCCAAATGCAAGCACATCGCTTTTTGTCGTCTCAGCTGCCAAGGGAAAAACTCGAGGTTAGCTCAAGCGCAGAAAATGAAACCAAGGCAATCACGAGCGAAAATCTTATAAAAGGATCGACAATCTCTCATCACAGGCCATTCAACTGAAACCAGACAAGAGTGGCACCCGAGGCCAATGGTCGAATGAGGAGCTCCCTTTTTTCCGATGTCACCACTTCCAATATCATCACAGGACAACCTAATTGAAAATGTCAGTTGTGCTCCCATATCTTTTCGATATGAGGAAAGCGCCTCGATGAAGAATTTGTCCGGACATGTTCCTCTGAAAACTTTGGTAGAGTCTAAAGAGGATTCAGGCAGGACCTTAATGACATCGGTGTCTATCAAGGTAGTGCCATTTAGTAAATCTTCATCTCAAAAGACCTCCCCAAACATATTTTCCAGGACAAATCCACGAGTAGTAACTTAACATTATGCTTTCCAATTGAAAAAAGAAAATTTATTATAGGACCATAAGATTAGACATTGTTCTTCTGATTGATCACACCAAAAAGTTAGACACAGTGTACCGGTTGGATAGAATTTGAACCTGAACTGTTGATACAAATTCCTAAAGCTCAGGGTACTCTACAATATTTGCTTGCTTCCTGATGCTGTAATGGGACATCAATGAACATTAATTTACTATTGATGAGGGTTTGGTAACTGGGTTCAAGGCTGTAGTTAAGATCTTATATCCCAACTTCCAGACCTCAGCTTGGTGGAACTACTGAATATGACTCTTCCAGAAACAAAAAAGCCAAACGGTTCCCGGAATGCTTAAGTGTTTATGATGTTCTAGAAATACGAGCACAATTAAAGCACTCAAAGTGATGAGACATGCTGCTAGTAGTAGCGACGCTAGGAGATTCGAGGGCATTTATCTAGGACATTTCACAAGCTCGAATATAGGAATATCCATCCATAAGAATCTTAATGTGATTCATCTTAGTGGTATATATGTCAGAAAAAATAGAAACCAAACCTTGCAATCCGGCATCAAATCTCGTGAGTAAAGGAGACGTGGTCAAAACAAATTCAATTCCCTCAAGGGTAGGAGGACATCTCCTTAAACATTCAAAATATCAAATCCCATTTAAATGCAGGCTACATACTCAACTATCTCTTTAAATATAGCTAAGCATAATTTCTCGAGACATAATTAAGCACTTAATGTGGTTCCATAAATAAATAAAAATCAGATTTCAGCTTGATTAGTTACCAAGACACTGTATAGTTGATGCTGAGAAAATCAGGGAATGAGACCTGAAATCTATTCTTTAAGATGTTGCTTCAGCTCTAAATTCCTCTCTTCTAAAAACAAACCCCTCTTTCTACAAAACCTTACTCGGCACCCGGTCGATTTATTAAAGAATCAGAGCTTAGTATTTACATTTATTGTCCCACCTCTATACAGCTGCTCTCATTTATTTTTGGTTTAATATTAGTACCAGGACCTGATAACTCACCTTGGAGATCATATCTATCTTCTCCTATCTATACCAACATACCAACATACTAATTAACAGGCTTTCTTGCAATTGAAAACAATAGGAAAGGGGCAGCATAGATGGACATGACTTGTTTGCAAAATGCACCCTCGGCACAACCTAGTGTACTCCATCAGTCCATTGCAAGACATATTACTTATCATTAGAGACTCATCCGTTGTGCCACAAACAAAGTGAAGCTTCATAACAAGATGATGAGAGGAGAACGCAGCATAACTTGGATTCTAGATTGAACCTGGACATCTATGGAGGATTCGGTCTTAGGGTTAACTCATAGAGTCATTGAGAAAAACATTGGGAAAAAATTCATCAAGAAAATGAGCACTCTTCTAAACCTCACAATTGGCATATTCGCTTTAAAAATTTATGCTAACTGGGACAGCCATGAACATGAGAAGAACTAAGATAATCCTATTTTGCTTTTAGAAGCTAATGATGCACCGAATCTGTCACTGTTAAGAATCACTTCAATCAATTCCCCTCTTTGGATATCAAAAGTTGGCTATATACTCACTCGAGAAGATAGTGGAAGAAGCAGCCAAACCTATAAACCTAAGGAGGTCAGGGTTTTACAAGTCAGGGGTCAGGTAGATAGTCCTGACCTATAATTCTTTAATTAGGATCAGACTCTAATATAGGTTTAACAAATCAACGTCCTACTAAATTTTAGATAATAGGCCTAATTAGAATATTTATGACCAGGCACAATGGCAAATAAAAAAAATAAAAAAATAAATAAACACACAAAGTTGAAACTAAATACCTTCAAGATAGAATTCTTCGTAGCCGAAATATCCGCGTAAAAATCAAAGCTTCTTGTATTGTGGCAGAGGAAGAATTCCACCTTTAAACATTCCAAACTCATACCATATCGAGTTGTATTCCTAGACAACGAAGTCACCAAAAACATTATGGATTCTCCATGGGTTAGAAAAAGAAGCAGATATACTCTCAACAAACCTGGTCAACCATTATATGACATGGTTGTATGTTGCGAACTACGTAAGGCTGATATCGTCCATGCTCGGAGTAAAGAAATTCAAGAAGACAGGCAAATCCAAGAGCAACCTTAATTCTCCGCATCCATGTAAGGCTATCTGTATTGCAGTTTTAACATGCTCATAAGCTTAAATTGTCAAGAAATAGGCCAACGTGGCTATTATAATCAGAGCAAGATTGTTGTCCTCAAACTTTTGTTCTGCAGACTAGCTAAGATTCAAAATGGTAAAGAAATTTCCGACACAATATATCAATGTTGATGGCTCCTATTCATCCTTGTCCTTTTCTGTTCCAATTTAAAGACGACAGATTTAGTGTAACGGACACCCACAATGGGCATACCATTAGATCAAATAAGCAAAAAAATGTACCTTCTCTCAGGAGGTTATGAACAGTATCCAAAGAATTAAGATCATACACCACACCAAGGTTATTGTCTTCACAACAGTAGCCTATCAACTTCACCATATTAGGTGTAGGATGAACTCTGGATGCCGAAGTAAAGTTAGCTCATCCTGACGACCAACACAGTGTTAATTGAGGAAGATCAAAGACATTGAATTTCAGAGGAATGAAGGATTCCATTCATAACATACCAATAATTGTCCCACTCCCGGATTAACAAAATTGACCTTTGACTTTTCCAATATGTTCACGGTCACTACTCGTGATTCAATCTTTCCACGATACACTTTGCCAAACTGGGAGTTCCCAATAAAATTCTCTGCGGAAAACTCATCGATGAATAGGCTGAGGTCTTCAAATGAAAATACTTGCGCCTTCCCATGCTATTTTGCTAAAGTTTCCATAGATGGTTGGTTAGAAACATGAAATTGATGGACATTTCCACATTACTAAAACTTTAAAAACGTATACGACTGCAATATGCTTCTAGGACACTCCATAGTTAGCAGAAGGTGCGTATTATCAGAGTCCATAAACGAAGCCGTTCATTATTCATTCAGTTGAATTGCCAATAAAAAGAAGGAACTGGAGTACATTATGTAAGCATGCCCACACGAGAAAGATTGATGAGAAATTGCTTTGATAAACTACAGAAAATGCCTTACAATTATGACATCGTCAGCACAGCACAGCCTAGCCAGATAATCTACATCCCTACTCTGGATGCACAATTTAATTCATGCAGTATAGGTCTACAAAATAACCAGTAAAACGACATCATGGTGATAGTTTACTTCCATATTAATCATCCTCCAGCATGTGCTACATTATGGTAAGGGGATCCATGCATCTATTTATTCTACGTACTTTTTAAGAAATGCAGGTTTATATGCAACCACATCAGTGCCGAACATAGCTCTTATGTATGCATAAATATATGGGTAAAAGATTTCCTTAACCATGCTCGTAGAAAGCACACCATAGGGGCCGAATTGCTTAATGCCACAACTAAGGTGTCCCAACTATCAGGAAGAGTACCAAGCAATAAACATGATTGCAATTCATTGCCAAAGTCAATTTCAAGATTTGTCAATTGATTTACAACATTTTGAAATTCACTTAAGTGTTCCGACATGTTGCTCCCTTCCTTGTATTTCAAATTTACAAGTCGTTTAACTAGAAGAGTCTTATTTTGTGGAGTTCTCCTCTCTAATTTCTTCCACAAAGTGTCTGCCTTTGTCTCTTGAGCAACATGATGATACATACTATCATCAATACATTGTCGGATAAACCCAACTGTTTTCCGATTCATTCGCTCCCATTCATTGTTTTCCTTATCTCCTTTAGACTCATCACCTTCAACAAGATCAAACAAATCTTTATAATATAACACGTCTTCCATCCAAGGCTTCCAAATAGAGTAATTCAAGGCATTCAACTTGAACATGGCACCACTAGTTTCCTCTATTACTTAATAACATTTCAGCACAACCTTGGCTCTGATACCACTTTGTTGGGGGAACCCGGTTTCAACTTCTCAAATAGTTAAATTTAATTCAAGATCAATTTCTCCCTAAAAAAAAAACTAGACGGACTAAAACCAACATAGCCTCAACAACAACCAGCTAATATACCCTCACGATAGGCAAATATAATACGGAAATAATAAGAAGACAAGGTCAACAAGAACACCAGAGATTTAACGTGGAAAACCCAACCGGGAAAAAACCACGGGCGGTCCAAAAAACTTTCACTAATCACAAAGAATAGTAGGATACATCAATTATACTTCTCTAGTTACACACTAGAGGATCAACATCAATATTACAGCCACAGTTTCTCATCACGAAGATGAATAAAAAAAGTCGGAGCCAGAAAAATCTAACCACAATCGGAGAATTCGGAGGTGATTCTTGATGAACGAAGAGCAACTTGTAGCTATCAGTCTTGCGAACAGCATACTCAAATTTGAACAAATTCCATCAACGTCTTGCTTTCAAAACGGGATCACAAAAATCTCTAATATAGATGCTAATCATTTTATGTGGTATGATTGACACTAGCATGGATAACTTTTTTTTATAATATTTAAATAATTTCTTTGAATTTTTTATTTTTCCTCCTCTCTTCTTCTTCTTTTTGTTGATGGTCGACCATTTGTCAAGGCATCATTTGTCACAGGTGATGCCTGGGCGGGCTAACCTTACTCGACGCTTGTCCAGTGAGGGCGAGTGCCCAGGAGAGGCTTGACAAGGGTTGGCTTTGCCAAATCAGGCAAGGAGAGCCCTTGCCCGGTTGGGTCTTGCGTGTGGTAAACAAGGGAGAATCTTAATTGAATTTTGGGAAATTTGTAGGATCCACATGATTATTTAAAAAATATAAGTTTTTTTTTAATAATTAGATCAGGAAAATATATAAATGGTCTTCAGTATTCTTTGGAGTGTGTTGATAAGTAAAGTTAACATGACTAGGGGAGTTGCTTGGTTACGTTTGATTTGTCTCGAACAATGCTTTGTTACATGCACGAATGGCATTATACAACATGCTAATTTCAATGAAGTTAAATTAGAGATCTGTTGGGGTCGATGGTGGCCCCACCTTGTGTAGATTCCGAAACTAAAAAGTTACTCCAATCAAAATTTTTCCTTCTAATTATATTAAACATCAAATTATCATAAACAACCTATATTATACCATATTTGAAAGTGCTTTTCACGAATAGTTTTCGAGCACTAGGGAGTTCATATTAGGTGGCACACCTATATTATCAATGATGAGGGTTGAGTTTATGATGTTTCATGTAAAATTCATAATACTCAATATATGAAAATGTATGACTTATAAGATACTTCATAGGTAAATCCACCCCGCCACTCATTAAATGGAAAGATCTTAAGTCAATTTAGATGAAGCGCTCTAATGTTTCGTACGAAAGGAAAATTTATCTTCATGATGAATGAACAGTCATGAATCACTTACTACATGTCGGCTCGACGACTGAAAGAGCGACAGTCAAGGGGACCGCCAGAGGAGTCGAATGGACGGGACGTGCCATTTAGATTTCCATATATATATCGCGGCATGCCGTGTGGACGAGGACGAGGAAGCCCAGGAAGCCCCCCCTCCCTCTTTCTCTCAAATCTCGGAATCAAGTCCAAGAGGAGCTGAAGCAGCTCCGCGCTAGTGCAGACATGCAGTGGCGGTTCTAGGCTTCGTTAGCGCAATCGAACCGAATCGAACCGACCACCATGTCTCTATCTTTCAGATTCGTTCCTACTTCCTCACCTCCGCCACCATCTCATCTCAGATTCCCCCTCCTCTCTCGATCCAACCTCACCCCAACATCAATCCGCTCTCCCTCGAAGTTTATACTTTCATCCCCAATCCGATGCGTAAATGGAGGCTCCGACCGCGCGTCGGTGACCCGAGCGAGACCCGGATGGGAAAACGCGCTCTCTGCTGCGGCGAGCCTGTACCCGCTTTACGTGAGCGTCGGAGGGGTCGTGGCTTGCCTCAAGCCCTCTGCTTTCCAGTGGTTTGTACAGAGAGGTCCGACCTCGTATAGCTTGTCGCTTGGGCTGATTATGTTGGCCATGGGTCTCACTCTCCAGCTCAAGGACTTACTCTCTCTGTTCCTGCAGAGACCTCTCTCGGTAGTCTTATTTTCCTCGGAAATTCTGTCCCTTCTAGTCAGTCAGTCGCTCGTCGAGATTGAGAGGGACAGATACGGAGAATTTGGTCAATGTCGATGATTTACTTGTTATATCCCATTTACAGGGGATTCTTTTAAATTTAATATCGAGGAGTAAAAGTCGGGGTATTGGTTGCATTTTGTCATTCTTGAGAAATTTGTCTGACCTGGTCGAGTTCTCAATCTCCATAAGGCTCGACGGTTCTCCAATATGGAAAGGCTGTACCGATAACAATTAAAAAGTAGGCCTAGTTCTATGTATTGGAGACCTGACTTAATGGTGTTCAGTCTAGTTTTAAGGGTCTAGTTCTACTTCATGCTATGTCTATCATAAGGTTTCGCTAACGAGTAATGAGAGTGCCTGGGCTCCTATATAGCAACAATTATGCGACATCTAGGACCATTGATATGGTAGCGACATTGCAATATTCCTCTAATGCTGCAACAGAAGCACTAGTTGGGGAAAAAAAAAAGGGATGTGGCATAGTCCCTCTTTTCCCACAGCATTCTTACAATAAACTGAATATTAAGTGATGATCTCCCTTTAGTGCAATCGAGAAGCTATGTCTGATATAAGCCCCTCATTCATCCGCATTTATAAGTTGCTGTTGTTATATTTTTTTTACCATCTTTTCTAAGTACAATCTTGCCAATCACTTACCAATCAGATACTCTTTGGATTTGGGGCTCAATACACTATTATGCCTGCTTTGGGGACCATAATAAGTAAATTACTGGGGCTTCGACCTTCTCTTTCAGTGGGTTTGATATTGCTCGCTTGTTGCCCTGGGGGTACTGCTTCCAATGTGGTAAGACTTCTTTTTTTCCCCACGCCATTATATCAGGAACCTAGAGGCAAATAGTGACTCGTTTCTTTCTTCTTCTTTTTCTTAAAACAAAGATAGTTTTCCATGTTTTATCCGTTGGCTGAAATAAAATTCGTTTGATTACTCCTTAGTCATAGCATGGTTCTTTGTGCTGTCTAAAAGCTTCTTCAAAGTAAAGGCTTAGTCTCAGTTGACAGTATCTGAGGCTGGAGTCACTACTCACTTTTGAGCACTTACTAACGCAGCACAGGGTCAAATTTGTTAAGTAATCAAACTCGACATATGCTTGTTCTTTTGTGGCTAAACTTTCAGTTACCTGGTGTATATACATTTGATGGGTCTTAATGAGGGTCTGAGGGATGTGGACTCCTGAGATCTGACAGCTGGTCTTAGTCATCTGACTTTGTTATGTGTCACTGAAGGTATTGAATGGATTTGGAGCGGATACTGTCGTTGATATAGTTTAAATCCATTTGAGTTGAATATGGTGTCCAGTGATAGTAAATGTGAAGTAGACAATGATGTTTTATTTGGTTCAGTTTTCACAGTCCATGCAGTAAGCAAGCATGTTATAACTTTGAGTGAAAATGCCTCATTTCAATATCTCCATCCATTTCCATTTTCTGAAGTAGCATTTCAGGTTACTTTAATTGCCCAAGGGGATGTTCATCTATCTATCGTGATGACAGTTTGTACCACTCTTGGAGCAGTACTTCTGACTCCTCTCCTGACAAAGATATTGGCCGGAACTTATGTTCCTGTTGATGCCATTAAACTTTCGATCAGCACCTTGCAGGTAAATATGGTCTTAGTCAGCTTGTGAAGACACCACAGACAAGTTCAGTATAGACGGTTTAAATCTTTTGCTGTATATTTCCTTATGTAGGTAGTAGTTGCTCCAATTCTCTTGGGATCTTACTTTCAAAGTGCATTTCCTGGAGCAGTGAAGGTTGTGACTCCTTTTGCACCACTTTTTGCAGTATTGACATCTTCTCTACTGGCATGCAGGTATAGTTCATCCATGTTGTTTGATCTGGAGTCATTGCTTTTACATTGCATCTCTCTCATGTCTATTTTATATCTGGTGGCTTTAGTGTATTCTCAGAAAATGTGGTCCGACTCAAGTCTTCATTGCTAGGTGCTTCATCAGCCTCTGATCTCTCCACATTTGATCATGTTCAGGCAATAGTATCTGGTGAACTAGGATTGGTAATCCTTTCTGTGCTACTACTGCATCTTGCTGGTTTTTTTGTGGGGTAAGTATTGACCTCTGTGCTATCTTTCACAATTTATTTTCATAATATTTAATTTACAGATCCTGGGAAGGTATTGACCTCTGTGCTTGTAATATTTTGTTATTTTGCTCTATTTTTTCTTTTTCTTTTTTTGGGGGGGAGAGATAGTATGTGCCTGCTTTACCTTGATGACTGCCATCATTTTATTTTTTCCTCCAATCTCTTAAACCAATTATGTCTAAGTTGCTTGTTATTCTTAGTTTCCTGTCCTTGGTTCTCCTTAGCCTGGGTCAGCCAGTGCATTCTTTTGAGCATTTCCTGGTCAATCGTCCTTTCTACTTTCCCTCCTTTCCAAGAGTTCAAATAATTTCTGACAGCTCTTTGGACTTGTTGTCTTACCTCATTATATACTATTTTCAGTGGGGAGCTTCTCATTTCAGAATAGATACTTGCCTTTATGGCTGTATATCCCTAAATCAGTGGTTGAACATCCCTGGCTGTATATCTCAATTATTTGAGTTTCCATTGATGTTCTAGATTATGACAAATCTGTCTTAATGGTTGATAATATCTTCTGGGAAGTTCTTCGGCAGTGAATCCCACCTTTTGACCGCTAGTCCAGCAGTAGATTTAATAAAAAGGACGACCTTAGTAAGGGAAGTTCTTCGGCATTGAATCCTACCTTTTGACCGCTAGTCAAGCAGTAAATTTAATAAAAAGGATGACCTATAAGAGAACCAAAAAATTATACTGATGCATGCATGTGTGGCTGGTTTATGCATGTGAATATGGAAGTTGATCTTTCATGTACTGGATCATATGTGAGAATGCAATCTATTACTGAACAAAAGACCTTGTCATTAATTTCAAGATAGTGGGAGATCATGCAATGGTTTGAAATAAAGGTTAAGAAGCTTTATGTCTCTCTGCACACATGGGCATGTGTGACATGTGTGCTGATCCCCCTTATTTTAGCTCCTGATTAACTTTTTTTAGACTAAGGTAATCACTTGACAGGTTTGACATGCTGGCATATTCAGTGGAATACTACCATAGCAAGTTCCTACTTTTAAACAGTTTGTGCGTAAGAATGTTTGCATCTAATATGTATACTTCATTACATTATCTGCAGGTACATATCCTCAGCAATTTGCGGGTTTAGAGAACCACAAAGGCGAGCAGTATCTATTGAGGTAACTTGTCTTTGATGTTTAGGAATCAGGCAATGTCCAAAGCTCTCTGACAACCCTATATAGAGAAACTTAGTAGACTTAATTCTACTCTGTTTGTGTGTGCGTGTGTGGGCACCTGTGAATTCTTGAGAGGTTGAGATTTTCAGTTCTGTTGGTTGCTTGTAATAACTTACACTCATCAAATTCTCGAATGACACGATGTTCCTATATTGTTTAACATGATATCTTCCTTTTTATAACATTTTGTCTTCTACACTGGACTTCAGGTGGGTATGCAGAACTCTTCATTAGGCGTGGTTTTAGCAACCTCACATTTCGCCTCACCTTTGGTTGCGCTACCTCCAGCCATGTCTGCGGTTATTATGAATATCATGGGAAGCAGTTTAGGCTTCATCTGGAGACATATTGATCCATCTGATCAGAAAACTACTCCTCAAATGAATGATTGACCTGAAGTTGCTGCCAAAATATATATATTCTGCATCACTGGTTATATGACGACCCGTAGGTCCAAATTCTTCATTTGCTTTGATTCTTGCTTCCATCGGACAATGACTTCCATCTAGGAGTTTATGTGTAATTTTCAGGCTCTAAGCAATTCTGAAGTGGAAATGGAAGTTAGGTGAATGATGTAGAATTGGTTCTTTGTGGGTGAGTATGGCTAATTATTTCTTGGATTGTTTTCTTATTTTGAGGGTTGCCATGATGAAATGGTAAAGGAGGAAACCTAGGGAGAAGGCTTTGCAATGGACGACACCGAATGTCCTGAGGATTGTCTTCTCCACTCCTCCCTCAAAACCCAACTGCTGCCTAGAGATTGCTATAAACTAACAGACAAGACCTCCTTGTTGCTAATCCTGTATTATGCAACATAACATGAGGAAAACATTTGGTATTTGTGTTTTCCATTTTTATTGTAAATGTTTAAAATTCATGTGAGGACTTAGAAAATAAAAGGAAAAGAAAATTAGGTGGAGCAGCTGGCCTGGATGGTGACATACAATTTCTACAGCATTTATTTTCACATGAATGTGCCACAGAAAATGTCAAATAAGATGTTTTCCATTTACAGCTGGTGGGTGCACGATGCTTCTGTAATTTTAATGGCTGAGTTCAGGGCTTGAGATTTTTATAAGAAGGTGCAAAGTTGGGGCAGTCGTCGTAAAACAATACTTCATGTGACTCATGAAACTGCTCTACCCAGTTGTTTTCGTATGGAATGTCCTGGAAGTCAGGCTATGATTATGAAAATGATGTAATGAGTCTATAAATGCATGTAGTACATATGATTTTGATGCCTTTGGTGTGAAGCTCGTAATAAAAAGACTTTTTGTTTGCTATCTTTCTTTGGTAGAGAAGAAAAAAAATCACGAAAATGGCGTACAATGATTGATTTGCCAATCATCTCCATCTCTGCACCAATTATTGATCTTTGTTTTCTTCTCTTTTTAAAATATGATTAGCGTCGAATCCATCGAAAAGCCTGCTCACCTGCTCACCCTCAGTTTCATAATACGTCAATTAATGACTGACTTGGGGGGCGTCAATGTCTATGTACCTGTGAGTGAATGTGATACCAATGCCCAGGATAATCCTCAATTGGGGAGCCAACCCATGGAACCACACTTTTCGTTAACATCTTGACAATTGAGGAGAAAGGAAAGTAATGGAGCCTGAGTCGATCTCTCCTGAAACCAGGGATTTCATGAAGATTGATCCTCATGATGCTGGAAAGCAGAGAAGCAGCAGGTTGCCACTGGAGAAACCAAACTCAGATGAGGATGATTGTGATCAACACGATATACAGACTGAACTGAAGTTGACCGATGAAGCTTCTCCTGGCATTAATCTGTTCGGGACAAACATGTCCACTAAAGCTCCAACCAGGAACATGATTAAGGTGAAAACAGACACAGGAGGACTAAGAAGCAGCAGGCAGCCTTTGGTGCCACCACAGTTTGGGTGCAATGGACCTCGGCGTGTTAGTCGTCTTGAACGAGGGATGTTTCCCCAAATGAGGTAACTCGAAACCCTCTTGAAATTTTGACCCTTTAATTCCACAAGTTGGGGTGCCCGGAAATGACGGTTGCCTAAGATGGTGATGTTCAGGTATAAACAGTTCTCAGATTGCAAGTCGGCAATGTCACAGCTCACCATATTCTATGACGGCACCATCAATGTCTACAACAATGTCCCTGTTGATAAGGTGCACGCTCAGGCATAAACTAGGTTTCTTCTTGGTTATTTTTTTATCTTGCATTACATGTACAGGAGTTCTCATGTGCAACCCTCGGGTTATTCCGATTTGTGCTGAGTCATGCATAATTTCCATTGTATTTGAAGTGGCTAATTAAGATTGCAAAAAGCAGGCCCAGGCGATTATGCTTCTAGCTGGTGAAAGCTCTTTGACAAAGCCTGTGGGGGCAAAATCTGAAGATATAATCAAGACAATTCCACCTCATCCGCGGCAGATCAGTTTGCCTTCCATCTGCAAGCCGCAAGGTGGTAAAAGAATTCTCTCTTAACAGTGTATTCGTATTTTGGCAAGCATGTCCCCGAAATTTATCTGGACTTACCTTTCTCTCTTCTTCACTAGACATTCCAATGGCAAGAAAGAATTCGCTTTGCCTCTTTCTTCAAAAGCGTCGTGATCGGTACCGCTCTTTCCATTTGCCTTTCTTTCTCAGAATCCCTCCTCAAACATTTTGTGAAAGAGATGGCTAATGTTTCTTGCTCTTTGATGGGAACATGATTCGCAGGATCACAAATAAAAGCCCCTATGGTTCAGCCGGTAGGAGCTACAGAGAAATGGAACCAAGGGAAGAAGAGGGCTCGCGCAATGCCAGGAACGATTGCCATTGCTCTCCTCTGTCACCCTTCCCTTCACGATCGGGAATTCCTCTGTTCTGTATCAACATCTAAGAAATGACATCAAGTACAACCGCAATCTTTCTCTTAGTCAAATGACGCTGCTAGTAACCTCTATCCACCCAAAAATCTTCACAGACACTCCTTGGTTGTTCTAATAAGTCCCCTATGAATCCCCGGAGTTGAATGTATCACTATGGATGTAGTAGTCTAGATAAATGAGCACTGTTCCGACTTTTCAAATCCTGGATACTTGGATTTCTGATATTCGATGAGCTGTAACTTTGCATCGATACAATTTTCTGCTGTGCCGAGCAAGGTTGTGCGAGTACTTGGCGATCTATCATCTCCCAGTGCATGAGAGTAGATTCTTAGTCTTTGGCTCTGATAACCCTGGGAGCAAAATCAAGCGGCATATGAATCCTGAGACCAAATCTTGCCATTCAATAAGTGGGAAGGCTAACCATAATTTAGAAAGGAGGAATCTCTTGAACAGCGCGAAGCATGGTCATTATATATATATACAATCTCAATTGTGACATCAATACAGATCAAATCTGCTCTGGTGCAGACTACCTTCACTTTCTTTCTTTGTTTTTTTTGGTAATCAAGCACTAAACTAATAGACATGGAGGTCAGAACACTTAAAGCAGGTCTTAACAAGATTTATAGTATAGGTCAAGAAAAAGTTAACGAGGACACTAGGTATTATCAATTTTTTTGCCCTGTGTCAGATGAACATTTATTTTGCGTAAGTAATTGATCCAGATGTCATTTTGCTTTTCCTTGATTATAGCTTGAATAGAATCCCGATTAATTTGAAATTCGACCCATGATTGAGTTGCAATGAAAGCTAAGTCATATTAGAGAAGTTTCAATCAGACTTTTGCCGATGGGATAGTAGTGATGCAAAAAGGAAAATTGATTTTCCACAAGACTTTTTTTCCTAATTAAAAATGAAGTTCATCTTGACGTAGGACTCGTGGCTTTTTTGCAAATAAATATTCTACAGTTGAGATTGGTCTTGTGTTCTTAATGTGTGGGGAATTTGCAACATACATAAAGAGCATTGGGAGTTGAAATCTTGGGAGTGCAAGAAATTTTTTTCCCAAAAATGATTATTGTGAGTTCGAATTAAATTTAAGATTAAGAAATACTTGCAAATGAGTGTGATTAAGTTAGTTTAATCTCATATTTGTCGATGATAATGAAATTATCTAAATCTGTTGTGTTTAGATCATAAATTGACAATTCAGTTTTTATTCAAACCCTTTCGTTTTTTATTTTTATTTTTGACACGCTTTGGCAATAATCCTGACATTTTGCCATTGAGTTCATTGCATCTGTAAAAAGAAGTAGACTTTTCCCTATTTAGGGTAAGAATGAGGCAGTTGAAGAAAAAAGGGCAAATTATCATGGGAAAGGAAAGTACAAAAGGTCACAAATCACCATAAAAGCTGAAGAAACGGAATTGAAAGGAGGAAAGGGAAAAGGTTGGGGGGGCCTTTCAGCAGTTACAGTTACATCAGCACCGTCTGTTGCCGCGTTCGGACAAACTACCGGGAGGTTCCGCGCCATCTGAACGGCCGAGATTCGCTCTCTCGATTCGCTCTACTTTTCGTCACTCTCTCAACGTCCACTGTCCCCCACTGAATCTATTCGCTACTTCGCTCCTCTTTAAGCACTCGAGCTCAATCAACTACTCTTCTCTCTCATCTCCGCTCGAACAATCCAGATGGTAGCGGGTGATTCGTAGCTCTGCTGCTTTTCTTGATTCGTCGCCCACGATTTGTCTGCCGGAGTCGCCATCGGATCAAGCTCTCAGCGATGGATTCGGGTAGTTAAGTGATCGCGATCCCTCCGGCCAAAAAAAATGCACGACGCTTTTGAGGTCTCCGGGGTCAAGACCCCATCCCCCGACCCCGGCAAGTTCGGGAGGCCCCCGCTTCTCAAGAAGCCCAAAACCCTAGATGATTCCGATTCCGACTCCACCCCGCACTTCCCCGGCCCTCTCTTCCCCGCCGTCCGCCGCGTCGCCACCGCTCCCCCTCCTCCCGCCCTCCCCTTCCCAATCTCCGCGTCCCCGTCGGGGACGATCCGTCCCCTCTCGACTCCCCCTTCTCCGATCGCGACTGGGTCTACCCCACATTCCTCGGTCACCACCCCGCCAAGAGCCGAGAAGCTCTCAAAGCTTCGAAGCTGCAGAAGCTTGACTCGCCTGTTTTGACCGCTCGCGGTCGCGCGGACGATCCCAATTGCAAGGGTAACGGTGAGACGCAGCTGATCGGCGCTGCTCCTGTGAAAAAAGCGGACAAGGATGTCAAGTTGGCATCGAGTCAGTTCGGTGCGACCCGATCAAACCTGGGCAGTGGTTTTGCTTCAAAGAGAATTGGGCTGTTTAAGCAATCTTTGTTACTTTATTTGGTAAGATGGAATTTACTTCCTTTGAGGATCACCTTGTTGTAAGGCAAACATTGCATTTGCAGCTGCATTCTTTATTCCTTTGCTGGGATGGTTGCGAAAAAGGGTCAAGACGTGTGGTTTACCTGATCTTGCTGTTAGGTATTCTTTGATAAATACCCAAGTTGGATTCCCTCAACGTTGATCCATTTCATAGGCAGTTACCACTTACAATGAACTTTGTAAGATTCGTAGTATGGGCTTATCCCTAGAAAAGGGCTGTCCACTAACCAGACCAGAAGCGAAAGTTCAAAGCACACTTTCCTCATTGTTGTAAAGCATGTTCATTTCCTCCCATCATAATATTTTACATTGGAGCTTCATCTCTCATTATTGCAATTGAGGACAGTGAAATTGGAAAGGTCAAAGCATTGTACCTGAATAGGCAAAGAACTTCGCACTTGGATCATCTCTTTTCGGATACTGCATAATTCATCTACTGGACATAATATGACATATTCTTGGAGGAGGTCATTTGGCTAGGCAAATCGCCTGATTGTTAACTTGCACTGCTTTTGTCTTTCTGATGCTTATCTTATTCTTTTCATCAAGCCTGCAGCAAGAATGTGCTATTTGTTATCTCAAGTCTGCCACAATGTTGCTTTCCCTGCTCACTAGTGAAGAAGCTGATTACTTTGCTCTCGTTTTTTTTCCCTAATAATTTGGTTTTGCATCATTTTTGCAGCTTGGCTTCACTTGTATGATAGTTGTACCCTACACATTTTATCTGTGGATAAGAGTACAGAAACTTCAGGTCTGTTGAATATTATGCTTAGTTATATGCTTTCTAAAGTAGTTTGATTCGTAAAATAAGAGTTGTCTAATTTGGAGTGAGTCTCTTGCAGGAGGAGAACAATGACCTGCGTATAATATGCAGTGATAGACTTGATGGTATTGAAAGTTCAAAGATTTTGCTGCACGAGGGTACGGCATTGGGGTCTGATTGGTCCAACACTGAAAGCAGAACTGTAGCTCTGTATACTGTGGTTGTCACCCTTCTCATGCCATTTGTTTTATATAAATATCTTGACTATCTTCCCAACTTAAGGAATCTTTCAAAGGAGATGAAGAATAACCAGGAAGAGGTTCCCTTTAAAAAGAGAATTGCCTACGTGGTGGATGTTTGCTTCTCTGTTTATCCATATGCAAAGCTCCTAGCACTTCTTTTTGCAACTATATTTCTTATAGCATTTGGTGGGTTGGCATTGTATGCGGTCAGTGATGGTAGTTTTGCAGAGGCCCTTTGGCTCTCATGGACTTTTGTTGCTGATTCTGGTAATCATGCTGATAGAGTTGGCATGGGGCCAAGGATAGTTTCTGTCTCTATCAGTTCAGGTGGCATGCTGATATTTGCAATGATGCTTGGGCTTGTTTCTGATGCTATCTCTGAAAAGGTGGATTCCCTGCGCAAAGGGAAGAGCGAAGTGATAGAAAGAAATCACATCCTAATTTTGGGGTGGAGTGACAAATTGGTTAGTACTCGATATTTACTTGCAAGAACTTGGCCCTGCTGCTCTTTTTATCTGTGCTTGCCGAGGATTCTACAGCGTCCAGTAATTGATATTCTCAAGCCTTTGTGATACTGATTTGATCAGTTTTACTCACAAAATTGCATAATCAACATTATAATGCATATACAGTTCTTTATAGGTCCTCTGTGCATGTCGCCTAGTTTCTGTCTTGTCTTTATGCTTATTCCCTTCACATGAATGAGACTCCTTGCTGCATTTGGTTTGCCCAATCGTGTCTTACATGCCTGTAAGACACGCTTTTTGAGGATTTTCAGAATTGAGCAATATTCTGATTGTGGTCCTGATCTGGAGTTAAATGTTGAATTCTTAATATGAAACATATGAATTCTTAATATGAAACATATGAATTCTTAATATGAAACATATGCTAGATGACTGATAAACAGGGGATTTCAGGGCTCACTGTTGAAGCAGCTAGCAATAGCTAATAAGAGTATCGGTGGTGGAGTCATCGTCGTACTTGCAGAGAGGGACAAGGAAGAAATGGAGATGGACATTGCTAAGCTGGAGTTTGACTTTATGGGCACGTCCGTAATATGTAGAAGTGGAAGTCCTCTTATTTTGGCTGATCTAAAGAAGGTAAACTTAGGTTTTTCTATACTCTTGGATTTGTCGTGAAGTGAGACTCCTACTTCTTATTGGTTCACTTTGTGATTGCATTATTTGAAGAGATGCCCCTCTCTTGTTTTGTCCCAGTCCTTAAGTTTCTTTTTAGTGGACTTCTCATTTGACTTCCTTTCTTGTTTTGAAGGTTTCAGTTTCAAAGGCACGTGCCATCATTGTATTGGCATCTGATGAAAATGCAGATCAGGTTTTCTCCCTTCCAGCTCACTAGTTTCTTGTGCTTGTCCCTGACTTGAAGTGCCTTATATAAAGTTACTAATTGTTATTTTTCTTTTCGCTAGAGTGACGCACGTGCTCTAAGGGTCGTGCTAAGTCTTACGGGAGTAAAAGAGGGTTTGGAGGGTCACGTTGTTGTAGAGATGAGTGATCTTGACAATGAACCCCTGGTCAAGCTTGTTGGAGGAGACCTAGTTGAGACAGTTGTTGCACATGATGTAATAGGGCGATTGATGATACAATGTGCTCTTCAACCTGGTCTTGCACAGGTTGCTAAGCTCTTCTCTTTTGCTCTTTTATGGATTGTGGTATTTGTTAGTCCGTGCAACAAAGCTGCGCTACATTTTTGCCTTTTAAATTCTTTTTTTGTGCTCTTTTCTCCTTATTTCTTTGCTATACTTTTCATTCTTGCTGGATGCAAGTGGATTAAGTCACTAAAGAAGCAAATTTTAACATTGGCGTTTTTGGAATTTTCAACTTTTTCTGGATAAGATTGATCTTTTTTATCCCAATGACATCAACATGCCAAAACATCCTTTTTTGTTGCTATCTAGTTCATTTCACTTTTCTTGCTTCAAACTGCCAGTTAAGAAATAATTTGGTCTCATTGTGTTGGTAGTTGGGAACCCTGTTCCAATTACTCCACTTATCACCATCATTGATCAGAAAACTATGTCCTGATCTACTACTGACCCAACTTAAGGCAGAAGATCTTTGTTTTTAGTCATGATGATGCCCAATATTTAGATTTTACCAGCAAATTCTGTATAGTTCTTTTGCATATTTCATTATTTCCAGTGGTACAATCATTGATCCAATGGATTAGCAAAATTTACATTTAATGGAAAAGCCATTTGGATTTGCAAACTTCATTTCATTGGTTCACTCATCAGGCCCCTTTATCTTTCCAACAGATATGGGAGGACATTTTGGGTTTTGAGAATGCAGAGTTCTACATTAAGCGGTGGTCACAATTGGATGGTTTGAGCTTTGAGGATGTCCTTATTTCATTTCCTGATGCAATTCCTTGTGGAGTAAAGGTTGCTGCCGATAGTGGGAAGATAATTTTAAATCCGGATGATAGTTACATATTGAAGGAAGGGGATGAAGTTCTTGTTATTGCTGAGGATGACGATACCTACTCTCCAGGTCCCCTTCCAGAGGTAGTATATCTCTTCTTTTCTTAATAACACCTCTCAACAAGTTTGAGCTTTTAGATTCAAGATTTTAACCTGTTTGTTTGAACTTGGCAGTCTGTGCCTGGTCCAACTGTATCTTTTTGTGTACCTAGTTTATGGAGGTGCACTACCAATTCATTGTGCACGAAAACACAATGTGCAAAACTGCTGTATGACCTATGTGATTGTTTTCCTCTTCCTCTCTTCCTATTTACCTGTATAGTCAGATTCCCCAACTAACAAGTCATAAGAACCTGTGGCTAATTATGTCTCCATTAGGTCTTAAAAATTGCAATGCAGTCTTTTGGAACTTCTTCTGGACTACAACTACCTCTTGCACATGCTCAATTTGGTCTGTTGATTCTCAGTTTTTTGCTTTTTCTGTCTTGGTTCAGGTACGCCGAGGACTTTTCCCAAAAGTACCTGACCCTCCAAAATATCCCGAGAAAATACTATTTTGTGGGTGGCGTCGTGATATTGATGATATGATTACTGTAAGTTCCCATGCATATTTAGCGCTTTACTTTTCCTGAGGTTCCATCTTATCTAGATTGTTTGTTGAGGTAATTTCGATGTTTAAATAGAAAAATATAATGCAATGGGATCTTTTGAATATATTAAAGCCAACAAGTGGTACTATCAACAAAGACTAGGATTTTGAGAAATCTGCCACCAGCATACATGACATATTATTTGACGAAAGGAAAAGAGGTCTCAAATTTAGATGCACTTGCTATTTGCTATAAGCAGGGATGACGCCATTAACAAGTCTGGCGTCTGAAACTTTTTTGGCATTGTTAAATCTGCGGTGCATGCTGACTGTGAATACTAATCATCATCCAATGCTTGGAAACCTTCTAAACATAATTTTCAAATCTAACAATCGTAATGTAGGATATCTTGCCAGTGTTGGAGGTGTGTCATCAATGTGTAACAACAATTTTCCTAGTTACTCTTGTAATTTGTGTCTCGATATGGTCTTCTCTTGATAGGATCAATACTTAAATTGTCATGTTAAGAACCCTCTATGATTAACTAATTTACAGAAACAAAAGATTCCTAATCCTAAGATCTGTGATGCAACCCCATAAAGGGGTGAATTTCGTCAAAACCCTAGTGACTGATGTACACAAACTAAGTTAACATAAAGTAGGCAGTTTGATCTAGCATAGAAATCCCATAACAAGATCATTTGTCCTTTTCAAATGATGTTGAGTTTCATTTATTTGTTTATTTTTATTTTTTTGGGTTGTTTGGGCTTTTAAGTTCTTTGAATTTCACCATTTTTAGATGAAAGGAGGATACTTTATTTACAAAAGAATTCCTGGAGAAGGCTTCCTTGTGTTTGTTCCCGAGGCCCACGGTCAACTTGATGATTAAGCTATCTGCTAGAATCCTTTTAGATTTTGTTCTCCTGTAATTACTATTAGTAATGACCTCTAATACAGGTTAACTGATAAACATCACTTTTTGCTTAGATCACATGCTTTTTAATCAATGTTGATATTTTGCAAACATCTTTTATCAGGTTCTAGAGGCCTTCCTGGCTCCAGGATCAGAATTATGGATTTTCAGTGATGTTCCAGAGAAGGATAGAGAGAGAAAGCTGATAGATGGTGGACTTGATATTTCTAAATTGCAAAACTTAAGACTTGTTCACCGTGAGGGGAATGCTGTCATCAAGCGCCACCTTGAGTACCTCCCTCTCGAGACTTTTGACTCTGTAAGTTATATCTTCTCTATAAGTGTGTGTCATGCATGCCTGCTAGTTTAATTCCAAGAAGGACAAAAGAGAGAGTCGGAATCCACACATATAGCAGTCGGAATCCATACAAATGGCAGTTTATGTTGACCTTGAAGGGCATTGGCATACTAGATTTCTAGCATTATTTATATCTGATTGGCATTGTCAATTTAAAGTTTGAGGGCCCATTTTTACCATGGAGTAGTCCTGACTCAATTTTGTTCTATGCAATGCTGGATGTTATAGATACTAGTGAATTTGGGAGAGAAAGCTGCCTGCGATTGAGATATGTTCTTGTAATTGTATGCAATCTAATCACTGCTTTCCTCTGCTCCTATATCATTTCAACTTTTGTAAATCAAACCCTTCCTGTTTATTGTTTGATATATATATTGTATTGGGTTAATATGAAAAATCTATCCTCTCTCATTTCAAAAAAAGAAGAAGTGGTTTTTGCATTCTTTTGTGCATGTTTTATTCATTGATTATTATAATACTGGTTAATATCTGATTAAAAGAATGTGCTTCTTGGTAAGATCTATCCACCATGCGAAGCCTAAGCTCATTGATTTTGTTTTTATAGGCATGCTGTTTGATTTACAGATAAAAAAGTTCTCTTTTACTTGTTGCTATTGAAGCACTATCCTAGAATGCAATTAATAACGGCTAATCTGGAATTCACAAGATACTCTCACGCTTTTTAATCCTGGATAAACCCTGCAACAGTGCATCTTGTGTGCTTTCAGTTGTGTGACCGATTACTAACTCTAAAGGGACAGATTTTAATTCTTGCAGATGAATTACTAGAAGACTCTATAGTGCATTCGGACTCGAGATCTTTGGCCACCCTCCTCCTTATTCGAGATATACAGGTAACTCTGTATTCCTTGACAACTAAGTTTAAAATGTATATTAGGAGGTGGCCATGTTATCAGTGCTTTCTGAGCTTAATACATGAAATTGAGTTGGGAATGTTAGTGATGCTTTCTGAGCTTAACACATGAAATTTACTTCCATTTCCAGAATTGGAGTTGCATTCTAATCATCATGTTGCATTCATGTCAACTATTATGGACAGGCTCTTTCTGATGCTTAATTAGCTACCAACATGTCTGTCATGTTAAGTCAGTAACAAGATTTCTTTTCTTTCTGCGTGGCTACAAATTGTAATTGCCTCATTTTCTACAAATTGTAATTGCCTCATTTTCTATTAAGTGCAGTCAAAGCGTCTTCCAAACAAGGATACAAGTTCATCCTCTCTGAGGTTGTCAGGGTTTTCTCACAGTTCTTGGATAAGTGAAATGCAACAAGCTTCAGACAAGTCAATAATAATTAGTGAAATTCTAGATTCTAGGACCAGAAACTTGGTGTCAGTTTCCAGAATCAGTGACTATGTACTATCAAATGAGCTGGTTAGCATGGCACTAGCAATGGTGGCTGAAGACAAACAAATCAATCGGGTGCTTGAGGAACTTTTCGCAGAGGAGGTGAGAGTTTTATATCCATCTGGCAACTTTTCTTTTTCACTTCTAACTGAAGATTTCAATTTAATTTTTTAAATTGGCAGCATCATCCAAATGTTGCTTAATTCTTGTCGAATGCAAATAATAACCATGCATCAAGCCCATTCAATTATGATACTTTAGAAAGAAAACAAATGGAAATTTCACCATTTTGTCTTTGTTTAGTATCTCCCTTCTTCTCTTTTGATTGTCATTGAGTGCATCAAAAAGGTTAGACAGTTGTTAACATACAAAAAATGCTCTTTCCTGAAAAGTGAGTCCATTTGGTGCTGAGGGATGAATTTTGAGTTAAGTGTCATTAACAAAATGCATACATGATGATGTGTTCCTGTGTATACTGATGAGACATTTTTTACTCAGGGGAACGAAATGTGTATCAAACCAGCAGAGTTCTATTTATTTGACCAGGAGGAGCTTTCCTTTCATGATATAATGATCAGGGGCCATCAGAGGAAAGAGATCATCATAGGCTATCGTCTGGCAAATGCAGAGCGTGCTATAATTAATCCTTCTGAGAAGTCCCAACCGAGGAAATGGTCACTTGATGATGTATTTGTTGTTATCTCCTCCAATGAATGAAAGAGAACAGAGATTCTTGAGCAATCATCACGATGCATTTTCTTGATCTGACTGACCATCAATATTTTATTGTTGGAACTTTGCCAACTGAGAAAACTCTCTAGTTCTTCAGTTAATCTCAAAGATTGATATCAAAGACTGACGAGTGACTGCATTCGACAGACAGGAGCAATTTGCTGCTAAAATGCATTGCACTTTCCAGTTAGAAGGAAGTTGAATCTTCAGTGTCCCGTTCCGCTGACATGACGAGGGATTTAGCATTGCTAACTGGAGGAGGCTGAGGCAGATGGAATCACTGTAAATGTGAGGAGTAGATTCAGGGGGTGGATTAAGGGGAATTCCCCATTGATGGTCTTCTGCCCCTTCTCTCAGTAGTTTAGCTCTTAGGATGAGTAAAATTTTGGCCCTTACTGATTTATATGGAACAAACCATTGTATCTCAGGAAGCTTCACCATATAGTCATGTTGTGTCGTTGAGAAATTGTAAAGCAAATAAAGGTGCTTCAGATGCCATTTTTGTTCCTTCAGAACGAGGAGATGTAACGATGAGAGAATGCTTATATAGTTTTTTTTTTCCGGAGAATGCTTATATGGTTGATGTGTTACTTAAATGTATCGTTCAATTTTCGGGTAAATGATCAGCATACGCATGGTTTTCCGTACAGGACAAGTTTCCTATTTCCCTTCACTTACTGCTTGCAATGTGATAAAAATCAATTAAAGCCTTGGACGTCTACATGGAGCTCAATGCCTTCTTTTTTGAGCAGCATCCTGATTCAGCTGTCAACTGAACTAAGACAAGTAAAATCTGATTTCCATTTTCCAGAAATCTGCAGCTTCGCCTACATAGATCTGTCCCTGACGTGTCTGTGATATCCCCGCCACGTACTTCATGGACGACGCACCTCACAAACTGATCTCCAAGATTCGCCAATTATGATGTATTATATTTTATATTTAGATGTCCCCAATTTAATTATAAGCAAACTTGTAATTGGCATCTAGCCCTTAAGTCTTTATGCTCATGATTACGTGTCAGAATTTGCAAGTATGATAATTCAATTTATCATGTCGTACACGCTTTAGCGTGACACAATACTTTATTAACGGCAAATTCCAGGATTTACCCCTTTTTAAGGCTAGCTAATTTCTTGACTTCCGTTTTTGGTCTCCACACCTTCGATTAGCAAATATGAGATCATTAAACAAACATCAATTTATGGCATGCCTGATGTACTCGGGTAAAGAAAGATTATCTAAGTCACATAACCTTTGTAAATTTCAATATAAGGTCTAGTGAACATTTTATACTTTGAACACAACTTAGATGGAACATGCCAATGATGCCACAAGTGTAAGCAAAATATTAATCACTTATTGGTACATAGCGGATTGGATGATGCCCCCATAAATGCACTTCATAGACATCATCAAGCACAGACACATAATCACATAATCAACTCGTAATGTTGTATTTATGTCATCTAGTCTATGCCTTATAGAACTGCAGGAAAGTCTTAAATTCACAGAAAATTACGTGCATATAACATAAAGATTTGACTGGGGGACCCACATTTTTAGTTTAGACTCATCCTTTCTACCATCAAGAGAGTATTATCTAAATATATAGATTGTATTTATAACTAGATGGTTGAGGGCTTAACCTAATAATCATCACATTACTTTATATCGCCATTTTGAGTTGGTATTCCAGAAATTCTGGAAGTCGTGGCCGGTGGACAACATTGAATTTTCTCATGTAGAGATATCCAAGGTGGGAAACTGAGGCGAGCCAGCCTTTCTTTCAATGTTTTCCACGCCAGATCGCCCTTGACGTGCAAGACTAGTAATATCAGTTTTTTTTTTTTTGACTGGCAACATAAGTTGTTCTGCTCCTTTTGTACCAAACATAGACCCCAACCTTCATTAATTTGTTTTTATGGGAAACGAGAATGATGTCGCCTCCAAGCTCACCACAATGAACGCAGAAAGCCTAAGTTTGTAGCTGTGTACATATACTCCACGAAGCTGCAGACTGTACATTCAAGAACTCTGAATTCCGTTTTGCGATTCCTATCTCAGCTAAGAAGATGACGAGTGTTTCTTTGGTTTTCACAATCCAAATGCTCTCCTGATGGCTTGGTTAGCATGGAATTGACCGTGACCACCTATGTTTTCTGCCTGCGGCTTCCACAGCTGAGGAATGGAGAGACTGTTTCGTATCTCATGTAACGGGAACGACATGGTCAGAAGAAACATCCGAATGGCTCTTCCTAGGGGGTGCTACAGTGAGCTGCTCTACCGCTGCCATGAGTGGAGATGCGCTCAATGTCACGGTGCCTATTTAACGACACCGGACCGGACAACGTATTGGCAGGATGCCCATTGTAATCTCCAGTTGATTTTTTCCAAGTTTCCACCGCCCTGCTTAACCCTATTAATTCGTTGGTGGACGTTCGCTTTATTAAAGACTCGATACTTGTTGTTTATAGATAGCTTTATCTTCGCTTTTAACTTGAGAAGGGCGAAAACAAAAGGCCCTTTAGAGCCTCGTTTGCCATCAGCTCTGCTTCTGTTCGTTCGTTTGTGGGTTATCGACGGATCTCGTCTAAAATCTGGTGATAATAAGAAAGACTCTGCTTTACTAATCCCGCCAAACCGTGTGTACTGGTCTCATAGACCAGCAGTTGATGAGCATAAATTTTCAATTGCAAAACATATGCACATTTTCGAGCAGATGCAATCGCTCCCGACCTGAATTCGGCTTGCTAAACACTTGATTTTTTGCCACGAGCATAAATCAGATTAATAGAAAGAAATAAGTCAACAGTAAAAGAACCGATTGTCTATTCAATTTGGGACCGGCACCGATGATGTGCCATTTTCTTCTTAATTGCTACGAATGCTTTCGCTTGTCTTATCAGACAATTTCTGGCTTCTTATTTATAACTAAAGCTGATAAATTAACAAGGAAATGAGAGGGAGGTGACTCTTTAATACAAACGACAACCTCCCCTGTGAATTAGAAAAGAAGGGTCTCCAGACTCAAATCAAAGTGATTGACCAGATCAGATCAGACCACATCACCTGATGAACATAGCAATGAATAATCACTTTCCCGACGTGATGGGATACCCGATTCCGTGCCTTCTTGTAGGGAAAACAACAAAGAGCAAGCTGCAGATGAGGCCAATCCCAACGGGAACAATGTCCATAACCTCCTGTGCCTCATGTCCGGCCTTCGGGTACAAGCAACTCTCCACGTTCTTGTCCCTCAGGGCCACGGCTCCGAACACCAACACCGACAACACGGCGTGGACCCAATCTATGAGCCCCCGTTTGTACTTGCTCATATCGGGGAGGCTCGTACTCGGGACGGTCGTGTCGAAGAGGTACAATCCTTTGGACGTCGCGAATCCATAGTAGACCCGGCCATCCAATGACTTGACGCTGTCCGTGAAACTCGCGAGGAAGCAGGAGGCGGCGAGCAGCACGAGGAGGATGATGGTGAGCGGGCGCGTGGCGGAGTCGCACGAGCCGTTGTTGGTGAAGACAGGCATCAGGAGCTGGAAGGCCAAGAGGGTTCCCGTGGGGAGGAGGTTGGCTAAGTTGGCGGTGCCGGTGAGAGTCTGCGATATGGCTCGCTGCGAGAAGGAAGACGGCCGCTGGAGGCTCTTGGGCGTCTCCGGCTCATGGTCGCTGGCGCTGCTGCTGGAGGCTTCGCTGGTGGCCGGTGCAGATGGGCGCTTGGCGGATGCAGTCCTGGTTCTCAACTCAGACATCTGGGAAGCAAATACGCGATGGAGTTGTGGGGTTGGGGGTGGGACGACGGGGGAGGAGATCCTGGGATGGGAGGAAGTTTGGCTGATGAAAATGGGGAGGGGAGGGGAGGCAAGCGTGTGGGATGGTGAGAATGAGGTGGTGGAAAGGATTGGTGGGCAGGGTTTATCTAATACGATGATGTATCAGGATAAAATATGACCCAAGAGTAAGGGGGGAAGAATGCGATGAGGATTAGGTAAGGACTCCATGGGAGCTTATATTTAAAGGAAGGGAGGGTGATGCTTCCATGGAACTTCCCAGATGAATGTCATATAATAGGAGGTGTGAATTTGACAAGGATGGTCTTTTAAACAAATCGCGGACATGTGCGTGAAGTTATGTCGTTGGTCCAACATGCGTGGCGGAAGGGAACACCCGGTTCGTTGACTTTTTCGTTCCGTTTTACTTCTTCGATCTATCTCGACCGCGGCTTTCGACGATTACCTGGTCTTTGGTCTTGGTCTGGCTTTTGACTTTCCGCACAAGTAATTGACGATGTCGCGTGGGCTTTTCTCTTTTCTTTTGGGGGGCCTCTTTGGGGCCCCATCACCTAATCTCCGCTAAGCCCAGCCCCACAATACCCAGCGAAACGACGTCGGCTGACTTAATTGAAGGCCGTGTCCCCTGTCACTTCTTTTCTTCTCTCTCTCTCTCTCTCTCTCTCTCTCCTCGGAACGCAGGAACTTTGTTCAGGATTTGCAGGAGCCCGTCCAATCCATTCTACTGATGTTCGAGTAAGATTGACGTTGATCTTGTATCGTCGATTTTCGTTTTTGGGTGGTTCCTATAGTTGTTGTTTTCCTGTTTCTTGGCGGACCCACCACCATTCGAGGTTTGCTATGATTTATCCGTGAACCCCTTCACTGGTGGGGCTTGGGGGTTTGTGCTGATTCCCACGAACCCGCCATTCGTTTTAATGATTTACGTGAATCAAACCCATCTTTCCGTTCAGTTTTCTCCGTCATATGCATACCAAAGTTCTTACCTTGTTCCTGTTTAATTATCTCCAATTTGGTTTATTCTTCTCCTCCTCCTCCTCCTCCTCCTCCTTCTCTCTCTTTCAGCGGAGAGGTTTTCTATTCGCCTTTCTCTTTCAGCCTAGAATGTCTGCAGGGCCGTTTTTGAGAATATGCTTGATGCTTTTCATTTATCCTGTCTTCTGCTAGCCAAATTGTTGACGGGTGACCTCTGGCTTTACGTGTGATCATTATTCAGTTGAAGTAGCTGATAAAGAAAGAGAAAGGAGAGTTACAGTAGTGAATCCTCTTGCTTGCTGGTCGGAGCTTTTTCAAAGCTCCTTCATCACTATAATATGAAGCGCAAGCGCGGACACAAGAAAGGCAAACCGAAAATCTCTGTCACGATGGCTGCAAATGATACATCTAAACCTAATCAAAGTAATCTCGGCATGGAGGGGGTCGATCCCGAGGGGCATGAGTCTGAAATGGAAGCTGATACACCTTCTTCATCAGGGACTGATCAACCGTGCAATGTTGCAAATATTAATCCAGATGGATCCATTGATAGGACAACAGGGAGATCAGTGGGGCATGTCAAAGTCAAGCTCAAGACTTCAAAAAATTTGGAATCGCAAGGCGCTTCTTCGGATGCACCCTCTCACAGTGATACTGACAAGAGTAGCCAGCAGGGCTTAGAGAAACAGGGTACAGTCTCTGAGAAAATGGACGACAGTGCCAACTCATTTGCCGAAACAATAGCAGCTTTTTTTCCTGCTAATCCTGCAAAGAAAGCTGGGAGCATCAAAATTAAGACGTCAAGGGCCTTAGTTTCCTCTGGCAGTCAGACAAGTAATACTAATGCCGTAGTAGGGGAAGGCGAGAGTTCACATCAAAAGGAGCCAAGAGCCCCGGATCAAAGCTCTCGCTACAATAAGGAAGAGTTAGATGCTGCATTGATGGTAATAGATGATTGAGGGACCTGCAGAAATCTTTAGATATCCAAATTCTGGATTTTATTTTAGTTTTTGTGGGATGGGGGGATTTTTTTTTTTTTGGATGTCATTTGTGTGCATAAATATTTTTCAGGTCATTAAGAAGGTAATGAAAATGGATGCAGCGGAACCTTTCAACATTCCTGTGGATCCTGTTGCTTTGCAAATACCTGTAAGTACTATATGGACTTTCCAAGGGTCAATTGTTCATTGCTTTGGGAAAGCGAAGTGCTCTTGTGGGCCGCATCATGTTATCTAGTTTCTTGAATTGCTGTTATGCATCAGTCTTTTCTAGTTCTATGTTAGATTGTTGCTTCCAAAAATATATATATATATAATAATACTGTGAAGGGAGGGGGGAATCACTCAGCTAGATGCTTGTTTCTGCTGTGCTCCATTTATTTGGTCTGTCTAATTAAATTTTTCTGCGTTGCATTTGCTGGGGGACTCTTTTGGGCCAGGACTATTTTGATGTCATCGATACTCCAATGGACTTTGGAACAATATGCAGCAATCTTGAAAGTGGTGTTAAATATCTTGATTCTGCGGACGTTTTTAAGGATGTACAGTACATTTGGGGGAACTGTTACAAGTACAACAATAAGGGTGACTACATCCTGGATTTAATGAGGCGGGTGAAGAAAAATTTTATGAAGTATTGGACTGCCGCTGGTTTACACACTGAACAAAGCAAAGGAACTAATGGTCAGTTCACTTTTTCTCTTTGTAATAGCTGATATTGAATCATGTAGTTTTTCTATGAAAACCTAATTTCTCCTTCATTAAAACTGTTACTGTCTTTTGCTAAACGAGTTTCGCTTTATCCTTGCAATTTGCACTTTTGGGAATGATGTCTTATCAAATCTGTTGAGTGATCTTTATGAGTATCAACCTAATTATGAATGAGGTGAATTTTCTTTCATACCCACATTGTCTAATGACTGGCAAGTTATCTGTCTTGGGACCTTTCAACTCCTTTTTGTCTTTTCCTACATTTAAAAAGGTAGGAGGTTGTGTTCTGCAAGGTGGCAGTGCACCCTGATCTGTTGAAAGAGATTTTTTCTACCCTGCTCTGTTCACCAACGAAAAGAGAACAGAAAACAGCATAAGGGCTACTTTAGTTCTGTGATTCTGTAGACATTGACAATTCTATTATTAGTCTACCACGAAAGAAAGAGCAGACAGTAGTGGACTAATGTTTTGACATGGCTCTCAACTTCTTGGTCTTTGGGTTACACATGTCTGTTTCTTTTTTTTCTGCCTTGCTTGTCTTTCACAGTTGATGCCTAAGTATTTTTGGCATCCCTTTGAATGTTAGTATGTACATTGTTTTAGTTAGTTGTTTCTTTAGCTTTGATATAGCCTTCACCATTGCTTGCCTTCCTGGTTTGCCAATATCATTGTGCTAGATGACACTGGAATTCATTTTTTTCAGTGAGCTTTTGTCATTTGTTTTAATTTCAGATGGCGATATCCAGCAAGCTGATATGTCTAGCCAAGGAAAGGGACAAACAAAAGTTGGTAAATACAAGTTGAAGAAACGTCCTGGGTATGTTTATTGTTTCTTCTTCTTCACATACTTCAAATTTTGGTGAAATGAACGAGACCAAAAACCTAAAGTTGTATCGATACATGACACATTATACACTGTTGCCGTGGAAGGGAACTACAGTTTTACATGATTTAGTGTCCCAAAGCCAGTAAAGACAAAAAAAAATCAGAAAAGAGTTAGCTGGCCTTCTTAGTTTGAACAGCAAAAGTTTCCTTTCCTACTTGCGCAGAGGTAGAGTAGCAGCTGGAGCAGATATGCCAATCTATCTTTCCTTTCGATTCTGCTGGTACTCAGTACATTTCCTTAGATGGAAGACATGCAATATTTTTGCTGTGGCACTCTAGGTTATATAATGGTGGATCTTGGAATCTCTCACTTTTCTTTCAAGCCCTGAAAAATCAAACCAATAGATATCCTGCAAGCCTGTTGATGATGATCATTTCATATGGCCGTGCTGATGATTTTTCCATGAGATGGTAGCTTATTCTGGAAAGGAGAATGAATGTGATGTCACCAGCTAGTAAAGGAAGTTTTTGATACGAGGTAAAAGTAGTTTCAAAGAGGGCAAGAGCGTGTAAAGGTTTTCTCTCGTAGCAGGGTGACAGTAAATATTCTGGTCTGGATTAAAAAATGGAGAGAGAGTCTGCAAGCACTGGCTTTAGTATTTGACCATGAATTTACAATTGCTCGAGATTTGGTGAAGATTCTGTCATCAATTTCCTAGAATGAAGTTTTACGCTCACTCTTTCATGGCAAAACTGGCAGCGATAGAAATGAACATCAGGCAAATAAGATTCTTGCTCTATCTGCCTAGAGTGTTTATTTTCAGCTACATTATACATCATTGTAGGCATGATAAATGATTCAAAAAAGTCAACTTGTTTTTATTAAAGTACCAGGATTTCATGGAAGCTTCCACTGATATGATGATAAGTATAGAGAACCCATGTCGGATATTTTTACGTCATTTGGTAGTACCGAAGCTGAGAAGGAGATTTTAAAGAACAGAAGCTAGTAATTTGCCTGGTTAATTGAAGGTGGATTGGGTTCATTTCTGACGTGGTAGCATGTTACGGAATTACTTTATAATGAGAAGGAAATATTTGATCTCCTTTTCATTGAGACATGAAGCGTTTGGCCAGGGTTCATCTTTTCCATGAAATATGACCAATGGTCTCCTTGGAAGTATAGTTAATTTAGAAGTTGATCAATATGATAATGTGGACCGGCACAGGGCACAACCAGTCCCCCTAGGTCAGCAATTGCTCATAGTTTGAAATAAATTAGTTGCATTGCTTGTTTTGGTGATTCATTTCAGTGAATGATTATGTTGATATTTTTTTTTTGGCCCAATATTACTCATATGGTGTTTATGAGTATATATGGTCCATTCTTTTCCCTCTTAGCCCTCAGTGTGTGACATATTCCTGGGTAAGTATAGAAGTTCTTTCGTTTTTCTTACTTGAAGTTATGACGTCTTGAACTTCATCTGAATGCAGAATGAGACGCCATAAAAATGATTGTTTATGTGCTATTTGCGTGTTAAAGCGGCGGAGGAAAGAGCGGGAGGAGAAGGAAAGAATGGCTAGAGGTCAGTCTGGAGTTGGTGATGAGTTGAAGCAAGAGGTAACTTCATATGCTTTTATTTTATTTTTCTAGTAAAGCATGTTGCATAATGATTTGAGGTTCTTATTATGTTTTTAGATACCATCTTAAGCTTTTGATTTGTTTGCACCTAATGGGGCAAGCTACTAATCAATGCCCTTTGTTTCTATTTTCTCCAGAATTTTGCTGTTGCAATTTACTGGACATGTATAGGTTAATGTTTGCATTTTCTTTATGCACTAGAACCTCACAATATACTATGGTAGGGCACAATCACCATCTTTTGACGTATGCAACAGAATGTTGCCAACGATTACTGCTTTGTAAATGTTTTATGAACATAGTACTAATAGCATGGTGTTTGTGCATTGTTATTCTGCAAAAATAAAATTGATTCCAGATTGTGGCGTTTAACTGAGTCCTTTCCTAGTAAGACTGTTGGAGCTTTGTTTTGATTCTTACTCTGATTGTTGTATCTTTCAAGGACACATCTCTTGTGGAAAGTCCGGTAGCTGAGGATTCATCATCAGATGCTGATGATTCTCTGGACCACAATGCGGATATTGAGCAGGAAGAAAAAGGAGAGGAAGTGAAATCGGAGCTTCCACAGAGGCAAAACAGTCCTCAGCTGGAAAAGGATAATGACAATGATGAGGAGGAGGGAGAGAACGACATGGAGATGCAAAAAGACATTGAAACTCATACTCCAGAGCAGTTGCAATCTGGTAAATCCTCGGGGGAAGATCCTACCACCTCACAGACAAAAGTGGAGTTGAGTGGGGGACTTGTAGATAGCATGCCAAAAGAAAATACAGGGGATCGACATGAAGAAACTGCAACAGTTCAGCTACTAAAGCAGAAGGTAGTATACTCTACTTCATTTTAATATTAACTGCAGAATTTTCTTATCATAGAACGGTTCCAGTGCTTGCTGGACTGACATGTGATATGGGCCAATTGCGTGCCCAACTTTTTCTTTTTGGCCTGGTGAGACCGCTTCAGAAGTACTGTACAAGGCCTCCAAATCTTGTGGCTATTTTTCTGGTGGCTGTGTGCGCTCCATGTTTGAAAAATTACCCAGTTAGTTCAGGAGAAATAAGCTGTTCACTATAGGGCTGATGACGAAAAATGAATTATTAAAGTATGTGGTCTGATGGTTGCAGGAGATGGAGAGGAATCAGAAAGCTCTGTTGTATGAGAACTTCTGCGAGAATCCAATGCTTTTGAGTTTATGTGGAACTCTCTTCCCCCAAAAAGCAAATTCTGTTTGGAGTGGACCTCATTCACTTGTGCCCCGTCCTCGCGATGCACATTGTTCTCTTCATGCGGCTGTTGAGTCACTCATGAAGTAATCACTTGGTAATGATCTTATGTTTAACCAACTTAGAATTAGATTAGCTGAGAAATTGTCATTTGAGTTCCAAATTTTGAATGTTAAAGCATGGTATTATATAATCTCTTGATGTGCTTGCGACTTGCCCTTTTGTCATGTAGGATCAGAGGACTCGGTTGACTGCAAATTGAAATCTGGTGGTATGTTCTTCCTAGTAGACCAGAAAAGCTTTGACACAGAAGATGACAAAACTTTTTGAATCAATTAACATTTCTAGATCAAAAAGCTTTTATTAGCCACAGTTTCGTCCCTTATGGGGTTTTGGCATGGGGTGCTGGCGTAAGGGGAGATGATCGGGCGCTGTTTTTGATGCAATAGCCTTGAAACTAACTGCAACTTGCATGTGCAAGCTTATTTTTGGCCAAAGCATGTACAACCCATTCAAGCTCTTAGCGGACCCATCTTATGATTGATTATGAGTCAGTAAAACATCTACAAAGCAAATGGCAGACTAATAATCTATGAAATCAAGGACATGTATCTAACCAACCATTGTAAAACCTTTGGTGAGCCCAAAAAGAGGAAAATCATCATCCTGTAGGAATGGGACCGACAAAATAATGCTTGAGCTACGCAATAACACGTTTGAATGCGGAAGTGAGGAAATGACTACTACCAAGAAAAGTAAGGATCTCTTTTGAAATGGGAGTCTACGCAGCGAAAAAGCGTCATGCGCATGCACGAGTCGTCAACCCTGCATTTCAGCCCAGCAGAGGTTTCTCTAAGCATCGATTCTTCATTGCCATTCAAATGTCCTTCTATTGCGCATGCGGCAGAGAATAGACGACCATTTTATACCATTCATTAAAAGTAAATTTGCGTTGAAGTTTCCAACACCATAGAAACCAAATCCGCATTGACTGGCAGGCCCAGGTGGAATCAGGGCAGGTCATACTTCACGTGTCCAAGGTAGAGACCGCATGCAGGAGCCATTGGACTTGCTGCCGTCACGTCCTTTGCATTCAAAATTCTTTCAACTGAAGAGATTTTTCAAAAACAAGTCAGTTTCCAAAGATAAGGTGAAAATGAGCTCTGCGGAGAAAAAGATAAAAGTAACTTACAAGGGAAACTAATGCATGGAAGGTTAAAGAAGCCAAGAAGAAGCTAGGAAGATGCATGAGAATGAAGGCTCCAAAGTATGGACAGCATGATCTTAATGACGTCATACGAAATCTTATTTGTACATTATAAGCCAGAAAGATCGGATAATCTCCACAAATATCCAACAATTGCAATATTGCATGTATAAGAGGATCCCATATGCATAAGTATCATTTATGCCTACTGAGCACAAGAAATTTGGATTCTCAACCACCATCAGAAGCAAAATAAGGTCCATCAAGAACCAATCAATTAAAAACTTGGACTTCTATAACAGTCAAAGAGAGATGCAATACTTACCATCAGAACTAGTTAGCTCTCCAGTGCCGACGGATTTAAGAACACCAACTAGGAGTCTAACCTGACAAAAGGAACCAGGCCTTCAACTACAGATCAGTCTTTGCCAAGAATTAAAGCTTAAAAAATGCAGTCACTGTAGTGAAATACATCCATTTTCTATGAAACTTGACATTTTAGAATAATATAATTGTCTCCACATTTTGGAGCCTAGACAGCATCCATTGATAAATGCACTACCTAATGATTGTAAGAACTACCACGATCTTCATTATACTTTTCACTTGCCCCGCAGAACAATGAAGGGATCATAATCTGATGGATACTGAGGCAGATTGATGAAATATCCATAAAGTGTGTCGAAAGGATAAAGGCATACTGGCAACCAGCAGCTCTTTCAGGCAAGACAACTGGCTAGCTCCAACATTTAGAAATGAACAAATAATAAAGCCGACCTCTCATTTATGAGAATTGAAGAGTTGGTTTAAGAATTGAGTGTGAACAATGGGTAAACTAAAGTATCATATGAAGCCCACCTGGTGGTAGAGGAAAGACCGAGAACGTGCTGTTACCACTAGACATCGATGCTTTTTCCTCATGCCAAATCCAAGATCAGTCACACCATTTGTGCTTTCAACTCTATCACCAACCAAAATAGAAGTTTCAGTGAAACCAACATGAAAGTGTTAGAAAATATAGATTAATCATCTCTCGATTGCCTTGCCTTCTTTCAACCATAGAAGGAAAATATGGAGACGAGACCACTTCAGAGACATTGAGTTCATCTAGAGTCCTGATAGGTGAGTTGGCCTATAAGTTTGTGATGACTGTAGCACTTATTAGGTGGTTCAAATATATAAAGCAATAACAAAGTAAAGAACCAATCAGACAAGGCAGATCAAGTGAGCATCACAAGACCATGTATAGACAGCAAGCGATTCACTTTCACATGCATTCACGCACCAATTTAAGAACAAAAATGCAAGGATGCTGAATCCCTTAAACAGGCTAGAGGACGGAGAGATACAACTTGAGACAGATCTTGAAACCCCCAGTATCTTATTTTCACCGAAATGACTAACATGACAAATCAGATGCATGCAACAAGTGAGGAAAATATCAGCACACTTCTATCGACATTAACTATTTGCCACAAGAAACATAGAAGAAAACAGGCGGTCTCAATGGAATTAAAAATGAACCATTCCACATTTCAGGGCCATTTTTCTCAATTTTTCCTCTGATATTTTTCAGCTTCATCCCTCCAACTTTTGTTATTTTAAACAATAACTGCTACTTAGACACTAATTTAAAGATGTGAAGCATAACCTGGCAACCTGATGCCCTGAAAGAACTAAAGTCGTGCTGTCCAATGAGAACTTTGCATGCTTCCTGGATAGATATCACTTAACAGGTCATTTTATGGGTGTCAATAATATTTCATAAAGCTAAGGTCACTTAAAAAATTCAAAATCAACCTGCATAGAAACAAGATTCAGCTCCTCTGTCACATGCCATGCTCTTTCCTTCTCAAAAGTTGAGAGAGGCTCTGGTCCGGAAAACAGTCGATAGAAGTATCTAACAAGAATATCCAACCCAATGATCAAAAAGATGTCTCTACTATCCAAACTAGACTGATATTGTAGACCACATAGACCAAGCCAACCAGCTTTAATCAAATATTACGAAACTCGGATCATATTTCACCTTATCCACTGGACAGAAGAGGTAATGTGTCATTCAGAAATATTAAAGTTCTATGAGAAAACAATTTTATGCGCCTAACCAAAGACAAAAAGGGAAAAAACATGGGTAAAACTTTTTCTTAGATCTCATTAAAAAAAATTTCCCCAGCATTATGTGGAAAGACCCAATTTGTATAAATTTGGTTTTAAGGCATGGGGGGTGTAAACCTATCATAATTATTTCAAAAATATAATTCTTCAAATGTGATGCCTTAAGCTCTCAGCAATAAAACCAATTCCAATTGTCAGTAATTGAACTTAAGACCAGTTCCTGTAAATTTGACTCATCCTTTATTGGTACTTAGAGAAGCACTACCAAAAAAAGTGGTGGCTTGAAGAAAAACTAGAACGTCTCGAGTACACACAAGCCCTTTCAGTTGATTTTCAAGTAAAATTGCAAGTCATAGTTTAACAGCCATGGCATAATCTCAACAGATAATGCAAAAAACAAATATCTCATTATCATAAGACCCATAAAAACACTACTATCAAGCTTCCATTTCTACATATTTAGATCAATGTGATAGGAGAGCTACCCGTACTACAACTGTGAGACAGGTAAAAAATTTATGTTAGGTACTATTTACACACGCAATTTAAGCAACAACAAAGATGAATACCTACATTCGCTCACGAGCTCTATATCTAGCATGGAAATCAGCCGGAACGCATCGAACGTCAACAATTGATATATCACCTTCACTTTTCTGACATAGAAACAAACAAACCATTCAGAATTTGCTCATTCTTACTAAAACCAAAAGTTCTTGGCATGACACATACATACTTCTATGCATGCTAGCTGGATAATATTTTCTTGTTAATTTTGAATTTAAAAAAAGAAGAGGAAAGACAGCAAAACAATAAGAGTCAAATATTACAAAATAAAAGATGAGAGCATGCTCTTCTAAAGGGTTTCACTTGCAAACAACAACCATCTAGCAACTATAGAAAAGCAATCATTCAACTGACGCTATTTGAAGTGTGACATCGGGCCTCAGTGAATTGTCCTTTCAATGATGAAGCCAACAGGAACAAAAAAAAAAATCCAGTAGCATGAGCTGTATGCCCATGGAAACAGGTTACAGCATAGCAAATATTAATGCCGAATCTTTTCCTCTTCTTTAGAGACAGTGAAGAGGCTTTGAATAAGACAAAGAGTTAGGGACAACAAGAAAAAGAGGGAGAAAAGAAATAAACAGATATAATCAGAAAGCTCCAATAGTAGAGTCGACACTTTTACTTGAAAAGAATCCTCAACTATTCTGTAGCAGCAAAAGAAAATGGCTAAAAGTGAAAGTCGACTAACAATGAGTGACCGCTATAGTGAAAATGGGGAACTAACAAAATGAGGACCTGCATAAAAGGTGGGGAAGAAAAAGGAAGAAGACCTGCAAGAAATGATTCACAGCTCGCCTGACCACTTGAGGTTCATGAGGTGCCAACTACATTTAATGAAAAGAAGACATCGTAAGGCCCAAATCTCAATCGATATAATTCAAATGAATGTCAATAAACTGCTGGAAGAAGATTTACAACTACCAGGGCCTGGCATTTAGGAAAATACAGATGACATTTTCTTAAGTATACAGCAATTGATAATGATGAGGGACTCCTTGAATAAGTCCCTCAACAAGATTATCACCGTATGCTGTATACCACAGGATATAACTCAAACCACCCATTCTGAACGAAAATGTCTTTAGATGAAAGATGGCATACCACTTCACCAGGCTTTCTTTTGCTAATCCGTTCCACGTCTACATGGCTAACATTGGACAGAGCGTGGACGCCTGCATCCTAAAGATAGAGAACGATAGAGGACAATTCAAAACCGAGGACATGTGACATGCGTAACGCATTCATCTGACTAGTGACGTGAACACAGAGAGAAAGACGAAGATAACTTACGGTTCTACTAGAACAGAAGACTGAAACTGGCTGACCAATGAACTTATGAAAAGCCTCCTAATGAGAATGAATGAGCAAGTTAGTCGATCAGAAAAGCATTGATTTTCCACGAAAGTACATAAACAAAATAAGCGGGAACTCAAAGAAGCAGAAGAAGAAGAAGCGTATGCTCCGAAGCAAGCAGGACATAAAAGGACCTCGAGAACGCCGACAACTGTTCTGCAGTTAGGCTGCTTCTGCGATCCCGAAAAGCGAGTCCCAATGTACTCGATTGCTACCAAGTAGCGCTGTGCTCGATGGTTTTGGCTCATGGGCCGACTTGCAATGCCTGATTCCGGTGGCTGCTGCTGCGATTCTTCTTCTACTTCTGCTTCTGCTTCTGCTTCTGCTTCTGGTTCGTCACCGGAGCACTCGCTTTTCCTCGCTATTTTGGACGGTCTCTCCGAGCTCCCGAAGGCACAGTCGCTCGAGGATTTCGGATTTTCCGTCATTTTCTCATCGATGATGATCTCGCCCTCTCTCCCCCCGGCGAACAAACAGCCGCGACGGCGATGGGTTCTGGCTTTGGGGTTTTTCCCCGAGCAGAAGATCGTTTGGGCAGAGGGTCTAACCTATGCCTGAACCCGGCGTAGTTTAATAAACCGAAACAAGCAAGGACAGCGTCGGCCCTTGTCCAGAATGGGTTTATCCATGTCGACCAAACGGCAACCGAGAGATCCACGTGGCTCCGAAAAGACTAGTCAGACACTTGCCAAGAAGATTGCTTTACCAAACTACGACAGCAAATCTTCACTAGAGATTTGAAGGGGGACCGTTTTCTCAAATAAAGCTTCGAAATATTCAATAAACTTAACCATTTAATTTCTTGCTGCTTTGAATTTAAAAAACGCATGAAATTAGCGACTTACCTTACTGATCATAGTCCATAATTATTTGATTACTGAAAAATTATTAACCATAGAGGGACAATAGCACAAACATTCCCCTCCAATATGCATTGTTGTTTGTAAACTTTTAATTTGTACAATATGATCTTTGAACTTTGGCCAATGTGTAATATCGTCCATAAATTTTTAATTTGGTTAATGTGATCCTGAACTATTTGTAAATTTTCAATATAATCTCTAAACTATATAAAAGTGTTTAAAAATTCATGAATTATATTGGATATTGGACAAAATTTTAAGGATTACAATAGACAAATTAAAATTTAATGATTGACGTTCCACATCGGATCAAAATTCAAAACCATAATTGACCCAAGAAAAGTTTAAGAACGATATCACACATTAGACCAAGATTGATGAGCCATTTGTGTTATTTTCCCTAAGTACAAACACATCTATATTCATTCATTTGTTTATTTAATATAATAGAAAAATCACTATTCATCGCATATGAATGATAATCATAGATATAGTTGTCAGCATCATTATGACAAATTTGAGAAATTACCATCACTGAAATGTTCTATTTGTTTACCACTTTGAAAAATCACTGATCAAGGTTAAGTTGGAATGGAGAAATTAATAGTATTAGTATATAAAGAGCAGAGGCAAGTACTTAAATTTTTGATGAAGTAGAATAGTAAATATGGATGATTTAGACAATATGGTACGAATTTAATACAACGAAATTGCCTGTAAGATCTTGAACATCTCCAGCAAAAGTTCACTCATTAGTCATACACAACGTTGAGCACTGTGTAAGTTCCTCCTAAGCCTAGCCATCCCAACTTGTATATATCTCTAGAAAACGAAGATATCAGCCAAAAATACAGATTTAATTAATTTGCACATTTCAAAACCCAACCCTTACAATTAGAGAGGCCCACAATCTCTCACTTGTGACATTAACTGACGAACAGTTCTTATACCAAAGGATCCTGCTTGAACTGGGTGCTGCTATTGTCTTTCTCAGGAATCGTGTAATTACGAGATTGGACGACCGAGGACGACGGGGACTGGCGGTCCGGCGAGTGACGCGGGTATTCAGAGAGCATCTGAACCACCTCTCTCATGGTGGGCCGCTCGACGCTGTTGTCTTGGACGCAGAGCATGGCGATGAAGAACAGATGCGTGGCTTCATCATTGGGAACCGCCTTCAGCTTGGGATCCGCGATGCGAGTGACGTCCTCCTTGCGGCAGCCGGTCGTCTTCTTGCTCCACTGCACGATGTCCACGCCTTCCCCGAAATCACCAACCGGGCGCCGGCCCGTCAAGAGCTCCAGCAACACTACGCCGAAGCTGTAAACATCGCTCTTCTCATCCACCCTCAATGTGTACGCATACTCTGCAAAGAAGGAAAGGGACAACGAAGATGCACAATTAGTCCACTTGGTACCGTGCGTATCTGATGATGCATGAGAGAGATCATGTCCACAGATGCACGAAGCTTCAGGTACGTGAATGGGGATGGTCAACTACATGTTCTTAAGCCTCCAAGTCGACAGTGGGAATCGGCGCAATTCTTTGACATGCAAAACGAATGGTAAGACGAGAGACAGTAGGAGAAACCCTTTACACGTAAGCGAGTGGGGCTAAACATAAAAGAGAAAAAAGGCGGGTGGTGGGGGGGTAAGGCAATCTCCATACGGATCTTGGCATCAATGGAGGTGTGATTGTCTGATTGCTTTTTGCGAAACTCAAAGCCATGTTAACGTTAGTAGTCGTCAGAGTCAGACCCTTTAATTTGACTCAGTCTCTCAGGGAGCAGGCAGAGAGAGAGAGAGAGAGAGAGAGTTGGGCCCCCCACATACAGGTAGGTGGCTCTGAATTTAGAAGGATCTGGGTTTTAAAGACAAGGCTGCTCTGCTCGGGTGTGATTACCCAAAAAATTCCAAAGTACTGGACTGGGACTGGACCACTAGTCGCTAAATGCTGTTATGCTTATTTATGGAAGTAGCACAAATCACGGGTTCTTTTAGAGCACAATGGCATTGATGTGACGTATGTTTTCTGATACTCTGGTTAGTGGAGAATCACAAGTCAAATCGCCTCCATCGAATTGCTTCAAGGGCATGGCTCCTAGCAGTTTGTCTAAAAATGTGTAGATGTTAATGTTCTGGTCGACCGAATTTGAGTCGGTTCAAGCTCCCCTAATCTCAATGATTTAGGATCCAAAATGATCATGATCCCTCAGTGCAGATCTTTCTCTGATGGATCTGTGAATCCGACTTGACGGGACATCTGCTTCAGCATTGACCCTTTGCACGACAATCTGATGGCCGAAGTTTTATTGATGACCCATTAAAATCTCAGGGTCTGACTTCACTCATGTTTAACTAACTTAACTGACAGTGTCCCCTAGTAGATGCTGTGTTGTGAAGGTGTAACAGAAATGGGAAATGCGATGCCATGCCATGCAAGGGGTTGTTAATTTGAGTGTTACATACCAGGTGCAATGTAGCCATACGACCCTGCTATTGCAGACATGCATTCGGATGCACCTCCATCCACCAAGTATTTTGCTAGGCCAAAATCCGCGACGTGTGCCTCAAAGCTTGAATTGAGGAGAATGTTGTTTGACTTCACATCTCGGTGTACAATCAATGGGGAACAATCATGGTGAAGATAGCACAAGCCTTTAGCAGCTTCGATAGCGATTTTGTACCTTAAATTCCACCCCAGGAATGTGCCTTTCTTCCCATGTAATGCCTCCCCTAAGCTTCCATTTCTCATGTACTCATAAACCAACAGATTGGCTTCCTTGTTCGAGCAGAACGCTAGCAACCTCACTATGTTTCTGTGCCGGATGTTGCCTAGCGTCTGAATTTCCGCTCTGAACCCATGATCGTGGCTGTGGTTGCCAAAGCCCAGAAGCTTCTTCACTGCGATTTCGACCCCATTTGGCATTTTGCCATGATACACAATCCCAGCTCCTCCTCTCCCAATCACATTGCCGTCCTTCACACATTCAAGGATATCGGAAACGGTGAAGTCCAGCTTCTGGAATGCAGTCATCTTCCACGAACCAGAACTGCTCCTTTTGAATGACTTGGCCTTCAATATGGCGGCAAGAGCAAATACCAGAGAGCACATCAAAAGCCCAAGGGCAAAAATCAACTTGAAACGTGTAGTGCTGTTGCTGGGCTTGCTCGTGACTGTGGTGATATTGCAAGGATTGTTTATGAGAGAACCACAGAGCAGGGGATTGCCAGCAAAAGAAGAGGCGTTGAAGAAAGCAAATTGTCCTGACTCTGGAAGTTTACCAGAGAAATCATTGAAGGAGAAATCTGCTGTTGTGAGGCTCTTCATGTTACCGATTGCTTTTGGTATCTCTTGGTTCAGGTGGTTTCGTGATACATTCAAGTAATTGAGGATGCGGATGTTAGAGATATCAGGTGGAATGAAGCCAGAAAGGTTGTTTTGGCTCAAATCAAGGAAAGTGAGATGGTTACAATTTCCGATATCTGGTGGAATCTCACCTGAGAGCATGTTCTGGCTGAGATCAAGCTTCAGTACTTGATGCAGCTCACCAATGGAAGAAGGGATTGGACCGGAAAACTGGTTTCCGCTGAGCAGAAGGATCTGGATGGAGGAGTAGTTGGCCAGTGAAAATGGTAAAGCGCCCAAAAGTTGGTTGTCCGATAGGTTGAGCTGGCCCAACAAAGTAGGCTTCGACGAGCTATTGCCATTTTCTGACAATGTTCCTGATAAATAGTTACTTTGCAGCTCCATCAGTTTCAGCTGAGGCAGATAGATGAAGCCGCCAGGAATGCTTCCATTCAGGTAATTTTGCCCCAGCCTCACCCTGACCAGGCTGGAACATGTTCCTAGACCTTCCGGGATAGGCCCAAAGAGGTAGTTCTTCAAGAGAATCAATATCTCGAGCTGATTCGATGAGCATAAGTCTGGAGGGATCGTGCCAGTTAATTTGTTGGACGACAGATCGAGCAGTTGAAGCTTTCCATTTCGGCCAAGATTCTCTGGAATTGTACCTGTGAAGTTGTTCATCCACAGGGCAAGCGTTTCCAAGTCCGGTAAGTCAGCAACATAGTCAGGAACTGACCCATGCAATCTGTTCATGAAGAGGTTGAAAAGCTTTAGCCTTTTGAGATTGACAAGCTCGAATGGGATCTCTCCAGTAAGCGCATTGTCAGAGAGGTCGAGATTCACCAAGTTGGTCAAGTTACCCAGCTGCTTGGGGATTGGACCAGACAGAAGATTGATATGCAAATACAACGTATTGAGCTCCTTCAAATTTCCCAATTCCCTCGGGATCGGACCATCCAATTCACAGGAGGAAATATCCATGTGAACTAGATTTACAAGCTTTCCAAACTCTTTCGGAATCCCACCTTCGAAGATGTTATAATAGCCTAAGTAGATCTCTCTTAGATTGGTGAGATTGCCCAGCTCACCTGGAATGACTCCACGTAGATCATTTCCCGCAAGAGAGAGGAACTCCAACCCCACTAATTCCCCATAAGTCTCTGGAATTCTTCCATAGAAGTAGTTGCCCCCCAGATTCAAGTGCTTAAGTTTCTTCAGGCTGAGAATTCCAACTGGAAGGAAGGCAGTGAAATTGTTGTTGTAAGCATCAAACACTTCTAAGTTCACTATACTCGAGTAATTCCAGTCCAAGCTGCCACTGAACTGGTTGTTCGAGATGTTGAGAAACTGGAGATTACTCAAGTTTGCAACCGTGATAGCACCCGTGAAGTTATTTCCGGCGAGAGAGAGCTCAACCAGGCAATCCAATCTTAATATGACAGGTGAAACTGAGCCATACAGATTTAAGTCTGTCAAGTCGACTGACACAACGCATCCCCTGGAGCATGTAATTCCAGCCCACGAGCAAACTGAGGTTGGGTTCGAGGCATTCCAACTGCTTAGAGTTGGTTCTGCATACTCAAATCCCCGTTTCAGCTCAAGTAAGGCATCGAAATCACCAGCCGAATAGGAAGAGCAAGTCCGAGACAGAAAAAGAAGGGCCAAAACAAAGAGTGGGAACATGTTAAGCTCCTCAGGAAACTCTTTTCAAGAAATCAAAGCCTGGAGACTCTTGAAGCGAGGAGAAGAGGATTTAAGGGGTAAGCCGATAACGGTATCTTTGGCAAAGGTAGAAAGAGGGAGGGGAACCGGAGAAACTTCAAGTGTGTATAGGTTGAAAGGAGGAGGCATCTCCAAGAAAAGAGCCTTCATATACAAGGATGAAGCCGATCCTCACCTTACCTTTTCCTCTATCTTGCTTTTCCTATATTTGCCTCTATGAGGAGAAGAAGAAGAAGAAGAGAGAAGATTGATGCTCTCCTAAAAAATGGTCTGCTTCTTTAGGCAAATGCAAAAGAGATATAAAGAAGGAGAAGCAGCAAAAGAAGAAGCTATGAAGGGTCCATGAAAATAATGAAAATATAATAAGGCCGTTGGCTAACAGAAATTTAAAGTTCTGATTTAGGGGAGGAAAAGTAAAAGTTGATATCCTTCCTTTTATTTGTTTTTACCAAAATGCCATTGAACTTTAACAAAACCTGTCCCTCTCTATAGTACTTTGAAAGGGAGATGATAGAATTGCACTTTCAGTCATTAGGGTTTTGGCCAAGTTGTCCTAATGCTTCAGTTAAATCGCCAATCCATACCCACTTATTCTACAGTTGGTTGAATTGGCGTTTGATCTTTAAAGAGAAAAGCAGATCGACAATTAGATGCAAAGCGAGTTTGCTCTAAAGTGAAAAAAAGACTAATTTTGAAGGTGTGGCAGACCTCGTTTGTTAAAGAGGTAGAGGAAATGATCTGTGACACAAGAAAGACGAGATTTTGAAAAAAAAGAGGACTTGCACTGGATAAAGCAACCAATGTTCACACTGGCTACCAAAGAACACTGGCCCTGCGGCGGAATGACGATGGACAGCATTAATAGAACAGTATGCCAAGTATCTCAAAATTCCCTCATTATTTATTTGTGTGGCAGCACGACTCAACGTGTTTGCACCTTCAAGAGTAATGGATTATTGTTCTAATTATCAGAGGACAGGGACTTAATCATCTGACTGCGGGCAGCCACTCATTTGGCTCTAATGGTTACTGGAAACTTGCGCCTGCAAGAAACAGTTGGAAGTGTAAGAAGTAAAAGACCGTGATAATTATAAAATCATTACATGGTTTTGAATGATCAAAATACAATTATGATGTAAAAGATGGGGGCGGGAAAAGGAGGAGGAGCCAGTGTGCTTTATTTTTCCTCCAGCTTTATTTTTCCCTTCTTCCTTGCCCCACATAGCTGGGACCAACTCTCTCTGTGATGAGCATCCATTTAAGCTTTAACAAAAGAAGGGAATAGTCTTAAAGAGAGGGCTGAGAAAAGTAAAAGCAAAGAGACGCATTTGCTTTTGTTCTTCCACTTCAAAAGAAAGCAAAGAATAATCCACGACCCCTCTCTCTTCACATGGAAAAGAGCGCTCTTGTATTAACTTGGGAACTCCAGGAACCTCTTAAAATCAAGAAGAATAAAAATCCATGACCACCTCGTGCATGGGAAAGAGTGCTCTTGTATTAACATATGAAACACACTCTCTCTCTCTCATATTATGAAACTTTGGGCAAAATCCAATGGGCATGGGATGGTCCAACTTGAGGTGTCCCTTTCTTTCTTATTGATGGCAAGGTCTGCCCTTCCGAAGGGTCACTGTCTCACTCTGTTGCTTGACTCTCGTGTAGTGGGTGCGGAACGCTCTGTTTCAAACCCTCACGGCATACGCCCTGGGAGGTGAATACAGCCGAAAAGACAATGGAACTTCTTGTCGTATCAAATCAAACATCTTTGATAACCATTCAAATCAAATCATGGGCCGCAACCATCCAATGCTTTAGATCTTTGTGGAGTCAGCAAATTCATGAAGAGAGTGACAGCACCGATAGTTGCTAAGATATCGTAATGCATCCATATGCATGGGACAAAACATGATTAAGACAATTGATTCTGCATAAATTTGGTACATGGCGATGAATGGTACTCATACTAAACATTTGCTTTTAATACATGTTAGTGATTGAATACACAAAATTTCAAATCGACTTGATTTCAACACACATGCAAATAGCGAGTACCCCAAGTAGCATCCTTTGAATTTAATTTATGAGTATACTGTTCTATTGGAGTAGAACTAGAGATTACTGTTCCTCGGAGCAGTGCTCATGATTCACTAAAAGACACATTGACATTACAGGATATAAAACAGATCCAGGGAGTCACCGACGACATAACGTCACAAGAAAGCAATGAGAAGTGATGACATTTCCGCTTTTTCACTAGATGAGCATCTGTGATGCTGTTGTACGTATGGCGTGGTCTGGTCCTCAGGAGGGTCAAATTTTCCAGAGGTAGCTCTAATTACAAGTTCCATGCCAACACAGATTGCCCAGAAATAGCACATGATAAATACAGAGGAAGACAACCACGCTCCACTAAACCCAAAAAAAAGGAGTGCTGATTGAAAAGCACGCCAGCACGTCAACTCAATTATATACCCAGCCACTTGAGTCTTGGGATTTATAAATGCTCTGTTCTTGTTTTTCAGCTTCAGGCTTGAACTGCAGAATCTTAGGGTACAGACAGAGCGGTGCTGTAGTACATTGGTAGGGCGAGTCTGAGAGATGGGTAATAGGTTCCGACGAGGGAGTGCAAGCAGACAGTCGCATTGCATTCATGAACAGAGAGAATGATACGAAAGTGGTGAGTCAAACAATGAGATGATGATACAAGTGAAATTTGACAAGAGCGAAAGGAGTGAGTGGGCACTAACTATGTTGCACCATTCTCACTCACTTCGAGACTCGGACCCAGCTCCCTAGGCTGCCGCTAGCCTCTCTCTGGCCTTCCCACTCCACTGCTTTTAGCAGCCCAAATACAATACACTCCCGTACAAAAAGGCAAAAAAAGAAAAAGAAAAGAAAAGAGAAAGGGAAAAGAAGAAAAGAAGACTCCCACCACTGCTCATCACCTTTGGGGCTCTAGTCATGCATGTCTTTTGCTAGACCTGCTTTTTTTCGACCAACCCATAATCGACTTAGTGGTCGTAGTATGTGTTAGCGTGTGTGATTTTGACTCAACCGATAATGGTTTGATTTTTCGACCCCAAATATAATTAATATTATGGTTTGGACCCCCACTTCAATTTTGGTCCGCATCTTATCTAATATATACAGATAAAAAGCTATTTCTCGAAACTCAAATTTTACTTAATTAAGATGGTTTTCTCGTCACGAAATAATCGATCGAGGTGTAGAAAACTGTATGGTCTAATCAAAGGAAAATCTAGAAATTTTTTCATATTTAGTAAATTTTTGAAGTTGTTAATAGTTTTTTTAATACTGGTGGTAAAAATGTATCACTGATGACTTGATAGTAACTTGCCAAAATTATAGGTATTACCAACTTTCAAAATGAATCAGTAAATTATCAATTTCCCTGAAATTTTACAAAGTGTCATAAGTGAAATACCAACATTATAATAAATTCACAAAAATTTCATTGAGTTAGTAACTTCTCAAACTTCTTTGAATTGTCGTAAGTGTAGTCAATAACATATGAACCCTACCAAGAATAACCAATGTACCAATAAATTAGTAATCCAACAACTCCTTTGAATATAACAAGTATTGTTAGTAAAATAACCACACTATTGGTAAATTAACGATTTTCTTGAAGTTTTAGCAAAATACCAATATACCAACATTCCATTAAGTAAACTGCCAACACCATAAACAATATACCAACACATCTCCAAAGGTTAGTAAAATTACAAACTTCTTTTACATTATAAAAGTGTAGATAGTACACTATCAACCCCCCGCCCCTCGACAAAAAAAAAACTACCACCCCTCTAAATCCAATAAATAGTTATGTATCAATTATGTCCTTTAGAATACCATATTGCTACATTATTCTATAATATATATATATATATATATATATATATATATGCATGTATATTTACATGAAAGAACCGATATTATTTTACAAAAAAATGTTGTAGTTGCAATAAAATATTCTATATTATTTGAAAAATAGGATGTTGTTGAAAAATTCTCTTTTGGAATTTGATCGACTTATAATTATAAGAAAAATAATTTTTTTTTGCCATAGCATGCACTTGTATTGTGCGCACAATGCCTTCGTGCAAAGTTGAACATACATGACCTATAGAGTGCTGCCTTAGATGGGAAGGGAGTTTGTTCATCTCCTTGTGATCTTAATTGAAGCCCTATTTGGAACATTCTAGGAGTTAGATCTTAAATGCATCGGATCAATATGGCAGAGTGCTCCCCTAATATTACTCAGAAGGGTAAACTAGTTAAGGTGCACAAAAACTAGCTCAAAAACCACGTGATCTTCAAATAAAAACAAGTTGAATAGACATGTATAAAGATAAAAAAATAATAATAATAATAATAAATTCAAAGTGACCTTGAGAAAAAGAAGCGAATAGTTATTTTGTGAGTTGAGAGAATGGACGATGTATGGAGACTAACTATTAGTCAACTTCACTGAGTTATATAAATTCTTTGCTCTATTTTTCCTTGTTTTAAATAGGATAAAAAGTGAGATAAAAGGATGATTTGACTCGATAATGTGAATGATAAGAGAGACATAGATATGAACAAAGAGTATGATATTGTGAATTTGTCAATAGGTCCTATCTGGTGGGGCATATTTGGATGGAGTTTTACTTTTTCTCGGAGCATGTTTAGATAAAGTTTTGTTTTTCCTTAATTTAAATATCGTAACAAATCATTTTAAACTTTTTTTAATATAATAACACCCGAAACTTTCTCAATATATGAACATTTACATATACAATCATATCTTTTATAATTTTTTGAATTTAGGTACTATTTAACTATTGGTAGGACAACAAAAAATTGCACTTTTACATTATAAGAAAACAAACAAGCCCTTGAAAAGTTGGGTCAATTTGGGCTATGGAGCTTCATATGTTGCATTTTGAAGAGGCTTGCAAAGGTGCGAATAATGATGATGATGATGATGATGATAAGGTCCCGCTTGGTCATCCGGATTTCTAAGTAAGATAGGACTAGATAAAATATGGTACAAAATCTAGGAAATTTTGCTATATTTTATTCATTATTTGGTGATTACAGTAATAAAATCGGATATATTCACATTATATTATATATATATATATATATATATATATATATATATATTGTTTATATATAAACGACATGTTAATATAAATGAACTATAAATTTTACAAACGGAGATGGTAAAAATCTCTTGTGATATCTTGCTCACTTTATTTTTATTTTACTCTCTTTTTTAATTAATCCCTTTTTTATTTCTTTCTTCCCCTTCCATCATTCTCTACTAAAATTTTATTAAATAGAAAAATGTACTAGTATATATAAAATATTAAAATAGCTAAAATATGTGATAAATAAATAAATATATATATTTATATTGAATTTATATTATAAGATAGAATTAAATTCGAACATACAAATAAAAATAAGATTAAATTAAAAAAATTGGTATTTTTTGTTATTTTGAATTTTTATATTAGAATTCAACTATTATTTGTATTGAAACATAATTTTAGATTTGTTAAATTAAAAATTTTGTTATTGAGAAAAATAACTTTCCTATTATGAAATTAGAAACCATATCCACCTTTAACTCACATCTCTGGGATAATTTTTTTTTCCAGTCTACACCCTCTTAATATTTGACTTTATCCTTCTTGAGCAGGCACCAAATGCAAGGTAAAATGAATTTTATCTTGATCACCACATGCAGCTTACACCTTCTTAACATTTGACGTTATCTTCTTTTGAGCAGGCAACAAACACAGGATATGATAAATATCCTGAATTTAATCTTGATCGCCAAACGCTACCTCAGCTTTTAGTCTTGGAAGTAACATAGGGTAAATTCATTATAACACTAGTAATCTATTAAATAAAAATTCAAAAAAATTGGTAATTTACTAAACATTGGTTTGAAAGATTCCTTACAGAGGCTTGTAAAATTTGAAAGAATTTGGTAAGTCTTGATTGCAATAGAGTGGAGCTCGGATATCTCGATTTTATGTCCGAGTCAAGCTCAAATACAAAACTAAATGCTCAATCGAACTCAAATTAATTAATTTTCGGGCATCAAGTGTGTGGGAAGACTGAGCTTGAATTTGGTGCTATATGTACTTTCACTGTAGGCTCGATTGCACCCCTATCGAAGATGGACACGTAAAAGTAAGATAAGAGTACAAACTGAGCGTAGAAGTGGGAAACACCTCGGATTGACTTGTCTTCGAACTCAATGAATTCCCTTGCAACCATTTATTATATTTAAACCTTGACATCCACCCAAAACCATCTATTGCTCTCTCTTTCGTGGCATTGATTTTAAAGCATGAGATCTTTCCTTTCTTAATTCGCATTATGGGGTCAGTATATCTTTCAAGATTTGCATGGGATTTGACGTAATCGGTTCTCCAAAAGAAAAGTAGAATGTTTTTCTCAAGAGATTCTCGTGCGTGCCGTGGATTCTTCTGACCTTCTTCTGACACTACATCTCGTAAATCTGTGAACCTGGGAAAAAAAATCATCGGCGATCAATAAAGATCAAAGACGCTAAAAAAAGTTACCGACTGCATGGTTAAGTTTGTCCTCATTTGTCTATAAAGCTCGACGCTTCGTTTTGTTCCACATGCATCCTCGTGTTTTCTGCTTGGCAAAAGATTAAATATTGCCGTTGGCTTTTTGTGCATTCCTAGACTAGACATACCCTTCACTTGGACCGGACTGGGTTCGAACGTTGCTTCCCAAGCATGTGGGTATAAACTCCCTATCTGTTTATCAGAAAGCAAAAACTATATAGTCCAAAACCATATTTGGACCGCTAGAAAGCTCTCTTATGCAGCCAGATTGCAGCTTATTAGCTATGTTGTTTATTGCCAATTATTTATATAAGATCTTTATACTTCCTGAAAAGATCATTGAAGATTTTAGCTTTGTTAAGGAAGGGAGAGAGCTCCGATGCCATAAGGAGCTAAGGTGAGCTCAGATGCTATTCGTTTACCTATAAAAGGAAGGGGGGGCTGGGCTTAAGAAGGTGGGCATTGAAATAAAGTTTGCATTATGGGAGTTGTATTTGGCCGACTTTTGCAGAAGCTGGGTCCATCTGGGTTGCTTGGTCGTTTGTTTACAAGACCAAGGATTTGCCCATTCTACCTAATGCATATCCTTTCATTTGGAGGAAGACTATAAAGCTTGGCAATGCCATAGGACCCCATATCGATGGCGTCGTTGATGACATGAAATCGACTTTTATCTGGCACGTCGAAAGACATCCTCCTGGTCCACCGCTGATTCCTTGCGTTTATCATGCAAAGGTTGATGATGTTATTGAGGGAGAAGGCTGGTATTTGCCTCCTACTCGATCAGAGGGAGTTTGATTAGATCATACGAGTTACATCAGGTGGTAACGAGGATAATGACAGACGGAGGTGGCGTTGGACGTAATAAATGAGGTGTCCCACGGTTGACATTATGAGAATTGACCTTGCGAGCATGGGTGGGGTTCATCCATCTTCCTCAGCAAAAAGTCATGCAAACGCACAGATGGTGGAATCCAAGTCACCATTGCCCACTTGCTATCTTTCTTCTGCTATCATTGTCATTCATTGCCCCCCCTTCCTTTGCATTTTCGTCTCCAAGGGTATCGATTCCCTCTCTCCTTCATTATTTCATGTTTCTTCAATCCATTATTGCTCCTTCCTACCATGTATTGCCACCAATGATGGGCTAAGAAAAAGAAGAAGAAATAGAGCTAAACGACCATAGTATAATGAGATTGATAGTAGAATGAACTCTCTTCTTCACTATGGGCCTGTGAAAACATTGACTTCCTATAATTTCCACATTCTATATTTTGTTGAGGAGATCAATTGAGTTGAGAAGAACGGTAATCCAAGAGCACGTTCCTTGACGACTTACATGACTGTACTCACTGTTATGTTAGCATTAAAAGAGTCCTACTAGATTGATTTGATATTTACAATTCATATCAAATCTCATGCATAGCGTACTATCGAATGACGATGCTATGAAGATAGATTGACCACACATTCTCCTTACTCTTTTATGACGAAGAAAATAAAAATCCTAGTAATGTTAATTTAGATGCACTTATAGTATGTTCCCATCTATTTAAAAAAAAAACTATTGACAATTAGGGGTGTACAAAGGAACTAGGAACCATCCGCGACTGAATCGGACCAACCCAAAATCAATGGTTCCCATGGGAACTGGTGTGGCTTCTAGTTATAATTTACTGGAACGATTGAGTTATGGTCCAGTTCTCGATTCTAGGCATATAACCATCCACTCACCCACCCAAACTAGATTGATATATAAGGGTAAACATTGTTTCAAGGTTGAATTTGAAACTTGAAAATCAAACCGGTGGAAACCTGTTTAGTTCCAAGTTCCAAGATATACATGGTAGGTTCTAGGTTCCAAAAATTGAGGAAAATATTTCAATGAATAGGTTCCAGCTTCTAGGTTGGAGGAACTTGTAAGCTAAAACCTGGAATAAGTTTTTTTGTTTTTCTTATTCTATATCTTTGCATGGTATTCATGTGTTCAATAATGAATGTATAATATGAAACTACAAGTCTGAATTTTCATTTTATGATTGAGACTTTTACTTTGTTAATGTTCATATTTTTCATAAGTCTAAATAAGTCGTAGTTAATAAATTGTAGCAATAAGTAATGGTCATTAAAGGTGATAATTCACTATAATCGTTTAATTAATAATATATGTGAAACTTGAGTAGACTCTAGAACTTGTGATCGAGTAGATTCTATACAAATTCTAAAAAATAGGAACATGTTTCAACGGGTAAGTTTTAAATTCTAAATGAAATTTGTATAGAACCTAGAACTACTCACCCCTATTGGTATATATGTATATATTTTAAAAAAAGAAGAAATTCCAACTCAAATATTTTGCAGTTTTTCAGCATGCATACATACATACATACATATATATATTTCTAGTTATTGGGCATTATTGAATAATTGTATTTCTCGTGTATGTGATAGCATTAACCCCCTACTTTTTGTTCATTATAATAATCCATTTACTTGCTTCCTTAGCCAAAAAAAAAAAAAAAACAAACAAACAAAAAAACAAAGAGGAAGGAGAGGACCAATTGGAGATGTTCATAGATGTTACAGCACTTTGTTGTCATGATACAAAATTAAGAGACAATGGCTTGTTTTAATAGCATGATTAGGTCTCTTCTTAGTCATCCCCGTAATCGAATTGGGTTAATGTTAAAATAAGATGGATCAAGCAATTAATATTTTAACTTTTGTGGAGATTAGGACTTCTAACATAGAATCTAATTCTCCACTTGTTCTAGTGTTGGATAACCCTAAAAAGACTGTAACATGACATTCGAAGAAATTAAGTTCCTAGTTAACAAGCATCATCTATTCATTCTGCTCTATATTTTTAATCTTTAACCAAAATTAATGGCTCGCAATTCAATATAAATTTAAGGCCGAACCAGTTTCGGTGCTCTACATAGCAACTAGGTTTATTATGATATTAATTGATGAATGCAATATTGTAGGTATTAAAGATCGATTCCTTAAACCCACTCGAAAATTGAACTAGATTGGTGGTCCAGTTCTCGAGAGGATCCATAAAATCAATGAGAGGTTTCCAATTCTAAATTTTTGAAATTGGTCCTCAGTGAGTAATTCCCAATTCTAAGATGGAAACCGCCCATATGGACCATGTCCCCATTGATAATTCCTCATGACTAGTTTTGAATGGAATCATTAGTCCATGATGGATTGGACCTATGCAAGGATATTTCTTATTCGATCCGTGTCTCGAGAAAGCCCAAGTGACCAGGTCCATTTATAATGGGCTCATTTTTTGCGCAGGCCCCTTAGGCCCATTACGCGAACGGCGCTAGCTTGGGGAAACCCTAAAAAGCCAATTCTTTTGTTTCGCGGATCCAACGGACAGTCCCGAGGAGAAGATCCATCGCAGCCGTTGACACGAGATTGCAGGCACTTGATAAGCGGCGCATCCTGTGAAACCCTAGCCATTCTGCATCGTTGCAGTCACTGCCGCTCAACGAGAGGAGCCGCCGCTTGCGAGCTGAGGTACTTTGGTTTATATCTTCATGCTTAGACGAGTATAGTGGTGCTGGATCAATTGCTTTGTGGCTCGTCGATGTAAGTAGCTTTCCGGAATCGCGCGTGCCCTTTGGCTGCTGAACTTTGTCTTTGGATCTGTATGTAGAGTTCACTTTAGATTAGATTATATGGGTGAAATCAACGGGCTTGCAACTACTATTCTTATCGTACTTGTTGAGATGGAGCCTTTCATGAGTTTTCCAGATCCCATGATTGGGGTGTTTGGTGCTTTCTATGTTTAATGCAAGAATAAATCTAGCTGGGAACAGGGAGATATTAATATTAGACTCGGGACTTATGCTTTGGAATGAATTATGAGATGATATGTAGTTATGGGATCCTATTTTGCCAAAAAGTGTTCTGAAGATCAACTTATGTTTTGGAATCCTCTCTTTGGCATGTTAGTCCATCACCTCTTCTAGCAAAGGTTGAAATGACATCCCCCAAAAAAATTAGTCAGTAATCAAGGCTGAAGTCTCAAAGGGGCTCATTTGCCATAACCCTTATCTGGGTTTTTGGAAAGAGATACCATTGAGCCAGAGAATTGACATAGCTTCATGTCATAGGCCTTTGGTGGGGGCATTTCTTCGCATTTGCTGGAGTTGGTGGTGACATGGCATGCTGAAGTTCCTTGATTAAGGTTTTTAAGTATTAGATCCTTCCCTGCTTTTTGGTTTTTTATTCCTTTTGTTAAAAAAGAAAGGTTTTTGGTTTATCATATAATGTCACTTTTGACTTTTCTTTTTCCGAAATTTATCAAGTCTAGATGCTTTTCATTCCAATAATGCTAATTTGCCTATTTTTACACAATTTGGGAAATACTGTAATTTAATGACTGTATAGTACGGTACAATAGTTCCTTGTCAAGTGTTTAGTCCCCCCCCAAGTCTACAGGTGAATGAATTAATTCAACCAGTGGGCACCTGGTTGGAGCTAAATTTTCTGCACTTTCACCCAAGATTGCAGGAGTCAAAGGAGCTATTGATACTCAGTTCTTGAATACTTACATTGATTATTTTTTGTTCATGTATTACAGGCTTGGACTTCTTATTCTACAAGTAATTTGCATTGAGTTCATTATGATTGTTTGAGTTTCTTTATTGGAAAATGTTAACCTGCTCTTAATGAGTTCTGCAGATTTACCATTAAGAAGGAAAAGCATGTCCCATCGTAAGTTTGAACATCCAAGACATGGCTCTTTGGGATTTCTTCCTCGGAAAAGAGCCTCTCGCCACAGAGGAAAAGGTCTTTGATGCTTTCTCTTATCTGAATAAGCAATTTGATGACCTGTGGTTTCTAAAGTTCATGTCCATATGTCACAGTTAGAAGTTATAATCGGTTATACTGAAAACCTGAATGAAGGACACGTTTTTTATCCACAATATACACTTCTGATGATGGATACATGTAGCTACAAACCCTCACGTTTTTGTTAAAGTGTTTTTTGACTCGTAAAGTAGCAGGTTGCTGATTCACTTGAGGTATTCTGTATGATATATGTGATATAGTTCTATATTGGTGACTCAAACATGCTCAAGTGGTAAAATTTTATTTACGTGGAATGACTGGCTTGTTGATGTTGTCTGCTGTATCCTCTCATGACCACTCCATCCTATTCTAAATTGCTTCTCTTCTTATTCTGAATAAAGTTAAATTTGTGGTCATGTTTTTATGTTGCAGTCAAGGCCTTCCCAAAGGACGATGCAACAAAACCATGTAGGTTAACTGCCTTTCTGGGATATAAAGCTGGGATGACTCATATTGTCAGAGAAGTTGAAAAGCCAGGATCCAGTGAGTTCTCATGTGTTCCCAGTAAATTTGCAGTGCCCATAGTAGTGCAAGAAATTGATTAAGTCTATTCATGTGGAAATTTATTGGCAGTGTCATACATGTAACAAATTTTCCATATGCAAAAAATTTTGTTTGTCAACTTATTATTGTTAACAAGATGTTATAATTACTTAATGTTGAGGGGTAAACGTTAAGGTTGGAGCTAATCAGTTTCTGAATTGAGCAAATCTCTTCACCACTGGCAGTAGTTTAGCAAAGTTGCCTAATGCCCTTTGTTAATGGTTTATGCAGAACTTCACAAGAAGGAAACATGTGAAGCAGTTACTGTGATTGAAACCCCTCCCATGGTTGTGGTTGGTTTGGTTGGCTATGTTGAAACACCTCGCGGGCTCCGCTCTTTGAACACTGTCTGGGCTCAGCATCTTAGTGAAGAGGTGAAGAGAAGATTCTACAAGAACTGGTGTAAGTCCAAAAAGAAGGCTTTCACCAAGTATACGAAGAAATATGAATCTGAAGATGGTAAGAAGGACATTCAGGCGCAATTGGAGAAGATGAAGAAGTACTGCTCTGTAATCCGTGTTTTGGCCCATACCCAGGTGAATATCGCTTGCTTTCTTGCTAAGCTTGTATCTTCTCTGATGCAATGCAAAAATTTGTGTATCTGATGGATTTGAATGGCTGCATGTGCCTTATAATATATGATTTGGGAATCTCCCTACTATAGTGGGGTCTCTAATTAACTGCTTCTTTCTAATTCTTAATGGTCTGATTATATAGATAAGAAAAATGAAGGGACTGAAGCAGAAGAAAGCCCATCTCATGGAGATTCAAGTGAATGGCGGGACGGTTGCCAAGAAAGTTGATTATGCTTATGGATTCTTTGAGAAGCAGATTCCAGTGGATGCTGTATTTCAGAAGGATGAGATGATTGACATCATTGGAGTGACCAAGGGTAAGGGCTATGAGGGAGTGGTGACCAGGTGGGGTGTAACTCGCCTTCCTCGTAAGACCCACCGAGGCCTTCGCAAGGTAGCTTGTATTGGGGCCTGGCATCCTGCTAGGGTCTCTTTCACAGTTGCCAGGGCTGGTCAGAATGGTTATCATCACCGCACTGAGATGAATAAAAAGGTCTACAAGGTTGGAAAAGCTGGTCAGGAGTCTTATTCTGCTATGACTGAATTTGACAGGTTTGTTACCCCCATGCCTTGTTTATTTTTCCCTGTATCACATATTTTCCTCACATTTTTAGAGTCTCAAGAGACGGTCAAAGCATGACACTCTTACTCTATCAAGGGAGATCATCAAACTGGGAGGGATATGTCTGATGTGGCTGTTTGTCTTGATTCTAGGACTGAGAAAGACATTACGCCTATGGGAGGGTTTCCCCACTATGGTGTGGTGAAGGAAGACTACCTGATGATGAAAGGATGCTGTGTGGGCCCAAAGAAGCGTGTTGTCACGTTAAGGCAGTCCTTATTGAAACAAACTTCTAGAGTGGCTATGGAGGAGATCAAACTCAAGTTTATCGATACATCCTCCAAGTTTGGCCATGGTCGTTTCCAGACAACACAGGAGAAGGCTAGGTTCTTTGGAAGGCTCAAGGCTTGATAGCTACTGTCTAAAACTGAGGATCTATCGTTTGTCCTTTATAGTTTTGGAGACTATTCAATTCATCGCATACAACTTGAAAGTTTCTTCAAACTCATTTTTCTCTTTGAGTCTGAAATTTTTTGACTGCTATATTCCATCGCTCTAGGAATAGTATTATTGAGCCTGAGAATATGAGCAATATAATGGAATGCTTGGTTCTCTTTCAACTTTTTCTGTTTAATCAGTAGTGTACGGACGATCAAGTGAATTGGATGGAATTTTGCTTGTTCGAATATTTTCTTGCGTGATGCAGAATTTGAGACTTCTTTGTTTTGGGTTCTGACTCTGTCTACGACCTCAAAACTTATTTGGGCATCGCATCCTAAAGCTTGGATCCTGCCTATTGGCCATCGCATCCTAAGCCTCATCTAGGAAACGTGCCAAGCTAGTGTCAATTGTCTACCTTCGTTGATTGGGAAGGAATTTAAGAAGCATGATGCAAGAAAGAGAGCCTTTATAATTATGTGATATGAACGAAAGAAAAATGTGATGCCAGGTTCAAGCCAACTAAATTTTCACTAGCCCAGATGGACTGCCATCTACCAAAATTCTGATTCGGCTGGCATAGTGACAGCACGTTGGCATCAGTCATGGGAGAAAATGAACCATGGAATAAGAACGAGAGAGAGGCGGTGATCTTATAGACGAGAGCTGTCACTCGAGTCACATCATGGGGTTTCTGTCTATTCTTTTACTCATCGATGAATCAATTTCACGAGACTGAATGTTCGAACTAAATGGGTCAGGTTGAATTCAACAAAATATTCTCGGATGGCAGACAAAATGCAAGATGGCTTGAGAAGTAGACCAAGGTCAGAGAAAAGAGGTAAAGAAAATATTATACTGTGCCTCTAGAACTTCTTTTCATTCAGAATAATGTCTAGGAGAGCTTATGCTTTCTTGTAATGTCAAGAGTGATGATGAGGATGGGTCCCCCTTCGTCTTTTTGGGAAAATGTCTTACATGCAAAAGAAGAATCGCCATATTTTCACTATGATGACCTCCACCACTTCACGACATTGATTATGTGTGCTTGCATAGATTTAGTCTCTCGTCTGCTAAAATCGCAGCACATGTGCCTGTTGCTTTCGGCTCCAGCTGCTCACATCTCGTTTCTTTCATTTGTAGTTCCATTCTTAGTTTTTTTTTTTTTTTTTTTTTGGTGTATTGGACCGGGCAGGCTTTATGTCTTTACCAGACATGGTGATTGCCTTGTTGACGAAAGTCCTTAATTCATGGCACTTCTGAATGGCCTCTCTCTCTCTCTCTCTCTCTCTCTCTCTCTCTCATACCTTTTTCAGCTTTCATGCAAGTCACTATTGTACAGCCTTTACCCCAGGACCTTATTCTATATCAAGAATATTCTTTTCTTGATGGTAACTCTCCTTTTCTTGCATGATAAATCGAGATTCCAATCCTTCTTCAATGCCTTAGAAATTAAAAAAAAATTGATTAAGATAACACAGCTAGTGCTAGTGTTAGTCACAAAAGCAAATACATACATATTTGAATCTGTATCGTCTTGGCAACTAATAGGTTTCTTTTTTTCTTCAATTACAATGTATATAATCAAACTCTTGACTTGATCATAAATTTTGGGTAGTGACTACGCAAAAGTCTCTATGACAAAAGTACAAATAATCTTGGCAAAACACTAGAAGTCCCTTTTAGTCAATGTATTAGATGATCACACGATAGAAACACTTTAACACTAACTGTATAAGGTTGATTAACTGCATTTTCATGATTTTCTCCTTTTGACAAACCAAAATTCTATTCTCAAATATAGATGCAAAAAGTAATTTGTGTCACATGTTATCATATGAATAATCACAACGTTTTCTAGGTTATTGTCTATCTCAGAACAGAATTCTATACCATACTCTTATGAGGGAACACAGTCCAAAGTTATTGCCTAGTACGTTCTTATCCCATATTATAAATGTCCAATCTGTTATCTGACCAGCAATGTCTCTGATTCTTTCATGTTCATGGTTCTAAAATCACCCATGGCTATTAAATTACTATTATTTTCTATACATATAGTGGAGCAGATTTTTCTCTCTTTCTTTTCAGTTTATGCTCCGTCCAGCAGCTTTTTTCTTTTCTTTCTTCTTTCTTTATTTGGTAGGGAATAATCATGGAGTTATGGTTGGATATTGCTATCTTACATTATTACCATAAAGTGGGAATGTTGGATATGGATTTCATTGCACATAATTGCCATCATGCAGTCATTTAACCAAAGAAGTTAACCTCTAATTAAGTTTATCCACCAAATCCATGTGTATTTCAACTCTATAATCATGTCAAAGGGTGTATAATGAGTGTGATTAAGAAATCTAAAACAATCTCACCCTCCTAACCAAGAGAAATTTGGATAAGTGGCTTAGAGAGTTGATATAAGAGTTGGGATCTTGTAGCATTTTCTGAGACCAGCAAAACCAGAGAGACACTGCTTAAGAAGCACTGCTTTTGGACTCCCCAGACAGGAAGCCCCATTCCTTGTCACTTGTTTTGAGCCTCCACCCCAGACAAGGTATAGTATCTATTAAGTTAAGCATCAGAGAACATGCAACATCACAACATAACAAAGGAGAAAAAGGGAAAGGACTATTATTTAACTTTGTCTTTACTTTTTCTGCTTGGGTATAAAGGTAGCTTAGAAGATCTGCACTAAAGACATTGCATTTAGAAGTTGTGTCTTGGATTTGGATGGCTTCGTAGAAGCTCAAGCTTTTCAAAACAGAAGGCTAGCAAGGATGCTCCTACTTCCCAACCACTTTCAAGATCCAGACAGGATTTCTTAAGACCACATCCAAACAAGGTTAGTTGATACATGTATATCATTGTAGGTCATTACCAGACATTGGTGTTTTACTAATAGAGAAACTGAGGACACAACCGCTAAAACTGGGTAAGCTGTTTTTCCTCAATCTGGGATAGTCGTCTATGAGTGTCTACCTCAAAATGCATAAGTTTTGATGAAGTGCCTTTTGAATGCATTTTTCTGTGACCAGTCATTTAGTTCCAAACCTGGTGAAAAACTTGCGGTTACAATGTCTGAAATGATGTGCTATTATATTTGGCATTTCTTTTTACTTAGCTTTAAGTTTGTGTTGTCTTTCTGTTAAAGTAAATTCAATTCATCTAAGGAAGTCATGTAATGAGTTTTGTCTTACCTCATTAGCCATTGTTCTTCTTCCTGAACCGCCATGAATTAGCTTTGGCAATATAGGCCACATCTCTATTAAATACTAAATTGAGGTTATTTTAGAAATCCATCGCAATTCCTTGTCAAAATATCCATGCCGCATTTATGGAGATGGATCATCGTAGTCTTCTTCTTTCTTTTCGCTCTTTCAAGGTTCATTTACAATTCGGCATTCTTCATCGTATTTCATACCTTTCCAAGTGATTGTTGAATAGGTTATCAACTGAAATAGCTTTTAGTGGAGAGCATGTGACTGTAGTTCGAATTTCAAAGAATTTTGAGTTCACGGCACGCCTTTGCACTTGTGGGATGTTCCATGATATTGTTATCATGCTTAAAGTTTTGTGCAGGGATTAAGAACTCAACAGAGTTTTCAGAGGATTTTGCAGATAGAGTTATCTGGACATATTGAGAGATGACCATGATCATTGGAAACAATTAAAATCGCCTCTTGGTCTGGAAAATAACTACATAAACTGCCAAGGAAGAAGCATTGAGAAAAGCAAGCGTTTCCTAGACAACCATGAATGGATTTGATTCTGAAAGACCAAAGCCATGGAACATATATACCAATTCAGATCCAAGCTCATCCCAAGCAACACTAGATAGGGAAGTTCCATGGAAAAGCTTTGGAGCATCAATGAATGCCATATCTTTTGGATTTGTTGCCACAGCAATTTTGATATCCCTGTTCCTTATTATGGCTATCTTTGAACATCTGTTCAGACCCAGTCCCTCTTTCACTTCACCTGAACCAATGAACAATAGTTCTCTGGAAGCAGGAGAGACAGAGAAGCTTCGCAATCTGCAGCTAGTAAGTTTCACCTTCCATTTATCCGTAAAATTCCCTTTCTAATCACCTTTTACAATCTAATGGACTAGTAAGACCTTTTCAAGATCCTTTACAGGGATCTTGTGAATTCACAGTTCAAGTTTCATCCTTTTGATGCCAAATTGGGCAAACAGCTTCTCATTAAACTCACTCATAGAAGATAATTACAAAAATCACCCTTAGATACTTCATTTCTGCATTTAGCTCCTGTTTATCCTTCGTCACGTGGGCATTAGTTCATTCATAGTTCATTCATACCCAGTGAAGAGTAAATCAAAAAGCGGAAGCTAACGCCATTCGCTAGGACAAGCTAACATGGCCTCTGGGATAGGGCCTTATTTGCTAAATATCGCTACTGGAAAGGACACGCAAAAGACTATGAAAGAAGAAACCAGATCTCGTGTGGCCACCATGTTGAGCTTTCTGAAACTGATCAAGATTCTCACTTTGTAAAACAGGTGTCTCCGTCCTATGCTTCAGACATCCCGGTGCTAATGCCGGCACAGCATTGTCCTACCTACATTGCTCAACCTGCTCCTCTCCCCTGTCCAAGAGAGGGATTCTATCGGCCTTATCATGTAGACAAATTTTCTTTCGAGAGTATGTAGTTCCCGCAATGAGTGTCATCACTGAATCTGCTTGTATATTGATAAGGGCATGAGATCCTCATTTGTGAACATGTTTCCCTTTAAACAACACCCCTCACCCCTTGCAACTAAAAAGAGAAATGATAAACGAGCAGTTTAGGCTAATGGAGAAGAATAGAAGCTGCGAGGGAAGTTTGGGTTCGTTTTCCAGTCTACAATGTACAATATAATGCATCAATGAAAATAAGCAGTGAAGAGCTTGATAAGATCAAAGAGACCGGAGAGATAAAAGCAAGAATCCAATATTGGAAAAGGAAACCTCCCCATGTGGCTTAGTCCATCTCCAAGTGACGACATGAGGAGCACTCCTACTCAACCTTGATCAAGTCCTAATTCTGCACCAAAATTTTGTTTGCTACTGTTTCATGGCAGACAGAGTTACGGCAAAAATGGAAAAAGGTGAAACGCCATGCATCTTACTCAAATCATACATTCACCGGGTTAACAAGCATCAATAGCTCTGCTGGAACAGGAGCGGTACGTGGAAAATTATTGCCTGACCTAAGAGAATGTAGTTCGCAAAGAAAGAACTGTACTGAACTGGTCAGGAGGTACGAGTACGAGACAGCTGGTTCCCATCTTCAACCTTCGGTAATCTCACTTGGGGTGTCCTCAGTATACGCAAAAGAAAGCAGAAAAAGAAACTAGAACAAACACAATTAGTCATCAACCTCCTCAAGTGGTGGTTACACCACGAGTTGCATGCTTGTGCCTTTATGATCCTATAGGGAAGATGCGAAAATAACATAGCATCAGCTACTAACAATAGTCCGGAGGATTTCAAAAAAGTGGCCATACATTAATACCCCAGACGAAAAGGCCTGCGGTGTATTGAGATTCATGGAAATTTAACTTTCTTCTTGATTAGGTGAATTGCTTTTCGCCCTCTGCTGAAATGGACTTGAGAATTACTGCATCGTCCTAGGAAGCTGAGGCGTTACATGAATGCTAATTGGGAAAAGAAATTGCGTGCTTTAGCTTTACACATTTAGATAAAAATGACATTACTTGTAATATACGAAGAACAAGGGCACAGCCCACCCAGCTGAGAAATTTAAAGCCCAAAAACTTTCCAACTCATATTTTACCCTTCCGCTCTGCCTCATCAGCAGTATGAATTTTCAGGGCGTGCTATAACCACCGTTTGCGTCATCTGCTTAAGACCGGATCAGAACTGCTAGTGGTCCTCAAGTGTTTCTTCATCTGGTAATAAAACAGTCAGCAATGAATACTTCACCCGGAGAGAGATCCTTCCCTTCTCAACCATGAGCCTTGCCCCAGAAACAACCCAATAGCCAGGAGACTCCTCTGGCCCTCTTGTCATCTCCGTGGTGTCGACCAGCTTCAGAAGCTTGGGTGCTTGAACAGGCACTGGCGGTCCACCAGGGTAAACAGCAGAGTTTATATTCACCTCTGCAGGTCTAGGTGGCGGTTTCTGAACTGTGGAGAAGTGATGACTTATTAGAGTTGATATGAGTCCTGACTTGGCTGCTAATCCAGGAGATCCATCCCACTCTGGACGCTTAACTACGGTGGCTCCCAATGCAGTAGCAAAGCGGAGTCGTAAGAAAAGAACGTTTTTCATCCCATAGTTCTCTACCTGCAATTGGGCACCGGTAACAATGGAAAGATCCTCATCAGACTCAACAGGTGCAGTGCAGACATGGGAGAAGTTCTTCCACTGGACTTTCTCGTAGTACTTCCTATCATAAGATTCATGGGCAAAGTTGCCATTTGGATCATCCATGAGTCGGAATATTTTTGGAAGAGAGGAGAGGTGCTGCAAATGAATTGCTAGACGGTCGCTTCTTTTACCTTCCAAATAAAGCCTTAGGCCAGTAACAGGCCTCTTACCCACATCAACCTATCATGTATCACAAGGAACAGAGTAAGTTAGAAGATGGGTCATAGTTATTATAAAATGCTCCTTCGAAGTTCTATATAAATCCATCATATTATTCTCATCTAATATATTACTGACAATAGCTCTTAACTTATTCTATGGCCAAATGGACCCACCATGCAACACAAAAACTCCTCCTTGCTTTATCCCTTCATCCTAACTAAGTTTATATAATGCAGGCCAAAAGAAAAAATAAGAAAAAGAAAAATCCTAACGATAAATGACACAATGAGCCAGCATGATGGAAAGAGAATAAATGAGAGATGACTAATAAAACTTTACCGCAGTGGTATTCACGTATAGTTTAGGTCCCATCAAGCTGAAACGCAAAGAACTGGTGCTTTGTCGCTTGCGCTGGGGGCCAAGAGGAAGCTCGCTGAACACTGGTGCCCACTGCCTCGGCAGCTGGAATTCCAAAAACTGGTGGAGCTCTTCTATTGGGGGTTTATCTATAAAGTAAAGATAAAGGTGATGAGGTAGCTACATATTGACGGCAACAACACAATCTAAACAAATTCTGCAAACTGCTTGAAATGTCTCACAGAACTTCAATGAGAGCTTTACAATAGTGTATACTACTACTTGTTCCTTTTTGGGTATGACTGAGGAATATCCATCATACGAGAATATAGTGACAGGTAACATTACAGCTAACAAAACAAAGAGATGCCAATAACCAAATTAATATATGGACAAAGGGGAGAATGACTAACATCTTAAATACAAGTTAATTGCATGGCTCAAAAAGCCACTTCCCGGAACGCCACTCAATAAAGAGGTAATGGGAATGAATGACATTGAGATGACATCAGGTTCTAACTGAACGGTGTTTAACCAATCATTATGGGACAGGTGTTTACTAGCACTCCCTCCTCTCCTCTTGCAAATGGTTACAATGTCCTGCATTTAGCAACGAGGGGACAACAACAAAGTGTTTAAAGTGGATAATTCACCAGAAACCTTAGCAGATAAATTTAACTTGAACATCAAACGATACCTCCTTGAGTAGATAAGAACTTGATGAACTGGCATCTGCAAACCGTAGCCGCTGCTCCCTGATATCAAACTGAAAAACAAATAGTTAAATAAGACAGCGACAGTTTTGGTATATCCATTTTGCAATGACTTTCTGAGAGTTGAACTCGTCCCAAAATCAAGTAGCTATAGATCAGAAGATAATTCTCTTCTATATAAAACATGCAGCTCTTAATGCAATGATCAGTAGATAAAATGAAAAACTTCAGATAAGAGATGATTATATTGGGGACAAGCCTAAGATCCATCCAACAGAAAAATAACTAAGAAAGGCCTAAAGATCCATAAATGTGAACCATTTAAAAGTGCAATTCTACATATCTAGCGCCACAATTGGACACGGCTTTATGTACTATTTTTGCAACTTCACAAACCTTATCATGCTGGTAAACTTGTTCAGAAGCCATATACTGTCCATTACCATCAAGAAATCTCTTATCAGCCATTTCCTTCAGCCTCTTCTGTACATCAGCAGGCTGAAGAGTTGATGAATGTTGCTGCTTCACAAATATCACATCCTTTCCTCCCATCTTTATGCCAACAATAATATGGGTCCCAAACATCTCGATGAACCTGGAAGCACATTTATATTGATTTAATATTCAAGCTCTATGGAATCACCCATTATGCGCTGCACCTACTAAAGATAAACATCAGACAACTTCCATTGTCATTGCATTTATCTTGAGAAAAAATCCTACCATTAAACGATAAGGATATACTTAGTCAAACGCAGATGTTGAGAGGTTCCAGGCGACTAACCAGAGACTTCTTTGGGAGAATTGACTAATTGAAGACTTGATAATATGCATATAGAAGTTAATGAGTTGAAAAGACACTAGCCAACAAGCATATACAGAAAATGGGATTTTTGATCTTCCATTTCAAAATCAGCATATAAAATACAAAATGTCTGTATTAATATATAGCTCAAGCATACTATGCAGTAAAAACAGAAAAAAGTATAAAAGAAGTCCTAAACCAGAATTCATGACAAGGAACGAATTTGACCATAACTCTGAAGGAGACGCACACAATCTCATGATAAGATTGCAGTCAAAATTATGAAAATAATGCAGTCCACCTGGCCAATGCAGCAGGTTCCCATGTTGTTGGGACAGCATTCTTGACATGATCACAGAGAACTATCTGAGATTTTTCTAATGCAACAGTATACAGAGTGATGAACACCCCATCAAAGGCAAGGGTCTTAGTGTTTGCTGCATCTTTCTGCCAACATCCCGAAAATTCAAACATCGCATTAAAGAGGCCTGAAGGTATTTTTCCAGTTAAAGACATGTCCTGATTGAACTGTTCAGACATCTGTAAGAGAAAGAACAAAGAGACAATTAAAAGTTGGAGACAAATGGCAGATAAAATAAAATAAAAAAGGGGGACAGAGCATGCATGCATTAGACACATTTTCTTATACGTTAATCTTTTTTGGGGCTTTGAGTTATCAAAGTATGATGATTAGTAGCCCCTTGGCACCACAATGTTGAAATTCTTCTATTTTACTAACCTGACAAAAGAAAGAAAATTTTACAATGACATGCATTATTAACTAACATTCATAAATTTTGTGAATAAGGAAAAGAAAACGAATGTGATGTTTAAAACATCAAGGAAGCAGTAGCCACCAGCAGAAGATACTTCGAAAGGAATACAGAATACATGCCAGTTCAACAAAAATTAATGAACGGGCCCTGAAGAGAAATCCTAGATTAATCAGGTGCAGCAAACTCCTCTATGGCATTTGAAGAAACTTAATTATCTAAACCTAGTGTCCACAAGAGCGGGAGAGATAAATTTCTAATTAAAATGCATGTGAATTACCATATTACTAATCCGAAAGTTCAGGTTAAGATTAGTAACGTGGCAATGTCTTTTACTCTGCAAACTCCATAAAAACCCAGATGCATACACCTAAAGAGGTATGGCAACATGATCATGCACACACTGATTGAGGAACAAGAGAAAACCCTCAGATGGGAAAAAAATGCATTACTAAACACGGTCTATCTCACAGGAAGCAAACTTTAAGTTTTAATAGTTGACAGAACAGCTACGACAGCGACAAAGATGAAGAAAATTGCCAGTTAATAAAAACTGAAAAAGAGCACGAGTAGAAAGAATAATGTCAAGAAGGTACAAATGACATCAGGCAACAACAAATACCTGTTGGAAAGAAAGCACGTCAGACCTGAAACGTGTACGCTCTCCTTTGTCACACTTAATCGACTTAGAGACGTTTGGGATCAACAGCCCGCCAGGCAGAACAATCTCACGTCCATCATCTTCATCTATGTGAATCAATCGCGAATCTGTCGGGTTTCCTTTACAGTACTTCAGCCTTAGATCCTCTGCTACATCATATCCACGTCCAATCGATCCAATGGCTATCTTAGCAGCTTCTACAGCTGGAAGCTTTAGAGCCATTGCTCAATGCCTCAGAATTCTCCACAAGAACATGTGCGAAGTCTGAAAATAACCGGGAGAGGGGGAAAGAGGGTTAGCAACGGTGCAATTCGATCATATTTCCATCGAAAAGCCAGAAGCAAAGAGCGAAGCAGAAGCAAAAGCTCCATAAAATGAGGTAACTTGGAAATTTTTAAGGAGATGGGTCGTCCCAATTAAGGGGAGAAATCCGCGATTCACCTCTCATGCAGTCAGTGAAAGCAAGAAAAGCATAACAGGATGGAGGCAGGCAAGCACGTCAAGTCACAATGTACTGAAATCCGTAAAAGATCTAATGTTGGTAGTTCAAAGATGCGCCAGTAGCAATTCAAGAAGCAGAAAGCACCCACAGATTGACGCTAAATACCAGTATAATAACTCGGCGTCGGAGATGGAAAGCCGTCGCAAAAACAACATTTTGCTGCCATAAACCAGATCTGAACAGTCTAAAGAGCCCGAAGGAATACCGAATTTTAGCTAAGGCGGAATCATGGGGCACATTATTCCCGCTCGTGCGGGTTGCGGCGGCCGCAGAATGGGCGAGGAAGGATCGATCAGCAGCAAGACCCGAACTTCACTTGGGCGAGTTGAGCTCGCATTGTCAGTGAACACACCGCATTCGGCTCAACCGCACCTCTCTCGAGTTTGGATTTGATCCAACACACTGTAGCAAGAAAGTGCAATGTTCGACTATGTAGATGCCCAACCATCAAAGAAGAAGGAAAAGGGACAAAAAAAAAAAAACCCTAGCTAGCCGAAAGAGATGATGAGCTCAGAGAGAGAGAGAGAGAGAGATGTGCTCTTGGGAGTGTTGACGAAATTTGGAGAGTGATTTCGGTTTGACCACCCTTAGAATATTGGAGAGAGAGAATTGACAGTGACTCGAGTGAGCCGCGAGACAGGCAGCGAGGTCAAAGAAGTCGTGCAACTATCACCCACCCCCTCCTCTCCCATCCGGTGAAAAGACGGTCCAATCCGAGACCCATTTTGATCTTTTTGTACAGTAGTTGTTTCTTTTGCCTAATTATACTTCTAATTTTTTTAGGAAAAATTGAAAAATCAGCCTAAGTACCATAATTTTTTTAAATAAAAGCTCAAAATCAATACTATTTCAAATAATAATTTGAAGTGACCAAATCGTTTCAAATAAAAACACGAAGTGATCAAATCATTTCAATAAAAACCTAAAGTTACCAAATCATCTTAAATAAGGGCCTTTGGCAAGCAGTGATAATTCTAACTATCGAAAAATGGGTATTTTAGTAAAATTTTTGTAATTATATTTTTCTTCTTTTTTCCTTTTTTTTTTTTTTTTTCCCCTCTTCCCTCCCCCAAACATAGTCGCCTCAAGTGAGGGCATCCTTGTCATGGTTTGCAAAGGCAAACATTTTACTCAAGCGAGAGTTGCCCTCACTCACCTAGGTGAGGCGATAGCTTCCCTCTCCATGACCAATGGAGGAAAAAGGAAAAAGAAAATAAAAATTAAAAGACAAAAATATCCTAATTATGCTCTTTTTTGATATTGATATAGCTACTTTAGATTATTATTTGAAATAAGTTTTACTTTAAATCTTTATTTGAGACGATTTAGCAACTTCAAACTCTTACTTAAAATAATGTCCATTTTAGGTTCTTATTTGAAAAAATGAAAATACTCCATATATTTATTTAGAATTTTCCCTCTTTTTTTATGGTGGGAATTTAAGTTTAGATGGAAAATGAGGTTGATTGAAGTTAATCCCATTTTTGCATGTAGAGAAAGTAGTAAATCTTTCCAAATTTTTCGATATCTCTTTTCAAATGAAACATGTAAGGTGGTAAATTTCAGTAATCACAAAGTAGTTCAATAAAACTAAAATCAACACATGAGGTAAAACCAGGTTATAGAATCAAATGTGTTTTGCTGTATGATTACTCGCATGCTTGAGATTAAGAGTAGAATCACTGCGGTAATGATTCGCTTCCTAGAGGAGCAAGACGCGGTACTTGCGTGATGGATGGTACATTTTAGACTGAGTGCGGGATGCTTGAACTATCTGATCGTGCAGAAACCATGAACATGAGTTGTGCGGAGCAATATAAAGAGTCAAAAATCCGATGTTGACCCTCTGGAGATTTGTACTTTATCGCTTTCTATGTCCAGCACATGTGCCACCAATCGAAATATTCTCAAAGGTTTGTGGATTTGTACGCTGTCTAGCGTGTGTTTTTGGCCACGCTACAAGGAGGAAGCATCGTCCGCCTATCCAAATGGTTACTAAGAACACAAGCAACTTAAAGATTTTAGGTACTTGGGCTGTTTCTGCTTGGTTGGCTAGGTACTTCTCAGGGCTTTCTCATTGACAGACAATCGGAAGGTTGACGTTAAGAGTTTCAATGGCCCTTCAAGCATCTGAAAGGGGAACGCAAGGTTTTGAGTAAAATTTCGGCATCTGCCCACAATTTGCGAAGCCTACCGAATAGCAGAATCAGGCATTAAGACTTGGAAGAACACGAGTCACGACCTGTACATCCGGCCTTCATTAAATCTTTGCCACCACTTTGATATGGGAGGAACAATCCAACATCTGACAGACAGCATTGCATTAGTGAACCTTAAAATAACCGAGGATCTGCATGATTTTCCAAACTATGCACGTGCCTCTCACATGCCCTTCCTGATGCTTGTTCGCCACAGTTCCTAGGGTTCCACACATGCCTGAATTTTCTAATGCGTGTGCATCCATCCTTTCCGACTGTTGAGACCCCATCGAACATCTTCCTGGTTAAGACGAGGACCAGAATCCACATCTGTAGTGGAGTACGAAAGAACCGACCAACCAAGGACTTTGTTTACTCCAAAAATCATTTGACCAAATCTACCAACGTAAGACCCGTTTTTCACTTTCACACACTTTGAGCCACACCCCTTTCAACTGTTTTGTCACAGTGAAAGCCATCTCCTTTTCGTCAGCAGAGCACCGAGCGAGAACAAAAGAGATGGGCTCCTCAAATTTGACTACGCTGTCGTATGGTGGACTTCTCACCTCCACCGGCATTTCCACAGCCACTAGCTTGCAGCTCCATGTCTCCATCTGCAGACCTACCCACGTTGCTCATCATGTATCATTTTTCTTTTATTTGTCTCCTGCGTTTTGTAGCTCTCTTATGTCCACATCCCTCCATGGCCCCCATTCTCTCATAACCCTTTTGCCTTTTGTCACGTCCTTTCGTTTGCTAAGCTGCTCCCATCTCAATCCGAGCTCCTCCACCCTTCATCTCCGATCCATAGTTATCATTCTCCATACCTGATTAAGCGAGGATGCACGGTTACTCCAAGATGAAAGCTTTCGGAACCAACAAGTCTAGATCTGTGGACTTCTCAGAACTGTTGCCGTCATTTCCTGCTCAAACTCCGAAACCCATCACGAGGGCGGGCGTCGAGGTAGCAAGGCCCGAAGACGGTTCTTGCTTAGAGAAAGAGACGGATGACTACTCGGATGGATATAGATTCGGGGTGATACTTGGTAGAAGCAGCTCGGTCTCCACCACTTCCGACAGATTCAGGTTCGACAGGCAGAAGAATGCTGGGATTGTGAAGAGAGTGTTCTCCATGAGAAGATCTTCTTCAGTCTCCGAGAGGTATTGTCGGATACATGACCAATCCGTGACATTGTCATCGCAGGGGGATGACGACGAGGAAGGCAGCGCGGAGGGAATGGGATCTGCCAGGAAGAAGAAGAACAGGGGAGTCAATATCTTTAAAGCCTGCAAGCGACTTCTGGGACTCTAAGATTATTTATCCGCGCGCCATGAATATGAATGTGTCGCACTTTTCTTACAAGTCCATAGAGTGTATTTAAGACACGGACGCTCTTCGTCCTCCTACTTCAGCTGATGAGGCAGACCAGTGGTTTTGCTGCTTCAGTGTCTTGCTGCATACCCAAGGCTGCATGCTCTAAGTCAACATTAAACATTATCATCATCAACTGTTCGTTTCGGCACTTACTATTGTATCTCACTTTGCAAAATAGTGAATTTGCGAGGGTATTTTTGATTTCGAAAACCTCAAGGTTGAATCAAGTTTCTCCTATATTTAAATAAAGATGTGGAGCACCACATATGTTTCTTTTCTTGTTTGGCCATTTCTCTTGTGCTCTCCATCATCGCTACTTGTTCTTTCTTCAGAAAACGAAAGCTCCCCAAGATACAGCAGAACCAGGAACTTAATGATTGATAATTTCCCAAATTAATTAAAAGGGACAATGCGCAATCATGGGGACAAATGCTACATGGTCAAATTCAGCTTTTAAATGGCCTTGCCCTTTAAAATTGAGTAGGCTTAACAGACGAGACCTAGTCTACCCTCCTGCAATTTTGTGCACGGAAAATTTGCCGATGGCAGTCTCGTCAACCATCAGATTTATAGCTCATCAATGCCGGGCGTTGAATCTGAGAGCGGCAAATCTACCTAGATTTCACTCACGACACCATAGACTCACCGAGAAGAACATCTAACAAGACTTCCTCGACAGAATACAACATCCTTGCAATGCCGATCCTTCACAGAACATTCTACAATATATCATGAGATGTCCGTGGTCACGTAACGTTGGTAACTAAAATATTGCACGACAGAAACCCCCTTTTGGTCAGAGACATAAACCGGGTTAATTATCAACTTTCTGCATGACTTAGCAAAGGAGTGGCAATTCTCAGCTAGAAAAATCCAAACCCAAACCCAATATGACGCGACACAATTTAACTAGAAACTAATAAGAATTCACACCGTGCACTCAATTTTAATGAAAACATTATGTAATTATGTTGGGACATTTTTCTGTAACGACACAAAATGACACAAGACACAACATGCATGCACAAATTGCCAGCACTTAGCATTGGCATCATGCTACCTTAAACAGTGAGAGAGTTAAAGCTCCATCGTAGGGATGCTGCAGCAGTAGGACCATCCTACAGCCGCAACCACATAGGTCGCTGCAAGTTACAAGCTATACAGGGAAGCAATATCAAGCACAGCGTGGAGGGCTACTTAACTCGCACATATGGAATCCCACACCAAATCTAGCGGCAGAACGACGCACTCACAGACAATCTAGCAAAAGTGTATCCCAAAATCAATGAACAGTTTCCAATAGCCGGTCAAAGACAGGAGGATTGCCAAAATTGGTTTTCTATTAAAAAAAACAAAAACAGAACGATAATAAAGTAGCAGATCGGTATCCGCATGATGTCCCCACCCCCAAAATATGGACATTTCCAAGTATAAATCTAGTGTTGGGCCTGATCATCACACAAGTTCACTTTGATAAGCATAGATAGAAACTCCCCGCATCCTCTTCCTAAGACTGGGTGCTCTCCTGTATACCAAGATAGTGAAAACAGAGCGAGAACATATTTGCCAGTTAAGCTGACCTCCAAAAGCTCATTTCTCGCAAGATGATCAATCATGATGACAGGCAGCCAAAAAATCCCTACCCACAAAATCCTTAGCTCACTTGCTATCAGTGAAGTCGGCATCTATGACGTCTCCCTCTGGACCCTTGTTGTTTGATGAAGAATCAGTAGGTCCACCTGAGGGGCCATCAGCACCGGGTGCACCACCGGCGCCAGGTGCACCACCTGCGCCCGGTGCACCCGGTTGGTTGTAGAGGGACTGACCCAGCTGCATGACCTCCTGATTGAGAGCAGCCATGGCATCCTTCATGCCTTGTGTTGAACCACCAGAGATTGCTTCCTTCAGCTCTCCAAGTTTAGCCTCCACCTTCTCCTTCACTGCAGCAGGAACCTTCTCTCCAAGCTCCTTCAACTGCTTCTCTGTCTGGTAGACAATGGAGTCCGCCTGGTTCTTTGTGTCTATGGCATCTCGCTTCTCCTTATCCTCCTTGGCAAATTTCTCTGCTTCCTGAACCATCCTCTCAACCTGAATTGTCCAGTTAGAGATGATTAGTTTATTCCCAGGGAATACCCACCACCCCCAAAATATGAGATAAAGAAACAATTTATTTCTCTCAGCATTTATATGTCAGAAAATTCATGGAGGAAATTCACCACTATTAAGAAATCATACAGCCCCGACCTAATCAATTATTGAGAAAGATGTGTACCTCATCACTAGGCAAAGTGCTAGCACCCGTGATTGTGATGTCTTGCTTCTTTCCAGTGCCCTTATCCACAGCAGTTACGGAGAGGATACCATTAGCATCAATGTCGAATTTCACTTCAATCTGCGGAACACCACGTGGTGCAGGTGGGATGCCATCAAGTCGGAAACTGCCAAGGGATTTGTTGTCTCTCACAAACTCCCTCTCACCTTGAAGGACATTAATCTCAACACTTGTTTGACCATCAGCAGCCGTTGAAAAACTTCCGATTTTGAGGTCGGCAAGGTTGTATTCCTTGGGATGATTTTAGTCATAACACCACCAAGAGTTTCCAAACCCAGAGATAATGGTATCACATCCAAAAGCACAATATCACTCACATCTCCAGCCAAGACACCAGCCTAAAAATGAAGATGACAGATGAATATTGGGAAAAAACATATAGCAAGCAGACCGCAGCTAGCCACCCAAAAAAAAAAAACCAAAACCAAAGCACCTGAACAGCTGCTCCCAAGGCAACAACTTCATCAGGGTTGACTGTAACATTGGGATCCTTCCCAGTCATCTTTTTCACAAGCTGTTGAACAGCTGGAATTCGTGTTGAACCCCCAACAAGGATAACCTCATCTAAATCTTTAAAAGAGAGTTTTGCATCCCTCAAAGAGTTTTCAACAGGGGTCTTAAGCCTACAGGATGCAAGGAAATCAATTAGATGACTAAGCTACAGGTAATTGACGCAATAACAAGCACTACGAAATCACAGTAGCAGCCAGCATTGCCCAAAAAAAGAAGAAGATGTTTTTGTAAGAGACACAGTCAATGAGAAGCTGAATAACAGCAGGCATTGATAAATTCACTGCAATGCTTTCAACGAAATAGGAGACTCAAAAAATTACCTGTCCAGCAAATCTGAACACAACTCCTCAAATTTAGCCCTTGTAAGCGTGGTTTCAATGTGCTTTGGACCATCCGCAGTGGCTGTAATGAAAGGCAAACTGTAGAAAACAGCAACGTGTGAGAAACAAAACCAAAGATATGGGGAGAAAAGATGAAAAGTAACCAAAAGAAGGAGAGAAAGGGGGGGAAGGGGAACCACAATCAAGTTACATCACCTAATATTAGTTTGTGTCAGAGATGAGAGTTCCATTTTAGCTTTCTCAGCTGTCTCGGTCAACCTCTGTAGAGCTTGTTTGTCCTTCAAGAGGTCTATGCCTTCATCTTTCTTGAAGTTGGCAGAAAGCCAATCAACAATCCTCTACATAGAAAATAAGATTTCAGAACTCCCTCACAGGTCCCAAAAGTCAATGGAAATGGTGATGAGGGGAATGAAAGCACACTTATTTGGACACCAAGACACCAACCTTGTCAAAGTCATCACCACCCAAATGTGTGTCTCCTGATGTTGAAAGCACTTCAAACACTCCATCACCAACCTCAAGCACTGACACAAAAGAGTGGATAGACAAATGGAAGATTGATGAATTTCGAATAGCAAATGCAAAATAATATTTGTAGCCTTGTTCTCACATGTTTTTACGCACATATTACGTCAGTGGCAGAAGTTACATGATCCCAACAGTTAAGAAGGAAGTCATATTATACATCATGAACATGTCAGCGGTGCAAACAAGCAGAATTTAAGTTCTTTTGAAGCGGTGGTACCTGAGACATCAAAAGTACCACCTCCAAGGTCAAATACCAGGATCGTCTCATTGCTCTTCCTCTCAAATCCATAAGCTAAGGACGCAGCAGTAGGTTCATTGATTATGCGAAGAACTTCCAAGCCAGCAATACGACCAGCATCCTTAGTAGCTGTCCTCTGCGAATCATTGAAGTAAGCCGGAACAGTCACCACTGCTTTGGTCACCTTGTCATTCAAGAACTTGGACGCATCATCCACGAGCTTCCTCAGCACCTGCATTCGATGATATAAGGAAGGCCTCTTCCGCAGCAAAGTAGAACTACTATGAAACTAGTAAACATGCAGACGAAAGCAAATTCTGATTTCAGGTTATATAGTATCTCTTCGGTTTCCAAGTGGGATTGCACAATGAACTGAAGGCAAAAAATTTTAGTTTGCCATTGAGCTCACATGCCACAGAGATTGGGTCACAATACCCAAGTGAGTGCCTACATTTAACCAATAGCCACACAATACAGATTCACAAGGCGAAGCATATGAAAAGAGACATGTGAAGTCATGTGATAACTGAGCTGAAATAAATCTGTCGCACGGTTAAATCACACCAATCGTACAAAAAATTGCACTTTTAAAATAGGCCGCTATATCATCTTAACTAATGATACCTGAGCTGAAATCTCCTCGGCGGCAAACTGCTTGCCAATGGCAGGGCAGTCCAACTTGACATTCCCATTCTCATCCCTCACCACTCTGTAAGACACCTGCTTGGACTCCTCATCGACTTCAGACATCTTCCTACCGATGAATCTCTTCACGGAGAAGAAGGTGTTCTCGGGATTGACGACGGCCTGCCGCTTGGCAATCTGCCCGACGAGCCTGTCGCCGTTCTTGGTGTAAGCAACGACGGAAGGGGTGGTCCGCTGGCCCTCGGCGTTGGTGACGATGGTGGGCTTCCCTCCCTCCATGGCGGCGACGGCGGAATTGGTGGTGCCGAGGTCGATGCCGACGACCTTCTCGCTGACGACACGGAGGGGACCCACATGGTGGCGCCTCCGGGAAGCGGCCCGGGAGCTCAATTTCAAGAAAGAAGCGGAGTTCCTGGAGTGGAGAGATTGGCCGAAGAAGAGGGATTGGGAGGGTCCACCGGATTTGGGGGCTCTAGAGGCGGAGGAGACGCGGCCGGTGACGCCGAGGGAGTGGACCTGAGCAGCGCAAGATGCCATTCTGAGGCGTGGCGATGGAACCGATGCTAGCTAGCTAGCTAAGGGGTGCGTGCGTGCGTGTGAGGGAGGGGAGAAACCTCCGCACCCACCAACACTTCTTCTCTTCTCTTCTCTCTCTCTCTCTGGGGAGGAGTTGGGAGAATGGGAAGTGTGGAGCAGAAGATAAGGAAGGCACAGAGAGGGAAGTGGGGAGCGAGGGTTTATGAGGCGAGTAGAGGGTTAGGTGGTGCCACGTGTCCACATTCTAGAACCATCCGTGTTCCCCCGACCCGAGTGAGGTGAGATGTTGGGCTTTGCCGAACCCCGGGGGGGCGTCGAGGTTGGACACAAGGCTTCCCATGGAGCCCGACCCGAAAAGCCCAAAGGGCCCGAGGCTCGACGTTGAATTCGAACATTTGTTCTCAAGCTGTTCGGTCCGGTCCGGTCCATGGCAATGGCAATTGGCATCGGAGCAGTTCTTCTTGTATTTTTTTTAATGTTTTTTGGTGGTTATGTGCATGGGAGCAGTTAAGTTAAAAAAGGAGCATATTTGTATATGTTTACAAGAGGGGGATCATTTTCGCACGGCTACCCACTTTAGATACCCTACCCACACCCACACCCACACCCACCTATTTTACGGGGACGCAGAGCTGACTTAATGGCCTCCCGAGTGAAGAAGACTAGCCACCCGAAACGAAGGGAGAATCTCCTGTTTTTCAATCCTGCATGATTCCCTCCTCCTCCTCCTCCTCCTCCTCCTCCTCCCCAATCAGCATCAAAATTACCCTAGTTTTTTTGCATTATATTTTTTGTTCCTGTTCTTGTTCCTGTTCCTAACTTTCTCTTCTAATGGCGTTTTGTGGCCCATCGCAGTGTTAGATTATCTTTATGAGCTAGCTTGCTAGCTAGCTATGGCTGTGGGGGGACCAAATTGTCTCTCTACCTTGCCCTCTCTCTATACATATGGGTTCCATCTCCTTCGCATGGCGATTCCTCATAAGCTCTTTGCGCTCCAACACCGCCCCACACACCACCGTCCCCGCTTCATCCCGTAGCTGAATCTTCCATGTGCTCGCAATGCAAAAGCCACAGCTGCTGGTGGCCCTGCTGCCGCCGCCGCAAGATCCTCATCATCATCACCATCACCATAACAATCACAATCTCCATAACCATCAGTGCCACCCTCCTCGCGCGAGAGATACTCCGTCCGCGCAAGCCCCGCCTCACCCTCCAAGACATCACCATTCCCACGCTCAACGTCTCCCTCGCCAACAATAACCAAACCTTTCTCCTCAACTCCACCTTCCAGGTCACCCTCTCCTCTCGCAACCCGCATGGCAACCCCCGCTCCATCCTCTACGATGACCTTCGCGTCTACATGTCCTACCACGACCAGCAGATCACGCTCGCCATGCGCCTGCCCCCGACCTATCAGGGTCGTGGAGGCTCCGATGTGTGGTCACCTCTTGTGTATGGCCCTTCCGTGCCCATCGATCAATCCACCGCCCTCGCGTTGAACCAGGACTTGAGCAATGGATTTGTCATGATGAAGGTGAAGCTCCAAGGACACGTGAGTTGGAGGCCCGGGATCTTCACCTCCGGAAGCTTCATTTCTGTGGATTGTCCCGCATATATCACCACCGGAAGTCAAAACAATGGAGTTCCTCTCGGGATCGGTGCAGTTAAGTATCGGCTGATGCAGAGCTGTAGCGTCAGCCTGTGAAAGAACAGGACAAGCACGAGTTTTATGCCAATCGATACCCTCTCGTTAACCTCGTATGTCTGAAATAGTCGAATGGCCCTGGTGCCGTGTAACGCTACCTATCGTCATCTTCGTCGTCAATATAATAAACATTCTCGTCTCTCACGTTCATCCATCACAACTACCGACAAGACCACCTTTGAGATTCTCAAAGAAACTTGTCGTTATATCTGTATTGTCTACCACATTAAGCAGGACTTTATTTCGTCATGTCTTTTCAGGTGTGATTAGTCACTGAGAGTGCGAAAAGTAACCTGTTTTTGAAAATAATTTCTTTTAAAAAATAATTCTATTTTCAATAATAATTTTTGGACTTTTGATAACTGTCCAAAATTTTTATTTTCAAAATAAAAATGCGTTCGGTAAAACCCAGCAGCAATTATATGGATGCACGACATTGAACTATCGATATAAAAATTCCAGCAGCAATTATATGGACTATCTATATAAAGTTCATTATATCTATAGATAGTCCACGACATTGAACTTCATTCCAGCAGCAATTATATGGATGCAGCACATCGAAAAGTGATTCTGCAAAACCTTCTCAGCCGAGGCCGATAAAAATTCCTCACTTTGCCTTAACATAAATCTAAAGCTAAACTCGTCATATTGGAATATGATCAATGAGATTGCATCTGAGGCTCAACCACTTTTTTCTGTGAATTGATTCTTTGGAAGTGCTCTCCACCCAATGTCATGTCGGCAGAACCCTCCTGGCCAGTTGATGGTTTCGACTGCTTGGTAAGCTCTTTGACGTGCTTCTTCCAAATTCCTCCCCTTGGCAGTGACCCCAAGAGCACGGCCTCGACCTGCAACAAAGTTGCCATCTGAGTCGAAAGTTGTTCCAGCATGGAGTATCTTGACAGATGGAGCAACCGCTTCTGCTGCTTCAAGATTCCGAATCACAGTTCCGCTCACAGAAGCCACTGGATAGCCCTTACTTGCCATGACCACCACCATAGCAAATTCAGGCGCCCACTCGAGTTTCACTCCTCTTAACTCTCCCTTACAAGCTGACAGCAGTACCTGAGTCAGATCTGATTCCAAACGAGCCATCAATACCTATACAAAAAAAGAGGAATATAATGCAACAATGGATGGACAAGGAGTGCAACATAACTAGCATAAGCACAGAGTAAGTGTCTAGATTATTTCGTCGAACAACTAACTCATCATAATGTCGTGTTGAATTATAGCAGGTATGTGTGTGGGGCTTGCGAGGCAGTAACATTGCTAGGAATGGTGGCCATATATGGGTCTAGGAAGGACTGAATTTGAAAAGCAAAAATTATCGAGCAAAACCTTGGAAGAAAAAAAATCAGCTAATTATTGATCTGCAGGTTAAGTACATACCAAACAAAGCACAACCAACTCCACACCACGGGGCTGGGAAGCCCATCGATGAGGACAATTGATGAATTTGCAAAAGAAAACAAACAAGCAAATAAACTTTGCAAGCACTGACGGGAAAAATCAGACTACCTATCAATGTATGCATACTTGCACATGACAATGAGAGAATTCAGTAAGCACAACCATAGCCACTACTCAGCACTGAAACCAGGAATTATGTATAACAAAGAATGAGATTAAAGTAAATGGAAAGATTGGTTGACCACACAAAACCAGCCAAAATAATGCGTAATTATAAAAATGACCATGCTTGTTTTAGGTGTATGCTGACAATTAACAAACCTGACACTCCGGATCTCCAAAGCGCACATTGCACTCAATCATTTTAGGCAACCCAGACTTTTTCTCAATCATGAGTCCCGCATAGAGAATGCCCACAAACTTGCGACCTTCCGCCGCCATCCCTTTGACAATAGGGAGAATGATAGACTCCATGACAAAGGATTGCAGCTCTAGAGTTAAGATCGGCGCTGGAGAGTAAGCACCCATCCCGCCAGTGTTAGGCCCTGTATCACCATCCCCAACTCGTTTATGGTCTTGAGAAGTTTCCATAGCTATGGCATTCTCTCCATCAACCAGGGCATGAAAAGAAGCTTCCTCTCCTTCAAGAAATTCCTCAACAATGACCTTGCAACCTGCAGAACCAAAAGCCCCCCTAACCAGTATCAAGTCAATTGCTTCATATGCCTCCTCCAATGTCATGGCAACAATAGCTCCCTTTCCATCAGCCAACCCATCTGCTTTTATGACAATTGGTGCCCCTTCCTCCTTGATGTATTGCTTTGCTGCAGATGGGTCAGTAAACGTTTTATACTGCACCCATAATTCAGAACCTTTGTTAGCTATTGGTCCTTTCCCTTCAAAATGCATGAGGAATGCAAGGAGAGATGTCTCAGCTAAGAGAATAGCCAAAGCAGAAAGATGTTGATAATGAGAGCACACATGACCTCATTTGGTCCAATGCTTTAAGGCATGTAAAAAAGCAGCACATATCATTGGGCATAAACTAATTGTAGCCATCCTTAAACACTGAAAAGTTATTTATGATTCTCAGCTATTAAAGTTCAGAAGCCCAAACCGAGAGAAGTAGCTAATGTGCACATCTCTTTAGATTTACGTGCTACATTGTAAAAAATGAAAACAACCTTGGCTGTGGGAATGTTGTACTTGTCACACAAGCTTTTCATGAAATCCTTAGAACCTTCCAGTGCAGCAGCTTCTACTGTGGGGCCAAAGGTAAGGATTCCGGCCTTAACTAAATCATTCGCCAGACCAGCAACAAGAGGAGCCTCTGGTCCAACCACGACAAGTCCAACTCCCCACTTGCGGCAGAAAGAAATTACAGCTGAAGTGTCGGCAATATTAAGGTCTGAGACGCAAATGGCATCTCCAGCTTTAGAAATACCAGCATTTCCAGGTGCACAGTAGACTGCACCGGATGATGGAGATCGTCGCAAGGCACAGCAAAGCGCATGTTCCCTTGCTCCTTCACCAATGACCAGCACTACCACTCTCTCTTGTGTAAAGAAAACAGGTAGAAGGAAACAGATGAGCAAAACAAACTGAGAACAATTACCTCCGAGAATATTATACGATAAGGACAAATGGAAAGAAGATGAAACGAAAGAAAACGAGAATAAACGCTGACATAAATTTTCGCTCTTCTTAGATAAAAACATGGATAAATGATGACATCAATTGTTCGCTCTTCTTAGAAAATGCCAAGATAAGCAGGCAATGATCCACCACGCTTCTCCTATGATAGGTGAGATAAGCATTGTCAAGTTGGAGTGAGTAGAACCCATGTAAAATATGTAAATATGATCCGATTCTTTATCATGCCACAGTCTACTACCTTGAAGTCGAAAAAGGGCACCCAAATTTACATAGAAAAGTGAGTGGCGTGTATCATCAAAGAAAAATGCCTAAATAAAGCGTATGATAGTGAGCCACAGAATCAAGAGCACCTTACAGCAAATGCTCTTACCAGCAGCAGCACCCCCACCGTGGGATGAATCAGTGGACATTGAGGGCTCGGACGTCCCACTGGCACATGAGAAGATCGAAGAAGTCCAATATCGAGCATTCTTAAGGTGTGGGTTTGAGTTCCATTTGATAGGTGCAGCAACCAGACCCGACTTCCATGAACCAGAAAAGCGGCAAGAAAGTTTAAAACTTGAAAAGGTAGGGATGGAGGATCCCAATCCAATAGAGCCGTAGCTTCTGCGGAAAAGTTCCTGTGAAACTAAAAGACTAGAGGCAGCGGTGGAAGCCATACCCATTAACAATGCACCTGCGATGAGAGGAAAATATAAGCTTTGCCAAACCCAAGTGCTTTTATGACAATTGGTTTTCATACGCACCGATGAAGGTGACGGTTGTGAGAGCAAAAAGGCGATATCTTTCGGTGTTATCGTTCCGTAGACATATGAATGAAGAGTGAAGATTGTAGAGTTTTCAACAACCAACAGCAAAGGTCTAAACTTTCTTCGTTTCATGGACAGATGATCGGTTTTTGGCGGTTCTCGGTCCTCTTCTTTCTCATTTTTTTGCACCCTCTAACCCACCTTCTCCCATCCCCGACGCTTGAAAACTTGTGGGTACACAAAAGATTCTGCAGAAACAAGACGCAGGGAAACGAAGGAGGAGGAAGATGATGTATCTTACAGGATCTCCAAGCAAAAATGGGCACCCAAGAACAGGGCTTTTCCTTTGCACTTCGATCGATCGATCGAGAGAGAGAATATAGCTTTCGACGAGAGAAGTTGTAAGGCTTGTGTAGTGTTCGAGTCTTGAGAGACAGGAAGGCACACCTAAGATTACGTTCAAACGTTTACTGTGTAAAATTATATTCATAAAATTTTATTTAAAAATGATTTTTAAATAATTATAAATTACATATAATGCATCTTCCAAGACTATCGAGAGTGCACAATCCTAACACGTGCGCCAAATATATAACTAAAATGGTAAATTGATTACTGTTATTAAAATTAGAATATGTAAAGCAAATAAAAAATTATAAAGCAATTTCGACCCCCCAAAAAAAACGAAAAGAATATGTAAAGCAATGGTAGATAAGGAATGGGATCCAAATGATTGTGAATTTATTGGGAACTCACATTAAAATCAATGGACTATTTTGACCCATTAAAGTGATTAATATAAGAGGCCATCTAGAAATGCTTCTTCAATTTACTTGCTGCCTTTTTTAATAAAAATGTGCACAAATCACTGATCAATTATTCCATTTAGATTTGCATTACAATCGATGTTAATTATTGACCTCGTTAACCAAACCATTATGGAAACTAAACCTCTAAAAGAGAATAACTTTTTCATTTGTTAGCAAGTACTTGAAAAACAAATCAATAGCTGCCTTTTGCAAATTAGGGTAACACTACTAAATCTTACACTAGTATGAGGGTCGAATAATTGAACCTAATTGAGTGATTTCATGGGCCCATTCAAGCCTTATATGTCAATCCCAAAGATATAAACAAGCAAGTTTAGGCAAGCAATTCTCTTCTAAGAATTTACTAGCGCACCTAAGCTAGTGGAAGATCCAATGTTATTTATTATGATTAAATTAATAGTTTAGATGCCTAATGCTCGGCCGGCCCAACCCAGTGAGACGTATTGGGTGGACATGGAAATTGATGAACCTTAAAACTTCCTTTTCACCGAGTGTACGGAAGTCAACACTTTTTTTTTATCGAGAAAACTTCGCAAGGTTGCTAAAATTGAGGAAAAAGTGATAGAAAGGGGTGACTAAGGAAGGATCCGACCTTGGAAAAGTTGGAAAAGTGAGATACGCAACTAGCCCATTAAACAAATGATATTAACATGACCCAATCTTCATCTAATTTCATCTTCGTCCACACGCAAAGTAGAAAAGCCCCGCCGGAGGCAGCTCAACCTCACTTGGCTCTCATAAAGAATATGGTAAAGACGCCCTTTAATTTGTAAAATTTCACAAAAAAAGAAGAAGATTTTAAAGCACCTTTTATTATTGGTAACGACATTTATTTTAGACAAAAACACTAAAATCTGTCTTTGATATTGTCATTAGCGATATCATGAATCTATAAAAATGATGTGATATATGGTAAATAAAAGGTATTGTAGCAAATATTTCAATAAGGGTATCTCTTTCAAATATTATGAATATTAGTAAACCTAGCGTGGAGGAGGATCTTGGTTATATATATACCCATATGCATATCCATCCTAAGTCCAAAAGCGCCTACCCTTTCCTTGAGTCGCCACTCGCCAGCCATCAAACTCCAATTTCCAACTCCCTCCACCACGCCACCAACTCCATCATCATCTTCATCATCTTCATCATCTTCTTCTTCATCGTCACCATGTCCAAGTGCCCGAACCACCACCACAAGTGGAGGAAGATATGGAGGAGAGTGTTCCAGGTTAGCCTGGTGGTGCTCTTCATAATCCTGCTCATAGTGCTCATCACATGGGCCATCCTCCACCCCCACAAACCCCGCTTCACCCTCCAAGACGCCACCGTCTACGCCTTCAACGCCTCCGCCATCCCCAGCGTCCTCACCTCCACCATCCAGGTCACCGTCTCCTCCCACAACCCCAACGACAACATCGCCATCTACTACGATCGCCTCGACATCTATGCCACCTACCAGGACCAGCAGATCACGCTCACCACCAGCATCCCTCCCACCTACGAGGACACCAACAACGCCGACGTGTGGTCGCCCATCCTCTCCGGCATCTCCGTCCCCATCTCTCCCTACCACGCGGCTGCGCTGACCCAGGACCAGGACCATGGGTTCGTGACGCTCATGATCAAGCTGAGCGGGCGAGTGAGATGGAGAGTCGGTTCTTTCACCTCGGGAGGCTACCACATTTTCGTCAACTGCCCGGCCTATATTACATTCGGGAGCCAGAGCACGGGGATCGCGGTGGGGAACAACGCGGTCAAGTATCAGTTGATGCAGGCTTGCAGCGTCAATGTCTGATGATCAACGCTAATGCTATGCATGTTTTAGTGCTATGGTACAAATCGTCGATTAGCTTCTCTTTTTTCTTAACTAGCTTCCATCAATAATTTGTTCCTTTCTTTCTCCTTATTTTTTATGTCTTTGACTTCTGCTATAGAGTGGGTTCATGACAGTGATTACCTCGATCATGTGTAGAAGAGTTATGGGATGATGTGGATGATATTAGAAAGTCGTCCTTTTTTTTTCAGAAGAGAAGAGAAGATGGAATATGTCAGCAAAGCCATTATTATATATCTACATTGTTATGTTATGAGTATATGACGCGTGTCATCATTTCCGTTAAATATTTTCTCGCAGTAAGTGTCGAAATCCGGGTGACTTTGACAAACGATACACGGCAGTTAAAATTGGACAGTGACTATTGCACATCGCTGTCGTGTGTAACGGACGTTGTGGCGCCCTTTTCCATCTGCAAATTCTTACCTCTAGCTCCAAATGGGCGACCTCTTCATGCTTTTTCCGCTCATTGTTTCTGGTTGGCCAAAAAGAAAAGCCAAAAAAAAAAACCCATCTTTAACAAGTACATATTGCTGCCGACCCAAAAAAAAAGTACATATTGCTAGCCAACTGTCTAATTGGCTTTTTATTTTTCTTGGGTTTGGCCTTGTTTGTTGCCTAAGGAAGAGAATAGTTCTTTTTTTGGTCGACACTCTTTTATCTTCCCTATTAAGGAGTTAACAGAAACGTAAAGCAAGGATACAAACAGATCCAGGTCGGCTCCATTAAAGTGTTATCCACTCGATTCTACAAGAGAAAGATGTTCTCAACTATTGCGACCATATTTGACCTTCTCGATCACATTTCACAGAGGGCGTCAAAAACCCATTCAAAGCCAGTGTTTATATAAATTTTGAGAATAGCATGTGTTCTAGGCTGAGGCTAAGCAGTCAACTTTGCCCAACCATTTTTGGGAGGACAAAAAGAAAAAATAACATGGCCCCTAGTAAATGATTTCTCAACTGCAATAACCAAAATGTGCTTAAACGCTAACAGAAAGAAGTTGAAACATCCTTATCTATCGTTTTCATCAATGGCTAGCATAATTAGTAAGAAGAATTAGTATGAACACCCTTATCTATCGTCTTCTTCAGTCGCTAGCATAATTAGTGAGAAGAATTAGCATGAGATTCCCGAAGGAAAAGGTCTTTTCACTTTGGGATTGACGTGTGAAAGATCATATCTCAAAGCTTACGTAGGAAAAAAGAAAAGGAAAAGGGGTCCACAAGAGCCTGCCTCCTAAGGTAAGAGGAGGCATTGTGAGGAGGAAGGAAAATTAGGGTAGGTGATGCTTGGTGGAGGTCGCTGGATCTTGTCGTTAGAAGTAACGAAAGAAGTCTCTTCGCATCTCTCAACCCTACCCTCCAATTTTTATTTGTGCGTGAAGAAGCATCGACAGCACAAATGGTCCTCCCTCTTTTGATCATCACTCCACAAGAATAGTTAACATGGAAGCATATAATATGACTGCTAATTGAAAAGCCGCGTGTTAAGGAATTAATCATATATCATGTGAGTAAACGAAAGATTCGAGTACCAGAAAGTCAACTACCCAAAGCCTCTCTGGTCTGGAGTCCGGTGAATGGATGAACCTGCATCTCTCACTATTTTAATCAAACGTCAGGTTCGACCCGACTCGGATGCACCGATTAGGATTAGGACTTGGATTATTCTTTAGTTATGAATCAACACCCACCAGATGAGACACTAAACACCGGCCGCTATGTGTTTATTAGTGTCTACTCAATTAGCTCGAGTTGATGGGATTAGGTAGAGTCCAAGGAGCTCCTCTTGTTTGTTAGTGATGTCATTTTTTAGGCTGCTTTTGATCAAGCCAAAAGATGTCGCCAGAGCGGACGCTGAGTATGCATGATAAGATTTACATTAGAGAGTCCACTTCCCTCAATAAAATAACGTTTTCATTTCCAAGTGTCCCACAGCACATCGAAAAATTTTAAGCTTTTTTTATTTCATTTCACTTGATCTTCCACAAAGTGCTCTTAATGCACTCTTTAACAAAATTCATTCGATGAACCGACGCTGCGTCGTGCTGCCAAATTGAAGATTGATTATTTAGACCCTTGCAAAGCATTCACAGAGAGAATGATTAGTTCCCCGTCCAGCTCAAAACTGGCTAGTCATCTTGGACTGATGAAAGGAACCGTGATTTCGGGCGCAACGTGAAGAAATCCGGACCGACACGAGCATCCGAACAGTTACAATGTACAAAGGCCCGAAAGTCATCCATTCTATACACGACTTTTTAGAATAAAATAAGATAGCTGTACATGAGGTGGAGGACGACCGATTGATAAATAAAAATTTTCCACGGTTCAATTTCACAATCATGCTTGCGTACGTCAGAAAAGAGATGACCAACTCCTAAACAACTCTAAACCCCCTCTCCGCCGCTCCAACCTCCTAACTACCAAGAAAAGATTGACTAGGTCTTTACTGCACTAGTAAGCCACTGATGTATCTGCTCACTTATTTAAGAAGAAGCAAGTTGAGAAAGCAACGAACACATCTGAGAGGGCAGACACCAACCACAGATCTTCCGGTTTTTTGCTTGTCTTGTTAGGGTGATTCCATATCTACGTTATCTCAAGCTTCCTGCCACTACATGACAAAGCTCCCGTTTTCATCTTCTTTTCTTTGTTCATTTTTTGGGTCTTTTACTGACACAACCTACCCTACCTAAACAGATAAACCATGGACAGCCTTATGACAAAAGCATCAGGATGCAATATGTAGGACAAAACAAGGTTGCACTATATGTGATGCCAGTGTGTTCTCTGTGATAGCTACAGATACAGTAGCGTGAGATTTTGAAATAATCAATGCACCTTGAATAATTCTACTCACAAGGCAGCAACAGACAAAATAAACCACCATCTTCACAAAACTGTTACCTCTTGTCAATTAAGTAAGTAGGAGTAACCAGCTAATGAGAATAGCTGTTCCACCCTGGCTTTCTTCCTTGGTCCTTGGAAATTAACACCAGCGTTGCTCTGTCTGTTAGCCTTGTTCACTGAAATAAATGTGTTTCCGGATAGGCCAGCCCCACCTTGTCGATATTAGCTTAGTTTTGTTTTGCAAATTGCCTTTTTGGAAGTGCTCTCCACCCAATGTCATGCCGATAGAATCCTCCTGGCCAGTTGACAGCTTCAACTGCTTGGTAAGCTCTTTCATGAGCTTCTTCCAAATTACTCCCCTTGGCAGTGACCCCAAGAACACGGCCTCCGGTTGCTACAAAATTGCCATCTGAGTCAAAAGCAGTTCCTGCATGAAATATTTTAACAGATGGAGCAACAAGCTCTGCTTCTTCAAGATTCTGGATCACACTGCCCTTTTCATAGGTCCCGGGATAACCATTGCTTGCCATTACCACAACCATCGCAGATCCAGGCGACCAATCCAGTGTCACTCTGCTCAGCTCTCCCCTACAAGCTGACAACAACACTTGCACCAAATCCGATTCTAAACGAACCATCAATACCTACATAAAAAGGGAATGGCAGAGGCTGAGAAGACCCAAGGAAATATAAAAAGTGCCAAAACAATAATTTATTCAGTCAATCAGCACTGATAGTCTTCCACATCAATTTGTCAACAAGTAAAACGGAATTTATGAAGTGAGCATGACTTCAAGAGGAGTACCCAAAAAATAAAACGGAGTTAGGTTCTGTAACAAAGAAAACGGAAAGAGGAAGAAGCATTAAGGCCGAGTATGAAATACCAACCTCACACCCGATTGTCATCTCTATTCACTAGCTTACGAATACTTATGTCACACTGATAAACAATTACCCCTTATGGCAAAGCAACACAAACGTCCATTTTTGCTGATCACTTATCTTTTTATTCAAGTTATTTTATACTTTGCAGGACATAGCTGCTCACATTGTTGAATTCACCTTTCAGGGCAGGGGGAAGACTGCTGAAGAGGACAGAATTTGAAAACTGAAAATTACCAGGCATCGACATGAACAAAAAATTGGACTACCCTATCAATCTCTACAGAACAATAACGGGAGAATTTGGTACATCCAAAAGTACCTAAAACAGAGCAGTATATTCAGGAAAAACTCCAGGTTTAAATTCAAGAAGATAAAGAAAAGGGATCTCAGCCAAAAAAGAAAGAAGAAGAAGAAGAAGAAGAAGAAGAAAGAGATCACCTGTGGTGGCTGAAAAAATTCATAGTACTTTGCCAAAACTCAGTAAATCCAAAAAGAGCCACGATCATTATACCCTTCATAGCATCATAGATTCATAAATAGTTGTTGATTAAATGTATATATCGACAAACCTGACACTCTGGATCTCCAAAACGCACATTGTACTCGATCAATTTAGGCATTCCGGATTTCTTCTCTATCATGAGACCAGCATAGAGAACACCGACAAACTTGCAACCTTCAGCTGCCATGCCTTTTACAGTTGGGAGAATGATGGACTGCATAACTATAGATTGCAACTCTTGAGTCAAGATAGGCGCTGGAGAGTATGCACCCATTCCACCGGTATTAGGTCCCGTATCACCATCCCCAACTCGTTTGTGGTCTTGGGCAGATTCAAGAGCGATGGCATTCTCCCCATCCACCAGTGCAAAGAAAGAAGCTTCCTCTCCTTCAAGGTATTCCTCAATGATGACCTTGCAACCAGCAGAACCAAAAACGCCCTCAACAAGCATTGAGTCAACAGCTTCATATGCTTCCTCCACTGTCATGGCAACAATAACTCCCTTCCCAGCTGCTAACCCATCTGCTTTTACAACAATTGGTGCACCCTGCTCCTTGATGTATAGCTTTGCTGAAGATGGGTCCGTAAACGTTTTATACTGCACCAGTTGTTCATAAACATCGTAATAAGTAAGTCTTTTCCATGAGCACACATGAAAGATATGGATAACTCAGCAAACGGCAAGATGCGAAACCCCTAGACATTCCATGTAATGGTCAGCAACACTTAGTTGTATTTGGAAAACAATGATCAGTATTGTTTTCATTTGGTTTGACAATAAGTCCATAAACCAAATGGAGAAGAAGCCAATGCATCTCTCACCTGTTAGAATATGTACTTGAAATATTATTTTCGAAAAAAGAAGCAAAATACCTTGGCAGTGGGAATGCCATACTTGTCGCACAAATTCTTCATGAAGTTCTTGGAACCCTCTAAAGCAGCAGCTTCCGATGAAGGGCCAAAGGTAGGGATTCCGGCCTTAACTAAATCATTTGCCAAACCTGAAACAAGAGGAGCCTCTGGTCCGACCACAACTAATCCGATTCCCTGCTTCCGACAAAAAGAAATAACAGACGTACTGTCCAAAACATCAAGATCTGGAACGCATGTGGCATCTCCAGAGCTGGAAATGCCAGCATTTCCAGGTGCACAGAAGACCGCCTCACATGATGGGGATTGTTGCAATGCAAAGCATAGTGCATGTTCCCTTCCTCCTCCGCCAATAACGAGCACCACCACTCTCTCTTGTGTAAAAAATCAGGAAAAGGAAACAGATGAATGAAAACCTTCTCTACATACACATTAGGAAAGGAACTAAAACTTACAATAAGTTTATGCTACCCATAGGAAAAAAAAAATGAATGAAAAGTTAAAAAGAAAAGATGAATCAACGCAAACATATCTCTCCATATATGTTGTGCATCTGAAAGACAATATAAAGATAAACATATCTTGACATGTAAACCGCACAAGATTTATTCATTGTGTTGAAAACTATTGAGGATCAAAAAGAGCAAAAGGAAAATCCTGAGCACTAAACGGCAACCAGAAGTCGAAATTTAACATAAGTACCCCAAACAAAGCCATCATCAATATGACAAACAAGAATGGATTTTCATAACAAGTTTAAGTTCTGATGTTTAATGCTAACAATCACCTTAAAAAATCATGTAAAATAGGATTTCGTTAATAGCAGTAAGACTATCTCACCAAGAAATCATAGAAGGAAGAAGCAGTAAGATAGTGAAAGAATAATATAAAGGTTTCTCAAAATACATTGCTTTGCATCTATCTTTCTTGAAGGTTTCCACTAGCCAAGGTTAGCAAAAAAGGCGAGCTGATGAAGAAGCTTCCAAATGTAGCGAGGGCAATCTCTAAATACACTCCCAACGACAGTATACCTCCATGTCAGTCAGAAGCACACAATGACATTGAGACGGAAAGACAGAGACTATGAAAGAGACATACAATGCAAAGGAATATTAATACCGAGTCAAATGATAAAGGAACACCAGAGTAAATCCATAAATGCCCCTAATCTTACCATCAGAAGCATTGTTTCTTTGAGAAGAATCGATGGAGACTGAGGGCTTCAACTCCCGGCCGACACACTTGAAGACAAACCGAGAATTGCCAAATGAGGTCACGTCTTGAGCACTCTTGAGGTGGCAAGATGAGCTCCAGCTGATTCTCGGATTGGCTTGTCCGGAGTACCACGAACCAGAAGACCAGCAACAAGTTTTAAAATTTGAAAAACAGGGTATTGAGGATCTATAAAGGGACCTATTGAGCTTCAGAGAAGCTGAGAGGGTGGAGGCATTGGAAGAAGCCATACTACTCGCGCTTCCAACCTCCAATGATGCAGCTACAATGATGGAGGACAATGAAAATTTATTTCAGAAATTGGACATTGAAGCCATCGATATAAGTAATAAGCCGGGGTTTTAAGTCTAAAACCCTCAAAAGGGAAGCCTACGGAGGGCATGCTTTCCATCCTAAGCAATAACTTGGAGCAAAATTACGCGAAGCAAAGTGGGTTTGATGGTTGCAGACTATATTCTGTCGTGGAAGCTCGACGGCGACATACCTGAGGACGAGCTGCGGGGATGAGACGGAGGACAATTGGCGGAGTGACGAACGACGGAATCGAAAGAAGGAGCTTCGTCCGCCGGCGACTGAACTGGACGGAGCTTTGCCTGTTTCGCGGCGGCTCGACGGTCGGCGACTGCGCTTTTGCCTGCCTTTTTTCAGTGGCTATCTGCAATTTCGGCGTGTCCGAAACTGAAGCCGAAGGCAAAGAGGGAGGGAGAGAGAGAGAAGGAAAGCTGCGCGGCGAAAGAGAAGAAATATGGTCCGAATGTGGAAGCCGACTGACGTGGCATCATTCTCCCTGTACTTCGTTTCAAGCACAGCCCCGCACTTTATTTTTATTTTTATTTTATTTTTTGACGAAATTTTTTTATGCCCCAGCCTGCAGATTAGTGAAGAAAAATCATCCTAAGTCGATTAGCTTAATATGTGAATTTTACTTAAATTATAATATTCAGATTTAATACTTGACGTGATTAATTTTTTCATAAATTTGAGTGTTACTTGACTCGATTGACTGTATTAATTATACTATTCTCTAAAAGAAAAATCTGTGTACTTAATCCAATTGTGCTCAATATTTCAAAACTTACTTAACTAGCTCCTCGTATATGAATGTAAAAAATAATTCACCTATTTTGGGGATACAAACTATTCAAAAATGTTGTTTAAATTATGAAATTTTGTTTCCATTCTCTTTGAATCAAATGATAAATAGTGTAAAATTTTCATGCTTAGTGTAACTTTTGCGTTAAAAGTTTGGGCTTCAACTCAAACTTTAAAAAATTTAGCAGTTAATTTGCACCATAATGAAAATGCTATTTCATTTCAGACAAATTCCTAATTTTCTTTCTACGACATTACCGAGTATTTTGTCCAACATGAAGTGTCATCCATGAATTAAATTCAGTCAAGTTCATGGAAATTTATCTTTTTGTCTTATGAATTTTCGATTGGCAGAATTGCATTCATGCCTTAGTTTTCATTAAATTCAATTAAATCCCTAAAGGTTTTAAAAGGTTTGATGTCACCCTCCTCCTCCTCCTCCTCCTCCTCCTCCTTCCAAATATTAAAAAAAAAAAAAATCTCATTGTAATAGGATCCCGACAAATTCTTATCTTGATCCCTGCATGCAACGTAGCCTCACTGGCAAGAACCAAAAAGAGAAGCACTATTTCGACATTTTGCCCGTCATATAAAGTTGCTATTTGACTCAAGCGAAGCCTGATCAATTGCTAGAAAACTACAAGGTGCGTGAAAAGGTTCTCTAAAATTGGGGCCTACCAATGTCGGGGTGTGCATTATACAGAAATAAAGACGTTCTCCAGTCATCAGACTAGTATACACAATCATCAGATAATACCGTCTACTGCAGGAGGTATGTATACACCATCAGGCCACTTCATTAGTTTTAACGGCAAGGTCAGCTTTCTGTATCCTATACTGCTTAGCAAAAGAACTTCATGACCGTTGGGGAGAAAGAACAGACAAGTTTGTGAATAAGCCACGGGCATAGGGGTAAACCGCCTAGCTGTTTCAGGGCAAATCTGGATAGAAACACTCCGGATATTTAGGATTCACTATTTTCTCACATGCCTTGGAATCGGCGGACAAGATTTCATAGGTTGAAATGGAGAAAGCTTCAAAGAAGGAGCTGAAATGCTAAAAATATTTCAGCAGGCAGTAAAAGCGAACACATTGCAGATTTACTAGGAGCACACTGAGCTCCCCATTACTAAATTGCAAACATGCCTGACAATCAATCTGGATAGAGGAATTACGCAGCTCACCGACTTCAAGTTCTACATACATATTCAGACGGACACCGTCCTTTTGGGAAGATACTAAAAGCAGACTTCGTAAGATCCACTACGCATCCAGAGCCATGAACAAGTTCTGCTTGCGAGCATGCTCGGGTATGAGTCTGTTTATGATCTCGGGTGGTATGCCCGAGAGCTCTGTCCAAAAGGAAATTGCAGAGTCAATGTACTTCCAATTAATGACAAAAATAGAAAAAGAAATTGTTATCATGACAAACAGTGATTTATCAAAGTACTTTATTCTCAACAATGACATTATATGCTCATTATAAAGAGGCAGAAATTTGAACAAACCTTGGGGCTTAAAGTTAAACAGGGGAGGAAGAGGACGGCCACTGGGAAGGCGAGTATTTGGGTCCCTCAGTTCATCGAAAAAGGGGTGGACACAGGCTTCCAACTATACAATTGCAGAAAGCAACAGCACACCCTTGAGTAATATTTCCACTGAGTATCAAGAGAAAAGGAAAAAAGACTTCTGATCTTACAGCAGTGCAACGTAGGTTTGGAGAATACTGGAAAAACCTACAAACCAGGTCAACTGCTTCAGGGGGTAGACGTTTCTGAAAAACCTGGAGGGGAAAGAGCGTCAGCCTATACAACACAAACTAGCTATACACCAGAAATACATGTCTGTTTACCTAAAGTTCTGAAAAGAAAAATAATCAAAACAACAATTTTAGAGAGATGCATATATTTCAAATGAAACAGACATTTTAAGCATTGTCTAGTTCTCCTCACATAGCACCTCATCTTCCTTTAGGGCATCATTTTACTCCATCCTTCTTTTAGGCAACAAATAGGATACAAACATCTTACAACCTAGACAGTAAAGGATGTTTATGAGGAATGGCACCATTTTCCCCGAAATACAGCAAGGTAACCAACAACTTCCAATGAGCATGCAGAATCGCCTTTGAAAAAAAATGGCAAGCCAAATAAAATAAAACAAAAATCATTTCAACAATATAAAATGAAGACCAGCCAAGGCTTCCAGAATATCAAGCAACTACTAAAAACTGTTTTTGTGAATGAGGCTTTATAGGCATCATAGGCACAGTTTACAATCTCCAATCAAGCAAAATCCGTACCTTATGCCACGGATGAGGCTTTATTTGTGGGAATTTGAATTCAGTGTAGTTTGGATTCATGCATTTTATCTCCTCCCTGGTTGGCGTACCCAGCACCTGGTAACAAATATTTGATGGATGAAAGGAAAGATAGGAGGATGAGATATAGGAACAACTCTCCAGATATTTATTCAGAAACATGGGTGTGCATAAAACTCTTTTATATACAATCAGAAGACTCTTGAACATATACTGACATATCATCTCTAAGATGAGTTTGCTCAGGGATAATAGTTTTGTAATTTCTGTCACAAGAGACAGAATTCTTTCACATCATATATAAACAAAGCTCTATTTTCTCTACATCAAAAGACGAAGATGAGGTTTATTTGAACACCTGGGAGTTTTTTTCTCAACATAGGTAACTGGTGTCCTTCAATCTTTCGCCTTAAGATTAAAAGGCACGAGAAATAAGTTGAAATTATACAACATTTGACTTTAAACAGAAAATTTTCTGTACATTCACCCAAAACTCAGATTCATTGGAATAATTTCTCCTGACTTACCTATGCACCTCAGTTACCAAAAATTCTATTCCAGACATCCAAGATGGCCAGAATTTTAGTTTAAAAAATGGACAATGTAGCCAGATAGGATGGTTCATAATCATAACCCCATGAGTAGATATTTCACCTTGATGATCTCAACTAATTGGTCGACTCCACTTTCTCCCGGAAACAGAGGCTGCCAAAAGCTTAGTTAGCAAGATATTGGATGAATAAGATTAATTGTTAGTCTCAAAAGATGTTCGTGCATCTACCTGCCCAAGAAGTAGTTCAGCCATCACACAACCTGCGGACCATATGTCTATCGCAGTTGTATACTCAGTTGCACCGAATATGAGTTCTGGAGCACGATAATACCTTGAGCAGATATAAGAAACATTTGGTTCTCCTTTCACCTGATGAAAAAGGAAGCTTAAGCCACAAAATAATACTCCCAGGGCAAAAGACTATCCAGAACTATACAATAGCCAGCACTGGAAATTAAAAGAAACTTTTGCTTTGGATAAGCTAGAAATTACCAGAACTTTTGCACTACCAAAGTCACAAAGCTTCAATTGATGTGTGTGTGGATTCACCTGAGAAGGAGCAATTATTTTAATATGAACTGTAGTCGCTATTTCCCTATGATACAACTAAGAAGCCCTCTTACAATCTGGAGCAAATAAAGTAGGGGAATGAGTCGCAATCACTAATCTCAAATATCCAACTGAAGCATAAAGTTGCTATAGAAGAACTCAAGACTCATTGACCAGAAGAACAGACTAAACTCACATAGCAACACAAAATCTATTTATATCAAAACCTTCAGCATCAATAACATCATTTAGGGATAATCCCATCGGAAGCACATGAAAATTGTGGATGATCTCCAATCCAATTACTAAGATTATGAACTTGGGAAAGCATTCTTTTGTTCCTGTGATCAAGCAAGCCAGTTTTATTCTTCCCTATACTATAGGCAAGTTCTCATTTTAGTTTCCGCACTACATAGTTCTTCATTTTAGTCCAACCTCCTCAGGAATGCCTGTTTGTATAGGGACTAAACCGTTGGCAAAATGGTTCGTGAGGAACTATGATGAAAAAGTGCACAAGAACCTAAATGGAAAGTCACCTAGAGTAAAAGAATAAATAGCATGCTTTGCTGACATATTTTCTTAATCAAGTACCTACCCCTCAGACTTTAGAATGTTACTAATACACAAAATGAAGTACATAACAAGAATGTAGAAGAAAGAACTTGAAAGCACCAATGCACACTAGTTCATGGATTTCAATGGCTTGGCTGAGAGCAATCACCATGTCAATCCTATAATCATCATACTCCAAGGGTTTATGTAAGCTCAGATCACACACGCACACACACAGAGAATAACAAGGGTCTCACAAGTAAATTCTGAGGCTTGATGTCCCGGTGACAAATGCCAATGCAACCATGTAGGTATGCAAGTGCCCTGCAGATCTGCAGAAAAATTGAAATAACAAAAACATAAGTTGAACATTGCAGCAAATCATATAGCTTCAGAAGATGCAAAAAAATGTACAAGCTGTAAAGACATAGGACTAGCCCTCTCATTCAGTAATTCTAAATAAGTTCCTTCCACCCAAATCAGGAAAATATAGTAAGACCATGGAGACCAACCACAACCCCCCCCAAAGGTGTCAAAAGAGAGAAAGAGAGAGAGAGAACAAAGATAACATGCCAAAAGTATTAATGGCCATGATCTATGTGGTTTTACGCAGAACAATTTGAAGGCAACATCCTACACATTTGTTAGTGCTCAGCTTATTGGAGCCAACCTTCAAGTTATTTGCTTTTATCGATTCCATTCAACACATGCCATTTGCTTTATGAAGATGTGAATTCTAAACCAGCCAGAAAATCAGATTTTAGGCCAGAAATCATCACCCACGTACTTGGTAAGTATAAAGTTTAACATATATCAAGGGCATCCGCTGGTTCATCCTGCTGTACTGTTTTGCCACACGATTAACAGTTTCAGGCACAAACTCAAGCACGAGATTTAAATACAGTTCTTCCTTGTCTGTAGTTGAGAAGAAACAGTGCTTGAGGGCCACGATATTTGGATGGTCCAACATTTGCATAATCTGTAATTCGCGATTCTTGTAGCGCTTGTCTTGGAGAACTTTCTTTATAGCAAAAATTTCACCAGTTTCTCTACACTTTGCCTGGAACAACAGCCAAAACCATTTCAATTACACCGGTCAATGAAAAAGAAAGATTACATGATGATTTTTTATAACACATGACTACACAATGGATTAGAAAGACACACTCAAGAGATTAAATGCGTTAAACATATGTACCTGAAATACAACACCAAAAGAACCCGTTCCAACCACATGCTCCGCAATATAACTGACTCTCTGCCAAAAATGGGATATAACAGCCATAAAGTCATAACCATGTGAGTTGCACAAAATTTTTACCAAATATTTGGAATTCAAGCCTCATTCCCTCAAACCTGCCTAGATTGACCATTTCGACCACCAATTGTAGTTTTTATTATATGCCCTGTTTCAGCGCCTACACCATCTATGATGTCTGGTTCACTGTCCTGCAAGAGATGCAATAATAAGGAGAGATTGGTAAGAACTCTTACCGTGCAAATGATTAAGAATTTTCTATTTGTAGAAAATAGTTTTTCCTCATACACATGGATTTGGGAAATTCTTCCAAATTCATTTTCAAGTCGGAAAATGAAAAAAAGAAACGCTCTCTCATTCAAATCCCAAACATTAAATCTCAGAATTCAAATAAAACCAAAAACAGTTCGATATACTCTCATACTGAGTAGTTGGGACTATAGGAAAGATTTTTTTTTGTCCAACACGAGAAAATTCATATATCAATTGTGAGTTATGGTTTTTAGGCATAGCACATAATTTGTGTGCGTAACGTGACTCTTAACCAAAGCTTGACGACCTTGTTTGGTAGTTATTTGATATGCATGAGTAGATATGTATAGAACGAGAAAAGCAATGGCAGAAGCCTTATTGCCAAAACCAAATCATGCGATCAATAGCTAACAGGAAATTCTCAATTTAATTTGACTCGTTTCAGTTCTTAAGATTCATTTATGAACAAGTGGTAGAGGTGATATTAGAGAAGTGGAGAATTTGATAGCATGGATGAAAGTGGTGATAGTGTGGGTGGTGTGGAGTTTGAGGTGGCAGTGGCCAGACTGAAAACTTGAATAACCAATCACAGTCCTACAAGTTGCTAAAATCCTCTACTGAAGCAAAATAATACCAAGTGATTACTTATGAGAGCTAACAAAAGAGGCAAAAACCAGACAAAGGATGCAAGACATACTCTATCCTCCTCATGCTCCACCCGATCGCGCAATCTCATTTCAAGCATTTCTCTGCCAAGCCAGTCGACAGAACTAGATGAATTGCTGAAGGCATGAATGGACCTCGAACTGCCAACTCCTCCATTCCCACGGTTTGCAGAAGCCATGTATGTATCTGGGGATAGTCAAAAATAGCAGTTCTTGATAGCATCATTACTATCCATGGCCCTGCCCCTCAATCCTAACTTCTTAGTAAATAACAAGAAAAGTCAACAATGTGAAGGGATAACAACAAAGGTAATCAAGTGACTGCATTTCACGCAGGAAAAAAAAGCAAAGAAAATATCATTCACAGAAGCTAGAAAAATCAAATATAGCGTCTTTACTAGGAAGGCCAAGAGGTGAAGAGTAGCATCCTCAGGACCCAAAGTAGATAATCTCTCTTCCCACTCTTTACCCCTTTTGGTCAAGATGTGCTTAAGGAGAGTTGCTCTTTCAGAATTTACATGACAAAGAGAAGAAAAAGAAACCGACTTAACCAGCTCCTGAAATTGGCAGCGCACAGTGCACACAAACTTATCAGGAGATGATGTGTATTGCCCTTCATATAATTGCCCTGTCCGGAATGATGCTAAAGATTCCTTCGAGGCGGGCAGTTTGCATCATCAAATGCAAAATACTCAGATCAATTTTTCATGCACCACACAATTAACTTATCCAGTACTCGACAAATTTGAGCAGGTCAAACCATCTTGGATAGGGAGGCAAGGAAACTTCTCTCCTAGAGAGAATATCAACATTATTTGATTCCAAATTCACAGCAATCCCCATTTCACCTGATTAACCTCCACGATCACAATGCTGCCTCTTTCAGTTAGATATAAACACAGGCACAAGAGCTCTCAAATTTCTAGTGGGTGCATCTAGCAGCATCAGGGGAAGGATAAGCAATTACGAGTAAGAACTGAGAAGAGAAAAGACTTTCTAAGTGCAAAATAATACCGGGACTACATCTGCAAAGCAATGAAAGATCTAAATCCTAAACAAAGCGAATTGAGAGTTGCGGGTGATCAGGACAGTGGCTAGACATTCTAACGAAAAAAAGCCCAAAAATTTACAGGGCTCGGACTCCAAGAATGATGTCGACAAGACAATAACACAAGCCTAGAATTGAAATGGGAAGAATCTCAGAGACTCTCAATGAAACGGGCCAAAATGTGACATGGTCGGAAGTACTGAAGACGTCGACGGATCCAGCAGTTGGTACGTTTTCATTTCAGTCTAGTGCTACGGCAGAATTAAGTAAGTGAGCAGTATAAGAGTAGCAGCAAAACCAAACTGCAAAGGGAGGGTATAATGAAGCAAAGACGAGCGAGGGGAGAAGCAGGCAACAGCGATGGGATCGACACAGCATGAGCAATCGATCAATCAATCAATTAATCAAAGGAATCAACAAGCGAGGAAATGAAATTGGGAAGCAAGACAATCAAATCGAAGAAGAGCGCAATTACGCGAACAAACGATGGAAGGCGGGGGGGCAGGGGAATCTACCTGGGAGCGTCAGCAGAGGAGGGGCAAGAGCGAGAGACGATGAGGCATTTGAAAAGGGTCCTCCGATTTCATCCGAAAAGAAAAACAAAATAGTCTTCAACTCGGTCAAAGTGAACCAAAGAAAAAAAGAAAAAAACGGAGGAGGGGGAAGAAGATGAAGAGGATTTAGAGATAGACAGGGAGTGGAGAGCCTAGAGGAAGCTCGGGAGGGAATGGAGTAGGGGGTGAGCTCTCTGTGTCTCCGTCTCTCTCTCCTTCCTTTGGGTCTTTTTACTTCATTTTTACTTGAGTACTGCTACTACCACTGACTGACTGCCACCCCAGATCTGATTCTTCTTACGACATCCATTCACAATCGCTCCTCCTCCTCCCATTTTGACTTATTTTGTCCCCGATTTTATTATTTTAATTATATATATATATACACAATGTGTTAGAATCTAAAAAGGGGTGCACCATCCTAATCCCATTACAGGGCAGTAGCCTGTTTTGATTGGAGGGGCGTGCCCTCTGTTTTCGCTATTATAAATAATGCGGCGTCTTTTCTTCTTCTTTTTCTTTTTAAATACCCGCTTTTTTTTAAATTATTTTTACTGATTAGAAAAAAAGGGGGGGAGGGGGTTAAAAGGGAAGTAATAAAGGCAAAAGAGTCATCATGTCGACAAACGGGCGCCCCCCCCGGTCCATCCATCCATCCATCCACCACCAAAGTAGGAAAATGGTGATGCCTTGACATTCGCAACAGGCAGCATCACCACTTTAAACATGCCGCATTATCCTCCCTCCCAAAAGCGCTCTTGGAAATCCAGGCCGTCTAATCTCGGATACCAATTGATACCCCCCCTCGTCGAAATTACATTCGAAAAGTAGTAGGGAGTCCCCTTAGCATCGAGAAGAGAAAAAGAAAAAGAAAAATAAAATCCAAACCTAATCGAGTGGGATATGCTTTAATATCTGAGGAGAGCAGAAATGGCTAGGCATCCCCGTCCCGCCCGACTACGACGTGAGGGTGGTCCTCCCTTCTGAGATGGGTTGGCTTACCATCACGTCGCCATCCATGTTTGCTTCTCGCTCTCACAAAAAAGGCCCAAAATGACAACTACGTCTCGCACGTTATCCAAGCATCTCCACCGCAAGAAAAGAATCCTCCCCCCCCTCCTTCTCTTGATTCACTCCAAACATATGTCGTCTTGCTCTTTGATTTTTTTGAGGTTCAAACCAGTGCGTTCTAAGCTTATAAAGTACGATCGCAACCACATGCAACACCTGAAACATTAAAAATCCAAAACAGAGCGCCATCTGATTTCCAACTCCATATCAACATTCTCCACATAGACAACATTTCAAGGATACAATACGAAAGAGCATCCCCCGACATATATCTTTCTCTATTCGACAAGAAGAACCCCCATTCAGAAAGCCATTAAAACAAAATGGGCTAGAGCAACTACACACCATAACTAGAGTATGATATTCTGCCCAACAGAGATGTACAACTGACAGGAGCAGAGGCAGTAAACCTTTTGCTCCGGCATTCGTATTTACAGTCCAACCAAGAACCTTATCCTATGAGCTAAAATATCACGCTCCCCTCATTAGAGTCGATGGCAAGAATGTTATCTGTAGCTCCTTCAGCGATGGTAAGAATCCCCCGAAAGATACTGGGATAGGATCTGTTGTAACTTATGTACGTTCCTAGGTGACAATATCTTTCTCCTTCTCTTTCCAGCTAATCCAAATCAGCCTTGCGTAGTAGTAATTCCGGGTTATTTGACTCACCCACCCAACTGTTAATTACAACAATATCTCCATCCTCCCCTCTTCGAGCTGTACCAACCAACAGTTTCTTCCCGAGAAACCATTTTTGCTGCCAAAGCCTTTTCCACTCTGACCACCTGTCTAGCAAAAGAGATGAGCCTCCAGCCACTAGCAGATATGTGTGATCAATTTCACAATACACCAACCATTTCACTGCAACATAAGAACAAGAGCAACATAAGACAACAGATCAACATTACCCAGAAGAGATTGAAGCTTCCACACAACTAACTGCAGAGAAACAACCAATATAAGCAAGCAAGTCAACCACCCCTGCACCCCTGCATTGCCTTGCTTGCAACATATCACAAAAACAGAAATACCCTTCAACTGTATGCATGCAACTTCCAAGAGAAGTTGAAGCCCTAATAAACTCTGCCAAATTAATAAATGGAAAGGACATAACAAAAGTATATCAGCTGAACAAGCAACCATATCATGAAAGCATGAGGCATTCTTCTACTTCAACTGACTACCAGGAAAAAAATTTCCTTTGATGTTCATTTACTCCTTCAGAAACATATGGAGGAGTCGTGCAGTATGAGACCACCAACTTCAAAATGCATAGCTAATATAGAGTAATGTGAGATTAGAATTCGACCTCCTGATATCTAAAGCTCTATCTATAGCCTACGCATGACAATGCAAATACCCTACAGATCAAACCAGGAAAAAAAAAAACAAATTGCCAACATAAATGATTCTCTTCATAAAGCAACAAGAAACAGGAAAAAAATAATAATAATACACTGACAGGCTTACCACTTTTCAGACACTAAGATCCAGAACTTGACTTTTGAACCCAAACTTGCTTCTGCAGGGCCAAAAAAAGATGTGCCATAAGTTCATGTTCTTTTCTCTAATGGTAACACTTATCTGATAGCAAATATTCATGCCCATGACCTATTGAAACATTGAAATACAATAAGCAAACTAAAGCACCTCATGGGAACTATAGCTAGAAGCACTTCCTCTTTTTGAAGACTTCTGATCACTCGTAAGTGGCGAGCCATCATTATCTTTCCCACCCAGAGACGATCCCCGGCGACCAACAGACTTACGGAAACCTGTATAAAATGCCCAAAAAAATAAAATAGTTTGCTCTAGCTTAGTAAGACAGTAACAGTAATCTGTAAGTGCAAAAAAAATTATTATCTCTGTGCATCAAAACTCAAGAAGCATCCCAAATTTTCTTGCACATAGAATTTCTAGGGCAAACCATCATCTAAATGCAAAATGTGATGCCAACCGATTTTTGATTGATTAAAGCTGCTGCCTTCTAAGCCCAATCCTAGATGGATGTATTCATTTAAATTAGATGATATAAGAAATGAGAATACTTGAGAAAAAAGTATGGTCCAAAATGAGGATGAAATGTAAGAAAATTAACTGGGTAGATTTGAACATGAAAACGATGGCTTTCAAATAGTGCAATGAGAAAATGAGACTTTATGATCAGGATGAAGTTAAAAGGGGTAAGCAAATCTGAAAAGACATCAGCGGAAACTTAAAAAGAAAAATCTGGCTTTCAAACTGTTATTGCACTGCTGTTAGTGTTGCTATTTTTCTACAAGAGAGATTATACTCTAACAGGTAAGAGTGCCTTTTAAACTGATGCAACTGGCCCATTAAAACAATAATTTGATCCATCTTTGATGTGAGAGTATGGGGGTATGTTTAAAAGCATCTGTTCTTATTTTTCTGGTCTACAAATAACTCTGCAATAAAGCAATGATAAATTTGACAATTCGCAAGAAGTCCAAGCAAAGGCCTATTGTCTTACCTTCTGAGGAATCTAAGGTTGAATGTGCAGCGGTAGCAGGGAATGATGAATCACTTGCATGGGATCCATCCAAACGACGGAGAGGAGCCCAAACACCACGATCGGGTCTATCTTTATTTCTTGCACGTCTTTCCAGCTTTTCACTACCAAAACCAGACAGGCCATTCCCATGGACCTTCTCATCAGAAGCACCATTTGTATCTTTTGAAACTGCTTGTGCGCTTGGGGCTCGAGGAGGCCTCCTTTCTTTTCCCAACTGCAAAGTCTGTGTTTGAGTTTCAGATGGGACTCCTGATTGATTTTGGCGTGCATCTTTGTTCAAAAGTATCGTTTTAATAATCCGACTACTCTCATGCCGCTGTTTCTGCTTCTCAGAGGATGAACCCATCACATCTTTTTGTTGATACTGCTCCTGCAAAACACCACCAGAGACCTGAATAACAAATTAAATACAATAAAAAGCTGATTTCTAAACAAATGGGATGAGAATGCTTCATGGTAACAAATGGACAGTGTTCTGCCAAGTTGAATATTGTTTGCACAGCCTGGAATAGAAAATTACATCCTTATTTAGATAAAATGGTTGAAATCACAGCAAAGGCACTATGTTTGTCTTGGAAACATATGTAAGAGAGAAAAGGAACATTTGGAAGCCACCCCATGAACTAACAGTCGTAGAACCATTAAAAAAAACTAATAACTTAAGTTTCCAATAGATGTTTGTCTAGAGCAAGAGAAGGATGCCTTCCCAATGGACAATGAAGATAAATAAGTTAATCAACTTGTAAGAAGAAGAAGAAGAAGCTAACATGAGAAATCTCTCTCTCCTTCCCCTTCAAAAGCAAAATCTTCTTTCTCCCAGCACCAGTGAGTCCAATTCCAATAGTCCCTAGAACAAAGTCAGGAGACAAAGTAAGCTTTCTATAGAATATGCAGCAGCCATCTCAGACACAAAAACAAATAATCACATTACGAGTGTTACAGCTAATGGATGTGCATCATTAGATTTCTTTGAAAAACGACCGACATACAAGATGAATACACTAAAGAACACACCAATGAAGGCACATGGCATTTATGTTCACCTTTTGCCCCAGGTACACAGAAATTGTAGCGGAGGTATAAAAAGAAAAGAAAGGTTCCATAAAAAGATAACAAGACTCCCCCCCGGGGAAAAACAAAAAAAGCCAATTGGACCGTCCCAGGACCAAGTGAAGGTCATCATGCCAAGGTCTGTAGTTTCAAACAATCAACTATCAGACCTGAAATCATGTAGGAAGCCCCAAGAGGAGTACTTCAGCATTGGACATTTCACAGTGGGCCTATACAATCAGCTATCAGACCTAAAATCATGCCGGAAGCCCCAAGAGGAGTACTTCAGCATTGGACATTCCACAGTGGGCCTATACTTAATATCATCACATGTATACTATGCACTTATGCATGATTTGGCTTCTTGCCTCAAATCCCCAGAAAAGGGTATTACAACCAGACCCCACCTACACTGAGAAACATGAGACATCAACTACTCCCAGGGAAGAAAGTAAAACCCCAAGACAACACAGTCCCCTTATTTCAGCAAAGTTTAGACATGAAAATAAAAATTAGGTTTTGCCCCATCTGACTTGTGAGAACTTCGCCTTGAAAGATATAAACTAATGTTGTTGTAAATGATTTGCCATGGATAGACATGAAAAATAAATACATCTCTATAGGGGAAAAATGTCCCTATAAACTATCCTCATATCATGCCAAGCAGTGCAGTAATGGAAGTCATGCCATGGCAATGAATAAAACTCCACTTAGTTCGCCCCCCCCCCCCGGCGGGCCAAAAGAAAAGAAGAGAAAAAAAAAACCCTCTCTTTTCCAATTACTTCTAGTATCACCAAATGACTTCATATTTTTCACTACTTTCCTGGAAAATAAACACAAAGGCCCAAATAAAAGGTTTAGATTGCAGCAGTGTCGTGATTGCCCAAACACCAGGCCTTACCATTGTCATCTTCTGGTTGTCCAGCTCCACTTGCCACCACTGAAGGATTAGCTTTGTCAGAAAGTTGAAGATCATCTCGCTTAGAAGAAAGAATGTAAGTGGACTTGTCTTTGCCACTACTGCTCCTTGAAGCATCTCTTTGAATATACTGCAACAATTGCAGACAAATTCAGTTATGATTCTTCAGCAATGAACCTTGGAAACAGTTTGATAACTGTAGGTCTTGATGTAACTAAGATTGCGACCTACAAGGTTCACAAAGATCAAATAATCCACCACTAAAGAGCTCCAGCTAAAAATTAATTGAACATTACATCAAACACCTCAAAAAGTTCCCAAAACAGGTTGCATAATTCACGATTAACAAGGTCAGAATGGAGAAAAGTTGAACATTAAAGCACATGCTTGCAGTGACCCTTCCCATTGATCACAATTCCCAAGAAAAATTATAACATCAACGGTAAAGCTTCCTATCTAGCACAAGATATTGGGGACCACATCTACAACTTCCATTTCAATTTCAAATTCCTCATTTTTTTCACAAAAGCACCACTGCCAACTTAAACTCAATGTACTAAACATGCAGGAGCAGAATGTAACCAGGAAAAAAAAAAAAAAGGCAATGGTACCCATTACAAAGAAATGACAATAAAGAAGCCAAAAAAAATTATAATCATTTACAAAGGGACGATCACATAGTTAGGTAATAGCCAAAAGTGGAAGCAATTCAAAAAACCTAACCTCACCATTGTCTTCTAAAAAAAAAAAAAAAAAAAAAAGGGAACCCACCGTTAAGCAATGCAACTCAACTCTACAAGAGAAAAGGATACATGTCTCAATCAGAATCCATCTCCCACTTTACAAATTATTAGACTACTACATTGAAAAACAATGCATATCAGTGGCTACACATGCAAATAAGGAAGTATAAGGGCTAGTAATTCGGATCAACCAATAGATCTGCAAAAGCACCTCAATGGCATGAGCTGCTTTAGGCAACCACACTAAAACATCTAAAAAAACACAATACAAAACATATAAATTTGTATGTGCGACATGCCATACCATTGCAGTAGAACTTTTTCTTTTTTCAGAATTTCGTTTTGATGGTGCAGAACTAGAACTTCCAGCAGACGATCCACCACCTCTTCCACTCATTTTCTCATTAGTGATTGACCTCTGTCAACAAGCATGAAAGTACTATAAGAGAGTCAACTAAGCAACAGTGCTTGAAATTTAAAAAAAAAAATCCAAATCCAAGTGTAATGATAACAGTTGAAAACGTTGCAAAAATTAATAATTACCACTTATGTTAAGATGTCTCAAAACTAATCAAGAATGGCAATGCAAATTAAGCAATCTATTCCATAAAAAGCATGTATGAAAATAATAAATGTAGACTTCCTATATTGTTTCAGTCAACATAAGTACATCAGCATACAGAAAGGAAAAAGGGATTTCCTTTCTCGAGAAACACCATGGCTGGCGTAAGATGGCAACAATTGCACAAAGATCCTACATGATAAATGAAATTGCCTCCTCGATCAAAAAAGTAAAATAAAAGCACAAACAATGTTTCGGAAGTATAAGCCTCCTTTTGGGAGCACCACGAGCTAGAAATGAAGATAAGAGCTTATGAAACCAATTCAAGCTAAGCAACATTGTATGGGAGTAGGAGTAACTCTACCAGCACCTCATGCTTAATTATTACCAATCTCCGCGGCAAGAAGTCACAAAGAGATAAGAGTAAAAAACAACCTACTTAACATGTCGATACGTCACTACCTCCAAATCAAAGAACCTACAAAACCCATATTTTTACATGCATCATATTATTTTCTCAAGACATCATATCCTTTTGACTTATCTTTGAGTATATTGATCCTGCAAACAATAACTTCTAATCTCGAAAGCATTTGCCAATAATTTATTGTCCTCTTAGATTCCCAAGAGTAATCCATTATCACATAAATATTTTCAAAGACCTATTCCAAAAGTAACTACAGCATCAATAAATTACCCGTGATCCACCCTTTGAAGCCCTCTTTTGGCGAACAAAATCCATCAATGGAGTCACTATAGGTGCTTCTTTTCCAATACCTACAAAGGTTAAATGTGCACCAAAAAATGGGGAGAATTAAAATTAGGAGCGCAGGCTGCACTAATCTCGAGGATTGTGCACCCATAACAAACAAGCAACACTAAAACAATACGGAAAGTGAACTATACCAGATCGCTCCGCCTCACGTCTCTCCAATTGTATCTCTGCACTTGGAAGATTCTCAACTGGCTTTGCAATAAATTCAAGGAATTCCAAGTACTCAGGATCTGCAAAATCAAGAGAGCTATTATGAATTATTAAATGCCTCATAATAATTAATCCATCATTGATTTTCTCAATAATTCTACTTAGGTGTAAAGAAAGATAATACCTTTCATTATGGTCCCTTCACGGCCATCCTTTTTAGATGTCTGTTTGGGTATACGTTGTGAAGGAGCATATTCGACTATAGTTTTGAACTGAGTACCTAACAAGAGGTAGTTTTAAATCAAACTTATGAAGAATCAAACATCGCAAGATTCTCATAGAAAGCCATATCAAGAGGTGGCTGTCATACAAAGCTCACATATCAGAATGTGGTGGGTCACAAGCAACTGCAAACATTTGAAGCCCATATGTTTGTCACAAGAGTAAGTCAGGAAAATTACAACTTAAAAGCATGGCAAGTTCATGCTCAGTTACCTCTCAAAAGAAAAAGAGCTCAACAATGAAACAAGAATTCAAAAAGTATGATTCGTGAAATAAAATAAAATTTTCGACAGACACAAATATGTATTTCATCAGATTGCCAAAGTTACCTTTCTCATTCACAAACACATGCCCCTCAAAAAACTCAGCAAATTCAATAACATCCTCAGGTCTCTTAAAGTTGATGTAGGCTCTTGAATGGACCTGTTGCTTCAGGCTGCAAAACAAGTTGAGGAACCATGTCAAGCAGTGCACAACATCACAGCAGACAACTTATTTTGCAAGTTTCAAAAAAGAAAAAAATCCTCACCACATCTCCCCACTCATATTTAGGAAAACAAAGACACTTTATAGCATTTTCTTTAAAGTGTCGGAACAGATTCTCAACTAACCCACGAGAAGATCCTTAAATACAAAATTTCACAGAAATGTAGGAGCATCCCAGTTAATTGGTGTTGGACCCACTGGTGAATCAGTCGACAAGGAAATACAGGGCTTAGAGCTAAAGAATGATTTCCAGCTCTTTCTTTTCCTGGCTGGTCGTTTGCTGTTTCACCAGTAGTCATCTTATCAACTATACCTAGGAATACTCCCCTGCCAAATATCAACATCCCCTTGAACCTTGCAATATGTTCTACTTCTTTTCTTTCCAAAAATGAAGCTTCTTTGGTTGAGAAGCAATTCTCGAAGAAGAGGACGAAATCCCAAAGACATAAAGTTAGTGAGGTCACTATCCAACAAGAGAGCTCAAAGGAGACCACCCCCAGCAAATGAAAACGCGAGCACTACCCTTTCTCCAGAGAAGAAGGGAAAAACCATCACGAGTAAGTAAAAATATTCGACCCTTAACTTCAGAGAAAGAGACGTCAGGATCAATCTAATAAAAAACAAAGACGGACTCAATTCTGCAAGCGAGAGTCGTAGCCCTAAAGCTTCAACGGCTCACTAACTCCTGAATATAGAAATAACCAGAATTAACGAGAAATAGGACACGAATCTCGACTCTATAACAGCCAAAACCACGAAAAGCACCCCCATTAGCGTCTCTCATTGCATAGGCGGATCAACTGACGCCTAATCGAGGCCGACCGAGTGAAGAGGCAAAAGCGGGAATCAAGCGAAAGGGAGGAGGCGCGGGAACCTAATGCGAGCACACAAAAAGCCCGCACGCACAATCACAGCGAAGCGCGAGGCGGAAGGAAGGGAAGGCGGAAACCCTAACCTGGTCTTGCCGGGGCGGAAAGCGAACCAGTTGTAGCGGCCGCTGAACGCGGTATCGATCTGGTCCACGAGCATACCCTGGGTAATCGACGGCGGCAAGTGCCGGAGAACCACCTTGGTCCGATCCGAATGGCCTTTCATGCCCTCGATTAGGGAAAAACCTGGCCCCCGACGAACTGAAAACTGAACCCTCGTGGGAAAAAATCGGTCAAAGCGACGCCACAAGAGAAAGAGAGAGAGAGAGAATCTATCACGCCCGAGAGATCACATCTTGTTTGGCATGATCGAGCGCTGGGCGGGGAAGGAGGCGTTTCATGAGATCGGGACTGAGCATGACACCTCCATTCGAGAGAGGAATAATATCGAGTGAGAGGAGGAACAGGGGGGAGGAGGAGGAGAAGGAGGAGGAGGAGGAAGGAGAGGGGAAAAGGGATTGCGTATGCGAGCCTGTTATATATACGGTTGCGGTTTTGAATTTCTTAAGATTACTCTTTCCTTAAACCCGACTAATGTCGCACAACCAAAAATAAATAATAAATCCGAAAAGTCGTAGGAAAATAAAAGCGTGACGCGTTGCGCGCAGAAACTGAAAAACGAGCTGCCGTTTTTCCCGAGCATGGGCGGCCCGGCCCGCGAACGCTAAGGCACAGCCACTGACTTTAAATGCTCGCTCGCTCGCGAAGGAGAGGATCGTAGGGGCAGCTCATCAACATTATAGTATGTCTACCAAATATGTCGATTGACAGCTTTCTTCTGTTGAATTTCCTAGAGTTTTATTAAATATCATTGTCAACGGCAAAACAGCAATCAATTGGATCACATTGACAGAAATAGACCCTAGTATATGACCTTAGTATATGTAGAGTTTTCGAATGATTCAAAAATGATTTTAACATAATATTCACATGACAATCGATTATGTTAATCAATAAATGTGAAAATAGAATTGGTTCATCGACGATGTAAGTAAATGTTGATAGTCTATGGAAAATATGACGTGTTTTTTTTTTATGATGAATTATAATGGCCGGATCTTTTATTTTCATATCATTGACTTTTTCATATTTTCATATATCTGTCATGAGTTAGAAAAACTGAAAAAAAAAAAAAGATGAGGCATTTTATACTAAAATCACAAAAAAAAGGGGAAGGTGCAAATGGGAAGGGGATGACCCCTGATATTTTACAAGGAGGCAACAACATCAGGAGGAGAAAATGAACAAGACCACCAGGTCACAAAACAAATCATTTTCACACAATAAGGGCGAAAGAGTGAATCTTGATGACTAAAAACTAAAAAATAAATCAAAAGGCAAAAGGCAAAAAAAAAAAAAAAAAAAAAAACTTAAAGATCTCCTCTTTTCATTCAATGTCAGTGTGACTAGGATGGGGGAGTAAATAGCAGCAGCATTAGCAGAAGCAGTAGGGCTCTCTGTGCCTCTTGCCTCTTGCCTCTTGCCTTGTCTCTGCTATCTCTCTCTCTCTCTCTCTTTTAACTCCAACAACCCTCACAAAAGCAAAAAGGGGAGGCAGTCAGCCTCCGATCCAACTTCTCCCTCTCTCCCCGCCCCCTCCCCATCAAAGTAAGTCCCTTTCTCTCTCTTCTCTCTCTCTCTCTCTTCTCTCTGCGCTTAGCCGTGCTCGTTCTCGTGGGGCATTCGATGAGAAAGATGTTTGTCGATCTGACGTTTGTGTTTTCTTCTCTTCCTTAACGGCGGTTGGATTGGGTAGGTGTTGGGTGATGGGGGAGAGAATCCAGTCTGGGAGTTTCTTCCAGTATCCGCCCTCCGGCCTCCATGCCTCTCCTCACCGCTCCTCTCCCCTCCCTCCCGATCGAGAAAGGTCTCTTCTTTACCATCCCCTCTGTTTACTTATTGGCAATTCCTCCTCTGCTGCTCTCTCCCTCTGTGATTTGTATTCCCGATGGTTTTGTAATCTAACTTTGAGATTGCCCTTTTACGAATACCAGCTTTGCCTTTTCTTTTCTTTTCTTTTTTTATGATTGTTATTGTTGGTGCCCAGTGTGATTCTGCATTGCCTTGTCCAAAGAATTGAAAGTGTTAGCCTCCCACATGGCTTTTGCTTAATTTAACCTCCGAATTTTCCGAGCTTCGCTCTCCGCTTAATGTGCAAAAGCTTTTTTCGGGTTATCTTTCGAATATTCAATTTGGCCTCCTTCGCAGAGATTAGTAGCTATGCCTTTAATAGATGGTATTCACATCACTTCTCTAGTATCAATTGCACTTCATTTTAAGATTTTAGTCTTCACATAGGAGATTGGTTCTTGTCCGATTGGCCTGAATAATAATTCCGTGGCTTCTCCATGTTGCTATGTGGTAGCAAATTACATCGTTTTATCTTTTGCAGATACTTGGCTGAACTGTTGGCTGAGAGGCAGAAGTTTGGACCCTTTATGCAAGTTCTTCCCAATTGTAGCCGGCTCCTTAATCAAGGTCTGCTGTTCATTTTATTTCTTGTGTTCGCTTCTCTGTCATCGAGGAGTCCTTTCATCTGTGTTGGTTTCATCTCCATGCTTATCTCGATGACAACCTCTTGGCAAAGATTGGTACATAGTATCCCTTGTTTGAGTGCGTATCATTACGGTCTTCAGCCTATGTCATGTTAGCCATTTATTTACTGATGAGGGTAAGTGGCCCAATATGATAAGCCATTTAAATTCTTCTGAGCAAATTATAGAATTGTTGATGGTGGAAGGGGTACCTGTATGCGGCCCTATATGTATTACTTCCCTTTTATTTTTCATTTATCCTGCCTTTTGGTTTCTGCAGAAATTAGACGGGTATCAGCTTATAGTACAAGTTTTCTGGATCATGAGAGACTTGACCATGAGAGCCCACATAGGCCATTTAATCCACAGTTAAATGGGAGGCCCTTGGATTTGGACAGGTGGTCTGTCATGCAAATGGAGGTAATACCTAGGTCACTCCCGTGGGAATGATGACGTGTTTAGCTGCTATTCCATTGGAGCTGTCAATTCCATGATTTTGGGCATGTGGCCATTTGTTGATATGTATTCAGTTATTATAGGACTGATTCACAGCTTGTGTGTCTTTGTGATATGAATACATTTCTTCTTTTACCTGGAAAGCTTGTCTTAATTTGATATCCGGTTTGAATTATTTTCGGACTGTAAGGTACACAGTCTTCTTAGAAGAGTGTATGAATATTTTGCTTTAACCTTGGCTAGAACCTTCCAGAAGTGAGCTGACCAATTGGAGATTTCATTTGTTATACTAAGAGAAAGAAATCAAGTGGTTCTTGTTTAGGCTGCTGAGTCCACATTAGCTTGGTCAAGAAGAAACAGTTAATTGCTACTTCCAGTTTGAGTACTAAAGCTAAGCCTCTTGCATCAGGAAAATGGGCATCTCCAGAAAGCAGGTCTCTTTCAATCTTCTTCAGTTGGTTGGCCAGGAGCTGTCGGTGTACCAACCACTCCTGTAGTGAAGAAAGTCATCAGGCTTGATGTTCCTGTCGACAAATATCCAAGCGTATGTTCACATAATTCTAGCCAATGTCAAAATGCTTGTAGTTTCTGGTTACATATTGAGTAGTGGTTCTAACTCTGAAATTTAGCAGTATAATTTTGTTGGAAGAATCCTTGGACCACGTGGAAACTCCCTCAAAAGAGTCGAAGCCATGACACAATGTAGAGTGTACATACGTGGCAAGGGCTCGGTGAAGGATTCTGTAAAGGTATTCAACTCCAACTTTCTCACAACGACAATGTAATGTTGTGGTCTAGTTAGTGCATATTAAATAAGGTCATATTCTTTTTCAGAAAAAGGGAGGAGGTTATGCCCTTGAGATAATTGAAAAAACCCAATTCTTGTCATTGAGTTGAAGTTGGCTGCCGGGCACCGAGTCCAAATTGCCTTCCTCTCCACCAGTGAACTTTGGATTGGACAAATCTTGTCTTTCTACTTTTTCATGGTTCCTCTCTGAATCATTTGATACTACTTAAATTTCCTTAAATGGACTTTCTAAATGCCACAACCTTAGGGCAGGTTGGAAGTCAAGAGTTTTTCTTTTCAGTCTTGTTTCTTTTATTTCTGTCTCTTTTTTTCTTATATATATTTTTGGTCAGATAATTCTCTCTCATTGGACTTCATCCTTTGTTATCAGATTTCTGTTGGGAATTCTTGTTAGTATCTCAAATTTAGGTTGGAAGTAATTGTTTTTTTCCAGTATCACTTCTTTTATTTGTCTCTCTTTTTCTTTGGCCAGATATTTTTGGCCTCATTTGACTCCAACCTTTGCTATCAGATATTTATTTTGGGAATTCTTGTTTAGTATGCCGATTTGAAATTTGTGTTTGGGGCTTTCTAGCCTATGATTCCTTACTGTGGATAAACAAGGGAAAATAAGCACCTTTTCTGCCAAATTGCCTGTGAGTTCATATATGTAGTAAAATTCCTTAGGTTGGGTCTTACTGAAGAATGTATTGCAGCTTGGCTGGTATGCAGCAAGGTTCCCAAATTTGCTTGCCAAGTATTGAAACATCATTCCTTATCTTGCTTTTAAAAGATACTGAATTGCTTCTAATTTGTTTCAGAAACTGAAAAATTTAGGATATAATTATTATTATATTGTTAAATCTAACTAGTGTTGGCATGGACTTGGTAGTAAATGGTAATCTATTCTTTTGGAATATTGAGTACGTTGCTTCTTAATTAGCATGCGTAATTGACAGTGCATTTCTTACACCTTTTTAGGAAGAAAAGTTAAAGGATAAGCCTGGATATGAGCATCTTAATGAACCTCTACACATTCTAGTGGAAGCTGAATTTCCCGAAGATATAATAAATTCCCGATTGGAACAGGCAGTGGCTATACTGGAGAACCTTCTGAAGCCAGTGGTAAGACACGTAAACACTCCCATTCTCTCTTGATTTCCCTGTCACTTAATCTAATAACTTCCTCTCCCTCTCTCTTTAGCAGGATGAATGTTTGGATCACTACAAGAAACAGCAGCTAAGGGAATTGGCTATGCTCAATGGCACGCTAAGGGAAGAAAGTCCAAGTATGAGCCCTAGCATGAGTCCAAGCATGTCACCCTTTAACAGCACAGGAATGAAAAGGGCAAAGACAGGAAGATAAATGCGTATGTTTTTGAATTATTGTCTAAGAGACAGATGTGACTGACTGATCATCCATGAAAGGTGACTGCAGTTTTGAATGGCATCTTAAGGAAAAGAATCTTGGGAAGCCAGTGTCCAAGTACAATATAAACAGTGACTGAGATTTGGGTTGGTTAGTATCAGGGATCGGCATCTGCTGCATGATCTTTGCTGTCCATGTGATTAATATTTTATCCAATTAATTCTGGGATCAATATTGTTCCAACTGGGACATTGCAGTTTCTTTCTCTTTCTTTTCTGTTTAGAGTTCTTGTACTTTGTATTTCCTAATCTCAATAATATGTAGGCAGATGTGGAATGGTGCTAAGTCCTTCAGTCAAATTTTTTTGTTGATCATTGTACCGAACGCATTAAATTGATGGATGCTTTCTTACTTTTGAACACTCTTTGAATGGTGATTTTGCTTTGGATCTAATTGCCATTTGACTTTGGAATTGCCTCTGCATGGTCTTATGTCTAACAATACCTTTGCTAATCGAGAAGATCCTTTTAAAGGATTAAACTAGACGAATGGATTCACCACTACCGAGATATATGGTCAGGACATGCCTGTATCAGGACTTGCTTCCGGTTGGATGCAGGGTTTGTCTGAATGCATATAACCGGCTACCCAGGATACAAGTGAAGGATATTTCACCCAGCAAGCACTAAATTTTCGCACTTCACACCATTACACCGGCTTGAGCAAATCTTCTGCTTGAACAGAGCAGAGACATTGTGCCTTTCCTGCCATTGAAGAGAACAACCTAACACATGACCAAATAAAAAAAAAAAACCGAACAGTTTTACTTAGCCAAAGGAAGATGACTCGGTGAACAGCGGGGGTTAAAAAAAACCGATGTTGGTATATCAGCGAAGTCATCTTCCAACCTGCTGTAACGTATCATCACACCCAATCACATAATTGGACCCATCACTACACATTTTTATGTGAAAACAGTAAATTTTCTCCATGCCACTGGCACAAAGAACATATTCATGCTATACCAGTTAGAGAATTCAACGGGGACTCAGACACTTTAATCTTACCATTGATATATGTATAAAAAGGGCGGGAGGAATGGCACATCAGGAAGCTCAAGGATTCCTTACTAATTCAATCATGTCATTATCCCTAAGAACGAAAATGGTGAGCAAGATAACCTCACCCGACAATTGAAGTTTTACATTTTCATAACTGCTCTCATCCAATTACACTCAGAGGACATGGGAGCTCCCCCAAAAAAAAAAATAAGAAAACAAAAAATACCTGCTCTTCCTTGATTTCATGTAATATCAACATGACAAACAATATCGCCCCTCCAAATGTTTCTTACACTTTATAATTCTCTCATCTAAGGCCAACCAAAGTTAAATTCTCACAAATTTCTCTCTCTGCGAATATGAATACAAAAGGTACAACTTATAAACTGGAAAAAGGACAAGAATCTTGTTCACAAAATTCCCAAGCTGAACTTGCTATTATAGCCAAGATGGACCTGTGACAAGAAAAGGAAACTGTCATGAATATCGATGTAAAGACACTGGCACTAAAACAGGAGAATAAATCAAGTTATAGAAGAGAACCATTTCACATCTAACCACCTCCTCCAATCAATGTAGCAATGGGTATTATCAATGGCAATGTTGCCCCTTTTAGAAACATTTTCACATAAAAATTACACATAATGCAGGTTATGCAAGACATGCAGTTTACGTCAAATGCATGATATCGACCCTCCAAATCAATTGCCTGGTCTTTTGTTATATTCAAATACAGCCATCATAGTTCAGAAGAGCAAAGCATTCCGCTCCACAGAGTTGCCGAGAGAGATGCTGCGAGTGACTACACCCAGAAAAAACAAAAGCTCTTCTTCTCAGCCAGAATGAAATCGATAAACTCATAAAGAAAGAATAACAAGCAACGAAGTTTAAGTTAAAACAATAACCACTGAAAAGACATCAAGTCACAAAAACTTCCATCTCACTATATTAGACTGCCTAACATTTGAACACTAGATGATGGTTGCTGTGGACCTGTTGGAACTACAAAGATATGCAAGAGACGAACTCAATTAAGCCATGCAACAAACTCTACCATCACCAATAAGCCCTCCAGAAATTCATGGAAAATGAGCCCAAGCATAGTAGATTGCAACCTCACAATGAACCTCATGAGGACACAGTAGCATCTTTGATCATAGATAATCATATAAACACAGAAACGTCTTCATCTCACCTACAAATAACGAATAGTCCACAGGGAAAATTCAATCTCGGAGACCAAGTTCGACCTCGAGCTCATCATCCTCTTCAAACAACTTGAGAAGCCGTGCATACTGCTCGGCTCGCTTCTTCTTTTGCCATAACTTGTAAAGAACAAAAGAGAAAAGAGCCACAACCACAATCACAACCAATAATGCCACTACCATTGATCCTGTGTTGCCACTGGACTTATCATGAGCGTCAGATTTCGTGCCGTTCTTGGAATTTGACAAGTCATCAGAAGAGCCTGAAATGACGGTAGAAATTGGTCATGATGCATAATTTGAAAGAGGAAAAATAAAGAGCAGATAAAGCAAATGAACAGGGTGCGAAGGAGGATGACTCCGCTTTGAGGAGTGTGTATAAATCGGGGGGGAACTGGGGAGGACGGGGTGACCTAAACAATGCAAAATGTGCTCAAGACCACTGGAGCAATGACCAGACAAGTTGGGAGGCGACGTGATAAAGAGGGACGCTAACCGGACAACCGCAACCAAGAGACATTCAGGTAAAGGGAATGCAGATCCAATAACCGCGATTCGTCAACTAACTAAAGAGAGCAAGACAGAAATGAAGCTCCAGATCAGTGAGGGGCCGGGGGTACCGGTGGTGGGATAGGCTAATATGCAAAGTAAAAGTTGGGAGCAGGGTCGGTGAATTGAGGACAAGGGAATTGCCAACATCAATCAACGGAGACATGCGAAAAAACTAAGGACGCTGCCCAACTAATTGGAGCAGATCAAATCGAAGTGGGATCAGTCGTATCCAGATGGGTGGGCGTGGAGAAACCAACACGAGCAAGACCTACCGGATCGCTCGGAAAACACAAACGCGACCCAATCAGGGCAAAGCAAAACCAGAGCAAAGAGGGAATCCAGTAATGGATTTGGAAAGCAGGAAGCGAAAGAGAGAAACGGTAGAAGAGGAGGAGGAGGAAGGAGCCAACCTGGGGAAAGTCGGAGGAGAATCGAAGCCAACACGAGAAGGAAGCGAGGCGATCCGAGCGTGGGCATCTCTCTCTCAATGGCACTCCCACCTCCGGGAATGATGTTTGGGTTATGGTGTCGGGAGAGAGTCGGGGAGTTCGATGTTTCTCCGCAACCGCCTTCGGAGGAGCCAAGGGAGAATGAAATTCCAACCAAATTTGGACTTTTCCTTTCTTTTCTTTTTTTATTATTCATTCGTTTTGAATTGTTATTTATTTCATTATACTTTCTAATTTCCATTTGATATATATATATATATATAATTATGGTTGGGCTAACTGGGCCCATCGAGTTCAGATCGGACATGACAACTCCCAACCCAATCATAGGAATTACCGAATCATTTCGTGTCGATTATACTTAACAATACTTCTTTTGCTTATAAACCATCCGTCGACGCTTCCATGTAAAATGTACAGATGACCTTAGTAGGGGAGTCACTCGAAAATATTGAAAATTCCAATTCCCTTTCGTATCTCCACCAGAATAAAGTGGAAGCTTGCGTTTCTCGACAGTCCTTCCTTTCTACTCCTCTCACTACTCCCAAGAGAAACCAGGAACAGATGATTTTTTTTCGACAGAGGATGATTCACGGCAACTGAAAGCAATAGGTTTTACGTTTCCTACTCCACATTCATACAAAGAAAAATAAAGGATCCAAGATGACAAAGAACACGACGCCAATGCCTCCTCTCCCGCACTCACTCGTCACCTCTGCTAATTCATTTACCTTCACCAGCAACCTACCAACGATCCCAAGAAATAAACGAGCCACCCTGTTATGCTGTCATGCTACCATCCTCGACCCAATAAAGCCGAAGCTAACATCATCTTATCAAAATCTGAAAAGCAAATATTCACTACATTTTCGTATCAAGCAAGCAGTGGTCCACAACACCCCAAAAATAAACGGTAAATTCTTAATAACCTAGAAGAAATCCACGAGGATATATTAAAATAAGTATGTCACTCAAATGACAAAATTACTATTACTTCAGTATTTGTTCAGACAGCAAGTACAGACTCTACCCAAATCAATCAAAATTTAAAAGCTGGGGAAAAAAGAGACAGCAAAAAAGTGTAGATCAGATCATCTGGGGCTTCCCCTTCCCTCGATCATTTGAAGCACTTGGCATCCAACAGGGCCTCTCCCTCAAAAGGCTCCTGATCCTCAATCATCTGGTTAACGCGCTCTTTCTGAGCCTCGTCTGAGATGTCAACCTTCTTCCACTCATAGAGCTCCATGTCATAACACTCATCAATCACAAACTTCGGAATTTCTTGCCCACGGAAAAGCCACAAACCCTTCACCTTGAAAGGTGGCTCCGATCCGATCACCAGCATCTTTCCAAATGCATACTTGCGAGCAAGGTCCATACGTTGCAGAAATCCTCCCACTTTGTTCATGGTGACAAAAGAAACGGTATTCTCATCATTGTACTTGTAATCACAGAACCACAGTGAATATCCCTCAGGATCATACATGTCCCAGAATCCTGCATCAGGAAAGTGACACAAATGAAGTAAACAGAATGCACGAAAACAAAGCCTTTGACTTACAAGTAAACAGAAATTCTTATTCACAAGTTGAATGGACATGATAGAAATCAAGATATAAATGGCATGATACCTTTAATTGCAACTTCACGGAAGTTGGTCTTGGTATTAGAGTAGAGTCTCTTCCACTCATCCAATATCATCTTACTCGGAGGCAAGAGATCCAGAGGATTCTTTGCCTTCGGCTTGGGTGCCTCTTCCTCCTCAGCAGCTTCTGCTTTGGGCTTTGGAGCTTCCTTCTTCTTTGGCTCTTCCTTGGGCTTTGGTTTAGCTGCCTCTTTTGGCTGGGAAGGCTTCTTTGCAGATTGAACTGGCAGAACAGATTCAGTTTGCTTCACCTCTCCCAATACCTTTTTGAAATTTGGCTGATTAACCATGGTCCAGAAGTACCTCTCTACATGAGGGAACTCTGAGGTAAAGCTCTTGGTCATGAGATGGGTGAATCCCATGAACAAGTTGCATGTCATGATAATGTCAGCTAATGTCACAGAGTGCCCGACCAAGTAGGTATTGGACGAAAGATGCACATTCAAAGCACCCAGTGCCCTCTTCAAGGCAGCAATTGTAGCTTCCTCAACCTTCATACAAAATTTTTATGATTTGGGTTTAGCACGGAGCACAATGAAATAAACAAAGCTATAATATCATTATAAAAGGCACATAAGGAGTATTCCCCTAGTAGAATTAGCCTTTATCACGTAACAGAGCAACACGCTTTCATATATGAAACCTTCTAGGCACCTCATCAGTTAGATACTTAAGTTCTACAGAAGAAACTGCCAACTCGTTTTTACTCTTAAAAAAGAAGAAGAAGAAACTCTATAAATCACGCCATTCTAGAGAATAAAATCTGCAGTCGACCCAAAGCTTTCCTTCAGAATAGATGGGATATGATCTTCCATGATACAGTAGTATCACATAGATTTCTCCTGTGAAGAAACTGATCCTACTGTACTGGAAAAGACTTCATCACGTGTTGAAGAAGAAGAATAAGCATTCTTATTATATTATGGGCCAATAAAAAATGTCCAAGTCCAAAAAAATGTTGAAAAGCTACACTTTATATTAACAAGGGCAACTTACTGGAGGAAGGTACACTGTCCGTCCCATTCTCGGTCTAAACCAATTAATAATGTTGGCATCAACTTCCAGAGATGAGAAATCAATCCATTGTTCAATATGAGCCTGCCAACGAGAAGTCACCAATATATGAGAAACATACATCCAATTTCTTAAAATAAAACAATGCAGAAGTAAACAAAAAGGAAATGAAGCAAAACTCTTAAAAGTGTCTTACATAATCAATCAGAGAAGATCCGTACAACGGATTGTCCACCTTCAACCGACACACTGCATTGAAGAGAATCAAACAATCATATGTAGTAAAAGTGAGCACCACCCATTAGTTACCGCTGAAATAACAAGGTGAAAAAAAAGATACCATAGCGGGCAATAGCATTGCTCTCAAAGACAGGGCCATCAGGTGTTTCCAACACAGGGATCTAGAGAAGGAAGAAATCTTCAGCAACAAAATAAAGATCGAATTGGCACTACACCATCTTAAACCTAAACTAAACATGAAGACAAAAAATCCCATGAAGTCACACTTTCTCCCCATGGTTCGAATTGCACCGTTGCCTCTCCTGATGTACAAGAGCTGTCTTGTTAGGCAAGACGGGGGGAAAAAGGAATGATGAACCATCAATGACTTCAATAGATTTAAGTCACATCGGATTATGTTAAATAGTCTCTCATAAAAAATAAAATACCAAAATGGCATCTAAATACCTTTCCAATAGGGTTCATCTTGATAAACTCAGGAGTTTTATTTGAAACACCCATCTCAAAATTTGATGCCAATTCAACTTGCACACCAGTGTATTCTGCAGCAATGAGTGCCTTGTAGACATTCTTGTTTCTCGTGGCGTGCAGAACCTGCAATGTCAATCGAGTAGCCACGTGAGTTATGAAGAGGGCCAGACCTATATTGAAGGTAAATAGGGCTCTTGCCCACACTCGCTTGTCCAAAACTGGAAAATGGTTGATAACTTTTAAATTACTTTGACTTTGAGGAATAAGTTTTGCCCCATTAAATTTCCAAGAAGATCCACAGGTGACTCAATAGTGAAAACTTATTAAACAATTGTAAAACCATGAAAATAGTATAATAGGCACACAAAACTAGGAAAATTTAATTTTAAGCATATCTTTCCATTGCGACAACACTATTTCAATTAATTTGGATCGCACTAAGAAAAAAATTTCTACCATCAGTCCCTCGTGATGAATGCATCATAGTAGCAGTATCATATTATTATATAAGATCTGAAAAGAAAATCTAATGGGTTACTCAGACAGGGGACCAAACACGATGGTTGTACATGCATGGGATTGCAAAAGCAACAAATCTACGGAGACAGAGATACAAGGGTTGGGTTGGAATACAAAAGCATGCAACATCCAAAGGGGACGTTCTGAACAGATCAGGGCTATTCCAAAGGCTCAGCCCTAACCTAAAGTCATAATCCTTCTCGTTCCCAGAAAGAAAACACGAAAAAAAGGAAGAAGAAAATAAGCAAAATCAGATAGAAAGCAATTGTCAGAACATCACCCATACGACACGACACCCGCGACGCTCTCCTGGAGACTAAAGATGTACCCGGATTCACGGATAATGTGGAAAAAAAACATAACGCATTCATTCGGATTCGAACTAACCAGAGCCATGGCGTCGCGGAAAATCTGGCGATCCGATTTCAGATCTGAATCAAGAAAGACGATTAGAAACGAGTGGAGCAGAGAACCCAAAATAGCAATCGGCGACTCAATGAAACGGGAAACGAAACGAGAGGAAACCAGATCGGAGAACGACTGGCAGAGAAGCAATCGCGAGAGTGACATGCACATAGAAATCGCTGAGACTCCATTCACAGTGGAGAGTGAGAGAGAGAGAGAGAGAGGCGATACCTACGAATGGGAGAGAGCCCCGACTGGAGTGAGAAGCTCGAGCAGAAGGTGAGACAGAGAGGGCGCGATGAGCCAAGCGAGCGTTTTAGGGTTTTGGAGGTCTCAGATAAAAATATACCATGGCATATGCGGGTTCCTTCTCGGGTCGGGTCACTCATACATTCATAAATGGATAGTCGGTCGATTTGGGCTGGGCCTGAACCGAGAGGGACTTTCTTTCTTTTTTTGGGGTCGGAGAATTAGAAGGGATTTGCGAGGGAAGGAATTGATGTTGCTTAAATTAGTTTATAAAAAAAATTAATTTATAAAGTGATTTGCAAAGGAATGTTCTTTCTCTTCTCTTTTCGTGGTCCAAATTATTCTGAAGAGCGCGCTTTAGATTTCATTTAAGTTTATACCGCATAATAACTAAATTTAATGATATTTCAATCTCATAAAATTATCAGGAAGACAAAAAAAAGGTATCTCCAAATTCCACCCAATATCTAACCCAAAAAAAATTACATTTATTATTTAGTTCTAAACCTTTTAATTTGGTAAATTTTGTTTTAAATCTTTTGATGATTTGCCAATGGAATCACTCCAGCCAATTAAAAATTGCTGACATGGATGTTGATTGTCTTACATGACACAATCGTCACTAACGTTGACATTTTTAAAAATATTATGAATGTTTTAATTTTTTTTATCATTTCCTTTTTTTTCTTTTTTTCTTTTCCTTTTTTGTTTCTTCTATGCTCAACAAGGGTTACGGTCCTTACCTAGATTTGGCGATGGCTGCAAAGCCCTCATCAATGCTTGACCTAGTACAAGTGAGTTCAACCCTCGCCTATGGCAAGGAAGTCAACCCTTGGCAAAGAAGGCGACCCTCATCTAGGAATGGCCAACCCCTTCACTAGCCATCACTTGTGGCTGGTGGTTGATGACTGGCCATTAGCAAATATGAAAAGGAAAAAAAGAAGTAAAAGAAAGGAAAAAAAACTCAAAAATATTTTAAGATTTGTAAAATTATTCATGTTGTAGTCGGTTGTCACTGGCCATACCACATAGGAAGCTTGGTGCACGATCAAGTTTACGTAAATTGGCCGAAATAATTATATCGATGAATCGTCAAAAAATAAATTAAAAGGTCTATGGATAAATTAGCATAAGTACAATTCAAGACCCTCTTGATAAATTTCCCTTCTATCTTGTGAGCATGAAACAAGACCTCCAATGACTATAGTGGACTTCCAACATATGATTAATGAGAGGACCCTTTGGTCCTTGCTCTTCTTTGATTGAAGGTAATTGGAAGTTTGAAATGCTTCTTCGAACTAACTTCATATTTATGGTTCATTCATTTTAACATGCAAAGGCTTATGGGGCACTAAAGTCTAGATCTCCATAGCAATATGGGTTCAAATAGTGTAGTCATTTGATTAGGGGTGATAGGTTTTTGGTTCAATTCGATCCCGCTCAAGAATCGGGAACCAAACTAAAAGGACCGATTCCATATTCTGGAACAAGAGACCCGTTTGGTCTGATTCTCAAGTGAACCAATGGAACTGATTGATTTACAAATAATTCCTAAGGATTGTAGCCATTGCTTTTGGGAAAAAAAAATCATTGATAGTGTTACATGTAGCTTTATCATCAAGATGATGATGTGAGACTAAGAGGGAAAGAAATTTGTACGAGAAATAAATAAAAATCTGGACCAAGCTATCCTTAAACGGTTCAATGAGGCAATAGGTTGGAGATAGCCCTGGGGTGGAAGACCCCACTTGCCCTCCATATTCCCTAGTTGGTGAGAAAAAAAAAAACTACACCAACAACAAGGGGTATGAAGCGTGCAAATGCTGATATGTTAAAATAAAGAACAGATTGTAACAAAGCTCCCCACTAAGGCATTACCATAGGAGATCCTCACAAGTAGGCAACTCCCTAGGTGGAGAGGAGGATGTCAAGATCAACATGAACTTTGACTTGGTTGTCCAAGGAATCGAAACATGCCCCTAGCAATCCAATTTATATAAGAATGAAAGTGAAAGAAATTTGTGTGAGAATGAATAAAAAATCAAAGATTCGATTTGAGCAATCCAATTTGCCATTGGAACTAGAGACTTGACTAAAAATCATTGGCTTTAATTTTATGAAATTGGGAATCAGACCAATGCCCTCAGGAATCACCCAAAATTGGCCAATTCGACCTAGGCAATTCTTAATTCGATCAGTCCATGTTGCTGACTTCCTACATTTGACCTTGGTATGTAAATAATTATAATCTGTCATGATTAGAATTAATCTTAATCTAATTGAGGAGTGATGTCATGGCCAGTAGTTGATATGACCATGTCAACCTCTCTTGCCATCAAGAGAGGAGCTAAAGAAATGCGTTGATGAATAGAAAAATTACTAAAAAAATATTAAATTTATTACACTCATGCCAATTCAATTATAATCCTTTTAATTTAACCAATTTAGTCCTAACATTTTCATGATTTGCTAATATAATCCTTTTCGACCGATTGTAACCGAAAATCATTGATATGAACGCCAACTATCTACATGACACGGTTGGCGCTGACCTGTACAATTTCCAATAATTTTTCTGAGTTTTTTTTCCTTCCTTTTTCTCTTTGTCAATGGCCAGTCTCGCCTGGGCTAGGGTTGCCATTGCCACCACAAGCTATGGTCCATCTTGCTTGTGCAAGGGTGAGTGCCAAGAAGGCCCCTTGGCGAGGGTGAGGGCAACCCTTGCCTAGCCTAGGCGAGGGTTGGCCTTGCATGTGGCCAATCATGGGTAAAAAAAAAAATGAAAAGAAACAAATTAAAAAATTATGGATATTGTCCACGTTAGCATTGCTTATGCCACGTAAGATGATTAGTGTTTGCATTGGCAATTTCTGGCTAAATTCGGTCAAATTGACTATATTAACAAATTATTAAAAGATATGGGACTAAATTAAACAAATTAAAAGACTTAGGACTGAATTGGTACAAATACAATAGATTCGGGACTCTCTTCATAATTTCCCTTGAGATGGACCAATCAAATTATAAAAAGATGTCGATCTCAGGCTCTCAAGGTCCGCCACCGGTTAAAAAACATCTAATGGGGGTAAAGTTTCTTAGGGGTGAATTTATCTTTAATCCCATTCTCTATTAAAAAAAAATGGTCTAGTGGATCCGCATACGTCAAAGATCAATAATTTCAAAGACGAACAATTATTAATTAAGCCGTTGAATCCCTTTGAGAACAGGAACAGGTCCTTATTTTGCCGACACATGAATAGAAAATTGCAATAAAAAAAAGAAGAAAAAAAAGGGGATTTTCATCTCCATTGCATGAGGTGATCCGGACTTGGACGGCGATTTCTTTTATTGGAAGGGGAATGAATAGGAGCACACCTAGACGGACGGACGTGTCGGGTGGCTCGGCATTAGAAGGAAGAACAGTGATTACGGGCTATTTAATCTATAAATACTTGTAAGGGTATATCAAGGAAAGGAAAATGATAAGAGAGGAGAAGATGTGTGGTGTTGGCAAAAGCCACGAATCTTGGAGGGATGATCCTTCGCCTCAACCTATGAAAAATCAAAGTCAAATTTGCATGTATTGTTACTGTCAACTGGGTCCAATGAACTTAGAAAAGTAAAAATTAAAGCAAAGTCACATGCCTCACACTTGAAAGGACCTTCGTTACACGTTCAACCTTCTCTTTTTGCCTATTATTATTATTATTATTATTATTATTATTATTATTATGTCCCAAGCCTGCTTGCCAAAATTCACATCTCCTTCTCGGATCTATAAGAATCAGCTTTACTATTGGAGCTGTGTCTCAGTGCTACTGCTGATGTTCTGTTGTTTTTTTACTCAGTTAAGTTCATTTGTTAGGTGGCTGGTTTGTTAACTATTTTCTCGGATCTATAAGAATCAGCTTTACCACTTTTAATAGCAGAGAAGACGGATACAACACGAATAGAGAGCTCGAGACAGCAAAAGTCAAGAACAACCATGGCAGCCAAGCCCAACCTCATCCCTCTCCTCACTCCTCACAAAATGGGCAGCTTCAACCTCTCCCACAGGTCTGGGTCTCTCTCTCTGTTTCCATGTTTCAAGCACAATTCCTTTGTCTCTCTCCCTGAGCTATTTGTGTCGTTACTTCTTGTTGCTTTTAATCCTGAGGAGCGAAACGAATTGTCTTCCCCTGCTTCGGCATCAGCTTATCTTGCTGGTCCATCCTTGAGTGATTGAAAATGCAGTCCTCTTTTAGTTTATCAGATGTGGACCACTCACCCGAGCTCGTCCCTTGATCTTAACTTGCCTCTTGTTTGCTTCGCGGAACAATATCATCCCAGGATCGTGCTGCCACCATTGACAAGAAGCCGGTCCTACCGCAATATCCCTCAACCCCATGCCGTCCTTTACTACTCCCAGCGCACCACCCCCGGTGGCCTTCTCATTGCCGAAGCCACGGGCATTTCCGACACTGCCCAGGGGTATATTTCACTGTTTCCTTGTTTCGTCTCTTTTTCATGCTCTCCCCCTTCGTGCACACAAGACATTTCATTTTGGATTCCTGCGTTCGAAAGTCGTATGATGCAGCGTCGCCATTGTAATAATCTTGAAGGTATCCAGAAACGCCTGGTATTTGGACCAGAGAGCAAGTGGAAGCTTGGAAACCGATCGTGGATGCTGTTCACAACAAGGGAGGAGTTTTCTTTTGCCAGATTTGGCATGTCGGTCGTGTTTCCAGCTATAGTAAGCAAACCTCTCAATTTGATCATGTGCTGGAATTTCCGAAAGACCTGAATTTTGATTCCCCCGGAAACTTTCTAACGCTGTAGTTTGAACTTTGATTCACTGTGTTCATGTAGTTTTCAAGGTTGAGAGACAAATTTAGGGGAATGTTGATGTGAAGACTAGTTTTATTGGTATGCGATTCTCGCTTGAAACCGCAAGGAGGTCGGTGATTAAAGCAAGATATTGTCCAGCTGGCCGTGCTCTGCGGCTTTCTCTATGAATCTGCATATGTTCCTGTGCCATGGAAAAACAAAAGGAAAGAAAGAGAGAGAGAGAGAGAGAGAGAGAAAAGGAAACCACAGCCAATTGTAAAACGGCAATTTCAAAAAGGGAGAGATGGATATATAGATGGATAATAGTCCGTGAGATCTTTGTTTGTTGAACTATTCTCATGCATGGGGTTGATCTCTGTCTCGTGTCGCTGTGCTGGTGTTTTGGTTTGGAAGTCATGACATAGGATTTCAGCTGAACAGAGAACAGACTGACTTCGACGGAGAAAAGTGGTCATTCAATTTTGCCCGGGGTCCAAATCTGTTTCTTTTTTCTTTTCTCCTTTCTCCTTGTCTTGTCTCATATGAAATTGCGTCGTCTAGCTTCTTTCGTATGTTATGAAAAGGATTGCTGCGGAACACAGGTCCTGAGAATAGTACTCGAACTCTGTGCGCTGCAGGTTATCAGCCGAATGGTGAAGCTCCAATCTCGAGCACGGACAAGGGGGTGACCCCCGGACTCGATGGAGGAGACTGGTCCCCTCCCCGTCGTCTCCGAGTCGATGAAATCCCTCACATCGTCAACGACTTCAGGCTTGCTGCCCGTAATGCGATTGAAGCCGGTGAGAAGTTCTTATCCTGTATTCATTGACCCACGATAACAAGGATACTATACTAAGGGTAGTCGATGTGAAGTGTTGCTGTGCTTATACATATACCGAGTGGTGACAGGATTTGACGGAGTGGAGATCCATGGAGCGAATGGCTACTTGATAGACCAGTTCATGAAAGACCAAGTGAACGATAGGACGGACGAGTATGGGGGGAGCCTCGAGAAGCGGTGTCGCTTCGCATTAGAAGTGGTAGAAGCAGTGGTGAATGAGATCGGAGCTGACAGAGTCGGGATGAGGCTATCCCCGTTTGCCGATTACATGGAGACAGGGGATTCCGACCCGGATGCGCTGGGACTCTACATGGCCAATGCACTCGACAACTATGGATTGGTGTACCTGCATGCGATTGAGCCGAGGATGGTCCGAATAGGGGACAAGCTAGAGACTCCACACAGCCTTTTCCCCATGAGGAAGGCCTTCAAGGGCACGTTCATCGCGGCGGGAGGGTACACAAGAGACGATGGGAATAAGGCGATCGAGGATGGCTATGCGGACCTGATAGCATACGGCCGTTTGTTCCTGGCAAACCCGGATTTGCCAAGGCGGTTCGAGCTGAATGCGCCGCTCAACAAGTACGACAGGAACACCTTCTACATCCCGGATCCAGTGGTCGGGTACACCGATTACCCATTCCTCGATGTCCCTGCGTGAAATCCAACATCCGTCCACCGACCTGGCTCTGTATTTGCAGCAAATGAACTCCAATGATGTACCACGTGTAGAAAACTAAATAAACGAAGGAAATATTTAAGCAGAATAAAAAAAATCTTGCTGCCATGGCCATTTCCTTCGTTCTTACAAAACTTTTCATCTACTAGCTCATTTTCTTCGGTATTCATTTTTACAATTTATATGACCAACAAATCTAGATCTTGAGCAGCCAACATACAGCTCAGCACACACACAAAATAATGAATAAAAATATAGAAATTTCTTCACAACTTCTTCTTCTTGTCACTATAATTCTTCAAGGCTTAGAGTTGCAAAATGATTATCGAGAATACAATTCTTCTGATGCTGACACGTACTGCTGGAAGTTTTGAGAGAATATATTTGTATACCAGATAAGACGACATAGTTTTCTTCCAAGACTTATTTTCCTTTCCTTTCAATTGATTGAGCAACCCTCTCTTCATGGAAACCCTCTCTTCTAGTTGGAGTTTTTGCAACAACTTGAGACTCAAAGCCTTTGTCTTCAATCAAAGTTTCTTCCTTCTTCTTCCCTTCGATTATCTACAAATGATTTCCACACAAGCTAGTCAAGCATGTAATCTCAACATCCCCCGCAAACTAGGTAAGGATTTTGAATAAGGACCTAACCTTACTGGTTGATAAAAAATTCCAACCAAATCAAGGGTATTTTTGTCCAAACATAATTATATTAAAACTTAAAAAAGAAAATTTTAAAAAATGGTGGAAAACATAGACAGAGGGCTCCTTTCTGCCTATGGTTGCCACTCCATTGCTGACAAGGCAACAGTAACAATCGGCGACCCCCACCAACTAGAGGTAACGGCTTGTTGACCCTCGCTAGAGATAGGGAAGGGTAGCAACCCTTCTCCCAGATCTAGGCAAGGATTGTTGGCCCTCTCCCAAGGCCCCTAAACCTAAGTGGTGAGGTCTGGAGGCCCTGGATAAGGGCTGCGAGGTCTCGGCAAAGGGCTAACGACCCTCGCCGAATCAAGGGCAAAGGTGGGCAACCCTTGCCCAAATCTAAGAAAGGATTGTCACCCTCCCTCGTCTCTAGCAAGGGCCAACAGGCCCTCGCCTCTGGTCAGTGAGGGTTGCCAACCCTTGCTCAAGCACCAACAACCCCGCCGACCATTGTCGCTGCCCCACCGGTGATATTTTTCCCCTTTTTTATAATTTTTAGTTTTATTTAGTTTCTTTTTATGAAAAAAATAAAAAAAGGAAAAAATAGAAATTTAAAAAGACAAAATTTCCCTTTAGAGCTAGTAAGTTGAGTTCCTCATTTGAGACTCATATAACCACTTTAGGCCATTTTTATGAAACAATGTCTACTTCCAGCATTTATTTGAGAAAATGAGGGCATTTTAAGCTATTATTTGAAACAAAGTCTACTTCGAGTCATTATTTGAGAAAATGAGAGGATTTCGGGCCCTTATTTGGAATTTCCTAAAAAAATAAGATTTGTAAAATTTGTTCATGCCATCATTGACCATGGCACATAGTTTGCTCAGCACACCATCAAGTTAATGTTAGTAATTTTCGATCAAATCTAGCTGGATAATTACATTGACAAATTGTCAAAATATTTAGAAATAAATTGGTTAAATTAAAAGGTTTATTATTAAATTGGTATAAATGTAATAGGTTTAGAACTTTATTGATAAATTTCCCTTCAATCTTGTGAGCATGAAATAGGGCCTCCAATGACTATAGTAGGCTTCCAACACATGTTTAATGGGAGGATCCTTTGGTCCTTGCTCTTCCTTCATTGGAGATAATTGGAAGTATACAATTCTTGAATTATGTAGCCCGGCACACAAAAAAAACAAAGGAATAAAAATATAGAAATTCCTTCACAGATTCTTCTTCTCAAGGCTTAGAGTTGCAAAACGGTTATTAAGAGTACTATTCTTCTGATGCTGACATGTACTGCTAGAAGTTTTGAGAGAATATATTTGTGTACCAGACGAGATGACATCGTTTTCTTCTAAGACTTCTTTTCCCTTCCTTCTATTGATTGATCCGCTATCTCTTCAGTAAATCCTCTCTTCTAGTTGGAGTTTTTGCAATAGCTTTAGACTCAAAGCCTTTGTCTTCAATCAGAGTTTCTTCCTTCTTCTTTCCTTCGATTATTTGCAAATGATTTCCACACAAACTAGTCGAAGATATAATCTCGACATCCCCCTACAAATTGGGTAAGGGTTTGAACCCTAAACCTTTTTATTTTTATTCCTTTATTTATTTATTGTGTGCTAAGCTATAATTCAAGTATTGACTGCAATGTATCTATATTTTTTTATCATATAAATTGTAAAAATGAACACTAAAGAAGATGAGCTCTTAGATGAAAAGTTTTGTGAGAATGAATGGCTATGGCAACAAGATTCCCTTTGATTCAGCTTTAATTATTTCCTGCTTTTATTCAGTTTTCTATATGGTATCAAAGCCTTTCTCTGAGAGCATTAAACACACACTGAACAATGGCCACAAGAGTTCCTAAGTTCCCATTTCCTATTCACGTAAATATAAATAATTTTGTTACGATTAAGCTTGCCGAAGATAATTTTCTTCATTGGCAAGCACAATTTTATAAATTTCTCTAAAGTCATGAGCTATTTAGGTTTGTCAATGGTGAGATTTCACCACCATCACAAAAGTTGATGGTAAGTAGGTTGAAGAGCAAAACCCCAATTATGCAAACTGGATGAGAACCGACCAATCGATATCCTCTTGGATCAAGGGAGTAGTCCTCGAGAATATTTTGGGTTTGATTATCAGCTTAGAAACATCTTACAAGGTATGGCAAACTCTCTTGAACCAATTTACATAAAAGTTTGTAGCTAGAGAGTTTGAGCTAAGGGGCAAACTCCAAGCATGTCAAAAAGGAGGTAGGCCATTATGTGATTATCTCAGGGAGTACAGACTAATTTGTGATTAGTTGAAAGAATTGGTAAGCCCGTGGATGAGATAACGAAGGTTTTCGGCATCTTGGAGAGGTTAGGATCGGAATATGAGAATTTTTGAACAACTATATATTGTTTGAAGTCTCCATTGGATTATTATGAGGCTATTTCGCAACTGGAGAGATTCGAAAGAAAGTTGCAAAATTACTCCTCAAGCCAATATAACCCTAATTTCGCCTATTATGGGTAGAGATACGTTGAAATAGAGCAGAAGGTGGATTTTGACAGTGAGGTTGCTCAACCAAATCTTGCTTTTGTGGGTTAGAGAGGAAACAAGTTTTATGAAAACAGATGTGGATGTAATTACAGCAGAGGTGGTCAAAGACGTAATATCAACACCACGCACCCCCAAAAGCTCCCTCATTCTCATTTGGATAAGCCACCAATCCAATAAAATTAAGAAGAGGGAGTTTTTTCTTTGCCAAGATTGATAAAAAGTAAAAGCAGGTTTCATCAAAAACAAGAGTCGGTAGATAGGTCCTCATCCTCAAAGGAAAAGCAACGAGGTTTGTTCGTGTCTTTGATTGGTAAGTAAGCGTACATCTTGACGACACGCCAATTGCAGAAATAATCAAACATTTGGGGAACCAATCCGCATCCACCGAGAACCGGATGTCGTCGGAGTAAATATTAAACATTGGAGCGGTTTTGACGGAGCAGGTGACCGGGGGAGGGAAAAAGTCCTGTTGATTGATGACTGTCTTAAAAGCAAATAAACATAAGCAACGCCCAGGTGGGTGGGTACACCAACATATGTCCAGCATAGTAAGAAAAAATGGTGGTTACAACGTTTAAAAAAAAAAAAAAAACGAGGTTCAAAATAAGTAATGGGAAATTTGACCCAAAAAAAAAAGGTCAATGGAAATTAAAAATGAAAATTAACGCAGAATGGTTCCAAACTCGTAATTTTTCTACTTGGTTCATTGATTGTATAAACAAAGTATATAATGACACAAATAATCCTTAAACTTTGACCTAACGTACAATATAGCCTCTAAATTTTAGCCAAATATGCAATGTTATTTTTGAATTTTTAATTTATTCAATATATTTTCTAAACTTTAAGTATAATTATGAAAATGGTGATTAAATTAGATTGAACCCGCATCAAAAGATTATATACTATATTGAATAAATTAAAAGTTTAAGAATGACATTACAAGTTAAGTCAAAATTTAAAGAACTATTTGGGTCATTTTCTCTAAAAAAAAATAGGTGAGTAAAATAGAAACAAAATGAGCTCATAACATTTAATTTAGAGCCAACAGGCATGCAACCATCCCGGTAAAAAGTGATTAAAACTATGAAGTCTATGGTTCGATCTCCATGAGGACCACACAGACATGTAAACATGAGAAGCAAAAACAAAATTCCTATTTATTTAAAAAAAGAAGAAAAGGAAGGGGAGAATTGGGCTTAAGAAAGAAGCAAAAGATAATTGGGCCAAGAGCTGGTAAGGGGGTACAGGGTTGCGAATGCCAGTTCCATTCTGGCTGGCAATCAAAAACCCGAACCCCATGTTTTCTTTCTAAGTTTTCGTTGTTATTATTATTATCGAAAGAAGTGAAAAAAGAAAATGGGAGAGAAATAATAATAATTAATAGCAACCACAACAAACAGATACAGAGAGAGAGAGAGAGAGAGAGAGAGAGAGAGCAGTTTTTGGATATTTTGTTTGTTTGTTTAAAAAAAGAAATCGAAAAGGAAGGAACCAGGGGTGTGGTGTTTTCAAATCAAAGTCTCCTCCCCTTCCTTGTTCCATCTTCCTTATTGGGCACACCCCTTTCCTTTCCCAGTCGAGTCGAGTTCGCTTCCCGCTGCCGCTGACGAAGAAGGGGTCCCCCATCTCATCTTCTGCTTCAGCTTCTGCTTCTGCTGCTGCTTCATCCTACTACTCTTCTTCTTCTTCTTCTTCTTCTTCCAAAAGAGGAAGGGACGAGAGGGACGAGAGAGGAGGGAAATGGCGAGGAGAGCGGAGGAAGAGTACGATTACCTGTTCAAGGTGGTTTTGATTGGCGATTCCGGCGTCGGCAAATCCAACCTCCTCTCCCGATTCACTCGCAACGAGTTCTGCTTGGAGTCCAAATCCACCATCGGCGTCGAATTCGCCACCCGCACCCTCCAAGTAAAACCCTTTTTCCCCCCCTCCCTCCCTAGATCTCCTCCTCTTTTCTCACTCCTTTGCTTCCCCTGCTCAATCTCTTCGATCCATCTCCACACGATCCCTCGCCCCCCCATTCTTGAGGTTTAGATGCACGGGACCGGGGGTTCTTCAACTCCCTCGATCTCCTTTTCCTAACCATCTTCTTTTCTTCTTCTTTTTTATCAAGCGATTCGCTTTCTGTTTATGCCTGCGCTTCTTCTGATTTATGCCTTGGTCCATGTTTCTCTTACTTAATTTCCCGGAATAAGTGCGTTCGCCAAACCGTCACTTCCTTTTCATTAATGATGGAAAAAACCTCATTGAATTCCCTGTCTGTGGAAAAATGGTTCATGCTAGTAAAGAAACAAATCCATCTGATATGCACCGAAAGTTAGGGCATTTGCTGCATTGGATATAGCTTTTTAGATTTTCTTTTCTTCCTTTGCCGCCTGGAGTTCGTTCGGAATCGAGCCATGTTGTCCTGTTTGTATTGAATGTATTCACAAAAGGCACCCCCGGATTCTCATGCGACCAGAACCAATGGCAATATGATATTTCAATCTGTCTTGTAATACTACTTCCAGACCAGTCAAACGTGATCCGAGTACATATCTGGAAAAGGTTACTCCTTTCCATTATTGTCGATGGATCGTGGTTGCGTGCTCTGTAGATTCAAGCCATCCAGGTTTGAGATTATTTTACTAAAGTTGAATTGATGACGGTGATCCGTCTGTCATTCTTCCTCAGTCTCAGAGCAGTGGTGCTCGAGAGTTAAACTTATCTTCCTGCCTCTTTAACATGAAGATGATTCCCGGCATTTCAACTTGTTTTTCAATTCATATTTGGTTAATACTAATGTATTTTCTTCTCTTCTTCCACGAAGCAGTATGTCTGAATTGATATGTACTTATCCCAAAGTTCCTCCATGGGTTGTTTGGTTCCAAGTAATCACCAGTGCGTGATTTTGCTCTTTGATTAGGTTGAGGGAAGGACTGTGAAAGCACAGATATGGGACACTGCTGGACAGGAGCGATACAGGGCAATCACCAGCGCCTACTACAGGGGTGCCCTTGGGGCTCTTCTAGTGTATGATGTGACCAAGCCGACTACATTTGACAATGTGAGTCGATGGCTGAAGGAGCTGAGGGACCATGCGGACTCCAACATCGTCATCATGCTAATTGGGAACAAGACTGACTTGAAGCACCTTAGAGCAGTGGCTACCGAAGATGCCCAGAGTTACGCCGAGAAAGAGGGTCTCTCCTTCATTGAGACGTCCGCCCTGGAAGCAACGAATGTCGAGAAGGCTTTCCAGACTATTCTCTCGGAGATATACAGGATAATTAGTAAGAAGCCTCTGTCCTCAGAAGAGGCTGCACCGGCCAACATCAAAGAAGGGAAAACCATCGTAGTAGGCGAATCAGAAGCCAACACAAAGAAGACATGCTGCTCTTCGTCTTGAAGATCATCTTATGGTCTTTTCCCTTCCCATCGTGCTACTTGTTTCCTTAGTTTCTCTGCTGGTTTATATGTTGTCCCTGATTTGTTTTTCTTCTTTTTGTTTCTTTTCCAATTTTTTGACTGTTTCCATGATTATTATTGGGTCATTTGACGATCTTTTGTGATGGCTTGAGTTATATTGTTCTATATCATGAGTTATAGGAAATTTTCCTCAGCTAAGAGCGTGTGTGGAAGAATATTGGAATGTTGAAGTGTGTACTGTGGGTGATATTTAAATAGAGGAGCTGCATGGTTCTCTTGTATGAGGAGGAAGATTGTCTTGTTTTTGGGTCAGAATATGAGGAGGAAGAGTTGAGAAACGCACTTTAATGTCATGCTCTTGTGGGTAGATCCCTAATGATGTGAAACAGAAACAATAACACAAGAAGCAAGGAATAGTCTAGGCTCTCTTGCTTTTTCGTGTTGACCATATTATTCTCTGTAATAATAGGCTGTCTGCACTCTGCTCGTCAAGCTCATTAGGGAACAGCCTCGCATCTTCAACTGTTGGATTACGGAATATGATGTACAGCAGACGGTTTGGTACTTCATCTAGAATGAAAATGACCACCAACGATATCGTGAATGCAAATGCAACTGTGCATTCATGGACGCAGGAGGCTTTTTTCGTATCCTTGACAGGCTGAATTTTCTTCTATGTTCCTGACTTAAAGGGAGAACACACGGTAGCGCTTTTAAACAGATGTGGTGTATGAAACGAAGGAAGATGTAAGAAAAGCGAAATAGCCCAAATGTAATTTTACATTGCAGGGAAAAAAGTGATGCTTATGACAAGGAGGACTACAGCACACATGCTTATTTATAAGCTCAAAACTCTGTCCTAGACCCGTCAGTGTGGCCCTGTGGCCGCTCCAGGAACATGAAAACCACCGGATTCCGTGAGAAAGAATTCCGAAGTGGCCTCTAGTTTTAGAGTGGACAGAAGGGCATGCTGGAGTCGCCTCTGTGGCTAGGGATGATGAAGTGCCTCAACCTGCCTTCCTGTTTTTTCATGTAACCCTCACACAAGAATGCCTTGGAGAATTTGTCTTCCACGGACCTGTTAACGTCGTGCACAAACACATCCGTCTCTCCCTCCTTCCTATTCCTAGCCATCATCCCCGCTGTGTATATTGCTGTCATCCTTCCCGGTGCCTCCTCGTAGTATCCTGTGGGCGCATCGACCATGATGAGGTCCCATTGTCTCTCGTACACTTCGTTTGGCAAGCCTTTAAGCGCAAGTTGGCACATGGAGTATCTAGGGTCACTCACCACCATGCACTCCGGCACCTTCCCTATTTCCATTAGGTTATCCGCCTGGTTCACCTTGCTATCATAACTCACGTGATATGATTCCAACATTGGGAACCTTTGTCTGATTTGCTCTATCCACGCCTTGTCTTCTTCTAGGAAGATGGTTCGCCCGCCGTAGTTGAGGGAGCTCCACATGAGGCTGTCGTGGCCGAGTCCAAACACGAGGAAGTTGCATGGAGATTTCTTTTTGAGGACTCGGGCAGTCACCGAGATCTCCTTGAGTGTTTGTTGAGGGGTGATGGTTGAGGTTGTATAGTGGATGAGAGCTTGTGCTAACGGATTCGGGATCTTGGAACAAGTCGGCGAGCATTCGGATGCCTTTGCTTCTGACGAGGCTTTCAGGGAGGAGTTTTGCGGAACGGAAGAGGAGACATCGTGGGTAGAAGAAAAGCTGGATCTCAAGATGAAGATAACGAGAAATGCGAGGAAGATGCCAAGGAGAAGGAACTTGTGGTTGAGGGGGTAAGTGCCCTTGGGCTTCATGCTTCTAGTTCTATCCCTCGTTTTGATCCAGGAAGCAATAGAAAAGAACTCTCTGTGAAGCAAAAGGGAGGTTGAATTTTAGGTTATAGAAGCTTTGGGGAGTCTTAAATGGGAGAAGATGGGACACGTAAGTTGTCATGCTTAGATAGGAAGGGAAGAAACGTTGGGTGATTTGAAGAAGACAAGAGAGCTACCAGTAGTGCCTATGAAGCAATGCCTTGTTGGTGGATCCGAAGCGATGATGCGAGTTTACCTTAGATTTCCTGTTGAGGTTGGTGTCGTAGGGAGGTTGGTCCGACGGCAAAACACTCCTTTGCATGGTAGGGAGGAGGCGAGTCGTCCGAAATGCAATTGCCCACTTCCCTTCTCAAACCAGCAGGAATCATCACAAAGACCAAAGCCTTTTTTGCACTTCAGTTCATTTAGAAGCAAGTCCTAATAGAAAGCAAACACTTTTCATGTCCTTGTCTTGCATTCTCTGTTCTGACCAAAATAAAGGAAACAAAAGGCAAAGAGTTATACCCGCAAAATCATTTTGAAAATTGTTGTCGCGTATTGTAACCACATTATTTCCAACACCAACTTCTAAGACAGTGCTCTCTGATTGTTGTCAAATAAGAGCGAAATGAAAACGTTGAAATGCATCAAATGTCCCTATCTAACCCTCTCTAAATATATGTTCACGGGTGTGGATAGTCTCTATTGTACTTGAAACTCGCACTATTTGAAAAGAGTACACTTTTTTTGTTATTGTTTTCTATGATGAAGCAACATAATTTCTTATGAAGCACGTGCGAATAATTAACTCACCATAGTTCGATTGTTGTTAAAAGTTTTCATGGTTTTTCGATTTTTTGCTGAAGAATGTCCTGAAGTTAAGGAACAAATTATATCTATTCTTCTTATATAAAGCATCCAGTAGACTTGACTAGACTGTTAACAAGAGAAAGTTTAAATTTTGTAATTAATAAATTAGTCGGGGGACATCAATATTTAGCTCTTTTTGTCTCTTTCTATAGATCGTTGTGAACTTGTACACACGACGGGATTATTCAGAAAATGACTCGTTATTCTTTTATTGCTCAGAGATAATTCTTTACTGTTTACTTCATAAATTGCCATTTCGAAAGATGGAGACAAAAAAGGTATAGCGTCTCATCAAATTTTGGAGACGATCATTTGAAGGGCAAAGGGTGCAAAAATGTAATCTTGACCGTTGGAATGAAATGCTGGCCCCTGGCTTGGCTTTGGATCGAAACATCACATAAGAGCTTTTCACGCTATCCACGCCCTCAGATATGTCCTTGAGGATTTCGGGTGTCTGGCTCATGAAAAGAGGACATGATTTAACATCAGAAGTAAAACATAAAAGGATTTTTTTTTTTGGGGGGGAGAAGAGGAAATGGAATGCAAAGAGTAGAGGAACATTATAATTCTCAATTTCTGTTTGAATGTCATTTTTTCCTTTTTGTTGTTCGAATGTGTTTTCATGGAAATGGAGAAATATGCTTTTTTCACTAAGGATAATTTGAGGTGTAATATAGCATTAAGAAGGACTAAGGTAAGTCTCCCATCCAAAAGCTGAAACCACAGTTCCAGATGCATTCATAAATTTTCATGCCGAATTGAAATGTACCATGCTTAACTGACCAAAGCATGCCCTCAAATCTGCAGAATGAATACCAAACTGCCCGGTTCAACCATCCAAGTTCGAACATTGTGCAGATTTCAACAAACCATGGACAACCAAATCTGCAAAAGTTGAACAGAGAAAAGAAAAACCAAGAGACTAACAAAAAAGTTTCAAGTCATAGGATAACTGTCATCTACATTAAACTGAAGTTCCAACTACACGTCAGATGTTCAACACACAAAAACAACACTTGCAGAGTTGAACCTATTAGCTCCTGGCCTAACTATATACAAGAGACCAACTATAATATAAAAGCGGGCTTCTTCCAAGTCCGACATAAGTATAGATAGTGCTACTGCTAAACTAAAAAAGAGGAAGATATTTCTCTCGCAAATCAACAGAAAGATAGTTAACCTTACTGGCAGTGTCCCACGCCACCACTCCTCCTCACCTGCAGCAAGACGCAATTATACAAGCAGAGTTATTATAAACCATTAGAGAATCCCAGCAAGTAATGCATACTTAGACATGATTTTCATCATGATATTTGTTAGATAATTTCACTTGAAGCTGGAGATGAAAAGTGGGTATTTGGAAGGACCAGAGGATTTTTTGACCCCACACTTCCTCTTGTCCGATCCACAATTAAAGTCTTACTTGTACGGCAGCCTTTTGTACATATTGTTTACAAAGGTACATGTACATGTACAGGAGTCACACAATGCAGCTCATGCTGCAGTTTCCATGTTTACGGACACAATTATTTCCCCCTTGATGAAAAAATCATAACTTTCCCTTATGAAGCTCTCTTTAGGTAAGCAGAATCATGAACAAAAAGGTCCAAATACACGCCACTCTGCCTTTTTTTATGGGGGGGGTTGTTCTGATTGACATACGTACAACACTTCAAATAAGCAAAAGAACAAGCAACCAACACAGCATCATGGGAAAGGACAGAATACCATATTTGACATGCACCCCACATGCACAAGTGATGGAAAAAGAAGTGCAAGGATGTGCTTACCGGGGGAAATTGTTTAGATGTTCTTCGAATTCCTGCCGGGCATTTTGAACCGCTTCGTGCATGATGTCGACACTGGTTCTCCATAGTGTGATTTCAGAATCTTTCTCCTCCTTCTCTGCTAAAGTTAGTATCAGTTCTTCTTGAAAACGTTTCATCTCCTTAATGATCTTTTCGATCTTTTCCTCAATTTTGACTCTCTCATCCTTAAGCACTGAAATTAGAGTTTCAGCTTCATCCCACTTTTTGTCAAGCTTTTCTAGTTCATCTTTTAGCGAAAGCAGCCTCAACAAATGACTCTTGATCACTTGGGCATCAAAACCATGCATCTCCAATTCTACAAAGTCTTCCAAACAGGTATTAAATCTACTTTTGGAATCAGTGATCTTCAATTTGGATGCCATCTGTACAGTGTTAGCAAAAGTCACCATCTTAGCAATGGCCAGTCCTTCACGAGATCCTGCTTTGGTATCACTCAAAGGTAGAAAATGAGGTGCCTGAGGAAACTTTTTGAATACTTCCAAAGATTCCACTGCTTTCCATATTGGTGAGGTTTTCACAAAAGGCAAATTTTGGTTTGGCCTATTGTCACCCTCAAGGTCCTCATTTACCTCAAGCTGAATAACCTCTTTTGCCTCCTTCACTTGGTCCGCCCCACCAAGACGAGAATGTTCTGGATAAAACAAAAGCACAAAAGTCCATTCAAGTGAAACAACTCGTTTCCTAAACTAATTTAATTCTTGCAAGAAAGGAACTTCTTACCAGATCTATCCAATACTTGAGTGTGCAATTCTTCAAGCAACAATCCTTTGACACCTGAGTCGGTTATATTCCCTGCAGTGACATCTTCTACTACTTTTGCCACACTATGCTTTCTGGAAGCTGCAGCTAACATTTCAGCAGATGCATCTTGAGAACTATGAGTGAGAAAATGGGAATCAATGCAAGAAAAAATAGGCCAGACCAAATGACCTTTTTCTCATGGTTTCTGCAGATGCATGCTGAATACAATATGTCTCTCAACTCAGCTATTTATTCCCATAGTTGGAAGATTGTGTATATCATGAAAGCACATTTGGTTTGGATACTTTAGGCAGGGTATTCTAACTACAGTCTCTCAACTCAGTTACTGGATTGCATGATATCTCGTAAAGACAGAGGATATATCTTTGACACTTGCTCCATGAAATTCAAAATAAGAATAAAAGGCTTTGAATGTCAAACCTGCTTGGTGAATGCCTAGAGAAAAGTTTTTTGATGGCTACAGTATGGAAATATGGGTGTGAATGGCTGCGAGACATTAGATTATTTGCATCAAATCAAGTCACACATGCCAAAACCAAAGCCATTATTTGCTTATGTCAAAAACATCTATCCTGGTCCCAGCAAAGGAAACAAAATACATCCGTGACAACACTAAAAGTATTCAGTTTCATTAATGCAATCTTCTTAAAATTATGATTGAAGACTTCGGGAATGATTGGTGTCTAGTCTATGAGGGTCATACCACTCAAATGTTTCACTGGAGTCACTGGGAACCCTTGTCCATTTGCTGCAGAAGATGCCTCATCTGTTCTCTTCCCCTTGCCTGCATAGTAATCCATCAATGTTTCTTGTGCAAAAGAGAGCAAATAGCAGCAGCTTAAAATGAATGTACCTGTTGCCGAAGCATTTTCAGTCATGGCATGTAACTTCACAAGTCTTCGTCTCTTTCCTTCCTGACTCTTTCCCACATCCTTGCTTTGAGAAGAAGACCTTTTTTTAATAGAGGGTTCATTTAGCTGCGGAATAAATACACAGAAGGAGGAAAAAAAATGAATAGTGTTTCAGTTGAAGCCACAAAGTAAAAGAAACATTAAAATAGAGACATGCACTAAGGGCGTTCAATTTGATGATAATACTAATCAATTCAGTCATGTTGCCGGCTGCACTTACTGTTTTAGGCTTCTTGGGAGGCATAAAACATGGGGAATCACAGCTGGAGCGCTGCTGCTCCACCTCCTTCTCGCTGGAGCCGACGGTTGAAGAAGCGAACATCTCATTAGGAGTCGAATGCGTGATTATGCATGATATAGGAGCGGCATCACTAACTTCAGAATCCTTTACAAAAATGATGTTTCGGCCTTCGGCAGAGGCAATCATCTCATTGAGATGGTCAGAAAATTCCTGCAACCAAAATTAGAATGTAAAAGCATGAAGAATGCGACCACACAAAGTGGTGAAGGGTGAGTGAATTGGAAAACCCCCAACAGGCCCCGGACAGATTCCTTCCTCTCCCCATGAAAACCTGCCGTAAATATGGATGTTTGAAGCTGAGATTTCAGGAACAGGAAATGGGCGTGGATGCTTAAGGGGGGAAAACCGTGCAGTTAGCAACCTTTCACAGTAGTAGCCCAACAATGCGCATGAAAATCACAAAATCGTTGGGACTTCACTTAAATCAAACTCATGATATACCTTATCCTCGGTTAATCCGAAAAATCATGATGAAGGGGGGGAAAAAAGAAGAAGACAGACGACATGCCGCTACGATGGCCATGAAAGGAAAATAACCCGACGCATCCATTAAGAAAGAAAGAAAGGAAGGAAAGAGAGCAAAAAGGGAGTACGAGGCATTTAGGGGGAAGGCTCCATTTCCCGTCCTGGAACTCCCAGTGCAGCCTCAATCGGTCGCGGGGGAACTCGAGGACATGCGGCGGGTCCTCGAAAGCCACCAAGTAATTGCCTTGCTCGGTGATCTTGGCAATTACTCCCGTCCACCACCCGTCCCGGTCGTAAGTGTCGACCACCAATTTCTCCTGCATGACCGTAAGCTCCTCCCCCTCCGGCTCTCCGGGAGGCAAGGGGCGGACGAAGATGGAGTCGGTGTACTCACGAAGAGGGGACTGGCCGTCCTCGGAGAGGAGGTTGGTGTACTCGATCAAGGTGAGGCGGCTCTTCTTGAACTTGGACTTGTGGTACACCGGGGGTTCGACGACGACGGCGTCGAACCAGGCGCCCTTGAATCCGGCCTCCTTGCTGGTCACCTCCACGCGAGACCCTCTGCTCCAGCAATCGGCGCTACCCATATTTCCCCCCCACGCGTCGCAGCGAGAAACGCCGGAGACCCCGATGCGACTCAATTCCTCGCGCAGGCGAAATGCCGATGGGATGGGGGGTACGGATGAGAGCACCCGATTGCACGCGCCTGCCGTGGGACTGGGACTCACTGCGGTGGTGGACAGGCAGGCAGACTGACTGTGTGAGCGCTTTTGGTTGCTTTCTCTTTTTTCTTCTTTTTTCACATTTTTAATGATTATATTAACTAAAGATATATTTGGATGGATCCTATAAAAGTGTAGGGATGTTGATGAGACGGGGAAAAAAAAAAAAAACTTGGGTTGTGTAGTCCAAGAAACAAATTGGAATTTATGTTGGGACTATCAATAAGATTACATCGTCGTTTAAATGGCATATGAATTTATTGATTTGTTTGTGATGTTGGTTCAAGTTTTCTTAAGAATATCTCGAGAGTAAAATTTTAAATGTACCAAGTCAATGTAAGCAATGCGCCATTAAAATCGCTAGTAAAGACAGCCTAGTCAAGGTGCGGAAAAACTAGTTCCAACTAGGCTAAACACGCATTTAATTTGCTAATCCAAAAAAAAAAAAGGACAAAGTTGCTTAATCGAAATATTCATTGGTCTGGCCATACAATTGTTTACGCAAATGATTAATCTTATAGAAACTTTTACTGGGATGTTGTATCGTGGGCTCTAATTAATTCCTCTTTGTTTAGCAGACAAGCTGTGATCCATTTCCCCGAGATACATCGAGAAGACAGTCCCCTATTCGGCCTAGCCTAGGCGTATTCAAAATTTTACTTCTTATGGAAACTCGAAATTAAGATTATAAAGAGATGAGAATAAACTCTCTTGTCATGTAATCCGACACTTTATTTGTCGCGTGAGCTAATGTAGAAAATTATCATGAAAAGGAAAATCCACGTTAGCTACCTGTTTCCTAATGGAGATTAACTTGATATTTTAGTTGTACCTGTCTTCTTCTTCTTTTTGCATTTTCCCTTCAAATTCGTGGAGATTAACTTAATACTCATGGCACTCCAATTGTTGCCTTGTGCAAAAAAAGATATTTTTAACGAATGTATTTTTTAAACAAACGTCATACGGTTACTAATATAGTTAAATTATGGTTTTCAAATGATTAGAATTAATTGAATGATAAACTAGGAATTTAAGATGATCGACATGTATCTTATCTCGATTTGCAAGTCATTCAGAAAATTTAAGTTGATATTCAAACATTTTCATTTTAGAATCGTCCTTATTGATTTTACCAACTACCCTAATCACAACTTTGGCCTACTCTAATAATTTCTTTTTCCATTTTTTGGCGCTCTTATCCGAACGTGACTTTCTCCCCTAATTTTGCAAATAACGGTAGTTTTAGGGCTAGTTAAGGAAAAAAAAATATTGGTTGGAAGTTTTTTCCTTACAATCTGGAGCGAAGAGAATAAGAAGGCCACGAGCTAATGCAATTTGGTAATTACTATTCATAATTATGATGTATGTAGTTTTTGGGTCAAGCCCATAACGGACAGCCCAACTGAACCCCAAATCCAACGAAGCACGAACAGGCGATTCTGCTTGTTTTGCGGAGAATGAACAATGATCACTTGTTTTGCTTGAATTAATCAAATAATGACAAATCCATTACCAACAACAATTTATATCTATGTATTTTTGTGGACAATTAATTTCTTTCATTTATTCATTTTTATAGGCGATACAAAGCAATTATTTTTAAGAAAATATTTTTTAAATAATTTACTTTTCACAAAAGAAATGCATCATGAGAAACATGTCAAATATAATTGAGCCCATAAATAGGTTTGGAACATAAATGAGAAGTGCAAATTTTATATTTTTCTATTTTAGGAATAAAAATGGTAAATAAAACTTTTCTTGTCACTTGCCTTCATCGACCATCGCCTGTCTTTGTACTGAACTTGTTAAATGGGAGGGTCGAGTCATAAATGGTATAACCCAAATCGACCCATTTAACATATTTATGACTCATTTATTGTAATACAAAATTCTCGACTTATATACAACTCATCCCATTTCCAACCTATATCCAACTCATTTAATTAAAACTATTAAAGCTTATTTCTTATAATTTTTTTTTAAAATAGCATTGCTAAAACACTTGTATGCAATACAAATCTAGCGGATAATTTTTATAATTTTTTTTTAAAATGAGCTTTCATTTATTTCTTGAAAAATAAATAAGAAAATATTTTATGTTGTTTGATATGAAAAATATGATTGAATTTTCCTCTGTGATTCCTTTAACATTTCTTTTTTTTCTTTTTAAATAAATTTTATAATTATTTTTAATTTTTAAATATATTTTTTATTATTTCTTTTCTTTTTCTCTCTTTTTCATTATTTATTTATTTTTGCCTCTTCTTCTACCAATCACCAACCACGATGACGACTGGCGACTAGCCACTAGCAAGCCAAGCCTCGTTAGATTAGCAAGGCTCAAGCCTAGTTAGTTGTCGATGACCTCGAGCTTGCCTGGTTGGTTGCTAGTCGTCGCTATGCCGGCTATCGGCCAAGGAAGATAAAAAAAGAAAAGAAAAAGGACATAAAAATAATTATAACTCTGATTTAAAAAAAAATACTTTTATAAGGTTAAAGAGGAAAATAGGGAGTGTGAGCCTTGGGTTGCAAATGGGTCTAAGTCCAACCCATTTAGACCGGTTTATTTCAGATTTTCAATTTTTAAACCCAATTAATTAGGGTTTTAATATTTAAGTGATCCATTTATAATCTATTTATGCCTTAAATGGGTCATACATGGATTTAAGATCCATTTTGATAGGTCTATTGTGAACTGCCCAAGAGATATATTTAAGAAAGTATATCAAATGAATTTATGTTACTGGAATAAAAATTTTGTATTGTTTTTTTCTCAAAAATTCATCCACTAAAATATTTCTGGTCAGAAATAGGGCTTAATAATAGAATGGTTACGGGTTGCTGATTGGTCTTTCCATTACTCGGCAAACATCTGGTTTCTCAAATCACTTTAATCAATGAAAAGAAAGCTCAATTTAACACAAAGTAAAAACGCCACTCATGTTCGGCTTTGTCTCTTGTGCCAACCACGACTCCGATTAGGTGTCTGGCGTGGATTGGCCTGAGCTTTGCCGTTTGCCTTTATTTTTAGAGACTCGATCATCGTCAGGCGTGAGCGGCCGCATGAGCTCCAAAGGAACAAATGCGTCAAAGAGAAAAAGGCGGGGCTGGGCCGCCGCTGTTCAATGCTGATCAGGCCTACGCGACAAAACAGAGGGTGGTTCGCTGGATTTATGCAGAATCGTCAAATGCCCTTGACAGCGGAGGCAGAGACAAATTGCAGATAGGTCCCCCTCAAAAGCATTATTTCTCAAAAAACCCAGTCACCCCTCTTTCTCTATCATTCATGGCCATTCTCACGAGTCACGACCTGTCTTTTCTCCTTTTTTGTTTTGTTTTTTTATAAGCGGTACAAAATAATCATCTTTTAAGAAATATACTTTTTTAAATAATTTATTTTCATAAAAAAAATGCATAATGATAAACGTGTCAAATATAACTGAATTGGATCATTTGGAGCGTGAATAATAACAATTACGTTTTCTTTGCTTTTCTATATTTTTGTTCTCGGGAACGGGTTTAAAACAAAAATTCCATTTGGTAACGTAATTTCATTTTTATATTTTTGAGATAAATCGTTAGCCCATAAATAGGTTTGGAACATAAATAATAAGTAAAAATTTTCTACTTTTCAATTTTATGAGCATAAATTATAAGGAAAATGTCACTAAAAATCCTAAACTATGCTCTCTATGACAATTTTATCTTGAATTTTTTTTGTGCCATCAAAAACCCCAAACCATGTCGATTGCGACAAATTTACCTCAAACTTTTGACTAAGGGGCATTTTCGTCCCTTCCTTTTTTTTCCTTTTCTTTTTTTTTCCTCTTGACCGAGGGAAGCTAGTGATGGAGTCGGACGAGGCTCCGGTGGCCCTCGCCCTCACCAGTGTGGCCGCCCACGCCTGGGCGACCCTCGCCCGACTCCGCTGCCGGCGAGGCCGCCCTCGCCAACTTCTCTCGGTTGAGAGAAAAAAAAAAGGAAAAAAGGAAAGGACGAAAATGCCCCTCGGTCAAAAAGTTTGGGGTAAATTTGTCACAAGTGGCATAGTTTAGGGTTTTTTGTGACAAAAAAAAAAGTTCAGGGTAAAATTATCATAGAGGGCATAGTTTAGGATTTTTTGTGACATTTTCCCTAAATTATAAATAAAAGCTTTTCTCGCCACTTGCCTTCGTCGTCAAGTGGCCGCCCACTTGCGCTAGCCACCTCTGTCCGTGGAGTAGACTTGTCAAATGGGAGGATTGAATAATAAATAGGTTCGACCTAGATCGACCCATTTTGTCACAAACTCAAAAAGAAAAAGAATTTGAGAGGAAAAATTGTATTCTCTATTTCACACTAACGAACATCTTCACAAGTATGTACTCCTATTTGTAATACAATGAATGTACAATTGGGAAAGAATAAATGTTGATACGTGAAATCATAATATAATCTTGGATTGATATCAATTATGATCCCAAATGATCTTTGAGTATTTTCACATTTCCACATATCTCCAACACTCTCCCTCGAGCTAGTGGTTGATATCTATCCAAGACGCCAAACTTGCTCATAAGATATGGGTGATGTCTTTAGTATAATGGCTTGGTAAATATGTCTGCAGGCTATTCCATGGTTCTGATTTTGCTTGGTATTCAATCTCAGCTGATGATTGTGACACAGTTGACTGCTTCTTCATTTTCCACGAAAGTAGAGACTTTTCTAGCTTGATATGGAAACCAATGACTAATCTTCGATTCATGGGATATGTGGCATAATCAGTGTTGCAATAATCTGTCATTTCCAAATTGCAATCTCAAGAAAGAAGTATTCCAAATCCATGACATTTCTTCAAGTACTTTATGATCTTCAAAGCTACATTCATGTAAGATAATTTTGGCTTTTGCATGAATTGGCCGAGTGTATATATTGCATAGCATATGTCTAGTCTAATCATCGTAAAGTATATGAGTTTCCCTGCAAGCCTTTGCTAGCAAGATGGATCTTCAAGCAAGGGATCATCAATCTTAGAAGATACTCCTTCATCATATTTAGTAGTCTTTAACTTCATATTTTGCAAAATAAAAACGGCGACTGGTTTATATCCAAATAATCCTGTTTCTGATATAATTTCTGTGACAAACTTCCGTTGGCTGTGAGAAGTCACTAATTTTGAACAAGCAATCTCAATATCAAGAAAAAACTTGGGGCTCCTAATTTCTTAATATGGAAGGTAGAGTGCATTCTTTAAACATCTTGATTGCCAATTCATTATTTCCCATAATTAGTATGTTATCAACATGTATCATAAAGTAGGTTGATGATGTACCTTTTGTCCATGTGAATAAGGCATAATCGTGTTTAGATTGTTTGAAGCTTGTGGATGTAAGAGCTATAGTGACTTTTGCATACCATTATCATGATGCTTGTTTGAGGCTATAAAGGGATTTACGGAGATGATATACCTTATTCTCCCCCTGTCGTTGTAAACCTTGTGGAAATTCCATAAATATTTCTTCATCTAGATCATCTTGAAGGGAAGCATTGTAGACATCTATGCAATTCCCAATCTCATAATGCAGCAATAGATAAGAAAGTAACATATTTGGCTATTGGAGAGAACATTTCATGATAATCAAATCCTTCATGTCGAGTGAAATCTTTCACAACTAAGCGGGCCTTGTATCATTCAACAGATCCATCAGCCTTATACTTGATTTTATAGACCCATTTACAGCCAATGGGTTTTTGATGAAGGGGTAATGAAACTATGTCCCAATTATGATTATCAATTAGTGTATGCAATTCTGCTTCCATAGCTCTTTGTCAACGATGATCACGTACTACTTCATTATAAGATGATGGTTCATGCTCGTTGGATATTTGATTGATACAACACATAGCTCCTTGGACGGTCTATCAAATGAGACATAAGATAAGACGGTATAAGATATTTGGTGAGTTGGTAGATGCACAAACATAATCTCTTATCCAGGTAGGTGGTTGAATAGTCCGACTTGATTGTCGAAGAGGAACATGCTCAGGTGTAGAAGATGAGGAAGATGCCTCTAACGATGATCCCGGGGAAGATGTCCTTGAAGATGTAGTAGAATCTTCTCCGACTAGTAGTGAAGACTCCTTTGTTGAATACCTCAAAATTGCAAAAGAATCTGTGATCTGTTCTCCTATTGTAGAAGATGCTAGAATATTTCTAGGTATCAAGAGCATATATGGTGTGCTATAAGACAAGTCCTCTTCAAATAAAAACAACCATTATTTGGTTTCAAGTTGGATGTCTATTTTTGAGGATGGCTCTTCCTGGAATGGGAACATGTTTTCATGAAAAACAACGTCCCTACTTACAAAAAAACTACCTGTTGATGGCTTGAAGACACGATAGCCTTTATGAAGGGTTGGATACCCCATGAAAATACATTTCCGTGTGCGAGAACTCAATTTGTCTCGAGTTCCCAAGGTAGTAACGAAGCACAAGCAGCCAAAAACCCTTAAATAATGTATCTCTAGTTTCTTTCCGAAAAGAACTTCAAAGGGAGTTCGTTTGCCTAGAACTTGAGTTGGTATGTAATTGATCAGGTAAGCTACTATGACCACATAATGTCCCCATAAGGTTTCGAGAATAGATGCTTGAATCTTAAGGGTATGTGCAACTTCTAAAAGGTGCCAGTGTTTAACCCTCAACTATTACATTTTGTTAAGGTGCATAAGTGCATGGAATTTAATGCAAGATTCCGTTTGAAGAGAAAAGAAGTTTGCATTCATGACTGAAGAATTCCTTACCATTATCCGCTTGAATGTGTTAAACATATTTGCCAAATTGAACTTTTAATAAGGTGAGAAAAACCTTCAATTGGAAAAGAAATTGACTTTTCGATTGTATAAGGAAAACCCATGTAGCACGAGAGTGATCATCTACAATGGTGAGGAAATATTGGGACCCATCACGATGTGGGGTGTGATAAGGTCCCCAAATGTCCACATGAATTAAAGAGAAAATTTCGATTGCATGAGATTTAGTTATAGGAAAGTGTGCACGTGATTGTTTTGCCAATGGGCAAATTTGACATTTAGGGTATGAAAAAGAGGCACTATGATCCAAATGTCAATGAGAAAGGATAGTCTTGTCATTGGCAAAAGCCTCACACAATAATCTTTTATTTATGGAAATACATGATAAATAATTTTTTTTAGGAAAGCTAGTCCAGAAATATAACCCATGAGAAAGCCTATCGAAGCTCATCAGTTTGGTAGTCAAAATGGCATAAAACAACAATTATCAGAATTGAAGAGGATACGATAAAAATTGTCCTCACAAACTTTGGAAATAGAAATGAGATTGAATTGGAAGTGAGGCACATATAGCACATTTTGAAGGGTAATGCACGAGCTAAGGTTCACTGTTCCTATTTTAGTGACATATGTGGTATTTCCATTTGGAAGACGCACATATATAAAGGAATCAATATTTTATTCAATATGGGAGAAGAAACTCTCATCGCAGACAACGTGATCATTGGCACCTAAGTTAATTATCCATTCATCATAAGAAAAGGGGTTGAAGCAACAAGAAATACCTTAGAAGCTCGCTTTCTTGTCAAAGATATCCAACTATTTCTAGGCTTTCATTATTTGCTGAAATTGATCATGAGTGATTTGTTGATCAACGTTGTACCCACTGACTTGATTAATTGAGGATTCTCTCTACTTTTTCCCTTTTTCTCTTGGTTTTCCATGTAGTTTCCAACAAGTCTCCAGTGTGTGGTTGGACATTTGCAATATTTGCAATACAATTTGAGTTTTCCTTTATAGTTTTGTGCATTTCCTCTCTATAATATTGTGACTGAAAAATAGCCACTAGATTTGATGGTTGACGAGGCATGATGGGAACTATTAATCTGCTCGTGGGATGGATCGACTGAAAGCCATCCAATCTCCCCTTTGAATTGTGGCTATCTAATTTTGGGAGCTAGGTAGATTGGACCAGGGCCATTCGATTTCGCTCTTAAATCCTAGCCGTCTAAACAATCCTTCGAGAAAGTTCCACCCCTTTTCTCTTCTGATAACCTTAGTGCTGTGCTTGTTCCTCTCCAGCCTTCAACGTTCACTGGCTTTTCAACTGCCCCTCATCGTTAGTAGTTTAAATGAGCGGCAAGTAGGATACTCTCCCCTATCTTGACATTTTCCGTTGATGCTAGATGCTGGCTCTCCTCTTGGATAGCAAGTTAATAGATTCAGCTAAGGGAGGGCATCGGTTCCATGGCTAAAATCTGAGTTCTGAATGGTAGGTATGAGTTGTTCAAGGGCAGAGGAAATGAGTCACTTTTTCTCATTCCTTTATCCTTCGATATCGTTGTAGGGTTTCCTTGGGTCCCTCAAGTTTTTCTTCAACACCTGTAGTTCATTCTAAAGGGCTAAAAGTTTATTGAAACACATTCCAATTGGCATGTTCCCCAGTTTTAGTTCGGATAATGCTTGTGTGAGAGAATTTTTTTTTGCTTAGTCAAGTTTTCCATACATCTCTTTTATATTTTCTCACATCATTCTCAAATCCTCCGTTAGGGGAAGTCTGGCGGTGACCTCTCGAGCGATGTAATTTCCGATCCACATTTAGACCGATTGATTGCATTTCCTCCATTGACGTGCTAGTTGGTCGTTGATTTGGGGGACAATTCTGTCAAGGAAACTGTCCTTGTCCTTTGTCGTCAAGGCTCACCGAAGTTCTTGAGACCATGTTGAGTAGTTTTTAGGGCTAGTGAATTGTTGGCTAATAAGGTGAAGCTTCGATCCGTCAATTGTCAAGATGTATAATGGGTCGCCAAGCTCCGGTCGGCCGCCTTAGGCGAGGGTCTGGTAGGGAAAGAAGCCGTGTTGAAAAACCGAATAGGGATTTGTTCCCAAACCTTGCGTACTCGATTTGGATGTCTAACCCGAATGGACTAGTCCGAGCCCAAGGATCAAGCTTGCATTGTAGTGGCTGAAAGGCCTTACTTGATTTGGATGTTCTCGCTATGAGCCTGGTTTCCCACTCCTTGAGGAATAACCCACGGGTTGGTTTGGGTTGATTTATAAATCTAGGGATTTAGTGGGCCTTAGATAGGTAGCCATTGGATGGCTTGGGTCGGAATGGCTTGCCTCTGGTTTGGTTGGGCCTGGACAGATATCCAAGAAATAGGTTGTGTCTAAGCCCGAAATTCTAGTCCACCACATTTTCAACAATTTGTGGCGAATGTTGAGGCGTCTTGTCCACAACTGTGACTTTTGGAGTTTGGTTTTCTTCCATGGTATTGGTTTTAGTAAGGAGGTAATTTCATATTTGGCTTTGTGTTTAATGGCTCAAGTATTGATTCCTACATCGGAGTATTAACCTTGTTTTGCAAGTTAGTGTTTTATGTAATAACAAGGATAAAAGACTGATATTCGGGGTAATCGTGGGTGCTGCGGAAGCTAGATTAGATGCTCTAATACCATGTCATGGAGTCAAAAAAGAAGAAGAATTTGAGAGGACAAATTTTATTCTCTATTTCACACTAATGTACATCTTCACGAGTATGTACTCCTATTTGTAATACAATGAATGTACAACTGAAAAAGAATAAATGTTGATACATGAAATCAAAATCTAATCTTGGATTGATTCATGGAATGATATCGTAGATCAATGATGATCCCAAATGATATCTTCACATATCCACATATCTCCAACACATGTAACCCGTTTATGACTCATTTATTATAATGCAAAATTCTTTATTCATACTCGACCCCGACTAATTTCCAACCTATATCCAATCCATTTAACTAAATCTAATAGAGCTTGTTTTTTTATGTTTTTTTAAATGGTATTGTTAAAACACTTTCGTGTAATATAAATCTAGTGGACAATTTTTAGAATTTTTTTTAATGAGCTTTCATTTGTTTATTGAAAAATAATTTTCAAGAAGTATTTTTAGGAATATTATAATATTTTTTTGAAGTCTAAAAATAAATTAAATTTTTTTTTTTCTGCCGTTTGATATGAAAAATATGATTTAATTTTTCTCCATGACTCATTTTAATATTTTTAATTTGAATTTTATAAAATCGATTTTATAATTATTTTATAATTAATTTTTAGTTTTTTTTAAATATAATTTTTAATTATTGCTTTTTTTTTTTTTTTTTTCTTTCTTTTTTTGCTTCTTCTTTAGCTGATTGCCGACCACGATGATAGTCGACAACTAGCCACCAACGAGCCAAGCCTTGCTAGTTGTCGGCAACCTTGAGCTTGCCTGGCTAGTTACCGACCATGGGCTTAGGAAGATGGTAGAAGAAAATAAAAAGAAAAGAAAAGAAAAGAAAAGAAAAAGGACATAAAAAGTAATAATAATTTTGATTTTTATAAGGTTAAAGAGGGAAATAGAGAGTGTGAGCCTTGGGTTGGAAATAGGTCTAAGTCCAACCCATTTATTTTAGTTTTTGAAAACCCAATTAAGTAAGCTCTTTAATATTTAAGTGATTTATTTATAATCCATTTATGTCTTAAACGAGTCATAGATTATTTTAAGACCTATTTTGACAAGTCTAATGTTGACTGCTCAAGAGAGAGATATTTAAAAAAGTATATCAAACGAGTTCATGTTATAAAAATAAAAATTTTGTAACATTATCAAATTTATATTTTTGCTTAATAACTCATTTAGTAAAATATTTTTGCTTGGAAATAAGACCCAGAAATAGAACAATGATTATTTGCACCCTTGATTGCTGACTCGTCTTTTCATTTCTCGGCAAATATCTAATTTCTCTAACCACTTTAATGAACGAAAAGAAAACTCAATTTAACACAAAGTAAAAACGGCCCTCTGATTTGACTCGTCTCTTGTGCCAACTACGACTCCAATTAGGTGTCTGGCGTGGATTGGGCTGAACTTTGCCTTTTGTCTCTTCATTTATGCGGAGTCGATCATCGTCCGGTGTGAGCGGGGGCGGGGGGGCGAGCGGCTGCACGAGCTCGAAAGCGACGGTATAGCTTCCAAAAGAAAAAAAGTGGGGCTGGGCGGCCGTGGTTCAATGCTGATCAGGCCAACGCGGCAAAACGGGGGATGGTTCGCTTGATTTTTGGAGAATTGTCAAAGACTCTTGATAGCGTAGGCAGAGACAAATTGTCGATAGGTCCCCCTCAAAAGCATTATTTCTCTAAAAATCTACTCACCCCTTTCTCCATTATTCATCCCGATTCTCACGAGTCACGACGTGTCTTTTCTTCTTTTGTTGCTTTCTTTCTGTTGGCGTGTCTTTTGCTCATCTGAATGTCCTTTTCGGGAGGGCTTTGTCCAAGAAAGGAGAAAACGTACGCACGTATTATTCATGTTTTTTATTTTCTTCCTAATTTAAATAGCTTTTTTTCCCTATTTCAAGATAATTGTCATGTCATGTAAAATTCATTGAATCCAAAGGTCGCAAATAATTATTGCATGTTTTCACCAATCTTGGAGAATTTATGCATATTTTTGCCGCCGATGCAAAAGCTTCTCACCAACTAACCTTATTTAAACTCACCTAATATTACATTTGAGTCCCCATGATAAGTTTGCTTCGAGATAGATGTGTCGATTTTTGCTGCTCATTTACCAAAAGAAATGTTTTTTGACTCATAGAATCTCATCAAATGCTTCAATACATAGCGAGATTGACATCATAATCATCGAACAATCATAAGTTTAGTTAGCTATACCATTAATTATAAATAATCTTGCATTCAAAACACAATTCCAATATTAATAAAACACCTCACCAATCATGTGAGATGAAAATGTATTATCAATGAACTCAAAATTATCAGCCTAAATGGGTTTGCTTCTTCATTACGAGCGTCGACACAACTTTTTAATTACTATCTTTGCGTCGGTATTTTTTCATATTCTTTTTAAAGTGAGAAATTTTACCCATTTTCTAGATGGGAGAGAGGAATTTCTTAAAATCGAGAATATTAATTTAGTCATGCATCCTATACAAATTAAAGACATTAGCTCGGCTTGTCTACTCCATCCAAAAATAATGTCATCAAATGCATTTCGTATGAATGCACGTGAGATCAAAGAAGGAAAAAGCATGAAATTTATACAATTAGAATGATCTCATATCGCTACTAATGCACTCGAAAGTATTACGTTGGGTTTGGCACGAGGAGAAGAAAATTGAGATTCTCGCCTAGAAAGTAGCCGAAATGAAAAACCGGAAGAAAAATGGCCTATAAAGATGGAGAATGTAAAAGTGGGGGACCAAAAGCGAAAAGGAGGGAAAATACTGGGGGGAGGGACTGGGCTGCAAAAAACGAGGAAAGGGACGCGACGACGACATTCACGTCGATATCAGGGAACAGTGACGAAAAGCCCCCTTTGAATATTCAGCCAATCCTCAACCCTGCAACTTCTTCTGCAATTCGCTTCTCGTCTTCCTTTTGACCTCCCTCCTTCCCCCATTCAGGATTCCCATTCATAGCGCGCGCGCGCGCGAGAAAGAGAGAGAGAGACCGGCGATCGCATTCCCCGGGGATTTCCTCCTCCATCTCCTTCACAGCTCCGTTCGCTCCACGCAGGATGTTGGAGAATGGTGACCGCGCCGCCGCCGCCGACGACTCCCCCCGTCCTCATCCTGAACAGGTCCGTCGACTCCGCCATCGCATCCCGACTTCGATGCGACTGTGTCCAAAAAAACAGGCGACTTATGCTTGCTGCTGACTGACACCGTGGCTTGGACTTTCAAATTAGACACGATCCTGTCGCGCTGTTGCATTAACACATTCTTAGTTTCTTTCGAGTTTTGATCGATCCACACTTGTGGTGATCCGCAAGCTCTCCTTCTTCTCATCGCCGCTTCTGTTTGTCAGATCAAGGTCGACCCCGGGAAGCCGGCCCCGCTCACTTGGCAACGCAAGATAAACAGCCAAGGCAATGACCCCGTGGAGTTCACCCTCGGCTTACTAGACACAATCCACTTGGTACACACCTACCGCTTAATTTATCTCTCTTCTGGATCCATCCTTCTGAACGGCTCCACCCGCCGACACACTAGTTGTTACAAAGACGGCCTTCGCTTTCTATTACTGGTCGATGGCGTATTAATTATAGGCAACTTGCGATTAATGTCCCCCCCTTTCGCTCTATTTTTGGACCAGTTAACTGCCTACGATACTAACTGGATGGTTCTTTCTATCCGAAACTCTTGGTATCTATAGGATATAAATACATCAGTAACTATGATCAAGATATTGCAGAAAACAACGAAGAAGAGCTAATCTGTAACAGTATACTAGATGAACTACGAAATTTCTGAAAATTGCTGATTGCGAGTGTAATTTTTGCAGGCAAGAAAGAAACATGCATGTTCATTGGTTTGTTGTTTTTCTTTTATTTCTTGTACATCCATTGATCATACAACTAAAGTCACATGTTCTGGGTACTTCGAGTGTGTATGTTCCAAAATTATTGAAGAAGGAAAGCTACACAATTCCTATAAACCAGTGCATGACAGATGGACGACATTTTCAACATGTGTTTGCTCTAATAACTAGTGATATTTGAGTGGTCTTATGTAGTTAACTAAATTTCAAAAGTATCTGCCAACAATTTCATGAAACAAATTATAGGATATTCTGAGAGGTTAGTGCAATATTCAATAATTCTGTCTCTAAAAATTTAGCTAAGCTGATTCAAAATGTGAAGCAGCTAACTTCCAACTACTTTCAAAGCTTGTTGTCCTGCAAATACTTAAACAGCCACAGTACAAGCAAGCAAGTTATTATCGACTTGTTGATTTTTTCAGCATTTTCTTTCTTTGTTCTTTCACTTCGTGTATTAAGCACTCTGTCTATGGTTTTTAGGCTCCAATAGGTTATCGGCTATGGCGTCAAGTTCGAGAAGAAGCTCCCAAGGGGAAGGTAACAATCCATCTAATTTTGATGTACTTGTTGTATAAAATTCGTGTATGATAAGGAAAAGAAATTCTTCATTTTACCAAATTTTCAGGGGACCATCATGAATCCTTTCACAAAGCGCCCTGTGACGTCAACTAATGCCATTCCTCTTGGTGGTATCGGGTGGGTTTTCATTCTCTATTATACCCCAGTAATACAACGCGAAATGCATCTTAAGCACATGTAGAGATCATTACTCTTATGTTAGTCATCAGGGATTCTGCATCACATTGCACATGCCATATTCCTCCCTGCCCTGGGGCTGAGGGGAGGGAGGGATGTATGATCCTGGTATCCAGCTTGTATCTCAACTGCAGATGTTACTCATCTTCCTTTGGTATTTTTCTGCTGCAGTTCAGTTCAAATTTTTTTTAACCAGATGTGGGAATAGATTAGAGTAATCACCATGAAGTGATTTTGATTATACACAATATAATTTCTTTGCATGGTGACGCTTTTTTTTAAAGCTCTGGGAGCATTGGAAGAAGCTATCGAGGTGAATTTATGCGTTGGCAACTATTCCCCAGAATATGTGAGGACAAAGCAGTTTTAGCTGATCAATTTTCTGTAAGTTCGTTGTTGACAGTTTGGTAAACTTTCTCAGTCTCCTTTGCTGAATACCATATTATTTGAAAAACCTTCATCTGTTGTTAGTTATAGTGGAAAATCTACGGTTCTGCTTACATAGTGAATTCAACTCTGTAGGTAATCATGCTTTATGGCTTTTGGCTTTTCCCTAATGAGTTCAAGTATATGATTATTTGCAACTGATGCCACATATGTCTTGACTCCATGCAGGTGTTCGTTTCTCGCCCCAATGGCAAAAAATATTCTACCGTGCTCTGCCCTGGGTCTCCTGCTGAACTCCAGTAAGAGTTTTCTTCATTATTTCTTCAGAAACAATTGACTGCACAAACAATGGGAAATAGGGTCATGTCTTATTAATTCAATGGAAGCAGTTTAAAAGCTTAAACTTACTGGAAAATATGTTCTTGAACAGAGAAAGCCTCAATTCGGGAATTGGATCTTGGGACTGGAAGCTGAGTGGTAATAATTCCACATACCATGCGCTGTATCCTAGGGCATGGACTGTTTATGAGGGTAAAGTTTGACAAAAATTGCTATAGTATTTAGTGTAACTAGAACTCAAGATGAAACATGGCTGCATTACTCTTATTTTCCATGTACAGGTGAACCAGATCCTGCCCTTAGAATAGTCTGCCGTCAAATTTCCCCACTCATTCCTCATAATTACAAGGAGAGCAGTTTTCCCGTGTCTGTTTTTACTTACACGGTATAAGTGAAATGAAATCAATCAATCTCTAGAAATTTCCCTACAGCCGGCCTGTTATTAACCAGCGTTTTCTCCCCTCAGCTATATAATTCTGGAAAGACTGCTGCAGATGTCACTTTGCTCTTCACATGGACTGTGAGTTCACATTCAATTGTTTTTGCATTGTTGGTTAATATTGAGTGTTTCATACCATGTAGTATCAATCGATTTTTCCTTCCATGAAACTGTTACTCTGAGCAGAACAATCAAGTTCTCATATGATGCTGTTCATCTATGCCATAACAGAATTCCGTGGGAGGGATGTCTGAATTTTCTGGTCATCACTCCAATTCAAAAATTATGTAAGCTATTCACTCATATATAAATCGCCTCAGTGATGCTAAAGTTTGATACTAACCCCAACAATCTCGTGGTAGGATGAAGGATGGAGTCCATACTGTACTTCTGCATCACAAGTTCGATCCTATCCTTGATAGAGCATAATTCTCCTGATTTGACTTACTTGATCGTTTTACCTGCATCTGTTTATTTGAAATTAATATTAGAGACGATCATTCATGTACTCAGGACTGCAAATGGTCTTCCCCCTGTAACTTATGCAATCGCAGCTCAGGAAACTGAAGATGTTCATGTCTCAGAGTGCCCTTGCTTTGGAATTTCCGGTAATTTTGAGGGTATCTCAGCCAATGACATGTGGAAGGAGATAAAACAGGTTGGTTCATTTGCATTGCATAGAATATATAACTCACTATAATGTTCTCCCGTGGAAGCAAGGTATTTGTGTTGAAAGACAAAACTGAATTGAATGCTTGGTTAGGCCGATATAACCCAAGCTATCTTTATATAATAAAGCCAAAAGGCCAAAATTACTATATAACCTCTATTGCACTCATACATAAATAATAAAGGAAATAGACAAATATGCCCCTATCAGCGAAATATTTTCAACACCCTCCCTCAAGCCAGAGCATAATATCACACATGCCCAACTTGACTAAAACAGGATAAAATGATTTAACCCTAACCCCTAGTCCTTTAGTGAACACATTAGCGACTTGATCACTTGACTGAACAAAGGGCATACAGATTAAACCACTCTCTAGCTTTTCCTTGATAAAGCACTTATCAATCTCCACATGTTTCGTACGATCATGCTGTACAGGATTGTGAGCAATGCTAATAGTAGCTTTATTATCACATTATAACATCATAGGAACATAACAGATACACCAAGATCTTCAAGTAATTCTTTAAGCCATAATAGCTCACAAACTCCCTGTGCTATTGCACTAAACTCCGCTTTAGCATTGGACCGAGCAATTACATTCTGCTTTTTACTATGCCAAGTCACAAGATTCCCTCCTAAGAAAGTGCAATACCCATAAATAGACTTTCGGTCAAGGGAGTTGACCTAACCAGCATCTGTATAGGTTTCAATTTTTAAGCTATTATGAGGAGACAAATGAATCCCTTTCCCAAGAGCAGACTTCAAATACTAAAGGATCCGAAGAATGGCATCCATATGAGTAGAGGGTCATGCATAAATTGACTCACTAGGCTTACGGCAAAAGAGATATCAGGTCGAGTATGAGATAAATAAATCAACTTGCCCACTAATTGCTGATAACGACCTTATCCATTGGATCACCATCCTTTTCTCGAAGACGAGTATTGGCTTCAATAGGTGTATTAGAGGGATGACAACCCAATAATCCAACTTTTGTCAAAAGATCAAGGACATACTTTCTTTGGGATAGAAGAATACCTTTTGAAGATGTAGCAACTTCAATCCCAAGAAAGTACCGGAGCTTTCCAAGATCCTTTAATCTCAAACTCTTGTCCAACAAACTTTTTCAATTGGTGGATCTCATCATTATCATTTCCTATGACGGCAATATCGTCTACATAGACAATGAGAATAGTAACTTTAGCACTTGATCTCTTTACAAACAAATTATGATCAGCATTACTTTGTTTATACCCAACGGAAATTATAGCCTTTTGAAACCTACCAAACCAGACTTAAGGTGATTGCTTTAAACCATAAAGTGCACGTTTCAATTTACGCACTTTACTCTGAGTTTTGTCGCACGAAAAACCTGGAGGAATCTCCATATACACTTCTTCTTCTAACTCTTTATGAAAAAAAGCATTTTTCACATCTAATTGCTAAAGATCCCATCCCTAGTTAACAACACAAGAAACTAGAACTCGAACAGTATTCAACTTAGCAACAAGGGCAAAGGTTTCTTGATAGTCAATTCCATAAGTTTGAGTAAATCCCTTTGCCACCAACCGTACTTTATATCTATCCACAGAACCATCAATTTTCTGTTTAACTACAAACACCCACTTACATCCTAATAGTTGTTTCCCATGAGGAAGAAAAACAAGATCCCATGTGCCATTTTTCTTCAAAGCATGCATCTCCTCCATCACTGCCGCCTTCCACTTTTCATCTACAAAAGCTTCCTGCTATCTGTGGAATAGAGACGAAAGATAAAGAAGACCCAAAAGAACGATAGGAGCTAGACAAAGAATCATATGAGACAAAATGGGATATAGGGTGTTGAGTATAAGTTCTAGTACCCTTTCGAAATGCAATAGGAAGATCAAAAGGAGAAAACTCAACAAAAGGAGTAGTAGAATCCGGTTCCGAAGATGATGACCGAACAGGCAATGTATCAATGGTCTTAACCTGAGTGTTGGGAGTGGGATTCCTACGACAATATGTCTTCAAAGTCTCCCCTTGAAGTGGTTGTTTTGTTATCTCCTCGAGGTATTATATTATCCTCTTCTCATGTTGCATTATTCTCCTCTTGAGAAGGAGGATAACCATTGTTCTCTTCTGGATAAGGAGTAGAACCATTGTTCTCTTCTTGATAAGGAGAACCATTAGAACCATCGGAGACTATTGGAGGAGGAGAATAAGTAATATCCTCAGGAGCATTTAGAATGGGAAACACCTCTACACTAGGACACTCCCCTGAAGAGGTGGAGTAGAATAATAGGAATTAGACTCGTGAAAAATCACATCCATTGATATAACGATGTGCTTAGAGGGAGGATGATAGCACTTATACCCCTTTGGAGTAGCTGAATACCCAAGAAAAGTGCAGCGGAGACCATGGGGTTCCAACTTACTCTTAGAGGTGGTGTTATGAGCATAACAAACACAACCAGAAATTTTAGGGGAAACAAATGTCATTTCTTTCTTTTGGCAACCCCATTTTGTGCCGGGTATCAACACAACTCGTTTGATGAATAATGCCATGATTCGAGAGATACTATTGAAATTGACCTTCATTGTACTCAGTGTCATTGGCACTGTGAAGAATCTTTAAAGTAGCGTTGAACTGAGTTTGAACCGAAGATTTGAAAACAGCGAAAGACTTCGTTTTTATGTTTCAACAAATAAACCCAAGTTGTATGAGAATGATGTCAATTAAAGTGACAAACCATCAATGATCGGAAATAGAAGTGCAATGGGAAGCACCCCATACATTAGTATGAATCACATGAAAAGGGAAATGACTTTTATTATTGGAAAATGAATATGTTGACCGAGTTTGTTTAGCCAAAGTACAGGCTCTACAAAAAAACTCATCTTTATTACAAGTTGAAATGAGACTAGAAAAAACTTTTTCTAAAGTTCCTAAAGGGAGATGACCTAGTCTGCAGTGCCATTGGTGAAGATCCGTCAATGTGGAATTAACTTGATGAGGTGCAAAAGACAAAGTTGAAGTAGAAACCCTATTATCCTCAAGTAGATAAAGACCACCATCCAATTTACCATATCCAATCTCCTTCTCTGTTACCAAATCCTGGAGAACACAATAAGAAGGGAAAAATATTACTTTACAATTTAGGTCTTGAGTTAAACTACAATTATTAGAGAATGATGGGATGTGTGAAATAGAAGACAAGGGAAGAGTGGAAGAACAATTGCTAGACCCTTTTCTAGCAATGGAAGAAAGGGTTCCATTAGCTACACGAACTTTGTCTCTGTCAGAAGTAATGGTGTATTTATGGAAGAGACTAGAAGAACCTATCATGTGATCTGTAGCCCCTTGTATCAATGACCATGGGCTTGAAACAACTGAGGTATTAAACCCCCAAAGAAGATACTTGATGCGGCTAGGTTTGAAGTAGAAGGAAAGGGTGAATTAGCAATTGAAGAGGAGGTAGCAGCAATGGAAGCTTTCAATAGACACTGAAATGCCTGAAGTTCTTCTTGGGATAAACCAATATCAGTAGTAGGTGCAGCAGGAACTGTTTCTGTATGGTTTGCCTTGTTTTTCTCCTTTCTTTGTGCCCTTTTTGCCTCAAAATCTGAAGTTTTTCATGTAACTTCCAGCATGTGGCCTTAGTATGATACGGCCTATGACAATGCTCACACTTCACAACCTCTTTAAAGGTATCACCAGATCAAGTGGATGAATCGGATTTGACAACCGCACCAATACTAGTTTGTATAGGGCAGATCGATCTACGATTGATGGATGAAGCATTGCCGTTCTACGGCTTTCTTTAGAGTGAACTAGTGCATAAGACTCTTCTAGAGTAGGGAATGGAGACCAACTAAGGACTTGAACCCAAATCTAATTGTTTTTTAGATTCAATCTTGCCAAGAAATCATAAACTCTGATCTTGTCCACATGTCTTCTACGTGCATCATTTCCAAGTTGACCATAAGTAACCCTTGCAGCCGACCAAATCTAGGTCGCACTATCAAGAAGCAAATATCCTTTGTGGCTACATCGAATTAAGTAGAAAAGACATTACCAAAGAGTCATTAGAGATCCACTTGAGCATTATCCGGTGCCATTGATAGGCCCCGTAAGCCCACGGCTTGCAATGGTCAAGAATGCAGATCGATACCATATCAAATAATTTGTGCCATCAAGCAAATGTAATGTAATCCGAACAGCCATCTCTTGTAGGTGAAGGTTCTCAATTGAATCGTCAGACATTGTGTCTTAGATGTTGCCTTGAAAAAGTATGAAGGGAGCAATTGAACCGCCAAGACTTGCAAAAAAAGGCCAAAAATTGGTTCGAAGTCCTCTTGTAATAAGCTGAAGTTGTCCTCCAAAAATCAGCCAAATCATATCAAGGAAGGCAAAAAAGTCGATTTTTTTAGGGTTTGGAAAAAAAATCGATAATTCTGATTTTTCCCCAAAAATATGAATAAAAAAGAATATGGTGGTCTATGAAGCGGCAAGGCAAAAATAATCTCAAACAAGAAGATCCAAAAAATTGCAAAAGAGGTTGAACCACCTATTGTAAACTGCAACGAATCTTTAGTTTATCTCATAGAGGTGAGATTTATGGCTGACACTAGATTCAAAGAGTCACCTCATTAGTGCTGCCCTACATTGTGAAAGGAAGCAAAGGAGAAGGTGAGAAGAAAGTGAGGTGGGAGAAAGTGAGGATGAGAAGAGAGAGAAGAAGAACTACGCCAAGAAGATTAGGGTTAGGGTTTCAAGCTCTGATACTATGTTGAAAGACAAAACTGAACTGAATGCTTGGTTAGGTCGATATGACCCCAAGCTATCTATTTATAATAAAGCCAAAAGGCTAAAATTACAATATCACCCCTATTGCCCCCATACATAAATAATAAAGGAAATAGACAAATTTACCCCTATCAGTGAAATATTTTCAACAATTTGCTTGGATTGTGCGTGACCACTGATAAGTGAAGTTTAGCACAAGTTACTGCAATGTTCGATTTTCCAATTATAAATAATTGATCCTGTTTTTTCACTCACATTATTTGTCATTGATGTTTCCTGAACTGCATCACAAGTTTTAAGTAGATAGCTTTAAGTGCAGCCCTGAATAAAAGACTCGAGGAAATTGTAAATAGACATTTAAGAATCTGGTTTTCCTCTAATTGCAAATAGTCATTTGATATTGCATGTAGAACTATTCATTTTGGGATTTTCAGTTTCACTGTAAAATGACTAGCTTATGCTTGCCTCTTTTTACTTGAATGTGCTACCACCTACCTCTAATGTCATCATTTTGGATTCTGGTTACTTTGAACTATTAAGGGGGTCTTTTGCAGCTGTTACATTCATCACAAGGAGTGTTCCTCAGTGATCATACTGCCATTGAAGATTTGTTAATTGCATGTGTAAAGATTGTCATTAATTCTAGGTGATATGCTCATTCTATATCTGTGAGAATAACTTACTGATTTTAACCTATGTCAATAGCATGGATCCTTTGACCATCTTAATTCCATAGATGTGTCGGTTCCATCAGAACCAGGATCATCTATTGGGGCTGCCATTGCGGCTTCTGTGACAATTCCATCTGGTACTGTGCGGACAGTGAACTTTTCCTTGGCATGGGACTGCCCAGAAGTAAACTTCATGCGGGGGAAGACATATCACAGGTGATAGACATATACATAATCAAGAGTTTGAAAGTATCTATAGATGATTGGTTTGATTAAAAAAGAATTTGTACAGGAGGTATACTAAATTCTATGGTACATATGGAGATGCTGCGGCAAAGATTGCGCATGATGCAATCCTTGGTAAACATTTAGTTTTTTATTCCTGCAAAGGCATTTAGTTTTCTTAACAAGAAAATCTTTGTGGTCCTTTGTAGATCGATCAATTTTAGTAATTAATGCCTAGCCATAAACAGTGATTGAGTTTTGATACTGCAGTTGAGTATTATCTATATAGCTATGTGATGCTGAATGGCATTTTCTTATATTTTGACCCCTGAAAATTTCTGTTAATATCTTTCTCATTTTATTTGAAAATAGAACATGAGCAATGGGAGTCCCAGATAGAAGCCTGGCAGAGACCTGTTCTTGAAGACAAGAGGCTTCCCGAATGGTGAGCTTATATGTTAATTGCAGGAGCTAGGCTGTTAACCGTATTGATAATGTTATCTGAACGGACATTCGGTTCAGGTATCCTATCACTCTCTTCAATGAGCTCTATTATCTTAATGCTGGGGGAACAGTTTGGACAGGTAATCATGCAGCTTCTATTCAAGGTTTATTCAATGTGGCCTTTTCTGATTCCCACTCGTGCAGATGGATCACCTCCACTTTGCAGTTTGGTTAGCCTTGAAGAAAAAAAGTTCTCCCTTGATAGGTTGAGATCCCATATGGATCGTTCAATGGATGTCACTTCTCAACCTGATACTGCTGTTGATATTTTAGAAAGAATGACCTCAGTCCTTGAGAAAGTACATACTCCTGTTGCATCTAATTCTGCTTTCGGCACAAATTTGCTTCAAGAAGGAGATGAAAATATTGGTCAATTTCTTTATCTAGAAGGAATAGAATACCATATGTGGAACACCTATGATGTCCACTTTTATTCTTCATTTGCTCTAGTCATGCTCTTTCCCAAACTCCAACTCAGTGTACAGCGGGACTTTGCAGCAGCAGTGATGATGCATGATCCTTCTAAGATGCGACTCTTGAGCAATGGACAGTGGGTTCCAAGAAAAGTCCTGGGAGCTGTTCCCCATGATATTGGTATGACTGATCCATGGTTTGAAGTAAATGCCTATAATCTGTATGATACAGGTAGGTGGAAGGACTTGAATCCAAAATTTGTTCTTCAAGTTTATAGGGATGTGGTTGCCACTCGTGACAAAAAGTTTGCACGGGCTGTGTGGCCTTCTGTTTATGTTGCGATGGCTTACATGGACCAATTTGATAAGGATGGAGATGAAATGATTGAAAATGATGGGTTTCCTGATCAGACATATGACACCTGGTCTGTATTTGGGGTGAGTGCATACAGTGGTGGACTGTGGGTTGCAGCCCTTCAGGCTGCATCTGCCCTGGCACATGAAGTTGGTGACAAGGGTTCAGCAGCTTACTTCTGGTGCAAGTTTCAGAAGGCAAAAGTTGTTTATGAGAAGCTATGGAATGGTTCTTACTTTAATTATGACAGCAGCAGCAGCAGACAAAGTTCATCTATACAGGCTGATCAGTTGGCCGGCCAATGGTATGTGTTCTGCATTCTTCTTGTGTAAATTTTTTTTAACCATAGGTAACTATTTTAGGTGACAGTTTTTTGGAAGGTCAATGGGGATATTGGTTCTTTAATAAATGGAGAGTAAATGGAGACCTATGATCCGAGAAGGTTATATGACTCAAGCATCAACTGCAGATGCAGTTCACCTTATTTAGAGCAGGCTTGAGCCTAAACTTACGAAAAGAAGCGCACCTGGCATTCAGACTTGCACTAATATATAACCCTAAATCCTTTCCCATTCCCAATAATGATTGAAAAATCGTTGGATTTTCTTTCTAAGAATTGATTAGGACTGGAAAGTCCAATTGGCCATGCTTGGCCATGCTGGGCCGGGCCCAAGAAGAGAATGCTTGTACTGGCCTGCTCATATCAATAGTCAAACCCACCCTTCTGATGGGCGGGCCTATTGGGCCAGCATGGGGTTATGATCATGATGGGGTCTAATGTTGAGTGGTGGATTGAGAGATTCGCATTTTCAGTTCTTGCAGCAACGTAAGGCAAATGATGACTTATTTAGAAGTGATTTTGTAGGTATGCTCGTGCTTGCGGTCTTCATCCCATAGTTGATGAGTCTAAAGCTAAAAGTGCTTTGGGAAAAGTTTACAATTATAATGTCTTAAAGTTTAAGGATGGAAGAAGAGGGGCTATGAATGGAATGTTGCCAAATGGAAGTGTGGACATGTCATCAATGCAATCGAGAGAAATTTGGTCTGGAGTTACATATGGTCTCGCTGCGACAATGATTCAAGAAGGCATGATTGATATGGCATTTCAGACTGCCAATGGAGTATATGAAGCTGCATGGTCTGAACGGGGACTTGGGTATGTTGCATTTTCCTTTCTAGTGCCTTAATTCAAAAATATAAGAGCATTCAGTTAATGGAACCCTTGAAGTTCTTAATCTGGTATAAAGATGTCCAGAGAATTTTTCTTCCTGCTATGCTGTCTGACTCTTCCCATAAATTTAACCATATTTTGTTTTGCTTGGGCAATAATCTTATTAAATACTGATGCAGCTGGAAAAGCTTAGTATTTTACTTCTCTAGTACAAGAATTACGTGAAAATGATTTTCTCCTGATTTGCCGTTTAATTAAAGAGACCCCTAGTACTGATCGTCTTATATAGAAGAGATTCATCAGAACTAAAACACGCCGTTCCAGATTTTTTGCACTTTAGTTCATCTCACACTAGTGTTCCTATTGTGTTTACAGCTATTCATTTCAAACTCCTGAAGGGTGGAACAACAATGACGAATATAGATCTCTAGGTTATATGCGTCCTCTGGCCATATGGGCAATGCAATGGGCATTATCAAGAAGAAATTCTTCCAGGAAGGAGATGAAACCTGAAGTAAGTGAAGAGGATTTGCTTCGACAGCATGTGGGGTTCACCAAAGTGGCACGACTTCTGAAGCTGCCAGAAGAGAAAACAGCCAGAAATCTCTTCCAGGTTGTATATGACTATACTTGCAAGAGGATGTGGATGTGACACAAATAAAGCCCCAGAATAAGTGATCATTTGTATAGCACATTGGTCTATCTGAGTAAATTGTCTAGAATATGAATCGGTTAAATAAATGGTAAAAGTAAAAGTGTAATTACAAGTATCCTCTGATAAAATTTTGAATAGGCAATGTCTTGTAGATGCATGCATTCTGGTGACTTTACAATCTCTTAAAAGGATGTGGTATCATCTGGTCATGCTTAGCATGAAGAGAAAGAGGACGTTGATTTAGCCTATCTTATGCAATGACAATATAACGTGTTTTCCTAACGTTCAAATCTTCATTATATTCCTGCAAATTTTGAAATGCAACAACTGATGTCAGAAGAGAAGTTCTCTCTAGCAGTCGAGTTCTTCAGACCCCCAGAAGTCTACTACCTTCGCGGTTACTTCCTTTACCTGGCTTCACCAATAAAAATCCGCAAGACTGAAAGATTCTGTTTTCTTCAAGATGAGGAGAATTAAGTGTACTTGTGTGGGACTTTTTTCAGTTTGAAGAAAGGTGACTGACCGGCTGTATCATTTTTGTGGAATTCTACGAGAACCTGATTGGATATTCTAGCGTTAGACAAAGCACCAAATTTTAAGCGCCACGGGTTCTATTTACAAAATTCATAACGTGACTACTTTATGTTTCCGATTTACTTTTGCGGGGCTTAACAAGGTCACTAACTAAAATTAATGCTTGGTGCAAGGGTGATATAACAAAATTATGTTGACGTGATATCACTGAATTAATCATGGTAATAGCATCTCCCTTTCGAGATACTTAGTGGGCTCTGCACACGGTACAAAATACAGTTTCGGATGCAAATAGTCTACCATCCGGATTTCACCTAATAGACTTCCATTTGAATTGCTTTATGTTCATGGCATTCATACACCAGGAAACAAATACGAAGTCGATAATTGGTGACACGACAGAGATCCCACTGACGTAGTTCCTCACAAATGACAAATTACACGAGCTACTTGGAAACATGTGATTCAGAGAAAGGAATAACTATCATTTGAACAACTTTAGATGAACAACCAACGAATTCTCTAAGCAACAATATCCTACTCAAGTCCCCTTTAACCGAATGGGGTGCTACCTTCAAGCTTCATCCCCATTCCAGCTAGGTTTCATTTTGGGTCCGGTAGGCCCTTCTTGCTTGAGAACCTCAGGAGGGAGGCTACTGAGGGCATTCACTAATGCAGTCTTAAGCTTCCCACGCAATGCTTTTACCACCTTCTGCATCTCCTCCGCTGCGTCATAATCCACTCTAGGACCCCATTCCCTACAGTAGTTCAGCCACGGTAGTACAGGAATGGCTGATGGTCCCAGATACTCAGCTGCAATTATGGAATAATTAGCGCCAGTGTCCAGGAAGATGCTGCTCTTCTTAACATCATTCCTCATTCCTACTCCATCATTCCCTTGCAAGAATGTCCCTGGTTTGAAGAACGCGGCATGACCATGCAATGATGCATAGACCACGAACTTGTTGGCATTTTGGAACTCAAGGTCTGAAGTACCCATCCAAATGCCCATACCGTGCTCTGAAAAGTATACATTCCAGAGCTGCCCATTGAAGTTGCTGATTCGTAGGGTCACATGCTCCCAGTCACCCACATGTTCACCTATCCTCCCCAGTGAAAGGTTGATGAACTTCACTTTCGCTCTGGCAGCCCCATTGAAAGGGTAGAAGAGCCATATAGCTATGTCTGTGAATGTTGCCCCAAGCATTGGCTTTACATGCATATATGCCTGAGCGCTCTGAAGGAATCCCTTTTTAACCCTATCTTTGGCCGCCCCGTCCAAAGGAAGATCCAACCAGTATGCGCCATCGTTTGAACCACCCTGGGGGAGGTTGGAACCTGTAGCTTCAACGGAAACGGGCTTTGATTCTTGTCCTTTCGTATAAAGCAGGCCTCCATTTGTGAAAAACCAGTCTACTGAAGAGGGGAGGAACTCTTCGTCAGGATGGAAGTAAACGATGGGAGAGTAAGCTCCGATTAGTGCCTCTATTTGTCTTCGATTTGGCATAGCTGAAATGTTGTACTTGGCATTCCTCAAACAAGATAAAGGCGAAGAGCTAGGCTGGCCGTTTTGGGCGATGAACGTGCCTGCACTGACAGCAAGAGCTCCTACCTCTCTGTTGGAGGGTCTTGAGCTGTAGACGCTGAATGTATTTCCACTGGAACCCCAAATCAAAGTTTCTGTCTCACACTGGTCGGTCAGGTCAGACCGAACACAGCGAATTTTGTCAAGGGAAGGCTTTTCAGGCGAGGTAGTAACTACGTGGCCCACTGCTTTGTAACCATTGGGTGGTATTGGCGACCATATGTAGCCACTTCTGTCTTGCTTTATCTTCGATGAGTTGCTGCTCCAAATCAGGCTGAAATCTACTGGTTTCTTTAAGGTCCCATTGGTGATATCATTTGTCTGGTCTTTCCCTACCAGAAGCCATCCAGAAAGAGGCCTGTTATTGGGTTGGGCGTAAGAACCAAACATGAAGTATCCTTCTGGCAAGGCTGAAGGCTCCAAAAAGGTGGCCCCACGGTTGTCTGGCCCGCCCTCATAGACTGCCCAAACTTTGGAGAAAGATGATGTCTGGTACACCAGCAATCCACCAAAATCAATTGTACCACCGGCAAATCCTCCTCCTACATCATGGGTTGGGAATGAAAATAAACATTAGGACCTTTCATTTTTTGGAAACTAACTGACTTGAAAGTTAGTCAGTGATGGAAGATACGAGTGAGACATCATGACATTTGACAACATAACAGATCAGTAACAAAGTTTACCAGCTGGCCAAGTTGGCAACGGAGAGGGGAGCTTGAAGATGGTATCTATAGGCAAAGCCTCGCTCTTCTTGGAGATGGATCTTGCAGAAGGACATAAGGTAAGACAATTCCCTATTTCAAGAGTTCCCGCAGAAGCATTGCCATTAGCAGATGATTAAGCACAATGAAGTCGAAATTAATAATAGACTAAGAAAAAGAGAGGGAGTCCCCTGCTCTATGCTGCTTATGCCAGTGACATACTGAAAGAATATGGAAATAGTAATGGTCCTTGTCTTTTAGCGGTTCCTTTTTGTCTTTTCTTGTCTTTTAGGTCCCAAAATCGTAGTTAGATAGCCTGGGGTTGTTTGTCTGAGCCTAGATTCAGGCAATATGTTACCAATTGAGTTTGGCATATTTGAGTTTACTTTTTCGTCTACAGTTGAATAGACGAAACTTGGAGAAGATAAAGGTTGAGCGGGGTTGAAATGACAATGGTGATGGAGCAATGGATGACAGGAGAAATAATCCCCTGGATATTGTCTCCATTTTCAAGAAGAGAAGGGTTCGCGATGAAGCAGTCTCTCGCCACTAAAGTAGCCTCTGTCCTTCAGACAATGCGTCGACTTTTTAGTGAATCTGAGAATTCATGTATAACAAGATGGTTCATTACTCTTATATATGGAGAGTCCCTAAAGAATCCTATGAACTGACAGTGAGCACATGAACTTAGCGAAGAAAAAGAAAACAGTGAGCACATCAAAGAAGAACAGAGCAGTGGGAGATGGAAAATGAAATCGAACAGAGAAGAAAAGATTCAATTGATCTAGTCTGCGATTCAACCGCATTAGATGCATTCATGTGCCCATCTGAGTTGAAAACATGACATCTTATCTTGGAAGCTAGTGTGTTTAAAGAAGGGATCGAAAGAAGGACTACTTTTTGTTGGTATGTATTTTCGTTTTACTAGACTATGTGGAAGAATTGGGGGAAGTGTCAGTGACAAGTTCACAACCCATGCACAAACTGAACACCCTTTGATAATAGGTCGAACCCACCTACGAAGAATAACAGAAATTACTTTCGATAGGTAAACGATGCTGACATGACACCCCACTGGCCTTGGGTATCTCAAAGAAAAGACGTGGCCAGAACAGATGTCAGTGTAGCTGAATTCAAGCAGGTTGCTCACATAACTGCGAGTTCCTTCACTGCCTCGTATCCCAAAGTCTATAGCTATTGAGATTGTAGCTTCTTTGATAGTCCAACCGTTGGTATCCCAAACTAAAGGAAAGCGCCAAAGTAGCATAATCAAGGACAATCAAAAGATTTCCACACAAACTAGCAAAAATCTGTGAAATGATCGAACAGGGTCATCTTTCATATTCAAGTCTCGACCAATCTACCCAAATTAAATAGGTAACTCTTTAACTCCTTAAATTGCTTTACGAGTTAGTGAGCAAGACACCGGTGATTCTGTAAGTTAGCTTTCTAGAGTAGGCTAGAGTGGGGTGCTCTTAACAATCAAACATCAACACGGCAAAAATAATGGGAGAGAACAGATGAGACTTTACCATCGCCCTGTGTCTGTGGCTCCATTATGAGATCACTGATTTGGAGAAGAGAGATGCCATGTGGGTGAGAAGCAAAGGAGTTAAGCAACTTGACATCACGATTGGATCCAAATGCGACACCGCCATCTCTCAAAATCGCAACTTCAATGGAACCTTGAGGATTGCCAGTTTCCTGGAAAAGGGTGGATAAGGTGGATCTGCCATTGGGCAGCTGCCGGAGCTTATGGAGATCGTAGTAGCCGGCCACCAGGTGCATGCTCAACACTCTCCTAATCACATCTCTTGATTCTCCAGAAAGACGGGGAATGACGGCATCATCCACAGCAAGAACGGTGAGGTTTGTTCGGCCGACAAGGGAGTCGGCGAGTCCAGTTTCAGCGAGACACTGAGAGAAGGAAGTGAAATGGGAGTAGTGGCTGAGGAAGCTGGTGGTGGGGGTGAGAAGAGCAGAGGCAGTGCAAGAAAGGAGAAGAGGGAGGAAGAGCAAGGCAGGCAGGGAGGACCTGGGATCCATCTTTTCACATGCGGCGCAGGGTCCAGGAGAGAGGGAAAAAAATGGCGCAAGAATGTTTGGGATTTAGCAGGAAAGAAAAACAGGGAAGGGACTCGTTCACAATCCAGGAAAAGATTTTCCCCGGCGATTGAGACGTTCTCAATGGCCAGTTTGTGGCCGTGCCCCCGTATAGGACAGGACGAGAATAGCAGCTACAGCATTCCAGCAATGGCGTGGGGGTATTGCGTAGATATTATATGCATGGTGTGGGGTATCTACTATTTTTTTTTTTTTTTACTCTTTAATCACCGTCGTCGTGAATAAAGAATGTCTATGCCTGGGCGGCAGGCAAAAACTCAGGAGTAGAGAAAAATCGATGGCGGCCCCCACCCACCACATGAGTCGCCCCTCCTCTCCTCCTACCCTTCCCATTTTCACACTTGCCCATCCATCCATCCTCTGGAAAATGGTACCTGAAGGCGTTGCATCAATGCATGGGAGGGCGTTTCAATCGTGGTTTTAAGTCTTAATTCAATGGGTTGATTAATGGGGTTATGATAGAGAGAGAAAGTGGAAACACGTTAGGTGTAAACCCACTTCAAAAAATAAAAATAAAGGGAGGAGGACGTTTCCAAACGCCATCTCCAAATTCAAACTACAACTCAGGCACGTCTCTACGCTTGAAACTTTGGGCGTTGACGAACGCTGTGGGTTCAACTACTGCTGCTCCCCTGCTACTGCTACTAATGGGGGCGTGTGGTACCCAATCACATCGCTCGTCACGTGATCTTTTTGTCATTATGGCATCGCCTTTTTTCTTCAGCCGTGGAATCCGGGTCCTTCTTTTACTTAGCACGACATCTACTGCGGTTGTTCCTCGTCCGTTTTCTCCTGTCTTTTACCCTTTTTTGTTTGCTCTCTGCTCTGAGGTTCATAATGACCATGATATGATGAAATGAAAGATGCCCTCTCGCATCATAATTCTCACCCGATTCCGAGGATTAGCTTTTTGTCAGGAACACCACTGCCTAGGCGTCCTTTTCCATACGACTCTCATGTACTCGTAACATACGCTATTTGCCTTTTTCTGGTAGAACAGAGAACATACACATACGCCATCAATGTTTCCCATTTTGGCCTTGTCCGAAAATGAAATTGAAATCACGCTTGCATTTGCGAAAACGAATGAACAGAAGCCACTGCTTTTGCCATGTCCACGTGGCGCGATGAGATTTAGTTCACTTTTGCGAGGTGACCCAATTGGTGGATGCGCACCGAGTCCGATCACGACGTAACGAAAGGGGAGGGTCTGGTCTGGTCCTCCTTTTATCACCCAAAAAAAAGTAAAAGGTAAGTCAATCACGAACACCGACCGACCAAAAAAAGAAAAGGAAAATCAATCACGAAAGATAGACGTGGTATTGTGGGGTCGAGGTCGAAGGGACAAAACCCAAGGAAACTCTCGTTGGAAAAAGCCTCGGACATCCAAGTGGGCCAGAAACCCAAATAAGAAAGCAAGAATGGGTTGCCCGAAGATGCATTAAAAACTAAGGTTGGACCTTCATCTCATTCCATGTTTCCGAACAAGCCCAATTCATGTTAGGGCCTTTTAAAAATGTTCGTCGGCCCAATTTAACCTCCTCCTAAGAAAACAGGAGTCGAGTTATCCCGATACCCATTAATCAAATCTCATCTCAAAGCTGAGGTGGAGACGGTGTTTGATTTTTTTGGTTTGACGTCATGCGCAACTCGATACTGATTAAACGAACGAAAATGCGTCATAACTTGCTTGTGAAATCAGCAATCTAATCATAGAATCAAATGGCTTACAAGTAAACCCGGGTTATAAAATAAAAGATAAAATCAAATGGTTAATGATTCCCGAAAAAACGATCGCCAGAATAAATAAAACAACTGGCGTGTTCTTGTAAAACAAAGGACTACCCTTTCTTATTACCCAAAAAATAAAACTTCATGAAATTATGAGGTCTATATAAGGAAAGATAAAAACCCCTCTGTACATAAAAAGACGGAATGGGTTTTGTCAACTTTGGAATCATTTATTGCATTAATTAAGGATACGAGATTCGCTTAAATGATCTCGACTGGATCAGAGCACTTTCTAGAATGGCTTGATTGTCTAGATATATATATATATATATATATATATATATATATATATATATATATATTCAATATTAGATGATTTTCTTTTGTATTCGGCGTGGTGGTCCCGGCAATGATATTGACAAATAAAGCCAAACAAACAGACGAATTTGGCATCGTCTTGAAAGGAAAGAGATGAGGCCAGGAAGAACCTGGGGAGGAAAGAAACCGAAAAAAAGGGGGGTTGGAAGGGATTATTTCAATTTAGCATTTATCTTAAATTGAAATTTGTCAAAAAGGAAGCAAATCCAGATGACGAAGAATCATTAATATGGATTTGACTTGGGATGGGATGGGAGGGATCAAAACGAACATTACCCGCTAAAGGAAGGGCGCGTGAACACTCTTCCCTCCATATTCGCGAGTGAGCAATTCGACAGCACCCCGCCCACGATGTTACATATTCTTTCCCATCCAGATTCCTTTGCCACCCCCAGCCTCTCTCTCTCTCTCTCTCTCTCTCTCTCTCTCTCTCTCTCTCGGAGTCTTGAGGTCGTGAACAGGATGAGGCAGTCCATGGAAAAGGTAGGAGTCCGCTTGACCACCTTTTTGATCTGGGTCCTGTGCTTTCTAAACAATCCATCAACTCAGAAGTAAGCAATCCGTCGAATGTTTTAGAATTATCCCAGGAGGGAACGGAGCGATATCTGTGCGATCCGTATCTTACATGCTCTGGGACAAAGTGCGATCTTGTGTTGTCTCGGACAAAGAGCGGGGCGTGCCTCTAATGCGGGTGCCAGTCCAAAGTCAAGTCGTACCCCGGTTGCTCTTTTTGTCCATTCCACGTTCCTACTGGGAACCCACCAAACGCCCACCTCCTCCTCCTCCTCCTCCTCCTCCTCCTCCATTCTCAGAAAAAAAGATTTTCTTTTTCGTCATATGAGGATGGAGCATGCAGTTGCAGAGTGGGTTTGAAGGAAAAAAAAGAAGCTCACAACCCAGGTCGTCGTCCGTCTTCCGTCGTCCGTCGTCGGCTTTTTTCTTCTTCTTCTCCCTGTTTGCAGAAGAAAAGTATAAGGCGTTCGCTTTTGCTTTGCGAGTACGATACAGTTTTGCCGTTACAGGAGGAAAAGTTAACCCCTTTACGTAGATGCCCGCCCCTTTTCACCTCGTTCGCATCCAATCCTTCCTTGCTTTCTCTCGCGACTTTCTTTCTTCTTTTCCATCGGAAAGCTCTCTCTTTCTTCTAAAATACACCCTTTTCCGATCTTTGTTGTTGTAAGGCATATTGCATGCCGGTGCTTTTGGAGGACTCCCTGCTGTCACCATGACCACCCACTTCGTAATCTCTCTTTCCCTCTCTCTTTAAGAATAGAAAACTAATGAATTGCACATGGGTGTGATCATATCTTGCTTCTTGCCGCTGTGACTCGTGTTTCTCTGAGTTTTGGGTGTCGACATGTTTTTCACTTCCATGGATGTTTTTTCGTTTGTCGCTTTTGGTCGCGGAGAGAGAAAAAAAAGTTTATTTCGTCCCCCGCCAAAAGAAGAACAACACAGGATATGCTGGTCAGTCGTGGTTGCCTATTCTTTCTGGATGAATTTGCCTATATTCTTCTCTCTTTGGATAGCAGAGCACTGGTTGCTGCATTAAATTTACCGCCAATTTCGATGTGATTTCAATTTTCCACCTTTTGAAAGGAGTAAGACCTTGTTACTCTCTTTTTTTCCTCCCTGTTTTATGGGTGAATTCCAGTCTTCGTGCTCAACTAGATGGAATTTAATTTCATCATTTTTTTATATCGATAGAGAATTGCCAAAGGTCGTGTGTGTTGTTATCGTCATTAATTCTCTCTCCAAGAAAACAGAGAAACATACTTCAACCGTTGATGGTCGTTTGCTGATTGCTGGAGTTAGCGGTAGTTTTCAGTAAATTTATAGTCTGGGTTGTGACGTTCGAGGGAGATTTTCAAGTTTTATGACTTCGGCCAATATTCTACCTACTCTGCTGCAAAGAAATACATGAGTAGGGAATGAAGCCGTCCTCACGCTGCTGCTGGTGGATTTGAGTAGCATACTTGAAATTTTCGCATCATATTCCTGGAACTGTTATTTTGCTTCAATGTTCGATTAGATTATAGAATTCACAGAAGAAAAAAGGTAGAGATTGAGTTTGTTACTGTTTGAAGCTATGTTTTCTGGTTATGCTCTTGATCGTTGAGTTTTCTAATTCTCTAAAAATTATTCTCTTCAATTCTATTGGATTGGAGAGGGTGGCTTCTGATGGTTTTTAGTCACGAATCCATCTTTCTTTTTTCCCTGGTTTTCCTCTTTCAGTTGGCATTTACTCATATGCAATCAAATAAGCTGCAATATCCCTTCTTGTAGGCTTCAATGCTTTCTGATTCGAAGAGTAGATCATGCCTCTACACTCTGTTCATAATCGCTTGTCTTTTCTGTGGCGCTTACTTCATCAGTAGCACAGTCATTGCAAAGGAGTACAAAGATGTGAGTATCTTCTGTTTTGCCTTCTATTAGCAGAAAATCTACCATGTCTGTCCACACTTGGAGTCCTCTTTTGTAGCGACACTTCCAAGATTCCGACCAAGAAGTACCACCAAGTAGGCTGGCAAGGATTTGTAGGCTTAGAAAAAATGACGGCAGGCTATCTTTTATATTTCTTTTCTTGAATTGGAACTATCATGTTTCGGAAATTGTTGGTTTTGCAAAGGTTATTCATTCTAGCATCTGGATTGATGGCCTGAAGATCTATAAGAATTGTTGGCTGGTGGTAATAAAGAGTAACTATGAATTGCAAACATTAGAGTTTATATGTTTACATAGCCTTTTGAAAAGTTAGGGTCAATAAATTTTCTGGATTGAGGATATCCAGTCTATTGCAGGCTCTCTCTTGGACTACCACAAGTAGTTAGAGTGAAACCTGGCCATTGGTTAAAAGACATAACTTCTTAACTCTGGAATGTCTATGCAGAGATTAATTAGGTTGGAAGCATCTAAGGCCATGCAAAACAGAGATTCTATACGTTGCAAGGTTTGTTTATCTGGAGAAGTAAATATGCCGTCCACATCTTTGTAGTGTAGGCTGATATACCATCTTCCATTGTGCCTTTTCTCTTTCTTAGGATGATTGCAGGCCTTCAGGAAGTGAGCATTTACCAAAAGGAATTGTTGTGGAAACATCCAACTTGGAAATGCAACCTTTGTGGGGCCCCATTGAAAATTATGTAGGTGAAGCAATACTTGGTTCCTCTTACCAGTATTTGTCTGTATGTCAGAAATGCTAACTGTAGTTTAGAATAATTGCTACAATTTGTCATATTAATTTACTTCCATTTTGCTGACAAAGTTCCATATGTCAGAAAAACACAACTCCTGCAATGAATTTACTGGCACTAGCCGTTGGGATTAAGCAAAAAGAAATAGTGAATCGTCTTGTACAGAAGGTTATTGCTTTCATCTTTTCCTCATGTTCTCAGCTGGGTATATTACTTTTCTGACTTAATCCATTACATTGCAGTTTCCTTCAAAGGATTTTGTGGTTATGCTTTTCCATTATGATGGTGTTGTGGATGACTGGAAGAATTTCACATGGAGTGAACGGGCCATACATGTGTCTGCAATGAATCAAACAAAATGGTAATTGCGTGTTACTATTCTGATTCCGGTATTCTGCATAACTGAATATGTGTGGATTTGCATCATCGCACAAGGATCTGCTTGTTATCTGATCCGGATTGTTTTTCCTGATTCCATAGGTGGTTTGCCAAACGATTCTTGCATCCAGACATAGTTGCTGAATACAGTTACATCTTTCTTTGGGATGAGGACCTTGGAGTTGAAAATTTTGACCCCAATAGGTAAGAACAAATGTACATTGTGGGTCAACTATCGTAATACATTTTTCTTTTTTGCTCAAAACTGCCGTAGTAGTTTACCAAAGATTGTTTTCAACTTTCACTCCTGATGCTTGTTACACTGTTTTTGTTTAACATATTAGATGAGGATTTGCTGTTTTGTGATTGCGTTGATCATTCATGATTACAATGCAACTGCGCTTAGATCAGCAAAGCAGCTCAAGTAGTAGGTGGCAGGATTAATGTACAAATGTTTTGATCAAAATGGTCCTACATGCATTGCATGAATAGAAAATTTCCTTGGCTAATTCCCTCATTTATGTTGAATGCGAGTTTTCACTTAGTGCTGCCTGAGATTTATTTGATCTTTTATAGGTACTTGTCCATTGTCCAGGGTGAAGGACTTGAGATTTCACAACCAGCACTTGACCCTGTGAAGTCAGCCATTCATCAACCAATTACTGCACGCAAGAAAAAATCGAAAGTGCACAGGTAAATGTGAGGTTTTGATGGATAGGATGAACTATACCTCTTGCAGACTAAAATTTCGCCTTTTCAATTTTAGGACAGTATGTGGAGGTGCTTGTTAGATTGACAGATTAATCATCTTTTCCACCCACCTGGCTTCCTAGCATATAAAAGAAGGTTGCAGAGTTGTTTATCTGATTTGCTATTGTTGAGTGGTACTGAAGGTTGTTTCCCCTTCTATGGACATGCAACGGTCTTTGCCTTGACCAGTTATAGTGGGGAATAAATGGGATATGCCATATAGCACCTGTCCTTGTTGCTTTCTATTCGTGGGACTCTAATGGAAACTTTATGTGTCATTTGACGATTTGAACAGGAGGATGTATAAGTTGAAAGGAAGTGGAAGGTGTGATGACCACAGCACTGCACCTCCATGTGTTGGGTACGGATCAGGATCTTTGAGGCTCTTGTGAAGGATTATTTGTTTAATTGCCTGCCTGGGTATGACATAGTTGATGCTTGTAAGACCAAGTTTGTGAAGTAGCGGAATTTTCCTTGCAGGTGGGTGGAAATGATGGCACCTGTTTTCTCAAGGATGGCCTGGCGTTGTGTTTGGCACATGATCCAGGTACAGTTCTTCAATACACTAGCAATTGGTGTTATTGACGTACTTGTTGCATATAAGTACGGATACAAGGTGGTTCCTTCCCTAATCTCCCATTGTTATGTAGTGTCCTGGTTACAATCACCAAGGATCCAAAGCAAAGCTTGCCACTTAGTTATTGATTTTTTTTTTGCCCCTGCTGCTTTGGGGAGGAGGAAATCTCTCTGGTCTGGCATCAAATGGAGCCAACTTGTGCCTTCTCTTGCCTTTTTTTTATGAAACAAACTAGAGAAACAGGTGGTTGTAGCTCAATATTAAACCCACTTAGCACACTATTATCTCAAGAAAATCCAACCCATATATGACTTGCATCAGGGAATGACTCAAAACCACCTTGGTGCTGTGACCTTAGGACATACTCATTCAGGCTGGCCATTTAAATTGCCCAAAATAATATTATTCGGTACTGTTGCAAGCTTCTATTTCTAGTGGCATCATCTGTTACACTATCCCAACCATTAAACTGGGGTTTCTAGTGTAATTGATTCATTAATTTCTTTCCTCACAGAATGACTTGATCCACGCATGGGGCTTAGACATGCTTCTTGGATATTGTGCCCAAGTATGTATAAAAAATTTTAGACTACTCTTCTATTTCTAGAATTGGTTAGTTTGTTCAGGGGTTACAATGATGTGTCGACTGCAATGCAGGGTGATCGGACCCAAAAAGTCGGTGTGGTTGACGCGGAGTACATAATTCATCTTGGCCTCCCTACACTTGGTGTTGGCAAGAAGAATCAGGCAAGTACTGGACTATGGTTTGACAATCTGCAGCAACAGTTTACTTAACTTTTGCTTTTCAACATCCTTGTATTGATTGAGACGGGCATTTTCTTTGCAGACAGTAGCATATTATGAAGGAGATGTACTTGGGCATTCACTTTCTTTTGTTAATCCGTGTGGCATAACATGTGCCTGCAGTTTTTAAGCACTTGCTTTGCATGATAATAAAAAATCTGATGAGCCAGAATCTTTAAAGTTTTCAGTTCTGTATCGTCATTATTTTTTTAAACCTCAATTCTGTTTGGCTGCCCATTCATTCTGCAAAAGACCTTCCAGGCACCGGGGCAGTTGTATGTCTGCTAGGCCTATGAATTGTCAAGAATATAAGTTTTTGAGAAAATTATGTTTCTCTCATGTTGTTTTACATGTGCACTATGCAGGCTTCGCATGAGCCCCATGAAGTTGATGGTAGATTGGAAGTAAGTGCCAACCTTGCACATGCAATTATCTTTATCAGCTATTGCTTTTGGCATGAAATGACAGCTCCCTCCTCTTCTGTCAGCAGGGGCTATGCATGATGTGCTTTGAGCGAATGTACTCTTTTTGTTGAATTTCAACCATCTTCTTGCAGCTTATCATTAAGTGATCGATGATTCTTTTCGCAGGTAAGAAAACGATCTTACGAGGAAATGCAGGTGTTCAGAGCAAGATGGAAGAATGCCATTAAGGAGGATCAATGTTGGGTCGATCCATTTAACAATCAATAAATAAAAGTCGTTGATTGATTCACAATTCTTTTATACACACCACATCACACAATCTTGGATCTTCTTTTTAGTCCAGCAGCTAATGATAAAAGTCCAGCAGAATCCCAGTGACCATGGATGTCGGCGGACCGACCAAGTCCATCTCATGGAGGAATTTCATGCGGCCAGACACAATTGTGAAGCTATATAGTCCCCAGTTAAATTCAGATTTTGCCATGTGAATACTCAGTTTGGAAATCAGGGAATATAAGTGGTTTTTTCTTTTCACTTTTGATAGGGTACAGGAGATTCACACCTCAAGAGTTTTTTCTTTTTGGAAAGGGGGGGGGGTTGCAAAAGGATCATTCTTTATAGTTTTGGAACTATAGGAGTTGGTGTGATTCTCTCTCCGCAGTTAATTAAAGGATTCGTTTTTCCCCCCCTTATCTGGAAAGTCTTACTGCCACAGGAACTCAGTGATGTGTTGCTCGTTTGATAATTGGCTGAAATTGTACCCAAGTTTGGTGAATACTTCAATTTCGAAAACGAGGGTGTCAAATTGCTGCAAGTAAAAGTCCCTAAGGGTCAAAGTGATGTCTAGCTTAGATGATGAGGATGAGGAGGGAAAAGGCAGGGAAGGTAAAATAATCAGGAGGGATTGGATTACCAAATCAGATCAATGCAGTGACTTCACTTGAGTGTTTACGACTTATTTCAAGAGTACTTCTTAAACTCTCGTAAGAATGAGAAGGCTGTTCTGAAGGGGAACTTTGAAATGGATTATTCTTTGAGTGAAAGTTGTGACGTTTGGTAATAAATTTTTGAATTGATTCGAGTGAAAATTAGCATGGTAAAGGTTCAAGATTTCAGCATTTTCTAAAGATCCTTTTCCATGAATTTTTTTTTTCCTTACAACTTTATTCTCAATTCTAATTGACGTGAGTCTAGAGTGGACAGTCGTTGGGGAATGGTTGATGAGATTTGGATTTGAGCAAATGATTTGTGGAGATTTGGGTTTGCCAAGATTTGGGTCGTTAAGGTTGCACGACTGTTGCCTTACCTTATCAATCAGAAAAGTTATAAGTCTTATCCTAAAAATATTTCAATTACATAATTTCACTTTGCTTGGACTATTCAACGGCTCAATTTTTATAGGCTCTGATTATTTCCATTAGGTTTACCGATTTGATCTTCACCATTCTCCACCTATATATATATATTCTTTCTTTCTTTCTCTGTAAATGGAAGCGGGTTTGCGATCACTGTATTGAAAGTGAGGGCAATCAATCGGAAAGCTCTCCTTCTGGTGTGGTGTTGAAAAAAAAAGAAAAGGTATTTCCCAATTTTAATGAATGGAGTCTGGTACAGTGGTACTTGCCAGAGAGAGAGAGAGGCCCACGAGCAGAGCCCACATCCGTCCAAGCCCGCCCTCCCTCCCTCCCAAGATTTCACGTTTCCTCAATTTCCCAAACAAACGCCAATCTCTCTCTCTCTCTCTCTCTTCTCTCTCTAGAGCTCTCTCTAGGGTTTAAGCAAGCCACTGCTCTTCCTCTCTCCCTCCCTTCCTGAACCAGTCGAGAAGTCGAGAAGTCGAGAAGTCGAGAGAGAGAGATATCCCTCTCCTGTCTGATCATCGCTGTCCTCAATGTCCCTCTACCGCATCCTCCTCCGCTCCCTCCGCCACCACTCCTCCTCCCCCTCCCTCCGCCTCCTCCCCTCTTTGGCTCCCGCTGCTCAACACCGCTCCTTCGCCTTCAGCTCCGCCGAGGAGGCCGCCGCCGAACGCCGTCGCCGCAAACGCCGCCTCCGCATCGAGCCCCCTCTCCACGCCCTCCGCCGCGACAACTATCCCCCTCCTCCCCGTGATCCCAACGCCCCCCGCCTCCCCGACTCCACCTCCGCCCTCGTTGGCCCTCGCCTCAACCTCCACAACCGCGTCCAGTCCCTCATCCGTGCCGGGGATCTCGATGCCTCCTCCGCCGTCGCCCGCCACTCCGTCTTCTCCAACACCCGCCCCACCGTCTTCACTTGCAACGCCATCATCGCTTCTATGTACCGCTCCAAAGGTACAACGACGCTGTTGCCCTCTTCCACTTCTTCTTCAACCAGTCCAACATCGTCCCCAACGTCGTCTCTTACAATAATTTGATCAACACCCACTGCGACACGGGTAACGTCGACACTGCTCTCCAAGTCTATCGCCACATCCTGGCCCATGCCCCTTTTAGTCCCTCTTCCGTCACTTATAGGCATCTCACTAAGGGCCTTATCGACGCTGGCAGGATAGGGGACGCTGTCGACCTTTTGCGCGAGATGTTGACTAAGGGTCATGGAGCTGATTCTTTGGTCTATAACAATTTGATTTCCGGTTTTCTCAACCTGGGAAATCTGGACAAGGCCAACGAGTTGTTCGATGAGCTTAAAGAGAGGTGTCTGGTCTATGATGGAGTTGTCAGCGCTACGTTCATGGACTGGTTCTTCAATCAGGGCAGAGAGAAGGAGGCTATGGAGTCGTACAAGTCTTTGCTTGATAGGCAATTTAGGATGGTTCCTGCCACTTGCAACACCCTCATAGAGGTTCTGCTGAAGCATGGTAGGAAGACCGAGGCTTGGGCCATGTTTGACCAAATGTTGGACAACCATACTCCTCCGACCTTCCAGGCGGTGAATTCCGACACCTTCAATATCATGGTTAATGAGTGTTTCAAGAATGGAAAGTTCGATGAGGCTATCAACACCTTCCGAAAGGTTGGGACAAAAGCAGGATCTAGGCCATTCTCCATGGATGTTGCTGGATACAATAACATCATTACTAGGTACTGCGAACATGGGATGCTTGCAGAGGCAGATAATCTCTTCAGAGAGCTGATGTCAAAGTCACTCTGCCCAGATGTCACGAGTCATAGGACATTGATAGATGCTTACTTGAAAGAGAACAGGGTCGACGATGCTTTGAGTATGTTTAACAGAATGGTGGATGCTGGATTAAGGGTGGTGGCGAGTTTTGGAAACAGGGTATTTGAGGTGTTCATTGGGAATGGGAAGGCTGTTGATTGTGCTCAGGCGCTGACAAAGATGGGTGAGAAGGATCCAAAACCAGATCCTACCTGTTATGAGGTTGTGCTGAAAGGGCTTTGCAATGAAGGGGCATTTGACGTGGCCCTAGACCTAGTAGGGCAGATGATAAGGTATGGCATTGGCTTTACTCCATCTCTGCGTGAGTTTTTGTCCATGGCCTTTGGAAAAGCAGGTCGCGGTGAGGAGATTGAGAGATTGTTGAGCATGAATAGGTGGGGATATGCTCCACGTCATCCTCAACAGGGACCAAATCTGCAACCACGAGTACAAGGGCCTCCTCAGATGACTGCAACTCAGGGAGCCTATTCGATGAATGGTCCACTCCCACCCCAAGGTGCGCCACAAGGTTTTGGGTCATTGAGGCCATCCCAGACCAATGGACCTCCAGGATATCCGCAGATGGCTGCGGCACCAGGAGCACCGCCATTTTTCAGAACACAAGAACCTTCTCCAACATCTGGTCAACCAAGACCCTCCCAAGTGCCTGGGTCTTCAGGACCTTGGCAAGTTTCTGGATCACCATTTCCATCACAAAATGGTGGATTACAGGGGTCTTCGCCAAGTTATGATCCAGCAGCACCTTCTCAGGTTACGGCGACACCGGGACCTTCACCGGCAGGATCACAGGGTTTCCACCAAGTGGATGAACAATCTGAATTTCCTCACAGTGCCAAAGAGGTGTCTGCTTGATTCTCAGGCGAAATTGAAAGGGGAGATCTCTCCTGTGATTTTAGAGCACTAAGGGGACAAGAAAAGATACCGAATCTGCGTGCATGCAATGTTGCTTGAGTTCCTCTTGCGATAGAGTCATGAGGTAGTGTCTCAAAGGCAAATCATTTTGCTTGTGCTCTGTGAGTCTGTATTATCAAATAGGATAAGACCGTTCCCTAACATTATCGACATCATTTTACTACGGTCAAATGTCCAGTTGATGCGAAGTCGGGAGCTGAATTGGTTTTGAATATTGTATTTAATTTGACGATAAGGAGTTATTCCAGCATGATCCTAGCCATGGGTATGAGTAGTGTCAGAAGGTTTTTGGTTGCTAGAACTAAATGGAGTCTATTTATATTCAAATCATGAGTCGAGGAGTTTTGTTTCTCTTTACTTCCTTTTGGGGGAAAAATTCAGTTCAACTTTCTTTATTCTTTTTGCGTAAATACTTGATCTAATCATGTTCAGAGGGTGTTCATTGTTATAGCAGTTCATGTGCTTCAATTCCCTTTTCTTTTCTCTTGCATGCTGCAATCTTAGCAAATTTTGTTGCGATTTTCTCATGTTTGTTATCTTAGAGCTTAATATGACAACAAAAGGTCTTCCTTTTACCGCCCTTCCTTTTCTTCTTGTGGTAAAAAGTCTTCCTTTTTCCTCATTCTGTTTTGTGTGGCTAAGAGTTCTAACATTGGTGGGGTAGCCAAAATTGCTTTAGCGCTTCTTTTTGGGAATGTTGGGTAGGAGATTGTTGACTCCATAAGAGTTCTTGCAATTATTATGAAGTTTGCCCACGTTATAACCCTCCTTATATTGAATCGCTCGGTATTATCTGGTTTGTAGGGTAATTTGCTTCCACCGAATAAAACTTTGTACACCTCGTTGTGTTGAAATGGATTTAAAGGAGAAACTGTGCACTGGAAACGGTACTTTGAATTTTGAAATGATGGGTGAAGATAATTATCTGGTGTCCGGTGATGGATGGTGTATGCCTCTTTGATCGTGAACTATCCTCGGCCAGTTATGCTTAGTTTCTTCTAATTGTTGAACCTACGAGTCTCGTGAACGTGTTCTGCCCTCCATTACATAGTACTTGTCAGTGGCCCTGTTTCTTCGGATTGTGGATATGCGGTCCATATGCTGAGGGTACTTGAAGAGCTACAAAGTTATTTTGTAGGTGGGGTGGGTTTGTTACGAAAAGCAATTGACGGATGCGGTAGGGTGAAGCAGATTCTGAAGATGTTTATTGAATTTGCAAGTGGCGTTGGGTTTTGGGTAGTAGTAGTAGTTTATATAGGATTTCCAACTTGCTGGTTCATAATTTTGCCTCCGATAAATTCAAAAATACTTGGTTTAGAGGATGGTGTGAATCGGTCGGTCCCCCAGGACATGAGTGATGGTGTGTGTATCCTGGCACGGGTGAAACCTTTATTTGATTTACACAAGAAGAGTAGGTCATCGAGTCATTGGCATCGCATGTCTGCTGTACATGTTAATGGATCCCACAACATACGGGCGCGCCCTTTACGTAGCTAAGATTATAAAGAGAGATGTCCAAATGGGACAGATACGTCCACGTTGTTTGCTGATTGCATTCATTTTGGAAGAGGTCTGAACTGGACAAGACATACGTATGTTTTTGTTGCGTTTATAGATACGGGGGCGGTGCGTCTGCCGAGAATGATTGAAAGTGCAGGGAATCAGAAGGGCATCGGACCCATCTATCTGGGCCATGTTCACGGGGTCTTAGGCTCCGGCTCAGTCTAAGGTTCCCACGTCCACGTCCATATTTAAATTGATTTCGCAGCGACACCGACACGCCCACCGAGGAGGAGGCGCATATTGGGTTGAATCGCCGGCCATGCCATTAAAAAAATTGAGATATCGTATATCATCGAGCGGGGGATAGAGGGAGAGAGAAAGAGAAAGAGAAACAAATGCGGCGTCGTCATGCCAATGAATGCTGGGGACCGGGGGGGTTGGCACGGGACGAGAGAGAGAAGTGTTCCAGAAAACGCACGCCACATATTTTCGAGAAGAGCTCGGAGATCACGTGGTGGCCCTGTCGCGTTCAGGGAGCAAAAGCAAAATGGACCTTCTTGTTGCCTTTGCTTTTGCTTGAAACCGCATGAATTCCGTGATTATTTCTTACCTTCCTTCTTATTAACAAAAGAAGCGAAGTCCTAAATAATCATGTCATCCTCTTCCCTCTCAAAATACCAACCCCAACCCAAAATAAGAGAGAAAGAGGGGAAAGTTCCAGTCTGTCAAATGCGAGAGATCAGGATTTTACACCATTCATTCTCGCTAATTCCTTTGATTTTTTTGGGGGAACGTGAAATGAAATGATCAAATGGACAACTGACAGATGAACCCCTTCCAATTTTCCAAAAAAGCTGCTTCTCCTTCCTTCCTTTCTTCCTTCCTTCCTTCCTTCCTTCCGCCCTCCCTCCCCTGATAAAAGAGAGAGAAATAAAAAAAAAAAAAAGGATTCTTGATCTTACCAGAGAGAGAGAGAGAGAGAAAGAGATGATGGAGAGGAGGGAGGAGGAGGAGGTGGATGGGCATCAGCATGACATAGAGATAGAGGGGAAGGAGTCGAGCCCCAAGGGAATGCGGCAGCCCCTGCTCTTGCACAAGAACAACAGCGGTAGCCGCATCAACCGAACCTCCCAGATTGCCATTGTTGGTGCCAACCTCTGCCCCATTGAGAGCCTTGATTACGAGTGAGCATTGCTTCCTCCCTTCCCCTCCTTCTCCCCTTCTCCTTTCTAACAACACCTTCGGATCTGCTTCTTTTCTTTTCTGGCTTAAGTTGGGTCGTGTCCTTTGGGTGTGTTGCTTCCGATGGCAGGTATTCGTATTGGGATTACATTTTTCCCTTCCTAATGCTCTCTTCTTCCAAACCCAACCCGCGGTTTTCACCTTCTAGTTTGACAATTGTTTATGGTAAAGCAAAATATAAAAATCTGGCTCTTGGACATTACGATGCATATCATATCTCCTCATGGTTTCTCAACTGTTTGGAAAAGAAACCACACGTCGCCTTTGCTCTTCCTAGACTGACTCAATTCGTATTAACTGACCTCTTACCCACGACAGCGATGGTCGGCTCATGAGAAGCTGGGTTTTCCATACAATTTATGCTGTCCCACTAACTAATTTCCTTCCGGCCATTGCATCCGTAGGATTAATCTCATTCACCGACTGATTTATCCATGTTTACACGCTATTTGCCGAGTCTCACGCTTTGATTCTTCTTATAGGATTGTCGAGAACGATCTTTTCAAGCAGGACTGGCGGTCTAGGACCAAGTCTGAGATATATCAATACGTAGTTCTGAAATGGACTCTGGCCCTTCTCATTGGTTTAGGCACCGGATTGGTTGGGTTTTTCAATAACATCGCTGTTGAGAATATTGCTGGTTTTAAACTCCTGCTCGCCAACAATCTCATGCTCAAAGAAAGGTAAATGTTTCTTCACTCCCATTTTTGGTCGAAGCCCTGTCCTTTATCCAACCAACTAAAGTCGAGCTTTGTATACTTATCATTGTTGTTTGAATCGACAACTCAAAATCTCATAAATGGAAAAATTGCCATAAACGATGAGAATCGATGCCAGAACAATTTGTATGATTTGTAGGCAAAGTTTTGCTCCCTCTGCAAAGACTTTGTTACTTCCAAAGTTGCTGGTGTTTCTTCCCAATAAATGTTTTGCGTCGTTTGTTAGAATGATCTGATTCCCGATGCAGGTATTATCAGGCATTTGCTGCATATGCTAGCTGCAACGTGGTTTTGGCTGCTGCCGCTGGAGCGCTCTGTGCTTACATTGCCCCTGCAGCAGCTGGTTCTGGCATACCAGAGGTGAAAGCATACCTCAATGGGATAGATGCTCATTCTATACTGGCTCCTAGTACCCTTTTTGTAAAGGTTAGCAGCAAGTAGCTTCTCCCCCTCTCTCCTCTCTTCCCCCCAGCAAAAGATGCCAGAATGTGTCTCAATATAGAATAGAATAGAATAATGATGCCTACTTGGCCATTCTAATGTTCTTGCATGTGATGCTTTAATCCTGGAGATACAATAGTCATTCAGGGATCAATATTGCATTGTATTAGATCATGAATACGGACCTCCTATGCATATTCTTTTCTCCAACTGCTGCTGAGCTCTTAGATAAGTATCTTTGTCGTACAAAATTTGTACTTCAGGCATGGATTTTTTTTTCTCCTTTTTCTTAGACCTTTGCTCCAGAGAAAATTTATGCGAAATATCCCAAAATAATCATGAGGATGCTCGTAGAAGCACAATTATTTGAATATTGTAAATAGAATTTTGCTCAATTCTTCACTTTTCTGTTTTCGTCACAGATTTTTGGTTCCATCTTCGGAGTTGCAGCTGGATTTGCTGTAGGAAAGGAAGGACCCATGGTGCATACTGGTGCTTGCATTGCCTCTTTGCTTGGACAGGGAGGATCTCGCAAGTATCGTTTGACTTGGAGGTGGCTTAGATACTTCAAGAATGATCGGGATAGGCGGGATTTAATAACATGTGGTGCAGCAGCTGGAGTAGCAGCAGCATTCCGAGCTCCTGTGGGTGGGGTCCTCTTTGCACTTGAAGAAGCAGCTTCATGGTATATGCTTCCACTCTAAGCAATTCTAACTTACATTTTGCCCTTGGGTTGTGCTGTAGTGAAGTCACTTTGCTCCCTTGTAGTTTGGAGTGGTGCATTCTTACCTTCTTTGTGGTAACATCCCAAATTGCGTGTTCCGGCCGAATTGCAACCCGGCATAATTGCCCTCAAGATTTAAAAAATGTTGGTCACTGGGGCTTGCTAATTTTCCTTTTTTGCATTTTTGGGTGGGGGTTGGGTGCATATGGTCATATTATTTCTTTGGGTGAACTTGAATGAATTGGGTGGACAAGGTCAATGACTTTCGGGTCTCGTATTGAAAATTCACGGGCAACCAGTTCAAGGGTAGCGGTTTGATCCTCTTCATTGAGGCAACCTGTAAGCTGTTGTGCAGTGCTTTGAGTGTTGCCCGATTGCATTAGTTTAGAGAATCCTTTTTTGACCAAAGGAGTTGTTATATAACTGACCCAGGACTCCTAAGTTTCACATAACCTTGGGGTGATGTATCTGATTCTGCTTCCTCTATTTTGGGGTGATCTCTTTCCATCCATTAGTTTAAGGTGGAGGAGGATGTACCATGGTTTTTTCAAAACTCAATGATGCAAAGTGAAATTCCCACCAAAATATAGAATTCTGAATGTACCAGCTCCTGATTTTTTGCTAGCATGTTTCCTCTCATCTCTTACAAGTCATCACATTGATTTTCTGTATATAAAGGAAAACTTATATGGACCATTTTTTTTCCCTGGAGAGAGGCCTGAATAGGACTTGCAAGTGGTAGCTCAATGTCATTGCTCTGATCCAGTTATCTGCATCTACGCTGATTCAAGGCGTATGAAAATGTGGATTCTGTCGGTGGAGCAGGATTGACGAATAAAATGTCAGCACACTTTATCTTTTTCCTTTTCACAAGTAAACTCTGTGATAGGGTGTTCAGTAAAAACTTCATCACTCTTGTTCTCTTGTTGAGACATGGAAAATATTATACTTCTTCAATTCCCTTCCTATATCCTCCGGAGTTGATTCTGATCTTTGAAAATTTTCAGGTGGCGGAGTGCTCTTCTCTGGAGGACATTTTTCACAACAGCTGTTGTAGCTGTTGTGCTGAGAGGCTTCATAGAGTTTTGCAGGAGTGGGAGATGTGGGTTATTTGGGCAGGGTGGTCTTATCATGTTTGACGTTAATTCAGCACCTGCCATTTACGGCACTCCAGATCTATTGGCAGTTATTTTCCTTGGAGTTATTGGAGGCATTTTTGGGAGCCTTTACAATTATATGGTGGACAAGGTCCTTCGAACATATAGCATCATCAATGAGTAAGCACCATTATCTCAAGTCTTGACAAAAGTAGCAGTGGAATATGAAGTATTACTGGCATTGTAATTGGTCAAAATACGTGTGCCATTATACCCTTTCTAATGCATGCTGCTCCTTTAAGAGTGAGACTTCTTAGTTCTACTTCATCCTTCTGTCATCTTTTTTCCCATTTTCCTTCTTCTAGTCCTATACATTGTCAACACTCAATGGCTTGCAAAGGAGTATCTTCATCCTGGGTATCTGTGATCTGTTACCAGTGCTGTGTTTTCCTAATGTATAGCTGCCTCATCTCTAATATTGACCACCTATGAGATGCTTCTGATTGTGCTCTATTTTATTTAATTGATGTGGTTTAAATGGAAACTGATGTTTGAATTGGTATGCAGGAGAGGTCGTTCATTCAAAGTACTACTTGTTATCTGCATCTCTTTCTTAACCTCATGTTGCTCGTACGGCCTTCCATGGATTCTCCAATGTACACCCTGTCCTGCTCATTCAGAGGAGGAATGCCCTACTGTAGGTCGGTCGGGGAACTATAAGAACTTCCAGTGTCCCCCAAACCACTACAATGACCTTGCTTCCCTCTTCCTAACGACGAATGATGATGCAATTCGGAGCTTATTTAGTTCCAGCACTGAGAAGGAGTTTCAAATCTCTACCCTTTTAGTTTTCTTTGCTGCCATATATTTCCTTGGAATTGTCACATATGGAATTGCCATTCCCTCCGGGCTCTTCATCCCAGTTATACTTGCTGGGGCCTCGTATGGCCGCCTTGTGGGGACATTTCTTGGCCCTCTCTCTGGGCTTGATGCAGGACTCTTTGCCCTTCTCGGAGCTGCCTCCTTCTTGGGTGGCACAATGAGAATGACGGTTTCTCTCTGCGTCATCCTTCTAGAACTCACCAATAATTTGTTGATGCTACCATTGGTCATGCTAGTTCTCCTCATCTCAAAGACGGTGGCAGATGGTTTCAACAAAGGAGTGTATGACCAAATTGTGAAAATGAAGGGATTGCCATACATGGAAGCACATGCAGAACCATACATGAGGAATCTGGTCGCGAGTGATGCTGTTTCTGGTCCCTTGGTTACATTCTCTGGGGTTGAAAAGGTGGGGAATATAATTTATGCTTTGAAGATCACCAAACATAATGGGTTTCCCGTGATTGATGAGCCACCTTTCTCAGCAGCTCCAGAATTGTGTGGACTTGTTTTGAGGTCCCATCTACTGGTGTTGCTGAAAGGGAAAAAGTTCACGAAGCAGAGGGTGATGACGGGATCAGAAATTTTGAGGAGGTTTAAAGCTCATGAATTTGCGAAGCCAGGATCAGGGAAGGGGCTCAAGGTGGAGGATTTGGATATCAAGGATGATGAGATGGAGATGTTTGTTGATCTGCATCCTATTACTAATATGTCACCTTATACAGTGCTCGAGACCACATCACTAGCTAAAGCTGCTGTTCTCTTCAGGGAGCTTGGACTTAGGCACCTGTGCGTTGTGCCAAAGACACCTGGGGTCTCTCTCTCTCTCTCTCTCTCTCGTGCACACGCACACACATGATGCACACGCACTCAAGCTTAAGTATTCTTATAATGGTTTTGATTCTAAACTGCATTCGATCTGACTTTTGCAGAGGCCTCCGATTGTTGGCCTTCTGACAAGGCACGACTTCATGCCAGAGCATGTTCTTGGGTTGTACCCCCATCTTCATTCGCACAAGTAAAGCAATGCAAATTGAGCAAAAGGTGAAGTATTATAGTGACATGGAAACCAACTGTACCATCCATGCTCAGTGGGAAAAAGGGAGAAGTGGGATGTGTAATAGGAACCGACTGGTTTTAGATCTGTAGAAAGAGCAGCTCAGCAACTGATGGATGACCAGGGAGCAACCACCAGTGCCGTCATCCATCAGTGCCGTGAATGTGTAGACGTGAGTTTGTTCTTGAATCTTTTCAATGAAACCATACTGCTCTTACATCTATGATCATCCAAAATTGTGATACGTGCCGGCTGAGTTGCTGCTTAGCGAAAGAGTTCAAAATCATCAGGATTGGAATAGCTGCTCTCAGCTTTCTGCAGTTGTAGCTTTGGGCGGCGTTCTCGACGGTGCTTATTAATAATAAATAGTAGTAATGATGGTAATTATAATAGTAACAATAGGGAGCGGGAAAATAAAGCGATAATTGGATGGGACCCAGATGGATGGATTCCAGACTTTATATATGTAATTTAAATAATTGCATTAGTAACTAATTTATCGGTGTCGCCTGCGTTCCCATGTTGTTAGATTTGTCACCATTCTTCCTCTGTGCTGTCTGATGTACGTGCTCCTGGGTGTCGTCCTTGGTATTCCTGCGACTTCCAGAATTATGAAACCTCGCGTATGGTATGGATAACAGTTGGGTTGGATTCAGCCCAAATATTAAAAGAAAAAGAAGCAGAGGTTGAAATCAGATGGGTCCAGAATGACCGCTTCATTCTGGCGGGATTCTTAAAGCCGATCGGAGTGGAGAGACGACAGAGCGTTATCATTTTGGCGGGTGGGGTGGTGCTTTGATGGATCTGATTGTGTTTGTTTTGAGGATGGAGAAGAGAATTTCTGTAAACGCAATAGGAAGGACTCTAACCGATAACGAAAGTCAATGAGCAAAAGGTGGGGACTGGGGAGAACATAATTCTAGCCTTTGAAGCCCAAAAAAAAAAAAAAAAAAAAAAAAAGTGCTGGACATCATTTGGAATTTCCAAAGGGAAGGGGGGGATGATGGATGGGCTTCACCCCATGTGGCTCCCACTTTTTGGGCTGATGTTTTTCACTTGGGTCTCTTTACCACCTTTTTCTTACACAGATTGAGAAATTGGGATCACTGGCATTCGCCCCCCATGCCCCATTTTGTGTCATCCACAAAAAATCAGTTCACCGATGAGACTGGTGTTAAATAGCAGAGGAGGACATATGGTAATTTAGTAGTGTTTCTTAAGTAGTCAATCAAAAACAGGAAAGTGTAAAGGAAAAAGAAGGAAAATAGAAAAGGGCGATGTTGGCTGGCTCGTCTCAAAAAGGGCACTCCAAATTTTAGGTTAGGCATCCTAAATGAGAAGTTGATGATGAGGATGATGTGTTATGTTATGTGGGTTCCCGATGGAGGATGGTAAGGTAGACAGAAGGTGGCGGTGGCGGTGGAGGATTGAGAATAAGGGAGGAGGAGCCCTTTGCGAAAGGGTGGGTAGCACTTGCTTCCCTCATTCCCATTTTAATAGAGAGAGGGCGACTTCCTATTTCTTATTTTTCCTTTTTGTTTATTTATTTTTTCAACTTTACATTTTTTAGTTTGAATTAGTCTGTCCGTGTCTCTCTCTCTCTCTCTCTCTCTCTCACTGGGAGCGAAGCGAATGACATTATTGTCGAAATTCAAATTTTCTATATTATTTTGGAGGTGGGCGTCGCGTCCGGGATCTTCTTCCTCCTCCTCCTCGGGCTCGGGAGTGCCCGCCTGCCCTGACTAGACTTCTCCTCCTCCTCTGTTCAACTCAATTCAACCGTCAAGAAAAGGAGAACACAGAGAGAGAGAGAGAGAGAAGACAAATCAACACGTTTTTAAATTTTGAATCCAACCCTAAATCTTGTTGTTGTACCACCTCCCTCCCTTCCTCCCTCCCTCCCCCTTCTCCGACTTCCTTCCCTCTCTCCCTCCTCAACCTCCTCCTGTGCCCGAAAAGCCTTTGCTTTTTATATTTATTTATATATATATTTTTTAGTCTCTGTTCTCCGTCCTCCGCATATTAGATCCTCTCCCTCTCCCTCTCCTCCTTCCTTACCTTGTTCATTGCATCGGTCGTTTCGTTGCTGTAATCGGCTCGTGATTTCTGCCCCTCCCCCCAAAAAAAAAAGAAAAAGATAAGATGGAGGCTATTGAGGAGTTGCGCCAGCTTTCTGATTCCATGCGTCAGGCCTCTGCCCTCCTCGCCGACGAGGACATCGACGATACCTCCTCCTCTTCCAACCACCGCCCTTCCTCTTTCCTCAACGTCGTCGCTCTTGGCAACGTTGTGAGTACTCCTTCTCTCTCTCTCTCTCTCTCTCGGATCTACTGCATCAATATTCCTTTCCAAGCGATGCCTTCCTTTTTGCTCGCCACCACTTTTAAGTTGGGTACCTCCTGGATTGTGGGACTCTGCTAAAACGGTTGGATTGAGGGCTCTCCGCCTCTCGCCCCAATTAAGTCCCATAAAACTGATTTGGCGCTACGCTTGGCTTCGGACTCACTTCATCGTGATTTAACCCTTTCACGACGACTTAACAAGTCGTACCCATTGGCAAATTCTCGGTATAGTGGATTTGTATGGATTCAGCACCTTCTTCTTGTCGGTTTTTGTTAATCGCGCTGCCTTGGAGAATTTGCTACTTAAAAGCGGCCAGTGTGAACTAGCGCTGAGGTTGGATCCATCTTCAAGAATGTATCGACCGACCTTTTATTTGTTGTACCTTCATATTGGATCATGTTGCCTAGCCAGGTGTTATTTCGCAGAGATCGGAAATGGGATCGGCGAGCTTCCTATTAAGACGCTAGTACTCCAACTCTATGCAACTTGCATTCTTATCTCCATGTTCTTAGGTCGCAATCATCTGAGCTAATCATTTTATTTGCCTTGGGTAGTCATTTTACAAAGCGATTTACGTATCCTTAAAGAACATTGTGAGGGTTATGCCATAGTAGATGGAATTTTCATGTTGGTTTCTGGCAATTTGTACGGTTTTGGTCCTCTTGCTCTGATCTTATGGTTTTTGACGGGTGAGAACACCATTTTCTTTGTAAACTAGTATTATGCTCTGACGGTGAATCAGTATACATGTGGACTAGAAAACCATGATAGATAGAAATTTCTGGTTGCAGTTATGTCATTTAACTTACAAATTGCTCCTAGTCAGGCATATCGATGCTGTTCCGTTGTCTTTTGATGTTGTTTTTGGTTATGTGAGTGTCCGTTTGCTTTGCATGTTTGTCAGTGGGCCTGTCGTTGTGAATAGTTAGATATCTTGACAACTTGTTCATATTTGCGCACATTTCAGGGTGCTGGAAAATCTGCTGTATTAAATAGTTTGATTGGACATCCAATTTTGGTGAGTTTCTTTCATGTTAAGCTCTTGCTTTATGTTTTTTTAATGTCTCTCTGCTGTTTTGTCTAACATCATTTTTTGTTGGATAGCCTACTGGTGAAAATGGTGCTACTCGTGCTCCCATAAGTGTTGATTTATCCAGGGATGGTTCTGTCAGCAGCAAGTCCATTGTCTTGCAGATTGACAACAAATCGCAACAAGTTTCCGCAAGTAAATCCCCTCACAAGCTTCCACTACATCCTTCGGATAAGTGGCTCTCTTTAGAGAGCTTTTGTTATGATCGTTTTCCCTATTAATTAATAAACATAACACATCAGTCATAACATGATTTCACTTTTTCGTGGTTTTCTCAATTTGCAATACCTAGGTGCTCTTCGGCATTCGCTGCAAGATAGGCTGAGCAAGAGTTCATCAGGAAGGGGTCGTGATGACATATATTTGAAACTCCGCACTAGCACAGGTATGTTTTTAAATTTTATTTTGTTGTTTGAGGGTGATCTTTTTGAGTTTTCCCCCCTTAAGAAATTGAATGCCAGAAATTTACTTTCGCAAGATCTTTTGTCCTCCTGGGGTAATACTGTTCCTGTTTTTCTGCTTGTAACCTTTCAAATTCAGGTTTTTGTTTCTCAAGTGTGTTTGACTTTTAAGTCAGTTAAGAAAGAGCCTTTAGCATTAAAACCAAGGGGGATATGTGTGTAACATGTACTTATTTTACTTGAGCCTACTGTTGCAAAGGGCTGGCTGAAGCACTTAAAGAGTTGCTGTAGGCTTTACCAATTTTTATGCAAGCTATTTTGGAGAGAAAAAAAAAAAATCACTCCATTGCTTATTCTTGCCTAAATTTGGTTGATTCAATGCATCGAAACAAAGTTATTCCTTTAAGTTAAGGGCTCGTCTGGATTGGCTTTTACTTTTTGTTTTTGGCTTAATTTAAATCTTGTAGCTAATAACACTCTGAATTTCTTTAAATCCGAAACTTGTGAAACTTTTCCTAATGGTACTTTTTTAGTGCAATCAGACAGGCTTCTAAAACAGTTGGTTTTATCTGCATTTCGTTATATTTGTGGAAATTAAGGTCAGTGATGAGGGTATAAGAACATATGATTCATAGGTTTGCATTGCAAGGCAGGTGGATGATTCTTGGCTATCATCGGGCCTTACCTGCATGAATTACTTAATCATGAGATATTATTGAGTGCATAAGGCTAGCTTAGCTGCATTTAATTAATAAGTGGTCGAATGGAGCTGGGATGTAGCTTAATTAGTGGAGCTCTGCTCTTGCAATTGTGTTGTGGATGTCTGATTATCCACACAGTAACGATTGAATCTTGTACTTTTTCTTTTGTAATGTGTTGCCATTGTAAATTCATGTTCGTTTTCCTGGAGATCCTAATTTCTTGCTAAATGACTCCAGCTCCACCGTTAAAGTTGGTCGACTTACCAGGTCTGGATCAAAGGTTTATGGACGATTCAACGGTGAGTAATTTTGAACTTACATAGTTCAGATTAATTTTCAAGGCATATCATTTGTTAATGACATATGGGCCGATGATGCATTAGTATGTTTTCTTTAGGAAATGCTCATCCTCTCTCTATCTGATGTCATTGTTTCCTCTTATCCAGATCAGTGAGTATGTTGAGCATAATGATGCAATTCTGCTGGTGATAGTACCTGCTTCTCAAGCATCAGAAATTTCATCAGCTCGGGCCCTTAAACTTGCAAAAGAATATGATGCTGAAAGTAAAGTGGCTCTCAAGCTTCATTTTGATTGTGACATATATATTATGTTTTATCCCATGATAATGATTTCCAGTGCCTTTTCCCTTTTAATTTGCACTTATTAAAAGCATTTTGCTGTCATGGTTGTAGGCACTAGAACTGTTGGCGTCATTAGCAAAATTGATCTATCGGCTACCGACTCAAAAGCACTAGCAGCTGTTCAGGCTCTCTTGTCAAATCAGGGACCGCCTAAATCATCTGATATACCATGGATTGCTCTAATTGGACAGTCTGTTTCTATAGCTTCAGCACAGTCTGGTGCTGGGTCTGAGAGCTCTTTAGAAACTGCCTGGCGTGCTGAGAGCGAAAGTCTGAAATCTATATTAACCGGAGCCCCTCCAAGCAAGCTTGGTAGAGTAGCTTTAGTTGATGCCCTTGCTGGCCAGATTCGCAATCGTATGAAGCTCAGAGTTCCGAATCTGCTCTCTGGGTACTTGCTTTATGTCCTTCACTCTTTCTTGCCTTAATTTCACTATAGCAGCATGGAGATATTTTGTTGTTTTCCTTATTTACCTTTTTTAATAGAAATTTGATGTGCTTTCTTATTGGCTTCTATTTTGTATCTTAGCTTACTCTTTTCTTCATTCCAATTGCATGTGCTTTGTGTGTTTGATTTGCGGTCTCTGGAGCCAATTTTTATCTTGACCGTACTATACTTATATGCAGTTCTCATTTGACACTCCAACTCTTATAACATCTTACAGGCTTCAGGGCAAGTCTCAGCTTGTTCAGGATGAGTTGGTGAGGCTTGGGGAACAAATGGTCAGTAGTGCTGAAGGTACACGAGCTCTCGCTTTGGAGTTATGTCGTGAGTTTGAAGACAAATTTCTTCAGCATATTATGGGCGGTGAGGTGTGTTCCTCTCATCTTGTATTGTCTTTGTTTGAAATACAAAAAAAAGTCATTTGCCGCTTGCAGCATGCGCAGCTTCTTCTTTGTTCAAAGTAAAAATTGGAGTTTGGTGATTTACCTAGGAGAGCGATATTCTGGCATAATTTCATGCCTGATTCCATGTTCAATGAATAGGTCACATGCTTATCATTATTCTCCGTCTTTTAGTCTGTAATATGAGATTTGATTTGGATGTGAAAGATAAGATGATGCCATGCAATTGCTTTGGAAGAAGAGTGCAGGTGAGCCTTCTGAATGGCTGCCCCTGAAAAAGAAGAGAAAAAAGAATTTAGCCCTCAGCATCTTGCCTTTTGTTTTCTATACTTAAGGAAGCTATATTAACCGGAAACTTCTTGTCGGGTGAGGCCAATTGTCCAACCTGAGTAAAGTGGTAAGAGTTAGATCCAGATTACCAGAATCTTCTAGAATAGATAAACCTGGCCATATTATGCCTGACATTCTGCGGCGAGTAACTGCAACATATGAGAGACATTATTGCCTGGAGTGCTCCTGATTTACTGGCCATATTATGCCTGACATTCTGAGATGAGTAACTGCAACACATGATGGACATTATTGTCTGGAGCGCTTCCTGATATTCTCTGGAGACACATTAGTTTTTACGCTAATTTTGTTTTTGCAGGGCAGTGGTTGGAAGGTTGTGGCAAGTTTTGAGGGTAATTTCCCTAACCGAATCAAGCAGCTTCCTTTGGACAGGCACTTTGACATTAATAATGTCAAGAGGGTATATTATTCATTTTCACTATATATGGAGTTTTTTTGTCTTTTTTGCACAAAATTCATTTTGCATTTTTCATGTTATGATGGTTCTTTTTACCATAACAGATTGTATTAGAAGCAGATGGTTATCAACCGTATCTGATATCTCCTGAGAAAGGGCTAAGATCTCTGATAAAAATTGTCCTAGAAATGGCGAAGGAGCCTGCACGACTATGTGTTGATGAGGTAAATCATGTGATCTGATGATTTTAGTTTTCCACATATTCTATTCATCATCCTCCTTGAGCTAATGTGATGATTCATTCAGGCGTTCCTGCCACTTTTCAGCTGACCATGAAGCAATGTTTTCTTAACTTAGGTCCATCATGTGCTTGTGGATATTATTTCTGCAGCCGCAAGTGCTACACCAGGTCTTGGAAGATATCCTCCTTTCAAAAGAGAGGTAATATCATGTTGAAGCCATCAATCTTCAATTTGTATGTCTTGTGAATACATGCTTTTATAGTCAGTTAACTTAATATGATCTTCTTTGACAGGTTGTGGCAATAGCTAGCGCAGCATTAGATAACTTCAAGAATGAAGCCAAGAAAATGGTGATTGCCCTTGTTGATATGGAACGTGCATTCGTTCCTCCCCAACACTTCATCCGATTGGTGCAAAGGCGGTATGCGTTAAACTTGTGTGGAATAAATGACAAATAACGTAACTATGAATTTTTTTGGATTGTTCACACATTCTCGCATCACACTGCTTTTAGCAACTTATATGTCAGATGTTGAGGTTTTGGTTGACATAGTTTGATACAATATATGTGTAATATAGGTGCTTATGTTTATGTCGTTTGTACAGCAACAATTGTCCTTTATGTTTCATTCAGGATGAACTGTCAGTTAATGTCTTACTCTCTCATAGACAAGTAACGAGAAACAGTTCATTTTAGTTAAAACATATCTCTAGACTGGTGATTTCAGTATACATGCATTAATTTCTTGTATCTTGTTATATGTACCTTTGCCTGCTGGCTTGACATGATTATGAAGGAATGAGTTAGAAAGACAAAGATTAAATGAGCAAAAAATATTTTGTTTTCTCATCATGTCTATATGGTTCTGCCTCCTCTTGAATTTGAGCAGAATGGAGAGGCAGCGTCGTGAGGAAGAACTCAAAAACCGATCATCCAAAAAAGCCATTGAAGCAGAGCAATCTATGCTAAACAGAGTATGTATCTTTCCTTTCAAGAAGCAGATTCATTCGCTATTGTTGTGATTAATTAGCTGTTTCTGCATCGTGGGATAGCCTTGTCATACCTTTTCAACTTTCTACAGGCTACAAGTCCTCAAACCGGGGGTCAACAAACTGGAGGAAGCTTAAAATCTATGAAAGATAAGTCTGCTCAGCAAGATAAGGATGTTCCAGAGGAACCAACGCTGAAAACTGCTGGGCCTGGAGGGGAGATAACTGCAGGTTTGTACATAAATTTCCTTAAACTTTGTGGTATGTGACTTTCTGTCAGATGATGACTGATAAAATTGTGATTGCTGAAGCATCAATCTGCACCCTGATTCCCTTTGCACGAACAACTTTGTTACTTATGAGTGAATGAAGTTTTATCTCTGCAAGTTGCCACTTTTAATGAGTGATGTGCATGCGGATGCTTGATTTATATGTTTGCATAATATTGGTGAAGCATTAATCTTCATGTCTAATCCTTGATAGCTTTTTATTGCTCATTCACTTCTTTTTCTTTATATTTGAAGTTGTCATTTGTTTATTTAAATGGCCATCCTGATTATTCACAGATATTCTTTGACTCAGTCTGTAGGGACATTTGTTTTCATCCTTTTCTCTCCCTGTCCTACTTGTATGGTATACCAATTTCTAGTGCTTCTTCAAACTTTTCTTCATTTACTCAAGAAAGGGTTCTTACTGCCCTCTGTATGGAGACTGCTATGAAGTGCTGGCCCATTCCCTTCATGTGAGACCATTTTCATTTTAAATTTTGGACATACATTTTCTTAGAGAATTGTTCTTTCAGTAGTTTGCTAGCCAATCCTTCACAAACCCGTATTTTTCTTTTTTAGGATACAAAGTTAATGATCTGAGCCATCTTTTCTTGTGGGGGTGTCTTGCTCCATGGTAGTAATTTTAAATAAAGAGGGGTATTTAATCTAATTTCAAAGATTGTCTACTATGCAGGATTTTTGTTAAAGAAAAGTGCAAAAACAAATGGATGGAGTAGGAGATGGTTTGTATTAAATGAGAAAAGTGGCAAGGCAAGTATTATCATACATTGTTTAAGTATTTCATTTTAGACATTGACAAAAGTTATACTTCCCCCAATCCAGTCAGTCGACCCTCATGCTAGAGCTGTTTTAATTCAGGCAGAATCTTATTCTGTTAGAAGTATTGACTTTGGCTTGGTTATGTGTGGAGCAACATTACTGCTGTTAGTTGTACCTTGCTTTTATGGTAGAGAGTTTTTTTGGTTATGTCAGGTGAATAACCTTTCCCATCCATCACAAATTTTGAGTCTTCTAACTTTAGCTATTTGTTGAATACCGCCCACCCCCCCCAAAAAAAATTCATGTTTTCGCTAATTAATTAGATGAAAAGCAACTTATCAACAAAAGAAATTATTTTATATGCATCTGTTAAGTTTGTCAATGGATGCAGTAGCAGGGATATTGGATTTCTAATAAATATATGCTGATTGAGATGTAGTTTAAGAACATGTTAATTTGTCAGTTGTGCAAAGTAGATGGGGTTTGTTCAGATTTTACTTTATCATTCATATATTTTAATTGCATGGTTAATGCATATCTATTTCCTATGCACCTGGGTTGCTGTCATATAGCTGGTTTGTCCAGGTTAGGATATGGAGAAGACGAATGGGAATTACAGTCAAGTGTTAAAATTATTTTCAGATAAATTTGCTGCTACTGTTCTCTCTGCAGCAGTATCAACAATATTTAGATAAGGGAAGTGCTGATCTTTTATGTTTTACAGCTCGGCTACACCAAAAAGCAAGAAGAAAGGCATTTCCGTGGTGTCATCACTTTGGAGGTAAGCACTGTCTATGAGCATATTTAGCTGTCCTCAAGTGTTTCTTTTCATATCATATGCATCGGTTTTTCTGTTTTCTTATGACTACATAATTTTCAACCCTTGTATTATATTAGTTGTTGTGAGATATTTAGGGCATGTTGTGTGCTCATCTTTTTTTTTTTTTGGGTGCTTTCATCTACATTTAACGAATAGAAATGCAGTACCTAGATGGTCCTGCTTATTGATGAAAGACGTGTCATCAGTATATCTAGTGAAATGACCAATATTTTGTGTCTTCTTTTATTAATATTCGAAATCTGAAAGAAGCTCTCCTAGGTAGTTATGTAATTCCACATCAGCATCCTCCAGGCTGCATCCACCATAAGAAGAGTATAACCTCTTGGACGACGTTTCAGACTATGCTCTGTGTTTGACATTATCTTGAAATGTTTGGTTTTTCATTTGTATTCCATTTTGCATTCTTTTTCCTGTAGCAGAGTGATGCACTTTTACTTTTTTTGCTAGTTTCTCTCTCAAAGCTCTCAGTTTGATTCTAATTATCTGAGAATATTCCTCTTGTGGGTTCAACTTTTTGGGCTATGTTTCAATACCATTATTACATATTTTAGCATTTGTGATAGTGGGAAGCCAGAAACTGGTGGCCATCCAATTTAAGAAGATTTCTGTTGTGTGGGGAAATTATTGTTATTATTCTTTTGCTGGGTGCACTTTTGTAATTGTCAATTGAAATTTTTGTTCCATGGCATACTCTACACTTCATCTCGGGATTTGTTAATTCCTACTCTACGCTTCATCTTGGGATTTGTTAATTCCTTGTTGATCAACTCAATGGTACAAGCTATTACTGAAATCTTGAAGTCTCGTGTTGGGTACATGTTTCTCCCAGTACTTTAGATCTTATCCTTGTGGAGAAGTGCATTATCTTCTCTTGTTCAAATTTTTTTGGGTACTCTTATCTGACTGCTTGAATGAAATTTTCAGGAATGTAATATTGAAGAAATATCTGATGAAGATGAACCCCCACAGAAAAGTTCCAAGGACAAAAAGGCAAATGGACCTGAGAAAGGGCCGAGTCTTGTTTTCAAGATTACTAGCAAGGTTCCGTACAAGACAGTTTTAAAAGGTACTGATTTATTCTGTCATTTATAACTTTCCACTGCCGATGATCAGTTACTAAAATTTGTCTGAAAATAAATGTTGCAGCCCACAGTGCTGTGGTTTTGAAGGCGGAGAGCGTAGCAGATAAAATTGAGTGGTTGAACAAGATAAGAAATGTTGCTCAGCCTTCCACAGGAGGTCGAGTAAAGGGCGAATCTGGTCTTCCTGTACGACAGAGTCTTTCAGATGGTTCTCTGGTGAGTATGATGTGACAAACACACGAGGATAGGGGACCTGCAGACCTGAAAGTTTTGCTTGAATTTTTTTTTTCGTAGGATACAATGGTGGCTAGAAGACCTGCAGATCCAGAAGAAGAACTGCGATGGATGTCTCAAGAAGTACGTGGTTACGTTGAAGCTGTTCTTAACAGCCTAGCTGCCAATGTTCCAAAGGTAAGTCTTTTTGGCTTGATGAGCGTTGCTCTTGTACTTCGTACTCATTGCTAGTCTGAGTTCAATTTATAACCATCTTTGTGCTGAGCAGGCTGTTGTTCTTTGCCAAGTTGAAAAGGCCAAGGAAGATATGCTTAATCAGTTATACAGTTCAATCAGGTTAGTTCATCCTTTATGGAAATTATGCTTTTTGTTGGAGAATGTGCCTGTTGTCATTCGTTGCATAATTTCTACTAGCACAACTATCTAAGATCTTCAGAAGCTTGTACCATTTGTGGGAATTATATAGAGTTTTTTTTCAATCCCCTGAACAGCTTAATGTTGGTAGACATAGGGTGTAGTTTAATATTTGTTTCTCCTTCAAGCTAGAATTTGCATATACAATCGCCTGTCTTGTTGTAGATATCGTCAACTCGACTACAAAGATCAGGAATACAAGTTGATTGGCAAATCTAACGAACTGAACCCCTTCTGCAGCAGTTTTTCTCTAGCTATGTGAGAGTCAGCCTAGATGTGTTTATATCCTCTTAAAGAACCAAATCTGAGGCTACATAAAAATCAACTTGCTTATCACACGTGAGATTTTTTGGTTTATAATCAGGAATGTATAATGTCAACATCATCCATCCTGGTTGGACCAAAAAAAAGGAAATACCTCCCCCATCATGTAACAAAGCATCTCACAGCTGGCTTGTGCCATGATCATTAAATGATTCTGACCCATAAATATTTGGTCGTTAGGTGGAGGATGGTCCATATACGTTAAGTCAAAATATAGCAATGTGGAATTAATGCTTTGACACATGTAAACTGAAAAAATAACAGTGCGTAAAGCTGTCGTGTGGGAAATCAGATTAACAAGAACCATTTTAGCAAAGAGATTTTAAAAATCACATTTAAAATTTGGTACTAGTAGGAGCATGAAAGTAAATGAACTTGGCTTTGATTTCATCTCGAAATTATGACTGCACTAACAGCCCATCTACTAGCTTAAGCAGGTCTAGAGGTGCAGTATAGTGATATATGACATCAAATGCCATTGTTTAAAATTCTGGTCTGATCTTTTGATTTAAGAATAGTATTGCCATATGATGGAAACCATTAGGTTGCCTCTGCGTAGAGCCAGAGTATTTTCTGGTGCAACTGCTGAGAGCCCAAGGCATACTGCTCTTAAGTGCAAATTTTGCAGTCTCAGTTGCGCTTGGCAGGAAGACCCTGCAGAAAATATACTTTGCTTATTATATGTCACTGAAGACTGGCAGGCTAAATGTTCCATCACGCATCACTTTGCAGTTCCCAAAGCACGGCAAAAATTGAAGAACTCCTTCAGGAAGACCAAAATGTGAAACGCAAGCGGGAACGGTACCAGAAACAGTCTTCTCTTCTCTCAAAACTGACAAGGCAACTTAGTATTCATGACAATCAAGCATCTGCCACCTCCAGCTGGGCCAATGATGGAAAAAGTTCAGGTACCGTTTACATAATCTGGGGTGCTAGTAATGATGAGGCAGTTATCATGCATGTTGCCATGGAAATTGAAGAATGTATCTTCTACTCTTTTTTCTCAATAAGCAAGTCTACAGTCTTCAGAGACTTTAAATTTGTATTTTACACTAATGCCATGGAAGCTCTTCCTTGTATGTTGTTGCGAGTAAGCAGGTCCTCTTGTTTGTCATCATGGACCTTGTTTTACCAAATGATTCATAAATACCTCTGCTCATTAAGGCATGCATGTCAACTTTCCCAATGTGAAATAAAACAAACTCGTATGTTTTGTGGGATATGCTTTGTGCATTGATGTGGAAGTGATGTCTCCTAACAAATAACCCAGCCCCAGTTTTTGGGTGACTATTTGAAAAGGAGTCTTGTTGTGCAGAAAGCAGCCCAAGAACCAATGGAACCGTGTCAGGCGATGACTGGAGATCTGCATTTGATGCTGCAGCCAATGGCCCTTCTGATTCAAGATTTGGTGCAAGCCATAGTAGGCGTTATAGTGATCCTGCACAAAATGGCGATGCCAACTCCACATCCAATCCTGGTGGCCGGCGTACACCTAATCGGTTGCCACCTGCTGCACCACAGTCTGGTTCAGCTTACAGATACTAGTTGGAGGTTATTATGGATCATATTACAGATCCCGGTTAGCCTGGTACTTTTAGCATGACATGTTCAAGCATTTGTTCGAGATCCCATGATGTTATATAGATCGATAGAAATGGGTAAATATGGCATTGATATACCATTTGTCCTTCCATTAGCGTTTATATTATTCCCAGGGGTGTTATTACCTGTTCACCAAATTTTGCTGTCCGCACTTCTGTTGTATCATTCTCCTTTTTCCAGTTTATTTGTTTTTGTAACTGGTCTATTTGCCAGGGAGCCGCATTCTCCTGAGATGGTCAGATCACACCGGCAACTTTTGTAATACTATGTGGCATTGGATTATTTACTCTCTCTCTCTCTCTCTCTCTCTCTGTGGAGGGGGACCAAGCGTGGACTGTTTCCTGTCTGTTACGCTCTGAAATGGGATTTGCACACATTACCTTAGGAAAGTAGAGGTATTCTTTGCCTCTTGGGTTGCTATAATGTCGTTGGCACCAGCAAAAAGTAGATCTAGGCCACGAAGACACCTTCAGCAATTAAACGAGGAAATTCAGGCATGCTCCAAATGTATTGCATATTGAGTAATTATGAAAATTTTAAAATTGATGCACTTATAATAAATTTATTTCAAATTAATTTTTTAGTCATGAAAACCACAAATCGATAAATATGTGATAAATTAATTTTAAATTAATTTTTTAATCATAAAAACTTCCTAACTTATTGAAAATTAATTTTTTGACTAATGGAATAGATCATTACACTCTATTGGTAGCTTCTCCATATCAAAGTTGTTCGTGCATTTCTGATCACTTGTGCTTTCTCCGACAAGTGTAGCATCTCTAGTCAATTGCACTACCTCAGCAGCATCTTCTTTTACCTATTAGGATTCTCTTGATTTCAGCAAAAAGCCAATAGAGGTTTCTCTCATTGTTGGAGATGTGGCAACAAACCTCCTCTAGAGTTTGCTCATTGATTTAGGAACTTCTTTTCCTATTTAGTTAGGGCGTGCACGATACAATTTTTGTTTCTTTTTTTCTATTTTTTTGTTCCAGGAACAGATTTGGAGCTAAAATTTATTTGGTAACATAATTTCATTTCTTTATTTCTTAAACAAATTTTTACTCCATAAATAAGTTTGGAATAGAAATAAGAAGTTACTTTTTTTATTTTTGGAATAAAAGTGAGAAATAAAAACTCTTTTCATCATTTATTGTCACAACCCATTGCCCACCACCAGTCCCCAGCTGCCGGCTGCCGCCCACCAATCATCCCCTGTGATCGACATCGTCGCCCATCGTCGCCCACCCGTCACCACTACAGCCTGTCGATCATCGACCACTTATCGCCACTAGGCAAGGAGAAATTTTATGTCGTTATCAAATGATTATCTATTTTGAGAACATAAATTTTATATTGTTATTAAATGTCTATTATGTCTCAGATGCTCATCTGGGGAATTAAAATAAAAAAATCAATTTTTGCAATAGAAATTGTATCATGCACTTGTTGCAGCCTGCCGATCGTCAGCCACCCACCGCCACTGGACAAAGAGAAATTTTATGTCATTATTAAATAAATTTCTATTCCGAGAACATAAATTTCTATAGTTGTTCTTAAGAATAGTGTGGCAAATAACATCCTCGTATTAGATCGTATAACACCTAGTTTAACTCAGGCATCTAGTCTCTCAAGTGAGACATACAATACATTTCATCAACACAACTAATTTCGGCCCTGCCAGGATCTCATCTGGCATTTGCTTTCGATCAATTTGTGCACTAGATGCCAACCTCATCTTTAGAGCTCCTTAGAGTCACAATTGTTGTATCCTAAAACTCCTGACACAAACACCCTGATGCCCCTCTTACAATTATTGTATATCTCTTATGCATCACTCACTCTTCACTCCGATGCCATCAAGCTTCACTCACAAGAGTACGAGGGTAGAGGAGAATTCGGTCCATGACACATGATCCTCCATCCTCCACCACCACCTTGGCCCATCTCATACCATGCATCATGTTCTACCTCAATGTTATTGTTTGTATTGCTATTGCTTTTCTATATTGAATTTATGGATGATGAGAGAGCACCAACTTATACGTGAACTATTGATAGTTTGTTTGTAAAACAAATTAAAAGGTGCATTGTCTCACATCGAAAAGACATAAATGCTTGCGTGAGCGAAATTTGGCACTAATCAACAATTATTATATTATTTATTAAAAATTCAATTTATTTATAAAAAAAATTAACCATAGGGTCTTGTTGAAACTGGGAGACTATTTACAATGGAGTTATAGTTACTTTTATTTTTTATTTATTTATTTTCGAATTTTATTATTTCTTCCAAGGTTATTTCAAAGTTCACACCTATTCTGATATAACTTCTTAATCCTTGGAAGTTGTGTCTGTAACTTCTTGTTTTTGCTATTAATTACTAAATGTGTCTATTCAATCATAATCTTCTTCTTCCATTTTTCGTTTTCTTTCGAAAACAGCCATTGTTCCAAATTGTTTCTTAGTAAGACCCTGGAAAATTATTAGAATTGTTATATAGTATTATTATTAAGACTTTGCTATATTTTGGAGGAAATTTGTTAGTGATCATTAGCAACTTCATGGGGCAAATAAATTATTAAATAAAGTGATATCATGCCTCAAAGTCCAACAAAAGAAGAAGAAAAAGAATGGCAAATGTGTCCCCTCTTGCGAAGTACTATGCCGTGGTGTCAATCAGTAGGCAAGATGAACATCATCCCTCACTTCATGTATGGCAAGATCGACACCACTTACCAGGCCATCAACGGAATTGAATTTTTGTTGAGGACGATATACCTTGAGGGTCGGACAGTGCCATTGCAGCTTTGGGATACTTCTAGACAGGAGAGATTCCACACTCTCATCCCAAGTTGCATTAGATATTCAACTGTTGCGGTTATTGTGTATGATGTAGCCAATAGGCAATCTTTTCTGAACACCGACAAGTGGTGAGGAAGTTCAGACTGAAACCGGGAGCAATGTGATCGTCATCCTTGTCGGGAACAAAAACTGATTTTGTTGATAAGAGCCTTGCCGGGAATGGAGACACTTAAACTCTACAAAGCAGGACCCTGACAGCAAGGTCTATAGGATTTGTGTTTAAAGACGGTAATGGTAACCCGACCTTTTTTCTAGAATATCACTAGTTACAAGGTTTAATGGGCAAAAACAAGTTACAAAAAGTAATTGCTTGATACTGATGCTAGCCTTGATATGAGAAGTTAATATCATCTGTTACATTTTATAGGTTGAATTGAATTCCTAAAGAAATATAATATAAACTTGTAATATGTTAATAGTAATAGAAATGCATAGTGGATATTTCACCTATATGAGCTTAGAAGTGATGCCGCTTCTTACGACATTTAGCGTTGTTTTTTAGAGAACTCATGAAACGGGACTAAGCACATGGCCATAATAGTATTGAGTAATATAGAATTTATTGTTGAAACAAGATGTTAGTATTTGTGTAGTATGCCCAATTCTATTATTTAAAAGTACAATTTTAAAGTTGAGCTACTTGTCACTTTAACAGGGTTTTGAGATACTTGCACTATATAAAGGTTTAACTTGAAAGACACCTTTATGTATGTATATTAATCTCATGGAAATTTTGACTGTATTTTTTTTAATGTTTTATTTTTGTTTTTTGTTTTACAAACAAAGTGGGAGATTGTTAAAAGAGGTGCCTTGTCCTACATTGAAAAGATGTGAATGCGCGTGTAGACAAGATTTAGCACTAATTAACGATCGTTACTTTTATTTATTAAAATTTGGATTTATTATTATAAAAAATTAACCATAGTGTCCTATTAAAATAGTGTGATTGTTCATTAATGAGTTATGGTTATTTTTTATTTTTTTAATTCCAAATTTTATTATTTCTTCCAATGGGTATCTCAAAGTTTGTACATGTTCAAACATTACTTCTTAATCCTTGAAATGTTGTGTTTGTTCAAATGTAACTTCTTATTTTTACTATTAATTATTGAACGTATCTATTCAATCATAATCTTTTTCTTCCATTTTTCGTTTTCTTTTAGAAGAATATACAGACATTGTTTCCAATTGTTTCCTATAGAGACCCTAGAGAAATATATAATTGCTATCTAGTATTCTCATAGAGGCTTTATTGTATTATAAAGGAAATTTGCCAGTAACCATTAATAATTTCATGGGGCAAATAAATCTTTTAAAAAAGAAATATCATGCCTCAAAATTTGACTTTGTTGTTCTACCCAAATTTGAAAATATTTTCCCTACATGAACCCCTTGAGTTAGGATTGTAGACTCATAGATTGCCCTTTTATCTAATGGTGAAGTTTCATTCTCTTTACCTATTGTTAATCCTATTAATGAGATATTAAAGAGTGTTCAAGAAAACCTATAATTATAATTGTAGATCTTTTCTTAATCTAATGGTGAAGATCTTATATCCTTACCTTTTATCTACCCATTAATAGAGCATTCTAAAGTGCTCAAAAAAATCATTGGGTTCGTCTTGGTGGTCACGCTTTCTACATGGGAAGGGGGAAGTCGGGATTCGAATCACCACCTTATTATTGTTGGATTGGGAGTGGGGACGATTCACAAGGAAAACCATTTTATTTGAACTTTATCACGGGAAAGCTTCACTTACTTGTTTGACAACAAAGAGAAACTAAAGAATGATCATGATCCAATACATTCTACCTCACGATCTCATAGGAAGTGACATCTCCTCACAAACTACTCAGTCTTAATTTCTGGGTGAATAATTAAAAAAGAGTCGTGTTGCGCAAAGAGAAGCCCAAGAACCAACAATACCATGTCAGGCGACAACTAAGAGGTCTGCATTTGATGCTGCAGCCAATGACCCTACCGATTCAAATTAGGTGCAAGCCATAGCAGGCATTATAGTGATTCCGTGCAAAATGAAGATGCCAACTCCACATCCAATCCCGGTGGCCGGCATACACCTAATCGGTTGCCATTTGCTCCACCACAGTTTAGTTCAGCTAACTGATACTAGTTGGAGCTAGTTATGGATCATATTACAGATACAGATGCCCGGTACTTGGCATGACAATTTGAAGCATTTGTTCAAGATCCGATGATGTTGTATAGATCAATAAAAGATTCATGTCGTAAATTGCCCATTTATCTAATGTTGGAGATCAATGAAAGATTCATCATCGATGATGATGGGAGTGCACCTACTGATACATGAGCTCAATTCATTAGAACCATTGATCACCTCGTAAATTGCCTATTTATCTAATGGTGGATATCTAATCTCCCTACCTTCCATTTATCCCATTGATAGAACATTCTAGATCATGAAAGCTTTATTTACAATCATAGATTTTCTCTTTATCTAACAATGAAGACCCAATCTCCCTACATTTCATCTACCTCATTAAAATAACCATGAAAACCCTAATTACAACTATAAATATCCTTTGATCTAACAGTGGGAATTTAATTTCCGCACCTACCATCTAACCATATTAATAGATTATTCTAGATTGCTAATATAACATTAGTAGTCCCAAGGAGAATCATTTCATTTGAGCTTTATCACAGGAAAGTTTCAAGCTTCACTCGCTTGTTTGACAACAAAGAGAAACCGAAGAATACCAGAAATTGATCCAATACCTTCCACCTCAGGACCTCACAGGACGTGGTATAAAAAGCACCGTTTTCAGCACTTCCTGAATTTACCTATCAAATCTTCTATGTGCATTCACAATTAACAATCGAATAATGTGGCAATTAAATTACTCATGCTCGCATAGGTACTCCCTCAAACCAAATGAGATTAAAGAGGAGTGACATAAGTCCTGTTTTTACAATTACTGGCTAATGAGGATCATGGCCTCACTACTGACTGGCAAATTGTCCGACCAGTGAGGATAACCCAATGACCAGTTTCAAGATTGGCAGCTCTATTTGGCTGCTCCAGTGGATTCAACTGACGTTGTCATCTTCCAAGGTCAGTGCGAAATTGTCGATTGTAAATAATTCCCTCACACAGTAAGGGATGCACCATTGTCTGCTCCTGTGAGATTCAGTATCATAGCAGCAGCCTTCACAGCCCTAAAATTCAAGAACACCCAATGCCTTATTGCCTCGATAAGTAAAGCTGATAAAGAGATGTAGAAGATATGAACAAACACCCACATGCCAACCTTTCGATCACTTTGATCTGCTTGCTCATGGCTAACTAGAGAAAATTCACAAACTAAGCAGGCACCATGGACATGGAATCATAAGTTTTGCTACCTTCCACTTCATTCACTGGCTTCCTCCAGGTTATAACTTCCCCCAACAAGATTAAATTAACTCAACATATTAAGCGACTAAATGATCAGTTCTTGAGAAAGACTTAAATAGGACAGATTAATGATCTTGATCTCTCTGAACTAAAATTAACTCTCCCTGCCACCTTTGGTTAAGTGAAATTGAAGAACCTTCTGCCAAAAGAAAAAAGGTTGAAGAACCTTTGATGGCCATGTTGATCCTCAGAAGAGTAGCACCTAGAGGCTAGAGCAATATGCGTAGATTCTTGACCAACACTTGCACAATTCATGAACAGACACTATTGTTGCAAAAAAAGCAACAGTGATGTTATCTCATTGTACGGATAGGCAATTAGAAGATGACAACCAGACTCCTATGCTCAAATGGACAATCCGATTTCATCAGAAGAGTTGAATCTATTTTAAGATTATTACAACAATTCCTCGATGGAAGGCAGTTCTAAATGCCCATGAAAAGAGAAAGGGAAAGAAACGAGTCAGAGGAAAGTCATTTCTGCATTTGCTATAACCATATTCCATAAGATCAGCTTGAAATTCATTTATTTTTTCAAATGAACCCACAGCCACAGATAGTTCTTATGACAACAGACACAAGTAAGCACATACCATGCATCGGGAGCCTGATACAGGGAAGCTGAATTGCCAAAGCAGGAAGCCAGCATATCAGTGTTTATCACGCCAGGATTAAGCGCAACGGTTGCCATCCCATCAGGCAACTCTTTTGCAACCGACTTAGTCAAACCCTCAACCGCCCATTTCGATGCACAATAAGGGGCAACCTTGCAAGACAAAGATCAAGCATCATCAAGGGCAAGTCATTAAGCATCAGAGCTGGGGTTTGTTTGACAAATAATGCACAGATTTCAGGCAGAAGAGTGAATGCATATGGAGAAGGTGGTCAGGAGAGCAGGCGATGGGATGGCACTACAGAAGGAGCATCTCCTAGAAACGTACCAGAGCAGCGCCGGACCTGCCCCAGCCTGAAGACATGTTGACGATGATGCCATGCTTGCGCTGAATCATAGGAGGGAGAAAGTGACGCAGCATGTTGGCGATGCCCTTGACATTGGTGTCGATGACGGCGTCGAACTCATCCACCGGGACCTCCCAAATCTTGTTGTTCTTGTTGATGGTCCCGGCATTGTTGACTATGATGTCCGGAATGCCCTTCTTGTCCATGACCACGCGGGCGAGCTCCTCGACGCTGCTGTTTGATCTCTGCTAGAGAAAGGAAGGAGGGTGAGTGGAAAGGGCATCCCGAATACCCAAAACCCTAGTCAGTCCGCGAACTGGACAAGGGGGAAATCAGGGGAGAGGAGGAGGGAATACGTACGACGTCGACGTTGAGGAGGAGGTGAGGGGAATCGGCGGCGTCGGAGGAGGAGGAGGAGGAAAGGAGGGAGCGGAGGGAGTCGAGCTTGTCTTGGGAGCGGGAGCAGCCGATGACGGAGTGGCCGCGCTTGGCGAGCTCGAGGGCGAGGGCCTGGCCGAGGCCTTTGCTGACTCCCGTAATCAGCACGGTCCTCCCTCCTCCGCCGCCGCCGCCCCGGCTCGTCATCAGGTTCCAAGACGTCGCCGTCGCCGTCGCCGTCGCCGCCATAGCCGTCGCCGTCGCCACCGTCGCCGTCATTAATGGGAAGTGACCGCCAGTGGTTCCAATCCTAGGGCAGTGCAGGAAGGCAAAGCCACCGCTTCTTCCAGGATGCCAAGGCCCGATAGAAGCAAAAAGCCCAGTTTTAATTTTTCCCCTTGATTTTCTTCACTTTTCCCATCCCCATCCCCATCCCCTCCTTACAATTTTCTCAAAAAGTCCAACCCTTTTTTATATATATATTTTATTTTATTTTAACTCTCTCTTCTCTCTCTTAATTTGTCACGCTCATTATCGATTGATTTAGCATTTTACCCTCGTTGATTGAATTCTAGAACAAATCATAAACAACAAGGGGAAGAAACAAACCGTCTGATTATTTTGCCAAATGCGTTCGCAACGATAACTAAGCGGGAAAAATAAAGCCATATGAAAATGAAAATATTAAAATATAAATAAAAAAAGAGATAAAGATGAACAAGGGCCGCCTTCTTCCTCCCTTCCCACATCGATTCGACGAAACTCAACTCAACTCAACTCAACTCAACTCAGTCGGTGCGGAGCTTGGGGAGAGGATGAGGATCGCGAACGTGGAAACAAGGGCAGAAGCAGCGAAACACATGAATCCCGAACTGAACTACACACCCAATCATTCCGCCGCTCCTCTTCGGTTGGAATGCCGTTAGATCCGCAATAGCTTCGTCGCAGGGCTGGGGTGGACATGGATAAGCGAAATTGAGGCGTTGCTCGTGCTCGGGGTACTCGTGCTCGAGGACGAGCCATGGGGGCAGAGGCGGAGCAGAGGGCAGAGTACTGGGAGTAGTCCAGTATGTAGATGACGATGAGAGTGGATCTCGGGCTCGGTCTGGGCTTGGAATTCAGCTGAATGCGCGGGGAGGAGAGGGCAGCAATCGCCGGTGCCGGTGCCGCTCCCGCTCATGATGAGAGTCGTGGTCGTGGTCATGGTGATCGTGCTCGTGCTCGTCCTGCTCTGCAACTTGTTCCTCTTTTTCTTGGTCCACACCTTCAGTTTCTTCACCGCCTTCATCATCTTCATCAGCTTCATCGTCCTCTCGCTGCTCTCTGCTCTCTCTACTCTCTTCTTCCTACTCTGTAAATGTTTTTTTTTTTTAAATAAATTAGAGAGAGAGAGAGAGAGAGAGAGAGAGAGGCCTCGGCGCTCCTCCCCTTTTTTATTTTTTAAAAGTAAGGGACCGTTGCTCCACCCGCCTCTTGTCATTCCTGCCTGCGCGATGAATCCAAAAAGCAGCTTCACCTTTGACTTTGAGGCCCACACCCTACTCAACCTTCAACATAGACGCCACTACTACTACTGTATGTATGTATGTATCTCGTGGGTGGGTCTTGTTAATCCGACTCGACCTGAGTAATCCACATATGCAACGCAATCGAGTATTGAAATTTCAACTCCAGCTTTGACTATTGATTACAAATCAATCGATGATGGAATTTTCTTTTAAGTTCAATCTTTTAACAACTCAAACGATACATATGTATTATATTATTTTTAAGTATCTCTATTTATAACTAATTACTGTACATTTATTTATTTAGATAGAAAGAGGAAGTTGATTAGGCTCGCAAGCTAAGCTTGGCAAGGCGACACGACAGTTGGCAATGTCGAGCTCAACCTACTATGTCATGCACAATGTACATGTGCTTGGAGAAAGAAGAGCCCGAGTTTTAGAGCTTTAAAAGAATTTAAGTTGCATCATAAAGTAATCACAAGTTTAGTTACTTTCAAATTTTTTTTTTTTAAGGCATGGATAATCGTGAGATGAAAACAAGAAAGATTAATGTCATATTTTTCAATTACGATATTTGATATATAGAATTAATGTAGTAGTGATGTGAAAAAAAATTTACGAGTTTTTTTTTATTTATAAAAAAAGTCCATATGGAGATCCAGCACAAAATTTACTAACGTCACTGAATAAATTAATATTTTTAATCATTCTTAAAACCTCTTTAAAATAAGGCTCAAGCGTTTTTTTTGTTAAATAGCAGAACTTCAGATTGTTTTGATTGAATCGTAAAGGGGCACATGGGCCAGAAAAGATATGCTTACGGGGTAAATTGAGAAAAGAAATTGGAACCGCAGGGACCTTTTCGGAAAAGAAAGAGGAATCAGGGGAGCGAGTGACAATGGCGCCTTAGGTTTGAGGTTTCAAATATGGGTCTCAACCCATCATCATCATCATCATTCAATTAGCAGCAGCAGAGAGTCACAGACAGAGAGAGAGAGACGATGATACTGCGGACTCCTCCACCGTCGAAGAAGCAGAGGCTGGAAAGCAGAGCAGCCGACGCGAGCCCTCCTGTCGGGTCGGACCGGCAGCTCGTCATCTACGAGGACCCTCCTGATGGCGATCCCCATCCCGATCAACCCTCCTCCTCCTCCGACCACTTGCTCTGCACCTATCAATGTCGCCAAATGGTCCCCTCCCCTCCCCTCCCCTCCCCTCTTCTCTCACCACTCTCCTCCAACTCCCGACTCACTCTCTCTCTTTCTCTCGGTTTTCCACAGGTTAAGTCGGAGTTCTTCGAGGCCTTGAGCAGTGCGGAGAAGCAAGCCCGCGATTGTCATTCCCAGCTCCAGGCTTTGAATGACGACTTCCTCAAAGCTGGTTCTTCCTCTTCCCTTTTGTCCCCCTTTGGTTTTTTCACACCCCCGGCCCCCGCCCCTTTCTTTGTTATCCGTGCTCCATGATTTCATCACCATGCGCCTCTTATCCCCCGTAAGAAGCAAATTTTCCCAGATTTCTCTTTTAGACTTCGTTTTGATTTTGGAAACAATACAATCAGTGCACGTTTGAATCTACTGATCCCAGCCTTTTCTCTAGCTGTTACCCATATACTAGTTTTTCAATGTGTTGGGACTCGCATGTAGTTAGCTCGAGTTATTGCCGTAACTATTAGCAAATCCCACAGCTAGGTGAAATTGTGATTGTTACTTCGGCTTTATGAGGATGATATATCTTATGCTATGTTATCATGTGTCCTGAATTCTGACAGATGCCGAGAGAAAGAAATTCAAGGAACAGTTATTGTATGCCGAACAAGAACTCGCAGCTGCCAAAGGACGTGAACAGGCACTGCAGAAGCAACTCCTTAAGGAAGTCCGTGATTCCCAGGAACGATTAAAAAAGCAGATTCAATTGCACAGTGAAATGGAGGTGAACTTCTTACCTCTGTCATATGCATGATATGTCTTCTTATTATTTGATTAGGCAATTTGCTTCAAGTTTGTCTTATGTTGGACTTGAACAGCTTAAATACATGCCTGTCTATTAATTCACTGTTAGTTTGGAGATAAATCTTATTTTATTGATTCTAGAAGCTCTTTAGCTGAATCTCCTACTCTAGTGTCTTTCTTCGTGCATGTATTTGTAAACTGCTGTTTTGGATGCAACCCTCACCAATGGGGTTTTGTGATGGTTTCATGATGCCGCTTTCATGAATCTTTTAGCAAAGCAACTGATTATCTGCTGCTGCTATACCATTTAGTGTTCACTAGTGCCTGGTATTTGATTTGGTCGAGGCCAAATTTGTCCTTACTAATGCTTACTTCTTCAAGCTGCTTTTTATTGCAATAAGAGCAGCCTGGTGAAAAATTTTCTTGGAATGAATGTGTGGGTATTTTGCCATCATCACTGAACCTCTATGTCTGGCTAATTTGAGTAGAGGTCAGTGTGAAGGAACGAAAGTCCAAGACTCCATGAGTGGAAATGAACACACAGTGCTTCACATTCTTACACGTGTCGGATGCCTGAATTTTGCCCCATATTTAAGATTCACCTCTTGTCAAATAAGAGTATGTTGGGGAATGGAATGATCATTCACCCATTAGACACCTAAAAGATGCAGTAGATCTATGTTCAGGTAATTCTCCTCGACATTTTTACTTCTACTCACTAATAACTTAATATAGCAACTTCTCTAGGAACTCTTTTAAAGATGCTTCTATGAAGATTAAGCGCTATGATTCAGAACCAAGCCCAAAATACTTTTCTTTCGTTTTTTGTTCTTGTAATGTTCTTGTTGATTCTTGGAAGAAGAAAAGAGCTACAACTGCACAGATTCACATTAGTTAAGTGGCAGGTATTGGTGCCCATCTGTCTGAGTACTTGGTTGGGCATTTTGATTCCACTGGAGTACAAATAAGTTGGTGTCTTATCTCCGGAGAGTACACTTCTGGTGCTGACAAGGATTGCTTTATGATCATCTTAATTCGTTTTGATGTATTCGTTGTACAGATAAAGCTGCAAAATGAAATGAACCTTCGCAAGAACGCCGAATCTTTGGTCGCTTCTGCTGAAGACAAAGCAAGTCTTACAGAGGGAAAGTTAAGTCGTCGTTCTGAAGGTACTGAAAGGGAGAATAAGAGTCTCCGCAATGAACTTGTGCAACAGCAAAGGGAATCAAAGCTTTCTATTTCCAGAACAAGTGCAGATGTGAGAATGTGAATTATTTAATTAGATTTGGTCTCTTATATATAAACATCTTTGTAATTTTGTTGAGGACTTGTGCCTTTAGCTTGAAAAAATGGAGTGCAGAGCTATTAATGCAGAGAAACAGTCAAACTTGCTGAAAGAGCAGCTAGAAGAGCTTAGGAAGCAACTCAATGAGGTGGAGACCTCTCTCTCTCTCTCTCTCTCTCTCTCTCTCTGTGTGTAATATTCTATTAATATATGGATCATGTCAAGTAATTTCAAGATATGTCCTCTATTTTGGCATTTCTAATATCTAGTTTTTCATTCATTATTTCTTTCTTCTTTTTCTTGGAAGAATATCTGGAAGTGGCTTGTTATGGTTTTCCAATGTATCTTTGCACAAGAACCTTTGTAACTATGCGATTGAGGATCAATATTCTCTAAAATGGAATCGTTAGATTATACTGAAGGCTTATGTTCTCAACAGTGCTTGCACCAGAAAAGTGAGGCGGAGAAAAAGTTGTCCACTCTCACATTTCAAGAATCAAGTTCGAATGATACCACAATTTTGGTAAAACATCTACAAGAAGAGCTCAGAAATTATGTAAGTTATTCTGTTAGTATTTGCTTCTGAACTTTTACTTTGTTTGACCTATTCAGAGGTACTAAGGACGATACTTGTCACAACAGATCATCCTGTGCTAGAAGTAGCTGCTGTGTGTTTGTTCTGTAAAACTTCGCTATAGATCTAAGTGATGGCAAGTTAACTTCAAAATTCTTGCCTTGTCCTCATGCATTCAGACATGCTTGCTGTGTATATTGAAGGACGTTGTCCTTTAGTTTTATGCATAAGTTTCCTTGGTTATTGGTGAATCTCCGTGTTTATTTAGGGGAAGCTTGATTAGAATTAGCTGTCATGGTGAATGAGCTTTATCATGGTGTGAAGCCTTGGAACCTTGATGTTAACATGTTGGCTGAGTTATGGCACAAATTTAAGATCCATCCTTAATGTCAACCTGTCAAACTGTACCATTTGGACTTTATGAGCTGGGAATGTCCTAGAGACAATCCAGAAGAGGGGAAGAAAGAATATTTTGTAGTGGTAAGATGGAACAACATATATCAGCTAGACTCCAATGTGGATACATGTAATGTTGGTTCAGAATAAGTTTTGGCCTGGTAAACATGACTAGGTTTCTGATAATAATGCTTAGGGCCTAGTACAGCTTTAGTCCTCTAAATGCCAATGTTTGTGCGATTTGGTCCTTAAGTTTTATTTTGTCCAGTCAAGTCTGCTGACTGTTGCGATTTGTGCAATTAATCTTTGGTCAACTGCTCTCCCCGAACGTGCAAATTAATTAATGATGTGGCATTACTGATGTGGCAAAAAGAGGCACACAATGCTATAATTAGCAGAAATCTAACTTGGGAAAAGAGATAAAGAAATGCTAATTTGTCAATATCTGTTACAACAAGTAAACAAAGAACTTAATTGCACGTATTGAGAAAGTTAGGGGAATTGATGGATCAAATTGAGGTGTAGAGGAACAAATTGTGCGATCAAGAGAGTTGGATGACTTGATTGAACAAAGTAAAAGTTAGAGATTGAACTGTACAAACAGTAAACTTAGAGGATTGAAATTTTACTTTATGCTAATGCTTATATGACCATTGGTGATGTGAATCTGTTGATATTGTTGTTGTGGAAACTGTGTTTCATATTCCTAGACCTTTTGATGGTAGTCGAAAATGTATAGTTGTAACTACTGAGAATTGGCCAAGAAAGCTGCATAATGATCACGCATGCTGTGTCTGGGGAAAAAGTGAAACGAAAGATTCTAGAGGAATTGAAATTGGAATAAAAGGGAATGGAAGAAAGCGATATTATCTTCTCATATTTGAATAAGAAGAAATTACAAAGAAATGAAATTGGAGAGAAATCTAACGGTTGAAAAATTTAGTAAGTGGAAAAATTGTTTAGAATTTAATATGTTGGCCTTATCAAATACATTAAATCTGAAACAGTGATGCAAAAGAATTTAATTATATGTTTGGAGGGGTGTGATGATGAGAGAAAGAAAATGGAGTGCAAGAGAGTGGGGCAGGAAACTACATATTTTAATTGTTTTGAGAAAAAAAGAAGTACTCGGAGAAGATTTTCAGTCAAAAAAGAATCTTGTCGACCCACCTAAACCATTCTCCCGTAGATGAGGGATTGCAACATAATTTCCTGCTTCTTTCCATTTCCCTGAAGCTCTTCTTGTCTTAGGTTACCTGATTTATATGCTTCTGTCTTTCACCAGGAGTCCGAAGTGCGGGAAGCAAGAAAACTGAAATCATCTCATGAGCAAGTTGAGTTGATAAAGGAAAAGTTGTTGGAAGAAAGAGGCCGTCGAGAAAGGGCAGAATTAGAGACATCTCAATTGCAGGAGCTTCTGCATGATATGAAGGAGGTGGAGGAAGAATTACGTTCCTGGAAGTTAACAACCAAGGACATTCCGGGTGTGTCGTGTCCTGATGATATCCCTCTTAAGTTTGCAGCTTTACAGAAGTATGTGAAATGTTTGTTTGATATTTCTGAATTCTCAGCAAAATTGAATTCATCATAGCCTCATAGAAGTATCTAGATGAACTACATTCACTTTTTGGTGCATCCACCGTGTCATGAGCTACTGTTCCTCTATTGATTGTTTGTTGGTATCTGCAAGCATAGCATAGATGCAGACTGCTCACTATTAACTGCTATTTGGCATCAAATATGGAATCTTTTTTTTTAGCTAGTCTGTTAACTAGTGACAGCTACTCAGAGGAAATGCCCTTTTATGACTGGTTGCAACCTTTACATGGATCATTCTATTGTTACGTGGCAATCAATCTTCTGAACCACATGACTGCAGAACTCGCAATATTAGAAGTTCTAATAGGGCTTTGGGGTCTTTGTGTTGTGGACTTCACATGATTGTAGTGCCATTGATTGGTTGAGTACATCACTTCTTTTATAGGTTGATCTTTGGAACAATATTTGATAAATAAGAAGCAATTGATGTTAGAAAAATATCTACCAATCAGTGGCAGGTCTATTTATACTCAATTGAAGAAAGGCAGTGGTTCTGTGTGTCATCATTGTGGACTCTTGACCATTCTTATAAAGTAATACTTGTCAGCACCAGTGTGTTGTGCGGGTAAAGGAAAAATCATGGGAATCAAAATTGTGATAAAGTTAACTATGTCCATAAGAGTGGTAATGCGTGTTTTTATCATCTTGTTTGTCTTGATAATTGTTGTGATAGTGTCATCATTAAAGTACCTGCAATGATAGAAGATAATCTTTTGGGCCAGAAAGTGCAACAAGTGTCAAATTGTGTTGTGTATGAATTAATCACACTTTAGTAATGTCATATTTATGTCTGCGAATAATTGTTACTTTTGTGCTAATGTCATGTTATATCATTCTAAATACCGTATAAAATATCTATAAGTAGTTGTAGTCACCATGTTTGTATATTATGCCATTTTCATTTTTATTTTTCTGTGTGCTCACAGTTTCACCACACAGAGGACTTTGTCCCACAAAAATTGCAAAGACCAATAATGAGAGTAGTTATGTATTGAAAGGGGAAATTATGATTTCATATTAAGGAAAAAGTTAAGCAAGACAAAAATAGATTGAAGTGCAAAAGTTGTACTTAGAATCCAACTTCTTATGGTATCATTATTCCATCAACTTCTCGTGCTTATTGTCTTTCATGTCTTGTTCCCTTTCTGCCTAAAGAATTACTGACCCTATAATTAGATATGATTTTAATTGTTTCTATGTTTATCTAAAAGAAGTTCCATGCATAACGGAAGTTGCACCAGATATTAAGAGAAATTCCTATTTCTTATGGATGTTTGAAATTAAAAGAGAGAAGTTGGAATTGACAAGAAGGGAAAAAATACTCCCTTAAACTATGAGAGAGAGAGAGAGAGAGAGAGAGAGAGGAGAACTTTGATTAGGAAGTAGAGGAGAACTTTGATTAGGAAGTAGAGGAGAACTTTGATTAGGAAGTAACGTATGTCCACCCAAAACCTAACTCTATGCATTCCTCTAGTGAACGATCCTTATATGGTTCGCATCCTCCTAGTGCCACATTTGCAAAATGCTTCCACCAGTAGCAAATATTTTGTGAGTTGATCTCTAATAAGCACATGAGGCTACTGCTGAGGCTTTAATATTTGGCTATCTATGGCAAAATATGAGTGAGGTCATTTTATTTCTTGCTTATGGTAATTTGGCCATTATTCTTGGGTTGAATCACGCATCTCCCTCTCTCACATTCACAGTGTCCTTGTAAATGCAGAGAGGTGATTGAGAGTACAATGAAGGTCGGAGAGGCAAATGCACGCTTGAAACAAATGGAGGTGGCTTTGGACGAGGCAACACTTATTAAGCAACGTGTGGAAACAGAGGCTGCACTTGCGAAGCAGAAAGCAGAAGAATCTATAGCAGAGATTAAGAGGATTCAATCAATGGTAAGTATTGAAGTTATTGCCTCATTATGAGTGGCAATCGTTTTCATGACATGACACGAACACGATTAACTTGAAACTAACATGACTTGACACATTCTGACCTATTCAAAGTAAAGATCAATTTATCATCATACGGAACCGAATTAATGCTACAATGATACTGACATGAATGACAGATACGCATTGCTGGTCTTAGCTATCTCAAGTTGTATGCCTTTTATGTGTGCTATAATTATTGAGTTTGAAACTGCAAAGCACAAAAATAAGTGCCACTTCAGAATAAGAGAATTTTAACGAGAAACCTATGGAGACAATGACTATACCATTATGATCTGAACAAAGCATGGAGTCAGAGGCTGGTAAAACAAGGAGGACATTGAAACAGAGGAATCTTGGTTGGGAAACTGACTTAAGCTTTTTGGTCCTTTACATCTGATTTAAGATTACAAAGAGAGAGGGATCCAGTATGACAAGTTTCAAATGGATGGTTGCTTTTTCTTCCAATTTGGGTATTCCTTTCCCTAGAGCGTTAGTTCTCTCCTTTTCGTGGCCCTGTATAATGCATTAGAAAATGGGATCCAAATATATGCTGCCCAACATCCATAATTCTAGATTTTATCTTTTATCAGGTGAATGCCTGTCTTTGTGCCGTCAAAACCTCTTTTATTCTTTCATCCAAGTCAACTGAAAAAGGGAGAGAAGTAGATTGTTATTTTTCTTTTCGTTTCCCCTTGTACCAGTTCTTTTCAGGAACACAACTTTGTAATGAACCTGGAAAAACCTAGGCCGCTCCTACTAGATTCCTAGTGGTTCTTGGGACGTAGGAAGTTGTTAACTAAGAGTATCCCTCTTCTAAGTAAGTTTGGAATATTCAAAAGCTTGCCTGTCTCTATTCCTTCAAAACCTCTTTTATTCTTTCATCCAAGTCAACTGAAAAATGGGAGAGAGATAGATTGTCTAGTATTTTTTTTTTTCCGTCTCTATCTGTACCAGTTCTTTTTCAGGCTCACAACTCTGTAACGAACCTGAGGAGACCTAGGCTATTCCTACTACATTTTTAGTGGTTCATGGGACTTAGGAAGTTGTTTACCAAGAGTAAAATCTTTTTATTTATTTTGAAATATTTAAAGGCTTCCACCACATTGCCATTCATCCAAAGAAGCAAACATTGGCTGGACTTGAATCCTAGCCACTTCCACATCATTCTTTAAGGTACTAGGGCCTGTATGTGGCAGAATGTTTCTGCATAAACAGAACAAAATCATACATGGCCTGAGACTTATAAATGCACATGATAGCTAAATGTTGGGAGATCCGGCATCATAAAGTGAAGGATATGCACCTGCCTTGACTGATTATGGTACTCATCTTAGCACTGTGAAGGGAAATAAGAAAACAGAATGTCAAGATCCAATTTGATGTAACAGGTGGTATTCTGGAAAGAGAAGCCTTATCTGATTAGATGCAAAGTAGACTCTTTCTTATATTCTCTTTTTTGGTGTTCTTAAGTTGATGTTTGAAGTTTTGGTTTGAATTGTTGCTTAACCTTTTCCTGCTTCATTGGATATTCATAAATTCGCTCTGATGAAGTTCTATGAGAACAGTATATTTACTTTCAATTTGTTTTTCATTATCTGTTAAGTCTTCATAATACATATTATTGAAGGTGATTTGCAAGTTATCTTGTGGTTACATGACCTTATTTTGATATTTGGATCATTTTATATGTTATTTCCTATTTTCCAGAACTTTCTGGTCATTCTCTTCTCTGCATATAGACACACCACTATGCATGTATATGTTCTGTGCCCTTTTCTTAGGTATTGCTTTTCTATCACAGCTTTCAGCGATAATTGAGGAGCGGGATAAATATCAAACTCTTGTCAATGAGCTGAAGAAGCCCGAGAAAGATGAAACAGGGAGTAAAGTGGCAAATGTAAACTTCTGCAATCTGTGTTCAATGTCATTTTTGTCCCTCATTTTAATACTATTGCCACATGTCCGACGATCCTCTATGTTTTTATGGAACAGGAGTTGCAGTTGTCCCTTGCCAAGAAGGAATGCTGTATCAAAGAAGTGGAGAGCAATTTAAATGAGCAAAAGGAAGCTAATAATCGGCAACGGGAGGAGATTAAGTTACTAAATGAGAGGCTAAATAATGAAGCACGAAGGATAAAATCACTGGAAAGGGAGAGTGATCGGCTTAGATCAGAAATCTCTCTTTTGGAGGCAAAGGTAATGTCTTTTAAGAGTTTGCAAATTTGCATCAGGTTCTGTTGGTTCAACTCTTAATTTTTTAAGAGTAAAGTTTTTGGCTATGCTAAATGGTCTATAGGTTCCCAGAGGATCTGTAATAATCATGGATGTGAATTAACATAGCCAGAAACTTGATGTATTTATTAGAAACAGTGAGAGATTTGTGTGCCAAAGTAGCTTTTGGTTCATGCTGGCCTCACCCATGATAGTCTTGAACCTACATAAAATAATCATGGATGTGAATTAACATCCTGCAATTGGCGTCAACATTTCTGTTACCTACATAGATTCTGAGTGCTAAGATGAGGAAATATATCCTGGCATCTTTTATGTGGCCAAAATAAGAACAAATGTCATTGCATCCAGGAATTGCTTTTCCTTTAGGAATTGGTTATGCTTCCATCAATACAAATGTTGTATCCCTGGAGGAATCTAAAGATGTGTTGCTTCATCCTTTATGATCAAAGATCTAGTTTGGCTCGATGAAAGCCTTCACATAACTGTTACACAGTAATGCTCTCTTTGGGACTCATTTTTGCTTCTTTCTTTTTTATATTTGTCTATTGCTTTGCTTTACTAAAAACATGTCTGCCTTTTCTGTAGCTGGGTCATGGTGATTTTTCCGCTGCAAATACAAAAGTACTGCGCATGGTGAATACTCTTGCAGTTGACAATGAGGCAAAGCAAACCATACAAGCGTTGCAAACTGAGTTGCAGAAGACAAAGGATAGGTTGCAAGCTGTTGAAGAGCTCAATAATCAGTCAGGTACTAATTCTTTGTTGAGAAAACCATCTTACTGAAAGCATATGTTGATTTTGATGGATTCAAGTCATGAATCAAGACCTGGGACTGGGCTTGCCTGATTTTGGCAAATAAATTTACTCTTGAAATTGGAGAGAGAATTTTGATGGTTTAGGCATGTTTATGAGTCTAAAACGATCTAAAAGTTGGATGAAGGGAGGCAGTACTCTCTTCATTTCTCTGTCCGAAGCTATTATTTTGACTGTGAAAGACTATGTAGCAAAAAAAAAAAAAAAAAAAAGTAAAAGACAACATGCCAATATTGTCTGGAGTAATCTGACCAGAGGATTCAGTGATTCACCCTCTAGTTCCCTTGAATCCAGATCATACAGTTTTTCTAAATGTATTTCTGATGCTTGTTGTGCGGTGAGGTGTATCAATTCATTTGGTTCATGTGGAAGTTAAAACAACTCATCGTTTGATCTGGAAGCTTTTTTAGACTCCCAATATACTTTCTAGTCAAAAGGTAAATTGTACCCTGTGAAATGAAAGTCTAGTGTTCTCAGTGATTGACATCAAATGTCAATGACATGATTGCAAAATGCATCAAGATTTAGTTACTACAAGTGAAATTTATCCGTGTAAAACTCGGTAAAATTCTTCTTTCCATCCCATTATTTTCATGCTTTTTCTAATCAAGTCCCTTTATCTTCATTTTGTCTAATTAAGTCATGCTTTCACAAATTTTCTCAAGTGCTTTCGACCCCAAATCTGGCCTAAGCTGGTTGATGTGGTTGTTGGATGACGCTGGAGTATGATGTGGATAAAATTTAGTCAATGTGGATTCCATTGTGGAATACTTTAGCCAATGTAATGTGGATGCCCATGTAAATATCCATGTTGGACAAAAGTTTATCCACGTCACACTCCTAAGGCCATGTTAGCTGGATTTGGTCAGAATTGATGTCAGAGGGGCTTCAATAAAAAAATTGTAAAAGTGGGACTTGATTAGACAAGCTAAAAGCAGAAGGCTTGTATTAGAAAAAGCATGAAAGTATAGGGACAAAGAGTAGATTTCATCAGAAAACTCATTTGTTCATAAATATATGCAGGGTTTACAACTGATGAGGCTAGATCAAAGGGCAAAACAGCTCTTGTTTACATTGTAAATAATGGGAACTAACTTCCCCGTTGATGTTTTATGCTGATTGAAGCACATAGACCTGTGTTTTTTAGAGGACTTATAATTGAGATGAGGATGATTGACGCTTTAAAAGAAAATTGGGTAATCATACATGTAAATATCAAAACATTCAGAGACTGGTGGCAGATCTGCTGCTTTGTGTTATGCTTTTGGAATCATTTTGTTAAACTATATGTATAATGGAGTGAACTTTAATAATTAGTTTTCTTCAACAACTTCCCTTCCCTGCAGAATTGTAGGCTTTTTTAAGAGTTTAATGTCGGAAATTGGAAAAGAACTCTGCAATTGCTTTTTGTTAGTGAAGGAAAGTTATCTTGTTCTTTTCCCCTTATAACAGAAAGCTTTTCAATAAGAAACATTTTGTTCCTCTACAACTAGCAAATCAATGACTGATTGGTGTCATGACCTCGATTAATTGTCTACTCTACTCCTGCTGTTGTGGCGACATCAAGCATTGCATGCATGTAGCTACTGCAATCAGCATGCATTTCAGCTCTCTGTGAAAGTTTATGTTTGAACTTTTGCGTACGGTGACCATCACTCATCTCGGTGTATAAGTAACTTGGAACTGTAGTTTTGTCTCTCTTGCTAATGGTTGAATTATTCCTTGAAAATGCTTAGGGGATCAATATACACACGTGTGCGCGTGCGTGTGTATCCAAATGTTAAATGCAGATGCAACAGAATGTAATGAAATTCATGTGCCTATCGCATTCCGTGTGATGAAGTTTTTATCTGGGGTTGTAAATGATTTTACATTATTTGAAAAACTAACTATAGCTTGTCAGTACACAACTAAATGCTCTTTTGTTTTTATTGTGTTGCTGCACCTGTATAATGTAGGCAATGCTGCAAAATCTGTTGATTGCCAAATATCTGAAAAGATGACTCAGCTGAAAGAACAAATTGCAACACTTGAGAAGCGTGAAGAAAGGTTTGTGCTACATGATACATTTGTTGTCAATGTTCTATATTTATTGTCTCATGGATGATCCAATATGGCATAGGTACAAGACTGTCTTTGCAGATCGAATTTCAGTGTTTCGACGGGCATGTTGTGAGCTTTTTGGTTACAAGGTACCTTCTCTGTACTTATACCCATGTTTTTCCACTGACATATGGCAGCTGACTTGTTGGTAAATTGCAGATATCTGTAGAAGCTTTCACAGTTTAGGAAGCTGATTAGGTGTGGCCAGCCATGAATGAGTTGTACCATGCTTAATTAGTCCCTGCAAACATTTTTGCGTTGTTTCATTTTGACATGGAAAGGGAGAGGATTTATGTGGATTTGCAGGGGTGGGGAGGCATATGCTAGTATTTTCTTCCCATGAAAAGTTATGCATTAATCGCAAGAAGAGTTTTATATCATTGTTAAATGATGAAACTGTAAATACACAACAGCATCCAATTGTCAGAAAAAAATTGGTACCAGATTTAGAATTTTTTACCTCCAGAATTGAAGATATCATCACATTGGGGCTTGGTCATGTTCTGCACTTGGTTGACCTGTATGAAGTCGACTTAGTTTGGAAGGAGGGAAGGGCGATAACTTTATATGAAGAAGTTTCTGAGCATTACATTTTTTGTCTGTCTTTCCAGGATTTTCAGGAGAGTGGACAGTTTTGTTTGAATTACAGGTGTAGCTATATAACTTGGATGAGATTCTTATTGAGAGAAGTGTTGACTTCACATTCTAGAGTCCCAATAAGTCAGATGCTATCTCCTTCTGGACTCTTTCTATAGACATTGAAATATGTAAAACTTTGAGAGACAATGGAAAATCATATCTGGTGGATTGAGCTACCAGAATAGGTAGACCTGAAGAACATTCCTTTCTGATGCTCTGTTTGCTAAGAGAAGTGCTAATTAAAAGCAGAGAGGTGTTATTAATTTGGACTGCTAAATTAACATTTGGCTAGAATGCCAAAGTGATGTCCATCTAAATGCTTAATTTCACTGAGTCTTAATGTCACTTACAATGGAGTTGTGTTATCTGTGAAGTCAAAATCGTTATAGCAAAAGGTAAATGCATTGTGTTGAACTTTGAAAGATGCTCCAGAAAGTATGATTTGTGAGTTAGGAGGCTGAAATTGGATTATAATCATTGACAGGTCCGTGATAAAACACATTTTGGGAAAGACATTTTTTTTGTCTTTTGATGTTCAAGATATTTTAAATGTGTACTGCATGAGTATACTACACATGAATGTTGATACATTCACAGATTAGGCTTTCCTCTGGTCCTGCATTTTATTGAGGAATTCTAGTTTGTTGCGAATTTTTTGATTTGTGTTACAGACTTATAAATATGCCTTTGCTCTTTTTATATGCCTACTTTTGCGGGAGTTGTTTGAACACTATGGAGTATGATGAACCATATTCACAGATGTATGGAGTTTTGGCTTTTTTGTCATGAGTTTCTCCTTTCCATTGTTTGCCATTTTTGGTGCTTTAGATGCTTCCGTCTTTCTAAACATACAAAATCTTGGAGCTGTTAGATGCATCTCAGCTTATCTGAAGGGCTTCTGCTGTGGGACTCCTATTCTTTTGTAATTATACTTCTCCAGTGATGTTGCTTCATCAATTACATACATGTAGCTTTCATGTGGAAAGTGAACGGCACATGTACATCATTCATTCTTAGTATTACGTTCACATTCTTGAGTTTCCAATCATTTCAATGTGTAACACAAGTGATGGTATCCTTATTTGTGTTCTTCCATCATATGGGAACGCAAGTAAGTGTAAGTGTGTGTGTGCGTGCGTGCATGTGTGTATTATAATATATGGACATGACATCCCAAGAATTGGACGTTCTTGCTTAAGTGCTTTCTAAAAACTGTCATTTGGTATATGATCCAAAGTTTTGGCTTAATACTTTCTGTTTGTACTTGAAAAATATCTGTTTGTGAACTTATCAGAAGGATGTATTCAAAACTGTCCCCTTGCCCCCAACCCAAGAAGAAAAGAAGATCTTTAATAATCAGATGAGTTCAAACTAATTTCGACTCCAAAGTTTCCATTTGACCACTTCTTTGTGTGGCGACTATCTACTGTGGCCAATCAAATGTGTTCATGTAATAATGTGAGAAACTACCATTAACAAAGTTGGATCGATAGCTGTGATCAAAATTTAGTTACAAAATATATGTACAAAGATATGAAGTGTCAACTCATCATGCTAATTTTTTATGATGGTGAAGATTATGTATATGCATTCTGATGTTAATGTGACGCTAGTCTTTTAAGTTAAAATCTCTCAAGCCTTTTTTTTCTTCTTTTTTGTTCCCTGAAAAATGTTTAAATTCAGGATTAGAACAGTTTTTAAGAGCTTTTCTAAACCTTTCAAAACCGTCACTTAATTTTTTGTTTTCTTTTGGATGATGTAATTTGTATTTGACCATGTATGACAGCTTATTAAGTTCTGCAGCTTCCATATTTTCTGCTTTTACACAGGAATATTGATTAGACATGTTCATTTCAAAGCAGTTACTTTTTAATGAGAAGTAGAATAACAGTAGAAGAACAGTATCTTGTCTTGGTTGGTAGATGTATCTGTTGAGTTTGACGTAAGATGGTGCTTGTGAAGTTCACCAGTTCCTATGCTTCAATTACATGGACATGTGAGAGAGTGCCCTGCTAACTTGCTGCTTTACAGCCAATGGAGTCTGTTTATATGGATATGCTGCCTCAACATCCGAATTTTCCTTTTGGCCAACATTTTGACATCTGTTTCAATAGTGGAAGCTTGTGCTTTGTTGGAATTTGATTTCCTTATGTCAATTTGTTGGCAGATTGTAATGGATGAACACCAGCGTCCTAATGGCATTCCAGTAACGCGTTTTACCCTTCTATCAATCTATGCCCAGAATGATGAAGAGAAACTTGAGTTTGAATATGAATCCGGCAATGTAACAATCCTGGTAAGCTGTAGACCATTTACTAGATAACTATTAGCAATGGCAGTTGGATGTTAATTATATCCTCGCACTCACATGTTTGGACCATAATGGGGAGCACTGCAGTTCTGTTCATGCATTAATCCATAACTTTATAGTGATCCTGCCAGACTTTGGGCTGCATAGTTTTTGGTTTTTGAGTTTAATCAGCAACCTGTTTGTGGTGACATACTGACTCGTTTCAAGTTCTTAAGAAAATCCTGTGTTACCATATAGATGTTATGGGAATATGTAGAATTTAAGGTAGCTGATGTCTTCTTTCACAGGCAAATGATTACTCCTCACATCCTGAGATATCACGTCAGGTATTGCACCATATCTCCCTCCCTCCATCTGTGCGTGTGTGCGTGTGCGCGCCTGTTCAAGTTTTTGTGTATGCTGAATGCTCCACTTTATTCTTTGGTTTCATGATTTCTCACTGGAGTTTACATGACATGAAATTCTGTGTAGATTGGGATCTTCATTCACAAGTTGAATTCCATCCCAGCTTTCACTGCCAACTTAACAGTGGAGTCTTTCAACAGGCGAACCTTGTCCTAGAAACGAATTGCATACCGATTGAAGGACAACTTGGGTCGGTGATTTTTAGGCTTGAATACATTTATTTATGCTTAGTTATACCTTCACATGTCAACTTTTTGACTTGGTGCCCGAGACAAGACTATTCATATTGAGAGTTCGGCTCAAATAGTTGGTGCAGTGTCCAGAGTTACGTTTTTGGTGTTGGACAAAATAAAAGGTGGTCTATATTATTAATGACGGTAAAAGCACTGCTCGGACTTAATGCAGAGAGCTTACCAACTCTACTCAATGACTTTGATGAAAGTCGTACGAGGGAGATCTTTCTTTTATATCTTTTGAGATCTCTTTCTTTAATATCTTTTGAGATCCACCCTACAATATAGGGTCAAAAGGCCAAAATAATTTATTTTAGCACTTAGAGAAAAAAATTGCCTTTCACATTCATGTCATGTCAAGGTACTGTAGAAGAATTGCAAAATGTGATCCAATTTATCATAATAGATTATTAGTTGACATGTTGGTTAAATATATTCTAGAACACAAAAATTATTGGCTTATTAAATTATCTATAAAGTCATGAAAAAATTCAACAAAAGACAAACAAATCAATCATTTGTTTTACATAAAGTAATAAGTGGAGTAACTCTGGATATAATAGTAAAAGCATGACGTGCAGACTGATCGGCTCATCAAGTTCTCATTGAAATAGAATTCACATAAGAAAAATTACATGTCATTCGTTGGTTATGAGAGAGAGTACCACGATAAGTGGAGTAGTGGTGACTGCGTAAATGGGCTTTTGAAGAGGGAGCAACATCAAAATTACTCCACTCTTCAATATTCAATTTATTCTAAAACTTACTTTAGGCTAACTTGTTCCTTGTAATCTTTCAATACCAGTTTAGTCCTGATCCGCGTGGAAATTCAACTCAGCCATGGGCCCAAACACGTCATTGCCGCAATTGCAAATACGTGAAAATTAAAGAAAAAGAAAAACGGCAAAATAGTGCTTAAAGAACAGGTATTCTAAAAAATTTCCCTAAGTCGGGGCTTTGTTAGGCCTTGTTGGTCGTTATTGATTTTGCTTTGGTGGTGTTATCGGCCTCGGGCAAGAGTGGGCCTGTGTTCGGTCCTTGTAGGCCTTGCTATGGGCCTTATTGGGCCCCAAACGAGACCCCGTTGTCCTATTGGGGCCTAGGTTTGGGCCATGTGGACCATCATGGGCCCACGAGTGTATTTACCGGGCCTCATTGGGTCATATGATGGCCCAGGTCCCTGCTCTTGACCAAAATGGGCCAAAGTAGGCCCTTATTGTACAAAATGGGCTATATTAAGCTTTTAATAGGCCCAGTTTCACTTCCTTATTGGGCTCTTATTTGGGCCGGTGCGAAAATTTACGGTCCCATGGGTGAACAGCCTGGGTCTTAGTGCAGCACAATTTCGGTCTTTACAACGCTCCATAGGGGCCCTATTTGTAGTAGCCTATGGCCCATGTCGCTCTGTTTTAAGCCCCCAAGTCGTGTGAATTGGAAGTGAGCACCTGTTGAGGTTTTATTTTTGTGGTGCTGATCTGGCCTGGTCTCGGTCTGGTCTCGTCTGGTACAAAACGTTTACGCTAGTAAGCTACGATATACTTGTAGCGTCCGATTAATAATGACTAAATCGTGACTAGTAAAGCCCCTCTTTAAGACTTATTCAAGGTATTCCTTCGTCTAAACATTCTTCTAAATTTAATGAGGGTGATTACAGCAGAACTGAAACAGAAACAAAAGATTCATAAAAAAGAAAAAGGACATAATAAGGAAGAATCAGAGGCCTAAATCCTACAACCCCCAACATAAATCTTCCTACAGTATGATTTTAGCAGCACCTCAGCTTGTCCGAAAAACATTGGCGAAATGTATCGGCTAAGCTCGCATGGAGATGGCTCGTTGTTCAAATGGAGTCCTACAACTTGTACCATAGCTTCCCATAGGTTGGCAGTTTCTTTACAGCTGGTAGAATGCGCTGCTAACCGAAGAAATGAGGTGGGGGAACTCATTCTAAAAATGCAAAAGCTACCTGATGCATATACACAAATCATATGTGCGATCAAGGAGCATTGCCATTGACTACTGGTTAACAAAAGGCCAGAGACTACGAACAAATTTACTCATCGCTGGCCTCAACATTAGCTCCCTTGAGATGCAAGTGCTTTTCCCTCTTCTGAAACTCTGTCAATCCTTTCCCACTTCCGGTGACGCCAACCTTACCATACGGATCATCTGGAGACTTGAAGATGCTCTCACGTTTTCTCCCAGTGAGGAATCCAATCTGCAAAGGGCAAAAGGGAATTACAAAAGAAAAATATGATAAAGAAATACTTTGGCAAGTATATCCAAAACATCATAAGGGTAGATTACTTAGATGCCCATACTGCACAAGGTATTTAGTCATTTGCTTGTGTTAAAATCCACGTCTCATTACTATTAAGAAGAATGTCACTGACTACTATACATCATTACATATTTCCGATAGTCGTAACGGTCGTCATTCCATGACAGGATAATGGTTTGGAAATAATGGAGCTGAACAATTCCCAATCTAAGAAAATCTCATCTTGCTAGGACTAAGAGTAAACTACCTTCTAGTGAGGCATCAAATACATGACGCATCTTTTTCAAATAACCTTTAGCTCAAGATAGAGAACTTGTTCCAGGGCCTAAAGGCAAGGTAACCTGTAGACCAGAACATTGATTTCACCAATAATATCTCTAACTGGTAAAGTCATTGATCACCTAAGAAGGCAAAACTTCTTCCATACCTCTAGCCTCTTCTTTCTCTTAGTGTGCCTTTTTCCTTTTCAGTGATCTTTTTTAATCCATCAAAGTTCATATGTATGTAACCTATATCTTGTTCACGAGTGCCCCCAAACATGCTATTGAGGAAATATTTGATTTTCAGAACATTGGTTGTACATATCACAAGGATAGTCAGTGCACTGGAAATTGCAATATTTCCTCTTTGCTTATTTAACAAGTGTCCCCATACACTTTTAAAAAAAATCCATGTCATATTAAGCTTCACATTTTTTCTTTTTGTATTCTAGTTTTTCCCTTTTTAGCCTGTAGTACCATATCTTTCTTTTGCCAAAAACCGAGGCATAGAGATTAGATGGCACCCTAGCAGAATATAAGTCTTTGTTGATTTTCATCTTTTGTATTCTCTTTCCTAAAAGACACCATGGTAATTGCATCACTTAATGAAAAACTTGTGCAGAAGCACTACTAATACAAAGTTATTTATCTCGTTACAACATCTGTCTAACCCCAAGGAAAGGCCTTCAGTACTTACATCTCAGGAAGGACATTAATCAAGACATCACATGATGTTTTAAATGGCAAGCTTTAATGATCCACAATCATGTGCCCACATACCAAAGTATTTCTCTCTCAATTTTGCTCCTTGAAAAAATCCCGAGTTCAACATCTTGATAAAAGAGCATATTTTGGTGTGATTACAGCAAGTTTACCTTTTTAGCCCTGCCTTTGGTTGATTGGAACTGCTGCCAATCATTTTGCCGCTTATTCTGTGCAACTTCAAGTTGTTCCATTCTCATTTTTGACTTGAAAGAATGTATCTTTTTGCGCTTTGCTGCTTTCTGGATGTAAGAGACATGAGCACATTAAAAAATGCCTTCATGTTATAAGTAAAGATTCTGTTTAAAAGTAAAATACATGACTAATAAATGAATCTCCAAGATGCATCTTCTCTGAATATTAAAAAAATGCAAACAGGTTCCCTCAGAACCACCTTAAGCTATATTCAATGTGTATTGAAATTTTACAAGTTTCAACACCTTGCCTCAGGTAGAACTATTGTACTTTGGTAGTTTTCAGGGTCATGTAACATTGAGCTCTCATTGAAAAGCCATGATGAAAAATTCACGGTCCGAAGCAATTGACAAAGGAGCAAAAGCCAAGTACCATTGGATTGGCATAGAAGCAAAACAATTTTCTTTTTCTTACTCTTAAACACTGAATAGAAAAATGCAATGGAAAATAATAATGAATCTAACTCAATGATGAGCAAAAAGGGACACAAAAAACTTACTTGAGAAGTTACCTTTTTTTCTGTTCAAGTTCTATAAAACCACAAAGATATCATTTGTGAACGTAGCGGCCACCTCTAGCCAACATTCTATTGGCCCCAGCAAGAGATCCTTACTTTTTGAAGGCTCCTAGAGCATTACATGTAAGACCATAGTATATGACAATGATGGCCATATGATACTTCCCAGAGACCATGTCTGAATACTAGTCAGTGAAATCTAACCCTAAAGACATGTCGAACAACAAATGCTCATAGATTGCAGGAATATCAGGACTACTACAAAATATTGTTCCTTATTGCTTGCTGAAGGGGGTACACCCAATCGATATAAATTTCATGGGACCAAGCTACATCAACAAATCTTAATACAATCATATTTACTCTGATAAATTATAGCCCAGAACTAACACTGGAAAACACAGAGATGAAACCAGGAGCCTCATGATTTCAAGTAACAGTCTTTCATCCAACCTGTTTTTTGCAAACATATGCCTAGACTTTTCCAAAGATCAATCGTATGAAGGCCAATACCTAATGAAGATTTGCAAGTGATGAAAATACTGAAGGGAATCAATTCAACTGCACCAATTCACATTCATTTTATTAGAAAGGATATGAAAGCAACAATTACCACATCTTCAGGGTCATCTGGTTCTATTCGGAGCTTTGCTGGCAATGTTCTTGACTGGAGATCGACAGTGGCAGCCTGCGCAATCTTCCTTTTGATAGCTTGCTTCGTTGCTTCAGCAACCCGCTCGGCTTCCAATATAGCATTGACCTCACCTTCTTTAATTGGCCTCACATTGTCGGGGTCCACCTTACAACAGGACATAGTGGCAATTAGTTTCTGACATAACGTTGAATTCCAATAGGGAACCAAATAAATGCTTGACTAATGATTCCAGGAGAATTGACCTCTAGGCAGTATAAATGATTGTTTCTATGAGCAGAAGATCTACTTAATGATCCCTAAGGAAAACATGTGAGCAGAAGAATACTTAAAGCCCTTTTGTAGCTGAAGCGTGTCATTTTGAGTCCACTTTATAGAATTTCTCAATACATACAAAGACTAGCAAGAATTTGTTTAATAAGTAAAGAAAAATTCATCATAGGGCACCCCAGGGCTGTACACCTGTATGCATGAGTAATAGTGTGAAGTTGCGAAATGTATAATAGACCCCTCAACCTACTAGTCATGCATGTACATTTCAACTAGCATATAGAGATAATTAAAAAGAACAAAGGTCGAACCACAACAACGGTTCCTCAAGTTCTTGGTATCAAATTGAGATACATCCCAATTCGATTGATTGGTAATGGACAGGGTAGGACATAGATGAATAATCCATCACAAGACCGATGGTGCCTTTCATAGATTTAAAAAATTAAAGCCTAATTAATGTTAGGCCGATAGATAATAGTCTCGAAACAAAATACTACCTCTTCCTTATTTCCCCACCCATCATAGCAGACATAATATCCATTAGCGGTGTGAGCCTCAATTGTTCCATCATACCTGTACATTGAACTATCAGGCCCAGAAAGGAAAGTACATACATGTAAAAGATAATATCATCAAGACCACTAAAAAGGGGAAAGGAAAACTAGCAGTGCCTTTCATTTTCACATACCATTCACCATCCTCACTCCAAACTGCTTGAACTTTAGAACCAATAGGAAGGAGTTCATGATGATCAGAAACAGGTTGCTGCACCAAAAGATAAAAAGATGACATAAGACTAACTATTGATTCACCAATTTATACATTTCATTACTTTTGCTAGAATCTTGCACCAAACTACTTAGAGACAGGACACGACCCATTACTAAGAAAAAGAGGGGATGCATCCCATAACACCCAAAGGATGGACAATATTACATTTGGCATTTTGTTTTTTCTCATATTTTTGCTATATTCGTCGATGTAAAAATACCTTTGTTTAGTAATCTCAGAAGACAAATGCAAGCCAATAAGACTCAAAGCCTAGTTTCACAAAAACTCTAGTCCAAGAACATCAAAATCTTTACCAAGATGAAAAATTTTGCCATTCTTTAACGGAGATTTCGACTATCAAATGCTATCATCATTGTTCATTAAACCCCTATGTCTTGCTGGTAGTCTTAACCCTCACTTCTGGCATGGAACTCCACGCCATCTATTCAGCTCAAGTTACATTGCTTCATAAATAGCCTAATTTTATGTCAATATAACACATAATGCACTGCATATGTAAAGACAATATTTGCAAAGGGTCTCAATAAAAGTATAAACTACAGCAGAAGGTTGCCAACATGTCATGCAAGGAGGAGGACACCATGTGATAGGCATGGTCATAAGAATATGGGAAATCTCTTAGTTTTTATTCTGGTTGCTTTCAATAGGTTCCTGTCTACAGTCAATCACCTCTTATGTTCTTTTGGCACACAATTTCTCCATAAAAAAAAAAAAAAACGTAATAGATATTATCAAATGAAATTAAGAAATCTAAAAACTAAAGTAAGAAAGAACCATTTTCTTTTCTGAGGAACCCTTTGCCTGGGAAAAACTAAGGGATTCACTAGCACTTCTCCCAATGTCTGATCCAGAAATCTCATTTTGCCTTGCAGTTGTGAGCAGCTCTTCAGTTAAAGCAATAACCTGCAAAGGAAAGATTCAGCTCAAGCAAAACCTAATCACTCAATTGTTAACATCATGAAGCCCAAATTCAAGTAAAACTCAAACTCAGACTCTCAGTGTAGATATCTGAAATCAGGGGGGAGAGAGAGAAATAGTCGCAGTCCATCAGAGCCGAAATGGTCCTGCAAAGGAAAGATTATGGAAGTAATGGCCATTATTATTACTCTAAATTTCTAGAACTTCCGAAGAAGCTTCACTAGTTTTCTGCAACCGAGTAGCTCCCGCTCTAAAAGATCGAGAGCTTCTTAACATGAACCCATCCTCCACATTAACTAGATTCAGGCAACACTCCACCGCAGCCATCATCAGTTAATTGACATAAGTTGTTCAAGCACCAAGAAAGATTAAATCATGAGAAAGAAACTGGATGGAAAAAGTAGGATTTCTGAATAATAACTTCTAATGTAAATTTCATCAGAACACATGTAGATCATAGAATGATAAGCTGATAAGCTGAACACAATGCTACATTTGAACACAGTCCACATTGACTAAACAAATATGACCAGAGAAAACTTGAATAAAACACAAAAGAGAAAACGAACAGATCCAATTGAGAATAACCTCTTCAAGTTCCTTCTGCATATCGGCATATTCTGAATTTCCAGGATCATCAGCCAATAGCTGTCTGACCTGTAAACAGAGTAGACAGGAGTCATATAGGAAAAGGGATTTTAAGAACAAACACGCTATAATACAGCTCACACAAGCGTTTTGAAGTAAACTTTAGATTTTGCTTAGAGATGAGCTTCTAATAATCCAAAGCATTTTTCAACTCAGAAGAATGATGTGAGTATCGATTCTGTTTGGTCCCGGTCAATTGGGGTGTCGTAGCCCACGCCCATCATTGTCCATATGAAACCCCTCAGTCTTTCCAACCAAAAACAATCCTTAACCACATAAACATCTGATTCGCTCGAACCATAGCCTAAGACCATCAGAGGGAGAGTAAAGGAAAAGCCCTATATTCTGATGTTTGGAAAAGAAGAGAAACCACGACAGAGGCGCCAAAGCAGGAATTTAAGAGAGAAACCCTAACTCGAATCAGGGCAAGGAGAGTAGGCGGCAGTTGTCTCTAGGCGAGAGAAGTATGGTTCGAAAAGAAAGAGAGAAGGAATAGAACTTGTCGAAAGGTGGATTCATCAGAGCAAAGAGCTAAAACCATTGGAGAGGTTGCTGTCCAGTCGGGGATGACCATGGACGGCCGTAGGAAGCCAGAGAGAGAGAGAGAATCGGGCAATCACTCAATCAAAACCCGAGAAAGGAGAGGAAACGAACAAAGCGGAAGATCGGAATCGGGGAACGGGAGGGTGGAGAGAGAGAGAGAGAGAGAGAGAGAGAGTTTACCTGCCGCAATTGGTCTTTGTAAGTGGAAAGATTCGAGGAGAGCTCTTCGATGCTCACTTCTTCTTCTTCCCCTTGCATCGTTGCGTTCTCAGCGAACTCAGAGATTTGTCAGATCGATCTCGACGTCGACGACGAATATATGTATTATAGCTGTCTACCGAAAAGAGAAAATGAGACGAACTAATGGAGAATGATAAGCAGAGGAAAAACCATTGGAGAACCAAATGATAAAACAGGAGTCGAAGAAGAAGAAGAAGAAGAAGAAGAAGCCCAAATCTGAGAACTTGGATTGCTAACACTGGGCATAGGTGGCCTCAGACGAGGCCCAATTTTTTATGGCCGACATTCCGCTCGTATCTCCTATTTCTCAGTATTTCCAAAATGTAAATTGTGCTCTTAGTCATCATAAGATCCGACTTTTATCATATGATCCGATTTGATTCAAGGTCTGAGAAATATCTATCTATTTGCTAATATCCCGAATGGCAAGTAAATATATATTTCAATTCGTCAATTAAATGGGTATTTTATCGATTCAAGCCTTTTGATTTTTTGTATATTTATGTATCAAATGGTGAGATTTATCAACTTATATGATGCATGCTATTTACAAAATAACTGAAAGTAGATTTGATGAAATGACATGGAGATTTGTCTCATTGTAAAAATACAATTGGTAATATGCATAGAAATCATTGTATGCACTCAAAACTAAAATGTCACAGATCAAAAACCCCACTTGATATTTATATTTTGTAATTTATAGCATTCTAATGACAATGATACAAAATACTAACCTATACCATATCTTACAATTCGACTCGATTCTCAATTCACAACACATCTCTCATTTTAAGTTTTACCAACCATGACCTTTATGTATGATGAACAGGAAATTTGCAGATGATTTTGGTCATTCAACTTTTAACTTGTCTCCCTTTAGAGATGCTGAGCAAAAATCACCATAAACCAAGGCTTTTTCTGCAAGAGCTTTTTCATTGCGTTTGGATGAGGCCGACATAACTTGGGAATTTTGCCTTCTTATAAAGAAGCGGGCAGAATCGAACAAACGAGAAGTAAAGACTGCTTAAAGCTAATCGTGTTTCTCCCAATTCGGAATCACAGTCTGGATGTCGCAACTTCTCTTCTGCGCATTTCCTCTCACCAGATACCAACAATTATTGCCATATGGAGAAACTACGCATTTCTAGCATTCTTCATTACAAGGTACTCAAACGTCATTCTTTGTTTTCACAAGCAAAAATAAATAAATAAATTCATATAAGATATGCTCCAAAGCGAGGAGGTACTCCCCCATACCAACTTACAAAGAGAAACTCTACAGAGTTTACCAAACTGTTCATAAGTGATTTTTCAGTCGCCCAGAAACTCTCGACCTGAAATCACCAAGTAGCAAAGCTACGTTGGAGTATGAAATTGGAGCTTCATATGCTACTCAACCTCAAATAGATTCATCACTCTTCTGAGGCTCATGTATCCTTTGCATCGAACCAAAGCTATCCTCCAATAGTAAATTTAATCTGTAGAATATGAACAAGAAAATCACCGTCAGACATTGTAAGATGGTAATTAGCTGAAACACTCGTCCTGAACCTGTCTGAACCAAGGTACTCACTGGATCACTTTTTGATAAACATTTGTCTGAACTCATCATTGGATTTGGGCTTCTCGTCCTCTGCTTCATTGGTTCTTGGCTTTTTGCACCCCAACCTAAGGGTTCAAGACTCCTTGGTCTTGCAAATGTGTTCTTCCCTGTCAGCTGGACCTGCTCACCTCTCCCCTTACTAGTTGAATAGTTTGTTTTTTGAGAAGCCATGGACCCCTTAGATGTCGATGTACCTACTGTAACAAAATGATCACTATGCAGTTAAACTTTGGACTTCTAATAAATTGCACAAAAAATAAAAAGGAAACTGAAGTAACAGATCCAATGTAAGGAAAAAAATACTAAGCAGCCAATGCACCATCTTACGAAGTCACAGCAGCTTGACAAGGAAAACATCAATAAGGAAGGTCACTGAAGGACAAATTTGAAATGAGAATCAAATTATCTATGGTAATTTATCATAGTGTGATATTTGTATGTCAACACACGTGTTGTTTATCATAGTGTGACGTCAGCAAATATGCAGATCAAGCAAGCTAACAAAGTTCCTTCCAACAGTACCTAATGTAATACTGGTTCTTGTTATTAGGCAAAAGGAATCAGCAGCGTACAAGCTAACAACAACCTTAGGTTGGAATGCTAAAAACGAGTGAATGTTGCATCAATTTGAAAAACAGAATCTTGAAATTCGGCACATTGATCAAACTAGAGCACGATTATCCTGAACGTCACTCCAATTGCAGGAAGGTGCATTCTTGAGCCGATTATAAAAGTCTAGGTACATTTCCTCTTTACCCGTCACAAACTATGTGAAGGAAAAAGATATAAAGGACTGAATGGCTGGATAAATGGTTTAAAGAGATGGCAAACAATCTTTGTCAAACTCAATAGATGATAGTAAATTTGGTCAGAAACAAAGATTTTGGCTTCTCAGTGCATGAATATTCAAAACAATTGCTTCTGAGCCCTCTTGTGACATACTCATCAAGAGCTCATCAGACAATTCTTGCAAGCATGACCGACCAAGATGTGAAAACATAAAGAAGCAGTGCCCTATATCAGTGGAAACGATCACTGGGGACCAGAAATTGCGAGTTCAAATCACCTTGGTGATGTTCATGATTTAAACTGACAAAAGAACAAGTATGCAAAGAAATTAGAGAATTGAACAATCATATCTGGAGAACTAAAGATTGAATAACCAAAGGTATGGTGGAACAAATGCCAGAAGATGGAGAACATATAATCCAGGAAATGCTTACCACTTTCCACATGATCACTGTGACCCGTAGATTCTTTTCTGCTTTTCTTTGGTTCTGAACGTGCAATGCTCAGTTTCTTTCCTAAGAGCATAAATTTATTCTTTGCCACAGCTGCAGCAAGGTGAGCATCATCAATGAAATCAACATATGCCAGTCCCTAGCAAATTCATCAAAATATTGAACATCAGCATGCAAAGTTTGCATGAAAAAATAAATTAATAACACAATTATCAATAAGAAAAGACCAGGAAGATATTTTTTTCTGCCATAACAAGATCTACAGTGAACTTTAACTAAAACTGATTGGGGTTCCACTAGGCCAATGCAAAATAATTTACCATAAGAGACTGAAAATGTAGATACAATGATGACAACAATCAATGAATAGGACTGTATAAAATTGAAGAATTAACTCGCAATTGAAAAACTAATGTGGAAGTTTCCTTCTGCGTTTTTTGTTTTCATGAAATTAAATTATAAAATGTTATAGGAAAAGTACCAAAGGTGCCATGCCCAAACAAACTTTCAGAGAAGAAGAAACTACAGAGCCTAACAAACTACTTAAATTGAAAAGTGGTTTTTCAGCAACACAAACTTGAATGTTGTAACCATATCATATATTATTTGCATAAGAGAAGTTAAAGTCTAGACTCTCAAATGCTTTTGATTTTCTTTCCATCCAAATAAACCAAAAAGTTGCTGGAGGGAGTTTCCTTTTATTGTGTGGGATATATCCTGCTTTGCGGCAGTTTGAGATATCAAACTTATTCAATTGCAGGATGTAATATTCACATGAAGAAATGCCTCCTAACAAAATGATCCTGTTAAAAATAATTTTTAGTCAACCAGGGTTTCCCCAACAACACCATTTGGAATGCCTCTCAGCAAATTCCACCATCAATCCTCCCATATAATAAGGCTATTTCCCTCTGAACCATATGAAGGAAAAGAATCAGTTCATAGTTAATTATTAAAAAATGACAGCTAATTGATAAACCATCATTAAAATTGGATTTGGCTCATAAAATTTATGAATATATCATTATGAACAATTCAGATATACACAGCAACAGCTGCAGAGAATCATTTGCATAATCACTGAAGCCTTGACTTGCATGTTGCAAGTAATTCAACTAAAAGATTATTTTGGTAGCTTAACCAACCACCAGCAATTTCTCTTGCATTAATAGATGCGTTTTTTCAAATATACTCCATTTGCAGTTACTGAAATTTTATGGATTTTGCAATCAGGAAACTGAATTTTGATTTTAACCACTCATTGCACTAGACTTTTACATTTTTTAAATTGATGCACTTTGACCAAAACCCAACCAATTTTCAGGCCAATTGTTGACATGACCAACATGTGGCCACTTTTCTGGAGTCATTGCCACGTGGGCAACCATGTCAGCATTGTGCCAGAAAATTTGCCAATTCTGATCAAAGTGTCAAAGTGTATCAATAGCAAAAGTTTGGAAGTTTAGCACATTAGGTGATTGAAAATACTACTAAACATCAGTGATCATGAATGAAATTTACCCGTTTTTTCCCATTTTATCTCTCAATTTGTCTGTGTGTGTTTTGGGGAAGGGGGAGCGTGCAACGAGTATGCGGGTAAGTGGCATGACCATGTGGGTGCATGCGTGAGAGAGAGAGAGAGAGAGAGAGAGAGAGAGACCCTGGATTTCCCAGTGAATTTATCACGTAGAATTCGAATTTCACCCACACCACCAACATCACTGAAGAATTCGCGAATGTGATGATTATTTGCCTGTAACAATAAAAAAATTAAAAGTTCATGTAAGGTACCATTTATGAGAAAAAGGTGAGAAAAGGCAATTATATAGAGCATAGTTTGTCTTTAATACTAAGACCCTAGGAAAGCAGAGGACATGACATTTACTTGCCTTAAGGTCAAGATTCGATATAAATGCAGTGCATTGGTCAGTATATGCTTTAGATTTAGTATCTGGAGCAGAGCCTTTCATCTCTTGTTGGTCCATGCCATCTCCAATCTTTGTCTTTTCGTCCCCAATTTTTCTTACCTCAACTGCATTCTGCACTTGACCTTTATCCTTCAGATATGATTTTTTTGTTATCTGTGAAGCATCTTTTCGCCGTTTTGCCGGAGACTCTTCCTTGGTTATGTCTGCACCAGACTTTCTCTTCTCACGATCATTTTTCCTGAAATTATTATCCTTCTGGTCTGCTGTTCTCAACTCTTGCTGCAACGTAAATAACTGAAGCTCCTCCAAACGAGGCATTACCTTACAGAAAACCAAGCCAATCATCAAAAGATTAGCAAAATTTCATAGATCAGCTAACTCAATGCATTAAGCTCTAAAATAACCCTGTAATTAGAACACATATAAAAGAAAGTTCACGGCTACATAAGTCAGTTTGTAATAGATATCATCATTAGTTTCTCGTGAAGAGCAAACCACTTATCAGGAAAAAAGAACACACAGAACAAAAAGTCTTAGGATGACACCTACTGCCATTGGGTAAAAGACTGTCATTGAAGTTATCCTATCTAAGGGTATCATTTAAGTTAACAAAGTCTTGCCAAGCACATTAGCCTTGAAAAGCAGTCAAAGGTCACATCAGCAGTTCCTATCCTAGCCAACATTCTATAATGACTACAATGCATTCTCAGAAAAAAATTGACAAGTCAAGCTTTGCATCAAACACACAAAGAAATGAAGCCAAGCCAAGCCAAACTTGTCTTCATTTTATCTCCCAATAAGGATAAAAATTGGAAGACAGACATACCTTTTGTAAGGCATGGTCAAAGTCTTCTAGAGTACCATATTCCCTCTCAAAGCGTAACCAGGAGTGGCATACCTCCTAAACAGTTCTGTGTTTTAGAAAGTGGAGATATCATCTAATTCAAGTTGCAGTACATGGAAAACAAACAGAAACTCTGGAGAGATGATGAAATACTTACATGTTTAATGCTTAATGAATTCTAATAAAGACACAAGAATAAGTAAAAGGCAATACAAATAATTATACTATTGAACTGATCAAACTATGTTTGCCTTCTAGTTTCTCACTCTCCCAAGCTATTTATAAACCTCTAAAACATTAGAAAATTCCTTCATTTCCCCCTAAAACCATAATGTTCTCGGATAGTGTTTATCCTTAATCAAATTGTCAATAACAGAACTCACAAATGCCAAGGCCAAGAACATCGTCTTCCCCCTGACTCACCAGGACAGAATAAGAAATTTTGGTGGATGGGGCAAGAAAGATGATAGAATATATTTAGCAATTTAAACTACCGATTATGCATCTGAATTCTGAAACTACTGACTATTAAGCAGCTGAAAAAATGATGAAGTGAATAGAATAGACACAAACTCCTCATTTCTTTCCCAATGAAGCAGTCCCCACAACTAGCACTATTACACACTAGAGGAAGTGAGAAAATGCAGGTTCAAAGAAAATGACATCATCAAATCTCTAAGTGCTTCTCCAAGGCATCAACACACATCAATTTTTTTTCCACGGTAAAAGTAACATTTCCTAGACTAAATGCTAATGTTGCCCATTCATCCATTCCTTGAGCAAATGCTCAGAATCCACCCACTAGATTACTGGCAAAAATCAATTGGGTAACTTAGCAGCAAAAGACCATGATTCAATTGCCATCATAGTCCATATAATAAAGTTATGTGAAATAAGAAAAAGTAAAGAAAAAGAAAACAAACATGCAGAGAAAGCAGACAGAGGCAGTGCAATGAAGAATAACAATCAGACAGAGCACCAGTGAGAAAGCTTAAGGATGCCACAATTGAAAAATAAACCTTGAATGGCAAGGCAATAACTCACCATGTGGTTTTAAGAGATATTATGAATTGTTTCAAGTGATCAGGAGCTAATAAAATAATGAATCTAGTTCTTTGTAATACGACCCTTTGCTGAAATCTCTCATCTCAATGGTCTTGACATTTCACGAAACTTAATATCAGATAATTATAAAGAGGATATATAATGTAGAGCATGGTTGACTCTGTTTATCCATTGATGGTATCCCAAAATCTCATGTGTAAGTGATTATCAATTCATGTAAAAGTGACTAGCAGCAAGAATACCTACAATTTAAATTGCTTTGAAATGGTGTAAGGGAAATCATCTTTCTAGATGTAACACTATGACAAAATTTTGTACAAGCAAAATCCTTTAACAATCTACTCAAATTATGGATACTTCTAACATCCTTATTTGGCGGGTGCCATTTTCCCATATACCATATCAAACCAAACATTTTATTTTATTTTATTAACTTCATACGGGGTTGCGTGATTCACAAAAAGAATTCGACCATGATATACTATGTAAATTCCTAACTCCAAAAATCCTGAAAAGTACATGGAGTAAATCTACGGACTGACATCAACAGAAAGAAAATTAACAACAAATATCCAAATGGACAAATTACTTACTAAACAAAAGATGGCCAAATCAAATGATAAAGATGAGATTACCTCAGATCCAGATCCGGGAAATCTTTTGCTGTAGCATCTCTTATAGATTGATCTCGCCTCACGTATATGTCCCAGTTCAATCTCCATTGCTATATAACTTTGCCAAGCTTCCAACATTGAACCACTGCATTAATAGCCATGTTAAACCAAAAACGAGATATTAAAAGTACCATATACTCAATGCTGCATGCATGTCAGAAGTGATGAGGAGGAACCTGATCTTCAACAAGCTCTCCCAAACTCCTCGGGTGGAGACCATATCTTTAGCCAACTTTGATTCCAGCCGAGCCCAATAAGCATACAGACGTAGTAAACCATCTGTATTCTTCAGGTGAGGTGCTAAATAATCCGAAGCGCGCTAGCAGAAGATAAATTATACATGCTTGCGTTAATAAGCTACATGTGTACCAAATAGAGGCCGGTCAAAATAGGAACATGGAAACATAGGTAGACCAAACAAGGATACTTGAAATTAAAGGAAAGAATAGTTACAGTCCATAGAGGTCGCATTATCAAGCATTGCTTACTCATTGCCTCTCTGTGTCATATTCAAGAATTAAAGGCTGCTAAAAAGGGGAAAAAAAAAAAGCACCTCTCTAACCATTAAACCCTCTAGGAGTACTAGCCCTCCTTCAAATTTCCCTAAGATGCAACTGCCAAAGTGCCACTATGCCCAAAATTAAGTCCTTAGGTAGAAAGGTAAGATTTTAAAACTGAAATGAAGTTTGCAGTCACAATGCTGCTTTGATCTTCTATTAAGTAGCTAAGTTGGAGAGCACTTCTAGTGAGCAATGCCTGAAGAAGAGTGCAGAAAGTATAACTGATCTGATTTCAAGCTAGCTTAGCATGTAAATCAAATATATCTTGAGCAATGCTATTTAATCTATACTCAGTCAAAATTTAGGAAACTTGGCGAACTTTTATATTGCTTTCTAAGTTGAAGAGTGTTGACAAGATCTCTTGAGGGAAGCATGTACCTTCCCAGTGTAGCACACACTTCTCCTATAACTAGCTGGCTAATTTTACTCAATAAAATAAAATATAGGTCTAGAATCTTACCACCTTTCTCGAATTTTAGGAAACATATTTACAATATAAGCAGAAAACAAACCTACAGCTATAGACAAAACCAAGAACATATGGACACCTGGAGGAAAAAAAAATAAGGCAGAGAGGAGCTTCTACTACCAACACAATATATCATGCCTAAGGCATATGCATCAGAAGTACGATATAACTCAAATAATACAGTCTAAACTCAAAATTTTGCAGTCACCTGAAAGGTTTCCCTTATATGTTGATAATCCAAGGAAACCTCTAGTTCCCCGGCAAAGGAAATCCTTCGCCTTAACCCGTCTACACGAGTGAGAAATAAGTCCAGGTACTGAAAAACACATAAAAAATGATGTTGACATGAAACTTCATACACATAAAAGAAAAAATGGCAAACACAAAACATCAATAAGTACGAATGTAGTTCAGTACCTCTTCAAAGGATGAAAAGGTACATTGCAATGACTTTTCAAAAACCTGAAAGTAAACAAAAATACTTATAGTGATAAGTGGAAGTAAGCATAATCACTCAATTGAATCATTTTTTTTTTTAAATTTCAGAAGTGCATCATATGTTGAAAACTCCATTCATGAAGAATTTCTCAAAATATACATTGTAATAAAAGGTTATCCAACAATACAATCTTAGATACTTCTACATAGTCTGGCATACCAAGAAAGCATCATTTTGGCAACAGCATTAGTAAGAAAAGTCAAATAAAAGACGAGATACAGCCAATCTCACTAAAGAGGATATTATGGAAATGGAATAGGAACAAAACCATGGGATTAGATTTCAATAGTACTGAGGATATAAAAAGAAATTCCAAAATATTTCTCTATGGCAGACCACAATATACCACATTTATCTACTTTAACACATGGAATCAAAGTTAGAATCACCCCAAAATTATACAGAATATAAGCATGCACCATGGACCAGTTCACTCACACGCAGGCACAACTTGCGCACAAGGCTGACTACATGCAAAAAACACAAGGTTGCGCACACTCAACAACAAATGTGATGCATATGTGAAAGTTCGCCTTCCTATCCACGCATCAACTGGTTGTGTCTATAAGTGCAAACATGGCAGTGTCAAAAGAAAACAGCATCATCATATTAGCGGCTTCTAGAATAAAGTTATTACACACAAAAGATTCTTTGCAAACTGTCAATCATTTAAGCAGATTAATAAGTGAAGCCATTTTACTTTAGAGCTAAAGGTAGTTTCTCAATTTGCTTATTAGCATAACTGCCATCAAAACTGCAAAGTTTAGAGAACAACACAAGGATATGTCTGTTTGGTGTGACTTTTACTTTCAACTTTTTTATTTTATCTAAGCATCTCTCAGCATATGACTCTTAATTAGCAAAAACACCTAAACATTTCAAAATATAGAAATGCCTTTTGTAATCATTATACTTAAAATAATATTTTAAATTTTGGGGCAAGTAGATATGTAAGATTATGCTTTAAAAAAGCCAGAACAAAAGGATCCAAGCAAATTAAGAGCACCTCGTTCAAATCAGCCACCAGCTTAAAAGATGAAGGACCAATTCTATAGTAAGATCAAATACGCACCAAGCAAATCTCACTCTCAGAAGAGCGACCACGTTCCAAACAAAGTAAATATCTGACCCAAAGCTCACCAAGCCAAGGACAGTTCTTTGTGGCCCTTGAGTGGATGCCCTTCACTACATCACCAGCCTAAAAAATGAACCATGACTGTAAAAATTTACCCTCGAAAACCTGCCCTAAAACAATCAACAACAGGTTCGTAAAGCAGAACCTTCAAAGTTTTGTCCATGTAGCGGGTATAATCAAGCCAAAGATCAGTTGATATAGGAGAGTCAGTGATAGCGCGTTCATAAAGAACTTGTATTCGTGCTGGATCTCCCACAGAGTGCTCAAATTTCAGGTAAATCTGAAACAAATCAAACACATCATTGTAAGACATAATCCATAGTCAACTGCTTCTTTCCAGTAAGTAAATAGTCAAATATCAGGAAAATAAAACAGTAAGTTTCCAACTTCTGCTAATGATGGGTCCAGGAGAATATTATTGAATAAGCTGTATACCAAATATTGTTGAAGTCTTTCAGCATCAGACGTATCCTGCCTTGATATCTGCTGTTCAAAATTTACACGAGCATTATACATATCAAGAGCCTTCTCATATGCAGATGCAACATGAGGAAAGCTCTTGGTGACATCACAGGGTTCGACATCTTGTGAAGTCCCTTGTTCGGCCTCCCAAGCCTTGTAAACTCGAAGAGTACTCTCCATGTCGACAAGAGGAATAGACAATTGGCGGTGGAAAATATTCCTAATCCGCTGGAGCTGCTTATCTTTTGCCTGCAGTACAGGGAATAAACTAGTAAGCACCATTCCCTTACGTGTCGATTTGTGCAACAACCAACTCCACAAATATCTCTTAAACACATCATGAGAACTTGAAGACACCATGGCAGGTTAAGTCATTTAACAAGAAGAATTCACAGTTTCATTTGTAAGGGATGCAAGGTGCAAACTATTGCATATCATTCTACAGTTTGTTATTTGCCCAACAATCAAGCAATCAAATTACTTGGAACATGTCTATGAGAACTGTAGCACTGCATCAACACAATTCACTCATTTAGTACCATGAGAAGTAACAGAAAAGTAGATTTCTAGAATATCCCAATGGTGTAGTTTTCTGCATGGGAATTGCAAAGCAACCAGGTAAACCGTTGGGACAGCTTTTAAGACACCAAATAGCTTGCTAATTGCAACTAATGTGGTCCTTTGAAGTACACCCATTCATACATATCCATCGGCCACTAATTGACACCAAGGTAACTCAATAAATTAGCTACCAGCAGAAACCCTAAGGATTTCACACACCTAGATTGTGAATAAGCTCTTCTACATTCTACAACCTAATTTGGAGTTTTACAGAAACATGAAGAGACATGGACACAACAATTGACTTCTCTTAACTCATAGGAGTGAATTTCTTGTATGACATAGTGAATGACCTAAAGTAACACTTTGGCGCATACAGTGAACCCACCTCAGGAACCAACTACTCTATCCATAATATACCACTTTCATAACAAGTAGCACAACCCATTTCATAGCATTCCTATATCATGATCTAGGTAAGTACGTTGCTCCTACGCAATCGAAAAGAGAGAAAGGGCCCCCTCCCCATAAAGAGATGCATTAACACTCTTCTTCTCTCAAATAGACCTAAAGATTCAGTTCATGAACAAGAGAACCAGAAGTAAAACCATCGAAGCCATGGGCCAAGAAAGGGCATGGTATTCTCACCGCAGAATCAGATGCATCAATAGTTTGATATATAGCTTGCTCAAATTCCCTGTATGCCTCCCAGATTTTATTGCCTTCAGTTACATGAAGCCCAGCTGCAGTAAGAGCACGCTCAAACAAATTTCTAGCTGTTGAGACTCCAGCAACATAGCATTCACACACTGAAGGATCATTTTCTTGCACAAAGTTTATGTAGTCATACCAAAGAGGAACAGACTGAAACATGAAAGAAGAAATGTTAGTTGCTTGGTCACAAGGCAATATTGTGTGCAAGTCATACATGGACAGTAAAAGTTCCAACTTTTTCCCCAGTCAAATGCAGTGCACAAAGTTACTAGCATCGTAATAGGCACTTCAACTTCAAGTAATTCCTATATCGGATTATGGCCACAGGGACATCACATATGTTATCCTTGTTTCCACCAAAAAGACTCAGAGGGCCTTGATCATCTAACGATAGAGTTGTCAAGAGCTTTCAGATATAGACTATGAGATGTTACAGAAACTACAGTGCATTTAAAATCTCCATGAATCTCTCGTAACTCCGTTAAGGAATTTTTCCTGCTGCTTCACCTAATAAGGAAAAAGTGCAGCATTTGGCATGCAATAGATATAAATAGTGCATACGTTGCGAATGAAGCTAACCCTAGGTTCAACCGGCTATTAATTTCTCATCCCCGGTTTTGTAAAACAGGAGGGAAAGGATGACAAAGAACGGTGGCAAGAATTAGAGCCCACCAGATAATCGGACACCCCACGATCATAAAGCTTCTCAATCACAGCATAGCCATCAACCCTGTGAAATAAAAGGGTAGTGAGAGAGCGTGAAAAAACCAAAAGCGGGGATTGAAGACCATCAAGGACCATAATAAAGACAGGACGTGATATGGGACAAGGAAGCACACAAAAGCAATGGCTCGGCTACTGAGATATGAACAAGAGAGCGAAGCAAAGCTAATATTCAAGTATAAGATGGCAACGAACTGCCAAGACAAGACAATACAGGTACCCGACCATGAGAGAAGCTGACATTCAAAATTCGTTTCGGAAGATGGACGTACCCGACCATGAGAGAAGCTTCATCTCGAGCCCATTCCTGCCACATGGTAGGGGTCAGGGGAAAAAGAGCACTCATGGCTTCCCTAGCCTGTCTCAGCTTGTTAAGGTCGCCCGTCTTCCTCACAAGCCTTATGTACTGAAAAGGGATGGAAAAAGGGCCAAAAACGATCGCTTCAGTGTCGACAAAATCAAAAGACAAGTGAAACCACACTTGGAGAAATCATAAGTAAAGGGAGCAAAGAGGGAGGGAGGTGCACCTGAAGGTGTGCGTCGTAGTTGGAAGGATTGTTGTAGAGCTCGGACTCGAGGGCTTCAATCTGGAGCTTGTCCTGAGCCTCGGCGTCGGACTCGGAGTCGGAGTCGGAGTCGGAGCCAGAGCCAGAATCGGAGTGGGAAGGAGAAGAATCGGCAGGGACACCCAGGGGTTCGTCTGGAGGTGAAGGCATAGCTGAATCTGGGGCTTCCTCGGCCGTCTCTTTCTCGTCGGCTTCTCCGACCATCTCCTTCTCCTCCTCTTCTTCTTCTTCTTCGATTGACGATGGCGGACGCTTTTGGATCAGCAGGGAACACCTCGCTGTGCTTCTGCTGCTGCTGCTGCTGCTCCTCCTGCTCACTGCTCTCCGCCGGCGACTAAACTGACAAACGTCGCGTCGGATTCTATTATATATTTAACGTAAACGTACGACTTTGTTTTTCTCACTTTTTCCATGTTTGCTATTATTACTCCCGTGTTGAAATATATATAATTAACGAAAATCAAAAATTAGCCATTATTATTTTTTCTTTATCAAGTAATACCCAATTCCCGCATGTTTTAGATTATATGTACTCGGTTTTAATAAAATTCTAATTTCTTCTTATTGTTATAATCAATTCGCGACCGATCACTCACATTTCGCGTGGTTCGAAATTAATTACAACTTAATCTATTTAGTGAAAAATGAGGTGTACAATCAATCCAACTTAATTCTTTTAATATTTTGAAATTCCATGTTAAATGATAATTTGAATTTAAAATTTAAATAATTATTTCAATACAAAACTATCATATACACCTAGCTAATTGTGTCTATTTCCATTCTCTAAATCCAACCGTGGATTAAGAAACCAATATACCATAATGCCACCTATGAGTAAATTCCATCAAAAGACGGAGATGATTTGAATCCTTTAGTTGCTCTTCAATATAATGAAATGCTTTCGTTTGACATATTATTAGTGTCGGATGTAGGGGTCAATCCGATTTCACTTCAACTCGCTTTCAGCTGAGCAACAATAATCAGGATTGATGAGTGCGAGCAATGGCATACAAACTCGAACATTTCTTTTGTGGGTATGAAACCAATATACCATAATGCCTAGAGGAGGAGTCGCCCCTTTTCATCCTTTATTTTTTTCCAAAGAAAAAGGACTGGCAGCAGATTTTCCGAAGTTGGCAACTTCCTCACTTGACCCTCAACCTCAACAAAGGCTTCTTGCTCATGGGCTACTGGAATTGTCGAAGACAAGCAGCTTAAGTTTTACGAAACAAGTCTGAAACTAAATAGAAAAAACAAAGCCTCACTAGATATGGATTTTAACCGTTATTGATTCGGAGTTCACATCATGTTAAATCATAATTTTATTTAACAATTTAAGTTTTTAGAATAATTAAATTTAGTTTTGTTAAAATCTCACATGGTATGAGAGTTGGAAATTTGAATTTGGATCTTTTCGGTTTCCATTTACTTTCCTAATTAAATTTCCACATTTAGTAATAGGCAAAAAAAAATCAAACTAAATGTGAGGAAGAGTGTTAGCTTAATTAAATATTAAATCATGCATTTATCTAACGATTTAAGTTTTTAAAATAGTTCGTGGCAATGATCTCATTATGATCCCCTCTCTTGATAGAACCTTCAAGTATCCAACATCATGCAGTGCAAACGAATCTGTTTCCAAAGTAATAATGATGCAATCCCTCTCTTGATAGAACCTTCAAGTATCCAACATCATGCAGTGCAAACGAATCTGTTTCCAAAGTAATAATGATGTAATTAGGTAGGAGTTTCAATAGCTCAAGCTAAAATTTTAAGTATGTTTCAGCCAAGCAAGAAAATGATTTGTAAATTACAAGTCATTTGCAGCGGAAATTCCACTTTTGGCATATTGCTTATATGCCACATCATTTCTAAGGTTGTCCATGATAAAAATTTTATTTTAGAAATCAATTCCTAAATAGAAATTAATTTTTTATTTTTATTTCCCAAACGAATTTCTAAAATAAAATATACGTTTTATAACGATATAAAATTTTTATTGTTGAAATAAAAATTCATTTAACAATAATATAAAATTTCTTATTTCGGTGCAACGACGGGAGGCAATCGATAGCAAAGGCGACGGTGAAGGGCCGACGGCCGATAATTAGCGACTGGGGGTGGGTTGCGATGACAAGCAACGACAAGCAATCGCTGATGGCGATGAGTGACCCATGGCAAAGAGATGGATAGGCAATGGGCAGTGACAAAAGCGAACAAACGAAGATAATAATTTTTATTTATCATTTTTATCCTAAAAAAAGAAAAGTGAAAAAATTTAAATTCTAATTTTTGTTTCAAATATATTTTAAAATAAAATTTATTTCAGAAATAAATAAAAAAATAAAATTGCGATCTTAGAAATAGATTTCTATTCCAAACTTGTTTTTGGAAATAAATAAGAAAAGAGAAATAGAGAAACATAAATTTTGTCATGTGCACCCTTAAAGAGCAATATAACAAAAATTATATTGACTTCATTTTCGGTCTTACTCAGACTTTATAACTATACTGTGCATGCATCATTTTTAGTCGAATCCAACATATAGATTGGAGAGTTTGGTAAAATAAATTAAAGATGTGCTCAGACTTATGAATCAAGTGAAAGTTAAATATGGATCAAATTATAACCGTGCATGCGTCAGTCCAATGAGAACTGTCGAGTTTTAGTCGAATCCAACATATAGACAGGAGAGTTTGGTGAAATAAGTGCTGCCTACTTATATGTGTGTGCATGCTGATACACCCACAACTCAATAGTTGCCAGGCAGTACCGTCATAGAGAAATGAACTCGACAATTGTTTCATCAGAAGCAAAATGCAGATGGTAATTGATCGAGAACGCATCACAGGGAAAAATAACTTGACTGTCACAGAATCTACCAACGCGGCACAGGGAAAAAAGGAAGGCCCTGGAGTTTCTCGTTTATCCGAGCTTTTATTTGACATAAACCAGGAAGAAGACACCACATATTCTGAAAACCAAGCTTCTCGTCCTCCAAATGAACCCTCATCTGCATAAGATCAATTGTTCATCAGCTTAAAATTCTGCTTTGTTCATTGAAAGATAAACTAATAACAAGATGACATCAGATAATATAAGAAGGAGAATTATACAGTCGCTCCTGTTTACTAGAATTTGGCCCAGGGAATTTTCTCTTCCCGTTTCTTACCCCCAAAGAAGCAGGGGCACCTGAACAACTTAATACAGGCTTCTAAACTTGATAGGAACAAATTAAACTCTATATTGATTCAGCCCACATACACAAGCTTTGACAAGATATAGGTAATCAGTTCTACTCGTGTTATATGTCTTGTGTCATTACTCATATAGAAACCCCTAAAATTATGAAATCAACCTGCTTGAATGGAAGGCCAAATTATTACAAATCCCATCAACCACAGATGTGTCATACATAAACTAGTTCTGAATTGAATCATAACATCATATGAAGATGAAGAACCAAAAACTTATAACAAAGCTTACCGGGTTTCTGCAGAGTCAAACTAAGAAAAATCCTAATATGTCAGAAAAGTCCCTAGGCTCCAATTACTTAGAGCTTTAAATTTCGCTCGGAAGAACAAACAGCATGGTAAACAACAATTCAGCCAGATAGAACTCAAAAACTTCTGCGCCCATGGATTTCCAGGAAACTACTTTGTGAGCTTCCAATACATAACTCAAAAATCAAGACAGCAAATAAGGAGGGTCTGGTGTCAAATATCAAATAAGATGAAAGGGATACACAACACATTAAGAGGAATAATTTCACTATAAACTGTGGACAAGCAATTTCATAAACAGTGCACCATGCTTTGCTCCTTCACAATCCCTAATCCCTTTGGTGACATAATAATAAAACTAACAAACAGTGGCCACCAAAACGACTGGTCTCACCAAGAACTAATGTCCCTTTCCAAGTAAACCACTTTCCACATTATAAAGAAAAAAAAATGTCATTCCAAAAAGGTTTCAACTGAAGTATTATTTGTACGACAAAAATGTAAATATCATTTCAGAAATTTTCAACTCTTCAAAATTTTAAGAGTAGTCATCGAACAATTGTGACTTAAAGCAACTGGTAGACACAGACCACAGAAAAATCGTTGAATTCAGAGTGATGCCGGCCCTTTGATTAAGGGGTGATCCCAACTACCATGTTGATGCCAATAGGGTGGTCAGTAGGGGTGGCGGCAGATGGGAACACAAGCAGGCAATGGGAAGGGCAGCAGACATGATTATTAGATGGACATGATGGCTGATGTCATTAACTGCAGGCTTACTCACTTGGCAGCCATCCCAAAAGATGATTAAATAAGGAGTTAGTAGGAGACAGTTTGCAACCAATTAGATAATCAAGCAATATCAATGAGCATGAAGTTTCGAGAAAAAAATTACATAATAAAAAGAAAATGCTTTTCCAAAACTATACATTGCAACTCCACAGCTTGGAAACAGTAAAAAATTGGTCAATTTTCTAAAACAGGCTAGACACCAGAAAATGAGAAAACATTTTCGATCTAGCTTTTTTCCAAAAAACATACAAGCCCTTTTCTTTGTGCAAAATAACATAGTTTCGTCAGCAACTAAAATGAACAAAAAAGGTTCGCCTTACTCTAGATCTCAATCATCATAAGATGACCACGCTAGTGGAGTAATTCTATCATGGGTCAAAATAAGGGACACTTGGTCTTTTACCTTAAAGTCTAGACATCAGTCTTCCTTAGATCTACACGGTGTGCTAAAGCTATAAGGATCACTCTCTTGTAAATACTTGTTTTTGGGTTAGCACAACCATGGTTCTCTAACAAAATTTTACCATGAAAAAGTATTGTACCATCAGCTAAAGGTTTATACATTAAGACATGGATAGCTTTCTATGCAAAGGCGAGTGTTCATAACTAGGCATCATACTGGAAGAGGGACTGAAAGGAAGCTAGGGTCTTGCAAGTTACAAATTGGATCGGCCTTGCAATTTACTAAGTTACTCAACCAAAATTGAATAAAATATCCACTAAATAAGCAAGAAAAAGGAGAAGGCACACAAGAAAGCACATGCGCAAACAAGCATTGGCATATAGTGCACATATTTGCAATCAAAGCTCAATTTTGCCCCAAGCATTAGTGTTTGAATCTTTTGAACTACACATAAGACTAAATGAAGAACCTAATTAGGACGTTTGCTACAGAAAGGAATGGAAACCTCAAGTAGGGGTTCTGGGTCAATTATTTGGTGGACTAGAGGATGTCTGGATAAATTTAGCTCAATATTTGACTCTACTGGCGATGAAAAATATCCAACAACACGGCATACAATCACTAAGTTTCAACAACTAAAGGCACGTTCATTACTTGGAATCCTAGCCAGGGACTATTGCAGAAGCGAAAACCATTGCAACTAGAAAGGGACAACTTTGGAAGCCCGAGTGACAAGAATTCGCTAAAAAAAAGGAGGGAAGACAGATGTTCAAGAATCACATAAAAGCAGGTTTGGCCAACCAGTCTAGCTTCACTGCCCAATATTAACATCACGCTCTGCACCGAAAAAAGCTAGCTAGCACAAGGACTAGAAGAGGACCGGAGGGGGTGGGGACAAAGAATGCTTTCATTCGATAACAATGACATCGATACTGAAGAAGAGGGTAATTTCGTTTTTCTTATGAAGGAGCATAAAGGGAAATCCTTTAGTCATCATCGGAGAACGAACCCCAAGTACCCATCGAAACCGCAATTGAAATTGATCAGAGGAGAGGCCGTAATTCTCAACTAGGGGCATCGCAGGGGAGCAGCAGAGACGGGGGCGATGGATTAGGTCGAATTAGATCTATCGGAATCAGCAAAACCCTAGAAGACGGAGAGAAAAGAGGGGAATAGGGGATCCGAGAGGGAAAGGGACAAACCTGTGGGTGGGTAATGGCTGTGTCAGTGAGAGGAGGAGGAGGAGGAGGAGGAGGGGGGATGAGGAGGTTTGTAGAGCTTGTCGTAGACTTGCTCGCCGACGAGGTAGATGCCAAAAGCGACGAGGGCGATGCCGAGGCCAGGAGTGGCGTGGCGGAGCTGATTGCTGAGCATCGGGTGCTTCCGCCACTCGTCCCTCCTCCTGAAGAACTCTCCCGTCGGTCCCAGCGGTTTCGCCATTCCCACTATACTCTCTCTCTCTCTCTCTCTCTCTCTCTCTGATTCCGCTGCTGCCTCTCCCTTCCTCCCTTGCTCCCTCGCTCTCCGATGATAACATATATATGTATACGGATAAATATGAGCAAACCCCTGTTCCTGCAAATGTAAATGCAAATGCTTTTTTATTTGTTTATTCTTATGTATTTTTAAGTAGAGGGGGACGTGTAATTTAACTATCAAAAACGCATACACTTTACTTTCACAATCATTCGATTTGAGTAGATTGATTAAAGAGGGACGGAAGTGATTTGGATAATAACTCAAGAGAGAAACAGAAAAATGAGATGAAATGAGAAAATTTTGGGGTGTAAGAAACAGGATCGACAAATGAATCTAAATTATATTTCGATGACCATTTTATTCTTAAATATTACTAATGCAAAGCAGATTAAATAACATACTATGACCATATCTCTATGTAACATACTATCTATAAAATTCTAATAAGAAGTCAGCTCCGGTATATATAATTCACTTCTTTTTGCGACGAGATAGGAGATTAATGTTAATGATGTGAAAGTAGCGATCGGACAAAAATCATGCACTTTCAAAATCAACATGATCTTAAACTTAGTCAACATCTTATAACGAGTTGTCAATATAATTGAAATCCAATCACAAATTGACATACGGTATCATATGATCATTGAATATTTTTTTTATTTTGCATGAAATGAATAATTTGAAAATTATTTCCATAGAAGTAATTTATCACCTACAAAACTAAATAAATTAGAAATATTTTTATAGTCCATGAAAAAATTTGGATGTAAATTGCTATGATAATAAAAAAAGTTATTGCCTAACTATTTTAATTGATATAAATAATTATTTTTAAGAAAAAAATCATTTATATCCACCAAACATGTGGATGCAAGGGACCGTCTAATTGGTTCCCACTTCCAATTTGTCCCTTGTGTCACCATAAATACAACTTTTCAAACTTTTTTCCTCTTTTATATTATTTTATCTTTTTCCCCCATTGATGGGATTGAGCAAGAGTCATGGCGTGCATCGGTTGAACTTTTTTTTTTCCGTCACCCGCTCCATTGATTGGAGACCTTCCCGAGAGAGTTCAATAAAAGATTATTATGGGAAACTTCAGCAAGTGCAGGCATACAATATCATGGTTCAACATTTCCTGTCTTATGCAGTCTGTGTTTTAACTGGCTCATTGAACTAACCACAACAATGTGACCAAAAAAGTAGGAAGAAAGCCTTTCGCATGTTTTCCATATCATTGAATGCAATGTCACATTGCGGAAGGTAATCATTTGCATTTTTTGAATGTTTCCTTTGGGGATAAGTACACTAAAAATCATAAAATTTGTCATAAATGTGTAAAATTTTCAAAAAGTACAACAAAATTATAAAAATTATCAAATTAGTTCAATCAAGTCCTTCTGTTAATTATAATTTTTGAAAATTTTCGGATTTTGCACTTTTTTGATAAATTTTAAGACTTCTAATATACTTATCCATTTTTTTTTTGAAAATGGAGTAATATGAAATGACTAAACTTTTATAATTGACAAGATGATGTTGTGGAGTTTGATATTGAGCAATATTATTCATGAATTGTTCATTGGTAGTAAAGAGATTTGTCAACAACCATCATTATTGACAACCACAATAGAGCTATCGACATACAATGGCGATTGGTCGACGATTAGTATAATGGGATTTAGATAAGGATCTAGAAACTAAAGATAGTAAAGATACCAAAGGGAAGATAACCCAATGGCAATTGAAGAGTTGGAACTGCTTATGGATGAGGACAACAAATGATCATGGAGGATGATTATGGAGCCTAAAATTATGGGGATTTCAACTTATAATTTATTTATATACTGCTTATGTGCTGTTATACTTTGTAATAGACTATATAAAAGTTGTGTTGAATCATTGTTAGGGACTGACAATCATCAACACTTATGTAGGTTTTCAATTTCAATTTATCAATTTATTAATTTCTTGTACTCGCATATACTCTACTTTAGATTTAGTCGTTCTCCTTAAGCAGTTTACTTCTTATTCAAATCGCCACCAAACCCTATTCAATAAAAACCAAAAGTCAACTTTTGTGTGTGTGGATCGATTCTTGGCGAAACATAGTTATTCCCGTCGATCATTGGGCAGGGTTAATAATGTTGGCACATATTTAGCATCTAGTGGGTTTAACAGACTTGTCGTTTTCACTTGGCCTTGACTCTGAGGTTCAACGAGCATAATTCTTAAGATGTCCGAGTGGGTCAATCGCATCTCTTTCCCGAAATTCAGTGAAAATGGGCAGGGGGACATCGGCAGTGTGGTCACAACCCTTTCAAGATTTGCCACTAGGAGGGTGGCCCTTTACGATTTACGATTGGCATACAAACCAACAAAGGTCACCGAACCTTACTGGTCGATGGTGGCGGTGAACTTCCGTCACCGCATCTGCCTTCTCCTTCATCCCTTCCCTTGCGCAGCTATCTCCTAACTTTTTCTCTAATTATTTTAAAATATAAGTGCACTAAAAATTCTAAAACTTGTCATAGAAGTATTGTCACGAAAATGCAATTAAATCCTAAAATTTACAAAAAATACAATCAAGTCATTTTATTAACTTTTTCTAACTTGCCTGACATGACTTTTTTTTATTAATTTTCTCTTTCCTAAGTAGCGATGGCATGATTAAAATGAGTTGTTTTGGTCAAAATATGATTTTTATACATATTTTATTTAAACTAAAGTTAAAAAAAGGGACAATTGAAACTAGGCAATGAGGGTTTTGCAGCCCTTGTTGCTGCCCCATCCCCCTCACCATCGCCAGGGGAGAGGGGATGGTTGTTGGGGATTGCTAGGGCCACTGACTCTCACCAACCATAAGTGAGGGTTGCCGCCCTCGCCCAGTTTTGGCCTAGGGCTGCCACTAGTGAGGGTCAACTATCAATGGTGACCCTGGCTCCATCTTGGCCCCCTGGCCATGTGGGAGGATTTCAATTATCCCTTTTTCTTTAAATTTAATTTAAATAAGATTTGTAGAAAAAATTAGATTTAGACTTAAAACGGCATCATTTTAGCCTATATTTCATGGTTTTGTCACGTTATTGTCAAGTAAGAAAGAGAAAATATTATAAAAAGCTATATTGGCATTTTTCGATTGTCAAATTGGGTGAAATTAATAAAAAAATTTAATTGACTTAATTTGACAAGTTTTAGGATTTGATTGTATTTTTTGTAAGTTTTAGGATTCATTTGTACTTTTTGACAGTTTTAAGACTTTTAATACATTTATCTTTTATTTTTGTAGTCGATAATTTTATGGAAAGTGTGGTGATTCTAAAAGTGGTGCTTGATTCAGCCATATATGGAGGGTGGCTCCAACGCCTTGAGTTGATGTTCACTCATTTTATTATTTGAATCGCCTGGTTCCCTCCAACATACTGCTAGAGCAAATAAATCCCAAATGAGCACTCCCACCAAACAGCCATGCCTATTGCAGAGTTGTCGATTGGGAGCTATTGCTGAACCTTTTTATTTTTATTTTTTGGGCCTAGAACGTCGTAGTTCACATTAATATGTGATATAGGCATACAAATACCCCAAAAATTAGTGCTTGAAGCCATCATCATGTCCATGATGTTAAGAGTAATAATTGTAGTTTTGAGTCTGGTACCCGAGAGATATCAGAGACCATTCTTGACTTCAATCACTGGAGTAGCTTCATCAACGATATCCTGTGCTTGCTCGGCCACATGAAAGGCTTCCAATGATTGCGCGGCCATTCTTTGCGAATGTGAAGCAGTTGCTCCTACAGAAGGGTTGTGATCAGCTTGGACTCTGTGCCTTTTCCCATGCATCCAATTTTTTAGGGGCGCCTCGACAGTTTCACCAAACTTGTACGAGCTTCCCATCTAATTCACACAGGCAGAAAAGTAGCTTGTCAGCTTTACACAGAGCCTCACACGGCTTTAGATATTGGAGATACCTAGCTGATGCATTTCTAGTATCAAAGCAGCATGTTGCGATAATCATACAAATTGCTGACCTGAGAGACTAGAGCGTACAGAGGCAGGGTACTGTAGCTGCAGAGGACCTCAACAATAACCCTGAAAAAGCAATGCCAGCAGATTACGATGTTCGGAGTTAGGAAAAGAAATCATCCAAGGGAAAGGAGGAGCTATCAGTTTCTGCATTTTTTACCCCATTATGAGTCTCGTAATGATGAAACCAATCTTTTCCATAATGCATGAGTGGAGTCCGTAAGTGCTCTAGTAAGAAACATAGGTTTGTTTTGAGTAGACTGTTCATGATCATCAACAACAAATTTTACGGGAGCAGGACTTGTTTATTTACCCATATCCAGAAGAAAAAGGCAATCTCAAAAGAATTTTGAAACAAAATGAAGTGAATCAGCCAGAGAACGATTTTGGGCCGACGAAACCAAAAGTGTTCATCAGACGGCCTCACTGGATCTCCATGCTCTGCCTCCTGAGCTAAGCGAGTTATTATATGCTCCAGTTTAGCTCCAACAAGGAGCAAAAGCTGCAGTTCAATTCAACCATTCATATTTGCCTAATCATTGCCATCAACTTCAAACCTCAAACTGAAACCTTAGGGATTAGGAAAGATTGCCAATTCACTTACGACTAGTGGTAGAAACGACAACCAAAAGAATGTGTTCCATCCTGCACGAATTTGGGAAAACAAGAGCGTTGGGCGCAGTTGAAATAAAAGTATATATGTGAGAGAGTGCGGTGGTTTGCTGGGAGATTACCTTCAACATTTAGTAGCAAAAAGACGACGACGAATAGCCAAAAGAACCAGCTGCACCAGGTAAACAGTGAGTCAGCCGGCGATATTGAAATTTCAAAGTTAAATTGGAGTCAGAGTGAAACAATGTCAGAGGGATTACCCTATGCCGACTATCTTTTTAAAATCTTCTTCGAGGATTGTCACCATGTGCTCGTAAAAATCATGATTACTCTCCCCGAAATGGGTCTGCATACGTGCAAACATGTACATCCAAAATAATAGAGCATGATCATCGACCAAACTGACCCAATATCCAGGCATAAATAGATATCGACCCTTATGTATTCTCACCATCATAAATCCATGTCGCAGAGCGATATAGTCTGACTTGGTGATAGAGCCATAGAATTGTTTCATAAACGAAATCTGCAATGCGAAAATGTCATCACAGCAACAACAATGAGGTAATCAAGTAGCAACATATGAAGTGTATGCCGTGTTAGATCCTACAATTGCTTATTTCCACTTGTAAATTATGCCGTATGCCATAAACATAATGTGCATCACGGTAATCAAGTAGTGAATTATGAAGTGTATGCCGTGTTACATCCTACAATCGCCTCTTTCTGCTTGTAAATTATGCCGTGTGCCACAAACATAATGCGCATCAGGGTAATCAAGTAGTGAAATATGCCGTGTTCCATCGTACAATCGCCTCTTTCCGCTCATAAATTATGCCATATGCCATAAACATTATGCGCATCAGCATATAAGTACAGCAAGACTTACCATCCAGCTCACAATAGCCGCTTTCATCCAATAGCCACTCGCACGTTTTCTGAAGATCCTATGATGTTTCTCAGTATCAACAGGTGCTGCATGCATTTGCCTAGAGAATTAGCTTCATCGTGTTTAGTGTGCATTCTTGCTCATACGCATCATGTATACACATGCTGAGCAACCATTTACGAACAGTCTCTTCGAGTAGTAGCAAGTGGATTCATATTCTATCGTCACTCATAAATTACTCAAAGTTAGCGAAAGATTGAGCAACACCTGGTTTGTAGCTTATTGTAAAGAGCTCATCGGCATATATAAGTGGTTATGCCATACCCAGAAAAAAAATGAATTGCTTCAATGAAAACGTGTCACTTCAACTATTCGTGCATGTCCAGGTGACTCGTGGTGGGCCCGTGTTCACACAGACATACATATGGGATGTAACTGCAACTTTTAACCACTTTGATGCCTTGGCGCTATGGAAGGCTATAGAATACCTTTTCCGCTCTTGGAAGGGTCTGAAAGTGAGTTTTCCCAATTTTTCCACTGACGTATCTGCATAAGACAAGAAGGGAAGGGATGGCTGTGATGCAAGGAAACTGTTGCGAAAGCATCGGAGAGATGACATTATAGTTGTGAAAATGAGAATTACCCTTCCGCCGCCAAGAATCAGAGTAGTCACACAAAAGATGACATGAACAACTGCCAATACAAAGATGAATATGTGAAGTTGATGCAACGCCTCTGTCGACAACAGTGGAACCTGCCCCTGTACACATTTTGAGGCATAGACAATATCAGTATTTGCAGCACGGCAATTAAACATTTTCCAACTGAGGTGCTCGCTAGAAATATCAATGGAGATGTTTACATATTTAAGAGAAGCCATCCATTTTCCGTGACAGCATACCTTACGTGCACAGATCTCCACGCTAGCATCCGTTGATAAAAGTCCTCTCCTGTAGTTTCTTGTTAGTAGAAGTTCTCCATGAGTGGCGATCCCCGAAGGTTGCTTCTTGCATGGGTGCATGAATGAGGCCAAGTGTGTAGAGATGCATATTCGATTTAGTATGCGTTGGAAGACAGTTAACAGAAAAGAGATGAACCCTAAGAGCATCAATTCTGGACAAGAATGTGAAAAATAGTGCGTGTCAGGTCCATGTTGATGATTTACTAGCTATATGGCATTTTGATATTCACAAGGATGTCAAATCTTTTATGTTTTTTTTCCTTGATGACCAGGAAGAATGTGGCAGAGACTAGGGATGCAGAGCACGGTAGGCAATGTGAATCAATGGTTGAAAATGAATGGACCTTCTTTTAATTTTTGTAGGGCCTCATACAAGGCTTCTTGGTGCCTGTCCCGTAAGACCTGCAGCATCATCCATTTCGATTTTAGAAGATCAAATGCAATTGCACTAGAATCACGAAATTATCAGAAATACGTACTGCGTATAACTGACCTTGCCAAGCCGGTGAAGGCCTCGTTCAGCGCAAAGAGAGAGAAAAACGATGATGAAGCATACGCCCGCAACTATCCATGTAGGCGTGTATTCCAAAGATCCAGACTCGCTCTCCATCGCCATCACCACCGCCAACACTGTCACCACGGCTAAGTTGGTTCAGAATTAAGCCCGGAGTGTTTGCAGACCTCGTAAGCTTTAAGCTGGAATATAGGTTGGAGACAAAAGCTACGCACAGAAGCCGCCCACGGGAATATGAAGTTCAACAAGCGAAGAAAAGCACAAAGCAAGTGAAGTGCAAATGACTTCATACCGTGCAACTCAGATTCTTCTCTTTTCTCCTTTTCACAATCTTCTCAAAAGACTCATTGTTTATTAAAAAAAAAAAGGACTTTGACCCGGCAATAAACATACAAAGAACACTCTGAGACTATCCAAAACAATATATCAAAATAGAAGAATCTCTATAATAGCTATAAAATCAACGATACCACGTACTCTTTGTTATGTGATAAAAAAAAATCTATTATTGCGAATTTGAATCAATATTATGACATAATGAATTAGATTACTTTAATTCCATCCAAATAAAGATGTAATTTTTTTTTCAAGTTTGGCATAAATGCTACTTAAAATGACGGGTGCCTTAAAGAATACGACCAATCAATGTGTCAATTAAATAAGAAAATAGGGTCCACGATCAATTCAATTTTAGTGGAACATGATATGTAGGATGGTTCATAAGGGGATATGGCAAATTTATATATAAGAAAAATGAACCCAAAAATCTTTAATAATCTGTCAAGTTGATTTATATAGTTTTAGCACGAGATATATTTGTATCTATTAAATTTCATGGTCATTGCCAAAGTTAGTTCTAAAAACAATACTATATTTTTCGAGGGCATAGAAAGATTTTTTTAGTAAACATGGATTTGCAATAAACTTTGAAATATAAAGCCCATGCGTGGCAAGGGCAAGTTCACTAGTTTACTTTTCTAAGCCACACACTCGATGGCATTTAGAAAATCCACAAATATTATAACTCTTCATGGAGATAAATAATTAAAAAGATAGCAGGAGTTGCTAGATAGGGAGCTTCTCCAATTGAGATTTAGGTGATGGCGTCTAGTCTAGACTCTAGATGGCTGCCCACTTTGTAAGGAATGCTGCAAAAGCAATTCTTTCAATGAGGAGAAGGCATCTCGAGCTGTATAGAATTAGAGCATTTAAGTGTCAAGCTTCCAAGAATATTTTCTATCAAAAGGTTTGAGAGCGAAACGATGTGAATAAATTAATTTCTTGATCTGAAAGTAAGTGAAGGTGGAGTTATAAAATGGATTTTATTTTTTATTTTTTTCTATAATTTGGATAATTCTCGAGTCACAACGTTTTCAATTCTTGAAATTAATCCATTTATTTTAAACATTTCATAGTCTCTCTACTAGCAATTGTATTCTTATTTAAAGGATGGAAAAAATGGCATTTAATAACCTTCTTAAAAATAAATTTCACTTTATCTCCAGAATTAAATGTATTAATCTGGTGAGACTTTAGAGCTGAACGGTAATTTTTCGATGGTCCATATTTTATCCACTTAAACTATCGCAGCTCATTCTGCGATGGGAGTGGCCCCCCTCCCTCCCTCCCATTGCCTCGTGGTTTTAGAGCTTTCATGGAGGAAGCTCAACTTCATTCAAAATGGAAAGAAGTCGTCTTAAAAAAAAATCTTCAAAGAGACTTTTGGACCTCTTGTCTAGTAAAACAAATGTTTTATCGGGGGTGTATAATCAAAGTAAAAAACTGTCAAACAATAAATTCGATCTTCCAAATATAATATTTCAGCAAGAGACTTTACATTTACTCATAGTGGTAGCATTCAATTTTTCGGAGGGTTTTTTTTTTTTTTTTTTTTGTTACAATCATTTCTCTATCTTAAAAAATTCATGAATTGATGACTCATGTCATTTTCATGAAACATTTGTTCACTATAAGATGGAAAAATGACATAAAAAGATGCCATAATTTTCATACGATTTTTATTTTGGTATCAAAATTTTTTTACAATCACTTTGGTAAAAAAGATCGGAAATCAAACTGTCTGGCATTAATTTGTTATAAATTGGCTAACTTGACTCGCTAGAGTATTTCAATAAGCAAAAAAGATAGAATCATGCTCACCCCTACTTCTAGCTAAAGTGAATGAAGGATTTGTTTGCCGGTAGGACTGTGGTAATAAGCTTATACATATTACCAATAGACTCAATAGTCATGGCTCAAAATAAATATTTTGTAGTGAGTGTGGAACCCTTGTACTAATGTCTAGGATAGGTAGTCGTGCTAGTTGCCTTACCCACATTTTTAGTTTATATAAAAAAATCATTTGTGAAGAAGAAAAGAAAAAGAAAAGATATAGGAAAATTTAAATATATATATATAAAAAAAATTATTCATGTTAGTGTCTGTCAAACGGCGTCCATGTTAGTGTTAGCTGACCAAAATCTGCCAGATAACTAAATTGACACAATTATAAAGATTTATGACTAAATTGATAAAAAAAAAGGGTTTAAGATTAAATTGGTACAATTATAATAAATTCATGACTTTTTTTTGTAATTTTCCCATTAATTTGACAAAGAAATGGAACCATCCATGGACGCGGCCAATTGCATAGCTGATTTTGATGAATCCCCTTGAACAAGGGAGAAGTGCACTATCGGTGTCTTAACTTGTGGACAACGCTCACTTTAGCACCACAACTTTTCTCCAGCGTACTTAAGTGTCAAAATTGGAGAATAATGATAACTTAAGTGCCATTGCCGATATACTTAGCTAGAAATTCTACGTGGCTTTTTTTATTAATATTTTTAGCTGACGTGGCTTGTCAGAACATAGAGATGCTGAACGACATCATTTGACCAATTTTTTGCGGATTACTTAAGTGCCAAAAATTTTAAATATTTTTTCATTGCCAAAATTTTTGAAAAATGATTTTGTGAGTGTCAAATTTTTTGAAAAATGATTTTTTCAGTGCCAATTTTTTTGAAAAATGAGTTTTTTAGTGCCAAATTTTCATTGACACTGAAAAAAATAGTTTTTCAAAAAATTTGGCATTTTAAGTGATTCATAAAAAGTTGGTTAAACCCCATTAAGTACCACGTAAGCTAAAAAAATTAATTAAAAAAATTACGTGTTAATTTTAGCCAGAATATCTCGTTAGAGGCACTTAAATGATCGTTTTCTCTAATTTTAGCACTTAAGTGTGCCGGCAAAAAGTTATGGCACTAAAGTGGGCACCCTACACAAGTTAAGGTGCTGATAGTGCACTTCTCCTCTTGAAGGAAGATAACAAAGAAGTTATTGACGATCCTTTTGTCAAAATCATCATTGATGATGGAGATTATCATCGACCAATTTACATTAGTGCATTACTGGATGAAAACTTCAAATTTAGGTTAGTTAGTTTTATAGAAGAACACAAAAGGTTGTTTTGCAAGAGACTATCATAAGAAGCCAGGTTAAGGAAGGGATATCGTGTAACACAAATTCCCAATTAAACATTGGGTTTTGACCACATAAGTAAACTCAAAGGTGTAATTTCAAAAGCAAAAGAATAAATTGAGCGTTTGGTGACAGTAGGTTTCATAAAAACTGCCCGTCATGTTGAATGGCTATTTAACATAACTCCTGTGAGAAAGGAGAATGGGAAGTTGCGGATCTGTGTTGACTTTAGGGACTTGGATGCAACAACCCCAAAGGACGAGTATCAAATGCCAATAGCCAATATGCTAGTCGATTTGACATCTGGAAATAAATGTTTACATCCTAATAGATGGCCATTTATGATGTAATCAAATTTTCAAAATTGAACAAGATGTGGCTAAAACATCTTTCAAGCGTCTAGGAGCTATTGGCATGTCTGTGCTGAGCAATATTATTGTTGAATCGTCAGTAGGGGGATTTGTACAGTGAGGGCAACCCTCACCCAGGTCTGAGGTGTGGTCACAACCCTTTCAAGATTTGCCACTGGGAGGGTGTTGTGACCCGCCCTCGCTGACGGTCGTTTGTCGGGAGGGACAGAGGTTTTAAGTGGTATTTATTCATGAGACGGTCATCAAAAGGAATATTGTGTCAAAGACAGCTAGAACATATCATCAATGACAGTTGTCCTATGAGATCCATCGATTGTTAGTGCGGATTCTCCCAAGTTCACGACGCGACAACAGAAATGTGTCATGACCCAACCTTCGCACCGCAAACGAAAGCGAAAGTGAGTTTAGAGGTATTTTACCTTGGTCGCTCTTAAGAAGTTACTTCCAAAAATGGACGCCATCAACTCGCCCCATTTAATCATACGTTGAACATAATCACATGTGTCGAATGTTCATTCAATGGTCTTTTTATTTTCTAAAAAAATTTGTGTTAAAGTTCAAGAAATGACAGTCAAAACTGATGAAGACATTGGAGATCCGATTTGCACGCGTCATTTTCTAAAAATTTTAGAACGTGAGTACATCATAAAGAACAAAACTGGGGAATCCATAGCACCTCAAAAAAGAGCAAGAAATTGAACATGATCCATGAAGTATTTGACTTCACAAAAATTACAGCACATAAAGCTTTGAATGTAGAACAACAACTTTCATGAGATAGTTTTCTCAAAAGAGCAACTGATGATTTTATAAAAATTAAAGAACATGGGAAAAATGCATTAGAACAGAACAGGGCAGCAACAATTTGAGAAGATCTCATGACGATATGATCATGTTAACAATGCCTGAAAATTCTAGAACTTTACCACATGATAGTCCTAAAGATGACAAAAAAAGTTCATGAAGGGTCTAACTTCTAAATCACAGAAAAAAAAATTGAATAAAAATGACGAAGTGCAGGCATAAAAAAGATTATGCATGCCATCCGAATTTTCAATTCCTCAGATTTCAAGGTAACTTTGCAAAAAATGAAAAATGGGTCAAATGACATGAAAATGATCTGATTTTGGTATCATGGATTTCCTAAGACTTTACAAGAGGTGACCTGCTCAATTAATATTTTTTACATGTCCAATATTGAACATATTCATGAACATGCTAAATGACCATATTCAGGACAACCATTATATAAAAAAGATGCGTGGTTTATTGCTCCTATGTAACATGAAAAAAGTATGAGAAAAATCATATAAGTCAAGTATCAAACCACAAGTATTTTTCATTAAGAGGTCTAGATCCGAATGCAATCACAAAGAATGGTATGAAAATAGCAAAAACAAGACAATCAAGGTGTACATGCATAATGACAGACTGGCATTTCATTAATCCATGCAACTAATGATTCAATGAGACTCATTTGGAGTAACTTAAACATCCATACAATGATATTAAGGCATAAGATGACATTCGTGAAGACTCTATGTCAAAGAATCACAATTACAAGCTTAATTGCACATGAATGCAAATTCACCTGATGGATATTATTTAAAACTTATGGAAAAAATATATGTCATGATGAATATCTATACAAAAAAATTTCTATAAGAAATTATCTTGAAAAGAGCTCTGGAAAAATCACAATAAAATTGACAAATTGGAAACACTGATTTTGGAATGCACTGATCAGCACAACAGGAGGACTCTTTTTGGAGGATTTGGCTTAGATATACTCATTGAAAATTTTTGAGAAAAAATTATGTCATGACTAATATCCATACATGCAACATTCATGAATAATCAAAGTCAGATTCCAAGCACAAATTTCAGCAAAAATTCGAGAAGTTGAATCAGATGCTCTGGAAATGCAAATTTCAAAAGTTAGCATAGTGATGTAGAGGCTGTTCATTCTAAACCAATGACCTCAGAAAATTATTGAAAAAATATATATTATAGATGGATATGACATGAATGATTCTCATGAAGGAATTAATCAAAAATCAGATCACAAAAATCAGTAAAAAATTGTGAATCCGCAAAGGTTGAGCTAACACAGAACTGCAGAATGGACCAACAACTTTGACAGAGGTTTTCAGGTATCAATTGGAGTCCGATTGGGACGTTATATAGCTCATTGGAAAGATCATCGAGTCTATTTCGAAAGTGATGAAGACCTCGGACACAATTGAGTAATTTTTCAAGTTCAAATGAAGACATTTCTCAGATCAATCATTCTGTCATCCGAATATTGCAGATTAAGCTCAAATACTAAATCAAGTCAAGTCAAGCCATATTCATCCAACCAAATCAATTCCTAATCATCCTAACATATCATAGCATCCACTAAATCCATTAAATTGATTCTAAGCTCGCTTGAGCTCTAGCCCTGATTGTCTAGTGCAATCTCGCTTTAGAAAACTTCATTCCCCATTTATCCATAAAAATTTAAAGGAAAAGCATGTTGAATCGTCGGAGGCACAGTAGTGATATCGATTTGTTAGGATAAAATTTTGAAGGTGAAATGCTCACAACTCATACAAGGAGAAGGAGAAGGAGATAGATAGGCTTGTCGATTTATTTCACCTTTTTTGTGCTTCAAATAGAGTACATGCTCGTATGGATATTGAATGAATCCATTCGCCTCGAAATATGTATCGATTTTGGAATTCCATGTTCTCGATTCTTGTTTAAGCCCATATAGAGCTTTCTTCAACTTTAGCACTTTGTCTTCCTGACATTTCACAACAAAAACCCCTCAGATTGTTCAACATAAATCTCTTCTTCAAGATTTCCATTCAAAAATGCTTATTTGATGTCCATTTGATAAATTTGCCAATTATTTTGAGCAGCAATGGAAATGATCAATTTAATCGTTTCCATACAGATGACAGGGGCAAAGATTTCATTGTAGTTGATTCCAGCTTTTTGCTTGTACCCTTTCGTGACTAATCTAGCCTTATACTTTGTCACTTCTCCTTTTTCGTTCTTTTTGGCCTTGTACACCCATTTGACACCAATCGCTTTCTTGTCCTTTGGAAGATCAGCAAGCTCCCATGTTTGATTCTTCTCAATGGCTTCAATTTCTTCATTCACGGCTTTCCTTCATTTTTCTTCTTTGGCAGCATCCTCATAGACAAGTGGTTCACAATCTGCAAGAAGGCATACAAGATGAAGCTCATCTGTAGCTTCATAAATGTTAGACAATCTCCTCAATCTTGGCACTTGTGGTTCATCCACACCATATGAAGAGGTTGGTGATGATTAACTTGAAGAAGCTATTGGAGAAGAAGGTGTCAAATGATCTTTCAACTCCATTTGATTGGAATCACCATGAGCATTCACTTCTTCTTTTGGATTGTCTTTCCATATGCTATCTTCATCGAACTTGACATCTCTACTTATATACACTTTCAAAGTATTAGGATGAAATAATCGATAAGCTTTGGATAATGAGTCAACCCAATAAAGATGAGTTTTTTGCTCGTTTTCTAGCTTCGATCTTTTCTAGTCAATGACATGAGCATAGGCAATGCTCCCGAAAATCCTCAAGTGTGAAACACTTGTCCCGATCCATGCTTCTTGTGGAGTTACGCCTTCAAGTCCATATGTAGGACATCTATTTTAAAGATAGACTGCGCATGAAACAACTTCAGCCCAAAGCTCCTTGAACAAATTTTTGCTTTTCAACATACTTCGAACCATATCAAGAATGATTCTATTTTTCCATTCAGCTACGTCAATTTATTGAGGAGAATACAAAGTTGTCAAGAAGCACTGAATACCATGATCCTCTCAAAATTTATTAAATACGGCTAAGGTGAATTATTCGCCATGATCAGTCCTCAAAGCCTTGATAAAATAACCGCTCTCCTTTTCAACAAGGTTCTTGAATTGTTTGAAAGTGTCAAACACTTTTGTCTTTTCTTTCAAAAATACACCCAAGTTTTCCAAGTAAAATCATCAATAAAAGTAACAAAATATCAATGATTACCATATGAATGAGGAGTGATTGGGCCATACACATTGGAATGAATAAACTCAAATAGCTTCTTTGCTTAATAAGTCGCTTCCTTCGGAAAGCGGTTATGCAATGCTTACTAATGACACACCCTTCACATATTCAATTCTAATGATGAATATGCGATAAGCCATAAACCATCTTCTTGCAAGAAAGCAAATTGAGTCCGCCAAAATTGAGATGGCCAAACCTCAAATGTCATGACCATGAAGGATCATTCTCGCACGCCTTTAGACATCGAGACATTTCAGTCTTTATATTGAGAATAAACATTTTGTTCTTCAACATCTTCACATTTGCAATCAGTTTATTATTCTGATCTTTCAACACAAGGCTAAGATATTTCATATGAACAGTATAGCGCTTTTCAAGAAGTTGTCCCAAATTGAAGATATTGCTTGACATTTTTGGAACATAATAAACATTAGTAATAAACTAATGTTCACCTTTCTTCAAGCGAATTAGAATTGTACCTTTGCCTTTGACAAGAATTTGGAAGTTATCACCAAACAAGACTTTCCCTTAACCTATCTTATCTAACTCAGCAAATATTTTCTTTCTCTCGTACATGTGATTGCTTTTGCCGGTATCCAAATATTACATATAATTTTGGCCTCCTTCATCTTCTTTGAATGCCGATAAAAGAACTTGGTCAGTATCATTCATCAAGTTTGCCTTTTCATCTGCTCCACTACTCTCTTTATTCCAACAATTAGAAACATAATGACCAAATTTATTGCAATGATAACATTGAACTTTAGATTTATCATACCAATGGCCTATCGAGTTCTTTCCTCTTCCACGAATACCTCTTTGATAATGGTATCTACCGTCACTTCGAGCAACATCTCCTTTGCTTTGTCCTCGACCTCTTTCTTGAAAGCGACCTTGGCCTTGACCTTGATCACGATCTTGATTTGGCCCGCGAGTTTTGCAATCTTGGATGGTCAATTGTGATTAGAGAACTTCCTTCACTGGTTCAATCTTTTTCCTTATGTACCTTTCTTTATGGGCTTGTACTGAAGCCATAAGCTCATCAATCGTCATAGCATCAGGGTCTTTGGATTCTTCAATTGCAACGGCAATGTGGTCATATTTCTTGTCTAAGGATCAAAGTATCTTTTCGACAACATGAAGATTTGAAATGTCTTCTCCATTTCTTTTCATTTCATTGACAATCGTCAAAACTCTTGTGAAATAATGAGCAATCGATTCAAATTTTTTCATATGAATTATTTCGAATTGCCTATCAAAGTTTGAAAGCGAATCTTCTAAACTTTCTAAACACCTTGATGTGTTGTGAAGGATTTCTCATGACTCCTTAGTGGTAGTGGCATCCAAAACTTGTTCGAACATGGAATCATTTAAATCTTGATAGATGATTGACAGGGCATATTGATCTTTTGTTCAAACCTTCTCCAAGGTGCATTCCTATAGTTCTAGTTCAAGGCGACTTCATCCTTTGGCTCATCATAGCCAACATTGACAAGTTCTCATACACCATAGGCATCGAGTAGAACTTTCATTCTAATGGCTCAATTAGAGGAAGCTAATTATTTGTTGAAGCCATGATCATAGACCGTAAGCTCTAATATCTTTGATGTACCGAAATATCCTCTTTGCAGCTTTAAGATGAGATGACTTCAGCTTCTCTATGTATCAACTCATAATTCTAACACTATACATAATATCCGATCTCGAGCATGTCAAGTATCTCAAACTCCCAATCAAGCTTCTATAATGTGTCAAATCAACATCGATACCATCATCAAACTTTGAAAGCTTGGTTCCACACTCCATTGGTGTATTGATCGAAGTACGGTACTACATGTTGAATTTTTCAAGGATTTTTCCAGCATATCCTTTTTGGCAAATAAAAATCTCATCGGCACTTTGCTTCACTTCAATACCAAGGAAATAATTCATGAGACCATTATCAGTTATCTCGAATTCTTTCACCATCGATGCCTTAAAAGCATCAATCATCGCTGAATTATTTTATGTAAAGACAAGGTCATCGACTTATAAACAAGCAAGTAGAACATCACCTTTATTGAAAAAAATTACAAGACTCCCCTATTTATAGACTTGTTATATGAACTTTACTCCTCCCATAAATATAGCTAGCATTTCGAAAAAGTAAATCTCTAGAAACTCACAAAATACTCACCATATCTCATTATATCTTATGATATCTCACTATATCTCATAATATTTCATTATATCTCAAGAAGCAATCATTCCACCAAGAAATTTGAACAACCACAATGTAGAAATACAAACAGACTCACTAAAAATGATGTAACAATTATAACTCTTCTTTAATGTGGATACCAAACAGTCTTCGTTATCAATTCTGAGATCTTGTTGTACTCAATAGTCTTGATGTCGAAGTTTTCGACATCGATGAACTGAGTTGAATTTCTAGCAAAGGAAAGGTTGGCAAGGAGTTTCGATGAAGGAGTTTTGATGAAGGATAAAGGACAAAAGAGTGCTCAAGTTAGAATTTAAGGGGAAAAGAAGTTAGGGTTTGGCTTTATAGCTTATAAAACCAGCTCTGAAACTGGCTCCAAGATAGGGCAGTCCAATTTGGTTCCCGGATGGATATTTACTTGGAACATGTTCTTGGAATGGTTCCAATGGGAACTAGTTCCTCAATCTATTTTTTAGGTGGTCCAATTCGATTCTCGGGTAGAATTGATTTGGTTGCACACCCCTACACCAAACGGCCATGCCTATTGCAAAGAACATCGTAGTTCAAATTAATACATGATATAGGCATACAAGTACCCCAATATCTGTACATGAAGCCATCATCAGGTCCATAATTTTAAGAGTAATAAATGTAGTTTCGAGTCTGGTACCCGAGAGACATCAAAGACCATTCTCGACTTCAATCACTGGAGTAGCTTCATCAACAATATCCTGTGCTTGCTCGGCCACATGAAATGTTCCAATGATGGCGTGGCCATTCTGTGCGAATGTGAAGCAGTTGCTCCTCCAGATAGGTCGTCGTCCTTTGCATTAGGTTGGGCTCTGTGCCTTTCATAATCAGCCCAAGCCCCTAGGAAGAGTGAGACTCGTTCACCAACCTTGTACGTGCTCCCCATCTAATTCACACAGGCAGAGAAGTAGCTTGTCAGCTTTACACAAAGCCTCACATGGCTTTAGATATTGGAGAAACCTAGCTAATGCAATTCTAGTATCAAAACAGCATGCCGTGATAATCATATAAATTGCTGACCTGAGAGACTAGAGCGTACAGAGGCAGGGTATGTAGCTGCAGAGGACTTGAACAATATCTCTGAAAAAGCAAGCGGTCTAATCCCAATTAGAATGCAGTAAATTACGATGTTTGGAGTTAGGAAAAGAAATCATCCAAGGGAAAGGAGGAAGAGCTAGTTTTAGTTTCTGCATTTTTTACCCCATTGGGATGATGAAACCGATCTTTTCCATAATGCATGAGTGGAGTCCGTAAGTGCTTTGGTAAGAAAGCATAGGTTTGTTTTGAGTAGACTGTTCATGATCATCAACAACTTTTACGTGAGTAGGATATGTTTACTTACCCATATCCAGAAGAAAAAGGCAGTCTCAAAATAATTTTGAAACAAAATAAAGTGAATCAGCCAAAGAACAGTGCTGGGGCGACCAAACCAAAAGTGTTCATCAGATGGCTTCACAATAGCGGCTTCATGTTCCTCTCTTCTACTGTCCACCTCCTGAGCTAAGCGAGCTATTATATGCTCCAGTTTAGCTCCAACAAGAAGCAAAAGCTGCAGTTCGATTCGACCGTTCATATTTGCCTAATCACTTGCATCAACTTTGAACCTCAAACTGAAACCTCTGGGATTAGGAAAGACTGCCAATTCACTTACGGCTAATGGTAGAAACGATAACCAAAAGATTGTGTTCCATCCTGCACGAATTTGGGAAAACAAGAGACTTGGGCGCAGTTGAAATAAAAGTATGTATGTGAGAGAATGCGGTGGGTTGCTGGGAGATTACCTTCCACATTTAGTAGCAAAAAGACGACGACGGATAGCCAAAAGAACCAGCTGCACCAGGTAAACAGTGAGTTGCCCAGCGATATTGAAATTTCAAAGTTAAATTGGAGTCAGAGTGAAACAATGTCAGAAGGATTACCTTATGCTATCTTTCTAAAATCACCTTCGAGGGTTCGCATCATGGACTTGTGAAAATCAAAATCAGGCCTCCTAGGGAAATGGGTCTGTATAAATACAAATGTGTACATCCAAAATAATATAGCATGATCATCGACCATGCTAATCCAATATCTAGATATAAATAGATATCAACCACTATGTGTTCTCACCATGATAAATCTGTGTCGCAGAACGATATAGTCTGACTTGGTGACAGAGCCATAGAATTGTTTCATAAATGAAATCTGCAATACAAAAATGTCATCAAGGCAACAACAATGAGGTAATCAAGTAGTGAAACATGAAATGTTCAACATGTAAGATCCTACAATCACCTCTTTCCATTTGTAAATTATGCCATATGCCATAAACATAATGCGCATCAGCATATGAGTACGGCAAGACTTACCATCCAGCTCACGATAGCTGCTTTCCTCCAATAGCCACTCGCACGTTGTCTGAAGATCTCATGATGGCGATGAGTATCATCGGTATGAATTGATGATGCGGGTGCTACATGCATTTTCTGTGAGAATTAGCTTCATCGTTTTTAGTGTGCATTCTTGCTGATATGCATCATGTATACACATGATGAGAAACCATTTACGGACAGTCTCTTGTAGTAGTAGCAAGTGGATTCAGATTCTATCGTCACTCATAAATTACTCAGAGTTAGCGAAAGAGTGAGCAATACACCTGGTTTGTGGCTTATATAAGTGGTTATGCCAGACCCAGAAAAAATGAATTGCTTGCATGCCCAACGAACAGGCAATTCTTGTTTGCTATTCAACTATTCGCTCCAGTTATAAAAGTTGAATGTAATTATGTAACATTTTTCCATTGAAAATAAATGAAAACGTGTCACGTCAACCATTCGTGCATGTCCAGGTTTACTCGCGGTGGGCCCGTGATCACACGGACATACATATGAGATGTAATTGCAACTACTAACCACTTTGATATCTCGGTGTGTATGGAAGGCTATAGAATACCTTTTCCCTTCTTGGGAGTGTCTCTCCAAAGTGAGTCTTCCCAATTTTTCCACTGGCGTATCTGCATGACGCAAGAAGGGATGGCTGTAATGTAAGGAAACTGTTGCGAAAGCATAGGAGAGCTGACATTATACATGTTGTGACAATGAGAATTACCCTTGCTCCGCTAAGAACCATAGTAGTCACACAAAATATGACATGAACAATTGCCAATACAAAGACGGATATGTGAAGTTGATGCAACGCCTCTATTGACAACAGTGGAACCTGTCCCAATATACATTTTGAGGCATAGACGATATTGGTATATGCCGCACAGCAATTAAAGATTTTCCACCTGAAGTGCTCACTTGAGATATCAATGGAGATGTTTTACATATTTAAGAGAAGCCATCCCTTTTCCGTGACAGCATACCTTACGTGCACAGATTTCCACACTAGCATCCAGTTGATAAAAGTCCTTACCTGTAGTTTCTTGTTAGTAGAAGTTCTTCATGAGTGGGGATCTCTGAAGCTTGCTTCTTCCATGGGTGCATATATGAGGCCAGATGTGTAGGGATGCATATTCGACTTAGTATGCTTTGAAAGACAGTTAACAGAAACGAGATGAACCCTAAGAGCATCAATTCTGGACAAGAAAGTGAAAAATAGTACATGTCAGGTCTAATGTATATGTTGATGATTTACTTACTATATGACATTTTGACATACACAAGGACGTCCAATCTTTTATGTTTTTTTCCTTGATGACCAGGAAAAAAGTGGTAGGGATGCAGAGTATGGTAGGCAATGTGAATCAATGGTTGAAAATGAATAGACCTTCTTTTAATTTTTGTAGGGCCTCAAAAAAGGCATCTTGCTTCTTGCGCCTTAAGAACTGCATCATCATCCAGTTCGATTTTAGAAGATCAAATGCAATTGCACTAGAATCACGAAATTATCAGAAACACGTATTGTGTATAACTGACCTTGCCAAGCTGGACGAGGGCTCGTTCAGCGCAAAGAGCGAGAAAAACAACGATGAAGAATACACCCACAACCATCCGCGTCGGCATGTATTCCAAAGATCCCAACTCATTCTCCATCGCCACCACCAACGCCGTCACCACGGCTAAGTTGGTTCAGACGTAAGCCCGGAGTGTTGGAGACAAAAGCTACGCACAGAAGCTGCCCATGAGAATATAAAATTCAACAAGCCAAGAAAAGCACAAAGCAAGTGCAGTGCAATGACGCCATAACACCCACCTCAGATTCTTCTGTTTTCTCCTTCCCACAATTTTCTCAAAGACTCATTGTTTATTAAAAAAAAAATTTGACCTTGACCCTTGCAATAAACATACAAAAGAATAATCTGACACTATCCAAAACAATATACCAAAATAGAAGAATCTCTATAATAGCTATAAAATCAACGATACCACGCACATTTTGTTTGTGATCAAGAAAATATCTATAATTGTGAACTTGAATCGATACTATGACACAATGAATTAGATTACTTTGATTCCATATAAAATAAGATGTAAAAATTTTTCAAGGTTGGTATAAATGCCCTTAAAATGACGAGTATCATAAAGAAAATGACCCATCAACATGTCAATTAAATAAGAAAATAGGGTCATGATCAATTCAATTTTAGTGGAACATGATATATAGGATGGTCGTACAGGGATATAGTAAATTTATATATAAGAAAAATAAACCCAAAAATCTTAAATAATCTGCCAAATTGATTTATATGGTTTTAGCGCAATACATATTTGTATCTATTAAATTTCATGGTTATTGCCAAAGTTAGTTCTAAAAAAGTACTATATTTTGCTAGGGTATGGAAAGATTTTAAGTAAACATGAATTTGCAATAAGCTTTGAAATATAAAGCCCATGCATAGCACGGGCAAGTTCACTATTTTACTTTTCTAAACCACACACTAGATCGCATCTAGAAAATCCATAAATATTATAACTCTTCGTGGAGAGAAATAATTAAAAAGATAGCAGGAGTTGCTAGATAGGGAACTTCTCCGATTGAGATTTAGGTGATGGCATCTGGTCCAGACTTTAGATGGCAGTCCACTTTATAAGGATTGCTACAAAAGCAATTCTTTTAATAAGTAGAAGGCACCTCGAGCTGTATATAATTAGAGCATTTAAATGTCAAACTTCCAGGCATATTCCTTAGTAAAAGGTTTGAGAGTGAAAGAAAGGGAATAAATTAATTTTCTTGATTTAAAAGTAAGCAAAGGCAGGGTTCTGAAATAGGTTTTTTTTTTTTTTTTTAAATATTTTTAATTCACATAATTCTCAAGTAAGAACATTTTCAATTCTCAAAATTAATCCATTTTTTTAAAAACATTTCAGGTTTCTCTACTAGCAATCGTGGTCTTATTTAAAGGATGGCAAAAATGGCATTTGATACCCTTCTTAAGAAGAAATCTCACTTTATCCCCCTATTTAAAGGTATTAATCAGGTGAGATTTTAGAACTTAAATGGCAATTTTTCGGTAATCAATAGTTTATCCACTTAAATTATTACAACTCATTCTGCGATTGGTGTTGCGCCAAACAACCCCCACCCCCTTTTGCCTCGTGCGTTAGAGCTTCTATGAAGGAAGCTCAAATTCATTCAAAATGGAAGAAGTCCTTTTAAAAAGATCTTCAAAGAGACTTTTGGACTTCTTGTCTAGTAAAACAAAAGTCTTACCGGGGGTACAATCAAAGTAAAGAACTGTCAGACAACGAATTCGATCTTCCATTGTTTTTAATTCAAGGAATACGATGTTTCAGCAAAAGGTTTTACATTTAGTCGTCATGAATCGCATTCAATTTTTTGGAGGTTTTTTTTTTTTGTTGCGACCATGTCTCTATCCTAAAAGTTTTATGAATTTATGAATCGCATCATTTTCATGAAATGAAAAAATGATACTATAAGTACCATAATTTCCATACATACTGACTTCGATTTGGGATGCTAGAAATCCGATATTGTATTAGTTTATTATAGATTGACAAACGTGGCTCACTAGAGAATTTCAATAAGCAAAAATGACGTCGTTAGCTCTTGTTTTTCTCCCAAATTAACAAATTGGGGCTAAATTAGGGCCAAGTAGCAAACCCTAACCCTATCCATGGAGATTACTAATAAAACTGTGGTCGAATATCTGCAAGACAGTGAGCACATCTAAAAAAAGTCAATGGTGGTTACCGGCAGTAACAAAGTAAAAGTTTCAAAAGTAAAAATGTAACTTTTTATAGTTCGAATTTAATGTCTAATCATCTTAAATTTCAGATTGCTGTCCTGGATGTTTAGGTGGGTTGGGTGGCGCTGGAATTGGGTTACAAATTGTCATCTCCAATTAAAGTCAACATAAGATATAATTAAATCATCTATATAAAATTATCCGATCAATTTTATATCTTAACATACGAACAATAGGAACACGAAGCTGTGATTTCTTGATGAAAGTGAGCAGATGCCAAGATTTTAAGAATTTGTATTGAAATAACATGACCAAAGTATACAAGGAAAATTCCAAATAAGAGCCTAAGTGTCATTATTTTCTTAAATAAATGCATGAAGTGAATTTTATATTAAATAAGTAGGTCTAAAGTGGCAATGTCAAATTCAAATAAAAGCCTGAAATGGTATAACAACTTCAAATAGGGTTTGACCTTGGCGAGATATATGGCCAATCAAGGGCATTTTCATAAAAAAACAACCCTAATTTTAATTTTTAAATTTTTTTTTCCCAACAAGCACTAACTAAGACCTAGCGACCCTTGCCAATCGCTGTTGAAGGCCAACCTCGCCCAACCCTATTCGGGCATCATCGGTACTCTTCCACTGTCCATCAACGAAGAGGAAGGGGGAACTCAGAAAAAAGAAAAAATTCAAAAAGGATAAATGATAAAAATACCTAAACCAAATGGAAAGTGATGCTCTTCTTTTAAATTAAAAGAGCTATATTACATTCTTATTTGAAATAAAATTCATTTAAGAAGAAAGTAATGATATTTTTTATTTTTATCATTTTAATTTTTTATTTGAAATAATAGGAACACGAAGGATCCTTATTTAAAATATTCCCAAAAGGACATATTACCCTAAACACAATAAAAAAAAAACGAAGAAGCTGCTTTCAGTTTTCGATTAGCGACTATATTAGGCAAAAAGAAAAAAAAGAAGGAAGAAGAAGAAAAAGGCACTGATTAAAATTCCGACAGACAACGAACCCTAGACAGCCGAAAAGGAAAGGAAAGGAAGAAAGAAAGAAGTGAGGATTTGATGAATTCGCAGGAATAGCAATTAGCGAACGACGTTTCTCTGTTTTTCAGCCAGCCAGCCAGCCAGCAGCAGAGTGAGAGAGACAAAGGGAGGAGGAGGAGGAGGGTGGGGGCTGGGATTCTTCATCATCGTCAAATGGAGGGAATACCGCACCCAATCCCAAGGACGGTGGAGGAGGTCTTCAGCGATTTCAAGGGCCGACGCGCCGGCCTTATCAAAGCTCTCACCGCTGGTTTCCCATCCCCCCCCTCCCTCCTATCCCTTCTTCATTTCTTCGTTTGCGGCGTTTCTTTTCCCCTTTTGCCTTACTCTCCCGTCCTCTCTCTGTCTTTTCTTTCTTTTTGGTTCCTTCTATTGCAGACGTTGAGAAATTCTACCAACAGTGCGACCCCGGTATGTTCCCTCTCTCCCTCTCTCCCTCTCTCCCTCTGTGTGTGTGTGCTGTGTCTGGATAATGGTCGACCTCACTTCGCTCTCGCTCCTCCTTCTGCTCCCCAACTCTTTACAGAACAAGCGGAGCGGCCCTCCCAGCTTTTTGTCAATTGTTATCCTTTTTAGTTTTCCTCACCCCCCCGCCTCCCCTTCTTTTCTTTTCTTTTCTTTCCTTTTTTGGACGGGATCAATTGTTAACCTGATTTTGTTTTACGACATCGCTCGTGCATTTCAACTTCGCCCCTCTTGAGTCCCTTTTTCGTTGTACCGAATATGCCCCTTTGTATTGTATTGTATTGACACGACACGACACGACGTCCGGGTGATTTGCAGATTCCTGGTTTCAAGAGTTGCATTTCTTTTTCTTTCTTTTCTTTTTTTTATTGAACTGCCAGAGAAGGAGAATCTCTGCCTGTATGGATTTCCAAACGAGACCTGGGAAGTTAATTTACCCGTGGAGGAGGTCCCCCCTGAGCTCCCGGAGCCTGCTCTAGGAATCAATTTTGCCAGGGATGGAATGCAAGAGAAGGACTGGTTGTCACTAGTAGCCGTCCACAGTGATTCTTGGTTACTTGCCGTTGCTTTCTATTTCGGCGCACGGTTTGGTTTCGGTAAAAACGAAAGGTATGAAGAGCTCTTCTCTTCGACCAAAGTCACTATTTGAGCCTCTTTTTCCTTCTTCTAGAATTGACTTCCATGTTCGCTTCCACATCCGACTTTTTTCTTTAAAACCTCTAAAATTATGATAGTTTTAGAATCTCATAGGCCTGCCTGAATATTGTTGCGTCAGTCCTGCCTAATGAATTACTCATTCTTGGTTTTCCCCCTACACGCCACATGTTGTAGTTGCAAAGGAGAAACGTATATACCAATAGATGAACTCTCGCGACAGTATATTCAAGACTTTGGGACATTGATGGAGTCTCCCTGTGAGATTTCACGTGCTTCATGGTGAGACAATTGATCAGAGTTTAGGACTAGAATCATACAAGATTGCCTTTTTGGTGTAATGGACTGTACTCCCGTGTGGTAGCAGTATCTTTAACCATTGATCTTAGAGTTTTCATGAAAGATATTTACTGTTGGTCCTTAAAATTAATTTCTTAAGTTTCATTATGAGGGTTTTCCAAGATCTTAGTCCTAGAAACTATTTGCATCATGTAGGATTATGTGATCCGTTTGCAAAGATGCAATGTATGGACATAAATATCTTGTTCAGATGAATGAACTTTCTTTCTTTTATCCTTTCTTTGAATGATAGTAATTTAACTGAATCTTATTCTGGCCCTAGTTTCTTGAGGATAGAGAAACAACTTGTTGTGTGATGCATTTGTGGAGTCCCATCTTGCTGGTTAATGTTAGTTACTCCTTTTGGGTCTTATGGCTGCTGTGAGTTAAGTCTGCTATTATTAATATCACCAGAACCATGAGTGATCATGCTCAAAACCACAGGGAGTTTCATCCCGAAGATTGATTTTAACAGGCTTTCAGAAGGGGGAGATCAGTTGGAGGCCAAATATTTGAACAAGTATGAGATGGGAAGATGGGACTTTTCATGGAACAGATAATGGTAAAAAGGGGTGAAATAGACTCCTGCCAATCTACTTGTGGTTTTGAGCATATGGATGGGCGAAACACGTTTCAACATTAAAGGATGTTAGGTCCATATTTTGCTAAGCCAGTATCAAAGACTTGGAGCATTGCCTCGTCGTAGTTTGCGATTAGGATCTTATAAAAGTTTTGTGACATAGAAGCAAATTGTACTTTATGTCGTTCACAAAATTAGATTCACATTTATCTATAATGTGAAAAAGACATTTCTGAAACTTGTATAGTGGTTTTTCTGTTTTATCCTGCTGTTATTTTTGAATAATCTATTCGAAGATCTTCAGTTTGTATTTAGCATTTTATTCTTTTTTGTTGCCATTGTGTTTACGAGTTTCTCAGGTCATGAAGGCACTAACTGATTGTTCATCTGGCATCCACAATATATTGCATTTCACCATGAATAATTCGGTTATTTTAAAGGTTTTGTTTACTGTCTGACTTTTCTCTGACCCCATCTTCTTGTATCAGTTTTAAACTCCTCCCTAGGCTGGCTTATTTCTTGTGGTGTTAGAGCTAAGGATTAGAACCTGGTGAAGTCTTTTTCCCCTTTTGGATAATCTAAGGGATTGAAGAGAGTCAAAGACCGGTTGACTTTTAGCTTTCAAAGAAATCACAGAACGGTTCAGGTTGTCTTTTCATTTGGATAAGAGAGTGAATCTTAACATCAAAAAACTTTATAATACCATGTAAGGACTGACAGAATGTTTTAGGATTGGATAGGCCCATAGACATCATGATAGATTGATGGAAAGTGCAAACTTTGATATATTTTAGCCAAAATAAATTTGATTACATCAGATGGTGTGTGCTATATATAAGTGGAGGTAGTTCTTCTGATTTGCAAGAATGCTATTTTTCAGATATCATTTTCTATATCTCTCAGTGAGTTATTTTAGTCTAGATGCTTAGCGCATTTTGTGGCCAGTTGGCATTTATGAGCTGATGGTGTTTAGGTATGTATATGATATGAATGAAATCTAGAGAAGCAACTTGATAAAAACCATGCTTATTGATTCCCATGGCAAGATAAATAGAATTTCATGTAAGAACTGTCTGCAAGGATTAGTTTAAGTTATGCATTTTGCAAGTGACAGAATGAGTAGATGGGGATTAATTTGATTTTTCTCTCTGTTGGTTTTTCTTAGTTGAACTTCTAGTATTACTGGATTTTCTGGACACCATCATAATGCTGGGCTGGGGCATGTGTTTATTCTTCTTCCTTATTCTGTTTTTATCTTTTTGTGCCATTGCTGTCATGTTAATGGGGTTGGACATTACAGAAGACCTTGTTTGGCTATGTAGCTTATGCAATGATGATGCAATGTATTGCTGTGAGATACTACCAAGCTTCTTGATGCAATGGAACGTAGCGCTCTTTCATTTTAGTAGAGATTGCACTCTGTGTCATGTCATCTTTTTTATGTTTGTGTGGGTATTGTCTGTCCTTTCTCCTCAATGCTAAGGTAGCTCAATTGAAGATTGTTGTGATAATAATCTAGGTTTTGTGAGGAACTAGCTAAAACATATAAAGTCATGTTGTTTTCAACTTTTCTTTTATTCATGTTGTTTTGAGTTCTTCTGTTTTGCGTGTTGGTGGTGATTAGAATAGTACTCAATAGACGATCACTCTGTATATCTTGGATATTTAGTGCAGGCTGAGGTTGCAGTTCCTCATTACTATTTCTTTCTTTTTTTATAGCTTTTTTTATGCTGTTGTTTTCCTCTATTGCTTGAACATCGATCTAGATTTAGAAGGTCAGAAATTTTCTGTGGTTGTGGTAATTGCTAAATCAGTTCTTAATTGTGAAGAACTAAAGTGTCAACCCTTTTTTATGGATTGGACCATCTGATGTAGCAGGTTATGAGAACTTTGTTACACATTTCATGCTAATAGGGGAATAGAAGTGTGTTTTTCTCAAACTGGGGACTGTCACCTGGGAGGGCACTTAGCCATCTTGGCTGTCCTCTAGTCTCAATTTTTCCTATGCAGATTATGGTCCCTTGGTTTCTTGGTAGGGTGGGTTACCCACCATTAACATGCCAGGCCTATTCCGAATTCATGAGAAATCTAAAGTCACAGTTACTGCTGATACAATGATTTTGTTAAGTGACGCTTTTCTATTTTACCGTTTTGCAAACGTATGGATGGAACTAACTGAAGTAATCAGTGGCAGTTACTGACCACCCCTCCCCCCCCCACCCCCCCCAAAAAAAAAAAAAAAAAGAAAAAAAGAAAAGTAGTGGTGGTTTGAGTTAAATGAAGCGGAACTTCTCCAGGCAAGATCCTACCATTGTCCACCTTAGATCCTTCATAATATCCCCTTTAGGTCAACTTGGACAAATTCTCCATGTTTGTTAGTGAACAAGGATAGGAAGCATTTGCTTAGAACATCGTAATGGGTCAAACGAAGGTCGAACAACTAGCTGTTTTCTGCATTTTAGAGCGCAGAAACTAGTTGATAACTTGCATTATAGTCGAAGCTTGTTCTGATTTTGGAGGGTCGGATTTTACAGAAAGAGGCTTTTCCAGATGATAAATGATCTCCCAACCATATTTGAAGTTGTGACGGGAAACGCTAAGCAATCAAAGGAACAGTCTGCTAATCAAAACAGCAAAAGTAAATCTAGTACAAAGATGGTAAGAAGTTTCAGTTTTGACATGATATTGTTTGCAGATGTACGTGTGCTCCCTTTAATTCGCGCTTAGTTCATTCCTTGCTGACCATGCATGGATGTTGCTTTTAAACCTTTCCCTGCAGTCTGATCCACAATCCAAGGGAATGAAGATGTCTCCACCACCTAAACAAGAGGAGGAAAGTGGGGAAGAAGGAGAAGATGATGAGCAGGGTGCCACCTGTGGGGCATGCGGGGATAGCTATGCAAACGATGAATTCTGGATTTGCTGTGACATCTGCGAGAGATGGTTCCATGGAAAATGTGTAAAAATTACCCCAGCAAAGGCGGAGCATATAAAGCAGTACAAATGCCCCAGTTGCAGTAGCAAGAGGTCTAAAGTCTGAACCATGTTCAGAAATTGGACATAGATCAATCAAGAAGGCTAGACAAGGTCAAGAAATTTCTCTTTGCAGTTTAATATGGACACTGTAGTTGGGAACTGGTATTGCAACAGTGGGACTTAAGCTACACTCTTCTTCAATCCAATTTTCTCAGGGATTATGTTTGACGTCATTGCTTACAGTTAGAATGCCTCATATGTATATTATTATTCGTGCAGTCTCATTTGTTGCAAAAGGTCTATGCCTGAAGGCGTTTGTGCACCTTCAGTTAAGTGAAGGTTCTTCGTTGGGATGTAACAGAATGTTCAGTTGATTTGAATAGAGTCCCCCTTATAGTGGAACACAATGCTGTCTTTTGAGTTGGGAACAGTCGTAAAACAATGCGGATGATGAGTGCTGGATCATGCCCCTTTAATTTTCAGATGCTGAATTCCGATCATTCCCGCTGAAATGGACAGACTTCCAACGTGCGGTCAGAAATTTATGGTGGATATTTCAGCTTCGCTTTTAATGGATGAGTGCTGCCAGACCTGCTGCCTTCAGAAGTAGGGGTTTCAATCTGCGTATGAAATGCAGGTGTCTGTCTGGAAATCTACCAGTAATCCTTGCAAGAACATTGGCCTTCCACGAAATGGTGGAATCTGTTGTTGTCCCGTACTATTATCTCCCTACCCTCCAATTTAGAGATTGTTTTGATCGCGGTATGGCAGTCCCAACATACTCTCATATTCTTCATCACTCTGATCGCTTCCCCAGCTTCACTAACAATAAGAGCAAAGCAGACAGCGAGCTTCTCACTATGGACCCCCACCATCTCTTCTCTGTCCTCTTCCACCACGTCCCTTAAAACACAGCTTCCATCCGCCACATATCCGCTCCTTTGCATCCTCCTCCGCAAGTTGGCCAACAGATGGTAGATCTCACTGCATCTTTCGTGTGATCTGTCGCCCACAATGAACTTATGCACCTCGCCCTCATGTTCCACCCAGCTCCATCCAGTTGCCTTCATCACCCCCCTCTTCCGCATCATCCGCCTGACCCTATCAACATCCGCCCACCTGCCTGCCTGTGCGTATATGTTAGACAACAAAACATAGTTCCCTGAATTGTCTGGCTCGATTTCAAAAAGGCCGTAAGCAGCCATCTCTGCCAAATCGGTCCTCCTGTGAATGCGGCAAGCATTCAAGAGTGATCCGTACACTCCTGCATGTGGCTTCATCGGCATGATCTGAATCAATCTATCTGCTTCCTCGAGCTCACCTGCACGACCTAGCAAGTCGACCATGCATGCGTAGTGATCGTTTGATGGAGCTTCAATCATTTCAAACAACCGGCGACCTTCTCGAAGTAAACCCCCGTGACTGCATGCCGTCAGGATGCCTACATAAGTCACGTGGTCCGGGTTAATGGCTTCCTCTTTCATCTTTGACATCAGTTCCAGGGCTTCCCTTCCACGACCATGGGCAGCCAAACCTGAGATAAGGCTGTTATAGGAAACCACATCTTTCCTTTCCATTTCCTGGAAGATCCGCTGGGCGTCTTTAATGCTCCCACATTTAGAGTACATGAAAATCAAGGAATTGTACCCTGATGTGCTGAGCCTAATCTGATTTTTCTCGAGAAAAGCCACAGCCCAGTTGCCTATCTCCAGGGTGCCGAGATGCCCGCAAGCTGAAAAAACGCTTGCCATGGTGCATTCGTCAGGCTTTGATGTTCACCGGTAAGCGTAACCATGTCTTTGAAGAGCCGGACCGCAAAAGCTGATTGGCCGTTTTGAGCATATCCAGCAATCATGGTGTTCCAAGAGACCACGTCCTTATTCAGCATCCTATCGAAGAGTTGCCTAGCCGAGGCCAAATCTCCGGACCTCATATATGCCGAGATCATGACATTCCATGTGACGGTGTTCTTGTGGGGGCCCAGATCATCAAAAATTCGTCTAGCGGCAGCCAAGCGTCCACATTTGGCGTACATGTCGAGGAGCGCTGTCTTGAGGAAGCAGTTGAAATCAATTCCCCTTGCCTGATGAAGCAACCCGGCAAGCGAATCGGCAAGGGAAGGATCGCCACGTGCAGCGCAGGATGAAATGACAAGGACCCAAGTCGTCTCGTTGGGTCGGAAGCCGGCAGCAACCATGTCATGAAACAAGCGGAGAGCCTCGTCCACTAACCCATTCTGAGAGTAGCCGGAGAGCATAGCATTCCAGGAGACCACAGACCGATCGGGCATGGCATCGAAGCAGCGCCTAGCGCTCTGCAAGTCCCCAATCCGGGCATAGCCGGTGACCGTGGCGGTCCAGGTGACGACGTTGCGGCGAGGCATCGCATCGAAAAGAGAGCGAGCTTCCGGGAGGTGGCCCCACTTGAAGTAGGCGGAGAGGAGGGAGTTGCAATCAGGGAGAGCCCAGTGGGACAATTCGTCGAACAGGCGGCGGGCCAGGTGGAGGAGGCCAAGCTGGGCGTAAGAGTGAAGGAGGGCGTTGCGGAGGTGGGGATGGGGGAGCAGGCCCAGCTTGAGGAGGTGGGCGTGGACGGGGATGGGAGAAGGTGAGGATCGGATGAGGAGGAGGAGGAGGCCCAGCTGTGGTTGCGGGCGGTGGAGGATGAACTGGGCATGCAACTCTGCTTCGCCTGCCCGACGTCGCTTATCTTCTTCTGAGTTTGCAAGCAAGCGGCCTCCTCCTCCTGCAGATCCGAAGTACGTCTTCCCATGCATCATCTATCGATGATCCACAGCACAGCAGGAGACGGGCGTGCGTTTGTGTACTGCTTCTACTCTTTGGTTTTTTAAAAGATCAAACGTACTCAGCCGATGATGGGCCAACAGAAATGATATTGATTTTCATATCTATATCTATATCTTCTTGTTGTTGGTTTTTTTTTTTTCAAAACCATGGTCATTCACTCCATATTATTATTATTGTTATTATTATTATTCATGGATGGATTCAAAGAAGATACCTCAACTCAAAATGATTGGGGGGAAGTTCTTTTTCCAATCCATTTGATTGGGGATTTGGATTTGGATTTGGATCCAAAGAAGACTCGTCCCCAGCGATGGATGGATGGATGGATGGATGGATGCATGGGATGGGTTTATTATACTTGATTGCTCGCTCTCACAGCTGCAGCTTCCTGTACGAGAGAAGAAAGCCAAAGGGCAACCAAGGCAACCAACAACATAAGCATCTCATCGAATCGCTCAAGACTCAAGCTGTGGTTTCTCATCACGTGGCTTTGCCATCGTCGACCGCACACTAGCTTACATTTTAATTTTTTACTTAGGTGAAATCACGTGCGAGAGAGAGGAGCGTCGTGTCTTGTCCTTGGGGGCCGCCATGTTCCCTTCTCTGAAAAATGTATTTATTTTTTTTATATTTATTATTCGTGATTCCTTCTTCTTATTATTCGAGACAGACGACATGCGCGGGCGAGGCGGAGGAGGGCACCGCGTGACCGCCCTCGCCCAATCAAAATCAATGCCCTTTAGGCTTTTGCCTTGTCCTGACCTGACGTGACACTTGTCACCTTGGTTCCTGATCCCGACCGCCCCCACCAAATTGACTCTCCATTTTTGTTACTTTCCTATCCTTAAAAAGGAGTTTCGTTCCCAAACCCGTTAAAAAGGTTGCTGCAACTTTTGATATTCGGAATCATGACTGTAAATTCTCTCCTCACCTCCCCTCCCTCCCTATTTCTTATTTTTGGGTAGTTTCATAACATTCAAAATTTAGGTATATTCTTTCTCGTCGTTAATAATTTGCAGTCACTAGTCAATTTCTTTAGGATTAACTATATTATCTTTTGCAAATTATTTGATCGAGTTGTCTTACAATGTCATTACGATTATCATAATTTCTTTTCAACAGCTAATCATATCACGTAATCAAGGCAAATCTAGTATTGCACTATTAGATTCGCTTAATAAAATGAAGCAAAGAAGTTAAAATATACATATACTACAATGTAATGACATGTATTAAAGTTATAATTCAACGAAATGCATACTAAAACTAGTAGATTGATTGTTCTATTTATTCTTACATGTGCTTAGGTTAATTTCTAGCTAATAGTTTCCTAGTATTAAATAAACTAACTTTTCAGAAAAGAGAGACGCCAATTTTGTTCCAAATAGAGAAAGGAAAGGAGAAAAACACAAAAAGAAGAAAAATGGAAGAAACAATCTTAAATGAAGAGTGTGCCCCACAATTAACCTTAATAAATGTTGTTTAAGAGGAATATGGATAGTTTAATCTATAGTAAAATGGAAAGAAAAGGGGTCAGAAATCATCTTAAATCAAGGATGAGACACGCAAGGGATAATGTCATCATCAAATCAATGTAAGAGAGGGTGCTAAGAGCTAATAAATGGGATGGAAATAGTGTGGGCCTTAAATAATTTCTCAACACAAAATGTAAACTCCCTTAGGTAATTGTGGGTTATATTCGATTTTGTATTGCATGGAAAGGAATAAAAAATGGATTAAAATCGATCAATTCAAATGGGATTAATCTAAAACCGTGATGACTTGAGTCCGAATATTTACGAGGAAAGAGTCCAGGAGGGGGTTGGCTGACTTGAGGTAAAGAGGAAAAGGAGAAGAAATGGGATTAGGGAAATTCAAAATTGGGCAAAGTTCCCGTGTTTTCAAATCTCGGGGATCTTTTTGGCAGTAGATCGGACATTATTTTGGGGGAGGAGGGATCAGGGTCCCCACTTTCCATTCTGGAAACGAAACCGGGAAAGAAAGAAAGAAAGAAGAGACGATCTCTCTCTCTCACTCTCATTCTCGAAGGAAAATGTGTAATCCAACCGAGCCCGCCCCCGATTAAAACCCTAAAAGTACCCCTCTCTCTCTCTCTCTCTCTCTCTCTCTTTTTTTTTGTGGGGTGGTGGGTTTGGTTTGTTTAATTTTTCTTCCGTTACACACTGGGTACTTTTACTTCTGGTAACACTTGCCTCTGCCCATTCATTTCTGGGCTCGCATTGATTCCCGATGCCCCCGCCGTAGAATATATGTAAAATTATAATTAACCCCTGCTGTTGCACTTGTAGTCGTTGTTGTGAGTATCATCAAATCCATGGTAGTCTAGTATTAGTAATGACGGGATCGGATCTTTTTCCTCCTCCTCCTCCTCCTCCTCCTGCGGCTGGCTGGCTGGTTGGCTGGCTGGCTGGCTGTGCAGAGCTAGAGCAGTCGTCGTCGTCGTCGTCGTCGTCGTCGTCTTCTTAAGAGTTTGAGAGATGGGGAGAGGTTGAAAATGGCAACCCCCACCACAACGGTCATTGGGCATTTTGGATCCTGACCCATCATCATCATCATCGTCATCATCTGCAATCTTCAATCTTCAATCTGCAATCTGCAATCCCTCACTTCTTCTTCGACTCTTGGACGATGTCGGCGTCTTGCGGAATCAAGGGGAAGAATGGCGATCCCACCCCCAGCAAGCTGCACCTCAAGCGGGAGCTCACCCAAATCCGCAAGGCTTCCCGCTTGTTGCGGGATCCCGGCACCACCTCCTCTTGCAAGTCGCCGCCTCTCTCCGCCCTCCGTCCCCTCCCCAGCACCCTCCACGCCGACCGCCACCGCACCCCCGTCTTCTTGTACAACTGGAAGTCCCCCAACTCCCCCATTGCCCTCAGATCTTCCTCCCCCTCCTCCTCCCCCAACAGTCAAGACGACAGCTTGAGTGATGCCCGCAATGCTGTCTACTCCAAGGCCCCTGCCAGCGACATCCCTCGTCCCTCCCTTGATTTCCGCCGCCGGGATTCCAATCTTGTCCCCCGGGCTGCCGCCGCTCCCTCTTCCGCCTTCAAGAAGCGGACTAAGAAATCCGATGCCCTTCTCCTCCCTCGGTATCATCCTCCCAAGGACCTCCGTCTCCCTAGGAATTCCGCCCACTCCGTATCCCTTCGCAATGGTCACCCTCCACTACCCCTGCTCCCCGACGGCTCGGTCGACCCATCTGACGATACGGACGATTACAGTCGCTCGGAGGATTTGAAGCGGATTTCTGGAGCATCCCCATTGCTTACAAAAATGAAGCGCCGCAAGAATTGGTCGCGCTCCTCCTCCAAATTGCTCAGGAGCATTACCAAGGAGGACTCTTCCTACACCTACAGCACCCCCGCTCTCTCGACTAGTTCCTATTATATGCATGCCCATCGGAACCCAAGCACAGTGGGGTCTTGGGATGGTACAACCACTTCTGTGAACGATGGTGATGACGAGGTGGATGATCCCTTGGATTTGCCTGGAGGGCAGGGATGTGGGATTCCTTGCTACTGGTCCAAGAGGACGCCCAAGCACAGGCGCATGTGTGGCAGTTGTTACTCTCCTTCCCTCTCCGACACTATAAGGAGAAAAGGCAGTAGTATACTCTGCGGCAGTCAATCAGTGTACAGTGGACGCCGCCCATCGCCTTCGGGGTCAAAGAAGCGAAGAACTGCATCCAAGAGTGCTCAAGGTGTTCTCCCATTGCTCACGAATGATACTGATGTCAGAGAAGGATCGTCGGCTGGAACGGGGCACAGCGATGATGAGCTCTCCACAAACTTTGGGGAGCTGGATTTGGAGGCATTGAGTAGATTGGATGGAAGGCGGTGGTCGAATTGCAGGGATCAAGATGGGTTGGAGGCTGTTGCTCTTACCAGTGGCCAAGGAGAGGAAGATGCTATGCTGGATAACATCAGAAGCTTGAGTCAGAAGTATAAGCCCATGTTCTTTGATGAGATAATTGGGCAAAACATTGTGGTTCATTCGCTCGTCAATGCTATTTCAAGGGGAAGGGTTGCTCCTGTCTATTTCTTCCAAGGACCTCGTGGGACCGGAAAAACTTCCACAGCCAGGATTTTTGCTGCTGCTCTGAATTGTCAGGCTACCAAAGAAGCCAAGCCATGTGGACGCTGCAAAGAGTGCTCCGACTTCTTTTCTGGAAAGAGCAGAGATCTTTGTGAGGTTGATGGCACCAATAAGAAACAAATCGATAAAGTCAGACATCTGCTAAAAAACTTGTCAGTTCGACCACCGGCACATTCACGGTACAAAGTTTTTATCATTGATGAATGTCATCTGTTGCCCTCTAAGGTATGGCTGGCTTTTCTCAAATTTCTTGAGGAACCACCACGTCGGGTCCTTTTCATTTTTGTGACAACCGACCTAGACAGTGTGCCCCGTTCCGTGCAATCTCGCTGTCAGAAGTACCTTTTCAACAAAATCAAAGATAGTGACATTGTGTTACGACTACGCAATATTTCAGCGAGTGAGAATCTGGATGTCGAATTGGATGCGTTGGATTTGATTGCTCTGAATGCAGATGGTTCGCTTCGAGATGCCGAAACTATGTTAGATCAATTAAGTTTGTTGGGTAAGAGAATCACAACATCACTTGTGAACGAACTCGTAAGTTCCATATCAAATCCTTTATTGACATTGCTTGTTCCTCTCTGAATTTTAGTTTCGTTTTTTCCCCTCTATGTTGGGACAAATTTTTTTACACCTCTAGGTGTTTACTGATAAAATTGACTAACAAACTTGATGTTTTTCTATAGGTCGGAGTTGTTTCAGATGAGAAGTTACTTGATCTATTAGAGCTCGCCATGTCGTCGAACACTGCAGAAACAGTGAAAAGAGCCAGGGAGTTCATGGACTCTGGGGTAGATCCATTGGTTTTAATGTCACAGCTGGCCAGTCTTATTATGGACATCATAGCTGGAACATACAAGATGGTTGATTCCGAATTTAATGACTCACTTTTTGGTGCTCGAACCTGTGAGTACAGAACATGGTCTCATTGAATTAATGAATTTTTTGCTGAGATAATGTTTTTTTGATGCTGATCATAATAGCACTGTGGAATTGTCGTCTTAGTTCCATGCTACTGAGAATACTCTTTGTTTGAAGCTTATATTGTGTTTTTCCTTCTTATGTGATTCTACTTGAAAAATGATACTTTTATTCTACTTGATTCTATGTAAATTGAGGACCCAGTATGCAGGACATATAGGTTAGCAATTAGCAAGACAGATTCTATTTGCTTATTTTTTCTTTGATAGTCCTAATGCACTCAACCAGTGTCGTCTATATTGATAAAAGCCCGGGCTGTGTTACAAAAGTGCCTAATAGCATGGGACCACCGCAAGCCATGGTTGGTAGGTACTGACCTTCACAAATCAATTAAAGAGTGGATTATTGATACATTAGCCTTTTAAACTGACTTGGTAAACACAAATTTTCATTGAAGTGGCACCAAGCTGCTGCTAACCTCTGCACCAAAATCATTTACAAGGCTTTTAGGCATTGACTTCTTTTCTTTTGTTAGTTGGTATCGGGCCATTGGCTCGCCCTTGTCGTTACTGTTGCAGTTTAGCTGCATATCATATGGTTTTGAACTATTATTAGGAGCTGAGGCTATTTAGTATGTCGCCACTTTTAGGTCTCTCCTTTAGCTTTGGTCAAAGTTTGAGCCAAGTTCCTCGTTGTTTGCTGGAAAGTGCATTGACTTTGAAAATTAAAATGACCGCGTTGTCCTTGAGCCCCGATAATTTCCTCAGCCATGGTTTTATTAACAGGGGTGTGCCTGGGGCTCTTTGAGCACCCCACTAAACCTCTCTAGGTGGGGCAGTCCCTTCTTGCCACATGGTTAGTGGCCCCACGAGGTCGTGCAAGTGTGATGATTGAACCCAGACCTCAAGCGAGTTAGGTTAGAATGCGCTGCCACTTCAGCAGCCTTTGTGCTCAATTCCGCAGCCATGATATTTACCCTCTTGGTTAGCTCCTCGGTCTCCTATGACAAAGCTTCTTTTGAAGTGCTTGTGGATAAGCACTTACGGGTTATTTCTTTTCTCCCCCTACTTTTCTATGCTTTGTTTTCTTGCCTGCAATCATGACCAGTTTAACTCACTTCATGGTGTGCACTAAATTCCTGCCTGACCAAGTTCAATGGGGATAAAACTGGAGTATGTTAGATGCTGCAAGCATGGTTGACCCTCATGTATCCGGTAGCATTTATGACTGTTGAATTTCTGATTCAGGCATTGATGCTATGATGTCATACTTCTGGGATATGAGAACAATTTTGTACTTCTTTGCATTTTCCCTTAAGCAGAGGTTCTGCTTCCACAGCAGTTTACTTTAGCCAGTGCACTTTATTACGAAGTTCATTTTGTTCATGATCACATTAAAGGCTCAATGTCTGCTGAGCAGTTTTTCTGTCAAGGCTTTCCCAAAAGTGTGGATGTTATATTTTTGGAAGGATCCGACTCTTAGATTTGTTATGTCTACAAAGATCCTTATACTAAAAGAGTAAGGCAACTAGATTTGATGAGCGGCAATTATTTTTGTACAAATAAGCAATGTTTTTGCTTGATCACATTGATATGTATTGGCTTAGCAGTCTCTGCATGATCCTCAGGCATGTAATGGGAGATTGATCTTGATGCTTTTGTATCTACTTGACTACCTATCCTGAAGGTACCTTTGCCGCTGTCTAGAGTTATCCACAAGTGAGCATGGATTTTGTATTTTCACAGATGTTAGGAATAAAAAAGGCCAGTAAAGATGGTACCGTCAAATTTTGCAACTTCGCTTAGAGGATGATTAATTCTGTGATACCATGTCACTGTCTAGCATTGCATTGTTGGCAAATTTGCACATGCATGTCCTTTTGAATGTTGTAGGGCATGCGATCTCCTATAAGTGTGTAGATTTCCATAGCTACAACATTAATAACTATATGTTTTTTGGCTTCTGTACAGTAAGTGAATCTGAATTAGAGAGATTAAAGCATGCTTTGAAGCTTCTCTCAGAGGCAGAGAAACAGTTAAGAGTTTCGAGTGAACGGTCAACTTGGTTTACGGCGACATTATTACAACTTGGTTCTGTGCCTTCACCAGAAGCTTCGCATTCTAGCAGCAGTCAGAAGCAAAGTTCTAGGACAACCGAAGATCCATCAAGTGCTTCTAGAGGATACACTTCTTACAAGCAAAAATCAGATTCTAAATATGCACCCCATGAATCTGCCTCTCCTGTGTCTTTGTTTGAAGAAGCAAATTCATCTCCCTGTCATCAGGGGACTGTATTGTCGCTTATAAATGATCGTACTTTCAGAACCAGGGGGACACATGGTGGGGGGCTCGGAGGCACAATGTCCAAAACTACTGGCCTGGAAAAGTTGAACGACATTTGGACACGTTGCATAGAAAGGTGCCATTCAAAGACACTCAGACAGTTGCTGCATGCCCATGGCAAGCTTATATCTATCTCAGAAGCAGAAGGTAAGGCGATGAGCCACCACATTTCGTCATCCACCCCATGCAATTATCTGGTGATGTACCACAATCTTGTTAGACTAAACTTTAATGAGTAGCGGTTTCTTGATTGTATCCTTTTGAAATTTAAATTTGGAAAAAGAGTTGCAAACTTGCTTAAGGAGCAGTGGAACATATGTGATATGAAGGATTTTGATTGTCGAGTATCAACTGTCGATGTACAACCCATATTAGTTATATTTAACAGTTTCTCTGACACCATGGGATCTCATGAAGACACAAGGATAGCCTTGTTGTTTCAAAGTCTACCCTGTCCTTGTCAGCCAAATTCTGAACCAGGAATTGCTTCTTTACTACTAGGACGGCCTACATAAATTGCTTGTTAGTTCATTGGCTGACATTTAACAAAATAACGGATGACATTTCAATAGCCCGGTGTTGGGCTGCCTAATGCTTCCTATTAGAAAAGAATCTCCATACATCTGGACATTGATTTGCTTGTGGGACCATGCGCAAGTATTCCCCCAATTTCATTGTAGCTTCTTCTACAATTGTTAGCTCGCCTTTTGAGAACTGTGAAGTACTTCGTTCAAGTTGAACTTTTATGCAAATCTAAAGAAGGATCATTTATAATTGCCACACTCACTACTGTTGACCTAAACTGTTCAGACAGATGTCCGTTGTACATGTTTCTTGTTATTTTGATGCTTCACTTAGCTGATCAGGGGAGAAGTTTTTTGTGCTTAAATAATTAATCAGGGGGAACATCCCCATCGGCTTGTCTTCTCTAATGATGTCATTTTCATGCAGTTAAACTAAGTTTGGTAAGAACCAGGTACCTTCTATTTTGTTGGGCATAATGCATGCCTATTGGACCCTCTAATCATCATATTTAACATGTTCACTTCACATGTTTTTTTTGGTTGACATTGTTTGCTTCTGTATTTCTAATGTAATCTCATTGTGATTGCAGGAGTTCTTGTTGTATATGTAGCTTTTGCAGATAAAGATGTTAAATTGAGAGTGGAAAGGTTCGTTAGCAGTATTACAAACTCCATAGAAATAGTTTTGAGACGAAATGTAGAGGTTAGATTGATCCTCCTCCCGAATGGTGAGGATCTGATTAAGTATGGCAATCCAGGGGATTCACCAGTTCTGAGTCAAATGGGAACAGATATGGACACTCAAAGAGAAAGGAAAGCATTTGTTGAAGGTTATGCTGAACAGGCATCATGTCAAGAGTTACCCAAAGTGTCCCAGAGAGCCCTTAACAATTTGGATGACAAGTTAAAAGGGGGATTGCAAGACGATTCTAAAGACTGTCAGTTGGTGAATGGGATTGAATGTTCATCAGAGTTTATGGTTGAAGAGACTAATGGTACAAATGAAAAGAGGCAGGAGGTCCCAATGCAGAGAATAGAGTCCATTATCAAAGAGCAGATGTTGGAAACTGCCTGGTTGCAAACTGCAGATAAAGGAACCCCTGGCTCATTAATTTGTTGCAGACCTGAAAAGAATCAGGTCTTACCTCAAGATGGCATCTATGACCAACATAAGATGGAATCAGTTAATTCTACAGATTTTTCTTCTCAGCATTGGGAGGATGAACTGAATCATGAACTCAAAGTTTTGAAGATCGCTGATGGAAGGGCCTTGCAGAAGGACCAAGTTAATAAAAGTCACTATCCCATGTCCCCAAGTTTGTTGCATGATAGCAGCTTCATGGCAAATTTCAACAAGGAGAGCCTGTAAGTTGATTTTCTTTTCTCTTTTTCTTACAAGGGAGCATTAAAAACAAAATGAACTGGTTCTCAAAATGCGCGAAAGAAATTCCCACACAATCTGCAAGAATGATGTTATCTAGATGTGCAAGTCAATTTTCTTATTGATTAGTTTCTCATAGTTCTCTGTACTTGGGGGCAAAAATCAGCTCTGTAAATGAGTTCTCTTGACTATGTCTCCTTCAGAAGTTTAACTAAAGTTATACCTTCTGGTATTAAGTCTTATCAAATCAAGAAACTTAAGATTAGTTTGTTCAAGCTTTTATAGGACTTCTGGTTTTTTCCTTAAAAGGTAAAATTCATAAAAGGGATTTCCAGATAATTAGAAAGTTGCCAAATTGTGCTGAAAAGTTTACAGATAACTTGCACCATTGACCTTGCATACTGGTTCTGATTCTTCAATAATGAAAGATGTTTTTTGAATTCGAGTACATTTGGTTAAGTTATTGTTATATCCCAAACGTTTGTTGATGATTACCTGCTGATAAAGGAGAAAAACAAAACCTGCTGTCTGTACATGCATGCTTCTGGCTAGGATCCACACTCCTACCCACTCTGCATGATTACTGCGCCCTTTGGCGATTCTAGTGCATGAATAGTCTGATATTTGGTGCCTTAAATATTGTCAATAAACTTCAAAAGATATACGGGGGTGAAAAAGAAAAAAGCTTTAGAAGACAGCAAATGCTAAAGGGTGCTCTAGAAATTTAAAATTTACTATTTGAAGTAAGTGATTTATCTAGATGTGTAATTCTTTCATTTTCTAAGTGTCTTAGATAGTGTTATTTCCATTTTTAGTTAGCTAACCTAGTGCTCTAGGGGCACTTATTAACAAGACGTCAGAAGATAGCTGCCTTTTTGTCTTCTGAATAACTTCAAGGATCCACAAATATCATTAAACACATTGTTTAACTTATTACTAGTGTTATTAGGGAAGTTTATGGAATGCTCATTTCTGATTTAAGGCATACTCAACATGGTGCACTGCTGATTGTGCCATGCTTTCAGTTTACACTAGATCAGAACTTACACCTGTTTTCTAAATGCCGGCATTTCTATAGGGTATATGAGTCTGGTTCAGGAAATGAAGGTTGTGGCAGGATGTTCTGCTGGAATAACACTAGATCTCAGAGAAGGGTAAAGGTGAGCTCTCAGATTTGTTTATATGCTCGCATACAGACAGGTGTTTGGCAATACTCTGATGCATACTCAATAACATTATGCAGCTCAAAAGGACTGTCATGCGATCGCGCAGAAATGGAGGTTTCTCATTCTTCAGTGCATGCATGAAGGCAAATTCAGAAAGCAAATTAAGAAAACCAAATGATGAGTAGCATCAAATTTTAGTGGCCTTTTTTCCTTTTCCCGTAGTATCATTCGTGTATTTAGGTCCTCAATTGCCGCTTTTCATTTGTGGATATTGTTTATAAAAGTCAGGCCATTTTTGCTTCAATAGAAGATTATTTGAAGCTCACCGTTAGTTACGGGAGAAACAATTAACAAAGATTTTGCTGAGGCCTCAATCTAATCAGAGTGATTTTCCAAAAGAGAGCATAAGCAAGCAAGTCTACAAGATTGAAGTTTTTAACAATAGGGGTCCCCCCCAAAAAAAAAAAAAAAAAAAAAGGTCGACTAAATATGTCACATATGCTTCTGGTTATTTCTTGTTAAGTGGCACTGTCGAAATATGTTTCCGCATTCAAAGGGAGCATTCTTGCATTATGCTTTCTCAATGTTAGGAGTGACAAATTCTTAACAAAACAAGAAAACATTACATTAAGTTACTGAGAGAATTGAACTTGACATGACTAACTCATGAATTATGTGAATTGACGTGTTCTCATTAATTTAATGAAATCCCTTACCAATTGGATTTTGGCCAAATCTATAGATTAATGTTTTGATGTTCTCTAACGTCATTACGTTATATCAGGATAATTCTACTTGTTCGTGTTCATTTCTTTTCATCTTCCTAGTAACCACAATCAAGCAAGAAATTTGGACACAAAGGCTCATTATGTTTGTTATCGAGAGAGAGCGGGGTCCTAATGGCACATGTCAGTTCCCTGTAAATAAAGATGAAATGTGAACATCCAGCATGAAGTGACAATATGACATCTGCGTTTTTTCCCGAGAAACCAAGATGCCTAAAATTGAAGAGGCAAACCCGTGTAACACTTCCCTCTAATGTTTATTTTACCATTATTTAGCCTATTAAACCATTCAAGTCCATCGAGTTGCATCAAGCTCAGGTGTCCCCCTAACAAGGGTACTTTTGAGTTGCTGTCCTGCTGCTTGGAACTTCTTGCTGCAAGAATCATATCATTTAAAATTGAGGAGCTCAATTTGATTTTGGATAAATTGCTAAACAGTTTGATCTGGGAAGTTTTTATGGTGATGGCTCTCCGGCATCCATGTTCAATATTCTCTCCGCTAGCAACAGATCATCAGGAGTCGTGACCTGAAAGGCAATAACTACTGTGTTGATAGGCAAGCAGATAGAGTAACAAGTATTTAACCACTATTTGGGAAAAAAAAGTATCCAACCAAGGATTCAATAGTTCAGGCAATCCAAATTATGGTTAACTAATGCTGGTTTTGAGATTTTCACCTTGATGTTGGTGTAAGATCCTTCAGTGACATAGACGGGATGCCTGAGGTGCTCCACGATTGATACATCATCAGTCACTTCAAGACCTTCTCTGTAATATATGGCATCCCATTCAATGTAATGTCAATACTGACAATTCAAAAGTTATGGCATCAAATAAACTCCAAAAGAGTTCCTTCACAAATACAAATCCAACATACTGAGTAGTATGGGAACATTTCGTGGACATTATCAGAAAATTAGAACTAGAGTACATGCTGGTAGTTCTGTTCCATACTTATATCAGCCACAAACAATGCGTCAAGTTTGTGAAAGAATAGCTTTAACTGTAAACATAATTGCATCACTTAATCAGACATCAAGAAAAAATCCACTACAATATGCACGTGCCTATGCATATGCTTCCATTTCACAGACTCATAAGGTTGGCACAATTGCCCACGTAAGACTGCTCACTGAGTCAGTTCACGCAAACAAGCACATGCCCACCTAACTAAAGCATTACCCAGATTCAGTGTGCCACTGAACTTACAGCTGGTCAGATACTGAAACCCACTTATAGGAGTACCCTTGAGTGACTTTCGAGATCTGTCTCCACTTATGCATCACTTCAAAGTCTCTACATTCCTCAATGTGGGACGTAAATTGTTTAAAACCAACCTACCGTTCTTAAACCACTACTCAGAACGTTACATGTACAATTTGGTTGTTCAGAGTCATGGGCCAACCAGGTTAGCCACCACCTTCTCGAGCCATCAGTGATATAGGAGTTTCTAATAGTTCAGAATTAGCTCCAAATCTTCCATAATAATAGTCACCAAATCAAATTTTAGAGGTTTGTTAGGATTGTTCGTTGCCCAATCATTAATTCAAACTTTCCTTTTTGTCCTTCAGAGATTTGCCAGATCACAACAGCAACCAGATTATCTCAATCACACCAGCCTGTAAGTTGCTCACGGTAAAACTGTATAAGCAATTGCTATTGAGAACTTTATTCAACTGATTTTACAGCCTAATTGTGACCCTCAGTTCCTCCTACGGCAGTTTCTTTGGGATAAAGGACCTGGAGGATACGCAGGAAGTCTGCCATGGAAGTCTATATTCTATGTCACTGTAATTTAACTACCTCTATTTTGAGCAGGATTAACCTCTCTTCAGGCTTGAAGCTTAACAACTTTAAAAAAGCCAAGCAGAAATAAGCGCAGTGCAAAATTTTGCACCAGAATCACTCCCTTCTGCCTTCAGAAGACTGCTAATAAGACACTATAATAATGTTGCCTCTGTTAAAAGGTTCCTACCCAATCATCCAAAGCCCAACAATCCAGTGTTTCAAACTTTCAGATATTTATGGCAGTGCCAACATTGAAAGGAGTGCAATAGCAATAGCAAAAGTAAAAATAAAGATAAAAACAGCCTTTTTTGCTCTCAGGGATTGGGATATAAATAACAAAAACAAAGGGAGTTCATATAATATGATTCTCTGCCCAACAGTATGAGATTAAAATGCAGAAAAGAACACTCGGTACCTATTGACTAGTTCAAAGCCTCTCTTAAGCAGCGAAGGCTTGATCACCTGTAGCAAATTAGGAGAGCTGGTCAGAAGCGGTCCACAAATTCAAGAACTTACCTCATTGAAAACAAACCTGAGGTGTTTGCATCTCCCAAAGTGTTTTTCGATCCAGAGTTCTCACAACGAATGATTCACTATTTGCCTGTAAAGGATCAATGTAATTCCACCATTCAGTAAATGAACTGGCAGAAACATTTACGTTCACTCCTCATGTCTACTTCTTGGTAATTAAAAGAAAAAGAATTTCGTTGAAAATGAAAATTGTAATTCATCAGAAATGCCATACTGAACATGTAAAGGCCACCATGATGTCATTAATTGCAGAAACATGCAATATTAATGGTGCTGCCAATTCTTAAAACCAAGGTTCATCCTGACATATAAAAATGATGCTTATCATGATGCAGTTGTAGGACAAAGAGGTCAATGTGTAATGAAGCTTAAGGCTGTGTATGTGCATACATGCGCACTTGCACTAGACAATAAATTCACTTCCCATAAGTGACCAAATATATATTCAGAGATTAACAAGCCAGAATCAGCTCGGCAGCCAATAAAGATATATATGATAAATACACAACAAGAGATGTTCCAATGTATGTACCAACTGGAAAACAACAAGCAGCAACAGATACAATAAATCTGATGAGGAAAAGACATGCGGCAAGAGTTCAGGCTCAGAGAAAAGGCATCAATTGAAAGCAGCAAAGGGTAAAACAAAACCTGTACAGGCTACTTGCTGCATTAACAGTGAAAAGTACCAGCAGAACAAGTTGTCCAATTGAGTTATAGAATAGAACACCAAGATATTAATAGGAAATTGTGAAAGAAAGGAACACAAGAGGTAAAGATACCATTCAATTACATGAACCCAGAAAAACTCACCTCCTTGATGGTAGCTTTAACAGGAACCCCAAGAACAGCAGCTCCATTTTCCCAGCCATCTTTAAGTACCTATAAACAAAAGCGACTTAGTATTAATACCAACACTCACGTTGTAATGCAAATATATTCGAAGGAGCTGCACAGAATGAAGAGAAAATATGGGTAGAAAAAGGTCAACTGGTGATGCAATCTCTAATAGAATTCAATGGAACAAGAAAGACATGAAAGAGGTTTGCATATATTCGTCTAACCACTGCAAAAACAAAAACAGCACCTGCTACACAAGAAACTGTCAGAATGTAACTGGGCTTTCATTAAAAGGTGACAAACTCTTAGACCTACAGGTTCAACATCAACAGTTAACATAATCCAGCCAGCCCAACTCACAACAGCTGTCTTAGAATGTCCCAGTGCACACTTATTCAGATAAATTAGCTTTTGAACTTCTCAAATGATAGTTGAAATGAAACTTCTTACATCAAATCTTATATAAATAACGGATAATGTATTTACACAAGGCTGAATTACTTCTCTAGGATCACAATACACTGTTGCAGATACAATTCAGAAAAAAACAGATCTATTAGTACATAATGAAGGAAACTTCACACACACTGGTAGCGACTTCTACAAAATAACGTTAGTGAAAATGCTCCAAGCTCGTGCACATGCGTACCCTAGCAATCCCATATAATAGTGCCAGACCAAGTTAGGTTGCAAATAACTCTATTTATATTACAAACCCTACTATTTTTTTTAGGATATTCTAGTTTTAGGATCTAGGCAGTTGAGTGAGCTTCAAGCCAAGTGATGTAAACCAAAAGCTAGCTATGCCAATTGGCCAAATACGTGGATCAGCTTCACGTTACAGCTGCACTGCTGTCTTTTATGCAGGTTTTGCCATATGAACTGTACTAATGTTTAGGTCAGACTATGTGAGTGAAGCCCCAACCAGACCAGACAAGGCTGAAGCAAATACATCAGTTATATTTATGCAACAGGTACTGTTGATGCAATCCCAGTTACAGTCTCCCATATGGCAGATTAAAGGTGGATTATCATTCAGTTCACAAGGATAGTTTTCGAGTCTCCTATGGAGTAAGGGGAAGTCTTGCATATATGTAGAGGCCAAAGATATATAGGGAGCCAATTGTGTGTGGGCTTCACGAATTGTTTTTGGTTTTGTTTAACAAGCTCTTGATAAAAAGAAGAAAGTCCTTGTTTTTATACAGTTTCATTGAGGCCCCCTTCTGGCAGATTAATAGACCAGATACACATTTTCTCATGCATCTTCTTGATAAGAAAGTTCACACCATATCAATCTCACAAATTCAGATATTTGTCTCAGCTACCACACAATGATGAACTGACAAAATCAACCCTGGTTGTCCCCTATGAGAGTATCATGCACGCCTTAAGTCAGCAAAAATACTTGGTAAAGAAAACTGCTGAATGCAATCAGACCTTTTCTATGTCTCCCCGTGATACAAGAGGTCTTGCAGAATCATGAATGCAGACAAGCTCAGACCCACTATCAACTGCCTGAAGGTAAATGTTCCACACAAATGGAAGTTAATAAACCATCATCTCTAGGAAATAACATAAAAGCTTGTTCAACCTTAAATAGTACCTTCACATCCTTCACAGAATTACAAGTATTATTCACAAAGGAATTCCAATCAAATATAAATTTCCTTCAATACATGGTGACTAGGAAATTAAGCTGATACATGACAATGTTTGAATCAGCAACTACTAACATTCAGACCTACATGGAAACAAAGTGCAGAAAATTTGCTGTCTCATAATAACTGAGTCAAACATGATGCATCAGGCTGTGGTTTTATGAGATACAAAAACAAAGCAATGCATATAAAAATTTAATGCTATCACAAATGGAAATGGGGAGGGAAATGGAAATTCTTTGTGGACTCATTTCTTTTGTTCTCTCACTGAAAAAATGTGGACAATATTTTCATGGTAAAATGAACCAAGTGTCACCAGACACGTGGCAGAGACACTATACATGTATCTAATGCTTTGACATGATATAAGATATGCAAGTTCTTTTATTATTCTGGTGTGAAGCATGGCAACTCAAAAAATATCTTCCATTCGCATATCTTAGTTGCTTTTAACTCTTCCTCTTCCTTTTACAAAAAGAAGAAAAACATTTCCTCCTCACCCTAGCTGAACTAGTAAGTAGAACGTTTATCACGACACTACCTTTTCCACCTTCCTAAAGCTAAAGTTTCAAGATCTACCCTTGCTATGCCTGCACTGGCTGTTGCCACTGGGGCACTTCTGTAATATGTTGGCAAAGTGCAGGTCTATTGTGTAGAAATATAAGAGTTGAAGAAACAATGAAAAATACAATGCATTTTGAAGGAGAGACAAAGGAAACACAAAAATGCCAAACGAAGTGCTGGCAACAGCAAGGTGTCCCATGACAATTAGGGGTGGAACAACTACATCAGAAGTTCTGCAAGGTTAATCGAGTAAGTTAATCCTACACAGTGCAAGGGTCAACTCAATCAAAGAGGAAAACATTGGCAGCCTTACGTTACAAAATGCAAACAACACAATAAACGAAGCAAATCTTAAGCTTTTATTGACAAGAAAGCACTATTGCACCTGAAGGCCACTGTAGACTGAATCTTGTCTCTCCTTGCCAGGCAGTGTAAATTTAAGATCCACTTGAACCTTCTCTTTGGTATCTGAGATAAAGGAACAAATTGGTTTGCATTTCTTCTCGAGAACAAAGAAGGAAACAGTGCGCGTTAAATGACACAGGACAAAACATTAAACCAGAAAAGAACAGTAGGGCCTACCAAGCAAACAGACTTGTAGATAGATAAAAAAAGCAGTTGGAGAGGAAGGCGTGAGCCACGGTACCTTCAAATATGTCTTTGTATGATGGATCACAAACTACAATAATTTCCTTCACCTCTCTCATCTGTGAAAAGGTATAAAAGCTGCAAGAGGAGAGCCATGATCTCAATATCGACTTCATGGAGACATGAAGAGGAAAAAGAAAAGCGAGGACATTTGGGAACCAAAAAGCACTCAAGATCCAATGGTTATGATGTTGCTTAATGTAGCAACCGAGCTTTCTAAGTGCACCTTTAATATGAAACTAAGTTTTGGAGAACCATGGTGAGAAAAGAAAGTAGAACTCTAATATATACCTAACTACTATGAGCACTATGAGGAACTATGCCGATGGACATAGATAAGTTATGTTAGCTCATCCAAGGTACTGATAAGCTTAATAAGTGCTACTAAAGAAGGATATTCTGATTAGAAATGGCAAGAATCGACTTCCCACAAGAATGCTCTACCAAGTCCAACTTCTTGCTATTCGGTCCAAATGAAGATACAGGGTTCTCTCAGATAAGGCAAAGGGTGATCGCACTTTGTAGGTTCTTTAGAATAGGATGCCTAAGATATGAGCAAGTTTCCTTTACCTGTACAAAGCAATTGGCTGGCCAAGAAGCGGAAGATACTGCTTTGGCATGCTCGCCTATTCTAATAAACAGAAGATAATTATCATCTGGAAGATGAAACATAGAGAACTAGAAGCAACAAAAAGGTAGGCACCAAATATTTTTCCGATGTTCCTAGACAAATACCAGCAGTACAAATGCAAACAAGCCATGATAGAATGACTCCCGAAAGATAGTAATGGATGAACCCAATGCTGACGCGTGCCACTTCTCCATGTGACATTGGGCAGCTTATAGGAATAGGAGATCAAAAGGAACACATTTTCACAGCATAAAAGGCACCAAGCGGAAATGTTAAGTCATCCTAGCATCAATACAGTGGGAAGTTTGGGAGCGGATGTTGCTTCTACACGAAAGTTGATGTTTCAGGAAACAAAGGAGAAAGACGTAGACTCTCAAGGACGATGTCATGGGATTGGAGCAATAAATGAAGGAACTTGGGAGTGAGGAGTTGTTCGAATTGGAAAAGGTAGGTGAAGAAAGAGAGGGACTTACACCCATCCTCTTGCCCTTCCCTCCAGCCAAAAGAATGACCGAGACGCTACCCTCCCTCACAACCGTGGAGCTCTGCGCAAATGCAAAATGTTGATATTGTGGTCAGAACGATTTCGCTGGATTTGAACTAGAGGCATGTAATTGTACTCACTTACGTTGTCATCTTTACCAGAGCAATGAACTCTCACGCTGAAGGCAACAATTTTAGCTGTTCGTCGGGAATGAATGGCAAGAGCTGAAGTAAGAAGTAAAAAACAAGAGGGATTACCGGACGGAGTGAGAGAGAGAGAGAGAGAGAGAGAGAGAGAGAGACGGAGGATGACTAAGAAAAGAAGAAGGAAGCTTTTGCCTCGGGCAGAGCGTCGGAGAAGGACAGGCTGCCGGCGGAACTGGGTCCTGGCGCAGCAGGAATTGCTGGCTGAAGGAGGCCAGAGGGTCAAAGAGGAAAAGCCTCCGACCAGTGTTTGAGACATCACGTCAGGCACACACCCTCGCCGTCTCTCCTCTCTTCTCTCGACGGCTCTTCCCTCAAACCAGCCGAACGTTGAAGTAGGTGAGAGAGAGAGAGAGAGAGAGAGAGAGAGAGGCTCTATTGATCGTGATTGATTCCCCACCGAGGACGTGCAGATATCCCCGTTGAGTGTTGACAAAATTTCCACCTCCGCGTTTCCTCTACATGTGCAATCTGCCTTCTTTAGTTAATCCAACCACCCTATTTTCCTTCTCATTTTCTTGGCTGTCGATACTTAATAAGAAAAATAAGCATCTTTACCTAACTAAGTTTATCACTTCATTTATTATCTACACTTCTATAGCAAAGGATCTAGATTTTTTTTATTCCCTTTGTATCCTCGATGAATTTTTCTAAATTTTTTTTAATCCATCCACAAAAGTGTATGCAAAATTTGAATCATTCCTATTCAAGAAAATTTCAATTCCTGAAATATTTTCCTTCTCTGTATATAATTTTTTTTCTTTCAATGTAGGGAAAATTTCAAATAAGATATTAAAGTTGAGTCATTTTCTCAAAAAAGAATAGGAAAGAAGCTAAGCTCAAATAAGAACATGAAATGATCATATTGTCTAAAAAAAAGAGGCCTGGATTCATCGGCCGGTCAAATTTTTGTTGGCCAACTTTTTCCGGCAATTAGAACAAGGGCAATTATGTCCAAAAATTTATTAGATAAAAAATGAATAAACTCTCCTAATTGAATTGAAATTATGGGTTCTTCTTCTCTTCTTCTCCTCCCTTTGCTTTCTCATTGCTCAAGCAAATATGTCCCCCACTCCTCACTTGTTTCTTGCGAGTTTCAGTCCATCGTCTATTGTCTCTTCTTTCTCAAGTATTGAAGTGGAGTCATTTTCTCAAAAAAAGAAGAAGAAAGAAGAAGAAGCTCAAATAAGGACATGAAGTGATTATGTAGTCTAAAAAAAGAGGCCTGAATTCATCAGCAGTCAAATCTTCATTGGCCAACTTTTTCTGACAATTAGAACAAGGGCAATTATGTCCAAAAATTATCATTAGATGAAAAATGAATAAACTCTCCAAATTGAATTGAAATTATGGATTCTTCTTCTCTTCTTTTCCTCCCTCCGCTTTCTCGCTGCTCAAGCAAATCTGTCCTCCATTCCTCGCCCGTTTCTTGTGAGTTTCAATCCATCATCTTTCTTAGGTTATAAGTCGTCTACGAGCTTCAACTCCATCGACTGCGAGCTTCAAGCTTGTTGCCGGTGAGCTTCAACTCCTAACGCTTGATAGATATAGGGAAAATTCTCCCAAGTTAGATGAGATCGGATATTTCGTCCACGCTTTCTTTATCTCCTATTGATATCGGTAGTGGTTAGTCATATATGAAGAAGAATTCTTCGAGAAACATAAGTAGGAATAGTTTTCTGTTTCTTCTTAGTGCTAATAATCTGATTCTCGATTATCAACGGTTGCGGTCATTTTGTTTTGCGGGAATTTATATTAGCAAGCCGGAAAATAGAGTTTTTGGTCCTTTCTTCCCCTCCTATTTCAACGGTTACGAAAATGGATTTGCATGTGACGGTAATTCTTTAACTCCACATTTTCAAATTTCACATTATATATGGAATCGTGGGTGTTGGAAGGCTTGGTGTTGTTGCTGTTGACGGCAGAGTTATTTAGAGAGAAGCTTGCAGAGCAAAGCTTCATAAAAAAGTTTCAAATTGATATCGAGTGAAATAGTGATAGGAAAATAGACTGCATGCGAGAGTATTTGGTCAAAATAGTGTCAGTTTGGTGCACGTAGTCTACTTATTTTGTACAGTGAGAGCGAACATTGCAATAGCCTTTTACTATTCTCGAATATAACGTGTTTATTCACCTGTTATGGTTTTCTCTAGTCTCCATCACCACGTTTGCACTACGAACTTCACATCGATTGCATTAACAAGGGAAATGATAGGAAATAGATAGACCGGTTCTTTTCTTCAACTTCTTTAGATTACGCACTGGGAGGATTGAAACGTTATCATAACTATAGATAGACCTCTACTTTCTTGCTCTGAGTGTCTATGTGATTAAACATATCATTCTATAATCAAGTAGTTAGTTGATAACCTCTGATATCGGGACATACTTGCAAGAGCAAAGTGTTGATTTAGGGATAGCTTAATTATTTGATTTGACAAGGCTTACTACATCAACAATAGATGAGAAGAAAGGCCTATGAAGTCATGTAAATTACAAATGTAAATACTGTATGTGCTTGAATGCGAAGGTTTGCTTCGATTCCCTCTTACTTTGAATGACTTATTTTTCTTATTTGGCAGTTCTCTGTCGTATTATGAATTTTCCACATGTTAAAGATCATATAAAATAACTTCCTAAACATTTGGAGTTTCCCTCGCTGAGTTGCGAAACTTGAGAGATGGTTGGTTATGCAGGTTAGGAGGAGTTTGTGCTGTATGGTTGGCATGCAATCATTGGCAATGAGAACTCCCATTGAGTCATTGCAGCACTCTTTACTGTTATGTTGCAATAGTTTGCCCATGATGGGGTACATGTGTTGACACCGGTTTGTCCTGAAGTGATTTGTTTGAGAGGCACCCTTTGAAGTGTATGAATGATAGTCTCTTAAGGGAAGTTAGAGTAACTTCCTAACAACACAATATACAGAATAAAATATTTTGAAAGAATAAACATTGTTCTCTCTATTAAAGACAACACACAAAAATGCTTCCATTGCTATTTTGAAAAACGATCAGCATTAACACTGTGGGATGAGAATACTTTTCTCGTGATTATGTTCGGCCTAATGTGGAGTCGTATCGTCCATCATTCGTTGGTGATTCAATATACGTTCTTGGGTAATTCTTTTGTTGCGCATTGAAAATGTTAGTTGTTTTTTCTGCCAACTATTCTTCAAGCATCAGTATAAGAGCCTATGTTATGATCCCTACCTTATTTTTTCTGTCGATTTTTCTTGCTTGTTGTTTGATATGAGGGTCGAGAAAATTAACTTCATATCATCTGTAAGTTCATTGCTCGAAATTTGCAACACGAGTGATAGAAAACGAATTCAATGCGAAGAAAGGGTTCAAAAGAAGAAGCGACTATTCTGTTTGGCCTTATTTCAACAATTGTTATTTTGTAAAAAATGCAATTTGATCATACATGGCGGAAAATCTCATTGAGATAAGCAGAATAGTGGGTGGCATGCCTTTGGATGAAGCCAGACGCACCCTCATGCACGGCCAGAAGCTGTGGCGTGTGATGGCCACGTGCGGCTTCCAACCACACGCCCCAGCGTCGGCGCGTCCAACCAATCCTTGGGGCTGATGTCATTGATGAAGTTATCGAACGGTTGATGACTGCCTGATGATGTCATCAAACCGTTGAAGACTTGACCTAACTCATCTAGAGCCCCGACTTGGCCTGGTTAACTGGTCAACCGGTTGAATCGATCCGTCTGGTCGAGGCGGTTGGACCGGTCCAGCAACCTGGACTGGACCGGGCGTGCGCAACACACATGCTGCGCACTTAGGCGACGGATGTGGGCATGTATGGGCTCTATTTGGGGAGTGGTTGGTGTCGTTGCGTTCGTATTGAAATTATCTACATTGTGTTATAATTACTTTATATGTTTGAGGTTTTTTGAGGCTTTTAAAGGTATAAAATGCATATTTTTGGGATATAAGTGCATTGTTTATTTCTTTTAACCTATATTTTCTTATGGTTTTGGAAATACAAAAGCTAGCCTACATGAAAATTTGCTTAAATTAAACAAGTTAATGATAGTAGAACAATTGTGCGTCAAAGTTGATTGGGAACATAGTGAACTTTCGTTTCGGTGTCTTTTGTTAATTATCTTTGTTGCAAATTATAATATTTGTGTTTATGTGAAAAAATTGTGCCAGTATTGATTTTGCATTTATTATGTCAACTTATAGTAGTAATTGATTATGACTTTGGCATCCAAGACTATTGTGGTTGACCTCAATAAATGTGAGAAGCTGAACAGTGATAATTATGATATTTAGCATCGAAAGATTCAGTACATCATTGAGGAGCAAGGGGTTTTGGAAAACCCTTAACCATACAATGGATGAACTTAAGCATGGAACTTTAGCTCAAGTTTCAAACTTAATTGTATGAGGTCATGTGATTATTTTTTCTAGCGAGAGTTTGTAGGTTGGTAGAATTCAAAGGAATTCTCATTTAGAACTTCAAAAATTGCTTAAATTAAACCAGTTAATGATAGTAGAACAATCGTGCGCCAAAACTGATTGGGAACATAGTGAACTTTCATTTCGATGTCTTTTGTTGAATTATCATTAATTTGTTAATCTTTGTTGCGAATTAAAATATGTGTGTTTATGTGAAAAAATTGTGCCAGTTTTGATTCTGCGTTTATTATGTCAACATGTAGTAGTAATTGATTATGACTTTGGCATCCAAGACCATTGTGGCTGACTTTAATAAGGGTGAGAAGCTGAACGGTGACAATTATGATATTTAATATCAAAAGGTTCAGTACATCATTGAGGAGCAAGAGGTTTTGAAAACCCTCAACCACACCACAGAATAAAGATTCCTATGAAACTAAATTCATAAACTGAGTGGCAAACTTGTGGCAGGTATGCTATCCCACACACGGCTCTCCAGGCCTTAAAGGGACTGCCCTGTTAGCCACCAAGTTGCTTCTCGGTTATGAGCTTAGATCATAGTGATCTTCCGAATATCGGAAATTCGATGCACGGGATCCCCTGGGGCAAGTGCGAGCATACTCCAGATTTTCTCAATCATAGTGTTTATTCAGAACCATCGTTCTGGACTAGAAGAGAATGTGAGTGTTTAGAAGATCATGTTGGAGGTAGAGTACACAACACACTTCTTATTTCACTCGATGGATCTTACAATGGAGACTCCTTGCTCTTATATAGGCAAAGGAGGATACAAACGACAAGGAATGGCTGACTAGCCAAAAACACAATTATGAAAGCACACTAGCCATTAATAGGCTACAAACATAGGAGGAAAACCCGTGACCAACTATGAACAAGTGGATTTTCGGTAGGTGCTACAAAGAAACTAGGCTGGATGAACAAAGAACAGTGTGCTACAATGACCGGTGAACAGTGTTTCGGGGCGTTTTTTATTTGTCTCTTCCGTCTCTAGCATTGTAGTCATAGTCTGAATCATCAGAGCTATGATGAGCTATCTGTTCTCTGAGCAGTGCGTCCTCATCCATATCAGATGGACTGGAGCTTCAATCTTTTTCTCTTTTAAAGGCGCGAATGAGATTCTCGATTTCCTCTGCCGATAGGTCTGGCGGACGGGAGGAGCTAGCATCGAAAGAGCCGAGAAAAGGGGCGTAATTTGGGGTGTCTCCCCATGGATCTTGGGAAAGTGGTCCCCCCCACGGGTCATAGGGGGTGGAGGAGTCTGGATTGTTTTGCTGAAAGATCTGGAGGGCTTCTAGGATCTTTTCTTTCATCGGATCCCAAGCGTCGAGGTGGTCCCGAAACAGGGACCCAGGCGGATGGCCATGCTTCCGTGGGATGGTGCGATTCTCGCTGGCATAGGATTCTCTCGGAGTTCTCTTGATGAGGATCTGCTGGTGGTAATGGAGTAGGGTAGTGTCGATGAACTTGTGCGAGATTCTTGAAAAACTTGAGGCTTGTAACTTGACGTTCTCCGCAATGAAGGTGTGTCGAGATCCATCCAAAGTGGGATGGCAATATGTCCATGGGCGGTGGAATAGGACAATGGTATGACGTTACGGTTCGGGCATTCCTTGACGATTCTGGATTTTGAAGAGTTCTTTCCAATACTTGGAGCGGCTTGAACCATGCAAAAACATCTAAGAGATATTTCTGGTTATGGTCATGTCCAAACTTCTTTGATGAATACCGCAAAATTTGTTCAAGAGGAAATTCAATGGCTATTGTGTACAGATTGAACATGTACCAAAGTAACCATTTCATGTCTTCGGAAATGCATCATTCGGAGACCATCGAAGGGGATGGATGAATGGATATTGTGGATGGAGTCCATCTGGTCTGAGCATTAGGCCGCCATATTCACGAAAAATTCGGAACTGATATTCCCACATTAATTCCGGAAGTATTTCTTTCAAGACATTATGTCGAATGGCCAAAGGAATCTCAGGAGGGTATTTAAGTTTCGGCCATCCACACCGCATGTCGGTGGTGCGATATGTTTCGAGAGGGGTTCCTTCTTGACATACATGTGTACTTGCTTGAACGGGTTCTTTTGGTCCGGATAAGAAGTCGGCTAGGACATTCTTTGTCCCCGGAATGTGTTTGACTTCGAAGGAGTATTTTGAAAACCATTCAGCCCATCGGAGTAATTGTGGGTGCGGGACTTGCTTTTGTTTAAACTTGAGCATCGGGGAAAGGAGGACATATCCATTTCAACAAGAAAATGGTGTCCTATGAGATGAAACTCAAATTTCTTGATGCCATATTTGACTGCAAGTATTTCCTTAAAAGTGGAATGGTAATGGATTTCTGCTTGAGAGAATCGACCACTTTTGTAGGCACAAATATGCCTATTCCCATCAATTTCTTCTAAAAGAATAGCTGCCCAATATTTGTCGCCGGGCATCGATGCTGGAGGATCCTTTTGCCGGTAGATGGGATTTTTAAGGGAGGAAGATGCTGTAAAAGTTGTTTGAGCCGAGAAACACTGAGTTTGCTTGGGTCCCCATGAGGGAGGATTCTTTTGAGCATCTTTTGGAGAGGTCTCGAGATATGTGGAAATATGAGGAATAAAATCTCGCAAGTAATTTACAATGCCAAGGAATTGCTGGACTTGTCAGTATTGAGATCCTTTTCGGAAATTTTTGGAGTTCCTCCGCAATATGGGGTTCGGGGCAATAAGTTCCTTCTTTCAAGTGCATGCCAAGGAATTCAATTTCTGTTTGGGCAAGAATCATTTTTTCTTTTTTTTTTTACGAGAAAGCATAATGCCATGCCTTTTTACAATATCAGCAAATTGTGTCAAGAGTTGGCAATGAGATTGTTCATCAGGGCTGAACAAAAGGATGTCATCAATATAGATTTGGGAATTTGGAAGAATTGGTTCAAAAATTTTGCACATAGCCTTTTGGAAAAGGGAAGGAGCAGTCTTAAGGCCAAAAGGAACAACTGTCCATTGAAAGTGCTGGTTTGGGATACAGAACCCTGTCTTGGGTCTGTCTGGCGGGTCAATTCCCAACTGCCAAAATCCTGCCTTAAGATCAAATTTGGAATAAATCTTTGCCTGGGCAAGGCTAAGAAAAAGGGAGTTTCGATGGGGTAATGGGAATTTATCATCCCGGAGGAATTCATTCGAGAGGTTGATAATTTATTACTAACCTCATTTTTCCACGATTTTGTTCAGCTCGCTTGTTGACATAAAATGCTTCACATGCCCATTGAGAGTCGAGATGGTTCAATGAGACCTTGTGCCAATAGTTCTGCACATTCTTGCTGTGCAAGTGCAAGGTGTTGAGGGCTCATTCCAGAATGACTTGCTCTCGTCGGATTAATGTCTTCATTCTTCTTGAATGGGAGCTTGACATAAAACCGGGAGTTTTTCCATAAGGGTTGGGTGCGGGTGTCTGGAAAACTCGAGAATGTGACTCAAAGACAAGGGAAAATCAAACTCGGATGATTGGGTCAAACAAGGCGGGCTCAAGTGTATAGAACCGTTTGGTTTCTACAAATTCCCGAACTGATTTTTGAAACGTAAACCACGGGAAAGTATTCGAGCTTGGGGAGTTGGGTGAGAATGTCCCAGCCAATGATAATATCTTTGTCGGGGATCTGGAACCAAGGACTCGTGGTAATAGAACACTGGGGAAAGAATTGGATGGTAATTGGCTTACTTCGATACTTGGTAGCAAATGTGTCACCGTGGCGAATTGAAATACCGGTGTATGGCTTCCATAACTCTTAAGGGAGAATCTTAGTGTCTAAAATGGAAGAACTTGCTCCAAAGATCAATAAGTGCCACCAAAGGGATTGGTTTATGATATTTGGACAAAAGGATATGGATGGGGATATATGGGTGGTGTGTTGGTTCAGTGGTGTGAATGTGGTCTGGAGTATCAGGGAAGAAGGTGAAGACATCATTTTCAGCAAACGCAGTATATGGGTTCATCATGGGAAGTTGAGTCTCTGAGATCTTACTATCCTCAGTGAGGTATGATACCTCATAAAGATAGTCTATCTTGGAGCATGAAGATTTCCGAAGCTCGGGTGGAGATTGAAGAGAAAGAGTAGAAGTATGAGAAATAGGAAAGGAGACGGAGGGTGAGTCTGTGGTTTCCATAGGATAAGAATTTCTCTTCTAGAAACAGAACATAGTTTGTTCAGGCATACCCCTCGAACTGTTAAAGAATATGTCCAGTCCTCTAGCTTTGACCAGCATCCCATTCAGGCAACTGAACAAGAACAGTTTGTCACCCTCCGATACCACCAGAATTTCCCTGCTCAATGGATCCAACAAGGCTATACTCATCTCCATTTTGGAGCCATCCGCCTTGCCTTAACCTTCCATGGTCGGAAAGGCCTTCCGGTTACTGCTCGAATAGCCTTGCTAGACACTAGATTCTTGGAATATCAGCAAGCTTGTGTTGGCACCATCCAGACTACCATGAATGCGGGAACTGTTTTTGTCACGCTTTTCCCAAATTTCAACATTGCTCTTGCAGATCCCAACCTGCTTACTGCCCTTAAGGTTCAGCTACAAATCACTGGAGCTCCTCAAACTCCTGGATCTATCGCTGCCACTTTACATTACCAGATGATCTACCGTGTCCAAAACCATGTCATTGATCTCAATATTCCAAACTCTGACGATGCTCTTGTTATATCTGTTGATCATGACCAGACATCTTGTATCCATGTTCCTCGACAGATCCCACGAAGCGAGCTAGTAAAGCTCCTCCCTGATAGTTGGGTAACCAACTATGAAAAACTTCATCAAAGTTGTAAGCCGATCCAGTCAAGTGAACCACGGTTCACCGGGGAAAAAGATGGTACTGTTGCCATCAAGTTTAACAAAACCAAAGAGGAACCTCCCTCCATTTTTCCCACCATCCTTCACTTTACACCACCGCCTGTCGACCACTGTTTCAAGCGAACCGGATGACAAACGATTCGTCCACTCTTTTGACTCTCGGGGACAACCGATTCATCTGTTCAAAGACCTGGGGCATTGCTTTTGGGATCCAGTGTGCTTGTCCATCCACGTACACAATTTGAAGACGAAGATGACAGACCCTCTTCCTCAAAGAAGAAAAAGAAAAAAGATACTCTTTATCAAAGGTATCTTGATGGAGATCCAACCTTTGGACCTCTAGGAGAAGACAGGGGTAAATACATGGAACTTTAGCTCAACACATAAGAGATTAAGAAACTTATCAAGCTTGGAAAAGAAAAATAGCATTCCTCGCATCACATTGTTGAGTTGTATGCAAGATGATATCATGTGTGAGTTTGAAGGTTACGACAAAACTCAAACAATCTAGGTTGTCTTGAAAGATAAATTTGGGGATACGTCTACCACTAAGTTGAGGAGGCTCACTATCAAGTTTGATGCATATCGAAAACGTTCAAATTTAATGATGAGGCGTATCTTCAAGAGATATCAAACATGATACGAAAGCTAAAGTCGATAGGTCACACCTTTACTGATGAATAGTAAGTTTAGGTTGTTATAAAGTCTCTTTTTGACAGTTGGAAGCATAGAAAATCAATATAATGCATAATGAGAATATCATCACTTTTGATGATATAACGCGTTATTTGGAATTAGAGAAGAAATGCCTAGAAGTTGTGTAATCCTCTACTAATGTTCATGTTACTGAATCGAATTCATGCAAAGTTTCGGGTTTCAAATGCAAGAAGAACCATAAATTCAACAACAAAAGGAAGGAGACTGATAAGGCATCCAAGAGAGCCAAGATCCTCCGATGCAAGAAGTGAGATGGGAAGAAGGACAAGGCCAAAATAAAGTGATGCAATTATAGTAAATTGGGTTACTTTGCTCGTGAATGTACTGAGTCGAAAGAGGTACACATTATTCTATTACTTTAAGTAATTCTTTTTCTTTTTAGCACTGTAATGCTTGCTGAATCTCATCTCATGTGGACTGTAGACTTGGGAGCAACATACCACGTAGCTAGAGACTAAAGAACATTTGTGGAGCATCGTTAGATACAATCTAAAAAAATATGGATATATGTTGGAAATAACTCAAGAGTTGAAGTGAAGGTAATCGGCATATGTAAATTAACCTTATTTGGTGATCGAAACCTATTCTTACATGATGTCCTCTATGCTTTAGATATTCGACGGAACTTGGTCTCTATAGTTGTTTTTCTAAGCTTAGATTATGTATTAAATTTTCATAGTAATTGTGTTGGCATTTTGTTTAGAATAGTTTATTATGGTTTTGGTTATGTATCAAATGGTTTTATGATGTTAGACATTACTATGATATGTACAATGTTAATGTTGATGGTTGTTTTTCTTTATTACATCATCTAGTAATGTGGAGATTGATGTAAGTATTTAACAAACTAGACTATGTCACATTGGATTACAAAGAATTTAATGATTAGCAAAAGAAGGCATTTTAGGGTCATTTGCTAATGTTGATTTACTAGTTTGTGAATATTGTCTAGCGGAAAAGTAACTAGAAAACCATTTGTTAAAGAAACAAGAGCTAAACTTCCATTGTAACTCATACATTCTGACATTTGTGATCCATTAAATGTGATGGCGAGACATGGAGCCTTATATTTCATTACTTTTATATATGATTTCACACGCTTTAGTTATGTTTTCTGATCTCCCTTAAGTCTGAAGCATTAGATTGCTTTAAATGATATATAGCTTTGGTAGATAATTAGTTGAACAGAATAATAAAGGCATTGAGAATCGATAGCAGACATGAGTATTTGTTTGAGCAATTCAAGACTCTTTGTGATGAAAAGGGAATTGTAAGACAATTGACTATTCTTGATATTCCCCAACAAAATATGGTTGCTGAAAAAAAAAAAAACCCATTGGAAATTGTTAGGTCTATAATGGCGCAGGCAAACCTATCTGTCTCATATTGGAGAGATGCGTTATTGACTGTTGTCTATGTACTTAATTGTGTGTCTTCTAAATTAGTCACTTCCACCCCTTATGAATTATAAATTGGTAAGAAACCAGGCTTAAGTAATCTACGACATTAGGGATGTACAACATATGTTTATGATTTTTCCCATAAATATGGTGAATTAGGCTATAAATGGAAGAAATAAATCTTTATAAAATATTTGAACACTTCAAAGGGTACGTATCTATAGGTGAACAAGCTGATGGAAGTGCAACTAAAATGGAATCACCAGATGTTACATTCTTGGAGAACGATTTTTCTAGTAGAGGAAAGATCAATAATGACTTCTAATTATATGAAATGGAAGATCTTGATAACACACCCACTAATGTTGTCGAGGGAAATGAAGATTTACCTTAACATACAATACTTAGTGAGAGTGTTGCATTGCATGGCGAATTGAATTCATAACAAGTTCAGTTGCATAAAAATTATCATAAAAGTACTCTTCGTTGTTACTTTGAGATTGAAGGGGAATCATTTATGATTGCTCCACAAAATAATGCAGAGCTTAGGACAGTTCAAGCGGCCCTCTCATCTCCTGATAGGGAATAATGAAGAAAAGTTTTGGAAGACGAAATGGAGTTTATGATGGCAAACTGTGTTTGGGACTTGGTCGATTTGCGACCTGATTGCAAGGCTATTAGAAATAAATGTGTTTTCAAAATCAAGCAAAGGGCGGATAGATCCATTGAAAATTATAAGGCTTGCTTACGGGGAAAGGTTATTCCTAACAAGAATGTATAAATTATGAGGAAATCTTTTCACCAATTATAAAGTTTGCTTTTATTCTAGCCATTATCGCACATTTGTACCTAGAATTACATCAAATGTATGTAAAAATAGCATTTCTCAATGGAGAATTAAATGAAGAACTCTATATGAAGTAACCAATAAGTTTCGTAGATGAAAGTCGGGAGCGAAAAGTTTGCAAGCATAATCACTCAATATATGGTATTAAGTAATCATTTAGACAATAGTATTTCTGTTTTCATCGAGCCATAACTTCTTTTGGGTTCACGATGATCGAAGAAGATCACTATGTATATATCAAACAGTGCAAGGATAAATTTGTAATTTTATTACTTTATGTGGACGATATTCTATTGATTGAGAACGACAAGGGTTTGGTTATAACCATAAAAGAATTGTTGTCTTCTAATTTTGAAATGAATGACATGGGAGAAGCTGCTTATATATTTGGAGTTAAGATTGAAAGAGATCGATCAAATAAACTCCTTATTATGTCATAAGAGTCTTATATAACGAAGATTCTTGGACGCTTCAATATACATCATTGTAATCCCATTGATACCCCTGTCCTGCAAGACGAAAGCCTAAGTACTAAGATTTGTCATAAAACTCTAGAGAAAAAGGAAAAAAAATGGAAATTGTTCCTTACTTTAGTGCAATTGGAAGTTTGATATATGTTATGACGTGTATTTGATCTAACAAATGTCATGCTGTGAGGTTAGTGAGTCGAAACCAATCAAATCCTGGTTAAGCACACTAGAAAGTAGTTAAAAAGATCTCGAGATACTTGAAAGGTACTATGGACTATTGACTTTGTTATTAAGGGAATGATTTACGCTTGTTAGGCTACTCTGATACTGATTGGGAAGAAGGCTTAGATGAGTGTAAATCGATGTTTAGCTATGAATTCTTGCTTAATGAATGTGCAATTTCTTGAAATAGTAAGAAACAAACATGCACAACCCTATCTACGATGGAGTCATAATTTATTGTATGTTCTTTAGTGGTGCAATAAGAAGTACAACTAAAATGTTTATTGAAAAATTTAGCCATTATTACTGAGATTTCAAAACCAGTGACAGTTCATTATAATAATCAAGTAACCATTGCCTATGTGAAAGATCCTAAGTATTATGGTAGGATGAAGCACATTAACATAAAGAATAAGTTCATTAGAGATAAAATATGTTTCAACCAATAGGATGGTTGCTGATCCATTTATGAAGGTCGTTCCTAGATATGTGTTTTTGACTCATAGTATGTCTCTAGGGTTACGAATAATGTAAAATGTAAAATTATTAAGGATCATTGGTTTATGTATATATGAACATATGTGTGTACTTGTTTATTTTTTTATGAAGGGATAATGTCACAAAAAATCCTGAACTTTACCCCGTGTGACACATTTACCCTAAACTTTTTTTTGTGATACAAAAACCCCAAACTTTGCCATGTGTGACACATTTACCCCAAACTTTGCCCCATGTGACACATTTACCTTAAACTTTTTTTTGTGCCACAAGAAACCCTAAACTATGCCATTTGTGACAATTTTACCCTGAATTATATTACTTATGACAAATTTATCCCAAAGTTTTTTAGGCTGAAGGGCATTTTCATCATTTTATATTTTTTCTTTTTTTATTGAATGGAGGAAGCCGGCAAGGCCATCCTTGCCGACGCCGGAGTCAGGCGAGGGTCGCCTGGATGACCCTCGCTGACGTCGGGTGAAGGTGGCCCAGGCCTGGGCGACCCTCATCGGCGTTGGGTGAGGGCGACCCAGGCCTGGGCGACCCTTGCCCGATGCTAGCGAGGGCTGCCCTCGCTTGGGTCGCCCTCGACGGATTTGGTGAGGGCGACCTTTGCCTAAGTTGGGCGAGGGCGCCCTCACCTAGCGAGGCTCAGGCGGCCCTCGTCAGCGAGGGTTGCCCAAGTGACCCTTGCCTGACTCCGGCGCGGCGAGGATGGTCTCGCCGGCTTCCCCATTCAAAAAAAAAAAAAAAAAGAAAGAAAATGACGAAAATGCCCTTCAGCCCAAAAAACTTTGGGGTAAATTTGTCATAAGTAATATAATTCATAGTATAATTGTTACAAGTGGCATAGTTTAGGATTTTTGGTGGCACAAAATTTTTTTTTTAGGGTAAATGTGTCATATGGGACAAAGTTTGGGATAAATGTGTCACACATGGCAAAGTTTGGGGTTTTTTATGTCACAAAAAAAAGTTTAGGGTAAATGTGTCACACGGGGTAAAGTTCGGAATTTTTTGTGGCATTTTCCCTTTTATGAATTGATGTTTCATTAGCAAGTACAACTTCATTATGAGAATAGCACAAATACACCTATATTGTTAAAAGGTATGTCAGGAGACAAGGATTAGCTCAATCACACAATCAATCGCCTCAAGTGCTATAGTCAGCATGTTGAGACGAAATGTTATGTACAATAAATGCTAGAAGAGAAGTTTAGTACATAAAATAATTTTGCGTTGCCTTGGTTAGAGTCAAGACAAGGTATGTGATTTCTATGTGATAAGACCGTACATGATAATCCCACAATCATCTATGCCTGAAGAAAGCCGGATGAGAGTACTTTATTGAGCGCTATAAAAAACGAGCTGATATAGCACTTGAGCTAAACAAAAGTACGTGAAAAGCACGTGACTATGTTTAGGCTAAGATTCATATAATGGATAAGTTTAATAAATGACACATGTTCTTATAAAAAGAGAAATTCACTATAGCATGTAATTCATACTATGTGTACATTGTACGGTCGTTAAGGGAAATGAGTAAAATTTATCTCTATTTACTTATCATGTGAGTTCTTAGGGTAATTTATAATTTACCTCATTTTGTATCCTATGTTACTTCTGACCATGTTCTTGAAGTGCGCGATTAATGTTTTTACTTTAGCATGTTATTCACGGTCATAAATAGATATGGTTTTATGGGACGTGTCTAGAAAAGTAATGGTTCTTAAATTGAAAGAGACATGAGTGCGAAGGAAGACTATTATTATTTTATATATATCACATGTATTTACCGATCAACCAATTATATCACATTCAATTGTTTTAGATATAATTGTAAATACATGATGTTTTGAGAATAGTCAAGTATAGCCTTTAAGGGATATGTTTACTTGAACTAATGTAACAAAATATTTGGGGCATTGTGAAACTTACTTGTTTTTTTGTTTTTTTTGGTTGTAGCTATTATGTTATCCCTAACAGGTGCATAACTAGCGCTCTCAAGTGCAGTGGTACTCATTGGTCGTATGGCTTTCTTGCTAGTATGAATTGTTTCTAAAGTAAATGAATATTAAATGATTTATCTCATTGATAGAGAATTATCAAGCCCGTGATATTCGAGTGGGAGATGTTATATTGCAATGGTTTGCCTATGATAGGGTGTAACCGGTTTGCCTTGAAGTGGTTTGTTTGAGAGGCACCCTTTGAAGTTGTGTTAACGGTAATCTATTAAAGGAAGTTAGAGTAATTTCCTCATGACACAATATACATAATAGAATGTTCTGAAAGAATGAACATTGTTCTCTCTCTATCAAAGACAACATACAAAAAGACTTTCATTGCTACTTTGATAAACGATTGGCATTAGAGTTGTGGAACGAGAATACTTTTCTCGTAATTGTATTCGGACCAACGTAAAGTCATATCATCCATCGTTTGTTGGTGATTCAATGTATGTTCGTAGGTAATTCTTTTGTTGTGCATTGAAGATGTTAGTCGTTTCTTCTGCCGACCATTCTTCTAACACTTATGAATAACAAGATTAATTTAAGTCGACCTTCAACATAACGGGAAGAGAGAAGATTTTATTAATTGGGCTGATGATTGTCGCAATCCTCTTTTCAAATGCGGTTAGAGAAAAAGAATGGGTTTAGAGGTATTGCCCAAAAGCGGGCTAAAGGCCCTCAATTAGGTGTGGTCTCTCTCAACCCCTTATCTCGCGCAATCGCGCTTGATTCATTTTAAGTTAGATTTAGCCCATAAAATCTAATGTAAAAATGTGAGTTGCCACTAGTCTATTAAGGTCAACTAGAAATCTAGTGAGATATAAGAGATTATCTCACTTTCTATACAACCGGATATTATTTAGGATTGAGAACTTGATTATGCTAATAGTCTAATAAATGCCCTTTTGGTACCTCTAATTTGGTTGGTATGTTCATCTAAGTGATCAAACATTCTTTGTTGCTAATTATGAGTATTTGATGTCGTTAGGTGCTCATGTGATGGTTTTTAGGGGTCTATTATAGTCTTAAGGCTTCTCTTAATCATTCTAAAAAAGAGAACAAATAATATATTGAAAGTGCAGGAATTAAACACACAAGTATTGAAAAATCTTAAAGTAAAATTTGAGAAAGAACACCTTATACTTGTCAGGTAAAGAATATGCATGACTTTATTTTAAGCATCGAGGCATAATCCTTCGTAAGCTTGATCCAATACCAAGTCAGGCAAATATTACACAATGCTTTGTTCTTTAGCCTTGAGGCATGATCCCATGAGCTTGATGTTAGAGACTAAGCCTCCTAAAATTAAGCTAGATTGAGGAGGGCCTAGCTTCTGCTCATTTAATAAGGTAAAAGTCTTAAACTAGACCACACGACCCATTTCATTAAAAGAGTGATTCTAAATCTAGATTGACTTTTATTTTCAATTGGGTTTAGGGGTATATGGGTTTTAATGTTTAGGGTTTAGGAGGGAAATTATCCAAAAATTCCTAAACTTATTATACTTATACCAATTCAGTTCTAAATCTTTTAATTGTGCCAATTGAATATTAAATCTTTTCATGTTTTGCTAATTGAGTCAATCTGATCAATTTTGGCTGAAAATTACTCACTTGGATGCTAGTCGTCTTACATGATACGGTCAGCACTGACGTAGAGAATTTTTAATAATATTTTAATAATTTTTCATTTTTTATGTTTTCCTTTTTCTTAAACTCTTTCTATTTCATTCTTTACTTCTTCTTCTTCTTTTTCTATTGTTAAGGGCTATCGAGGATCTTTGGCTATGGTGAGGGCCATGATCCTCACCCAATGGTCAACGAGGATTCGTTACTCTTACTTAGATCTGAGTGAGGGTCATGACCCTTGCTGGCCGAGTGTGACAACATTGAGCCTTCGACCAACTCTAAGTGAGGGTTGCGAGCCCTTGTTGGCTGCAAGCCCTTGCCTAGTGGTTAAAGGGGGTTACTAGGCCTTTGTTGGTGGCCTCTCGCTAGCCCTTAACAATTAAAAAAAGATTAAAGAAGGAAAACGAAAAAAAAAAAAAAGAAAAAAGAAAATATGAAAAATTCAAATAAATTATTAAAAGTTCTTTACATTAGCATTGGCCTTGTCATATAGGACAATCAATCCACATTAGCAATTTTAAGTAGAATTAGTCGGATGAACTTAGTTGGCAAAACTTAAAAAGATTTATGACTCAATTGACATAATTAAAATATTTATGATTGAATTGGCAAAAGTGTAATAGATTTTGAACTTTTTGGACAATTTTCCTTATTTTAGAGTTTAGGGTCTAAGGGCTTAGGGTTTCGGTTTTAGAGTTTTAAGGTTTAGGTTTTTACATTTTAAGGGTTTTGACTTTTAGGTTGTGTTTGCCAATCATAATAAAATTCAGAATATGATAAAATTTATCATATCTTGTATTTGGTACTTACTTAAGTTATGATAAGATCGGATATAATAGGGATTTAACTTGGATAAAATTATCCAATTGGAGAGATAAGATAAAGATGGACAAGATTTTTAATATCCATAGCATTAAAGTTATTTTGCTCGAATAACAAACTTCTTAAATTAATAAAATTAAAATAATATTTGAATTCTGATAAAAAATCAAAATAACAAAAAATAACAACAATTTCATTTTTTTATTTAATCCTTTTTTTTTAATATATATTTGCAATGATATCCAACAATATACATGATGTAATGTGATTACATCTAGCTTTGTTGTTGCGATTACCAAATAGTGGATAAAATATAACAAAATTCTTGGATTTAAAATCTTAACTTATCCTATTTGATCCTATTCTATCCTATTTTAACTAGAAATCCAAACGATCATACATTAACTTAGGGTTTTGGGCTTTAGGGATTAGGGTTTAGAATTTAGATTTAGGGTGTGCCTTGGGTGTGCCTCGGGCAGAACCTGGTCATGCTAGAGCTCAAGATCCTCATTGCCCAACTTCTCTCCAACTTCTTCACTCTCTCTCCCAGCTACGTCCACTCCCCTGCCCTTAAGTTTGTTATTGAATCTTCTCTGTCACCAAGTTACCCGAGATTGATCCTTTCAAGCGACCCTTTTTTTTAAGCTCACTGTTCGCTTTCTTGCTGTTTCCGAAAGCGACTTTTCCTTTTCTTTTTGTCATTAGTTTATGTTGAAGGTTGTTCTTTCTCCATTGCACATGTTTACTGGTGCAAGTTTAACACTGATGTATCCGCTATTGGCAACACTAGATTAGATACATGGGATGCAAGAATGAAGAACCATGGAGGACGACAGAACTAGCAGCCTCGCCCTAGCCTTGTTGCAAGTGAAGGCGACCTCACCGTAGCTGGCGAGGCCATGGCGACCTTTGCGCAGGCCCGCCATGGTCTCGCCAGCCCTGGGCGACAGTGGGTGAGGCTGCATGAGGGCTTCACAACCCTTGCCTAGTGGCTGGTGACTTTTGCCGGCCACTACAGGAAGCCAAAGAGATACGGGAAGCCAAAGAGAAAGAAGAGAAAAAAAAAAAAGGAAAAAGAAAAAATTAATAAAATTTTTTGAAAATAAATAAAATATCCCTGAAACACATTAAGTGCTCTGATTGCATACACGATCATTATAAGCAGGCATTGTACCCAAGTCTAATGGTTCCACCGCAATTTGACATAATGGTCCTACCTCCAACAACAAACTTCAAAAGTCAGAAAAGAAACATAAGATCCACCTGTACAGTAGAGTCAACCAATGACTTGCAAATAATAATTGAGAAAAGGAGCTTCCGTGAAACGAAAGGAAGTCCATGATGATCTTCTGACACAATCCCATCAAGAAAATGAGAATGAAAGGATAATATTCATTGTTAAATGAAGCATTATGTTGACAAGGAATCTCAATATTCTTCTACATACAGAGAGAAGGGGGTTTACATGTACTATACAATGGTCAGATCACTGCATATGTCTCTTCTTAGAAAGGGTTTTCACCAAACCCTTGGCAATCTTCCAAAACCAAAATAGGTTCATTATTGCCAAAACAGGAGGCACCAAAAGCAAACTGTAGAAACCCAAGTCAAAAATCTCTTTCACCTGAAATAGGAGGTGAAAAAGATGACGCCTGTTTTATATCTTGACTCAAAATTATGGTAGCTCAGCCAGTGAAATCGTCAATAGAACAGCATAAACCATCTAAGGTGACTAGACTCACTCTCCTATTCCCAGTGATTGTTTCCTTTTCAGACACTTGAATTAATAAAAGAATGACACTATTACATACATCAGCGTCAGTGACTCAGGCTGAGAAGTAACATTAAACAGGAAAAAAGAGAGATTTATAGACACAATGAAGCAGGAGAAAACTCGAAGCAAAAAGCACCCATGATTTTCTATAGAGACTTCCCCTGTAAACAACTCCAACTCTGTTACGAAAAATCATGACACATTCAAATATTGATATTACAATGACAGTAAGGTCAATTTTTTTAACCAAAGAGGTCACTTAAATCCTATAGATAAGAAACAACTCACCTGGTCAAAATGGATAAGCATATGGGTGAAAAAGAAGATGAAGAGAAGAATCCTTGCAACCTGAAGACATCAAAAAGTTGCATGATCAAACTCTATGTGAAAGCGTTTGAACAAATATGTCATCTCAAGTCAGATGGAAATGTCAGGCGTCATCTGATAACCTTAATGAAGTACTAAAGACATAAATTTTCAGCCCCAATCATAACCTAATGCATTGGTCTCAAAGCTAATGTAGATTGCAGCTCAACTGATAAACTTCAGTTGAAAATTAATTTTTTAATTAGGTGAAACCCAAGTAAAACTAAAGGCTGAACAGGCTCATCCAAGTGACCTAGTATTTATTTTCACACTTAAAAACACACATTTAGTATTCTCATAATGGAGACCACATCATTACTCCTTTTGATGGACATCACCGATGATTCTTTAAACATGGTACATCTCAAAAAATACTCGCATGTTTTTTAATATGTTTAGATCCATAGCAAGTATTACAAGTGAAGTGGCTTCTTTATGATTTTGTGTGAGTTTGGGTTTTTTTGGAGGGGATGAATAAATAAGAAATCTCAAACATCCAATGGGAACTTTGTATACCCAAACAGAAAAAGCAACTGCTTCTGAAACTTATAGCGAAGTCCAGTCAAGAAGATATGAAAAGATGGTAGATACCCTAAACCCAAATCCTTTCTTTCGACCCAAAAAAAAAAAAATCCTTTCTGCTCAGTATCTAGTTGCCAGGGATAGCACATGTCTGATGATGCCTTTTGGCTCCTCATTTAGTAGAGTGAACTCATATATAATTAACAATGCAGTAATTCCTTGAGAAGATTTAGATTTGATCCATCAAAATGTTGAGCCGAAGGGGCAAAGAAAACCATCTTTAGATAGAACTATTCCCTATTCGGAGCTTTTGCATAAGCCAAGAATTTGTTGAGTGTATTAAGAGGATATTGGCCTTTTTTTTCAAGAGACATTTGTAGCTTTAAAAATGCACACTACAAATCCTTCTGAATTAGTAGTGACTTGTACTCCAAAAAGACAATGCCTGAAAATACACCAAAAGATGAATTCATGATTCTTTTATTTCATCCTGCTGCAACCAAATAGTTTTAACTTCTGCACTTAAATTCCACATGCTACAAAACAGATTCTGCTAGACATGTTCAGCTAGTATATGCTTACTCTAATCCATATTTATCAAAAAGACCAGTCACTATCTCTAAACTACATCTTAACTGCAGAATAAAGGCAAACGAAGTGTCAAATAAGGAAGTCCACATTGGTCTGGACAATAGTTATCTCAAATTCGGCCTTTTCATACTTTTGTTCAAATTTAAGCAAACCAAAAAGGTAACGGCTGTAAAGTAAATCAAACTAATAGAAGCTGGACAATACCAACCACCCCAGGAACAGAAAGATGCCATTGCAGATGTATAGATCAGAACTTTTCTGACCAGCAATGTCCAAGTACCTGAATAGATTCCATATTAAGACAGTGTTTGTCCACAATTCTAAAAAAGGAAGGGATTGTTTAGTCAAAGAAATGAGGAACAATGAAGTAATTTTGAAAGTCACTAACCATCTTAGATTGACAAATGGGGTCGTGCTCTCTGAAAACAAAACTATTAGTATGTACATTTGGCCCTGACCACTTACAAGGGAAAGAAAGATGGAAAACATGGATAATCCATGGTGTAGAACCTGAGAAGAACTGTAGTGTCAATACTTCACATTAAATAAACAAACTCCCCAAAGAGCAAGAGTAGTTCCACAACACCATTAAAGCAGGTACAATAACCACCCTGCTAACCCCAATCAACAAATTTGCCAACATTCAAAAAATTTAAGTGATGGGGAGAGGGAGATACATGCTACATATAGATGTGGATGGAAACTGAAGGATCAACCCTAAGGGATCTCCCTTCAATATGCATATCATGAAGATAGCTTTTACACAGACAGTAATACCCCTGGACTTACAACCCTCAGTTATTTTACAGCATATTATATGATGGTTAAGTTACAATAAGGAATGCTTAAATTTCATCATGTTGTGATTAACCTACAACAAACACTACTCAACTTAACTTATAAAGCTCTCATGACATATGCTCTTAACTTTCTTTGGCTGCAACGGATTCAGACACCAAGAGTCAAGGTTGATGGAGGAAGATCTATTTCACGCTAAACTACTGCAAGCTAAAGAAGCATAATATTTGGTTCTCTGTACTTACATATTCCCAACCACCTAAAGCTGGAAAATGCCAAAGAATCATTGCCACGTCTGACAGAAAATAACCTATAGAGACCTGTCAAGTACCAGAAAAAGAAGAAACATGAGTACATAAAGAACCTTCTAGGATAGTCTTACATTATCATTTCCATGGGTTCTCTTCACATGTCCTAAGTGTATCAATACGGGTTCAAATTCAGTCATGCACAATTTGCAAACAAATGATCGAACTGCCTCTAGTGTATATTTAAATGTTTACAAACATGCATTTGAAAGTACAGGGTAAACCAAAAAAAATACATGCAAAAGGAAAAAAATGCAAAAAGAACAGGGAGGGGCAAAGCAGTAAGAGTAGAGGATCTAAATTATGGTAGGTTGCCTCAGGAAGTGTGGAATAACAAACTTTACTGGAGGGGTTGCAGCTGCCATGGACTTGAAGTTTCCCCAACACAGGCATAGGGCATGTGTGAATCAACATATTTCTGAATTATGCAATGACATATCATTAATAGGCTAATCAGGTCACTCGGAGACGAGAGAGAGAGAGAGAGAGAGAGAGAGCGTGCCAGCTGCCACTAACATCTATTGTTTAAGTTGGACATGATCCTGTAGCAGCACCAATCTGCTCAATGCCTTGACCCTTTCCTGAACTAGTAAGTCACAATCTCCCTCTTCCCCAAAAAATGGGATGAATAAAAAGGTCAAATTTCCTTTTGATTTTAAGGGAGGATACCCATTAGTCTACTCTCTCTCTCTCTCTCTCTCTCTCTCTCTCTTTCAATAAATTCATGTACAGCATCTGACATTAAAAAATTTAGTACTAACCTCTTTTGTAAAAAATACAATACTATATATGGTCCTATAATTCATTGATGCATTTCAAATGCTGGTGGACATTGATTTGAGTAAATAATGTTAAGCCTGCAAAGGGTTATTGGAAAGTTTCATATGAGAACTCAGTGGCCTTCTCTTTTACCTATCCAAGGAAAAGCAAAAAAAAAAAACTCTGTGGTCTTCTATTATTAATGCATGAAAAATTAAAAAAGGAAGCCAATAATGGCAATCATAATCATTGAAATGGGTAGAAGAAGATTTTAAAAGCCTGTGGATATGACACCATTGTTAAAATCATTCTTGTTACGGCTTCCTAAAGCGAGCTCTGTTTCAATCATCACTTCGTATTCAACATCAACATAGAATTTCTCCCAATCTCAACAATGTTGATTTTCCACACCAACACCCTCACTTGTAATGGAGCGGCATTAGAAATTGTTGGAAATATTTCCACCAGAATGGTGTTTGCACGTACTCGCATGCAAATTCATTTTGTTGCAGTCTTTCATGCAAAAAGATGCATACTGTGACACAGTGATATCTTCTTAGGGAAGTTGAAAAAATAGGGGCAAATCAAATAATTACCTATGGCTTCATTTCCAATATGAGCTATCAATAAGTTCCTTGAGTGATAAATCTATAGATAGATCCTGCATTTGGCTGAACTAACTGAGGTAGCCTACATGGATCCATTTACACCATATCAAAATATCTTCTAATGCATATGGACAAGAAAGAGATACCGTCATAGCTACAAGAAGGCTGGGAATAGGGATTGAGAGGAGGGATCAATCAACGCATTGTCACTTTGTCTCATTTATAAGTCACCATAATTGACCAAATGCATTGAGGTCTATTTAAGGTGAATAAAAAGTTCACTCTCTAAATAGACTTCTTCCAAATGGTAAAGTAATCAATCTTTTCTAGCTCTTATACCAGACTTATGTACTGCTTTATCAATGATATCCCCCTCAAAGCATTTTGCAAGCTTTATTAACCAAAACTAGTTTTATATAGTAATCACCAATAAGCAGTGGTATACTCCAATAGCACTTAAGTGCATTTTATTTCTAACATATCCACAATGATGTATGAGAAAGACATCATTTCTAAAAAGATTGTTACAATGGTAGAATATGTCTCGAGCAAGAATATTAACATTCAGCTAACAGATTGCATATAATCACTCCAAGTACTAAGCAAAGTAGTTGCATCCTTGGTTTAGTTGGAGCAAGATAAGTCAAAGAAATATTCAAGAATTAACATCCAGTAGGGGAAATCCCATTAAAACACAAAAAAGTAAATTTGCAAACAAAAAACCCAAGGTTGTCATGCTTTTACTGTTCGTGTGAGAAGTAATTATGTACATACTTACAACATACATGTATCCATTTGAAAACACATGAAAGAGAAGATAAAAAAAGATTTGGAGCACTTAAATCTTTCAAAAGATTTGATACAAAATAAAGTACAATGTCATAAAGGCATTGGCATAGCCAACCATACCAAGTGGGATCAGGCTTAGTTCTTGCTATAGTTATGCATAGTCAAATGTCAAAGGTTAATCAAAATAAAAGCATGTACCAGTTGGAGAGTTTTATCCAAAACAAGCTATTATATATTTCAATCAAAGAAACCTTATAAACTTTTTCACGTTACCCCCAGTAATGTCTCTGATACAGTTGATGTCCTGTTGATGACTAATTGGTCATAAGAAGCTTCTTTGAAGAGATCTGAAAACAGCAGGAGATGTAGAGAAGCAGACGATGCAATAATTGCATGGAATGTCGAGAATCCCCTGGACAAGAAACATTTAAAAAAAGGTATTTCAACCCATCTCTTGCATTGTTCCTAGAGGACTTAATGAGTGGAATGTTGGACATTAGTTGAGAATTTTGCAAAGCACTTCGAATGGAATGAGGATGAGGAATTTACCGGTTCTTCCATTCTACTTTGTCCATGTTGCTGAGTTTCCTATACCCATTGAAGCATAAAAGACTAATGAGATCCATTATTTTATACACCTTCAAGAGAAAAAACATTAGTTAAACAACAACATAATCAGATATGAAAAAGAATGAATGCATTTTTCATTCAAATGAAAGGTTGCAAATAGAAGGAACAAACTGTTTACTCTCTCCACATGTTTTTCACACAAACGAGAATTGACTAAAATTTTTTTCCCGTCTCATAAGCACAGTCAGTGTGAATAACATGTAAATTAAATGGTTCAAAATTTGAAAGGAGCAAATTTATTCTCAGCTCCAGATTTGAACATACTGAAATTGTTACTATTCTAGTTCCAAATTCATATTATGTTAAAAACATCGTTACTATCCTGCTTCCAAATTCAGAGTAGGTTGAATAAAATGGAACAAAACTGCTAAGAATAATATTTAAATTGAATCTGATCAATAGCAAGTCATTTTTGCCCTTCAATAGGCTTGTTTTGACCACTGTTCATACTTACTAGAGATCTTTTTCATTTCTTGTAAAGTCTTGTAATTGAATAGAATCACGAGTTTTGGTAAAATACATCAAATACATACACATCAAAGTAAAATATTGCAAACTCAGGTCCCATATCCAACAAAATGACACTTTCTCTTATAGCACAGTTAATCAGTTCTGCAAAATCATTGCCCCACATTGTTTTTCCCCAAGCAAGAGCCATGAAAACACACAAGAAAAATCTTAATTTTCCATTTAAATTATCATTATGAGATATATGCAAAAGCTAGATCAGATTGTTGTGAAACTTTTACAATATCACACATAACATTAAATAATATTAAAAGAAAAAAATGCATCTTTTGTTCAGTAAAAATATATAACGAATGAAAAGGTAGAATTAATAGGTCCCCTTGATTTAGTAAATTGAGTAGTGCATCATCAGACATGCTCTATGGTTTGGTCTTTCAAAGATTCATATTAGATCCTCATTGTGGGACCGTTGATTGGACCAAATTATTAAATTCCTATTAAGAACCAATAGAGTATAAAAAACAAGAGGAACCCTAAAGAGCAAGCATAGGCATAAGTTCAGCATAACTCATGCTCAAAATCTTCGCATATAGTTTTCTAGGATTCTAAATGGTGGAGATGGCCAGAGCAAGAAGTTGGAGTTCATTGTGCTCAGACATGGTATTGCGAGGTACACACCAAGTCATACAAATCCAACCAAGAGAACAAGGACTGACTGTCACATAGGGGAAAAACTAGAGGAATACATGAAAGAGCGATTGCTAAAACATGTGAAAAGAAAATCCAACAAAAGAACTTGCAGGATGAATCTCCAATGTTGGGGGCAGCAAATTCAAACTGAGAGAAATCAAAATAATGAAATTTGTTTGGTATGTGGAGTACAGAGCATGTGAGCATTCAATGGAAAAGCAACTTACGGCACAGCACATGACAATCCCTGAAAAGACCGCAGCCAGCCACAGAAACTCTTTCCTCGGTACATAGCCAATAGCGGATAATGAATGAGGAGAAAATAATGCATCCATATTGCTCTTCCGGCAGAAATGAGCTCAGAGAACTAAACCAAACAAACATCGTCAAAAAGGGAAAGCAAATGGTAAGACAACATTAAGAATGAGTTCATTATCCATCTCTGTCTCGTGGTATAATTAAAAGAATTTAGAGAGAAATATAATCACTTCCAGACTGAGTTACGCGAGGCAGGGTTCCACTTCAATACATCTTTGAATTCGATACATCGGCATGGCAACCACTAAGAATTGGTGGGTTCTATACAATAGGAGTTCGGTCCTTTTCTTTCCCCCACTTTAAGACGGGTGTATTTTTTATTTTTTTTGGACTCATGAGCCGGGTGTTTACAGAGTGGTTTCTCGTCCTCTAACCCCAGTGACAGTGAAAACCCTCGTGCTTGATTTGTGAAAGCCAATCCATTCCGACTAGAGAGAGAGAGAGAGAGAGAGAGAGAGAGATAGAGAGAGATAGACTGCGAACCCGCTTCCCGTCAACGAAAAAACTTTCTCAACAAGAAAACGAAAGGTAAGATTGTCTCATTGGAATCACCGATGAAGAAATTTGTAGGAGGAGAGGAAATCAGGAAATAAGAGAGCCCCTTACTTTTATGCGCTCCGGATACTCTGGTTCGCTGCTCCTCCTCTCTCGACGAGCTAGCTCCGGTCAATAAGGATATGGTATCGTCCAAGGAAGATGAGATGGGTGGTCAAAGCTGGTCGGCTCCATTGCGCTTTCCTGTCCGTCGTCGACCCTTTCGGCCCGAGCGAGCGTCCATATCTTTCGGCAATTATTTTAGAGTGGGGTCCATTCCAAAAAAAAAAACCATAAACTTTAAAAAAATATACCATCAAACTTTTTTGCCTCGTTTAAAATCCCAAATATACTCACTAAACTTTTTTTTGCTCAAAAAAAATTCCAAACTTTAGGTTCATCCCAAATCTACTCCGAATTTTTCTTTGTCTCAGAAAAAACCCCAAACTCTTAATCTATTCCCAAATCTATCCCAATTTTTTTTGTCAAAAAAAATCAACAAATTTTACTTTAATCCTAAATTTGCCCTCGTTAGCCTCTATTCAAAAGCCGTATTAGTAATCCCTAATTTTTTATGTCATAAAATGGTTTTATTTTGAAAATAATTTTCTATGACATCTTGTTTATGTGTATTTATTATCTATGTGGAAATGTCATGTTAAGTTGGGATTAGATCATGGGGTATATTTAAAAACAGATCAAAAATTGGTGATTTTTTTAATACAAACGGATGGTAAAACCCCAAATTAGTATACCCATTAATTACGAAGTCTTATTTAATTTAGAAATTTGACAGCAAAATTTAACGAAAAATAATATATGGTAATTTGTTTTGGTGGTCAAAAAAATAATTTTGGGTAAATTTGTCATATGTGTACTAATTTGAGGGGTAGATTTGGGACTAAAATTAAAGTTTAGGGTTTTTTTTTAAGACAAAAGAAAAGTTCGGGGCAGATTTGGGACTAAACCTAAAGTTTAGGGTTTTTCTTGAGACAAAAAAAAGTTCGGGGTATATTTGGGACTGGACCTAAAGTTTGGGGTTTTTTTTGGAATTGACCCTTTTAGAGTGTGATGCCATTTCCACGTTCATAACCCTCAACTGATATTGAGGGATCAGAAGTAAAATGGAATTTTCTTTTTTACATAAAACTGAGAGCACTAAGAAGAGAATTATTTCAAGTTATTAGAGGGATTAAGGGTGCGTTTGGTATGGCATTTAGAAAGCTCCTTGGGGAAATGCAAAAGCGGTTTTAGCCTAAAGGGCTTTGAAGAAATGTAAAAGACTTTTGGTAAATTATGCTTTCAACTGCAACTTTGAGAAGAATGCTGTTTGGTATAAAACACATTTGAAAAGCCCCTTTAGCAATTAATTTAAGCTTTTAAAATTTTATATGCTTAAAATTTTAAAAAATGTTTATAACTTTTTTAATTTATATTTGACAACAATGTTAAAGATGTCATGTAAACAATTTTATTCAAAATAATTTTTTTTGCTAAAAATATCAAATGAAAAAAATTCATGCACCCTTTTTTTTAATTACAAGAAGAATACTTTCATTATAATAAATATAGTAACACATACTTCGATGAAAGAAACTCATTATCCTTAAAAATTACAAACATCTCTAACCATTTATTAAATTCATAGCTATTTGATCGTGTAAACATGTCATATCAGACGCTATATCATCATTTGAAAAATTACTCTCCTTATTTACATCATTGGAATCCGATGTATATAAATTGGGATCCAAATCCACTCTATCAAAATGTGCATCATTGACGGCATTTCTTCGTATAAAATTGTGCAAAGTCATTGCCTCTGTCACAATTTTCATTTGGTTTGAACTTCCCCAAACAACAGCTTGGAAACATGCAGACATTTGCGTATGATAAGTTCGAACAGGGTCAATGTCAAGGAATGTGCTTGGCAGGACCAACTCATAATTCAATTTATCCATGCACTGCAAGTCCGCAATTCTGTTTAAAAGTGCTATTTGCACCGCAGGCAAATGAACTCTCCTTTCTTCTAAGAACAAAGATTTCATTACAGGATGCTCAGGACAAATTCAATTTTTGTCTAAATCCTAATTCAGGAGATCCATAAATCACGGTGCAACAGCGAAGGAAAAACACAAGGTAATGCCTGCCTTCTCCAATATATGGAATCATCCCGATCTTGCACGTTGCAGTCTACTGATCAGGAACTTCTGTGACCACCTTCAATGATGATTGCCGACTCCCGTAGCTAAGAAGACCTGCCTTTCGAGTACCTGACTTAGCTTGTCCCACTGTGGTCCTATTTGATGTGGGACTTGCAATCCATTTCTGGGCATCATCCCATTTAGACGGCATCGGTTTCGAAAATGGAGCAATGGGCAATCTTTGTTGAGCCCTCTCTGCCTTCTAAAACTCAAAAACGAACGATGGACACTCACACCATCATAATCCATGGGAAGGTCTTCTTGCTCTCTGAATCTTGAATGGACTAAAGAGTTTTCCTTCAGTCGACAGTCCCCGGCCATCTCTAAATCAGCCATTGTTGAAGCCGAACATTCAGGAAGAACCGTTACAACGTCAACGTCCTTGCAATTGTCCGAACTGTCACCACCTGCAGAGATTTCACACGAATCTGTGTTTAACATATAGATCATAAGTTTCGACTTGCGGTCTACTTGATTTCAAAGAAACATCCTATGCCCCAGACCTCACATCAGGGTTACTAGGCAAATCAAGTTATCAAACTTAGAAAAGAAAACTCAGAGAATGGAAGCATTCCATGAATCAAAATCAAAAATTTCCAGGGATTAGCTGTAACAGAAAAGGAGAGGAGCTTTTTACCTGCATCATCCGCATTGTTTAACTCAGATCTCATGTCGAAGTCCAAAGAATCAAGACACTCCTCTTCTTTTCTCTTTTTCTCAACTCCACGCAGCATGTTCCTCAGCTTCCTGGGAGACAACCCCCACCAACATTACCCTTTGCACAACCAAATGTCCCAAGCCAAACAATCAAGAACGACCCAACACGCCCATTCTCAACAAATCTCCAAACACATTGATCTCAAAAGATCCCATAAAAAGAATAAAAAAGAACCAACTCAAGCAGAATGCGAAAAGACACCCATGATTTCCGGAAACCCAAAATGCCCATCTCTCATTTCACTCGTTGCCAATGCCCCACATTCAAGACCCGGATGCAGATTCCCATAAAAACCCACAACTACGCGAGCAAAAGCGAAACGGGCAGTACTCAAAACCTGAGACTTTTGGATCCTTTCATAATCCACGAAGCGAGGAATCTCCGCAGGGGGCCCGAGGGTGGGGGCATTCGAAAGCTACTCGAGGAAACCTCGACGCATCACGAGGAACGTGCAATGGCGAGCTGAGATGAGCTGCTCCCCGAATCTCTGCTTCAAGTCTCTGCTTTGAGAAGCAATCAACACATTGAGTGAAACCCAGCAAAATCCAGAATCGCAAAACCCAGAATCGGAGCAAGCAAAATCCAGAATGGAGAAATTCCTCCTTTACAAGCAAAACCCAGAATCGGAGCAAGCAAAACCAAAAATCGGAACTCCTTGCCAAAACACCCAAAATCGATTTTTACCTCAGAGCTTGCCGCGGTTGTTGCCGGCACAGTTGAGCGAGAAGCAGCAAAGCTTAGCGTCGGAAGAGGAGCCGAGGTTGTTGCCGGCGCAATCAAGCGAGGAGTAGTAGAGTGTAGCGTCGTGAGGGAGAGCGTGGAGTTGCAAAGGAACGTGTGTGAAATATCCAGGGTTCCACTTTTTTAAAAAGGGTAAAAATGGATTTTCAATGATATTTTAAGGGCAAAATAGGCAAACGATCATTTTTCATTAATTGGTGCCTTCAGCATTCCGAAAATGCTGAAAGCTCAAAGCAAGGGACTTGCTGAGCTTTGAAATTCAAAATGCCGACTTTCACTGAATGGGTTCTCTGATGCTAAACACCCCAAATTTTCCCTGGGGCACTGGGCTTAAATCTTACCAAACGCACCCTAAGAGGATATGTGCAGGGTCAATTTTGATGTAAAACGATATATATTGTGATGTAAAATATCTTTTCATGTGCTTAAAATAAATAAATGTAAAAAGAAAGGGATTAAATGGTAGGAGTGATCGGGTTTAAGGTAGGTAGGGTTAGACTTAGAACCTGATCTTGTTATAACCAATTTTCTGTTTTTGAACTCTATACTCTACCCTATTTGCATTACACAGTGCTTTGAACCCAACCATGTTTTTTCCGGTTCGGGAATAAGGTCTACTCAGTTTCATTGGAACTTATTTTGCAATCACCCAATATCTTATACAATTTTGAATTTTACATTAGTTCGTGAGAAAACAACCATACTCCTCCTAATTTGTATTGAAACATAAAACACATGTAAATAAGTACATAAAGTTTTTAACTAAACGAAAAACTAAAAATCCACAAGGCTAATTATTATGAATAAACATTATAAGATAAAGCAAAAATCCTAACATTTCATAAACATTAGTAACAAACTGGTTTTTTTTTATAGGGTAATAACTAGTTCCACAACCTGTCTTATTCCGGGTGGGTCTTCATTTGGAATCGATTCTTGGACTAGTTCCAACCGATTCCCAAAAACTATAATAAGTTCCCGGAACTATTTTTTAGATGGTCCAATCCGATTTTCGAGTAAACCCAATCTGGTTGAACATCCATGTAGTAATATTTATTATTCTTTTCTTTCACTTATATTTTTGTTTTATATGGAGAGATTTCAATAGATTCAATATGTACATAATGAGACTAATCCCTCTAATCTCTCATGATCCTTTTAATCAAGAAAAAGTGTCAAAAAAGTCATAAATCTTTTTATATTTATGCTAATTTAGTCTTAAACCTTTTATTGGTGCCAATTTAATTGTAAACTTTTTGACTTGGTGTCAATTTAGTCTTAAAACTTTTAACTTAGTGCCAATTCGGTCGTTTCGGCTAATTTTGGCCAGATTTTACTAATGTGGATGTTGGTCGGTGACATGACACGGCTGGTACTAACATGACATGGCCTACTACTGACGTGAATAATTTTTAATATTTTTATGATGAATTATTTAGTTATTTTCTTTCCTTTTTTCTTTTTTCCCCCTACTCTTCTCCTTGCCGGCAACTAGTTAGAGGGTTAGGGCCGGCGAGCCTAGGGCGGCCTCACTTCGGGTGGGTGGGAGGCTTGCCCTTACTGGATCCAACGAGGGTTGAGCCTTGCCGGCCATGGGTGAGGCCTAGCCTCGCTAGTGGCTAGCAAGGCGAGCTAGAGGTTGGTGAGGTCAACCTCGCCTCTAGCCGGCTGGAGGAAGGAGGATTATAGGGAAAAGGAGAGAGAAAAGAATAAGAAAAGAAAAAATAAAAGGAAAAAAATGTAAGAAAATAAATAAATGAATACATAATTTAAAAATATTAAAAATATTATTAAAAGTTATTCACGTCAACTGCCAACTGTGCCACGTCACCAACCGGCGTCCACATCAGCAAAATCCTACTAAAATTAGCTAGGAAGGACCGAATTGACACTAAATTAAAAGTTTTAGGACTAAATTAGTACCAAGTAAAAAAAATTAGGACTAAATTAACACTTATACAAAAGGTTTAGGACTTTTTTGACACTTTTCCCCTTTTAATCATTGTTGTGAAAACTTTTATTGACTTTTTTTTTACTGTCTTATTTCTTTGAGCCATACTTTTCAAACTCTTGTATGATTCTAATGAGGCGCGTTGGTGTTTTGGTTTATTTCAGTTTGGACGTACTTTCGGTCTGAACTGAACGTATCTACCGAAGCCCAAACCAAACCAATGAAATTACAACTTGAAACCAAATTTGTAGCTTTCAGCCTGTTATCGATTTGATTTGGTTCATAATATTATCCTCAAGCCAATTTACAAATAAGAAGTTTTATAATTAGTTCGACTATCTAACTACAACATGCAATGTTATGACTGAAAAAGAAAAATACAACTGGAAATTAACAAAAAGCACCTATTTCTACACCTCTATCAAAAAAGAGGAATAAGATTATCCAAACGTTAAAAATATTATTTAACTAAATGATAAAACACAAAAGATTACACAAAACTCTTTCATAAGTATTATTTAGATTAAAAATCAATCAGTAATAGTCAACTCGAGAAGTATAAATCTTTTATTTAATAGCATAGATGAATCTTAGAAAAAACTTACTTGGTAAGCTAAACCACAAATTTTATAAGCTAAAGTCTGTTTGGTTAGTGTATTAGTCTCCGAAATTATAAACAAAAACCAAACCAACAAACCAGAACACAATCAATAAACTTAACTTATCGGTTTGCTTCCCCTCAAATGATCGGTTTTGGTTTTTTTATGAACAACTCTCATCCTTATATAAAGAAAAAATCAAAGTCGTGACCACCTAGCTATGCATTTTGAAAACTCTAAAATTGCTATTTGATTCATTTGTATTGCTCAAGTACTAAAGATTTTGTTGGGCCAAATAGGTTTCAATTCCAAAAAATGCATATAATAAAAACATTGGACTTAACCAAATTCTTAAAAGGCTTGAAGGGAGGAAATGTGTGGGAGATTTGCCTTGAGGTGAGAGACCTCGCAATATCATCCATATATTCCTATTCGCTTGGAAAGACTCTAGTTTTGGCCATCACCAGATATAGTAGACTCCTACACTTGAATTGAGTAAGTAAAGGTGAAATTCTTCTTATTAGGTTAGCATGGGCTCACACCCCTATCCTATACCCTACGATTGACTTAGTACCTTTGGTTATAGGACACGAGCTTATTGAAAAAATGTACAGAATATTTAAAAGTTTTTTTTTTGGGTCGCAAAAATATTTAAAGGTTTGGCGATGATAGAAGTAAACTACTATGGAAAAAGAAGGAAAAATAAAAAAAAAAGAATAAAAGATGGTAAGTCGGCGTACGATTTCATTGTCAATTGGCTTTTCAGTTAATTGAAAGTTTCTTTTGGTGAAACGTATACAACATCATAATAGGTGGTGGGGCCCAGAGAGAGAGAGAGAGAGAGAGAGAGAGAGAGAGAGAGAGTCACGGTGACGGACCAAAGTAGGTGTCTGTACTGTTGTTTTCACTTTGTCAAAATTTTAAATGTTTTTTTGCCTGAAATTAGTCAAAATAACATAATGACTCCTTAAAAGACGCAACATCACCCGATACTTATGAAAGAGTTGTGCACCACTTGATAAAAAAACTAAATTAGAAATTGAAAGCCGGTCTTTATTGACTTTCACATCTCATTTTTTTGCATAATTTAAATTTTGAGATTAATGTACTTTAGCCTTTTTAACTTCTTGAAACTTTTTTTACTGCTCAAGTATCGACACTATAAGGCAAAAAAGAAAGAAAGTATTGACACTATAATTTTTATTATTTTCCGAAATTTCAATAATATTTGGAATATTTGTGGGAGATTAAAATATTCTCTTTACCAAAGGGCAGATGCAAACAAACATGCCTTAAACTTTCATGTAGGATTGCACTATTTCCACTCCATATATGACTAAATACATCTTTATTTTCACTAAAAACACAAAATTACTTTTGATTATTTAATTGCAATTTAAAGCGTTGACCCCACCTTATTTAATTATTTATTTCTATTTTTATTTAGGATATGATTTCCATAAGTAAGTAGTTCACATGTTTTATTTTTGTTTATTGTGGGCATTCCACATAAATTAAAGTGCACAATGTTTCCTCTTCAATTTTTAGATTTTACTTCCCTATTAATGAGTTTTTCTGAAAAGAGAAATTTCCAAGAAAATATTTATCAAATCTCTTAATTCATTGCATAAAATAATTTGTCTTTTTTCTTTACTATTGATGAGATATCTTTACACAAAGCATGTAAGGATGATATAGGAGTATCTAGGAATACACTAAAAATATTGATGTGAAAAAGTTATGTAAAATGAGATATTTGATATTTTTTATGACTTCATGGATGATATTACTTTTTGTTAATCCGAGATGATGATTTAAAAAATTTCTTATTTTGTGCAATTAATTTAATTAAATTTTACCTTTAAAGTTTCATGTTGGAAAAAGTAACTGTGATTATAGTTTCGAAAATCTTTAAAGAGGGCCTTTTTTTTGTTTCATCCTATGATCTCATTATATATGTATATATAAATGACAACTGATAAGAAAATTTTTGATAATAATATGCACAATAAAAATGTAAGCTTCAAAGTAAGTGATTGTGCTAAGAAATCGTCTATGTCAAAATTTTTCTACATTATACTTGACAATTGATCCATAAATTTGCTCACCAAGTAAAATAGAATTAAGTTTCTTGAAATTTTTTCTTTTTGACAAAATTAATTTGTGCAGAAGTAAAATCTAACATTGAAAGAGAGAACGTGTTGTTCACAGTAAACAAAAACAAAACATGTGAAAATTTCAATTATGGCAATAAGATTCCACATGAAAATAGAAAATAGGGACCACTTTGAATTGCAATTGATTAGGTTGGGCGATTTTGTCTTTTTGATAAAAATTGGGTGGATTTAATCATCTATGGGTTGGAAATAGAACCGCCATAAATGTAACTTATAACATATACATATCGTAAATTGAAGTGCAATAATAAATAATATTTTTTTGGTCGGACAAGAACACATAATTGAGTTAGCATGTAACTAGTGAAGTTTGGCCCATTTTTATAGTATTTGTATTGCAATTGCATAAGCTCACTCGCTGCAATTACAATCTAATCCGATTGAACCCGTGTAACCTGAAATTGATTAATGTATAATATTTAGGTAAAGATATTAGTCGTATTTGATATGAGCTGTGAATTTTTGGGTGCTTTACTTGTATTCTTTTATCCAAAGCATGTGGCGTTCCACATTTTTAGACAAAGAAATGGTATTTCAAGTAGTAGCAAAAGTTTCTTTCAAAATCGGTGAAAAGATAACTATAATACGTATGTCCAAAGTTACGTTACTAAATTGACATACAGATTATGGAATTTGTTCATAACTCCTGTTCAAATTTGTTCGGACGAGGAACAAAGTGAAGTGGAGCGCATAAATAGTGTCCATTTTTCTCCAAGAAGTATTACGGAGAGGTGAAAATCACACGTGCACCCACGCCATTGCGGTCGGTTCGTGTTAGATGGAGTGAAGGGAAGAAATTCACTCCTGAGAGGGATGGAGAATCCGCAAAAAGGACCGCCCACCTCTTACGAGTCAATCGAACATCCTTTTGATTCTTCGCCAAGCAAAGACTGCAGTCTCTTGGGAGACCATCATATTACCCAACCCTTCCTTCCTTCCTTCCTTCACAGAGCGACGACAGACAAAGAACAAAGTTTCGGTGGGTTAGCAAATGGGAAGCGAAATCAATCTGGGTGGACGTTCTTACGATCTGGCCATGTCGAAGAGAACCAGAAAGCCATTGAAACTCGAAGAGACTGTCAGCAATATTTCAGTTACAGGCTTTGCCCGAAATCAAGGCTCGGAAGCTTTTCTTGATCAAGAGAAAGGGATTGCCGGAGAAGAATTGGCTAGTGACCGTAAAAGCTTGAAGCAACTCATTAACAGCGAGGTAAATCCACCGCTGGAATTGGGTGAGGAGAGACGGCGGAGTTCACTTGGCCACCACTTCACCGAAGAAGAAGTAACGCAACTTCAAGTAGTCAGGGTCAGGGCGAAGCAGAGACAAGGCGGTGCGGAAGGGATGAAACTCAAGGGAATGGTTGGTCGTTGTGCGAAGGTTTTGAGCCAATTAATTAAGGGACACCCACCGCCTGCAGGAGGATCCAAGAAACGGCTCGTCCTCCGTCTCACCAACTAAAGCTCCATTTGAGCCACTGAAGGAGAGGGAGTGTTCGGGGTAATCATGGAAATAGCCTCTCTATATTTCTAGCTAAAGTTGTCACCTGTGTCCTTTTCAGAACTCTACGATGGCACTCCATTTATGACGTAACATATCAAGAATTGCTAGTTCTTGATCCATTTTCCTCCAGGTACATAAGATAGGAGGGGAGTGGATGCCACTCGAAATCTAGGACCTAGATATTGAGAAAGAGTGGTTTCTGTCGGCCGGATACAAAACTGGCCAACTTAGCATGCCAGGCTGGCTACTTTTGCATGTGTTGTATGGGTTACATTCTCGCAGATGAGCTGCTTTCTTGTCAAATGAGCTGTCAATCATTTATTTGTTTACAGGAATTTTGGTTGCTTTGCACCTGATATGCTTTCCCATATATCTGAAGAAAAGCCAATAGCATATGAGCTTTGATTAGGCTGAGAAGCCTAGGTGGATTTGATTTAGCCATGATTGGTTGTTTAAAGCATGTTTGGGCCATATCATTTGAAATGTCGAATATGGAAATTAATCTTCCATTCCCATTTAAATGGCTAGACCGAATGCCTTATGGGGTCAAAAGTAATTAATCTTCATGCTGCCACCGGTTGAGAGGTGATACATGCTTATGCATGGTAGGCTAAAGTGTAATCCCTAAGAATGAGCTAGAAGGATCCTTTGCTCGATCTTATGCATTCGGTTCACGATGTGTCTTGAGGACCCTTGATGTGCCAGTGGGAATTTGTGGTGTCAAGGTTCTCATTTTGTGTCATGAACATGTCCTTGCCTCTATTAGCATAATATCGGAGAAATTATCCAATCGATTTTAAACTTGTTATATAGATGCCAATTTAACTGTAACTTTCAATTTTACCAATTCAGTACATGATATTCCAACGTAGTCATTTTGATCAATTTTCGCTAGAAACCGTTGATGTGGCGGTGTGCCACTTAGGATGGCTGTCAATGATTAGACTTCCATATCAGCGATTGCTAGTGAAAATTGACTAAAATGACCATATTGAAATTTCATGCAAAAGTTTAGGACTAAATTGGAATAATTAAAAAATTTAGGACAGAGTTGTTGTCCATACAATAAATTTAAGATTGATTGGATAATTTTTTTGCAAAATACTTGTATTGTCATATAAACTTCTGTCTATCATACGTTTGCTAAACTTATGGAAATATAGTTGCCTTATAACACCCACGTCAATTATACTCGGGCACAAGTACTTAAAATTTGATCTCATTTCATGTATTTTCTTTGACCAATTAAATCACGTAGCATATCAAGAATTGTTTATATGCATATATATGATTATTTTATTTCAATTTACAATAATGAGTACAATATTGTTATGATCTGTCGCTCGATTGCACAAGTTAATTATTAGATATGATTTGTCTATTAAGTCTTTTAAATTAGAAGTCCTATTATAGTACATAATTTTTTTTTCATAATAGTATTGATGTAAAATCATGATATCATTATTTTATAGCAATGCTGATTGGTTTGACTTATTTTTAAGGAAAATGACAATTTGTACCGTCTGGTTTTTGAATCATATAATATATATGTTCCCATATATTACTTAGGGATAATTAGTTCCTGATATGGTCTGGTTCCAAGATAAAACCAAGAACCGGGCCAAACCCTTGGCTCCAATCTGGTCTAGGCCAGTCCAATGAATTTGGCCAAATTTTTTTCCACTAGAGTGGCCTTGCCCCGGACTAATTGATTCGGTTTTGTTGCTAGGCCATCCCAATAGAATCGAATGCACATGTGCCAACATGTAAAAAATTAAACTTTGCTTGTGTGAGTATTAATCACACTTCATATATTTTATACTCATTTTAGCCAAAAGGGTTATGAGAAATATGGCTAAAAGTCATGCTTGGCTTGGGTTTTATAGACAATCTCTCTTATGCTCTATGCGTATTTGGTTGATGCGGGACTCTTGGAAGCTTAGAGTGCCTTGTCTCTTGCAAGTGAGGGGAGTGAGAGAGAGAAAAAAAGGGGGAGTGAGTGTGATTGAAGCCTTAGTTCCACATTGGGTGGAAGAAGAAACTAATAAGTATGCTTCCTCTTTAAGTAACAAGGAACAAGAAAGGATTTTGGTGGTCTTTTGGCCACAAAGTTCTTCAATTGAGACTTTTTAGTTTAATTCAATTTATATATGTGTTAAAAAAACAAAACAAAACATTTTAAGATTATTGTTATTTTAAAAAATAAAGAATATATATTTAAAAAAAATTGACCTAGTTCGGTCTGGTTCCCCTTTTAAAACAGGAACCGGACCAATCCTCCGATTCCATTGTACTCAACCCTAATATTACTAACAGTCCTTGCATTTTTGTAATTTATGTAATTTCTCTTTCATGAAATGCGTAATAAGAGTAGGAAGATAGAGACTCAAGAAATTGCTGCTTGATTGATTAACAGTGCTATAGAATTAGTTTTTGTCCTTTTAACTTAATCAAACAAAAATAGTATTGTCTTATCGACAGACCACCTTTTGAGCCTAGGGTTGACATGTTCACGGTTGATTGAGGGATTATCTGGGGTCGTGGTTTAAAGGGTTATACAGGTTAATAAGGTAATATAGGAGTAGTTGTTGATCTTAGTTATCTCGGATATTGGATATATCTAATGGTTTCACAGGGGGTTAGAGGAAGCTCATTTTTTTTGTTTATTGAGGAGTTATTTTTGGCTTAGGGGTTATCGTGAAATCTGGGATAATTGGCTATTTAATTCGCTTTTAGGGGTTTTGGAGTCATATAATATTTATTTTTTGCGTTTTTATGGTTATCTGGGTCATGTGTCGGGTAGAGTGTTATTTGAATTATAAGTGGTTTTTAAGTGTCACATCAACATATGGCATGTGACATCTAATTAGATCTTGACACATGTATATTGATTGGGAAGAATAAATCTCCTCTTCTCCTCAATCTTCACCCCTCCACCTTGGATGGGCTCGGTTGTCTCCATCGGCTAAGTAGTTGCTACCACCATCCTTGAGCCACCACTCCATCGTGGTCATTGTTGAAATATATAATAATACAAGGAAATGCTAGGATATTGCAATTTATGTGACGTCTTGAAATTCAAGTTTTTTGAGTGATGTATGAATGTGAATTTCATCAATGCATTGTTGATTAATCTCACTCGGAATTGATCACTTTCAAGATACTAACCTTGAGGAGAAAGGCTATTGAGGATGGAACTCGTGCGACTAAAGAACTTGAATTGGGAAAACGATTTGATTGTGAGACCTATGTAAGGATGATCCTGTGGTTATACAGGCCGGTTTCAGAGATGACTAGAAGTCAATTCGCGGACATGGTATAATGGGACGACGAGAGAATCCGTTTACTATTATTGAGACCGCGAACGCCCCTATGTCAATTCTCGATAATCGTGTACTTTAAAATAAGAATCGATCATTCGCAATTTCATATTAGTCAATGACATCTATGTATCGAGAAAGCTTGAACGTGGTTTGATACTAAGTCAGGCATGAGTCGATTACGTGTAAATCATCGGAGCTGCCTATTAGTCCGAGACGTATCAAAATGGCATTCGAGCGAAATTGACAATGCATGAAAATCCAATATTGGACGACAGGTTTTTAGGAATGTCTAGGATGAACTTTTGGACAATGTTTCTTTGACCTTCGATATTGTCGGTGAGCCCGAGTTGTTGGAAAAGGAACTAACGAACCGAGGAATTGAGCCCATGAGAAAGTGGGCCGGGCAAGACCCAAGTGGGCCTCATGCCCAAGGAGGGGTGGCCATCATGGTGGGCCCAAGTTAGTCTTTGAGCCCATTGGACCCAACTAGCCCACTTGACTCTTCCTAGCCCATTGTCTAACTTTGAGCCATTTTAAGCTCAATCAATTCCCGAGTCCGTTCCTATTCATTTCCTAGCTTGTTTCTTAGGCTTGCTCATCATCTCAGCCCAAGGACAAAGTGGTAATTGTGCAAAGGTGGAAAAGACCATTTTGCCCCTCTAGATATTATTGGGAAAGAGTCAAAAGAAGAGCGAAGAAGATGAGGTCATTGCATGGGGAAGGGGCATGCATTGATGATCCTTAATGGGAGTAGACCCCCATCCCTTCTATCTCTCTCCTCCCTCTCTCTCTCCTCCCCATTTCAGTTGCCCATCTCCTTTCTTGCTCTTTTTCTCTTCTTTTTCCTTTCATTTCTTTCCTATGTTTTTCACTGCTGGTTCGGCTTTATCACCATCGGAGCCACCTGCAGCAGTGGCCAAGAGCTTTAGTCCATGCCCCCTATCATCACCGCTCGCTGGCCTAGGTTGCCGGCCGGCTAGAAGTTGTCGCTCTTCTGTCCGCCTGTTTCCAACTGCTACACTACCTAGAAAAGCTCCTCCACTCTTGTTTCGACCTTGCCACCGCCCAGACTAGCTACTAGCCTATCCCTCTAGACCTTTGAAGCCGTCGGTCACCAGCTAACAGGTTGCTAGAGAGCCGATTGATCCGGCTAGCGGTCTTCCTCTTGGACAATTCAATTTCAATTTGCAGAGAGAGAGACAGACTTGGTTGTTGCTATTTTTGTCTTGGGGCTGCCTTAGATTGTCATAGTTAAGGTTCTCGTGCGTAGCCTTCGCCGCTACCGCCACGCCTATGTCTTTGGCCAGTTTAACGGGTGAGTTTTCATCCTAATCCATTGATTAATGCATAAACTTACTTAGGGTTGGTTTAGTTAGAATTAACCTCAGTTAGGGGGATTAATTAAGGTGTATTAGAACTAAGATATGTGGTTAGTTAGATGACTAGAATTAGTTTAAATTGATCTTGCTTAATGCTTATTAAATGGGGTTTGTTGGCTTAATATTAGATTAAGGGGGTTAAACTTGTTTAGTCTTAATTTATTGAATTCTTTTAGATACTTATTTTTTTTTATTGAATTCTGAATTTAATTTATTAGTTATTAAATTCTAGAATTTCAATGTTCATGATATACTAGTCATATTTTACTATTTACGCTCATCGTTCACGTGACACTGTTCATGCAAAAGCAAAATTTGGTTTAAATGAACATGTTTTGATCATATGATATGCATTGATAGTTGTTAAATACATGGAAATTTGTATGAATTGCATGAGGTTATAAAAAGGGGGAAACCTGAGGTGTCGGACATGTGTCTTTGTTCCGCTTTGTCTTGATATTAAAAGGGGAATTATACTTTGTTCGTGAGACATGGGAATTGAATGATTTTCTTGAGATGAAATTGTGACTGCATAGGTTTAATCAATTGTTTCTGCAAGCATGTATCATGTATGCATTGGTTAATGTTCAAGATAAAAATGAGCTGTGATGATATGCTTGCGTGGTCACTAAATTAAACTCATCATCCCGATGGAAGTTCGGGGGATGATAGTCCAACTCATCAGAAATCCCGGTGGGAGTTCGGATGTGGAGTCGTAGTGGAGGCTGGGCCTATGCTCCTTCGGGAATGCCATCTTGGGAGAGGACCCTCGACATTGCCGCGCATCATGGGGGACGGCGATGCCTGGCTATGCTAGTAGACATCGGCGGGAGTTCGGTTGTGGCCTTGTGGGGCGTTAATAATCGGAATACGTGTGGATGCAAGAATGCATAAAAGTATGGCATCATTGGTTCTAATTATGCATGTGTTGGTTGTACTACTTGTAGCATGCTTGAATTGATAACGTGCAGGGTGTGGCAATGACCAGGTGAGATCACCTGCAATACAGCTCGTATGTGATTGATCGAATGTAGTACTTGATTGAAGTATGCATTCATTGTATTGTGTACACATATATCGTGCATGGTATGGCATAACTGGGTAAAGTTGCATGCGAGCCGACTGTTTGCTTGTTTGTTGGCCCTAGATATGTGAGTTAGTCGTGTCTTGGTTATAGTATATGGTATTGTTGCTGTTGGTTTGCTTGAGCGGTGGTTCTGGAGAGATACCCCGGGTTGAGTTAGTGGCCTAACTGGGGCTTAAGGTGATGACTCACTGAGATTATATCTCATTGTTTTATTAACCATTTCAGGTCCTTAGAATAGCACACCCTCCGATGCAATTCGGGGTTCCCAAGGATTAGGAGACCATTGTGACGCACCACCGCTTCTCGGGCCGATTGCATTTGTATGAAAAGTACATCTCCACCATCTAGGTGGATGAGGGAATGGGGTAATGGATCCCCAATTGGTTCTTGGTGTGGTATATTAAGGAGGACAATCTCTTGATCGGTCCTTTGCGTGGTTTTGATGGGCCGTTTGGTAGGGGCCTCGAAAACGCTGATTGGGATCTTATGGAGCTGGATCCTCTTGATGGCGCAGTGGTGAATCCTGCTCCTACTCCATCTGTGGTTGACCTGTATGCCTCCGATTACAACTCGATGGAGCCTGAGTCCGATAGGTTCCTGAACTTTGGTAGTCCCTGATAGACGTACTGAACTCGAGGGTTATTTTTGGAAAGAACATATTGACCTAACCTCAGTCTCTTTTTGTTTGGTTTAGAGAAAAGGAACCGACCCACTGGTGGGCTTGTAAATCGGAAATGTGCATTTGTTGGTTAATCCAATATATAAATAAATGAGTGGTTGTTGTTGTTCTATTGTTCATCCCTCTATCCCTTTCTGATTGTTTGATTATTTGATTCACTGGGGGATAGTTCATTTTCCACTTGCGCATAATGAAAGAATAAAATAAGTGGTCGACGACGCGTCCTAGGACGTCGCATTCTATTGACCAAGAGAAGGGGTTATTGCGTGCTCGGGGTTTGGGGCATGATAATTTACGTCAACACGAAAATACTAGAGAAATAAACAAGAAATAATAAGGACGCCATAAATTTACGTGGTTCTATCTAAGTATTAGTATCTACATCTATAAGGAGAGCTAGCGGCAATAATTTACTATAATTGGAGAATCAGAGTTACAATCGCTCACACACTCGAGTGTTTCCTACATCTAGATTTAAACCCAAACTCAAAGTGTTTACAAATAAATAATGTAAACTTACAACACAAAATCACTGAGTGTTTAAGCCTTTGTAATTCGCTCACATATATATGAAAAACAAGAACTCCGTTATTTCTTGTATGCTTCATATGGCAATTACAGCTTCTTGGCTTGTCTTGGCTTCTATTCTTGTGCAACGTTTTCTTCTCTATACATTGAAGAAACCTTTGCCTTTTATGTGTGTGCGTGCGCGCGCGCGCCTAAATCAACAACTTTGACCTGGGCCCACCATGGGCAACTCATGTACAAGAAGAAAACCAAGCACTACTAGGTTTATTCTATAGATAAAAGAGGAAACTCTTGCTTTTGTCCTTTTGTGCAAAAGTAATCAAAGTGAAACTAGGAATCTTACAAAAGACAAGAAAACCAAATTTGATTTGGATAAGAAATATTTTGATCAAATCAAAATCTTTCTATGGATCGAGTTTGTGAAATTCAAACTCAAGACATAATTTAACAATTCTCCACCTTGGCTTGATGTTTGAAGCCAAGTTGTAGTGCTCGTCATTCATGCTGCTCTCCCAACGCCCCGACGGGCGCTCACTCTTCACATATGCCAATTATGCTCAAGCATAGCTTGAATTTCACCAAAGGAACATGCTTGGTCATCATATTTGTTGGGTTCTCTACTGTAGCAATCTTTTTCACGGTAACATTACCCTTGGCTAAGACATCTCAGATGAAGTGGTACCTGATATTAATATGTTTTGTTCGCTCGTGATAAACTGGATTTTATGCCAAATATATCACACTTTGGTTATCACAGTATATATCAACACCTTTTTGATTAAGCCCAAAGTCCAAGAGCAAACTTTGTAACCATATTGCCTCCTTTGCTATAAAGGTTAGTGCCATATACTCTCCCTCAGTCGAAGGCAAGACAACATGATCTTGTAAGGATGCTTTCCAACTCACTACACCACTTGCTACTGTAAACACGTATTCTGCTAAAGACCTGCAATCATCCAAGTCACCAGCATGATCCAAATCCACATAACTAGTGGTCTTACTACCATTACTGTTCCTTCGATATATTATACCCATGTCTACTGTCCCTTTCAAATATCTAAGGATCCATTTCACAGCTTCCTTAATGAGCTTTACTAGGACGCTTCATGTAGCAACTAACTACGCTCACGGCTTGTGAAATATCAGGCTTAGTGCATACTATAGTATACATAATACTACTTACGGCACTAGAATAAGGAACATGAGACATATGCTTCTCCTTTTCCTTAGTCTGTGGTGATAATTTATCTAAAAGTTTAAAATGGTTTGCTAAAGGTGTACTTACAGATTTTGCTGACTGCATGTTAAAACGTGCCACAATCTTCTTAATATATTTCTTTTGAGACAAACGTAAAATTTTTGCAGCTTTGTCACGCAAAATCTCCATACCTAATTTTTTTTTGCAGCACCTAAATGTTTCATCTCAAATTCAACACTAAATTGCCTTTTCAGCACATTAATATCAGACATATTCTTAGCTGCTATCAACATATCATCAACATATAAGAGTAGATAAATCAAATAACCATTCTCTGATCTCCTAAAATAAAAATAGCTATCTATATGACTTTTTGAGTAGTCTTGACTAGTCATGAAAGTATCAAAACGCTTATACCATTGCCTAGAAGATTGCTTTAGCCTATACAAAGATTTCTTTTAACAAGTAAACATGATCTTCCTTACTCGGAATAGCAAATCCCTCTAGTTGCCTTATGTACATCTGTTCCTCCAACTTATCGTGAAGAAATGCTGTTTTCACATCTAGCTACTTTAGCTTGAGATCCTATGAAAGAACTAAGGCAAGTAAAACATGAATAGAAGTATATCTTACCATAGGAGAGAACACCTCATTGTAGTCAATACCCTCCCGTTGTGTATATTCCTTCGCCACAAGTCTTGCCTTATACCTCGTTGTCTCAACATTGGGAATTGCCTCTTTCCATTTAAAGACCCATTTACTTCGATAATCTTTTGGCTCTTAGGTACTTTGACTAGTTCCCATGTCTAATTCTGATGGAGTGATTCCCATCTTTTCGCTCATAACCCCAAGCCACTGTGATGACTCATTACTAGCCATCGCTTCAGAATAAGACGAAGGTTCATTCATCTCCACCTTGTCACTCACAATCAATGCATAAGCAATATTTGTATAACCATAACGTATCGGTGGTTTAATTTGCCTTCTCTGTCTACTTGCGGCTATATTGTGTTGAATGTTCACTATCATTGACTTCAGGAACTACGACCTCTTCTGCAGTCTCAACTTCTGTTACCTCTAAGGTCTCTGGAGTCTCCACCTGATGCTCCACCTCACTAATGACATCATGATCTATCTACTCTGCTTGTTGTGTTACAAAATTCCTCTATTGAAGCATTGTAGTCTTGTCGAAGATACGTCTCTGCTGATTAGAAAACTGGGTGATTTGGGATCAGTGCACCATCGCTGGTAGCTTTTCACCCCATGTTCATAACCTAGAAATATGCACTTTTTTGCCCTTGGCTCAAGCTTACCATCGCTCACATGAGCATATGCAGGACATCAGAATATTTGTAATTCGGAATAATCAACAGGTTTCCCTGACCATACTTCCTCAAGAGTTTTCCACTCGATAGTAGATGATGGAGATCAATTTACCAGATAACATACTATATTTACTACTTCGGCTTAAAATTCCTTACCAAGTCTTGCATGCGAAAGCATGCATTAAGCTTGCTCAAGTAAAGTTTTGTTCTTCCGTGCTACCACGCCATTCTACTGTGGTGTCCCATGTATTGTGCGGTATCTCACAATCCCTTCTTTCTTGCAGAACTTGGTAAATTCTTTAGCACAGAACTTCATGCCATTAGCGGTTCTCAAGCATTTGATCTTTTTATCTGATTGCTTCTCAATCAATGCCTTAAATTTCTTGAATCGATCGAACACATCATATTTGTGCTTTAGAAAGTATAACCATACCTTCCTTGAGTAATTATTGATAAATGTCAACATATATCGGGCACCTCCTTCGGAAGGAACATAAGATGGGCCCCAGACATCTGAATGAATATATTCAACTAGTCGCTTGGTCAAATGAATAGTTGTAGTAATCTTAATCTGGCGTTGCTTCCCAAAGATGTAATGCTCACATAAGTCCAGTTTTCCTGTCTTTTGACCCTTCAGCAACCCCCTTTCACTCAACATTGTCATACTTGCCTCACTCATGTGCCCTAAACGCATATGCCATAATTGAGTCAAGTCAGAGTTTGACTAACTTGATGAAAATGTAGTGGTTTCGATCATGGTCTCTCCTAGTAGATGATATAGAGAATTCACTTTCTTCCCCTTCATCATTGTCCTGGCACCACGGGAAATCTTCAGTACTCCACATTCAGCGGTCTACCTACACTCGATATCATCAAGTGTCCATAGAGAAATAAGGTTCTTCTTGAGCTCCGATACATGCCTCACGCTTGTCATTGTGCGCACTATTCCATTGTGCATCCGGATTCGAATTGTTTCTATCCCTAAAGCCTTGCAGGCTACATTATTCCCCAAAAGAACGCTACCACCATTTGTAGTCTGGTAAGTAGTAAACTAGTTCTTGTGAGGTGTCATATGGCTACGATTACCTCGAATCTAGCACCCATTCGTCTGTTGATGAAGTAGTATTCGCACATAAAAAAATTTCTCCTCACTAGTGCTCCCTTTAGCTACGTTTGCCACATTGCTTGTGGTATTCTACCTATCACCTCGATTTCTCTGTTGCGGACAATCTCTCTTAATGTGCCCTTCCTTGTGACACTCAAAGCACTTCATGCGTCCCTTGGACTTTCGATTGCGTGACTTCGATATGCTTTTGCCTTTGCTGTTGCTAGGCCCTTGAAGTTGATCTCTACCCCGAATTATTAATGCTTGCGCTACTCCTTGCGCAAGACTATCATCATGCAACTTTCTTTGCCACTCCTTAGATAACAGAGCGGACTTTACCTTTTTCGAGGTAATCGTACTACGCCCCTACAGTAGTGAATCAGTAAAGTACTCCCACGACTCTGGTAAAGAAGCTAACAACATCATGCCTTGCTCTTCATCATCAAGTATCTTACCAACGTTCTTCAAATCTATCATGAGTTTATTAAATTCATCCAAGTGGGTTCTAATAGACGTACCTTCACTATATCTAAACTAAAACATCCTCTTTAACATGTATAAGTGATTATTCAAATCCTTTGTTACATAGAGTGCATGAAATTTTGCCCATAAATCTGCAGCATCCTTCTCCTTAGCCACCTCTATTAACACCTCATTCGATAAATTCAACATGATTGTGCTCTTTGCTTTCTCCATTATCTCTGCCCTTTCAGATGCCTTCATTATACCTAGCAACTCATTTTTGCCATTTAAAGCTCTGGCCAAACCTTGGGTTGTAAATAGTGCATGCATCTTGATGCTCTATAACCCAAAGTTATTCCTCCTGTTAAACTTCTCAATTTCACATTTCGCCTCAGACATAATTGCAATAACAAAATTTCCAGATAATAATCAGACAAGCAAAAGTCGCAAATCACAATCAAGAAATTCGATCTCAAGCTCTGATACCAATTGTTGAAATATATAATAATAAGTAAAAATGACATGATCTTGCAATTTATGTCAACAAGAAAATACTAGAGAAATAAACGAGAAATAATAAGGACACCATAAATTTACGTGGTTTCGTCCAAGTATCGGTACCTACAATCCACGGGGAGAGCCAGCAGCAAATAATTCACTATAATTGGAGAATCAGAGTTACAATCATCATGCGCTCGAGTGTTTCTTACACCTAGATTTAAACCCAAACCCAAAGTGTTTACAAATAAATAATGTAAACTTACAGCACAAAATCATCGAGTGTTCAAGCCCCTGCAATTCGCTCATGTACATACGAAAAATAAGAACTCCGTTATTTCTTATATGCTTTGTATGGTAATTGCAGCTTCTTGGCTTGGCTTAGCTTGGCTTAGCTTGACTTCTATTCTTGTGCAACGCTCTCTTCTCTATACACTGAAGAAACCTTTGCCTTTTGTATGTGTGTGTGCCCAAGTCAACAAATTTGACCTGAGCCCACCATGGGCAACTCACGTATAAGAAGAAAACCAAGCACTACTAGGTTTCTTCTATAGATAAAAGAGGAAACTCTTGCTTTTGTCCTTTTGTGCAAAACTAGTCCAAGTCAAACTAAGATTCTTACAAAGGACAAGAAAACCAAATTTGATTTGGATAAGAAATATTTTGATCAAATCAAAATCTTTCTATAGATCGAGTTCGTGAAAATTTAAATTCAAGACATAATTTAACAGCCACCATGGTCCGTGGCAAGGCTGGTGAGTTCGTCACTGATAGCCATGGACGAGTCAAGACTTGAGATGCATAGTAGTGGTCAGCCACGGACGGCCTGTCATCTACAAATCTGAGCACTCACCCTCTCTGTCGTCTTGGCGGTTGAGCAGTAGAGTTGGAGACATAGAGCATTGGGCTTGCGGCGAAGATTGGCAATGAGCGACAACCGACCTTCGCGTCTACCCTCTTCGTCTTCCTCAGGGTAGATTTAGAGATGTAGAGTAGTGGGCTCGTGGCTGAGACTCTAGATTTGGAGCCATGGCTATGAGTGGCGACAGACCTCCGCATTCACCCTCTCTGTCGTCCGGTGGCTAAGCAGCAGGGTTGGAATGCAGAGCAGTGGGCTCATGGCCATGGCTCTAAACTCTAGGCCGAGACTCTAGATCTGTAGCCATGGCCATAAGCGATGATGGTTCCGGATTTGGAAGTTTGTGGACCTCCGTGTCTCCCTGTTCGTTGTCGCTTGTGAAAAAACCGTCGACTCTTGCCAAGGCTCTAGATGTGGCATACAAACTTTCAATCCATGGATTCTCTATTGAGCGGTGGAAGGAGAGAGATCAGCTTCAGCCATGGCTTCTCTTTGACCAAATCCAATCCCTTGCCGCCAGATCTGGAAACGAGGGACCGAGTAGAGGAGGTGGCTAGACCTGAGGGGTGCGGCGCCTACAACTCATACTCTAGCGATGGCGATGGCGGAAGGACGCATGGAAGTTGGGATCATGACTCTAGGTGGAAGAGAAGGAAAGGAGAAATCTAGGTGGATTGTATGATTTTTAATTTATTTCTCTGGTTCCATGTGTCAATTTGTAATTGATTAACAGTAAATAAGCGCTATTGAATTTTTTTTTGTTTTATGTGCTTTCACAAATAGGGGTTATTATGTGGTGGTTTGATTCTAGGCAACAGGGAAAACGACAATAAAAGTGCTACAATTTTCATAAGATGCTCATTTTAGTATCATAATTTTTCGATAGATTACTTAAGTGTCACATCAATATAAAATCATTCACTTAAGTGTCTATTCTAGCGATCGTTCTACTTGACTTTTTAAATTAATTATTGATTAGAATATGGCTTTTTAAAAAAATTCTATGTCCAAGGTGAATAATCTTCTATGGACGTTGCAAAATGGCGGCTCAAATTCATTTGAAACCGAAACCCTAAATTCTAAAAAATGGGGAGTGCTCTTTCGAGAAGCTTGAGCAGTGGAGATGTTCAAGGTAAGAATAGCAGTAGAGAGGTTCGAGCTTACCAGATAACAAAGTGGGGATAGGTTGAATCGAATTTGGTGAGGTCGAGTCTAATAACGCAACACATGTAATTGCGCTTGATTCGGACAAGTTGCAAAGAAACTGTTTGGATTGGGACATGAATTGCGACGGGCCTTCTCGGAATCCTGCAAATCGCAAAGAAATTGAAGGTGACGGAGATGGCATGTTGGGTGCATTGGTAGAAAATCACTAACATCTTCCCTCACCGAGAGAGAGCTCTTTTGTCGGCCGTTACTTGTCTTTATCTTTGTTTTGCTGATTCCTCCGTCGTTTCTAGTTCATTTCTCTTTTTTTATGTTATTTAACCTTTCATAATTTGGCTTTCACAATTTTGCAACTTTCTTTTATTGACACCTAAATTTTAGCCAATCATTTACGAATTATGTGCATAGAAAAATGGGGACCAACCCCAGTCCCCACCCAGCAAAGACAAAGTAATTAGATTACACGTAATTTTTAGAAGCACTTTTCATAGCATATAGAAAAGTTCATTCATGGCATTTAATTGGACCGGCAGTGGTTTAAGATCTTAAGCTTAATTCAATTATATAGACTAGGCTCGTTAAGAAGCAGAATTCGGAAGTTGCCAAATATTTCAAGGAGCAGGGAGCTCAATAAACTTACATGAATCAAATTCAGACCATTAGAATTGGACTTTAAGAGGACAGACTCTAATGATTTAATAAGGCCAAAAAGAAGCGTCAAAGAGACCTAGATTTTCATTATATTGTGCCACTAGGTCTTCACAATAACGGGTGGGGGGTGACGTTAGGTCAGAACACTTAGAGAAACACAAGAGCGAACTCTATTCGGCATAATTTTTTGAGAGGAATGCCATGCAAAACGCAAAATTCCTCGAAAATCAGAGGAACCGTGCGACAACACCGTTTGTCCAGCTCTTTGTCATTTTGCATTGAGTTTGAGTGGCTAAATTTTCTTTAGTCCGTATCTCATCGTTTTAACAATTTTATTTCTTGAAATTTGCTTTTATTCAGCATAAATTTTCGAGAGGAACACTATTGAAAAGACGAAATTGCTTGAAAATCAGTTGAACCATGCCACAACAGCATTTTTCCATATCTTCATCCTTTCAGATTGAGTTTGAGTGGGCAAATCTTTCGGAGTCCATATCTCATTCTTCTGGCAACTTTCTTTTTTCTGTCAAAATGTGTTTGTATTCAGCATAAGTTTTTGAGAGTAATGCCATGCAAACACAAAATTGCTTAAAAATAGGAGAAACCATGCGACAACACCGTTTTCCAGTTGTTTGTCCTTTTGCAATGAGTTTGAGTAGGCAAATTTTTTGGAGTCCACATCTCACCGTTCTAGTAACTTTTTTTTCACAAAATTTGCTTCTATTTGGCATATTTTTTAGATAGGAATTCCTTGGAAAAAGAGGAAATTGCTCCAAAATCTGAGGAACCACGCGACAGCACCATTTTTTTCACTTCTTAGTCCTTTTGCATTGAGATTGAGTGGGCAAATCATTCAGTGTCCGTATCCCGTTGTTCTGGCAACTTTTTAATGCAAAATTTGCTTTTTATTTGCCATAACTTCTTGAGAGGAATGCCATGCAAAACACGAATTTGCTCGAAATTTGGAGGAATCACATGACAACACTGTTTTTTTAGTTCTTCGTCCTTTTGCATTGAGTTTAAGTGGGCAAATCTTTTAGAGAGTGTATCTCGTCGTGCCGGCAACTTTTTTTTGTGTGAAATATGTTTCTATTTGGAATAGCTTTTGGAGAAGAATGTCATGTGATAATTAGGGGTGATCGGGTCCAGGGTGGGTAGGGTCTAGATTTGGACCCTATGCTCGACCCTGCTATAACCGGTTCCCCTTTTTTGGAACCTATACTATACCCTGTTTTTATTGGATCCTGTTTTGGACCCGACCTTGTTTTTCCGGTTTGGGAATAGGGTCAACCTTGTTTTTATTATAACCTATTTTGCAATCGTTCGATATCCTATACGGCTTATAATTTTACATTAATTCAAAAAAAAAAACAATAACGTAATATTCCTAACATTATAAGATAAAACAAGAACCTTAACAATACATAAGCATTAGCAACAAATATGGATATAATATTAGTCTCATTCCCATAAATATTTCTGATATGATCTAATGTGCTTTATCATGTGTATGCGATGGAGCTGTTATGAAGATGACATGTTTTTGAGTTGGATTGAGAATGCTTTAATTAGTGCTACAATAGTTAGTAGCACTTGTCATGTGACTGTAGTAATAATTGAAGGTGGGACCATTGAAAAAGCAAAAAATGCATGAATACAATTTATTTATTTATTTTTAATTCATTGAAAACAATTCTCCCTTAGCTTGATTCAGAAATAGGCTTACTTTTTTCAACAATTCTTTGAAGACAAAGAGAATTAAAAGTACTATATGGAGAGACGTTTTTTTTTTTAACAGGGTAAAAGTCTGTTCCAAAACTGGTTCGGTTCCGGGTGGGTCTTTGCTTGGATACGGTTCCTGAATCAGTTTCAATCGGTTCTTGGACTGGTTTAATTGGGAACCGGTTCCCAACCCTATTTTTTTGGGTGGGCCAGTCCGGGTTCTGGGTAAACCCGGTCCGGTTGCACACCCCTAGTGATAATACTATTATTCTAATTCTTCGTCCTTTTGCATTGAGTTTAAGTGGGAAAATATTCGAGAGTCTGTATCTCGTCATTTCGGCAATTTTTTTTCCGTTAAACTTTTTTCCTTTTGGCATATCTTTTTGAGAGGAATGTCACGGAAAACATGAAATTGCTAAAAGATCAAAGGAATGATGCCACAACAGTGTTTTTGCAGACTCCATATCTCGTTGTTCTGACAATTTTTTTTCATGAAATTTGTTTCTATTTGACAAAAAGTTTTGAGAGGAATGCCATGAAAAATATGAAAATGCTAAAAATCGGAGGGACCATGCCACAATAGCGTTTTTCCATTTGTTCGTCCTTCCAATTGTGTTTGAGCGGACAAATATGTTGTAAATTTTGACACAGGCTATCTACTGGCGGTATGCCCGTCGCCACGGCGATGGTGTCACCCCATTCTAGGGAACCGGGAACGGAACGACCCAGACCGGACCCTGGAACGGTGACTTTGGCCTCTCGGAAGTCCGACCCAGCTAGGAAACCACCCTAGAATGCTCTCAAAATGGCTCGAAACTCTACCGTTCGTGCCACCTTTCGGGGATTTTCGTGTTTCGTCCGAGTTTTTGGCTGCAAAATGTGAACAGACGACACCGGGATCGGCCCGAGCGGCCTTTTGGCCATTGAGCCCCACCTCCGTCGGCCTAAAAGGCCCAATACCGAGCAAAAATGGGGCGTATGTTGTAAATTTCGACGCGGGCTGTCTACTGGCAGTACGCCCGTCGCCACGGCGATGGCGTCGCCCCATTCTAGGGAACCGTGAGAGGAACGACCCCGACCGGACCCCGGAACGATGACTTTGGCCTCCCGGAAGTCCGACCCAGCCAAGAAATCACCTTAGAATGCTCTCAAAATGGCTCGAAACACTCCCGTTCACGCCATCTTTCAGGGATTTTCATGTTTCGTCCAAGTTTTTGGTCACAAAATGTGAACAAACGACACCGGGATAGGCCCGAGCGGCCTTCTGGCCGCCGAGCCCCACCTCCGCCGGCCTAACAGACCCAAAACTGAGCAAAAATTGGGCGTATGTTGTAAATTTCGACGCGGGCTATCCACTGGCGGTACGCCCGTCGCCATAGCGATGGTGTCGCCCCATTCTAGGTAACTGGGAGCGGAATGACCCCGACCGGACCCCGGAACGGTGACTTTGGCCTCCCGGAAATCCGATCCAGCTAGGGAACCACCCTAGAATGCTCTCAAAACGGCTCGAAACTCTCCCGTTTGCGCCATCTTTCGGGGATTTTTGTGTGTCGTCCGAGTTTTTGCCAGCAAAATGTGAACAAACGACACCGGGATCGGCATGAGCGGCCTTCTGGCCGCCGAGCCCCACATCCGCCGGCCTAACAGGCCCAAAACCGAGCAAAAATGGAGCGTAAGATGTAAATTTCGATGTGGGCTATCTATTGGCGGTACCCCCGTTGCCACGGCGATGGCGTCGCCCCATTTTAGGGAATCGGGACTGGAAAGACCCCGACCGGACCCCGGAACGTTGACTTTGGCCTCCCGGAAGTCCGACTTAGCTAGGAAACCACCCTAGAATGCTCTCAAAACGGCTCGAAACTCTCCCGTTCGACCCGTTTACGCCATCTTTCGGGGATTTTCGTGTTTCGTCCGAGTTTTTGGCTGCAAAATGTGAACAAACGACACCGGGATTGGCTTGAGCGGCCTTTTGGCCACGGAGCCCCTTCTCCGCCGGCCTAAAAGGCCCAAAACTGAGCAAAAATGGAGCGTATGTTGTAAATTTCGACGCGGGCTATCTACTGGCGGTACGCTCGTCGCCACGGCGATTGCGTCACCCGATTCTATGGAACCGGGAGCGGAACGACCCCGACCGGACCTTGGAACAGTGACTTTGGCCTCCCGAGAAGTCCACCCAGCTAGGAAACCACCCTAGAATGCTCTCAAAACGGCTCGAAACTCTACCGTTCGCACCATCATTCTGGAATTTTCATGTTTCGTCTGAGTTTTTGGACACAAAATGTGAACAAACGACACCGGGATCAGCCCGAGCGGCCTTCTAGCCGCCGAGCCCCCACCTCCGCCGGCCTAACAGACCCAAAACCGAGCAAAAATGGGGCGTATATTGTAAATTTCGACGCGGACTATCTACTGGCGGTACGCCCGTCGCCACAGCGATGGTGTCGCCCCATTCTAGGGAACCGGGAGCGGAACGACCCCGACCAGACCCCGGAACGGTGACTTTGGCCTCCCGGAAGTCCGACCCAGCTAGGAAACCACCCTAGAATGCCGAGAAAACGGCTCGAAACTCTCCCGTTCGCGCCATCTTTCGGTGATTTTCCGGTTTCGTCCCAGTTTTTGGCCGCGAAACATGAACAAATGACACCAGGATCGGCCCGAGCGGCCTTCTGACCGCCGAGCCCAACCTCCACCAGCCTAAAATGCCCAAAACCGAGGGAAAATAAGGCATATGTTGTAAATTTCGACGCGGGCCATCTACCGGCAGTACGCCCGTCGCCACAGCGATGGCGTTGCCCCATTCTAGGGAACCGGGAGCGGAACCACCTCGACCAGACCCCGGAACGGTGACTTTGGCCTCCCGGAAGTCCGACCCAGCTAGGAAACCACCCTAGAATGCTCTCAAAACGGTTCGAAACTCTCCCATTCGCGCCATCTTTCGTGGATTTTCGTGTTTCGTCCGAGATTTTGGTCGCAAAACGTGAACAAACGACACCGGGATCGGCCCGAGCGGCCTTCTGGCCGCTGAGCCCCACCTCCACTGGCCTAACAGGCTCAAAACCGAGCAAAAATGGAGCGTATGTTGTAAATTTCGACTCGGGCTATCTATTGGCTGTACGCCCGTCGCCACGGTGATGGCGTCGCCCCATTCTAGGGAATCGGGAGCATAACGACCCCAACCGGACCCCGGAAGGGTGACTTTTGCCTCTCGGAAATTCCGACCCAGCTAGGAAACTACCCTAGAATGCTGTGAAAACGGCTCGAAACTCTCCCGTTCGACCCGTTCGCGCCATCTTTTGGGGGTTTTCTTGTTTCGTCCAAGTTTTTGGCCGCAAAACATGAGCAAACGACACAGGGATCGGCCCGAGCGGCCTTTTGACCACCGAGCCCCACCTCCGCCGGCCTAACAGGCCCAAAACCGAGCAAAAATGGGGCGTATGTTGCAAATTTCGACGTGGGCCATCTACTGGCAGTACGCCCATCACCACGGCGATGGCGTCGCCCCATTCTAGGGAACCGGGAGCGGAACGACCTCGATCGGACCCCAGAATGGTGACTTTGGCCTCCCGGAAGTCCGAGCCAGCTAGGAAACCACCCTAGAATGCTGTCAAAACGGCTCGAAACTCTCCCATTCGACCCGTTTAAGCCATTTTTCGGGGATTTTTGTGTTTCGTTCGTGTTTTTGGCTGCAAAACGTGAACAAACGACACCGGGATCGGCCCGAGCGACCATCTGGCCACCGAGCCCCACCTCCGCCGGCCTAACAGGCCCAAAACCGAGCAAAAATAGGGCGTATGTTGTAAATTTTGACGTGAGCCATCTACTGGCTGTACGCCCGTTGCCATGGCGATGGCGTCGCCCCATTCTAGGGAACCGGGAGAGGAACGACCCCGATTGGACCCCGGAACCCCCCAGACCGGACCCCGGTCCCGGTGTCGTTTGTTCGCTTTTTACGGCTGGAAAGCCGAACCAAACATAGAAATCCCCAAAATATGGCGCGAACGGGTCAAACGGGGGAGTTTCTAGCCATTTTGAGAGCATTCTAGGGTGGTTTTCTAGCTGGGTCGGACTTCCGGGGGGCCAAAATCACCGTTCCGGCGTCCGATCGGGGCCGTTCTATTTCCGGTTCGCTAGGATGGGGCACACCATTCCTGTGGCGACGGGCGTACCGCCAGCAGATGGCCCGCGTCGAAATTTACAACATAGACCCCATTTTTGCTCGGTTTTGGGCCTATTAGGCTTGTTGAAGTGGGGCTCGGTGGTCGGAAGGCCGCTCGGGCCGGACTTGGTGTCGTTTGTTTAGGTTTTACGGCTAGAAACCCGAACCAAACACGGGAGTCCCCAAAATATGGCGCGAACGGGTCAAACGAGAGAGTTTCTAGCCGTTTTGAGATCACTCTATGGTGGTTTTCTAGCTGGGTCGGACTTCTCGGTGGCCAAAATCACCGTTTCGGCATCCGATCGGGGTCGTTCTGCTTTCGATTCACTAGAATGGGGCGACGACATTCCCGTGGCAACTGGCGTTCCCCTAGTAGATGGCCCGTGTCGAAATTTACAACATAACTCTCATTTTTGCTCGGTTTAGGGCTTGTTAGGCTTGCGGAAGTGGGGCTCGGTGGCCACAATGTCGCTCAGGGCGATCCTAGTGTCGTTTGTTCACGAAAATCCCCAAAATATGGCACGAACGGGTCAAACGGGACTGTTTCTAACCGTTTCAAAGCATTCTAGGGTGGTTTTCTAGCTGGGTCGGACTTCCTGGAGGCCAAAATCGCCGTTCCGTGTCCTACCGGCATCGTTCTACTTTCGATTCGCTAGAATGGGGTGACGCCATTCCCGTGGCAACTGGCGTACCACTAGTAGATGGCCTGCGTCGAAATTTACAACATACCCCCCATTTTTGCTCGGTTTAGGGCCTGTTAGGCTTGCGAAAGTGCGGCTCGGTGGCCACAGTGCTGCTCGGGGCGATCCTGGTGTTGTTTGTTCACGATTTATGGCAAAAAACTCGAACTAAACACGAAAATCCCTAAATATGGTGCGAACGGGTCAAACGGGAGAGTTTCTAACCGTTTTAGAGCATTCAAGGGTGGTTTTCTAGTTGGGTTGGATTTCCTGGAGGCCAAAATCACCGTTCCAACATTCGATCGGGGTCGTTCTACTTCAGATTCGCTAGAATGGGGCGACGCCATTCCCGTGGCAACTGGCGTACCCCCCAGTAGATGGCCCTCGTCGAAATTTACAACATACCCCTCATTTTTCTCGGTTTAGGGCTTGTTAGGCCTGCGGAAATGGGGCTCGGTGGCCACAAGGCCGCTCAAGCCGATCCTGGTGTGTTTGTTCACGTTTTATGGCTAAAAACTCGGACGAGACACGCAAATCACAAAAATATGGCGTGAAAGGGTCAAACGGGAGAGTTTCTAGCCGTTTCGAGAGCATTCTAGGGTGGTTTTCTTGCTGGGTCGGACCTCCGGGATGCCAAAATCAACGTTTCGGCATCTGATTATGATCGTTCTTCTTCAGATTCGCTAGAATGGGGCGACGCCATTCCCATGGCAACTGGCGTACCGCCAGTAGATGGCCCACGTAGAAATTTACAACATACCCCCCAATTTTGGTCGATTTAGGGCCTGTTAGGCCTGCAGAAGTGGGGCCCGGTGGCCACAAGGCCGCTCGGACCTATCCTGATGTCCTTTATTCACGTTTTACGGCTAAAAACTCGAACGACAAACGCAAATCGCCAAAATATGGTGTGAACAGGTCAAACGCAAGAGTTTCTAACTGTTTTGAGAGCATTCTAAGGTGGTTTTCTAGTTGGGTCGGACTTCTGGAAGGCCAAAATCACCGTTCCGGCGTTCGATCGGGGTCGTTCTGCTTCCGACTTGCTAGAATGGGGCGACGCCATTCCCATGGCAACTGGCGTACCGCCACTAGATGGCGCGCGTCGAAATTTACAACATACCCCGAATTTTTTCTCGGTTTAGGGCCTGTTAGGCCAGCGGAAGTGGGGCTTGGTGGCTACAAGGCCGCTCGGTCCGATCCTGGTGTCGTTTGTTCAAGATTTACGGAAAAAAACTTGAACTAAACACAAAATCCCCAAAATATGGCATGAACGGGTCAAACGTGAGAGATTCTAACCGTTTTGAGAGAATTCTAGGGACGTTTTCTAGCTAGGTCGGACTTTCGGGAGGCCAAAATCACCGTTCCGGTGTCCGATTGGGGTCGTTCTGCTTCCGATTCGCGAGGATGGGGCGACGCCATTCTCGTGGGAACAGGCGTATTGCCAGTATATGGCATGCATCGAAATTTACAAAGTACCCCCCATTTTTGCTCGGTTTAGGGCCTGTTAAGCCTGCGGAAGTGGGGCTCGACGGCCACAAGGTCGCTCGGGCCGATCCTAGTGTCGTTTGTTCATGATTTATGGCTAAAAACACGAACCAAACATGAAAATCCCAAAAATATGGCTTGATCGGGTCAAACGGGAGAGTTTCTAGCCGTTTTGAGAGCATTCTAGGGTGGTTTTCGAGCTATGTGGGACTTCCGGGAGGCCAAAATCACCGTTCTGACATCCGAACGGGGTCGTTCTGCTTCCGATTCGCTTGAATGGGGCGACGCCATTCCCGTGGCAATTGGCGTACCACCGGTAGATGGCCCGCGTCGAAATTTACAACATACCCCCCATTTTTTCTCGGTTTAGGGCTTGTTAGGCTGCGGAAGTGGGTCTCGGTGGCCAGAAGGCTGCTTCGGCCGATCCTAGTGTCGTTTGTTCACGATTTATGGCTAAAAACTCGAACCAAACATGAAAATCCCCAAAATATGGCTCAATCGGGTCAAACGGGAGAGTTTCTAGTTGTTTTGAGAGCATTCTAAGGTGGTTTTCTAGCTGGGTTGGACTTCCGGGAGGCCAAAATACCGTTTCGACGTCCGATCGGGGTATGTTCTGCTCCCGGTTCGCTAGAATGGGGTGACGCCGTTCCCATGGCAACTGGCGTACCATCGGTAGATAGCCTGTGTCGAAATTTACAACATACCCCCCATTTTTGCTCGGTTTAGGGCCTATTAGGCCTGCAGAAGTGGGGCTCGGTGGCCACAAGGCCGCTTGGGTTGATCCTGGAGTCGTTTGTTCACGTTTTACGGCTAAAAACTCGAACGACAGATGTAAATTGAAAAAATATGGCGTGAACGGGTCAAACGAGAGAGTTTCTAGTTGTTTAGAGAGCATTCTAGGGTGGTTTTTTAGCTGGGTCGGACTTCCGGGAGGCCAAAATCAACGTTCCGGCGTCCGATCGAGGTCATTCTGCTTCAGATTCGCTAGAATGGGGCGACGCCATTCCCGTGGCAATTGGCGTATCGCCAGTAGATGGCATGCATCGAAATTTACAATGTACCCCCCATTTTTGCTCGGTTTAGGGCCTATTATAGCCACCCGGGAATGCTCTCAAAACGGCTAGAAACTCTCTCGTTTGACTCGTTCGCACCATTTGTCGGGGATTTGCATGTTTCGTTTGAGTTTTTAGTCGTAAATCTCGAACAATCGACATCGGGACAGGCCAGAACAGGCATCCGCCCACCGAGCCCCACTTCCCCAGGCTTAACTCGCCCTAAACCGTGCAAAAATGGGGGGTATATTGTAAATTTCGACGCGGGCCATCTACGGCGGATCGCCAACTACCTCGGGATGGCGTCACCCTGTTCTCGCTAATCGGAAGTAGAACGACCCCAACAAGACCCCGGAACGATGATTTCGGCCGCCCAGAAGTCCGACCCAACCAGAAAGCCACCCTAGAATACTCCCAAAACGCTTGGAAACTCACCGGTTTGACTCGTTGGGCCATTTGTCGGGGATTGTCATGTTTGGATCAAGTTTGTGGCCGTAAATCTTGAACAATCGACATCGAGACCGCCCGAACGGACAACCGGCCATCGAGGCCCACATCCCCATGCCTGACAGGCCCTAAATTGAGCAAAAATGGGGGATATGTTGTAAATTTTGACACGGGCCATCTACTAGTGGGTCGCTAGCTGCCTCGAGAATGGTGTCGGCCCGTTCTAGCTATTCGGAGGCAGAACATGCCTCGTCAAGACCCCGAAATGATAATTTCGGCCGCCGGAAGTCCGACCCAAATAGAAAACCACCTTAGAATGCTCCCAAAACGCCTAAAAACTCGCCGGTTTGACCCGTTCGCGCCATTTGTCAGTGATTTTCCTGTTTGGATAAAGTTTTTGGCCGTAAATCTTGAACAACAGACACCGGGACCAGCTAGAATGGGCATCCGCCCACCGAGGCCTACTTCCCCAAGCTTGACAGGCCTTAAATCGAGCAAAAATGGGGGGTATGTTGTAAATTTCGACATGGGCCATCTACTGGTGGGTCGCCAGCTGTCTCGGGAATGGCATTGCCTCATTCTAGCTATTCGGAGGCAGAACAGGCCCCGTCAAGACTACGAAACGATGATTTCGGCCGCCAGAAGTCTGACCCAGCCAGAAAACCACCCTAGAATGTTCCCAAAACGCTTAGAAACTTGCCGGTTTGACCCATTCGCGCCATTTGTCGGGGATTTTCCTGTTTGGATAAAAAATTTTTGGCTGTAAATCTCGAACAACCGACACCGGGACCGGCCAGAATGGGCATCCGCCCACTTCGCCAAGGTTGACAGGCCCTAAATAGAGCAAAAATGGGGGGTATGATGTAAATTTTGACGCGGGCCATCTATTGGTGGTTCGCCAGCTGCCTCGGGAATGGCATTGCCCCGTTCTCGCTAATCGGAGGCAGAACGGTCCCGACAGGACCTCGGAACTATGATTTTGGCCGCCCAGAAGTCCGACCCAGCAGAAAGCCACCCTAGATTGCTCCCAAAACACCTAGAAACTCACCGGTTTGACCTGTTCGCACCATGTGTGTTGGATTTTCGTGTTTGGATCAAGTTTTGGACTATAAATCTCGAACAACCAAGACTGGGACCGCCCCGACCAGGTATCTGCCCATTGAGGCCCACTTCCCCAGGCTTGATACGCCCTAAATTGAGCAAAAATGGGGGGTATATTGTAAATTTCGACGTGGGCCATGTACTAGCGGGTTGCTAGTGGCCTCGGGAATGGTGTCACCCTGTTGTCGTTAATCGGAGGCAGAACGGTCCCGACAGGACCTTGGAACGATGATTTCGGTCACCCAGAAGTCCAACCCAGCCCAAAACCACCCAAATGTCTGTTCGGGCCAATATTTCTATCGGTTGTTCAATATTTTCGATAAGAGAGTTGATCCAAACCGACAAATCTCATGCAAATGGCATGAACGGGTCAAACCAACGAGTTTCTTGGCATTTTGGGAGCATTGTAGGTGGTTTTGGGCGGGGCAAACTTTTGGACGGCCAAAATCTTCGGGTCTGTCGTCCTGTTGGGATCTTTCTGCTTTCGATTTTTGAGAACTAGGATAGGACATTACCGCGGCAGCCGGCGAACCGTCAGGAGATGGCCCGCGTTGAAAGTTAGAACATCCCCCCCATTTTTGCTCAGTTTCGGGCTTGCCAGTCCTGGGGAAGTGGGGCTTGGTTAGGGGTGATTGGTTCCACCTTGGAACCAGAGTGAACCGGGAGGATTGGTTCCCATTTTTTGGGACCGTCGATCGGACTGGACAGTCTTAGGACGGGAACCGAACCGAACCGAACCAATGATTTAGTCCAGTCCAGTTCGGTCCA